>CM065777.1:73782572-76282572 GCA_033296515.1 Macrochelys suwanniensis
TGAGGAGTACGGCAGGGGTGCCCCCTCTCGGGCCAGCTGTACGCTCTGGCGATCGAGCCCTTCCTTTGTCTCCTCCGCAGGAGGTTGACGGGGTTGGTGCTCCGAGAGCCGGAGCTGCGGCTGGTCCTGTCGGCATACGCCGACGATGTGCTCCTCGTCGTCCAGGACCCGGGCGACTTGGTGCGGGTGGAGGCTTGCCAGACGATCTACTCGGCGGCCTCCTCTGCCCGGGTCAACTGGGTCAAGAGCTCTGGCCTGGTGGTAGGGGACGGGTGGCAGGCGAGCTCTCTCCCACCCGCGCTTCAGGCCATCAGGTGGAGCGTGGGTCCGCTGCTCTATCTCGGCGTTTACCTTTCTGCCACGCATCCATCCCCGCCGGAGAACTGGCAAGGTTTAGAGGGCAGGGTGATAGAGCGGATCCGGAAATGGACAGGACTGCTCCGGTGCCTCTCCTTTCGAGGGAGAGCACTGGTAATCAATCAATTAGTCCTGTCCATGCTCTGGTACCGGCTCAACACCCTGGTCCCGGCCCCGGGTTTCCTGGCCAACCTCCGGACGTCGATTCTGGAGTTCTTTTGGTCAGGACTGCACTGGGTCTCTGCAGGGGTTCTCCATCTTCCTCTGGAGGAGGGTGGGCAGGGCCTGAAGTGTCCACACACTCAGGTCCATGTCTTCCGTCTCCAGGCCCTGCAGAGGCTCCTTTATGGTGCAGGTAGTCCGGCGTGGAGCGTATTGGCGCACGCCTTCCTGCGCCGTTTCCGAGGGCTCCGATATGACCGGCAGCTCCTTTATCTCCATCCGAGAGGTCTTCCGCGAGACCTCTACGGGCTGCCAGTCTTCTACCAGGACCTCCTCCGGACCTGGAAGCTATTCTCAGCGACCAGGTCCGTGGCGGCCACCGAGGGGGCAGATCTCCTCGCGGAGCCCCTGATACACAACCCCCAGCTCCGTGTGCAGGTGGCGGAGTCCCCCTGGGTGCGCCAGAGGTTGGTCCTGGCAGAAGTCACTAGGGTCGGAGACCTCCTGGACTACGACCGGGGAGATTGGCTGGATCCCCTGACGCTTGCTCAGCGCATGGGGCTCTCAGACCTCGTACTCCCCGGCGCGTACTTCAGGAGGTGAAGGCTGCTTTGCCGCCCGCTGCTCGGGCTTACCTCGACCGGGTCCTGCGAGAGGGTACGCCCCGCCCTCCCTTCACCCCAACCCCTCCGGACCTTTTTATTGGGCCCCTGCCCCGTGGACCCAACCGGGTCCCCTGCCCCTTCACGGTGAGCCGGCTGCACGAACTGCAGCCGGTCCGCTTCCAGACCGCGCCAAGGAAACATCTCTACACGCTCGTGCTCCACACCCTTCATCTCCTCACCCTCACGTCCCGCCCCGATACGAAATGGCGAGACCTCCTGCCACCTCTAGAGGGTGAGAAGCCCCGGTGGGCCAGCCTTTACTCCTCCTTAGTCCAAGGCCCGCCGGGGATGTCAGTTGGCGGCTCCTTCATGGAGCCGTGAGCACGGGCATGTACTTGGCGCGGTTCACCCCTATCCCCGACACATGTCCCTTTTGCGGTGTGAGGGAGACCCTGGCGCACATTTATCTAGAGTGCGCCAGGCTTCAGCCCCTGTTCCGGCTCCTCTTAGACATTTTGTTGAGGTTTTGGTTGCACTTTTCCCCTCACCTTTTTATTTATGCACTTCCAATCCGCGGCCCCACAAAGTCACGGGACCTCCTAGTCAACCTCCTCCTGGCCCTAGCTAAACTGGCCATCTACAAAACCAGGTTGAGGAGGTTGGCCGATGGAGGCTCCTGTGACTGTGGGGCCTATTTTCGATCCTCTGTTCGTTCACGCATCCGGGCAGAGTTCCTCTGGGCAGCATCCACTGGCTCCCTTGACACCTTTGAGGAGCAGTGGGCGCTGTCCGGGGTTCTCTGCTCGGTGTCCCCATCTGGTTCGCTTTGTTTGACCCTTTGACCGCACTCCCGTTCCTGTTTTTTCATTTTTTGTCCCCCGGACTCACTTGGTATCCAGGTCCTGTGGATCCCTCCCCTTAGGCTGAAGGGGGGGATCCTTTAGCAGTGGGCGGGCTTTGCCCGCCCACTTCCCAGATCCCAATAGGAACATACTGGTTCCTTACCACTTCCCTATAGCCCTCTGGCCGGGAAGGAGGTAGAGGACTGCTGCTGCTGCTCCTCCTGCTCATCCTGCTGGGGCTGCTGCTAGGCCCTGGGCCCTCCCAGCTGCTGTTTGCTGCTACTGCTGCTCCAGCTTCTCCCCTGGCTGGGCCAGACACCCCTCCCACTACTCTACTCTCTGGTTGCTGGCTGCCTGACAGCTGAACACCCCCCCCCCCCACAACACCTTGGTTGCTGCTTCTCCTACTGCTGCAGCAACCCCTTGGGGGGGAGGGGGCCTGCTGGCCCTCTCCCCAGAGGAGGGGTGTGAGGGGCTCCTGCTCCAGCCACTGCTGTGACCACCACCACCACCACCATCAGTGAGGGGTCCTGCCTGACCACCGGACCACCTCCTGGAGTTGCTGGAGCTGCTGCTGCTGCCCTGTTTGCTACCAGGAAGCTGCTGGTACCCAGAGGGGGAAGACCCGGAAGACCGTCGGCGGAGACTCTGCAGACCACCGTGGAGGGGGCCTCCAAGAACTGAGTAATCTTTTGAACTGTGCTCTAGTGGTGGGGGTATTGACTGTGTTTGTAGGGGCACAGGGGGTGTGGCGCCGAGCCTGCCCCCTGGTCCACCTGTGCCCCCCATAACCCCCACCACCACCGCTGCCCCCTCCACCACCTCTGCTTGCTGCTCACCATCTGCCTTGTGCTACGGCCTCTGGACTTAGCTGCTTCCATGGCCCGCCACAACCTTTTAACATCATTTGGGCCTGCAGCGGCAGTCAGCCCCACCCATTGACATTGTGCAAGCGCACGTGGGTGCACGTGCCCCCTCCCATACCCCTTGGACTGACCCTCTCCCCTCCAACAGCACGTCCCTTGCTTTGTCCCTTGCCACCTGCCCCATTTACCCCTTGCAGTTGTTTGCCCCCTTTTTTTGGCCCCAGCCCCTTGCTAGTTTCAGTTTTGCCTGCCCCGCCCCTCTCCCTCTACAGCCTTGTTTGTTTGCCCTACCCTAGCCCTGAAACTAGTCCCTTGTTTTTCTACCCCATTCTTAGTTGGTTGTCTCCCTCCCCCTGAAGCTCCGTTTGCCCTGATTAGCCCCCCGCTTTCATGCACCCACACCCCCTCCCGTGCGCTTGTGCCCCTCCCCTGTTTAATTTTGACCCTATCTCACTGCACCCCCATGCTGTTATATCATCCCCTCCCCTAGTGCAACAAGAGGAGCCGGATTTCCCATCTTGTGTCGGTGACTGAACCCTACCCCCACACTAGTCCGAGATAACCCTGAACCCTGTCCCCACTTTTATTGCCCTCCTCCCCTGCCTGCAGCCTAGCAGGGGGGAGTGGTCACCCCAATTCCTCTCCCCACCCCCCCCCTCTCAGGAGTTTTCCCTTCCTCCCCTGTTCATCATGGCAGGCGATATGGAGGGAGAAGCCCCTCCAGATGGCATGGCCGCCCCTCCTCCGCCTGTTCCCCCGTCACCCTCCCTAGCCTCCACCTCGACCGCCGCTGCCGAACCACCTGCTCTCGCCCCCGCTGGGGCACCGGCAGCGGCGGACACTGAAGAGACCTCCGCTGCTGCCACGTCCCTCGCCCCCCATGATCCTGGGGGAGCCCCCCCAGCGGGCAGGAAGGGCCAGGGTAAAAAGAAGGGTAAGGGCCCCGCGACAAAGGCCAGACCCTCCATGGCAGAGGCAGCCACTACTGCTGCGGCCCTGCCACCGGCCGCGGCGCCCTTCCCTGCTGTTCCCTCTACCAGCTCTGCGGGTGTCCCACCCCCGGCCCCCAGAGCGTACGCCCAGGTGGCGGCAACCCCCCCACCTGCCGCAACGTCACCTAACCCGCCCACCGCCTCAGCTACCATCTATAGCGGCCGGGGCCCCTTTCCCACCTTGACCAGGAGGCATGGCGTCCGTTGCCTCCTGGTACCCACCTCGCCCCACGTAGAAACCTATGTGCGGGCGTTGGCGAGGGTGGTGGGGCCCACGGCCATCGTAGCGGCCTCCAAAATGTACGGGAAGGTTGTCTTCTTCCTCGCATCGGAGGCCGCGGCCCAAGAGGCGGTGGAGAAGGGCCTGGCGGTGGGGGGCGTTTTCGTCCCATTAGAGCCGCTGGAGGACTTGGGCGTCCGCCTAGTCCTCACTTCCGTCCCTCCCTTCCTCCCCAATGCCGCCCTGTTACCTGCCCTCTCCGCCCTAGGGAGACCCATCTCTGTAGTCAGCCCTCTCCCACTGGGCTGCAAAGACCCCGCCCTCCGTCACATCCTCTCGTTCCGCCGGCAGGTGCAGCTTCAAATGCCGCCGGCGGCACGTGACGGGGAGGCGCTCGAGGGGTCCTTTATGGTCCCCTATCACGGGGCCCGTTACCGGGTGTATTATTCCACGGGGGAGGCCCGGTGCTACCTCTGCCGGGCGATGGGACACGTCCGGAGGGACTGTCCCTTGGCTCGGCAAGGAGGAGCATCCGAGACCCCCGAGCCCCGGCAGGGCGTCGGCCCCGTCATCGCCGGCGCCCCTGTATGCCCGGTGCCCAGAGCCGCCCCTCCTCCTTCCCAGTCTACCACTGTTCCCGCTCGGGCCCTGGGAGTACCTCCCCCAGTGAGCCCAGACGAGCGGGAGAGGCCCACTGCGAACAGTCTGCTGAGGCCTGTGGAGGAGGGTGAGGCAGGGATATCGCCGGGCGTGGGAGAGGGCCCGCCCCAGAGAGACTTCTCTCTCCCTTATGCTGCCCCACCACTACCTCCCCGAGTCCCTAAGAAATCATCCCTCCCCCCTGACCCGACCCTTACTAGCCGACCCCCAGATGATGCCATGGAGGGCTGGGCCTTAGTACAGGGGAAGCGGGGCAAGCGGAAGGCTCGAGCCCCGCTCCTTTGCACCGATGCGGAAGCCCCCCGAAAAACCAGGAAGGGGGGCACTGATGCCGAGCCTTCCGCTTTGCCCCCGAGCGGCTTTTGTCCGCCAGAACCGGCTGGGAAAGACGTGGCAGCACCGGAAGGTATTACCGCCCCTCTCTCGGAAGCCCCTGATAGAGCCCCTTCTGTCCCTTTTGTCGACCCTACGCACCCCGATCCGAGCATCGCTTCAGGTGCCGGCGGGGAGAACCCCGGGGTGGCAGAAGGTGACCTGCCCTCCATCTACGAGGAGATCGAGGCCCTGGGTCTGACCCCAATCACCCAGGGGGAGGACGACCCTTTACCAGCAGGACTCGATCTCAATGACCTCACCCCGGTGCCCCTTTCCCCCCTCTCCCCATGCTCCCTCCCCTTGACCGCTGGTTCCGCTCCCACCTCTGAGGATCCCCTGGGCTCTTCCACCTGCCCGGTCGCAAGTGACACCTCGCTGACGGCCGCCAAGCCTCCTGAAGCGACGGCCGGTGCCCTGCGGCCGGGACCCGAATCCCAGAGGGTACCCCTCATTGGGGTGGGACAACAGTTCTCCTTCCCAGGCGGGGACCCCGCAAGTATCTGTCCACCTCCCGATGCCGTGGCTATAACAGACACCATCATACTAGAGCCCGACATCGTGGGGGGTCCCCTTCCCAATTCCCAGATCCCTCAGCCACACCAAGAGAGGCCACCTCCCAGTGGCCCAGCTCCTGCGGCTCAGGATCCTCTACCCGTTCCTCAGCCCGGCCCTGCTCATGTCCCGCTCCCTGCCCCTACTTCTGATCCCTGCCCCGCCCCTGATGCCATCCCACTCTCCCACACCTCCCATGATGACACTGCCGCCTCTGGGGCTGTCTCCCTCCCCTTCTCGGAGAATGACCCCCAGGGAGCGGCTCCAGTAATTCCTCGTCCCGACCCACCAGAGGCTGCTCTTCTCCCTCCGCCGCCTCTCCCAACTGAGCCGAATTTCGGGTTGGGCCCTAAGGTGCCAGCCCAGCAGGAGCTGCGTAGAGGCTCCGCCCCTTGCCTATCTGTCTCGGTGGGCCATAGGGCTGTGTCCGGGGCCCCTTCTTTCGATAGCCGGGAGCCAGTAACCCCGCCCCCCCATACGCTGCGAGAGGAGCTGCGGGAGTTCCTGGAGGACGTCCGGGGCTCCCGCAACAAAGTACAGCTCGCTCTCCAGCGATGGGGGGATTTCCACCAAATCCTCCGGGCCGCGAGGGCCCTCATGGGGGAGGGCAAAGGGACTGGGAAGCAGGCCGCCACGGCCTACCAACGGGTCCGCCTTTTCCGTGACTCACTACTCGCCTACGGGGTGGGTCACGGATTGTTACGCGGCCCGATGGGGGCCGTGAGTGACTCTGCCAGCAAGGATCCCCTACAGCCCTCCTCATGGCATCTCTCCTCTTCGCAACATTGAACACCCGGGGCTGTAGGATGGGTCTCCGCAGGAGCCAGGTGCTCTCCTTCCTTCGGGAGGGGGGGTACTCTGTAGTATTCCTGCAGGAGACCCATACGGATCCAGCCGCTGAAGACAGCTGGCGGCTGGAATGGGGGGACAGAGTCTACTTCAGCCATCTCTCTGTTCGCCAGGCTGGAGTGGCGACCTTGTTCTCCCCCGACCTACGGCCTGAGGTGCTGGGGGTTGCCGAGGCTGTGCCGGGCCGCCTGCTGCACCTACGGGTCCGTATGGAGGGGCTCGTGGTCAATCTCATCAACATCTATGCCCCGACACCGGGCCCGGAACAACTTCGTTTCTATCAGCAGGCGTCCACCTTCCTCGGCACCTTGGATCCTCGCGAGTGCCTGGTCCTGGGCGGGGACTTTAACAACACCCTTGAGAAACGGGACCGCTCGGGGATCGAGCAGTGCCCGGCCGCCGCGGACGTCCTCAGGGAGATTGTCGAACATCACTCCCTGGTGGACGTCTGGCGCGACCACCACCCGGACGACAGCTCAACCTTCACCTTTGTCCGGGTGGAGGCCCATCGGTCGCACCGCTCCCGGTTGGACCGCATCTATTTATCACGTTTTCACCTTTCGCGGGCCCACTCCTCCAGCGTCCGGCCGGCCCCGTTCTCTGATCATCATCTCGCTACCGTGACGGCCTCTCTCTGCGCGGAGAGGCCGGGGCCGGCCTATTGGCATTTTAATAACAGTTTGCTGGAGGATGTGGGTTTCGTGGCGTCCTTCCGGGAGTTCTGGCTGGCCTGGCGAGGGCAACGGCACGCCTTTCCCTCGGCGCGGCGATGGTGGGATCTAGGGAAGGTACGCGCCCGGCTCTTCTGCCGTGACTACACCCGGGGCGCCAGCCGACGGAGGGATGCGACGATAGGGCAGTTGGAACGGGAGGTCTTAGAGCTGGAGAGGCGTCTGGCCGCCAGCCCTGAGGATCCATCCCTCTGTGGGGCGTGCCGGGAGAAGCGGGAGGAGCTCCGGGAACTCGAAGATCATCGGGCCCGGGGCGCCTTCATTCGATCCCGCATCCGTCTCCTTCGGGAGATGGATCGCGGGTCCCGCTTCTTCTACACCCTGGAGAAAAAGAGGGGGGCTAAGAAACACGTCACCTGTCTCCTCGCAGAAGATGGCACCCCCCTCACGGATCCGGTGGAGATGTGCGGGAGGGCCAAGGCCTTCTACGCGAGCCTTTTCTCCCCGGATCCGACCGATCCTAACGCTTGCAGAGTGCTCTGGGACGAACTCCCTACGGTCAGCACGGGCGACCGAGACCGGCTAGAGCTGCCTCTCACTCTGGCCGAGTTCTCGGAAGCCCTCCGTCGCATGCCAACTAATAAATCTCCGGGACTGGACGGGCTGACCGTGGAGTTCTACCGCGTGTTCTGGGACGTCCTCGGCCCAGACCTTGTCACCGTCTGGGCCGAGTCCTTGCAGGGCGGGGTCCTCCCTCTTTCGTGCAGGCGAGCCGTGCTCGCCTTATTGCCGAAGAAGGGGGACCTCCGCGATTTACGGAATTGGCGTCCCGTCTCGCTCCTCAGCACGGACTATAAAGTCGTAGCAAAGGCCATCTCGCTGCGGCTCGGGTCCGTGCTGGCGGACGTGGTCCACCCAGACCAGACCTACACCGTCCCGGGCCGCACCATTCTCGACAACCTGTATCTGGTCCGGGATCTCTTGGAGCTTGGGTGTAGGGATGGTCTGTCGTTCGCCCTTCTGTCTCTGGATCAGGAGAAGGCGTTCGACAGGGTGGATCACGGGTACCTCCTGAGCACTCTGCGAGCGTTTGGCTTTGGGCCCCAGTTTGTGGGTTTTCTCCAGGTGCTGTACGCCTCCGCAGAGTGTCTGGTCAGGCTCAACTGGACCCTGACCGAGCCGGTCAGCTTCGGGCGAGGAGTACGGCAGGGGTGCCCCCTCTCGGGCCAGCTGTACGCTCTGGCGATCGAGCCCTTCCTTTGTCTCCTCCGCAGGAGGTTGACGGGGTTGGTGCTCCGAGAGCCGGAGCTGCGGCTGGTCCTGTCGGCATACGCCGACGATGTGCTCCTCGTGGTCCAGGACCCGGGCGACTTGGTGCGGGTGGAGGCTTGCCAGACAATCTACTCGGCGGCCTCCTCTGCCCGGGTCAACTGGGTCAAGAGCTCTGGCCTGGTGGTAGGGGACGGGTGGCAGGCGAGCTCTCTCCCACCCGCGCTTCAGGCCATAAGGTGGAGTGCGGGTCCGCTGCTCTATCTCGGCGTTTACCTTTCTGCCACGCATCCATCCCCGCCGGAGAACTGGCAAGGTTTAGAGGGCAGGGTGATAGAGCGGATCCGGAAATGGACAGGACTGCTCCGATGCCTCTCCTTTCGAGGGAGAGCACTGGTAATCAATCAATTAGTCCTGTCCATGCTCTGGTACCGGCTCAACACCCTGGTCCCGGCCCCGGGTTTCCTGGCCAACCTCCGGACGTCGATTCTGGAGTTCTTTTGGTCAGGACTGCACTGGGTCTCTGCAGGGGTTCTCCATCTTCCTCTGGAGGAGGGTGGGCAGGGCCTGAAGTGTCCACACACTCAGGTCCATGTCTTCCGTCTCCAGGCCCTGCAGAGGCTCCTTTATGGTGCAGGTAGTCCGGCGTGGAGCGTATTGGCGCACGCCTTCCTGCGCCGTTTCCGAGGGCTCCGATATGACCGGCAGCTCCTTTATCTCCATCCGAGAGGTCTTCCGCGAGACCTCTACGGGCTGCCGGTCTTCTACCAGGACCTCCTCCGGACCTGGAAGCTATTCTCAGCGACCAGGTCCGTGGCGGCCACCGAGGGGGCAGATCTCCTCGCGGAGCCCCTGCTACACAACCCCCAGCTCCGTGTGCAGGTGGCGGAGTCCCCCTCGGTGCGCCAGAGGTTGGTCCTGGCAGAAGTCACTACGGTCGGAGACCTCCTGGACTACGACCGGGGAGATTGGCTGGATCCCCTGACGCTTGCTCAGCGCATGGGGCTCTCCAGACCTCGTACTCCCCGGCGCGTACTTCAGGAGGTGAAGGCTGCTTTGCCGCCCGCTGCTCGGGTCTACCTCGACCGGGTCCTGCGACAGGGTACGCCCCGCCCTCCCTTCACCCCAAGCCCTCCGGACCTTTTTATTGGGCCCCTGCCCCGTGGACCCAACCGGGTCCCCTGTCCCTTCACGGTGAGCCGGCTGCACGAACTGCAGCCGGTCCGCTTCCAGACCGCGCCACGGAAACATCTATACACGCTCGTGCTCCACACCCTTCATCTCCTCACCCTCACGTCCCGCCCCGATACGAAATGGCGGGACCTCCTGCCACCTCTAGAGGGTGAGAAGCCCCGGTGGGCCAGCCTTTACTCCTCCTTAGTCCCAAGGCCCGCCGGGGACGTCAGTTGGCGGCTCCTTCACGGAGCCGTGAGCACGGGCGTGTACTTGGCGCGGTTCACCCCTATCCCCGACACATGTCCCTTTTGCGGTGTGAGGGAGACCCTGGCGCACATTTATCTAGAGTGCGCCAGGCTTCAGCCCCTGTTCCGGCTCCTCTTAGACATTTTGTTGAGGTTTTGGTTGCACTTTTCCCCTCACCTTTTTATTTATGCACTTCCAATCCGCGGCCCCACAAAGTCACGGGACCTCCTAGTCAACCTCCTCCTGGCCCTAGCTAAACTGGCCATCTACAAAACCAGGTTGAGGAGGTTGGCCGATGGAGGCTCCTGTGACTGTGGGGCCTATTTTCGATCCTCTGTTCGTTCACGCATCCGGGCAGAGTTCCTCTGGGCAGCATCCACTGGCTCCCTTGACACCTTTGAGGAGCAGTGGGCGCTGTCCGGGGTTCTCTGCTCGGTGTCCCCATCTGGTTCGCTTTGTTTGACCCTTTGACCGCACTCCCGTTCCTGTTTTTTCATTTTTTGTCCCCCGGACTCACTTGGTATCCAGGTCCTGTGGATCCCTCCCCTTAGGCTGAAGGGGGGGATCCTTTAGCAGTGGGCGGGCTTCGCCCGCCCACTTCCCGGATCCCAATAAGAACATACTGGTTCCTTACCACTTCCCTATAGCCCTCTGGCCGGGAAGGAGGTAGAGGACTGCTGCTGCTGCTCCTCCTGCTCATTCTGCTGGGGCTGCTGCTAGGCCCTGGGCCCTCCCAGCTGCTGTTTGCTGCTACTACTGCTACTCCAGCTTCTCCCCTGGCTGGGCCAGACACCCCTCCCACTACTCTACTCTCTGGTTGCTGGCTGCTTGGCAGCTGAACACCCCCCCACCCCCAACACCTTGGTTGCTGCTACTCCTGCTGCTGCAGCAACCCCTTGGGGGGGAGGGGGCCTGCTGGCCCTCTCCCCAGAGGAGGGGTGTGAGGGACCCCTGCTCCAGCCGCTGCTGTGACCACTACCACCACCAGCTGAGAGGGGTCCTGCCTGACCACCAGACCACCGCCTGGAGTTGCTGGAGCTGCTGCTGCTGCCCTGTTTGCTGCCAGGAAGCTGCTGGTACCCAGAGGAGGAAGACCCGGAAGACCGTCGGCGGAGACTCTGCAGACCACCGTGGAGGGGGCCTCCAAGAACTGAGTAATCTTTCGAACTGTGCTCTAGTGGTGGGGGTATTGACTGTGTTTGTAGGGGCACAGGGGGTGTGGCGCTGAGCCTGCCCCCTGGTCCACCTGTGCCCCCCCATAACCCCCACCACCACCGCTGCCCCCTCCACCACCTCTGCTGGCTGCTCAACATCTGCCTTGTGCTACAGCCTCTGGACTTAGCTGCTTCCATGGCCTGCCACAAACTTTTAACATCATTTGGGCCTGCAGTGGCAACCAGCCCCACCCATTGACTTTGTGCAAGCGCACGTGGGTGCACGTGCCCCTCCCATACCCCTTGGACTGACCCTCTTCCCCCAGCAGTACGTCCCTTGCTTTGTCCCTTGCCACCTGCCCCATTTGCCCCTTGCAGTTGTTTGCCCCCTTTTTTTTGGTCCCAGCCCCTTGCTAGTTTCAGTTTTGCCTGCCCCACCCCTCTCCCTCTACAGCCTTGTTTCTTTGCCCTACCCTAGCCCTGAAACTAGTCCCTTGTTATTCTGCCCCATTCTTAGTTGGTTGTCTCCCTCCCCCTGAAGCTCCGTTTGCCCTGATTAGCCCCCCGCTTCCGTGAACCCACGCCCCCTCCCACGCGCTTGTGCCCCTCCCCTGTTTAATTTTGACCCTATCTCACTGCACCCCCATGCTGTTATATCATCCCCTCCCCTAGTGCAACAAGAGGAGCCGGCTTTCCCATCTTGTGTCGGTGACTGAACCTTACCGCCGCATTAGTCCGAGTTAACCCTGAACCCTGTCCCCACTTTTATTGCCCTCCTCCCCTGCCTGCAGCCTAGCAGGGAGGAGCGGTCACCCCAATTCCTCTCCCCGACCCCTCTCAGGAGTTTTCCCTTCCCCCCCTGTTCGTCATGGCAGGCGACATGGAGGGAGGAGCCCCTCCAGACGGCACGGCCGCCCCTCCTCCGCCTGTTCCCCCGTCACCCTCCCTAGCCTCCACCTCGACCGCCGCTGCCGAATCACCTGCTCTCGCCCCCGCTGGGGCACCGGCAGTGGCGGACATTGAAGAGACCTCCGCTGCTGCCACATCCCTCGCCCCCCATGATCCTGGGGGAGCCCCCCCAGCCAGCAGGAAGGGCCAGGGTAAAAAGAAGGGTAAGAGCCCCGCGACAAAGGCCAGACCCTCCATGGCAGAGGCAGCCACTACTGCTGCGGCCCTGCCACCGGCCGCGGCGCCCTTCCCTGCTGTTCCCTCTACCAGCTCTGCGGGTGTCCCACCTCCGGCCCCCAGAGCGTATGCCCAGGTGGCGGCAACCCCCCCACCTGCCGCAACGTCACCTAACCCGCCCACCGCCTCAGCTACCATCTATAGCAGCCGGGGCCCCTTTCCCACCTTGACCAGGAGGCATGGCGTCCGTTGCCTCCTGGTACCCGCCTCGCCCCACGTAGAAACCTATGTGCGGGCGTTGGCGAGGGTAGTGGGGCCCACAGCCATCGTAGCAGCCTCCAAAATGTACGGGAAGGTAGTCTTCTTCCTCGCATCGGAGGCCGCGGCCCAAGAGGCGGTGGAGAAGGGCCTGGCGGTGGGGGGCGTGTTCATCCCATTAGAGCCGCTGGAGGACTTGGGCGTCCGCCTAGTCCTCACTTCCGTCCCTCCCTTCCTCCCCAATGCCGCCCTGTTACCTGCCCTCTCCGCCCTAGGGAGACCCATCTCTGTAGTCAGCCCTCTCCCACTGGGCTGCAAAGACCCCGCCCTCCGTCACATCCTCTCGTTCCGCCGGCAGGTGCAGCTCCAAATGCCCCCGGCGGCACGTGACGGGGAGGCGCTCGAGGGGTCCTTTATGGTCCCCTATCACGGGGCCCGTTACCGGGTGTATTATTTCACGGGGGAGGCCCGGTGCTACCTCTGCCGGGCGATGGGACACGTCCGGAGGGACTGTCCCTTGGCCCGGCAAGGAGGAGCATCCGAGACCCCCGAGCCCCGGCAGGGCGTCGGCCCCGTCATCGCCGGCGCCCCTGAATGCCCGGTGCCCAGAGCCGCCCCTCCTCCTTCCCAGTCTACCACTGTTCCCGCTCGGGCCCTGGGAGTACCTCCCCCAGTGAGCCCAGACGAGCGGGAGAGGCCCACTGCGAACAGTCTGCTGAGGCCTGTGGAGGAGGGTGAGGCAGGGATATCGCCGGGCGTGGGAGAGGGCCCGCCCCAGAGAGACTTTTCTCTCCCTTATGCTGCCCCACCACTACCTCCCCGAGTCCCTAAGAAATCATCCCTCCCCCCTGACCCGACCCTTACTAGCCGACCCCCAGATGATGCCATGGAGGGCTGGGCCTTAGTACAGGGGAAGCGGGGCAAGCGGAAGGCTCGAGCCCCGCTCCTTTCCACCGATGCGGAAGCCCCCCGAAAAACCAGGAAGGGGGGCACTGATGCCGAGCCTTCCGCTTTGCCCCCGAGCGGCTTTTGTCCGCCAGAACCGGCTGGGAAAGACGTGGCAGCACCGGAAGGTATTACCGCCCCTCTCTCGGAAGCCCCTGATAGAGCCCCTTCTGTCCCTTTTGTCGACCCTGCGCACCCCGATCCGAGCATCGCTTCAGGTGCCGGCGGGGAGAACCCCGGGGTGGCGGAAGGTGACCTGCCCTCCATCTACGAGGAGATCGGGGCCCTGGGTCTGACCCCAATCACGCAGGGGGAGGACGACCCTTTACCAGCAGGACTCGATCTCACTGACCTCACCCCGGTGCCCCTTTCCCCCCTCTCCCCATGCTCCCTCCCCTTGACCGCTGGTTCTGCTCCCACCTCTGAGGATCCCCTGGGCTCTTCCACCTGCCCGGTCGCAAGTGACACCTCGCTGACGGCCGCCAAGCCTCCTGAAGCGACGGCCGGTGCCCTGCGGCCGGGACCCGAATCCCAGAGGGTACCCCTCATTGGGGTGGGACAACAGTTCTCCTTCCCAGGCGGGGACCCCGCAAGTATCAGTCCACCTCCCGATGCCGTGGCTATAACAGACACCATCATACTAGAGCCCGGCATCGTGGGGGGTCCCCTTCCCAATTCCCAGATCCCTCAGCCACACCAAGAGAGGCCACCTCCCAGTGGCACAGCTCCTGCGGCTCAGGATCCTCTACCCGTTCCTCAGCCCGGCCCTGCTCATGTCCCGCTCCCTGCCCCTACTTCTGATCCCTGCCCCGCCCCTGATGCCATCCCAATCTCCCACACCTCCCATGATGACACTGCCGCCTCTGGGGCTGTCTCCCTCCCCTTCTCGGAGGATGACCCCCAGGGAGCGGCTCCAGTAATTCCTCGTCCCGACCCACCAGAGGCTGCTCTTCTCCCTCCGCCGCCTCTCCCAACTAAGCCGAATTTCGGGTTGGGCCCTAAGGTGCCAGCCCAGCAGGAGCTGCGTAGAGGCTCCGCCCCTTGCCTATCTGTTTCGGTGGGCCATAGGGCTGTGTCCGGGGCCCCTTCTTTCGATAGCCGGGAGCCAGTAACCCCGCCCCCCCATACGCTGCGAGAGGAGCTGCGGGAGTTCCTGGAGGACGTCCGGGGCTCCCGCAACAAAGTACAGCTCGCTCTCCAGCGATGGGGGGATTTCCACCAAATCCTCCGGGCCGCGAGGGCCCTCATGGGAGAGGGCAAAGGGACTGGGAAGCAGGCCGCCACGGCCTACCAACGGGTCCGCCTTTTCCGTGACTCACTACTCGCCTACGGGGTGGGTCACGGATTGTTACGCGGCCCGATGGGGGCCGTGAGTGACTCTGCCAGCAAGGATCCCCTCCAGCCCTCCTCATGGCATCTCTCCTCTTCGCAACATTGAACACCCGGGGCTGTAGGATGGGTCTCCGCAGGAGCCAGGTGCTCTCCTTCCTTCGGGAGGGGGGGTACTCTGTAGTATTCCTGCAGGAGACCCATACAGATCCAGCCTCTGAAGACAGCTGGTGGCTGGAATGGGGGGACAGAGTCTACTTCAGCCATCTCTCTGTTCGCCAGGCTGGAGTGGCGACCTTGTTCTCCCCCGACCTACGGCCTGAGGTGCTGGGGGTTGCCGAGGCTGTGCCGGGCCGCCTGCTGCACCTACGGGTCCGTATGGAGGGGCTCGTGGTCAATCTCATCAACATCTATGCCCCGACACCGGGCCCGGAACAACTTCGTTTCTATCAGCAGGCGTCCACCTTCCTCGGCACCTTGGATCCTCGCGAGTGCCTGGTCCTGGGCGGGGACTTTAACAACACCCTTGAGAAACGGGACCGCTCGGGGATCGAGCAGTGCCCGGCCGCAGCGGACGTCCTCAGGGAGATTGTCGAACATCACTCCCTGGTGGACGTCTGGCGCGACCACCACCCGGACGACAGCTCAACCTTCACCTTTGTCCGGGTGGAGGCCCATCGGTCGCACCGCTCCCGGTTGGACCGCATCTATTTATCACGTTTTCACCTTTCGCGGGCCCACTCCTCCAGCGTCCGGCCGGCCCCGTTCTCTGATCATCATCTCGCTACCGTGACGGCCTCTCTCTGCGCGGAGAGGCCGGGGCCGGCCTATTGGCATTTTAATAACAGTTTGCTGGAGGATGTGGGTTTCGTGGCGTCCTTCCGGGAGTTCTGGCTGGCCTGGCGAGGGCAACGGCACGCCTTTCCCTCGGCGCGGCGATGGTGGGATCTAGGGAAGGTACGCGCCCGGCTCTTCTGCCGTGACTACACCCGGGGCGCCAGCCGACGGAGGGATGCGACGATAGGGCAGTTGGAACGGGAGGTCTTAGAGCTGGAGAGGCGTCTGGCCGCCAGCCCTGAGGATCCATCCCTCTGTGGGGCGTGCCGGGAGAAGCGGGAGGAGCTCCGGGAACTCGAAGATCATCGGGCCCGGGGCGCCTTCATTCGATCCCGCATCCGTCTCCTTCGGGAGATGGATCGCGGCTCCCGCTTCTTCTACGCCCTGGAGAAAAAGAGGGGGGCTAAGAAACACGTCACCTGTCTCCTCGCAGAAGATGGCACCCCCCTCACGGATCCGGTGGAGATGTGCGGGAGGGCCAAGGCCTTCTACGCGAGCCTTTTCTCCACGGATCCGACCGATCCTAACGCTTGCAGAGTGCTCTGGGACGAACTCCCTACGGTCAGCACGGGTGACCGAGACCGGCTAGAGCTGCCTCTCACTCTGGCCAAGTTCTCGGAAGCCCTCCGTCGCATGCCAACTAATAAATCTCCGGGACTGGACGGGCTGACCGTGGAGTTCTACCGTGTGTTCTGGGACGTCCTCGGCCCAGACCTTGTCACCGTCTGGGCCGAGTGCTTGCAGGGCGGGGTCCTCCCTCTTTCGTGCAGGCGAGCCGTGCTCGCCTTATTGCCGAAGAAGGGGGACCTCCGCGATTTACGGAATTGGCGTCCCGTCTCGCTCCTCAGCACGGACTATAAAGTCGTAGCAAAGGCCATCTCGCTGCGGCTCGGGTCCGTGCTGGCGGACGTGGTCCACCCAGACCAGACCTACACCGTCCCGGGCCGCACCATTCTCGACAACCTGTATCTGGTCCGGGATCTCTTGGAGCTTGGGTGTAGGGATGGTCTGTCGTTCGCCCTTCTGTCTCTGGATCAGGAGAAGGCGTTCGACAGGGTGGATCACGGGTACCTCCTGAGCACTCTGCGAGCGTTTGGCTTTGGGCCCCAGTTTGTGGGTTTTCTCCAGGTGCTGTACGCCTCCGCAGAGTGTCTGGTCAGGCTCAACTGGACCCTGACCGAGCCGGTCAGCTTCGGGCGAGGAGTACGGCAGGGGTGCCCCCTCTCGGGCCAGCTGTACGCTCTGGCGATCGAGCCCTTCCTTTGTCTCCTCCGCAGGAGGTTGACGGGGTTGGTGCTCCGAGAGCCGGAGCTGCGGCTGGTCCTGTCGGCATACGCCGACGATGTGCTCCTCGTCGTCCAGGACCCGGGCGACTTGGTGCGGGTGGAGGCTTGCCAGACGATCTACTCGGCGGCCTCCTCTGCCCGGGTCAACTGGGTCAAGAGCTCTGGCCTGGTGGTAGGGGACGGGTGGCAGGCGAGCTCTCTCCCACCCGCGCTTCAGGCCATCAGGTGGAGCGTGGGTCCGCTGCTCTATCTCGGCGTTTACCTTTCTGCCACGCATCCATCCCCGCCGGAGAACTGGCAAGGTTTAGAGGGCAGGGTGATAGAGCGGATCCGGAAATGGACAGGACTGCTCCGGTGCCTCTCCTTTCGAGGGAGAGCACTGGTAATCAATCAATTAGTCCTGTCCATGCTCTGGTACCGGCTCAACACCCTGGTCCCGGCCCCGGGTTTCCTGGCCAACCTCCGGACGTCGATTCTGGAGTTCTTTTGGTCAGGACTGCACTGGGTCTCTGCAGGGGTTCTCCATCTTCCTCTGGAGGAGGGTGGGCAGGGCCTGAAGTGTCCACACACTCAGGTCCATGTCTTCCGTCTCCAGGCCCTGCAGAGGCTCCTTTATGGTGCAGGTAGTCCGGCGTGGAGCGTATTGGCGCACGCCTTCCTGCGCCGTTTCCGAGGGCTCCGATATGACCGGCAGCTCCTTTATCTCCATCCGAGAGGTCTTCCGCGAGACCTCTACGGGCTGCCAGTCTTCTACCAGGACCTCCTCCGGACCTGGAAGCTATTCTCAGCGACCAGGTCCGTGGCGGCCACCGAGGGGGCAGATCTCCTCGCGGAGCCCCTGATACACAACCCCCAGCTCCGTGTGCAGGTGGCGGAGTCCCCCTGGGTGCGCCAGAGGTTGGTCCTGGCAGAAGTCACTAGGGTCGGAGACCTCCTGGACTACGACCGGGGAGATTGGCTGGATCCCCTGACGCTTGCTCAGCGCATGGGGCTCTCCAGACCTCGTACTCCCCGGCGCGTACTTCAGGAGGTGAAGGCTGCTTTGCCGCCCGCTGCTCGGGCTTACCTCGACCGGGTCCTGCGAGAGGGTACGCCCCGCCCTCCCTTCACCCCAACCCCTCCGGACCTTTTTATTGGGCCCCTGCCCCGTGGACCCAACCGGGTCCCCTGCCCCTTCACGGTGAGCCGGCTGCACGAACTGCAGCCGGTCCGCTTCCAGACCGCGCCAAGGAAACATCTCTACACGCTCGTGCTCCACACCCTTCATCTCCTCACCCTCACGTCCCGCCCCGATACGAAATGGCGAGACCTCCTGCCACCTCTAGAGGGTGAGAAGCCCCGGTGGGCCAGCCTTTACTCCTCCTTAGTCCCAAGGCCCGCCGGGGATGTCAGTTGGCGGCTCCTTCATGGAGCCGTGAGCACGGGCATGTACTTGGCGCGGTTCACCCCTATCCCCGACACATGTCCCTTTTGCGGTGTGAGGGAGACCCTGGCGCACATTTATCTAGAGTGCGCCAGGCTTCAGCCCCTGTTCCGGCTCCTCTTAGACATTTTGTTGAGGTTTTGGTTGCACTTTTCCCCTCACCTTTTTATTTATGCACTTCCAATCCGCGGCCCCACAAAGTCACGGGACCTCCTAGTCAACCTCCTCCTGGCCCTAGCTAAACTGGCCATCTACAAAACCAGGTTGAGGAGGTTGGCCGATGGAGGCTCCTGTGACTGTGGGGCCTATTTTCGATCCTCTGTTCGTTCACGCATCCGGGCAGAGTTCCTCTGGGCAGCATCCACTGGCTCCCTTGACACCTTTGAGGAGCAGTGGGCGCTGTCCGGGGTTCTCTGCTCGGTGTCCCCATCTGGTTCGCTTTGTTTGACCCTTTGACCGCACTCCCGTTCCTGTTTTTTCATTTTTTGTCCCCCGGACTCACTTGGTATCCAGGTCCTGTGGATCCCTCCCCTTAGGCTGAAGGGGGGGATCCTTTAGCAGTGGGCGGGCTTTGCCCGCCCACTTCCCAGATCCCAATAGGAACATACTGGTTCCTTACCACTTCCCTATAGCCCTCTGGCCGGGAAGGAGGTAGAGGACTGCTGCTGCTGCTCCTCCTGCTCATCCTGCTGGGGCTGCTGCTAGGCCCTGGGCCCTCCCAGCTGCTGTTTGCTGCTACTGCTGCTCCAGCTTCTCCCCTGGCTGGGCCAGACACCCCTCCCACTACTCTACTCTCTGGTTGCTGGCTGCCTGACAGCTGAACACCCCCCCCCCCCACAACACCTTGGTTGCTGCTTCTCCTACTGCTGCAGCAACCCCTTGGGGGGGAGGGGGCCTGCTGGCCCTCTCCCCAGAGGAGGGGTGTGAGGGGCTCCTGCTCCAGCCACTGCTGTGACCACCACCACCACCACCATCAGTGAGGGGTCCTGCCTGACCACCGGACCACCTCCTGGAGTTGCTGGAGCTGCTGCTGCTGCCCTGTTTGCTACCAGGAAGCTGCTGGTACCCAGAGGGGGAAGACCCGGAAGACCGTCGGCGGAGACTCTGCAGACCACCGTGGAGGGGGCCTCCAAGAACTGAGTAATCTTTTGAACTGTGCTCTAGTGGTGGGGGTATTGACTGTGTTTGTAGGGGCACAGGGGGTGTGGCGCCGAGCCTGCCCCCTGGTCCACCTGTGCCCCCCATAACCCCCACCACCACCGCTGCCCCCTCCACCACCTCTGCTTGCTGCTCACCATCTGCCTTGTGCTACGGCCTCTGGACTTAGCTGCTTCCATGGCCCGCCACAACCTTTTAACATCATTTGGGCCTGCAGCGGCAGTCAGCCCCACCCATTGACATTGTGCAAGCGCACGTGGGTGCACGTGCCCCCTCCCATACCCCTTGGACTGACCCTCTCCCCTCCAACAGCACGTCCCTTGCTTTGTCCCTTGCCACCTGCCCCATTTACCCCTTGCAGTTGTTTGCCCCCTTTTTTTGGCCCCAGCCCCTTGCTAGTTTCAGTTTTGCCTGCCCCGCCCCTCTCCCTCTACAGCCTTGTTTGTTTGCCCTACCCTAGCCCTGAAACTAGTCCCTTGTTTTTCTACCCCATTCTTAGTTGGTTGTCTCCCTCCCCCTGAAGCTCCGTTTGCCCTGATTAGCCCCCCGCTTCCGAGAACCCTCGCCCCCTCCCATGCGCTTGTGCCCCTCCCCTGTTTAATTTTGACCCCATCTCACTGCACCACCATGCTGTTATATCATCCCCTCCCCTAGTGCAACAAGAGGAGCCGGATTTCCCATCGTGTCGGTGACTGAACCTTACCCCCGCACTAGTCCGAGTTAACCCTGAACCCTGAACCCTGTCCCCACTTTTGTTGCCCTCCTCCCCTGCCTGCAGTCTAGCAGGGAGGAGTGGTCACCCCAATTCCTCTCCCCACCGCCCCCTCAAGATTTTTCCCTTCCTCCCCTGCTCATCATGGCAGGTGATATGGAGGGAGAAGCCTCTCCAGACGGCATGGCCGCCCCTCCTCCGCCTGTTCCCCCGTCACCCTCCCTAGCCTCCACCTCGACCGCCGCTGCCGAATCACCTGCTCTCGCCCCCGCTGGGACACCGGCAGTGGCAGACACTGAAGAGACCTCCGCTGCTGCCACATCCCTCGCCCCCCATGATCCTGGGGGAGCCCCCCCAGCCGGCAGGAAGGGCCAGGGTAAAAAGAAGGGTAAGGGCCCCGCGACAAAGGCCAGACCCTCCATGGCAGAGGCAGCCACTACTGCTGCGGCCCTGCCACCGGCCGCGGCGCCCTTCCCTGCTGTTCCCTCTACCAGCTCTGCAGGTATCCCACCCCCGGCCCCCAGAGCGTACGCCCAGGTGGCGGCAACCCCCCCACCTGCCGCAACGTCACCTAACCCGCCCACCGCCTCAGCTACCATCTATAGCGGCCGGGGCCCCTTTCCCACCTTGACCAGGAGGCATGGCGTCCGTTGCCTCCTGGTACCCGCCTCGCCCCACGTAGAAACCTATGTGCGGGCGTTGGCGAGGGTAGTGGGGCCCACGGCCATCGTAGCAGCCTCCAAAATGTACGGGAAGGTAGTCTTCTTCCTCGCATCGGAGGCCGCGGCCCAAGAGGCGGTGGAGAAGGGCCTGGCGGTGGGGGGCGTGTTCGTCCCATTAGAGCCGCTGGAGGACTTGGGCGTCCGCCTAGTCCTCACTTCCGTCCCTCCCTTCCTCCCCAATGCCGCCCTGTTACCTGCCCTCTCCGCCCTGGGGAGACCCATCTCTGTAGTCAGCCCTCTCCCACTGGGCTGCAAAGACCCCGCCGTCCGTCACATCCTCTCGTTCCGCCGGCAGGTGCAACTCCAAATGCCGCCGGCTGCACGTGACGGGGAGGCGCTCGAGGGGTCCTTTATGGTCCCCTATCACGGGGCCCGTTACCGGGTGTACTATTCCATGGGGGAGGCCCGGTGCTACCTCTGCCGGGCGATGGGACACGTCCGGAGGGACTGTCCCTTGGCCCGGCAAGGGGGAGCATCCGAGACCCCCGAGCCCCGGCAGGGCGTTGGCCCCGTCATCGCCGGTGCCCCTGAATGCCCGGTGCCCAGAGCCGCCCATCCTCCTTCCCAGTCCACCGCTGCTCCTGCTCGGGCCCTGGGAGTACCTCCCCCAGTGAGCCCAGACGAGCGGGAGAGGCCCACTGCGAACAGTCTGCTGAGGCCTGTGGAGGAGGGTGAGGCAGGGATATTGCCGGGCGTGGGAGAGGGCCCGCCCCAGAGAGACTTTTCTCTCCCTTACGCTGCCCCACCACCACCTCCCCGAGTCCCTAAGAAATCGCGCCCCCCCCCAACCCGACCCTTACTAGCCAGCCCCCAGATGATGCCATGGAGGGCTGGGCCTTAGTACAGGGGAAGCGGGGCAAGCGGAAGGCTCGAGCCCCACTCCTTTCCGCCGATGCGGAAGCCCCCCGGAAGACCAGGAAGGGGGGCACTGATGCTGAGCCTTCCGCTTTGCCCCCGAGCGGCTTTTGTCCGCCAGAACCGGCTGGGAAAGACGTGGCAGCACCGGAAGGTATTACCGCCCCTCCCTCGGGAGCCCCTGATGGAGCCCCTTCTTCCCCGTTTGTCAACCCTGCGCGCCCCGACCCGAGCATCGCTTCAGGTGCCGGCGGGGAGAACCCCGGGGTGGCAGAAGGTGACCTGCCCTCCATCTACGAGGAGATCGAGGCCCTGGGTCTGACCCCAATCACCCAGGGGGAGGACGACCCTTTACCAGCAGGACTCGATCTCACTGACCTCACCCCGGTGCCCCTTTCCCCCCTCTCCCCATGCTCCCTCCCCTTGACCGCCGGTTCCGCTCCCACCTCCGAGGATCCCCTGGGCTCTTCCACCTGCCCGATCGCAAGTGACACCTCGCTGACGGCCGCCAAGCCTCCTGAAGCGACGGCCGGTGCCCTGCGGCCGGGACCCGAATCCCAGGGGGTACCCCTCATTGGGGTGGGACAACAGTTCTCCTTCCCAGGCGGGGACCCCGCATATATCTGTCCACCTCCCGATGCCGTGGCTGTAACACAAACCATCATACTAGAGCCCGGCATCGTGGGGGGTCCCCTTCCCAATTCCCAGATCCCTCAGCCACACCAAGAGAGGCCACCTCCCAGTGGCCCAGCTCCTGCGGCTCAGGATCCTCTACCCGTTCCTCAGCCCGGCCCTGCTCATGTCCCCCTCCCTGCCCCTACTTCTGATCCCTGCCCCGCCCCTGATGCCATCCCAATCTCCCACACCTCCCATGATGACACTGCCGCCTCTGGGGCTGTCTCCCTCCCCTTCTCGGAGGATGACCCCCCAGGGAGCGGCTCCAGTATTTCCTCGTCCCGACCCACCAGAGGCTGCTCTTCTCCCTCCGCCGCCTCCCCCAACTAAGCCGGATTTCGGGTTGGGCCCTAAGGTGCCGGCCCAGCGGGAGCTGCGTCGAGGGTCCGCCCCTTGCCTATCTGTTTCGGTGGGCCATAGGGTTGTGTCAGGGTCCCCTTCTTTCGATAGCCGGGAGCCAGTAACCCCGGCCCCCCATACGTTGAGAGAGGAGCTGCGGGAGTTCCTGGAGGACGTCCGGGGCTCCTGCAACAAAGTACAGCTCGCTCTCCAGCAATGGGGGGATTTCCACCAAATCCTCCGGGCCGCGAGGGCCCTCATGGGGGAGGGCAAAGGGACTGGGAAGCAGGCCGCCACGGCCTACCAACGGGTCCGCCTTTTCCGTGACTCACTACTCGCCTACGGGGTGGGTCACGGATTGTTACGCGGCCCGATGGGGGTCATGAGTGACTCTGCCAGCATGGATCCCCCCCAGCCCTCCTCATGGCATCTCTCCTCTTCGCAACATTGAACACCCGGGGCTGTAGGATGGGTCTCCGCAGGAGCCAGGTGTTCTCCTTCCTTCGGGAGGGGGGGTACTCTGTAGTATTCCTGCAGGAGACCCATACGGATCCAGCCGCTGAAGACAGCTGGTGGCTGGAATGGGGGGACAGAGTCTACTTCAGCCATCTCTCTGTTCGCCAGGCTGGAGTGGCGACCTTGTTCTCCCCCGACCTACGGCCTGAGGTGCTGGGGGTTGCCGAGGCTGTGCCGGGCCGCCTGCTGCACCTACGGGTCCATATGGAGGGGCTCGTGGTCAATCTCATCAACATCTATGCCCCGACACCGGGCCCGGAACAACTTCGTTTCTATCAGCAGGCGTCCACCTTCCTCGGCACCTTGGATCCTCGCGAGTGCCTGGTCCTGGGCGGGGACTTTAACAACACCCTTGAAAAACGGGACCGCTCGGGGATCGAGCAGTGCCCGGCCGCAGCGGACGTCCTCAGGGAGATTGTCGAACATCACTCCCTGGTGGACGTCTGGCGCGACCACCACCCGGACGACAACTCAACCTTCACCATTGTCCGAGTGGAGGCCCATCGGTCGCACCACTCCCGGTTGGACCGCATCTATTTATCACGTTTTCACCTTTCGCGGGCCCACTCCTCCAGTGTCCGGCCGGCCCCGTTCTCTGATCATCATCTCGCTACCGTGACGGCCTCTCTCTGCGCGGAGAGGCCGGGGCCGGCCTATTGGCATTTTAATAACAGTTTGCTGGAGGATGTGGGTTTCGTGGCATCCTTCCGGGAGTTCTGGCTGGCCTGGCGAGGGCAGCAGCACGCCTTTCCCTCGGCGCGGCGATGGTGGGATCTAGGGAAGGTACGCACCCGGCTCTTCTGCCCTGACTACACCCGGGGCGCCAGCCGACGGAGGGATGCGACGATAGAGCAGTTGGAACGGGAGGTCTTAGAGCTGGAGAGGCGTCTGGCCGCCAGCCCTGAGAATCCATCCCTCTGTGGGGCGTGCCGGGAGAAGCGGGAGGAGCTCCGGGAACTTGAAGATCATCGGGCCCGGGGCACCTTCGTTCGATCCCGCATCCGTCTCCTTCGGGAGATGGATCGCGGCTCCCGCTTCTTCTACGCCCTGGAGAAAAGGAGGGGGGCTAAGAAACACGTCACCTGCCTCCTCGCAGAAGATGGCACCCCCCTCACGGATCCGGCGGAGATGTGCGGGAGGGCCAAGGCCTTCTACGCGAGCCTTTTCTCCCCGGATCCGACCGATCCTAACGCTTGCAGAGTGCTCTGGAACGAACTCCCTACGGTCAGCACGGGCGACCGAGACCGGCTAGAGCTGCCTCTCACTCTGGCCAAGTTCTCGGAAGCCCTCCGTCGCATGCCAACTAATAAATCTCCGGGACTGGACGGGCTGACCGTGGAGTTCTACCGTGTGTTCTGGGACGTCCTCGGCCCAGACCTTGTCACCGTCTGGGCCGAGTGCTTGCAGGGCGGGGTCCTCCCTCTTTCGTGCAGGCGAGCCGTGCTCGCCTTATTGCCGAAGAAGGGGGACCTCCGCGATTTACGGAATTGGCGTCCCGTCTCGCTCCTCAGCACGGACTATAAAGTCGTAGCAAAGGCCATCTCGCTGCGGCTCGGGTCCGTGCTGGCGGACGTGGTCCACCCAGACCAGACCTACACCGTCCCGGGCCGCACCATTCTCGACAACCTGTATCTGGTCCGGGATCTCTTGGAGCTTGGGTGTAGGGATGGTCTGTCGTTCGCCCTTCTGTCTCTGGATCAGGAGAAGGCGTTCGACAGGGTGGATCACGGGTACCTCCTGAGCACTCTGCGAGCGTTTGGCTTTGGGCCCCAGTTTGTGGGTTTTCTCCAGGTGCTGTACGCCTCCGCAGAGTGTCTGGTCAGGCTCAACTGGACCCTGACCGAGCCGGTCAGCTTCGGGCGAGGAGTACGGCAGGGGTGCCCCCTCTCGGGCCAGCTGTACGCTCTGGCGATCGAGCCCTTCCTTTGTCTCCTCCGCAGGAGGTTGACGGGGTTGGTGCTCCGAGAGCCGGAGCTGCGGCTGGTCCTGTCGGCATACGCCGACGATGTGCTCCTCGTCGTCCAGGACCCGGGCGACTTGGTGCGGGTGGAGGCTTGCCAGACGATCTACTCGGCGGCCTCCTCTGCCCGGGTCAACTGGGTCAAGAGCTCTGGCCTGGTGGTAGGGGACGGGTGGCAGGCGAGCTCTCTCCCACCCGCGCTTCAGGCCATCAGGTGGAGCGTGGGTCCGCTGCTCTATCTCGGCGTTTACCTTTCTGCCACGCATCCATCCCCGCCGGAGAACTGGCAAGGTTTAGAGGGCAGGGTGATAGAGCGGATCCGGAAATGGACAGGACTGCTCCGGTGCCTCTCCTTTCGAGGGAGAGCACTGGTAATCAATCAATTAGTCCTGTCCATGCTCTGGTACCGGCTCAACACCCTGGTCCCGGCCCCGGGTTTCCTGGCCAACCTCCGGACGTCGATTCTGGAATTCTTTTGGTCAGGACTGCACTGGGTCTCTGCAGGGGTTCTCCATCTTCCTCTGGAGGAGGGTGGGCAGGGTCTGAAGTGTCCACACACTCAGGTCCATGTCTTCCGTCTCCAGGCCCTGCAGAGGCTCCTTTATGGTGCAGGTAGTTCAGCGTGGAGCATATTGGCGCACGCCTTCCTACGCCGCTTCCGAGGGCTCCGATATGACCGGCAGCTCCTTTATCTCCATCCGAGAGGTCTTCCACGAGACCTCTATGGGCTGCCGGTCTTCTACCAGGACCTCTTCTGGACCTGGAAGCTATTCTCAGCGACCAGGTCCGTGGCGGCCACCGAGGGGGCAGATTTCCTCGCGGAGCCCCTGATACACAACCCCCAGCTCCGTGTGCAGGTGGCGGAGTCCCCCTCGGTGCGCCAGAGGTTGGTCCTGGCAGAAGTCACTAGGGTCGGAGACCTCCTGGACTACGACCGGGGAGATTGGCTGGATCCCCTGATGCTTGCTCAGCGCATGGGGCTCTCCAGACCTCGTACTCCCCGGCGCGTACTTCAGGAGGTGAAGGCTGCTTTGCCGCCCGCTGCTCGGGTTTACCTCGACTGAGTCCTGTGAAAGGGTACGCCCCGCCCTCCCTTCACCCCAAGCCCTCCGGACCTTTTTATTGGGCCCCTGCCCCGTGGACCCAACCGGGTCCCCTGTCCCTTCACGGTGAGCCGGCTGCACAAACTGCAGGCGGTCCGCTTCCAGACTGCGCCAAGGAAACATCTATACACTCTCGTGCTCCACACCCTTCATCTCCTCACCCTCACGTCCCACCCCGATACAAAATGGCGGGACCTCCTGCCACCTCTAGAGGGTGAGAAGCCCCGGTGGGCCAGCCTTTACTCCTCCTTAGTCCCAAGGCCTGCCGGGGATGTCAGTTGGCGGCTCCTTCACGGAGCCGTGAGCACGGGCGTGTACTTGGCGCGGTTCACCCCAATCCCCGACAAATGTCCCTTTTGCGGCGTGAGGGAGACCGTGGCGCACATTTATCTGGAGTGCGCCAGGCAGCAGCCCCTGTTCCGGCTCCTCTTAGACATTTTGTTGAGGTTTTGGTTGCACTTTTCCCCTCACCTTTTTATTTATGCACTTCCAATCTGCGGCCCCATGAAGTCACGGGACCTCCTGGTCAACCTCCTCCTGGCCCTAGCTAAACTGGCCATCTACAAAACCAGGGTGAGGAGGTTGGCCGATTGAGGCTCCTGTGACTGTGGGGCCTATTTTCGATTCTCTGTTCGTTCACGCATCCGGGCAGAGTTCCTCTGGGCAGTGTCCACTGGCTCCCTTGACACCTTTGAGGAGCAGTGGGCGCTGTCCGGGGTTCTCTGCTCGGTGTGTCCATCTGGTTCACTTCGTTTGACCCTTTGACCGCACTCCCGTTCCTGTTTTGTCATTTTTTGTCCCCCGGAATCACTTGGTATCCAGGTCCTGTGGATCCCTCCCCTTAGGCTGAAGGGGGGGATCCTTTAGCAGTGGGCGGGCTTTGCCCGCCCACTTCCCGGATCCCAATAAGAACATACTGGTTCCTTACCACTTTCCTATAGCCCTCTGGACTTGCCCCGTCACACTACCTATTTTGTATGGATTACTATTTAGACTTCTGGGAAATAGACAGGATGACAGACATTACCAGGGTGACCATCATAGACAAAGCTTTGAAGCACTTCGGTAGGTGTGTATCATGAACTATGTAGTTTCAGAGAACAACTCTCAGTTTACTTCCAGTGAGTTTGTGCAATATACCAGGGAATGGGAATTCAGTCACATCATGTCATTGCCATACCACAGCCAGTGAAATGGCAAAGCCATATTGGCAGTTAAAATTAAGACTCTACTAAAGAAAGCTGCAAAAAAGCATATATATATTGTGATACAGGAGGGCCAGGGAGCAGCAGTAGTAGAGTGTGAGAGGGGAAATATATAAGCCCTAGGCTAATTAAGGCGTGGTTCCCTGGAGACTAGGGAGGGTGGCTACAGGTTAATTGGAGCACCTGCAGTCAATTAAGGCCTCTCAGGAACCTAATAAAACCCCCTGCTTCAGGCAGACAGGGGAGAAGGAGGAAGGAGTTGGAGCAGAGTGGTTTGGTGGTGGAACAGAGAGCAGTTTGGAGGAAAGCAGAGGAGAGTTTGGAGAAGTGCTGTGGCAGGCTAAGAAGACCAAGACCCTAGGTAAAGGGACACCTGGCTTGTGCAGAGGGAAGGCAGGAAGCCCCACAATATGTCCATGTAATGTAGCAGGAGAGTGAAGGAGCCCAGGGGAAAGTATCACTAGTACAAGTGGTTTACCCACTAACCTAGGGCCCCTGGGCTGGGACCCGGAGTAGAGGGCGGGCCTGGGTCCCTCCCTCTCCATTCCCCTTCTCTTGGATACTAGTGGGACAGCTGATACCCCAGTTCAGGGGCAAGAAATGGCGCCCTGAAAACCCCCCACAAGAAGAGAAAGTGAGGGACCCTCATAGTAGTGCCAGCAATTTGCCACAATATATATATGCTTCAATACATTCTTCAATACAGGCACACTCCCACAGAAGTCATTAATATCAGCCCAGTACAACATTTGATTTCAAGACACATGCATATCTTGGTGTCTATTGATCATGCTCCCTTAAATCGTCAGTGGTGGAATGGGTAGCAAACAAAAAGGAAGAGAGACATGCAAAGGCCAAAGCCTACTATGACCGACAAGCTAAAGACTTCCCAGAACTGCAGATCCTGGAGCCCCTGCCAGGGTCAAATTATTTCTTCAAGACAATTCATACAGTTGGAAACAGTCTACATTGATTGAACAAATAAATATGTCCATGTAATGTAGCAGTGGATGGGCATATATTTCACCAAAACCATGATTACATTTGCCCACTATATATAAGCAAGACAAAAACATGAATGTAGAGAATGCTGAAATATGCACTCAACTAAGACTTCATAAGTGGGACATAGAAGGCACACAGGTCAAGAAGTGACTGGTAGATATCAGAACATACTCAAAATATCACACCACCAGAAGAACCAAGCTCAAGACAGTCAGTCTCATGTTGGCACAAGAAAGACTTGCATTTACTCCAATATCAACCTGTATGCAAGATATACATAAGATTTTGTACCATAATAATACTAGAATACTTAAGGGGCTGACTAAGAAGATATCTGAGCCATTAGCAATTATCTTTGAAAAGTCATGGAAGACAGGAGATATTCCAGAAGACTGGAAAGGGGTAAATATAGTGCCCATCTATAAAAAGGAAAAGAAGGACAACCCAGGGAATTACAGACCAGTCAGCTTAACTTCTGTACCCAGAAAGATAATGGAGCAAATAATTAAGCAACCAATTTGCAAATACCTAGAAGATAATAAGGTGATAAATAACAGTCAGCACGGATTTGTCAAGAATAAATCGTGTCAAACCAACCTGACAGCTTTCTTTAACAGGTAACAAGCCTTGTAAATAGGGGGCGGGGAGCAGTAGATGTGGTATATCTTGACTTTAGTAAGACATTTAATACTGTCTCACATGACCTTCTCATAAATAAACTAGGGAAATACAACCCAGATGGAGCTACTATAAGGTGAGTGCATAACTGCTTGGAAAAAAATAATTCCCAGAGAGTAGTTATCAGTGGTTCACAGTCATGCTGGAAGGGCATAATGAGTGGGGTCCCGCAGGCCTCTTTAATGTTTTTAATGAAGTAAATACTAATGGAAATTGTGTGATCATGGGAGACTTTAACTTCCCAGATATAGACTGGAAGACAAGCGCTAGTAATAAAATACAATAAAATAAGAGCTAGGGCTCAGATTTTCCTGGATGTGATAGCTGATGGATTCCTTCACCAAGTAATCATAGAATCATAGAATCTCAGGGTTGGAAGGGACCTCAGGAGGTCATCTAGTCCAACCCCCTGCTCAAAGCAGGACCAACCCAACTAAATCATCCCAGCCAGGGCTTTGTCAAGCCTGACCTTAAAAACCTCTAAGGAAGGAGATTCCACCACCTCCCTAGGTAACCCATTCCAGTTTTTCACCACCCTACTAGTGAAAAAGTTTTTCCTAATATCCAACCTAAACTTCCCCATCTGAAACTTGAGACCATTACTCCTTGTTCTGTCATCTTCTACCACTGAGAACAGTCTAGATCCATCCTCTTTGGAACCCCCTTTCAGGTAGTTGAAAGCAGCTATCAAATCCCCCCTCATTCGTCTCTTCTGCAGGCTAAACAATCCCAGTTCCCTCAGCCTCTCCTCATAAGTCATGTGCTCCAGCCCCCTAATCATTTTTGTTGCCCTCTTCTGGACTCTTTCCAATTTATCCACATCCTTCTTGTAGTGTGGGGCCCAAAACTGGACACAGTAATCCAAATGAGGCCTCACCAGTGCCGAATAGAGGGGAATGATCACGTCCCTTGATCTTCTGGAAATGCCCCTACTTATACAACCCAAAATGCTATTAGCCTTCTTGGCAACAGGGGCACACTGTTGACTCATATTCAGCTTTTCGTCCACCGTAACCCCTAGGTCCTTTTCTGCAGAACTGCTGCCCAGCCATTCAGTCCCTAGTGTGTAGCAGTGCATGGGATTCTTCTGTCCTAAGTGCAGGACTCTGCACTTGTCCTTGTTGAACCTCATCACATTTCTTTTGGCCCAATCCTCTAATTTGTCTAGGTCCCTCTGTATCCTATCCCTACCCTCCAGCGTATCAACCACTCCTCCCAGTTTAGTGTCATCTTCAAACTTGCTAAGGATGCAGTCCACACCATCCTCCAGCTCGTTAATGAAGATATTGAACAAAACTGGCCCCAGCACCGACCCTTGGGGTACTCCACTTGATACCGGCTGCCAACTAGACATGGAGCCATTGATCACTACCCGTTGAGCCCGACCATCTAGCCAGTTTTCTATCCACCTTACTGTTCATTCATTGAGCCCATACTTCTTTAACTTGCTGGCAAGGATACTGTGGGAGACTGTATCAAAAGCTTTGCTAAAGTCAAGAAATAGCACATCCACTGCTTTCCCCTCATCCACAGAGCCAGTTATCTCATCATAGAAGGCAATTAGATTAGTCAGGCATGACTTTCCCTTTGTGAATCCATGCTGACTGTTCCTGATCACTTTCCTCTCCTTTAAGTGGTTCAGAATTCATTCCTTGAGGACCTGTTCCATGATTTTTCCAGGGACTGAGGTGAGACTGACTGGCCTGTAGTTCCTCAGATCTTCCTTCTTCTCTTTTTTAAAGATTGGCACTACATTAGCTTTTTTCCAGTCATCCGGGACCTCCCCCAATTGCCATGATTTTTCAAAGATAATGGCCAATGGCTCTGCAATCACATCGGCCAACTCCTTTAGCACCCTCGGATGCAGTGCATCCGGCCCCATGGACTTGTGCTCGTCCAGCTTTTCTAAATAGTCCCAAACTACTTCTTTCTCCACAGAGGGCTGGTCACCTCTTCCCCATACCGTGCTTCGGAATGCAGCCATCTGGGAGCTGACCTTGTCTGTGAAGACAGAGGCAAAAAAAGCATTGAGTACACTAGCTTTCTCCACATCCTCTGTCACTAGGTTCCCTCCCTCATCAGCATGGGGCCCACACTTTCATTGACTTTCTTCTTGTTGCTTACATACCTGAAGAAATCCTTCTTGTTACTCCTAACATCTCTGGCTTGCTGCAACTCCAAGTGTGATTTGGCCTTCCTAATTTCACTCCTGCATGCCTGAGCAATATTTTTATACTCTTCCCTGGTCATTTGTCCAATCTTCCACTTCTTGTAAGCTGCTTTTTTGTGTTTAAGATGAGCAAGGATTTCACTGTTAAGCCAAGCTGGTCACCTGCCATATTTACTTTTCTTTCTACACATCGGGATAGTTTGTTCCTGCAACCTCAATAAGGATTCTTTAAAATACAGCTAGCTTTCCTCGTCTCCTTTCCCCCTCATGTTATTCTCCCAGGGGACCTTGCCCATCAATTCCCTGAGGGAGCTGGTAGTAGTTGCTGAACAAGAGGGGACGCCATTTTAGATTTGGTTTTGGTGAGTAGTGAGGACCTCATAGAAGAAATGGTTGTAGGGGATAACCTTGGTTCGAGTGATCATGAGCTAATTCAGTTCAAACTAAATGGAGGGATAAACAATAATAAATCTGTGACTAGGGTTTTTGATTTCAAAAGGGCTAACTTTAAAAAATTAAGGAAATTAGGGAAGTGGATTGGACTGAAGAACTTGTGTATCTAAAGGTGGAGGAGGTCTGGAATTACTTCAAGTCAAAGCTGCAGAAACTATTAAAAGCCTATCCCAAGAAAGGGAAAAACAATCATAGGCAAGAGTTGTAGAGCAAGCTGGATGAGCAAGCAACTCAGAGAGGTGATTAAGAAAACGCAGAAAGCCTACAAGGAGTCAAAGATGGGAGGGAGCAGCAAGGAAATCTACCTTATTGAGGTCAGAACATATAGGGATAAAGTGAGAAAGGCCAAAAGCCATGTAGAGTTTGCAAAGGGAATTAAAAACAATAGTCAAAAGTTCTGTAGACATATAAATAAGAAGAAAACAAAGAAGGAAGAAGTGGGACTGCTAAACACTGAGGATGGAGTGGAGGTTAAGGATAATCTAGGCATGGCCCAATATCTAAACAAATACTTTGCCTCAGTCTTTAATGAGGCTAGTGAGCTTAGGGATAATGGCAGAATGACAAATGGGAATGAGGATATGGAGGTAGATATTACCACATCCGAGGTAGAAGCCAAACTCGAATGGGCCCAGATAATGGGACTAACTTGAGGGGCCCAGATAATCATCATCCAAAAATATTAAAGGAACAGAGAGGGAAAGAAGCAGGATCTAGGTCATTATAGGTGGGCAGGAGCAGAGGTGGAGCAGCCTGTTCTATAGTGCAGAAGGTTCTATAACCACTAGAAATTACTCCCCTGTAAAACCTGGAATTGAAACCAGGAGTCTTTGCATTCCTCTGCTGTCAGCAAACAGATGCAACATGCTCTGGCAAAGAATGTATCTTAATCCTCTCTTATGGTCCACAGAGTATAACAACAAAATACTGGTACCCATTACCCTATTAGCTCAAGTGGTATAAGTCTGTGTTGTGATCTGAATTTTCCTGATGCCCAAGTTAGGGATCAATATGGTTCCACTTGATAGAATTTCTGTTTTTTTTTCAGAGAGAGTGAGTGTGTTTTAATTAGGTTTAGATGTAATTTCCTGCATTAAAAGTACATTAAAGTTGTAAACTCAAGAGCACAAAAGTTAGGAAATGACAGACTTAAAGCTGCCTGTGCATTTTTAATTCACATCATCAGTGCACAGTATATTTGCTACTCGGTTGTGTAGTGAAGTAGACTGTTGTCTGTACAACACAACACTTGCTTCATTTGTTCCAGAAGTTGGAAGGTGTACAGTAAGTGAGGCAGAGGATTGTAGGAAGCAGTAGGAGGGTCCCATAGTAAAGGCAGTTGAATGTTGCCGTGTAGAAGTGGATTGTCTCCCTACTTCAGTTACAGAGGTCCTGTGTGACACAGGGCAAGTTACTTTAACCAGACTTTTCACAGGTGGCCACTAATTGCATGTTCCTCATTTTGTGGGTGCCTGGCCTGAAACCCTGGGGTCTGATTTGAGCATTTATAGCTGCAACTGAAGTCTATGAGAGCTGTGCTTTGAGCATATAAAGTGTTATATAATGCCAAAAAATCAATTCTTAGTTATGTTAAATTGGGGTCCCAAAATTAATGGAAATTGATTACCTTAATCTCTCTGTCCCTCTGCTCCCTACCTGTAGAATGGGGATACCACCCCCTAATCTCAGGAGTGTTGTGAAGATAAATTCATTAATGTTTGTGAAGCACTTAGATACTGTATTGATGAGTGCCTTAGAAAAGTCTATGAAGAAATTAGTAATCCTGTCTTCAGAACAAGAATTGAATAGTGGACAGTAAATAAGGCCTAGAGCCACACATTGAACAATGAGGAGAAAACAAAATATTAAATAGCTGCTCATTAATTGTGCATCATCCATCCTGTGCACTGAATGAGACCAGGATCCTGTGGAAAAACTAGTGTGCGAACATGCAATTAAATATTTTGACATAACGCATATGCACAAAAGTACCAAATTAAGATTGCCCGGGCACCCTTGTACTGGGTCTTGTTTAAAATCTTTACTGGATTCTTGGAGTGTGGCATTTACCTTGCTTGATACAATATCCTGGTTGGGAATCTGGAGGGGATACGCCTGTGACATTTAACAACAACAAGGGCAAGAAAACAAGGCAAAGGATTTAAATGGGAAATGGGTATTAAGCCCTCTCTCATCTTACAACTTTGTAGATGACTTCACAAAAGACAAAATCCAACAAGCACTTCAGAGCTCCCACCTCCACCTTATTGTCAGCTATTTAATGCCACAACCAAATGCTCCATGTGGATGGATTCCTCTTTCTCACTTTTTTTCCCTCATTTGTTTTATTTTCAGAATTTTCCCTGAAGGTTTGCAAGCTTCCAGGATTTTTATTACTGGATTTTTCCCCCTTCTTGTCATGTTTATCTAGCTCAGATCACTAGCCTAGAACCAGCCTCTTGTCTGTCAACATTTAGAATGTGTATGACATATCAAAGAAACAGAATGAGACAATAAGAAAATTCAGCTTTGGGGCAGATAATGTATTCTTGGAAGTTACTCTGAGGGAAGAAAGTTTTGAACCTTCCATCTGCATCATATATAAAATTGTTCAAAAGACCTCTCCTCCCATTTTCACTTAGGGATTTTATGATCTGGATAGCTGCCAACATTTCAATCCAAATTCTCAACATCATTCTAGTTCTCAACGTGTCAAGCCTTAAAGGTGGGACAAAAGGTTGCAACTGAAAATAGTAATGAAAGATCCTTAAAATTGTGTGACACAAATTTCTTTAACAGACAACATAATCTGCAATCTCAGTCTGTGATTCAGAATAACAGATTTAACTCTCTGATCCTTGTTCACCCAAATATGTCTGCTCTATTGCATTAACTGGAAACAATGTTGAGTCACCATTATGTCTGAGGTCAACCAGTGGATGGTTACTGTGAGGATGTGGAACACCCTTCCCATTGGTGTCTCTTACACTCCTCCTAATGTTTTCCTTTTAGGAAATATTTATAAAAATTCTAATGATTTATTTTACTATTGTATTATTTTTATTTTATTTTTTTAAAACTGCATTTTACAATACCCATTATTAGATAGAGATGGTAAAGGGTAAAAAGACAACATTCTACAAATACCTTAGAAGCAAAAATAAAGACTAAGGACACAGTGGGCCCATTAATCAATGATGGGGGAAAGACAATAACAGAAAATGTGGAATTGGCAAAAATGCTAAATGCCTTTTATTGTTTCAGTTTTCACCAAAAGGTTAGTGGTGATCGGACGTCTAACTTAGTGAATGCCAGTGAAAATGAGATAGGATCTGAGGCTAAAATAGGGAAAGAATAAGTTAAAAATTACTTAGACAATTTAGATGTCTTCAAATCACCAGGGTCTGATGAAATACATCCTACAAAAATCAGTGAGCTGACTGAGGAGATATCTGAGCCATGAGCAATTATCTTTGAAAACTCACAGAAGACAAGAGAGATTCCAGAGGACCAGAAGAGGTCATAGATAGTACCTATCTATAAAAATGGAAATAAGGACAAAAAAGGGAATTACAGACCAGTCAGCTTAACTTTGGTACCTGGAAATATAATGGTACAAATAATCAAGCAACTAATTTGCAAACACCTAGACAATAATAAGGTGATAAGTAATAGTCAATATGGATTTGTCAGGAACAAATCATGTCAAACCACCCTAACTTTCTTTGACAGGATAGTAAGTCTTGTAGATGGGGGGAAGCAGTAGATGTGGTATACCTTGACTTTAGTAAGGCTTTTGATACCACATGACCACATAATAACCAAACTAAGGAAATATAGTTTAGATGGAGCTACTATAGGTGGGTGTATAACTGGTTGGAAAATCGTTCCCAGAGAATAGTTATCAGTGGTTTACAGTGAAGCTGGAAGGGTATATTAAGTGGGGTCCCACCGGGATAAATTCTGGGTCCAGTTCTGTTCAATATCTTCTTCAATGATTTAGATAATGACATAGAGCATTCACTTATAAAGTTTTGGATAATACCAAGATGGGAGGTGTTGCAAGTGCTTTAGAAGTTAGGATTAAAATTCAAAATGATCCGAAAAAACTGGAGAAATTGTCTGAACTAAATAGGATGAAACTCAATAAAGACAAATGCAAAGACTCCACTTAGGAAGAAACAATCAATTGCACACATACAAAATGGGAAATGACTGCCTAGGAAGGAGTACTGTGGAAAGGAATCTGGGGTTCATAGTGGATCACAAGCTAAATAAGAGTCAAGAGTGTAACACTGTTGCAAAAAAAATCAAACAGCATTTTGGGATGTATCAGCAGGAGTCTTGTAAGCAAGACATGAGAAGTAATTTTTCCACTCTACTCCGTGCTGGTAAGATCTCAACTGGAGTAATGTGTCTGGGCTCCACCTTTCAGGAAGGATGTGGAGAAATTGGAGAAAGTCCAGAGGAGAGCACCACAAATCACTAAATGTCTAGAAAACATGACCTATGAAGAAAGATTGAAAACATTGGGTTTCTTTAGTCTGAAGAAGAGACTGGTGGGAGGGACAAGAGAACAGTTTTCAAGTACATAACAAGGAGGGGGGTGAGAAATTGTTCTTCTTAATCTCTAAAGATAGGACAAGAAGCAGTGGGCTTAAATTGCAGCAAGGGAGGTTCAGGTTGGATATTAAGAAAATCTTCCTAACTGCCAGGGTAGTTAAGCACCAGAACAAATTGCCTAAGGACATGTGGAGTCTCCACCATTGGAGTCTTTTAAGAATAGGTTAGACAAACTCCTGTCAGGAATGGTCTAGTTATTGCTTAGTCAAGCATGGAGTGCAGGGGACTGGACTAGATGATTTATTGAGGTACCTTCCAGTCCTCCACTTCTATGATTCCATAAATCTATCCTATATTTGTTAATAATACTGTAGAAAAGGAAGAAGTATTCAATAAATATTTCTGTTCAGTGTTTGGAAAGAAGCAGGATGATATACTTGTATGATAGGAGGATGGTGAGGACTTTCTAACCCATTAGTAACTGAGGAGGATAAGAAGCAACCATCTACTAGGGATAAACATCAGAAGGACTGGATAACTTGCACCCATGGGTCATAGAGGTAACTGAGGAGATGCCCAGCTCACTGATATTAATTTTTAATAAATCTTGGGATACCAGGGAAATTTCAGAAGTTTGGTGATAAACATAACTACACAGATGTAACATAGATAGACATTTGTAAGGCATTTGACTTAGTACCACGTGGCATTCTGATTTTAAAAATAGCACTACATAACATCAACAGAGAACATATTAAAGAAATTAAGAACTGACCAATTGACAGATCTCAAAGAGTATGCATTGTGTGTCAATGTGTAGGGGAAAAAAACTGTGATAATGGGGGTCTTCAACTTCAGCTGAAATTATGCATTGTACTGTAGCATAATACATAACTGCAGTAATTAGAGCAGGGGAGGGCAAACTACGGCCCGCAGGCCGGATAGGGCCCATCACGGCTTTCAGTCCAGCCCATGGGATTGCCAGCCCCATGGTGCAGCGGGGCTATGGCTGGCTCCCTGCCTGCTGTAGCCCTGCATCACTCCCGGAAGCAGCCGGCACCGCGTCCCTGTGGCCCATGTGAAGTGGGTGGCAGAGGGCTCTGTGTGCTTCCCTCAGCCTGCAGGCACCACCCCCCACAGCTCCCATTGGCCAGGAACGGGGAACCACAGCCAATGGGAGCTTCGGGAGCGGTACCCACAGGCAAGGGCAGCGTGCGGTGGAGCCACATGCCCCGCCCCACCCCCAGGAGCCACTGCTGGACATGCTGGCCACTTCTGGAAGCAGTACAGGGCCAGGGCAGGCAGGGAACCTGCCTTAACCACGCTGCACACCATTGCCACCTCGGAGCCGCGTGAAGTAAGCGGCACTGGGCCGGAGCCCACATCTTGAACCACTCTTGCACCCCGTATCCCAGCCCCCTCTCCTGAGCTCCCTAGCCCCCTTCCTTGAGCCCTCTGCCCTGAGCCCTTTCCTGCACCCTGAACCACTCCTGCTCCCCAACCCCCTGCCATGAGCCCCCAACCCCCTACTCTGAGCCTCCTGCCACACCCCACACCCCTCCTGCACCCCAACCCCCTTCCCTGAACCAGGAGCGGCACCAGCTTTTTTGCCACCCTAGGTGGTGGTGGCGGGAGAGGCTGCCTCCGAAATGCCGCCGGGGATCTCGGCAGCATTTCGGTGGTAGCCTCTCCTGCCGGTGGCCGCCGAGGGACCTGAAATGCTACCCCCCAAATCCTGGCACCCTAGGCGACCGCCTAGGGTCACCTAATGGTAGTGCCGGCCCGGCCCTGGCACTGCCCTGAGCCCCCTCCTGCACCCCGCACCTCTCCTGCACTCCAGCCACTTGCTCTGAGCCCCTTCCTGCACATCACAACCCCTCCCACACCCCACATTCCATCCTGCACCCCAACCCCTGCCCCAGCCCTACATTCATGTTCCTGCATACAATTTCCCCACCCAGATGTGGCCCTCAGGGCAAAAAGTTTGCGCACCCCTGATTTAGAGTGTCACAATATGGATTTACACTAGAAGGATGTAGGGACCATCCTTTATGTTAAATCACATTTGTGGTCATAAAAGTATCAAATAAACATTTCACTAATGTTACACATTTCAAACTGTCATATAAACTGACTTCAGCCAGTATTAGACGACATCATTAAACTCCAGTCATGTAACTGGCATCACTGTTTCCATAGTAACTAATATACTCCAAAAGATAATGAAGGAGAGAGCAAGTTAAAAAAAAAGTGAACAAAACAGCAAACAAAATTAGTCAACTCCATCATTACACTGGAAGCAATCAACTAAAGGGGCACAATCCAACAGGCCGTCCATTTGCAGAAGTCCTGTAAAAGGACTTACAGGAATGACCTACTGTAAGAAGAATTACAATTATGGAACGCTGATGCAATTGCATCCTCAGTTTTATTGTGTGGGGTGCTATAACATGTCAAGATTAATGGGGTTAGCCCAAATGCTGCATCAGTACAATGTCTCCATTTTAGTCTTTTCTTGGGGGTCTATTACATACCAGGGCACAGGAAAGATCTTTGTATTTCATCTACTCAAAATGCCTCTCTGATTTCTACCTTCCTGCTGAATGGACTGATTTCACACACACACAAAAACGAACTGACAGAATTCTGATTTGCCTTCTCATTTAATCTTCTGTATGCTTTATCTCTATAATACACTTCATTTAAAATACTTCTTTGTTGCTTCACTTCATTTATTTGGCATAATAGAAATCAAAGTTCTATTTAGTGTGTATTACAATGGTGAAATGGTCCCAGCAATACAATAAAACCAGAGGTGTTTATTATATAATGGTAGTTTTTTGTGTCACTGAAACATGCACTAAAAATGTCATTGGTTTAATATATTGTAATCTGATATTATCAGCCCTATATTACTTACCATCTGCAAATGTTTCCAAAGCTTATTACCAAAGCTTCAGTTAGCATTGTTTGGAATGTACATTAAAAAAATATAAAACCAGAATTGTTTGCAAGGACAGATTTTATTTTCATGTGGTTCTACTTCACACATTTAGGATTCTTTATATATTACTTCCAAAAGAAGAGTGTAGCTGCAAATATTTTCTATTTATGATTATCTGCCTTTCCATTTAAAAAAAACCCTAAGTCCTGATTATTTCTCACTGTAAATGGAAATCCAGAACATGTTAAGTAACAGTTGCCACTTCTTGTTAAAATGTTACTAAGCGCTTATCAATGTTAGTCAAGCGCTGTGTGATAGTGAATTAATGTTGGCAATGTCTGTGTGATGCAGGTAAGTATTATAATTTGTTTTGCAGATGGGAAAACAGAGGTCGAGATCTGAAGTGACGTATACCGAGCCATTCAATGTTTCAATGGCAGCATTTGGATTGTAACTATGGAGTTGCTGGGTCCAAGTCTTCAAGTTACTGCTACTTCTTACAGTGTATGTAACATGAAACTGTGCATAGATAGTAAGGGCAATTAAATGACTTCAGTGGGCACTGAATCAGGGCCTAAATTACTGTAATAAATTTTGCTACAATCAGTTTGACATAAGTAATAGTTGATACTGCCAGACTACATAAAATGAGTTTTCTCAATTCATCCCCGAGGATAATAAACATTTATACAGTACCCTAATTACCCATGGGTCTTTACAGAACAAAGAATAAACAATGTGTCTGTGTTTATACTATTTTCACAGGACAGGTGAGTGTTTCCCTGTGCTGTTATGCATCATAAGTATTGATCATCAGCTATTTAGGTGCATATTATATCACATTGTTATCATTTAGGACATTACAGTACTGAAGATCTGCCACAATATTAGTACATTTGGATGGCTGAACACTACCTGGAATGTTGTTAGCTTCCTCTTTTAAAAGGCAGAAAGAGCAATACCAGGAACAGTTCTAAGGGGCAATTCAGTTTTGGAATTAATTACTAGAGGCTTCTTTTCTATTTGTTAGGGAAGTCCAAAGAAGTCACCATTACTTTTTCTTTCACTTTCTCTTTTCTACTTCTCTCCCCCCTCCTACCTCCCAACATAGATTGGAGCTCAGATGTATACTGGCTGCCAGTAAATCTTTATGTTCCCACTGAGAAGTGAAGCTCAAAAGATAGCACACACAACACAAATCCTTTAAAGCTTTTATAATGATATCTTCTACTATAATTATTTTTACAAATTACAGCTAGAGAAAAATCCTATCAATTAGACACAAGAATTTTAGATTAAAAATAGCACCATTTAAAATTACTGCTGTGTCATATCTAAGCAACCTATTAATCCCCCCCCCCCCAGTGAAAAACAGAGGCTAACAAAATCAGCTATTTATAATCAGAATTTTATTTAGAGGTTTGCCCTATATTGTCTTGCCATTAACAACTTGTTTTCTTGTATCTTCCTCGTGTATGCACTTTTGTTGACTTTAAATGTATTAAACACAGTGGCCTGGCTCCTTATACCTTGCCCCCACATTCCAAAATTCAGATACAGAGAGGATCCTCTGCACCTGGAAGTCCCCCGTTCAGTATGATAGAGATACCATGCTGTCTTTGCTAGGATGTTCCCCAATGCCTGTGAAGCCTATGAAGGGTGATCTGTGAGTCCAAGGTCTGTGCTTAGGGAAGAAAATAGAGTGGATGAATTATCATGGGACCTCTCCAGATCTGTAGAGTTTACTCAAAAACCAGAATGTAATCCCCATCTATTTTATCTCTTTTTTGGTGATGTCACTTGGAAATCACAGTGGCAGTCACAACTTGTGGTAGGGTCCCCTTTGCAAGAGGGCAAGGGCAGGGTCCCCTTTGAAAGAGGGCAAGGGCAGGGTCCCCTTTGCAAGAAATAAGAAACTGGGGAATGTGTATAAGCCACCCAGTGTAAATAACGGCATGGCCAGGATCTCCCACCATTTGGGGAAAAAAGCTAAGGGCGTTCTTGTACAGTGCCCCCTTCCCCCCAAGAGTAATGATGGGGGGATATGCAAATGGCCCAACATTATCATTTATCATTGAGCTAATGGGTAGGCTTGACTTCCCACCCTACTTCCAATGCTAGATACTGCTGATATATACGAGTTCTCTCGTTACCACTTCTTAATCTGACAGCACAATACAGATTAAATCAGTGGAGATAGTTAGAAAGGCTAAACACATCATTTTGTAAATTTTTAAAAATGTGTTTCTTACACTGTTTAACTGTAAAGATCAGTATACATAGAGGCATGAGATGTTAAATATATGGGACTTGACTCAATCGTGCAGGTGCAGGGGGATGCAATTTGCACATCCCTACGCTCTCTTTAAAATAAAGTTCTTTGTACTTAGTGATATAGTCCCGAAGAAGAGTATAATGTATCACCAAAGTAATACTCAACAAGTTATTTGCCCTGTGCAGTTTATCATTACATTTATACAAATATACACAAGTAACAACATCAAATTGTAACAGAGGGAAAACTGGGATAAAAGAAACTAGGGCAGAGGAACCTTTTCTATGGGAATTTAGGGTTATGATAATTTGATTGTCATATTAACTTCAAGCAGTAGGAATGGCAATGAGAGTCCACGAGAGCAGATTAGTGGGGAAATTGATTTTGAGGAGGGACTTGAAGGCAGACAGTGTAATTAGTAGGTTTTCAGGAGGAGGGAGGCTGAAAGAACGTACCAAATCAAGAGTGGGAGAAGACAACATAGGGAGCATGACAGCAAACAGAATTGGCATACAGAGCAGGGTATACTAGGAGATGTGAGATGAGGGATAGAGTAATGGAGATTCTGGTGATGACAATATGGAATTTGACTATGCTGTAGAAGGCGACAAAAAAAATGACACTATCTGTTCTATGGTATTTATAGATAGCCCATTGTCATCATAGTTGCTAGGCACTAAATAGAGTAATGTAGATTTGCATAATAGATCCACAGAAGATACCATGAGAATTTCTGTTTGTTGCCTATTGGTTATGGCAAAAAGATTTTGCACTATGCTGTGAAGATCTCCAGGCTTTTGTTTCACCTTTTCTCTTCTGGTAGCACGTGCCACAATCAAGCATCCCTGGCTGATAATTCTTTATCTATCACTCATGAATTGTCATAAAGGGAAGGGTAACAACTTTTATGTATGCAGTAACATAAAATCCCCCCTGGGAAAGATGTACTGAATCACTTTACCTGTAATGGGTTAAGAAGCTCAAGTTACCTAGTAGGCACCTGACCAATAAGGAAAGAAGTTACTTTCAAATCGTGTGGCGGGGGAAGGTTATGTTTGTGCTCTCTTTGTTGTTCCCTCTCTGGATGGAGAGAGAGACCAGGCAGGTAAAACATCTCCTGCAAACATACCTGAAATGATATAAGATTATAAAAATTGTAAATAAGGGCAAGGAAATGCGTTAGATTATCTTTTGTTTTAGCTTGTGAATTTTCCCTATGCGAAGAGGTAATTTCATTCCTGTTTTGTAACTGGGAAGCAGAGTCAGAGGAGAATCCTCTGTGTTTTAAATCTTTGTATTTACCCTGTAAAGTTACCTTCCATCCTGATTTTGCAGGTGTGATTCTCTTACTTATTTTATAAATAAAATTCTTTTTTAAAGAACCTGATTGATTTTCACAGTCCTAAAAACCAAGGGGTTTGGTCTCTGCTCACATTGTAACCAATTAGTTAGATTATTATGTCAAGCCTCCCCAGGAAAGGGAGTGAAGGGGCTTGGGGGAATATTTTTGGGGAATAGGGACTCCAAGAGAGCCTTTTCCTGAATTTTTGTCTAAATCACTTGGTCATGGCAGCAATACCGTCCAAGGACAAGGAAGGGAATTTGGGCCTTGGGGAAGTTTTTAACCTAAGATGGTAGAAATAAGCTTAGGGGGTCTTTCATGAGGGTCCCCATATCTGTACCCCATAATTCAAAGTAGAGAGGGAACCCTGACAATTGTATTGTAGGTTTTGTTGGCTGTATTGTCCCAGGCACTGAGATATCATGATCTTCACATCCAGGTTATGGCAAAGTCTTACAGATTCTTTCTGCATAACATCTCTAGGGATACGGCTTTTCCTATCCATCCACACAGTTAAAACTCTTGTCCAAACTCTCATCATTTCTTATCTCAATAATTACAACATCATTCTCCCTCACCTTGACAAATACAGTCTTGCCCTGCTCATTTGTATTCAAAATGCTGCTACTGAGATTGTTTTCCTAACCCATCTCTTTGATTGTATCACTCCTATTTTTGCATCCCTTCACTGGCTACATTATGTTAAACATAAGTTACTTGTCTTCATTTTCAAAGCCCTCCATGATCTATCCCCACTCTACCTACCATCTCCCTTTCAATACTGAAAGGTCAACTCCCACCTCAGATCGGCCTATAATGCCAGCCTCCATTACCCACTCGTTAAATTTTTCAAACAGGCTTTCTACCATGCTGCTCTACATGTCTGGGAGAAGCTAACTTAGTCTACCTTCAAAGCCCTCCTGAAAACTCTCCTTTGCGGTGATGCATACAAAATGTTAAACAGCGGTGAAGCTGTCACTGGCTGAGACCACAGTCTATCATGCCTCGTTTCTTTCTAATCCCTCATCTGTTTGTATCCATCTGTTGTCTCTTGTCTTATACTTAGATTGGAAGCTTCTTACAGCCAGAACTGTGTTTGTGTTCTATATCTGTACAGTGACTAGCACAGTGAGGTCGTGATCCATGACTGGGGCTCCTAGGAACTACAATAATACAAATAATAATAAAACAAGAATAAATACTTTGATGGGGTTACATGAAATGGATGGTGAGATAACCACACAAGTGCAGCTATGACTGTGTATAAAGAGACTGTCTCTGATGTAGCCAGGTCTGAATCAAGTAGGTCCTACACAAGTTGGAGTCCCCATATTATTTCTACTTTTAGCCCATATATAGTAAGTGAATTGCAGTAATCCAGTCTGGAGGTGATAAAGGCATGGATCACTATGTTCAGGTCTTCATCTGAGAGAAAGCAGTACAGTCTCCTTGCAAGCAAAGGCAGAAAAAAATGTGTTTCTAACCATCATTGCTGCTTGAGCATCTATAGTCACAGCAGAGACTCCAGCTGAATCCCCTAGGCTTTCTACTACATTGACAAACAAAGAGGACATGCTCTTGATGTAAGGACAGGTCAGACTCTTGATTAGTTCCTTGAAACACTTCTCCTTTTCCGCCAGCATTACTTTGGTCTTATCCAAGTTTAATTTCAACAATCATTTCAAGAACTGACTTTTTTGAAGGCACTGTGACATCTTGTTGATAGTACTGGATAAGTCTGCTGAAAAGAAAATCCAGAACCCAAAGTCTTATATAGTAGTGTTTCCTAGGTAGATTTAGAGGTATTGCTGCCTACTTTAGGGACAAAATTAAGTCTACTACCTTTTGCTCCTTTTAGAATTTCAGAGCCAACACAGCTATGGGTGAGTGAGATGGATTCTAGTCTGGCTCATGTGTTGTCAACAGAAATGTGGCCTAAGTTCTGGTAGCAGAATTTGTATTTCCAATTACAATGCATGATCAAAGAAAGAGAGAGAGTGCAAATCCCAGTTTGAATTTGTGTAATAGTGGTAAAATATATATATATATAACAGGCAAATTTGATAGGGAATTTATTGAGAGAAAAATGTAATCCCATGATGTAACTTTTATGAAGTAAATTATGAGTAAATCACATTTTGACTGACTCAGTGTTTTGGTAGTAATATACAAACATGGCCTGATTATGAATTCCTTTTGCACCAAAAACTCCCATTGACTTTAGTGAAAGTTCTAGGTATGCCAGGAGTGCAGGATAGTTCTTAAAACACATACTAGATGTCCATAATTATTGGATAGAATAGGGCAATTTAAGGACAGTGTCCCAACATTGTCACTCTTTCTTTTATGAGTTTAATTCAGGCTCTTAAACTTACTTATATAGAGATTTTTTCTTAGTGGATGAATATTTATAATGTTTAAAACAAAACCTAATGAAATGAAAAATGTAAGTTAAAAGTGGTTCTTGAGTGTCCTCAGTTGTACTTGAAGCCTCAACCATTCAAGTCCGAGAGATCTGGGGTATGCCAGCAACTTGAAGGCTTTGAACACACACGATATAACAGATTGGGAAATACTAGTAAAATAAATAATTCTACTTTTATTAAAGCCCAGTGTGGCACATTTATTTTAACTGACTTTAATGCTGCAAAATTTATTACTCTTTTGTTAATTCCTCATGAGACAGAGAACTAAAGGTTTCAAATCTAGCCCTGCAGGATATGAAAATATCGTACTTGATTCCTTGGTAATTCTACTTTTGTGGATATTCAGTTCCCCCTAATATATTTTTTATTTTTATATATATATATATATATATATATATATATATATATATATATATATTCTACATCTCCTATTATTCGTTTTAAAGGGAAACCAGTGGGCCAGATCTCAGCTAGTGCAAATTGACATAGCTGTGTTGATTTCAAATAGGCCAACTGGGGTCTGGCCTAATGTTTTCATCACTTTTAAGGAGACTTTCTTAAATTTCTCACTTGTACCAAAGAGAGTGAAGAAGGATGAATGTAACTAACTTGGGAAACTCTTCGTCGTCTGCCCCCCTCTTTATACTGACTTAGGTATAACTGAACAAGCCCATTATTCCATAAATATAGCATAGTTTTTTTAGCTTCCTTCTCAAAGTTCATATTACTGAGCAATGAGTCACAGCATATTTTCTTTTCTAATAATGCCACAGTTAGTTTTCACATTACTGCAGGTTGAGCTCCAAGGAGATTTTAAGAGGGAAGTATTAAAGCTGAAAAGTTGTTAGCACATAGGCTATTAAACTCAGACACATTCATTCTTGCCATCTCAGTGAGTAGTTAACATGAGGTCACTGGACATTAATGAGCTATTTTGGAGACTTATAAAAGTCTTTATATTTATGTAAGGGTCTCAACCTCAGAACCAGAGACAGATGCCATTATAGATTTGTGTCCTGTATGTCATTTTCACCTCAAGTGATGCAGTAATCTTAGATTTTCCATCTCTTTCATGATAATTAATGGCTGTGGTAAAGTTCTACATTTTATTTGTGCATGTGTGCATGTGTATGGGAGGAAGAGAGCGCCAATAGAAAAAAGATCAGATGCTCTGTAGAAGTCTATGCTTGACAGTTCAGCTAATCTCTTTAATATGATTGATCATAAATAATTACTTGAACAAACTAGGATGTCTCGTTCTTCCATGCAACACAGTGATAATCTTGGTCCCAGTTCCACATGTAAAAATCATCCTAATTGTTCACATTATAGACCAACTTGTTAATTAGTGTAGATTATTACTAAATTATTAACCACTTGGCTGCAGACAGCCCTTTTTGAAAATCATTAATTTGGAGTGAAGTTTTACAAGAGGTTATCTCATTATCAGACAACACAAGAATATTTTAAACTGAATATTACTAATATGGCTTCCAATTGCAGCCAAGTCATTGGCTGCAGAGGGGAACATTTAATCATGTTTAATGGCGAAAACTGTATAAAGTACTGGAGAGATATAGCTTTGATGACACTTTCATTAATTGAAGGTTGCCATAACAACTGAAGGTCTGCATTGAAAACCCCTTAGTTACAAAGAAACTAGCTGTCCTCTATCACCTTTATACTCATTTTTACCACTTGCACATGCATAGCATACTTAAGCAAGAACGATTTACATGAAGACTACATGGAGGTGAAAGGGACATGGCATAAATGAAAATACTGGCAACTTTTGAGAAGTGTCTCCATTCTCATTAAGAGGCTCATGGTATTTCTAGGAGCAGAATGCTGATGCCTCAGTAATGAACTGACTTGCATAAAGATCCCGAATCATCTTTTGAATATGTGAGTACATGAATATGCAAAACTAATACCAATGACAGTAACTTTTTTGACCCTGTGTCAGAGGTACAGGGGTGGACAAAGTGTAGGATTTGTTATTTTGTTAAGTTCAACATTGTCCTTGTTAAACAGAATTGTTTTTGTTTGGGAAACAATGGTTGATCTGCTGTATGTATCCTGGAGTATAAGGGTAAAATTACCAATTTTCATGAGTAAAAACAGATTTTTCTGCAAAAATTTATGAGCACATTATTTTTCTCAAAACAAAACCACACAATTTAAATAGTAACTTCACTGAATAATTGACTTCAGTGGAAATTACTTGTATCATGCAGGGGGAGAATTAAGTTTGTGATGATCAGTTCTTACAATATTAATTAAATTAATGTTTAAAAACACAAAATTAGGAAAGAAAACCACAGATTCATGACAACGGTTAGGCCTGCTGCTGTGTTGTGTTTTGGCATGGTTGGAGAAAATATTATTAATTTGCTGAACTTTTTTTTTTAAGTGCCAAATTTAACTTGCAGATAAAATGATGAATGTATTGTCCACATTTGGTTGTATTGTCTGAGTTTGGTTGTTTAGGAATCTGATCATGACAAAGCACTTTATAAATGCATACCACCATATTGATTATATTCTTTGGGTTTGTGTGGGTATGTGCTTATGCACATGTGCACACACATGTGTATGTATATGTAGTTTATATAAACGTTATTGCTGAAATGTCAAATCAGGAAAAGGGTATACTGAAATGGTATTACACAGTTCGTTGACCATTAAAACTCATACAGCTTTTAATTATTTTTAAATATGACAAACAAAATCCATAACTCCAGATTTAAGAGGACAAAAATGTTAGTATAGAAACATGAAGAGAAATAGAAATAATGATCCCCACAGACCTATATGTCAACAGAAATCTCATGGCTTGGAAACAGCTACATAAAAAGTATACAGTCACCAAAACAGTAATTTTATACCTCTGTGCAGGTTAAGACCATGATGCTAAAATTGTATGGGAAAATGATGACTAACAGCACAAACATTGAGGGGAGATTGAACAATTCTGTTAGAAGTAAAAATATGTTATAGACACATGCGGCAAATTGAATGACAAAAAGTATTACTCAGAAACAAAATAAATGACAATTTAACGTGGATATAGATATGCACCTTCTATTTAATATGTCCCAAGATGTGGCAGGGATAACAATATCTCTTGCCTGGTGTTTTCAGTTTCTTTACCCTCTCTTTTGTCCCAATTTCCTCTTAAAACCTCCTGCGGTAAGTGGACTGATTGAGAAGCCAGCCTTAACTTTGCACATCCTTTACCATCCTTTACCCTAACAAGCCATCCTTTACCCAGGTATCCAAGAACATGTACCCTTTCCCAATCAAAGGGTTTGGCACAGCTCTTTTAAAATGGATATGGGAATCTCCACATATATAATAAAATCAGCTACTGCACTGTCTTGCACAACCAAGAATTCAACATTCTCTTTAATCTAATCTTTGAAATCCTTGCAGTTTACAACATCTATTAAAATTTTTCCAATTTTATTGTTTCTTTCCTTCTAATTTTCTATTTCCTAAATCTGTTCTCTGTTGTTTAAAGACTTTTGTTCTTTCATCAGTCCTCTATATTTCCTTTATCTTTTCCCGTTCTTATCATGCCTTCTTTCTTTCTGCCCTCTCCCTTCTCTGTAAAGTAGCTGATCCTGCTAAAAACTATATTTTCAGGTCTTGTATGTCTCATTCAAGGGAATACGTGACACTTATTAGTTCATTCCAAAACTAACATCTCATACTAGAATCCCTGATGCTTAAATTATGCTTCATCATCCTCACTGGTTCCTAGCTTTTAAACGTTTGACAGCATCTTAAAATTTATAGAAAGAAACTGTTAGTAACCTGTTCTGTAATTGTTGTCCTTTGAGATGTGTTTCACATGTCCATTCCACTTCAGGTGACCACATGTGGAGGTCCAGATACTAGTGCTCGTAATTCGCCCACTGTCCTGGCTGAGACGATTGCGAACAAGGTGGTTACCATCATAGATGGATAGAAATAAACAGGTAGCCATTGGTTCAAAACAGGTCTATGTGGAAAATGGAAAATGAATCTGGCTATGTCTGTGCAGAGAGACCACTCATGGTGACTAGTTAAAGATCTACTTAATGGGTCGTCCAGATTGGTTTGAATACCTGGATGTGATAATGGCCTTGAGATAGATTGAGCTGGTGATACAGAAGTCCCACAGCCACATTGCCTCTTGACATCACAGAGTTGACTGGGTCCTTCCCTTCCTACTAACATAGAACATGGCCACTGTATTGTCTGTGAGTACGAGCAGATTTCTTTCCTTGATATGGGAAGGGATGGCCTGACAATGTCCCTCAATTCTGTGACATTTATATGCACAGTTAAATCCTGAGCCAACCATAAATCTTACATCTTCAGCAACCCCTGGTGAGCCCCCCCAATCTAAGACAGAAGTGTCCATAAATAGTGTCAAAGCTGCTTGAGGAGGAGAAAATGGTACACCCCCCCACATACACACGGGTCTGTCCACTAGTTTAGAGATATCAGAATTTGAATGGGCATCCACACCCCATTTCTAGGGAATGACAAATCAAAGAGTACGCCAATGCCAGCCACACTTCCATTTTTAGGAGACTGAGCCTGGTGTGGTAGGAAGACAGCCTGAGTCATAGAATCATAAAATCATAGAATATTAGGGTTGGAAGAGACCTCAGGAGGTCATCTAGTCCAATCCTCTGCTCAAAGCAGGACCAACACCAATTAAATCATCCCAGCCAAGGCTTTGTCAAGCTGGGCTTTAAACACCTCTAAGGATGGAGATTCCACCACCTGCCTAGGTAACCCATTCCAGTGCTTCACCAGCCACCTGTGAAATAGTGTTTCCTAATATCCAACCTAGACCTCCCCCACTGTAACTTTAGACCATTGCTCCTTGTTCTGTCATCTGCCACCACTGAAAACAGCCGAGCTCCATCCTCTTTGGAACCCCTCTTCATGTAGTTGAAAGCTGCTATCAAATCCCCCCTCACGCTTCTCTTCTGCAGACTAAATAAGCCCATTTCCCTCAGCTTCTCCTCATAAGTAATGTGCCCCAGCCCCCTAATCATTTTTGTTGCTCTCCACTGGACTCCCTCCAATTTGTCCACATCCCTTCTGTAGTGGGGGGACCAAAACGAGACACAATACTCCAGGTGTGGCCTCACCAGTGCCGAATAGAGGGGAATAATCACTTCCCTTGATCTGCTGGCAATGCTCCTAATAATACAGCCCAATATGCCATTGGCTTTCTTGGCAACAAGGGTACACTGCTGACTCAAATCCAGCTTCTCGTCCACTGTAATCCCCAGGTCCTTTTCTACAGAACTGGTGCTTAGCCACTCGGTCCCCATCCTGTAGTGATGCATGGGATTCTTCCATCCTAAGTGCAGGACTCTGCACTTTTCCTTGTTGAACCTCATCAGATTTCTTTTGGCCCTATCCTCCAATTTGTCTAGGTCACTCTGGACCCTATCCCTACCCTCCAGCTTATCTACCTCCCCCCCAGATGAGTGTCATCTGCAAACTTGCTAAGGGTGAAATTAATCCCATCATCCAGATCATTTATAAAGATGTTGAACAAACCCAGGCCCGGGACTGACCCCTGGGGCACTCCTCTTGATACCGGCTGCCAACTAGACATTGAGCCATTGATCACTACCCATTGAGCCCGACAATCTAGCCAGCTTTCAATCCACCTTATAGTCCATTAATCCAATCAACACTTTTTTAACTTGCTGCCAAGAATACTGTGGGAGACCGTATCAAAAGCTTTGCTAAAGTCAAGATATGTCACATCCACCACTTTCCCCATATTCACAGAGCCAGTTATCTCATCATAGAAGGCAATCAGGTTGGTCTGGAATGACTTACCCTTGGTGAATCCATGTTGACTCTTCATGATCACCTTCCTCTCCTCTAAGTGTTTCAAAATGGATTCCTTGAGGACCTGCTCCATGATTTTTCCAGGGACTGAAGTGTATTGCTCTCCCAGTAGATGTCAGGGTGATTGAAGTCCCCCATTAGAACCAGGACCTGTGTTCTGGAAACTTCAGTTAATTATCTGAAGAAAGCCTCCTCTACCTCCTCCCTCTGGTCCGGTGGTCTATACCACATGCTCACCATGACATCACACTTGTTGTTCTTGCTTCTAAACTTAACCCAAAGACTCTCAACAGGCTTTTCTCCAGTTTCAGACTGGAGCTCTGAGCAATCATACTGCTCTCTTACATACAGTGGAACTCCTCCACCTTTCCTCCCCTGCCTGTCCTTCCTGAACAGTTTATACCCATCCATGACAGTGCTCCAGTCATGTGAGCTACCCCACCAAGTCTCTGTTATTCCAATCACATCATAGTTCTTTGACTGTGCCAGGACTTCCAGTCCTTCCTGCTTGTTTCCCAAGCTTCTTGTGTTCTTGCCTAAGTAGTGCAAAGCAGCTCAACCAAAAGCTGAAGAATGAGCCCCCAAAGTGTGGACATTGGAACTTGTGAACAACAGTTGAGGGGGTAGTGTGTAACTGACTATTACATAGCTAATTTATTCAATGTACAGTTCTAATGTACCACAAAAAGTACCCTCCCACTCACAAAATGTTTCATCCCTGTTGTACAAATGGACCAGTAATTTCTTAAATGTCAAATAATATGTCTGGAATGACTTTGAGATAATGTCAGATGTAGCTCTAAAACATCTGTTCCTTTCTCCAGAGTTATGTACATTTAGGGCTTTTGATGTTAGGTTTTAACTGATAAACATCATTAACACACTCCTGATTTTTAAATGAAGTTGGTGTTTATCTAATAAACACTGAAAAACACCAGCAATGAGTTATTGGATAAACACTAGAAATGATTACCTGTATATAAGGGCTAGACTACATAGAGCAGTAATGCAGACTATGGGGGTGTGATATCTAAAGGGTACTAAAATGTTGTACATTAGTTAGTCCCATGTAGGCACTGCTGGTGTGCACTAAAGGTTCTAGTGCACTTTAACTTTTGAAATAGTGTGCTTTAATGTTTGAAAGAGTATTATGTTAAAATGCAGAAGGAACATTACAAAGAGACTACTCATTACAGTATATACTAGTGTAATGAAAAATGTACATTACTGACTACATTATATACAAAGAGAACACCAAAACCCACCTCTCCTTCCCCTTGATTTTCAGACAGCTGCATAAAATGTAAAAATTGCTAAAAATAGCCCCACAAATGAAATAAATAAACCCTGAAAAACAAGTCCTATGTATGTTCTAAATATTGAAACAGAAAAGCAAAGTTCATAGAATATCAGAGTTGGAAGGGACCTTAGGAGGTCATCTAGTCCAACTCCCTGCTCAAAGCAGGACCAATCCCCAATTTTTGCCCCAGATCCCTAAATGGCCCCCTCAAGGATTGAACTCACAACCCTGGGTTTAGCAGGCCAATGCTCAAACCACTGAGCTATCCCTCCCCCCAAGTTAATGAAGTTTATTCAAAAACATTGGTATGGCAGAAATATGGGTGTAATGAACAAATGATTGTATGTACTTTTTTATTAAAGACACTAAATTGTTTTCTTAGTGAAATGACTGAAATCCCCATAAATGTTAAATAATCCAACCATTAAAATGTGTGATTTATAAAACTTGTCTGGAAAACACTGCAAATTATTTACACAGACCATTTTGTTTCTAGAGTTTCCCACATCCATTGGTTCTGCCATCTCTGGACTGCTGACATCAATCCCAGGCATGGATGGAAGCAATCCCCCCTTAGTTGGAGGAGACTGCTTAGTTTTCAGACTCCTGAGGTCAGCTCCTACATGTTGTAGTCAGGAAGAAATTGGGCCCCATGACCTTATCAATAACTGTTTTGGACCCCCACGGGGTCCAAAACCTGCCTCCAGGGTTTCCACCTGCCTCCAGGTTGTCGCCACACCCTCCTCACTCTGCTTCATGGAGGAGGCACCAAGATTTACCATGCACATGACACTCCACTGTATTTTCAGCCAGCATAGTGGTCCCTATGGGTCTGCTGCAGCCAGTGTAACTTCAAGCAGCTTCAACGCTGTAAACCCAGTGCAACTCAACCCTTCTTTTCTATTTCCCAGAAGAAAATGGATTGGGTTTGGTACTTTCAATCATAGGATAAGAACATAAACCCCTACTTGGGTAGTATGTAAAATATATAATTTTCCTGGAATTCATCTGTTGGGGGAGATTTCCTTTGTCTGAGAGACTAGCCTTAGGTTCCATCCCTTAAACTACTCTGACACTTAATCCCACCTCCTTCCAGTTGTGTTTGGCTCCCTGGCAGTTTGATACTTCTATATGAAAACTGAACCTAACCTTTTGATTTTAAGAGTAAAAGAATTTTTTTTCTTTGACAGAGCTAAAATTTAACCTTTTACCCAGAATTTTTTTTTACCAAAAGTGTTATTCAAAGTCTAACTACTAACCACAGCAACTCCAAAAATATTAGAGAAGTTCAACAGAAGGGAAAGTTCTTTAATCTTAAAACAAGGAAGTTTGCTTTGTATGCATGCGTGGATCACGGGGCTTAAGTGGATTTTTCATTATTATTTTAGTTCCAACTTTTTACTAGCTTATTTTTTTTCCAATATATTTTGGGTTATTGAGTCAGAACTTTTGCAGAATGGTTGTAATAATGTTTGTGAACTTACCCATGACTGAGAAGAGATAATCATATATCTTTAAATACCGCAAAAAATGTGTTTGTGGATGAGATGAATGACCAACTGGCTAAATATTTTAAAAATGCTCACACTACAGGGACTTTCCAGGCCAATACTTTCAGATGGGGGAGGATCTTTATTTGCATACTGCACATAATCATTATGTGATACCGGTGACATCAGAAGTGGAGTACTCCATTCTGGTTCATCAAGAGACTCCTGATAACAGTAGGAATGAGCCAGGCAATCATCTTTCTAACTTTAAAGAAAAGAGGAAAATATTACTTCTGGCCATGTGAGGCAACCATATTTTAGAAAGAATCCTGTGCTTAGTCCTCCATCCTGGCTGGCCAGCAAGAGGATCTCAATAACTTGCAACATCCAAGATTTGACACATACAAGCAAGAAACCTTTAGCCTACCGAAAAATCCATCAAAGAGATCACCAGCTAATGTTTTCAGTATCACATACCAGCATCCTAAAACTGAAAAAACCCATAATGATTTGCCAAACCATCTTGCATAAGTATCAACTTTTTCTTTAAAAAAAACCTATTAGCAGGACACTCCTGTTTATACCTTTTTCCATAAAGGTGTGTGTGTCTGTATTCGTTTTGCAAGTGGTTGGGACCCACAGAATTTGTCTGAGAATGGTACCTCTCGAATAACTTTTCAAACATCTGAAGCAGTCCTACGTTAAACAACCTTGCTGTCTAAAAGATCACAAATGCAAATATTTTATAAATTGGGAATTATATGTTTAAAGCCTGTGAAACTGTTATTTTAATCTAAATTTTTCTTTGTTTCTTAAATGTACCAAGCTGTGTTGTCCTGGATTCTAGTGGACCACTCATGCAACATTGTGCTGGATGGAAGAGAAGAGCAGGCATCTGTATACCTGTAATTTGGACAGGGTGCCATAGCTGGCCCCAGGCTGTAGTTCACATATTAATTTCAACATGGGAGTGATCAGACCCTCCATCTCTCAGCCATTTGGAATATAAAGAGATACATCAGCTGGCCCTGAAATTGATAATTCCCTGCTAATTTGGAGCTGATAGCTCAACAATGATTGTCACCTTCCAAAGTTAAGCTGATAAGGAATTGTTGGGTTTTTGGTATTAACTTGAATTAGATTAATTTAATTTCATATGAACTCATTTTAATTTGATTTACTTAATGTTCAGTTAGAAGTAACTTTGTGATTTTTTTAAACACATTTTTTAAAATTGGAAAACTATGTAGACTGGATATTCCTCCCAGGTGTCAGGGTCCAAAACTGTGATGACCCTGGAGTAGATAACAGAAACAACTCAATACACTACACTGGTGCATAGACGCTAACCCTTATACTTGTCATAGAGCCAAATACCTTACAGCAGGTTTCAGTTCTATAGACAGCTGCCAGATACAGGAGATTTTCCCCTCCATCCTCTATTCACATAAATTGGCTGAGACTGCTGTCTTGTTTCATGGAGGTCTCTACAGAGCTGTATTTAAAGCCAGATTGGAGATCAGGAAAGTATTCCCCCACTGGACCGTTCAAAGAGTGTGTTCTGAATTCCTCAGTTCATTTGGATTGGGGGAATGATCTTCTCCTGATTTAGTAAATCAGGGCATTTTGTAGTGGTTGAGTTTGGTTTTGGTGGTGACCTGGACAAATTAGATCTGTCAAAGACATTACAGCAGTTGTCACAGCAAGTTACATATTTAATTGTCACAATTTTTAGAGGAAGTCTTTGGTGGTGTGTCAGGCATTAGTTTGGCACAATATTCAGAAATCCAGATCTGGAATGGACAGGGGAAGAGGTTAAATTGTCACTAGTGATAATACCAAGGTGAGGGGAGTCAGGCCTGTTACATACTGCCCCTTTCGAACTATCATCTCCTTTCACATTCAGATGATCACCTCCTTTCACATGGACAGAATCATATGGGTCTTATGCAGGGGGCTGTACAATGTCTAAGTGGTTTGTTCAGCACTGCTGTTCTGAAGAGGCACAGAATGCAATAGGAGTGTAGGGGCTTTTATACCTGGTAGCAGTTTATTCTCCTTGCCAGCTAACACTTCACCCTGTTGGCTTAACAGAAGTTCAGTACATAAAGGCTTTGAACCAGCAATGGGTGAGCATTTATTTAAAGCATACATGTACTTTATGTGGTACTGGGCATAGAGGATTTGGCTACTGTTAAAGTGATAATAGATACTGTTGCCTTCTTGGACATGATCTAAAACCTGCTGAACTCAGTGAAAAGTCCTATTGATTTCACTGGACTTTGGCATGTAGTTTCCAGAAGCCAGTTGTCTACAGCACAACACTACCAATATATATTGGTTTAGAGGTGGCCTTAAACCACAACATTGGGATGTAGATGTCAAATCCTCAAAGTGTGAGGATACTTCAATCAAGGGTTTTGGTTTGGCTCATTATGAAGATACTGGAGAACATTTGTGCCAACATACTGATTCCAAGTGTACAGGGCTAGAGATCCAAAATTTTGGCCCATCTCTCTCTCTCTCTCTCCTCTCTCTCTCTCTCTCTCGAGAGAGAGATTGTGGCAGAGCTCTGACCTTGTCCCCGTGGGTCCCGTGCTTCTGGGCAGTTTATGAGCCTCAGAGGCTCACTGTGACCCTTCACATAGCCCTTCTCTCTCTAGGGCCAGGGTTACAGTCTACTGAGCCCTTTTCATCATAAGTCAGCCAAGAGGTTGGTGAGAGAACTCCCACAGTCTCTGTTGTCCCTATGGGCTTATTGTAGAACAGTTTAGCCTCCCGTTCTGCCAGAGGCCTGTCTTCCTCTTGTAGCGGCGTGTTGGGGGGAAGCCCTCTACTCCGGGTTCCAATCCAGGGACCCAATGGTAGCAGCTGTTGACAGCTGACCTTTCACTGCCAGAGTTGCTACATTTCCCTGGGCCACTTCCCCACAGCTCTCCCGCTTCTCCCTTCTTCCCCCTTACCTTACGACTCTCCTACCAATGGCTTGAGGGTGTCTTCATTGCCCAGTCCTTCAGCAACACTTCCTCTCCTTTGGCTCCCTGGCTCTCTCTCTCAGCCTGACTGGAGTGAGCCCTTTTATATTATCAGAAGAGCCTTAATTAGAGTCAGGTGTTCACATCACCTTAATGGCTTCACCTGACTCTTTGCAGGTTAATTAGAGTCAGGTGTTCTCATTAGCCTGGAGCAGCCCCTGCTATGGTCAGTCAGGGAACAGAAAACTGCTAACCCAATGACCAGTATATCGGCTTTCTACTATTCTGTTTTACCCAACTGGCCTGGGTCTATCACTAGAGAGAGAGAGAGAGAGAGAGAGAGCTATGGTCTGCCCCCTGTAGAATTAAATTGGACCATATTTTACCCACAGAGGTATTGGTTTGGAGACTGATATATTGATATCTGTTCCCTAGCTACATTCTCTATCATGAGCTGAACTGATCAGATAATGTTTTTTCCCTCCAATGAAAATTAAAATGAAAATAAGAAAAAGCCCCAACAGTTTTTGTCAAAATTATTCACTGAAAAAAATGAATGTTCAGCCAAAAATTGAAAATTAAAATACTTTATCTGAAAATCAAAATAGTTTGATTTTGAAATGCTGCTGTGGTGCCTCGTGGGGAATGTAGGCAGGTGCCTCATGCTCTGTAGGCTGGGCTTCCTGGTCAAACTGTGTCTCCCAGGATGCACCACAGTTTTCCCATCTATTGATGGGAGGTGGTTGCATCATGGTAGCACCTGGAAATTGTGCATCATTGGAGATGCCATTTGGCTAGGGGTCTCAGTCCACAGAGGAGAATGAGGATAGGAGGAAACCAAGCCACATCTTAATTGGAATATTTCAGTATAAGAGCTTTTTTTTTTTAACAAAAAATTGAAATGTTTTGTGGAAAGCAAACACTTTTCGTATAAAATTCCATTTTGTTGAAAATCTAACTTTCTGTTAAAAGACATTTTCAGTTGAAAAATTTCATTGAGCCATACTCATTAGATATATTCAAGTTTTCCAGCTTGGCTTGTTGTTCATCATAACAGTACAATCGTCTGTTCATTATTGTACTTAATAGAAGTCAACTGACTGTGAAATATAATGGTGATAATATAATAGTGTAATTCCCAACTGGCATAACTTTGGGTTGACTAACACACAGTTTAATGATAGAATGATTGTTCAAGAGATGCCCAGACCTGAAAAGCAGGAAGGTTGGAATTTAGGATTATAATATTAAAGCTGTGTGGAAAAGGCAGAGCAGCAGATGACTACTCTATACTGGTCTATAACAAGTATTATTACACTGGTCTACAATTTTTGAGAAGTCGTCTGCTTCAGAGATAAAATGTGCTATTTAGTATGTATTTTGATGTGCTGAATTCAAATATGACAATTAAAACAACTGATTGGCTACTGTTTCTAAGATATTTAAGTTTTTACATTTTATGTCTATGTATATTGTGTAGATAGTAGAGTTTTAATCATAAATTGTAAACCTAGGTCTTTTCATGTGTTTATGGTTGCTTTACATGATACTATTTCACCTGTCCTGTTTATGGAACACTTTAAAAATCAGCAAAGGGGTTATATAAATAAAATTGATTATGAAACAAAAGGCAAAAAACTATGATGTCCATAGTTTAGTCCTCTTCAGTGTCTACTCGGTGCTTCTTGGCTTGTCTCTTGTATTCATTAAATGGAGCATCTCTTGTCACTGTCCAGCAATAGTCTGCAAGCATTGATGGACTCCATTTGCCCTGATAGCGTTTCTCCATTGTTGCAATGTCCTGGTGAAATCGCTCGCCGTGCTTGTCGCTCACTGCTCCACAGTTCGGTGGAAAAAAATCTAGATGAGAGTGCGAAAAATGCATCTTTAGTGACATGTTGCAACCAAGGCTTTTGTATGCCTTGAGGAGGTTTTCCACCAACAACCTGTAGTTGTCTGCCTTGTTGTTTCCGAGAAAATGTATTGCCACTAACTGGAAGGCTTTCCATGACTTTCTTTCCTTGCCATGCAGTGCATGGTCAAATACATCATCTCGAAGAAGTTCACGAATCTCAGGACCAACAAGGACACCTTCCTTTATCTTAGCTTCACTTAACCTTGGAAATTCTCCACGGAGGTACTTGAAAGCTGCTTGTGTTTTGTCAATGGCCTTGACAAAGTTCTTCATCAGACCCAGCTTGATGTGTAAGGGTGGTAACAAAATCTTCCTTGATTCAACAAGTGGTGGATGCGGAACACTTTTCCTCCCAGGCTCCAATGACTGTCGGAGTGGCCAATCTTTCTTGATGTAGTGGGAATCTCTTGCACGACTATCCCATTCGCAGAGAAAACAGCAGTACTTTGTGTATCCAGTCTGCAGACCAAGCAAGAGAGCAACAACCTTCAAATTGCCACAAAGCTGCCGCTGATGCTGGTCATAGTTTATGCACCTCAAAAGTTGTTTCATGTTGTCATAGGTTTCCTTCATATGGACTGCATGAGCAACTGGAATTGATGGCAAAACATTGCCATTTTGCAGTAAAACAGCTTTAAGACTCGTCTTCGATGAATCAATGAACAGTCTCCACTCATCTGGATCATGAACGATGTTGAGGGCTGCCATCACACCATCGATGTTGTTGCAGGCTACAAGATCACCTTCCATGAAGAAGAATGGGACAAGATCCTTTTGACGGTCACGCAACATGGAAACCCTAACATCACCTGCCAGGAGATTCCACTGCTGTAGTCTGGAGCCCAAAAGCTCTGCCTTACTCTTGGGTAGTTCCAAATCCCTGACAAGGTCATTCAGTTCACCTTGTGTTATGAGGTGTGGTTCAGAGGAGGAGGATGGGAGAAAATGTGGGTCCTGTGACATTGATGGTTCAGGACCAAAAGTTTCATCCTCGTCCTCTTCCTCATCTGACTCAAGTGAGAATGATTCTGGTGCATCAGGAACCGGCAGTCCTTCTGCGTGGGGTACTGGGCGTATAGCTGATTGAATGTTTGGAGAATGCACAGTCCACTTTTTCTTCTTTGACACACCTTTCCCAACTGGAGGCACCATGCAGAAGTAACAATTGCTGGTATGATCTGTTGGCTCTCTCCAAATCATTGGCACTGCAAAAGGCATAGATTTCCTTTTCCTGTTCAACCACTGGCGAAGATTTGTTGCACAAGTGTTGCAGCATATGTGTGGGGCCCACCTCTTGTCCTGATCTCCAGTTTTGCAGCCAAAAGAAAGGTGATAGGCTTTCTTAATCATAGTGATTATACTGTGCTTTTGTGATGCAAAAGTCACTTCACCACAAACATAGCAGAAGTTATCTGCACTGTTCACACAAGTACGAGGCATCTCTGCTCACTTTGGCTAAACAGAAATGTGTCCCTTTGCAAAATCAAACACTGACAAATAAGAGAGCACGACACTGTATGATTTCTAGAGCTGATATAGGGCAATTTGTTCAGCAGAGTGATGTAAGTTTCGTTATGATTGCATCATCCATGACTTCTTGGAATAACATGATGCAATTCATATCATGTATGATGCAATACCAGCTTCAGATTGCATCATTCATTGTTTTGCCTAAAAAGCAAGTACTGTCCAAACCCAGTCATAGATTTATTCATAGATCCAGTCAAAGACGTATTTTAGTCATTTCTGGTTTAAATTGAGATCCCTTCCCTTTATAACTCACTTATCCTCCGCCATTCCCAAGTCAAGGGTCGTATATACTGACCCAATAGCATGTCCTGAAAACTAGAGCCAATCAACAATTTTAAGCATCATTTTCGTTCTCAGTGACCCAGAATTAGTAAAGTTTGACAACATTTATTTCAGAAGCATTTTGGCTGTAGAGGAGTGTTATTTATTAAGATCTTCACTTTTAAGAGTACCAGATCTTTCCAGAAGTCATTATAAACAATAATGGATCAAATACATACTATTTCTTTAAACACCAGGAACTCTGCTGTAGTTTCATTCTTAAAAATGGAAATGGCTGTGCCACAAAAGCTGCAGGCCAGATAACAAATGTCACCTCAGAAAATCTTTTTTCGTTTAATTGAAATTCTTATCTTCTCCCTTTTCAAGTTTTGTTCCCTCTTGGGTCTTCCAGTTTTTCCAAGCTCAATTGAAGCATTAATGGATAAATGTCTTTTTATTCTGTTTTAAAATGTACATTCAGGCAGAAAAATGACTGCATAAAAACAACACCTTATTATTCAACTTATCTGCTCCTTGTGTGTCTTTGAGTATATCTGCTTATTTTATTGACAAAAATCATTTTTTTAGTAGCGTTAGCAGTGCAGTAGAATTCAACCTGCAACTTGAATCTTTCATGTAGTAGGGTACAGTGTATCAATATAATAATAATAATAAAAGTTAAAATTGAATAAAGCTGTCCCCTTAAAACTAACTTTTTTTTAAAAAAGGGCAATGTCAAGGAATTTTTAATAATCTTCACATACAGTTTTTACTTCCTTCTTAGAGTAACCCCTAGAACTGTGAAGTGAAACCTATTTGCTTACTGACTTTTTTTTCTCTATTGCTCCTAATTATATGCTGGACTGATTGTTACATTTTCTCTTTTGAACTGAACTATAAATATGAAAAATTATATGGATTTTACACATACAACAGGTAAAGATTGTTATACTTGGCCTTGGTTACTGACACAAACAACATCTTTGTCACCATGGTTTTTAAGAAAGTACTCTCCCCCCCCCCACACACACACTAATTTCTAAGGTTGGCTAACCCATCATGCTTAGTTATCCATTAAACTGTGTAATGCATCCTCCTGGAGTACCGCAGACATGACTCACTTTCCCAGATGAGACACTGGCATGGAAAATTCAGAGACAGCAAATTTAATAATATTAACCTTGTTCCATCCAATGTATTAAAATATATATATCTTTTAATTATACCTGACAACATATGGGTCATTTAAGTAACAGATCATCATTTTACTGCTCCTTTGGAATGGTACAAGTAGCAGGAAGAGATCAGAGAAGATGGAGAGGTTTGCGGACTCATAATTTCTTTAGAGACTGAAAGTAATTAGCTCCCAGGAAGCAGTATTAGTTAATAATTCACTCAAAAGAAGGGAGGGAACAGTTTTGGGACTGCTGGTAATTGAAAACAATATGCTAGCCCAATTAAAACAACTCTAACAGGATTTTTCACCATTTGCCACGCTGAAAAGCTTCTCAAAGTCATATTCAAAAATGTTTTAAAAAATTAAACAAAAGTAAAACAAATCAACAGCTTCACCCCAAACAACTGAACACAAGGAAATATTAAAATAAAAATGAAAAATTAACAATTATTTTTTCTTCTAAGACTAAAATAAAAATGTAAGCCAAGAAGCAGCTAATGTTGGAGCAACTAGTCAAATAACATCTTCTGTTTGACATGCAAAAGTACAGCCATTCAGAGACTAGCAGAAACTGGGATGACTACTTTCAAAAATCTATTGTCATAGCAAGAATGGATTTCTCCAGAGCCCCCTGGGTACTATACTTTCAAAAGCTCATTATGGAGAAAGATCTTTCATTTTTACTCAAAGTTGACAACTAAAGAGATGGTTCTCCACACCAAGCTCAGTAATCTCTCTCCAAATCAGTTATTAAAAGTCCATGAAAATATACCAGGGCTACAGCTCTTCAAACATGCCTGACTGATCTGAAAATAACACATGTGATGGTTTGTTTTTAATAAGAACAAATAAAAAAGAAAAAATATAGTTATGTTGTTGACCATACCACAGAGGATCCTTCACATACGAGAAGAAGAAAGCACAAATTCATGACCAAGGTTATGGGTTGGGGGGGTGGGGGGAAGAAAGAGTACAGATGGCCTGAATGCATCAAAACATAAGGGTCTCCAAAACTAGGACTTTCCCAGACTTATCTTCCCAAACTTTTCCTTTCAACCCTTTCTCAATACACTTTTGTCTTTCTCCTCCTAAGCCCCTGATCTTCCTCTCTGGAGAGTTTTTCAAGCCAGCATAACACCACCCTATCAGGTGGCCAAATTTAATTCTCTGTGACATACAGGAGGAGATGGTGATACACAGATGTCCCTTCCAGCCTTAAAATCTCTGAATCTATTAATTGACTGTGTGCTGACCTACTGATCACTGATTTCCCTTTCCTTTCCCCTCCTTTTTCATTTTGATTGTGTTTTGACTTTTGAATTATATTAAATATTAGTCAATATCACATTTTTATGAATGTTGATTATAATTTATTATCTTCATCTTCATATTTAATATTTCGACATTATTGGAACAAAATAATATGATTGTTCCCAATTTAATTTTTGTTTTTGAATTTTCATTCAGCTGGAAATTTAAAATGTCATCTTTTATGTTCCAATTTGGAATGAGAATCTTTTTTCAAAATGTCAGAATTCTCTGCAGAATGGAAATACCATTTGAAAAGAATCTGCTGTGTCAGAGTCTGTTTTTCCTTTTTGGGGGTACACACAACATCCAGTTCAATGGGGTATGAAAATACACACAGTTCAGATTATTATTAGGCCTTCATAATTCCATGTGCATTCACTACAGGAAAGAGCATGTCACTTGTTTGACAGTAGTGCATATAGTGTTAACTAATTCCATACTTTTCACCTATGACAAGCTCAAAAAACCTAGACTAGAGTTTTACATCCACTTGGTTATACCTTTCAACACTGACCACCCTTTCCTTTTAGTCCATCTCAGGTCAATAACAGTATGTTCTCTTGAAGCTGTAATAGGATCCTTAAAACAGGTTTTCTAACATGCTGACACTGCGTGCCCCTTGATTCTGCTGCAAACAAACTTTTGCTAACAAACCAATGTGCCACAGCCACTATACCTGCAAACTGCTGGAATCACTTCAGTAAAATCGTTGTATAGTCCCTGAGCAAGTTGGCACATGTGACTCACTGCACCCTCCTAAATATTCACTTTGAATTGTCCTGTTCCTGACCATATGTAATACACTCCTTTCTTCTCTGTGTGCTAGCACTGCTGTGATTTCTCACATCATAAGCTTCAGGAAATGCCTGCAGGACATATTTGTTAAGCTCTGGAATGATTTTTTTCAGTAATGACATATGGATGTCAGCATTTTCTTCTCCTGCCCTTTTTAAAAGGCAGTCTCTTGTTTGGCTTCACTGCTGATTTAGCTTTTAGCTGTGGACCTACTGCTGAGAGCGGGGTCAGTATGCTGCACCTGGCATTGTCACTCTTCCCAGTCATGTTTCTTTAACTTCACAGCAGTAATGATTTGCCTCCTTTTCTCATTTTAAAATGCTAAGTTCATTGTAAATGAATTATGAGATTCAAATATTAGGCTCTTTGAGGTGTGACAAGGGAAGTTCCTAGGGCATTCATCATAGATTTAAATTCTGGAAAAGCCCATGGAGGCTCTCCTAAGAAGAATCTAACCTTGTGCCTCCTTTTGCCTCTTAGGCTGAGAAAAAAAAAGTTTCTAGTAAAGACTAATGGGGAGAGGTACATCTACCAGAACACCCGCAGCTATCCAACAAATATCTGTTTGCCTCTGGAATGCTTGTCAGCAGAGAAAGGGAAGTGGCTGAGTTATCATGTAAAATTGCCATGTCCTGTTGTCTTATTCAGATTTTGGAATGCAGATTTTGGTTAGGAAAGAAGAGACTTGAGGCTTTGGAGCTGCCTGGCACTGGAGAGAAGGCCAGACAGCAGGCAGAGTTGGGGCTGGAGTTTGGAACTGATGGCTTAAATTGTATGTGCTAAAAGTAACTGTGGCAAGGGTATTAGCATCCTGTTTATGGGGTGTTCCTATTACAATTATCTTGTGTTACTTACTCAGAATCTGAGAGTGCTGATGAGGATGTACCGAGCACTATAGGCTGTAGAGCCTAGTGCTTGGAGTGCTTTCAGAAGTTGCCACTTGTGGTACAGAGAGCATCTTAACAGACATCCAGAGGGGACTGGTGTATTGCAACAATCACAGTGATACCCCGAAGTAGAGCGGGTAGGTTACAGTATAATTGATAGACAGAGCTGCTAGCACCACCCATCATTTAAGGTTGCCTAACTCTTCCCATAATAAGACCCTATTTTCAGTTGCTTGTAACTATGCCAAACTAACTTTGAGCTAAAATTTTCCATGCGGGGTGTCTGCTTCAGGCTGAATTGTTTTTGATAATGTCAACCAAAATGGGTCGACCATTTCTGAGAACATGGCTAGGGAAAACTACACTGTTTTCTTGGTGTTTAAAAAAAAATCTGGTGATCTTGTCTTTCAGAAGCTCCAGCACCTTTGTACTTTACACCAGGGACTCGAAATTTGGCAAAGGGTGATGGCCTTTCTGTCAGAGGTGTGCCTTTTGCCACTCCTGTGAAAACCCACCCAAATATGACCAAGTTATAAGCATATGAAAACTTATGGTTTGCACAGTCTCGGTAGAGCCTTGCTCAAGCTTCACAGCTAAGTCTGAAGTCTCCATCCAGATTGGGCATGCTCCAGCCTGGGGATGAGCAGAACTTTGCCCTGCAATTGCAGCTCTCGGTTGTTGCAAAGCCAAGGAGGGGAGACTGGGACTGTTTTGCCAAGGGGACCTGAACACAGAGCCAGAGAGGTGTGAAATCGGACCAGGAGCCCGGGGATGGGACTGGGAACCAGTGGGGATGGGGAATATAGGTGGTGTTGGAAAGAGAGAATGAGTGATTGCATGAGGGGCCAGGAGGGGGAGCAAATTGGCATTGGCTGCCCAAGTAGATTGGAGATAAACAGCTGATGAGGAGGGAGGACTGGGAATGGGTGAGCAAGGAACTGGGAGTAGGAATGGTGGGGATAAGGAAGAAGGTGTGAAGCTTGGTGGGAATGCCCAGTAGAGCACACTTCTCTCCTGGAAAGGAATCAAAGATTCCTGAGCCTCACCAGTTCTCTACTGTCAGAAAATTTCTGTGCAACCCATCGGCAGTATCATCACACACTGGTGCTGGTCCACTAAATATGATTTAGAATAGACTGGGTACTTTCCAACCAAAAACTCGTGGAAGAGGAATCTGAAGGCTTATCAACAGGGGGACAGTTAAAAAAATTAATTAAAAAAATTAACTAAAATTGTGAATATAAAGTGGATTAGTTAAACCACATTAAACCTGTGTGACCTTAATTCAGTTTAGTTCCATGTGCTACACTAAACTGAATTAAGGTCACTCTAATTCTGAATAGCAGCATCCACACAGGGATGGTTAATGGAGTTTAATTAATCTGCTTTAAATTCACACCTTTAGTTGATTTGGATTAATTTTTTTGAGTGTCCACATGTAGACAATCCCTCATTCTACCTAACCTAAATCAGTATTTCTCAAAAGGAACCATGGACATTGAATGAAGGAACCTACGTTTTTTTTTCTTTAATTTTTATTTATATGAACAAATTAGAAGGCTATCACGAAAAAAGAGCCATTATGGGATGGACAGGGCAAAGAGGTGGATTTGAAGAAGAATTAAGGTTGGTTGCGTGAGATTTAAGAATTAAGGTTGGTTGGTAAACCAAGAAATATAAGACAGGGGCAGCATTAGAAATAGGATAGTAAACAATTTTGGAAAAAAGACTCTCTCCTATCCATTCACATAGTACTTGTTTGTTCCCATATTATTAGCTCAGATTGCTCTTTTCATCAAGTCCTCAGAACCTTATCATTTGCACTGCAGCATCACAAAACTGTGACAGAGCAATTGATTCATTTGATTTGGTCCATTTGTCTGTTTGGGAATTCTCAGCAAACAGAAAAATGTTTCTGCTGTTTGAGCATCCTGCTCAGCCCATGCCGCCTCACTGCCTACTTGTGTGGAGTGCTCATTCAGTTTAATGTGTTAATATCCTGGATCCTGCAATGCAGGCGCACCCTTATAACCGCACAGACTCAAGTTAAAATCAAGGGGGATCCCAATGGGCACAAAGCTCTGCTCACACATATCCTATTGCAGGAAGAGAATCTTAGTTTTCATGGAAATTACCAGATCTCATCCTGTCCTGTTCTTTTCCTGTCTGTAAAACCCACAATCTCAAGCCCACTAAATCAGTGTCAGCAGAACAGTGAACAACAGAGATTGAATATAGCTGGATTAAATGGTTATTCCTATATTGTGGACATGCTACCAAATAATTTTCCCCACTGTTTTCCCAATTTTAGTTTTAATAGCTGCAGGACAATCTACAATAGATACACTTGCTTTGAGGTCCACTCAAAATCTCTAGATTTGGGAGTCGCCCTTAATCCACTAGGGAGTGTGTAATATTTCTTCACTTGCCCTGTAGGCCTGTCAAAATTACAGTGGCAGAGACTCCCTGAGATGCCAGAAATCAATCTAAATCCAAAGTATTTTATTAGTTCTGTCTTTTTCTTATGCCAGTACTATAGGATAACATTATAAAAACAATGTAATTTACCAATAAAATGTCATATGTTCTTGATTCAAATTTAGTTTGGTGCTTTAATAATATATAACTTTAAGGCCCTCAAACATACTAAAAGAGCCATATCCCATTCTCACTATTAATCTGTAATAATGCCACAGTTTTTGCAAGGCCGTATTTTTACCTTGGTGCCATTTTATTTTTTGTCAGTGGTTCACAATGTGACAAACTGTTTTTCACCTGAAGACTCCATTGTTGGAAGAAAATGTTTTAAAAAACAAGAAATGTAACATGGGTGGTGTAATTGGAGGTTTGAAACTAAGAGGGGACTAGAAAAGTATGAAATGAGTCAATGACACATTATTTTCCCCTTGAAGCTCTGGGTTCATCAGTTTGGGTCACAGGCCGAATGAACTGATCTACGTCCCAGAGGGCATTGGCCTGCTCACACCACAATTCAGTAAGTGATCTCAGGTCAAGAAACAGCTAACCCTGGAATGAAAGGGACGTTCTGAATCAGGTGTGACATGAATGAATAGTTAAAGTAACTGACATACAGTGCACCTTAAAAAAAAATTGCCTGACTGTACTGGGTTTTAATTAGAGCTTTGGGGCATCCATTTTCACATGACATAAAGCAAAATTCATTTCAATTTGATTTTATTTCAAATAACTTTTCCTTTCATAGTTAAATTATTAACAATGATAATTTTACCATCTTCACACCGTAAAAGGTTTTAAAAATACTTGCCCCCACATTTGTGTGTGTAGCACTATTTTTTAGGTTATTTTTTTTTCCTTTATAAAAATTAGTCACCTGATTATTCACATTGATTTAGGGTTACACAAGGTCATGACAGAGACAAAGATACACTGTGTGATTTCCATCTTTGGATGTCTCGCATGTATGTACAATTTATTTTTACAAGTATGGGCATGAAGGATAAAACCTATCAGTTTTGATATCTTTTCCATCATGCCTCACTGATTCAGATTGTACATTAAAGTCTATATCATCATAAATGGGCATGTACAAAGCATGCAGTAAATGTCTTTGAATTATTGAGGGCAGTGAAACAGTCTTCTTCCAGATTTATTTGTGCTGTTTTATGCTAGACACTGCAAAGTCAGGCAGCTGTAACTTTCTTGGGAGTTGCATTCACGGATTGTTAACTATGCAGTGCAGTCTGGGGAGCTGATGCAGTGAGACTGGGTGAGCCTGCTTTTCTGTAAAAATCGGAACATCCCCTGGGTAGTTCGTGGAATCCATTTCACGTTTCATCGTGTAAGTAAATGGGATAGAGAATCAGAGAACTTAAGGTATCAGAAACCTATCACAGGATACTCAAATGCCAGTCTTGTTAAAAAAATAATGGAGCTATATTTCCACATCATCAATTTTTAATGATTAGTTTTAAGGGTTCTTATGTCATCCAGGTATGGGGAAATGGGGGATTTTTCACATACCCACATTTTCTTGAAAACATTTCTGTAACAGGGTGAATACCCACTCCTAGGGTGACCAGATTAAAGAAACAAAAAATCGGGACACATGGGGGAAGCAAAAAAAAAACCCTGCCGGAGTTGTCCGAGCAAAAAAAACCCCGTCCAGGACACAATTAATCTTGCAGTTATTTGTGAATAATAACAAATTTATTTTTGCTGAATAAATAATTTATTATTGTTATTGCTCAATTAGCTCTATAGATGATCAAATTTTATTCAGTGAATTAAGATATTCATCAATTTATATGCAGACCTCAAATAAATTATTTGCAAATATTTTTGGCATCTGTTCTTACGATGAGAGATGCCACATTGTTCCTTGGAAATCATCACAGAGACAGGTACAGTCGTCACTAGTATAATTTTTTTGTCCAAAAAAATGCAGTTTATATGTTAATTATCAAAAGCAGCTGAAGAACAACTAATGTAGGCAACTTAAAAAGGTGATTGGAAAAATTATTCTCCAGTCCAATGCTAATTCCAAAGTTAGAGCAGTCTCTAATCCTGCAAATGACTATATATCTAAGGTGTTACATATCCTCCATTATCTTAGCATCTGAGCACTTCACAAACTTTAATGCGGGTATCATCACAACACCCCTGTGAGGTAGTGAAGTACTATTATACCCATTTTACAGATGAGGAACTGAGAATTTAGGGGTTTGTCTCCATGAACATTTAGTTCCTGGCAAGACTGCCTCATGTTAAGTTTATTTGGGGGCCCTACTACCGCACACTAAAAGTTCTCTAGTGTGCCTTGATTTACAACCTAGGACTAGTCTACACCAGCATTTTTCAAAGTTCGGGTCACAACCCAGTACTGAGTCATGGCAGTACTGAGTCATGGCACTGAGTCAAGGCACTGGGTCGCTCTGGTCAGCACTGAGATCCAGGACATTAAAAGTCCCATCGGCGGTGCTGCCCAGGTAAGGCAGGCTAGTACCTACCTATTCCGACACCACGCTGCGCCCCAGAAGCAGCCAGCAGCGGATCCAGCTTCTAGGCAGGGGGGTACAGGGCTCTGTGGATGCCCCTGTCAAGAGCACCAGCTTCACGTTTCCGGCCAATGGGAGTTGGGGAGGGCTGTGCCTGCGGGTGAGAGCTGCACGGAGCCGCTTGCGCACCTCCACCTAGGATCCGGACCTGCTGCTGGCCGCTTCCAGGGTGGAGCACTGTCCTTGGTGCCAGGACAGGCTGGAAGTCTGCTTCTGCATTCTGGCTGCACTGCTGACCGGGAGCTGCTAGAGGTAAGTTTGTGCCCCAACCCCGCACCCCAATCCCCTGCCCCAGCCCTGAGTCCCCCCAAACCTGGAGCCCCTCCTGCACCTGAAACCCCTCATCCCTGGCCCCACCCCAGAGCCTGTACCCCCATCCCAGAGCCCTGACCCCCTCCCGCACCCAACCCCCTGCCCCAGCCCTGAGCCCCCTCCCAAACCCGAAGCCCCTCATTCCTGGCCCAACCCCACAGCCTTCACCCCTGGACCCCAACCCTCTGCCCCAGCCTTGAGCCACTGCCACACCCCAAACCCCTCATCCCCAACTCCGTTGGGTTGTGGGCATCAAGAATTTTCTTCAACTGTGTTCCCAGAAAAAAAGTTTGAAAACCACTGGTCTACACCACAGAATTAGGTCAGCTTCTTTACATCTCTCAAGGATGTGAAAAATGTCATGCTCTGTATGATGTAATTAAGCCAACCTCTGTCAAGGCATAGACACTTCTAGGTGAACAGAAGAATTCTTCCATCAACCTAGCTACTGGCTCTTGGAGATGTGGATTAACTATAGAGATGGCTGCCCTGCTGCAGCATTTCTATTGTAGACATAAACCCAGCTTGCAGCAAACTAAGTGTTCGTGTAGGCAAGTCCTTACCCCAGGTCACACAGGGAGTCTGGGTATGTCTACACAGCCCATGGCCACGAGCCTCCCAGCCTCGTACAACAGACTTGTGCTAGTTCTCTAAAAATAACTGCAGACAGCCCTTTGAAGTTGAGATTCAGGCTCTGTTAGCTCACTGCCCAGGCTGCAAGAAGACACCCTCTATGACACATCAGGGACTTGAAGCCAGATCTTTTAAGGCTTAGGTTAGGGCACGAAGGCCTGGACCATCCTTCCTCTCAGTGCGTGGACTGGCACTCTATGCAGGCATAGCAGTCCACCCATGCACCCATAGCAGTCCACCCAGCTATGTCTAAGACCATGGATGTATTTTGAGCCAGGCTGCTTCCTGTAAGGATATGTTCTATTTGCCTTTCACAGAATTAACACATATTACAATTAATTTTAAGTAATAAAATTGTTAAACTTAGGCTCCTGTAATCATTCCTAGACCCTGACATATTGATCTTGTTATCAAATGTCCGGAGCCCCACAGTTCACACTGAAGTCAATGAAGTTACAAAAATGCAAGGCCTTGGTTAGAAGGAAACCTTCCAGAGCTATAGAACAATTTTTCTAGCAGCCATGAACAAAAAATCCATGAAGGATTTAATGTCTGTGACTTTAACCTTGAATGTAACAATAGTTGATGTAAATATTAATTAAGATACTTAATGCTATTTTTTCCTTTATGATATCTTGAATATGATCTTTGTCTGAGAGCAGTTTATTTCCCCCTCTAATACCATGGGTTAGTGCTAGCATTTTTACTGAGGTAGACTGGCATTTGTGGCCACTATCTTAACAGAAGATACAATAAAAACCATGCATTTACATGTATTTACAGTATATTTCAGGGCTGGAACAGCTTTTCTGGAAGAAACACACTTGCCTTTTTGTTAAATGTACCATAAATGTCTAAAATGATTATTTTTGTTTTGTTAAAGAATGTTAAGAACTTGTTAAGTTTCCTGAACCAGTGTGTCTCATGTCTGTTTATTCTGTCAGGTTTAGTTACTGATAGGATTGAGGACGTGGCAACACCTGACACACGGCACAGTAAATATGCATTAGCTTGGAAAATGTTACACCAGTTTTCTAAAAGCTGTGGTTAGAAGAACACTGCGGTTTTTTAAAAAAAACAAAACTTTTTTTTCACATTTAAGCACATTAATTTAGTATAGCCTCTAATCTTTCATAAATGGAAATTTTAGAAGACTTTAAAGTTCATGACCCACTTTTCCATCTTCTGTAATACTGCTGTGTGGAAACTAGAGATGGGCCAAAACTAGCACCACTCTGTCTCTATCAAAGTTCAGAAAAATAGTTGCTGAGTACAAACCACTTCTGCTCTCGGTTTTGCCCAGAGCCTCATTTATCCCCCTCCTCCCAGTCCCTTAATCCTCTTTTTCGCAGTGCTCCTTCAAATCTTGCACTGAGAGCTGGTCAAAGAATTTCAAGTTTCAGCATTTGTTGTTGTATATATATAAAGGACAAATTTCTGCTGAAAAATTTCAGGAAAAATGTTCCTGTTTTGTGACCAGCTCTATTCTTCCTCCCTCATCTCTCAGTACCTCTCACACAGGCTGCATTAGACTCTGTGTTTATCACCTGCAGTAGCTCCTGATGCTCCGTGGATGTTTCTTCCTACTTTTGTCCTTCCCTTGCTGGCTGTTTGGTGCTCCCTGCCCTTCCATCATCTCTCTCTGCCTCTCCGCTAGAAGAAGAGGGAGTGCAGGGCAGGGAGGATGCTGACTAGCTGGCATGGGGAAATGGTTGACAATTCTCACTACAGTTCACATTCTCTCTGGCACTCACCAAAAGCTTCAGAAAAGGCAATGAAAGCCAGGTCAAATTTGGCCCCCTAAAAATATACTATCTAAAAATATACTATAAAAAAGACCAAAATATTTCCAGGATTAAAAAATAAACCTGATTCTCTTTCAAATCAACAGACAGCAATGCCACAAAGCAAATACATATTCCTTATTTCCCAGCCACCCATTTTTCTAGTTTACGGGAATACACTGAATGGGAAAAGGACTATACAATTACTCTAAACAGAAATGAAACCAAGTGGTATAATATAGGTAGTGTAACAGTTGTTTTGTATAAAGGATTGGTTCTACAGCAGCTTGAATTATGCCTGCGGATGGAGACTATTGTTTGTTTTCTGGGCTTTCATATGATTATTTTTCACCTCAAATGATCTGCAAGTAGTGGGGCAGTAGGCAAAGACTTGAGGACAGAAAGGCAGCATCAATTCTCAGAATTTTGCAGGGAAGACTTTAAGCTGTTTTTGTTTTTTTTTGTCAAGAATTTCATCGGGAAAAGCCCAGACACATAGCTGAAAAATATCTCTATTCAAACTACAAATAGTTGCTGGGCCAGTCATTCTAGCTCAAGTATGACAGTGGGTGAGGGGTTTGAGGGAGACCGCATTGGGCATGGTTTGGTAGGTAGCTCATTTTTACCTGGTAAAGGCACAAATGGCAGTTAGGTGCCTACTTCCCATTGAAAGTTAAGAAGAATTTAGGCTCCTAACTACCATTTTGACTTTGAGTTCTCTCCCTTTTAATGTGTGTATGGGTTTTTTTTAGCTTTTGTGAACCCAAGCAATGTGCCCTCAAGCCAAAGTCATATCACAGTATTGTACTCTAAGATTTCCTTGTAAAATCCAAAGACACACAATGATCCACAGAGGCCAAAGGAATAGGTCCCAGTCGCACATTTGGCAGCTATCTCCCACAAAATTCCAGAGGTTCCTTGAGATTACAGGGAACTGAATGGCAACTGGAGTGTCAGGGCTGAATTTTTACTCTTTTGGAGAGAGAGAGGAAGGAGTTTCCATAGTCTAACAGGGCTAAAACAGAGCTCCTAAGCTATGTCTACCCTGCAAAGAAAAAACAGTGCCTGGCCTGTGCCAGCTGACTCAAGTTCATGGGGCTCGGGTGATGGGGCTGCCTCATTGCAGTGTAGACTTCTGGGCTCAGGCTGCAGCTGGAGCTCTGGGGACCCTCCCGCCTCGCAGGCTCCTAGAACTTGGGCTCAGGCCTGAACCTGGAAGTCTACACAGGAATTAAACAGCCCCTTAGCCTGAGCCCCTAAGCCCAAGTCAGCTGTCACAGGCCAACCATAGATGTCTAATTACAGTGTAGACATACCCCTAATGTTCCCCCAACAAGCCTTCCCTGATACCTCCTTTTTCTATCATTGTGGCCACCACTACCCTCCTATCCTGCCTGTCACTCAGGTTGGTACCATGGGCTTTGATTTGGATCTTTCTCCAGTTGCTCACATTCATGTTTAAATCTCGCCAATTCTTTCTGCATAACGTCACTACGATATGGCCTTTTCTAGCCATCCATGTAGCTAAAACTCTCTTCCAGGTTGTCATTATATCTTTGTCTCAATTACTGCAACAACCGTTTCTCTGGACTTAAATGCAAGCTTATCCTACTTGGATCCATTCAGAATGCTGCTGCAAAGATCATTTCCCTCGCCATTACTTTGACCACATCACCCCTTCCTGTGCATCGCTCCACCCAGTTCCCCTTCTCTATTGAATCAAACATAAGCTATTATATCTACTATTTCAAGGCCCTTCATGGTGTATCCCTACCCTACCTATCCTCTCTTATTCAGTATTGAAAGGTTGACTCCTGCAGCTGATCAACCCATGGTACTAACCTCTATCACCCATTTGTAAAATTTTCAAACAAGCACATTTATGCTTTTTTCCTCTTCTGCCCTTCATGCTTGGGATGTGTAAGCATAAACATCTGCAAAGGTATTTCATTATCCTCCTTCAAAACTCCCCTTTTCCACAAAGCCTACAAAAAAATTAGCACACCAGTGGCCTATCATGTTGACTGATGCTGTCTCTTTGGGTATGTCTACACTGCAATTAGATACCAGTGGCTGGCCCGTGCTCGCTGACTCAAGCTCATGGGGCTGTTTAATTGCAGTATAATATTCAGCCACCTTTCCATTTATACCAAGACATATATGTGTTTCCTGAATAAAGCTGCTCGGGTATGGAGAGTTCATTATATTTCTTCCCCTCCCCTTGTTACCCTTCATACCCAACATGCTAATCTGAAATTGCACATTTTGCATAGAGATAGGAGCTATTTGTTTTTAAAAAATGTTTTTTAAACTCACTTATTTCAAAATTGAAATAGTGTGGCCTAACCATTTCTCTAATCTTAATTACCAAAATTCAGCTGTATGCAGCCATGTGAATATTTTGGGATAAGAACTGGTCACCTCATAGTTGAATGTGAAACTCGTGCAGTTTGTTTGGCAAGCTTGTATGCATGCCCATCTGTTAGAATCCCATTGTGATGTACTCACAAGGTATCACGTTAGTTTCAAGTGGGCATAAATTGCAACAAAAGATTAGTTTAGGGAGAAAGAATTTAGAGAGAGCTCCTGCTGAGTGCAAAAAAAAAAAAAAGCCTTCTGCTTTATAACAAGAGATTACATCTGTTGCCACTTGTAGGTTAATGCCACTAAAGAGCTGAGGTTTTTGTTGCTGTTTTGTTTAAAATATATGCTAGGCATTGGGGAAACGAGAAAATTATCTATATGAATCTATAAAGGGTTGGCCTTGTCCAAAATACATCACAAACTAGTGCAAAAGTACAAATAAAATTTTAAAATGTTGGGAAAACAGTAGTTATTAGTTCTCCAGCTTTTAGTAAGGCATTTAATAAAGCCTCAGGCAAAAGAGGACCCTGGTTGTCTCCATAAATGCTGATTCTTTTCCCCACACACTTTTCTGGATTGCTGCTACACAGTTTTCCTCTCATTGCTCCAGCTCTTTCCCTAGAGTATAAGGCTATGTCTACACTGGAAATTGAATGACAAAACTTTTGTCTTTCAGAAGTGCTAACCCCCCACTCCCCCCAAAAAAGACAAAAGTTTTGCCAACAATAAGTACCGGTGTGCACTGCATGTTGTCAGCAGGAGCAGCGGCTACACTGCACGGCCTTTAGCAGCATGCCTGTAGCGACACAGTTGTGTTGCTAAAAGCTGTGTAGTGTAGACATAGCCTAAGTTACTACATTTTCTTCAGAGCAATGGACTTTGTATCATTCCCTAGCTCACCTGCATTCTGATCTCTTCTCCTTTCCAACCAACACCTTGGACCCAGTAGTATCTGAAACTATCTGCAAACTCCAACCTTTCAATACAGCTGATCAAGAATTTTCAGTCAGAATAATTTTCTGTATGGAGTGTAGTTGCAGCCGTGTTGGTCCCAGTATATTGGAGAGACAAGATGGGTGACATAATATCTTTTATTGGACCAACGTCTGTTGGACAGAGAGGTGAGCTCTCAAAGCCACACAGAGCTCTTCTTCAGGTCAGGGGAAAAAAATCTCCCAGAGTCCCAGCAAAATGCAAGGTGGAACAGATTGTTCAACATAAGTCGTTAGCACATATTCTAAAGGACCATTCAAGGTAGTAGAGTGGCCTCTTAACACCTCTGCAGTCATAGGACAAAAAAGGGGTTAGTGGGTTGAAGATTGTTGTAAAAATAAACAAATAATAAACAAATAATAATAAGTCAGAAACTCCCTTTTCACAAAACTGAAGTTTTCTGTGGAAAAAAATTTCCATTGGGAAAAGTGAAAATGACAGCTTCCCGTAGGGAGACAGTAAAATTGACAAGAACCTTCCAGGTGGGCAGCAAACAAGCTGAAAAATTCCAATTTGGTTCTTCTTAAATGATTTTTTGTCTGGAACCCCTTTCTGAAAAAAACAACACATTTTTGACAAAAGTTTCAAAAATGTGATTTATTTATTATTATTATTTTATATTTGCAGTAATTAAGTTCAATTTTCTGGCCAGCTCTGTTCTTCTGATATTACCCCTTCTGGCTGTCTCTCTAACTGCTTCTTCTTCTCCCTGTACATCTCTCCAGCTCCCCATTCAGCTGTGTCTCCCCTACTGCCCAGCTTCCAATCCTGAACTATTGTCCCTTTCCCATGTCCCTGCTGCCAATACTCAACCAGCCTTCCCTGCCTCAGAAAGCTCCTGTCACTGAACTACATTAAAATAAAAGTCAGGGGTTAGGAATTTAAGGGTTGCATTTTAAATAGGCAAAAATTTGCATTTTAAATAGACAAAAAACACACAAAAATAGACACTAATGTAAAGATCAGCAAATAAGCTTGCATAGGTAATTGCAGGCATTCACACTGAAGTTTTTTAAAGTGGCCTACAGGAGTTAGTCACCCAACTCACAGTACCTTTCACTGGGTCATTCCCATTGACCTAACTCCTTAGGCCCCTTTGAATATCCTATGCCAAATGGATAGTTGTACCTACCACTTCATATTTTTGCCTGGATGTTTACTTGATTGCTCACATTCATGCCTATTTGGCACACATGTGCTTTCAAACTGTGGCCCTAATGATACATGGTGATTTTCTATTTAGTTCCCCCCTTGCTTATGGTTACTCGTGTTCCCTGTCCACTGTGGAATCATGGTCTAATCTCTAAGTGAACAGATAAGTGAGTCGCTCTGTACAAACCTAACACGTTGCCCCATTCTTCACCCAGGAAATCCTGTAAGATGCACTTAATTATTTTGCACAACTTGGCAAGGCTTTCCCCACACCTTTGAGGAAGAGTTCAAAGCTCATTTTCAAGTGTGAACCGCTAACACACAAGAAAAATACCTGTGGCACCTTAGAGACTAACAAATTTATTTCAGCATAAGCTTTCGTGGGTTAAGAACCCACTTCATCGGATCCTAACACACAGTTATTTGTGCTAATACACTAAAACAGAATACAGTAATATTTAATTAGTTGAACTGTCTTAGTGTCCCTCTCACAAGAAAAAAAGAAGGGTGTTGAACATAGCTTGATCTCTGGGTGTCAATTAAAATGTGATTCATTTTCACTGGGATTCATTTTCTATTTAAAATTCTAATATTGCTCCCACTTTTTCAAAAGAGATGGTAAACTTCTTTCAAGAAATATTTGTGAAGACTTTTGTTTATTGAACTCCGTAGATCTTACTTCTTCATATTATGCTTGAACAGTTTGTGGTGCTTAGAGGCAGTGAAGTTTCTTGAGCTCTTTCTGCCCAGAAGCAACAATTGCATCAATATCAATTGTGGTAGATAGCCCATAGCGCTTTTACATTCAATACTTACCCCACTGTTTTAATTGACTTAGCCTTGCACTCCATTGTTTACAGCTAAACTACTGAATTTCCATGTATTTCCCACAGGACATTGGAGCAAATTTACATAAATTAAGGTGTTGGATACTTGAGTGTTGTCATGTCTCATAAATACACTCAAGCCTTAAGCCCTGCTTCCCACTGTGTACATGAACTAATTTTCATTCTATTGGCTCCAGCGGTAGCTAGCCCCAAAGAGATGCTCTGCTTTAGGCATAGCAATAATTAATGTGAAGCTGTATTACCTTAAGTACTAATGTATTGCCATGCTAAATTAATATATATTGTTGCTCTGGTTGATTTTCCATTATGGTATATGCCAGCAGTAAGTACAGATATGACTGACAGTTCTGAAGGCAATTACTAAAAAAAATATACAAAAATAAAATTAGGGACTACAGGATCAGGTTCACAATATCAGGCTGATATTGAGTATTATTCTTCATCAATATTTGTATGGTGGCAGTGAATAGGAGCTCCCATTCTAGACTGGAACACAACAAAGATGGGTAGGTACCAGGTGGAATGAGAAGGGAGATATGGGCACAGGCGCTGACTTTTGTTTTTTCAGATGGGTGCTTCTCTCTTTCACCTCCCACCATGTGAGCAGTGGGCGGAGCCTTGGGACAGAGTGGCAGGTGAGGCCTTGAGGCACAGTATGGGCATGGGGTGATGGTCCAGGCGCCGGGGCCCACAAAGTGTGAATTTAACTAAATTCTCTTTCATCTGACCTCCCATGAGAGATAACTTGTCTCCTTTAACTACGGAAGTTGAGCTTTGGCATAATTTTATGCTGCTATATATTGTTTAGTAACAAGCAGAGGGAGAATGCATCTTTAGCCAAACCTTTATATGACCAAGGGAGCGTACAGATACCTTTTGCCTGATGCAGCACTGTTTTTTAAATTACTTTATTGACTGTGTAGTATTGTAATGTGTGTTTCATTGCTTCTTTGACAAGTTTATAGATTTCCTTATAGTGTATTGTGATTATATGACATGTAGTATCAGTGTATGATCTATGAAAAATCTCATTTCCTTGCATCCTATTAAGAAATTTTAATATGGATGTCTCTTTTAATTTAGTTGTACACATGGTGAAAGCATTTCATGTCTTTTTAGAGCAACATCTATGAACATATCTGCACCCAATAATGTGGGAGACAGAAATTCGACAATGTCTCACTTTATGAACAGAGCATGCTCACCTAGTGGTAGCTATTTTGGTGAAGTATATTAGCTGATATTTTAAAGTTGACTGCAATCTTCTCTGCTTCCCCTAACTGCTCAGTTGAAGTTTCACAGGGGCTATAGTAGCCTCATCACAGGGCTAGATTCTGTCAGTGTAGAAAAGGAGTAGGGCCATAACTTGGAAAAAAAATAGTCAGTCCCAGTCCAGTCAAAACTGGGCTGTGCTAGCCAGGGAAGGAGCATGATCAGGATACCCAGATATGCAATTATTTTCAATCTTCTGAGAAGTCTTCACCAGCATAGAGCCTATAGTACAATTTCTCCCCTAAAAGAAAGTCCAGAGACTGCAAGATGCTTATGTACAGACCTGCCCACCCTCAGGTTAACTATTCCTTAGGGCGTAGGGCTCTCCTCTTAAGTGTTATTTTGTTGATATGCCAAAAATGATCTAATAGGTTAGAGAGGCATAAATATCCTTTAAAGCAGCCATGTTGGTTTGTCCCTGTCATAGGATGTTTAATCCATGTCATGCTTAAAAATATACTATATTCAAAAGTATGATGATAAAAATTCTGTGATTATGAATGTGAAGCCAAGTAATCATTAAAATATTCTAAAACTATGAAGATATCCTGCTCCTTAAATGAGCACATCCCCCTTTTACAAATTGAAGAATATTATGCTCCACAAGAACTAGACAAAAGTTATTTTTTCCATTAAAAACTGGCCTTTTTAAAAAATTGCTTTATTTGGCTAAATCCAAATGTGATTTATCCTTCCTTTCTTTTAAAAAAATTCTTTACCATGGAAAAGTGGAAAATGGAGGAGAAAGAAAAAAGGGACTATCAAAGTTATTTCAATTTTTCCCTACCATTCCTGTGACATGTTTTCACCATACAATGCTACTTTTACAATCATTCTCAGCTGGGGAAAACTGCCATAGCTCCATTGGCTAAGTTTCAAAGGGATACATCTTACCTTTACATCAGATTTGCTTCATGTTATCCATTCTGACTAGCCATTCGAGCTTCAGTGGCATCCACAGCTCAGGTAAGCTGTATTAAATCTAGCTGTCAATGTTACAGTCTTCCAGGTAACCTGGTTATCCCCTTTGGTGCATCTATTTAAAATTTAACTTTATGAAGCATGCCTGCTGCCAGAGGTCCAAACATCCTCCTGGTTGGTTTAATCTGAATACATCAAATACTGCTACACAGATTTACTAGCTATGTTCCTGTACTCTGTCAACCCGCTACAAGCTGCCTCTATAACATATGATGCAAAACTGCAAGTGTGGCATGTAGTTATGCCACTCTCTTGAATAATTTTTTAAAGTCATTTTAAGGGATTTGGTTGCTATCATCGACAGAGCAGTATATCATTCCTTCAGCTTTCTAGAATGCATTTTTGTTTTTTAAAGGTTTTTGTACTTTTGAAATAGAACATTCAAAGACATTTTATCCAAATTTTTCAACAGCTATTTTTGCCACCTCCTCCAAAACATTACATTGTATTAATCCATGTAATATTTTCCATGCTGTATTGCAGGAGAGTGAATGGATGGATAGTTAAGTGACCCACATTGAAATGGGGAAAGACGAACAACAAGAAAAAAAGCTATGACATCTTGAAGCTGACACCAGTTCTCCACACAAACTATGAATGGTTTGAGTAACATGTGAGCCAAGGTATATGACCTTCATGAAACTACATGTCCCAGGTGGTCCTCCCCACCCTGGAGAGCCTGCTGATATCCTGAAGGGAAGGCTTTTTCAAGGGAGGTTGCATATGCCTATGCAGCCAGCCAGCCTTGTGTCCTAAGCAGAAATGTAATGCTTGACTACTCTCTCCCTCTGCTGTATGTTGAAAGGAGTCAGGAAGGCACTGAGCATATTCAGTATCATCCCTACTCCATGTGTCAGGTGGGTTGCCTCTTAATTGACCAGCTGTGGAGAAGAATAAATGGAGGACCAAACAACTCCAAAAATGGAGGAGAAATATCTCCCACACACATAATAATTAAGGGAGCACCCCCCAAGTTAACTATGTTGTTTCACTATTACCAACCCCTTTCCACTCACACTTCCCTTCTCTGGCAGTATCTCTTATGGAGATGACCTCTAGAAAAGAATAGAATCACCTTTCTACAGGTTTTTAAAACCATCCTCTGGGATTTAATAGAGAATTATATGGCTACTTTAAACAAACAAAAGCTGCTTTGAACATCTACTCCTATAGCACACAACAGGAGAAGCTACTCATCATAGTCCTAATGTTAAGAGATTGTTCAAAAAGGGCTACAGCTGAGTCACTACAGATACGATTGGAATATAATTAAGTTCAACATTTCATAACTGTCCATTGTGCAGATTCTGCACCATCCTTTGAAGCACTTGCCAATACTGGTCCGATCTATTATGGCAGTTCCTATATTCCTTTCCTAAGGACTCTATTCTGAAAGGTGAGCACTCCAGCCCCCTTTAGGAAAGCATTTATGAAAGAATTCCAGCAACTGTTTCAGTTGTTTTCCAAATCCAGAACTGAAGCACACACTTAAAATTAAGCATGACATAGCTTCCATTGGCTACAATGGAAGTTAAGTAAATACATCAGTGCTTTGATGGATCCAGGCCAGAGTGATCAGCACCTTGCAGGATCAGGTTCTATATCCTGAGTCAGAACATGAACCTGTAGACTAAGGTGCTGGGCACTTTCAACCTTCCACTGAAATCAATGAAAATTTAGAGCACTCAGCACTTTAATTAAGAGTAGGCATGAGAGAAGGTGACACACATTAGGCATGGAAGGACAAGGGCAATACTACCACAACTCTGAGATTTGCTAAATTTTAAGTTCTTGATGTTGCACCCTTAAAAAGAACATTCTTAAGGTAGTGTGCATAATATATCACTATAGGCATTATATATCTTTAACTACCTCCTCCGATAAGCCTCTACATATAAAAACTAAATATGTATTTGTGTAATATAATTACACACAGGTCATGCTCTAACACCCTCTAGTTTATGCAGTAGAGCATAACTAAAATAATGGAGTGAGATTCAATTCAATTTACTGATGACTGACATGGGAGCTGTCACTAACAGTTGGACCTGGGTCAGTTACAGCAGGATGAGAAAGTTGAGACATGCAATATGATAGAATTTGCAGGAGTCAATTATGTTAGTTCAACCAATCACTGATTTGTATTTGTATTGCAGTACATCGGGGAGATGAGAAATAAACAAGCTTGATGGACAAGTACCATTTTAAAGTATTGATAATTTCCATGTAAATTAAAATGATATAGCTGAAAGGGAAACAACTACCCTGGAGAGATGTTTGGCAGTCTGCCTGCTTATTCCAACAATTCAGTCACCAAAGAGGGTGTCTAGGCTATTTAGAATTACAGCTGTTACTTTTCTTTGATGCTGAGTGGCTGGGGATTAGTATATACTTCTTAGGCGCCAGTCTGGGGACTTGATGATGGTGCTGTTCACTGAACTGATAGTCTGGAAGATGGCAGAAAACAAAACTCTGTGTGTTTCACTTCTACAAAGCTGTCAATAGCACTTGTTGCACAAGTTTGTTCATGGCACAAAACATTTGCACTGGCTGCAAGGGGTTGCCTCTAGGGGTTGTGTAGAGATGGTAGAATTGAAGCTAAAATAAACCAACCAACCAAAAAATTGAAGTTAGTGACTTTGTTAAACAAAAACAGCTTTGTGGTAAGAAGCATGTAAGCACACACAGCCATACAATTAGGAAGGGGGAACAAGAAAAACCTAAGTAGAAGAATTTTATTTAAGAAGTGTAAAATTTGGGGGGAGGGATAGCTCAGTGGTTTGAGCACTGGCCTGCTAAACCCAGGATTGTGAGTTCAATCCTTGAGGGGGCCATTTGGGGATCTGGGGCAAAAATTGGGGATTGGTCCTGCTTTGAGCAGGGGATTGGACTAGATGACCTACTAAGGTCCCTTCCAACCCTGGTATTCTATGATTCTATGAAAATTGATGAAAAATAACTACCTGTACTAAAGCTTTTAGTATTTTATTTCTCCCTTTTGTTTTTAGGGGCTATTAGAGAAAGTAGGTGAGACTAAAGTCCACAGGCTATGATTGTGACAATAAAGCTGAAGACATAGGAAACAGAAACTGCAATACCAGATCAGACCCATTGTCCTTATCCAGTGGCTGAAGCATCAGGTACTTCAGGGAAGGTTCAATAAACCATGCATTTAGCAGATTTCAGAATATGGGGTAGATAAAGTCTTCTATTAAATCCTTTTGAGATTGGTTTATAAACTGAAGCATGAGGTTTAATATCGCCTCAAAAATAATATTAATTACTATAATTCTGGACATTTTTGTTATCCATATGTTTGCTAAATTCTTGGCCACAAAAATAGCCTGTAACACTGATCTTCACAGGTTAATTATGCATTGTGTGAAAAGTATTTCTAGCATCATTTTTGAATCTACCACCTTCAATTCATTTGACTGCTCACTTGATTTCCTATTATGAGTCAGGGAGAACAAAAACTCTCAGTATACTTTCTCAATACAATTCATTATTTTGTGTACTTTTATCAGGGGCATTTTATTCATTTCTAAGGTAAACAATCCCAGTCTTTTCAATCTCTCTTCAAATGAGAATTTCCATGTCCTTAACCCTTGTCTGAACACCCTCCAATTCCACAAAATCTTTTCAGAAATGGGGTAAACAGCACTGCAGAAAAAATCAAAGCAGTAATAGCAGAGTACTGTGTGGTACAGTGGACTAAATTCAGCTTTGTTGGTTTTGTATATCCTTATGGACATTAATGCCAATGGAGGTTGCTGGGCGTAAGAGCATACTTTTGCCTAGAAAATTTTAAAAATGGTTTTAATCCTTCCTTAAATGAAGTTGCTATTGGCCAGTGTAGGAAGTTGATTAGTAGACTAGATGGACTGATCCACTAGGTTAGACATATTATGGAAGCAACTACAATTCAGATGAAGATCATTACTTCTACCAGCACCAAAAGTGTTCCTTGAAATGATCCCTCAAAAGTCAAAGTCAGAATCAAGTTCTGATGCTATCGCTACATATTGCCAGGGTACCAGTAAGGCATACTTTGTCATTGTGCCTGAGTTAGTGTCTTGTCAAACCACAAGCAGAAGCAGTGTTAGTGGGCAAGACATCACTCACAGCCAGAACAAGCCATGAGGCAACAGTCCAAAAAGCAAATGAAGGTTCCTTACTTGAAAACTGAGTTCTTCAGGATGGTCTCTGCATATTACAAAGGGATCTGGAGAGGTTCACGATCCATCCATCTGCTGCTGAGGTTGGAAGGAACTGAAGTGGCAGGTTGTGCCACAACCTGTTTTATAGCCTCACTCTCAGAACATGCTCAAATGCTGATAGTATATGTTATAATCGGCACTACCACCAGAAGATTCCTGTCCAAGGTGCACCAATCAGTGCATCCCAAGAGTGCAAATTTACAGAGGATACTTGAAGAATTGGTAGTTATGACATGACAATGGAAATAAAATGACTCGAGTCACAAGATGACAGCTAGATGAGTGTTTTATTGGGTTTAAAAAAAAAAAGAACTTCAGAACAAAATACCTAAGCACGCAACGATGGGACGAACACTAACAAAATTGGCAAGTGATGCTATTTGTTTGATTTGTTATTTCGTGAATAGTTGTTGTCGTTATTGTCACTAAGGTCTCATCCCACTCCCATTGACGTCAAAGGCAAAACTCCCCTTGACTTCCATCAAACAGTATCAGGACTTAGAACTCCACTTTTCACTTTACATTAAACTACTTTAATAATGAAACAGTTCAGTTAATAGAAAGCTACTACAGTTAATGAAAAAGGGCATCTCAAAACTTTTGGTTGGGGAGTCTTCTAGACAACAGCCAAAGTAGCAAACAAGCAGTTTTGTTGTACATTCTGGATTAGTTACATTTCAGTTTTTCCATTTTTAAGAACTTGCTTCTTTAATTTGGGACAAATAAGTCAGTACAGGGAACAGATCGAGTCCCCTCATTCCTGAACCATGTGGACCACTATCCCTGGAAGAAAGCCATACTCATTTCCATCACTGGTCTATCTAGTTTATTACTGGCTCCTGCTTTTTTCCTTGAAGAGGCTATACATGACAAATCAGCTGTGTGCATGTGGACTATTGTTCACTCATGTAGAATCTGTTTCAATTTAGCTTTAGAGAACATTTTGCTTCTGCATGAGTCACAAGTTGATATTCCAGTAATGAAGCTATCTAACTGCTGCATCAGAGGGTAGAAAGGTGCTGCAGTCCACTCAAATGAAGGACCTCCACCCATGGAAAGAAAATGAGATACATTTCAGAGCTATAGCCCCAGACTACTCAAGATAGTCTGTGTTGGACGTAACTGTGAAGAGTTACAAAGGGATCTCACCAAAATGGGTGACTGGGCAACAAAATGACAGATGAAATTCAATGTGCATAAATGCAAAGTAATGCACATTGCAAAACATAATCCCAACTATACATATAAAATGACGGGGTCTAAACTAGCTGTTACCACTCAAGAAAGATCCTGGAGCCATTGTGGATAGTTCTCTGAAAACATCAATTCAATGTGCAGCAGCAGTCAAAAAAAGCTAACATAATCTTGGGAATCATTAGGAAAGGGATAGATAATAAGACATAAAATATATTGCCTCTAAAGAAATCCATGTACATCCAAATCTTGAATACTGCATGCAGATCTGGTTGCCCCATCTCAAAAAAGATATATTGGAATTGGAAAAGGTTCAGAAAAGGGCAACACAAATGATGAGGGATATGGAACGGCTTCCATATGAGGAAAGATTAATAATACTGGGACTTTTTAGCTTGGAAAAGAGGCAAGTAATGGGGGAAATATGATTGAGGTCTATAAAATCGTGACTAGTGTGGAGAAAGTAAATAAGGAAGTATCATTTACTCCTTCTCATAAACACAAGGACTAGGGGCCCCAAATGAAATGAATAGGCAGCAGGTTTAAAACATAAGGAAGTATTTCTTCGCAAAACACAGCCACAGTCTGTGGAACTCTTTTCCAGAGGATGTTGTGAAGGTCAAGACTATAACAGGATTCAAAAACTAACTAGACAAATTCATGGAGGATAGGTCCATCAATGGCTATTAGCTAGGATAGGCGGGCTGGTGTTCCTAGTCTCTGGTTGCCGGAAGTGGGGAATGGGTAACAAGGGATGGATCACTTGGTGATTACCTGGTCTGTTCATTCCCTCTGAAGCACCTGGCATTGGCCACTGTCAGAAGACAGGATACTGGGCTAGATGGACCTTTGGTCTGACCCAGTAAGGCTGCTCTTATGTTCAGGGAGAGGATAGTGACCATGCTGCTATCTGCTCAGAATTCCAGTACTACAGGTGTCTTTTCTGCCACAGCGGGATGCCATTTGCTCTCCTTGTACCCAGGGGCTAAGTCTGGCCATTGGTATGTGAATGGAAAAAAATGCATTTGATGGGGCTGCAGTAAGACTACCAAGAGATAGAAGGAGAAGCAAGATGAAAGGTATTCACACATCTTCAAGAAATGTATGTTTAAAAAGAATTATTGTTCTGTGTAGGATGAGACATTTCATGGGCACTGAGTTAAAAAACATACCACACATTTCCTGGTATACAGCATAAATCCAACTCTGTCCCCGCCCAAGGTACTCGATACTAAAATATATATCTGCCTATATACAGATGCTACAACCATAGAATGCCTTTTCCTGCTACATACTAGGTGTGACGTTGCAACCACATGCAGCATGTTTGGGGATGACATTGTAGTTTTAAGGCTAAACAGAACAATCTCAAAAAGCTATTATACAGAGATGGGTTAGAGAGTATGAGCTATACTCATAGCCCTTCATAACTAGGGTGACCATACAGCAAGTGTGAAAAATCAGGACAGGGGGTGGGGGTAATAGGAGCCTATATAAGAAAAAGACCCCCAAATCAGGACTGTCCCTATAAAATCGGGACATCTGGTCACCCTATTCATAACAATACAGGTTGGGTGAGTGGGCACGTTTGTGTTTTCCTGGCTCACTGGGGATGGTGAGACTGGAAAATTTTGCATTAGCCAACCCCTAACACTAGTTATTCAAAAAGTACACACAAACACACATAGCTTTTTGTAGCTTCCCCCTCAATAGGGGGCCACTAATCAAAGGCCCAAACAGTTGAAATGTTCTAAAGGGTGGGGGGAGGCACTTTTGGGGTTTTAAACTACAATCTGAAATGAACTTGTAACCAGAACATATCCAGTTGAGGGGTTTCAAAGACGGATACATACCAGAGTCCTGTGTTGGCGTCAGGGTAGCATTTGGTAAGCCTATATGAACTTCTGTTTTTATATATTCTCTGTAATGCTCTTCCCATAAGAACAAGTGTATTTTGCTTTGTGAAGGTTAGTTGGTAGCTTGTATATGCTGCTGTAGTCTCTGGAGAAAGGTTAAATAGTCAGACCTGCTGGGGAAAACAGTGAGGTTCAGATCGACTGCGCAACTCAACCCCCATTCTGTAGGGAGAGATGTGGGCTCTGCCCAAGAGAGGTAACTTCTCAGAAGCTACAAACCTTAAGTGGGTACCGTTAAGGAAGACCGGGTGTGTGGTTCAAAGGTACAGTTAACCCTGAAACTATGATAAGAAGACCTAAATATCTGTTATCTTGGTCTGACTTGAGCTGCATCTTGAAAATAGTCACCGTCTTCATTTAAAGTTGGATTTGTGCTTAGATAAAAGAACCACGTTATCTATATCAGAGTCTAAGGCATAAGTGTGGGCATCACTAAGTAGCCTTACATGAAACAGCATTAAAATCAGCCAGACCAGTCCCAGGTAATGTCAGGTTTTTCAAAATGAATTATACCAGAGAGGCAGTATCACACACAAATTACTTTATGGAACATTAATATGACTGAAAAGCTAAGAGCTATCAGGATGTGCTTTAGGATAAGATCTGACCAACACTGATTTTTTTAGAATTACGTTTGGAACAAAAGCAATGTTTACCATCATTGTTATTGGCCTTTATGTTGGGCTTATCATCCTAACTATATCTGAGCTGAATTATAAGGTTTTGAAATTAAAGCTCAAGTCTGTAGTTTAGCTCTTTCATTGGTTTGATTCTTGCGTACTCTACCCTCAACTGAGTGGGTGATACCTTGGCCCCATTGAAGTCTATAGGAGTTTTGCCATTAATTTCACAGTCACTGGGTGAAATCCTGGCCTCATTGATGTAGTAATTAACAATCATTATCCTGGTAAGAAACTAATTTAGGACATGACCACCTCAATTATAAAATGCGAACAATTTAATTCTACTTTATACTAGGTAAGACTACAACTCTGAATTCAAAGCACAATGTGAGGAACTATAAATTAGGCTATTGATGTGAACCTTGAATACAGGTCATCCATAAAAAAACCTGTTATGAACACATTGAATAAAAATAACACTATCTTGCCTAGTTTAACTGATAGCACCGGGAGGGGGGAGGTGGACTATTGTGGCCCACAAGGGGAACATGAGCCATTACTTGGGGCCCAATCCCACAAGTCAATGGAAAAGGGCCCTTCCTGTGGGAAAAAAAATGTATTAGTTGAGAAAATGCAGAAGAAAGAGTGGTGTTAATATTGATTTCCTTACTTTCTGCAGGAAAGACAGGGAACTCTTTTTTCTGAGACTGGTTACATATTCTTTCAGAGTCTGGTTACATATATTTTTATGCAGCCATTCATAAACATATAAGCAGAACCAAAAATGCATCAAGAGAAAAGTGAATATGAGTTGAAGCCCTCCCAGACAAAACATTTTAACATCCTTTATCCTATATACCCAATCACTTGGAGCATTTCCTACCATATTCATGAGTCACCTAGTGCTGTTGCTATATGATATACAAAATTCTCAGTAGTACTGAGGAATTTCAGTCACTCCCACTTACTTTCTCTCATAACACAAATACAAAAAGACATTCAATTAAAGTGAAAAATTTAAAACTGAACAACAGATTTAAAAAAACTCAACACAGCATGTAATAGACATGTGGAACTCACAGCTTCAAGATATAAATCAATGCCAAGAGTTTAGTAGAATGCCAAAAAATATTAGATTACACTTTTGGGGACAGGATCTGGGTTTTTCTGTGTGTTCATGATTCAGAATGGGCCCTCTGGGTGTTAGTATTACATACATATTGAATTATAATGAAGATTAGACATTTATATAGACCTTTACAACTTCCAGTTACCTTACATAGGATATAACTATGGGATATAAGATTTCATGCTTCAGGATTTTCCCTCTAGGCATGTCATTCCACCACAGTCCACTAAGGGGTGCCTTACATCTTTTTTTCTGGTTTCAGAGTAGCAGCCATGTTAGTCTGTATCCGCAAAAAGAACAGTAGTACTTGTGGCACCTTAGAGACTAACACATTTATTTGAGCATAAGCTTTCATGGGCTACAGTCCACTTCATCAGATGCATAGAATGGAACATATAGTAAGAATATATATATACATATAGAGAATCATGAAAAGGTGGCATTTGCCATACCAACTCTAAGAGGCTAATTAATTAAGGAGCGCTATTATCATCAGGAGAAAAAAAAACTTTTGTAGTGATAATCAAGATGGCCCATTTCAGACAGACAGTTGACAAGAAGGTGTGAGGATACTTAAGATAGGGAAATAGATTCAATTTATGTAATGGCCACTGTCAGAGACAGGATACTGGGCTAGAAGGACAACTGGTTTGATCCATTATGGCAATTCCTCTGTCCCTGTTTTTGTTGTTCTTTTTTTTTTTATTTCCACACTAACAGTCACTTTGAACTGGATAATACAATGCAATTCCGATGTAAACCCAGAAATAACGCTAGTTGTTCAAGGGGGTTGAGAGAGAGGGAGAGTGACAGAACCATGTGGTTGGCTGTAGCTCCAGACAAGGGCCTACTGTGAGCAGGCCCTCATGTAGCGAAGCAGCCAAAAACCAGCCTGAAGCCAAGGAGAGACAGAGCACCTGACTGGAGACATCCTAGGATGTGGGCCAGGAGGAGTACCAGGCCAGGAAGCAATCACCCGAGAAGAACAATATCATATAGTCAGACCAGAGTCAGACCCAGTATCACCTCGCCTAGAACCAGATGGGGCCAAGAGTACTGGGGCTTGTGCTTTTGGGAATAGATTATAGCTAATTAAGGGGGGAGGTTGTTGATCTGGGTGCATTTATGGAGAGTGGCAGAAGAGAGCACCAGAGGGTTTGTTAGGGAAAGTTTACCAAAAATGACAAGGAGCACCCAAGACTTGCTGCCAGATTGGAATTGCCCAGCAGTCCCGAACCCTGAGTCTAGACACAGTGCTCAGCATCTATCCTTTTGTTCTGTAGTAGTACTGGGCCTGAGGGGCATCATGTTGGATGTAACACTGTTTTATCCCTCCCCCTGTCTTCTCTCCTTGTTTTTTTCCATTCATCCCTCTGTAAATAAATATTTCCCTTTTGCATGTGTTGAACTGTTCTGCGGGGTGAGTGTTTGTGAGTTTACTCAGAGGAGGGGGGCGGTTGGAACAGGTGCCTCTGGGATGGAAGGGAGTTTCCCTGCTATGTTCCTGCATGTGGCTTTTCTTTGCTAGAGTCCAACCCCTGCACAGCAGCCTACAACTTGGCCACAAGTATGCTACAGTTACATCTTCTTCCCTTGTTACTCTAAATGAATAATACCCAATATAACAGGCAAGTGTTACAAAGAGCTTTTACTTCTGCTTAGTGAAATGATGCACTGACATTTTCAGCAGTGAATAGATTTCACCACTGACACATTAATAGTATTTAAATTGAGGCAGGTTATATTGTACTTCTTCAAAAAGCATGAGGTAATTTTTCCCAGAGTAAAGGCTTATTTCTTTTTAGGAGAATGGATTGGTATCTTTTATGAGTTAAGGCCAAAATTTACAAAAACGTGGGTATCCAAAGTTAGGCTCTTAAATCCATATTTATGCATCTAAATATGCCTACATCTACACTGGAGTCTGAAGGGTAATTTGGATAGACATACCCATGCTAGCTGTAGGCTAGCTAGCTGGTTAAGAACAGCTGTAAGGACATTGGGGTGGGCTTCAGTGCAGTCTGTACAAGTCTGCCTATCCCAATGGGTACATGCTCACATTGCTAGCCCAGGTCCTTATTGCTATTTTTAGTGAGTGAGCTAGATTACAGTTAATACAGGTATGTCGGTATGAGTTGCAAGTCACACCCCCATCTGCAGTGTATAAAGAGCCTAACAGGCTTGATTTTTAGATACTGGGCACCCACAGCTTGCAGTGAAATAGCTGACTCCTAGCTTTCCAGTGAGGTGTGACAGGTTTTCTTTTGGGCCCAATGGAGCACAAAGTATCACTTTTTGATTATGCGCTTGCCTTCCCAAATGGAGGGTTAATTAGTGCCACTTGAAATGGTAGTAGCGTCATACAGACATTTCTCTCCATTCAGAGACAGAGATGAGGATGGATTGTGCAGTGGTCAGGGCACTACACCTAGGACATGGGAGAACCGAATTCAAGTTCTTGGTCTGCCACACATTTCCTGTAGGACTTTGGGCAAGTCACTTAAACTCTCTGTGCCTCACTTCATCACCTGCAAAATATGAATAACAGTACTTCCCTCACACAAAGTGAGTGTTGCGAGGATAACTACATTAAAGATTTCAAGTTGTTCAGGTACTACAGGAATAGGGACCATATAAATAACAAATAGAGAGAACAACTTTTTTTTGTAGACAGCCAAAAAATCTGGTGACTATCTGACTTGGACTACCTTTAAGCTAGTGACTTAATGGTTGTCATATAACCTACTAATCCCTTGAGACATCCAATACCACTATATTGAGTTCAGAAGGGAAAGTCCATTCAGATGCAACATCATTAAATCAAAATACTTATTTTACACCACTATAGCATCATTTCAGAGCATTTACACTATAGAATATCTTTGATAACAATTAGCAATGTACCAGATAAAAACAAATCAGTAAATATAGATCTTGTATGTTATTCATGCATGTAAAAATATTGTTAACTTCCTAAGAGCTACCATAGTGGAATGATTAAGTCTGCAACTCAGTTGTAATAGGATCAATAATTTATACCCAGACAAAGTACAATGCACAGGAGTGCACACATCCAGTACTTTGAGCAAAACTGAACAAACAGGACTATTCCTTAAATTATTCAATTAGACTTACAGCATCTTCTATAAAATAGACTAACTGTAAGTGCACTTCCAAATGAGTGGTAATTAACCAGTAAAAATAGATATATTAAACATGCCTGCAATGATTTCACAATAATCAGGGCAGAAATTTTGTAAAAAATTATGAATTGGCACCCCAAGTGCTTTTATTCAAATGAGTCTGTCTTTCAGTTCAGGGCATTAGAGACCTCATCGCATTTCAGCAAACACAGACTTAAATATAAACCTTATTTGGTCATTATTCCAGATCTATGCAGACCGTTATTTTGAATGCTGGTTAGTAAAACAAAGGTTGAAACGCTATAAAGCAAAGCACAAAATCCCTGTGCTATCCTTTTAAAAATAAAATAAAATGTAAACGTGTGGAACTGGAATGATTATAACATTAACTGGCAATACTACAGGGATCTTTAATAATATTGTCAGTGTCAAAAGCAATTTGGTTTATAACAGCCCTCCATGTTCCAAACTGTCCTTTCACACATGACCAACTCTGCTGAACAGAGTTACTCTTTTGGTTTTAATAATAGAGAGGGCATTGAGCCTGCAGGCCATTCTATTACTTTTGATCTAAAAAAAATCTTTATACTTATGATTAGAGCAAAAACTCATGTTCAATTAATGTTCTCTATGATGCCAAATTTAAAAGCTTACTTTTTCTTTTTTTTTACTCTTCTAAAACCACCATCTGGATAATTCCCTCCTATCAAAGAAACTAGTGTTCTTTACAGTGGATGATCCACTGAAAGCTCTACAAATGCCACTTGGATTTCTTCTTGTTATTAGGGAATCAAAATGGCAGCTCTGCTGCTGTGGATATCACCACCTGTGAGAAACTACAACTGGACAGAACTGCCCCCTGCACACACAAAAATTAATTGACACACCGAGTGAGCAGTTCCCTTTCTAAACCTGCTCTCAAACACACTCCGTGCACAATGTAGAGTCAAAACTCACTCCATTCCTGAGATTTGGTTTTATTAACTCAAATTAACAACAAGATATAAGAAGTTCAACTCAAATCTTCTTTCCCAATTTGATTGCTCCAAAGGTTTCTTCCTCTAGTCTGCTGAACTTGCAAAACTGCACCTGCAGAGAGGGAGCCATAGCCTTCAGCCCTATGAAAATTGTTCCCTTAAATTCTATCAGAGCCCTCTTGTTAGTATCAAGGCCAAGATTAGGAGTCAGGACTTCTGTCAGGGTTCCCTCCCCACTCTGAACTCTAGGGTAAAGACGTGGGGACCCACATGAACAGCTCCTAAGCTTGTTTCTACCAGCTTAGGTTAAAACCCCCAAGGTACAAAATTCCCTGCACCCTGAGAAATGCTTCTCTCACTGCCACCATCAAGTGCTTTAAACAAGAATCCGGGAAAGGAACCACTTGAAGTTCCCCTTCCCCCCAAAATACCCTCTCAAGCCCGTACACCCCCTTTCCTGGGAAGCTTGAGAATAATCGCCTAACCCAATTGGTTACACAGTGATCTAAAAACCCACCCCCGGGGTTTTAGAACCATAGAAAACACTCAGCTTCTTAAAAGAAGGATTTTGTTAAAACAAAGAAGGTAAAATCATCTCTGTAAAATCAGGATGGTAACTATTTTACAGGGTATTCAATTTCCAAACTCAGAGGGATTCCCCCTCTGGACAAAACCTTAAAGTTACAGAAAAACCAGGAATAACCCCTCCCTCTAACACAGGGAAAGCTCACCAAGCAAAACAAACAGAAACCTACTCGCTATGCTGACTAAACTTACTTTAGAAAAGTGAGGTTTGGTGAGAAGATGACTGGTTGAGGAGACTGATTTTCTGCAGGTACTTCTTGTCTTCCAAGATCACTCTGACTCAGACAAAGAGCCACACACACCTTCCCTCCACCAAGATTTGAAAGTATCTTGTCCCCTTATTGGTCAGATGCCAGCCAGGTCAGGTGTCAGTCTGGCTACCTGCATTTCTTAACCCTTTACTGGTAAGAGGATTTTATAGCACTGCATCCGACCCTCTCCCCCTTCCCTTTATATTTATGACAACTTCCTTGTTCCTACAGCTGTTTTCCGGTCACTGGACCATAACTTCCCCCCCGTCGCTTTACTTTTTACCCAGCAGCTGTACAGTCCCATGATTCAATGATATATTATAAGGAAAAAGCATAGATTGTCAGAGTAGCAGAGTTTTGGAGGGAAAATACAATGTTCTGGGGAAAAACACTTGTCATTTACAGATGAGAAAAGCAAAATATGAACAGGAGACATTCATTTCAATGTCATTCTACAGAGACAGGTAAAAATAAATTCCCCAGTAGTGCAAACAGTAAAATATTCCTTTACACTAAGCTGTCTAATCAGTTAAACCTAAGACTGTTTATCTCTTAAGGGTTTAACCCACAAACATCATACCCTATACATACTGCTTTAAAGTCCATGGGAAAAAGGAAAGCCACAACATGCATGCTTGATGCCTTCCAGAAGGCGGTGCTGGTTCTGACCTGGCTCACCGATGTTTAGACTCAAGGAATCTTAAAGGGTCCATACAGCTTATAAAAGATAGACCTTGTGATTCACAGCTCTGTATGAAAGTTTTCGGCCAGGGAGAAAAGGTCAGGACAACAGTACTGAAGATTCCTCCCTCCCACAATCACTGGGAGTTCCTAGAAATAGCAGGAAGACAGTGCACTTCAAAACCCAGCTTTGTTTTTCAGACAAATGTGTTAACCAGAGAGTGCCATTCCATAAAGTTATATCCACATTCTGGCTGTGGTTGGTCCAAAGCAATGGGAACAGCCTAAAGAGCACAGACACATGAGATGAATTTGAGTGGACTAAGGTGATAGCCACATAGAACTTCATGAAAATACTATCAGTCTGGAACTTACACCAATGCCCATCTTTGCAATAACCTTTTATTATGGATAATATAAGCAGCTTTGTTTGAGAAAGTCTTTAATGTAAGAACCTCTAAGGGGGTTTATACCAATTATGCTTTCTGAATTACTTGTATAATTATGCCTGTCTAATGCTGTTATTATTTTCCTAGCAACCAAATGTGTCAACCCATCTACCCGGAACTATGCTGCAGTCAGAAGTTTACCACATGCTCATAATGATTGGAAACATGAGATAAGATATGCAGATTGCTTAACAGTGGGAATAGGAAGGAAGAATGTGAAATGAGGAGGAATGTTAGGAACCTTACTCTGAAATAGTGGCTATATGATTATCATAAAGCTATTTCTCCAGTCTGTAATTTAATGGTAATATTCTCTCCCCACATCCACCTGAGTTTCTACGTACTCCACCATCACTAAAACAAGCATACATTTTACAACAAAAGTTTGCAGGATCTGAAATACCTGCAGCTATGTGCTGGTCTCTGGCTGGTCATTGCTCTCTAGTTCTCTAGAGTATTTTTGAGAGAGCAAGTGTTAACGCAAACCTTTGGTGCCTTTTGAGAATGAAAGGAGAATACATATATTTCAAGCCAGTTTATTTAAAAGTACAATCTTGGTAGCGATATTGTCCCCAAAATTTATGTAGGGTTAGATGGTGACATTAGCCAGAACTAAGCAACAGATGATAAAGTTGCTCCACCCTAGGAATATTCTCAGAAGGCACCATTGATCAGATACATACCTCTGAGTCACATTCCTCCCCTGAGGAAGGAGGGGATTGTTGTGATCAGCGGGTGGCCAATACCATCATTGAATTTCAGGAATCACCAGTGAAGGCTCAGCTGCACTGGTCAGTGTGGAGAGCTGGAGAAAAGGCTGTGACCTTCCCTGCTTTTAATCTACTGGCTCCAGGAGGAGGGGTAGGCTGTGCAAGCACAGTGCCTGCTTACGCTGGGTCTGATCCAATGCCCACTCAAGTCACTGAGAGTCTTTCCATTGACTGTAATGGGTGTTGGATTGATCCCTCTCTGGGCTCAGACTTACATCTGGGTAGCTTGATAAGGGGGCATAAGTTGGAGGGCTCTTATTTCCTTTACTTGGACAAGCAATCCAAGTCATACAAGCTAGCATTTAACACTTGTAAAATTGCTGAAACAAACACTAGAGATTGAAGTCTTCTATTTACACACAGAAGAGGTAGACCACAAGTACCCCCACTGCTCTGCTGATGTTTCTAATTTACGGTGGAGGCAGGACATCTGACTAGGCAAATTACTTTGTGTTCCAAAAAATTCTCAAAATGAAGTTGCATCAGTTTCATAATATTACTGGGTGGCTACCATTGTGAGTCAATGTCAATAGATATGACCATAGTCACATATTTGGGATATGAAAAACAACAAGCGTGAGAGAGGGGGAATAGTTTTCCCTGGATGTTGACCTTATTTTAAATAGTACATGTGGGGGGGAGGAGGAGGGAGCATTTTTTTTTAAAGTTGGATCTGAATTTTAACAATGTAAAAGCTACATTGACCATATATACGGAATATTCCCAAGGGCATAGGTTAATAAATGTTTCTAAATTATGACCCAACATTTTTTGCACCACTGATGCAGTTTGAATTTACACTGAGAAGCATGAGGTAGGCAAAGAGCTTTGCAGAGAGTATAACTGGCTTATCTTTATATTAATAAATGACTGAAAATGCATCTGCCACTAGAGTTAAATCTAATTTTCTTATCTAATAAAGGGACATAGACTATTATTTCCTGGGGGCTAGAAGATATTTTCTCAGGAATATTAAAATACATGAGTTAAAAATCAATTGCTCTCTAAATATTTAGCAATATAACTGTGACAGACCACAATTTCTATTAAAACACATTTATCGTCAGCCCTTTTCTGGCTGTGTGTGCACTGGAAAAAATTTTCAGCAGCAGGGTTTTTGTATTTTTTTAATTATTATTATTATATACTTGAAAAAGAGAGGAAATAGCAGCTAAACAAAAGTGTGAGCAAGGAACTAACAAACAAGGAGGTACGACCTAAAATTAGGACCCAGTTCTGTAAGTGCAGCTTCCAATGGAGTTGAGGTCACACATGATAGGTTCCTAGTGCTCAAACCTGTTAATCTTTCTTTAGTCCCAGAAGCAACACTATTAAACAGCTAGTTGATCACTAGTTCTCACACATAGTATTTATAATAAGACATAGTAATACTTCAGGTCTCTCTGTGGTAGATTTTCTTAATGCTGATGCTGTTACAGTCCTGACAGTTTCCCTCCCTATTGCAGAGAATTTCAGTTCTTTACACTGGGCACCGTATAAGTAGGAGGGGCCATCACATAAGACAGAAAGTTCCTATGTCTTTGGATAGTGTTTTGTTATTGTTTAATAGATTTAAGGATAGAAGGGACTATTATGATCACCTAGTCTCACCTACCACATAACAGAAGACATAGAATTCCTCAGTCAGTAATTTCTGCATCATGGCCAATAAGTTGAAAACCCACTCCCTGTGTTATAGAGGAAATCAAACTAGGTGAGCTAATGGTCCCTTGTAGCCTTACATATCTGTGAATCAATGAGCTTGTGGTTGAACTAGAGCATATCGTTAGAAAGACATCCAGTCTTGATTGACAGACCTCATGTGATGGAGAATCTACCACACCCCTTGGTAAGCTCAATGGTTAGTTATCTTCTCTGTTAAAGACATGCACTTTACTTTCAGTTTTGATTTGTCTAGCTTCAACTTCCAGTTAGAGTCTTAATCTGCTGGAAAGGTTATAGTCAAACTGAACATGGTTAAGGCTTTCTACACACACCTTGTTAGTCCTTTAAACTCACAGCCACAATTCTTTAAAAGCCACAGCACAGAGTTTTCCATGCTGCACGGAGTATAACATAAAGAGCGCACAGAAGACACGTGAAGGGAAAATGGAGAAAAGGCTGCCACCACCATTAGGATGCTGGAATGTGGTGCTCCGTGCCATCGCTCCGAAGCAGGAAATTTGAGGTTGACACCTGACATTTCCATGTTATATCATCAGCCCAAGAATTACTGGTTTACAAAAGATATTACTATGGAAGGAGGGAGAGAAGAAATTAGAATGACAATTTTTTTACTCTTATTACCAGGAATCGCCTCAGGGATTCTGTGGACATGCTGGCAATTCATTCATTTAAATGCTCACTTATACCCAGTAGCCCCATGTTAGGATGGACCCAACTTGTCAGAGTGCTGTGACTTATGTTAACTTTTGTTCATTTAATCTATTCAGGAAGAACATGCGGAAGCTGAATACACTGCTCTACAGCCAAAATGCTTCTGAAATAAATGTAGTCAAACTTTACTAATTCTGGGTCACTGAGAACGAAAATGATGCTTAAAATTGTTGATTGGCTCTAGTTTTCAAGAGATGTTATTGGGTCAGTATATATGACCCTTGACTTGGGAATGGCGGAGGATAAGCGAGTTATAAAGGGAAGGGATCTCAATTTAAACCAGAAATTCTTCTTCATGGAAGGTGATCTTGTAGCCTGCAACAACATCGATGGTGTGATGGCAGCCCTCAACATCGTTCACGATCCAGATGAGTGGAGACTGTTCATTGATTCATCGAAGACGAGTCTTAAAGCTGTTTTACTGCAAAATGGCAATGTTTTGCCATCAATTCCAGTTGCTCATGCAGTCCATATGAAGGAAACCTATGACAACATGAAACAACTTTTGAGGTGGATAAACTATGACCAACATCAGTGGCAGCTTTGTGGCGATTTGAAGGTTGTTGCTCTCTTGCTTGGTCTGCAGACTGGATACACAAAGTACTGCTGTTTTCTCTGCGAATGGGATAGTCGTGCAAGAGATTCCCACTACATCAAGAAAGATTGGCCACTCCGACAGTCATTGGAGCCTGGGAGGAAAAGTGTTCCGCATCCACCACTTGTTGAATCAAGGAAGATTTTGTTACCACCCTTACACATCAAGCTGGGTCTGATGAAGAACTTTGTCAAGGCCATTGACAAAACACAAGCAGCTTTCAAGTACCTCCATGGAAAATTTCCAAGGTTAAGTGAAGCTAAGATAAAGGAAGGTGTCTTTGTTGGTCCTCAGATTCGTGAACTTCTTCGAGATGATGCATTTGACCATGCACTGCGTGGCAAGGAAAAAAAGGCATGGAAAGCCTTCCAGTTAGTGGCAATACATTTTCTCGGAAACAACAAGGCAGACAACTACAGGTTGTTGGTGGAAAACCTCCTCAAGGCATACAAAAGCCTTGGTTGCAACATGTCATTAAAGATACATTTTTTGCACTCTCATGTAGAATTTTTCCACCGAACTGCGGAGCAGTGAGCGATGAGCACGGCGAGCGATTTCACCAGGACATTGCAACAATGGAGAAGCGCTATCAGGGCAAATGGAGCCCATCAATGCTTGCAGACTATTGCTGGACAGTGACAAGAGATGCTCCATTTAATGAATACAAGAGACAAGCCAAGAAGCGCCGAGTAGACACTGAAGAGGACTAAACTATGGACATCATAGTTTTTTGCCTTTTGTTTCATAATCAGTTTTATTTATATAACCCCTTTGCTGATTTTTAAAGTGTTACATAAACAGGACAGGTGAAATAGTATCATGTAAAGCAACCATAAACACATGAAAAGACCTAGGTTTACAATTTATGATTAAAACTCTACTATCTACACAATATACATAGACATAAAAAGTAAAAACTTAAATATCTTAGAAACAATAGCCAATCAGTTGTTTTAATTGTCATATTTGAATTCAGCACATCAAAATACATACTAAATAGCACATTTTATCTCTGAAGCAGAGGATTTCTCAAAAATTGTAGACCAGCGATATTAATTCTAATGGACAGACAGAGGCCAAGTGTGCTTCAGTAAGGCCCATTGAGCAGTTGCAGTTATGTAACTAGATATTGTATATGGGTAATTGGTTTTTATTTTCCACAAGCTTTACTGTGGACCTGGGCTGTTCACTGTAATCAGTGTGAATTACTGAGGGTTTTTGCACAAAAAGGTAAGTCAAAAGAGAAAGCAAAAGCCTAATCTAATTGGTCTATAAATATTATGTTTGTTCTTATGCCCTACATCTTGGTCCCCTTTGCAAAACCCAAATGAATGGGGAATGACCTCTTCACGCTGTAGAGTGCCTGCACGAGTGTTTCACATCAGCTACTACAGCCTATTAGCTACAGCAGCAGCCATCCTTGAACCATTGAGAAGGGGAACAACACAGTTCTAAACCCAGAAGCCAGTCCCTTTCTACACTCTTCCACCAAACCTCTTGTCCATCTTGCTGTGGGGAGAGCTGTCAGCATTTCGCTCTATAGTGGACAGGGGTACAGAGTTGCTTTGTGAGGCTACTTCATCACTTGGCCTTTATACAGCAGACCAACAGCTGATCCATTATATTTGTATACTTCCTGCCCCCTCTTCCCCTGTGACTACAAACTTGGCTGTAAGTCTATATGCTTCAATGAAGAAACCACACAATTTCTGTAAATATTTTAGATCAAACCAGAAAGAAATATAATAAAGTCAATAGAATAAGACTAGAAGTGGGCTTGAACCACAACACTGACAGCACACCCAGGTTCAGACATAAGTCTGTAGACAATCTGGACACCCCCAAACTTGGTAGAGTTTGTAGTGCTACCTAACATCTGTGGCTTCAAGTTTTGGTTCTGCAATTAAGGCTTGTTTCTGCCGTGCTAAGTACTCCCAAATCGCAGTGAAGTCAATGAAGCTATGCCAGTTTACATCAGTTGATGATCTGGCTTGAAGTTTGAGTCAGAGCCCATAGGTTAGGATCATCTCTAAATCCTATTCATAATTACAGTTAAGTTTTCAATAAGTGAACAGAGATGCTGGATGGTTGCTGGAAAATTGCCAGCATCTGAAAACCTGAAACAGTGGTCCATCTCTAACATTTGTAACTAAAAAAAGTTACCAAAGTATTCCCTGTGCTGAGAGACTTCCGCAATTCCATGGCAACATTATCTAGTCAAAGCCAAACCAGTATATTTTACGGGTGTCTGTTGTATTTGGGATCTAAAGCTTGTTTCCTTGTAAAATTAAGGTATTGAGTTTTCTTTTTAAATTTTAACTAAGCAACGTCATTGATCAAATCTCTACAGATAAACACAAGTATTGATGTTTTCAGTCTATTTTAAACTCTTAATTATCACTTATACTAATTAAAGATTTAAAATTCAGAACAAGTCAATTACACTGTACAACATATTTGAATTTTACTGACTGCAGCCTTCCAATAGGGACCTTTACAATGCACTGATCCCTTTCCCCAGTTTAATTACACTGTTTTGACAGAGGGATTATCCTGAGCTCTAATTAAGATATCATAACTAAAGGGACAATATTATTAACTGAATGTAATATTACAGAGATACACATTTTAAAATGACTTAATTATAAGGCCAAAACATAACCAGTCCACCTGAAAAAGGTTTGATCTAGAACAGGAGTGTCAACATCACAGCCATAGACCAGACCCTGCCCATGTGCTATATTTATGTGGCCTGCAAAATATATTTAGATTGATTCTGCACAAACATTTCTTATATTAAAAAATAAGCAGCCCTCATGAGTGTTAAGATCTTTTCCAAATGTGAGCCAAGTATAAACAGATGAAATGGTATCTTCCTGAAATTGCAGGCAATCTGAAACAATGAATCAGAGCAGTAAATTTTTCTATCACCTGTTAATTTAATTGGGGCATGACTTCCAAAGCCCCATAATGATGCTTTAATGTAATCATTAGCTATTCCATCCCTGGTCATTTTAAGGTAAGGGAGAAAACATTGTGTGGGAATGAAATCCATGGCAGGAATTTGGAAGCTGGTGTAGGGAAGGAAATGCAGCAGGAAGAACAAAAGACAAAAAAGACAGGGAAGACAGAAACACAGTAGAGGGGGGAAAAGAAGGAAAAACCCAAAAGGTCAGGCTTTCCCATTGCTTTGGAGCTACAAAATGTTCAGGGGCTGGAAACCTACATCTCAGGCATTTAAGGGGGCAAGGAATCCAAGTTACATATCAGAGACAGTTTTACAAAACCACATGCACCAGAATTATTCAACTGCACAGGCAAATAAGGTGGGTTTAAGGGATATATGGTATTCTAATGTCCTTATCAAAACATCCTTAATCAAAAGTCCTCAAGCAAAAAATCTCCATTTCTATTCAAGAAACAATAGGAACATACTTGGTAACTGGATTAATGAATGTGCACTGCAGCATATAGGTTTCACATGTAAATGTCATTAAAGTTCTCCTCATATGTAAAATATGCATGCTGGTTTGTATTATTAGTTATAACCAACAATGTACTCTGTGCTGTACAATAACATGAAAAGAGAGTCCCTTCCCTGAAGTAAGTAAGGCCTAAGTCCTGCAAAAAGATGCTTTTAGGGTGGACCCCTGCACCTGTGAGGAGTCTCATTTAACTCAATGGACCTACATGGGTGGAGGGTCCACGCTATTACTTCTAGATGCAGAAAGTAGCATGCATTGGGAACTCCAGAGGTAGAGATGACTAATAAATAAAATAATAAAATAACAACAACACTAATAATAATAATAATTTTATTAAAAACAGTGCTTTTCACCAGTAGGTCTAAGTGGGTACATGGGACCTCAATAGAAAAAGGGTAGAAAAAGGGTGGCTAACTGGGTTTTACAGTGAGTTTTTTCTTTCATATTTTCTCTTCTTGCTGTCTAGGGAGTTTAAAAAAGACCCGCCACCATCAGAATATTATACACATTTTTCTCCATTGACTTTAACTGCTGTTCAGCATCAGTTTGTAGCTATATACTTGATAGGTTTTCTTACCTACTTCCATGCTTTGTCTGAAGCCTAATGCACTGCAGCAGCAGATCCTGATTGACTTCAGTAATAGAAAAAGATTTTTGAAGTTTGCTTTTATATAATTTCTCTGATGAAATAAAGATTTGATATAGACATTCAATAGAGTGTATTGAACCTAATAATGGTGATATTGTACCATTGTATGCAACCTCATTCTTTTGCTTATAGGGAAAGGATCTCTTAGTCTGAATGTGGCTGAGAGATAACCAGAATATTTTCTTTGATTTAGTGAAGAGAGATAGAAGGTCGCAAAATCAGCTTTTATTCTGAGTCACTTACAGAGCTGTTTGATATATCCAGTATGTATTTAGCCCGTAGTATGGTTAGAGAATTGCTCAGATATCTTCATTCTTTATAAGTGCTTACTAAGTAGGTGGAATGAATTTTCAGACAATGGGCTGTTCATGGTCTGTTTACTTCAACGATTCTCTGGTAGTATTGTGTGATTGGTCTGCTAAGCCACAGCTTGTGAATGGGGTATGAGCTGCTTGGGCTTGTGCCTTCTATATACCTGTATCTGTTGTGGACCTTTGATTCACCAGTAAAAAGAACCCTGCACAACCCAGAAGAGACAGCAATACAGGATTGACTGGGAATCCTATGCCAGCTCAAGCACCTAGTGGAGAATAAAAGGGGCAGATCCTCAGCTATGATAATTTACATCCGCTGAGGCTCTGCACCTGGGTTTATAAATGAGTATATAGATTATTGTTCAGACTAAGTGAAGCTTAAGAACAATAGCATGTTTGTTTATTTATTAGAGGACCACCATTCAGCAGTTTCCAAATGATACATGCAAAGCAGGGAGATTCATGAAAGGATCAAGTCGAAAACAAAGATTTATCACATCGGTGTTTTTAACTGAACTGACCTCTAAGGTGAGCATTTACTTTGATTTGATAACATTGCATTGCATTGCAGTAGAACTACTATAGGCTTGGAGTCATACTCACAAATATCACAACAGAATCAATCAGATTAGAAATTCCAAGAGTTTAGCAGTATGAGCATGCTTGAAGCCATTTGCAAGGAATAATGTTGTAGAACAAACATCTCTCTGTAAGGAAGCTGAAAAATAAACTTACTGCATTCCCAATCACAGTGCATCAACTGTACAGACTGGCTGGCAGCCAGAGACAGGTTAAGTATGAAAGTTATTTAAAATTACATATAAAAACAGTTAAAAGAACATTATTAAGGTTGCAAAGTCAAGAACTCAAAAGTTAGGAAATACAACCTTAAGTTGACACCATTGTGAGTTTGCATTATGATACAGTCTTTAATTACATGATCATATACTATTTTTCCACAGGACCCCTCCTCATTCAGTGCCTGCAGCAACTGGCAGCAACAATTACAGCCCTAGGGATTGGAAGAGTCAGTCAGTGGGGATGGCACATGGACAATCTGGTCTTCACATGAAGGAGTGTTGAGGGGACAGAGCATGGTAAGTCACACTGCAGAAATGGTGCACCTGCAGTCTGATCAGCACTAGAAGTTGTGAGAGGCTCAAGCATGTGCAAAGAGGACAGAATCTTCTGAGGTCTAAGAAGTCTGTAATGATCATGTACAAATTAATTGTTTTTAAAGATTTATAACTCGGGCAGATTTTCACAGGGACAGAACAAGCCACATCCCTTACACATACGCCACTTACCTACCAAACTTCAAGTCCCTCCTCCAAAGCATGGGGGAACTAGAACTTCACAAAGAAAAGGCTTCCAGAATTTTTTTAACAGAAAAAAATATTATTCCCTAGTCTCATTCTCAGAAACAGCTAAACTATTGGGCTGGAAGTTTCCAAAAACGTTCAGATCGAGGCAGACACCCAGTGAGAAAAATGTCTGTCCAAACACTTCAAGTTGTCAAAGTTGAAAGCAACTGAAAACAGGGTCTTATAATGTGAAATGCTGGCCAAACTTAATAATGCCTCATATATAACATAGAATCATAGAAATGTAGTCCTGGAAGAGACCTCGAGAGCTCATCAAGTCCAGCGCACTGCACTGAGGCAGAACCAAGTATACCTAGCCCATCCCTGACAGGTATTTGTCCAACCTGTTCTTTAAAACCTCCAGTGATGGGGATTCTACAATCTCCCTTGGAAGCCTATTCCAGTAATTAAGAATCCATCAACTCCAATTGTTCTGTAACAATGTCAGTCAGGCCTGACAAACTCACTACACCTAACACATTGCTGTCCTAATATTTATCTATAAAGAGCATTGTGCAAGGTATCATATGAAAACTTATATCATACCGGTCATCATAAGAATTGTGCAATGTACGTGCAGTTGGTGTGTAAGGGGTTATGTGTATCTACGCGAATGTTTTAAACTGTGTAACCAGGCAGAGTTGACAGTTTTTTGCCAGACAAACTATGTTTAGTCACCTATCCCTGTCTCTGAGGTAAATTAAGCATTGTAAAACCCACACAGTGAAAGCCGCATTTTACATGTGAAAGTCAGTAGGGAAAAAAGTCAATGGAGGGGTGTGAAACAAGCAGGATTATGGGAAGACTCTTGGAAGCCAGCACCTCAAGAAGGGAACCACAGTGGCCATCCTGCCTCTGGGGGACAAAATGAGTTTTGGGAAATATAAGGTGAAGCAAAAAAGACATTTTAGCATCTATTTACTGAAAGGTGGGGGGGTATTCATAAAAACCTTGATCCTGTCTGAATACTAGAAGCCCCGTCAAAGACTATATCCTTGGGAGAGTATCTGCTCTATTAAACAGGAAATACAACCATTAATAAGTGTAGACCTAGGATTGTGTTTTATATTTAGTTTCATATATGTAACCAATTCTGCTTCTAGTATTTTTGCTCACTACTCATTTGAATATTTCAATCACTGTTTTTGTTAATAAACGTATCCATATTGTATTATAAATACAACTCATTGCTGTGGAGTTAAGCAAAGTCTGAATCCTCATTTGAATCAAACAAATGGTGTGTGTTCTGTTTCCTTGGAAATAGTGAACCTGGTAATTACAGAGAGTGTCTAGTGACAGGGGGTGGATATTACAGGGGGACAGTTCTGAGGAGTTTGGGGACTGGGGTGCACTAAGTGTTAACTTGTGATGCAATGTAGGGGCTGGCTGAGGCCTGAAGAGAGTGCTTGAGTGGCTGAAGAACTGGCAGTGTCAGGGAGCTGATGTCTAGCTACCACAAGAAAGACTTGATCATGCTGGAGGCAGGGGAGTAACAAGGTGACCCACAGTCCTGGGCCCCCGAGTAAGCATCACAACCAGTGACATGCCATCTATATATGTAATGCATGCATTTCATGCCCCAGAATTCACAAAAATTGTAACTGGCAGCCTGTGGGCCACATTCAAACACATATAGTAGAACAAAATAGAGTTCTCTATATAGTATGACCTTGCACACACCAGGATCACATTGCCTGGAGAACACCATTTTGTGAAATGTCACTAAAAAGGTTGGACCGCGTAAGGCATGCAGGTGTAAAATTGAATTGTCCATGATAGAACAGAAATAGCGGTGTGAACTCTTCATCAGGATGGAAAGTTTAGTGTAAAATTTGTTCACTAAAAAGTTGTTGCATGCATTACTAAAAATGTCACAGCATGCAACTGGTCACAACTATCCTTATAGTTAGAAAGACTTTCCTAATATCTAACCTAAATCTCCCATACTGCAGATTAAGCCCATTACTTCTTGTCCTACCTTCAGTGGACATGGAGAATAATCGATTTGTAAAAGCACTTAACATATTTTTTAGACTCTTACCGGGTTCTCCTGCAGTCTTCTTTTCCTAAGACTAAATACGTCCAGTTTTTTAAAAAAACCTTTTCTCACAGGTCAGGTTTTCTAAACCTTTTATCATTTTTGTTGCTCTCCTCTCAACTCTTTCCAGTTGTCCACAGTTTTCTTAAAGTGAGACACCCAGAACTGGACATAACAGCTGAGGCGTGACCAGTGCTGAGTAGTGCTGATGTGTTACACATGTCCATTTCACTGTTGGTGACTCACAAACAGTCCCAACTGGAGGTGGGTTTGGAGTCTGTTTGAACAGGGATTGGGGGACCATGTGTCCACATTTGCATTGTCTATAGATTGTTGAGACATAGTGTAGTGAGAGGCAAATGTGTGACCTGATGACCAGGTTGCCACTTTGCAAATGTCCAATATGGAAACTTTCACCAGAAAAGCCTTAGAGACCTGGTCTAATGACCCAACACTCTATCCGGGGGCTTCACGTTATCTTGCTGGTAACATAGGTCAAACAACTGGACGTCCAAGATGAAATCCTTCGTGTGGAAACACAATTTCCATTCATTCTGTCTGCAAATTAAATGAATAATTGAGTCGAAGCCCTGACAAGTTTAGTCAGTGGCTGGGGGGAAAACATGCAGTAGACCCTCTGACTACAGCAGCAGAAAAACATCCATTAATGAACCTGGACTATGGCCCACATGAAAGTAAAGCTGGTAACATTTTCTGTTGTCTTTTATTGCAAACAGATCCACTTGGGGGAATTCCCTGGAACTGGAAAATGGACCTTACTATGTCTAAGAGAAGTGACCACTTGTGGTTAGTGATAAACCGTCTGCTTGGGTGATCGGACAGCGTACTGTAGGATGCTTTCAGAAATATAGTGTTGCTGATGCAGAAATCCCAAAGCGTAATTGTTTCCCAGAAGACTAATGAGAACCACCCTGATCCCATTTATTTACATAAAACATGGCTTATTTTTAGTCAGCACCAACACACCCATTCCCCTAATGTGCAGAAAGAACATCATGCAACTCCCTGATATTTATGTGTAGACTAAGGCCTTGGAGAGACCAGAGACTTTGATTTATGGTTTTCAGGGTTCCCAAGTGAGCCCCTCAACTCAGATCTGAGGCATCTGTGACTAAGCTAAGAGATTGTTGAGGCAGGACGAAGGGAACTCCCTTGGAGATATTGGCCAGATCCATGCGCCAATCTAGAGATGATAATATCCAATTTGGTATGTGGACTAACTTGTCTATGTGGTGTCTCCTTGGAGAATACACCTCTGCCAACCAGTCATGTAGCAGTCTGAAACAAGCATATTGAACTATATAATTGCATGCCGCCATGTGCCCCAGCAGCCTTAAACAGTTTCTCACCATGGTGAGGGGATAAACCTCTATGAAACCTTACTTATGATAGCAAGGCCCTGGCCATGAACAAGTCCAGGACCACTCTAGCAAATTCTATTTTTTGTACTGGAGATAGGATTGATTTCTCTGTGTTGATCAGCAGGCCGAGTGCATTGATTGTGGATTAGATTATGTGAATGCTGGACAATACCCATGACCTGGATTGACTTTGGGAGTCGATCTCAACAGGCCCGCAGTGGGCTCTGGAGTCAACAAACTCCCTTGCCTAGAGATGTGCTCTGGACAGTACCTCCTGTCCTGAGTGCATTCCTGAGTCCTTAGATAAGCTCCTTCAAAGACCCTTGTACCAAGTCTGATTTATGCTGCCTCTTCTTTGGTACCAGTGACACTGATCTACCTCTCGGCACTGGTAAAGTTGGTGGTACACTAACTGTGTTGGGTATTAAACACCTGGGGCTTCTTGATGTCATTCATTATTTTCTCTCCTCTCCCACTAAGTAGAGGATGGACACTTTCCTTCACCTTACTTTTACTCCTAATGTATTTATGGAACTTCTTTTTATTGCCTTTTATGTCCCTCGCTAAGTCCCTATAATGCTATTCTTTTGTACTCATCTTTCACAATTTCTCTATGTTTTCACTTTTTGTAGGATTCCTTTTTGATTATCAGGTCATTAAATAGTTCCTGACGCAGCTACATTGGCCTCTTACTATTCTTCCTACCTTGCCTTTGCACTGGAATAATTTGCAGCTGTGTCTTTAATATTATCTCTCTGAGAAGCTGAAGACGTGCTCTGTATAAGCTAGAAAATTTGTCTCTCTTACCAACAGAATTTGGTCCAAATAAAGATATTACTTCACCCACCTTGTGTCTCTAATAAGCCTCCTAAACAACTTTGTCCTCAGATTTTCTTCCCTTGGGACCTTACCCACCAGTTCTCTGAGTTTGTTAATATCTGCTTTTTTGAAAGCAGGGCAATGGACTTTTTTGAAGTCCATTGTCCTTTTTCTGCTGCTTTCACTCCTTCCTTTCCTTAGAATCATGAACTCTATCATTTCATGACCAATTTCACCCAAATTGCCTTCAACCTTCAGTGTCACAAGCAATTTCTGCCTGTTAGTCACAATCAAGTCTAAAATGACTGTTCCCCTGGTTTCTTCCTCCAACTTCTGAAACAAGAAGTTGTCCCCAGTAGATTCCAAGAACTAATCGAACATTTTGTATTTTGCTGTATTACGTTGTGAACAAATTTCTGGGTAGTTGAAGTTCCCCATTACTACCAGGTCTTGTGTTTTGGATATTTCTGTTATTTGTTCTAGAAATGTCTCATCCACCTCCTCCTCCTGATATGGTGGTCTATAGTCAACTCCTACCATGACGTTGTCCCTGTTTCCCCCCACACTTTTATCTTCAACTGGTCAGCCTCTCACCTCCCTCTGGACACCAGAAGAACTAGAACTAGTTGTTTAGCAGTCTTCCTGCTTCTGATGTACTTAAAAAAAATTGCTATTACTTTCTGAGTCTTTGGCTAGCTGTTCTTCAAATTCTTTTTCGGCCATCCTAATTATATTTTTAGACTTCATTTGCCAGAGTTTATGCTCCTTTCTATTTTCCTCACTAGGATTTAACTTCCACTTTTTAAAGGATACCTTTTTGCCTCTCACTGCTTCTTTAACTTTGTTGTTTAGCCACTGTGGCACTTTTTGGTTCTCTTACTAGTTTTTTTTAGCAATGAAGGGTTGTTGAATCAGGATAGCCCTCTGTTCAAATACAAACATCATAGAAAATTTCCATCTAGAAGAAATGGTTTGCCAGAGGAGAGGCAATGAAGTTACCTAGTAGGGGTCTGTCGTTTCCTGAGGAGATTGATTCAGGACTCACCTGACAGAGGAACTGGAAAGTTAAAAAAAGGACAGGAGCTAATTTAGTTGGGATGTCTGGCCCTCAAGCAGAGGGAAGATTATAGAGGAGCTGGTGAACCTACCTACTTGAAATCAGATGGTTCCCCAAGGACTCCCATGCAAAGAGTGAGCTAGAGCAAGGGGCATTGTGTTCAGGATATTTGTTGTCTTTTAACAATCTGTATTTTCTCATGCTATTGAGTAAAGAGTAATGGTGTTTTAGAATCCTGTGCAAAGTCTGTCTGTCTGTATTATGCCCTATGCCTATCATGTGTCCCTAAAAGTTAATGTATGACCCTAGAGTGCCCACACAGCTGGAGTTCTGGGAGAGGGGGTGTTTGAGCTATGGAGAAGTCTAAGAGATCAACACTAGTATCAGGGGTTAGGCAGTTGGACCACGAAGTCTAAGGCCTCAAGAGAGGATGCTCGATATTGGATAGAGGGACCAGAGAGTGTTCCTAAGGACCCCAAGCCAGGGCCAACAGTGAAACTGACCATGTTCAGACTCTGAAAACTTAAAACACATAGGATACAGCAGTTGGCTACCTCACAACAGTCTAGCAAATGCCCAAGAGGGGGTATTAGACTAGACCTGAGGCTGTCCCCCTCTAATAACTCTGGCCTATTACACTAATAACACCTTCGACAATCACTTCCAGTGCTCCCTTCTACACACAAACCCTACCTCCCTCATTCACAATGTGTGTCAAGACTCCACTTGCACTTTGCCTTCCTTCCCCTTGCACAGGGGAACTGAAGCATTGAGGGGCCTTCAAGGCTCCTCCAGAGCTAGGAGACTTTCACATTTAGAAGAAAAATGGGAGTAAAAAAACCAGAGACAGACACACAGTTGGATTACAACAGCATGTTCACCAAATCCCTCAAAAATGAGGAGTTACATTTTCATGGGTTTGCAAAGAAGCAAAACATGTTATTCTCACTTCAAAGTTTTGGCATCTAGTAAAGACAATTTTAGCAGGATGAAAAGTTATTTTGCATCAGAAAATATTTTGACTGAAAATGTCATATTTACACTTGGAAGAAAGTCATGAACGTTCATCATTTTGCCATTCTCACCTTGAAAATCTGAGCCCAACCGGCAAGAATGCAGAGAGTTTGCCCCAGATAAAGTTTGTCAGTACTTGCAAATATTCTGTGTTCACAAAATCCAATCAATGTATTCTACCCTGGTCTATATATTTGTTAACTAACTTGGTTTAATTTAATTTCACAGAAACCACTTTATATATCATATTATATATTATATATTTATATATTATATATATACTTCCGATCACTAGAACCGGTCAAATTTTTTCCAACAAAACTACAATTCTTCAGAAAATGCTGATTAACTGAAGCAAAATATTTAGCTTAATTAGACTAAACTTTTGGCAAAACACAGGCAGATTTCCACTGGTGTTCCAGGGTCAGCCTCATAGCAGACAGCCTGCTGGGACTTTGGGGACTGTTAGCAAATTCAAAAATATCAAAACTTCTGGTGAACCAAACCCCCTGAATTTTAGCCAGTTCTACTAATCAGAATATTGTTTTAAAGGAGAGAATCAGTAAATAGGTTAATATCAATCTCCTACAGCAAGTTAATTTAAAAACCCCAATAGATATAATTGTACCATTGTAGGATGTGTTTTCAGTGAAGATTTAAGTCACTTAAGAGGCAGGATTATTATGCACCCATAATTCCAACTAAGGCTAATGGAAGATGAGACTACGCAATAGCTCTGAAAAAAAGCCCTTAAGTATTGAGGAGGGGCAGTGTTCAATACATTCTAAGGTTCAGCTTAGTGGGAATATTGGAATGTTTATGTAAATGTCTTCTCTCTCTTCTTCTCCCTTTTTCTAGTTTTGTTCTCTCTTCAAGACCCAATCAGATCCTTCTCTCTTGCCTTTCTTTTTTCTTGTGTCACTTCTCTCTTCTTGTGTCACATCATCTGAGCGAAGTGGACAGCCCCAATTTTGGTACCTTCTCTGCTATTCATTGTCCAACTGTGTCTCCAGGCCGTGTGATTCCAGTGGTTTTGCAGAGTCAAAAGAATCCCCAAATTTGACCTAACCACTCATCCCACTCTTGGTTAATCCTAAACATATGTGCAATTTGGAGGAAGAAATCAGTCGAAAATTTACCAGACCTGTTGCTCTCAGGCTTTGCACCCACGTCCTTATCCCAAGATGGACTCTAGCAAATGTTTGTTTGGAGATCTAGGCTGGTGTCTACGTTGTTTTTTTATTTTTTATAAATATATTAATCAATGCCTCACACATCTCAAGAATTGGATTTACAAAAACACTTAGTGTTGGCCTAACTTTGCTGCATTCGAGGTAATGGCAGAACTCCCATTGACTTTAATGGACTTTGAACCAGGTCATATGGGAATGTATTTCTCTCTTAACAAAAAATTAATTAACCTGCTCTGGAAATCTACACTCTCCCATTCTCTTTCTTCTAGCAAGAAATATGTATTTTTGCATAAGTTAATGCAGAGATGCAATATTATTAACTTTAAATATCTATACAAAAATGCTAGCCTAATAAGAAAAAAATATTAGTTTTCTCTAAAGCTTGCCTTATGCTTAATAGCAACAGCTAAAGACTGAAAGTTAGCCAGTTATTTCAGTATAATCAGGTAACAGTGGAAATTAGCATATGACTGTACATGAAAGTCTGCTCACATACACTGTAGTTCCAGTGAATGTTACAAATTATATAGACAAATCTTTTATCAAGAAACTCTTTAACATATAATGACCTCTTGATGATGAATTGAAAAAAAATGCTGAATGACTAGAACTATTGTCCTTAACATTGAGTCATAATTTGTGAGCCACATATTTAAGAAGGCACCCTTATCTTCTCACTTTTCAGGAAACTCTCAAATGATTGACAATCAAGCCCTCTGTGTAATAATCTATCTCAAGTCAAGCACTAGGAAAAGATTGCATTTCTTCAGTGGGCTTTTAAAGCGTTAGCATACATTATTTCTATTGAATTCAGCTCAGTGTTAGCCAGTTATATAGCTGGGAATCATGCAATATGAGTACAGAGACATCTGAATGAGATACATAAGAAAATGCTTCAAAAGAGGCAGAATCAATCAGCCAGGTCACTTGAAGGGAAGGAGAAAAAAAGGACAAGAACAAGGACAAAAAGTAAAAATATCAGAGAATGAAAATCAAAGAACAATAAGGAATGAAGAAGAGTGGGCAGAAAAAAGAAAATAACTTTCACATAAGAGAGAGAGTAAAGAAGCATTTTTAAAGAGCTGGAAGAAAAAGTAAATACAAATCCGTTCTGTTATAATACAGAACATGGAGATGTATTGATATTTCATATCTTGGAATTGGGATTTATCTTTAACATCTAGGGATATGATGTCACAATGCCACAATATACTGTTACAATTGATCTCCTAGCTACTCAAGATTAATGTGCTATCTGAAGCAGAGCTATCATATGTGCTTTCATTTGACAGAATATTTTTCAAAAAAAAAAAAAAGATCTGATGACATACAAAACATTGAAAGGAAGGGCTGATGATACACAGAGTTTTGAAATAAGTGTTTATCATCAGAAGCCATTTATTTCAATACTATGAAAATAAACATTGAAATATTGAGAATAATGGGATTTTGGGGGGCTCATGGAGCATGATTGCCTGTGTATTGTAATATATATTGACTGGAGTCAAGTTTATTGTTATACACTATTTTCTTGGCATTTCAAAATCTGAACAACAATTGGACAAAGTACCTGAAGTTATTAGCTAGCGCATTACCACCCACAGGAAGTAATTTCCTCATCCCAAAGGGCAAGAATTTTTTACATGTCAAGGCCTTTAACCCTTTGTAAATATTTTAGTTCTAAACGTGCTATGGCTTCAGTTTTCCTCTGGTGGGGCTTTTAATTATAATGTAATGCTTTGAGTCCTTGCTATTGAGTGAGAAAACCATTCCCGCTCAAATTGCTGCCAAATTCCAGCTCCAAGTGAAAGTGTTCTTTATCAGAATGATAATGTCTGAGATAACAAAACCTCACTTTTAACCAACAGACTGAGTACTGAAAACTGCATGATTGCAGTTACGCACTTATAGAGGTCTAGGCCATGCTATTGATACATGGCCCATAGTAAGGGGCTGAATGTCTGCTGCTATGCATGCCTTTGTGGAAACATGGCAAGCAGTCAGCACCAGGGCCTGGCAGAATCTGGCTCAAAGGGCATCATTGACTGTTGCTTTGCACCTTGTGTTGTCGTTGACATCGGTGCAAAGTGGAAGTGACGCACTATTATTCTGATTGCCATGGTATCAATAATCACCTTGATTGATCAGTCCATCGGCTCTCACAGAGAGAGCGCCAATCACAACATGTCATTCATGTTGTTTTAGACAGTTCTTCAGCCACCCATTGGCCAGGCTGTCAGTGGCACCTCAGCCCAGAACCCCTGAGCAATCCGCCAGCCTCAGTTTCCCAAATAGCTGGGATTACAGGCACACACCACTGCACCTGACAAATCAATAATAAATAATAATAACACCTAACTCTTATATGGCACTTTTTAAGAATCTTAAAGCTCTTTACAAAGCAGATTAGTCCACAAGGTGTGCCTTTTTAGTAATTAGAGAGAGACCTCGAGTACTCAAGGTTGATTGGTATTTATTAATTGTTAGTTCAGCACATAACAAAAAAAACATACTTTACCAAGTCTGTGGAACTAAAGCTTGTAGTCAATGACAAATATGATAGACTGATCCCAGTGCAGTCTTGTTTGACCTATTTCCTACAACTGGACTTTATTATAGGTACCTTGTTTACAGTTTCACTTTAAGTTGATTTTTCTTTCCATAAACAAACATTCTTATTTTTTAGCACATTTCCAAACTTTCCATCATATTTAATAAACTTCAAATTGCAAGATCAGCGTTTGGTGTTTATTCATTGCTTCTGTCATTTACATATATGACTATAGATATAAATTTCCATTAAATACATTAAATTTGTCAACTTAGCATCTGTTAGTCTTGTGGTTAGTGCATTCCTTGCAAAAATCACTCACTAAGCTAAACTACAGGGCAGTATGTTAGAACTTGTTTTATATATTTGGCAAACTGACATTTTTCTCATCCTACAATTATTTAACAGCATTTTTAAAGCACCTTGTGTGTTTGGTTCACCAACAGGCCCTAAGCCTAATATAGAACATAAGAATGGCCGTACCAGGTCAGACCAAAGGTCCATCCAGCCCAGTATCCTGTCCACCGACAGTAACCAATGCCAGGTGCCCCGGAGTGAGTGGACCTAACAGGTAATGATCAAGTGATCTCTCTCCTGCCTTCCATCACCCCCCTCTGACAAACAGAGGCTAAGGGCACCATTCCTTACCCATCCTGGTTAATAGCCATTAATGGACTTAACCTCCATTAATTTATCCAGTTCTCTTTTAAACCCTATAGTCCTAGCCTTCACAGCCTCCTCAGGCAAGGAGTTACACAGGTTGACTGTGCGCTGTATGAAGAACTTCCTTTTATTTGTTTTAAACCTGCTGCCCACTAATTTCATTGGGTGGCCCCTAGTTCTTCTATTATGGAAACAAGATAATTAAAAGCAGTACTTTTAAAACAGGGCCTTTAAGGTATGTGTACACAGCTATGTAAGCCCAGGGTTAGTGGGACTCGAGTCAGCTGAGTTCAAATGTGGGGCACCATTGTTTAGACTGCACCATACAGACGCAAGTCAAACCCACCATATCCTAGATTAGGGTGACCAGATGTCCCGATTTTATAGGGACAGTCCCAATTTTTGGGTCTTTTTCTTATATAGGTTCCTATTACCCCCTACCCCCTGTCTCGATTTTTCACACTTGCTGTCTGGTCACCCTATCCTAGATTCCCTAGTGCCGTCCCAAAATGTGGCTGCTCTAGCCCCCTGAGTGTGGTACTCTGTGGGAAAAATTGAATGGCCATCCTGCCCATTACAGGAAGTTTGAACAGCCCAATACATCACCATTTTGATCTGCATGCAGCCAGAAACATGGAGAAGAACAGACAAAGCTTCCATGACATGCTGGCGGACATTTTGGTTTTCCGACCCACCAAAGGCACCTGACAAAGCTTATGATGGAGCAGGAGCAAGTGGAGGACACAGACATGGCATCCAAACTGTCTCATTCTGCTCACGACACATGGTACAGCTGCTGATGCTCCCCATGTAGACCGGCACTTCTGGAGCAAGGCCAGAAGCAGACTGATGGGACCACATCATCATGCAGACCTGGGATGACCAACAGTGGGTCCAGAACTTTTGCGTGAAAAAAACTACATTTCTGGAGCTTTGTGAACAGCTTGCCCCAACCCTCCTGAGTAAAGAAACATGTATAAGGGAAGGCAACCCTGTCCAGAAGGAAGTTGCTATAACTGTTTCGAAGCTGGCAACCCGGACTGCTATAGTCCATTGCCAACCAATTTGGTGTAGGAAAATCTACTGTGGGTAAAGTGGAGGCAGAGATTTCGGAGGCAATAAGGCATGTGGTTTACCCCAGGGTGGCAGGCATAAAAGATATTCCTGAGGTAACTACTGACTTTGAGAGAATGCGGTTTCCAAACCACACTGGGGCCATTGATAAGACTCAGGTACCCATAGTTTGCCCTTCTCAAGGAGAACGAGTGCATAAACCACAAAGTGTACTACTCCATCATTATGCAGGCCATACGGGACCAGATTGAAAGCCCACTGGAAGTGTCTATAGACCTGTTTGGATTCCAGAGTCATCAGCTATCCGCATTACTGTGGCTTGCTGTGCGCTTCACAACCTTTGTGAAGCCAGAGGTGAGCCATTACTTCCTGACTGGATCTTCCTGACTGACATGACAGTGAGGGGCAACTGAATTGGTAAGCTAAGACACCTTAGTGCACCTACTACAGCTGGAGCTGGATGCACCTGGGAAACAGAAGTCAGGGGTGCTTTGTGTTCCCACATTATGGACTTGCATGGCCCAATGTGAGAGGGGTAATACCATCAACCTTTATGAATGTTCATGTGGCGATAGAATGTGGCTTACTGATTGTGGGGGGCTTCAGTACTTGGGGAGTGTTGGGGGGGTTGACTGCCATGCAATGTACATATGACTGCTAATAAATGTGTGTGTGTATGTGGGGTAGGGTGACCAGACAGCAAATGTGAAAAATCGGGACAGGGGGTGGGGGATAATAAGAGCCTATATTAAAAAAAGCCCCAAAAATCAGGACTGTCCCTATAAAATCGGGACATCTGGTCACCCTAATGTGGGGGTGATTCACAGTATGGATTGCTGTAAGGAAGTGATTGAAGTATGGATTGATGTACACAACTGTATTGAGGAATAGTGTTTGCATACTAATTCCTAATTGTCCCTGATCATGTGTTTACCTTTATTATTTTAAATACACATTGTTTGATGTGATGCTATGATAGCAATAAACTTTCTTGATAAAATGCACATTTATAAATGTGTATTAGAAAAGTACAACATTAACCCAGGCAGTGACATACAGTGATATATAGCACATCTCTTGAGTGGAGTGGGCTGGTCAGCTACCAGCATGGCCCAGGAAAATATACCCTTCCCTAAAATGTGACTAACTATCTGGAGTTTCTGTTTCAGGGAAAAAAATACAGCTATCAGCACCTGGGACTGGGTGAGAAATCATGAGGGAATTAAGAGGATGATGCGTTAGATTAAACATGGCTTAACCTGTTATGGCTGCATGCAAACACACAGAACTCCGCAGCCATTTTCCTTAACCACCCTCCTCCTCTGCTACATTTCTGGACAGAAATCAAGATGTGAGATAACCAGCGCTTGCTATAGGCGCAATACTGGGCAACACTAAGCATCTTAAACTCCAGTTTAACTTTACAAATATTGCAGGTAGCCAGCACTGTAGCAGGATCAAGCCCTATCTGAATTATATTAGCCAGTTTTGTCTTCCATTTCACTGTCCAGTATTGGATTTAAAATAACTATCAGGCAAATGGTGTATGCCTCTGAGACACACACAAGCTTATTCAGCACGTGGGACTCATTTGGGCCCTGATCCAGCTAAGTACTTAAGTATGTGCTTAACTGTAAGCCTATGAATAGGATACTTAAAGCCAAGTACAAATTTAAATGCTTGACTAGAACAGGACCTAAACTATACAAGGAAATATAATTTCATTGAAACACTTTAAAAATGTTTGTCCACATACCTTAAGGAGTGTTGGTGTTAAGAGAGAAGTTTCTGAAACCATTTGATCTTTCACTGAAACTGTGGCAGATATCTATTGAATGGGTAACACATCAAATGAACTTATAACCTTGAGAAGGAGAGAGGCTATAAAATCTGATGATTAAACATAAGGATATAAGGAGATACTCCCCTCGGCTTTGTTGAGCAAAATCATAGTGTTTAAGTTAATTGAGTTTCAAGGAATAAGAAAATGCTGTGTGTAGAATAACATTATAAAGCCCAGGCTAGGAAGTAGGTAGCTTATAAAAAGATTTTGATAAAAGCATATCATTTCCATTGTTGTACAGTATATATCTATAGCTTTATTGTCCCAGGAAATAAAAAAAAAATTCTCAGTCATTAATTGATTTGATCATTCTTGATTAGTTATATGATGCTAAATTATCAAAAATAAGCTTGTAAAAAAATTCACTTTGAAAAACAGAAGTGCCAAGTAAATACAGATATACTACTCTGCCATTTGATAAGTGACAGTCTCAATTAACCACAAAACATAATTATTAAAATATATTGAATAAATTTGCAAGTACCACTCTCATTTACATCTATTTATCTATTTTTGTTGATATTTCTAATGTGTCCATCATCTTGGAATATGAATGGTCTCTGCAATGTCTATTAATTACCATACTTTTGTATTTAATGTACTTTATAGTTACTGAGAATCACAGAATTCACCATATTTTGTTATAAAATCAACATTATAAATATATACCCATCTCCTCAGTTGCTGTAAACCAGCACAGGTCCACTGAAGTCAATAGAAATATGCTGATTTACATCAGCTGAAGAACAGTTTCTATAGATGTGCCTACTCAAGAAACAAAAATCATTTGTTTAAAATGTGACTAAAAGGACATTTTAATAAGAGTGGATAGATGCTCCAACAAAAGCTTAGTGTGTAGCACTGTGTATACTTTATTCCCAATTTCATGTCTGTGATCCTAAATTCTTCATGTTATGTTATATTTTAACTTGAATGAAGATTTTAAACTTTGAAAAACATTGTAATAAATGGAGAGCCAAAATGTAGAAACTCCTCTGGGGGGTGTGGCAGGGGTAGTACCTAGACGGCCCCTTAAGTCAAGGGGGCAGGAGGTAACACAGCCTCTCTACGCCCAAGTCCATGTTCTAAACCCCTCTGTAGCTAGCACAGTGTGGCCCAATGGCCAGAGTCCACCTAGTTCCCCTCCCCTAGTGGGGTGATGTGGCCTAGCGGCCGGAGTCCAAACAACTCACTGTTTGGGGCCAACCCCTCTCAAAGGTGGGTGGCCTAGGTAGGGGTACCTGGTCCTGCCCCCTGCACCGGGTCCCAATTCAGGGCCCTGTTGGTGGCAAGTTCTCCTCACTAGTGGTCCAGCGGGCATCCTCCCAAAACACGCCGCTCTGAACGGTCTCAACACCATTACCCTTCAAGGACTCCCTGGGTCACTTCTTACCCAGTCCTCAAATTCAGTCAGATCCGCGGCATCCTCTGCTTCCCCTCTGCAGCACGTCTGGGCATATCTGGCCTCTGCATCTTGGGGTGCAGGCCTCTCTTCTTCTGGAGAGAGTGACAAGCCTCCTTCCCCTCCGACAGTCCGCCCTGACTGAGCAGCTCTGCAGGCTTTTATACCTGACTTCCAGGTGGAGCGTGCCCAGCAGAGCCTCAGGGGTGAGGCTTCTTCTGCTAGGAGAGAAGGATTAACCCCTGCCGTACCAATGTGGGGCCGATATGCCCCATCACAGCGGGGAAGAGAAAGAATATGTTCTGGATCTTTCTTTGGTTCTGCTTTGAAAGGAGAGGTTACTCACCTTGAGCAGTAACTGGAGTTCTTCGAGGTGCATCTCCCTATGGGTGCTCCACTTCAGGTGCACTTGTGCCCTGTGCACCTTTGATCAGAAATTTTCTGTAGCAGTTCCTGTATGGCCCACACATGTGCCCCAGACATCATTGCTTCCCATACTGAGACTACATGGAGCTGCACATGCCAACCACCTCCATTCCTCCTCTACAGCGCAATCCTACGAGACAAAACTCCAAAGCAGAGGAAAAGGAGTGTGATAGAGAAGCACCCATAGGGGGACCAATCTAGAAGAATTCCAATTACTGCACAAGGTGAGTAACCTCTCTTTCTTCTTTGAGTAGTGTTCCCATGGGTGCTCCCCATGTTACTCCTGAGCAGTATCCCTGGAAGGAGGAGAAAGCCTTGGAGTCAGATCTAACACTGAAGACAGAACTGCACTTCCAACCATAGCATCCCATCTGAAAGCATGAATCAAGGCACAGTGCTTGAAGAAAGTATGTTTTGAGGCCCAGGTTGAAGCTTTGCAAATCTCTGCCACTGGAACATCTTTCAGTAGCTCCACAGAAGTAGAGTGGTATCTTGTGGAGTGGGATAGACCATTAGAATGTTGCCAGCCTCATAACAAGGGATGATGCATCCAGAAATCCACTTTGAGAGTGTTTGAGTGTAACTTGTACATCCTTTGGATTTCTCCATACTGTCCTTGGTTTGGTTAAGAACATAAGAATGGCCCATACTGAGTCAGACCAAAGGTCTATCTAGTCCAATATCCTGTCTTCCAACAGTGGCTAATGCCAGGTGCCCCAGAGGGAATAAACAGAACAGGTAATCAACAATTGATCCATCCCGTCACCCATTCCCAGAATACAGAGGCTAGGGACACCATTCCTGCCCATCCTGGCTAAAGGTAATTGATGGACCTATCCTCCATGAATTTATCTAGTTCTTTTTTGAACCCTGTTATAGTCTTAGCCTTTACAAAATCCTCTGGCAAGGAGTTCCACCGGTTCACTGTGCCTTGTGTGAAAAAATACTTCCTTTTGTTTGTTTTAAACCTGCTGCCTATTCATTTCATTTGGTCACCCCAAGTTCTTGTGTTATCAGAAAGAGTATATAACACTTCCTTATTTACTTTCTCCACACCCATCATTGTTTTATAAACCTCTATCATATCTCCCTTAGTCACCTCTTTTCCAAGCTGAAAAGTCAGTTTTATTAATCTTTTTTCATAGGGCAGCCATTCCATATCCATAATAATTGTGTTGCCCTTTTCTGAACCTTTTCCGATTCCAATATATCTTTTTTGAGATGGGGCAACCACATCTGCACTCAGTATTCAAGATGTGGGCATACTATGAATTTATATCGAGGCAATATGATATTTTCTGTCTTATTATCTATCCCTTTACTAATGATTCCCAATATTCCGTTCATTTTTTTGACTTCCACTGCACATTGAGTGAATGTTTTCAGAGAACTATCTAAAATGACTCCAAGATCTCTTTCTTGAGTGGTAACAGCTAATTTACACCCCCACCATTTTATATGTATAGTTGGGATTATGTTTTCCACTATGCATTGCTTTGCATTTATCAACATTGAATTTCATATACCATTTTGTTGCCCAGTCACCCAGTTTTGTGAGATCTTTTTTCAGCTCTTCACAGTATGCCTGGGACTTAACTATCTTGAGTAGTTTTATATTATCTGGAAATTTTTCCACCTCACTGTTTGTCCTTTTTCTAGATCATTTATGAATATGGATAGGACAGGGCCCAGTACAGACTCCTGGCGGGCACCACTATTTACCCCTCTCCATTCTGAAAACTGACAATTTTTTTATACTCTTTGTTTCCTATCTTTTAATCAGTTACCAATCCATGAGAGGGCCTTCCCTCTTATCCTATGACAGCTTACTTTGCTTAAGAGAGTTTGTCAAAGGCTTTCAGAAAATCTAAGTACACAATATCCACTGGATCCCCTTTGTCCACATGCTTGTTGAACCCCTCAAAGAATTCTAGTAATTGTGAGGCATGATTTCCCTTTACAAAAAACATGTTGACTCTTCCCCAGCTAATTATGTTCATCTATGTGTCTGACAATTTTGTTCTTTACTATAGTTTCAACCAGTTTGTCCGGTACTGAAGTCAGGCTTACCGACCTGTAGTTGCCGCAATCACATCTGGTGTTCTTTTTAAAAATTGGTGTCAAATAGAAGGCTAATATCCTTGTGACATTCAATGTGTGGAGGGAATCTTCCTCCCTCGTCTGGCATGACTTCTGGAAAAAAACCCAGATGGTGACTAACCAGGTTAATATGGAATTTAGAAGGTATTTTAAGTAAAAATTTAGGACGTGCTTGTAACAAAACTTTCCCCCTGAAAGTGACTGTAAAGGGAGGATTGCCATTAAAGCCCCCATTTCACCAACTCTTCGAGAGGAAGTGAAAGCCACCAAGAAAGCTCTCTTCATAGACAGGTGAAGTAGGGAACAAGCAGCCAGTGGTTCAAAGGGAGGTTTCATAAGGCAATTGTCATGTACACCTTACTCATGGTAGGTTTCAGGGCTGCTACTAGCTGGTCAGGCTCTTGTACCCGATATAGATTGGCTAAAGAGAAATACACAAGATATGTGTTCTCTCTAAAAAATACTGTAATGTACTGTCTGGTGTGGCTGAGGTTAGCTTAAATGAGATATTTAAACTCTAGCTAGTGACTGAACAGTATAATGCAGTTTAGGATTTCATTTCCACAATTGAGGACCAAGATTAAAAATCTTAAAAATAAAAAGGGTGGGTTCTCCAATCTGAGGAAAAAGATTAATCAGCCCTTGATGAATCTTGCCATTATGTGTGGGTAAACACTGAGAATCCCTCTACATATGAATGAAAGGCTGTAGTAGCTGCCAAGGGAACCTCTACTGAACTCATTGAAAGTCCTGAGTATTTTTTTTTTAAATCCAGCAGATAATTGAGAACTATGAAGAGAGAAGAGTGATCAGGCAAAAACTGGCACTGAAGACACCACTGATGAAATCTCTTCCATTTTTGAAAGTAAGTCTTTTGTTTAGATGCCTTCCTGCTGTTTAATAATACCTATTGTGTTTCTGCTGAACAGGAAGTCTCTGTCACTGAGACCGATCAAGAAGCCAAGCACTGAGTCAAAGAATGTCCAGGTCGGGATGGAAAGTCCAACCAGAACTCTGTGATAGCAGATGAGGAATAGCTGGGAGTCATTAATACCAAGCATGAAGCGAGACGAATGAGGTAAAGGTACCATATTTGTCTCATCCAAGTGGGTGCAATTAGAATGAGTCTGGCTCTGTCCTGCTTAATCTTGTTCAGCTCCTTCAAGAGGAGAAGTGTGGGTGGATATGTATCCATAGATTAAGAAATACATTCTCTAAAGACTGATGTTCCAATTCACCCCTCAAGCAGAATTTCTTGCATTTTTTGTTTGCATGTGAAGCTCTATATATCCTCAGTACAGGGCACAAGAATATCTGGAGTCCATGCTCAGGCCAGACGGATATTGATATCAAAAATCTCCAATCAAAGGTGCGTAGGATGCAAGTGTCCCTCAAGTGGAGCACACATAGTAACACTACTGGAAGAAGAACACAATGTTCTGAAAAATCAGAATTGGCCAAAACTAATCCTGAATTGTTTATAAAAATTAAAATGTGAAATGGATACAAATAATAGCATCGAAACAATGGGAAACAAGGGAGAAAAGTGAAAGTACCTGGGGACACAATCCAAAGCATTATCACTGAAGTTCTCCTATTGATTTTCATGGACACTAGATTAGGCCCAATATCCTTTAAGGAAAGGTTGATGTTCTAGGCCTGGATCCACAAAAGGATTTAGGTATGGAAATTCTCAGCAGAGGTGCGGAATTGAACCTGAGTCTGCCAAAACCCATGTGTGTGCTCTAACCACTAGGCTAAAAGTTATAATCACCTCCTTCAGCCAGAATTTGAATGGGACCCAATCCAGTAGGTGACCTCTGACACAACGTAGGCAGATAAGCACATATTTCCCCCTGAGTCTAAGGGAGGTAGGTGTCCAGATGCCTAGAGTTGGGCAACAGGGCACATAATCAGAGGCAGGTGCATAGGTGTCTCGGGAACTTCTACTGCAAAAATGTAGGTGCCGGGTGAGGTTAGGCACTTACAGGATTGGGCAGCAGCTGCCCAGAGGTTTTGTAGATCACTGTAGAGCCTAAAACTGGGACTTGAGGTGATTAAGTCTGAGGGTTAGGTCCCTAAGTACTTTTCTGGATTTGGGGCCTTGTCTCTTGATGGCAATTAGGATGGGAGAAAGTCAAGGAGCTTGTCATTTGTAGGGAACGATTGGGCAACAGATTTGAGGGGTGAGGGTTGAAGTCTGACTTGTAGAGTCTGTGATGACCATTTTGTAAGACACTTGCTATGATGCTGCCTGCATTCTGTGGATGGAGGCTGGATTTGGGGATTTTTTTAAGGATGGTCAATAGCCTAGAATCTTTCCTCTCTTGGGGTGTGTTTTGGGTAAAGCCCCAGGTCTTGCCACTATATCCAAAATCAGAAAAATCAGGTTTGATTAGGTTACTGCAATAAGGTAGGTTCCGATTCATATCAGAACTGTTCATTCAGCCACAGCAAAATTCTCTCCTGTTAGTAAACACTGGAGTCATCCCTCCTTTTGAAAGAATTTTGTTACCTATAGTGGACTATTGCTCCTTCAGTTCTAGAAAATGAAATACACATTATATTTGTTTTTATTGATTAATATACTCCAAAATATTGCAGATGCTCCAGATGGCATTTTACTGAAAAGTTTATTTTAAGATTACCGGCAGATACTTTGAACTGTTACATATTGATGTCATATGGCCAGTCAATCGATCAGCATTTCCAATACTTTTGGGCAGAGTCTCCAGGAATGAAAAGAACAGCTTGGTGGTATGTGCATCAAACATACAGTATGAAGAACAAAATATTCATTCTACCTAAATCTTTCACAGTTTGTTTTCCTCATCTGTAATCAATGTGGACTTTAAATAAAAATTATCCTACTTATAATGAGGTCAGATGGAGTTAATTGCTGTGGTACTGATTAGAAGATCTAGTGCAGCTACAAAACAGAGATACTGTATGTGGGTAGAAAAAACTTTGAAGTACTTTCATGCTACAAATGAGTTGCTTCTTCATTAGCTGCCAAGCTACTTTGTTTTAAATAGTAAACGTGCTCTCGCTCTCGGTTGATGGTCAGTGTTTGATCACAAAACTGTTCAGACCTTCAATTAATTTCTGATACTGTAAGTTACTTTAGTCCATGGTGTAGAAAGACCAAACAATTAACAAGAGACTTATAACTTGTGCAATGTAACACAAAATTATATGACTGCAGAACATAATCAGACTGTCAAAAATATATGATTTTTCCTCACATCAGATATGTACCTTGACAAAATAGGAGTTATGAAAGGAGAAGTCTGCCTAATGAAGATTCTGTGTGTAACTTCCCTGGTCAGAACTCATTAAGTAATTTACTCCCTTCTCAATCAGTATTATTCTTGAAAGCCATCAAACCAATCCAAGAGGAAATGTTCTCCCTAGTACTTTTTTCTCCTCTAACATACCATAGTTTGAGTGTACATTTTTTGTTCATTAAAGGGAAAGGGACTGTAAAGATTCTGAATGGGATGCTAAGAAATACACACACACAGGAAAAACATCCTATAGTGTGTGTTACATGGTGTACATTAAGATCCACATAAAATAGGCACATTGGCTGGATGTGCAGAACGGCTTCCGTTGGCTGATGGGATAAAGTGTATACTAGGGCAGAGAGAAGCAACCCTAACTTACACCTCTGAATTAAGCCCCCTTCAATGCACTCCCACCGCAGAAGGTGAAGTGTCTCTTCTGTTTAGAATAGACAGAGTCCTTTTCTCTTCGTCACATAGCCCTTTATTGATTTGTGCTCCTCCACAGTTGGAGCCACGAGCCAGTTTGTGTGTAGACTATGAAAATACTTATAGACACTAAGTGGTTCCAAAAACCATGAGCACTACCTACAGCTGAGGATGCAGGGTTATGTTCAGGAATTCCAGCCCCCTAACTGCTTCCTTTCCACTGGGCAAGCATACTGTGCTCCTTCATTCTACATGAGGAACAGGAGCAGCAGCCGTGAACATCATTCCTAGCCTCCTGACATTGCTCACACTCTGATACTAGGACTGATCTCTTTTTTTTTTTTTACTCACTTGTTCCACTGACACTGGTTCCTGTAGTGAGGCAACTGCCCCACTCTTGTAGAACAGGGGTTAAAAGCAGCCCTGGAGAGGGCTGCAGCTGTGAAAGGCTGATTGGGGAAGCAGCCACAGGTGGGGGGCCACACTCCAATCAGGCCACAGCTGGCCCTATAAAAGGGCTGTGAGCCAGAAGCTGGAGGAGTCTCTCTAGCTTTGGAGAGAGATGGACCTAACTGCCTGAAGGAGAAAAGGGTACCCGAAGTGGAGCAGGGCTCGGAATAGGCAAAAGGGAGCTAAGGAGCTCCAGCCTGGTAAACTGTCAGGCTGCAGGCCTTGTTCAAGGCCTACAAAAGGTGCTGGGGCTGCAGAGGGGCAGCCCAAGGATAGGCAAAGGCAGCAGGTCCTAACCCCTTGCCAATGATGAGTGACCATTACAGACTGCAGTCTGCCCCAGTGAATGGGGACTAGATGCTGACTGGCAGTAGTCACTGAGGTAAGGTGGGGTTAGAGTGTTGGGGGTTCCCCTGGGAGGGGAAACCCAGAGTAAGGGGGTACTGCTGGGGCAGCACCCCAAGGTAAAGGTCGCTGGGTTCTGGGAGGGACACGGGGGCCACTACAGGAACACTGGCCTGCAGAGGGCACTCCATAGGCTGGAAAAGAGCTAATTCCCAGATGACCAGCAGGAGGCTGCGCTACAGTTCCCTTCATACGACAGCTGCAGCCATTCAGATGTCCAGCCTCTCCTGCCTCACCTAATGTGCCTTCTCTCCTCTTCACTATTGAGCTCCCTCCCCTTCAGTTTTCCTCTCCCTTCATATGTTCACATTCTACTTGAACAGCCTCTCTCTTTCCCACTTCAGCCCAGAGTACAACTTTCTCTTTCTCTCATACTTAGGGCCCTACCAGATTCACAGCCCTGAAAAATGCATCATGGACCATGAAATCTCATTTCTCCTGTGAAATCTGGTCTTCTGTGTGCTTTTGTGTGCCAGATTTCATCTGGGAGACAAGCATTTCAGAAATTGGGGGTGCTGACCTAAAAGGGAGTTGCAAGAAGGTTGTAAGGTTATTTTAGGGAGGTCACCCTTACTTCTGCACTGCCTTAAGAGCTGGGCAGCCCCACTAGGAGAAGTGCAGAAGTAAGAGTGGCAATACCATACCATGTCATCCTTACTTCTGCGCTGCTGCTGGTGGCAGCTCTGCCTTCAGAGCTGGGATCCTGACCAGCAGCTGCCTCTCTCCAGCTGCCCAGCTCTGAAGGCAGAGCCGCCGCCAGGAGCAGCACAGAAGTAAGGGTAGCAGTACCTCAACATCCCCTACAATAAACTTGCGAATTCCCCCAACAACTCCTTTTGGGGTTAGGACCCCTACAATTACAACACCTTGAAATTTTAGATTTAAATAGCTGAAATAATAAAATTTATTTTTTTAAAATCCTATGACTGTAAAATTGACCAAAATGGATGTGGATTTGTGGGGGCCCTACTCATACTACATTAAACTACCTGTCATGGTCACTGTTTTTTTAAATTAGGAATATAGGGTGGGGTTTTCAAAAGCAAGTCTCCATTGAAGGTTAGTATGATTTGTACTCCTAAGGTACTTAGGCACTTTTACAAATCCCACACATGATGTCTTAGTATAGAGCACAGCAGCTGATATCCTCAATAGTAATAGTCCTGTATATACCCAAGCCCCTCCTGAACATCTAGGCTTCTTGGCTGCAAAGGAGGGGTTTCAATAATTGACTACAGAAATAATCTTTCTTGTCTCCTGATAAACTTGTGCACAGAAGTAACATTAGAAGCCAGAATTAATGTATGTACTAAAGAAAATCCTCTCAATCAAAGAGTCCTTAATCATATTCTGATCTCCTGGTACCTCACATTAGAGAATAGCAAACATGAATTAATGAATCCTTGTTTAAACAATATCGATGGTTAAAATCAAAATAGCAAAACTTTTATTTGAGGTTAGCAACTATGGTCCAACAACATGTCTATTGTATCTACAGAGCAATCTGTTTTAGTCATTCTGTGACCTATACCACATTCCCAATATGGCTGAGTTGTTTTAGAAGGTCCAGCATTCCCTCTCTCTATGAGTCAATCAGCAGGATATATTTGTTTATCATTCTGCTTTGACTTTATTTGACCTATGCTGGCTGGATTTGAAATCTGGATTCAGCATGGTTCCTCCACAGGCAAACAAAGCTGTTTGCGAAGGACATCAGTGGACACACAGATTTCTACAGCACATGCAATATTCACAGCATGAGCAGGGCCAAGGAATGAAGCTACTCATAGAACATGCCCTCTCCACTGGAAATTGGTGATGAATTACTCTCCTAACCCTCAGACATAAAGCACATTAATTGCTTCAGATGGAATACTAAAGCTGTCCTCCATGATGTCCTAGTTAGCCACAGATTTGTGACAATTCTTAGCACTTTGTACCTATAGATATAAAAATGATTATAAGGGGGCAAGCATTATTAACCTTAATTTACAGACTAGGAAATGGATCACAGAGGTCAATTCACTTGCAAAACATCACACACCAAATCAGTTGCTGATTCAAGAAGAGATCCCAGTTCTCCTTGCTCTTGTGCACTATCCCCTAGACCATACTGCCTATCTTCTTAAAACACTCATTTAACATATTTGTTTTTGGCAGATCTTTTTCAGTACCAGAATAGAGAGCAAGGAATAGGAAAAGAAAGGAGACAAAGTTACAGCAATTTCTTAAAATGTTTAATCATTAGAAAAAGTGTGGATAATAAGATGTCTTTACCACTGAAAGCAATACAATCAAAAGAAAATAGTGTGCAGATAATGAGGAGACAAAGTTGGACATGAAGACCAATTGATCACACTCCTCTTTTTAACGATCCTTAACATATTTGAAGACCTATCAGGTTCAGAACCCCTCACTCCACTTGTCACAAGACTAAACATGTTCAGTGGTTTTAACCTTTCTTCATAGGTCAGGTTTTCTAAACCTTTTATCATTTGTGTTGCTCTCCAATTTGTCTACATCTTTCCCAGAATTGGACACAGTACTCTAGCTGAGGCCTCACCAGTGCCAAGTAGAGAGGGACAAAATTACCTGTCATATATATATGACTCTCCTATAAACACCCCTCCTCTCCCCGAATAGTATTAGTCTTTTTTGCAACTTCATCACATTGTTGACTCATATTCAATTTGTGATCCACTATAACCTCCTGATCCTTTTCTGCAGTACTACCATGTAGCCAGTTTGACCCCCATTTTATAGTTGTGCATTGTATTTTTCCTTCCTAAGTGAAGTACTTCACACTTATCTTTATTGAATTTCATCTTTTTGAATTCAGACCAATTTTCCAATTTGTCAAGGTCATTTTGAATTGTAGTCCTGTTATCCAAAATGCTTGGAACCCCTCCGATTTGGTGTCATCTGCAAATTTTATAATCATACTCTCTACTCCATTACCCAAGTCATTAAGGGAAAGAACTGAATAGTGCCAAACCAGGACTGACCCCTACGATACCTCACTTGATATGCCCTCCCAGACAGAGAAGCAATGATAACTGTTCTTTGAGTATGGTCTTTCAACAAATTGTGCATCCACCTTGTAGTAAGTTCATCTAGAATACATTTCCCTAGTTTGCTTGTCAGAACGTCATGTGAGGCTGTGTCAAAAATCTTACTAAAATCAAGATACAGTAAATGTACTGCTTCTTCCCTATGCAGTAGGCCAGTAACCCAGTCAAAGAAGGAAATTAGGATATTTTGGCATGATTTGTTCTTGACAAATCCATGTTGACTATTCCTTATAACTCTATTATCTTTAAGGTGCTTTCCCTGGGTCCTCTATGTTCCCCTTTTTAAAGACAGGTACTACGTTTGCCCTTTTCCAGTCCTCTGGGACCTGACCTGGCTTCCATAAGTTCTCAAAGATAACTGCTAATGGCTCTGAGATTTCTTCAGCTAGTTCCCTAAATATCACAGGATGAATTTTATCAGGCCTTGACAACTTGAATACATACAGTTTATATAAATATTATTTAACCTGTTCTTTCTTTATTTTTGGCTTCTTTTCCTTCCCCTTTGTTGTTAATATTACTTGTGTTGAATACCTGGTCACCATTAACCTTTTTAGTGAAGACTGAAGCAAAACAAGCATTAAACACAACAGCCTTCTTGATATCATCTGTTATTAGCTCTCCTTCACCACTAAGTAGAGGACTAGGGTGACCAGATGTCCCGATTTTATAGGGACAGTCCCGATTTTTGGGTCTTTTTCTTATATAGGCTCCTATTATCCCGCACCCCGTCCCGATTTTGCACATTTGCTGTCTGGTCATCCTATAGACGACCGACAATTTCCTTGATCTTTCTCCTGCTCCTAGCATATTTAAAGAACATATTGCCTTTTTATGTTCCTTGCTAGGGCCAACTCATTTTATTCTTTAGCTTTCTGATTTTGTCCCTACATGCTTATGCTATCCTTTTGTGCTCGTCATTAGCAATTCATCTATGTTTCCATTTTTGTTGGATTCCTTTTTGATTTTCAGGTCACTAAAGAACTCCTAATGGAGCCATGTTGGCCTTCCACTATTATTCCTAAAGTTCCTCTAAACTGGGATAGCTTGTTGCTGTGCCTTTAATATTGTCTCCTTGAGACTCTGCAAGCAATCCTGAACTCCTTTTTCCCTTAGATTTTCTTTCCATGGGACCTTACCTTCTGTTCCCTGAGTTGGTTAAAGTCTGCTTTTTTGAAAGCTGTTGCCGTTAGTCTGCTGCTCTCACTCCTTCATTTCCTTAGAATCATGAAATCTATAATTTCATGATCACTTACATTAGGCCTGCACAACTCGTAAAGCGGCGAGGGCCATATTACCCCAAAGAAAACAGCTGAGTGCCGAAACCCTCCGGCCCCGCGGAAACACCCCCAGCGCCGCCCCCTCCCTGCTCGGCCTCTACCTGCCCCCTCCCCGCTCGGCCCCACCATCACACCCCTCTTCACCCTCTAGCCCCCCGCTGGTTTGCTGCATCCTTCCTAGTCAGTCCCCACCCACCACTCGCTTCCTTTCACCTCCTCCCTCCCCTACCAGAAACCCCTATGCCCGCCCCTAGAACCCCTGATGGCTCACTGCTCATCCTGCCTGCCCCGCCCCACTGCCCATCCACTCGGCCATCCCCCCACCCCCACCCCCACCCCCGCTCGCCTCGGCCCCTCCACCACTGCCCACCCGCTCCTCCGGCTGGGGGAGAGCGGGGCATGCCGCCCTCCCCGCCAGCGCTCCTCCGGCCGGGGGAGAGCGGGGCATGCCGATCCGCTCAACCCCCCCGCGGGCCGCACAGCAAGTATGCGCGGGCCGCATGTGGCACGCGGGCCGTATGTTTTGCAGGCCTGACTTACATCAAAATTACCTTCAACCTTCTGATTCAAAACCTATTTCTCCCTGTTGGTCAGAATCAAATCTTGAAGAATGAAAGAGGCAAGGACAATGTTATATGGTGTGGGGTAGGGGAGGCAGTTATACATGTTCTCACACTATGTATATGCCTCTAGTCCAACCATATATCAGAAATCAGGGTCTGCAGCAGACGCAGTAACTGGGCAACCTGGTTGGGAATTCATTAAATAAACTCAGATTGCCACCAGAGAAGGTTCTGGCTCCTGCACAGACAAGATTTACATTGTTCCACTGTGTCAGTATAGTTGTCAACCTTGAACTTGATTTGAAATTCTATGGGAAGTCAGTGCAGAGAGTGGACGACAGGTGTGAAGTGCTTGATGTAGCCTGTGTTGCTGCAGAGATGCACTATAGCATTGTGTAGATGCTGAAGGTTTCATGCCCACGTATATCACATTACTGTATTGCAGCTGAGATGTGACAAAGGCTTGAATAACTGAGGCCAGGTCTTCATCCAGTAGGATGGAGAGGAGAACTTGTAGTCATCCCCACCAGTTCTGGGCCCTAGCTCCCAGAAAGAGTACTATGGCACAGCAGCCACTCTGAAAAGACTAAGGAATTCTCATGATTTGTGCTTCATGGTTTTAGGCCAGAAGGGAAGCATGTGCCCCAAAGAGATGCCCTTACTGTAGGAATGGCTGTTTTGTAGGTTGAGTAGAGGTACATTAACAACCATGGACAGTGACATTTGCATAGCACCTGCCTACACTACACCTGGCCCTAGCACTTTAATCCTTCACTTTCATGAGTACTAAAATATTTAAAAAAACAAACAAACGTATGAACAGATGGTGAGTGGCAGAAAATAAAAAGAGAAAGGAGGAAAGAAAGGGAAACTGGAAGATTAAAACAGCAGAGAGGAGTCAATAAGTAAGTGAAGACAAGGTAACAAGGAGATGAACCGTGCCACACAAGATAGTCTAAAACACTGTTTTCATTCAGCTTTATTTTTAAAGCTTTCAGCTACATGGTCTTTTATTATTACAGCATACTCTTTTTTTAAGAGGATGCAAGTAATAAGGCAGGCAATTTCCAGACTTCACATGTTTATACATTCCTTTGTTTTGCACCAATGGGGAAATTTCTCAGATATGGCCAGAGCATAGGAGCTAAGAGTGAAAGCAGAGAAAGAAGTTCTTAGGATCACAAACAGATCATTAGAATGGATCAGAAAACAAAAATGTATGCCAAGTTTAACAAAACAATCCACACCGCCCCCCCGCCCCCCCCCCACACACACTAAAACATCCTGAAATTAAGTCATCGCAAAGTGTAAGATATATAGTCTATTAGAGGTGGTATTTGTGCATGACCTATCTAACCAAGGTTTATTTCTTAAATATAGTTTGCCTTGCTGTAAGTAGTATTGAATAATATAATGCTGCGTTATTTGGTGCTATTGTTTAGCCAGTTCTTTAGTTGTTAACACTGTTACTTGCGGCTTCTGTATACTCTGTAGAGAATTGAGAATGTCAGATGTTTAATTTACAAAAATGACAGACTGCATTTTGGTAGCAATCCAAATCTTGGGACAGTGATGTTTATCACAGCATGAAATGTTTGTTCAAAAGGTATACTAGCTGGCTGACAACTTAGACACTCAAAGGTTAAAATGCTAAGGTCGGGCACCATTCTTCTGTACTATACCAAAGAACTGCTAGTGATATAGATTGCAGACAGCAGTAGACCACTACAGCAACTGTTTGCTCATTATATTTTCTTGACTGACATGGAATCAATATATAAGAGGTGTCTTCAATTGTTAATATTTCCAGTTGTGATCTCTGGCTATGGTGAAAAACATATTAAAAATGCAGAGCTGACTGCTGGAACTTGCTGGGGATCAGGGAACTGAATACTAAATTTGCTGAACAGCACAAATATCAGTGCTATTTGTGAACCAGCTGAAGTCTGGATTGTCATTGCCAGTTCCTCTGACAACAGCAGAATCAGAGTTGATCAGAGGTCCTTTAGCTGGGTCTCCTCTACAAAGAAAGGGGCTGAAGATTCACAAAGCTCCTTCTCCATATTTGGGATAAAAATATTCCATTATTTGCCCCTCTATGTAAGTTTTACATGAAGAATAAAAATCCTCACTAAAGTCTTGGGTCACATACCTGAAAATAGCTCCAACTACGTGCATGTATAAGACTGTTTGTGGAAAGTGAGTCCATAAAGGAGGACTGGGTCCTGTGGGAATAGCATTGGTATTAGGATCACGCTGACAGTCATAAAAACTGCCCTGGAGATGCTGCAATATAGCCAGGAGGGTTAGAAAATGGATGCTGGCCCTATCAACCTCTGCACAAATCCTATTTATTTGTGCCTTGCTTGGAGAGAGCTGTATTTCACCCACAATCAAATAGATTGCAGCTGCAAACAAGTTTGAAAATGAGTAGGAAATTTGCTTTCTTTTTTTTTTATAATTGAAAGACTAACAGTTTTTTGCACCTCTCAAGAGCTGGAAATCTGTAAGTTTCCCTGATATATAAACATTTTCCAATGTTAATTGATTTTAAAATACTTGGAATATCATTACCCACACCAAGACTACAGTCTTCCAATATAGTGTCATTGCTTGCATTAGGTCATTGACTTATTTCCTTAAGTGATCTGACCATTTCTTTTACAATTATAAACAGAAAAATGTTTAAAATGAAATGGAGCCATTGTCTAGGAAGCTTGGTAAAGATTTGAGATGGATGAAGAAAAGCAAAGTCAATGATTCGTGTTGATTTCATCATCAGCCTGATTATTACTGTTCTACATGAGACCTATAGTGTGTGTTCTCTGAGAACAAGCAGGGACCAATAAACAAATAGCACAGAGGGCAACAATCTTCATTTAACCTGTATTCCCAGTAGGGGAAAAAAATTGCTTTATACATTAAGCCAGAAGCAGCTCACTGCATCCTTTTATAACTCATATCCTCTATTTGTATCTCCTCCCCCTCTTTTTTTTTTTTTTTTTTGGTAATAGCAGGTTTCAATATTTTCAATTTAAAATCACTATATGAATGTGGAAGTGATGTATACGGTCAAATTGGTGCTGTTCCAGATGAAGAATGTCTATAGTCCCTGGAGCATGTGTTACATTTTTATTGCAGCCAGAGTCAGCAGGTGATTTCAGGGATACCTTCCCATGACAACATCTGGGGTGATGAATAAGAGTGGAATCATCTAAATAAGCATAAGTTCTACCTTTGCTGCACTTGCTACCCTGCTGATAACTCAGCAGGGATCAACCATGCTAATAAAGAACAAGACCCATTAGCTGGTAACCTTTCTTCTCCTGCTGATGGGAACATCAATGCAAAATGACAAACCATATTCTCCAACATTACTATTAGATGTTATTAGCTGCTGGTGTGATAGGTATTCTAAGTACTTCTTACTTTATTCAAATATACATTCTGCTCTCTTCGGACCAGATGGATGTTTTCAGCCATATTTCTCTTTTCCTTCCCCTCTGGTTTGTTTGCTTTTTACTTAGATGATGTAGTTGTGCAATAATAATCATATCTTGCATTTATATAGCACCTTTCATCCCAAAGGTCCCCAAAGCACTTAGCAGACCATATACATTTAGCCCCAATGAAACACAGCCACTGCTGAGATGGAGGGCAGCAACAAACTTGCACATATAGCAGGTGTCGGAGGAAGAGTAAATCTTGCTTAAGTACATTGGGCAAACCCTTTCTCTTATCAAAAGCACTATGGGATCCTGCAAAGGCTATGCACAGCAGACAACACTTTTTTTCTCTCTTAAAGTTCTTATCTCAAAGACACCTCCCCTTCCTCAGAGTAAACTACATAAAACCCAATATAACTACCTAGTCTTTTCTATTCAATTTGTTTTACCTCCCCCATGGTATCTAAACATCACAGAAGGACAAGCTGAGTCAACCCTGCCAAGGTCACATGGCTTTCTGTTCTTGCAACTCAGTGTGATGTTTCTTTGATTATGTATTTGTATTTGAATGAACCCTTAGTACGACAAATATGGGATTGGAAACTTCAATCCTGACTATGGTGATCCTGGATACCATAAAACCTCCCCAAGGTAGTTAAACAGTCCTCTGCCTCTAGTACACATTAGAACATGAGTTAAGTGATCAGTACTTAAGCATGTTATGCAGTAATAAATGCTTGGGGCTTGCAGCATATTTTGTCTCATCAACATTCAGCATCACTGCCATAACATGAGAGAGAAAAAAAATAAAGACATATAAGAAGAGGAGATTATAGCAAGACAACAGTGAGCAGGGAAAAAGCTCCTTCAGTATGACGTAGTGTCTCATCTCCAGCCATTAATTCAAGTCAAGTTAGGCAGATAGATCAACAATGGCAAAGAGAGGACTGATACCAGTCAGCTCTGTGTTTTGGGGGAACCAGGGTGCAGTATCTAGCCTGATTCATGAAAGACACCCCCCCACCCCACAAACACATACCAGTCTCTGCTTGAACCAAAACTGATCAGAGAAAAGACTTGCAGAGAGCAGTGAAGGGCATTGCGAGACACACCTAGACCCCTCCTGACAAGGGTGACAAGATTAAGGCATCTCCATTAGCATACAGAATGGAGAGGCAACTCCCCTAGCCTCATCTGCATGAAAGATGGGTCAGGGAGACATCTCCATTAGCATACAGAATGGAGAACAGAGAACCGCACTGAACTCTGGGACCAGAAAAGCAGGGAAGCGCTGCATCATGGGGGATCTCTGCTCCAGATGTAAATGAACCTACGCCTGCACACATCCAGCTCAGCAGTTATCAGATCAATTCTGGTAATGAATCCTTCATTGATATCCAAAATACTGAAGCAGCCTAATTGCATTGTGAGCTCCCTGGAAAAAAACACTACCCATAGCCAAGAATGATCAGCTCCTATTGTCTAGCCTAAAGAAAACCCTTGAGGCATCAGTTTACCAATAAACAAATCTTGTGTTCTCCCTTGAACCATTGTTGTTTCTGTACAAAAACCCCTACCTATGGTTCAAGTAAGTGTTCTGATGCCTGGACCCAAACTCTGCATCAGTTCCACTGGGATTTCATCTTCTCCTGTCTGATCGTTCTGGGGGCTCTGCCTGTCTCCAGCACTCAGGACCCTGAGCTACCGCCATCACCTGGGAACCCCAACCCGTTGAAGCTTCAGGGAGCGGTGAGATCTCTGTCTGTCTGTCTGTCTCTATCTCTCTTTCTCTGTTTTCTTTTCTACCACTTTTCCATGATTGATTTCTCATGAATTATTGATTTTCAGCTAATTTTTCAACTAATTTCCCATTCCTTCACGGTCAGCTTTTTAAAAGTTCAGAAATTTTGTGTTTACTGCCCTTTTTATGGACACCCATCAGCATTTCAAATCTGACAATATTACAATAGCTAAATCCTAGGTGCTCTCCAACTTCCAGTTAGTTTATCTGACTGTACTTGCTTTATCTCCAGAATAGCCTTTGACTTTGTTGGCTGTTCAACTTACAGTGTAAGGAGAAAATCCTGTCCTAAGATTCGTGCTGGAGCTTTTCCATTATTATTTTGCTAGTCAGTGTCTGGGTAGAGGAAATCACCTATGATGACTGTACTGCCCTCTTAAAAACATCTTTTATCTATAAAATATTTCATGTTCCACCTCCTTATCCTGTCCAGGAGATCTATAGCGAAATATAAAGATCGGATTTATATCTTTTTCATTCTTTACCTCAATCCACTTTGTTTCTGATGTCAGGCAAAAAAACTCGAATATAATTTATTTCTGTTGACACAATATTCTCTCTTCCATGTTTCCATTCTATGAGTAAAATCCTGGCCCCTCTGCTGCTGGCTTTCACTACTCTGATGGTGTAAATGGTTTAACAGGCTAATAAAAGATTCCCTCAGCATGGGAGAATCCCCAAGTGGCATAGGATTGGTTAGCAATTGCAACACTTCCCCTACATTCTGTCACAGCATACAGATTGTGGCTGGGGATCTGTTATATCTGGTCAACTCCCAGCTTGCATATGAGTATCATAGATGCTGTCACCAGCCAACGTAACTTATAGCAGCGCTTGTGGCTGTAGATCTGGACATATAAAAGTTGTCGTACAACAACAACCTTTGCACCCACCTTCCTGAGCTGTGCTGGTCTCAGACAGGCAGTCCCAAGATCAGGCAAGTAATTTAGGGCTCCTGTTGAACTCAGTACCAGAACACCTACTCCTACTGACTTCAACAGGAACAGGACTGATTCTTTAATTCACTAGTCAGTGGCTTGATTTAACAAAGCTTCATTTACTCTGGTGACATCATACATGCTTCTAATTCCTTTTTCTTTGTCTAGCAGTTCTGCTAAGGGAGTTCCTTTTATGCCAGAATAATTTTCAGTTTCATTCTGGTTTCCCTAGATAAAAAGCCTAGCCAAGTCATTCTGTACAGGCTAAATTCTTGGCACATAAGAACGAAAGGGACTACCAATATGGAAGGCATGGGGAAGAGCAGTTAACTAAGGCAGAAACACAATATGCAGACTCAGTGATTCTCAGGACGGGGAACAAAAATAAAGATGAATTATAAATAATGCAAGTTAAGAGAAGGAATATTAACAATATTTTTTTTAATCTACCTACAGGGCGAGAAAGTTGTGGACTGGTTATATAACACTGATGATGATAAAACACCTAATGGTTTTATTATAAATGGGTAACTATTATATATTACTTTTAGGCTTCCTTTGTTTGTTCCTTAAGTGCCATCATGCAAATTAGAGAAGATCAGAAAACCAAAATGTTTCGTATGAAGCATTTTCAGGAAAAAATGCCCAGTTGAAAATTTTCAGTTTTCTGTAAGGAATTATAAAATGAGGCAAAATGAATTTTTCTCACATTGTTTTAATTTAAAATGTCGTCTTGGTTCAGTTTTTGGAAACCAAACATTTTAAATTTTTTATTTTTCTTTGTTTTTTCCCCTTCAAAGTTATTTTTACACCCTACTCCCTGTCTCTTCTACTGAAAATGGAAAACCAAAATGTTTCAGTTTCAAAAAAAGCAACATTTTAAGTAAAAATGAAATAATTTATTTCATTTTAAAAGGTTGACTTGATATAAAATTTTTCATTTTGAATTTCCCTGCCAGTAAAATAATGTAAATCATCCCAGAAATTGTAATTTTTCCAAAGAAAATTTTCGTGAAACCTGAGTTTCTGATGGGAAACATTTTGACCAGTTGTTGTTGTTTTTGCCCAGTTATAGTACAAATATTTCACCCCTCTGTACTAGCCTGTTGGTCCAATATAATAAAATAACTGCCTTAGCAAGGATAAAGTGATAAAGATGGGGAAATCAATTCAGATAAAATAAGAATGCCTCATATCCTCTCACTTTCACCAACTGTTCAAAAGAAATGTAAACCAATCTTTTTTTTTTTTTAAGATCTAAATATGTCCAGGTACCATATGTGGCTCCTTCCCTATCATATTCATTTACTGCTGGCAATGGAAATGCCAAAAAAAAAAAAATCTTATAAAAAGTCCATACAGTTTCCAGTTGGCAGACTTGGGAGTTTATGACAGTTTGGATAAGGGATTAGTGTAGTGCTTTCAGCAGCCAGTGGCCAGCCAGTGACTGCTGGAAAATGCAGTTTTGGCTATGACTCCATATAGAACAGACTGTCAATAAAATGTATTCAAAGAGACATATAGCACAAAGGCTCAATTGGTCTCAAAAGTATGATTTAAGCGCTTATGTTTTGGAAAGATATGCATATGGACAGTTAAGAAAAACTAACAAGACAAAAGAATACTAGACACAGCTGCAACGGGGACCTCCAATAAAGCACAGCATTTCAAACATATGCTGTGTGTTTTAAAGATAGTTATTATAAGTAAATGTTGCTAATGAGAAGGACAGGAGAACAACTTGTGCAGCTGGCAAGGGGAGCCTAATGTGTGTACAACTTGAAACAACAGTTGGCCAGAGCCAATTACGGCTAGTTGAAGCTGTGAGAGGTGCTTGTAAAAGCTAAATGGATCATTTTTCCCCAATAGAAAAGGTAGACAGAACTTGTTGGCAGACATCTTGGGCACGATTTTCCTCTCATTCACAACAGTTTTACATTAGTGCAACTGCAATGATTTCCATGGTGTTACTTCTGATTTACTCCGCTGTGAGAGGAGAATCAGGGCTATGGATTCTCAAGAAAACAAACATTGAAAGGGGACTTTCTTGTCATATGAATATAGCTTATTTATCTCACCTACCTTATCCACTAAGGGTACGTCTACACTACCCGCCCGATTTGGCGGGTAGAGATCGATCTTCTGGGATCGATTTATCGCATATCATGTAGACGCGATAAATCGATCCCAGAAGCGCTCCCCGTCGACTCCAGAACTCCAGCTCGGCGCGAGGAGTAAGCGGAGTCGACGGGGGAGCGAGCCTGCTCCGCGTGGCCCCGAAGTAAGTAATTTTAATTTGATCTAAGATACGTCGACTTCAGCTACGCTATTCTCGTAGCTGAAGCTGCGTATCTTAGATCGATCCCCAGCCCCAGTGTGGACCAGGCCTTAGAAAAGACAACAAAAGTCATAACCTGAGGCTATCATCCTCCTTATTTTGTCCTGTTTTTCTTTTTAGTGTGCATTTGTGGATAATGGGGGAGATATCAGTACTAGTTTTCTTATAAACTTTCATATGCCTCAGTTTATCTACTTTATAGACTTACAGACTTTAAAGTCATAATGGAGCATCATTATCATCTAGTCAGACCTCCTGCACATTGCATGACACAGAACCTCATGCACCCACTCCTGTAATAGACCCATAACCTCTGACTGAGTTACTGAAGTCCTTCAATCATGGTTAAAAGATCTCAAGTTACAGAGAATCCACCATTTACATTAATGTAAACCAGTGGTGTAGCCAGGTTTAGAGCACAGGGGGAGTGGAGCTAAAAAAAGGCACCGGGAGCAAATAAAAAAAGTTCCACTCCAGCTGCAGCGCAGGAGCAAAAGGCGTCAGAGCACAAAAAAGGCGCCGCTTCTGCTCAGTGGGGGAGCGGCCACTCCCCCTGTTCCCCCCCGGCTATGCTACTGATGTAAACCTGTGAGTGGTCCATGCCCCACACTGCAGAGGAATGCAAAAAAAAAACCAGGGTCTTTGCCAATCGGACCCTGGGGAAAAGTCCTGCCTGACTCCAAATAGGCAGGGATGATGTCCTTATCCTCTGTTTGCCAGAAGCTGGGAATGGGCAACAGAGGATGAATTATCTTGATGATTATCTGTTCTGTTCATTCCCTCTGGGACACCTGGCATTGGCCACTGTCGGTAGACAGGATACTGGGCTAGATGGACCTTTGGTCTGACCCAGTATGGCTGTTCTTATATTCAAATATGGCAATCAGTTAGACCTTAAGTATGTGGACAAGATCCATCAGCTAGACACCTGGGAAATAATTCTCTGTAGTAACTCAGAACCCTCCCCATCTAATGTCCCGTCACCAGCCATTGAAGATATTTGCTGCTAGCATTCACAGATTGCTTACAATGACATGTAGCCAGTCTCATATTACCATCCCCTCCTTACAATTATCAAGCTTTAAGCCAGTTATGGTTTTTGCTCCCATTGCTCCTTTTGGAAGGCTGTTTCAGAACTTCACTCCTCTGATGGTTAGAAACCTTCACCTAATTTCAAATGTATATCCACTTGTTCTTTGTTCCACATTGGTGCTTAACTTAAATAACTCATCTTACTTCCTGGTATTTATCCCTCTGATGTATTTATAGAGTTCAATCATATCTCCCCTCAGTCTTCTTTTGGTTAGGCTAAACAAGCCAAGCTCAGAGTCTCCTCTCATAAGTAGGTTTTCTATTCCTTGGAACATCCTAGTAGCCCTTCTCTGCAGCTGTTCCAGTTTGAATGCATCCTTCTTAAACATGAGAGACCAGAACTGCACACAGTATTCCAGATGAGGTCTCACCAGTTCCTTGTATAATGGTATTAACACTTCTACTGGAAATACCTTGCCTAATGTGTCCTAGGACTGCATTTGCCTTTTTCACAGGCACATCACATTTATATTACTCTGTCAAAAGAAGCTTTTGTGAGCAAGCAGGAAATGAAAGAATGACTAGTGGTATGATAGCCTCCAGGTAACATGCTTCCAGGATTCTTAGGAGAACAATAGGTGGGTTATTAATTAGGAAATACCTGCCTGCATGGCTACAGCTAGTTAATAGGATTTTTTTCCTAGGGCGGAGGCCTAAGATCAAAAGGACAATGAATCACTGAAAAATCCCTGCCTAAGAGAGGAAAGAGGAGTGGGTTGTCAGCAATTGCTCAAGGAGAAAAGTTCGTCAGAAAGATATGGAGAAGAGAGACATGGAGGACAGAAGGCAGTAAGGCTTGGCCCTCTGTAGGTCTGAAGCAACTGGGTTCACCTAATCTTTGAGAGAGGTGATGAACTTTGTGCAAGGTTCAAGTGGGTTAACATTTTGTGGTCTCAGTCCTTTTCCCTGCTGGCTGTGTATCTTTCTGTGAATGGACAACACATCTATTTGGAAGGCAGTGTTTTGAATTACTTTAATCAGCTGTTGATAACAGGCTCCTGGAGAGAAGTACTTTGCAGGTACCAAATACAGCTGGATGTCCTGATTTAGCAAGGTTGGAAAATGTGGGGTGGGCGTGGACTTCCAGCCTAGGATCTCATCTATGGGTATGTCTAAACTGCAGCTGGGAGCATGCCTTCCAGGTTGACTACAAACCCACCTGGACCTGCTGCATATGTGCTCGGGTAGCTAGCCCAAGCTGCTCCCTGTGTTATCCTGAGGTACACTGATATTTTTCAGCAGCCTAACTGTTCTTAATCTTTTTAGAGACAAGATAGATGAGGTAATGTCTTTTATTGGAGACACTTCTGTTGTTAAAAGGTACAAGCTTTCAAGTTACACAGATCTGTTCTTCGGGGTTGTGGAAGGAAACTGAGCGTCTGAGCGAAATACAAGTTGGGATAGATTGTTAAGTGGAAGGGGTAACCTATTGGAGGCAGTCACTTGAAATGAAGTGGGAAATTGGGGGTTAGATTGTTGCAGAAGCCTCTCTCCTGCCATCAGCATTTTGCAGGGATTGTGCATTGCTCTGTCAGGCCAAAACTTTGGTGGCAGACATTTTGAGTGGGCCATATCCTCTGGACTGCATCAGAGAGACTGAACATGTCTATTAAGTTGAAACTAAACAAAAAACAGAACAGTGTACGCAGAACATTGCTAACCAAGGTTATGTGACAACAGGTCTATCAAGGGTCTACCTCATCTCCCACAACCACACAGTACACTTTACTATACTGCAGTCTTAACTTCAAAAAAGCAAGTCACAAACTTCCTGAGTTTCCTGTCCGTGAATCTCATTCCACTCTGGGACCCAAATAAGAACCCTGGCTTGAAAGGTTAGAAAATCTATTTATTGCAATGAAGGAAGATTGCACAAAACTACCACAAAACTTGCTATGCTTTTACATTTTGCAGGAAAGAAGGTGCACCATGTTTTTAAAACATTGACTGACATTGGGGATGGTCAGGACTACGAGAAAGCAAAAACAGCAGTTTCAAAATAATTTAGACCACTTTAAAACATTGACTATGAACAATGTGTGTTCTGGCAAGTGCATCACCAAGAAGGAGAAAACGTGGATGAGTACCATGCACACCTATGTTATCTTGCAAGTTCATGTGAATTCACAAATGTGGATCATGAGATTAAGAGGGTGGATAATGCAAAGATGTTTGTCAGCTAAGCTAAGACAAATTCTCTGAGACCTCAATTCACTCTCATTAGAATACTGGACACTGCTCAAGCGAATGAGATGTCAGATTCACATGCTCAACAAATAGAGCAAGTAAATCTGGCAACAAATATTGATACAGCACATGTACTCTACACCAAGGACTCAATCAGAAATTGAGTGTGGTATTCTCAAGACAGTAACCAACCAAACAACCAGCCACAAAGATAACAAATGGAAAGTGCTACAAATATTGAGACTCATACCCACATCAAGGTTATTGCCTAGTAAAAGGGGTGTCATAGTTATGGAAAATGAAACCATTATGCAAAAGTCTATAGATCTACTATTCCCTTATAGGTCAAGAAAAATGTCCAAGAAAGACTTCAAGATCAAGTGAATGCACTTCAAGCTGACAGCTCAGAAGAGGACAGCTCTTATGACTTCACAGTATTCCACAAAAGAACAAAGACTTCCAAGCATATTGTTCAACCACAATGCAACATCATCATAAAAGAAAATGAGACTGAAGTTTTAACTGACACTGGTGCAACAATGAATGTAATGGATCAATGTCACAGAAACTGCTTTTACAACCAGCAGCAACGAAAGTATATGCCTATGGAAATCCAGCCCCACTGACAAATGTGTGGTGTATTCTTGGTTCATTTTGTATTTAAGAAAATGTCTGATAGCAGTATAATGTATGTGGTGGCTAATGACACAGTTACACTGATTAGGGTGCATTAGAACTGATTCAGATGATCCAAATGGTACAACCTAGCAGGCTAAATCCTCCAGTCTCATGAGGACATGTTCAAAGGAATAGGAAAGTTGAAGGAACAGCAAGTAAATTGAACATTGATGACATGGTTCAGCCCATAGTTCTACCACACTGACACATTTCTTTCCATGTCAGAAAGCTGGTGGAAGAAAAATTAGCACACCTGGAAGAGGCTGACATCGAGTGTGTGGAAGGCCCAGAAACCAAAGCAATCAGGCAAAATCTGAATTTGTGCGGATATGCACATACCCAACTGGGGTTTCAAGCATGAAGGACACATCACCCCCACTGCAGATGACATTATTGCTGATCTGAATGGAGTAAAACTTCTTCTCCAAACTCAACCTCCCAACAGAATACCATCATCTTGAGCTTCACCCTGAATCAAGGTAAATAACAACCTTCACCACACATGTGAGTCTACGCCACTATAAAACAACTCCATTTTGGCATTTCTTCAGCCACAGAAATATTTCAAAACACCATATTTTGAAATCCCTGGAGTTCTTAATGTGAGTGATTTGGCTCCACATCTGAAGAGCACATTCAAGTAGCAGCTGTTTTTGAACAACTGCAGAATCTCACATTAAACCCAGACAAATGTGAGTTCAATAAATCTACATTCACATATTTTGGATACACATTCTCCAAAGATGGTGTCTCAGCAGATCCTAAGAAAGTGAAGGACATTCACAATGCCACTGTACCCGCCAACCCCACTGAAGTTAGTAACCTGCTAGGGCTTGCAAATTACTGTGAGCAGATTCATTCTAAGGTTATACACCATAACACAGCTTCTCAGAGGTCTTATCAGGAATGATGCAATATGGGATAGGTCAGGTGAACATCAAAATGCACTTGAAGAATTAAAGAAAACCCTTACCAGTGATGTAGTCAGGTCGTATTTTGATTCCAGTAAGATAATAGAACTTTTAGTAGATGCCTCCTGGTCTATTGGATTAGGAGCAGTCCTCACACAGGTTGACCAGCATAGTAAAATTCACACCATCGCTTATGCCAGCGAGGCTCTGTTAACCACTGAAAAATGATACTTGCAGACAGAAAGGGAAGCTCTTGCTGTAGCATATGGGTATTCCCATTTTCATGATTCTGACAGATCACAAACCTCTTGAATCTATGTCCAACCATTGTTTTTTTTTTTATTTTGCCCACCAGCTCTCATTGACTGGTGGATGCTCAAACTACCAGGTTATGACTATAAAAATATCTATCAGCCTGGAAAGGATAACCCTGCTGGCTACTTACCTCAGGCACCCTATTCCTGAAACAGCTAAAAATCACAGCACTACAGAGAAAGCAGAAGCTCACGTGACCTTCCTCCTGTCACACACCATTCCTAAAGCTCTCTTGTTACAAGACAAAATAAAAACAGCCGCAGGGTCGGACACATCTCCAAATTGTCATCAAAACCATGTGAAGTGGTGAATGGAAAGAATTTCTGCATGGCCCACAACATTTTACTCCTGAAACACAATTTTATCTATGATCTTTTGCCCATGTTAAAGGTGAAACTACTGTCACAGACTATAACCTTCTACTCTAAGATACAATACTTGTATGATCCCACAAAGAACATGGAATAACAATTGATTTGGCTCATGAAGCTCACCAGGGACTGGTGAAAACAAAATCCTTGCTAAGAGAAAAAGTTTGTTTCCCTGGGATTACTAGCCTTTCTGAAACCTGAATTACATCCTGCAGGCTATGCCATATAGCAGTTCCAGGGAAAAAAATCACACTCTTCCATTACTTGTAACTTTTCTGCCCACATCCCCTTGGATAGAAGTTAGCATGGACTTTTCTCATCTCCCTAATGAAAAAAAACAACATTCACTGGTTGTTATAGTTTATAGTGTTATCCTCATTAGGCAGAAGTTGAAGTGGTCAGCACTATTTCTGTCAACATAGTTATACCCAAACTAGACAAGATTTTGTCAGCCTCTGACATACCTGCTGTTAATAAAACAGACAATGGTCCTTCCTTCCAAGGCTCTCAATTGACTAAATTTGCAGAATATCTTAGTTTCAAAAATTGTAAACTTTCTCTACGCTGGCCACAAGCCAATGGAACACTCAAGAAAGCACTACGAAATGCTGCAGCGGATGGACTGGACATAAAATAGGAGTTATTCCTTTTCCTCCGCAGTTAGTCAAGCCACTCCCCACTGTTCAACTGGCCTGGCGCCAGCAATTGTCTTATTCAGCAGACATGTAAGAATAAAATTGCCATGAGTTGAGATAAGAGTGGACGATGAACCTCTATGTCAACATGACAATGAAACAAAGCTTGTCATGAAAACATAGCACAGATGGGCCAAGTTTACATCTTTTAATGTGGGAGACATGGTTCTTGTCAGAAACTTTCAGCCTCACAACAAAGTCTCTATGTTCTTTTATCCTGAGTCTTACAAGACCACAATGGTCAAAGGCACTATGGTCACTGCTCAGAAAGCATTCCATAAAGTCACATGAAATGTATCTCATGTCAAACCAATTCATGGCACGCATTATTTTCTCATTCCAAAAGATGATGATGATAACATAACAGATACTGAACCCCTTATACTCTCTCCAAGTAAAGTGAATGAGTCAACTCCCTGTGCTCCAGAGGCCGAAAGTCACCATTTCTAGAAAAGAAGTAGCTGACAACTTCCAGTGCATTTGAAGAACCATAACATAAGTGACTTTATCGAACGTCTGTGGAGGTGTTGATCAATCAAACATTTGAAACTGCTTCATTTATTCTATATTTGTATTTTATTTATAAGGTGGAAGTATTTCAAAGTAGTGAATTTAATAATTAATTGAAAGCTTTTTGGGAAAAGGATGGATGTGATATTTGTACATAATCCATTCCATGATCCGTGCCAGTCTTTCAGCGTCACAAGTCCATCCCATGTTTTGGTTTTGATTGGAGAGTGCAGTTACTTAGAGTGGTCTGTGCAACCCTACTTTAAAACTTTATACTACATCTATGTGAGTCATTCCAGAAGCTCCTAATCAGTGAGGACAGAACAATAGATAGGATGGAGAATAGGCTGTGAAGGGCCTTGAAAGTAATGACAAGTAGTTTTTGTCTGATATGATAGAGAAGAGGGAGCCAGTGAAGGGATTTAAAAAGAGGGATGCAATGGCCAAACCAACAGACTTGAAAAATGATCTTTGCATCAGTATCCTGAAACATATAAGTGGGACAAGATTACATATATCATATATCAAGGCCAGAAAAAAGGATGTTATAGTAATCAAGACACAAGATAATGAGAGTCTGGACAAGAGTGTTATCTATGTGAATGGATAGGAGAGGCTGTATCTTACAGATTTTATTCAGAAAGAATCGTAAGACAGATGCAGGCTGGATGGGAGCAGTAGCACAGCCAGGTCCGGAGTGCAGGGGGAGCAGCGCTATAAAAAGGCGCCTCCCCCTGTACTCACCCAGCGGCCCTCCGGGTCTTCGGCGGCGGGTCCTCACTCACTCCGGGTCTTCGGCGGTACCCGCCGCCGAAATGCTGCCGAAGACCCGGAGTGCCGCCGGGTGAGTGCAAGAAGTGGCGCTTAAAAAGAAGCGGCGCCTTTTTTTAGTGCTGCTAAAAAAAGGCGCCGCTTCCGCCGCTTCTGCTCACAGGGGGAGCGGCCGCTCCCCCTGCTCCCCCCCAGCTACGCTACTGGATGGGAGGACCAAATTGAAGAGGACACCCATGTTACGGGTTTGAGTAATGGGTAGAATGATGGTGTTTTGCACTGTGATCAAGAAAAGAGGTCACAGGGAGCACTTGTGGGGGAATATTAAGAGCTCTCTTTTAGCCATGGTGATCTTGAGCTGAGAGCTAGACATCCATGAGAAGGTACCAGAGATTTTCATTTGAACAGATGGAGACAGGTCTGGAATAGAGAGTGAACTGTAAATCATCATCACAGAGATGGTAGGTAGATATGGTGTTTGTGAATGAGATTACCAAAGATAAGGGAAACTGGGTGAAGAGAAGGGCTGGAGCCAAGGAATCATCTCTTTGTGGCTTTAGATCTTCCTGTTATGCTTCAGTGTTTGCTGGGATGCTCTTTATCTAGTCCATTATTTTACCTTTCCTGCCTGGTTCCTATAACAATCCCTTTTGATCTAATTTCATAGCAAGCAATCCATCATAAACACACCACAAAGACATGCACCATGTTCACAAATTAATACAGATATTTTCTAGTTCATTATAACATCTATCTGCATTCTTTCTGTGCCTAAACCCTCTGAAATCTGGCCCTGAGTGCCTTAAGCTCCCATTAAAATCAGTAGAAATTCACAGTGGAGCTGGTTGAAAATATTTTGTCCAGAAGTTTTTCAATCCCTCCTTTCCCTGGCCCAAAAAGAGACTTTTCTAATTATACACTTTAAAAAACAACAACAATATTTGAACTTTTACAATTTTTTCAAAAATTAATTCAAAATGAATTTTTGTTTGCATGCTAATTGAATCAAATCTACATTATTTTTTCAATCTGTACCCCCTGCCATTTCCCTCCACCTCTCTCTCTCTCTCTCTCTCTCTTTTCTTTTAAGAAAAGGAAAAGGTGGAGGAGGGAAGAGATGACTAAGAAAAATGAAATTTCTTCTTCAAATTGATTGAAAATGAAAAAAATCATCTTGAATCATATCATTAACAAATAAAAAATTGGAAAGATCCTCAAAAACTTCAGGGCAAAACTGATTTTGTTTTCATTTCGTTCCAGAATGTTTAATTCATATTTTTCAACCAAGCATACATCACATATTTGATAATTAATGCTGAATACATACTTTTTTAATTCCTTAGTAACTCAAACAATACATAATGAATGCATAAAAAAGAAAATAGTGTTTTCTTAGAAAATTGGTTTGTCGTAAAGCAGCAAAGGTACTGGTATGAGCTAGATAAAACCTGGGTTGTTGGATAAAACCACATTGAGATTGAGTGGTATGAACATATCCTTCAAATAACAGTATTGTAAGGATAAGCCCTTGCGTAGGACAAAAGGAGGATGTGAACTCAGAAGATTTTGCTGAGTTATGTGTGTGTGCAAGTGTGTATGTGTGGGAAGGCAGAATACAGAGGACCAGAGAGATAGACAGAAAGTCTGAAGCAGCAGACCCTGAAAAAAACCTAGAGCAAGATTTTTGCTCCGAGGTGCAGGCTAAAAAGGGTGCTCTTCATGCTGTAAGGAAAAGAAGTATGGTAGTTTCCTGCTACCGGATTCCTTCTGCATTCAGAGACACAGAACTTTGTACATTCTTTGTAAATACATAAATTTGCGTCAAAGAAATACCTTACTATGACCAATTTCTACGTGCAACTGAAACATCCCCAGGGCCCCAAACTTTGACAAACTGCTCAGGTAGAAAAGGGGCAACAGTACAGAGGACATTTCATGCAGCTTTTATAGGATAGCATGCACAACTAGCTTGGAAGTTTGATACAGTTTGGGAATTAAAGTAACTTTAACAAGCAGAACAGGAGATTTCAGTCAGTGATGACATGGGAGCTCAATATACTGTAAAGCCCAAGTTTAAAAGCATTCGACAATTGTCTTCAACTAGCAGACTGAGAGAATGACAGCCACAACAGACATACAGCTAGATTTTAAAAGCATAGTTTTCAAAACCCATTTTATTTTTCTTGGGTTGATGTGTTGCACTATGACATATCATGTCAGACTGTGTCAACAGAGCAATTTAATAAAAGGTTTTCTTAAAAATCACAGCAAAGGAAACTGCTATTTGGAGTAAACACAAACTTTTCAAGACTAACACACACACATGCACACATACACACACACACGCACACACACACACACATACACAGTTTAAGTCATCCAGCCAAAAGTTTTTGTGGCTAATTAGTGCCACACGATCTTTCTCAGTCTATGGATTGTGTCAGCTTTTAAAGTTACAGCATTATAAAAATATGCTGCATATACATATGGATGCCAGAGCAATAAACAATTTTTTTTAAATGATCATTCACACAGTTTAGCATATAAATGACAAATGCAAGTACTGCTTTGTAAAAACTGGGTGATGTTTTCTAGTTTACTTTGCTTCATGTACCAATATCTTCCATCTTATTGATTATAGTTCTTCTCATTAATAAGCCTCCAATGGTACAGAATGCAGTAACCGAAGGGCTTAGGAGCAAGCATCCAAAAATGGAATTTTGTCCTCAAAGGCAGAAACTTTTAACTCCAGTCTTACCACTGCTGCACTTGTTACAACTTGAATATTTTGCATTTTATTGGAGAGAACATAAAACATTTTTGCAATCTGTGAGAGGGGGAAAAACGTTCACTGGTACATTGATGGTCTCCAACATGATTAAAGACTAAATAAATAGTAGAGTTATGCAAACGTTTTCACCAGTAAAGCAAAATGTTAAGTTTAGGCTTTTCTTATGACAGTTAACAGGTTAGTGCTATGGTACCTTAATATTCCACCTGGCTTACAGGAAAGATATTTCTTATTTTTTGTAAAGAAACTTTATGAGCGCCACTCAGCACAGGAGACAAGGAACAGATTCAGGAAGTCAGTTACAGCTCCTTGATTCCAAGGAGCTGAGGGGTTGAACTAACTTATGCAACTGGTGCAGAGTTTCTAATGGACCTTAGGCCAGTAAAAAAATAAATAGATGCAGTAGCACTTTCAGATGACACCACTTCCCATCCTCAAGCACATAGAATCATAGGAGAATCATAGAATCATAGAAGATTAGGATTGGAAGAGACCTCAGGACATCATCTAGTCCAACCCCCTGCTCAAAGCAGGACCAACCCCAACTAAATCATCCCAGACAGGGCTTTTTCAAGCTGGGCTTTAAACACCTCTAAGGAAGGTGATTCCACCACCTCCCTAGGTAACCCATTCCAGTGCTTCACCACCCTCCTAGTGAAATAGCTTTTCCTAATATTCAACCTAGACCTCCTGCACTGCAACTTGAGTCCATTGATTGTTGTTCTGTCATCTGCCACCTCTGAGAACAGCCTAGCTCCGTCCTCTTTTGAAGCCCCCGTCAGGTAGTTGAAGGCTGCTATCAAATCCCCCCTCACTCTTCTCTTCTGCAGACTAAATAAGCCCAGTTCCCTCAGCCTCTCCTCATAAATCATGTGCCCCAACCCCCTAATAATGTTTGTTGCCCTCCTCTGGACTCTCTCCAATTTATCCACATCCCTTCTGTAGTGGGGGGTGCAAAACTGGATGCCATACTCCAGATGTGGCCTTACCAATGGAGGGGAATAATTGCTTCCCTCGATCTGCTGGCAATGCGCCTACTAATGCAGCCCAATATGCCATTAGCCTTCTTGGCAACAAGGGCACACTGCTGACTCATATCCAGCTTCTTGTCCACTGTAATCCCCAGGTCCTTTTCTGCAGAACTGCTGCTTAGCCAGTCGGTCCCTAGTCTGTAGCAGTGCATGGGATTCTTCCGTCCTACGTGCAGGACTCTGAGCTTGTCCTTGTACTTGCCCTCCTACCCCTAATAAGTTTCCGGCACTGGAGTAGAAGTTGCTGGCACACGACCCACCTCCACCAGCTTTAAACCAGTGAGGTGTTCCCTTCCGGGGAATTCTCTTCTGGCCACTACTTATGGCCACATTCTAGCCCCTTTGCACCCGCTGTGTGATCTAAATAGTCTAGATGTCAATAGACAATCTAGTCCAATGTTTTTTAAATTTAATTCAGTTTGCAGACTATGGCAAGTCCTGTAGTACAGATGGAATGTAAAGGCTCCCCAGCTGTATGATAATAGCTATGGGATCTCCAAACCTAGGGTATTGACTAACCAAATTAATTTTAAAAATGTTATATTAAATTACATCAATCCAAGCACTGCCACCTTTGAAAGCACTATTGGTACTTCTGGGAATAATATCACATTCTCTGAGCACACTGATGTACTTGCAATGTAATGTACTTCCTTTCTGAGAGTCCCTGTGGGCAGCAAAGTAATTCAGGATCCATATTTATATACATAAAATTACAGAGAGAGAGAAGCTCAAAGCAGGGCTCCAAATGTTATTTATATATTTATATTCATATATATTGATATCCATCTATCTATCTATATATATATGACCTATCTTTATTATATTATCCACAGTTTATGTATCATATACACCTTTTTCTCATAAATATATACTATCTGCACATCCTTAATCCTCTAAAAAGTTGTATCTCTCCATTGAGTATTCCAGAAGGGTTTGCAGAGTATGCAAAATCGTGTGGAAATCTGTATTATATTTATAGTGTATAATGTTGTATAGCCTGTGCCCTGAAGGACCTGCAAAATAAGTAAAGTAATGGCCAGTGTCTATTAAAAACTAATAACTTTCCTAATTCAATTTTGAAAAACAAAGGAGTATTGGAGTTATGCCACTCCAGCAAATAAGTCCAATGCTAGAAAATGGAATGTGAGCTTTTGCATTTCTGTAACTCAAGCTTAGCTGAGCCAAATTTTCCCAGCTGTTGGGAAAATATTTGCTCTGAAACTGAAATAAAAAATGTCATGTTTATTGCCACAAGCAACTTTTGATTCCTAAGTGATAGTGATAAGTGAGTGGATGTAAGGACTAATAATAAAAACCTTAACCAGAGCACCCAAGTGAAATGCTACTATTCATAGAGCAGCATACACATTTATTAGAAGCTTGATGTTTTTTAAAAAAGGAAAGCCTATGATTAGGTTTAGAAAAAAGAAGAAAGCAGTAAATTTAATTAAATAATCTTAATTGTATGAAGTTATAAGAGGACAAGTAGTCACAGGGCCAACTGTAGCCCTTTTGTAAGCCAGTGCAACAATTTCAGGGAAGATGCATCCATTTACAACAGAGCTCAGCTGGGCTTGGAATCTTTATTTTTAATTGCTTATTCATAAAAAAGACTCAGTTTACAGTACTTGCACACCTAATCTTATTACATCTGATATAAACTGACAATTATTAATTGTATAGACAAATCCTTATTGAACATAATTACTCATCAGTAACACTACTGAATCAATTAATCTTATGGTATCTCAATTTTAATTTCACGGTTCTGCAGCATTCAAAAAAACACTGAAAAAAATAACTGTAACCCACATGCCTACACTGCAGCATTTGATTTTTTTTTTAAGTTCAAACACAAGGCAGAGAAGCAGTGTAGAGGAAACATGGATTTTAGTTGGAGTACTCTGTCTCTGCACACACACAGAGAGCACGGCAAGGCCCTAAGTAGGAGGGCGCAGAGACACCTAGAGGAAGGGTGTACTAGTTACTAAACAGGCTCAGTAACTGTTTCTGAAAATATACTGAAAGTTCCCATTAAGGCCAAGCAATCTTGCAAGGCCCATATATGCTCCAGCTGAGCCAACTGGAGATCAGTGGAAAAGATTATAACTATGTCAGTTGGAGTTACAGGATCAAAAGAGGCATCTGCTGTGAAGGCTGCATTATAATAACTGTACCCCTCCGGATACAGACTACAGATTCCCTTCATTGCTAGAAACCAAGAAGACAGTCAACTATTGCCTCAAGAACTGGCATTGCTGGAGGATGTAGGGATTTTCAGACTGTTGTTTGCCTGAGGAGATTCTGAAACATTGGAGGTAAAATGAGAAGTTATCATCTCCCCAGGTTCACATGTTACAAGCACACAAATCTATGTTACAAAAACATTAAGACTGCAAATTCTAGAACTCTGAAATTAGGAAATGGCAGAATTAAGATTGCCCATGCAACCTTAATTTGGTCCCCTTGTGCATCTGAACTAATACAATCTTCAATTACATTATCAGATACTATTTTTTTCCAAAGGACCCATCTCATTCAGTGCACAGAAAGGATGGTGCTCAATTAATGAGCAGCTCTTTAATATTTTGTTTTATCCTCATTGTTCAATACGCGGCATCATGCCTTATTGACTGCAAGCTATTCAAGACCTTGCTATGAAGACAAGGTTACATGGGCAACCTTATCTATGCATTTCCTAGTTTTCAGAAGTTTGTGTTTCGCTCAACTTAATGTTCTGCAAGGGAACAACATACCACCAAACAACCTTAACTTTGCGTTAACATAGTGTTTGGGGGCTTTTTTGTTGCAGTTTAATAAATTAATATTTTCGGGAGACAGTAACTTGGGAACTCCTTAGTCCTGTGGTTCTCAAACTTTTTTTTTCACGGACCACTTGAAAATTGCTGAGGGTCTCAGCGGACCATTTAATGATCTTTCCAAGTGTTGTTTGTACCGTTAGCTAACTATTGTAAAGTGCTTTGGATAAAAGCGCTACATAAAAAAAACCCCTGAATAATAATTAACATTTTTTTGTTCTACAAATAAAAGTACACAACTCATATTTTAATATCAGTAGTCTTACCTTTCTAATGCGATGGATGTACCCTCTCTCCCCTGCCGTGGCAGCTCCCGAACTGGGGCTGGGAAGGCGGGGGGTCTCTCCCCCCCACACCACAGAAGCCACAGAGCTGAGGTTGGGAAGGAGCAGGGGGTGGTGTCTCTCCCCAGCAGCCACAGCCTTGGAACTGGGGAAAGTTGCCTCTTTCTCTAGCCACCACAGCCCTGCACATCCCAAATTCCACCCACCCCCTCTTCTCACCCTACCTACTCTCTATTCCCCCCCAAGGCCACAACCTCACCTTACATGTTCATCTTCTCCAGGGTCCAGGCATCTAATTAGGTGGGTGGCCCTTCATTCTCTTGTGTGCGGCTACCCAGGCGCACACCCTAGAGGGAACTATCCGTGGACCACCGGAATGGAGCTCGTGGACCACTGGTGGTTCGTGGACCACAGTTTGAGAACCTCTGCCTTAGTCAAATGAAATTTTAAATTAAGCTGAAAAGTGTCCAATAATTTTGGGTGCCCTGTTTGAGATGACTAGTCCCTGATTTTCCCGCTTCGTCTGCTGTGTAATGTTATACTTAACCTTATAGAGCACTTTGTATGTTCAAAGCACAACTCCCATTGTCTTTATTAAAACTGTGAGTTCTTAACACCCCTATAAAACAGATCCAAGAGGCTCAATTTGGCCACCCAGAAAATGGGGAACACACAATTAGTGACCACCTGTGAAACATATGGTTTAAGTGACTTGCCCAGTATCACATAGGAACTCTTTGACAGAGGCAGGGATAGAATCCAATCCTCAGTCTCCTTGGCCAGCCAATTCTAGCCTCCCACTCCCAGATCACACTGCTCATTTCATCCCTAGTCTCCCAATCCTAGTCTCCCCAAATCCTCCAGACTCAAAGTTTCAGTGTATCCCTTTCCCCGACAAGCTTTTTGTCCCAGTCGACTCTGCCAGTGGCTTCCTCCCTACCCCCCCCCCACCACCACCCCCAGTCTGACTCTTCTCTTCTGAATTTGAATCAACTGGCTTGCTCTCCCCACTGCCTTGGCACCAGCAAATAGTACACTGAAAGCACAAGAGAGACAGGCTCCCTGTTCTCGGTTCCAGTGCCCAGCCCCATCTCAGCCTTTTTCACCCAGGATGGAGCAAAAATTGCAGTGCAAGTCTACTTCAGACTCTACAGTCCAGAGAATTTAGCTGTGATGCTCTAATTACTCTTTGAGCATGTGTGAACAGAGATTTTTCAAAGGGCTATATTTAGCCAAGTTTCAGCAGACTTGCACTGGGACATGAAAAGGCACACCCCTAATGCCAAGGCCACCCCCCGCCCACCCCCTACCAAATGTAAACTCCATGCGCCAAAGCCTGGGGCACTAGAGCTTCTCAAAGAAACGTTTTCCTATATGAAAGCAATTCTGACAATCAATGTAATTTGCCCTAATCTTATTCTCAGAAATGACGGAACCATTATGTTGAAACTTTCCTGAAAGAGTCAGACTGAGGCACATATTTAGCATGGAAAATTTCAACCCAAATGATTAAAGTTCAGTAAAGTTATATGCAACTGAAAACAGGATTTTACAATGGGAAGTGTTGGGCAACCGTGGAGGCAGAGACAGTAGTGCACATGCAGTGAATTTCTTTAAATTAAGATTTGTCAAGTCTATTTTTTCAGAAAAGAACAAAATGAGAAAAAGCACAAAACATAAATTAAAGAAACAAAAAGTAAGACAATTCCAGTCCCCAAGCATTATACCACTAGCATCTCAACAGTCAGTCACACAAACACACTAATACATCCACTAACACTTTCACTTTGTAGGCTTTATCTAAAATTGAATTGATAGTTATGTGTTAAACTAAAGTGTACCTAGGGAGTGAGCTTAGCTACTGTGGTGCTACAGTTTTCAGATCAATAGGATGGAATTACCCTTTATGAGTCTCTTAGATTGGGAGACTCTTAGGAGCACACAGAGAATGACTACAGTGACCACAAACACAGGTAGAAGTAAAAAATCTTGTTTGTATTATAAGTTACACTCACATACACATATACACAACCCGAGAGAGCCCAAGCAATAGCCAATGCTGTATTTATACTCACGTACCCAAAAATGTTATAGAATCTGGTGCATCTATCAACAGGGGGTCATTCAGAGAGGGTTGGTTCCTGCTGGGGCATTCCCAATGAGGTCTTCCCTGGGGGTCTTCCCACCCTCTTCATACCAGGGAACCTCTTTCATCTTTTTGTTCTGACCACAGATAGCACCATATGCATGAGGTTTCCAACCTCCTTTTCCTTATCTGTACTTCCACACTCCATACATTTTGGTGTGCCCTGCTTTTCATAGGTTGTTCTCTTAGCTCCCCTTTTTCTTATTAACATTTCAGTAACATTTACATAAATATGTTCCCATGGTAATCTGCGGTCAGATCAGAACTTTCTGCAATGTTACGATCAGGTGTCTTGCAGTCCGGATGGGTACCTTGTGACCTGTTTTCCTGAAACATCATCTACTGGCACATCCTTTACAGTAATCCTGTGGTTTTATTGTCATAGGGTCAGTCTTAGGTCACCCATTCATGTCAAGTCTCCTTAAGTCTGAGGCCTACTGTGGCTAAACTGAAATCTTACAGGCCTTAGCCCATAGGCTTTTCATTGCAGCCTTATTTTACTTATATACCTCATACACACTCGTCTCTCCTAAATACTTGTCAACTTATAACATATGAGTTAACCATGACAATAGAAAACACAATTAAATGATAAAATGAAATAATAGGCTGCAAATTCAACAATACTATCAACTTCAACGCATGCACCCAAGAACTGAAAATCACATTGCTTCACTATTGAGAATAATGATGTCATGCCAAACTCGTAAAATCTCTATACCACTCCTCATCAGCATGTAGACAAGAAGTAACTGGGTTAGTTATAGCAACAGATTTAGGTTAGATATCAGGGGGGAAAATTGCAGCTATAAAGATTGGTAACTGCTGGAATAGGTTTACAAGGATGGTTGTGGAATCCCCACCTTTGCAGTTTTTCAGAACAGGTTAGACCAGGGATTGGCAACCTTTGTCCCACAGCCCGCCAGGGTAAGTCCCCTGGCAGGTCGGTCTGGTTTGTTTACCTGCCGCGTCCACAGGTTCGGCCGATCGCAGCTCCCACTGGCCACGGTTCGCCGCTCCAGGCCAATGGGGGCTGCAGAAAGCTGCGGCCAGCACATCCCTCAGCCCATGCTGCTTCCCCAGCCCCCATTGGCCTGGAGTGGCAAACCGCGGCCAATGGGAGCTGCGATCAGCCGAACATACAGACGTGGCAGGTAAACAAACTGGCCCAGCCTACCAGGGGGCTTACCCTGGCGGACCGCGGGCCAAAGGTTGCTGATCCCTGGGTTAGACAAACATCTATCAGGGATGGTCTAGGTGTACTTGGTCCTGCCTTAGTGTGGGGAGATAAACTAGATGGGGTCCCTTTGAGACCTACATTTTTACAGTTCTGTGTATGTGCTTGAAACTATCTGAGCTGTTGTGTCCTGACTAATTAAAAAGGGAATGGTTCTTTGTCTGAAAACTGCAAAATTAGGAAACTAAATGTATTGCTAGAACTGATGGAATTATTCACAGAAAACAGTTTAATAATAAAATTTAGCCATGATTCTGTTGAATCATTTGGAAACAGATCGTGATTTTGACAAGTTTGTTCATAATTTTAAGTTATTCAGATATACCGTTCAAAGCAATTTCAGGCTATTGATTGCTTACAGACTATTGAGTCCAAGTAGTGCTTTGGGTATTCAATATTCTGTACTTGCCTGTCAAAATGTATGAATGGTTATGTAAGTTATGTGGCCCCAATGCTCAAATCCATCTGAGCTGTGCCCAATGCATGGGACTCAATTAAAAGGTGGCAGGCACAAGTGGCTTCATGACACTTCCATAATTCTGGGGCCAGTCCAAAGTTGGTTTAGTTCCCTGGTTTAGATTGCATAGTTTTCTGGCTGCAAGAGGCTATTGAGGAAGCCAGGACATAGACATTCTCTGGTCATGCTGCCTTTATCCCTGGCTATGCCCCCTGTGCGGGCAGCTATGATGGGTGATGTAGAATTGCTACAGCAGCTCTGTGCCATTTAAGCTTCCTAACCCTGATAGACTTGAAAATTAGGCCAAGTCTATCATTTTTACCTTTGATTAGAATAAACAGAAGCAGCACCTGAACTGGGGCATTGAATCCCATAGAGTGAGGATGGAAACCCTTTTGGGTGAGTGAAGGGTAGCAGGAGGTAGACAGGCTCAGAAAAGTTTAGAACACTTCAAACCTTTCTTTTCCTCTCTGCAACAAGACAGAGCATTACACTGTAGCTACATTGATTGACCCCAGATTTAAAAACACCTGGTTGAGAAGAAGAAAAGAAAGAGATAAGCCAATCACAGCTATTTTTATTGGCTGTGTACAGCACACTTTTCATTCAATTATCTTTTGCCACATTCACACCAAATAATCTCATTTGATTAATTACCTCAGTGGCAGGATCAACCAGGTATAACAACAGTCAACCATCCATGCTACTGGGTTTGTCAACCAGGTGGGATCATCAGGAAAGAGATTGTGCCATCCCGGACATCATCTTGCTATGCACCAGTGTAGTACTAGTTGTGTCTGTAATTCATAAAAGACATGCTTTTTTATTGTTTGGAAAAAGGGTTAGACACATTACGGTGAGTATTTTTATGTATGTTTAATTTCCCACTCTGCATTACTGACTTTAAATCCTGATTAGTGGTTTAACTAAAATATACATGAAAAAAGAAGAACATATCCCACCTCTGTGTCTAGTGTAATAATGTGAAGGTAAAACAGACGGAAATGGTAGATTTTCAATCTTCATTGTGAGATGATGGGACAGCAGAGGCATCAGGGAGACTTATGCTGAGTTCAAGAGACTTAAAGTGTCTGGGTTTATCTGGGATTTATGAAATTGTAATCCTGTTTCTTAAAATAGTGGAACGTAAATCACTGTCACCTGCCCTTGTTTCCATAACTCAGTCTGATCACCCAAATCTCATAGCTTACTTTCTTTAAATTGTCTTCCTGGAACATATGCTCAGTTAATGACTGTTGATCAGGGAAGTCTAATGGCAATAGATTATAGGTTTACATTTAAATTCCAAAGTAGTTAATCTAATAACTAGTTTTTAGTCAAACCAATTGTCATAAATATAAAGGGAAGGGTAATAACTTTTATGTATGTAGTAATATAAAATCCCTCCTGGCCAGAGGTACAGAATCATTTATCTGTAAGGGGTTAAGAAGCTCAAATAACCTAGTTGGCACCTGGCTAGAAGGACCAATGGGGGAAGAATATACTTTCAAATCTGGGGGCAGGGGTGTTTATGCTCTTTGTTGTGTTGTCTCTGGGACAGAGAGGGACCAGGGCAGGAAAAACCATCTCCTAAAACCATACCTGAAATGAGCATCTAAGTTTACAAAAATTGTAAGTAAAGCAAGGAAAGACGTTAGATTATCTTTTGTTTTAGCTTGTGAATTTTCCCTGTGCTAAGAGGGAGTTTTATTCCTCTTTTTTGTAACTTTTGAGCGAAGCCTAGAGGGGAATACTCTGTGTTTTAAATCTTTTTATTTGCCCTGTAAAGTTACCTTCCATCCTGATTTTACAGGTGTGATTCTTTAAAAAAAAAAAATTCTTCTTTTAAGAACCTGATTGATTTGCAGTGTCCTAAAGACCAATTGGTTAATATATTATTCTCAAGCCTCCCCAGGAAAGGGGGTGAAGGGGCTTGGGAAGATATTTTGGGGGAGATAGGGCTCCAAGTGGCCCCTCCCTGAATGTTTATTTAAATCACTTGGTGGTGGCAGCAATACCGTTCAAGGACAAGGAAAGGAATTTGTGCTTTGGGGAAGTTTTTAACCAAAGCTGGTAGAAATAAGCTTAGGGGGTCTTAAATGTGGGTCCCCACATCTGTACCCTAGAGTTCAGAGTGGGGAGGGAACCCTGACACCAATAATTTCATTAATGTCAGATTTTCTTTCCTAGGCTCTCTCTGTGCCTTTGAAGAAGCCATGATTTTTTTTAAAATTTGTATTCTGACTCTTTCTTTTATCTAGTTCCCATTTTAGTTTAAAATGACACCTGGTGAAGTTTTTCTTTAAATCAGGGAAGTAGGACAGGTAAAATTGAAACTAGATCTAAAATGGGTTCACACATTTCCACCACATCACCATGTCATGACAAACAACTGTATCCAACTGAATTCCCAGATTTTTTTTGCCATTAGAATCCTTCACATAATGGTGTCATCATTCAGCCACATTTTAACACCTAGAATTTTAATTTAAAAATAAAAGAAAACAAACAAAAAAATTAGGGATGTGAAAAAACTTACTGAACACAGGAAAGACAACAAACCTTCCATCTTGGACCCTGATGCTGCAATGAGATCCAAATGGGTATATCCATGTACCCATATGTTGACCAATTTATACTAACTAGCCTCTATCAAGCTATGTATCATATTAATAACCCATATTATCGAGACTATATATGTTAGCATGCATTAAGAACAAATATTATAGCAGTTATATAATCTAAATTTGCCTATAATTTTACTAAAATTTGGTTCACTTATGCTAAGTATCTCATAACATTTTGGATTAGCTGAAGTAAATTTTGGTTTAAGTGGATAGGAAAGCTGTGTGGATCAGGACATATGATTATTTTAATACAGCAACAAATAGGAAGTTTTTCTCACAGAACGGTACTGGAATGTCCCAAAGGAAGCAGTTAGGATATATAATTATTCTAAACTAGTACAAACCTAAGAGGTGCCATCGTGCCCTTTGGAAACCGGAATGCATGTGATCAGAACACAGAGATAAGGGGTATATCATAGTATCAGGAAAACAGGGTAGAAAGCTGATCGGTTAAATCTAGTATCAGAGGAGTAGCCATATTTGTAGCTTCTACAGATCCAGACTAAGAGTCCCGTGGCACCTTATAGACTAACAGACGTATTGGAGCATAAGCTTTCGTGGGTGAATACCCACTTCGTCGGATGCATGCAGTGGAAAACTGCATGCAGCCGATGAAGTGGGTATTCACCCAAGAAAGCTTATGCTCCAATATGTCTGTTAGTCTATAAGGTGCCACAGGACTCTTTATAGCTTCAGTTAAATCTAGTTTCAGATTACTTATATAGTACATTTTACTTGTAAACAGGTAGGGTATAAAAAAGATGGCTTTAGAGAAGTAACTTCGGGAACACACCTGCTGCATCAAGTGATTGTAATAACATTACATGAACCAGCTTCCCAGAGACTGGTATCATACTGAACCTTTTTCCTGTACTACAGTATATTGTTATTGGTTTATAACAATAAACATGACTGATACTGGTCATTTGTTCTCTTGAATATATTTCATAATGCACTAAGGTGTGGTCAACAAATGACTATACAATTTATCAACACACATGAATCTCATAACCTCAATGGGACTCCAGCATGGAGGGCTCCAGTGTGGAGGGCTCCAGCATACCCATCTTATTGCACAATCAAGGCCCTGCAATGGAAAAATTAAGTTACTAAACCACTACTGACGGACCATACAGCATTATCCAAGAAATATACACTGGAAATCCTTTATCTCATATAAGAGACCCTGTGAGACTGGCTGAGTATAGAAACACCTTCCCCCTCCCTCCTCCCCAACTTTCCCTGTCTCCTTTATCTCCATTTTTATGTTGCAGTGTTTACCCTAAGAGTGACTCCGATTTAATTTTATTCTTTGGGGTGGAAGGTAGTTTTTTTAAATTTTCTGAGATGCTCAGAGGGTACTGATTCCATATTAAGTAATTAACACAGGGGAAGGGCAGAGAACACTATAATGCACGTGTCATGCTGTTTGACTTTTTTTTACTCTACAAGCCATGAAGGCACTATAATGATGACTGTGGTATAAAACCTCAATACAGTGAGGGTAAAAGTACTGCAATTATTGGGGAAAAACCTTTTGCTTTGGATTCTAGTTTTCATTAATACTGTTGTACTCTATATAGGTTTGGTTTCTGAAAATACCTAAAAACTTGCAAACATCTCACAAAAAGCTTAGAGAAACATTTAGATTGTGACTTTAGACACAGCCCTGAGCAATGAATGCTGCATAAATTACGTCACCCCAGGAGTAGCTCTGGGAGACACTGAGATTCAGAGCCCTTCTATTAATCACTATTCCTCCCCAGCTTTGCTACTCTTGCTCTGGATTGGAGTTTGCAAATATTTGTTCCTGGTCCATAGCAACAGAAAGTTACACACCCCCACAACTGGCCAGTTGTGCTGAAAGGTGAGAGCATGTGTTGATGGAAAAAAGAAGTTTCTGCAAGTCTCTACTCCTCCCCACCTGCTGTAGTAAGCAGACATGAGCCACTCTCTCTCCTATGGGCTGAGTAGGGTGACCAGACAGCAAATGTGAAAAATCAGGATGCGGGGTGGGGGGTAATAGGAGCCTATATAAGAAAAAGACCCAAAAATCGGGACTGTCCCTATAAAATCGAGACATCTGGTCACCCTAGGGCTGAGATCCAAGGTCTGAATAGCTTCAGGTTTCAGGAAAGTTCCTACTCCCTTCTCTGAGTAGATGCCAGAGGTCACAACATAGCCCTTAGGATAAATTGTAGGAAGAGATCTGTAAAGGAAACTCTAACCTAAACTTCATTATATATCATACTTAGCACAATGAGATCATGCCACACAGTACAGACCTTAAGCCTTTCACTCATTATTGTGCCTAGGTTTCTCCACCATTGCTAAGAAATTGCAATCTTCACTGTTCATTTTACCATGCAAATAGCAGTTTACTGAAATGAACAGGTTAAATTAAAAATATGTAAGAATAGCTAATGCATATGTGCATTTTGGCAAGAATATACACCAACTGCAAAGCCTGCTGTGTACAGAGCACAATACAGGAACATAGCCAAGTAAGTAAACATCAAATGAAGGATTATCCTTATTTGTGAGGAATCCAGTCCAGTAGGAATATGAAGCAGGAGTTTCAGCATTAAAGTAGTGGTGGAGGGCTTCCAGGTGAGCTAAAAGTAAATCTGCCAGTAGTAATACTTTAACAGCTAAAAACAAAGTTTCAGCTAAATGAATCAAAGCCTCACAGTTGTTAGGAAAAGCCATTAATATAAAAGGAGAAGCCGCAAGATTATAGAACTAAGTACTCTCAGGTGGTCACATAGAAATCCTAAGCAGACTCAAAACTTTTAAATCAGACGAAGACCAATATCTGCAGATTGGCCTGCTCATCTTCTTTCAGCTATCCAATCACAGCCTTTTTTTATTGCAACCTACCACAATACTGAGATTTGCAGCAAATATTGCCAACTCAGGAGGTTTGGGTATTTCAGATAAGCATCTATCTTTCAGGTACTTACTCAAACTGAAACTTTTAAGCTTTGCTTGTCACTAGTCACAGTTTAAGTTAAGAGGTAAAATTTTCAATAGTACATAAGTGGTTTAGGAGCCTAGATGCAGATCTTCAAAGATCTGCCTAATTTTCACTGAAATCACATAAAGGCACCTTGTTACCTGGAGTTCTTTCAACCCAAAGCTCTTGGTAACTTTACTCTGTAGGAGGCGATGTCAGGAAATAAATCAAGGGAGTCGGCCGTCTGACCAATAGATGTTTGGCACAAACAGGACAAAACAAGAGTGCTCTCACTTAAAGGTATACTTTACTTAGTCTCAAGCACTTACACACATCCGCAATAGGTTAGTAAAACACCCATAGCCCTCAATAGTTACTGAGGTTGGGTGTGGCTCTCAAATGGCAAAGCGGCAATCTTCTGATGACCAATCCTCAGTTTGGTGGTGGGGACCACAAGATGTGTCCACAGGGAGAGTCCCTGAACAGTCTAACTATCCCAAACTTTCGTCCCTCATTTATTCATTAGTATTACAACAACACATCATGCAAAGAAAACTTGTTAAGCAAGCAATTACAAAGGTGAAGCAAGAGATTTCCTTCTGATCATCAATTAGCCAGATGTGTTTTTTCAGAGTTTGAATGCCTTGAGGCCCTGACAGATACATCCCTGAGAACACATATAGACAAGCTTCCTGTTTTCCTAAAATGCATATCTCGGCAATTTCAACAGAGATCTCATCATGAAGGACTTGGGATCAAGCTGCTTTTTCTGTGGCACCCAAACCCCCTTCCCTCCCAACTCCGTCATGCTAAGGCTGCTGCATAGGCCCACTTACGGCCTGCTAGCTTGGCTACTTTTAGCAATAAGCAGTAGTTTAATATTTTTTAAAGAGTACATAGGTGTTTTAGGAGCCTAGACCCAGATCTGCCTAATTTTCACTGAAATCACATAAAGGCACCTCAATTCCTTTAAGGCCCTAAGTCCCACTTTCAAAAGTGAGAATCCTATTCTTAAATATTCATAGAATCATAGAATCTCAGGGTTGGAAGGGACCTCAGGAGGTCATCTAGTCCAACCCCCTGCTCAAAGCAGGACCAAACCCAACTAAATCATCCCAGCCAGGGCTTTGCCAAGCCTGACCTTAAAAACCTCTAAGGAAGGAGATTCCACCACCTCCCTAGGTAACCCATTCCAGTGCTTCACCACCCTACTAGTGAAAAAGTTTTTCCTAATATCCAACCTAAACCTCCCCCTCTGCAACTTGAGACCATTACTCCTTGTTCTGTCATCTTCTACCACTGAGAACAGTCTAGATCCATCCTCTTTGGAACCCCCTTTCAGGTAGTTGAAAGCAGCTATCAAATCCCCCCATATTCTTCTCTTCTTGAGGCTAAACAATCCCAGTTCCCTCAGCCTCTCCTCATAAGTCATGTGCTCCAGCCCCCTAATCAGTTTTGTTGCCCTCCACTGGACTCTTTCCAATTTATCCACATCCTTCTTGTAGTGTGGGGCCCAAAACTGGACACAGTATTCCAAATGAGGCCTCACCAGTGCCGAATAGAAGGGAATAATCACATCCCTCGATCTGCTGGAAATGCCCCTACTTATACAGCCCAAAATGCCGTTAGCCTTCTTGGCAACAAGGGCACACTGTTGACTCATATTCAGCTTTTCGTCCACTCTAACAACTAGGTCCTTTTCTGCAGAACCGCTGCCCAGCCATTCGGTCCCTAGTCTGTAGCAATGCATGGGATTCTTCCGTCCTAAGTGCAGGACTCTGCACTTGTCCTTGTTGAACCTCATCAGATTTCTTTTGGCCCAATCCTCTAATTTGTCTAGGTCCCTCTGTATCCTATCCCTACCCTCCAGCGTATCAACCACTCCTCCCAGTTTAGTGTCATCTGCAAACTTGCTAAGGGTGCAGTCCACACAATCCTCCAGATTGTTGATGAAGATATTGAACAAAACCGGCCCCAGCACTGACCCTTGGGGCACTCTACTTGATACCGGCTGCCAACTAGACAAGGAGCCAATGATCACTACCCGTTGAGCGTGACCATCCAGCCAGTTTTCTATCCACCTTACCGTCCATTCATCCAGCCCATACTTCTTTAACTTGCTGGCAAGAACACTGTGGGAGACTGTATCAAAAGCTTTGCTAAAGTCAAGAAATAACACATCCACTGCTTTCCCCTCATCCACAGAGCCAGTTATCTCATCATAGAAGGCAATTAGGTTAGTCAGGCATGACTTGCCCTTGGTGAATCCATGCTGACTGTTCCTGATCACTTTCCCCTCCTTTAAGTGGTTCAGAAATGATTCCTTGAGGACCTGTTCCATGATTTTTCCAGGGACTGAGTTGAGACTGACTTGCCTGTAGTTCCCCGGATCTTCCTTCTTCCCTTTTTTAAAGATTGGCACTACATTAGCTTTTTTCCAGTCATCCAGGACCTCCCCCGATTGCCATGATTTGTCAAAGATAATGGCCAATGGCTCTGCAATCACATCGGCCAACTCCTTTAGCACCCTCGGATGCAGTGCATCCGTTCCCATGGACTTGTGCTCATCCAGCTTTTCTAAATAGTCCAGAACTACTTCTTTCTCCACAGAGGGCTGGTCACCTCCTCCCCATACCGTGCTGCGGAATGCAGCCGCCTGGGAGCTGACCTTGTCTGTGAAGACAGAGGCAAAAAAAGCATTGAGTACACTAGCTTTCTCCACATCCTCTGTCACTAGGTTCCCTCCCTCATTCAGCAAGAGGCCCACACTTTCCTTGACTTTCTTCTTGTTGCTTACATACCTGAAGAAACCCTTCTTATTACTCCTCACATCTCCAGCTAGCTGCAACTCCAAGTGTGATTTGGCCTTCCTAATTTCACTCCTGCATGCCTGAACAATATTTTTATACTCCTCCCTAGTCATTTGTCCAGTCTTCCACTTCTTGTAAGCTGCTTTTTTCTGTTTAAGACGAGCAAGGATTTCACTGTTAAGCCAAGCTGGTTGCCTGCCATATTTACTATTCTTTCTACACATCGGGATGGTTTGTTCCTGCAACCTCAGTAAGGATTCTTTAAAATACAGCCAGCTTTCCTCAACGCCTTTCCCCCTCATGTTATTCTCCCAGGGGACTTTGCCCGTCAGTTCCCTGAGGGAGTCAAAGTCTGCTTTTCTGAAGTCCAGGGTCTCTGTTCTACTGCTCTCCTTTCTTCCTTGTGTCAGGATCCTGAACTCGACCATCTCATGGTCACTGCCTCCCAAGTTCCCATCCACTATTGCTTCCCCTACTATTTCTTCCCTGTTTGTGAGCAGCACGTCAAGAAGAGCTTTTCCCCTAGTTGGTTCCTCCAGCACTTGCACCAGGAAATTGTCCCCTACACTTTCCAAAAACTTCCTGGATTGTCTGTGCACCGCTGTATTGCTCTCCCAGCAGATATCGGGGTGATTAAAGTCACCCATGAGAACCAGGGCCTGTGATCTAGTAACTTCTGTTAGTTGCTGGAAGAAAGCCTCGTCCACCTCATCCCTCTGGTCTGGTGGTCTGTAGCAGACTCCCACCATGACATTACCCTTGTTGCTCCCACTTCTAAATTTAATCCAGAGACTCTCAGGTTTTTCTGCAGTTTCATACTGGAGCTCTGAGCAGTCATACTGCTCTCTTACATATAACGCAACTCCCCCACCTTTTCTGCCCTGCCTATCCTTCCTGAACAGTTTATATCCATCCATGACAGTACTCCAATCATGTGAGTTATCCCACCAAGCTGAACTTTTGTGTTTTGAAAATTCTACCCAAAACCTCTATTTGAAAACTTATCTTTTATTTTTTTTAAAAAATGCTCAAAACTGGAGGAAAACTTGTTTGTCATCACATTTTACATCTTTCTCAAGCCTCTCTAGCATTTGTATTAACTACCTCCTCCTTACATCCTACTATGCTTTATTTCAGATCTTTATTTCTTGGCTGAAAGGCAGAAGAGTAGAATCCTTTAATAAGACCAAACCCTGAAAGCAGTGCATAGTGTAAATCCAGGATGCACACTGGGGATTTCCAAGGAGGAAAAAGAATATTATCACCTGGAGGCCATGGAGCAGCTACTACAGCACCAGGGTTGTGATAACCCTGGTAGCTGATGCACGCCCCTCTCTCCCATGGATTGGTGGATCCAACGGCCCAAGCCCTGCTCACCTCACCTTAAGCTCCTACATATGACAGTACAAGGAGCCCCACACCACACAGGAAGTACTGATGAGTCCCCAGATCCTGCCACCATGTTCCACATCACCCAGGTCTCTTTGGTCAGGGATCTTTATGTAACAGCTGAGGAATATACAGGATTAGGCCCTCATGGTGCAAAGCACCCCAAGAACATCACAGTTACATGTGTCTTTCGAGAAACCAGATCCACTATCATGTCTGTCTGCAGAACATGCAGCCACCTCCATCTATTGAGGCTAGAGTTCTGACTGCTCTTTGTGGATCTGGGACAGGGTTTTCTGAATGGCACTCAGTGTCCTACAATATATTCAAATTACATTTTTTCCAGCAGTGACCTTTACTGTTGCTTTATTCTAATGCACCTTCACTGACACTACTCTAAATTCAGGATAATGGTGACCAGGGTGACCATACTGAGACTGCCTGAAGAGGTCTAGGAGGGCCCAGCTGCCTGCCAACCAAAGGTTGTCCAACTTTGTATCATTATTCGTGGGCCACCTGCTTAATCCCTCTTAATTTACCTTTTAATCCTGCTACAGCCCAGGTCTGGCTGGCAGGGTTTAGCAACCTCCTATTCATAAGGAGAAGCAGGGTACCTTTTTGCAGGGTACAACCGCTCCCTCTATATTTTGTTGCATTATTATTTGTATTACTGTAGCACCTAGAGGAGAGAATACATTGCCCTAGGGACTGTACAAACATATAACATACCAATAGCTGAAGGCCCATGCTGTCACATGGGTGTAATTCATAAAGATGTGTGTAAAACTTAAAAATTGGATGGTAGCAGACAGTGCTGGCAGAGGCTCACTTTGAATAGAGGAGAAGAGGGATGGGTGGGACAGTGGATTGGGTGCTCTGAATGGGGGGAGACTTGGCACAGGAGAGCTGTCTCCAGGCTAGGAAGTGGGTGAGGGGAGATGTGGGTCAAGGCTCTGGGACAGAGGTGTGGAGGGCTCTGGCAGCATTGGAGTGAATCCCCCTAAATGGATGGGGCTTAGGATGGAGAGTCTCCTTGGTGCATGGGGTTCTGTGCCAGCCTCTCAGAGAGCTGGTTACAAGGGATTCAAGGCTCATGCCCTAGGGGAGTGGCTCTCAAACTTTTGTACTGGTGACCCCTTTCACATAGCAAGCCTCTGAGTGCGACCCCCGTTATAAATTAAAAACACATTTTAATATATTTAACACCATTATAAATGTTGGATGCAAAGAGGAGTTTGGGGTGAAGGCTGACAGCTTGTGACCCCCGGAGGGGTCCCAACCACCAGTTTGAGAACCCCTGCCCTAGAGGCTTGGAGGGGAGGTGCAGGGAGGCCCAGCCCTCCCTTTGTCCATGGTGTCAATAGCAGGCAAGGAGCTGCAAACAAAGATCCTGGGCCAGAGCTGAGCAAGCACCAGAGCCAGGAGGGGCCAGAACGGGGCAGGAAAGCAGCAGAGATGGTGGCAGATGGCAGCAGCCAGAGGCAACGGGGAGCCAAGACTACAAGCTGGGGAGCTGGGCACTGAGGCTGCAGTCACCAGAACAAAGGTCTCCTGGCCCATCTGAGCTCAAGCTGCAGGGAGCGCCATGGCCTAGGGCTCTGGAGCCAGCAGTCCTGCGGAAAGAAGCTACTCCCTGGAGCTTGGCTGTGCTTGGTGGATCCTCCCATCCCTCTGCAGCCTGTGCAGGGCTCACCCCTCAGAGAGTTAGTAAGTACTGGCCTGGGACAATCCTGGTGGTTGCTACATGCACCCATCCTGACCTGAGTTGTGGTGGTGGCAATTCCAGCCCCTCCAGGTCCTACTCTCTCCTCTGCCCCTCCCCGCCATGTGCACACACTTTGCAGGAAACATTGGTTCTCCTAGAATATGCAGCAGAATGACATGGGGAAGTGTGCAAACATAGATCAGCCCCCACCGTATTTCCATTATGGCAGGGGTGGCCAACCTGCGCCTCCAGAGCCACATGCATCTCTTCAGAAGTTAATATGCGACTCCTTGCATAGGCACTGACTCCAGGGCTGGAACTACAGGCGCCAACTTTTCAATGTACTCGGCGGGGGGGGGGGGGTGTTCACTGCTCAAACACTGGCTCTGCCACAGGCCCTGTGCACACTCCACCCCATCCCACCCTCTCCCTTGAGTCTGCCCTTGCTCCCCCCTCCCCTCCCAGAGCCTCCTGCATGCCACAAAACAGCTGATTGGGAGGTGTGGGGAGGGAGGGGGAGGCGCTGATGGGCGGGGATGCTGGTGGGTGAGAGGTGTGTTTGCTGGTTGTGTTGTAGTGGTGGGGGCTGTGTTGATTTGTGCCTGGGGGAGGTTGTGCTGGAAAAATTATGCAAGTGTCAACTGGGCGCATGGGTGAGACAGTTGGACCAAGTAATCCACCATCTGTGCACTTTTCCTCATATAACCAATGAAATTATTGCATGCAAATTAACCACAGAGTAAGGGTGGTGACTCCTAAAATTACCACTGATATCACTCTTGGCATGGCATAGATACACACCTTGCTGTAGCTATATGCCACACAGGTGGTAAAGTCAAAATGGCTGAGAACTTAAAAATTGGATAGTAATAGACTGCAAATCCCAGTGATGATTGAACCTAGTGATATTCTGAACAAAATGATCCTTCATCCATAGTATCATAGAAATCTAGGGATGGAAGAGATTTCAAGAAGTCAAAGTCCGGCAAGCTGCACTGAGGTAGGGCCAAGTAAACCTAGACCATCCCCAAAAAGTGTTTGTCCAACCTGTTCTTAAAAACCTCCAGTGATGGAAATTCCACAATCTCCCTTGGAAACTCACCCAGTTCTTAGCTCTCCTCATAGTTAGAAAGTTTTTCTTTATATCTAGCTAAAATCTCCCTTGCTGCAAATTAAGACCCTTACTTTTTGCTCTACCTTCAGTGAACCCGGAGACCAGTTGATCACCATTCTCTTTATATTAGCCCTTTAACATCAAGATTATTGGATCCCCCCCCCGTCAGTCTTTTCTCAAGACTTACCATACCTCTTTTTTTTTTAACATTTCCCCATAGGTCAGGTTTTCTGTCCTTTTTATCATTTTTGTTGCTCTCCTCTGGATTCTATCCAATTTGTCCACAACTTTCCTAAAGTGTGGTGCCCAGAATTGGACACAGTACTCTAGCTGAGGCCTCACCAGTGCTGAGCAGAGCAGGGCAATTACCTCCCTTGTCTGACATATAACACTCCTTTAATACACCCCAGAATGATATTAGGATTTCACAACTGCACCATGTTGCTGACTGTAGCCATGTTGGTTCCTGAACTTTAGAGAGACAAGGTGCGTAAGGTGATATGTTTTATTGGATCAACTTCTGCTGATGAAGGAGACAAGCTTTTAAGTTACATAGAGATCTTTTTCTGACCAGAAGAAGAGCTCAGTGTAGCTCAAAAACTTGTTTCTCTCACCGACAGAAGTTGGTTCAATAAAAGATATTACCCTACACACCTTGTTTCTCACATTGTTGACTCATTCAATTTGTGATCCACTTTAACCCCCAGATCCTTTCCAGCATATGACCACTTAGCCAGTTATACCACATTTTGTAGTTGTGCATTTGATTTTTTCATCCTAAGTTACTTTTCACTTTGCATTTCATCTTGTAGAATTCTGACCAATTCTCCAATTTGCTGAGATTGTTTTGAATTCTAATCCTGTCTCCAAAGTGCTTGCAACCCCTTGCAGCTTGGTATCATCTTCAAATTTAAAACCATACTCTCCACTCCATTAGTCATGTCATTGATTAAGCTATTGACTAGTACCAGACCCAGGGCTGACCCGAATGGGCCCCACTAGATGCCCTCCAAGTCTGACAGCAAATCATTGATAACTACTCTTTGAATGACAGTCTTTCAACCAGTTGTGCACCCACTTTATAGTAATTTGGTCTAGACCACATTTTCCTAATTTGTTTAGGAGAATGTCATAGGGGACTGTGTTAAAAGCCTTATTAAAATCAAGATGGATAACATCTACTGCTTCCCTCATCCACCAGGCCAGTAACCCTGTCAAAGAATGCTTGTGTAGCTGTTTCCATCACTTCATACTGACTCTTACAGACATTTTAGGCTTCAGAGTGACACACACAATACCCCAAAGAGCTTACTCACTATACACTAGACTATTCACAAAACATAGATAAAACAAACAGATAGGGGAGAGCACAAAAACAGTGAGAGATACCTAGTCAACATGAACAACCGTTTCAGCAAACAAGTTGCTTAACTTTTGTCAAGTTTTTTGTAGACATCATGGCAGAGAAGAGTTTTAAGTAGGGAACTGAAGGAGGGCAATGAAGTGGCAACACATAAGTGTTGCATGAGAGAAAGCACAGAGGTGTTTCTTTGAAAATTTTAGAGGGGTCAGTCAAAACTGCCTTTGCAGAACAAAGGTAAGAGTTGACATCTTCAGAATGTAGAAGACAGAGAGTGTGGGGATTGGCTGTGAAGGGCTTCAGAAATGAAGACAAGTACTTTTTCTTTGTTGCAGCAGGGAAGGGGGAACCAGTCGAGGGACATGAAGAGCAGGGTAACTCACAGCCAAGAGTCAGGAAAATGATCTTTGCAGCTTCACAGTCTTTGAAGTTTTTTTCCTGAACCCCTGGCTCCAGGTAGTTGTGCCCCGGTCACTCTCCATCCTCGAGTCAGTTGAGGGCAGCAGTCTTCTACTCACTCCTTATATACCTACCCATCTGATAAGATGCTCTATAGCTGGCTGGAAAATAGGGGAAAAAAGATTGCAAATATTTTCACGTCCATTTTTCACTGAAATTTTCTGACTAATTCTATTTAAGACATGTTTCCTGAACACCCAGATGTGTTTAGAGGGGTGGTTATGGCTAACAGTTTCACAATATGCCAGCTAAGCAGTACTAGCAGCATTTAGTGACAAAAAAAATTGCAATCCCATTGGCAATTCAATTGGGGGAGGGAGACATTCTTGTTTCCCAATTGGTTATTGGGAAGACAGGGTATTATGATGCTTTAGAATAGTCAAGCAAAGCTCTAGGTACTGCCAGGAGTTATTCCAGCCTTCTGTATGCGTGTAAAGTATTGATTAATTCATGGTCTAGTATATCAGGCCTGATCTTGGTAGATGTCATGGCCACATTGGTCCATAGACTAGCTGGCATGTCTCTTAGTTATCAAATGGAAGAAAGGTGTAGCCTAATCAGGAGGTTGGTCACAATCATTCTTTCATGCAAGAACTAGTTTTTATTTTCCCAGTACTGATGACTGTTAGGCCACAACTGAATTGTATCAGTTGTTCTTTCCAATCAGAGTGTGAGCATCTTTCTTATGCTAGCGTCGACAAAGAATGTTTTTGCTGTATGTTGATGCTGAACTCTATACTTTATGAAAGTGCAAAAGCATTTAGTCTCTACAAAGACTTTAAAAATGTATTCCAGATAATTGGATTTAAATGGAATAAAACTTTTCAAAAATCCATTTCCAACACTTCTGCTGCTTTGCACTTTTATGTTTTCTTCCCCTACACTCTCCTCATGGGACACTCATTATTGTATTTTATCAGTCACTTATCTTTCCTTATTTCTTTCAGTCTTTCCCTATTTAAAATTCCATATATATCTTACTTTGGTTTCAACACTTTGGTTCTAACACTCGGGGCTTCAACTCTTTTGTCTAAAGCTAGATAGGTCCCTTTGTTACTCTGTCCTAGTTTTGACTTAGAATCTAATTTCTAATTAAAATAAAGTGTTTCAAGTTTTCCTTAATACTACAATGGGTTCCACAGAAATTTCAATCCCTACGGCCAATTTAATGCTTACATCTGAGTATTTTTCAGGCCTGCCGAGAGTGCAGGCTTACGATGGGTAATCTTTCATACTGAAAAATGAATCCCGCTGTGATACCTCTAAGGTCTGGCAGTGAGCAATCTGTTAAATACCCAGCAATTTAACTAAATTTTTATTACTATGTTCAAAGATAATGGGATTACTCTAGCCATGTTAAGCATGGGGAATTTCAGGATATATTTATTTGGAAATATATGTATACTATAAGAAAACATTATTTTTGGACACTGGGGCAGAGGGGTTTTTGCCCCAGTGAGGACTCCAGAAGAGAGGGAATGCCATTTGTGTGAGACGTCAGGAACGAGGGAGGTCCTTACTCTGTCAGCTGGAAAGAGGGATCCCACAAACTGCTGAGTAGATTTACTGCCTGAAATATTGATGTTTTGTTAATAAAACAGATGGAGTATGGTTCAGGGGTTAGGCCCACAGCTTACAATATGGGAGACCTGAATTCTGTCACAGGCCTTCTGTGACACCTTGGGCAAATTACTTAGCTTATCTGTGCCTCGGTTTCTCCTCTGTAAAATTGGAGTGATAGCATTTCCCTACCTCAGGGGGTGGTAGGAGGATGAATACATTAAAAACTGCAAAACTTCTTAGATATTACAGTAATAGGGCTATGTAAGCATTTGAGATAGATGAATTTGACTGGAAGCACACCTGGTTGTACAGTTAAACATTTCCAAATATTTGTGAATATCAAAAATTTAATACATTTTAGCCCAATTGAGTATTAATCCACACATTCTCCCTCAAGTGCATTATCATTGTTGATAATTTTTATTCCTTTGTTTTGAGAGTTAATACTATATGAGTTACTTGAACCACCACATAGTGTAAATAACAAACTGAATCATCAAAAACAAAGAGTTTGCTAATAGCCCATAGCCTGAAAATTATTCATCCAGAAATATGTGATGATTATTTAGAATTAACATATATTTAATTAAAATTAAGATCTGTTGGTGAATCATTCACCAACCAAAAAAAGGCAACGATATTTGCAATGAATATTGGTCAATTGTAACAATTAATGAGTGTGACTGCATACTGGAAAGCTCTAATGTGTAATACAGTTTGCAAGCATTAATGAGTAAAGGATACAATAAAGATTGTTTTTCTTCTAGTAATGGAAAAAAACACTGTTTCTGAGGGTATACCCCATCATCTAAAAGTCATTTTGTCAATTAAGGTGAATATCACTGCTGGAACAATAGACACACAAGGTGGATGAGGTAACATATTTTATTGGACCTGTTAGGCTTTGATAGAGGCCTCCCTATGGGATGGGGGAGCAGGCAGATACCGGACACAGTGTTGGTATATAATACTCTAAATATTTTTATTGATTACAACATAAACCCCACTCACTCCACATTCACGCTCCTTTCATACTATACCAGACTCTGAAGATCAGAAGGAAATCCCGATGGCCAGTCAAAATTTAGTCTGATCACAAAGCATGGGGAGCCCCACATTACATACCTCTTTTTCAGGGCTCTGGGTTGGTGTCTGTGTCCGACTTCAGCTATAGCAAGCAACCTTTTTAATTGACCAGTTCATCGCATCATTAACTCTTTGTCTGTTTAGTAAGCCTTTCATCCAATACTCCAGGAGAGCAGTTCCAGGCAGGCCACCATAAACCAAGACATTCCATTTCCTCTTATGAACATGACAAAATTTGTTTTGCACAGACAATTCTTGACCTCTCATAACCTTAAATCCTTGCTTCAGTTGCCAACATGCAACTCATGTACTCATGTCAAGCATACATCATTTATACTGGGCCCATATGGCCAATAATGTATTACAACATATACTACTATATATCCCAACAGTCCAACTCCTGTTGGTGAGAGACACAAGCTTTCAAGCTTACACAGAGCTCTTCTTTATGTCTGGGAATCTTACTCAGAGGGCAAGTCTACACTACAAAATTCAGTCAACCTAAGTTATATTGACATACAGTCACTGCAGTTATTACATTACTTTTTCATGTCCGCACTATGTATTGGCAGTGTGTATCCTCACCAGGAGTGCTTGCTCCAATTTAACTTTCAGTGTGGAACATTGTGGCATGGCTTCTGAAAGGCAGCAATAGTAAATGTAAGCAACACAGCGTGTACATTGACACTGCGTCAACCTAACTACATCAACGTAAGTGTCACACCTCTTGTGGAGGTGGAGTTAAGTTGGTGTAGTGCACGAGTTACATCGGTGAGAGCTACATTTTAGTGTCAAGACACATACACAGGCTATGTCTACACGAGAGAGCTTATAGTGGCACAGTGGCTGCACTGCTGTAAGATCTCTCATGTAGTCACTCTATACCAATGCGAGAGAGTTCTCCCATCTACATAATTAAATCACCCTCAACAAGTGGCAGTAGCTATGTTGGCAGGCGACATAGCACTGTGCACCCTATCACTTATGCCAGTGTAACTTCTGTCACTCAGGGGTTGGTTTTTTTCACACTCCTGAGAGACAAGTTTTGCCAACATAAGTAGCAGTGTAGACATGGCCAGAGTTAGGTTGACGTAAGCTGTAGTGTAGACCAGGCCAGAGTATCACAGCTAAGTACAAGATGGAACAGATTGTTTATCATAAGTAGTTGACATATTTCAAGGGACCATTCAAGGAGAAGTGGCCTGTTATTGCTAGAACAATGACCATTTCACAGGGACAAATACAGACAGTTACCACACTCAACCCCTCAGCAGGCCAGGAAGCAAATGGAGGCAACAAAGATATGATGGGATAACAGCACCCAGTTCCCACTGACTGGGTCTATTCAATATCATCTAAGAAGTTGTTAGCCATGCCTCAGACTCAGAAACAAGGGTTCAAAAGAGAGAACTCCAGAACAGCAATGGACCCAAGCCCTACTAAAAAGATCCTTACTCAAATGTATTGGATAGGTTTGAAGGACCCACACAGTAAGTGTATAATGCAGTAACACTGTAATTTTGTATGATAAGTAATTAGTCTAGTTGCCCAAAGTAAAAAGTGTATTTTATTACAATGTGGTCATACATCTTGTCATCTTACATTGCATTAGAGTGTAATAAGGTTAGAGATTCCAATCACATCTTGCCGGCTTCCCAATATCTCTATTTTGCTGAAATACACAAGTCTTGTGAGAGCTATTTTCTGGAGTACTTAGTCCTGTCATCAATGGAAAGGACTGTAAATACAAATAGAACATGGATAATCACCTGTAATGGTGTTTTTCTTGCCTCTCTGTTATTCTGTTATCTCTGTCCCTTTTCTTCTCCATACCACACACACACCTTGTTCAGTCTTCTTCAAGGTCTTTCATCAAACCTTTTGTGGATTGTGACAGACAGAACTCACCCTGAGGTGGAGTTGAGCAGCTCTGCAGCTCAAGGCTACAGAAGCTTCTATGGTAGCACCCTTTTTTGTAGTGTGAGTGAGAGTGTTTGGCCATGGGGTTTGATTATACAGGTACACCAGGCATTTTCAGTAAACACCTCGGGAGCGCAAAAGTAGTCCCAGAGCCCTGCTAAGTCTCCCCACATCCCACTCTCTCCATCCTTTGGAAACTTGATTCTAAAAGTTACATTAATCCAATCAGGAAGTAGAAATGTACCATGTTACCTATATGTCCAGTCAAAACAGCTGAAATTTTGCATAATGAAATCTTGCAACTAACTGCTCACAAACAAGCTACAGTAAAATTATTCAGATATTATTCAGTGAATAATTTTGAAAAATGGATCAATTTGTGTTGTGTTGTGTTCACAGGAAAATTATAGAGTGTTGTAATTTATTAAATAAAGATTTGATAAGGTAGCCTCCAGTCTTTACACCCAGTGAAAATGTGCCATTCTGCACATTTACTCTTTTTCAGCAGTGTAGAAGTGAAACTAGAAGACAAACAAAACATTAGTTATGTAGCTGAAGGGGCTGTGACAGAACAATATCTCTTCACAGATAAAAAACTGTCAAATCCTAAAGAAAATAAAATTGGGTAATTTTTAATTTATACTAGTTTGGACTGTCACATTACAGATGTAGAATTTGTCAGTTTCTTATTATGGAGCAACAGAAAAAACTTCAAGGCCTCTCACACTTTGTCACATGAAAGGTCACATGATAAGATTAAGATTGTCTCATGGCAATCTGCCCTCTGACTAAAAACTGCTTTGACTAGTGATAGAATAACATATCTGTCACAATTAGATTAATAAATTATAAGGCCAGAAGGGACAGCTATGTTCATCTAGTCTGACCTCCTGTATAATGCAGGACATAGGACTTGCCTGAAATTGTTCCTGTATGAACTATAGCAATTGTTTGCATGGAAAAGTAAAATTAGGAGAGCAGTGTATTTGTAGCTGCCTTTTCATGCAATTAAGCTGGTGGAAATAAGAAGGAGCTGGGCCAATGTGAACAACTGTTTGTCTGCAGAACCACTAGTATCTCACAAAGCACAGTATGAGAATCTTAACAGCTATGACTTAAGATGGTATTTCTAAACATGAAGCCCAAACTATAAAATTTTGCAATTCAGTTTTATGTTTAGCCTTTAAAAGAATTAGATTATTTAAAAGTCCTATCTTTTGAAGACAGGGACAGTTTCAACTTCAAGGATGGCACTGCCAAGTGTTACATCATCGCTTAACTATATTGCAAAGCAAATCATAGTTAAAAGTAAACTTTCAGAGTGTTTCACCTTGTGCAGAGAATGATCATACCATTTTGTCAAACTCTTTAAAAGATACCACCACAATTCTGTTCTCCTTGGATTTTGTGAGTTTTATGATAAAGCCTGATTCTGCTCTTTCTGATATAAATCAGAAGTTAATTCACTGAAGTCAGTGCAATTACCTCAGACTAAAACTGGTGTAAGACAAGAAATGCCCTGAAAAACCAATAAAGGTCCTTTTACAATTATTAACTTAACAGGTTAATAACATGTCAGTGCTATGGGACAGTTCTCTCCTTGCCATAACTATGGAGCAGTCTCCCACTCAAAAAAGAAGACAGACTCCAACTTGATAGCTAGAAATATAAGTTAAACTACCAGAGTGTATAGTTGTACCATTATGGTTGGGGGTGGGAGAGGAAGTGTGTGAGGAAATAAAGTTGCACAAAATTACAGGGACTGCTGCTTGATGATGCAGTACATCTGTCAACATCAGAAACAAAAAAATCTGTGGATATTGTGACACTGCACCCCATATTCTTCACAGTGATATTATAATGATATAATTATGATGTATTTTATGCAAGATAATTCATGTGAAAAGTTATGATTTTCTGAATGTGATTATCCTATTTGTATGAATGTATCATTTTTGTATCATAAGTAATGAATATTGACTATGTATCTGTATTTCAAATGTCTAGTGGGTGTTACCCAGGTGTAACTACAAGATACTTTCAGTCTAGATAGTAGGTGGGGAAGGGTCTATTCAAGGCAATGGGCCATTAGCAAAAAAACCAATAGGCCTTAGGAGAAGTTTATCTCCCACCTCAGCATCTTCCTGAAAACACTACAGACAACCTCCAAGTGATGGCTGATATGTCATCATTGATGAGACCACATGTCTCTAGACACCATCTTGGGATGTCAGTATTTTTCCACAGACTGGTCTGGGAACCAAGCTTTGGAAACATAGGTTTCCCGCCATATGCTAAAGATATATAAGGCAGGAAGTGACATCATCTGATGTTCTTCACTCCCCACACAAGAAGATTCCTGGAAACACCTGAGGAACAAAGACTGAACTGAGGGAAGTGCTGGACGCAGGCTAAAGGCATTTCTAGCCTGTGAATGAAATACCAGGGGATTCCAAGCTTTAAAGCAAGTGCAGCTTGCCCCTTAAGAATCTGCAGCCTGCTTGTATCATCTCTTAGGATGAGAATATGCTGTTCATATCCAATCTATTTAGTACCACAAAACCATACATATGGGTGTGTGTGTGTAGTCCGTTGGTTTGACGATGACATTTTCATGCTCTCTTTTTTTGCTGATTCTGGAGCGACTCTGAAGCCCAAAGTGGGAGAACATGCTCATGAGCAGATCGGGCACACAAAATCACTGGTGAGCGTCTTGGTAGCTATAGCAGTAGTATGATGCTTTTCCCTTGCAGCTAACAATCAATCAATTATTTCTGTCCCCTTCAGTGGCTTGGAAAACTGAGTGCTGTGTGTTGCCATGATGATCTAGTTAACGCAGCCTTCTCAAGATCATCTGGTTTTATTGCACCAAAGTGTATGCCATTCTTGATTCTGTCCTTGTAGTGCTTTCTGGGGCGGCCTTGATTCCGGTGGTCTGGGGAGTCAATATTCAAGCATCATAATGATGTGTCCAACCCAGTATAGTTGGGATTTTATCAACATGTCCTCAATGCTTATGGCATTTGACTTTTGGAGAACCTCCAGGTTAGTAATTTTGTCCTGCCAGCGGATCCCCATAATGGTGTGCAAAGACTGCATATGGAAGGCCTCTAGCTGTTTGATATGCCATTTGTATGGTGTCCAGATCGCACAGCCATAGAGGAGAGATGTGAGCACAAAATCATTATAAAGTGGTTTGTTTTTTTTTGTTGAGAGGGTTATGTTGTGGGATTTCAGGACTTTGTTATGTAGCTTTCCTAATGACTGAGAAGCTTTCCATATCCTGTTCGTGATCTCTTTGTCAAGAGATCTGTCATTGGAGATGTTGATGCTGAGATAGGCAAAACTGTCAACTTGCTTTAGTTGGATTCCACTAATGGATAGGCTAGGGGATATGGTATGGAGTGGTGAAGATGATTGGTGCAACATCACAGTTTTCTTCATGCTGATTGTGAGGCCAAACAATTTTGATGCTTCACTGGAGATCTCCATCTTTGCGCGCTATGAGGAATAATCATCCTCAAAGAGTGCTTCTCTTAGTAGTTCTGTTACAAAGCTTAAAGCAAAAACAAAAGTAAGGGTGAAGACAGAGCTGTCGTTTCTGTATCTGATGTATATGCCGCTATTAAGACCATTTGTAGCATGGTTGAGAACTTGGGTGAAGAAGAGGTTGAACAGTACAGGGACAAGGACACAGCCTTGTTTGAATCCATTTGAAATGGGAAAGGAGTCAGTGAGATCTCCATTAAAAAGTATCTGACCTTGCATCTCTTCATGAAATAAATGAATGATGTTTGCTGAGGATCATCCAGAATTCCTTCTATATTGACTGTATCAAATGCTTTTGTCAGATCAATGAAAACACCAAACAGATTCATGTTTTGTTCAATACATTTTTCTTGTATTTGCTTGATACTGAAAATCATGTCTATGGTGCTACGACCAGGTCTGACTCCACACTAAGTCTCAAGTAGATTGTTTTTTGAGACAGATGAAATCAGTTGGTTCAGGAGGACATGAGCAAAGAGTTTTCCAGTGACAGATAGGAGAGAGATCCCATGGTAGTTATCACAGACCATTTTGCTGCCTTTATTTTTAAACAAAGGAATAATTGTGGCATCTTTGAAGTCTTGTGACATTTCTTTGTTGTCCCAGATGTCAGTAGGGATCTTCTGGAGTGTTGTTGCCATCTTTGGACCTGCTGATTTATATATATTCCATCTGTCCCTGAGGACTTTCCTAAGTGCATCAAACTTCTTGCCTTTTCTATTTCTTCAAGTGAGGGTGGTTAGTCAAGGTGGTGCTGAATAGGCTTTTGAAGTATCAGATTCATAGCATTTGTTTCAGTTGAGGATGGTCTGTTCAGTAGTTAGCTGCAATGTTCAACCCATCTCTGTTTCATACCATGTTTGTCTTTCATGACTGTCCTGCTATCAGCCATCATGAGCAAACCGGTGATCACCTTTGAAAGTCCATAGACTAGCTTCAAGGAATCCGAGAACTTGTGTTTCATTTGTTTCTGCATACATTTGAGTGTCTTCTGCTACCTTCTCCCACCATTTATCTTGTATCAAGTGTAATGGTCTTTGTGTCTTGCTTTGCAGGTGTTTAAATCTCTCTCTCTTTGAGGTGGACCGAATATCATTTTGCCAGATATGGAAAGCCTATTTTTTGTTCTTTCATATGATCTATTAACATATTAATGGTGTTGACACCTCAATGGATGATGATATTATCTGGGGATCAATGAAAGGGGAGCATGATCTTAGACTTTGGGGTGTCCTGGATGCAATCAGAGCTGCAAACCTCAAACTAAATAGAGAGAAATGTGTTTTAAGGGTTACAGAATGGATTTTTATTGGGAACATTATTTCCAAGGAAGGTGTAAAACCTGATAAGAGGAAGATTGCAGCTATTGAAATTATGCCATGTCCCCAGTCAAAGAATAATGTCCAACAACCTGGGAAGGTATGACTTTTCCAAGATTATCTAAATACCAAAGCAGCAGCTTTGAGAAAACTCCTAATGAACAAAAATGAATGGTATTGGGGTGCAGAACAGGAGGAATCATGGGAAGGTTTAAAACAACAACTGATACAAGAACCAGTGTTGAAGTTTTTTGAACCAGGAAGGCCTATTAAATCTCAGAAAGTGCTTCATAGTCTGGGATAGGTTCAGTGATTTTACAGGAGTATGAGGATTGTTGGCAACCAGTGAATATGCATCCAAATCACTGATTGAGGCAGAAACCAGATCTGCACATATCAAGAAGGCACTTTTAGTAAAATTATTTGCCTGTGAGAGATTCAATCAGTATATTTATGGACAGACAACGGAAGTTGAAATGGACCACAAGCCCCTGATACTGTTATTTTGCAAACTGCTAAATGACTGTACTTAAAGGATTCAAAGAATGATGATAAAGCTGCAAATGTATTATTTGGTTGTTACCTACATGCCCAAATAAATTTGTTAGTCTCTAAGGTGCCACAGGTATTTTTCTTGTTTTCTTTTTGCTGACACAGACTAACATGGCTACTACACTGAAACAAGTAAATTCATGTTCACTGCAGATGCACTTTCCAGATCAGTGGTTCTCATGAAACCAGAGAAGACTTTAGAGGCAGAGATGCAAGCCTATGTAGATTTGTTTGTAAAGTCAATTCCCATAGCTAACAGGAAACTGCAAGAAATAAGAGAGGAAATGAAAAAAGATGAATTCCTGGGAATCCTTAAGAAGTGATCATTAAAGGATGGCCCGAAGAAATAAGCAGTTCCTGTCCAAGTATAAGAGACTATTGGAACTACAGACATGAACTTACTGTGATAGATGGGGTGATTTTCAAGGGCAGTAAGGCTGTAATTCCAAAGAGCCTCTGAAAAGAAATGCTACAGAAGATCCACGAGAGTCATTTAGGAATTGAGAAATGCAAACAACGAGTACAAGAGGTGCGATATTGGCCACGGATCAACCACAACATCATTAATATGGTAGGAAACTGCTTTTTATGCTTGAAATACAAGCCATGCCAACAAGCATAGCCACTGAGACCTCATTCAGTTCCACAAAGGCCTTACAAGAAGGTTGGCACTGATTTATTTACCTGGCAATCAGAGGCTTATTTAATAGTCACAGATTATTGTTCTCTGTATCCAGAAATTGCACTCTGCCAGTACTAATAGTAAAACAACAAGGGGTCTGGTGGCACCATAAAGACTAACAGATTTATTTGATTATGAGCTTTTGTGGGTAAAAAAATCCCACTTCTTCAGATGCATGGAGTGAAAATTACAGATGCAGACATAAATATACTGACACATGAAGAGAAGGGAGTTACCTTACAAGTGGAGAACCAGTGTTAACAAGGCCAATTCAGTCAGGGTGGATGTGGTCCACTCCCAATAATTGATGAGGAGGTGTCAATACCAAGAAAGGGAAAATTGCTTTTGTAGTGAGCCAGCCACTCCCAGTCCCTATTCAAGCCCAAATTAACGGTGTTAAATTTGCAAATGAATTGTAGCTCTGCCACTGGACTCCTCATTGTTTTTGTGAATACAGACTAACAGGGCTACCCCTCTGATATTTAGTACTACTACTAGGTCAGTGATAGCTGGCATGAAGGAAATCTTCTCCAGACATGGAATTCCAGACAAAGTCTTTAGTCATAATGGGATGCAATTTTTGCAATGCAGATTTTAGGCAATTTGCCATAGATTGGGATTTCCATCACAAAACATCAAGTCCAAATTACCCCCAATAAAATGGACTTGTCTAAAGGTCTATGTGGCCAGTAAAGAACCTTATGAAAAAGACTTTTTACAGTGGGTGTGATTTGATAAAGCTCAGTAGCGTAGCCGGGGGGGAGCAGGGGGAGCGGCCACTCCCCCTTGAGCAGAAGCGGCAGAAGCGGCGCCTTTTTTTAGCAGCACTAAAAAAAGGCGCCACTTCTTTTTAAGCACCGCTTCTTGCACTCACCTGGCGGCGCTCTGGGTCTTTGGCGGCATTTTGGCAGGGGGTACCACCAAAGACCCGGAGTGAGCCGCCGAAGTGCCGCCAAAGACCAGGAGTGCCGCCGGGTGAGTACGGGGGAGGCACCTTTTTATAGCGCCGCTTCCCCTGCGCTCCGGACCTGGCTGCGCTACTGATAAAGCTTTATTGGTTTACTGAAGTGCACCTCTGCAGAATGGCTTTTCTCCAGCTCAGCTGTTAATAGGAAGAAGTATCAGATCTAATTTACCAATTACTGATAACCTGCTGAAATCTCATAACAATGAAACCATACAGAAGATGAAATAAAATCAGAAGTGGAAGCAGAAATAATATTTTGACAAAAGAGCCCGTGATCTCCCATCTCTTAACTCAGGTGATAGAGCAGGGGTGGGCAAACTTTTTGGCCTGAGGGCCACATCTGTGTGGGGAAATTGTATGTAGGGCCATGAATGTAGGGCTGGGGCAGTGGGCTGGGGTGCGGTAGGGGGTGCGGTGTGCAGGAAGGGGCTCAGGGCAAGGGGTTGAAGTGCAGGAGGGGGTGCGGGTGTACAAGGGGGCTCAGGGCAGAGGGTTGGAGTGCAGGAGGGGGTGCACATGACCCCCCATGGGGTCTTCATAAGGCAGTCATGGGCAGACTGAGCCCTAACTCCCCCCGAAAGGGCAGGTGCCCTGTGAGAAAGAGTCTATTTTGTAGGCTGGGGGACAAAGCTGCTCCTTAGCAAACGCAGCTACACTGATTGGCTAGTGTGACAATCAGACTCCAGACACCCCAATGGGAGAACAGTAGGTTTGAACTCCCCAAAGAATAAGCAATAAAATTGATAACTGGCTGTCTATATGTTTCTGTGTATAAAAATATGACAAGGAAGGTATTTTTATAAAAGCTTGTAATATTCTAAACTTGATCATTATGAGATATGTATGCAGACTGTGGTTATGAATCTATGTATCTGTGTAGATATAAAACTTTGCTCACATAATTTGTGCTGCAACCTTCAGCTCTGCCTCACAACTTGAGACTGAAAAGAAAACCCATGTTTTGGAAAATTAAGAAAGGAGGACATTTCCTCTATAATGAATCACCATAGTCTGAGAGATAGAAAACAAACAAAACCTGCAAACCCTTAAAAGAGAAGGGCTTTGAAGTGAAGAACATCCAGAAACTGAGGGCTGACAACTAGGTGGAGTGCTGTTCTTGAAATACTGGATCCCCTCTAGGACAACGGGCATGCTGGGAAACTATTCAGAGGCAATAGGTGACTTATATTAGAAATGAAAATTTGTGTAATATAAAGGTGTGAAGCCTTAAGTTGTGTCTCTGTCTGTTTTCCATGTAGCATGTATGTAGTTGCTTTCCCTTGCTATTTCCTCTTTGAAACTGTGCTTTTTCTGTTAAATAAACTTTTTGTTTACTTTTACCCCAAGCAGGGTTCTGGTGTGTAAACTGTGTGAAGCAGTGTGTGCCAAAGTGAACTGATAACTGGAGGATAGGTTTCACTCCTTCAGGGGTAATAAGTCAGGAGGGAAAATCTGAGTGTCTAATAGTTAAGAACTCGGCATAGATGGATTTGGGGAGAGTTGGGACTGGAAGGGTTGTTGAAGTCACCCTGAAAGGAGTAACTAGACTCGTGGAAGCCAGAGTGAGGCCTTTTAAGCTTTTAGGCTGGATGCTGGTGTCACGGGTTTGAGCCACAGCTGCATAGCATTAAGCACTGAAAGTTATAGGGCAGGTAATGACAGAACCCCATATTGGTCTGCATGATCCTTAAAACATTACAGCTGGCCTCCCCCAGGTGCCCATTTCATGAGAATCTGAGCAACCTGACAACAGTAATGTTTAACCTGTTTGGCAGATTAGGTCAACTTTTGGAACTAAGGGCTCAGTGGCTGCCAAAACATTTCTGATAATCCATTGACTTCAGTTGTAGCATTAAAAAAACAATAGGGGATTTGAGGTAGGTGTATCCTCCATATAGACAGGGATCCATCCATCCAGAAGCAATTGCAGGAATAGGTTCAAATATCTATCAAACAGCTACATGTACTTAGATTCTTATTTTCAACCCAACTCAAATCTGACCAGTACTTTACTCTTTTATTCATAAAGAAAACTAATAACTTCAATCATTTGCACTGTTTTATAGTGTGAGAAAGGGAACCTGCAAGTTGGAGGAGGGGGATGAGGAACACAGAAACAAAGAGTATATGAACTGAAGCTTAGTTCTGAGTCCATTGTTGAAACTGTGACTATTTGGTAAGGGCAAATTAAAGATAAAAAAAGCCCATGCCTACAATCTAAGACTCTTAAAGCCATACTTCTCCACTTTTGTACATATAATTTCTTGTCATTCAGCAACATCACTATGTGGAAAAGACTTTTTTTTAAAATTTCCTCAATCTGGCTCTTTTCCCAAATGTGCTTACAGCTATTTAGGAGCCCTTTTCTCATAATGGGTAGCTTGTACAAAGCAGTGAATGCTTTGAATATACAAATTACACATGACAGTACCAATAATGTCATCACAGATATGGAAACTTAAGATCTATCCAGGAGTTCTGTGTTTTACAGATGATCTAGCTTAGCCAGCTGTTACGTTCATGGGAGGCTGCGGGCCTACCCAGGGTGCTCTGCAAGAACGAGGCCCACACACTCTGTGAGTTATTGGCTTTATTGAAGGCAAAGTGACACATCCGCAACGGGGACTCCTGGCGTTGCTGTCACGGAGACGGGGAACCCAGCGCACCATAACCTGGGCCTGGTACGGAGTGCCAAAAACGGGGCGGACTCATACAGCTATATACAGACATCTCATACAGAAGCAAGCAGGGGCCGCCTCCTGGCTCAAGGCCATGCAAAGCAATTCTAACTAATTCATAACAAACTACAGCTGGCCGGCCTTGAGCTGCGATAACCGCTGAAACAATGTGAGAAAGCGAACACCCTTGCTATGCCGTAACACAATCTTCCGTGGTACCCTACAATCCTCCCCTCGCTTTCTCGAGCGACGTCAGCGGCCATATAGACACCCCCCCCGGGGGGGGGGGCAGCAAAAACAACAGCAACGGCCACGCAGGTCACACACAAAAAAACCCCAAAAAGCAGAACAAAGAGAATACATGGCTGTATCTAAAACATACTGGGCGGGGCCCAAAGCATACACATGGGGAAGGCAAAAAGGTATTGCATTCACAACAATCTGGGTGAGTACCACCCGCGCATTAACCGGGGGGGGGGCAGCTCCCTGGGCAGTACCTCCCCTCACAAGGAGCACAGCAATAAGCGGGAGAGCAAGGCCATACGAGGATAGTCCTCTCCTTCCGGTAGCACATATGCCCATCCGTCTCCAGTGGCCAGAACCATGGCGGCTTGCGGTTCTCGCTGCGGCTCTGTCCACCAGACGTTGGCTAGCACGCGCCACCCCATTTCACTGGGGACGTGGGGCGCCAAACCTGCAGGAGGTAAGGGAATAAATTTACACAGGGCCTCCCCTTGCTCCCACGGCACCAGCTCAGTGCCCACGTTGGTGCACGCCAGCCGGGCCCGGGTGACCATGACCTCATACACCGGGGTCTCGGCTCCTCCGAGGCCGTTCACCAGAGTAGCTCGGCCCTGAGCCTGCGCAGAGTGTAAAATCGTGACTTCAGCACCTGTATCGAGTATCGCCAAGACATGTTGAGCTCCTCCCCTCGGCCAACGGATCACCAGGGGCACGTAGGGGCGTTGGTCCCCCGTTTCCCTCCCGCCTGTGGCTGCCGCCACGCACGGAACGGAGGACCCGCCACGCCCTCAATAGGGGCGTGGCAGTTGCCACTCAGCGGGTGGAGCAGCAGGTGCTGCGGGCTTGCTTTGTTCCACGCCTCTCTCTCCCTCACCTCCAGTACTCCGCTTCGAGGCGGGTAATTGCATCCACCGCTTATACAGGTCCGCTGTCAGTTTCCCGTTGATCTCCTCTCGAGGGACACCGGCCTGCAAAAAATCTAACCACAGGGTCTTCCGGGGCACCCACAGCTCTCCCTTCTCTTGTCCCCTGCCGGCCTGTCCTTTCGTGGCTCGGATGGCCCTGGGCCGTGCCCCGGCCAGAGCGGTCTCCAATTGCATAAGTCTGGCAGTCAGGTCCCCGACACGCCCATCCGCGGCCATAACTACTGCGAGGAGCAAGGGCTTCTGCTCGCCTGGGGCCAAGCGCAATAGGATGGCCTTAATGGATTTTGTGACCAGCATATCATTTGGCCCTCCCGTGCCACCCATCTCTAGGGCCCCGGCCATCTCCAACTGCCGACGTATCTGCCTCCCTCAGCAATAGTCTTCCAGGGGCCTGCCAGTGCCTCCAGTTCCCCCACCGATGGGTAAGCTGCGCTTACCGCTGCTGCTAACCAGCAGTACAGGGAGGGCGACTCAGTATCCCCCCCGGGTTGCGGGGGGCTTAGCCAGCTGTGCACGTACCTGGGAATCTTGTGACAGGGCACCCAGCTGTTGTAGCTCATACCGGAGGAGCATGACCGTATTGCCAGCGTTGTCCCAGGCTCGGACCAGCCACCGCAGGACGCCCTCCCCGGGCTCCTGACGAAACGTCTTTACTATCTCCTGCATCTGTTCCTTCAGTGCCCGCTGTAAGTGGAGCACCTCCCCATCCTGGGCCCAGAGGGCGGTTAGGAGGAGCCACCCTGGCCCCCCCATCGCTCACCGTTCCGTCCCAGAACGCTGGTTCGCCCGCACCCACTGTTAACCCTCAGTCAGCTGTGCGGGGGTAACCCCAGCCACCTGCTGGGATTCTGGCCAATTGGCCGGGGCAGCCCACCTGGCCACAACCCGCGCTACCGGCCCCCAGAGCTCTGTCTGGGGCCACCCAGGTATGCGCTGTAGGGACAGCGGCGGCTTCCCTACTTCCCCTACCTTCGGCCAAAACGGCATGGTCTCCCAGAGCACCCTGCTCACTGCGCCAAATGTTACGTTCGTGGGAGGCTGCGGGCCTACCCAGGGTGCTCTGCAAGAACGAGGCCCACACACTCTGTGAGTTATTGGCTTTATTGAAGGCAAAGTGACACATCCGCAACGGGGACTCCTGGCGTTGCTGTCACGGAGACGGGGAACCCAGCGCACCATAACCTGGGCCTGGTACGGAGTGCCAAAAATGGGGCGGACTCATACAGCTATATACAGACATCTCATACAGAAGCAAGCAGGGGCCGCCTCCTGGCTCAAGGCCATGCAAAGCAATTCTAACTAATTCATAACAAACTACAGCTGGCCAGCCTTGAGCTGCGATAACCGCTGAAACAATGTGAGAAAGCGAACACCCTTGCTGTGCCATAACACAATCTTCCGTGGTACCCTACACCAGCTGATTAAAAATAACCCCTAAGGATACCAGCTAATTACTTGAGGCCAGATACTGCCAACATTACTCGTGCTCAAAGTACCTTATTCTTTAAGTAGTCCCTTTGAAATCACAATTGCAATGAAGATTTTACACTTTAAGCCCCCAATCCTGCAAACAGTTAGGCACGTGGCAAACTTTTTTCATGTGAGTAAAGTTACTTAAATCTTTGCAGGATGAGGTTTTACATTACAAATCAAAGGCCTAGCACTGCAAATAGATGTGCTGATTTAGATCTTTACTCTTCTACAATAAAACTGTATATGATAATGTACTTGCACTTGTCTATACTGGCAAGTGAAAGACAAAACTTTTGTCATTCAGAGGTGTTAAAAACCACACACACCACGGAAGACAAAAAAGTTTTGGCGATGACAAGCGCTGGTGTGAACCCTAATGCCGCTCACTGCGGAGGGGGCAGGGGGGGGACGGGACGTTTTTTGTCAGCAGGAGAGCTCTCGCCCATCTATTTCCAGCAGGGCTGGCTCTAGGCACCAGCCAAGGAAGCAGGTGCCTGGGGCGGCAAATGTGAAGGGGCGACACTTGTGCTGCTTTGGGGGCACTCCGGCTTTTTTTTTTTGGCGGCACGGCTGCGGCAGGTCCTACATTGTTTCCTCTTCGGCGGCAGCTTTTTTTTAAATTTATTTTTTTGCTTCACCACTTGGGATGGCAGAAAAGCTAGAGCCGACCCTGATTTCCAGGATAGGATTCTACCTCTAGGATGTGACCAGAAAATATGCAACTTGTGTCTATCTCTTGCATGTTTTTTTTTAAGTGTCAACTTCAAATCTGGTCTGTCTTTCTTTCTTTCTTTCTTTCTTTCTTTCTTTCTTTCTTTCTTTCTTTCTTTCTTTCTTTCTTAATTAAAAAGGAGTTTAAAGCAATTCCAGGAACAACAACTATCTCAAGTCTCCCTGCAAATTCATGGTTTTACTAGGGCTGTCAATTAATCACAGTTAACTCAAGCGATTAACACAAAACATTTTAACTAGATTAAAAAAACAGTCATGATTAATTATTCCACTATTAACCACAATAGAATACCTATTTAAATTTATTATAAATATTTTGGATGTTTTTCTACATTTTCAAATATATTGATTTCAATTATAACAAAGAATACAAAGTGCACAGTGCTCATTTTATATTATTTTATTAGAAATATTTGCCCTGTAAAAAAGAAACAAAAGAAATAATATTTTTCAATTCACTTCATATAAGTACTGTAGTGCAATCTCTTTATTGTGAAAGTGTAATTTACAAATGCAGAATTTTTATTTTATTTACATAAACAAACCCATGTAAAACTTCAGAGCCTACAAGTGAACTCAGCCAGTCATTAAGATGAACATGCTTATTTTCATTTACGGAAGATAATGCTGCCCAGTTCTTATTTATAATTTCACCTTAATGTGAGAACAGGTGTTCACATGGCACAGTTGCAGCTGGTGTTGCAAGGTATTTACATGCTAGATATGCTTAACCTTTGTATACCCCTTCATGCTTCAACTTATAGTTTCTAAAGTTTTACATTGTTTTGTTTTTGAATGCAGTTATGTAAAAAAAAAATCTGCATTTGTAAGTTGCTCTTTCACAATAAGGAGATTTCACTACTTCTATGAGGTAAATTGAAAAATACCATTTCTTTCATTTACCTTTTTTACAGGGCACATATTTCTAATAAAAATAATAATATAAACTGAGCACTGTATACTTTGTATTCTGTGTTGTAATGGAAATCAATATATTTGAAAATGTAGAAAAACAACCAAAAATACTTATAATATATTTAAATTGGTATTCTATTATTGTTTAACAATGTGATTAAAATAGCGATTAATCACTATTTTTTAAACCTCACAATTAATTGCAATTTTTTAAATCGTTTGACAGCCCTAGTTTTTACAATCACATTTAAATATTTTTAATATGTTTGTTTTATGAGTACTCAAACAAATGACAGAGGACATTGACTTACAAACAGAAGAAAGAGTGAAACTGAATATACACAAAGTGCTGTCAAGTGCACCAAGTAAATAAACTCACAACAGAAAGAAAAATATGTTTCCTATCTCAGGGTTTTATACTGCTGCCCATCATCATAGTATCAGTGCCTTCCATGTATGTGCTTCCAACCTCTTTCAGTCAGGAAGTATATTTAAACATAGCCAATACGTTGTCTCAGGCAGAAGCATGATATTGAAGTTGTTGGTGTTCCTTTAAGTGTCCAAAACACCTTTTCAATATTTTTATGCTTATACCTGAGTACTGTTCCCCCTAATTCTCAATCTTATTTGACCTTTATGATTCCAGTAAATTATATGGATAACTTAAGTCCATAAAGGCAGATTGTATTTTGTAATTGAGAGTGTGGTGATTATAGAAATAGAAAACCAATGCCTATGAAAGACTCTATTAAGAGCAGGGAATATCGTTAATAATTAAATTTCTCAGATCATGATGTTTCTTCTGTTGTGCATCTTCCATCTTAAATTCCTTCTGCAATTCTATAAACATATCTGGAAATCACAATATAGATCTCCTTTTACTGTAATTTCTACTCTTAGTCTATTGCCCCTAATAGAGTGTTTCCCCATCTATTCTGATTTCTCCATTACCCCAGAAAAATGACTGCTGTGATGCTATGACTGCTGCCATGGTGGTTGTTTACTCAACAAATGAGCTTTACTTCAGACTGTTTTATTATATTTCATGACTGAGTTGCTCAATTTTCCTAACAAAGTAACTAAACTGGCCAGATTAATCAGTCTCACTTTCAGATTTTGCTACGGATAACCAAATTAGTTGTTGCATATCTGAGTTTAAGAGATTACTCAACTGTACCAAGCTGCTGGCAACATAATAAACATATTTAAATTTGGGAATCCAGGTTCTACTTTCAATTTACGGGCTTGTAAAATCTTAAAGTTTAATCTGGGCTTTATTTTCCCAAATGATTCTGCTAATTACTCCCTGTATACATTTTATCTAGCTCTCAGACAACTTTAGAAGGAGTCACAAATTTGTCCCTTATCCTTTCAAGAAAAGAGCAGTTGGTTTCATGCCACATGGAACACACTGGCCAAATCCTCTTTTATAGACAACCCCCATCAGTTTACCTACCCACTATAGAAGTAGGATGAAATTGGACCTGGGCAGCCTCCCTGTGTCGGTTTACTCTCTTGGCTGACAGCAGAGTGCCAGTGCTGCATTCCTGATGCTACTGGATCTAACATTCCTGGGCAAATGGGCTCAGGATTCTACCCTTTGACTACACCAATTTCATTTGAAATCCAAGTCACAGCCCCACTATTGCCAGGATGATTATTCATATTCCATATATATTTACTTTGTGCTGCTGCCAGTCAGCAGTAGAAGGGACTGTGGCTTAGGAGAATGGCTCTCCTAGGACTGGAGTACTGCTGCCAAATGTACATAAAACTGCCTTGATATACAACCTAGTCAGTCCTATGTACCTGCTGCTCTTAACAGAAAAATTCCCATCAAGGGTTTTTTGTAGTGCATAGAAATGCAGTAAAAGACATTACATAAACTTTTTAAATATTCCTATTTATTATTCATCTTGTAGAGCAGTATATTTGATTGTGCAGCTCTGATTTAGAACAATACAACAGGATGTGTGATGCGATGATGATCTACAGATGATCTCCCAGCATTAAGGGAGAATGCTGACAGTTATACAACATGTACAATTAAACTTTTGACATAAAACCAAGGTGAGCTGAAGGGGAAGGAGACTAACGAGCAGGAGGCCAAATGCAGATGAAAAAGAAGAAGACTGGAAAGGTAATGAAAGTAGTGTGCAAGGGCAGAAGGTAGGAGCTGGGGTAATAGGCAAGATGTGGCAGAAGTGATATATGGGAAGATGGGGAGCAAAAAGAAGCAGAAGTGGTAGAGCGTTCAGGAGATCCAGGAAAGGGACTCACAGACTGGCTGGTAGGAGCTGAGTATTTGAGGGTTGAGGCTACTGTAAGGTACACAGACCAGCCAGATGTTGCCACTGCAGCTTCCAGAAAGTGCAGGGAGAGTTTGGTCTGTTTGCTACTAGCTGGAAGGAAAGAATGGCTTTACAGCTGGTAAGTGGATGAATGAGGGAGTTCTGAGGGAGAGGAGAAGCAGACCAGGGTCATATACCAGATTGATGGGCACCATATAAGAATCTAGATGGATGAATGAGGTTAAGCTAAGAGTTAGTATTCTTACAGCTTGAAAAAAAATCAAAGAACACTTACAAACTATTTGCTATCAGGGTGGTAGCCTTCCATTGAAGTAGCTTGTTGAAATAGAGGGGTTAAGATATGAACCATTGTACATTTCCTTCAGAGTAAACAGATTAACTTTCAACTATATGCATGGTTTGGAGTAGATGGACAGCTGCCAAGCCTGGAAACAGGATATGGAAGTGGCCCCCCAGTTCAAATCCCATACCTGAAACACTAACAATTGCAATTAACTTAATTTGTAGTCTCTTCTTCGTCAGTTTAATTACAAGGGAAATTTGCATGAAAAGAGAAACCTTGTTTCAGGAGAGCCCATCTGCTCCTGCTGCTTATTCCCCACCTGAAATCATAATCCTTTCTGTGAATACTAATCATTTCCACATTTAGGTGGGAGAATAAGCAGCTAAATTTTCAAAGCTTTTAGGGATTTAAGTTCTTAACTCAACCCTACATAGCACTTTCCTATAGCACTAGTAGTTTCCTGATGTAAGATAGTGTACAGTGACATAATGAAAAACTGAGCTAAAGGAACAACAAAAAAGTTAGACTGAACATCCAGTTCATTAGTTTCAGGTAAGTCACATTGGTCTGAATCCTCCTGAGTAACTCCATAGAAATCATGGATTTATACCAGTGCAAATGTGGAGTAAGTCCACTGAGGTCAAGACAGTTACTCTGCATATTCAATTGCCTGAGGGTAGAATGTGTCCACAGTCTGCTTTTTCCCAGTTACAACCTACTTTTTCCTCCCCTCCCACAGGCATGGAAAATACTAGGCATTCAAGTGTAAAACTACTCCATAAGTGTCTGATCCTGCACCATGGAAGTCAATAGAAATTTTCTTGCTGGTATCAATGCTGCAAGATCAAGACCTAATTACACAAGAAGACTGGAGCAAAGAATACTAAACCCATAGTTTTAAGCAGGACTAGTCATAAGAATATATCTTTATGTCCAAATGTTTCATTTTGCTTTAATTGCTCAAGTTCCCTGGCAGGCATGCCAAGATCTGATGCACTTTGGAATATGTCAGTCACACCCTATAATAAGATGTGACATAACAGAGCCTGACTGATGGAATCTGATGTGACATATCCCAGCTTGACTCACATGAAAAATTTGGACAAGTTTATTAAAAAAAAACTGCTCAGAATATGTATGCAGTAGTTATCAAACATAAAGCAGAATCTCTTTTTCACCTCCTTTGACTAATAATAAAAGGAGCCCTGCTCATTCAAACTGTCTAAGATGGGCATTCCTTTTATGGGAAGAGTTAAAAGTAATTTTTTGGTCATCTGTAATAATAAAATTAAGATTATTTCATCCATAGTTTAGCTGGAGAGAATCTCCATGTTGAACGCACTATAACATCAACTGAAATAATGGGATCATTTTTTCTCTGTGCATGAACTATAACAACAATCTGTTTGGAGACAGATGGCTTGTGAGGAGGAAGTTTACACTAAAAAGGGAGAATGTGCAGTTGAAACCAGAATGCGAACAAAGAAATGACCTAATTCAACTGTCTCTTATAGCTATCTGGTCTCATAGTTGCACAGTGCTCTAATTTTTGTTATTGTTGTTGAGTGTTTTTCAAACTGGTTCTGATGCTTCTTGCAAGGAAGGAGGGTTCTCAGCACCTAAAAGAATTGGACCCAAAATATTGCTTCTGTTTGCTGGGAAGAAGGCCGAAAAAAACTTTCTATGCAAATATTTTGAAGAGAGGATGAACAGGAGATGTTAAAAGTGTTGAAGGTATCAAAGGGGCCAATTCCATGGGTGTTCCGGGGCTCAAGCACTCACGGAAAAAATTAGTGGGTGCTCAGCACCCAGGAGCCAGAATTTGTGTGGAATGTGATGAGTTTTCTGCTGCTAATAACTTCTGCCCTTGGGCAGGGAGTTTGTTTATAAACAGAGGGAGGGTGATTAAGATAACAGAAGGCTTGTCATGAAATTAAATTAAGGATCATTAGATGACCCAGAAAGCATTGCCAGGCACTCCAGTTAAAAGATGGGAAACAAAGGGTAGGAATAAATGGTCCATTTTCAGAATGGAGAGAGGTAAATAGTGGTGTCTCCTAGGGGGTCTGTACTGGGACCAGTACTGTTCAACATATTCATAAATGGTCTGTAAAAAAGGGGTAAACAGTGAGATGGCAAAGTTTGCAGATGATACAAAGTTACTCAAGAGAGTTAAGTTCAAAGCATACTGCGAAGAGTTACAAAGGGATCTCACAAAACTGTGACTTGGCAACAAAATGGCAGATGAAATTCAGTGTTAAATGCAAAGTAATGCACATGGCAAACTATAATCCCAATTTTACATATAAAATAATGTTGCCTAAATTAGCTGTTACCCATCAAGAAAGAGATCTTGCAGTTATTTGTAAGAACTATGTTTCCAGAGTACTGCAAATTTATAAGAATCCTTCTCACTGTTCCAGTATCATCCTGAACTCATTCTACAGCTTCAAAAGACTTTAAAAGTGTCTCCAGTCATCAATGGGACAGAGGCAACTGAATAATGTAGCTGTCCTTAACATGCATCAAGACAATACCAGGGAACTGGATTTAAATAAGATTGCTGACAGTTTCATCCAGAAACCTACAGCGAGATATAATGTTTTTGAACTGGGATGTTAGTGAAGACAGCTTATAGGTGATTGCAATGATTTAAATATACTGTAATTTGTGGAAATCTAATTATGTAATTCATAACAATTTCATCATTATTAAAATAATAAAGATACCAGTGATAGACACATTCAATAACTAGACTATGATCAAAGTGTATACATATGCTGAAAATGGCCTCCCCCAAAAACTGGCAGAGTGCCTCCCCCAACACACACACACCTCTTCAAAAGCACCCATTGGCAAAAACAAAAGACAGCACCTATTGGAGGTATGGTAGATTTCTCCATGTGTACAGCAACTAAAAATGAAGACAATGCAGCAGTTGCTGTTCAAATAGCCGGTATTTTTCATTCTGATATCACACACTTACCACAATTCTTGCTGTTCCAATAAATGAAGCCAGCTTGGGTGCAGGTGTTTGAGTGACAGGAAGGATGATCAAGTCAAGCCACTGGACTGGGAGTCAGGAGATCTGTGTCCAGTGGTAGGCTCTAGCCCAAGGTTACAAAGGAACTATGTGGCAGTCACAGAATCGCTTTGTGTGTCCGTTTCCCATGGGTCAATGGGATAATATTTCTTTTCTCCCACCATTTGTCAGTCTTGTATATTTAGATTGTAAGCTTTTGGGGACAGTGCTTTTATGTACAGCACTTTGCACTATAGAGCCTCAAGACACTACTGTAATATACCCAAAGAATAATAGTAATTAACATACATACTGAAAAGTGCTTTTTATTTTTAGGTTCGTCGGTGAAAACAAAGTTACTGTTGGTGGCTAATTCTCTTTGTACCACTTTAACCAACTGCAGTAGCACCATATATTTATCTCTATTTTACTGAAGAAATGAAGCATAAAAATTGGACTAATATAGGTATTTCATTCTCCAATCTAAATTTGTGCAATTTGCTGTTAAGTGGACCAATTCTATCAAAGTTGAAATGTTTCCATTTAAGAATGAGCCAGTACACATTCAGAAGCCAATCTTTTGATCTATGCACAGAATTGCCCATATAAAAATTACAATCCTGAATGTTGATGAACCCCAAAGTGGCTGGAGACGGTACAATGTTGTAAGTATCACTTTGCAATTACATTGATATATCATAAATAATACAAGATAAGATGGTTGCAGGGTCACAGCCAGGCACCAGATAAATTAGTCCTGGTATTGTTCCATGGCTCATCCCCAGAAATTCACCAGCAAGTCCTGGTATATGATAAAAAACATCATTTAATTTGGACCCGGGGCTAGTCAGCTGGCTGCCAAGTTGATATAGCTCTATTTTTAGACTTTTTTCACCTCATCCCATGTTCATCAGAGTTTTAAATGGAACACTGGAGTAAAATTTATACTATTTATTTCTATTATAAGAGGATCATAAATAACACATAGATATTGTATTTATTGTAAATTAATTCATGCTGCCATCTCAATAGCCTGATGCTGAAGAGGAATGAGAGAAAGTGCAAAACTCATGATGACAGGAATATCTTCACTGTTTTTCCAATATGAATATGCAGTAACCCCTATCTGCCAGATGATACACCATTGAAATTAATGGGAGCCCCATTGACTATTCTGGTTTACAGCTGTTGAGCATCTGGTCCTGTATTTGATGCAAAACTATGGGTTACCATTACTGATTTTTCTTTAGAGTTTTAGTTGCACAGATTTCTAAATGGCTGTCATTTATGACTGTAGACTTGTTTTAATTGGCCCTTGGTCAGTCCCCTTGTTTTAATGTTGACTATGGTCCAAACCCACAGCTGATGTAATTCAGCATAGCTCCATTGTTTCAGTGATTCACACCAGCTGATGATCTGGCCTTCTGTCTCTTGAGTCCCCAAAAGTCCTTTTATAATTTGTTAAAGATTCTGCTTCTGGGCCACTGTGACCTTTTCCCCAAAACTATCAGGTCAGAAAATTGTGGTGAGGGAAGGAGAAAGATTTTTATATGCTCATCTTCGTTGGGTGCTGAAAGTGTGCAATGGCTAATGATATAAACATTGATGTGCGAATCTAAGTAAACAAATTAATTAACTAACTTTAGTCACCTTTAGTCAATGTTACTTCATATAGTAAAATATCTTCATTTCAAAGCCATATGGCCAGATTATTTTTACCTTCACTAAACCAAGTTTACTAATATGTGCAATGTCTTGCTTTGAGCTACACAGAACTTTTCACTCTGATGGCACTCACGACTCTTTAGGGCTTCCTGGTGCACTTGTTCTCCAACTTAAGTTTGAATATGCACATAAGGCTCACAAAGAAGCAACTGAACTAAAAAATAGGAAAGGAAGGAAAATGACATGACCACATTAGCAGAAAATTCAAACTTTTTCAAGTACAAGAACCAAGAAAGAGCAGCTGGAAGAAGAAGAAATATTCAGAAAAAGATCACTACATCATCATGATTTATTTATAGTTTGTGTGTGTGTGCATGTACATATGTGATAGCCCCGTACTACTGTAGATTTGTCAATATATCAGCAATTAAGCAGGAAAGATGAGAGAATATGCATATAGCACCAATATAGCACTTTTCAGCAGCAGTAGGCTGCTGTTTCCTGCTGTTTCCTGCATCAAGTGTTTAGGGCATCGTGGAAGATTCAAGGGTTGATTTTAGAGAATTATACAGTATTTCTGGAAAGATTACAATAGCCAACATATTTACAGAACATCATAAAGCCAACAGAGAAGCACTCAAAGAATGCCGTAGTGCTACATAAATTATGGTTTTGTTATTTCAAACAAACTTTATGGAGAAATGCAGCATCTTTTAAGAATGTTCTCCATAAGACATTCCATTAAGTCATTCTTTCTCTTCAGAATGTAAAGCAAAGCTGCTGTGAAGAACAATTCTTTTCCAAACATCCTGTTACACAATAAATAAATGAAAAATAATAGTATTGTAATGTGCTGTGTGAGTATGGCTGTGGGAGGTGTAGAATCCAAGGAAGCCCTGACAAAGTGAGATAAAGGAGAAGGAGAGAGATGAGACAAAGAATCCATCTGTCATAACCCTCAATGAGCTCCCCCATGAAAATGTTCACCAGGCTGCCGAAAGACTCAACCCTTCAATCCCACATGTTCTTAGGGTGGCTGGGTCTGGACAGAGTTCAGTCACCATCTCAAGCTCAGAGGTTCAAGGGGTATTCTCAGGGTGCAATTTTATCTAGAAGCTTTTCCTGAGACATAGAACTCCACAGTCTAACTACCTAGATTCTGAAACTAGTGGTGGCCCATCCAAGCCATCCCAGGAGCAATTACGTACAATACAGAGTTCCACCGAAGCCATGGGCCTTCTGGATTACTGTTTCACACTTTAGAGACTATGTGATTGTTAAAGGAACACAGCACAAGATATACAGAGATCTATGGGAAAATAACAAACATCTGCACACAAAACCCTCCCTTCAATGTCCTTACACCTCCCAGAGACCTTTGGGACTTGTTCAGTCCTTTAAGAGTCCAGGACTTTCCTCCTTCTCCTGCCCAATATTGACATGTTGTCCTAATTGGTGAGAAAGAGCCCCTGCAAAGGACAGACCTGCTCCTTTTATGTAGTTCCAGCCCCTTCTGTCAGGTGACCCACCTTCAACAACTTAAAATCCCTGGTCAGATGATTTGTTGCTTTGTTACAAGCGAACCTATGGAAAATGTGTTCCCATGGGCTGCAGCTAGCTCATTGTTCTAGGATGCGTCAATTTGAATGGAAGACGATGCAGGTTAATGACTCTTAATTCCTCACCATTATTAATCCTCTGCTAGTGGACACACAGTCTCTTACGTCTTCTAGATATCCCAATCCAATATGGAGGTTAAATAGGCAAAGGTGAAAACAGTTCAATTTACAATCAAAATGGTGTTCACAAAACAAAATGGAGTTTGCAGGCTGATATTGACATATACAAACATATGTTAATCCGTCACACCCTCACACAAAAATCTTTCACATACTTAGCCTGTCCCATTGTGTTTGAAAACAGAGCTTGCACCTTGACAGTACTTGGCATTGCAACATAAACATTACCCAGTTCCCACACACATACTCCTTTATGGAAAACTAGAGAATTGGTCTGCTTATTGTGTTCACTTTCTCAGTTCAATTAAATGACTTCTGCAAGTGCTGTAGGTGGAATTAATGGCAAATATGCCGAGCTTGGAGGAGGAGAGTTTATCATTATTTTTTAGTGCAGGATTTCAAATTATTATTGGCACAGTCTAGTTCTGCGTTTGTAAAATTATCTTAACCCCCAGTATATGAAAGTTTATTCTCTTTCTTGTTAATGTAAGCTAACGTATGGTATATAGCTATCAGAAGAGGTGAAAAATGTGGTTTAAGAGGAAGACAAAGGATTGGGGGAGTGCACTGATTAACAAAGTGCAAACTTGGTAGAATTAAACAATTTATTTCCACTTAATCTGACTTAAGACATGTTTTGATTAACTGACTTCAGTTCAACAAAGCACACTAGTATGAAAAATAATAATATATCATAATTATATCTGGTTTTGCTAAAGTGTTACTAAATTTGTCATTTTCTCTCTCAGTAATTGAAGATGTTTTGTTGTTTTTAGTTATGCTGCTGCACACTGTATATCAGAGACATTATATTGTAGTACAAATTACGCATTCCTACTAAATCATTTTGTCTATAAAAATACCACCATAATGACATGAACAAAATTACATTATTGCAACATTAAGGTTAAGCCACATACGACAGAAAACTGAGACTAAAGAAGGAAGTAGATTTATTGTTTTCAAGGTTGAAAGGAACCATTTGTGATCATCTAGTCTGACTACTGCATAACATAGGACTTCTCTGAATTAATTCCTGCGTCAAATCCAATAGCTGTACTTGAACTAGAGCACATCTTTTAGAAACACATCCAATATTGAATTTAAAAGTTCCAGTGATGGAGAATCCACCATAGCCCTTGGTAAATTGTTCCAGTGATTAATTATCCTCACTGTTAAAAGTCTTCACTTTATCCATTCCAGTCTGAATTTGTATAGCTTCAGTTTCCAGTCATTGGATCTTGTTATATTTCTGTCTGTTAGACTGAAGAGCCCAGCCTTTTATTATCAAAGTTTTGTTCCCAGTATAGGTACATAAGGTATGTCTACACTGCAGTAAAATACCCACTTCTGGACCATGTCAGCTGAGTTGCGTTTGCAATGTAGACGTTTAGGCTTGGGCTAGAGCACGGGCTCTGAGACCGCAGGAGGACTATTGCCCTGCAGCCCAAGTCCTGTGAGCCTGAGTCTTCTGACACAGGCCAGACACCTGTGTTTTATTGCAGTGTAGACATATCTTAGAGACTGTGATCAAATCACCCATTAACCTTCCCTTTGTTATGTTAAACAGATTGAGCTCCTTGAATCTATTCCTATAAGTAGGGTTCACAGAGTTCTATTTTTTAAAATAATTTTGATGGATAATATTGTTTATTTAAACATTTTTCAATATTTATCAATTTAAATTTTTACAGTTCCAGGAAATCTTGGGGAGGTCAAACAATAATTATTTCATAGCAGGAGGTGTTGATCATCAAAAACTTAAAGCTTTATGAATTCTACCTAATTATCAGTAGCTCCAGCTCCACTAACATAGGCGTCGGCTATTTTAGCAGAATTGTAAATACGTGCTTTGTTCAACAGTCATTACAACATTTTTTATATACATTACGGTGGGGATTCTAAGAAGTTCTCAATCAGAATTTACTTAGTTTGCCTATGTGTAAATTAATTAATTATTATTATTATTATTGATGGAAATATTTTGTTGTCTGTGCATGTAAAGTGTAATCAACATTTAGTGACACAAATCTAATTGTTCTAAGCATAACTATTCAGCTTTTTTTCTAATTCTTCACCCATTTCTTGTGGCTCTTCTCTGAATCCTCTCCAATTTATCAACATCCTTTTAGAATTGTGGACAGCAAAACTAGACACAATATTTCAGGAACTGTCACACCTGCACCAAACATAACCTTACTACTCCTACTCAAGATTTGCCTGATTATACATCCAGGGATCACCAGCCCTTTTAACCACAGTGTTACAATATTCAGCTGATTATCCACCATGACTGTCAAGTCTTTTTCAAAGTCACTGCTTCCCGGGATACACAGAGACCCCCATCCTTTAAGCATGGCCTACATTCTTTGTCCTAGATGTATACATTTGAATTTAACCATATTACAACACACATTGTTTGCTTGTGTCCAAATTACCAAGTGATCCAGATAGCTCTGTATCAGTGTCCTGTCTGCTTCACTATTTACCACTCTCCCACTCTACTGCTATCTGCAAACTTTATCAGTAATTGTATGTTTTCTACCAAGTTATTTTAAAGGTACTAAATAGCACAATTCCAAAAAACAATCCCTATGGGATCCTACTAGAAACACACTAAATCCAGGATGATTCCCTGTTTACACTTTCATTTTGAGACATATCCATGAGTGAACCAGTTTTTAATAGATTGGCTGGGAATTTCTGAATGAAACATCTTTTTGCTGAAACCAAATTTTTTAGTGGGAATATACCAGTTTTGATTAAACTTTAATCAGGAAAAGTTTCTTGGGCCCAGGATGGAACAGACTGAGACCCCAGAATAGCCAGTCACCTGGGATGTGAGAGACCGAGCTTTGAATCACCACTGTGCCTGACCCAGATGTACTTGAACCAAAGTCCCTGACATCAAACCCAAGTGTCCTAACCACCAGGATATATGGGTGAGTCTGAAGTTGGGTGAGAGAGTCCCTTTCTTTCTCTCTCATCATGAAAAATTCCACAAGTCTCGATTTTGTCCTGTTGTGGAAAGAGAATCTTTTTGAAATCTCAAAATTTACATGGGATGGAAAAACCGATTCCTCCCAGGCTCTAGTTTTTAATCTATTTAATATGTACCATGTTAACTTTGTATTGTTCTCGTTTCTTCATCAAAATATTGTGTGGTACCAAGTCAAATGCCTTACAGATATCTAAGCATATTACATTAACATTACCACCTTTATCAAAAGTTCCCTAGGTGCCTACATTTCTGCCTCCAGACGTGCACACTGCTGCCTTCCTTTAGGTGTCTGGATGCCTATTTTCCAACTAAGACCCAGCACAAGCCATGAATCGGGAAAGATAGCCATTTGCCTGGCTAAATCATGTGCAAGGCCCAGTCTAGTAGGCATGCTCAGAGGCTGCCTAACAGATCAGGTCCCAGCAAAGTCTGTGTGGAGGAGGAAGTAGTGGTAGTGGTGTCTACTTTATAACTTTTAGCCTTGTGTTTAGAACCATCTCCTGGGATTTGGGGGACACAGATTCAATTCCCCACTCTGCCTGATATGGAGAAAGGATTTGAACAGATGTCTTCTACCTCTCAGAAGAGCGCTCTAACCACTGGGATATTCTGATGTGGGGGACTTCCTCATTCTCCCCGTTGAACCTATTCCACTGTGAAGATATAATGAAAGAATGATTGGAGTAGGAGGACTGGACTCTGGGTCGTCCACCTCCTGGGTGGGTGCCCTACCTACCAGGATACAGAGTCACACTCCCTCTTTCTCTGGCCCAATGATTGTTCCACAGTGGATAAATACTTAGTCATACTTATAAGGTGGGCACCACCATCACCTCCTCCACCTGTTTTATGTGGGCTGAGGCAGGCACTTAGCTCATTGCCGCAAGAAATTACTTAGGTGACTAAGCTGCCTGACTCCAGGAGATGGGTTCCCATTCATGGATCCCTGCTGCTTGGATTTAGGTGCCTATCTCCGGGACAGGGGAGGAGCTTAGGTCACACCCCTCTCATCAGCATATCCCATTGGCTAGCTAAGATAGCTTGCTGCCTAGCTTGCTGTCTTTTATGGATAACATTCTAAGGCACCCATCTCTCCCTATTCATTGAATAGGCAGACTAGACCCCTAATTCATGCTTTGTGGATTACAGTGTCATTCATCTGATTTTCTAGGTGACTAAAAGATCAGCACTATGAGGCTCAGAGTTTGTGAATCTGGGCATGCGTGTGTACGTGCGCACGTGCACGCATGCACATGTGCTTTGACACTTCATTCTCTCATGTAATTAAGTCATGATCACTTGTACCTAAACAACCATTAACTTTTAGTTTTATGATCAATTCCTCTTTTTCTATCATGATAAGTTCCAATTTAGAATTCCCTCATTCCATAACTTTCTGTGTTAGGAAATTGTCATCTATACATTTTAGAAATTCCAAGGTTTAGCTGGCGGCCTTGTGCAGCCTACATGAGTCACTTAGGTTGATGTGCCCCATGATAATGCAGCTTTTCCCCCATCTCCCCATTTTATACTGGTGATTAAAATTCTGACCATCCTGTTCCCTAGTGTGATTTGATGCTCTTAGCAGACACCAACTAGTACCTCATCTTGTGTTTTAGATGATAAAACTATGATCCATAAGCATTCAAGATCATTTGCTTCCAAATTGTCAATGAGCCAAGAAAAGGTAATGCCATTTTTGATAGAGTGCCAATTCCTTTCCCTTTTTCTGGACTCAATCATTCCTAAACAGGTTATAAATCAATAATTTTAACAGAACGGTTATGCAGATCTTCCCATTGAGTTTCAATAAACCAACTGTCACAACTTGGTCCATTCCCTGGGTCATTGATTACACTCCTGTTGTCTTCCTCCATGTCTCTCCATCATTCTCCATCCTAGTTTACGTCTCCTGGGAAACCTGCATTCCTTACAAGGGAAGTGGGACTTTTCTCTAGGTCCTGGTTTTGGACTGGTACCCCATTCTGCTTCCTGTCACCTTCATACAGTAAAAAGAGCAGCTCTGTGTGCTTATTATCAGCAACTGGTAGACTCCTTTGCAAGCATAAACTCCCAAGCTTATCTTTCAGGACTTAATAATTCAGGCTTGGTGCCTGTCTTTCCTGAACAGTTCAATATTCCACTCTCTGCTTGTGGTTTAATAGAGGTTTAGTTACTTGCAAAACCTGCCTTTTCAAAGCTTAACCTTGAACCCTGCTAATCCCAGCACTACTGCAAATATGCTCCTAGCCTTCTCTCTGGATGAGAGTCAATTGTGAGTGGACCTAACTGCTGAATACCATGTTCATCTATGCCCCCTGGGTCTGAGTAAAGACTGGTCATTGTTCCTAGCTCTGGGTCTCTCAGGCACAGATCCAGTGTCTGAGACCCCACAGTCCAGGTATCTTAAACCCCAAGACCAATGGTTCAGCCCTTTTGAGTTCCCATTTGCTTAGATATGTTTCCTCAGCGTCCATCTGGCTGCATGAGTGCTGGTTTCTCAATTAACCCTTTCAGGGACAATGAGGCAGAAAAGTAAAGAACATGGACTTAGCAAAGGAATAGCTTAACCACAAAGTGGTTGTTACCGTTAACAAAGCATCTTAAAGAGTTATAGATCTTCTGGAAACAAACAAAACTGAAAGAATACCTCAAGTTTAGTCCCACTCCTGTTGTGGGCCTTGGGTACAGAGAGAGTTCTTAGGCTAGACAACCCTTCCTTAGTCTGGTCTTCAGGCACACAATGCTGGCCTGGCCCCCTTAACTAAGAGCACTCCCTCTTAAATATAGTCTCTGATCCACTTTAGCCATATGCCCAGGCAAAGGGACTTCCCCAAGCCAGGCTTCAGTGTAGAGTTCAATGTTCTTGTGGCTGGGCTGGTAGTTGAGACAGAGTGGATGGCTTTTCATAGTTCTCACATTAAAAGTCTTCTCAGAGTTGTTCTACCCCCTTCAGAGCAGGGCCATGTCTGGAACAGACTGGCCTTCTCAGGGCCAGGCTGGTTTTGAAACACAGAACACAAAGTGTCTACACACAGAATGGAAGAAACAAAACAAAATGAAGGTTACAACACAATATGAAGGTCACACTGAAAGTAACAATCACAAAATGGTATTCACAGACCAAATTGGACTTCACAATTTGACATAGATATACCTTAAATCTACTAGATCGGGATGTTGAAATTATGCTCATAAACGAGTAACTCCAATTCCTCTTGTTTATTACCCAGGTTCATAGCACTGATGAATAGGCAATTAAAATATTTCTTCTCTACATGTTCCTAGGTGCTTTGATTAATTTTATACTTGACGTCTTGATTTTGTGTTAAATTAATATTAATCAGTTTCCTCTTTTCACCCACCTCTTTCATTTAGTCTATAAATCTGAACAGCTATCCTCAGGAATGTCCCATTCAGCTCTTCATTCCATTTGAGCAGCTGGATTTTCAGACACATTTTCTGCACTTTCCTTCCTGAGACCCTGATAATGATTAGATACTTCAATGCTATGTGGAATTCTTCATGGTCCTCTTCTCTCTGATGGTCATAGCCTGCCCATCTTTGTCAACCTCCAAATGTATAGATCGTCACCTCTCAGACTCCATTGAAAACTTTCCTGTTTGCCACCCCTGTTCATATGCTAATGAGTTCTTTTGGCAACTGACTTCTGTATTAAGCCTCTCTGCCAGCTCCACCCGCAGGCTAAGAGGGAGGGATTAACCACAGAGATTTCAAAGACCAGGGCTCATCACAAAACCTAGATTCCCAGCCACATAGTCCTCACCAAGACCCAAACGGACCTGTATCACCTGAGCAGCTATGCAGGAGCCCAAACCCTAGCCACACTACTTCATGAAAAGCAAATCAACCAAGTCCCTCTCCCTCTAAGCCCATGATCCACTCCCCTGTTGCCACTCCTGTTCATCTCCACTGATATATTTGCTGAAAAGTATGTCTCATTGTTCACTATGATGTTGTATGTATTAGTTTCCATAAATGCTGGAATTAGGGGTGCTACAACACCCCCTGGCTTGAAGTAGTAATAACACTCAAAAACACATGGTTTCCACCTTCAGCACCCTCCCCCACTAAAAATTATTCCAGCATCACTGCCTGATCCTGCATGTAATTACATACGTAATTAACATATGTGAAAGTGTTTGAAAACTGGGGCCTGGGTGTTAGAGATTGAGTGATATTGCCCTCTAGTGGCTGATCTACAAGGGGGCAAGGGACTTACTCCTGCTACTACCAGCTACAGGTGTGTTCAGGCCATTCTGAAATTTGTGTAGGCAGCTAAGTATTTGATTTATAACTTGGTTTTTTTAGGTGAGTGATGGCAGAAGAAAAGAGAAGAAGGCAAGCTGCTGTTGATATGCACTAACAATACTCACTAGACATTTGGCCTGCTCTAACAAATTTTTAATAATCCAAAACAGAACCTTATGTGAACTGTACAATCGTCTCTTTTCGGAGTGGTAGCTGTGTTAGTCTGTATCAGCAAAAGCAACAAGAAGTATTTATGGCATCTTAGAGACTAAGGTGGAGAAACAGCAAACAGAAACCATTGTAATCTCCTGGCACATATCTGGCTACCCAAATATGTGCATATTCCTGTTATGAACAAAATGCTTGGTGCACAGACTGAGAAATGGGAGGAAAAGAATCAGCAGAACTGAGTGCAATAGAGTAGAAAGTTAGATGGGAAATACATTTTGTTGTCAAGGACATGTTTCAAAAGATGGAAAGTTGAAAACAAAAAGTAGCCTCTCCACTCTGCCAAGCCAAGCTGAACGTTTCACATGGTTGGTTTGATAAAGGCCTGCTACAGCCAAATAAATGAGAAGACCTATGCCTACAAAATATAAATAAAGAGAATTTTGTCATCCTCCAGTTTATCATGTCGTCTGACCATTGCTGGGGATCCACACCGAGGTTGTCTGAAAACTATCGTTTGCTCTTTGGCTTACTATTTGGGCTCTTGTCTTTTATTGTATGTGGAGGCATGGTGTGGTGACTTACACATCTAAGAATGACAATAAGAAAGAAAAACTTGTAGCACCTTAGAGACTAGTCTCTAAGGTGCTACAAGTTTTTCTTTCTTATTTTCATTTTGCTGACACAGACTAACACGGCTACTACACTGAAACACATCTAAGAATGTTTGTTGAACCCTTATATACAGCACACACATTTACAACATATATTAACGTGGATTATACTCTTAAGAATATTCACTCTAAGAAAGAAGATTGCTGAAAAATACACATTGTATATTTACATTTATACACTGTGGGAACCAGGAAACATTGGATCCTTTCTGAGGTGAGCTTCAGGCAAATGTTTTAAGAACAAAACAGCTGACAAATGTTCTTAGATTCGCTATGTCAATATTAGGCAGGAATGCCCTGCATATACTTTTGTTAAAGTGGAGAAGACATTACACTTGATATTTCTAGGATCCCTGGAGGAAAAACGTCATCTAGTTGTTCCGTTTGTTAACTATAATGAAAACATCTGTCTTTTTTCAGTTAGAAGAACGTATACTTTCTGTAAGCTGGGCATCAAACTTTATCAAGAGAAGAATACTCTGCATATGCATCCAAAACTTGACTACACAGACATTGTGCAGTATTCTTCTAATGTTTATTTTACCAATCAGGCCAGAAACTTTTTGCCAATAGATAGCCAGATTCTGATTAGTCCTGGGTAAAAATCAGATTTTTATTTCACAGGAAATGTCGTGAGGTTTTTATTTTTTAATCTATTCCCAAATGGGACAAAAGTAAATAATTTACTGCAAAATAATGATTTGTTTTGTTTTGTTTTTTGGGGTTTTTTTTGGGGGGGCAGGGGGAGTTCCAGGTCAATTGGAAACATTTTGTTCTGATTTTGAATTTTTTATTTTATATTATATAATATTTAAAAAATTCAAATGAAAAGTCATTTCAAAAAGGAAGAGTGAAACATTTTATTCTGTAAAGGTCAAAATTGAATGTTTTGATCCCACAAAATGCTTCCCTTTCACCCAATTTTGCTTTTGAAATGAACTTTTGTCAAAATAGACATGTTTCTGTGAAATGTTCTGCTTTCAATAAATTGCAGCTTTTCCCATGGGGAAAAAAAATCCATGAGAAAATTTCAGACCAACTCTGATTCTGATACCTTACTCAAGATGAGGAGCATCTTATGCCATAAACAACCCCTCTGAAGTCAATAATCAGACAATTTGTGAACTAATGAGCTATTCAGTGTGGATAAGCATATCAGAATTTCACCCAAAGTGAGTGGGGTAATGGAACACTTTGAAAGCAGACCCAGAGTGATACTGAATCAATACTTACCATCTCAGACATGCTTCTGAAAAAGATTAATAACCAGTTTTTCAAAAGTCCATGAGCACCTTTATATGCAACTGGCTTCCATGCATGCAAATCCTGATTTGCATACAGGAAATGTCTGCCCAAGTCAAGGTTTAGCACATAATTGGGAGAGCGCAAATCCATATGTGCACTTCTGTACATACATTACAATCTTACCCTTGCAGTCATTTCCCATTGGGCTGCCTGTCCTATTCCCTATTAAATTGGCATTTCTAAAATTAGCATTTCCCTCTTGTAGCAAGGGTTGCTGTTTCTGAGACTATGTATACTTTGCGGCAGAGGTAATGAGATTATTAATTCTATATTCCAGATACCGCAAACCCAGATGACTTCAACAGAGTAATGCCAATTTAAACAAGATGTGGATCTAGTTTTCTGTATTTTGTGGAGTTAGGCATGTTTATTAATGTAAAGGTCATATGTGTGTATGCGTGTGTATTCAAGTAACTCAATATAAACTAATGCAAGGGTCTTTGTACCTCTGACTGTTACCAGTGAGGTATTGTTATCTCACCCATATGCTATAAACAAACACTGCATCAAACCTGAATCCTCCCTTCACTATGATGGATAAGACTACTTTTCGTTGAACATCTGCAGGAAAGCAGCTACATCCACTGCACTCCTGTGTTTATCGTAGATAAATGTCAGGATAAACTCATTGAATTCTACAGTACATTGTTTTACATGGAGGGTAGCATTCTCATGTGGATGCACAGAAAACATATGTAACTCCTCACACTTCCAAATGAGAATATAAAAGGAAGGTAGTGCCCCTTGGAGCTGCAGTTATGTGATTTTATTGGGTTCTATTCCCAAATACACTGTGTGACCTTGAGTTAATCAGTAATAGGTGTATGTCTCAGTTTCCCCATCTGCCTAATAAGGATAATAATATACATCATAGGGGCACTGGACTATGGAACTTCAAATTAATTAATAGTGGGTGAAATCAATCCCTGGATATAATTCTACTGAGTGAAGTTATATTTGGAATGAATTTGACCCTATGGCCCCAATTCGACAATGCACTTAAGGATATGCTTAATTTTAAGCACAAGTTTAAGCCTCAATGAAATTTAAGCAGGCGCTTTGCTAGATAGAAATGTGGTTAAGCACATGCTTAAGTGCTTTGCTAACCTGGGGCCTATTTGAGAACATATGTTAATTGCTCTTCCCATTGCTTGCAAATATTTTTTGGTAAATGAATGCTCCATAATCAGTTAAATAAGGTACCACCATTATAAATGTAAGTTACAGAAGAGATAATGTTTAGTTAGTGAAAATGAGAACTGTATATATGTTATCAAAGAGAATTCAAGATTACCAAAAACTTCTAAAAGAATGCTGTTGATTTCTTTCTTAATATTTTTTCCTCTCTTGCTGCTTGCCACAGTTCTCCCTAAAAAGAATAATCATCATAAAACTAACAATACAGAATTTCTTCAGAGACTATACACTGCTGTCAGGGTTCCCTCCCCACTCTGAACTCTAGGGTACAGACATGGGGACCCATATGAAAGATCCCCTAAGCTTATTTCTACCAGCTTATTTCTACCAGGTTAAAAACTCCCCAAGGTACAAAATCTCCCCTGTACCCTGAGAAAAGGTATCGCTGCCACTATCAAGTGATTGAAACAAGAACCAGGGGAAAGGACCACTTGAAGTTCCCCTTCCCCCCACAAATAACCCCTCAAGTCCATACACCCCCTTTCCTGGGGAGGCTTGAGAATAATCTCCTAACCAATTGGTTACAAAGTGATCAAAAACCCAACCCCTGGGTCTTAGAACAATGGAAAACAGTCAGGTTCTTAAAAGAAGGATTTTATTAACGCAAGAAAGGTAAAATCATCTCTATAAAATCAGGATGGTATATATTTTATAGGGTACCAATTTCCCAACTCAGAGGGATCCACTCCTGGGCAAAACCTTCAAGTTACAGAAAAATGCAACAAAAACAGGAATACCTATCTCTTCCCTCCAGCACAGCGAATTTCCCAAGCTATAAAAAACAGAAAAACCTAACGCATTTATATCTAAATACTCACTAACGCTATCGGAGTGGATGGGTTGCTTGCTTGATCTGTCTCCTACCGAGAGATCCCACAGACAGACAAAAGCCTTTTTCCCCCCCTCAGATTTGAAAGTATCTTGTCCCCTCATTGGTCCTGATGGTCAGGTGTTATCCCGGCTACCTGAGTTTCTTAACCCTTTACCGGTAAGAGGATTTTATAGTACTGTATCAGAGCCTCTTAACCCCTTTCTTTTATATTTATGACAACTGCTCACACACTGAGAAAAAGTGCTTGTAAGTAGAGTTGGGTGAATATTTGATTTTTGAAAAAGTCCATCTAGGTCAACAAAGAGAGAGTGGGAGCTTGGGTCCCTTATACACATTAGCCCAGGGGTTAGCATACTTGCTTGGAATATTAGAGACCAGATTTGAAGCTGGGACTTGAACTCGGATCTACACCATTCCTGGTGAACATCCTAATCACCAGGCTATAGGATAGTCTGTGGCCCAATCCCTCCTGTTGAAGCTGTTCAACTTTGTAGCAATATCTAAATATTAATTGGGCCAAAGGTGGATAAGGGGGGACTACTGCCTGGTGATTAAGGCACTCACCTGGGTGATAGGAGATGTGGTTTCAAATTCCTGTTCAGATTCAGAGCAGATTTGAAAACACCCCCCACAGAATATCCCATAGCCTGGTGGTTTGGATGCTTACCTAGGAGTGGGGAAATCTGAAGGTATATCTACACAACAGAGAAAAACCCACAGCTGGCCCATGCCAGCCAACTTGGGCTATGGGGCTATTTCATTGCTTTGTAGACATCCAGGCTGGGCTAGAGCCCAGGCTCTAGGACCCTGTAGGGTGGCAGGGTCCCAGAGTTAGGGCTTCAGTGTGAGCCCAGAAGTCTATATAGCAATGAAACAGCCCTGCATACAGAGTCAGCTGGCACAGGTAAGCCCTGTTTTTTTCTTTGCTGTGTAGCCCTACCCTAAGTCCAAGTCCCTTCTCCAGAGTGAGGATTCAGATCTTGGTCTCCCACATCCCAGACTAGTGTCCTAACTGCTGGGTTAAAGGTTATAAAGGTGGATGGACGGATGGACAGACATAGACACACACACACACACAGAGTTGACTGTGAAAAACTTTTCCCCAGACAAAACCGCTGTGTCAAATAAATTCATAAATATTTTGGGTTGGCCCAAACTGCATTTTTTTATAAAGTACTCATCTTAAAAATTTCACCCAACTCTATGTATAAGAGTGCCATTGGTGATTCCTGCCATAACACTCTTTAAAAGAGCGGTACTGCCATATGTTTGGGAGTATGCTGTCCATTCGATTACTGTGCATACACCAGAACTACTATTAATAGATTGCACTGATAAATGTCATCGTCACACTCCTGCCTATTCACAGTCACTTTTTATCTAAACTCAGCCCTAAATCTTGTTTTGCTTTTTTCCTTCTAATTTCTTTTAAACATGGCCTCATGCCATTTTCCCTCCACTGCTGTGTAGTTTCAAGTGTTTTATTTTTATTTGCCCACTTATCTTCTTTCCTCATTCTTTTCTGGTTTTACAGTTCAAGGCAAATCTGCCCAGCCCTATAATTTCCTTCAATCTTTCTTGTTCCACTTTCTCAGCTCTCCCATTTTTATTGTCATTGACATTGCTCCATCTGCTCCCAACCCAGATATGGAGACCTCTACAAAGCAGCTGCACAAATTCATCCACTGAGTGATTAGTTCAACTGTCTACCTAGGAAAGCAATTGATTTCTGAGAAGAAGAATTAGGCAGACTGCTACACTGAAGAGTAATGAGTCTCTGAGTCAAGGATGGTACTAACAAAAAAAAAAGGCAAATTGATCTGACTGACACTTTTCTACTCAGATTCATGAAATTGATCTGGCCAAAGTCCACCTAATTTCTGGCCTGATCTTGTGTCCATCCTTATCCTGCAGTAACTGACTGAATGTGTCAATGAACTGGAAGTCCCCAAATAGGTTCTGTTGTACCATGTGTCAGGTGTTATCTAATCATTCCACTTATCTGAAGAAACTGTCTCTCTAATCTAATTTTCTGTTACTTAAGGTTTTAGTCATCTTTACAAATGGAAATAAAAGGCAAAGCCTCACATACATTGAAAAGCATATGCATTTTAATCTACGAAGCTTTATAGAAAACATCTGAACTATATATGGCAGAATCTCAAGGTGACAATAGGCAAGTTCAGCATATTCCAATATTTTATAGTATTTACGAATTGAGCTCTTGTTGTTTTGGTGATAGGCAGGCTTTCTCAGTGCCTGAAGCTTAGAGCTTCATGTGGAATGAAAAATGCATGAACTTGCTCCTTGAAAGTTCTGTCTTGTGCTCATCCATATTTTCTTATGATGAAAGTCTGAAACTCATATAGACAGTTTGTTGCCCAAAGGTGAAGAAATTTTTGAAAATACATAGGAGTTTTAAGTGACACACAGATATTACACAAACACATACACACACAGAGAACACATCCCATTGGCCAGGATAGGTTTAAGGATTTTGCAGGACAATCCAGCTAAAATTAAATTACTCTTCACTTCATGTGACATCTTAAGGTGTTAACACATCTGCTCAATTTCCTAATCACAGTTAGGAAACTTTAGATTTAGTTTATTGGACAACACCCTGTAAGATCTCTGACACTACCTCAAATGGAAATTAATTAAAGGAAGTCCTTTGGGTTGCATTATAAGGAGGGCAGACTGAATTATCACAATGGTCCCTAGTGGCTTTATAATCTATGACCTATGCAGTCACTGACTGAATAAACTTAATAGCTCAATTGAGCTTTTCCTATAACCATACAGTAAGTGGAAAACTCCATACACCTAGGGAAAGGCTTTCCACGTTTCCTTAAATTTAATTTAGTACTTATCACTAGGAGCTGGCTTGCTGAAATCGCTTATGCATGTGGCACTCTATGTTTAGAACCTAATAGGTAGCTTTTATAGTAATCTAAATAGAGCTTCTCCCTTTCTGAATTCAATATAAAGTTAGACTGAAAATAAAAATGATTGGCCATATCCAACTAAAGTATTAGAGCAGCTTCAAAGCACAGCTGTTTGGAGGTTCGAAGTGAACGCTTCATCTTCACTGGAGAGTGAGCAAGGCAGAGAGAGGTGAAATGGGCTTTTCCTGTAATTCTGATATCTTATTATTTTGCAAAATGTGACTTTGGAATTGGGAGTAAGGGATCAGGAAACATAGGAATCGTCATGCATCATAGATCGGATCAGTCATCCAAATAGTTTTATATCCTGTCGAAGGCCAGCACCAGTTGTTTCAGAGGAAGTTGGAGAAGAACTAAATAAACCAGTAGTCATCACGGCCAGTTCTAGGCACCAGCAAAACAAGCTGGTGCTTGGGGCGGCACATTTCTAGGGGTGGCATTCTGGCATTCTTTAAAGCCTTCATTTTAGATCAAGTAATCATCATATTACTTTGGTATGTCCCAGAATAAATGAAACATGCTCTGACTGTCTGTCAGTTGTGCCCTTTTGTGCCTTGTGCCACAGCGATACCACTGCATATTCTTCATGGGGGATATGGCTCTCAGATACAAGCCCTCATTCATCTTGCTGAGTATTCATTCACAAGAATAATACTGTTGATTTTAATGGGATTACTCACATGGAATAAGATTTCACCAAGATAAGTAGTCCCAGTTGTGCAGCCCTATGTGGGAAGAAGGGATTTGTATAAATTTTACTTTGTGGTACTACAATTAAGGAAGCATGGCATGCCATCGGGGAGTTCAGAGGTTAGACTGAAGTTTTCACTTGTTCAGACAATAAGCAGTGTGTATCCATATGATGAAGTAAGGCTGTATAAAAGCACTCTATATTCAACTAGCTCCTTCCATTTCTTAGCACTCAGTTGTCCAGCACATGTCAGCAGGACTATAAAGCACTTTAATTCAGTCTATGAACACTTTGGGGAAGCCCTTGAACCTTTAAATACAATCACAAAATGTAATGCTCATCAAATTACCACAGACAACTCACTGTAAGCGAGAGCACCAATAACATATGCTGAGGTAGAATCTGTACCTTGTCATCCCCTTTGGTGTCTGACATAGCAAATGAGAAAGCTTGCAGTATAACTGTTCTGGAGTCTGCTGTGGTTGCGTAACATACCATGAGAGCAGAAAACCCAAGGCATAAAAGATAGCTGAAAGGTGACTTCAGGCACTAACAATTACTGGAAAGAGCTTTTTAAAAAGAGGTTATTGTAAGAGATTATGGCAGGGTTCACAGCATGACCGAGGTGCTTGGACAGTAAGTGAACTGCAAATACTGCTCAAAACCATATCGGCTCCAAACATTTTCCCAAGGCCTCACTGGGACAGAGAAATTGCTCTCCCTGCACAGTGACCAAACTGAAAGGTCACTCCCAAATACCGGTTACCAAGGCTGCAGCACTGAGCACTACTTCTCAGCTACCAAAAGGCCTATCGTAATGTCACTTTAATTAGTTTCTGCTGGACCAGAATATCACAAAAGGAAGATTAACTCCCATCTAAGTGTCAGCACTGGTTAAGGATGTTGGCAGTCACAGTACAATAGTTCATAAAGATGCAACACTGCTTGGTAGGATCTGCAACAAAATTAAACAAAGCCAACAGAGGAGTTAATTCACTTGAAAATCATGAAGGATTGCCTTCAGCGTGTACTCTGATCATTTTACAAAGAGTGGCTTCTGAAAACCAAGTTTGTATGTCATGTAATTATTGGCACTAAAATATTCTAATGAACAGTCTTTGTGATGTGTTCCAGCATGGGAAGAATAGCTCATCTTACATCAGAGATCCTAGCAACACTTTTGAGGGATTATTTATATAAATCCATTGATATCCAGAGGGAGTAAGTGATATTAGTCCCACATACTCAGATAGCAAAAGTGCCCCCCAAGTAATTAGAACATTAGAATGGTTGGACAGAATGATACAAATTCATCTTTGGCAAAACCTCTCACTTCAATGCAGTAACAGTAGGGGTAAATTCTGCTGATTATTTTGTTTTCCTTAGAAGGGTGTATATTTATTTCCATGTATATATGGAAATTATTTTTAAGCACCATTCTTAATGATTAATGAACTATGTTATAAATGATATGTGGATTCATAAAGATTTACATTTTAGTTGAGAATTCAAAGAATCAATCTGTCTTTATCACAAATAGAGGACCTAACTCCTTAAACAAAATAGTGACTGGAAAATAAGCAGATGTCATTCCAATGCAGTCAATGGAGTGATTTTTCTAGAACTGGCTGATATATGTAATATGTGTAAAATAAAATGATGTAGCTTTGTTTTGGCAAAGAGAGATCTTGAATGAGAGGACTTAGAGTAGCAGCCGTGTTAGTCTGTATCCGCAAAAAGAACGAGGAGTACTTGTGGCACCTAGAGACTAACAGATGTATTTGAGCATTAGGTTTCGTGAAGCTCACTTCATCAGATGCATGGGAGGAGTTTCAGGTAGAATAAATTCCTAGCTATTAATCTGAAACATTTCATTTTGTCTCAATACATTTTTTTTGCCACTGAGCATAGAGGTTGCCAGGAAACAGGTTTTGGTATTTTAGATCCAATGAGGGAAAATTTTACCAATTGTACCCAAAGTATATGGAACATTCTTAAACTGTTTGATATATACAAGCCAAAGAGATTGTTATTAATTTTGCTGATATATTTCATTCATCATTTAGTACAAACTATGCATCTCTACAAGCAACATTGTGATGAGTTATTAATCTCAAGTATGTATTAGTGAAATGTTGGCCAGATTAATTTATTATGGGAGGGAACCAGATTGCAGAAGGAATTATTGTAAGCAGGGGTTGCCAGAACCATTTACATACATTTTTATTGAAATGTGTTGGAACACCATCTGGTCTAGGGCATTGGTAGTTTTATAGGTCTATAAAGACCTCCTAGACTTCACATGCAGTTATCTCATTTACAACAACAACAACAACAACCTAATTCTTCCAGAAGAACAAGGATCGCTTTCTCCCTTGTCTAGAATTTAATTGATTATGTGGGGTTGAAAAATGGATCTGGAAAGGAGTAAGTTTTTAATCATATTGCAAAAACATAGCAGTACTTAGTTGCAGGTCTGTTGTGGCTTGGCTATCTTCCAGTTCTATTTCAGAGTTACGTTAAGCCTTGAAAGGTGGGGACAAGAAGTTTGAAATTCACATAATGGAGTATGGAGGAGCAGTGATGGGACTGAAAGTGAGCACAAAGAGCTAGAATGATGACCTTGGCAGACTGGAGGGAGGCAGTGAAGGAGTCACGGGGGCCAGAGTAGAAGAGGTTGTAGTAATGAAGGACAGGGATGGTAAAGGCCTCGACAAGAGTTTTTGATGTCTACAGGGAGGAGAAATGAGATGCAGGATGACAGGATGACAGATAAGTGACTGAAGAGAACAAGTTTTTAAAACTTATACATTCCTTTATTGACACAAATTTATAATTGTTCATTGAATTATAACAGAATCTCAAAAGAGCACCAGGATTTTAAGCATCTGCAGGTGTGTTGCGGGGAGGGGGAGTCATTGTTTGTATAAAAATGTCCTTTATTTTGATATTTTCAGTGGTTTGTTTCAATGACTGTGTATTCTTTACCTACAAAATATATATGCATTTCTGAGATATGATAAATTCTTAAGACAATAATTTTTATTATTATCTTTTAATTATATACCTTAGGAACATTTTTCACCCCATTGGATTTTGTTCAGGTGCTAAGTTGACAACACTGGAAACCAAATGTTTTGCATTCTAAAAGATCTGAGTTGTACAACCAAATAAAGACGTTCCACTCTCTTTGAGCAATTAAGCCCTTCATGTCAGCTAGTGACAAAGTATACTTATCCCTCCATCCAAAGATTCTGAAGTGTTCTTTTCAAACAGGATCAGGATGTTAGCGAACAATGAATTCTTTGTAGATGCTGTCACGTTGCACTCTACATGATTTTATGAAAATATGCTAATGAGTATGAATATAATGTAACTGGAATATGCTTCATGAAAAAAGGTCTCTTGTAAGGTATCATTACAAAGCTTATAATCTACTGAGTATGGTCATCCTATTTGTATAAATGTATCACTCTTGTATCTGAAACTAGAAATGTGAAATATAACTCTGAGGGCCTATTTTAATTATGCAAAGTGTGGGCTATTAATGGTGGTTTGGAATCTTGATGGCTCCCATCAGCCAGGACAATTGACTGTGGATGGCTCTGTCTGCACACAGCCTTCCTGTGAGTCAGGCTGGGAGGAATGAAGGCTTGGAGTCTCACAGGAAATGTGACCATGTCACCTCGTACTGAAATCCATCTTAAACTTGGTGCTTTTCCATTTAGAAGGGCAGGGGGAGTGGGGACCCAGAGAGACAAAAGATTCCTGCCTTGTGCCAAAGCCATATAAGGGGGTGGAACAGAACAAATGGGCACTGCAATCATGAGAAATCCCCTAGCTACCACCTGAGCTGGAACAAGGGTCTGTACCAGGGGAAAGGATTGTGCCCAGATTAGGAAGGCATCCAGTCTGTGAAAGAAATATATTGAAACATCTCTGAGGGTGAGATTTGATCTGTATTCAGTTTTATTACTGTATTAGGCATAGGCTTGCGAGTTTTATTTTATTTTGCTTGGCAATTCACTTTGTTCTGTCTGTTATTACTTGGAACCACTTAAATCCTGCTTTCTGTATTTAACAAAAGCACTTTTTACTTATTAATGAACACGGAGTATGTATTAATACCTGGGCGGGGGGTGCGGGGGGAAACAGCTGTGCATATCTCTCTATCAGTGTTATAGAGGGCAAACAATTTATGAGTTTACCCTGTATAAGCTTTATACAGGTTAAAATGGATTTATTTGGGGTTTGGACCCCATTGGGAGTTGGGCATCTGAGTGTTAATGACAGGAACACTTCTTAAGCTGCTTTCAATTAAGCCTACAGCTTGTTAGGGGACGTGGTTAAAACCTGGGTCTGGGTTTTTATAAGGCTAGCAGGTCTGGCTCAAACCAAGCAAGGCACTGAAGTCCCAAACTGCCAGGGCAGGAAAGCAGGGGCAGAAGTAGTCTTGGCACATCAGTTGGCAGCCCCAAGGGGGTTTCTGTGATGTAACCTGTCACAGGTGCTCCAGAACAAAATTACCCTGAATGTTTTGTTTCCCCTATTATTTATGTAAATAAGTAAAGCCCTTTAAAAAGAAAACAAAGTAAAACACAAATGAGAGACCTTTCCCTGAGATTAATGAATTATTTCTATTCAAGGACAAGTGTTAGAATTCTATCAGCTCCCAATTTTATATAAAGTGACTTCCATTTAAATTACTCAGATCCTTTACTAAATAATTCAACCTAGAGCAGGTACTATATCACCCTATTCTATGATATGATGCTATGTCCTTACATTGGGAAAACAACAAATTTCATTAAGCTGTATTTCATGCTAAAGGAGCTTTGAATATTGAAATTAAAGTGATAAATGTCTGTTTAGAAATACATAATTTAAAGGAGGATGGATGATCAGAGAAGTTATGCTTGAGTATGGCATCTATACTCCATAGTGTTGAAGTCTAACTGTCATATACCTGGGTTTTAAAACACAATAAATAAAAAGAGTTTCCAGAACTCAGATTTACAAAGAGTTCCAAAGATTTCCTTCAGTCTTGGTTGTAAATGAAGTTAACCAAACAAAGGCCTTTGTAGCCAATATTTAACCCATTGAAAGAGGGCTATTTCTGTTCTTATTTCCTCTTTTCCACAAGAAAGGTCTGACAAGGACATACACCTCAATGTACTTTCTTCTAATAATATAAGGAAATGTACAACTTGCCATAGCTGGTCACAATCCATCCCTTATAGACTGGATTCCCCCAATGGCCGCATCCAAAGTCCACTGAAATCAGTGGGCGTCTTTCCGTTAATTTCAGTGAGCTGTGTATCAGGCTCTAATTGAGGAGATGCAGCTGTACTCTTCTCTCTGCTTGGGAAAAGAGGGTTGGCTCACTCCCTGTTGACGTCTGGATGGTTTTTGTGCAGCCCATTCCAGGGAAATGCTAATGAAATTATATGTGGGAGGAATAAAGCACAGACTTAAACTCATTCTCTTTCCCTCCTCCTCGTTATCTTACAAGATATACTGAAACTATTTATTGTGTTAAACATGGAAGAATACAAAATAATGTAATTCCACAGCGCTGCACAAAGCTGGCATCCTTTAGCTCTGTAAAGCCCTAGGATGGCAACTTTAATTATGGAGACTATGATCCACAAAACCTATCCGTGTATATATCCCAAATGCAAACACAAGATAATATGTGCCTCAATCAGATTTCAATGAGGGCATTGTTAGACATTTATTTAGCACCCCCTAATTTGCCAGCAATCATTTGTTTCCAAATGATAAAAGCTCTGTATTCTACAGCTCACGTCTTGTTATGCATGAACCTTGACAGGTCAGAATTCAGAACCCAATAAACAACCAGAAGTTGTGATGTTTCTCCAAAGCTTACATAAAGCCGTTCAGGACCTTCAGCAGCCCTAGGTCTTTCTTCCTTCACACAATCCCCCTTCCACAAAAAGCTCATTGACTTCCGTCTTAAGGAAGAGTAGGCTGGAAGGAGGTAGTCTCCTCTAGCCTTGGGGTGAAATCCTGGCTCCATTGAAGTCAATGGTAAGACTCAATAGCTCCAGGATTTAACTCTAGACCTTCTTTACAAGGAAAGGAGCAGCCACCTCTATCCCAAGTCTCTTCTTCACATGCAGACCATTCTGAACAGGCTAGACACAGATATCCACAAGCTAGACACAGATATCTACTGAGGTCGAATTAACACCTTCACACTAGGTATTTTGTTAAATCACACATTTCAGTGTTTCAGTGTTATTTCACTACAACAGGCAGCTGAAAAGACAGCTAAACACAACAAAAAATAACATATCTGAGACAAAGGAAAATAAAGTCTATTTTTGTCATTTGAATATGTATGTCCTGCATAGGTATATGGAGGGCACTGGTGATATGTGGATGCTACTTCAGCCCTTGGGCTGGAGATGCAATGTGAGAGGGCTGTGCTCCAGCCCCATATCCTGGCTCAGGTGCGGGCACTGCAATTCATCTGCCTGATCTTATCTGTGGTACTTACTATGGTGATGGGAGTTATATATCTGAGCATCTCTTAATGTCCAGTGTATTTAGCCTCACAATACCCTGTGAGGTCTTTTGAAAAGAATTGCCTTGCTCAAGAGGCTGAGAAATGGCAGGGGAGGAAGGAAAGGGTACAGCATCCGGGCCAGAAGTTGTGGTCTTTCCAAGCAACCACCTGTCACATATGTGAACCTGTAAAGCATGTATGTAACCTGTAAAGCATACATTGGAATCCTCAGCCATCTTAAGTCTCATCAATGACTTTTCCCTCCAGCAGACATCATCCTTGGATTGAGGGATAGCCGACGACCCCTGTGAGGTAGAGAAGTATTATCCTCATTTTACATATGGGGAACTGAGGCACAGAGTTAATAAAGCCACATCTGGACTACAGGCACTACAGCAGCACAGCTACAGTTCTAGCTATGCCACTGCAGCTCCTGTAGTGTAAATGCTTCCTACTGCAACAGAAGGGTTTTTTCCATCATTGTAAGTAATCCACTTCCTCTAGGGCAGTAGCTAGCTTGATGGAAGCATTCTTCAGTCAACCGAGCTGCATCTACACAAGGAGTTTGGGCAGCGTAGCTATGGCACTGACACCCAAGTGCTGTAGTTATGTCTACCTAATGTTTAAGTGTAGACAGGGCCTTAGTGACTTGCCATCCATCACATAAAAAAGCATAGTTTAAACAGTTTGCAATAAAAGCTGAAAACAAGCAGGTAAATATAAATATTTTTTGGACTTGAAAATGTCAGCCTGTTAATGATATCCAAGTCCTGAATACTGTCATGTCAATAATGCAATAAAATGCATTTCAATAATGCAATAAAATGCAATAAAACACTGATACTTTACATATTTACTGAAGTAAAGCCTGTTGTAAGCATCCTTAATTTTTTCCAGTAAATTATACTTTGCTTCCTGTATACAAACAAAGCAGTGCATTATAACAATTTAAATACTTGTTACAGTGTGTGTGTGTGTGTGTGTGTGTGTGTGTCGATTTGACAAACATACTCCTATATTAGCTCAGCTAAAATACCTCCTAGTTTTGTGTCCTTCCTCTTTCAGGAAACTGATTTGCCATCTGTATCCAAGGAACCTTTCATGATGCTATGAATCTTGCAACAGAAAAATTAAGATGAGTGTTCTTGATTAGAACTGTCAAAGTTTTTACAGGCGCTTTAGAATTTATAATTCCCCCCCTCCCTTTTAACTTGATAGGCAATGATTCCCACCCCCATCTCTTTAAAGTACTTATTGACAATATTTATATATTAACAAAATCTCACATATTTTCCACACATCTTGTAAATGATGGGTTCACAAGAGTGACACCATGTTTGAAGTCACACTTCATAGCATTTGATTCATCTCTTTCTGCAGTCCTTAGTCTTGATGCATGCAGATGTTTTCCTCCCTTACAGAAAATCTGCTGTGAGCTGTCATATATGCTTCCAATTAATACATATCTGTTATAGTCCAATGGCTCTAACAAACGCAAAACTACAAATATTTCTTCAACTTCCCCTAACCAGGTGTTGCCATGGTATCTGATCTGGCAGGCAAAAATTATATGGTCTGTTCTTGACAAGTGTGTGGACAAGCATTAGTGCCTTGTACTAATAGTTGTAATAAATATAACCCTATCCTTATAACTATGTGTAAAGCTAATGAAAACATATTGTCCCTTTAGTTAATGTGTGCATATAACTACAAGAAGAATTTATTATAATCCCATTAGTAATTTTATAGTTGTATCTGCAAGTGTCCATATGCAGACTGCATTTTTTTTAACATCTACAACCAATTTGAAACATTAGATCACCTGATTTGTTTTCTTTAAAGTCACACAGTAAATGAATAAGGGAAACCCACAAGAAGCAGTAAAATATCACCCTAAGGGTGAAATTTGTATAGAAGTAAATTTATTAAAGTAAAATGGCTTATACATTAGGTTAAGATTAGGTTAAAGACTTGATTAAAAAAATCTTACCCCAGATTATTGTTAAATAAGCATGATTTGTAAGCCCGTAAATGATATTAAATGATACTTTAATTAAATAATGTCAACTAACTTAAATTAGGTACTTTACATGAAAAGCAGTTGAATTAGTTATTTAACTAAAGATTAACCTATCCATATTTATCTGAAATAATGTTTTTATTGGGACTTGCAATTTCATTTCTGTTCATGCCATACCAAACCCTCAGGCTTGCTCATATATAACACAGAAATGCAATTTTTCATTGCAGTGCAATTTTCTCAGGGCATAAGGTTTTCCACGTTCTTCCTCTCCCCCACTCCACCTGAACATGTGACAGTCTAGCTATGGACACCACCACTAATTAGGATTGCTGCTTTTGCTGAAAGACACGTGATACAGGAATGAAAGGCAAAAGCGAGTAGGTAAAACCTACTCAGAAAGTTGGAAACTGAGCCACAGCAATGTGGTGCTCACTAGTCTGCTTCTCTGCTGTATTTGAACCATTTATGTAACAAATAATATTAAAGTAAGTGATTCCAAAAGAACCCCAGTAGTGCAATGGAGATGTAAAGTAAGCTTAAGAGGCCAATTAAGGATTCCCCTTGCATATAGGAATGCTCTAGTGAGGGAGAACTGAAATAGTTAATATCTAATTTTATTGATAAATAGGAAGAACAAACAAGGTATATATATTTTTAGATATCATAACTCAAACCTTTTAGAGAGTAGAAGACAGTTGCTTATGTCATAATGTAACTATTTTGTAAACACAGAAAAAGTGCAGAAGAAAGAACAAAATAAGTTTAAGGGCAAATGTTTAATGTAGCCTCCACATACATTTGTACATTCAGAATTTCCAGACCAATTTTGCATCAGCTTTGGGGAAGTCAAGTCATTACACTCAGAAAACCACCAATTAGCAAATGCAGAGATGGTGGTTAAATGTGTAATTAATTTACATATGCAAATGAAATTTGAGCTCACCAACTCTGGTATGAGCAACTAAGAGATTGCCCAAAACTGCATGCGCAAACATTTATGTATACATTTTCATTTGCACACATTTAGTGGCTACATTTGAAAGTGTGTCCCTGGAAAATGTGTGATTTTTTTCAAAATTCATATTATTTTAATATATTGCTAGCCTTATGTAACTTAAAGGGCCAAATTCTATGCTGGTATTAATGGTTCAGCTCTGTTTAAGTTATTATATTCACTGTTCATAACTGGTCAACATTTTGAACTATTTCAGTTTATGGGTTCTTCAGAACATGTTTACTTTGCTCAAGATTTATTAGTCGTGATTTATCTGATTAGTCAGATAATACTCGATATTACTCAGATTAGTCAGATAATACTCAATATGATACAGAATCAGGGAGAAAAAGTATCTCCAATGTATTTGTTGTTCCTCATACTTTAGTTTATAAGTAATTATCATTGCTATTTTTCAAAATGGTGTGTAAAAATTCAAGCCACAAATCCACAAAGTATTTAAGCAGATGCTAAACTTTAAGCTCAGGAACAGCCCTATAAATTTAAATGAAACTACGCATTGGAATAATGGCCACATAGAGGTTTAGGAAGAATGTTGCCCTATCAGTTAGTGGTTGGCTATGCCCTGAAGCATATAGATTTATATCCTTTATGATATTTGTTCATTTATTTAATATTTACTAATGTAACTTGGGCTGATCTCATTACCTACATAAGTGTCTAATCCTTTTATTGAAATTTTGCTAAGCTCTTGTGTAATGTAACGAGTCATCCCCAAACTAGAGTGTGATTAAGCCACATGAGTTGATGAGTCATTCCTGTGGTAGACTCCAGGCATTCCATAAGCTGGTCTAGTGACTCTCAGGGCAAGTATTATATGCCTCACAGGAGAAACAGCAGCTGCATCTGCTCAGAGTCACTCCATGGCTTGGAACTTTCTCATGAGTGACTGTGGTAATAGACTCCACAAGCCGTAGACTGCTTCAGCCTTGTTCCTAGTCCTGCTCTGGACTCCTGATTCTGGCTCTGACCACTGAGTTAGACCACTGGGCCTGACTGCCTTGGCTATGACCACTATGGATGACCATTCCCTTCACAGTTTCTGACTTCTTGAACTCACTAATGTCTTGTGGTAATGAGCTCCAAAGGTAAATTATGCACTGTGTAAAAGTATTTGCTTTTTCAGCAGTTTTGTGTGTGTCGCCTTTCAATTTCATCAAATATCTCTTTGTTCATTATAAGCTATGACAGAAGAACCTGGTTTATTTCCTCTAAGCCCTTAGTTCTTTTGGACTTTCATCATGTCCCTATGTACCCAGCTTTCTGTAACCAGTCCCAATCTTTACAGTCTATCCTCATTCATAATTCTTTCCAGGCCTCTAATCATTTTGGTTGCCTCTCCTTGATTCTATATTCTAAGATGCAATGTCCAGAACTGAACACAGTATTCCAGCTGTGCACTTACTACTGATTTAAGGAGTAGCATTGTAATAATGTCAAGGTATTTATCTCGGTCTAACATTTTGTTTGTTTTCTTGGATAATACATTGCATTGACTAGAGGTCTTCACTGAGGTGACCTGAATGACACGCAGTATTTTTCTCTAGTAATTACAGTTAATTTAGAATCCAGCAATATGTATGAGTAGTTCAAACTAAACCTTCCAACATGCATTGCATTGCATTTAATCTCTGGTCATGCTAACCCGGAGAGTAAATAAAGTTGTGTGTTCATTCTCAGAATTAGTATAACCAAGATCATGTGACTGTAAGCTTCCATACTCTAAGCAGGAAAGATGGTCTTGTGGCTAAAGACATAGGTCTGGGACTCAAAAAACCCACCCAGTTCAATTTCTGGATCTGCCCTCGACTTTCAATGTAAGTCAACAACCTTTTGTTTTTTTCATCAGTAAAATGGGGATAATAATGCTTCCTTTCCCACTCTTTGTGTTGTATTTATAGGATACAAGCTCTTCAAGGCAGGGACTGTCTCTTACTATGTATTTCTACAGTGCTTAGCACAATAGGGCCTCCCAGTTCTCACATACTACAAATGAATGGTAACAACTATTACTTCTCCAATGTGGCCCATCACAGTATGACAGTATGGCTCAGTGCAAAACAACAACACATAGGAAGAGCTGTAAATCAATGGAGATCCACCTTGTGGATCTGAGAACTGATTTTTTTATTTTAGTGCTAGATGGGTTAAAAATGCAGAAAGAGAACTACACTGAAATTGCACAATAATAAAAATTAAAATAGAAGAACAAGCCTTGCATTGCTGAATGATCATTTCCATACGATAAGCTTCTGATTAATAAGATAAACAACAAGAGCAGAAGTATAGCAAGGGATATTTGATCCTTTTCTTTTCTTACCAGCTAAATGCGATGATGAGCCTGTGAAAATGAAGAGTTTTGCCAGACTTATGTGGAGTGCTGAATCTAATCAAACCCTTGAAGGAAGATTTTTCCTGCAGTTTGTAACAAGGTTAGAATTATAAATTAATCTTATGATTTTTTTTTTGCTAGAGCTTATAAATTGCACAAGAGCATGAAAGATTTTTTTCTGTGTTAGAAATCTTCAAAATCCCATGAACTCTTTAGTCTTTATACCATGGATAAGGTGGGATTTTCAGGAAACTAACAAATACAATTTTTCAGTCATTAAGCTGAAAAATAGTTGAACTCTTCTTTTTAAGAAGACTAAAGTACTACAAGTTTTGAAGAGTAGCTTATACTTAAACTTTTGTAGTGAGTCAGAGAAAATCCCGAAGTTTTTTAAAGCTTAGATTGTGACATGTTGTGGATTTTTAAGCTTAGAAGAATTTTCAGTGAAGATTTTGCTGTTCAAAGTTTTAGTCTTTCTTTCAGAAAGCTGTGCTTGGAATTTAAATATATAAATGCAAAATATGAAGGGGCCACATTCATTCCAATGACAGGTCAATGAAGTAACAACATGGATGAATATACTCCAACATTTATCAGTCTTGCTAGAGAAGTATTGAAACTTAGTACATGCATTTCAGATAGAAATATACTCACTCTTTACCTAGACATGCAAAACTTTTGATTAAAATACAAATATTAGTGAGAAATTTCTCCACCCTCCATCATATTCTCAAAGCTGTAAACATATTGTACATATATTCTCCAGAATGTGCAGTGTGCCTGGGGCTGTATACCCTAAAAGCAGTAAAATCAAACAAAAAGTAAGAATGTATAAGAGACTCAGTCTCCTCCCATATGCCCCCTTTGTTTCCAGGGGTGGCTCTGTGCTGTCCTGCCTCAATTTCCCTCTGAGTTCCCCCAGAGTAGTTCAGTCATAGCCAAGGTCTTTACCATAATATTCCCCTTCTCCCAGGATCTAATTTATTCACTGTCATTGTCCTGGCCTTCCTGTCCCATAGCTCACCCTGACTGCAGTAACTCCTCACTCTCCCTCAGGCCTCTCCCTTACATCCCTAGATCTGACCTCAGTCAGTAACATAACCTTTCCTGTCATGTGACAAGTCATTTTCCCATCTGAGGAGGTGAGTTAAGCTTGTTGTAGGTGGACAGGCTCATTGCCTCTTACAGATCCAGTATCCCTGTGACAGAATGATTAGTCAAACACACCAAAAGCAAGTAGAGCAACTTCAAAAGCACACTCTGTGTTTTACTTTTTAAAATTCAGATAAATGTATCATTCATGTGTGTGTACTGGGTAGAATTTTCAAAAGTGTGTGCTTAAATTAGGAACCTAAATCTCTATTTAGACTCTCAAAACAAAAATATCCTGATTTTCAGAGGCTCCTGCAACTTGTAGTGAATGCAGTGAGAGTGTAGATACTCCTCTGTTCTAAAAATCAGGATACTTTTGTTTAGGAATCTAAATACAAATTAGCATGCCTAATTTTAGGCACTCAGTTATGTTGGCCACTGTATTCTTCTGCACTCTTGCAAACTGTTTTTCTGTTTCCAAATCTTTGCACTATGTTTAAAAATAAGTTCTGGTAACTTAAATATGTTTCAAAGAGTCCTGTGGCACCTTATAGACTAACAGACGTATTGGAGCATAAGCTTTCGTGGGTGAATACCCACTTTGTCGGATACATGCAGTGGAAATTTCTACTGCATGCATCCGACAAAGTGGGTATTCACCCACGAAAGCTTATGCTCCAATACGTCTGTTAGTCTATAAGTTGCCACAGGACTCTTTGTAGCTTTTACAGATCCAGACTAACACGGATACTTAAATATGTTTTACTTTGAAATGTATATTATACACATATTTTGTTGCTACCAAAAAACTCAGTCATCACATAGTCAGCAGTGAGTGAAATGTACTTCACTCACGTAGAGCCCAACTTCTGGTGGCTCTCTGAAGATGAGGAAATCTTTAACAGAGCAGCCTGTCTGCAACAGCTGATTCAGCCCCTGGACAGGAAGAGCAGCTACCATTCTTCTGAGCCTACTACACAATGTGTTGGAGCCACCAGATCCCGATAATCCTGAATCCTGTGGTTCCTGCCCTACAAAGACTAAGAGGTTGGTGTTCTATAGACAGACTGGGGGGCCCACTGTGGTGAGTCAGGGGGTGGAGCCTTCCTGCGGGGCTTTACCTGTCACCTCAGTTTCTCCCCATTTTTTCTGCCCCAGCAGCTTTGCTCCCTCAGCGGCTGCACCGCTTGCACCACCCTGATTACGGTCCTGGAATTTGGATTGTGTTGTACCACATTCTCATTCCTTTTTCTATAAGTAGCCTGTTTTTAATTTTAAGTCTTTTGGGACTCATGCTACATGTGTGTGAAGTGCCCAGCATAACTTTGGGTGGCATATGATAAAACAAAGAATGAAAAGCCACACATCTAAACTGCTTTTGTTCTTTCTTTTCACTAGTATATTCGTTTATAAAAGCAAATCTAATCCTGTCTAATTTTTTATCCCAACTCTTCTCTCATTTACATCTCATTTAACCCAAAGGAAGTGGGGTTGCTCCAGATCAATGCTGGTATAAATGAAAGCAGTGTGTGACCACAGTTTCTACCTATCTACTGTATCTACCATAACTCCGTATTGCTAAAATGCAATCAGTGCTCTACCCAAATGTTGAGGCCTGGGTGGTTCGGGGACTGGGACTTAGAAATAGTCTTTTATTTCTGTCACTAGGGCCGATCAGATCAGGTCAGGTTGACAGTGACCATCTGCAGACTACTGAGTGGCCTGCATGGAATGATTAGCCAATCAAAAAATTCATTACAATTATCCTCTTATCCTTAAGCATTCATCTCTTCAAGTCAGGGTTTCAGCATAACAGTGCTTCTTCCTTTTTTTGTACCTATGTAGATAAACAGACGACTTCAGCCTGCAGGGCTATCTAAGCCCTTTCATGAGAACTGAATTTATTGAAAACAGTAAAAAAGACATAACTATTCTCCCATTGACACATAGGGAATTTGCACTATTGATACCAATGGCTATTAAGTACATAAAGGGAGTAATGTTGTGCATTAAAGGATAACAAGCAAAATCCATCATTACTGCCTCATTTCATGTCTAACAGATTCTGTTGGATTATAGTTTGTGTAATTTTGTATTTGTCATTCCAATTGATCACCTTAGATGATTATACACAAAGCACCAGAGGAACATGCACCTTTTGTAACTAGAAAAGTGTTTGTAATGTTGGTGAAACTATTTTTTAAAATATCCAATGTTTTGATGTCTTGTGTGAATTTGCCTGATTTCCCCCCGCCCCCACTCATTCTGATGATAAACCCAGGTGGCTACATGAAATCTGGGATTGGGTATTGCCTTGCTTCATCTTTTATCAGTAGAACCCTAACTAGAAGCTGCTAAAATACGTAAGAATATCCCAAAAGCTAGAGCTGATTAAGCGATTCATAACAAATATCTTATTTGTTGACTCATTACCTTTTCTGATTGTGAATAGCCTGTGACATTATTTGGGAAACTCATTCACTGTTAATCCAGTTTGTCATGGTCTATTCTATTGTATTTAGTTTTTATACCATACCTATCACTTTGGTATCCAAGAGCATTCCAGAACTACTATTTCCTTCCAGCCAACCCAGCAACTTCCGTGCTCTACTCCCATCAATGAGGAAACAGAAGGAAAAATTTGAGCCACTATCAACTCTCCCCAATCTGGTCCCTTCCCCTCTGTTAGAGAGAAGACACCTACAGCAACATCAAGCCTCCTGAAGGGAAACATCTTTTTTTTTAATCCCTACCAATAAGTTAGAGTTGAATAAGGGTTGATTAAGTTGAATATAAACTAATCATGACAGCCTTTGTGAAAAAGGCCACTTCAGACAGGTATAAAGGTAATACGAGCAGAGGCGAATTCTATGGTTCCATGCTTGTTTCCTCCATATCACTAGAGCCTCTACTGAAAAAATTGTCCACAAAATTAAATATTCCTCATTTTACCCACTCTTCTCCACTATAGAAGGCAAACCTCAGCAAACTGCAGTCTCAGAAAACAAGACCAAGATCTTTTCCTAGTTCACATCTGTAAATTCCTATAATCCCTTAGTTAAATGTCAGTGGGTTGACATGTTGCAGTGCCATTAAAAATAGCTCTAACTCCCCTTCTGACACATACCAGCTCAGCTCCTCCCCCAAAATGCATTATTTTAGTCCCATTTCTGTCATGTAAAAATGTTGCTAGTTGAAATGAGCAAAATTTAAAAGGAACCACAAGCGCTAATTGTTTTCTCTTGACTGACTTTTGCATCTTATGTGGTTTATTTGCCTTATTAATAAGTTATGCCTTACATGTAGTAATGTTCTTTAAAAAATCAATAATGATAATGGAAAAAGCACCACTAAGTCAGTCCATGTGTTTTAACTTAACTTTCATTAGTTTACTTGTTTACACCACAACTGCATGAAATATGCTTTGCTGCATCAAAGTCTGCCCTGACTCTTACCATTGCGGAGTCCCTTTGAAACTAATGGAAATGAACGGGGTTCAGCAGAACAAACTTTGTCCTTCATATCCAACTGGGAAACATAAAGCCAGCTGATCTATTTCCATGGGGCTCCAGACTCTGCAGTGTTTACTTACAGACTGTACCAGGTAGCTTATATAAAGTCAGTGCTACCTTAGTTTCTCTAGAAATCAACCCAGGGTTACACTTATATTGGTTTTATTAAATGCCACTATTGGATCAAACAGAAAAGGGGTGGAGCTTATTCATGCACGTGCACATTCACCACACTCATACCCTCATGCACCCACACACTCACACAGGTGGAGAGTTACCGGAGACAGCATAGGAAGCCGACAAGCTGAAGCATAGTAAATCAGGTGTGTCTGCCTGCGGTCATGGATCCTGGCCGGCAAGCAGGTCAAGAAGCAGGGGGCTTGTGTGCATGCCTTCTTCCTGTTGCTGGAACTGGATGGCTCCTGTGACGTACACTGAGTTTTTCCTTCTGTGTCCGTCACCGAGAAGCATTCCCAGACCTTGTTCCTTTCATGCATACCAGGTTCTTCTTTTCTTTACAGTACCCCATGATTGCCTCCTCAGGGCAGATTACATCAGACACACCTGGCTTCTGTTTCCGGACTCTTTTCTCCTTGCAGTTCCTCTCCACCCAGTCCCACATACACTCCCTTGTTCACACTCCCTTATCTCCCACACACACTCCCTTGTTCACACTCTCCCTGATCACAAAACTCTGGGATTATACAAGTGGTAACTGAAAAGGTTACAAAACTTGCAAAAGTTACAAAATTTAAAAGGCTATGCTAACAATGAAGATAAGTTACAAAGTTTGCAAAAGGTTACAGAACTTAATGATCATACTAGCAATGACTGAAAAGTTACAAATCTTACAATCACATTCCACTGGATTGAGAGGAGCATTTACACAACAGTCAGTATCTAAATGCCCAGAGATATGGGAAATCCACAGCCTAATAAATCCCATCCCCATGACCCCATTTCCCATTCTATTCATTCCCCCACCCCTCCCAACCCAGATTGCACTGGGAGAAGAGATATTTAGCAGAAAGGTTTTTATTTTGATTTTTTAAGAGGGGATTTAATTTGTAGATTTTAGCCTTATTAGAAACCACCCCTATCATAATCCCTATTTTGCAGGTGGGAAAATGGAGGCGCAGAAAGTTGAAGTGATTGACCCAAGATTCTGCAGACAGGCAGTGACAGAGTCAGGTCACTTTGCTTCTAGTCCAGTGCCCTAATCCCTAGACCACATTTCCTTCCATCAGTGGTAAATAAGAATACGGAGTTCAGAGTTCATGGATGTTCAAATGGCTTTACAAGCATTTTTCAATTAATCCTGACATCTATAAAATAAGATCCTGGGATTGTCACTCTGTTTGTCACTCTGAAGCCCATTATGTCTGTAGAGTCAGTGTGAAGCAATGGAAACAGCTACAAGCATGGCTGAGGACACTTTTTGTTCAGAATAGTGGGTTTTGAAGTCTGTTACCATTCAATTTGTAAACTTTCAGCCATTTTTATTTTATGACCCACATAATACACATATTATACACATGTAAAACATAGACTGGCATTTATTTATGACACACCAAGTGTCCTAGACTATTATGATATCAGATGTAACTCAACCAGTCACCACACTGACTCTACAGCTAATTTGCCTCCAACAATTATATTGACTGCATGAGGGAAACTGCACAGAAGGCAGATTACCTGAGCCCAAATCAACACAAATCTCTCAGCATAACCCACACAAATCAATACAACCAACACACATAATAACCCCAAACACACATAGCCCCTTGTGAGAGCACCCCTCATTGGCTACCCATATAACTCTCTCAACACAATGCAACCCCCACACAACACCACAACCAACATATGCAGGCACACCAAACATCACTCTGAAGCCTGGAATGGCTAAAGAGTCAGTATGAAGTGATGGAAACATCTACAAGCATGGCTCAGAGCTTGTTCAAAATATCAGCAGGTTCAGTCCTCACTGGGATTCACTGTCTGTTGCCATTACTTAGCCAATTTTGGCTTTTTTACACATGTGACTTTATGAATTACACCCATGTGACAGCATGGGCTTCCAACAACTAATTGAGGTATCAAGTATCAGAGAGGTAGCCATGTTAGTCTGTATCCAGCAAAACAATGAGGAGTCCATTGGAACTGAAGTATAATCACCACCATTTTCCAGATGGGAAAATGGAAGCAAAGCTGTTAAGTCATTTGTCCAAAGCCATTGAAGGCAGAGACAGAATTAGAACACAGGACTTCCCAAATCCCAGACTTGTACTTAAATCACTCAACTAAGGTGTTCAGCACTTTTTGTTTGTTTTATTCTTACAGAGGAAAATCTGAGAGTCCTCATTCTTTTTTCTGATTTCCCATCCACTTTATTGTGAAGGTCAAAACTATAATAGGGTTCAAAAAAGTACTAGAGAAGTTCCAGACTCTACATGCAGCAGTGTAAAATGTTTTTACATACTATCCGCCTTTCCTGCTGCTCTTCCCTTATGATAAACACTGGAGAACTATGGAATGGAAGAGAAGTAAAAAAAAGGAGAAAGATGAAAATAAAAACATACAATCATTTACAGCAAGGCTTTGAAAAATATTTTGGAAGCAGTAGATGTTGATTATAATTCATTAAAGATGTGCAAAATTTATATAAACTAAAGTCTGAAAATATATGTTGAACTGCAGTTACAATCAGGTACAAAGGATAAGTCTCCCACCCTTCAATCACAATACTTTGGATAATTGTTTTTGTTGGAAAAATTTACTCCGAGAATGTTGTGCAGTTGAAAATAGAGGCCAATTCAATGAGGCACACAACACATTATGCTATGCAGAGATTCTCTCTGACTGAGCTTTCTTGGAGCTGTTTACTAAACTTTTTTTCAGATAATGCTTTCCTATTGTATTACTCTCTCACCTATTGAAATCACTGAAATACCTCTAGATTGGAAATGGAAAAGGAGGGAATGTTGTACAGCATATGTTTATCATATGCCATTGACAACATTTATGTATTGTTACATTTGTGATGAAAATGTGATGTCTAGAATTATATTTTTATATTAATTAAAATCTTGCTCATCTTTCAACCATTTTTTTTCTGAATCTCTTCTAGAAGTTTTCTTTTATTGACTTTTAGATTATCTTAAAGGAGTTCCTTTCTCTCTCTTTTTTTGTGGGGGCGGTATACGATAAATTACAAATCAATATTTATCTGCTGTCAACATATTTTTTTGCTCCACCTCTCACTTCCCCTCAAATACTCTCTCATCCTCCTTATGTTTCATATAATGCATACTCGATTCCAAACTCATTCAAATTTTAAACTACAGAACACATGCCACTTGCAAGCATTGTTAATGGTAAAACTTCAGAATTTGGTACCTGACCCAGAAACCAGCAGCTTTTCCAATAAGTGAATGGGCAGGATGCCCTCTGAACACATAGATTCTTTCCCAAATTCACATGTTCGGTTGACTTTAGAAAAAAAAATTGCCGCCATATAAGGATTTTTTTCTTTTTTTGCTGAGCTGGTAGGACAAGGTAGAATGTTGTACAGGAGTGAACATGCTACAGTCCTTCTGAAGAAGTCTTTCATCCTCTTTTGGAAAGAGATACTAAGGCAACAAGCCTAAACATGTTTTCACAGGCACAGAAACAATGAAGTTATATATGGTTTCTTGTCCCACTTTTATTTCCCCAAAGCTCCCTAGTATGAATGGTTGCTATATGCATTCTGATAGCTTAGTGTGAATTTTTTTTTTAGTACGGGCAGGAGGCGATTTCTGTGATCATAAAAATATCTTCCTTGTACATCAAGAATTAAAATGTTGCTTTTTCTGACAGTACCTGAAAAACTATCCAGGAATCTTAAGTAGCTGAGTAGATAGGGTAGATGAAGCCCTCAAATTTTGTATAGGAAGGACAGTTGACAATTGCTTGGATTTGGGGGGAAATCAGGGGGAAGGTGTGCATTTGGGTTTGATGAAAAATCTGTTTTGGTGGTTCAGTGTTACAGACTCTAAAAAGATCAAAGATACTTTCACCCACTGCACTCAAACAGTATTTTCAGGGATAGTGTGCCTTTTTTCAAAGTAAGTGTCATTACTATAAATGCTAATTCAAACTGGCAAAGAGAAAGATGGCTACTTTAACAGTAATTTTTAAAAATGGAGGGAACAGGGATGAAAATAGATAAAAGGAAGATAAAGAAGGTAAGGAAAAGACATAAAAGGGAGAAAGAAGAAATGACTAATAGGATTCTACTACTATTGAAATATACTAAACCTATCACATGCAAACACACTCAGAGTCTGTATTTTGTAAGTATCACAGCTCTCAGATTTTAACAGAACCAATCCCCTCAAAAGCATTAGAATTACATTTTATTTAAAGCTTACTTTCCGGGGACTGGAGTTTCAATTTTCACTTTGCTTTCTGTTCTGTAACCCCTTACTCTTTATTACTGATAACAAAAGTGAATCCCCAGTCTGCCATGTACAACACACTCAAAATTAAGGAAAGTAATTGAACAATTGTCCCCCTCTTAACCACGATAAATAAAAAGATAGGCTTAGCAGTGCAAGGGGAGAGTTGTTACTCATACTGTGTCAATCACAAAATCAGGTGTCAGTTTGAAAGATTATCTAAATTATGTGCATCTCAATATTTCTGATAAAACTGCTCCTCCACCTTTTGGATTAAGAACTTCTGATCCTGTTTGATTCCTGCTGTTAAAAGTGTACATATCTGTTGCAACTCAAGGGGATACTTATTAGTTCACCCAGCAGGAAGCATTTGAGATTACAGTCTATTACACAGGATGCACAGAAGTCAAAGAAGGTTTAGCTACACCAATTTGTCATTAAAGAAATCGCATTGCGGGGTGCAGAAATTTTTTGTGTGTGTGTCTTGATAATGAGTAATACATCATGCAGAAGCTCCCTGTTAGCAATCCAGAATCACATCTTGTTCCTGCTCTTGATTAGAGGTTAGCAAAATGGAGAAAAATACCCATAACCAACTGAATTCACCTACAATGCAAAGAAATTTGGAGTGGGTGTTGTGAACTGTCTCTCTTCAGCTCCTCAAAACCCTGCCTGGTAAGCCCTCTTTCTGAATTCAGCTGCACACACAGTCCACCAGGTGTCTGTATTATTGTTTATGTTCCACATACATCATCATGACATAACAGCAGTTATGTGGCACTCCCTTTCTGCTCCCTGGCTCAGCCTTTTATACAGCTTACTTTCTTCTCAGCACTACCTACCTGGTTAGCTCATCAGGCTCCCTATAGATGCAAACTACCCAAACTATCTAAGTCCCTCCTACTCTAACTACACCCAGTGCCCTAGATGTTCTAAGTGATCAGGGTGTTGGCTTTCAAAGTGCTTGATTTATAGTTGCTAACAGCACTCAGTCACAGTATTTGGCGTGGATTAAATTCATCCACCTGACAGTGGCTCCCACAAGACTCTATTTACTGTTTAAATTCAACTTAAACACTTAACATCGAGATTAAATGGGGTCCATTCAAGGCCTTCTGCATAATGGTTAATTTCACCCTAGAAGAATTTTAAACCTACAAATGAGTTGTATAAAAGCCCTACTCCGGTGGGAGGTCAGGGTGCTCAGAACCTCGCAATGTGTGGACCCAGTATCATGCTACAGAACTCTTAATGAGTAAGCACTCTCATTATATCCTTCACCTAGTGCATTTTCACATGCTCATGTAGGGTACACGTTGGGTTTACTGGCAGCTTGGTAAGTGTACTTGACTGCACTTTGGGAAATTTAAAACTTCAAAACTACTTTAAAATAGAGTGTTTTTTATTCTCCATTTTTAGGGTAAATGTGTTACTTGCCCAACACAAGAAAGTAAAGAGGATTAAGACCTTGCAGGGATACATAGTTTGCCAGTTACTGGACAGTGGAAGAGCAGGCACTACAGGAATGCTACATCCTTCTTCTGTGCAGATGGATGGATAGATGTGGGGAGTGGGTAGAGTCTTGATTTTATCCCCAATGTGCTAGTCACCTGAACCATTATTATTTGGCATACTGGTGCAGGCAGGTCTAGGCTTGCCCATAACTAAAGACAGACAAACTGGATAAAAAATTTTTTAAAATAAATAAATGGAGATATGTGAATCTCCTAGAACTGGAAGGACCTTGAAAGGTCATCAAGTCCAGTCCCCTGCCTTCACTAGCAGGACCAAGTACTGTCCCCTGACAGATTTTTGCCCCAGATCCCTAAGTGGTCCCCTCAAGGATTGAACTCACAACCCTGTGTTTAGCAGGCCAATGCTCAAACCACTGAGCTATGAATGAAACCACATCATTCAAATGGTGTGTCAGGGGCAGCTGGAGAGGCTGGAGGGACAGGGGTAAGGAGATCGGGGGCGGGGGAATGACCTCTCATAGGGCCCACTCGAGGAAAGTGAGAGAAGCAGGAGACAAGGCTGCCATCACCTCCTGGAACACATGACAGGGGACACACAGGATGGACATCCCCATCCACTGGTCGAGTGCCACAGGGTCCACTCAGTCCTTCTGAAATTTTAGTCCAGGAGGTCTCAGAGTCTGGTGATACTAGCCAGGACCAATGTCTGGCCCAGTCCACCAAGGGGGACTCCACTCCCTGCACAATAAGATGTGAATTGTGTAGCAGGGGTTCTGCAAGGAAGTCCTCCCCCTTGGTGAGCATTATGAACCTTGTCACTGAAACTAGCTTCCATGTGCTGAGGAAGTCGTGGTAAAAGACTGGCAGCTCACAGAAGTCTTGGGGGAGACCTCTCAGGTGCAGATGAAGGAGCTGCCAGTCATATTGGAGTCTTTGGACAAGGTGGAGGAAGACATGCAATGTCACACTCCATTCTGGACTACCTGTAGGGTAAAGGAGTCTCTGCAGAGCCTGGAGGCAGAAGGTATGGACCTGCCCGTGGATGCAGGCCAGTCCCTGTCACCTAAGCTGGTGTGGGAGTAGTCTGATTGTTCAAATATACTAGATACAATGTACAAGGGGAGTCAGGGCAGGAATTGTGGTAGTCATAATTCATTCTTTGGTCTGATCCTGAGGCATCATAGCTACTAAGGGCAGATTGCAAGGTTATAATGTAGAATGTAATGAAACAACAGAGTAATAGCTTATTACTTTTAGCTTTATTATTTTTAATAGATTCTTTGCTTGTATTAGGTTGTGAAAGTAGTTCTAACCTACTCATCCCATCAATATAACATAGAAAAACACATTTTCTTCTAAGAAAAGACATGCACTCTCCTGGCTCGAAGCACGCCAAGTTTCCCAAACCGGTTTGATCTCTCTGTATACCTAGACCCTCTTTGAATTGCACTATGCTGATACTCTATGCTCATATGGAAATGTGTAATGCAGCCTTCCATGCCTAAAGTTTATGGCCTTGAATTTGTGTGCATGCTAAATGTGAGGAATATTCTGATTATATGTCATTTTCTCTATTTGTTAGTTTGATGAGAATTTAAATAAATACATGTAAATCTGCATTAGATTAATCTATATAAAATGGGTTTATAATTACAGCCATCCTCCAGAAAATTTCAGATATGAAAGCGTATAAAAGGTGTTAACTTTTCTGGATATAAAAAAACACAACTAATACATTTAAATGCCTAAATCCCTTAAAAATTGGCCCTTACATACAAATTAAGTGGCCTGATTTTCAATAGTTATGAGCACACATTAAGTGAAATTCTGGCCCCGTTGAAGTCAATGGGAGTTTTGCTTTTGACTACAGAGGGATCTATTTCATTGCCTAACTATGGATTTAGGATCCCAACTTTAAGCACTCTTTTTAAAAAATAATGATTCATGCAAATAATACTAGATATTATTTTAATATAAAATTGGATGTACATGAATTCAGCTCAAGGTGTATTGTAATTGTCGGACATAGCATGGAGATAAGAATTTTTCTTGTAGCTTTTCTGGCTATCAAATTGCTACATATTCCTCAACATAGAGATCATATGTTCTGACCATTGGATCAAATTACTATACAGAGTAAGAGACACGAGGTGGGTGAGGTAATACTTCTGTGGTGAGAAAAAGGTTGGTACAATAAATTATATTACTTCCCCCATCATGCCTCTCTAATATCCTGGGACTGACACTGCTACAATTATACTGCATATACAGAATAAGTGCAGTCTTATGAGGTCTTGGTCCATGATTAGGGCTCCTCTGCACTACGGTAATACAAATAATAAATAATAATATTTTGACTTTGGTGAATTATGCTACTGTATGGTGCAATTCAGGTGCATAATCTGGGTTTAAAGATGTATGGCACAATCATGCAGTCCTTATGCCCTGGGACTCCTTCTGTAACTGAATGTTTTGCTTAGGTGAGGAGTGGAGGATTGGTCCAAGCATATCCTGCTGTGTTATTGGAAGCAATGGACAGCTATAGCTGTAACATTAATTACATGTCAAATTAATTAATTTAATTAATTAAAAGTTTATCACTTTATGCTAACAGTCAGGTTTTCCGGATGTGACACAATAACACACTTCACATTAGAGCTAACAAAAAGATCTCCTGACCCCATGGTACAAGTTGTTGACTTAGCCTCATGATTAGTGTTTTAACAATAATAGTGCAGACTGGCAAGGATCAGCCTTGCATTACAATTAGAAGTGAAAACTGAATAGATTTGTAGCTAAGTAACCATGTACAACAACTAGCTGTTTTTCCACTAACAGGTTTTTGTTACATCATAAATCAGGAGAGTGAAGCTTGTGTTTATTCATTCCTATATCAAATATACATAATGATATTTTAGAATGTGGATTCAGCAATCTAAAAATAATGTATAAAAATAGAGGCAGCAGAACCTGCTTTTTTTAAAGTATTTTTAAAATTAGAAAACAGAAGTTGAAAGCTTCCCTAAAAGCTTGTGTTTCATTTTTACAGCCAGGTGGTCTGAAGGAGCTTAAGCTGACACTGATACCTGCCTGGGACCTGTGATGCACCAATTTGTGACTACTTCTAACTTTCATATTTTATGAAAAATAGAGTTTAAATCAGAAGCAATAGACTTTAATAAGCAATAAAAAATAAATGTGATTTGACTACCATGGAAAAGCTTCAAATCTGAAAAAAGGCCAGTAATTTCAGTTTAAAATTAACCCCATATTCCATCCATTCCCCCTTGGGCTGTTTGTCAAAGACTTTTTCAGCACCTCTGGTAGTGCATTTGACAAAAGACTGATGGATAGTGCAACAACTTTTGAATGTCAAATTAATCTTCTTCCTCTTACTCCTCCCCAGTTCCCTTCAGTGCTGGCAACTTTTATAGCCTCCTTCCAGAACTCATGATTGTATGTCTAGCTATCATGCAAATTGGTCTTTCTAAGGTCTGCTGATATCTGGTCTATGTACTGAGTCTTTGGCCTCTCCTTTGGTTGTCTTCTGTACACAATCATTGCAAGGGCCATCCCACTAATATAACTCTAAGGTTAGCTCTCATCTTTTGCACCAAGTAGCACTGAGGGTACCATTGTCAGCAACCATTGATCCTAGGTATTTAAATTATTTTTCTTTTCTAGATTCTCTGCCTGTAATATCCTTTATGGGGAGTCTTCCTCCCCCACTTATCATAGCATCAGTCTTACCAATGTTCACTCTCTCAGTCCCACCTGCTCAAAAGTTGGTTTGTAGGGTCTCACAATCTTCTGCACATATCACTAAGTCATCAGTAAACAGCATATTCCAAGGCAGCTCCCTTTGTATGTTCTCACTTATCACAGCCAAGACAACTGCAAACAAAAAAGGTGTCAACGCTGACCCTTGATGCGGACCAATGTTTACTAGAAATTCTCTGCTGTAGCCCCATTTCAATCTGACTTTGGTAGTCACTCCATCATACGTATCCTGGATAAGACTGACATACATTTGTAGATAGTGTTTTCTCCTTCATATCCTCCTGTTTGGTTACATAGCTCATCATACGTAAAATTTTTAGCTGTCTTAACACTTCTTTTGGCCTTCTTATATGCCAGGGATCGGCAACCTTTGGCACGTGGCCCATCAGGGAAAGCTGCTGGTGGGCCGGGGCGGTTTGTTTACCTGAAGCGTCCGCAGGTTTGTCCGATCGCAGCTCCCACTGGCTGAGGTTCACCGTTCCAGGTCAATGGGGGCTGCAGGAAGCGGCGCGGGCTGAGGAATTGAGAATTACACCACCAAATCTCCCTTTTTGGCACTGGTTTCTTCACTCCTAGACTTCACGTGCTGTTTCCAGCAAAGTTGACTTTAGTTTGAACCCATTGTCCTCCACACATCCCTATGGAAGTCTACACATTACTCCTTGCTTAAAAGTTTTGTGGGAATCCCTAGGTCTTGAACATGGGTCTATGGGGCCCCAGACAGCCTTTGCAGCCCAGCTGTCACCAATAGCTTGCCAATAAATACTGGGCTGAGTGGCTAATGGAACCCTTTCACCACCAGCAGCCCTGCCTACTGGTGTCCTGATTGGAGGAATGATCAGCCTCATTGATTGGTCTGGCGGCTCTATTTAAGTCTGAAAGAGGCACAGTTAATGAAACTGTGTGAATTTTTGTCTGGGTGCTTTATTGGCCCCTGCCTTCTTGCCTGAGCCGTTTTCCTGACTTGTCCCTCAAACGGCGAATGTGTTGAACTGCCAGACACTGTCCCAAAATATGAGAAAGTGACTCGTATGAGGCATCGCAATGCCTACACTTTACAATGTTCTAATTTTTGCCATGCCCTAGGTATTCCCTGGTGGGATACACGTTCGCTCTCAGTTTTAAGGCAGTAAGGAATTGACACTGGAAGAACCCTTTATGATGTTTTAGCCAGTCATTACTGATGGGATCATTCCCAAAGTGACTGACTCCACTGCCTTGGCATGATAGGTCTTTCCACCGGGAGAATTCCATATCTCTCTAGTTGCAGGGGATTGGGTATATTGCCCTGGGAGCCGGCTTCTCCCACTCTTTTAGTAATTCGAGGAGACACTGTGGTAGTCTGTGATTGATAGTCACAGGGTCTGTTATTGCAGGCATAGTGTCTTGGGTCCCACCTGCGGCCAACCACAGTTTTTGGTATTCACTCTTGATGTCATTAGCCAAAGCGATGTACTGAATTGTCGCGTCTTCGGAGTGTGCAATTCTGTGTAACCGCCTTGCCTGTTCCTAATTCTTGCCTTGCTCCTCATCCCTGCCTCTGGTCTTGGACTCTAGTTCCAGCTCTGATCCTTGACTCGACTCCTGACTCTGATCACTAGGTCTGATTGTCCAATCCCTAGTTGTGACAGGTTTTTTTTTATTCCCATGTTTATGTTTCCACCCCTGAGCCTTTCTGGTGCCCAGTGGTTCAAATGTTTCTGAGGTCTCTGGATTCTGAAATCCGTAAGAAGTCTGTGTTGGCTTTTGCACATGTGCCACATTTACTCTTCTCCTCTTTAAGACCTCACATAGCTCCAAACTTCTTTCAGTCAGCGTTCTTACTTTCCAATTTGCACATCTCAGCTTACTCTGTGTATACACTCGCATCGTTAACTTGCTCAGTTACAACATTTGCCTGCAGGGAATGCCTTAGCCCTCTGAGGTACACTTGACATGGACCTCAGCTCATGACACCACATGAGTATATCTACTGGACAAGCTTTACAGGTCAGCTGTCCAAGCCTGACATCCTTGGTTTGAAATAGGAGTTTTCCTTCTTCTAGGTGAGCTGCCTGTGAAGGCTACTGTACTTCACGTGGCAAGCAAGACTTACTTTAAGGCGGTCTTTATTCACCTTGAGAAACTTGGCATAGGGCCTATGTGGCATTTTATAGAAATAGCCATGCCACCAGTTCCCTCACCATGCCCTGCTGAGAGATGTCACCAGCTGAACCACAACTGCATGCTGGATATTCAGACCTGTCCTACATCTGAAGAATGTTCCCCTAGCCACCACCTGGGGATGTACCTGATGGGAGTTGGTCGCTCTTTCAGGGGTCAACATCAAATGAAAAGGGAGACAAATTATTTAAAGTAAAAAAAATGGGGAAGTGTTAACATTAATATACTATCTTTGTAGGATCCATTAAATGCTTAAGGGATGTATCCAGGCCTATTTTGCCTCTGTGACTGCTGGCCTGTGGAAATTTCATAAACTTCCCATGTGATGCAGCAGGAGTGGGTGCTTCCTCCTCTGAGGGAGTATTTCCCTTTGTCATTCGGCACCAAGGATCCTTTTCAGAGAAAGACCCAGGGCTCAGTAGCTAGGCAGCTGGTGTACTGTGACAGCTGCTTATTACATCAATCATAAGTGTAGTTTCTGCCCCTCCCCTCTGTTTTTTTGTATCCACTAGTTGTCTCTCATCTTCATCTTGGAATGCAAGCTCTGTGAGTCAAGAATTGTCTTTTTGTTATGAATGTATGTGTATACACAATACTCAGAACATTTGGGCTTTGAGGGTGACCCCTAGATATTCGTGCAATACAAACAAGTCATATAGTCATAGATGTGACAATAATCAGAGATGTGGCCTTGGAAGATGAATTGAGCATCACTGTACCCAGGGTCAGTTCAGGGTGGTCAAGCAGGGCAGTTGCTTTGGGCAACAACTTCCAGGGGGTGCTGTACTGCTCAGTGCTTGGCTGTTTTTCATTAGTTTTTGCTTGGCCACTCAGGGTGTGTATGTGCGTGTATGTGTGTGCATGTACCAAAAATGGTTTTGTCCCTGACCAGCAAAACAGCTCCAGCCGCTCTTGCCTGTAACCCCAACATCCTAACACAAGGGCTGTCGACCAGCTAGGAAAGTAAATGTAAGGGGACTTCATTACAATGAGGCAACACACACAGCTGACATTAAGCAGTGCAGTCCCTAAAGGGTACAGGTCTCTCCAAACCACTAAACTCGTGCTAGCGACTGACAGATGCAGTACTTATATGATCCCTCAACCTGGTTTCCACTCGTGCTTCTACCTGGCCACATTCTCGCTAGCAGAGAGCATCGACTTGCCACCTCCTTTCAGTGACAAATCCTGAGCCTGTTCAATTTGGCATGTAATTAGAAGATTCAAATGGAAGAGCACACCAGCTGCAGGTCAGCAAACAAACTCTTTTATGTCCACAGAGAGCACGCAGGTGTATTAAGATGATGCTGCCACTCCACAATTTTTAAGATATACTGTAAATGGAGAAATGGTCATTCTTTCCCAAACCAAACAAAATACCGATATGTAACAGAGCTGCTACTTTTGGACAGCTGGTTTTGTGTATATGTTCAAACAGCTGCACTGAGCTTGCCAGCACAATAGCTGTTAATTTTAGTATGTGCATGAATGGTTTTGAGTGGCTTGGTGTTTTTTATGTATAATATACGTATGGCAGTATTTTAAAAAGACAGAAGAGTTATTACAAGATTATGTAGAAAGATGATTAGATATAATAACCATTATCTTCGTGTCTCCATATTGCTTTGAATATATTTGATGCCACCAGAGGCCCACAGAAGAGAAAGTGAAAGAAACTTGGTAAGGACACTATCATATTTTGCACTATAATATTTTTTAAAAGCTTCCTTTTAATAAAAACTAACTATTCACAATAAAAAAAAAATCCATGACTTTCCCCTGCAGTGTTTGTAATGCTGTGGGACCGAATGAAAACTTAGAAGGTGAAACTGACAAGGGATGGATTATAAAACAAAAATGAAATTGGCTCATTTGATTTCATTTTCAAAACAAAGAGAAATGCAAAAAGTAAACTGATTAAGTAGTGAGAAGTAAATTCAATTTATTTTTTCCATTTTCAGTAATCTCTGTCACTGTTGGTAATGATACCATAGATAAGGACACCTGCTTTGAAGATTTCACTTGTAACCTAAGAATGCCCTCTTTTTTGAGTGACAGGGTGAAATTCTAGCTCCATTAAAGTCAACGGGAATTTTGGCATTGATTTGATGGGGCTAGAATTTCACTCACAGTCTTTAAAATTATTAGGATTCATGGAGTTACAAATTTATAAACCTCTACACTATTTTGTAATTTGTAGAATTCAATATATAGTAGAAACAGTATGTATTTGGAATGATTGCGTCAAACATTTTGATTTTGCAAGCCAGACAACCAATTATTAAAAGAAAACAGAATGAAAATATGTTTAAAATATACGTGTGACAAAGTTCCTCCTCTACCTTGGTGAGTCCTGCGCTTATTGGAGGATTTTGATCACCTCAGAGATCTTCCCCTCTGGTAGAACCCACAGTCAAATTCCTCCTGTGTCTGATCAGGAGTTGGGAGGTTTGGGGGGAACCCGGGCCCACCCTCTACTCCGGGTTCCAGCCCAGGGCCCTGTGGATTGCAGTTGTCTATAGGGTTTCTTGTAACAGCTGTGTGACAGCTACAACTCCCTGGGCTACTTTCCCACAGCCTCCGCCCAACACCTTCTTTATGCTTACTGCAGGAGCTTCCTCCTGATGGTCTGCTGATGCTTGTACTCCTCAGTCATAGACACATAGACTCATAGACTTTAAGGTCAGAAGGGACCATTATGATCATCTAGTCTGACCTCCTGCACAATGCAGGCCACAGAATCTCACCCACCCACTCCTGGAATAATCCTCTCACCTATGTCTCAGCTATTGAAGTCCTCAAATCATGGTTTAAAGACTTCAAGATGCAGAGAATCCTCCGGTAAGTGACCCGTGCCCCATGCCGCAGAGGAAGGCAAAAAACCTCCAGGGCCTCTGCCAATCTACCCTGGAGGAAAGTTCCTTCCCGACCCCAAATATGGTGATCAGCTGAACCCCGAGCATGTGGGCAAGACTCACCAGCCAGACACCCAGGAAAAAGTTCTCTGTAGTAACTTCTAACATCCCATCATTGACCATTGGTCCTATTTACCACTGATGGCAATTAATTGACCTTTGACTAAGATCATGTTATCCCATCAAACCATCCCCTCCATAAACGTATCTAGCTTAATCTTGAAGCCAGTTAGGTCTTTTGCCCCCACTGCTTCCCTTGGAAGGCTGTTCCAGAACTTCACTCCTCTGATGGTTAGAAACCTTCATCTAATTTCAAGTCTAAACTTCCTGATGGCCAGTTTATATCCATTTGTTCTTGTGTCCACATTGGTACTGAGCTGAAATAATTCCTCTCCCTCCCTGGTATTTATCCATCTGATATATTTAAAGAGAGCAATCATATCTCCCCTCAGCCTTCTTTTGGTTAAGGTAAACAAACCAAGCTCCTTGAGTCTCCTTTCATACGACAGGTTTTCCATTCCTCGGATCATCCTAGTGGCCCTTCTTTGTACCTGTTCCAGTTTGAATTCATCCTTCTTAAACATGGGAGACCAGAACTGCACACAGTATTCCAAATGAGGTCTTACCAATGCCTTGTATAACGGTACTAACACCTCCTTATCTCTACTAGAAATACCCAAGACCGCATTAGCTTTTTTCACAGCCACATCACATTGGTGACTCATAGTCATCCTGTGATCAACCAGGACTCCGAGGTCCTTCTCCTCTTCCGTTACTTCCAACTGATGCATCCCCAGCTTATAACTAAAATTCTTGTTATTAATCCCTAAATGCATAACCTTACACTTCTCACTATTAAATTTCATCCTATTACTATTACTCCAGTTTACAAGGTCATCCAGATCTTCCTGTAGGATATCCCGATCCTTTTCTGAATTGGTAATACCTCCCAACTTTGTGTCATCTGCAAACTTTATTAGCACACTCCCACTTTTGGTGCCGAGGTCAGTAATAAAAAGATTAAATAAAATTGGTCCCAAAACTGAACCTTGAGGAACTCCACTAGTAACCTCCCTCCAACCTGACAGTTCACCTTTCAGTATGACCCGCTGTAGTCTCCCCTTTAACCAGTTCCTTATCCACCTCTCAATTTTCATATTGATCCCCATCTTTTCCAATTTAACCGATAATTCCTCATTTGGTACTGTATCAAATGCCTTACTGAAATTGAGGTAGATTAGATCCACTGCGTTTCCTTTATCTAAAAAATCTGTTACTTTCTCAAAGAAGGAGATCAAGTTGGTTTGGCACGATCTACCTTTTGTAAAACCATGTTGTAATTTGTCCCAATTGCCATTGACCTCAAGGTCCTTAACTACTTTCTCCTTCAAAAATTTTTCCAAGACCTTGCATACTACAGATGTCAAACTAACAGGCCTGTAGTTACCCGGGTCACTTTTTTTCCCTTTCTTAAAAATAGGAACTATATTAGCTATTCTCCAGTGAAACGGTACAACCCCTGAGTTTAGAGATTCATTAAACATTTTTGCTAATGGGCTTGCAATTTCATGTGCCAGTTCCTTTAATATTCTTGGATGAAGATTATCTGGGCCGCCTGATTTACTCTCATTAAGCTGTTCAAGTTTGGCTTCTACCTCGGATATGGTAATATCTACCCCCACATCCTTATTCCCATTTGTCATGCTGCCACTATTCCTAAGCTCCTCATTAGCCTCATTAAAGACTGAGGCAAAGTATTTGTTTAGATATTGAGCCATGCCTAGATTATCCTTAACCTCCACTCCATCCTCAGTGTTTAGCGGTCCCACTTCTTCTTTCTTTGTTTTCTTCCTATTTATATGGCTATAAAACCTTTTACTATTGGTTTTAATTCCCTTTGCAAGGTCCAATTCTACATGCCTTTTAGCCTGTCTCACTTTATCCCTACATGCTCTGACCTCAATAAGGTAGGTTTCTTTGCTGATCCCTCCCATCTTCCACTCCTTGTATGCTTTCTGTTTTTTCTTAATCACCTCTCTGAGATGCTTGCTCATCCAGCTTGGTCTAAACCCCCTGCCTATGAATTGTTTCTCCTTTCTTGGGATACAGGCTTCTGATAGCTTCTGCAACTTTAACTTGAAATAATCCCAGGCCTCCTCTGCCTTTAGGTCCATAAATTCTTTAGTCCAATCCACTTCCCTAACTAATTTCCTTAATTTATTAAAGTTAGCCCTTTTGAAATCAAAAACCCTAGTCTCAGATTTATTTTTGTTTATCCTTCCATTTAGTTTGAACTGAATTAGCTCATGATCACTCGAGCCAAGGTTGTCCCCTACAACCATTTCTTCAATGAGGTCCTCACTACTCACCAAAACCAAATCTAAAATGGCATCCCCCCTTGTTGGTTCAGCAACTACCTGATGAAGGAATTCATCAGCTATCACATCTAGGAAAATCTGAGCCCTATTATTATTACTAGCACTTGTTCTCCAATCTATATCTGGGAAGTTGAAGTCTCCCATGATCACACAGTTCCCATTAGTATTTACTTCCTTAAAAACATTAAAGAGGTCTCTATCCATATCCAAATTAGATCCCGGTGGTCTATAGCACACCCCAAGCACTATCCCAGGGGAGGCTCTAGTAGTTTTCTTCCCCAATTTGATTTTTGTCCAGACAGACTCTGTCTTATCCATTCCATCACTTTTTATTTCTTTACAGTCTACCTCATCATTGATATACAATGCTACTCCCCCACCTTTACCTTTATTTCTATCTTTCCTAAACAGCACATACCCTTCAATACCTGTACTCCAGTCATGACTACTATTCCACCATGTTTCGGTTATTTCTATGATATCTGGTTTCACTTCCTGGACCAGTAGCTCTAATTCCTCCATTTTGTTACCTAGGCTCCTCGCATTGGTGTACAAACATCTTAATTTTTGCTGTTTGGCCTCACTCACATTCCTTACCCAATTTGGTATGGACATTGTATTGCCAGTATGACCTATTTGACTAGTATCCACTCTGCCCTTCCTCCTTATGTCCATTCTCCTACCCCCAGCTATATCCTCTCTTACTTGGTTGTCTTCCCTCTCAATGTTAAAATCCAGCGTGGAGATTACCTGGACAACCGTCTCCCCCAAATTCCTAGTTTAAAGCTCTCTTGATCAGTTGTGCCAGCCTCCATCCTAGAAGTCTATTTCCTTCCCTACTCAGGTGAAGTCCATCCCGAGAGAACAGTCCTCTGTCCATGAATGCCTCCCAGTGGCCATACATCCCAAAGCCCTCCTTGTAGCACCAATCCCTGAGCCATCTGTTGATCATCATAATCCTGTCACACCTTTGTTGCCCTTCTCTAGGAACAGGCAGAATCCCACTGAAGATTACCTGAGCCTCAATTTCCTTAAGCGTCTTCCCCAGCCTGGCATAGTCCCCCTTGATTCGTTCCAGTGAGAATCTAGCCGTGTCATTTGTTCCTACGTGAAGGATGATCAATGGATTCTTTCCCGCTCCCTTTAGGATCCTCTTCAACCTCAGGTCCACATCCCGTATCTTAGCACCCGGTAGACAGCACACCCTTCTGTTCTCTGGATCAGCTCTGGTTACAGGCCTGTCTATTCGTCTCAGTAAGGAGTCCCCAATCACGTAGACCTGCCTTTTCCTGGTGACAGTGCGATTCTCCAGTCTATCCCCTGTTCCCTCTGGCTGCAAGTCCTTTCCATTCCTATTTTCCCTTGTAATCCTCTTCAACCCATCCTGTATCCTCCTGGGGCTCATGTTTGGTGTTGTCCCCATCGACTCTTCCCCTTCTTCTATGGGACTAACCGCTCTTCTCTTCTTCCTTGCCCTTCCACCTTCAGTGACCACCTGCTGTACCCCTTCTTCATTCTCCAACTCTGCAAACCTGTTCTTGAGCTCTATTTCTCCTTCACTGGCCCGTCTTTTCCTCTGCCTGGTTCTCTTAGTCACATGCTTCCACTGTCCATTTTCTTCACCCGGCAGTCCCCCCTCAGAGGCATTTGATCCTGCTTCCATCTGCATCCCTGAGCTTTCCCTGTCAGCCACCTCGTGCCTTTGCTCCATCAACTGCTCGAACCCCCGTCTAAACTCAACCAGAGTTTCCACCTGCATCTCCAATCCTCGGATCTTTTCTTCCATCAGCTCTATCAGGCGGCACTTCATGCAGACAAAACTCTTATCAGGTACCCCCTCCAGAATCATATACATACCGCAGCTGCCACATCCAGTCATCCTCATTGTGTCCTCCACTGCTTGGCTCATGACCACTGCTGCCTCTATATCTGCCAGCCTTCTCACCTAAATCCTGTTAGTCCGGAAAACACAAAACAAACCACAACACCACCACCTACAGCAGAACAAACCCCAAACAAATCCCAAAATACAGACTCCCCTTAGAAACTCCCCTTCAACTCTTCTCACTCTCAACTCCTTGTGTGCCTCTTGCTCCCAGCTCCTCGCACGCAACAGCACAAACTAAAGGGAGCTCCTTTTTAAACCCAGGTGCCCTGATTAGCCTGCCTGTCTTAATTGATTCTAGCAGGTTCTTCTTAATTGGCTCCAGGTGTCCTAATTAGCCTGCCTGCCTTAAATTGGTTCCAGAAAGTTCCTGCTTGTTCTAGTGCAGCCCCTGCTCTGGTCACTCAGGGAACAGAAAACTATTCATCCAATGGCCAGTATATTTGCCTTCTATCAGACTTCTGTACCCCACTTGTCTGGGTCTGTCACAAATGGCATATACATTGTGACGTTCCAGCGTGTGTCCTCTTTTCTGGCTTTAGGAGTGTTTCAATGGTTTTTTTCTCCCTAAGAGTTTTGTATGTTATAACTAGTATATTGCAAAAAAAAATAATTTCAAAACAAATATTAAAGTGTGTGTGTGTGTATATATATATGTGTGTGTGTGTGTGTGTGTGTGTGAGTATGGATTAGGGATGTCAAGCGATTAAAAAATTAATCTCACGATTAATTTCACTGTTAAGCAATAACAGAATACCATTTATTTAAATATTTTTGGGTGTTTTCTACATTTTAAAATATATTGATTTCAATTACAACACAGAATACAAAGTGTACAGTGCTCACTTTATATTTATTTTGGTTACAAACATTTGCACTGTAAAAAACACAAGAAATAGCATATTTCAATTCACCTAATACAAATACTGTAGTGCAATCTCTTTATCATGAAAGTTGAATTTACAAATGTAGAATTATGTACAAAAAATAACTGCACTCAATAACAAAACAATATAAAACTTTAGAGCCTACAAGTCTACTCAGTCCTACTTCAGCCAATCACTCAGACAAACAAGTTTGGTTACAATTTGCAGGGCAGCTTTTCCCATTTTAACTACAGCAGAAGATGGGGACGGAAAGCAGAGTGGTTATCCTAAGCTCAGTCTTCATGCAAAAGCAATAAAACCAATCAAGCTATTTGACTTAAATAGTCCTGAAACTTGTATTACAGTAGCAGCAAGTTAGCAATACTTTGTTACAATAACTTTTTAAACTCTACATGTCATTGATTACAACTGAAAATATAACTGTCTTCACAAGTGCCTCAGCACATTTTAATGTTAATTGCCATCACTGCACATATTACTTGACATCCATCAATCAATAATAACTAAAGATAATTAGATTAGCTTTACAAAAATATAGGAGAAAGTGCTACATGACTCACTAAAAGTACCTTAAAACTAAAAAAAACCAACCATTCCCTAAGCTTGATTAAGTGGAAAACATGTTGGCAGGCATGATCACCAACCAGTGAAACAGTATGTGTAATATATATTAGAGAAACTGGGTGGCTAAGGTAATATTTTTTATTGGACCAACTGCAGTTGGTGAAAGAGACAAGCTTTCAATCTCCACAGAGCTCTTGCTCAGGTCTGGGGTGATATATATTTTACACATTCCATTATATTCTAATAAACTAACTTCCTTTCCTTGTTACAGTGCAAACGTTTTTCCCATGAGTCATTTTTGGTGAAATATGTCAGAACACTTTGTTACCGAGCAGACTTTAAGGAAAATATTGACAATTCTTCTAACGTTATAGATTCTGCATGTTTACTTTGTCCTACTATTTCCTGTTAGCAAATTGCCCAGCTTATGTTTCTATGGAAATATTTAGGCATCTTTTGGGTATTTAAATGGATTATATAGCCCACTTTTTCATATGTTGTATATTACTAAGTGGCAAAGTCTTCATCTTTAAAAACTCTTTTTTAATTGATTCAGTAACAGAATTTTACATCCTATGGCTATATCCATACAATCGACTCTTTTCCTTATTGAGACATACTGTCTTGCTGTTTGACTATGCCTATTGGGTTTGGGTTAAATTCTCAATATTTAGAAAAGTTCTAAGGAATTTATTATCAAAAAATGTCTCTAACGTTTACGCTGAAATATTGCCGATTGGCCTTTTAAAACCTTTTTTCCCACCCTTTATTTGTATTGATTTTATTTTTAAACAGCTGCTTAAAATGAAGTGGCTTCTTCACCATGGAGTCTTGAAATATTTTTTTAAAATCAAAGTTTTAAGATATTTCTCATTCCTAGAACTCAATTAAATAAGGAAAGAGAGTCACAGTATATATTTTAAAAACAACAGCTCAAACTGCAACAAATATATCTGCATAAAAAGAAAAGTTAAACAAGTATTTCTTTTGTAACAGTGTGAAACCTTCTAAGAGAAGAAGGATGGTCAAGTGGTTAGAGCACTAGCCTGGGACCTGGGTTTAATTATCTGACCTTCAGCAAGTCATTTAGGGCTTGTCTACATTACTCGCTGGATCAACGGGCAGCGATCAATCCAGCAGGGATCGATTTATCATGTCTAGTCTAGACGCAATAAATCGACCGCCCAGCGCTCTCCCATTGACTCTGGTACTCCACCGGAGCGAGAGGCACAGGCGGAGTTGATGGGGGAGTGTCAGACGTCGACTTACCTCAGTGAAGACACCGCAGTAAGTAGATCTAAGTACGTCAACTTCAGCTACGTTATTCATGTAACTGAAGTTGCGTACCTTAGATCGATCTCCCCCTCCCCCTCAGTGTAGACCAGGCCTTAGTCTGTAAGTGCCTCAGTTCCCTATCTCACAGGGATGATGTGAGGAAAAATACATTACAGATCATGAGGTGCTAAGATACTACAGTGATGGGGTCCATATAAGATCTTAAATAAAGCCTTAAATAGATCCAGTCTGAAAAAAAAGGAAATCTAGCTAAAATAATAAGGTGGAGAAACATACTAGGAAAGAGGGAGTTATAGCTATAGATAGTTAGATTAGTTGAAAACAAAACAGCCATTGTTGGATGTAGCTCTCTTTCATCTGTCTCTTCCATGTTTCAAAAACCAGATAACAGAAGAACATGGCAGCTATAAGAAGGAAAATCCACACTAGAATGGTCAGAAAAAGTATCAGATCAGAAAGGGAGAGATTTTATGCCTTTAATGTGCCCCAGAGTTGTTTGGTGGAAGGTATTTTGAAACTTTTAATGTTGGAGCCATGTGTCCTTTTGTTTTCCTTGGCTGCAGCTGCTTCAGGTCAGGGCTGGCTCCAGGCACCAGCGCAGGAAGCAGATGCCTGAGGTGGCAAGCCGCAAGGGGCAGCGTGACGGTTGCCATGAGGGCGGTAGTCAGGCAGCCTTCGGCGGCTTGCCTGCAGGAGGTCCGCCGGTCCCGCGGTTTCGGCGGCAATTCGGCAGCGGGGATGCCGACGGCGCGGGACTGGCAGACCTCCCGCAGAAATGCCGCCGAATCCGCGGGACCAGGGACCACCCGCAGGCGAGCCGCCGAAAGCCACCAGAGTACTGTGCTTGGGGCGGCAAAATTCATAGAGCCACCCCTGCTTCAGGTGCTCAAAGGTGGGTCAAACTCTACTTTGAAATACATTTCAGGGTCTTTTGTTTTAAAGGCTCGTAGTAATTCATGACCTGAAAAATTAGCAGGCTGAATAGTAAAAGTGTGCGTACTTTTAAAGCTCTTTTATCTGAAATATTAATAAGGTTAAATGTTATTGTAGGAGACTGCATAACATTTTTGTACTGTTAACTATTTTTAACCATGGAAATTCTGCACTGGACATTAATGCAATGCCTGCCACAAGCTCTTCTGTACTGTATTTACCAAATCAAGAGTGACTTTTGCAGCATCCCATGGTATCACCAGTTTCCAGTACATTTTTTTGTAAGTTTAAGTGCTTTACTACTGAAATAAAATGGCACTGATGTAATAAAACAGCCCTCTCAATCCCAGACTAAGCGACAAAGGGTCCTGTGGCACCTTATAGACTAACAGAGGTATTGAAGCATAAGCTTTCGTGGGTGCTTATGCTTCAATACCTCTGTTAGTCTATAAGGTGCCACAGGACCCTTTGTCGCTTCTACAGATCCAGACTAACACGGCTACCCCTCTGATACTTAATCCCAGACTAGATCCTTATATGACCTCCATTACTACAGTATCTGAGTGCCTCACAATCTTTCACATATTTATCCCTGTGAGATAGGGAAGTATTAGCCCCATTTTATAGATGGGGAACTGAGGCACTATAGACATGTCTACACTGCAGCTGAGAGTGAGTCTCTCAGCCTATGTAGACAGACTTGTAGTAGCTTGACTTGAACTAGCACACTAAAAATATCAGCGTGGATGTTGCAGTATGAGTTAGCCACCCAAGCTCACATCCAAGGGATAGGGTGAGTCCATGCTCAGGTGGCTAGCCCAAGCCACCATCTCTGCTGCAGTATCTACACTGCCATTTTTAGCTGAGTTAGCATGAGTCTGTCTACCTGAGCTGGGAAGCTTGCTCCCAGTTGCAGGGTAGGCATACCCAGAGAGACAAAGCAACTTAGCCAATGTCACACAGGAAGCATCTTGCAGAGCAATGAATTGAACTTCCATCTCTAAAGCCACAGACTAACACTCTAACTACTGTGCCTTCCTTCCTCTGATGTTCAGATGGGTGCAAGTTTTGATAGGGACCATTTTTATCCTCTTTGGTCTTTACTATGACACAATCAGTGCTGTTTCTGAGTCATAACTAATGCACATTCATTTAATTTTTTCCATATATGAAAGGACTTCAAAACCCAGTTCTAGACTGGTGAGTGTTTATACCATTGTATTTCACTTGATGAATGTACAACTTGTATTTCGGGCTTTACTCCACAGTGAGAGAGTTTGTCTCCTAGTGTTCTTGTTCTATGTGACCTTACTTTCTTGTGATGGGCTGCCTGTATTCTTCATGGTACGCATATTTTGACAATCTGGTGATATTAATTGGTCTCTCTGGAGCTTTCTGTAATAAATCTGTCTCACTGGCAATTGTAAGTATGTGCGACCTCTCTGCCTTCCTTATCTTCACTGTTCAGCGGAGACCATACGGGAGAGATGTGAGGAAACACAACAAAGCTGGACTGGAAAACACATTTTTCCTCCTTTGCATGTAACCAAACTGGATGTAAGAAGTGAACAATGAGGAGCTTATTCTATTTTAAATCTATCTTTTCTACGTTCTCATCCATTATAATTAATATGAAAGTCTCATAGTGCTGAATCCATCCTTCCAAGCGCAGCAGCTTTTTTATAAATCTGTACCCTAGTTTTCTACCTTGCTAAAAAAAAACAACCCAAAACAAACTAAACAAAAAACCGCCCAGTAATAATATTCAGGCAGGTTTCCGGCACAGAAATGTTAGCAAATGTCAAGGTATAAATATTGATGCAGCCAATATTTTCATAGAAGAGGGATTTTCTGCAATAATGTGCAGGCTGTCAAACTAAACCCATCATTTCATCTATACCTATGGTAGACAAGAAGTCCAAGAACTCGTGAGCAGACATTGTCCTCTTTGAATGCATTGTGGCCTAAAAACAGACCTACGGTGGGTGTACTTAGAAAGTTCATTGTGGTTTGAGCAGTATTTCCAATTTGAACTACTGGAAATGTCTCTGAAACATTAATATCTCTAAAATCAGGATAAACTTTTAAGTGTATGCTGTATAATTCATATTAATATAAGATTAAATGTATGTATACATCTTTTCTTTCCAAGTGCCTTAATATATTTTATAATAATGTCATAATAAAACACATTTATAAAATCATACGGAAACCACATTAAAATTATTAAATAAAAAAGGACTGATGTCTGGACTGAGCAGTAATCTTTAATGAATAACATACTCATCATATTGTATCTCTTTTTCTGTTCAGAAATACAAACAAATTTGTTATTAAAGATTATTTGGACATTTTATTGTGAAACTTATTTCCCTAAATGAATAGTTCATCTACAATTTGTTGGGAATATTATTAGACTCCAAACTCTGAGATATATTCTATGCCAGTCATAGGTTGTGATACTGTCTTTGTTTCCTCATTGAAGATTTACAAATTAACCAACACAGTATAGATGAAGTCCTGGCTCCATTACATTCAATGGAAGTGTTGCCATTGAATTAAGTGGGACCAGGATTTCCCCCCTTGAATTTGGAAGTACAAATATTACTATCAAATATAGAATTTGAAATTCAATTCTGGTAAATATTTGATCATTCAAGCTTCAATTTCACTTTTTGCAGGCATTTAGAACAGTAAATTCCAATCACTCCAACGTTGATAATAACTAACATGAAAGGTTTACACATATGGTCAGCATTAGGTTTTTAATTTGGATGAATATTTCTGGAAAATACTCTCTGTAAATCTCTTAATTCCAACATTAGGTTTGATTGGTAACAGCAAGTGTGTTTTCCCATTCATTTTAAGGTAACATAAATGCTTGTATTTCAGGGATTAGTAATCTAGTTACTGGGAGGGCTGACATACATTAACTTGCAGTGCCGTAGAGATAGATGCTATAAGATGTGTGAGTGACGTTGCACCCCAGAATGCTTTATGGAAATATGCTTATGTATGTATATATGACATAACTGGAATATGTTTTATGCTACATATGCCATGTAACATATCTCTGTAGGTGATGATCTACTGAATATATTTGTATGCATGCATCATTTTTGTATTCAAAGTTATGAATATTGGCTGTGTACTTGTTTGATTTTAAGTAGCCTTAGTAAGGCATTTGGTCAGCTTCTTTAGAAAGGAATTTGCAAGTTAAGTGCTGTGACAAAGTTCCTCCTCTACCTCGGTGGGTCCTGTGCTTATTGGAGGATTTTTGTTTGCCTCAGAGATCTTCCCCTCTGGTAGAACCCACAGTCCAGATCAACTCCTCCTGTGTCTGATAAGGAGTTGGGAGTTTTGGGGGGAACCCGGGCCCGCCCTCTACTCTGGGTTCCAGCCCAGGGCCCTGTGGATTGCAGCTGTTTAGAGTGCCTCCTGGAACAACTGCACAACAGCTACAACTCCCTGGGCTACTTCCCCATGGACTCCTCCCAACACCTTCTTTATCCTCACCACAGGATCTTCCAGCAGTACGTCCTCTTACTCTCAGCTCCTAGTGCCTCTTGCTCCCAGCTTCTCACACGCAACCTCCTTCCACAGCTCCTCCCCTCTCACTGACTAACTGGGAGGCTTTTAACTAGTTCCTGCCAGTCCTTGATTGGCTTCAGGTGTCACAATCAACCTCCCTGCCTTCTGGAAAGTTCTTAATTGGCCCCAGGTGTCTTGATTAACCTGGAACAACTGCCATAAGGTATCAGGGATTTGTTTAGTCTGGGGCTAACATACTGGTTCCTTACCACTTTCCTATAGCCGTCTGGCCTTGCCCCGTCACAGTGCCCAATGAAGAAACACTTAACAGACAATGGATTTTGGAAGGCTCCAATCCACATAAAAAGTCTACCTGAGGACGTTCAAGGTAGCATGTGAACAATGGCTGCTACCTGTAAGTTCTGAGTAATGCATGGACATGTGACTTGCCGATGTGACTCCAAAACTCCACCTTGTAGCTGAGATTCTACACAGGGGGAGAGAGGGGTGTCCACCCACAAGAGAAAGTCTATTTAAACCCCTGGGAGACCCCTCCATTTGGTCTTCAGCTGGCTCAAGAGATAGCCTCTCCACCCCAAAAGGTTACCTGAAAGAGACAGGAACAAAGGACAGTAACCACAGAGGTGTGAGTGATTGCTGGACCCAGACCAGAAGGAGGCTAGTCTGTAAAATAATCTTACTGGAATATGTCTGACGGTGAGATTTCATCACTTTCTTACTGTATTATTTTTAGACTTATGTGTTTTATTTTATTTTACTTGGTAATTCACTTTGTTCTGTCTATAATTACTTGGAACCACTTAAACCATACTTTTTGTATTTAATAAAATAACTTTGTATTTATTATTTAACCCAGAATATGCATTAATACCTGGGGGGCAGGGGGAGAGGCAAGCAGCTGTGCATCTCTCTCTATCAGTGTTATAGAGGGTGACCAATTTATGAGTTTACCCTGTATAAGCTTTACACAGGGTAAAATGGATTTATTTGGGGTTTTGGACCCCATTGGGAGTTGAGCATCTGGGTGTTGGAGACAGGAACACTTCTTAAGCTGTTTTCAGTTAAGCCTGCAGCTTTTAGGGGATGTGGTTCAGACCTGGGTCTGGGTTTGTAGCAGACTAGTGTATCTGGCTCAAACCACTGAACCCCCAAACTGGCAGGGAATATGGATTGGAAGTAGTCTCAGCACATACGCTGGCAGTTCCCAAGGGGGTTTCTGTGATCCAACCTGGCACAGCGTGGAAATGGATAAAGGTTTTCTGTTCTAATGGAGTCTTCACATCTGACTCTTGGAAATACCAAATATGATAAACACTGGCTGTCTTACTAGTGTCTTCTACTAGCCAGAACGTGGAACTAAGCTGCATGGCTTAACTTCATGTAGAAGAACATTATGGGCTACTAGTTCAATGCATAATTAAGACTGTTTAAAATATTACTCTCTTTATTAGGCAATTTCAGGATGAAGGATTTCTTAAAAGCTAAAATCTGAATAAATTAGACCACAGCAGTAGCTTTGGAATCTTTATATTCCATAATATCAAAACTTACTTTGATCATTTATATTTATGGTTCACTGACCAAATGTATTGTAATTAAAGGCTATTCATGGCTCCATAGCCTGTGATCTATTCAGTTAATATGGGGATTCTGTATGTGCAGTGAATCTGTGCAAACAATTCTAATGATATTTTCAATCTTCTTTATGAAATTACAGTGCTGTAATGCATCAGCTCTTCCTAAAAATGAAATTACTCGTTGGATTTTGTCTGAAGCATAGGAAAGAAGATGAGGGGTCAAATATTGAAAATAATTAGACTTAAGTGTAATTGCAAAGACTTAAGTATATGCATATGTTTTATTCACGTGAATAACCCCACCAAAGTCAATGGTCCTTCCATGTGCATAAAGTTATGCACGTTTACAAGTTTTTGAAGGACAAGAACATAAATTTTGTTTTGCTAAATGATGCTGCCTCTCTATATAGAACAAAAAAAAATAAACAAATAAACCTGATAAACTGTTATTCCCACGACAAAAACATATTAAACTGAAGTTAATCACAATGCTTTATAGCCTTCCCCCTCCAAATATAACTGATTCACAGTAACAACTTTAACAGAGAAAAAGAATCCTGAGGATTGCAGCAAAGATTAAGATATTACTTCATTTTATTTTTAAGCTTTCACATCTCCGAATGTCTTCTCTGATGTGCCTAATATTCCACAGAAAACATAATATCCTGCCACAAGATTATGTGAGTTAATTAAGTTTTGGGTGAAATACTTTAGTTTAGGTAAAAGGATTTGACTATGGGGTCAATAGCATCCCTACATTGTCCACATCAGCCTGTTGACTTTTAAGCTGAACTCATTGAAATCAATGAAAACTTTTTCTTAAAAACCAATGACATGTTGTGGCCCCATAATATTTTTCAATGAACTATAACTTTTTTTTTTCATTTTAACTTAAGTGTCTTTAGTTGACAAGAAGGTATAGCAACTTTTCACACCTGAAATATAATCTTCCTCAAAAGAAGTTCATTCTGGAAAATCTGAGAGACCCTAAATTAAAGCAGAGCAATGGTAGTGCTTTGATCTTGTAAAAATGTAAGTCAGTGTCTATTTTTCCTAAGTTGTTTTTATCCTCTGCATTTTTTGCCAGTTTGTAGGCCTAATGTAACTTATTCACTCATTAGCTTATAGTTGAGTCTAGTATAGAAATGCAAATGACACCAAAGAAGCCAATACCTTCTCATCTTTTTTAGACCAATTGGAATATAATACTTTGCGCTGACTTTGTTCACTTTTCATATAATTTTTATATAAAAATAGGTGTGATGTTCCAAAACAGAGATGCTATTCAAGCAAAAATCCCTTTCACAGTATGCTCTCCTGCAGGAGCATCACAAAAACTGAGCAAGAAGATGAATATTTTAAAAGTGCTTTGGGCAATGTTAATTTGAATCTTCCCCTGTTTCATATGAGAACACAGCAATTATTAATTACTATTACTAGTAGTAGCATCAATGTTAGGATCAATACTCCTTTGTGAGAATGTGTACTTTCAAGATATACTGGTGACAAAACACAGATATGACCAAAGAACAGAAAAAATGGAAGGGATTTCCTGAGTCATGAAGTCCAGTCCCCTGCCAACTCCATCATAGATACATGTTGCACTGATGTCATACAGAGAATATGTATGGGATTTTCAAAATCATTCATTGCTGGCTTTATTCTTCTCCCACTGAAATCCATGGTGACTTCAGTGACAATAAAGTAAGGCCAATGCAGAATTATTTGGATAAGCCCACCCTTATTCTCTCTGTGCCTCCCTTCTTCATCTCTAAATTGGAGGTAATAAAACTTCCCTACTTTACAACAGTGTAATGAGAGTAAATTCATTAATGCTTGTGAAGCTCTCAGATGCTGTAATGATGGGTTCCGATAAACATCCAGATAGGGCATCTTATAACAATACGGGTCAAACAGTAGGATGTGAGAAAATATGAACACCGAACTTGAATATATTGTAAATATAATGGGCACTCTTGAAAAAGCTTTTTGCCATTCAGTAATATATTAATGGCATGAGCAGGTATCCCTCATTTTAAGTTTAAGAAATACCTTCCTTTATGGTAAAAAGCTAAACGGAAACATTTTAAGGGTATTCAGCTCAAGTGCCCATATCTTCTTGTACACTCTGAGCTGATAACTGTTTTTATAATTTATTGAACATTCTGGGATTCAGAAATACATAATTTGTCTATATATATATTGTAAGCTCTTTGGGTCAGGAACTGCTTCTTACTCTGTGTATGTACAGTTCCTAGCATAATCGGGTCCTGAACACAACTGGCCTCTATTTGCTAATAGAATAATACAAATAATAATTTACTCACTGATCTACACTTGTACAGTCTGAATCCATGTTTCTGCTGTGCTGATACCATCTTCTACCTTACATAATACATATCTTTCACATTTGACCTGACTGGCTACAGACAATGTGCTGTGTGTAGGCTACCCTGGAGCTACAAACGAGGGGCTTTTAAACCATTTGGGTAAATATTTAAAACTTTGCCCATCTCTATAATTTGTCTCTTATGGAATCACCTCCACCAACAAAGCCAGCCTCTTCCACCCACTCGTCAGCTTCTTCCAAAATTGTCTCCACACTGTCCTTGATGCTGCCCTTTGTGCATGAACACTTCTGAATGAATCTGTAAGACCGCTAGCATCAATTCAAGACATGTCTCTGCTGCGACACCCATAGAAATCATCCAATTTATGATGGGTTGGTTGTGACTCAATCAGGTATAGCTGATTCAATGAAAAGAGAAAAGCTTTCAAGTTGTGCCAATAGCTACCTATGTAACAAACCAGTCTTATTTCCATTTCCCCCCTTTTATGTAGTTCATTTTTATTTTCCATGTCTCATCTCAAATTAGATCTTCATAGTAGAGTATCTCTCTCTTACTATGTGTTTATACAGCACTTACCACAATGGGATCCTGACCACAACTGGGGTCTCTAGTTGCTACTCAATACAAGTAATAACAATAATATTGTCTCTTTCTCATATGGAATATCTGCATTGACTCAAAAGACACCGACAGGCTGCTGCTCACATTTAACATTTGTGTGAATGTGATGAGATACTTTTGTTACTCCTTTTCTGGAATATCTCTTTTCCCCCTGTCTAATTTTTTTGGTCTTTAAACTATATATGGTATCATCTGGCACCTAGCTGTGTTTTCTGAGTGTGACAGAGTATGCTTTTACTTTGCCATATTTGATTTTTGAAAGACTGTGGATGCTTCTATGGACTTGGCTGATAGTTCTGTTTATGTCTGCCAGGGAAAACAGCAGACCGAGATAGAATTGTGTACTCCCTATTCAATCATAAAGCACATTTTTGGGATGCAGAAATCTTATTTGGCATTTCTCTCCACATTTTTAGGCGTAGTTAGCACAGCTCAGAAAAGGTATGTGACATCTGTGCAGCTTTATGTCTTCAGTATAACATTCTAAGGCCAGAAGATTCCATAGATTCTAAGGCCAGAAGGGAACATAGTGGTCATCTACTCTGACCTTTTGTATAGCACAGGCTATAGTACTTCTCCAAAATAATTTCAAAAAAATATATTTTAGAAAAAAGTCTGGATTTAAAAATTGTTATTGATAGAGAATCGACCACAGCCCTTGGTAAATTGTTTCAATGGTTAATTACCCCGCTGTTAAAAATGTATGTCCTATTTCCAGTCTGGAATAACAGAACACTTGTATGTCATTTTACATGAAGAGGCTCAGATAGAAATTGCTGTATGGCTAGAGCTCTTCTAAATGACCTTAATATATTTTGCATTTTCTCATTACATCAAAAAATCTGTACTTCCAGTGCCAAAAGACTGAATGACATGTTTTGGAGAGCTGTGCAAAATATTTCTGTCTTCTGCTAACTCAGGAGGTACATACCGCCTCAGGCTGTGATTTCATTTTGCATAAGCTAAGCAGTGCTGGCCTGGTCAGTGTGAAGGATTTTACTCTTTGATTTCTGAATAACACTTCTTCCCAAACATATCTGCTATCCCCAAGTTCTCTGTCATCTTCCCCTCCGGAAAGAGGGATTATGGCAGCTTCATTTGCCTCATTTTTAATCAAAGATCTTGGGCCCTATTCTATTCTGCAGTGGAGCTGTGATGGCACAAAGCAGTCCTCACAGCAGCTTAGCCAGCTACTGAAAGATTCCTCTGGCTCAATGGGATTTCTCAGATAACATACATTTGCCATATTGGTTCCTACACCAAGCCCTTACTAGCTGCCATCACAAAGACGTAACTAGAATAAAGGGGATGTAGTCAAAACCCCAGCAATCCGAGCAGCAGGAACGGCCATTGAGTAGCACTGGAAACCTGTGTAAATAGGAGTTGTATTCAAGGTTGTATCATATAATCATAGAAATGTAGGGCTAGAAGGGACCTCGAGAAGTCATCAAGTCCAGCCCCGTGCATTGAGGCAAAACCAAGTAAATCTAGGCCATTCCTGACAGCTGTTTGTCTGGGCTTAGTCTCTGTTAAATCAAAGATCTACTGTTACTGACAGTCCTTGGGTGGAGCTCTTTAGGGAAAATCAGATGCTGCAGGAAGTGATATTCATGGTTCAGGAAATGGCAGCCTGCCCCCAGAATCTGTATTTAATCAACATCATAAAATGTCCGTAAGGGGTAGCGTGCTTTTGGAGGTTTCACCATTTTGCACAAAATGAAAATCCAAAACCTTGACCATTTGGAGTTGGAGCTATTAAAGATCCCATGACACGTTTTGTAAGAGCAGGGGTATCCTGGCAAAATTTGAGGAAGATCTTATAGGAGTCATACGATTCTTTCTCTACCTTTTCTGAGAAACCATGTAACTTTTATATTGCTATAGGCCATGAGTTTTAATAAGACATTCTATATACTTAAAAGCCCTCCTGCAGTTTCAAGTGGATACAGTATTCTTCTACATAGTAAGAAATGATCTTCCCTGGGAATATGTTCCCACATTTGTAAAGTGATTTGAGATCCTCAGATAAAAGACACAATGAGTGAAATCCTGCCCCTGTGAAATGAATGGGAGCTTTGTCATTGACTTCAATGGAGCTAGAATTTCATCATATGTAAAGTGTGTTCAAAATATTGATATTATTATTCATTTATTTTACCCTTTTGTATTGCTATGCACAGTTAAATGTTTGAGATGTTCCATCATCAGTGTGGTTGTATTTCAGTAGTGGGTGAAAGAAAACCTTTCTGAGTGCATCTTTCTAGAAAAAAATAGTGCCTGAATTAAAGCAAGAGCCAGCAACTGTACAGCTGCAAAGGTGGTAAGTCACTAATTTACACAGGACACAGGTGTTATTCCCACTGGGATGTGAAAACATACTTAGGGTTGGTTGTCCTTTACAATAAAAATTCATAGCTGAGGACCAGTGTTTTTCTTACAAAATTTTAAAATCAGATATGCTTGGTTGTTGAGTTGTACAAATGGAAACAAAATTAGAAATTTGCATCTTCAAATGCTCTTTTGTATTCCTGTAACTCAAAAATGGCTTTTTCAAAAAAATAAGTCTTTGGTGAGAAAATACAAAAGCCATTTTGTTAGGAAAAGCCGCTACTGCATATACATGGGGGTATTACGCAGCAAAAATTCATAAGGCCTTTCAACACATGAATTTAATGTGAACGTGCAGCAATATCTCTGACACCATAAAGCTTCAAAGGCTCCATTACTGTCTCCTAGTTTATAATCTGTGTACTAATAAGTTACATGATAGACAGAGTTGTTACACAGTCTTAAAGACTGACACACTTTGATCAAGTAGGAAGCCAGAAAAAAGCACTCCAACCACTAGGTCACCCAACCCTCCTAGCCCCCCTGTTACATACCTCCACCGACTTCAAGACAGCTACACCGATTTACACCAGCTGTGAATCTGGTCCAATATGCAAAATAGCAAGCTAAGTCACAGTGCCTGCCCCCTCTGTATATTTGCGACAGCTTAAGATATTTGCCTTTAATATTTCAGTCCTTTAATAGGTTTCATAAGCAAGAATTTGCCAGCATGTATGGATCAGCATTATTTTGCATATTTTGCACAGATGTTCATAAAATTAATGTAATCTTTATAATTGCACTTATCATTTGGCCATACACAGAAGAGTATTGACTTTAATTACAAAACTCATGAGCATACTGATGAATGTTCCTTTATTGCTATATGAGTACACTCTATAGCCTTTGGAATATTGGCAAATCCTGCAGTATGATGAAATCCTTCTATTCTATGCAGATAGTTTTGGGAAACAGGAAAATTAACATAAATAGAAAAAAATCTACATTTATGCAAGAGCAGCTAAAAGCTGGTTGGAAGCACCTTGACAGAGAGGTCTTGGCTTATTGCAACTACTTCCCAAAATGCCTTTGTTAGGTCCCAGCTGGAAGCTTGACATGAACAAGTCAAGCATAACACTGGCTAATAGATGACTTAAGGTCAGCTTTTAACAAGTCAGAATATTGTCCTGTCTAAAAGATAACATATATTTCCATCTGATGTTCTTCAATTTTAAAACTTCCACAACGAATAAGCCACCAATTGTTACACAGACAATCTTTCCTCATCAAAAAGACAAGCTGTTGCAAAGGAATATTTGTGGAGAATTCCTCATAACGCTAAAGGGTTTATAGTTTATTTTTTGTCTTTCAAGCTAAATTCTGTTTGCAATGCTTTGTTCCGGAGTTACAATGGCAAGGTACCATGTGAAGCTTTGAATACTTCTGAACTTGGGGGTATGTTCTGACCCATTGACAGCTTACTATCACTCACAGAAGCACCACTTTTCAAAGACTGTAATTGTATTATTCGCTTCAGAATGCTGTTTGCCTTTGGGGCTGCAGGTATTTTGGGAATGCTCAGTGATAAGATGGGATTTTTGAATACCTGCTTCTCTCCTTTACTGATTCATTAACAACACCAGTAATTTGCATTGACTGGTTTGCTTTGAAATTGTCCACATGATACGTTTACTATTACTCATGACCTTAAAAGATTAGAAATGTTTTGAAAGTATATATGCCTATTAAGTACAGCAAATATTAAAAATATTCATTTTCCAGCACATATGTGGTGATCACATATATTAGGTTATTAGACTGGTCCTATTAAAAATAATCCCTTTATATTTCCTCCACTGTCTGTACTTTTTATTGTGTTGTTCAGTTCAGGTCTCTTGCATACATTTTAAAGATCTGTCATTTTACTTGCAAACTTTAGAAGACTGGAAGTTTCCATTGATGCTCTGGATATATAAAGACTATCTTAGGTTCAATTGTAGTGAGAGGGAGGAATTTTTTTAATACTTCATAGCAGAATCAAACTCTGACTAGCTACTTTTCGTATCTTTGGCACATCTCTAATTCAAACACAACCATTATAAAAGGAATTTCTTTCTACTGCAATCATCAAAACCTGAATGCTTTATTTTACCATTGTGATAATGATGATGTCTCATGCCTCGTTTGCTCACAGTAATAGACATTTACTCTTCACTGGTAAGGAATACAGAAGCATTTAGTTCCTGTGGGTTAGTAAAATGAGTCCTCTAAATTCTTTCATTTTCTTGTTAATTTGAACTTGTATTTTATTATTGGTTTTACTGTTATAACCAAACAAGCAATCAAACAGAAGCGTTCAACCCTCATGAAGCGCCAAAACAAAAACAACTTACTGCATCAGATATTTGTTTTGATCTGTCACCCACTGGGTCAAACTTAATAACCAGCAACATTTCAGGAAAATAGAACAACGTATTTTGATAACATTATTGTCTTCACAAAAGAGTCAACTCTTAAGCAGGATTTATTTGCTCCAACTTTGTTGCTAAATTTAAAAGGTAGCAAAATATTGCATTTTTCCTTTGCTTCTTGCATTGTTCTGCTCTCCCTTATATTAGAATGCTGCATGTCAAAACACTTTAAAGTTTGCCATAAATATTCAAACTGGATCATCTCATTCTGGAAATTACTCAAGAACCAAGATATTGAAATAATTCTCTCTTTACAGGATAGAATGGCTCATGTGCGTATGTGTGCATAACATGGGAGTAAACACTTGCTATGTGTTTCCAGTTGCACCTTGCCATTATTCCATAAAGGCACAGAAACTAGCTGGGGTTGATGCAGTTTGAAATAGCAGTATGGTAATTATACCTTAAATTATCCCATAAATGCGGGTCTCATCTGAAATAGACCTCTCTTATTTGGAACCTATAGAGGATAACATAAGAACATAAGAAAGGCCGTACTGGGTCAGACCAAAGGTCCATCCAGCCCAGTATCCTGTCCACCGATAGTGGCCAATGCCAGGTGACCCGGAGTGAGTGGACCTAACAGGTAATGATCAACTGATCTCTCTCCTGCCATCCATCACTCCCCTCTGACAAACAGAGGCTAAGGACACCATTTCTTACCCATTCTGGCTAATAGCCATTAATGGACTTAACCTCCATGAATTTATCCAGTTCTCTTTTAAACCCTGTTATAGTCCTAGCCTTCACAGCCTCCTCAGGCAAGGAGTTCCACAGGTTGACTGTGCGCTGTGTGAAGAAGAACTTCCTTTTATTAGTTTTAAACCTGCTGCCCACTAATTTCATTGAGTGGCCCCTAGTTTTTTTATTATGAGAACAAGTAAATAACTTTTCCTTATTCACTTCCTCCACACCACTCATAATTTTATATATCTCTATCATATCCCCTCTTAGTCTCCTCTTTTCCAAGCTAAAAAGTCCTAGCCTCTTTAATCTCTCCTCATATGGGACCCGTTCCAGACCCCTAATCATTTTAGTTGCCCTTCTCTGAACCTTTTCTAATGCCAGTATATCCTTTTTGAGATGAGGAGACCACAATTGTATGCAGTATTCAAGATGTGGGCGCACTATGGATTTGTATAGGGGCAGTAAGATATTCTCCGTCTTATTCTCTATCCCTTTTTTAATGATTCCTAACATCCCGTTTGCTTTTTTGACTGCCGCTGCACACTGCGTGGACATCTTTAGAGAACTATCCACTATGACTCCAAGATCTTTTTCCTGATTAGTTGTAGCTAAATTAGCCCCCATCATATTGTATGTATAGTTGGGGTTATTTTTTCCAATGTGCATTACTTTACATTTATCCACATTAAATTTCATTTGCCATTTTATTGCCCAATCATTTAGTTTTGTGAGATCTTTTTGTAGTTCTTCACAGTCTGCTTTGGTCTTAACTATCTTGAGCAGCTTAGTATCATCTGCAAACTTTGCCACCTCACTGTTTACCCCTTCTTCCAAATCATTTATGAATAAGTTGAATAGGATTGGTCCTAGGACTGACCCTTGGGGAACACCACTAGTTACCCCTCTCCATTGTGAAAATTTACCATTTATTCCTACGCTTTGTTCCCTGTTTTTTAACCAGTTCTCAATCCATGAAAGGATCTTCCCTCTTATCCCATGGCAACTTAATTTACGCAAGAGCCTTTGGTGAGGGACTTTGTCAAAGGCTTTCTGGAAATCTAAGTACACTATGTCTACTGGATCGCCCTTGTCCACATGTTTGTTGACCCCTTCAAAGAACTCTAAGGATGAGGCAGAAAAGGAAGAAAAAGAGGCCAGGAAGGACTACGGCACACGGGACATATATCAAGGGTTGAAGTATGGATTATACAAGAGGAGAAGCCCCGGGTTTTGTATCAAAGTCTGAAAAGAGTCCCCAAGTCTTGGAGTTGTGAGAGTTAACCCTAATGCAGAGAGGAAGCCATGAAGGAAATAGAGGTCCTGTAGTAGATATATGTTTCTATAAACACATATTTAGTATCACCTAGGAGTAAAATTAAAGAGTCTGACAGCTTTGAGAAAAGTAAAGTTGGGTATCATGAAGGAGCAAAGTAACACAAGGAAAAAGAAGCCTGGGAGCAAAGAGAGGGAAAGACTCAAGAGTGAACAAGGAAAAGGGATTAATACACATTTAGGGGTGGGAAACCTTTACATCTAAGATTACATTTGTTTCTACTGTTTGATCATGGTTCCCAATGTAAATCAATCAATTTCATTTGATTTGTAATTAGATGGTCTAAGACTCAAATAATTTTGTAGAGAAATAATTTTATGTATTGCTGTATTTGCATTTGGTGGATCCCACAAAACTCCTATTTTCTTTAGCAATTTACTCGGTAATGCAAATATAAATATTTGGTGCAATGCTTGTATTATAATAATCTATTTGCAAAACAAACAAAAAACATTGCACATTGTCGTGCATTACTGTATACTTATGAGATATCAACAACTGAATACACCATTACCGATGAAAGGGTGCATTGACTGAGAGTGTCTCTGTTTTGTGGATTTACAACTCAAGTTTAACTTCATTTTAATGTGTTTTTTCCACAGTTGTTTGTCTTTTGATATGGTGTATATAAAGGAACTGCAGTATTTGAAATGGTCTGCTGTTGTAGCAATGCATAAAACTAAGGATTGTTGGAAGAGTCTTGAAGTACCAGAGCCCAAATGGGACTGTAAGCTTTTAAGATAAAGCTCTTTAAATTTAGCTCAAAGCTCAGAGGGATTTCTGCAGGGGGTTTGAGCTTTATATCAACTTGGATAAAACAGCTGCAGTAAATTGTCAAGCACTGCCTTTATGAAATGGCATAAAGCTATTAATTTTACAAACAGAAATTGTTAATTTAAGTACCTTCACTTAAGCAACTGTCAAATATTTTTAAGGACAATCTCAGTTTTGGATACTTAAACTTTTATCATGAAAATTTCAAGCAACGTTAATTACCATTACCCTGCATTTCATTTTAGTACACAAATACAAAGGGCTCTTTTGTCTCATGTATGGAGGTTAAACTGTGATGCAGTTGACCAAATATTAGAACATGGCACTGTATCTTTACTTTTCAATAATTTTCCTCGCAGAATAAAATAGGGTTGGTACATCAGAAGACGGCTCTGGCAAATTACACTTGATGTACATTTATGCTCACTTGTTTATTAGGTTATATTCATTTCCTCTCTGGGAAAAGGAAGGGTCAATGAAAGAAGTCATCTGATTTTTTTCATCTTTGACTTCCTTTCTCCTCCCTGTTCCTTCATCTACTCTGTTTATCACAGCTTTTTCAAGTACTGTAGTCAGTTCCCCTAGACGTGTCTCTTATTTCTCTTGTCCTCCAGTGATCTCTCTTCCTTAGCTACTATCAGCTCCTCTGATTGGATCTCATTTTCTTTCAGTTATCCTGCTTTCATGCTACTGTCCATTCTGCATCTCTCTTAGAGTTTTATCTGAGCTCCCTCCAAAAATCAACAGCAATAGCAATAGCAAAGTCAATGCTATGTTGCATCGATTTGCTTATTGGTTGCATTAGCATCTACCTATTTTCTCTTTCCCTTCCTTTATTGTCTCTTCACTTCCCTTTTCATCCTTCTTTTTGCTCAAGCTCTTCCCTTCCCTTTTTGTTAATATTTTCTTTAGCACCACTAGGATTTGCTCCCCTTTCATTCTTGTTTTTGTTTTTTTCATTGAGTCTCTTTGCTTTCTTGCCTGATTTGCTTCTCCCTAGCCTAAGAAGAAAATGAAAATAAAAACCATTGCATGCCATTTCCGTTGTTAGTTGCATATATCACATTGGCTTTAGGAAACAAAATGGAGACCAGTGTCATTCAGCTAGACCAGTCTTTTCATTTCCTCTCGCTTCCTTTAATCCACTAAATGCCAGGACACTTTGATAGTACCCATGCTTTATATATTATATATGACTGACAGTAGCCCCCAAACAGAATAGGGGAAACTTTTTTCTTTTTTGGCCGAGGAACATTAACAAATAACCTCTGATATTTTATTGCTCATTTAAAATAAATATTTAAATGACTAATGACTAATTCATTTTAATAAGATCTAATTGTTTCAAGTGTAAGAACATTTTCACTCCATGAAATTCATAAGAGATTCTAATAGAGAGGAATGAACCAGGGAGGGGGAAAAAGATGAGGCAGCAGAAACCAACCATATCTCACCTTTTTTGAAATTGTGTCAAGTATGTCTTTCCTTTCCTACTATTACTGAAATCTGTAACAGGGGTTTTAACAGATCTATTAATGTCTGCTGGACCAGTTGTCATTTTGATATTATAAGCAACATATATAGTACATTGCATAGGGAATTTAGAATGTATGCAATAAGGACAATTCATTTCTTTTCAATTAATTCCCAGTCACAACCAATCATTTTTGCACAGTCCTGATAGCTATCGGGTAATGCAGTTCATGAAGTCTGAATAGCATACTGAGCAGTCTCCGGAATCAGTTCTTCACTTACTTGGAGATAACACTAAGTCAGCAGTTTGTTTGGATCACAGTAAGTAGGCTACACATCAGCCAATCATTTGGAGTGTAATAAACAGCTGATGCAGTCAGACTGTATGCTAGTTACACTGTAGGCATCGGGAGCAGGAACCACAAAACAGCACTACTTACTCTAATGCCCCATGGTTCATCATATCACTTTTGCAAAAGGGTGTCATCTTTCCATTAAATGAACATGCTGCCTCTATTTAAAATACAGAACTTGCCTACATCTACAGAAAGCTGAAAGCCTCTTGACACTATAAAATCCTTTATGTCAACTCTCTCCTACTTGATTGTGGCTTTCAATATTTTTTAAAAAACTCACTTTGCCCTTGTACTCATACGTTGATCAGTCCAGCTGCAGAAGAACAAGCCAGTAGAAGATGCCAGTCCTTGTCTCATGTTTAGTAATGTACAGGGTAGCAGAGCAAACATTTTCCATTTTCACCTCCATCAACGCTGTGGGAGGGAAAGGATTTTTCTTTCACTCACACTCTCTCTCTCTCTCTCTCTCATCTGCAAGAAGCAATGCATACCAGGCCTGAATCTCATTTATGGTGAAGACCATTTAGTCTGCTTGGGTAGCATACAGGGGCCTTATACGGGGGTATCACTGTAAATGACCCTTGGTGTAAATAAGGATCTGGCCCAGCGAATTCTTGTATTGGATTATTTTTCGGTGGGCAGGGGGAAAGGAGGAAATGAAAGGTCGTCTTCACAAGAGGAAAAACTCCTTTGCATGAGAATTTTTCAACATTGAAAATTGGCATTTCTCACACCTCTATTGTAGTTGTGGAGAATCATCTGCTTCCACCTGGCAATGTGTTTCAGTCCTATTTATTTTAGTTAAATAAAAAGCTTCCTCCATCAAAGTTTCCATTTGTAGTTTCCAGCAAATTCTTCCATCAAGGATGTGCAAATTTGTCCATTCCCTGTAGCAAGTGCTCAGATGCAAAAACCAGCAGATTTTGTAACTATAAGAGGCCAGGGTCAGCCACATAGAGACCCTTTGTCTAGGGTTCCAGCTCCTTGAAAGACAAGTTTGCAGGACCCAGGATGCTAGGGGTAGGGTGACCATATGGCCCGATTTTATAGGGACAGGTCACGATATTTGGGGCTTTGTCTTATGTAGGCGCCTATTACCCCTCACACTTGCTGTCTGGACACCCTAGCTAGGGGCCACAGAAAAAGAGAGGAATCCAAGTCGATCAATACTGACAGTGATTCTTATTCCCTCCCAACACAGAGGGTGACAACAAGGTTCCAGTACAAGAGCTACATTACTAAAGGACAATTTAAATAGTCAAATTGCCATAAAACTAAGGGGTATATTTATTAAGTAAAAGCCATGTTATGTTGTTATTTAAGCAGGACATTATATGAGCTGTGACTGTCGAATGCCTCATTCAAACACAGTGAGTTCAGTTCTTCAGTGTACATATTTTATTTCTATATATTTAGCAATGGTGCCATGTGAAACTATAGAAAACAAGCAGCACAAATATTGCAATAGAGGAAAGCATTTTGTAACGGAGAGCTGCGAGAAGTTGTTTCACAATTACAAGTTTTGATTTTCTGGGTTAACTTCATATTCAGAGTTTTGTGTATAACATTTTTCTATCATGATATTTTGCTATGGCAGTTTAAGAAATGTTCGTTTTTTAAATGTAAGACGTATAAAGTTTTACACTTAATCACACAGCAGGTTAAATCTTCACTCACTTTGGTATGCCCTCATAAACAAACCCTCTTGTGAATAACTAGGCATAAAGAACACTGCAGGTATGGATTTTTCTTTCATTAGGTCTTTTATAAAGCTTTGTGGAGATGACATTTCAATACAACTCCTTAGAGGAAATCCTGAGGACCCTTTAAAGTGCACTGTTATTGGAATATAGTTAGAGGTTTCAATTTTAACATTTTAGGCACATCTGGCTTTTCTAAAGCTACAAGTATCAAAAAGAGGAGATTCTATGGAACATTTGATATCCACACTTGTCATGGAAGGCTTTACTGCCTTCACTGAGAAATCTCTCTTTCAGTTCAGTTCCAGCCGAGAATAGTAATGTTACTCAGGGGTAGAATCTAACAATCAAGTGGAAATATCACTGAGGTAAGTTAAAGACACAGAACAGTATACTCTGACTCTGCTCTGCAGCTATGTATGATCATGAGCAAAAACCAAGCCAGTAGGAACAGTCACATCTTACTATGATATTTACAACATAAAAAAATAATAATAACCTCACAAACAATAAGCTGCAAAGCAGAGAATTATAAATCAAAATCAGATAGAAATCTTATATAAGAAACTAGAGAAAGAAGAAAAGTTACTTCTCAAATAAAACCAAAACAAAACAAAAACCAAAAAACAAACAATCCCCTCCATCCCCACCACAACAGAACATCTCTACTTCATACACCTGCCCCGGCGAATGATTAAAATCATGCACTTTTAATGGTAGATTTGTTATTTTGCCTTCTTCAGATAAAGAACAACTACCTGTTTTTCTGCATGGACATTTTACAGCTACTCTCTCTCTCTCTGTTAGGCTGAGAAGTGATATTTCAAGTTTCAAACCAAAGAGATGTTTTATCCCTAAGCTATAGAATCTTTCGATAACAATCTAGGCCAGAATCTCAGCTGATGTAAAATTAGTACAGCTTCAGTTACTTTTTAAATAAAAAACAAGTCCAGGCAGATTATTTTTTCAGTAAAAAAGTGGGAAAATTAAGCATAATTTTTAAATTGTACCTCTTTTTATCCATTCATATAAAAATGATTTTGATTACACTAACGATATATACAACATCGAATAGGGACTTAGATAGGAAGTTTTGATAATTTGAGCGTAAGGGAGTTAGGCACCCAACTTCCAATGAATTCCAATTTGGCTGTTTTGAAAATCCTCAGTTATAGTGCTGTGAACATAGTTTGCCTGTATGAACACATTCTAATTAGTGGTACACTTATCCTCCCTAATCCATTTCTTCTACTTTCTTATTATACCCAGCCATTGCATCTAGTCGTAAAATAGGTTGTAAACTACTTGGGATAAAGGTTTCTTAATACATGTCTGTACAGCACATTGGAGCCCAATCTTGACTGCAGCCTCCTGGCACCATTTGAATATAAATAATAAAAAAGTAAATAAATAATAAATATAAATGTTGTTTAGTTCTGCTGCCTGTAAATTGGACACAGGTAGCCACAGACTCAGAGAAATTCTCACTCTAATGAAAAATTCAATATTCCAACACACTTTGAGGAAAAATTATTTTGACATAATGAACTTTCTGTGGATGGAGCTGACCTAACATGCCCCAGATTGACAACTGGGGTAAACTGCTGTAACTCAGTTGAAATCAATGGAACTATGTTCATTTACACCAGCTGTGAATCTGACCCCATGAAGTGTCTTTACAAGTACTTTAAAAAAAAAGATTTTCCTTTATAAAGTTAAGTAAAATGATACCAAGCAAAAAATGCAGTGTCATTATATGAGCTAGAACAAATGTAACATAGATATGCTTATTTTTTCCAGTCTTGGAAATACCTGTTGACCTTAAGGATTAATCAAGATGCAGAGCTTAGAAAACAGGAAGGAGGGAGGGAGAAAAATCAAGCATTTACTAAATGAATTTTCCTAAGCGCTCTTTGCTTTACTATTTACAAAATGCAATTATTTTTGCATATCCTCTTTTATACAATAGTATTACAAATGCTTCACAAATGAATGTAGACTCTACATGGTACTTCTAAGCATGTAGTTTACACTCTGTGTAACTGGTGGCCTGGCTAGATCCAGTAGAGCATGTGTGAGGGGAGTTAAAAGGCAAATTAGAAGGACAATAACTGAGTATTAGGCAACTAGGAAAACAGGGAAAACAAAGTTTGAGACACTGTCAGCTCTTTCATTCAAATTAACAAAAACTTTGTGCTGTTGTTTCATGTTTAATTATTTCTTAGCTAACCAGACTGGAGGTTTCAGAATAAAGATTGCATTTTAAAGTGACAGTCAAGGAAAAGGAATTGTCCTCCATCTCCTATATCTCATTATTAATATTATTTTCACACTTCTAGATGCCAAGGCCAGAAGGGGACATTGCGATAATCTAGCCTGACCTTCTATTAAAAAAAAAATCCATTGTCAGGGCTAGCTAATTCAGCAGAGGTGTGGTTACATACTCCTTAGTGGATTCCAAGTTCTGTGGCTACCATCTTGCTGACGATAACAACCAACATTTTTGGGGGGTCCACTGGGAGTCAGTATCACGCCATTTAACCCAGCATTCAGTTCATCTAGAATCAGCAGTTCTGCTTACCAGAAGTGGCCCATTAGGCACTCACACTCCACTCCTGGCTCCACACCAGCGAGCCGGGCTTCTTACCCAGTTAAACTTTGAGATTGTTTTGGCCCCAACACCTCTAATCATTTGCTTTACCAGATGAAACTGTGGATACAGATGAGTACTAGCTATCCTGAAGGAAACCACAGTGGGAATCACCTTCTAGACTGATTAGTCTTTAGCTCCTGTACCCAGGTCAGATGACTGATTTACATGTCAGGTTTGCTACGGAACTCCACCACTGTTTCCCCTGATTTTGCCCTGCCCAGGCACAGTTCAACATCTAAAAAGGAGTATTAGAGAAAACTATTTTTTCCAGACTATAGCCTAACTATGGGCAGGGCAATAGTGGAAAGCACAAATTCGGCATACAGGGAATAGGGAGCATGATGTGAGTGTACAGCACGGATTGTATCTTGTAATAGTGCAAAAAGAATGTAATAGCATGTTTATTAACACTGTGCAATGGGCTATAACAAGATGGGTGTATAGTTTAAGAGGAAAAAGAATGGATTGGCTCCCAATCTGGTGACTGCAGTTGCTGCCACAGTAAACTGAACTATTGACTGAACTACTGAACTACTAACTGTGGTTTGTAATCTATCATTTAAATCAGCTTCTGTATCAAATTACTGGAGGATAGCTAATGTGATGCCAATTTTTAGAAAGGGCTCCATCGTGATCCTGGTAATTACAGGCCGGTAAGCATAACTTCAGTACCGGACAAACTGGTTGAAACTATAGTAAATAACAGAATTGTCTGACACACAGATGAACATGATTTGTTGGGGAAGAGTCAACATGGCTTTTGGAATCGAAAATCATGTCTCACCAATATACTAGAATTTTTTTAGGGGAGTCAACAAGCATGTAGACAGGGGGATCCAGTGGATATAGTGTACCTAGATTTTCAGAAAGCCTTTGACAAAGTCTCTTAAGCAAAGTAAGCTGTCATGAGATAAGAGGGAAGGCGTTCTAATGGATTGGAAACTGGTTAAAAAATAGGAAACAAAGGGTAGGAATGAATGGTCAGTTTTCAGAATGGAGAGAGGTAAATATTGGTGTCCACCCCGAGGGGTCTATGCTGGGACTAGTATTATTCAACATATTCATAAATGATCTGGAAAAAGGAGTAAACAGTTAGGTGGCAAAATTGGCGGATGATACAAAACTGCTCTAGATAGTTAAGTCCAAAGCAGACTGCGAAGAGCTACAAAGGGATCTCACAAAACTAGATGACTGTGCAACAAAATGGCAGATGAAATTCAGTGTTGATAAATGCAGAATAATGGACATTGGAAAATATAATCCCAATTATACATATAAAATGGAGGGATCTAAATTAGCTTTTACCAGTCAAGAGAGGGATCTTGGAGTCATTGTGGATAGTTCTCTGAAAACATCCACTCAATGTGTTGCGGCAGTCAAAAAAGTGAACAGAATGTTGGGTATCATTAAGAAAGGGATAGGTAATAAGACAGAAAATATCATATTGCCTCTACATAAATCCATGGTACGCTCACATCTTGAATACTGCGTACAGATATGGTTGCCCCATCTCAAAAAACATATAAAAAAAGGTTCAGCAAAGGGCAACAAGAATGATTAAGGGTATGGAACAGCTTCCATCTGAGGAGAGATTAATAAGATTGGGACTTTTCCGCTTGGAAAAGAGATCACTAAGGGGCGATATGATAGAGATCTATAAAATCATGACAGGTGTGGAGAAAGTAAAGAGGGAAATGTTATTTACTCCTTCTCATAACGCAAGAACTAGACATCACCAGATGAAATTAATAGGTAGTAGGTCTGAAACAAACAAAAAGAAGTATTTCTTCACACAAGGCACAATCAACCTGTAGAACTCTTTGCCAGAGGATGTTGTGAAGGCCAAGACTATGACGGGTTCAAAAAACAACTAGATAATTTAATGGAGGATAGGTCCATCAATGGCTATTATCTAGGATGGGCAGGGATGGTGTCCCTATCCTCTGTCTGATAGAGGCACAGAATGGGGGACAGAGGATGGATCAATTGTTGATTACCTGTTCTGTTCATTCCCTCTGGGGCTTCTGGCATTGGCCATTGTTGAAAGATAGGATACTGGGCTAGATGGACTTTTCGTCTGACCCAGTATGGCTGTTCTTATGTTATAAGATCTTCTCTATTACTGTGAGCACATTGTTAGGGTAAACCGTTGGTAAACATCCTACATCATGTAATGGCAGAATTTCTCTTACTCTGGGTGTGACTGACAGCGTTCCAGGGAAAGTGATGTGTATGAAAATTTGCCACAATATGCATCTATGTGCATTGGTACTATGGCTTTAGCTACAGTCCTAGCATTTTACTCACCCTGCCTGACTCCTTATCACCACTTATCCCTTTTAACTCTTCACTTGTGTTTTCAGCAAAATCAGCAAAAGGACAGCATGAAAGCCATTTTTATTAATAATGTTAATATTTTTTAAGCCAGTGACACTTCATGAGAAATTAAAAATTACCCTTAATTCCTCTGGATAGTCATTGCCCTAACGTTAATCATGTTTAACTCATTTGGTATAAATCTGAGTGCAACATGTATTTCCATTATAATTGGCATTAATTAATTCTATTTTCTACACAGAAAGCAAAGCACAGACACACAGTGCGAAAGCTTCTTAAGGACTCTCTTTGATATCACTAGTTCAATCAAAACTAAACTATTCTAAATTTTGCATATGGCAGGTTTTTGCAGGTACTTTGCGCTCCTGACAATCATTGAAATACCCAGGCATCCAAAACATAAGAGGGTAGGGGGAGGGTAGCCAAATGATAAGACTTTCTTTGATAGATCTAGTTCAACCTAAACTTCAAAAAGTATTTAGATTATTGTAAACATGCCAATTTTCTTGTCAGTTTCAAGTTGGCTGCTTTTCGGTTCACTTTGAGTAAAGGCGGACTTGTATCAGTAAAAGCAAAAGAGAGATATACAGATCCACAAAAGATGTGCGTCTCAAAAGTCCCTTTGATACGATTACTTTAATAACCAAGAAATCCTATTTTTAAGTAGATCAGTTAAACTTACAGAAAGTTTATAATAGCTGGAGACTCTGCACTCAGCAAACACCCCAATACATAGGTTTATAAATAAAGAATCAGAACATCAGTTAGTGTAAATCAGTGTAGCTCTACTGAGGTATCCAGAGTTATTCTGATTCATACTATTTGAGGATCTGGGCTAATAAATTTCTCTTTTTCATTTTGCATTTTATAGAAACCAAGACACAGAACCAAAAGAGATGCACAGATGAGTTTTACCCATTGTAGGATGCAGCTTCCCTGTTTCTACATTCCTTTTTAATGGTGGAAACACATCTCTCCAGTGAAATTAACCTCTAGGTACCTTTAGCAAGTGAGCTCTCAGCCAGTAGTGCAGTTAAAAAGATAGTAAGCATCCCACAGTTAAATCTAATTATCTCTCTGGATGACAAATTAAGCTGCATTGGGAGCCTTTCATGCCAATTGACATAAGACTGGCATCCTCTATCTAGTCCATGCCAAAGGGAGAGCATTAGCAGCAGGTGCAGATTAAACAGGCATGAGAGAAATGTTACAGGAAATTAGGAAGTCAGCTTTAAGAATTATGGAATTTGAGATGAGAGGATGATAGATACAAAGAAAGAAAGAAATGGCTTTTAATTTCTTGGAGTTCCTTATATAAAAAACGTCATGTGTGTCTTCATTTTTGGATGAGAAATTCACCCCACAAAGCACAAAACCTGAGTAATTTGGCCTGATGCAGGGAAATAAACATGGGTGAAAAGAGACTATTCACCTCCCAAAGTGCAGGTATGCCATGAGGCTTTTTTACAGTCACTGCAATCTCTATTCCAGCTTTTAGGCTTGTACAGGCAGAAATACCCAGCAGGCATATCGTGATCCTCCACAGCCCACGCTAAAGCTCCCCCTCTACCATGCTATTGTAATTTAACCTAGACATGATCGAATGCCCACAGAAAGCAACAGAAAGTCTCCTATTCACTTTCAGTGGGCATTGGATTAGGCCTCAGACACGTGTGTCATGGTGTGGGGAGCAACAAATTCTGTAAGACTTAAGCATGCCATTTAACCCACTACCTATATATCACAACACCCTGCAATAGGGAAAAAGTAGTACAGGGGCATTGTTCAAGACCTCCACAAATGGCTGAACTTGATGAAAAAAGCCACTGTTTGATTAAAAGACCTTATGAGAATGAAAAACAGTGAAAAAACATAACTTTGCAGATGTACTTTATTGAATTCTCAGAAAATAACTCCAGCTGGCAAGAGCCATCTTGTTTACTTATCAATGAGGTAGCAGTTACTGTTGAGCGAATTTCCTCTTCTCTGTATTATTTTCATGTGTTATTTGAACAGATATAAACAACTCATCACTTCACATAATAGCAACATCAGCATAACGATATACTAGACATTTAAAGAACAACAGATTTTAAAAATCCCGCAGCAATATTCAACTTTCAGGGCAGAAATTCTATGCATTTTAACAAGATTTTCTCCCTTGATAGTTCACACTGACATTTTAAATATTCCCTATGCTTCTGCTTTCCTTAGACTGCTAATTAACTGTCAATAAATCAAACTGTCTTTTTCTTTCTTAAGGTAAGATCATAGTGTGACAGCTGAAACATCAAAAATAATTACACAAATCTGTGATCAGCTACTGACAGAAATAGGGGGATCAAACAGCACTTTTAAGTGATAGTTTTTACTTTTGGAATTTGAATTTTCATTCTACTTATTTGCTCCTGAAGTACTATTCTAGTGAGGTCTACCTGATTCTTCAGGCCCATGGACATAGGCATAATGGAATTGGTGAGTTATTCTTTTTATGCTGCAAAGACCTGAAACTCTGAGGTGCAGAGTAGCTCCTACTGGCTACCTACTCCCCTCAGGTTTAGGTCTTAGGTTTGTGATTTAGAGATGTATGGGCCAAATCCTGAACCTTTCTAACTTCATTTTGTACTACCAGAAAAGTGAAAAAAGTTACTTCCAGGGAGTATCTGAGGATTCCCCCACTGGTGAAGGGTTTCCTGGTTCAAAGGGCATGTCTCAGCCAGCTGGGGATGTTCCAGGGGATGGAGAGCAACACACTCAACCAATCTTATGGACCATTCTAGCTAGTACAAGTTAGAGCAACCATGCGGCCTTTATGCTTCTCTAGCCCTTTATGTCAACGTGCTCCTATGATCTGGGGAGCACCATAGAGCGTACTCAGCCTCTGGCAGGCAACCCTTGAAGACATCTCATTTATTCAAAGATATCGCCATATCCTGGGCAAGATGTTCAAAGCACTTGCACTTGTCAATACAGCACTTGCATATAACAGACAAGTATGGCTTTTCTATCCAACTAGTTATTTAGCTATTTTTCCATAGTGTTAAGCATCAGACATTGCAGAGCTCAGAACATCCTGTGAAATTTTCACGTTACATGATTATCCACGATCCTCCACTGTGTTCTTAAAGGATAATGCTTTTACATCAGGGTGACACTTGGTTGCTTCCTAGCCACGTTGAGAAAAAAGATTATGGGAATGGGAGATCTCCTTTCTGGGTCAAACTGGTGTCTAGGTTTACATCTAAATATTTCTGTCCACCCTGTACAAAGATCTACGATGGATATAAACACTCTGTCCAAGTGGAATTCTCATTGAAGCAGACACCTGTGCAGTTTTGTAACTTAATTGTAATGTACAGCAAAGACTGCTAATGGTAAGCCTGCTGTTTGTCTTATTCTTCCTCAGCAGGTAGTGTCATATCTGGGATATATCATGTTCATGCTAAGTTGGTTGATGCTGATGAAGAACATAAATCATGACAGTAAGTGAATTTCAAAGGTTGTTGTTGAACTCAAGTCTTCATAGCAGTAACACAAATGTCGTTGCTATTCCTATCTATATTTTTTTTTCTTATGCATGTCACCATTAAAAATTGCATGACTGCAAAGCATCACTTCTCTAGGCAGAGACCATAATGATGTCAAAGCAGTTGCATTTTTCATGAGCTACACAAAGTACAGATAGAGTTGAGAGAATTCATATGACCAGATCTAACATATAATTAAAAATGGTGGGTTCTAGATTTAGAGGGGAACTCAAATCTACAAACTTCTCTAGCTCTAACAAGAAGTGCGTTCAGGTTTTTAATATTATTCCCTGAGTGATTTTAAATGCAAGGTAAGAAATTACTTTCAAATAAGAATCTTTATTGTTTCCTTTCCAGTGGTCAAATGCTGATTCCTTCACTCATGCTGAGTAACACTTTACTTCACTGGTTGCCCCCCAATTTCAATGGGGCTGCTTGAGAAGCAGGACAACATTCAATATCAGTAAGGGTGGCAGAAACTGGCTGAAAGCTTCCATTTAGTATGAATATGAGGGTTTTTTTGTTTGCTTTTAAATGAGATTTCCATTTGAAGACAATAGTTTAAGGCAAAATATATTTTATGATACTTGAAAGTTTCATTAAATCTCAAAATAATCTTCTTTTAGAGTCAAAGTTTTGCACACACCATCAAGTTCTAGCTAGTGTTAAATACAGTATAATAATATGAATAATACTGATGCAATTATGAGTCTTATTGTATATCAGATATTTGAGGATATATCATATAATTATCAATTTTTATTGTGACTGCCGATATGTACATTATCACTGATAAGTTTCAGAGTGGTAGCCATGTTAGTCTGCATCAGCAAAAACGAGGAGTCCTTGTGGCACCTTAGAGACTAACAAATTTAGTTGAGCATAAGCTTTCGTGGACTAGAACCCACTTCATCAGATGCATCGACTAGAAAATACAGGAGCAGGTATAAATACACAAAAAGATGGTAGTTGCCTTACCAAGTGTGAGGTCAGTCTAACGAGACAATTCAATTCATAGGCGCTGACTTCGTGGGTGCTCCGGGGCTGGAGCACCCACAGAGAAAAACTCGTGGGTGCTCCGCACCCACCGGCAACTCCCCGCCCGCCCCGGACCCGCGGCAAACTTACCGGCACCGGGAGACGTTGCGGGGCCCCGCCCCCGACGCTGGGCAACGTCGTGTCGGGGGCGGGGCCCCGCAACGTCACCCGACGCCGGGCCCCGCCCCCGATGCCGAGTGACGGCACCCACAGGCGGAACCGGAAGTCCGTGCCTGTGATTCAATTAACAGTAGGATAGCAAGGGAGGAAAAATAACTGTTGTAGTGGTAATGAGAGTGGCCCATTTCAAACAGCTGACAAGAAGGTGTGAGTAACAGTAGGAGGAAATTGCTATGGGGGAAATTAGGTTTAGGTTTTGTAATGACCCAACCACTCCCAGTCTTTATTCAGGCCTAATGTGATGGTGTCCAATTTGCAAATTAACTCCAGTTCTGCAGTTTCAGATTGGAGTCTTGTTTTTTAAGTTTTTATGCTGAAGAATTGCCACTTTTAGGTCTGTTCTTTGGTGACCAGGAAGATTCAAGTGTTCTCCTACTGGTTTTTGAATGTTATAATTCCTGATGTCAGATTTGATTCCTTTTGTGTGTGTGTGTGTAGAGACTGTCCAGTTTGGCCAACGTACATGGCAGAGGGGCATTGCTGGCAGATGATGGCATATATCACATTGGTAGATGTGCAGGTGAACGAGCCCCTGATGGTGTGGCTGATGTGGTTAGGTCCTATGATGATGTCCCTTGAATAGATATATGGACAGAGTTGGCAGCGAGGTTTGTTGGAGGGTTTGGTTCCTGGGTTGTTGTTTTTGTTGTGTAGTTGCTAGTGAGTATTTGCTTTAGGTTGAGGGGCTGTCTGTAAGCGAGGACACATGAGACAGGCCAGTCTGTATTGTCCATTTAAGCTTATGCCCAAATAAATTTGTTAGTCTCTAAGGTGCCACAAGGACTCCTCATTGTTATCACTGATATATGGCTTCTATATAGAGAATCAACATTTTAACATTGCAACATCTCACAGAGCTTCAGCACTTTAACTGAACACAGCATCAAGGTGGGTATTTAATATTAAGAACTTTCCAATAATACATCCTTTTAAATTGGTATTAGATTTTAAATAAGGTCATAGTTTTTCAGGCCATAAGGGACCATTATGATTATCTAGTGTAACTTCCTGATTATCTTCCAATCTGATTTGTTGCAGCATATGGGGAGCATAAAGTAGTTCTTTTATGAAAAAGGTATACTCCTGGAGATGTCTTAGCTTCAGGCCTTACTTCAAAGTTATTGGGCTGCTATTTGTTAGAATGCCCTGCTCCAGAATTGTTTTAGGCTCTTCACAGGATTATTCCTAATTGTTCTTAGAGTACTTGTGGCACCTTAGAGACAAACAAATTTATTTGAGCATAAGCTTTTGTGGGCTACAGTCCACTGCATCTGATGAAGTGGACTGTAGCCCACGAAAGCTTATGCTCAAATAAATTGGTTAGTCTCTAAGGTGCCACAAGTACTCCTGTTCTTTTTTGCGGATAAAGACTAACACGGCTGCTACTCTGAAACCTGTTCTTAGAGTGATACCATTCTGTGATTTGTCATAGACCGCTTTCCAATAATCTATTAAGGATAGGTTTGTTTCAGTTTTTTTAAAGGAAAAACAAATATAAATGTGCTTCTAAATTAATATAATTATAAAACAATAAATAAGATAGGATTATGAAAAAATATTACTGCAAAGAAAGGGAGCAAATAAGAAATTGATGTGGACATAGTAGGAAAATGAGGACAGAAAAAATGGATGGATTTTGAGCAGCAGGCTTCAACTTGATTAAAGTTGATTAAACTTTAACACAGGGGAGGGGTGCTACATGCCCATCACCCATACTCTCCTATACCAGACATTTAATTGGTTTCAGTGTGGGGGTTACATATAACACAGAACTCAGGGTAGGCTCTGCTCCCCTCCTCCCCCTCCCCAGACTTAGCTATTTGTGAGTCCTAGCATCCTCCTCCCCATCCCACAGGGGGAACAAAGGGTGCAGAGGCGGGGGACCTTGGCCCCCGAGGGCCACAAGGTCTGGCTTGGCTTGTGAAGGCCCTATCATATGAGCCCAAGACCCATCACCAAAATCCCAGGTCTTTTACCACTGGGAACTTTTCATTTTATTTTAACCACACTGGAAACTGAATGCAAGTTGCAATAAATAAATGACTCATCCCAATATCTCAGTTAGGCACTAAGCACATTCCTACCTAACTGACTGTGGCTTGAAGGTGCTGAGAGGAAGGCAAAAAAGTCCCTGGTTGTAGAAAAAATTCCTTTCTGAACCTCAAGTGGGTGATCAGCTCACAGGTGTTGGAATTAGGGGTGCTGGTGATGCTGCCACACCCCTTGGCTTGAAGTAGTACTTCTGGTGGAATTCTGCATCACTGCATGTGTGCAGAGTTCATGTCCCACATAGATTTATTTTGCTTCTCTGTAGAAAAATGACTTCTGACAGGGAAGCAAAGGGAAGGCGCAAGAGTGGTCACAAGTCCCTCCCTGTCAGCACAGGCAGGTTGGTTTGGGCACTCAGAGCAGTTGGTCAAAACATAAATCATCACTTGGAGGGGGGGTTGGTAGTCGTGCATGTGTGTAAGACAGAGAGATACTCTGTCCCTCTTGCTCACTATTGTGGCACACTTGGCGTGGAGGGGCAGGGTTTCAGGGTGTTTCTGTGGAGGTAGGCATAGGAAAGGCTCTTCCCCTAGGTCAGAGCAGAATGTAGCAGCCTGCCGGCTTAGTGAATTGTTCCTATTGTCTTTGTGAATTCCACCAGGACTATAAAACTGGTGTAAAAGCTTTAAGGTTCCTTTAGATTGCCAGAATGCTGTAAAGGACAGTATGGCCTTATTAATGCCTATGGTGGTGTAGTGATTAGAACTGGTCTAAATTTTTGGACTGAAAAAATTTCCCATCAAAATGTGCTCCATGACCTGTTTTTTTATGGACCGTTCTGGAGCTGTTCAGTAGCCAATATAAATTACGAGTTAGATTCCCACCCCTCACTTGCTCTTCAGTTGCCTATGATGTAACAGTGAGCATATGGCTGCATATATTTGTTGACTAATAACTAGAAATAAAGGGTCAAATCTAGCTCTATTACTATTAGGCAAGGGGGTTCCTTCAATGCTCCCCACTCCCATTCTTCATCCATTGTATTATAGTTTAAATAAATTACAGAAATAATTGAAACCAGAGTGATTATACTGTGTTATTTTGACAAATAAAATATGCAGAATTTTGCAGAATTTTAAAACATTAAGCACAGAATTTTTTTTTTTTGGTGCAGAATTCCCCTAGGAGTAAAGTGGTTTCCATCATATATAGGGTGTACAGTTTGGTTCAATGGCTTGCAATACCCCCACTATACAAATTGTTCCAGCACCCCTAGATCAGCTAACCTGCAGCATCTGTCAGACTGCATTCTCATTCCTAGTTCAGTATGGGTCGGGTTCAGCTGCTGGAATAGAGACAAAAAAGTCTTCACATGGCCCCCACACCAGGTTAAAAATCCTGGTAGCTGGGGAACGCTGTCCAATCAATTTGCTTTTCCTTCCCCCCGCCCAGGTGGCGATTGTGTGCCAGAGACTCCCCAGGGGAGGACTTACCTAGTGTCCCTTAGTGAGTGTCTCCATCTTTCACTGCTAGCCCCACCTATTGAGGTAAGTGGTTGGCATTTGTAAAGCATCTGGTTTATAGTGATGGGTGAATTTCAAAAGGTTGAGATACACATCCTAAAGTTTATCAGAATTATCCAGACAGACTTGATTCTCTCCCCAAAAGTCTGATGCTCCCACCCTAGACACCTCCACCCATCAGTATTGGCCATTTGGTTGGGGGATGCCTGTGGCTTCCTACCCTGATCGGTCTTCTCTGACTTCATTGAGTGATCTAAAAGTTTCCTCCCATCCTCCAAGTATCTGGAGGGGTAGGTGGGGAGAGGAAGACACTAGGAAATCTTCTTTCTCTTCTGAGAGCTTCTTTCCGTGGATCTCCCCAGTTGCAATGGCAGTACTAGAGTAAAACACCTCCAGAAGGCTCCATTAGACCATGCAGATACTTCATTCAGATCAAGTGCATTCGGATTTGCACTATCTATTCACACCAGAGTGGTTTCTGTAACCGGATCACAAGAGTACTGAGCTGAACACAAGCAAGGGATCAGCAGAAACTTTCCCCTTAATGTGCTCTCTCCTAATGTTAAGTGCAGAGAGCACAGGCTGGTGGGGGGCCTTATTGGCAGATGTGGAAATGAGTAGTTTTAGTGAGACCTGCTTCATCTCTGTCTTGGAGATGGAGACTAAACTTTTCCTAAACAAAGTCTTGGTTCACTTCAGAGAATGACAAAAGTTTCTGATAATATTTTTTAGGTTTATCTGAACTGGTTTCCCAATTTCTCATAATTGTCGCAGAAAATTCACATGTACAGGTGAAAATCTAACTTATTGCTTCCTAAACTAAGGAGGCTTTGACAGTATTTAAAAATAAAGAGGTAAAGGGTCCTTAAACAAGTCTGACAAATGTAGTAGAAAACAAATGTTATCATAAGTGAATTTAATGTAGTGTGAATGACAGCACTGGCAAATGAAGCCAGGCATTTATTCACATCAACAGGCACAGCACAGGCTGTACTGTTCAAGTATGTCTCACAAACACTTGCTGGGTCATTGTTGTAAGGAATACCATATGGTTTGATCACTGTCTGAATCAACCTTAACTGAAGCATCGTTATTGTGATGCTATAATTTAGCATCTTAAATAACAGTGCCAGAAGATGCACGTGTCTTCTTGGTTCAGAATTAATGCAGGTACTGTACCTTTCTTTTGTCTGTGTTCATCACTTGGGTGACACCATTTTGAGAGACCCTAGTAGTGGTTCTGTTACTATCCTCTTGCTAGTTATCCATCTAGGGTGACCAGACAGCAAATGTGAAAAATCAGGATGGGGTGGGAGGTAATAGGAGCCTATATAAGAAAAAAGACCCAAAAATCGGATCTGTCCCTATAAAATCAGGACATCTGGTCACCCTATATCCAGCTCATGTACTTGAGTGGAAAAATGATTTGTGTGTTTCATAATGAACTCTCACATTTTACCATTGAATGTCCCTCATTTTATACATCAATTTATTGGGTGTTTCTATTATAATAAATAAAAAAATAACAGTGCAGCATTAACATGGTGCGAGCAGCCTGAGTACACCAAACACATTTTTCTCAGCACATATTCTCTAGTGCAGAGGCCCTGATGCACTGCAATCCTTTCAACTATCTGACTACTGCAATGTGGCAAGCACATTATCCATGCAATCCTACACTGAAAAGTAAAGGTTTGTTTTAACAACAAAGGGGGGGAAATCATGTACAGAAACAGTTATTTCCATTAAATTTAATCCAGTGATGAGGCAATTGACTTACAATGAGTACTTGCAAGTCATTACAGAAATTTGAGACCTTTTTTCAAGTACTGCATTGCCTGCAACACATCACATACAATAAAGATGGAAAACCTGCAACTCTTCTTTAGTTCTGATCTTGTAGAAGACTCTGTTTAACAACTTCGATTTATTTTCATATGGCCAAGGCTAGAATTGCTATGCCTGATATTGCTTTGGTATGCAACTGCACTTTTTCCACAGTGAAGTACTGATAAATCTCACTTTAGAAACACAATGGATGACAGCAGACACAGCAAACGTAGGTGCTCTGAGAAATGAATCCAAATGAACAAGATCATTGGACCTTAACATTAAAAGAACTACCTGGCTGTATTTTGCAAAACTAAGTTAATTGAGACTCCCTTCTTGATAATTATAATGCAGGTTGTAAAACAAACAGCTCGACCATGTATACAGAGGCATGTGGTCTAGCAATCACATTGGAAGTACTAGAAATGTATTTGTTCAAAAGGCAAAGAAAATAAACCCTACTAGGTGGAGGTGCTTTGTGGAGATGGTGGGTCTAGCAAAGGAACTGATCCTGTAGAAGTGAAAAACTCTAGATTTCTAAAAATGGTTCCCTAAGAAAAATTCTGTCAAGTAAAGTGAATGTGTCCCATTCTCTGCTGCTCTTTTGGGTGGAAAAGGTATCTATAACTATATAGGGATTAAAATGTTAGGTTTCTATGCAAACTAAATAGATTTCTACAGAAGTTTCTCTAAACACCCATAGAATTCAATAGAGAATGACATTCTTCGCATAGGTGTAGTCCTCCTTCCCTGTTGGGGGCATGAGAGAAGCAGCTCACACAGATACCTTCACATAGGCTGCGGAAACTGAAACCACCTGCTTTAGCCTCTATGAGAGACCCCAACCTAACATGGCAGTTGGGATAGAGGAGGAGTTACCAGGACAGAGCTCTGACTGTCATGCCTGGGCAACTAACTGCAGGTCCCAACAGTCTGAGACTACCCGGACACGTTACTGAACATGGGCAGTGTTTGGGGGAAGGGAGCTTGCTACTGGGTGTCTACTGGGTGTCTTGATACTGCTACTTCCAGCAGCAGAAAGAAACTTAGTTACTCATTGTTTAATAGCGGAGAGAACACCATTTTGACTCTTGTCCAGAGACATTTACCAATCAGAAGCACCCAGCTTCACGGGGGATGTCCCATCTCAGCTAGCTGTTCCTTCAACCATTTGGTTATTGAAAGCTTCAAGCAGAAATAGAGAAACTAGTACCCTCAAGATCACCAGCCCTGAGATTGACAGATGTTCCATGCAATCAGATGTCTTAACAGTGAATATTAGGATATTTGACCTAGTGAGGCAAGGGCATGAGAGTGTGGTGAAAGAAAAGCTAAGCTCTTGGAAGATTTATTCTTAGGTTTTTCTTGTGATCTATCTTTTCTTGTCGGGAGGTTGATGAACATGGAAAAGGTAGGAATTATAGAGATCCACAGAAGCTTCAGTAGACCATAGAAGATATGTAGGTGGATCAGAATCATGTGTGTCCCTAAATAGGTACAAATCAGGAAAGGAAGGCCCTGAGAAGTTTATGGATTTTCAATGGATTGTGATGGATGAGGTTATAAATGCAAGGGGATTTGCCGTAAAGTCTGAATGCCATATTTTCATGTGGTGTTGGACTCACCTTTCGTTTCTTGCAACTGGATTGATGGGAAAGGGATGCATATAAAATAAAAGCACCATCTTCTTGGGAATTAAGAGAGGTTTTGGAAAATTAACAGAGGAGTGTGCACAGAGATCTCAAATGTCAGGCAAGAATCAATTAGGTCACTAGTTCACATGTATGGTATACAAACAAGGCCATTTTCAGTAGTGCAATTTCAGATGAAATGTTAAAATCAATACCTGATTTCACTTAGACTGTGCAAGAAGGCTCTGACAGGGGAAGTACACGGATTACTTTTAGTATGTGATAAAACTCAAATGATAAAACTTTATTTCAGGCCATCTAAAAATTAGAAGTACCTAAGGGGTCTTCAGGCATGTAACTTAGTAGTCAATCTAAGGCAAAATAAGTGTAGGATCTGGATGTGACATAAGAGATATCTAACTTTTTTAGGCTATGGTAACTTATGTTATGAATAAAAAAGTTAGAGCATATTGTACAGACAAATCTTTGTGTATATAGTATAGTGTACAGAGGATCTCTTGATCTGGTTTACACTTTTTTTCCTGTAAAACCTTTCTAAAAGAAAAAAAAACATTTAGAATTAAAATTATGTAGAAAATTTCTAAGGAATTCTTAGGCAAAATTTAAGACTGGAAATTAAATTAAGTAAGAAACCCTTCTCACATACAGGCTATTCACATTTATGGCTGAAAGCTAGAATCTTCATGACAATGAATTTCAGTATGAAAACAGTTATTATGTACAGAGAGACTGATATAAAGTAACTAATTTTATTGTAACTGTGTGCACTATTATGCTAACTAATGTTTTCTAGATTATGGGGAAGATTAATCATTATGAAATGGTTATTTTATTTATCATAGGATACAGTAGGAATGTGAAACTCATAGATTCATAGATTCCAAGGCCAGAAGGGACTGTTGTAATCATCTAGTCACATCTTCTATATAACATGGGCCATAGAATTTCCAAAAAAACAATTCCTAGGCATATGTTTTAGAAAAACATCCAATCTTGATTTTAAAATTGTCAGTGATGGAGAATCCACCATGACCCATGACAAGTTGTTCCAGTGGTTAATTACTTCTTATTTCAGTCTGAATTTGCCTAGCTTTAAATTCCAACACCTGGATCATGTTATACCTTTCTCTGCTAGATTGAAGAGTCCATTATTAAATATTTGTTTCCCATGGAGCTTCTTTGACTACTATCAAGCCACCCTTTAACCTTCTCTTTGTTAAGCTTGACCTCTTTGAGTCTATCACTATAAGGCATGTTATCTAATCCTTTTATCATTCTTGTGGCTCTTCTCTGCACCCTCTCCAATTTATCAACATTCTTCTTGAATTGTGGGCACCAAACTGGAAACAGTGTTCCAGCAATGTTAGCAACAATGACAAAAATGCAGGTAAAATAATCTCTCTGCTCTTACTTGAGATTCCCTTGTTTATGCATCCGAGATTCTCATTAGCTCTTTTGGCCACAGGGTCACGCTGGAAGATTATGTTCAGCTGACTCTCCACCATGACCCTCAAATCTTTTTCATAGTCACTGCTTCCAAGCATAGAGTCCCCCATCCTGTAAGTATAGCCCATATTCTTTGTTCCCAGTTGTATACATTTACATTTAACCACATTAAAACAAAACAAACAAATACATTAAAAATTCCTATAGTTAATTTCCAACTAGAGCTGATTAAATACTGAAAGCAATTATTTGCTAAATAATTTATTCAACAAAGAATAGCAAAATTTCCCCCAAGTGATGTATTTGACTAATAATATCCAACCAGCTCTAATTTAAACTAACAGTTCAAAAGACTCCCTGCTGTTTCTAAATTAACTTTACCAAAATGATGGCTGTATGCAGCCAAAGTCTGAGGTCATCAGATAAAATAGCTGAAAAATTCTTCTATTTTTCTGATAAGGAAGATAAGATGCAAATTTAGACAGATATGGTAATTTTCTATATATCCCTGGAAGACTTTATTGAATTACATTTAAGAATCTTTGGAGTCCAGTGTATTAGATGAATGGTTGATGTGTTATTTTTGGCTGAGATTGTTTGTAACCTCTAAAGAGGGCAGATGTGACAGATATTAGGCCTGGGAGTTCAAAGGAGTATATTGAAAATGTGCCAGACAGGAATGGACTTTTGGGACGATAAATGTGAAGTGGATTTGCTGGGGGAATACCTACGGAGAGGATACAAATTTACCACCTCTGATTATGCAAAAACCCAGCCTTTTGAAGCTACAGCCTGAGGAGTCTGCTGATTACCCGGTCCTAGAGACAAGATTAAGGGCCTGAGGTGCATAAAGAAATAGCTGAACAGCCAGGCCTGGGTTCTGGTTTTGAATCGGAGACAGTTATGAACTTGTAACCATGGGGAAAACCCAGACGTGTGTTCTGAAGGACTGACACTTACCAGAGCCAGAGGATGGAGTTAGGATGACATGTGTTAAGCTTTTTAGCGCATGTGTAGGTTCTTTTATTATTTTTAATATGTTTTCTCGGTAATGCTTTCTCCTTCAGAATAATGGTGCTTGCTTATAAAGAGTTGTGTGGTCATTTATAACTGCGAGAAATTCAGTGGGTATAATCTCTGGAGAGAAAGTAAAGTGCAGATGCTGACCTTGTAGGCAGTCTGTCTTGCTAGGCATATCACAGTGTAAATTAGTTAAGTTGTGTGGCATTAACACCCAGGTCTGGGGGAAGAGAGACCTGGGATCTCTGCCCAAGAGAGGTGACGACTCAAGAGCTGAGATCTTAGAGTGGGTGCTCTTGGTGGACCGGGGGGGCGGGGGGGGGGTACAGATGCCATTGCCCTGAACTGTGACATGAATTAAACCATAGACCTCAGAGCCTATTCTGCCATATAGGGTGCTGAAGAATCATGCTTAGCTGGGCTGAGCCACACTTCTCTCATGGAAAGATTTCCCAATCCCAGTAAGCTCTGTACTTAAAAAAAGATTTTATCTTTCCACTACTAAGGGAGAGATTTGTAACTGTGTTCCTGCTAAAACCTGGGCAGGGTTTACAATATCTTCCCCCATTCAGTCACAAGCTCAAATTTAATGTACCCATGCATGTGATTTGGATCCCTTAGGTCTAATTTTCCTCTCTATTCCATAAAATTACTCCTGGTTTGCACCAGTATATGTGAGAGAAGCAAGCCTAAAATTTGCAGATATCCTATCATTATGGGTACTGTGTAGATAGATGGTAAATGCATGCTTTTTTCTAACTTGGCTTGAGTCAATACTATGACTTCTTTTACAGTTTCTAAACTCAAAGTATGCACTATAAGGGGTGCAAAAATCAGTGTACAATGCTGGGTAGGGGGAGGGTGGGATAAACCAAATTTTAGATGAAGAGAGTGAACAGCAAAGTATCATCTAGGTAGAGCCACAATACACTACATCAGAACACACCAACTTTAAAGTTTCTGGGACAATTTCATCTCTGAAGGTTCAGGAAGTTTCAAATCAAGCTTCCTGTATCAGTAAGGCCCATGACAGTGAGGTGAGCAGCAATGTATCCACAGGGTAATGCCCCAAATATTCCACCATGGAAGGCAGCTTTAGCCCTCCCTGTGGTGGCAGCACTGGAGATACTGTGAATCATGCTCCTCTATGACCTGCACACAGATTGCAGGTAACTTGCGACACCACAATCACTTATCTCTAGAGGCTCCTCCATCAGAGCCTGCACTGGACAAGCCAACACAACCTTTAAGAGATTCTGGCCCTCACATGAAGAATCTGTAAAATACAATGGTTTGTGAGGTTCCTGTGGTAGTGCCAGTGTTTACTTCAGTGTATATTTATTATATATTTATATGGTAATAAAGAATATTTTTGGGTTCTCTTCTATAATGGAGAACTTTTACTGACTCAAGATATTCACATGAAAAAGGTAGCAAGTCTACAGTCCTCCTGCATGTGACCCATGTGGCTGTAGAACTCCTTGCTAGAAGAGATCAGACTTAGCCCAAGCCTGATGTGGCTTGAAATCAAGCTTAAACCATGCCTTTTTAATAAAAACTTTGAATCAATGTTCTTAGAAATAATAAGGAATAATCTCACAATAATAACAAGGGATAAGTAATAATCTCAATCACACTCCACTGCCTGGAAGAAAGGAGAGAGTTTTGTGCTCTGTTGTTATGTTCAGTATTTAGATACTAAAAGAACTGGAGAAGAGAGGCTGTGAATATGCCAGCAGAAGGTTGGTGAAAAGGCCAACATGTCCATTAACTGTACAGATCCACTATGTAAAACTCCTGGTTGGGTGAGCAAAGTGGGCTTGGCTGCTATTATAATCCTTGGGCTGTAGTATTTGGTCATGGAGTGTGCAGGTGTTCCATTGTTAGGAGTAGGATTCCTTCCCCTCCGCTCCAGCACAGTTCAGCCTGACAACTTTTAAAGGATTTGGCTCTCTGTATTTGTTTGGAAGAAAAAATAATTGAGCAACATTAATGAAGTCAGAAATGAAGAGCCAGGGAAAAATTGCTGTCTGCAGCTATATCAATTGCATCCCATTTTCTGATATTTTTGTCTAACTTTAGGACATATTTTGCTAAATGTTTGTAAATCTAGATGGTTTATTAGTCTTAGGTTTAGCATAATTAACCAAGTTAAGTTCACAAAACGAACCCTCAGATGAGTCTAAGTATCCTTTTAAACTTTGGCTAAAATTCAAAATGAATTATTAGAACATGGAGTTTTTAAAATGTCCTCATTTACCAAGCTGCTAAAATAATCTCAAATTACTCATACACAGTGAGGTTTTTTAAACATTCCCTCTTTCAGTATCCCACTAGAACATTTCAATTTTAAAGGTGTCATTGTTTATAATACACTCTTAAAAGCTTGAACATAATCATTGTTTAACCATTTTACTTACTGATTCTCATCCAGCAAACAATGAATTGTTTTTTTGTATTTTTGAACAAGTTTATGGCTACCTCCTGCAATGTTCACCAACATCCCTGAAGCTGTTAACACTGCTCTTGAAGCAAAAAAATTCTCAAAGCCTTTCACAAGTAAACTTCATGCAGTAATCCCACTGAGATCCAGACAAATTCTCAGATACATTGGGTAAAATGTTCAAAGGTGCCTAAGTGACTTCAGAGCATAAGTCCCATTTTACAAAAGTGACATGTAATTAGGAATCTACGTCTCATTGACCATCAATGAGTTTAATTTTCAAGAACCAGTGTTTTGCTCCTTCCCACCTAGTTTGAAAAACTGTGTAATACACCCAACCCATGGCCAGGCTCCCAATACTCCCAAAGTGTGAACTCTCTCTCAAGGTGCACAGCCGCTTTGTACTTGGCTCAACTATCATTTTTTTAAAAAAAACTATATGCATAAGCTCCCCAAATGCACTTAGTTTGGTGCCTAAAAAGATTATCTACCTTACAGTAACTATCGTTCTTCAAGGAGTGTTGTCCATATGGATTCCATTCTTAGTGCACATGAACCTCATGTGCATGAAATCATGTCTTTTTGCCCAGCAGTGTTTGTTGGAGATGTGCCTGGGTTGTAGATATCCTGAGGGCATGAAACAAAGAGTGGGCTCCAACTGGCCCTCAATTTCTTCCCTATTACAGAATCCTAGAGGAGTAGGAATCTGCAATAGCGGGGAAGACAGGTGGTCATGAAATTCATGTGGACAAAACACCTTGAAGAACCACAATTACTGTAGTATACATAACCATTCTTTATTCTTCAAGTGATTTTCCACATGGATTCCACTCTTGGTGATGAACAGATAGTTATCTATTTGCTTGCAAGTGGGTAGTAGGAACATCTCACTACCAGTACAGACTCCAGAGCTATACCTGTATCCCTCCTTTTGGTGTCTGAGGGTGCTTGTCTAGAGCACTCCAAGAGAAACAATTTTAAGTGGTCTTCTCTATCTTTTTCAGTCTGCTTAGGGAAGGAGCTACATGTAATAGACTGCTGAGGAATATATCCCTCTGCTAAATAAAATAGGAACTTACAGTGCCCATAACTGAGTGGCATTGAAGCTTCACAGGAAGGGCAGGTTTTTAACCCTGTAGATTTTGCTGTTGACATCATTAGTCTTTCCACCTGGGGAGGGGGTGTTAAGAAGTGGGAGGGGTTCAAGGGTAAAAAGCAGATCCTGATTAAACTATTTCTGTGTGTGTCTGCCAATGGGCAAGAAAACTATCCAGCACAGTGTGCAGAGAAGCAGGTGGACACTGTTGGGATTCTGTCTTGCTGTCACGGGTGGCAAGAAGAAACTGAGGGATGGCTGGGCCCACTCCACCCTTTATGTCCTTGTGGAGAGGGTAAGCAAGGACATCCAGGGTGAAGGCACAACCCCAGTGGATACTGCTGGCCAAAATAATCCAATCTTGCATGCTTGGAGCGGGGGCATGCACAACAAGAGTGAAATCTGTGTGGACAATCACTCAAATAACTGTTGTGTTTACAAATGAGATTTTCCAAATCACTCATCATAGGTGTGAAACTCTCATGGACTTAAATAGGAGTAGAGTTAGGCCAATGTTGAACATGTTTGCAAATTGCACCCTGCCTGCCTATCTACCTCTGAAAGTCTTGGCCAGTGTTTATTTAGATTTTTAAAAATCTTTATGGAAAAAAAAGAATACAAAATATAGGGAATATAAATTCTCATTCTAAATCATAGACATTAGGAAGAAGCTTTCTCTATGGTCAGTTTCTTTAAAAAAATTACCCATTAGTGAGGTTTCTTGCACCTTCTACTAAATGTTTAGTGCTGGACCATATTGGAGACAGGATATCAGACAAAATGGGCAACTGGTCAGATGTGGTATGATGATCTTTGTGTTCCTAAGTTAACTAGTTTGCAGGTAGAGTTTTCAACCACTTTGCACCTGAATGGTCCAGCAGACAAGAAGAATGCTTAGATATTATGGTGATGAGAGCTGTGGAAAACTAAGATATACAGAAAGATAGAAGTCATGTATTTCAGATGTCCTGATAGAACTTATAAGCTCCTTAAACCTTAGGCTGCATAACCTCCCTGTCTGGGTAAGAACATCTCAGCTGATGCAGTTTATAAAGTCTGCCTGATCCCCCTTCTCTTTCATGTTGTTTCAGTAGTATATGCTCTTATCATAAAGTGGAGTGAACAATTTAAACCATATATTGGATATTGTTAGCAAAATCTGGAAGCAATAATATGGCATACTGATGCTTTCATCTGTCTGGTAAGACATAAATATATGAAGAGGCATGTGGGGGAATAGTCTTTTGATGAACATGTGTAATTCCTATTAACACTGATTGGAATGCTGTGCCAGTATTTAGAGGAAAAATATACTCCACAGTATTGACACATTTCTGGCATTTACATCTAAATATAAAAGGTTTGTTTTTATAATATTGCTATTGAGAAAAGCCACACACAGGGATCTTTCTTCTAAGCAGTTTGATTTAATCATCATTAGAAAAGGCTATAATTACATTGGCTCATTAAAGCCAACATTCTTAGTTTATTGGCTTCTGAGGGTTGGTTTTCTTGTTGGTTGGTTTGCTTTGTTTTGGAAACTAGAGAAAAGAAAAACATCACTTGTTTCCTCCTGTATGAAAAAACATTACTGGGCCTCAATAGAAATTATGTTTGTTGTCATCTTAATTAAAATTCTTAAATGTCAAATGGGAAAAGTATTATTAAACTAGTCTTCAATATTACATGTCTGGTAATTGTAATGCAGCCCTTTGTTACATAGTCTATGACACACTTTAAATTCCAGTTTAATTACTTAAGGCTCAATCTTTCTTCCATAGATGTCTATTGTAAAATCTCTATTGACTTCAGTAGTACAAGATAAGATTCTAAATTGTGCCCTTGGTTATGTGTTTGCAACTCAATGGATTTTCATAGGAGTTGCAAGCATGTACCTGGAATATCATGTGGTCCCATGCTGTTTTTGCAGGCATATAATAACTGTAAAAACATGTAATCACTAATAATCTTATTTATTTAAGACCATATAGTCTCATGGCAATGGCCTTATCTACACTCATTATTTTCCAAGTTTGAAAATGGTTGGGCACTGTAGGATATTATGCAGAGCATAGTGGACATAGTGTACTGAATTATGGTCAGCATTGTAATCTAACTTGATTATTCACAACAGTGTTAAAACATGAGAAAATTGTATAACATAGATAAGATCATGGAGTGAAGATTTATGCATAAGATTTACCACATATTGGTATGAGAATAAGTTCCTGAATATTAGCTCTCTCTTCTTGGCATTCCAAATGCTCCTTTGGTAGGCAGAAAAGAACCAGTCTCCGCTGAACCTTTGACACTTGCTTTGGTGAATTCCATCTGACTTTACTTTGAGATTTAATTTTTCTCCCATCCAAAAACCGTTAAATTAATCTAATAATCAAGAAGGGTACCTGATCAGGCACCAAAAAAAGAGTAAAATATTTTATTTATTTTCTGGCTTTACTTCTGGTAGGAAATGCCCTTCCCTCTTGTTCTCAGTAAGGTCATGGGACTAACCCCTTTTAAATAGCCCTGTATAACAAAGCTTTTTATGTCAGAAGATCTTCAACAAAGAACATTGATTTTATTTCTGACCCTACACTAATATTTTCTCAACGCTGTATGTTTTTAGTCTTTTCCTCAGTGTTTGTGGTATGGTAAAAGTAGCTAGTCTCTATATTAGCAATATGAAGCAGCAGTTCACATTCCATGCTGTCCCACCAACGTACCTCAAAGATTAATTAGAGGAAGCTTTTTTAAAAAAAGGTGTGTCTCCATGACCATTTGATTCCTGGATTCTCTGTTGAGACTTCCAACAAGGTGCCAATTAATGCCACTTCTGACTGGTTGGTGATGTAGTCATCAGCCTGCTGGAAACTGAATTGTCATGTGAATGGCAGAACCCAGTTTTCCTGTTATTTCCTATAAGCGCTTCTTGCTCTAATATCTTTCAACATAGAAAGGGAGAAAATTTCTTTTAGAATCATTGTTGCTGAAAGATATTGCATGCTAGATTAGAGCATTCAAGGTTATTTCTTATTTTTATCTCTATTTCATTTCTGTTATCTATTATATTTTTATTTCTCATATTTATCTAATTTCTTTGTGCAATTCAATTAGTGCTGCATCTTGTTTTAAAAAGTACATACTTCAAACGTTTTTCAAAAAAACAAAACAAAACACAAAGACTCGAATACTGGCATAATTTCATTGATTCCAGTGGAGCTACTACTGATTTATATCACTTTTAAGATATAGTCCAATTCCCATTTGTAGTTGATAATGAAACCTATTATTAATATGTTTATTACAGTAGTGAGTAAGGATCAACCAAGAATAAGGTCCTCATTGTGCTAGGCACAGACTAGTAGATAGTCCCTGCCCTGAAGAGTTTACAATCTAAGTAGACAAGACAGACACACGATGGGAAAAGGGGTATAACACACAAGTAGAGTGAATAATGTGATGGCAGCAAGTGTCATGTTAGTTACACAGTTTTTGAGGGGAGTGGATTTGCTAAGGCGGGGATATGCTAAGTGGATAAAAATGTAAGGGAGTGAGAGAAACAGGGTAGGGAAGAAGAGAGTGAGAAGGGCAGATGAGGAGTGAAGCTGAGATGAAGACACTTGAGTCCCAGCCCAGTGCCCCTATCTATAAGCCTTTTCACTGAAAGTTGGATCATGTCCTAGTGAAATCAGAATCAGGGCTTTCCTTTATCTTTCACTGGGTATTTTAAAGCACAAATAAGTCCAGGACATGAATTGTGTTTGTGTGGCTTGAAGACTACAGACAATCTATTTACAAGATTGCTAGTGCTTGCGATGTCCAAAGCAGCATGGATCTACCCACAGCTCCCGGAGCCCGCAGAGTGGCTCAATATCTGTCAAAACTTAAGACTCAGCCTTACTTCTGATGAAGGCATTATGAATTTGATCAAGCCATTGTCAAGCTGTGTTGTGCTGTATTACTGTACCAACCAACAGCAGCAAAGTCAGAGTCCATTCACATCTTTAAGTCCCAGTGTAATGAATATCTTGAAAATCAGCTTTAACCCTTGACGAACCTAAGATGAATACAATTATCCTCAGTAAAATATACTTAGGACAAATATTTGAGTTCTGGATAGCTAAGGCTACTTCATTCCTCCAAACAAGTGGCCCACACCTGTCTCATCACAGTTCCCTTCTTCACATTCTTCTGCAAACCACCCAGCTTTCTCCTAGCTCTGAGTACAATCACTGAAGAGCCCTTTGGACCCGAGTGTGTACTGGGTCTAGTTTCTCACAGCCCACCTGTTTGTGGCAGCTGTCTGTTCTTTAGGATAGAAACAAAGCCTTATGGCACATACAAGCACATGATGTTTTGCCACGGATGCTTTGCAGCAGAGAGGTGTATCTCAACCTAGTGGGCCAGCTGGCAAAGATGTGGTCATTCCTGGAAAGGAGGAAGTGGGGGTAGGTGGGTCATAAGACACAGACTCTACCCCACAGCACAGTCACCACTAGTGATCTCACGAAACCCCCAGAAATTAGTTTGTTCCCAGTATTTATTCTCCTAGGAAATAGACAACTCCCTTTAGATTTAGAGGGAAAAGGAAGTCTCTGGTTGCAAAGCAAAAGAGTAGTCAGAAATATATCTTGAGCTGTGCATTAATAACCAAATAGTTCATTAGTCACAGTTCATTTTTCATGAGCATTCCCCCTTTTCCCCATTTTGTAGCCATTTCCCTGATGGGCCACGTGCCAACGGTTGCCAATCCCTGATTTAGATAAACAATGTCAGAAGGGCAAGCCTGAACTGGAACCACACTACCAGCAAGCCATTGTTTGGTGCTAGCTAAAGTCTTCATGAATCTGTTCATCTCATACCTGCAGACAGAGAACTGTACTTATTATTACTGCTTATTTGTATTATTGTCAATATATTCCAGCCTTCTGTCTACCACACAGTGTGAGAGTGTGCCTGTTCCACAGACATAGGGAAAATATGACGGAAGTTAATAATTCTTACCAGCCAGAAGGGAGTTAGATGCAGCAAGCAGCAGCCAGGGCCAAAACAGCCATTTTAGGGCTGCAGCTTTTGCCTCTGCCAAGTTTAAAGGGCCAGCCCTCAAAGAACATGCTGGGGAAAAAAGTTCCTATAAGAGGGTTAGTACAGCGTAAATACTCCCAAAGGAAGGGACTACTGCATTTTTTGTTCATCAATACATATCAGACATGCACATTACAATAGGGATCAGAACTGAAGTACCTACACACACATTATTTTACTGCTGTAGAGTTTTTTCCTAACACTAAAATGATAATGTCTTGCTCTATTTATTCAGACCCCTTCCTAAAGCAGAAATAATAATGAGTGCTCTTTGCAGGTGCTAGAAATTCTTTTTTCCTTAAAATACCTTAAAAACACAGCAAAACCAACCAACCAAACGAACAAAAAACAACCCCTGGAGATGAGCTGTTTAATAGAGACTTTACCACCACGTAAGTCAGGCTTTATACATGTATAGTTTTAAGATGGTTTGGATAAATGGCAGTATTTACTGTATTTGTACAACAGTTTGGATTTTGAACATTATATCATATTACCCTACATTGTTTGAGGGGAAATTGACTCTAATGGTGCAGTTTATTTCTATTTAATTCTGGGGTTCAATTACACGCAGTGAGAATTATTAGAGACAGAAAAACTGTCATATGAATAGAAATTTTGAAAAACTGGGACTGTTTATTTAGGGAAGAGGGAAGAGGAGAAAAATATGCAAAATAAAGAATGGCATGTAGAGAAAAAAAGAGATAAGAGACTTCTATTCACCCTCTCATAACACAAGAACAAAATGGCATTCAATGAAACTGGAAGGTAGCAATTTCAAATCTAATACCTGAAAATATTTTTTCACATAAAGATGTTCTTGAGGCCCAGACGTCAACAGGATTCAATAATGAGATATCAAGAATATCTAGAATTACAATAAAAATATTTTTTTAAAAACCAAACAAGAGTTTTGGAAGGGATATAAACTCTCAAACTTCAGGACATAAACTAACATCTAACTTTTGGGAGTTAGAAAGAAACTTTTCCTGAGAGCAGGTTTTCCCATAACTTTCTACTGCTTCCTACTTTCTCTGAAGCAGCTGGAGCAGACCACTATCCGAGATAGGATACTAGACAAGATGAATCATTGGTTCTGATTCATCATGGTGATACCTATGTTCTATACAAAATCTGGTAGCAAACAATGCATACTTTTAAAATTACAATCAAAATAGCCACAAAAGCCCTGTAACATTTTGAATTTCAACTTGTATAGTTTTAAAATAGTTAGCATTAAGATGAATAATTTGCACTTCAGATGAAAATATAATCCTTTTACTTGATCTATATAGCTGTAATACACTCCTTAGGTTACAAGACACATGCAATTTGTTACTCCTGTCTCTCTGAGGCTATGTCTGCACTGTGCACCAGTGACATTGGCATGCAGGATATGTGTATCTGTACACCACAGTGGAAAACAAGCAGTGTCCACACTGCAGTGTGTAGCTATATGTCTCAATGAAAGGCTTTATCGAGGGGGGAGCATCAGGGAAAGGCTTCAGCATCTCTCCTCTTCACTGCCAGAGCCTTTTCCCTCTGCCTTCCCACTGTTAAAGACTCCATGCTGCCTCCCCTACCAGAGTCTTTCCCCACTGCCGGAGACTTTTCCTGTGGTGGGGAAAAGCAGCTGGACACTACCCAGCTAAAAATAACAGTATAGATGGGGGAGTCACTGTTTGGGCAAATAAAGAACTGTGTGGGTATGTACATGGGTATATATGCACAGATTTCAAGCCTGTATTTACTCTGCTCTCTAAGCCAGGGGTCACCATCCACACTGCTATGTCTACCCGAGCTAGGGGGTGTACCCACGTATGTACTCTACACAGTGCCATAAGGAATGTGCTCTTTAGACTACCTTGAGTTTTAGGAAAGGACAAACTCTAAGATCCCTGAAGCCATATACAAATTCAACCCTACTGTTTAAAAATTCCCATATTTTAAGATTTTCTTCAATTATTATAGAAGATCTGACAGTCACAATCAGAGAAATCTAGTGTCTACACGAGAAAAATGTATTGCTCTAACAATTGACACACAAAGGTGCTCCAAAATGTTGTACTGTCATGGCAGCCACCATTAAGCTTAGACAGTCTTAGTTCTATTTCAACCGGCTCCATTTTAGTAGCTGTGTGGACAGATGTACCTGGCACCAATGGTTCAAATAGTCCTTCATAGGCGCCGACTCTGTGGGGGCTCCGGGGCTGGAGCACCCACGGGGAAAAATTGGTGGGTGCAGAGCACCCACCGGCAGCTCCCCGCCATTCCCGGGGCCCGCGGCAAGCTCACCTCAGCACCAGGAGACGTTGAGGGGCCCCGCCCCCAACGCTGGGCGACGTTGCGTCGGCGTCGGGGTCGGGGCCCCACAACGTCACCCAGCGTCGGGGGTGGGGCCCCGCAACGTCACCCGGCGTCGGGGGCGGGGCCCGGCGTCGGGGGTGGGGCCCCGCCCCTGACGCCGGGCGTCAGCCCCCACCGGCACCACCGGAAGTCGGAGCCTATGCTTCCACCATTACTGTGTTATCCTGCCAGGCCTTCAAAATTGGATTCTAGGAGCTATGCTGGGAACTGTGGGATAGGTATCCACAGGGGAATATAATGGTGTATAGGACAGCTCTGCTGAGGACATGAGGTATTGCTGCAATGGTTCATAACATGAACCTGCATGGTTAGTGTGCATACACTCAAATGTAAATAGTGACCAAACAGTATTTGCCAATGTGCTTTCAGATAAACATTTGATGATACTCATGGCCCTTTTAATTTGCTTTCTATAAATATTCATGACTGATACCCCAGTGACCATGAACTATTATCATGCCTGTGTCAGGGAAAGACTGAGCTGTGCTTAAGCATCTCCATTCTTTTCTCTTTGAGAGGCCTTTAGAGTACCACTGGCTGATTTACTTCTGTGCCCTGCAGTCTGTATTGTACCACACTGTGACATTCCCCTCTGGTGTTATCTGGACCGGTAATTTGCTAGGTCACTCCAATCCTTGGCTCTGGGAGCCAGCCTTACCCTGCTCTGCTGTGAGAAACCCCACTCCTGAGCTGTTCATGCACAGCCTCTGGCATGTAAGCTGCTTCTTGGATTGTGCAACCAAATGACACTAGCCAATATCTCCAGTCCCAGACACAACCCTATGAACCTCCATCTTGCAGTGTTCAGTTATGCCCTCTGGATACTACAAGCTTATACGAGTTCGTCAATTTAACAAAGAAATTGATATGTACCAGGCTTGCTATCCCATGGGGGGTTTCTGACACGCTTTAAACCAAACGCACTGCTTTAGGTAGAATAAACAAACAGATTTATTAACTACAAAGATTGATTATAAGTCAAAGCATAACATGTCGGATTTGGTCAAATGAAATAAAAGCAAAACACATTCTAAGCTGATCTTAACACTTCCAGTGCCCTTACAAACTTAGATGCTTCTCACCACAGGCTGGCTGGTTGTCCTTCAGGCAGGCTCTCCGCTTTGATCAGTGCTTCAGTCGCCTGGTGGTGATGTCTGAAGATGGAGGTGTAAGAGAGAGGAAGAGCATGGCAAATGTCTCTCCCTTTTATCATGTCCTTTCATCGCTTTGCCCCCCACTCCCCGCCCTTCAGAGTCAGGTAACCATTATCTCATTGCAGTCCCAAACTGACCAAAGGAAGGGGGGTGACTCACTCGACAGTCCGTCAGATCCTTTGTTGTTGCCTAGGCCAGTGTCCTTTGTTCATGTGAGGCAGGGCTGGGTTTGACCAATACATGCTCTGTTGAGGTGTGAACTGCCCCTCTGCTTCTGGAGAATTTTTGCCTGGGCTTGTTTTAAGCCACGAGGACACATCTTCAGCCTCATAACAATATACATGAAATTACAACCTAGAACATAACATTACTATAACAACGATTACTATAACATTACTGTAACACCAATGCTCAGTACATCATGAGCCTTCCGAAGACACCCATGACAAACTTTGAATTAGATACCATGCAATCATAATATAAGGATGAAGATAGGGGTGTGGGGTGATCCCCCGAGGCACAGAATGTCACACACATTCCACAAGCTTCTGTTCTTTCGCCATTCACGTGCACTGTGGATGGGAGGCTGATGTGGGAGTCAGAGAGGCTGTTTGGTGTTCAGTTCCACCGCTGTGCTGTCATTTGGCATTTCTGCATATTTACCTATTTAAACCAATGTGTTTCATTCTTCCTTTAAAAAAAAAGTTAATTGCACTGTCAACTTCTCTTCTTCCCGTCCCTTCTCATTCGTTCCTCTCAATCCCTCCCACTCTTCCCTTTATTTGCTTCTCTACCATCTTGACCCATTTCCTTCTCTCCCCCATACATGTTTCCCAGTTGTCGGATCCCCCTCTTCTGCATATGCTTCCCTGCCGCTTGATGTCTTATTTTCCTGGACAACTTTCCAATCATCTGGTCCTCTTCTCTCTCTCCTTCTCAGCTGCCCATCTACCATATTTGTTTCTCCCCTGGGCCTTTCTATCCCATGGGTGAGTCTGGTCCTGAGGGTGAAACCTGTTTCCTCTCTTTCTCCATTTATGTAGCAGTGGATCCTGGCAGAGGTAGCCAGCCTGCTTTTTCTTTCTTGTTTTCAGATGCTTTTTTACTAGCCTCCAGGCTCTTTGCAATAAAATATCTAGACACCTGTAGAAGCAGTTGGAAACAAGGAGGTGAACCAGTAGTATGAGACAAATCCATTCTCCATGGACCACTTTTAGGGAAACACTTGCATTCAGTGAACAGTTCTGAATTATATCTAGATTTGTAAAACACCAAAGTCTCAGAGTTCTAATATCAGAGAGTTTTCAAACCAAAAAAGAGCTAAAATCCTCATCACATATTACTGTGAATATTTCAACAAGCACTGCCCAATGATCTTAAACTGTTTCCAAAATGTAAATTTTCACTAACCTAAGGCATAACTGCCCTTCTGCACTGAGAGTTCACATTAGTCCAGATCCTTCACAGTAAATGTTATAATGATAAAGACGCGATACAAATTTTAATTGTTTTATCTCATTCATAAAAAAGCTGTAACACCCTTTGGTAGGCAAGGTGAGGCAGGAATACAAGGGCTTCACAGGTGGCTGAAGGCATTTTAACTCTGGTCCCTGTCCGCTGTCTCATAATGCACGGAATGTATGTAGAACTGTAGACCTTTTGGACTAACTGTTTCACGCCCCCACCCCCCACCCCCACCACCCCAAACACTCACCCTTGTTACTATTGCTATAGTTGGCATCCGTTAGTCTCGAGAGACGATGGATATGCGCCCATGGGGAATGTTTAGTTGATGGTTGTACAGCGTCTGTTGTGGCTGTGAAGCCCCACACGAGAGTGGCAGTCTTGATTGCATTTGCTGTATTTGAAGGCAGTGTCAGCTGTGGGTTGGAGCCGCTGCTTCCTTTTTTGTTGAACCCACTTTTCCTCGGCAAGCTGCCACAGATTGTCTTTGCCAGTTTTCAATCCAGTGGTCAGAGCGTGTCTCCATCTGCATCTGTCCTGGGCGAGCTTTTCCCAGCTGTTGATGTCGATTTGAACAGTCTTCAGGTCCCTCTTACAAACATCCTTGAAGCGAAGGTGGGGCTGTCCTGTAGCTCTGTTTCCGGAGGCAGGTTCGGCATACAACAGGTCTTTGGGGATCTGTCCATCTTCCATGCGACTTAGATGGCCAAGCCATCTGAGGTGGCGTTGATGGAGGAGAGTGAAGATGCTGGAGATCTTGGCACGTTCCAGCACCTCATTGCTCATTATTCGATCACTCCAAGTGATCCCGAGTATGCGACGGAGGCAGCGCATGTGAAAGATGTTCAGTTTCTTTTCTTGCAAAGCATAGAGGGTCCAAGTTTCGCTGGCATAGATAAGAGTATTTAACACACATGCACGGTACACAGCGACCTTTGTGTTGATGGTCAGCATGTTGTTGTTCCATACTCTCTGTGACAATATGGCCAAAATTGTGAAGGCCTTGCCGATTCTACGGTTGATCTCAGGGTCCAGTGAGAGGTTGTCCGTGATGGTAGATCCAATGGTGGGTGAACTGACTGACCACCTCTAGCACATAGTCATTGATGGCAATGCTTGGATGTTCTGCATCCTGGGCCATAACTTTGATCTTCTGAAGACTGATTGTCAACCCGAACTCTTCGCAAGCTCTGGAAAAGCGGTCAATCAGATGCTGGAGATCGGTTTCTGTGTGGGTGGCCAGGGCAGCGTCATCTGCAAACAGCATGTCTCTTTTTGTTGCCTCCCGTACCTTGCTTTTGGCCTTTAGTCGAGCCAGATTGAAAAGTCTCCCATCAGACCGGGTGTGGAGATAGACTCCCTCTGTGGAATTTCCAAAGGCACATTTCAGCAATGCTGCAAAGAAGATGCCGAAGAGTGTGGGAGCGAGAACTCAGCCTTGTTTTACTCCACTGTGGATGTCGAAGGCATCGGAAGACGAGCCATCATACAGTACTGTGCCTTTCATGTTGTCGTGAAAAGACTGGATCACGCTCAGCAGCTTCGGTGGGCAGCCCACCTTTACCAGGATCTTGAACAGCCCATCTCTGTTCACAAGGTCGAAAGCTTTGGTCAGGTCTATGAAGGCAAGGAATAGTGGCTTGTGCTGTTCTCTGCATTTCTCTTGCAGCTGCCTTAAGGAGAAAACCATGTCGGTTGTGGATCTCCCTGCTTGGAACCCGCACTGTGACTCTGGGTAAACTCTGTCAGCAAGCTTCTGCAGTCTATTCAGGATCACGCGTGCGAAGACTTTACCCACAACACTCAGGAGCGATATGCCTCTGTAGTTGTTGCAGTCGCTTCTATCACCCTTGTTCTTGTAGAGGGTCACGATGTTGGCGTCTCTCATATCCCGAGGTACTGCACCTTCGTCCCAGCACTGACAAAAGGAGGTCGTGGAGGTGTTCTAGGAGGACGTTGATGCCACACTTGATAACTTCCGGTGGGATGCCATCCTTTCCTGGAGCCTTTCCTGTGGACAAACTCTCAATGACTTTCTTCAGTTCTTCCATGGTGGGCTTCTTATCCAGCTCAGTTTCAACGGGAAAACCATCCACAGTATTGAGGGCAGCTTCGGTGACGGTGTTTTGCCTGGAGTACACTTCAGAGTAGTGCTCCACCCATCTATCCATCTGCTTGCCCTTGTCCTGGATGTTTTCGCCTGTTGCAGACTTTAGTGACACTCTCCACTTCTTTGTGGGTCCCATGGCCTTCTTGATGCCATCATACATTCCCCTGATGTTTCCAGTGTCAGCAGATAGTTGAATGCTCCAGCAGAGCTGGAGCCAGTAATCATTTGCACACTGTCGAGCTAGTCGCTGTACTTTGCTCCTGGCAAATCGATACTCTTGTAGAGTCCTCTGACTGGGGGAACGCTTGTACTCCAGGTGAACAGCACGGCGTTCTTCAATGGCTGGAGTGAGTGTGGCGGAGTTGGCCTCAAACCAGTCATTATTCATGTTTCATTTCTTTCCAAAAACTTTCATGGCTGTGCTGTGTACTGCATCTCTGATGTGGTCCCATCTCTCTTTGGCGCAGCCACCGGGAGGCATACAGTTCAGCACCTCGGAGAGCTCCTGGGTGAATTTCTCTGCCTTGTCTGGGTGTGCAGTCTTGCTCACATCGATGCAGGGTTTGCCCTCTGGCCTAGAGCGGTGGATTTTCTTTGGCTGTAGCCTCATCTTGCTGCACACTAGCAAGTGATCACTGTTGCAGTCAGCACTTTGGAAGGTGCGAGTAAGCAGGATGCACGTCAAGGCAGACCACCTGATGATGATCAGGTCGAGTTGGTGCCAGTGCATTGAGCGAGTGTGTCTCCAGGACACTTTGTGTTGAGGCTTTGTCTGGAAGAATGAGTTGGTGATGCTGAGGTCATGGCACGAGCACAGTTCCAGAAGTCGTTGTCCATTCTCATTCATTTCTCCAACGCCAAACTTTCCAAGACAGGTTGGCCAAAAGTCGTGGTCAGCACCCACTCTGGCATTGAAGTCACCCAGTAGCATCAAGTGCTCTTCTTTAGGGATACTCCTGATGATCGTGTCTAACTGGTCGTAGAACTTGTCCTTGGTATCCTTGTTGGCGCCGAGTGTTGGTGCATACACGCTGATCAGGTTGACGGGTCCAGTGGATGTGTGGAGTTGGAGTGATAACAGTCTTTCAGTTCCTTGTTGACCAGGTTCCACCATCCCCAGTAAAGAATTTCTCACGGCAAATCCAAACACCACATTCTCTGATTTCTTCGGCACTCTTCCCTTGCCAGAAGAACGTATAGTTCTTTTCCCTGAGAGTCCCAGCGTCTGGCAGCCGTGTCTCCTGCAAAGTGACTATGTCGATTTGGAGTCGTGCTAGCTCATCGTTGATGACTGCAGTCTTCCGAACATCACTGATTGCCTGAAGGTCTAGTGATAGGCCAGTTGTCATGGTCCGTACGTTCCAGCATCCTAACTTGAGGGCTGGTTTCTTAAATGTTGGTTTTCTTTTGTTGTTGCCTGGTGCATGGTTCGCAGTTCACTTGTCGGGTACTCACGTACACTAAGCCCCACGCACCCAGTGAAGCAGGTGAACTGTGGCGGGACAACACCTTATTGGCTGGGGGCTGCCCATCTTGAGGCGGGCGATAGTTGTCCAGTGAGACATGGTGATCCCTCCCACCGTCGGAAGCAACCCCTGGCGCCAGCTCTACGCCAATCGAGCAGGGAGCTTATAACCGGTAAACTGTTGCTTTCCGTGTTGTGTTGATGCTGTGAAGCGAAGCTGGAGTGTCCTCTCCAGGGTGCAAGCCAGGGCAGGGTGATATGGAGGAACAGCTGTTGCCCATGCAGCAGAACCCCCCGCTCCATGCAACTGATGGATCCAAGGGAAAGACTATGTCGATACAACTTGGCACCAGTGGCGTCGCAGGAGTTGCCGGAATGATGTTGAGGACAATGTCAGACCGCCATCGGGACTCCGACACCGGATTTGGTTTCAGGGTTGACTCCCTTAGCCTTTCCCATGAGTGGGTATTGCCACAAGGCAGCGTAGGTTTTAAATCAGAGTTTTCCTTCTCCTAGGTGGGTTTGCCTTCCAAGGCTGACGAGCCCCACCTACCCGCACTATTGCTATAAGAAAGCAATAATCTCAATTTTGAAATTTTGAATCACAGCACATTATTTATAGTTAGATGATATCACCTTCACTTGGGTATTACCCCAGAGGAGATGTTTCTGCATTCTAATCTTACTTAGCTCACTGTGATTTTTGTTCCACAGGATTCCTGAGATAGTGCTGGGAAAGAACTAAAACTCTGAAAGTATTGGGAAGTTTACAACTGCCTCTGGAGAAAAGCTTGTGGAAGCCTTTGAGGGGAAGTTAAAAAGAAATGCAACAAACATTTCAAAGTACAAAGGTGATGGCCTGCAGTGGATACTGACCTTTCATGCTTGACCTAAATCTAAACCGGAAGATGTCAGATATAAAAGGTATATTTGTATGATAAACTTGTGCTAGTTGACTTGATCAAATTATATTATTCTTGTTTATTTTAGTAGTTTAACTTGAAAAGAAAAACAATAGTTGCATACGGTTTTTATGGACGTTTTTATCTGGTTGCTATGTTTGATAATTGTGGAAGCATAATGGCATAGATTGTTCTTTTTATAAGAAAATCAGAGTTGTTCCTTTAAGTAATTTATTTATTTGTAAAGGTTTATATTTTCCCCATTCCTAGAAATATGGCTGTTCAGTTCAGAACAACCTCAAAGTCCTACAACTCCATTCTAGGTCATATATATACTACTACATAATATGGAAAAGGAAATCAAACTACAATATATAGAGAGCTCTTCTGTGCTTTTGGTTTCTCTTTATGGCCTGTTAGTGAGCAGTAGGCTGCTTTCCCATTTGCTCTATGTTAAAGGGTGGGACTCATCATCCCAACATCACCCCAACAGAGAGGAAGACTGAAGAGGTAACAAGACAGTGGGCCCAGTGTGTAGAGCTCTGGTGCATTCTAGGTTCTCTCTTTTATGACAGTGTTTGCCAGATCGGCTTTACCAATACACTATTGGAGTGGGAACCCTCATGTACATTTTTCCTCAGAGTAGCGAGAGAGACTCATTAAGTGGAGGAGCGATAGTGAAAAATGAAGGGAATTTGAAAACTGGTGGGGAAAAAAGGAGAATAGGAAGCAGGACTGTATTTAGGAAGTGTGTGTGGGGTGTGTGTGTGGAGAAACGGGGCGAAACAATCCTACATGTAGCCCCACTCCCAATATATCTCTGTCCAATTTTTGCAGTGGTGATGACAGGGGCCACAAAATCCATACATTGCAGTGGCAGGGGACATGAACTATTCAATTTTGGATGGCTGGTGGTCTCCCTATTCCTTGTCTTTTAGTGGGCTACATTCAGGAAAAAGGAAGCCCTGGACCATATTGCCAACCCTCAAAATTGTGAGTCAGGTCCTTCCAAAAAAATCATGAGATAGGCTTAAAAATAATGAGTTTTAAAAAATATTAATACAGTTTGGGTTATTTGTATTTGCTTTATGGTTTCCGAGCCTTTAGGATGAACTCCTTTCTCGTTTCTATGCAACCACAAGTGCTAGAAAATTAATCTATTAATGATAGCTGAGATTCCTGTGCCATCTCTTGATTCCAGCATTTGGGATTTTCTGAAAAACATAAGTATTGCGAGACTCATGATAAAAATCACTAGAACTGGCTACACCAAGATTCAGTTGCATGTAGAATCTCTCCTGCCACCCCAGCAGAAGGCACTGTGTGGAAATCTCCTCTTGACAACAAACATGTGCTTTTTACAAGGGGCTTTCCTGCTACCCACCTGCTATCACAGCATAGAGTCCTATGTGGGGAGCCCTTCTTGCCTCCCCAGCCATAGGGGCACTGTGTTTATGGGGGAGAGAAGGCGCACCAGTGCTACCACAACAGATGGAACTACATCACAAACACAGTCTTCTGGTGGGGAAGGGAGGCAGGAGACATTCTCTACACAAGGTCCTCTGCTGGGATGGCAGTTCTCCATGTGTAATACCTTTTGCTGGGTGGGGATGGCAGGGAGGGACCTGCACACGGGGTTCTGTGCTCCATGGCCTCTGCTCCAAAATAAAACAGTGGCACTCCCTACACAGGGCCTTGTTGCAGACCCTTTTCTTTAGGATTCTTTAGTAGTGTGTAGGAGGTACCCTTCCACCCTAGTTCCTTACAGAAGTTTTCCCAGACATGGCATCACCAGCTGTAGTAAGCTGGGTTGTAGTCATAGCCATAGTTGTGGAAGCCAGGAGCTTCCTCCTCCCTTGCCACCTGAAAAAGAGGACTGGCAACAGCTGGGGAGGAGGAATATGGTCCATTACTCAGTTGAAGAGAAAGAGGAATGGCAGTGACGGCAGTCAGGACCCTGTAATCTCCAAGGGCACAAAGAGTGGCAAAGGAATAGTAGGAGGTCTCTTCTCCTTCCCTTGCCTTCTGAAGGTCAGCTGCTAGGGTTCAACCTCTCCCAATCCATGGCTGCCTAAACTGTAGTGTCAGCAGATGGCAGGAGGTCCCTTCATTCCAGAAGAGCAGTGGCAGAGTGTTAGGAGCTGCGGGGTATCCCAAGAATGGCATTACTAGTGGTCGCAGTTCATTTGGCCCCTCCTGACCAATGAAAGAATGATAGCACAGGTTTCTGGATATCCTCCATCTCTGCAGGTACCTAAAGAACAGTGCCACCTGAATTCCCCTGTCCTTACTCTATCCCTTAGTGAGTAGCTGTAGTGGTGGTCTGGAGTCCCTGGTTTATGCTCTGTCTGATTTTTGGCCAGCAAAGCTCCTTCACAATCCAGCTGGGCAGCAATTGGTTGCACACGAGATAGAAGTATTAGGAAAATATTTACATATATTTACTCATCTTTAGAACAATACATATTTTGTCTATTTTGAAAACAAGTTAATCACCTTGTTTACTCTTCCTTTAATTTCCCCTCACATCTTTTCTCTCACCTAGAAGGGCACCATGACACCAGCCTGCAAGCCAACAGGAAGTTGTCCATGGACAAAGGTTTGGGATTTGCTCTGCTAGATGCTCCAGTACACCAGACCAGAGTTTGTTACATGGAGTGAAAGTTGTAGTGCTGGGGGGAAAAGCCTGAGTCTTGCATAGTAACTTCTGAAATAATATATTTGTCTAAAATTGAATTTATTTGATGCTTTCTTTGATGCCTCATAATAGAATAGTTGAATTAACCCCTGGCTCTGAAAACCTTAATTATTCCATTCACTTGATGAAGATACCCTACAGATATTAGCTGGTACAGCAAACAATGAAGAAAAGTTACTTATCTGAGAAACAAAATTATTCTAGCAATGGTATCTCTTCATTTCCACTGATTCTTAATAATAATGCTGAACTTTAAATAAAGGTGACTAGCAGAACACGGGCTGGTTAATTAATTTTTTTAAAGAAGTATTTCATCTTTACAGTGAGAAATGTTATTCACTTCATTCCTTAATTTTTACACTTGAATTGATGTGTGAAATCTCTCAAGTTCAAATACCGTAAGTTTTTATCTCTCTCATTTTCTGGCCCAGATTCACTCTGGTTTCTGCAAGCTGCTTTCTAACGCACATCAAGGCACACAGCCCTTGACAGCGGAGTCCCTCCGTAAGGAGGTGCTGCATTTTCCCCTCTGCCAGGGAGCCTATGAAAGCTGGCACATCCTGAAAAGAGAACAGTGCTATGCAGAGATGTGACCAAGATTCTGTGAATCCACTTGGCAGCAGCTGCTGATGGGGCTATTATGGAGCTCTAGTGTTGCTTTTAAAGATGCTCTTCCCTGCTTTAATCTCATAAAGGAGAAGAAGAGTGATGGAAAATCATCTGCCCTGACCTAGCAGTCGCTGAACCATAAGTCTAGGTGTAAAGAATAAAGGGAAAGGGAATGGAGGGAATGTGGGGCAGAATGTTTGTATGTTTACAACTAAAATGCATGCATATTATATATTAAAGAGTAGTATAATATTTTTGACCATATAATAAGAATTTTCATTTTTAACATACATTTATTGGGTTCCCTCAACAATCATCACTTTCATTCTCTCAGCATCTGGAAGGATCTATAGTCATCTCAGGAATACATTAAAAGGAAAATCAGGAGAAAAATATAAGAGGAACAAAAATACTTTCCAACTGCAAGGAAGGGAAGTTCAACCTGTTTTCATTTACAACAAATATCTTTGAGCTGCAGTTGATTGTTGTATTTAATGTTAAAGGGTTAGTTACCAGTGAGGAACATGCTAAGAAAGAGTTCATTGGTGGCCGCCAGGTAGCTAGAATAGTAGCTCACTGAAAGAAGTTAAATTCTTAACCCTAAGATATAGGGAGTTGGATGTACATTATTCTTTTAGACAGTGATAGCCTGGTGTTTCTGGTAGTTGGGATACTTATGAATGGTTTTGTTGCATTAATGCAATAAAATCCTGAATTCCTAATATTACCTGAAGTCTACCACTACACACTCAAAACAAAGGCATTTTGAGATATAATAGATAATTACACACAAACCTATATTAAAATAACATTCAGGTTGCAATTGAGTCCTAGTCCGTAACTACGGCTTCTTAGCGCTCTAATACCAATAAATAAATAAATAAATAAAATCAAGCACTCAGAAGTTAGAAAATGCCAGAATTCTGTCCAATCTTAATTTGTCCCCCAGTTGTGTAGACAATATAATAGTTTTTATTTGTATTTACTTTATCCCATACATTTTTTTTCTGCTGGATCCCTGCCTCATTCATAGTGCTCATTGAATGAGAAGCTATTCAGTCCTTTTTCTCCTCGTTGTTCAATATGTGGTCCCATGACTTATTTACTGCACAGTATGCAGAATTATTAATTTCATGATGAGCTTCCTTATGGTGCCCATCACTGCAGTATTTGAGTGCTTTACTAATGTGATACATTAGCAACCCCATTTTACAGAGAAATTAAGGTCCAATGTGTCTCCTAGTTTTAGGTGGACAATATCAGACACCTAGTGTCTGATTTTTCCGTGTACTTAGCATTACATTGTGTTTTCTATATTAAATGCACAGGTTCCATTTACTTCAGTTGCAGCTGTGAGTGGTCCCACTGACTTTCAATGAGACTTACGCTCCTAAATCATGCAGGCACTTCTGAAAATATTACTCAAAACTTTATTGTGATTCATAGAACCATAGAATATTAGGATTGGAAGAGACCTCAGGAGGTCATCTAGTCCAATCCCCTGCTCAACGCAGCACCAACACCAACTAAATCATCCCAGTCAAGTCTTTGACAAGCCGGGCCTTAAAAACCTCTAAGGATGGAGATTCCACCACCTCCCTAGGTAACCCATTCCAGTGCTTCACCACCCTCCAAGTGAAATAGTGTTTCCTAATATCCAACCTAGATCACCCCCCACTGCAACCTAAGACCATTGCTTCTTGTTCTGTCATCTGCCACCACTGAGAACAGCCGAGCTCCATCCTCTTTGGAACCCCCCTCCAGGTAGTTGAAGGCTGGTATCCAACCCCCACCCCCACCCCACTCTTCTGCAGACTAAATAAGCCCAGTTCTCTCAGCCTCTCCTCATAAATCATGCGTCCCAGCCGCCTAATCATTTTCATTGCTCTCCGCTGGACTCTCTCCAATTTTTTCACATCCCTTCTGTAGTGCGGGGGACCAAAACCAGATGGAATACTCCAGATGTGGACTCACCAGTGCCAAAAAGAGGGGAATAATCACTTCCCTCAATCTGCTGGCAATGCTCCTACTAATACAGCCCAATATGCTGTTGGCCTTCTTGGCAACAAGGGCATACTGCTGACTCATATCCAGCTTCTCATCCACTGTAATTCCCAGGTCCTTTTCTGCAGAACTGCTGCTTAGTCAGTCAGTGCCCAGCCTGTAGCAGTGCATGGGATTCTTCCATCCTAAATGCAGGACTCTGCACTTGTCCTTGTGGAACCTCATCAGATTTCTTTTGGCCCAATCCTCTAATTTGTCTAAGTCCCTCTGTATCCTATCCCTACTCTCCAGCATTTCTACCACCCCTCCCAGTTTAGTGTCATCTGCAAACTTGCTGAGGGTGCAATCCACGCCATCCTCCAGATCATTAATGAAGATATTGACCAAAACCAGTCCCAGGACTGACCCTGGGGGCACTCCGCTTGATACCGGCTGCCAACTAGACATGGAGCCATTGATCACTACCCTTTAAGGTCAATGATCTAGCTAGCTTTCTCTCCACCTTATAGTCTATTCATCCAGCCCATACTTCTTTAACTTGCTGGCAAGAATACTTTAGACTATATCAAAAGCTTTGCTAAAGTCCAGGAATAACACGTCCACTCCTTTCCCCTCATCCACTGATGAGAGCCAGTTATCTCATCATAGAAATCAATTAGGTTAGTCAGGCATGACGTGCCCTTGGTGAATCCATGCTGACTGTTCCTGAACACTTTCCTCTCCTTTAAGCACTTCAGAATTGATTCCTTGAGGACCTGTTCCATGATTTTTCCAGGGACTGATGTGAAGCTGACTGGCCTGTAGATCCCCGGATCCTCCGTCTTCCCTTTTTAAAGGATGGGCACTACATTATCCTTTTTCCAGTCATCAAGGACCTCCCCCAATCGCCATGAGTTTTCAAAGATAATGGCCAATCGCTCTGCAATCCCATCTGCCAACTCCTTTATCACCCTTGGATGCAGTGCATCCAGCCCCAAGGACTTGTGCTCGTCCAGCTTTTCTAAATAGTCCTGAACCAATTCTTTCTCCACAGAGGGCTGGTCACCTCCTCCCCATACTGTGCTGCCCAGTGCAGTAGTCTGGGAGCGGACCTTGTTTGTGAAGACAGATACAAAAAAAGCATTGAGTACATTAGCTTTTTCCACATCCTCTGTCACTAGGTTGCCTCCCCCATTCAGTAAGGCCCACACTTCCCTTGACCCAGGGTAAAAAAATAATATAAGAAACTGGCATATAAGAACAAAGATAGAAGACAATCTTTGAACCTGGAAACTTCCTGCATCAACCAAGGTCCTTTTCAATACGGAATAGGTGAGCATGTGATTATGTGATGATTTGAAAGGAGTTGCACTGCACATACATAAAGGAGTCATCCAGGGCACTCTGATATGATTATTACATATTTAGGTATTTTAAATAGTTAATTTTAGAGATATTTAGGCAAGTCTCATACTTAAAATGAGCAGGGAGCTAAAAGAAGCTTGAGTGCCAGTACTTTCTCCAGCAGGAGATGAATATGAGCGTTTTTCTTGAATTTAAAGAAACAAATATTTTACTCAAGTATCAGAGGGGTAGCCGTGTTAGTCTGGATCTGTAGAAGCGACAAAGTGTCCTGTGGCACCTTATAGACTAACAGAGGTATTGGAGCATAAGCTTTGGTGGGTGAATACCCACTTCATCGGATGCAAGCAGTGGAAATGTCCAGGGGCAGATATAAATGTGCAGGGAGGAGTCAGGCAAGAGATAACGAGGTTAGCTCAATCAGGGAGGGTGAGGCCCTCTTCTAGCAGCTGAGGTGTGAATACAAAGGGAGGAGAAACTGCTTTTGTAGTTGGCTAGCCATTCATAGTGTTTGTTTAATCCTGAGCTGATGGTGTCAAATTTGCAAATGAACTGAAGCTTTACAGTTTCTCTTTGGAGTTCATTTGCAAATGTGACACCATCAGCTCAGGATTAAACAAAGATTATGAATGGCTAGCCAACTACAAAAGCAGTTTCTCCTCCCTTGGTATTCACACCTCAACTGCTAGAAGAGGGCCTCACCCTCCCTCATTGAGCTAACCTCGTTATCTCTAGCCTGACTCTTCCCTGCACATTTATATCTGCCCCTGGACATTTCCACTGCTTGCATCCGATGAAGTGGGTATTCACCCACGAAAGCTTATGCTCCAATACCTCTGTTAGTCTATGAGGTGCCACAGGACCCTTTGTCACTTCTACAAATATTTTACTGTTTCATTTGAATAATTTTGGAACTGTTGATTTTATTTTAACTATAATATGATTCTGACCCATTGAAGCACATGTTTAACTTGAAATCAATCTGACTTGAACGCATCATGAACTGCTTTGATGAACTGGGGCCTTAAAAATCAATTAAAAATAGATTTTCATTGTGACCAGTAGAGCTGGTCAGGAATTTTTTTAACAAGAGGGTTTTTCATTGGAAAATCCATTTAACCGGATCCAAAACTTTTCATGGTAGTGTATTTGTTTCAATTAAACTTTCACTGGGAAGGTTTATCAGGTTTCAAATTTAATTTCTCTTCAAAACCAGAGAGCATCCCTCCCTAGAATAGCCAATCACCCAGTGATAGGCCAATCAAGTGGGTTATAGGAAAGGTGAGATTTGAGAATGAAACCTGTCCCTCCTTCAGTTAATTGGCAATTCTGGTTCAATTTTTAACTACATACAGAGATAGATACTTTTGTATCGCTGACCTTTTTAGTAGAGTGACCTCAGTATCGTGTATTGAAAACTGTGTAAAAGTAACAAGCAATCACTTTAACTTTTAAAGGGGTTTCCTGGTCCTGCTTGCAGGCTAGGGGGCTGTGAGGGAAGCAAGTGATATGTTTACACTGCAGTGTAAGCCCAGGATAAGGAGAACTCAAGTTAGCAGGCCTTGGGTTTGTTAATCTAGGGCTTGAGCATCTACACCAGTGCTGGGCAACATGCAGCCCGCGGGCCACACACAGCCCATCAGGGTAATCCGCTTGTAGGTCATGAGACAGTTTGTTTACATTGGCACAGCCGCCCACAGCTCCCAGTGGCTGCATTTTGCTGTTCCTGGCCAATGGGAGCTGCAGGAAGCGGTGTGGGCTGCAGGGATGTGGTGGCCGCCACTTCCTGCAGCTCCCATTGGCTGGGAATGGGGAATTGTGGACACTGGGAGCTACAGGCGGCTGTGCAAATGTAAACAAACATCTTGCTGCCTGCAAGCGGATTACCCTGACGGGCCGCGTGCAGCCTGTGGGCCACAGGTTGCCCACCACTGATTTACACTCATTTGTAACTGCAGGCTAGGAATTGTTAAACCATGAATCCCAATTTGTGGTTCCATGGTCTACGCTGCATTATGCAGACTGGAATCCAAACATCCATATCTCAGACTTCCTAGTGCCCTCCCAGAATGTGACTGCTCTAGCCCTTTGTAAATGGTGAAATGTGGGAAAACTTGACTCTCCCCCAAACATGACTGCCCAGAGAACCACGAAAGTCCACCCTTGGGATTACATAATACTTGTGGTGGATTCCCAGATCATAGGTCCAGTGAGGCGCTCTACACTGCAAAGCAATAGGGCTTGAACCCTAGGCCCAGGTTTGACTCAGTCTCTAACCCTCCATTCCTGTGGGGTCCTGGAACCCTGGGCTTAAGCCCTGGGTTAGTATAATTTGTTTGTAAATTCAAGGGAGTGTGTTAGGTTACAGACTGAGTTTGAACCCTGGTCTTATATTGCACTGTAGATGTACCGTAAATCTTCTGTAGTCTGTCTGCAAAGAGCCAGTTTATAGCAAGGTGGATTGAGTTATGCTTCTCTGCCTTATAAAACAGCCTGCTTTCTCGGTGTGTGTGTGTTTTTAGTTCTTGTGTGTCAGGGTTGAGGATTTTCAGAAATAAAGTAGTGTTACGTTGCAACTTTCCAGAAAGAGTATTTTGTTTTTAACTAACTTCTGTGAGTTTGTCATGAACATAACCGAGAAAACTGGTGCTGAAGGAGGAATTATAAAAAAGAGAGAGAAAGGTAAATTGCTACATATGGCAAAATGGATATTTTCCAAATGAATGAAAAGGATAGATTTTGCAACATATACTAAGAGACTTGAGCAGTATTTTTGTGCAAATGTAAAAGACGACACCGATAAACAAAGGACTGTTTTCCTAACTTTGGTGGGGAAAACAATATTTGCAGTGCTTAAAGATTTATTTTCGCCATAAGAACCTCCTAAACTGTAGTATAAGGCCATAATAGAGATACTAAAGAAACATTATATACCTACCAGAGATTTTTTAAAAAAAGAACAAGCATGCAAAAACGGTCTGCTTCTTGTTTTTTGGTAATTTTCAAAAAGAGGATCTCCAAGATCAATTTAGTTTTGGAGTAAAATACACAGACCTAAGAGAGACTGTTGAATGTTGTACATAAGAAGGAACTACCTCTGTGGAAACTGCTATGTTTGAATCCACACCACAAAAAAAAACCACATCCAAAATTTGAAAATATTTTGGCCCCATCTGGCCATGTTTAGGAAGAAGGCCCTTGGCTGGGGGTGAAGAAGATGATGACGACATAGGTCAGCGCTTTTCACAGGATCTAGAACACACCAAAACGAGAGAGAGAGAGAGAGAGAGAGAGAGAGAGAAAAGGAGATGACTGTTCCCTAAAACAGAGAGGCAAAACTAACCCCACCTTTCTTTAGGTTGGCTTTTTGCAGACTGGCTGCTACCACATGCTTTCCTGAAGAGTCCCCTAGCCTGCAAGCAAGCCTAGGAAACACCTTATAAGTAAAAGTGATAGCTTGTAATGTTAACAGTTTTCAATACATTACACTTAGCCCCTATCAGCTTCCTCAGACTCCTAAATGTAAATATTCCACCAAACTTCATTACCTTCTCTTTTTTTGGTGCTAGCATATTGGTTTCATTTTGGTTAATATTTTACCCTCTCCTCATCTACATATTGAGACTCTGATGTTCCCACATGGCCCTGTGCATGAAATTGAAAACATTTCAGACAAAACTATCATAGAGCAGTTAGAGTACCAGATATTTTAAACAAAGTCTTTTTCTTAGTAATCTAAATGTAGGTTTGATGGGTGAAATCCTACCCTCATTGAAATTAATGGCAAAAAATCCACATTTTCTGTCTAATTAAGATTGTAAACTCCTCATGGTAGTGGACTTCTGTTTGTATACTTAATGTGTGAAAAAAAACCCATACAATAATAATACGGTCAGGGGTTTAGTCAATAAAATGGTTGCACTCCAGAGCATTTAAAGTGGAATTTACAAGGCTAAGCTCTTTAGTGATTTTCTTTAATCCCCATGACTCTAATGCAGAGGTCAGAAGGGCTGTTATTATTGGCAACTACATTATAACTAGGCTACTTTAAAAGCAGGCTAGATATGCTTACAGTTTAAAGAATCCATAATTATAAGAAAAATAAAACTAAAATGCTATTACCAAAGAGACTCAGCCCTTTGTATCACCTATTTTAAGACCTTAAACACACCTAAAAGAGTTGTTAAAGAAATCTCTGAATATTAATATAAATTATTCCAATAGTTTTAAAAAAAAGTCACAGACTGAAAGGATGAAATAGAGGATCATAGCAAATCAAGTCAGAGGGGGAAAAAAGAACATATTTCAAAAGTTGAAGAGGATCCATTCACTAGTGGTGACTTCTGTACTTTGCTTTGGAATATTCTTCTCCTGTCACCAATGTGGACCCAAGCTGAATAGTTATAGTGGTTTCCTCCACGTTAAGCATTTACTAATATGTTGTTGTTGGTGGTGTCCGTTAGTCTTGAGAGACGATGGATATGCGCCTATGGGGAATGTTTAGTTGATGGTTGTACAGCGTCTGTTGTGGCTGTGAAGCCCCACACGAGAGTGGCAGTCTCGATTGCATTTGCTGCATTTGAAAACGGTATCAGCTGTGGGTTGTAGCTGCTGCTTCCTTTTTCGTTGAACCCGCTTTTCCTCAGCAAACTGCCGCAGCTTGTCTTCACCAGTTTTCAATCCAGTGGTCAGAGCGTGTCTCCATCTGTATCTGTCCTGGGTGAGCTCTTCCCAGCTGTTGATGTCGATTTGAACAGTCTTCAGGTCCCTCTTACAAACATCCTTGAAGCGAAGGTGGGGCCGTCCTGTAGCTCTGTTTCCGGAGGCAAGTTCGGCATACAACAGATCTTTGGGGATCCGTCCATCTTCCATGCGACTTAGATGGCCAAGCCATCTGAGGCGGCGTTGACGGAGGAGAGTGAAGATGCTGGAGATCTTGGCATGTTCGAGCACCTCGTTGCTCGTCATTCCATCACTCCAAGTGATCCCGAGTATGCGACGGAGGCAGCGCATGTGGAAGGCAATCAGTCTCTTTTCTTGCGAAGCGTAGAGGGTCCAAGTTTCGCTGGCGTAGAGAAGAGTGTTTAGCACACATGCGCGGTACACAGCGACCTTTGTGTTGATGGTCAGCATGTTGTTGTTCCATACTCTCTGTGACAATATGGCCAAAATTGTGAAGGCCTTGCCGATTCTATGGTTGATCAAAGGGTCCAGTGAGAGGTTGTCCGTGATGGTAGATCCGAGGTAAGTGAACTGACTGACCACCTCTAGCACATAGTCATTGATGGCAATGCTTGGATGTTCTGCATCCTGGGCCATAACTTTGGTCTTCTGAAGACTGATTGTCAACCCGAACTCTTCGCAAGCTCTGGAAAAGCGGTCAATCAGATGCTGGAGATCGGTTTCTGTGTGGGTGGCCAGGGCAGCATCGTCTGCAAACAGCATGTCTCTTATTGTTGCCTCCCGTACCTTGCTTTTGGCCTTTAGTCGAGCCAGATTGAAAAGTCTCCCATCAGACCGGGTGTGAAGATAGACTCCCTCTGTGGAATTTCCAAAGGCACGTTTCAGCAATGCTGCAAAGAAGATGCCGAACAATGTGGGAGCGAGAACGCAGCCTTGTTTTACTCCACTGTGGATGTCGAAGGCATCGGAAGACGAGCCATCATACAGTACTGTGCCTTTCATGTTGTCGTGAAAAGACTGGATCACGCTCAGCAGCTTCGGTGGGCAGCCCACCTTTACCAGGATCTTGAACAGCCCATCTCTGTTCACAAGGTCGAAAGCTTTGGTCAGGTCTATGAAGGCAAGGAATAGCGGCTTGTGCTGTTCTCTGCATTTCTCTTGCAGCTGCCTTAAGGAGAAAACCATGTCGGTTGTGGATCTCCCTGCTTGGAACCCGCACTGTGACTCTGGGTAAACTCTGTCAGCAAGCTTCTGCAGTCTATTCAGGATCACGCGTGCGAAGACTTTACCCACAACACTCAGGAGCGATATGCCTCTGTAGTTGTTGCAGTCGCTTCTATCACGCTTGTTCTTATAGAAGGTCACGATGTTGGCGTCTCTCATATCCTGAGGTACTGCACCTTCGTCCCAGCACTGACAAAAGGAGGTCGTGGAGGTGTTCTAGGAGGACGTTGATGCCACACTTGATAACTTCCGGTGGGATGCCATCCTTTCCTGGAGCCTTTCCTGTGGACAAACTCTCAATGACTTTCTTCAGTTCTTCCATGGTGGGCTTCTTATCCAGCTCAGTTTCAATAGGAAAACCATCCACGGTATTGAGGGCAGCTTCGGTGATGGTGTTTTGCCTGGTGTACTCTCCAGAGTAGTGCTCCACCCATCTATCCATCTGCTTGCCCTTGTCCTGGATGTTTTCGCCTGTTGCAGACTTTAGTGACACTCTCCACTTCTTTGTGGGTCCCATGGCCTTCTTGATACCATCATACATTCCCCTGATGTTTCCAGTGTCAGCAGGATAGTTGAATGCTCCGGCAGAGCTGAAGCCAGTAATCATTTGCACACTGTCGAGCTAGTCTCTGTACTTTGCTCCTGGCAAATTGATACTCTTGTAGAATCCTCTAACTGGGGGAACGCTTGTACTCCAGGTGAACAGCGCGGCATTCTTCACTGGCTGGAGTGAGTGTGGCGGAGTTGGCCTCAAACAAGTCATTGTTCATGTTTCGTTTCTTTCCAAAAACTTTCATGGCTGTGCTGTGTACTGCGTCTCTGATGTGTTTCCATCTCTCTTTGGCGCAGCCACCAGGAGGCATAGAGTTCAGCACCTCGGAGAGCTCATGGGTGAATTTTTCTGCCTTGTCTGGGTGTGCAGTCTTGCTCACATCGATGCGGGGTTTGCCCTCTGGCCTAGAGCGGTGGATCTTCTTTGGCTGTAGCCTCATCTTGCTGCACACCAGCGAGTGATTACTGTCGCAGTCAGCACTTTGGAAGGTGCGAGTAAGCAGGACGCACGTCAAGGCAGACCGCCTGATGATGATCAGGTCGAGTTGGTGCCAGTGCATGAAGCAAGGGTGTCTCCAGGACACTTTGTGTTTAGGCTTTGTCTGGAAGAATGAGTTGGTGATGCTGAGGTCATGGCACGAGCACAGTTCCAGAAGTCATCCATTCTCATTCATTTCTCCAACGCCAAACTTTCCAAGACAGGTTGGCCAAAAGTCATGGTCAGCACCCACTGTGGCGTTGAAGTCACCCAGTAGCATCAAGTGCTCTTCTTTAGGGATACTTCTGATGATCGTGTCTAACTGGTCGTAGAACTTGTCCTTGGTATCCCTGGTGGCGCCGAGTATTGGTGCATACATGCTGATCAGGTTGATGGGTCCAGTGGATGTGTGGAGTTGGAGTGATAACAGTCTTTCAGTTCCTTGTTGACCAGGTTCCACCATCCCCAGTAAAGAATTTCTCACAGCAAATCCAAACACCACACTCTCTGATTTCTTCGGCACTCTTCCCTTGCCAGAAAAACGTATAGTTCTTTTCCCTGAGAGTCCCAGCGTCTGGCAGCCGTGTCTCCTACAATGCGACTATGTCGATTTGGAGTAGTGCTAGCTCATCGTTGATGACTGCAGTCTTCCGAACATCGCTGATTGCCTGAAGGTCTAGTGATAGGCCAGTTGTCATGGTCTGTACGTTCCAGCATCCTAACTTGAGGGCTGGTTTCTTAAATGTTGGTTTTCTTTTGTTGTTGCCTGGTGCATGGTTCACATTCCACTTGTCGGGTACTCATGTACACTAAGCCCCACGCACCCAGTGAAGCAGGTGAACTGTGGCGGGACAACACCTTATTGGCTGGGGGCTGCCCTGCTTGAGGTGGACGATAGTTGTCCAGTGAGACATGGTGATCCCTCCCACCGTCAGAAGCAACCCCTGGCGCCAGCTCTACGCCAATCGAGCGGGAGGCTTATAAGCGGTAAACTGTTGCTTCCCGTGTTGCATTGATGCTGTGAAGCAAAGCTGGAGTGTCCTCTCCAGGGTGCAAGCCAGGGCAGGGTGATATGGAGGAACAGCTGTTGCCCATGCAGCAGAACTAGGATGATCTAGTTGGGGTTGGTCCTGCTTTGAGTAGGGGGTTGGACTAGATGATCTCCTGAGGTCCCTTCCAACCCTGAGATTCTATGATTCTATGAGAACCCCCCTCTCCATGCAACTGATGGATCCAAGGGAAAGACAATGTCGATACAACTTGGCACCAGTGGCATCGCAGGAGTTGCCGGAATGACGTTGAGGACAATGTCAGACCGCCATCGGGACTCCGACACCGGATTTGGTTTCAGGGTTGACTCCCTTAGCCTTTCCCATGAGTGGGTATTGCCACAAGGCAGCGGAGGTTTTAAATCAGAGTTTTCCTTCTCCTAGGTGGGCTGCCTTCCAAGGCTAATGAGCCCCACCTGCCTGGATACTAACATGTATCTAAATGTAAAAGAGCATATGTCCGGAACTGCATGGGATGTGCTGCAGCCTCCACTAACAGGGCTTCTTTGGAGCCATCAGTGCAGTTTAAAGCTGCACTTTTATCCTCTAGTAGAAATCCTCCAGGAGAATGGCCATACGAACACAGCCAACCTTCTCCAGGACTGAATTAACCTGGGTCACCTAGGTCCAGGGTATCTGCCCATATTATTTGGTATGAATCTAGCCAGGAGTATAGTTAAGTTAAGTATAAGTTATATGCTGACAAACTGGTGTCATTTTTATGATGAGATGTCAGAGAGGTGGAGTTAAAGGAGGTAGAGAAACCAGTAGGTTAAAATATACTACAACCTCACCTACCATCCCCTCTCTATTTCATCTACGACAACATTCACTCACTAATTTGACTTTCTGGTATGTATTTTACAGCGACATTTACATACTTCTGAATTGAGCCTCATGGCTATACCTACATTAGAGTTTTTCAGACCTATAATTACAATAGGCATCGTTCCATTAAGAGTACCATTAGTGGTGGCTGAGGCCACACAGGGTATACCGACACAGCAGCTGGGAGCATGCTTCCCAGTGTGGGTAATAACCCAGGTACAAACCTGGGCAACTCAGGGTATGTACTTGGGCAGTTAGACCAACCTGCCACCAGTGCAGCCGTTGCCACACTGTTATGTTTAGCATGCTAGCTCGAGCAGAACGAACACCTTTGCCTACCCATACTGATAAGCGTGCTTGCAGCGGCTGCGTGGACATACCCACAGTGGTAAAAATGGCTGAGCCCATTTAAAAGCTGTTTACACTACTGCTACCACCAGTGGAACTACAACCACTGGGAACTGCAGGTCTCAGAATTACTAGCATAGACAAGGCCTGAGAAGGTGATGAGTAGTCTAAGAGGCATATATTATAAATTGATTATAAATAAATCTTTCAAAAATCTGTCATTTAGATGAATAGCCGTATTTGTTTTGTGAGATTTGTTGCATCTGCCCTCACAACACGATACAAATTACTGGATTAACAAATTATAAGTGATTGTATGGTTGTACTCAAATATTCAATTTACTTCAGAAATCCTCCGCCCCCAACCCTCCTCTAAAGTTTGGAATAGCCCCAAGTGTGCAGAGCTAGTTAGACCAAAATCTAATTTGCAGCATATTATATAATGAAAAATGCATACGTGAAGTGTCTTGTTTTGTTCATAACTATGTAATATTGTTCAAGGAGGAAAGCACAGTTTTAAAAATGCTTATCTATTTCTGTACAAAGCCAATTTCAATTATTGGGGGGGGGGGGGGGGAGAACAATAGATACCAGAGAATTAAAATGTATCTGAGTTTTTAGTGTTCTTTTAGAAAATAAATGAATACATACTATGATCTGGCAAATTAAAAGGAACTGGGATAAATAAAATACATCAAAAATTAACTCGTCAAATGTATTCAGGAAAATGTTTTAAAGTGAGCCAAACATTTCAACCAAATTAAATAAAAACTGGGACACTATCTTCACTCAAGGAATTACAAAATATTTGTTTTCATGTTCGAGAGCTATGATTTAAACAAGACATAACTTTTTAATGTTCTCTTAATGTTTTAGTAATGGTCCCGCCTTAAGCTCTGATGCTGCCACAAGCTCTGGAGACAATGGGGTTCTAGAAGAGTGGATCCACCTGTGGGCAATGCAGTGAAGAATCGGGGATAACCAGTGCCCAGTAACACTTACTGACTCAGTTCAGACAGGTTTTCTAGCCCGATTAATACTACAATGATTAATGAGTAATCACTGATTAATGCTATTTATTTTTGCAACTGTAAATTTGCATTAGAGCTTTATTTGTAACCATTAGAATTAGAGTGGTGCAATCCAAAACACAAATTAAAAGACTGTGGTTTCAGTATTAAGATTTATTTGTAGGAATTTACAATACAAACAGTATTATTTCACAGAGTTGAACTGGGCATACAAGATTTTAGTTCAGGAATATTGGACAGTTATGCTAATCTGAGGAAAAACGTAGGGGGAAAAAGTTTTTAATACGTTACTTTTTAAAAAATGACACTTTTGCTCAAAATCAGCTGTTTTGGTTGTTAGTTTTCAATTAATTAGTCTACAGTTTACACTGGTTATTATTTCTACGAAGACAAATGTTATTTAAATCACTCTTTTTAACAATACTAAAGGCTAGATTGTGACTAACCTAAACATGGCCAAGTAAAAGAAACTAAGGATTTCCCCCATACAAACATATCTCCCCCACCTCACACACACCCCTCCTTGTGTGACTGTGTCAGGGCTTCCCAGAGCACAGTTCCTGGTGCTTTGGAGATTGCAGGGCCTTGGGGAGAAGGGGGCAGGGAAGATGGAGAGTAAGCAGAGCCAGACCTCTGCCCCTCCTGATGTGCCAGCCTGTAGGGCTGGTTGGGTGCATGGTGAGGACTATCCTGTACCCTTTAAAGGTCTGTTGCTAATTACTTTAATATCTTCCGCTCCAAACCTGACAGGAGCCATTGAAGGAATTGTGCATCAGAGAGATCTCGTTAACAAACAAACAAAAAACCACACCACCATCTGTGTGTAGCCATGGACCATGTACACCTATGCACCAAACACTACTCAGGCCTGTGTCTGAGCCACAAGCTAGCCCTGGATGATTTTTTTTAAATGGAATATAATCAGAAGGATACTTAAACACTTGAAATTCAAGTATGAATGTGCATTTCCAGTGTTTACTTAATAGACCATGGTATATTCCTGCAGTCCAGGGTAAATCACCCATGAACTACAAAGTCCCTAAGCAGGATTTGATATGATAAACTTCAATGATCCTGAAGGAAATCTGAAAACCATCCCGTCTTACTCCATTTTTTAAAACTGTCTTAACACCATATATATTAAGTTAAATTTGCTCAGTGTTACACATTCTATGGGGCTAAATCCTGAAGTGTTTAGTCAGATTTTACTCATTTCCTATTCAGGCAAAACTCTGAAGATCTAACCTTCAGCAGAAGAGGGCAAAGCTCCATCCAAAATAGAACAATAAGGGAGAAACAGCACATGGAAACCGTCACAATGAGTTATTCCCCAGAGTCCTTTCCTGCAGGCTTTTTCTGTAGTAGAGGAAGATCTGTGTCAATATGTCTTGTCTCCTCTCCATACTTCTACGTAACTGTCATCGTCATTAAGTAGAAATGGTCAGGAATTTGCCATCTAAAATGATTTATTTGGAGAGAAAGTGCAATTTCTGCAAAAATCAGAATTATTCTTGGTAAAACATTGTTTTCCTGACAAAAATCAACATTTTTATGGCAAAATCAGACACAGGATAATTTGTTTAGGATCAGGTTGACATTAGTCTGTTTGCCAGAGGTGCTGCAATGTCTCCTGCAAGATGTAGTTCAGTTGCCTCATGTCCCCATTTTCCCTCTATAGGCTGACCTCCCCATCAAATCTACATCCCTCATGATGCTTTGTAGTCATAGGAATCCTATGGTACATAGTGGAAGTTTTGCTAGAAGGGCAGCTGCAGTACATAAGGGGAGATGTAATTTGGCCAGACAGATGATGCAATTTAATGTCAAACCAAGCTGAACTTAACTGTTTCAATTCAGTTCAGAACCCAAGACAAAATATTTACAAAACAGTTTATTAAACTATTTATTCTGCCAAAATTTTTGATATTTTAGTGTTTTTGTCCTGACTTACACTGAAAACTGCCCAAAATATCCAAATTTCTCACAGGGTAGAAGTTCTGAATTTCAGTCAACTATTCCAGCATAATGAAAAGGGGGAAGGGTATAAAGTAGATCTGAAGTGGCTTGACAATAAATGTATGCAAATATTATTGAAGATAAGAGAAAATCTTTTTTCCCTATCATTTGTGGGGACAATTGTATTTGTGGTAGCTGAAGATTTGTATTTTCCACAGTAACCTGACAAGATGGAGGCCATGTCTATTCTGCAAAATAAAATTGACCTAATTAACATTGGGATACAAGCAGTGCCGTAATTAAGTCATTTGTGTATGTCCACAATACACTCCTGGTGTCAGTGGTGCATGTCCTCGCTAGGAGCGCTTGTGTCAATGCAGAGAGCAGTGCACCATGGGTAAGTATCCCACTGTGCAACTCGCCCCCATCCAGCACAGGGTGTTTTGGGAAGTTTTTGCAATGGCTCATGGGGCCAAAATTAGTCACACTGGGTTACTGGGAGCATGGATTCAACTTCCCATAATGCAGTATTCTGCATCCCATAATTATATCTGCACCAAATAATGTTTCACACTTCTTTTCAAAATCCCACAAACTCTTCTAGCATAAGTAAAAAAAGAGTAAATCAATAGAGGTGTCCTGCAACTTTGGGGGTTCCCTCCCTGTGATTTCAAAGCAAACAGCATACTTACCAGGTCCCTTTCCATGCCTCAGGGTCACCTGTGCTGGACTGCAGGGATTGGATGGAGTAAAAAAAACGCAACAACATGTCCTGGATTGCTGTGTAGCTGGCTCCCCCAGTTGCCTGTCCCCCACACTCCTCCTCCTTGTCCAACACCTCCTCCTCACTGTTGAAGGCATGAACCTCTGATTCAGGATCCTCTGAAGTAACCAAGGGGTTCTGGGAGGGTTTCTGGTGAGGATGGCATGCAGCTTTTTGTAAAAGCAGCAGGTCTGAAACTCCACAGCAGAGTGACTGTTAGCCTCCCTTGCCTTCTGGTACACCTGCCACAGCTCCTTGGCTTTCACATGGCACTGTTGCTGGTCCTTTGTGCATAGGCACTGACTCTGTGGGTGCTCCAGGGCTGGAGCACCCACGGGGAAAATTGGTGGGTGCAGAGCACCCACCGGCAGCTCCCCGCCATCCCTGGGGCCCGCGCCCAGCTCCCCGCCAGCCCCGGGACCCACGGCAAACTCACCTCAGCACCGGGAGACGTTGCGGGCCCCCCCCCGCTGATGCTGGGCGACGTTGCGTCGGTGCCCCGCAACGTTGCCTGGCATCGGGGCCGGGGCCCCGCCCCTGACACTGGGTGTCAGCCCCCACCGGCGCCACCGGAAGTTGGCGCCTATGCTTTCGTGTAGCCCTTCTCCTCCATGGCCTGAGCAATCTGCTCATAGATGTTGAAGTTGCTATGGCTGGATCAGAGCTGTGCCTGCCCAACCTCTTCTCCCCTCAGACTCAGGAGAGCCAGCACCTCCTGTGAATTACAGGCAGGAGCATGTCTGCAGCATGTAGCTGGCGTGGTCAGCTGGGCAGTTGCTAGGTGTGGTCTCCAAACAGAGAAATCAGGAAATGGAATTTCAAAAATATGTGGGGCTTTAAAGGGGATGGGCAGTTCCCTAGCCCGCTGGCTGCTGGGCAGCGGAATTCACAATGCTGACCAGAGTGGTCAGGATGGGGAATTGTGGGGCACATCCTGGCCACTAATAGTCCATATGAGCAATGCTGTGTCTACATTGATTGTGTTGACCTAACTACATCGACCTTCACTCTATGATGCTTGTGGAGGTGAAGATATTAAGATGGCATAACAGGGCAGTTAGGTAAGCAGGAGCAAAATTTAAGTGTAGACACTTCCATAGTTAGAATGACGTAAGCGGTCTTGCGTCAACCTAACTCTGTAGTATAGACTAGGCCAAAGTATAACAACTTAATGCTTTTTAAGCACTCTATTAAGTATGAAAAACAAATTTTGTAGGTGAAAGCTATATTTATCTGAGAAACCTAATGGATGAAGGAAATCTCTGAATTTCCAACTAATCTACAAAAGCGTTCCTCTGCTTGTAATTTTTGTAAACTTTTGCGAGATACCATTAGAGATTGTTTTGATTTTTGTGCCGAGGATCTTTGACTTAAGAAAAAGAAAGCTAAGTGTTGTTCTAATAAAGGCACGGGACCTGGAAGGAGCGGTGGATATTGATCTAATGTTCGAGTCCACAAGGAAAAAAGCTCTACAATTAAAGAAGGTCTACCAGATTTCTATGCATGAGAAGGACCAAGTCCTCAGGCTAAGACAACAGGGATTCTCACATATTTGTGGCTGTTTTGTATTTAATTCTACATGTAGAGAAGTACTTGCACCATCTCCTTTTTTGCTCAGCTGTTTATCTTGACTGATAGCTCCTCAGAATCTCTTTTCTCTTCCCAGTAGATATGAGTGGACAAGTTAATACACTATATGAACCAACTTGAACCTTCACCCCAAACAAGCTCCCTTTTCTTGGGTTCATTACAGTTCAAACAGCATTTTGCAGATGGTTTTTAATTTTCTTATGCCCCTCTGCATATCATGGTTCTGGTTGAGATGGCCTGATCAGTGGAATGTTTCTGATCTGACTGGAAGCCATGTGTGTGTATTATATACATACACACAACTACAAAAGTTTGTATTGATCTAAGAAAAAGTGACAGGCACATGGAAATCTCATGAAAAAAATATATAAGCTACATCTACTGAGTCCATCTCCCTCTCTGGGCTGAACCCTGCAAGGCTCTGAGCACTTCAAATGCCCAGGGGTCATGAAAATCCATTTTATCTGTAGTCATGAACAGTGCTGCCATCCCATTAGAAATCTAAACAGGTATCAGTCTGGCTGTAGGAAGATTCCCTAAAGCAGCTTTAAAATATTTAACTTTCAGCAGAAATAGATGCAAGTGATTTGGCATCAGGAAAAAAAAGTGATAGGCAATAAGTTAATAGCAGAGTCCAAAAATGTGAATAAAATTAAAATAAGATATGGCATGGTACAAGCTTTGTACGATAATTTTTGGTTTTGTTTTAAAATAGGATTGAAAGAGTAGCCAGTATATTTTTCAGATTTTGCCAGTGGACTGGTTTGAGGTCTTCCTATTAAATAATGCCTTTTTTTATAGTATTTATGTGGAAGGGGGCCAAGGGCTGACAATGTTTATTCAATGATTTTTATATTCTTTGTTCTTTACCAGCTGTTGCATTTCCTTTGTTTTGTGAGTTCTTTAAAATCATAGTAATCAACATACCTTGTATCTCAGAGCTTATTCTGTAATTTACTGACATGAGCTAACACCCAAGCTTCTGTACTTCACAATAGCCAATTATAACTGCAATCTATCCAGTGGTAGCCATGGTATCTGCAGGCTTTGCTGGTTGTTCTCTTAGTCTCGGAGCTTAAATAAGCTCAGTCACCAACTCAGATAGTTCAAAATTCGTACTGCTCTAGCTTTTTTAGAGAGATCACACTTTCACTCATTATGGACTGTGGAGCATGGCTGCAGAACCCAGAGGGCTTTGTGCTATGCTAGCTAAGCTTCACAAGCACAGGAATGTATTTTCAGCCCCAAACATATTACAATTTTTGGTTTATTCACACCTATATATTCTGTGCACTTCTACAAAACATGTTGTGTCAGATTAACATTTGTAACCTGGTTCCAAATGATGTATGGGAATGGGAATCAAAATATATTATTCTTGAGTTTGTATCAAAGTCCTAATTTAATAAGAAAGGAAAGGGACCCAATCTACTATTAATTATTGAGTTTACAGTGGCAAACACAATGGGTACAAGGTTCCACTACAAGTCCCTGGTTTTACATGCTTGTAATTTGAAAAAAGTCAACTTTATGGTGAAATCCTCTATTCAATGTTCCTAAAAGATCATAATATGCATACAAAAAAGAATAACCAGACAACAGCATTTTTGGGGGTGCATGGAGGGGGGCCATGAGGGATAAATTAGTAAACATCCGTGTCACAGTCTTTGAAATCATTAAAATATCCATGGCCAGTCCCTGGCACTGTTGATTATTCTGTGATGAATGGGACAATGATGCCTACTCCTGCGTTTCACCCAACAACCCTACTCCCAAAAGCTGCTTCCTTCTGCTTCACTTGTCTCCCAGAAATTTAGGCAGAGATATACCATACCAAAATTGTGTTTGTTTGTTGGGGGGGTGGGGGGGAGAGGGCAGGGCAGCACGGATGCCTGGAAAGCCTTTGAGCTTAGGTCTCTGGACAGTAACAGAGACAACTAGCTTATTACTCATTGGTTCACAGAGAGCACATATAATGATCCCTCTTCTCTGTGATAAAGGAGGTTAAAATGTCACATGCTTACCCACTTGAGCACATGGAATAGGCTTAGTTAATGAAGATCAGAATAAATACCATGTAGCTTCTTTCTTCCAGCTCCTGCAATATGTCCCATCCTAGGCTGAAAATGAAATTTCAGACTGCTCTGTAAAAAAACCTGCTTTTATGTTTTCCCAAGCATGCAACTACTAACCTTTTTACACCCAATATTGACCTTCATTTTCTGGTGACTTGAAAATATTTTGCATGAAACATGCACTGTTCACAGCAGTTCAGTGAACCTGAAAATGGGGACATTTCAAGTGTCTTTAATTTCTTGTCAAATATTTTGCACATCTTTAGTCATGACCCTTTTTGTGCCTTTGTTAACAAATCAAAGTCTTTGAAATGATTGCATGTACAGTAATTAAATGAGTGAAAAAACATGATGCCTAGTGTGTAATAAAAATATAGTTATGGAAATACAATGACAGTCCTCTATTTCTCCACAGAGGAAGCACTGAAAGATAAAAGGAAAACAGAGCTTAATTAATTACCTCCAACACAAGAGAAGTTAATAAAGATATATTTTTAATCATACTGGGCTAGATTGTGCCATTTAGGCACAGGCCTGCACTGGGGGAGAGGATTACAAGGAAACATTCTGCCTCAGAGAAACAGAATATCTTCTGGACATTCCCTGTGGATACTTGCCCTCTGAATATGTGGAGGGCTCTCATGAAGCAGAGTTATGACTGTACCTACTCATTCCCTTTGGACTCTTGCAGTGATTTTCAACCTTTTTTCCATTTGCAGACCCCTACATTTCAAATGGAGGTGCAGACCCTTTGGAATTTCAACGTCTGGTTCACAGACCCCTACCACAAAAGTCTGACCAAAAACTGACTGAACAGAATTCAACTATAAGTGTTGCATGTGCTTGACATGGCATTTGACGCAGCGTGAGAAATGGTTCTAAACTGTGGGCTTCTATGGTAATGACAACACTTCCAGTTTTTGATCTGTAGGTGGGGGTATTCACATACATTTAATTGATCAGAAAAATGGAATGCCTTTTCTTGGATCTGAAACTTATTTTCATAGTCATCTTTTGTGGACCCCTTAGATACAGTCTGCCGACCCCCAGGAGTCCATGGACCACTGGGCTATTGTATGCCCTGCAGGAAGCATGTTAATATCAGGCCTGAGCTCCCTGCCACACCAGGGCAGCAATTCTATCCCTTACATGGCTTCCATGCAAGATGGGGAGACACCTTACTCCCTTCCCCCACCACAGGCTGCCCTTTGTAAAGGCATGTCAGGATCTAGGCAATGAAATTAGAGGATGGTAAAACTAGAAAAACATCAAAATTTTAAGCTGAGCAAGCATTAAAAATATTCCTGGTGAACTAGCTCTCTATCCTCTAAATTATTCTAGACATTTCTGGTCTCCCTGGAACATAGCAGAGCTGTAGCAAATGCTTGGTCACTTTTGCCATTTGCCATTTCTGTCAGTAAAATCAAATAGCCTTCCCTTCTTTCAGAGTAATGAGCTTCCACATGTAATTAGACTTATTCTCTACTAAACAAAGTGCATAATCTAATGATAAAGCATTTAGGGCCCAATTCTGCCACCGTTAGTCATTTTGGATTAGTACCTTACATCATGAGTCATCTTACTGCTGTCAATGAGACTACTCATTCTCATAGACTCAGAGATTGAGGCTCAGGTGATCTTCAGTGGGATTCTGCCTGTTCCTAGAGAAGGGCAACAAAGGTTGACAGGATTATGATGCTCAATAGATGGCTCAGGCAGTGGTGCTATAAGGAGGGCTTTGGGATGTATGGCTACTGGGAGGCATTCATGGACAGAGAACTGTTCTCTCGGGATGGACTTCACCTGAGTAGGGAGGGAAATAGACTTCTAGGATGGAGGCTGGCACAACTGATTAAGAGAGCTTTAAACTAGGACTTTGTGGGAGACGGTTGGGAGATGTCCAGGTAATCTCCACACCATATTTTAACATTGAGAGGGAAGAAAACGAAGTATGAAAGGATATAGCCGGGGGTAGGAGATTCATATCCTGGTGGCAGATTCAGGACCTTAGTAAATCTTAGATTTTTCCAAAATGATTCAGCAATAAGGTGACCTTTAGTTAATTCTTTTTCATCAAGATATAATTTAGGGCTCTTAAGAGCTGCTGATATATAAAGCTGTAACATTCATAGTCACAGCATTACTTTGCCCTAATGTTCCATGATGATTCCCACATTGCCAACACCAGGCTATATTAGCATTTGTAGGCAAAAGAGCCACAGTTACAAGTGTCCACATTTACCTTCAGCCATATGTGATCATTTTATAGTCTCCATACAGAATGGATTTACCCTATAACTAGCAAAATGACAAGCATAACTGAAAATGTTTTCAAAAATCTCCCTAGAAAGATATATACTCGACAGCATTAATATTTGGGGCTAGATTGTGGCTTTCAAGCCACAGCCCCAAAAGATTGTGCCTCAGAACTTTGCAGTTACTTCAATTATTTAAACACAATTTAATCTGGCATTCTAGTATGTTAAATCTATCTTCTGATAAACAAGGACCATGCTGTCATAAATAAATAATAAAGAGATACATGCCACTGCCTAATTCAGTACAAAATATATCCATTTGAAACTGGAATGGCCTCTAGACTTGCAGAATCTTCTGATAGTTTTCAAAGTGCTTTTCAAAAGACAGATTAAAAGACAAATCTGTAGGAGTCAACCAACCATGCATGGTCTCTAGTGACTAGAAAACCAGATAAAGATACATCATAACCATCACCTTGTACAATCATGCATCAGACGATCCAGACATAGCACACATGGGACTTGACCAACTCTACTCTTGCAATATTGGCTCCATTATAATTTATAACAAAACTAGATGAATTCCCTTGTGAGGTAAACGACATTTATTCTTAAAGCCTTAATGATATGTTGCTGGCTATGTATCAAACCCAGAGATGCAAACTGAAGTGTTTGCTGCTGTTCTTTAAATAAAGCAAATAGTCTTGTTGTGAGTGTTGGGGAAAAATAGCACATCCCAAACATAAGGGTTTTAATTGTTGTCTTTGATGCCATGAGGTACTCTAACAGTTTTACTTTGAGGTACAAATGGCCTAGACCTCAATACCAGTATTTGTTCTCTTTGAATTAGATCCTTAAAGTAAATTGGTCTTGCTCTGGGTTCACCTCTGTTTACATGCACACACTATTTGACTTTTTTTTTTACCTCTTTTTTAAAAAAGCCATCTCAAAAATGAAATAGTTAATGTAGTGGAAGTCTGTTTGGGGATGTCTGTCTTAGCCCTGGTCTACACTAGGGAGGGGGGGATCGACCTAAGATACGCAACTTCAGCTACGAGAATAGCATAGCTGAAGTCGACGTATCTTAGGTCTACTTACCTCACGTCCTTTCGGCGCGGGGTCAACTGCTGCCGCTCCCCTGTCGACTCTGCTTCTGCCTCTCGCCGCGGTGGTGTACAGGAGTCAATGGCAGAGCAATCAGGGATCGATTTATCACGTCTACACTATACGTGATAAATCGATCCCCAATAGATCGATCACTACCCGTCAATCCGGTGGATAGTGTAGACGTACCCTTAGAGTCTGTTCACTCTGTCTCTTTTCTGAATTCTTACATCTCTGAATGTACAGGCAATTCTTCCAGAGCAGGTAGGAAGTCTATCCCCTCCGAGTGTTATACCTAACCAGACAATATTTGTATCCTTACTCAACTCTGCATCTGCAGTATAGCTCTTCCCCTGATAACATAGGGGAATTCCCAGACTCTCTCATTACCTCTAGTTTGCTTTTTAAGGAGCTTGGAACTATTTCCATCCCATTCCACTGTATCTATTGTAAAATCAGGTTCACAATAATAGTCATGGTGCAGTCTTCTTATCCCAAATATATTCTTCTTCTGTACAACTGATATTAGACTTATAACTGCAACTCAGTTATAAGCTTAGTCAGGTGAGTGCAGTCCCATTGATTTCAGTGGGGATATTCGTTTGAATAAAGCATTTCTCTATACTTTTTGTATGGTTGATGTGCTCTTAAACTGAAAAAAAGTGTTATGAAAGTGACAATCAACTTTGTTATTTGTCTGGCTGGTCAGTTAGGTTTTTATGTTCACTCTTCATCACAAGCATGCTATGCATATTTACATAGCATGAAGGAACACAGCTATCAGGTGAACTGCAGCTAACATGTGACCTATAAAGGCACTTGTACCCCAGCCTTCGTAATTTTTGTAACATGTTGCTACACCTCAAATCAAAATGCACGTAGCATATTCCTAGTGGAGGAAAGTCCCTCCCAACTATAATTTTGGCAACGTTGATGTGATTAATTAAAAGCTTGCTAACTGCATGCTACTTTGTGAAGTTGTTATCCATTGTCATCTAATGAACATAAGCTAATGATGGAAAGTAGCTAAAAAAGTCACATAATTACTACATTACTGTATGCTCGGTTTTCATTACAGAAACTCTTCCTCCTCCCACCACCCTTTAATATTATTAATAGGATTTCTGGACAATGTTGTAATGAAGTGCAGGAGGATGACTCATTTCTGATATAATGGCCTCAAAAAAAAAATAGGAGACCTCTTCCAAAAGGAAAAGTCATAGAAAACTGAGCAAAGTCTTGATACTAAAATAACTCTCTCCCCCTATTCCTGTCCAGTCTGTAAAAAAACAACACTAAAAATTAAAAGTGTACTTGCTCAAAGATCTTCATGCTAGTAAGTGTTTGATGCAGAGCAGAGGGGTTCATTTTTCAGAAGAGTCATATAGGGGCACGTAATTAAAGGAGAGAGAGGAACTTCACTTAAAAAACAGAAAGCTTTGGAAAATCTGCACCGATGCTAAGAATGGTTTTGTTTTGTTGTTGGTTTAGTATGTGTCAGGGTTAAAATGATCATGAATTTCAAATATTTCACTAATGGGGGAAAAAAAAAAAAAGAGGTCTATTAGCTGTTAGAGATAACTATCTTTCCGATCACTGAAGATTCATTCATTGTTAACCTTCAGTCCTCACCTTAATTTAATGATGTCTGAAAATTTTTTTAGCCAGTAGATAGGGTCAGATGTGCTTGCAGCTTACAGCAAGTGCAGCATTCTGCATCTTGAATATTTAGGTCTCTTTTGTTTGATGCTGAAATAATGTTGAAAAGAGCCCTATCTATTCAAATGTCCTGTAAACAGAAGGGCAGGGGGAGTAAATAGCAATTAAAAACCTGTATTAAAAATTCTGTAGAAGGAACATGCCATTCATTGTCTTGGAAAGCACCATTCTTATTTCATGATGAAAATGCCAAGGATCCCCATTAATGGGATTAAGAACCCATTGGACACTACAGAGTCAGGCTGTTTCTAAGGCACAACACTTCTTTTTATGATTAGCTACAAATTCTGAAAGCTGTTATGTACAGAAGATGTTTGGCACATTTTTGAATGATAGGATATCCTTTTACATACACCAAGTGAAGTAAAGACTGAAGAAATGAAATACAGGAGCAATTTCATACAGTATGTGCAAAACACTTTTCTTTTACTTCAATCTGTCCTCAAACTTGATTTGTTTTCCACAATGGTTCTTCTGACAGAGCTTACACATATTCACTTTCCTTTAAAGTATTAAAATTCATGAAACAGATAATAGTCAGCAAGACCTTGTGGACAGAAGCCTAGACAAGACATTTGCCGCTTTGACAAGTAGTTCTATGCTATTCAATACTGAATGATGCGTGAGAATGCTGCTGTCAGTTTTGTTAGCAGCATACATCATTCTCCCTTATAATCAATATCTCCAATGGCTGATGACTAGTAGGGGACCAGAAGCGTGAGAATATTTAGCTGCTTGTCTTGCCCTATGCTGTCATTTAACTTCATCCTAAAAGCTGCCTTAAGATGTCATTGAACAGAAGTAAGAGGCTACAGACCAGTACCTTGAAATTAGTCTTTCATTTTGATGTTATTTTTATCTTGGATGTAAGGCAACATATTGTCACTATACTGACAACTAAGAGCCTAGTGACCTCCTTATGCCAGTAATCCTTTCAGATTTCTATTTTGGTCTTCAGCAAAAATATATATATATTTTACATCTGTCCTGCACAGGCAGTAGGACATAATCTGAACCTTTTTATATACATATGCTAAATGACATTGGGTAACTTCCAACTATTCTTAGTAACCATGTATAAGAACTTTTCCTACACTTAATTTTGTTACTGTTTTCACTGATGCTGTTCTGTTCTCTATTTGTGGGACAGCTGTTTACTTTCTGTGAGAACTGTATCTCTGAATCCATAAAAATCAGTGTTCCCCAATTCTAGTACAATTGTTTTACTTAAGGATTTAAAATTATACCACAGAAGTGCCAAACACTGAGAATTCTAATTCATAATGTGTTCACAACCATAGATACTTAAAGATTCTGAATATAGCTGCTATAATAGGAAATGCTTTGCTTATTGTATTAAAAGCTAAATCTAAACACTTGGTACCAGATTATCTCCTCCAATGGAAAAACTGATTTGAAGTGGTTCCCCCCTCATAGATTTCCTCACCTATCAATCCATGAGTGGAAGTTTTCCCTTGTGCAATACGAAACAGGATATGTTGACAAATCTTATGGATTCCCCAGAAATCTGTTGGAGACTAACTCCATCCATGCAGAGGGCTTATGCCTCTCAAGTTGGCTGTAGACCAAGGGTGGGCAACATTTTTTGCGAGGGGGCCACTCCATGAATTTTGGTAAGTTGTCAAAGGCCGCACATTTCTACTATATGAAAGGATGTGGTGTGGAGTCTAGGAGGGAGTTTGGGTGGAGGAGGGAGCTCTGGGATGGAGCAGAGTGTTGGGGTGCAGGAGAGGGTGAGGGGTGGGCTCTGGGAGGGAGTTTGGCACAGGAGCGGGCTCCAGGATGGGGCAGGTGGTTGGGGTGCAGGAGAAGGTGCAAGGTGGATTCTCTGGCCAGGAGGCGATTACCACAGGCCGCTCCCGGTCAGTGGTGCACCAGGGCTCAGGCAGGCTGCCTGCATGCCATTGCCCCATGCTGCTCCTGGAAGCGGCTGCAGCTGGCTGCACCTGGCACATCTCTGTGCAACCCTTGGGGGGGGGGGGGGAAGGAGGAAGCAGGTCTCTGTGTGCTGCCTGCACCCACAGGTGCTGCCCCCACAGCTCTGATTGGCTGGTTTCCAGACAATGGGAACTGTGAAGATGGTGCTGGGGGCTGGGGCAGCATGCAGAGCCACCTCTTCCTCCCACCCCACCCCCTCCACCAGGGGTGTGCAGAAACATGCCAGGAGCAGCCAGCCGCTTTTGGGAGCAGTGTGGGCCACAGTAGGCAGGCAGGCAGCCTGCCTGAGCACCCCGCTGCACTGCGGGACTTTTAGTGGCCCGGACTCAGATTGTGAGGGGGAAGAGGAGGCCGGACAGAAATATTAGTCATGGTGGGCTGGACAGAAATGTTAGATGGGCCAGATCCAGCCCATGGGCTGCATTTTGCCCACCCCTGCTGTAGACTGATGGCCACCCACCAGTGCAGCTGAGGCCTGGTTTATACTACAAAGTTAGGTCAGCATAAGCTGCTTTGCATCAACCTCGTTGTGCATGCATCTACACTTAAAATTTGTCATCTAGTGATGTAAGCTTGCCTTCCATTATGCCAACATAGACCATCCCCTCCCTGAGTGGCATTGAGCCATGGTCAATATATCGAAGACACTGCAGCACAAATGTAGACATCGCATTACCTATCTCAACCCTACTAGCCACTCTCTCAATGCCCAACATTGAACACTCTGGTCACACTTGTGAATTGCACTGCCCAGGGGTCAGAGACCAGAAGCTCCATCCCCTTTAAAACCCTGTGAATTTTTGAAATACCTTTTCCCGATTGCCCATCTTGGCAAGCACACCTAGCAGCTCTCCATTGTTGCGTGCAACTTCCCAGATGACCATGCCAGCTACATGCTGCCAGTATGCTCAGACCTGGAATAGACAGGAGATATTAGATCTCCTAGCCCGTGAGGAGAGGAGATTGTGGAAGCCCAACTATGGAGTTGCTGTAGAAATGTGGAGATTGCATGGGGGATGCTGGTGAAGGGAAGGTGAGACTCCACCACAGTCCAGTCACTCCTGGTAATGGAGATGCAAGATGCCAGATGAGATTTGCACCCTTGGCTATCTGCCCATGGTGAACCACACTGTGCATCAAAACAAGCTATCCTGGTGAGTATGCGCAACACCAGTGCAAGGAGCCAAGAATGCATGTGCACAAAGAATATTCTAATGATAGCAGCTTTATGCCGTCTTGACTTGTATTGGAAAGGGTTTATAGTAAAAGCATTCTAGTCTTCGACAAACTCACTTTGAATTATCAAATCATTCAAGTAGCTAACCAATAATAATTAGGGCAGTGGCATTTTTTCCAAAGCTGGAGCCATTCTTCTCCCTCAACTTTCTAGCTTCTCATCAAATTTCAATATTTTGATATTTCTAGAATTTATTTTGTTTTCTCCTTCCTTCTCTTCCTCCTCCTCCAATCCCCATCCATTTTGCTACTGAATGAAATAGAATGAGCAGCGTCCAAGTTTTGTTTTCCCCTGACTGCATCATCTCTCCTTTCATTTTTTCCTTTTGACACTTCGTACTGTTTCAAAAGGTGAAGAGGTTTCGAAAAGTTGCAAAAACATGAGATAGACAGACTCACCCAAATCCTGGACATCATTCATCTGCAAATGGAAAAAGTTATAAAAGGGAAGGGACAAAATGTTGAAGGACAGAGATAACCAAAAAAAGGAAATACTGGAAACAAATTTCAGAAAATATTTTACAAAATATTAATTTTTAAAAGTATTTTATTTAAGAAAAAAGTATTTAATTTTTATGTATGTGTTTGTTTAAACCATTTCCAGTAAATATAATTTTCTGCATCTAAGACAGGAAAACCTTTGCAGAATATTTGGGTCCTGATCTTGCAAACACTTACACATGTGCTAACTTTATTACTTTCAATAGTCCCACTGAATTCAATGGAACCACTAATAGTAGTGAAATTAAACACATTCACAAGTGTCTGCAGGATGAGGGCCTGAGGAAGCAAACAACATTATCTACCTGAGACAGTGCATTCATTAGATATTTTATGATTAGAGCATGAAAAAAATTCATGATTCACCCCTTTAAATATTTGCATATACATTAAAGGATAAAACTTCAGTTTGTGTCCCTGAAATTTCACCTATCTTGTTTATTCAGACCCTGCTCAAATATTTTTGTACAATTTAATTAAGATTCTCAGTTATGGACAAATTTAATTAGGAATATCATCAGTCATGAAGTAGTTTAGTTTATAATTTAATTCTGTTTAGAGAAACAAAACATAACCTTTACATCAGTGAAGACTGCATGCATTTTTGATTTCCTGATTCTACAACATACCTACAAAATCTAAAAGTGCATCTAAAATTACCCAATGTGGTACAATTTGTCCAGAGACCTGTTTGCTTTTCAGCAATCAGGGAACAATCATTAGAGCCTTTTCACAAGATAATGCATATACATTTTAGATACAACCTCTAATACACTAATTGGACAGTAAATGTCAAGATCTAATTTATTTCCTTTTTAAAATAGAGAAAAACAAGGCAGCCTTACACACTCAGAAACAGGTGGTTACCTTTTATGTAAGTAAACAATGATGGGCTAATATTTTCCACCTTTCATATAAATCTAAAACTGACACATCTGTGGATACAAGGAATGATTAAGGCCCTGATGTAATAGTAGGCCTTAAGCATGTACCTAATTTTAAGCACTTGAATAGTCCAAATGACTTCAAGTTAATTAATGTTAGGCATGTGCAAAAGCACCTTGCTGAAATAGGGCCTAGAACAATAATTCCTTCATGACCAATGGCATCTAACACTCCAGTGACTCAGCGATAAAGAAATCTGTGCATAGACTACTAAAATAAGAAAACATGAGAAATAAGTAATTTATCTTGGGGAAAGTACGTGTGCCTCATTATATTCTTGTCACTGCTTACACATTACATAGGATGGACCAAGGGCTTTAGAATTGTCACTACTAATCAAGGCCCCATGTGCTCCACAGCACAATGGGATAAAAAGCTGTGGCAAACGTGCTCAATTCTGGTATTGTGTGAAAATGCCAGAGTCATGGTATGTAATCACAGCATCCATGGGGCCTCAAGTGAGATAACTGGGGTAGTTCACTGTTTCGGGGTCTTTGCAATCTTAGTTGGGTATCACTTTACACTCAGTTCACATTTTCTAAGGGCTTGTCTGTATAGAGTGTAAACCTACAGTGAACTAGCTTGCTATGCACTAATTGTCTGTGTTCAGCAGTAGATCAAAGCACTCTGTGGACATTCCAGTGCATGGTAGCACGGTCCACATGGACAGTTAGTGCTCAGCAGGCTGGTGATCTGTAGATTTTCACCTTATCTTACTGCTAATTAAACTCTTTATATGGACAAACCCTAAATTCTCTCTCCATACATAAAGACTAGACAATTATTTTTAATTGAAAAGCTGAGATTCTAGAACACAATTCTGTAGGAAAGGACAAGCTGTGTGACTAATTCCACATATGGGACCTGTTAATACTAGCAATGTAGGGATCTGACCAGATCTTTGTATGAAAACTGATATATTTTGATTAAGATATGCCATCACAATGTCCCATGGATGTAATTTGGTTGCCTCATGTTCCCCGTTAACCTCTGTGGGCCAGGGTCCCAAATGAGGCTTGATCTCCTATTATGCACCATGACCATTATTCTCACCACCAAACAAGAGTGTGGTGCATCAGGAGAGAGATTCTCTGAGCAGAGATCCCAACTGACAAAGGAGAATGGGAACATAAGGTATACAAACAACACCTCCCATGAAGTACCATGGAAGCATTTTCAAATCAAAATCTTACAGATTCAGCTAAAATAGTGGGTTTAAATTTTTCAAATGACAAAAAAAATCAAGTTTTCTGTGAAAAAATGCCAGTGAAAATGTTGGGTTTTTTTAAATAATATTTTCTGAAGAAAAATTTCTGACCAGCTCTAGTTCAGGCATTCAGATCAAGATTCTAAATTAGTGTAAATTGGTGTAGCACTATTGAAGTCAATGACACTACACCGATTGACATTAAGGCCAGCTACTCAGCTGGTGTAAAGCATACACATTCCAAATAGATGAGCCTTGCATTTCATTTACACTGCAAAGGAAGACTTAAGGACTAGCCATTTTAGATTATAGGGATTCTATCCACTTAACCATCCTGTCTGTTAAGAGAGAGCATGAAATCTCCTATTCCATTTTCTTGTAGTGTTTACTTACAGACCTGGGATGTTTACATTTGTTACCACTTCTTAAATACATGGCTCTAACCCCACCTGATTCACCACCTTTAGACCCAGGCAGGTATCTGTCTGTGTTTGACTATATTGGAAATTAAATACATTTTCACTGTTATGGCCCTCTCTTGATGGGCAAAAAGGATGTGTTTTTCAAACGTGTTCCTCCCATTGGCCAAAACAGACAGCTAACCCATCTTCAAATGCGTTAGCCTGCATCTTAACACAGTGAAGGCCTTTTCAGTGATGTGAAACTAACTTGATTGAGCTAACATGATTGGCTAAAAGGGTGTGTATTTCAATCAAGGTAGAGCACACAATGAATAAAAAGACACTAGACTCCTTGCCTCTCTCAGTATTTTTTTCCCCCCACAGGAACAGGCTCAATACCTCTGATAGTGATTGCAGATGATGTGCCTCTAACCAACTGTGAAGAAATAAATATTTATATTTTAAGCCAGTAGCTGAATACTGATTACCTCCTGAATGCTGAAGTGGAAGTCACGGGGTGTTCACAGAATCATAGAAATGGAGTTCTGGAAGGGACATCAAAAAAATCATCGCATCCATTCCCTAGCATTGAGGAAGGACCAAGTACACCTACACCATCCCCATCAGATGTTTGTCTAACCTGTTCTTAAAAACCTCTAATGATAGAGATTCCATAAACTCCCTTGGAAGTCTATTCCAGTGTTGAACTATCCTTATAGTTAGAAAGTTTTTCCTTCAGTGAACATAGAGACCAGGTGATCACCACACTCTTTATAAAAGTGTTTAACATATTTAAAGGCTGTTACCAGGTACCCACTCAGTCTTATTTCCTCAAAAGTAAGCATACACTTTTTAAAACCTCTCTTCATAGATGAGGTTTTCTAAGCTTTTTATCATTTTTGTTGTTGTCCTGGGGAATCTCTCCAGTTTGTCCATATCATTCTTAAATAGCTGCACCCAGAACTGGCCATAGTACTCCAGCTGAGGCCTCATCAGTGCTAAGTGGAGTGGGACAGTTACCTCCCAGGTCTTAGGCCTGGTCCACACTGGCGGGGTGTGGGGGGGTGGTCGATCTAAGATACGTGAATAACGTAGCAGAAGTCGAATATCTTAGATCAATTTTTAAAAGTACTTACTGCAGTCCACACGGCAGCAAGCAGACTCCCCCGTTGACACCGCTTACTCCTCGCGTGGAGCTGGAGTTCCGGTGTCGACGGGGAGCACTTCTGGGATCGATTTATCACGTCTAGATGAGACGTGATAAATCGATCCCAGAACATTGATCGCTACCCGCCGAATCGGGCGGGTAGTGTGGATGTAGCCTAAGATGCACTTCTGTTAATACAATTGAGAATGACATTAGCCTTTTTTGCAACTGCATCACATCATTGGCTCATGTTCAATTTGCTAGTAACAGAGACATTTTGTTCTTTTGATTTCTGGGCTCAGGGTTGACCATCCTTGTCCACGATTTTGAGATTTAGCCAATTATTTAACTGCCTCAAGGTAACCTTGTCCAAGGATATCAGTGATACGGGACAGACAGGGGTATGTGGCTAAGAGACATTGCAGTGGAAGAGGCAGGAGAGAGATTGTGATGCACTGTGGGAAGGTAGAAGGAGACAGAGAAAGGGAATCTGGGAAGAGAGAATGGAAGTGTAGGAGAAAGAAAGGGGGAAAAGACAAACTGAAAAGATCTAATTATCTAAAAATCTTAAAGTGGAAATGGAAACAAAAGAAGGAAACAGGAAGGTAAGAGAAAAAGCAAATTAAGACAATATATGGATAAAATCAGTTATTCATTGAATACTTGCATCTCAGTGTATTGCTCTGGCAGAAAATGTGGTGAAGAAAACAATGTATTTTAACTTTGAGAGAAAAGGTGGATGAGGTTCTCTGTTACTGGATCAACGTCCGTGGTGAAAGAAACTCAAGATTACACAGTCTTCCTGAGACCTATTAAAGATACTGCCTCACCCACCTTATCTCCCCAATAGCCTGGGACCAAAACAGCTACAACATATTCTATCTTATGCTCTTTACACAACAAAAGTTATATGAATGGACCCTACTGTGCCTGTGTAGTTCAAAGAATCACATTTACTAACTTTACACAATATACAATATCTAGCTACATATATACACTGCTGCTGTGGTAGGGTTCTAAAACATAGCAGACAATAAGGGCCACTAGAGGGCTCACCCATTTTTAAAGTGATACTACCCAGTTCTTATACGCTACAGAGCAGGAGTCAATTTGGAGCCTTGGCAATGTTAGGTGAGGGGTCAATATTGGTTTCATGCAAGGAGAGCATTGTGCATCTGACTGTAAGACTTGGGGTGGAGGCAGGTAAAATAGGTCTTTAGCTTATTTCTGATCATGGCCCAAGGATGGGCCCCCCCTCAATTCACATACTTGAACTGACCTATCATTTCCATCTCTACCATGCCTGATTATTTCACTGATCTATTTTGTCATTGCATTTCTGATATCTTTACTCCTGAAATAACTGGTACCAGACAGGAAACCATGGACAGATTTTTTTTTTTGCACAAAGTGTGTTACAGTTTTATTCTTGCTATGCACTAGCTACAAAAAGGTTGTGGGGTCAGCATTGCAAGTTTTCATATTTGCCAGATCTGCAAAGATATTTAGGCACTTACCTGTTTACATGTCTAAGTCCACCATTAAGATGCTACTGATGTTCTCAAAACCACTGTTCAGCTGCCACTCAACTTCATAGGTGTTTGAGTCCCCAGGCACCTAAGTTTCCATCTGTCTGAATTTGCAAAGCTACCCAAGTGCTGCCACTGCCCCACACCTAATAAGCTGCTCAGAGCCCTAGTTCAAGACAAACACTGGATGCCCTGAAGTGAGATTCTCACACTAGGTTGGGGAATACCTACCTCACCAGTGGGGCCCAGCCCCATAAAATCCTCAGAGTGTGTCTCAGACCTGTCCAAAAAAAAAAAAAAAGGCATCTGGGTGTGAGCAGGTCAGGGATTTGTGTGAATGGTTATGGTATTTCGCTAGAATGTAGGAGGCCCAAGTTCAAATTCCTGATTTGGAGAACAGTTGAACCCAGGTCTCCCATGTGCCAGGGGAGTGCCCTAACCACTGGGCTATTGGCTATTCTCTGTCACAATACCACAGCTCAGGATCCCAAATGACTGGAGGTTCCTATCAGTGGGACTTAGGTGCCTAAATACCTGTGAGGATCTGGGCCAAAGCCCCACCCCTTTGCTCTGACTGTCACTCCTGGATAGCTTATGTGGATTCCTACTTAGCTTCTGAGGATAATAAGAACATAAAAGCAGCCATACAGGGTCAGACCAGTGGTCCATCTAGCCCAGTATCCTGTCTTCCGACAGTGGCCAATGTCAGGTGCCCCAGAGGGAATGAACAGAATGGGTAATCATGAAGTGACACCTTCCTTAAGCAACTAACTCTCCCCCATGCAATGCATAGGAACCTGGGCACTTAACTCAGGGATGAGGATTCCATCAGCTGGCAGCAGGAGCAAGCCAGAATTTTCCTAAGGAGTAGGCCCAGGGAAAGGACCCTTCTCCATCCCTCAGTGGACAAAATAGTGGGGCCCTGGATGCCATGTGGACATGGGTTGACTCATGGCTTGCAGAGGGCAGAGCCAGTTGCAGGCAGGTTTGGAGGGCTGGTTCCAGGAAAGGAAGTGCTGGGATGTGCCAAGCCCAGTCCTCCATTGCCAGGGTCAGGCTCAGCCCAGAGAGTTTAGGGGGTGGGGTACTGTGCAGCCCCCCATGGACCCCCAGCATCCCAATTCCTCATGGAAAGCCTCAGCATCCAGACTGCAGTCCCCCTCCCTGTTGCTGCTCTGACCAGGGAAGGAGGCTAGGGAAGTGCCAGGGCTTCCCTTCTCAGCCATAGTGCCAGGACTCTAGCAGGGGCTCCCCTGTTGGGAAGGGATACAGGACCCAGCATGTTTCCTCCTGTCTGGGTGGCAAGTTCCGGACACAAGGCTGCCCTGTGCTGCTGTCTCAGGCATGGGTGGGAGGGGAGGCAGCAGCTGCTGGGTCTCCACTTCTTCCTCCACCACCCTCATTACACCCCTTATTGGCAGAGTGCCTATGGGCTGTGCATTTCAATGCACAAGTACCTTTGTGGATCTGGCCCCAAATGCTTCCTGTCTCGATGCTTACCGGAACTACAACCAATGCAGATAATACACAGTCAAAGTGTTTAAATGCCATGGGTTCTCCAAGAAGATGAGTGGAGAATTTTTCTTCCATTATATTGATGTGTTGAATTAGTTTTATTCTGTTAAGTGATTCATATATTAGGACAAAATCTGCCAGCGCTTTAGCATGAGTCACAGGAAGCATTTACAACATAAATTAAATTGTTTTAAGTGGTAAAACTCATCTTATCCAGGGATCAAAATCCACCCAAATTGTAAACTAGCCCTTTAGTCATATTCCAGATACTTTTGCAAACTGAACAAGATCATACTAGTAGAAACACTGCACCTCTACTAAAAGAAACCACCAACTGGTCTTTTGTTTTGACTGATGAACACACATGGAAGGAAAATAATCTCCTCGTTCTTTCTTTAAATATGAAGGGTAAGATCCTTACACCCTCCCTCCCTACAAACACACTCCAGTCCCTTACCTCAAGTAAAAGGGCAGGAATGTCCCTCAAAGTCCCATATCTGGTTGTGGGAAATTTTCCTACCTTAAGCACTGCAGTAGACAGTCCTAAGTCTCCCTCCAAGGATTCCTGCACAAGCACTGGTACAGAGGATGTACCTGGGGAGGGAGGGCATTGTGGGATTGGGGGCCACCACATGCAACACCGCAGATATTCCAGGATTTCCTGTAGGCCATAGGGCAGCCTGGGCAGGTTCCTGTAACAGTAGAAAGGCCCCCAAGGCTAAATTATTTTGAGGGCCTCTACAGCAGCCCAGGATCAGGAAGGTATAGGAGTGGTTAAAAGCCACCATAGTCCCCTCCCCCCATCCTTTCCAATGTGTTTCAATCACTTCACAGAACATCACCACAAATCAGAATAACACACTTTCAATCAAACAGATCTATCTATCTGAGAGCAGACAATTTCAGCCTAGTACATCAATGGGGGAATTCTTCTATATAAACTATACTATTATTGTTTTATCTATTTTCACCAGGGCTGCAAATTATCTAGTTAGTCTTTACTAAGTGATACAGTTAGGAAAGATTATTTAGTGATCCTTTCAAACTAATTGACTAGCTTGTTTCAACAACAAAACTTTTCTACTCTAGCAGGGGTCTATCCTTTCAAGAAGTGATAACAAAAAGTACGGTCTGTAGCACACCAGGGTGCCCCTCTCTTTCAATCTACCTCTTTCGGAGTTATTATAATACTTGAACCCAACACGAGCACCATCTCCCTGTAATTGAAGCATTTGCAAACTTCTCAGTTCCCTTTCTTGTATAGAACAAGCTAGCCTAGGTCCATCGAGCAGTGGAGAATTCACTTGTTGCAGAAACAGCACAAGCTGAGTTGCTTTGACTGGGTAGTAATTTTAAAGAAAAAAGCATAACATGCTTTGTTGAAGTTATGTTATTTCTATATTAATAGGAAAAGTTTCAGACAACATTTCTATTACATGTTAAGAGACTTATTTCTTGTCTTAGATACATTCAAATAACCTATGGCATTGACATGGTAGAACATAGTAATTTAATATCTAATTTTCAACCCTCATCCACCTTTTTCTAGATATATAATCTGTATGTTTTATAGGAAAAAAATAAATTGTAAAAGTCCTGTCTGAACCAAGGATCAAACTTTCAATGGAGGAAAAACATAATGGAGCACATACTTAACATAATGCTGCTGAATGTTTTATATGCAAATTGGTTGGAGCACATTATGCTCTACAAAGCTTTTCATAGTTTAGATAGTGTCAAGAGTTTTTACAATCAATGAAATCTGTTTTCTGCTCTGCTTAATTGACTAAACTGAATGCCTCAACTGTAATGGCTGCACTGCACATTAAGTGGTGAGGACCAATGTCTGGCTTGCAGGAAAAGGTGTGTGCCCTTTAAAGGGCTAGATAGAGAGTGACTTGCCATGGCAGCTTCAGGCTAGGCCAGCAGCTGACCCATCCTCCTGCCCCCAGGTGACTGGAATAGAGGAGAGACTATTTAGATAGATCAGGGTGCAGGATACTTGAGGCTGATTTAAAGATCCATTCAGATGCTTCACGAGGTATGGGTTTTGGAGTACTTTACCAAGGCAGGTGGTGTGCTCAGAAAACACCCTCCATCTGGATACAAAAGGGGATAGTGAAGGATATAACATTTCTGGACTTCTCCCCCCTCCAGTTGTAGTTGCAGAGGTCATTTGGAGAATGAAGTTTGCTAATAAAAAGGATGTTTCTGGTGTGACAACATGGTAGTGGTACATGGTATCAATCAGCCCTTCAGACCACACAGGTTATACATTTCAAGAGAGCATTTGTACTACAATGTTTAAGCTTCAATATTTTGTCTCTTCCAAACATGTGTCCGGGGTCAATAATGACAGACGCATGGTCTCCTTTTCAGATGGACAAAATTCAGGAGCTGGCACTAGGATCCAGCAAGGATCCTGAACGGATGCCACTATCCCTATGGAGCCTTGGCATATGATGGCTGTCAGTGTGGCACAGAGATCAGTGGGGCACAGAGATCAGTGGCTCCGAGAACATTGCTGCATTATGAGAGAAGTTTTAATGATTTTGTGCTGTTTCAGGAGTGGGACGGTGTGTCACTGATATGGCCCATTATGGAGGAACGGGTGCTGCAGTACATGGCAACATTAACAACCCAGTCATCCCGGATGACTGGAAAAAAGCTAATGTAGTGCCCATCTTTTAAAAAGGGAAGAAGGAAGATCTGGGGAACTACAGGCCAGTCAGTCTCACCTCAGTCCCTGGAAAAATCATGGAACTGGTCCTCAAGGAATCAATTCTGAACCGCTTAAAGGAGGGGAAAGTGATCAGAAACAGTCAGCATGGATTCACCAAGGGCAAGTCATGCCTGACTAACCTAATTGCCTTCTATGATGAGATAACTGGCTCTGTGGATGAGGGGAAAGCAGTGGATGCGCTATTTCTTGACTTTAGCAAAGCTTTTGATACAGTCTCCCACAGTATTCTTGCCAGCAAGTTAAAGAAGTATGGGCTGGAGGAATGGACGGTAAGGTGGATAGAAAACTGGCTAGATGGTCGGGCTCAACGGGTAGTGATCAATGGTTCCATGTCTAGTTGGCAGCTGGTATCAAGTGGAGTGCCCCAAGGGTTGGTGCTGGGGCCGGTTTTGTTCAATATCTTCATTAACGATCTGGAGGATGGTGTGGACTGCACCCTTAGCAAGTTTGCAGATGACACTAAACTGGGAGGAGTGGTTGATACCCTGGAGGGTAGAGATAGGATACAGAGGGACCTAGACAAATTAGAGGATTGGGCCAAAAGAAATCTGATGAGGTTCAACAAGGACAAATGCAGAGTCCTGCACTTAGGACGGAAGAATCCCATGCACTGCTACAGACTAGGGACCGAATGGCTGGGCAGCAGTTCTGCAGAAAAGGACCTAGGGGTTAGTGGATGAAAAGCTGAATATGAGTCAACAGCGTGCCCTTGTTGCCAAGAAGGCTAATGGCATTTTGGGTTGTATAAGTAGGGGCATTTCCAGCAGATCGAGGGACGTGATTATTCCCCTCTATTCGGCACTGGTGAGGCCTCATTTGGAATACTGTGCCCAGTTTTGGGCCCCACACTATAAGAAGGATGTGGATAAATTGGAAAGAGTCCAGCGGAGGGCAACAAAAATGATTAGGGGACTGGAGCACATGACTTATGAGGAGAGGCTGAGGGAACTGGGATTGTTTAGCCTGCAGAAGAGAAGAATGAGGGGGGATTTGATAGCTGCTTTCAACTACCTGAAAGGGGGTTCCAAAGAGGATGGATCTAGACTGTTCTCAGTGGTAGAAGATGACAGAACAAGGAGTAAGGGTCTCAAGTTGCAGAGGGGGAAGTTTAGGTTGGATATTAGGAAAAACTTTTTCACTAGTAGGGTGGTGAAGCACTGGAATGGGTTACCTAGGGAGGTGGGGGAATCTCCTTCCTTAGAGGTTTTTAAGGTCAGGCTTGACAAAGCCCTGGCTGGGATGATTTAGTTGGGTTTGGTCCTGCTTTGAGCAGGGGGTTGGACTGGATGACCTCCTGAGGTCCCTTCCAACCCTGAGATTCTATGAACTGGTGTCAACCATCTCCACTTGCCTACTGATTTGTCAGTAGGCTGAATGGTTGCCCAGATCCTTGTAGTGGGTTTTCAGTTTGGAAGTTTCTAGTGGGCTGGCCTCAGAGCACCAGCCCTGTGAAGGATACACATCATCCCCATCACTGTTAATATAAAATAGGGATCTGGTGCAGATCCTAGAGCCCATAAGCCATTGTGGACTATAGGTGGCTTTATTCAGGGCAACATTAATGGTGATGGGTTTTTTTGGAGCTTTTAGGATCAGTGAACTAGAACCTGGTTCCTCTAGGGACTGTTCTGGAAGGGCTTTGGAACTGAAGGATATACACTGGGAAGGGAGATCAGGGATATTAATCTTAAGGGGATCAAAGATGAAGGAAACTGGGGTGAATCCATTATTCTACAGAGGGTGGCAAACCCAGCATCTGCCCTGGGGAGAGTGTGCGGGCATACATGTCAATAAGGCCAGGGAGGGATGCGGTCCCCTCTTAATTTACAGTGATGGGAGTCCTTTAACAACATAGTTTTTCACACTTTTCAGAGATGGACTGATGAGACTGGGACTTTCAGCACATGAATTTGATTTCCTCTCATTCAGGATCAGGATGGCCACTGCAGCAGCCCAGCCATTCAGGTACTGCCATTCAGGCAGTTGGCATTCTGATGCCAACAGAATGCACAAGAGACCCCAGGTAGGGAATCAGTGTTAGTTTTCCTTTGTGTTTTCATTCCTAGTGCTGGCAGATTGGCCAGGCAGATGGTGGTGTGGATCTGTGGGCACAGTATTGTTTACTGGGAGTACAGGTGGGCTTCTAGGCTGTCTGGAGGAACATAGCAGGGCCTCAGTGGAAGCAGTCCTGAGTCAGCATGGGAGGAGGGGTAGGTTATGGGGCCAGCTGTTGCCCCTCCATGGTGGCATGTGAGCCATCACCCAATATGATAGTGGTTCACCTTGGGGGAAATGGTTGAGGAATAGGTAAGAGGACTTGGGGCAGATCCTGGCATTTCTCCAAGGAGTAAAAATTTTTTGGTTACACCTGGTGCAATAAAGGGTGTGGCAGGGAGCTCTGAAGCCCTCTCGGGTCAATAAGGGTAGGAGGTATGTGAGCAGGGAGGTGGCCAAACTCATAGGTGGCATGGGCAGCTGGTGTTGAAAATTTCTCTTCCAGATATAGCATTCAGCACACCAGAATTATTCAGGGAGGATGGTGTCCCCACCTGCCAGACTTGGGATGGGAGCGGACACATTTTTGGCTGAAACTAAAGAGGGCATTAATAGATGTCTGGAAACTGGATATGTATTAGGGTTGGGGGTGGTGGCAAATCTAATCGCTGGCACCTCCTTGTGGCAATTGTTCAGTGCAGGTACTCCACAGGGAAGGGATATGTGATCAGATAAAATGGATTGGCAAGAGATTTAAAGGCGGTATTCTTTAAATGAGCAGAAACAGGGAGCATTTGGGGCTCCTATAAGTGGTACGGCAGGGACTCAACTCCCTATTCTCCCTCATTTGAGGGGTGGTGGTGACGTCCGAGCAGCAGGTGGTCTGGGGACAAAGATGGGTAAAAGGGGAGGACTGATAGCAACCCCACCTCCCCCAACTATATGTTAAAGATTAGGGAATTACTAGCACTGTACATTTCTGTCTGCTGGGTACTCCCTGAAATTTAGGAATAACACTGCAGCCTAATTAAAATCACACCCAGTGTCTCCTGTTCTTCCAGCATAGCCAGACACTGAGTCACTGGAATCAGGGCTGGTATTCCATTTTCTTATTAGCAGGAGCAGTGGCAGATTAGCCACTGGGGCCCATACCCAGAGGCCCTGACTAACTGGGGGATCCTGAAAAATTTGCTGCTGGGTGACAGAATCCCAGAGCCCTGGCCGCCAGGCAGGGGAAGCCCCCAGCACTGTCTGACCCTGTCCCTGGCAGAAGCGAGAGGGGAAGAACCCACACCCAATCCCGCTCTCCAGCGGAAGTGCCAGGCGGATGGGGCAGGAGAAGCCCCAATCCTGGTCCCCCATCAGGTTTTATCTCGTATCTGTGCCAAAGCTTAAGAATGATGGCAGATATCAGAGGACCAGAAACCACCAGGAATTAAACAAATCCTGCATGAGTTACACACCAGTGAGAATCCAGACTAGAATAGTAAATTATTACACACACACAGAATAAATATAACAGAATACTGTGTAAGTCCCTGCATATTGATTTCACTGATGCCATTGTCATTTTCTGTGAAAGTTTCTTACTGATAAACTGCAGCTTGATGGAAAGATAGTAAATATAGATATAGATACCAAGTGAATCACCTTACGTTCAAACAGGCAAGGAAAAATATATGGAGAAAAAAACTCTGTAGTCGCAAGGCTCTTGTTTAAACAGTGAAACAAACATGATGGGCTTCACAACCTCTTTCCCTTGGATCGGAGACAGACTGACAACCAAAAATAAAAAGGAGCTAACCTGACTGATATTCTGAGTTTAACAGGCTGGTGAGTTGCATGTTTTATCGCTATCTTTCAGATATTTAACATTGTATGTTATTTATGTATATGCTCAATACTTTTTACAAAATCGCAGAAAACTTAAATGGAAGGAATGAAAAAATTGAGTAGGAGTGCTGCCAATGGCTATATTTAATGCTTTCAAAATAAGATGAATCTGGAAAGGTAATCCGCTGTGCCAAAATGTTAAAGGAAACTATAAAAATTCTTTGGTGACCATAAAATAAATTAGGAAAGCAATTGTCTATTAAATATGGTCAGCTAATTAAATAAAGTTGCAGCCTGCCCAGCTGTAGATTACAGGGTAGGGGTAAATCTGTTATTTTTAGCTTATAGTACAGCCTCGATGTTTGTTTCTCTTGTGGGAATGGGGAGGGCTTCGCTCTGGAAGTACTGCTCATGTATCTTCCAAATGACTAACCTTCTTTCCATGCATGTGCAGCACAGTTTCCAAGTCAATCAATTTAGGGAGGCAGCAAGGATTCGGAGTGTTCTTTTATAGAGTCAGTTTCCAATGCTATGGGTGGATGGTTCAGAAATTAAAAAATGCCCCTGTTCCGGAAGCCTGAAACTCAGCCTCTGGGCTGTTCCAAAGCCCATTGTAACATAAGGGTATGATACACAGGTACATTCGGTCTTCCAATACAAGGAAAGGGCTAAACTATTGGACAGAATTTGCCACAACTGTGCTGTATGTCCTTAGGCAAGTCTGCATGCTGTACCTAGTATGTTTTTTCTACTAACCCAGGATGAAACTGGACTTGATAGCTTCTCTCTCTGTGTCACGGCAGAGGTCAGTATCCAGTGTCTACTGTTTCAGGCTCTATTAGAGAGAGCCACTTCCCATCATTTTTCAGGGTGTGTGTGTGGGTGAATGTGGCAAAGAATTCAAAAGATCCTTTCTAGCTGCTTGTAAAGGACTACCTTATAGCACTCTCTTCTGGCTGCTCCCAGGCTTGTGCCTGCAGATCTAGCTCCCTCTCTTTGAAAATCCTGCCAGGGGCCCTATCACAGAATCCAGGCAGGATAGTTTCCAGTCAGATTAATTAGTGTGGGTTTCATTTCAAGCCTTCTTAAAGAAAACCTGGATCACCACTTCACAGTCTCGCCCACCAAAGTCTGTATAGGTTTAAGCTCCTATCCCCTAAGTCTGTCCCTCACCCCATGACCTCATCAACCCTAAAGATCCTGGTTCTTACCTCAGAGCCTTTTTTTGTGATAACAGGAATTTCACCAGCCTCTCTGCTGTCCATCTGTTTCTTAGACTTAGACCTCCTCCTCCCAGCAGTTACTCCAGCCTCTGGCAAGTACTGCAGCCCCCTTTTTTAGTTCCTGCTTCTCCCTTTATAAGGATCAGCCAATTAGGGTGCCTGCCTTTTTCCAGGTGCAGCAGGTGGGGCTAATTAGCCAGCTGCAGGTCTCTGACCCCAGAAGAATACTAGTCTTTATCCCTTCACAGTGCCCTAGACCTACTCCCACCCACCTCAGTGCAGATTGAACCGCAAGGAGCCCACATGGAAGGTGTGGTCTGACTATTAAGGCTTGCATTTAAGCAACTAAATTATTTGTATTTAACCATTACATGACAGAGCAATGATATCCCACTGTAAGCCTCATCCTACCAGTTTGTTCTGCCCTCTATAGTCCAGAGACTCAGCTTCCAAAGTGGAGGATGACCTTTAGTCTGGGAAAAAAACACTTTGCAGGTGAAGGGGGCATAGAGCCATTGATGCTTAGGCTAGTAAGCTGCCTTGAGGTTCTAGTGGACTAATATGCTTGCTTCATACCTTTGAAACATTAGTTTTACCTTCTGGATGTGGGAAAAGGTGAATTTAGTTTGGTGGTTTCATTACAGTCCCCCGTGCAACAATGTCTGGCTCACAAAACCACCATGCAGTTCAACACAAGCATGACAGCCTCTGCTCAGGGGATGCATAGCTAGCCAATACTAAAACAGCAGAGTTGCTGTAAGTCAGGACTGAAGTGCCTTTGTAGAGATGTATAGAGATGTTAATGTGCAGCTCCTATCAGCACTGTGCCTCGCACCAGCCAATGCTATAAATCTCTCATTTTCATGAACACTAAAATCCACCAAACTCACAAAGAAAAATAAATGCAATAAAAAGTGTTTTCCCAGTGCCTGAATACAGTTTATTTTTTATGAATATACATGTGCTTTTTTGCAGCCTACCTTAAATCTAGTGCGCTGTCAAGAGCTGTTGAAATGGGAGCTAGAATATATGCAAGTTCCCTTTGGAAAAAAGCAACTTAAATACAAACATAAACCATTTTCTAAGTCGCCTGAAATATAGTGTGTTGGTTCTGAAAATCTTTGATCTTTTCTTGATGCTCCCCAGCATGAAATAATTCCTTGTATGGAGTAAGTACGTCTCAGGGCAGGGCATTTTCAAGTTTACTATACAGTCAGTAGAGAGCCATAGCAAGTACAATGGAATTTCAGGCCTGGACATAGACATAGAATCATAGAACTGGAAGGGACCTCGAGAGCTCATCTAGTTCAGTCCCCTGCACTCATGGCAGGACTTAGTATTATCTAGACCATCCCTGACAGGTGTTTGTCCAACCTGCTCTTAAAAATCCTCAATGATGGAGATTCCACAACCTCCCTAGGCAATTTATTCCAGTGCTTAACCACCCTGACCATTAGGAAGTTTTTGTTAATGTCCAACCTAAACCTCCCTTGCTGCAATTTACGCCCATTGCTTCTTGTCCTATCCTCAGTGGTTAAGAAGAACTATTTTTCTCCATCCTCCTTGTAACAACCTTTTATGTACTTGAAAACTGTTCCCATGTCTCCTTTCAGTCTTCTCTTCTCCAGACTAAACAAACCCAATTTTTTCCAATCTTCCCTCATAGGTCATGTTTTCTAGACCTTTAATCATTTTTGCTCTTCTCTGGACTTTCTCCAATTTGTCCACATCTTTCCTGAAATGTGGCACCCATAACTGGACACAATACTCCAGTTGAGAACTACTCATCGGGGAGTAGAGCAAAAGAATTACTTCTCGTGTCTTGCTTACAATACTCCTGCTAATACATCCCAGAATGATGTTTGCTTTCTTTGCAACATGTTACACTGTTGACTCATATTTAGCTTGTGATCCATTATGACCCCCAGATCCTTTTCTGCAGTACTCCTTCCTAGGCAGTCATTTCACATTTTGTATGTGTGCAACTGATTGTTCCTTCCTAAATGGAGTACTTTGCATTTGTCCTTATTGAATTTCATCCTATTTACTTCAGACCATTTCTCCAGTTTATCCAGATCATTTTGAATGTTAATCCTATCCTCCAAAGCACTTGCAACCCCTCCCAGCCTGGTATTGTCCACAAACTTTATAAGTGTACTCTCTATGCCATTATCTAAATCATTGATGAAGATATTGAACAGAACCAGACCCAGAACCCATACCTATCGGACCTCACTCATTATGCCCTTCCAGCATTACTGTGAACCACTGATAACTACTCCTGGGAACGATTTTCCAACCAGTTATGCACCCACCTTATATTAGCTCCATCTAGGTTGTATTTCCCTAGTTTGTTTATGATAAGTTTATTCACGACAGTAACAAAAGCCTTACTAAAGTCAAACTATACCACATCTACCACTTCCCTGCTATCCATTAGGCTTGTTACTCTGTCAAAGAAAGCTATCAGGTTGGTTTGACACAATTTGTTCTTGACAAAACTATGCTGACTGTTACTTATCACCTCATTATCTTCTAGGTGTTTGCAAATTGATTTCTTAATTATTTGCTCCATTATCTCTCCAGGTACAGAAGTTAAGCTGACTGGTCTGTAATTCCCTGGGTTGTCCTTATTTCCCTTTTTATAGATGGGCACTGTATATGCCCTTTTCCAGTGTTCTGGCATGTCTCCCATCTTCCATGACTTTTCAAAGATAATTGCTAATGGCTCAGATATCTCCTCAGTCAGCTCCTTGAGTATTCTAGGATGCATTTCATCAGACCCTGGTGATTTGAAGACATCTAACTTGTCTACGTAATTTTTGACTTGTTCTTTCCCTATTTTAGACTCTGATCCTACCTCATTTTCACTGTCATTCAGTATGTTAGACGTCCAATCACCACCAACCTTTTTGGTGAAAACCGAAACAAAGAAGTCATTAAGCACCTCCGCCATTTCCACTATTTCTGTTATTTTGCTCCCTCCCCCGCCATTGAGTAATGGGCCTACTCTGTCCTTGGTCTTCCTCTTGCTTCTAATATATTTTTAGAACGTTTTATTTGTGCCCTTTATGTCCCTAAGTAGTTTGACCTCGTTTGTTGCCTTGGCCTTTCTAATTTTGTCCCTACATACTTGTGTTATTTGTTTGTATTCATCCTTTGTAATTTGACCGAGTTTCCACTTTTTGTAGGACTCTTTTTTGAGTTTTAGATCATTGAAGATCTCCTGGTTAATCCAGGGTAGTCTCTTGCCATAATTCCTATCTTGCCTATGCAGTGGGATAGTTTGCTCTTCTGCCCTTAATAATGTCTCTTTGAAAAACTGCCAACTGCCTTCAATTGTTTTTCCCCTTAGACTTGCTTCCCATGGGATTTTACCTACCAACTTCCTGAGTTTGCTAAAGTCTGCCTTCTTGAAATCCATTGTCTTTATTGTGCTGTTCTCTCCCCACCATTCTTTAGAATCATGAAGTCTATCATAACAGTTGTGTTTCTATTAGTTTGTGAAGGAGGGATATATACAAAATATAAACTTATTGTGTACTAAACTGCTTATTTTTAATATTGTTATTACTATTATTACAATTTTATCATGACAGAATTATTGTTTCATTTGTAGTTTGAACTTTCTAGTCCTGTAGGAGAAATGGGACCTCCTCTTACTTTTATGTATACTGAGAGATTGGTGAAATGACAAAATATCCATTAATGTAGCTGTAGAGCAATAACACTGAAAACATGCTAACATTCATGCATCCACTGTTGATGATAGTCCTATTAACACAGATTTCATTTTTCATTTTTCCAAATAATGTTTCAGATTATCTAAAAATAAACATTTCTAATGTAGCATGATTCCTGGGATGGTTTAGGCTTCAATAGAATATACACATAAGTTTTAGTGAAATCAATAAAAGACCTTGTAACTGTATAAGAAATATCAATATGGCACTGCCCTGCTATCTGCTTCCAATTCCAATGCACTAAAACACATTAGTATTCTGGTCTTGCATGTAGACTACAACATCTTGAAATGCATATAATTATTTTGCTCATATCCACACTCTTGAAATGGGCTTGATAGATAAGGCTAAGTAAGACAAAAGAATAGATTTGTTTGTGTAAAGATTATTTTAAGCTTGCTAGAAGCAGTAGTGAAATCTCAGGAGAGGAAATAGAAAGCAGGCAGGCAATCTGTGTGCCTCTGATCTCCCCGCAATTCCTAGAGGTTACATATAAGAAGCTTAGGAAACAACGCACAAGACACAATTGAAAAGCTTCCTAATGAAAGCAAATTTGCCATGTTTGATGGTTTATATTTATCATCATTCTTTGACAGCAGCATAATGCGGAAAGACAATTTAATGCAATACAATGATTTCACTTTATAAACAAATTGTTTGGGATAGTTCCCTTACAAACACAGAAAGAATTCAAATGACACTGGAATAACCCAAGCCCAATACTCTAAAAGGAAGGAAGGAAGATGTTGATGAAAGTCACTCCATCCTTTCACCTGTTGTTTCATTTTCTATGGGAAATGGCAATTTTAGAAAGTGAAGTAGTTCTGATCCTTTGGCCAATGGAAATATGATAACTGTGGGGACAGTCTTGAAGTCCTTATTAACGCAAAACTCTGATTAACAACATATGCATCTGACTTCTGAGACAGAAAGCCTATGAGCCCTAATGAATCCATCATCTCCAAATTCAGGATTGTTCTTTTTCAATATGCTTTTGAATAACTTCAGTGATGGAACTTCCATTACAGTATATTCCTTGGGAGACTGGGAGACCACTCCATAGATTAACTGACTTTATTATTAGGAAAGTGTTCATATTACGTTCAAGCTTCCGCTGTTCATCTTCATCACACTATTTCTTCCCAGAGAGACTGTACAGTTCCTCCCTTTTCTTAACATTGGTGCCTATCACATATCTGGTAATCACTCAGCTCTTTGTAATCTGTTAGCCAACCTGTACATATTTTAGTCTTTTCTTATAATCATGATCTTCCTCAGAACTTCATAATATCAGTTGATTTTCTCTGGATTCCTTCCATTTTATCAATGTCTTCTTTGTATTGGTGACCTCAAAGCTCTAGGGGCACTATTGAAATCAATAGGAGCTACTCCAATCCATGGAACGGAGAATAAGGGCAGGTCTACACTACAAATATATATTGGTGCAGCTGTGCTGCTGTTGCATGTCTGTTGAAGATGCTTTAAGCTGATGGGAGAGAGATCTCCTGTTGGCTTAATAACACTATCTCTGTGAGATGCCGTAGCTATGTTGCAGAAGCTCTCTCGCTGATGTAGGACATTCTACACAGTGGGTTAAGGACAGTATAACTACATCGCTCAGGGGTGTAGATTTTTCACACCCGTGAGAGACGTCGTTATACTGAAGTAAGTATGTAGTGTAGACGAAGCCTAAGCCCCTTTCTGCATTGAAAGTTAATTCACAAAAGGTTAAAAAAGAACATACATTAAAACAGGGGTGGGCAAACTTTTTGGCCTGAGGGACACATTGGGGAATAGAAATTGTAGGGCGGGCTATGAATGCTCACAAAATTGGGGTTGGAGTGTTGGAGGGGTGAGGGCTCTGGTTGGGGGTGTGGGTTCTGGGGTGGGGCTGGAGATGAGGAGTTTGAGGTGTAGGAGGGTGCTCTCGGCTGGAACCAAGGGGTTTGGAGGGGGATCAGGGCTGGGGCAGGGGTGCGGGAAGGGGTGCAGGTTCCGGCTGGGGGTGCGAGCTCTGAGGTGGGGCTGGAAATGAGGGGGTTGGGGTGCAGAAGGGTGCTCCTGGCTGGGATCGAGGAGTTTGGAGGGCGGGAGGGGGATCACAGCTGGGGCAGAGGGTTGGGGTATGGGGAGAGGCTCAGGGGTGCAGGCTCTGAGCGGCGCTTACCTCAAGCGGCTCACGGAAGCAATGGCATGTCCCTTCTCCGGCTTCTAAGTGGAGGCATGGCAAGGCGGCTCTGCACACTGCCCCATCTGCAGGCACCACCTCTGCAGCTCCCATTGGGGCACTGGAGGGGGCTATTGGAGCGCATACAAGCCGGAGAGGGGCCATGCCCCAGCTTCTGGGGGCCACGTGGTGCGGTCCCCAACCCTGCGCCCTGCCCGGACTGGGACCGAGCTGCATGGTGCAGCTTGCGGGCCAGCTTAAAATGGCTCGTGGGCGGGATCCGGCCCCTGGGCCGTAGTTTGCCCACCCCTGCATTAAAGGAACATCATTTTGGTTTACAAAGTCAGGAACTCTAAAGATATGACAGGATTTGTCTGTGCAACCTCAATTCTTCTCCCTTGTATGTATGCAGTATGATTTAGTCTTTGATTATATAATAACACACTATTATATTAATTATTAATTATTAATTATTATTATTAGCATTCAGTTCACAGGAGGAACGGTGCTCAGGGGAAAAGATCAAAATAGAATTGTTTTGATATAAAGAAAAATGTTTAGGCAACCTCAGTCCAGATGCCACTATCAGTCCTGGTATATTAACTTTTCTGTCCACTACCAACCCCAATCTTTCTGGGCATTATTGCTTTCCATGTGCTACCCTTGCCTTAGGGTATATCTACACTACGGAATTAGGTCGAATTTATAGAAGTTGATCTTTTAAAACCCGATTTTATGGAATCGATTGTGTGTGTCCCCACTAAAGACCATTAAGGCCATTAGGTCGACGGACCGTGTCCACAGTATCGGGGCTTGTGTCGCCTTTCAGAGGGTTGCATTGCGGGTAGCTATCCCACAGTTCTCGCAGTCTCCGCCACTCATTGGAATTCTGGGTTGCGATCCCAAAGCCTGATGGGGCAGAAAACATTGTCGCTGGTGGTTCTGGGTACATGTCGTCAAGCCATCCCCCCGCCCTCCCTCCATGAAAGCAACCTTTTTCGTGCCTTTTTTCCAGGGTTTCCGGGTTTGCTACAGCAAGCATGGAGCCTGCTCAGCTCACAATGACTGCATGTCTCCAGCATACGCGTGGACATTAGGTCTAGTGGGGATTCAGTCCCACTGTAGTACGAGCAGAGGGATAGCTCAGCGGTCTGAGCGTTGGCCTGCTAAACCTGGGGTTGCAAATTCAATCCTTGAGGGGGCCAGGAGATGATGACGGCTAGCAAGCATATTGCACCGTCTACTGCTGAGCACCCAGGAGATGATGACGGCTAGCAAGCATACTGTACCCTCTGCTGTCAGCCTAACCCTTGCTCCCCCCACCCTCCGTGAAAGCAACTGAGGGGGGAGCAAAAAATCCTTTCGCGCCTTTTTTCATGCGGGCGCCATATTGCTGACACCATTGTTATCCACCCGCCGCTTCTGCTGCCACTCTGCTGCCACTCTGCTGTCCTGCAGATGCCATACCAGGGAAAGCATGGAACCCGCTCAGATTGCCGCGGCTATTATCGCTTTTATGAACACCACACGCATTGTCCAGCAGTATATGGAGAACGAGAACCAGGAGCTGCTACAGCTACAGCAGGCGAGGAGGCACCGGCAGCGCCCTGAGGACAGTGATGAGGACATGGACATAGACCTCTCTCAAAAAAGGCCCCCCCGCAAGGTAGACATCATGGTATTAATGGGGCACGTTCATGCTGTGGAATGCCGGTTCTGGGCCCAGGAAACAAGCACAGACTGGTGGGACTGCATAGTGTTGCAGGTGTGGGACGATCAGAAATGGCTGCAAAACTTTCGCATGCATAAGGGCACTTTCATGGAACTTTGTGAGTTGCTTTCCCCTGCCCTGAAGCAACAGAACACCAAGATGAGAGCAGCCTCACAGTAGAGAAGCGAATGGTGATAGCCCTGTGGAAGCTTGCAACGCCAGACAGCTACCGGTCAGTCGGGAATCAATTCGGAGTGGGCAAATCTACTGTGGGGGCTCCTGTGATGCAAGTAGCGAATGCGATCACTGAGCTGCTGCTACCAAGGGTTGTGACTCTGGGAAATGTGCAGGTCATAGTGGATGGCTTTGCAGCAATGGGCTTCCCGAACTGTGGTGGGGCGATAGACGGAACCCATATCCCTATCTTGGCACCGGACCACCAAGCCAGTGAGTACATAAACTGAAAGGGTTACTTTTCAATAGTGCTGCAAGCACTGGTGGATCACAAGGGACGTTTCACCAACATCAACGTGGGATGGCCGGGAAAGGTACATGGCGCTCACATCTTCAGGAACTCTGGTCTGTTTCAGCTGCTGCAGCAAGGGACTTTCTTCCCAGACCAGAAAATAACCGTTTCGGATGTTGAGATCCCTATAGTTATCCTGGGGGACCCAGCCTACCCCTTAATGCCATGGCTCATGAAGCCATACACAGGAAGCATGGACAGTAGTAAGGAGCTATTCAACTACAGTCTGAGCAAGTGCAGAATGGTGGTGGAATGTGCATTTGAACGTTTAAAGGCACCCTTTCACAGTTTATTGACTAGGTTAGACCTCAGCAAAACCAACATTCTCATTATTATTACTGCTTGCTGTGTGCTCCACAATATCTGTGAGAGTAAGGGGGAGACGTTTATGGCGGGGTGGGAGGTTGAGGCAAATCACCTGGCCACTGGTTATGTGCAGCCAGACACCAGGGTGATTAGAAGAGTACAACAGGGTGTGTTACGCATCAGGGAAGCTTTGAAAACCAGTTTCATGAATGGCCAGGATGCTGTGTGAAAGTTCTGGTTTTTCCTCTTAATGAAAAGCCCCACCCCTTGATTCACTCTACTTCCCTGTAGCCTAACCGCCCTCCCCTCCCGCCCTCGGTCACCGCTTGCAGAGGCAATAAAGTCATTGTTGCTTAAAATTCATGCATTCTTTATTAATTCGTCAAACAAATAGGGGGATAACGGCAAAGGTCGCCCGGGATGGGTGGTGGAGGAAGGTAAGCACCAGGATGGGTGGTGAAGGAGGGGATGAGGGAAGGACAAGGACACACAGTGCTTTAAAACTTATTGAATGCCAGCCTTGAGGAAGGGAAGCACCAGGATGGGTGGTGGAGAAGGGGATGAGGGAAGGACAAGGACACACAGCACTTTAAAACTTATTGAATGCCAGCCTTTTGTTGCTTGGACAGTTCTCTTGGCTTGAGTGGTTGGGTGCACGGAGGCTGCCCCAACGCGTTCTTGGGCATCTCGGTGATGAGGTTATGGGACTCAGGGAGGAGGGCTGTTGGTTACACAGGGGCTGTAGCGGCAGTCTGTGCTCAGGCAGCCTTTCCTCAACCATACGCCTTTCCTCAGCCATAAGCCGGAGGATTTCCGTTTGATCCTCCAGTAGCCTCAGAATTGCATCCTGCCTTCTCTCAGCATGCTGACGCCACCTACTCTCTTCATCCCGCCGCTGTCTCTCTTCATCCCGCCACCCATTGTCTTCAGCATGCCACCTGTCCTCGCGATCAAATTGTGCCTTTCTGGACTCCAACAGTGTCTGCCTCCACACATTCTGCTGGACTGTTTCAGTGTGGGAGGACTGCATGAGCTCTGAGAACATATCGTCTTGATTCCTTTTTTTTTTTTACTTCTAACCTTCGCTAGCCTCTGGGACGGTGATGAAATGGGGAGCGTTGAAACATTTGCAGCTGCGGGAGGAAACAAATGGGAGAGGAGTAGTTTAAAAGACACATATTAGAGAACAATGCTCCAAACATTACATAGCACATGTACATTTTGTCCAAGGTCACACTTTGCCAGTTATATTGAGGGTCTGCCGGTTTGGTGTGAGAGATCACACAAGCAGGGCCGGCGGGCAACAGAATTCGGCTTGCAGGAAGCCATGGTAAGCCACAGTCTATTGGCTTCTTTAACCTTCATAACATGTGGGAATGATTTCAAACAGCAACCCCCTCATTTCCCATAACAAACAGCCGCTGGGTTGGCCATTTAAAACGGGCTGGCAATTGAAAAGGGAGGGGGCGGCAGTTTTCGGGTTAACGTGCAGCGCGAACCTAATCGACCCCCCCCACACACACACACACATCCAAGATGATCACTGTTACCCCGCCCCCCACCGCATGGGTAACAGCGGGGAAGATTTCTGTTCAGCCACAGGCAAACAGCCCAGCAGGGACAGACCCCTCTGAATGCCCCCTTAGTAAAATTCCCCTATTTCAACCAGGTGATCATGAATGATATCACTCTTCTGAGGATAACAGAGAGATAAAGAACGGATGTTGCTTGAATGCCAGCAAACACCAGGACCATAAGCCGCCATGCTTTGCAATTCAATGATTCCAGACTACGTGCTACTGGCCTGGCGTTGTAGAGTGTCTTACCACGGAGCACGGGATAAGGCTGCCCTCCCCAGAAACCTTTTGCAAAGGCTTTGGGAGTACATCCAGGAGAGCTTTCTGGAGATGTCCCCGGAGGATTTCCGCTCCATCCCTGGACATGTTAACAGACTTTTCCAGTAGTTGTAGCTGTACTGGCCGTGAATTAATCATTAAACATGCTTGCTTATAAAACATGTATTAATTTAACAAAGGTACACTCACCAGAGGTCCCTTCTCTGCCTTCAAGGTCCGGGAGCATGCCTTGGGTGGGTTCGTAGGGTACTGGCTCCAGGGTGACAAAGAGTTGCTGGCTGTCGGGGAAAAGGGCTTCTCCACTTCCTTGCTGTGTCTGTGAGCTATTTTCAGCATCATAATCATCATCGTCCTCTTCCCAAAAATGCTCCTCGCTGGTTTCTGATGATCCACATACGGAGTCAAACCACATGGGTGGGTTAGTGCTGGCTGCACCCCCTAGAATGGCATGCAGCTCATCATAGAAGCAGCATGTCTGGGGCTCTGACCCAGAGCGGCCGTTTGCATCTCTGATTCTTTGGTAGGCTTGCCTGAGCTCCTTAATTTTAACTCGGCACTGTTGCGCGTCCCTGTTGTAGCCTCTGTCCTGCATGCCCTTGGAGACTTTGGCATATGTATTGGCATTTCTTCTTTTGGACTGTAGTTCTGCTAGCACAGTTTCATCTCCCCATACAGTGATCAGATCGCGTACCTCACGCTGGAGCTCGTCTTCGGTTCTGGGACTCCATTATGGTCTGCTGATGAGATCTGCACTCACCTGCAGCTCGCCACGCTGGCCAAACAGGAAATGAAATTCAAAAGTTTGCGGGGCTTTTCCTGTCTACCGGGGCAGAGCATTCGAGCTCAGACTGCTGTCCAGAGCGGTCAAATGGTGCACTGTGGGATAGATCCAGGAGGCCAATACCGTCGAATTGCGTCCACACTAACCCTAATTTGATTCGGCAATATCGATTTTAGTGCTAATCCCCTCGTTGGGGATGGAGTGGAGAAATCGATTTTAAGAGCCCTAGAAGTCGATGTGAATGGCTTCGTCGTGTGGACGGGTGCACGGATCAATCGATATAATGCTAATAAATTCAAGCTAAACTCATAGTGTAGACCAGGGCTTAGACAGTAAGTTTGTGTTTTGAATAAGTTCTCCAAATAGGTTTTTATTCAGATAGAAATGACTTTATAAAAAACAATTTATTTCAATTTTCTAATTTGTGTAGATCAATATTTATTTAATCAGTATTTTCCTAAGTGCTTGCAACATCTCCTGGTTTAATATTGGCCGTGAGTTTAATTAATGATCTTCTTTCATTCTTTTCCAGTTCATTAATGAAGAAGTTAAAATCAGACCCAACCTCCGACTTGCTCATACACACCGAAAGTAATGAAAAATTACACGTTTCTCTGGAGTAACCCAAATATACTAATTCTTACAATAATTGATATCATGCTTGCAATAGCTCATAATTAGTTGGAATACCAACTGTTCTGAAATACAATGGAGAACTCCAAAGTAATATTAACCTAATGCTTAGGTTACATTTAAAACTAGTTCATATTCCCAAAGCAACTGATTAAACAAAACCCACCAACAACCCGGCAATCAATGAGATTTTCACCTTCAAGTTGTCAGTGATTTTAAGAAACAAAGAAAACATAAATATGCAGTAGTTACACAGTAATTCTTAGACCTTTGCATTTTTAGATGTCTGTCAACTGCTTTTATTACACCAACCAAACACTGTATTCAGGCTTATAAAACTCTTTGTTTTATCCTATTTATCTGTCTCTCAATAGATATCCCTGGACAATGTCATGCACAGAAGCTTTATACAATAACAAATTGTTGAACTGTGGAGAATATGATGTTTTCCCCTTTTCATGTTTAAGATACACAATATGAATGTATATTTATTTACAGAATTTGTAAAGAGTGAGTCTCATTCTTTTTCATTACTAGGCTCATATTCTCTTTTCACTAAGCCGTTTACTCCTGAAATATGACAGAAGATAAAATACAGTAGAAATCTATACAGCCTTAGAGTGGATTAATGTCTGATATCATCTGCTATTCAGAATGGATATATTCTTGCACACCTATCGAGTCTGAACTTTTCAAATGAGCCTATGGGAATTAGATGCCAATTCCTCCTGAATGGTATTTGAGTGCCTAACTCTCGTAGGCTCCTTTGAAAAATCCCAGCAGTAAATATAAATGCTACACAAACGGGAAGGGGATAAGTTAAATATTTCCAGGAGGTATTGATGATGACCTACAACTCTTGAATATCAGTGCAAATAGGAACCACAGCGAGTTACTCAAGGTAATCAACAACAAGTAGAAATAAATAATGCATCCACAATCTACATTGGATAGTCTCTCTAAGCAATAGCATATTTTTGTTTTTATGGTTTTATTTTCCCTGACATTTTACTTTGAGAATTAGTAGCTGAAATTCCATACTGTCACCAGGGTGTAATTCATAAAGTTATGTGCGTAGATGAGCTGAAAACAGGGACTCTTGTTTCCATGTGCTGGATTAGAGTGAGCAATGTTGCCATTTGGACACATTCCCCAAAGTCTGTGCACAGTGCTACCCTCTGGCTGGGGCACAACCACTTCTTTTTACCCCACATAGCCGTTATCCCCACCTTCTCTAATCAACTGCCACCTTTCAATTGGTATAGAACCTTTGGACTCCAACACTTCTTCCGGTTCTCACAGGGCCCAGTGAGAATTGAAGCTGGTGATATTCTGAACAAAAAAGAGCACTGAGCCATGCTTGTCGCTGTTTCCATCACTTTATACTGACTCAGAATACATTCTAGGCTGCAAAGTGACACACAGAATGACAAACATGGGAGATTTGTGTGGATTTGTGCTGGTAGTGAAGGAGGGGTGTGTGCTGCCATGAAAGGCTGTGTGTTTGGGGTTATTCTGTGTGCTGGTTGTGATGTTGTGGTTCTGAAGAACTGTGTCAGTTGGGCCAAGTAATCCACCATCTGTGCAGTCTTCCTCATACAACCAATGAAACTGTTGCATGCAAATTATCTGCAGAGTAAGTATGATGATTGGTTGAGTTACCTCGGATATCACAGTGGTCTAGGACTCTTGGCATGGCATAGATACATGCATACTGTAGCTGAAAGTGATATCACGACATACATTAACTATAAACCACCCTCAAAAGCAAGAAATAACTTTTGTCAAATGACCTAATTTAGAACCAGATTCTACAACTGGCCCTGTTCAGGTAAAGGCACTTATGAGGTGTAAGATCTAGTCTTGTCCTCACCTCCCTGGTTCCTGTTTTATTATTATTTTAAGCAATTCCCTTAATTTAGGAGGACAACCAACAAAAGAAAAAACAAACAGACTCTCCCCCTTCCCACTCTCCAAAGATGCAGCCTTTTCTGAAGATTGAGCTGGCTCTAGAGATGTGTATCTCTACACTGCTAATAAAGTAGCAAAATTATGGGAATTGGCAAGGAGGGCTGGGACATCCAATAAGATTACTTTGCAAGAACTACAGTACAGGCTTGGCCATCTTCAGTTTCACACCCCACGTGTTTCCTTCAAGTTGGGTATTTTGCACTTGGCAATCAGCTGCTTACTCAGTCATAGCGAAACCCAATTTATTCTTAAGGTCAAAACAAGAAGTGGATGATTTAATGAGTGATGGATGGTTCCTGAATCACAAAAATAGTGTTTCTTTTGTAGGGAGTTTTGATGCCACAGTTGGACCTAAATGTTTATTTGGATACATCATGGGGTCATTGGGTCTGGAGTTTCCACCAGGGCAAATGGTGGTGATTGGAACTGGGAGGGGATAGTAAAAAGCATAATCCTATCGGAATTCTTTCCCAGCCCATGACAACCTGTGGGAACAAGGTAAGGGGCGAGAGAAGTGATCCTGAAGTGAAAAACAGGCCACGGTCTATGTTTGTAACAACTAGTGCTTCAGAGTCACTCTGAATGTGAGGTGGACAGAATTTGATACTTGGTGCTGGCAGGGCCGGTGCAACCACTAGGCGAACTAGGCGGTCGCCTAGGGTGCCTAGTGGTTGGGGGTGCCAAAAAGCGTTGGCAGTGTGGGGGGGGTGGCCCCAGCCATGGAGGAGCCGGCACAGTGCGGGGGGGGGGCAGCAGCCCTGCAAAGGAGGCAGCGCCGCTAGCAGGGAGCAGCCGTGCCCCCCTCCCTTCCTGCCCAGGCTGCTGTCCGGCACACCCCACCCCCCCGCCCAGGCTCCTGCAGCAGATGCATGCGGGCACCAGCCCACGTGCAGCCCCCCCCGGCTCCCTCCTTGCCGCGCTCGGGCTCTGCGGCTCCCTGGGAGGGGCAGCGGCGGCGGCTCACACTCCCAGGAGCCGCAGAGCCTGAGCGCAGCATGGGGGGAGCCGGGGGACGCACGGGGGCTGCCGCCCGCATGCATCTGCTGCAGGAGCCATCGGGGGAGGGGGGGCGTTGGGCCGCAGCCCGGGCAGACGTGCCCCCAGCTCCCCCTTCACCTCGCTCCGGTACTGCGGCTCCCGGGATGGAGTGTGAGCCGCTGCTGACCCTCCCGCTGCCTCAGCACTCTGCGGGAGAGGGGCTGTGTGCCCGGCAGCGTGTTGCCTTCACGTGGAGCCAGCAGCTCCAGCGGCCTGGGCATGGTAAGGGGAGTCCCGGGGGGGCAGTCAGGGAGCAGAAGAGGATTGGAAGGGTCAGGAGTTCGGGGGGGGGCTGTCAGGGGGCAGGGGTGTGGAGAGGGGTCGGGGCAGTCAGGGGCAGGGAGCAGGGGGCGGTTGGATGGGTCGGGAGTTCTTGGGCCTGTCAGGGGATGGGGGTGTGGAGATGGTTGGGCAGTCAGAAGACAGGTAGGGGGTAGGGTCCTAGGGGGGCAGTTGGGGGGGGTCTCAGGAGGGGACAGTCAGGGGACAAGGAACAGAAAGGCTTAGGTAGGGGGTGGGGTTCTGGGGGACAGTTAGGGGCAGGGGTCCCAGGAGGGGGCAGTCAGGGGACAAGGAGCGGGGGCGGGGGTTGGGGTTCTGAGGGGGGCAGTCAGAGGGTGGGAAGTGGGAGGGAGTGGATGGGGGCAGGGAGGGGGGAACGTGGTCTGGGGAGCAGTCCCTGGGCACAGCTGGCCCCTGGGGTCTACAAAGGCTCATTGGGATTTGCCCCTCAATGAACCGATGTGCGGGGAGGGGAGGGGGCAAGGTGGAATTTTCACCTAGGGAGCAAAATATCCTTACACCGGCCCTGGGTGCTGGGATCCAATGAAAGGCCTCTTTAGGTGCTGCTAGGCCTCTGGAACCTTGGTTATTGATCAGATTTGCTTTACTGCAAAGCATCTAGCATCATGAAAATGCAGGTGTATATTAGGGGTATTGAAGAATTCCCCAGAACTGGTTAAAAAATTTCTGACAGAATAGAAGGATGTTTGGATTTGCCCCCAGGCTTTCCCACTCCCTGACTGCCCAGCTGGTGGACTACTAAGATCCAGTCCACTACAACAGGTAACAGCGAAAGTAAAACCAAACCCTTTCTCTCTGAGTTCTGGCTTTATGATTGGTTCTTGCAATAGCTTCCAGCTTGTTCCAACTCCGCATGGGACTCTAGGCTACCCAGGAAACACAGACCCGAGCCTCTGCCACCATTAAATATCTTCTTACTATATGTTCCATTCTATGTATCCGATGAAGTGGGCTGTAGCCCACGAAAGCTTATGCTCAAATAAATTTGTTAGTCTCTAAGGTGCCGCAAGTACTCCTGTTCTTAGTACAGGAAAGTCTCCTAGAGTCTCAGTGTGGTACTTCAGAAGTATCCCCTCCAAAGGGATTACATAAATTATGTGTCACTAAATTTGCTTTTTAATTTTTGGGGGAACCTTCCCATTACCAGCTGTGTAGTTCTTGCTCAAAGATTGCAAGGCTTGTTGCTCTGACAGGGATGCACAGATACATAGGAAGACAATGGAACTAGCAGAATGCACACAGCCAAAACATGGTCTTGTGCCACTAAAGATAAACCTGACTGGGCCTTTTGAATGCTACTGCAAATTTAGAATAATGGAAATGTAGGATTAGAAATGATCTCAAGAGGTCAACTAGTACACTCCCTCCACCTCCCTGCTGAAGCAGGATTAAAGTATACCTAGATCATCCCTAGATAGATCAGTATCTGTAATGGTACTACAGTGATGAGCATGGTAGAAGAACCTATATAGAACAGAAGTCCTTTGAATTAATGTTTTAATAATATTTCTGGATGTGTCCCTGGTTTAGGATGTGGGGGGATGCACGATGCCCATCCCACCCCAAAATATGGATTCTTTCATGCTAGGTCTTGCTCTTGCTGGGGCTTTGAAAGGCTGCAACTTGTTGGACAATCTTTTAATGGAGTTTTGAGGGGAAAGTGCAGCGGTTTACAAATGTTATGACTCTTTTTCTTCCCCCTCTACAGGGAATATACCAAAATATTACGCTGTACATTTAAAGAAGCTCTTGCAAAGAACAAAACACAAAGGCACTATAATATGCCACTGCCTGACTTTCAGCACTAAATGTAGCAATAGACTGTCAATGACAACTGCTGTACTTACAGAGACATCCAGCTCACTTAGAAAACATTTCAACCCACAATGCAGTAGCTCTGACTGCCAAACCTGGAAATCAGAAAGATCTCCAATTAAAAGCACAGGTTACATTTGGTATTGACTTCAGCAATGTGAAAGCCCAGACAATACATTTGAAATGGATGGTATCAAAAGAAAAAGAAAATAATGTGTTACATTTAACTGGCACACCTGTAAGCAATACCCTGATGTGTTAAAGCCTTTTGTGATGCTGTGTATGAAAGATGCTATAGATCTTCGCATGGAAGTCTCTTCAGATCATTTTTGACCTAGAAATGCATGTACTGCAAAACTACCTGCACTAGTTCACAGTGGCTGTTACTTTAATATAATGACAGTATATTGTCTTTATATAAGAATCAAATGAATTTGCATGATAGATTAGAGCTCAATCCTGTTAAACTGAACCTTACACAGTGAAGCAAATTAGACGACTGGTATCTAAACTGAAGCACGTATGTAAAGCTTTGCAAGTTCAGGAATATTAGCAAGCAAACATCTTATATATTCTCAACCCAAATTGTTTCAGAAACACTGACACATGGTGTTTCCAGTTAACTACATTGGTGCTCTTGCAGCAGTGACACTGACAAGAGTGTCGTTTTCACTCAGTGGCTGTTGGAGCTCCCAAGATATTCAGCTTTGGGACAGCCATTCCATGCAATCTGCCCCCTGGATGGGGAACCCAGGGGCTCCATACTCCTGGGCCAGTTGGCTTCTGGAGGGGTGGGGTCTGACTCCTGAGCAGGAAATCTGGGTAGCCAGCTGGCCTGGGAGTCTGGAAACCTTAGGTTCCCCAGCTCTAGGGCCATGCAAGGTGGGTTGGCAGACAACCAGACAGTTTTCTGATGGAGCCTGCTTGTAATTCAGCAAAAGTTTGTCAAGCCCAGCTCTCTTTCACAACAAATGTTGGTTCACTGAACTGGCATGTTCTAATTAAACTGGTTTTTTTTCTGGAAAATTTTCAACTAGCTCTACTTATAATACAAATTACCAGGAACCTTTAGAGTCTCTCCTTCACCTCATCCCTGAATTACATCTGCAACAGGCACATTTCAGGCACTGCTATGGGTACCCGCATGGCCCCACAGTATGCCAACATTTTTTTGACTGACTTAGAACAACGTTTTCTTACCTCTCGTCCCCTAACACCCCTACTCTACCATCATCTGGACCCATGGAAAAGAAGCCCTTGAGGAATTCCACCGTGATTTCAACAATTTCCATCCCACCATCAACCTCAGCCTGGACCAATCCACACAAGTGATCCACTTCCTGGACACTACAATGCTAATAAGTGATGGTCACATAAACACCACCCTATATCGGAAACCTACTGACTGCTATACTTACCTACATGCCTCCATCTTCCATCCAGGACACATCACATGATCCATTGTCTACAGTCAAGCTCTAAGATACAACCACATTTGCTCCAATCCCTCAGACAGAGACAAACACCTACAAGATCTCTATCAAGCATTCTTAAAACTACAAATACCCACCTGCTGAAGTGAAGAAACAGATTGACAGAGCCAGAAGAGTACCCAGAAATCACTTATTACAGGACAGGCCCAACAAAGAAAGTAACAGAATGCCAATAGCAGTCACCTTCAGCCCCCAACTAGAACCTCTCCAGCGCATCATCAGAGATCTACAACCTATCCTGAAGGACAATCCCTCACTCTCACAGATCTTGGGAGACAGGCCAGTCCTCGCTTACATACAGCCCCCCAACCTGAAGAAAATACTCATTAGCAACCACACACCACACAACAAAAACATTAACTCAGGAACCTATCCTTGCAACAAAGCTCGGTGCCAACTCTGTCCACATATCTATTCAAGTGACACCATCATAGGACCCAATCACATCAGCCATGCCATCAGGGGCTTGTTCACCTGCACATCTATCAATGTGATATATGCCATCATGTTCCAGCAATGCCCCTCTGCCATGTACATTGGCTAAACCAGACAGTCTCTACGCAAAAGAATAAATGGACAGAAATCTGACATCAGGAATCATAACATTCAAAAACCAGTAGGAGAACACTTCAATAGCTCTGGTCACTCAGTAACAGACCTAAAAGTGGCAAGTCTTCAACAAACAAACCGTCAAAAATAGACTAAAACAAGAAACTGCAGAACTAGAATTAATTTGCAAACAGGATACCATTAAATTAGACTTGAATAAAGACTGGGAGTGGCTGGGTCATTACACAAATTGATATCTACTTCCCCATGCTAAGTTTCCCCCTGCTGTTGCTCACACCTTCTTGTCAACTGTTTGAAATAGGCCATCCTATATATAAATATATATATATCTTCCTCCTGTATGTTCCACTCTATACATCTGATGAAGTGAGTTCTAGCCCACGAAAGCTTATGCTCAAATAAATTTGTTAGTCACTAAAGTGTCACAAGTACTCCTCATTCTTTTTGCGGATACAGACTGACACGGCTACCACTCTGAAACCAGGCACATTTCAGTAATGCATGGTGCAAAACTTGATGGATTCCCACTGAATTCAAGTCTCTTCTAATGCTTGAAATTATCAGCCAACTCCTATAACACAAAAGGATTGAACTCCAATCATTTGGCATACATCTGTAGTGTTAGATAATCACTGGAAATACCAAAAATAATTATTGTCTTAAGAAAAAGTGGACTCGGGGGTAAAAGAGAGAGAGAGAGTGAGGGAAGTGCTGTGGAAAATGGTTTTTAAATCCTTTATACCCCTAAATGTCTTGAGAACAAAAAAAAAGGAATTTCACTGTGTATTGTTAACCCTGTTTCGTTTTGTTTTTTTTAAAGTGTCAGGTTGGAAGAACAGAAGAGAAACTTTAGAGAGCTGCATAGAGCACTGGAGCCACAGGTTACAGACTTGAGATTTTAATGAAATAAAAATTAGGCTACACTTCTTTTATTAAAATAGCCTTTTCAGTTGTTCCCCCAGTTGCTACTCTAAGAAACTCTCAAGCTCAAGATAAAAGGCAGCTGATTTTGAATTTTTCTACTTTTTTTAAATTAAAATTTAAAAGTGGATTATGAGCCCGATTGTGCTCTGACTTACATCAGTGTAAAACCCGACATAAGCCTATTGACTTCAATAGCCTTACCCCTGCTTTGTAATGGCGAAAGTGAAAGCAGAAGCAGTGCCTCTCTCCCTTCACTCTTTGTACAGAACACGCATTATTAAAACAAAAACAAAAAAAGGGGAAATTGAAAGCAAAAGAGGCACTAATCTAATAATTTCACCTTTCCTAGAGGCAGCACTCTTTTTGGCAACAACAACAACAAATCAGTAATATCTCAGTTCTCCAGCTACAAGTCTTTAACCATCAGGGAATGCCAAGACAGTTTCAAGTAAGAAAATGGCTCAAAGATGCACAGTGCCTTAAGGTACACTTTAAGTTTTGCTCATTAAGGGCCAGATTGTGAAGACTTGGCACTCCATCAGGACTGAAGCACCAGATCCTAAGAAAACAAGCTTGAAAATGTAGCAGAGAGGACTGTATTTTACCCTTTGACACAAGTCATGGAGCCAATCTCTCTTTTTCACTGTGTAAGTGGGAATTTTGTATCCACTTTACATGTGTGTAGGAGAAGAGCAGTGTAAATTAGATAACAGAATACTTTAAGAGCTGCATTGTCATATTTGCTAGGGTTTCAATATCTATGGGTACCCCTTTATTGTAATAATCGGGTGTGCAAAATTACCTTAATTGGAAGCTCAACTAAATGTAACAATAACCTATAACAATAAATATTTATGGGAAAAGGTGTGAAAAGGAGACAAAAGAACAGAATTAGTCCAAAGAAGAAGGCCAACTGATATAACTCAACAGCTGTGTTAAGATCACACTAGGTGAACAAAAGAAGTGTGGGACTGGAAATCAATGCACTAAACTTGGTGTGCTGAAAATGAGATCTAATTGGTGAACAAAATAATGAGGTGATGGGCTATTCCACCCATCACTCCCTTTTTGAGGTCCTCAAAAAAAGCCTTTGGGGGGACAGATGAACAAGCGAAGGGGAGGTGAACCATGGTTGACTGAAAGATGACAGCCATGGTGGTGAAGCTTGCTTCTTCCCTTCCTGTCCACTCCATCATCTCCTGGGACTCTCAGAATCCACTGTGACATCCTTGGATATTTGTCATCCTGATCCTGAGAGATGTCCTGACAAGACGGTGCAAGAGAGATGCACCCAGATGACACCACCACCTCCGCCTGTTCCTGCTAAATCACAACCACTACCTGATTTCTTCTCTTTCCCTTCTGTTTAATACAAATATGGCTTAGACAGCCATGACTATATATTTTGCAACACTGCTGCAAGCCTGTCACCAGAGAGAAGCAGTTAAATGCATTGCCCTAAACAGCCCAATGCTGGTACAAGTTGCCAGGTCATCAGAGTGGCCAATAAGACAATGTGCTATGCCTATATTTTTCCAGCAACAGGACTGCAAGTGAGCATCAACTCCAGAGACAAAAGCTGCATTTGCCATGTTTGTTGTTCTTTTTCCCCCCTCTTATTTTATCTTCTAGAAAATGGGATGGGACGTTAACAACAGCAGTTCCTGCCAATCTCAACTAACCTTTTCCCTGTTCCCCAAGAAGGACAGTTAGGACTGTCTAACAGAATATCAAACACAGGATTTTTTTCTTCTCAAACACGGATTAAAGTTTCGTGGGGCCCTGGGCCAGAACAAGTGGGGGAGGGGTTCCCCACCCCTTCTACCTGTGGTCCCACCCTGTTCCACCCCTTCTTCCTGTGGCCCCGCCCATGTCCTCACACAATTCTGCCCCCACCATCTGTGGCCCTGCTCTTGTTCCACCCATGGTCCTGACCCATTCTGCCCGCACCCCACTGTGGACCCCATTTGCTCCTTTCTCCCCCCTCCACTGTGGCCACAAGACCAGAGAAGCTCTGTCCCCTCCCCCAGGCCAGGTCCTTGGGGCCGCTGCAAGGAGTGAAGTGTCCCTAAGCCCTGAGTCCACAGCAGAAAGCCAGAATTCCCCCAGTTCTGGGTCGCAGCTGGGGTCTGAGCACTGGGGCTTGCTCCACCCTGTGGGCCCATTGCCTAATCTGCCACTGTTCCTTCTAAAGTCTCTATACAGCTAAAGGGAAAGTGAATAAGGGATGTTGTTACAAAAAAGCCTTACGTAAGAAAATAACAAAAGAACCTAAGAATGGCCATACTGGGTCAGACCAATGGTCCATCTCACCCAATATCCTTTCTTCCGACAGCGACCTGTGCCAAATGCTTCAGGGTAAATGAATTGAACAAGACAATTCATCATGTGATCCATGCTCTGACGTCCAGTCACAGCTTCTGGCAGTCAGAGGATTATGGACACCCAGAGCATGGGGTTATGTCCTTGACCATCTTGGCTAATAGCCTTTCATGGACCTATCCTCCATGAACTTATCTAATTCTTTTTTTGAACCAAATTATACTTTTAGCCTTCACAATAGCCCTTGGAAACAAATTCCACAGGTTTACTGTGTGTTGTATGAAGAGCTACATCCTTATGTTCATTTTAAACCTGCTGCCTATTAATTTAATTGGATGACCTCTGAAACATGGGTTATGTGATAGGATAAATAACAGTTCTTTATTCACTTTCTCCATACCATTTTCATGACATCATAAATCTCGATCATATCCCTCCTTAGTCATCTATTTTCTAATATGAACTGTCCCAGTCTTTTTAATTTCTCCTCATGTGGCAGTTCCATACTCCCAATGTTTTTTTGTTGCCCTTTTCTGTACCTTTTCCCATTCTAATAGATACATATTATATACCACATTATATGAGAACAACTTTAATCCTTATTGAGCTGGACTGGATTCATATAGGTGACTTATGGGTCAAAGACTTATTACCAAAATCCGGACATAGATGTCCCACACTTTTGAGACTGAGGCGTGATTTCTGGAAAGATAAATGTATTAAAACAAAGGAAAAGGCTTACTTGCCAGCAAGAGTCAGGAGATCTCTTCTTTTTTTGAACATCAATGCCACATTTGCTGTATTTTCAATCCTCTGATAATAGTTAAAGGGACACAACGTAAAATGTTTTGAGGCTGACTTCTTTGGTGTTCTGACAGGGCACACTTTAATTGTATGGCCTGATTTTTTATGATAATAATTTTAAACCCTTTAAAAAAATTAGGGGTTTTCTTCTCCCCTGGTGATAATTGGAAGGATCTTTGGCGGGCAGTCCCAAGAAGAACATTAAGAAATAATGCACTCCAGTGCAGGATCAGGGCCTAAACTTGCTTTATCCCATCTTCACATTTCTCGCTGGGAAAGCAGGCATTTCCTTTTTCCTATTCAGTTTCAACTTTGCTCCTGCTAAACACTCTCTTATAGAATCCAGGAAAGAGTGTGCACAGCCTCTCCTCATGTGGGAAGAATGAAGTCCAGAAAGACAAGAAGTGCAGCTGGCCATGCTCAAAGTTCTGTCACATGGTCAAAGTAAACAAATTGACAAGAGAAAAATCTTCTCTCTCGAATCCCCTTCAGTTTATAGATGTTACTCGCAACAATACGTACAAAAGGTCAGATGCAAATATGATTTTTCACCCCCCTTGACATGTAAACATTCCCAACAGCTGTTTGGTGTCAATACAGTTTTCCCAGGAAATGCATTATGTACAAAATTTGTTCATTATAAAAATGTTGGGCTTAATGGTTTTCCCATTTTATTCAAACAGTTAACAGATACATAAATAAATGACTAAATGTCATATAGTTTCTAATCATGCCAGGAGTGAGGTCCTGTAACAGCCATCTAATAGGAGCAGTGGAGGCAAACAACCCTATGTCATTTTAAGATGGCGTTTGATAAGTTTATCAAAGGGATTATGTGATGGGGTTGTTTGTGATACCATGGGACTGGATGTGACCCAGGATGTCTCTTCGAGTCCTACATCCCTAATGCTTTCCTTAACAATGATTTATAATAAAATCATTACTGTGTATTTAAGTTAAACCACCAAACAAAGTAATGCAGCAAATAGATCCATGTAACTCTGAAATGTTAAATTATAACTAAATACATTCACAGCTTGTTTGGGAAGTAAAAGGGATGGATGCAAACCCTGAACACTAAATATTTAATAGACCTCCAAATGCAAGTCCCACAGATAGAATTCTGCAGGGCAGAACTAACGGAAGAAAATATGCCTGTCATTGCTTTAGTTTATACAGATTCATAATATAACTCATGTCTGTGTGTTTGTAGGGGCTGGCGTGAGGGTGAGCATCTGGCACCATCTGTGGGGTGCAGAGAGTGGCTAGCACCATCTGTAAAGGAGAGAGCAGCTGGCACCATCTGTAAAGGAGGAGAGAATGTGAGCAGCCGATACCATCTGCGAAGGGAACAGTGAGAGTGCAAGCTGCTGGCACCTGCCTAAGGGACCATATTGGAGTGTTTCCCTGTTAAATGTTATTTTGCCTAGACCAAGTCACTTGGTTGCTTTCTTGCTTTGTTAAAATTGAACATTAAACAAAAAAACACACTCTAATGACCAGAGCTCATTGATAAAAATGTTATCGCTAATCAGAATTTGTCTAAATTCAGCTTCCAGGCATTATATATAGTCTTATATTTTCTAGTTTAAAGAACTGTCTACCATCAGGAATCTTCAAGTAGGTACTTATAGACCATGATCACCTTCTCTTTGATAAATTAAATAGACAGAAGTTCTTTAGTCACTCACTTCAAGCAGGTTTCTCCAGATCTTGAATCATTCTCATAGCTCTTTCTGAACCCTTTCCAACTTGTCAACATCCTTATTAAAGTGTGGACACAAGAACAGGACACAGCATCTGTGTACAGTGATTCATACTATTTGTGAACACAAGTAAACAATGAGCCAATTTTATCCTAAAGCTGTGGTCACCAACTGGTCGATCGTGATTGACTGGTCAATCCTAGAGGATCTCCCCCTCGATCGCGATCTCCGGCAGTGCAGCGCAGCTGCCACTAAGACAGGCTCCCTGTCTGTCCCGGCCCCATGCCACTCCCAGAAGCAGCCAGTGGGGCCCCACGGGTGGGGGGGCAGGGATCTCCCTCCGTACGCTGCTCCTGCCTGCAAGCACCACCCCCGCAACTCCCATTGGCCAGGAAGGGGGAGCTGCGGGGATGGTGCTTGCTGAGAGGGGCAGTGTGCAGAGCCAAGTGCCGCCCACACCCAACCCCCAGGGGCCACAGGGAAGCGTTGGCCCCTTCTGGGAGCAACGCGGGGCCGGGTTAGGCAGGGAGCCTGCCTTAGCAGCAGCCACTCTACACTGCTGACCGGGAGCTGCCGGTGGGAAGCCGCACCCCAACCCCCAGCCCTGAGCCCCCTCCCATAGCCAGCACCCCAAAATTCTTCCTGCACCCTGAACCGCCTCCTGTACCCCAAAACCCCAGCCCTGAATCCCCTCCCAGACCCAGCACCCCAAAACAGTCCAGAGCCTCCTGCCAGAGCCAGCACCCCTTACCAAATGTGCTAAAGATTCATGTCCCTTCATCTTCAACCATCATTCCAGAGAACATGCATCCATGCTGATGATGGATTCTGTTCGATTACAATCCTTAGCAGTGCAGAGCAACACACGTACATTCACACCATCTGAGTCAGATGCCACCAGCAGAAGGTTGATTTTCTCTTTTGATGGTTCAGTTTCTGTAGTTTCTGCATTGGAGTGTTGCTCTTTTAAGACATCTGAAAGCATTCTCCACACCTCGCTCCTCTCAAATTTTGGAAGGCACTTCAGATTCTTAAACGTTGGGTTGAGTTCTGTAGCTATCTTTAGAAATCTCACATTGGTACCTTCTTTGTGTTTTGTCAAATATGCAGCAAAAGTGTTCTTCAAATGAACAACATGTGCTGAGTCATCATCTGAGATTGCTATAATGTGAAACATATGGCAGAATGCGGGTAAAACAGAGGTAGAGACATACAATTCTCCTCCAAGGAGTTCAGTCACAAATTTAAATAACACATTTTTTTAACAAGCGACATGAGCGTGGAAGCATGTCCTCTGGAATGGTGGCTGAAGCACGAAGGGACATACACATTTTTAGCATAGCTGGCATGTAAATACCTTGCAATGCCAGCTACAAAAATCCCATGTGAACGCCTGTTCTCACTTTATCCTGACATTGTAAATAAGAAGTGCGCAATATTATGTCCCGTAAATGTAAACAAACTTGTTTGTCTTAGCGATTGGCTGAACAAGAAATAGGACTGAGTGGACTTGTAGGCACAAAAGCTTTACAATGCTTAGTTTTTGAGCGCAGTTATGTAACAAAAAAAACTACATTTGTAAGTTTCACTTTCATGAGAAAGAGATTGCACTACAGTACTTGTATGAGATGAATTGAAAAATACTACTTCTTTTGTTTATCATTTTTACAGCACAAATATTTGTAATAAAAATAATATAAAGTGAGCACTGTACACTTTGTATTCTGTGTTGTAATTGAAATCAATATATTTGAAAATTATAGAAAATCCTCAAATATTTAATACATTTCAATTAGTATTCTATTGTTTAACAGTGCAATTAAAACTGTGATTAATAGTGATTATTTTTTTAATCATGATTATTTTTGAGTTAATTGTGTGAGTTAACTGTGATTAATTGTCAGCCCTAACTTAGATATTTGCTCACTTACTTCTATTATGCTGGCAGACATGGGGTCGGCTCACGCCAAAGCCCCAGGCCAATTCACTTGCGTATTAGCATAAATCAAAGTGTTTGTTAAATGCGTAAGAGTGTATTTGGTGTTTAAACTTCAAGAAAACAAATGGGTTATTACTTGCATTGTTTTCTCTTATCTGTACCCCATTATAATGTAATAGCAAACATTTACAGTGTATACCCCTGTAACTAAAGAACCTGTCAAGTGAGAAAGAAGTCTTGTGGAATGCAAATGAAGAATTTTAATAGAAAAGTGCTAATTTCAAAGCAAGTGGCCATTGTGTGTGATGAAGATAAGAAGCTATAAGGATCAGGGAAGGATCCTTCATCTCTGAATTGTTTGGACTCTTACAGAGAAGTGTACCAGATACAAAGTGGAGATCCCCATAGACAATCAGAGTAACCTGAAAAGACTTTTGGGAAACTGGCAGTTTATTACATCACTGCCACCATTTGGAATTACAAACCGTGACTCACCTGTACCTATATGTTACCTGTTTGAACTTCTCAATAACTCTCATTTACTTTTCTTAGCTAATAAACTTTCAGTTGAATATTCTAGAATTGGCTACCAGTTGGTCTTTCCTGTAAGATCTAGGATACCAATTGATTTTGGGTAAGTGACTGGCCTCTTGGGACTGGAAGCAACCTAAATGTGAAGTGATCTTTGGTAGAAGAGACCATTATCAATAAGTCCAGTTTGTCTGGGCTGCGGGATACATTACAAAGTCTAAGGGGACTGTCTGTGACTCCATGGTAAGAATGGTATATTGATCTAGGAGTTTACATTTGTTCCTGGTTTGGTGAAATCTAATTATAGAACACATCACCAGATTGGGGTGTCTGCTGTTTTCTGATAGTTTGCCCTGAGGTAGGCACTCACAGCCATGAGCAACTGCAGACAGCATGACACCTTCTATAAACAAAAAAATCAAGTGTTTGTAGCAGAAGTGTAAATGAATCTATCTATCCTATTACCTCGCATAGGGTCTGTGCCCATGAGGAATCCCATTGACTTCAATTGGGCTGCGCATGGGTGCAAAGGTCCATTAGACCAGAATGCATTGTAGGATCGGGGTCTTAGTTGGGTAGTATTTTTAAAGGGGAAATTCATTGATTATTTTTTTAAAAAAATGGAGTAAAATTAGAGATAGCTATGGGAATATTAGATTTGAAATAAACATGCACATATTGGATCATTTCTTCATGCAAATGTTGATTTCCTGGTAGCTGGAATAATATTTAAAGGGAAACTATTAAACATGACACTTTCCAAATTATAGCTTCAAAAAAGTCAAATTCAATTACAACAACATGCAAATTAGATAAATGATCCATTGAATTTATTGCAAAAATCATGGGTACATTTATATGTTCTGTGCATTATTATCTGTGTGTGCCTTCAAATTATTTGCAGTTTGCTTCAGATTACCCACATCTTAAACTGATCATTTGAAATCTAGTTTATTTCTTGTCAATTATGACTTACAGTAAGTGCAAGGAGTAATGTATATCATGGATTATATCCTGGTCCATTGAAATCAATAGGAGTTTTGCCATTGACTTCAGTGGGGCCAGGATTTTACCCCATATTTATTATGAGACCTTAGGGTATGAATTAGCCATCACACTCCCATTTCTCCGAGGAGATGGAACTGTTGTAAATAGTGTCTTAAGTAGGTGATACTTCTAAAATGTATTTGTTGTGGCAAGGGACTTTGCCAAGTATGACTGATGCAGGAAATGAGACTTGTAACCCTGATGCTCTTGTTTAAAATTATAATATACTACTGCTTATTGGAAAATTTTATTTTCCCCTGTATAAAGAAATAGGCTGATCTGCCTGGTCTTTGTGCTTGTTTTGATCTGAGGCTATTATGGAATTGTAACCATAGAAACTCGTTGGTGGGGTTTGAAGGACTGACTCATACCAGAGACCCTGCTGGAGTTGGGAGGGAGGGGTAGAATAGGCAGGAGAGTGTGAGTGATCTCTGGTAAGCTTATTAGCATGTGTATATGTTTGTTTATTTTTTAAATATTTTTCCCTGTAATGCTTTAAGCATGAGAATAAATGTGCTTGCTTAAAAAGGGCTGTTTGTTAGCTCATAACTGCTGGCAGTTACAACTATTCATAGCTCCTGAGAGGAAAGCAAAGTGCAGATGCAGGCCTGTTTAGGCAGCAACTGTGCAGTCTGGAAAAATCCCAGTCATGAGGGAAGGAGAGATACAGGTCACCACCCAAGAGAGGTGATGGCTGAGGAGCTGGGATCAAGAGCACTAGAGTGGGTGCCATTGTTGGACCGCAAATGGTGCATACAAGAGTAGTTGCCCTGAATTGTGACAAGTCCCTAGCACAAGGGTCCCTGGCTTCTTGGCACTGCTGCAATATAATTGAATAATAAAGAAATTATTATTTCTACTACTGCGGCTTAGGAAGGGGTGATGCAGAATTCTGCAACTGAAGACTGAGAGGAAAGGAAGATCACTATTCTAATGTACATCAGCTTAGTGTACCCAAATACGGAGGAGTCCATCAATTTGCTAGCTGAATGTAAAAGATGAGCACATTTGCATTTTAATGTCATTCACTTTTTAATTGGACACAAACATACATTCTATAAGGCCAAGGTGGAGGAAGAGTAAAACAAGGGGCAGGAAAAAAAAGAATGAAAAATCTTTTTTTAAGATATGTTGATATGCCACTTTTTTTTTTGCTGACTTCCCATTTCAATGCTCATGTTCCAGTGATATTTTAAGGATTTGCCACCATCGCAGACTGTGCAACTTTTTCTTTTTAATTGAAAGTATACCATCTTTGCCAAGTAGGTTTCCCTATGTTTTCCCAGCTGCAATTCAAATGTTATACATCACCATATCTCCATCACATTTCAAATATGGTTCAGTAATTTCAATTTATTATAGCATCACAGTAGTAACACTATAGTTATGGTTGAGGAGGTACTTCTATTATAAACCAGTTTTCAGACACTTACAACTTTGTGAAAAAATTACCCTTTGAGATGAATTTCTTATACTTGTTCCTAGTCTGAAGGTAAATTTATATTCTGGAAATTTAGTAAACTTCCATTTGCTCATTTTTATATTAGTCAACCACTTAAAACATGAAAAAAGCCCTCACCTTTTTACAACACTATTCAGATGCTTTGTATTTGCTTGAGAAACTCGGAACCGTTTTGCCTTGAAAATTCCCCCCAAATGATCTACTTCACTGCTTTGATAAATATGAAAAAAGGACTAATAAAAAAGTTTGAATGAATGGAAATAGCAAACCACTTTCAATTTTAAAACTTGGAACAATATGTTTTGATGAACCTACAACCTCTGTGTGTTTGGATTTATTTCTCTTCTCTGTGTCTTCTGCACAAATAACCATTTCAATACCATAATCTGTTAGTTATCTAGTATGAAGCCAACCCCAAAATGTGCATGTTTGTTATCTAGAAGATTAATATACATTTTTTTAAAGATGGGACAAACTCAAAAATGTCAAGGCCAAAAGTTTGAAGAGTGGCCACCGATTTAGGTGGTAATACCTTGGGACCTGAATTTTAAACTGGGAGCACCTACAAGTTCAATTGAAGTCAATGGAAGGTGCAAGTACTCAAAAACGCAGAATTAGGGACCACTAGCAGCTACTTTTGAAAAGTTGGCTGCATATGTGGATCAGGATTATGCAGCCAACTTTTCAAAAGTAGCTGCTAGTGGTTCCTCAGTCTGTGTTTTTGAGTACTTGCACCTCCCATTGACTTCAGTTGAACTTGTGGGTGCTCCCAGTTTGTAGGTTACAGTCTTATACAGAAACAGCAACCATAGGTTGCCCTGTTTCTATGCAGTGGTTTAGCAGATTTTTTAAGAATTTTTTTAAAGGACATTGAAAAATTGCAGCAAAAAGCCACAAAAGTAATTAGAGGACTGAAGAAAATTCTTTACAGTGAGAAAGTTAAAGACTGTTTACCTCATAAAAAAGCAGAAAGTACTAGTTACTGAAAGGTTCTTTAACGGGATGGAGAAAGGCATAGCAAGAATCAATGACTGGAAACTAAAGCTAGACAAATTCAAATTAGAAAACAAGTAACAAATATTTAACAGTGGGGGTGATTAATCACTGGAACAAACTATCAAGGAACAACTATTCTTCATCTCTTGAGGTCTTCGGATCAAGACTAGATGCCTCTCTGGAAGATCTGCTTTAGTCAAACAAAAGTAATTCGACTCAATGTAGGGCTAACAGGATAATATTCCATGACTTGTGATATACAGGAGGTCAGACTAGATGATCTAATGGTCCCTTCTGGTCTTAAAAAAATGCTATGAATTTGACTCTATAAGGTGATCTAGAGTCCACCCCCCCCCACCACCCCCCAGCTGAATGGTTCCTTACAGAATATTTCCCAATTTAAACGTATATGTACCAGATTGTGAGGATTCAGCTACTTTCTCTGGGAAGTGCTCATCTGCCGTGGACAATTTGGAAAGAGAAACACAGAAGGAATACTTTCCTCACTACTGAAATGCATCCATCCACCTTTAAGGTGGTACATGGGGCACTGAAATTCTTCCCTATATCACTGGACAGTAAATTAAATTAACTGAAATTACAGGGGGATGTGATTACCTAATTTAGAATTTGGCAAAGTTGCTTACACTTTTGTGAGACCACAGCCCAGAGAATTTGAAAAAAGCCATGGAATCTCTAATGATTAAATGTGTTCAGGTCCTCAGGATTTCACATGGCCATGGCATTCATTAGGGAGAAGACTGCTGTAAACTACAAGTATTAAAGTTATGAACAAATTGCTAAACCACAGTGAAAACCACCTTATCCAGGATAATGGTCAAAATTCTGTGATTGCATCCACTGTGTCCCAGCATGTCCAAACATAGTTGAGACACAGCAAATTATATTAATCTTGGAAATGTATTCAGTTACAACCTTTGTAGCAGCATGTAGTCTCTTTCTTTGCAGATCTCTTTGGCAACAAAGATGATTAAGAAGCCTGTTTTGCTATTGATTATTCTACACCTCTTCATTACTATTTACTACTGTCTGTTTCTGTATGTTCTGCATGAACACACTTAATTTCATTTTTGATTTTGGAACAGTTACCAAAAGACTAATTTAGCAGTGTCTTGTGAATGCTCTTTATTTGTGATCTGGGGCTATTTCCATGTCACTAATCTGCTAAATTAATGGTGATGAACAGCACTAATTTAACAGATTTTTTGGTAATTTTTTGTCATCCAATAATTTATTATAGTAAACATAGTTTGAGGGACATATTAATTAGGTAGAGGATCATCTGATTTTGATATGTAAGGATCTGGGACATTCAGAAGCAGCATGACAGACTTGTTACCTGGGGTTGTCAGAACCCCCTTTAGGGGCAACTTAACTATTTCACTCAAGGCAGTGTAAGGAATAAATCAACAGGAACACAGCACTTTCATCTGATAAGATTCATGCAAGTAAGTGTGCTCTAATTAACACTGCAGTTTATTAGATTTAAGCATACACAAACATAAACAATAGGTTTAGAACATCCCAGATATTTACCTAACATCTGGAACGGTATTGAGTAAATAAGAGCAGGTTTGCAGTGGACAGTTGCTCACCCAACCAGGGAGAAAGGCTTCAGAGGACAGCTCCAAGTATATTCTATTAGCTATTCTTTTATTACTAACCTCTACAAAACACATATGTCATGACCCTTACTGTATCATCACTTTTCTAACTTTCAATAAACTGAACATCAAAGGTGTCTAGACTCAAGGTTTTCCAACCACCAAGGTTTTCAGTTTCAGTTGTTTACTTGTTTGTCCCCTCCTCCCATTCTGATTAGCAGAAACTGCCAGCTAGACCTGACCTTGCTTCTAAAAGCCTGTCTCCAAATTAACCCTTAACTATATGGTGTTCTATTCCATTACTTCAGGGTGGCTGAATGCACATTGCATGGTTGCAATTAACTTGATCACATTCTGGGATATACACACCCCTCAAATCCAGGGCAACAGGCTCTTCACGTGCTCAAGTCAATCTTTCTTTTAACTAACAGATTCAGTGAGATGGTGGAGCTACACACTCTATGGAGACTAAACAAACACAAACAAAAAACGACCCCATTACTTCTAGTTTAATTTTATTAACAAAAAGATAATTCCAAAATAACACTGCATGCACCTCATCTTAAGCCTTTTTCCTAGACTTGGCTGTTTCTACGTTCCTTCATTCAAATCTCTGTAGAACAAACTGTAGCTCCCAGAAGGCCCTTGTCCCTTATACTCGTTATGGCAAAGTACTTCCACATATATCATGTCATAACTTTAGAGTACCCAGCAGTTCAGAGTAACCATGAATACAGATTCGCTGTCTATTTTAGGGGATTTTTTTCCACGTTTATTATGCAAGGTATTTTAAAGAAATAGTAAATTAATTGTTCATATTTAACACTGGGACAAGTGAGATGAAACCCTTTATAACCCGTTTCAGTTTTCCTCAAACTTCAATTTTTTTCATTTAAATCGTAGTGTTTGTCTAGACAAACAGTGTGTGGCACGTTGGGTTGTAAATCTACAGCACACTACATTACCGTGCACTAACTATCCGTGTGGACCCTGCTACAGCATACTGAAAGTTCCCTAGTGCACTTTAATCTACTCTGCTTTGAAATGGGAGTAGATCAGAGAACATTAAGGAACTTTTAGTACACACTAGGAAGGCCCACATGAACAGTTACTGCACGGCATGCTAGTGAGCTGTAGATTTACACCCCAGCTTGCTGTGTTCTACCTGTTCTTCTATACAAGCCCTTATTGTGATGCTTTCTGACCATATTTTTAACTTCTTTATGTTCTTCCGTAATATTTTTCTGTCCTTGCTGGTATCTATTAATTTTGTTAACCTATGTTCCCCTTTTCCAGATTACTTATAAAGATATTTGAAAAAACCAAAACTAGCACAAATCTCTGTTTTTATTAGTCTTGGTTTAGAATCCTTCAGCCAATTTTCAGTTCATGTCACCATGCTTATATCCAAGCCAATCTGAATTAAATTTAGAGAAAGAGCTCATGAGAGTTTTAAATCAAATGTTTTACTAAAAAACAAATATATTATTTCTACTGCATTCCTCCACCAAAACAGCAATTGGATCCAGGCTGGCAAACCCATGGATGTGCATGGAGCCACATTGACTTCAATAGAAAGTTACCACGGGCACAAGATTCTCCTGACACAGTTCAGCCTCAGGATCAGGACCTAATATCGTAATGCTGTCCCTCCAAAAAAATAAAAATAAAATAAAATAAAAATTGCTCACCTGGCAAGCTTTATTCTTTATAAACCTATGCTGGTTATTGATTATATTTCTCTATGCTTTGTGTGTGTGTGTGTGTGTGTGTCTAAGAAAGTTGATAATTCTCATTAACTACAGTGAAGCTCCTGGGTGCCCCATAGCTAGATCATTATTTTTCTCATCTGTTGAAGAGCCCCATCTCTTCCCCTTTAATCACAATTTGTAGCATGAGTTTTTATTTGTCTGAAAATGTATACTGATGAGGTGTATTCCGCTATTCATTATTCTCCTGTTTCAAAATGTCAGCTGCCCAATCAGAAATCTGAGATAGGGAACACTCACTGCTAGTGCTACCTCGTGTTCAGGTGAGGGTTCAGCTGCCTACCTCCTGGGTGTGCCCTTAATTCACTGTACAGCCTCTCTGTAGTGATCTCTCTCTGTTTTGTGACTCAGCCCTCCACCCAGGACATGTTCTAGTCCACCCCTTTCTCGGTATGCATACACCAAAAAGACCAGTAATCGGGCTGTCTTCAGATGCCTGCAAGGACTTCAGGGCTTTCTCTTTAGGTTGGGGAATTGGGAGTCTTGACCCTTGTGTATTCAGGGCCTTCTCCATTTAGGTTCCCTACTAAGTGACAGGCAGCTAACATTGTTCCCTCTTTAGGAGTTGCTAGGAGACCCTGGGCCTACCCTCTCCACTTGGCTCCACTCCAGGGCCCAATGCTGCGCAGCTAAATCCTGCACCCTGGGGTGCTAAGTAGCTGCCTCCCTGGATCACTTCTACCCCTTATTCTCCACAAAGTAAATTAAAGAACTGAACACAAAATAAAGGTTCTGACCTTCAAAAATATTCACCAGGCCCTTCTTTGCAGTCTTGGTCAGGTCAGCGTCACCAGCTTCCAGCAACAAGAGCTCCTGCAGTACTCCTTTCCCAGAGCACAGGTCTTCTCCCTTCCACTATCTGCCTCCCTCTGAGTTGCTCTGCTTCCGTTTTTAAGCTCCTCCTTCAGCTTGTGAAGGCTCTGAAGGTGCGGAAGGGCAGGGCCAAAGCAGCTCCCTGACCCTTTTTCCAGTGTGAGGTTTATATACTCCATCACAGGAGCAGGAACAGTAATGTGTCAATACTAGCAGCACTGGTGATACATCTCCAATAAAGAGAAACTTAATCAAGTGCACCTGTCATGTTTTCAAAGAATAATTCAATCAATTCCCCCAAATATTTCACCACCACACTCTGGATTTCAGAATTTCCTTTGATACTGAAAATACTGTAGGCACATAATGCCAGTTCCTCACTTCTTCCTTTTTTCTCTATTCTATACAATAATTGCAACTGAAAAAAAACCACCCTACATTAAAAGAAGGTTAAGGTTGCATTGAAAAGTTAGGAAAGGCCTGAATTAAGGTAGCTTATGTTTCCTGTCGGATATGTTATATTCATTTCATTATAAACTTCATCTTTCAGTACCACCTTCTTCTCTTCTGGTTTGTTTTGAATACCTTTTTTATTTGTGTACAGATCTTTTGGTACATACATATGTGACGGTGTCCCCAATGAAACTTTATGGGGAGATGCTTATAAATGTATATATGATGTACCTGGAATATGTTTTATACTACATGTGCCATGTAACATATCTCTGTAAAAGTTATGATCTACTGAATCTATTCCTTCTGTTTGTATGCATGTATCATTATTGTAGTTGAAGTTATGAATATTGGTTTTATATTTGCTGGTTTTATACATAGCCTTTGTAAGAGCCTGGGATCATGTCTTGAGAAAGGTATGTGCATGTAAAGAGACCAATCAAGAAACCCTTACACAGACAATAGGAGGTGCAGACCCCAATCCACATCTGAGCTTGGCCAGGAATGCGACTGGCTGGACTGGTTAGGGTGCATGGACATGTGACTTGCCCATGTGATCCCAAAACTCCAGGGTAACATGATGCTACACAGGGAATGGGGAGGAGCATCCATCAAGGGGAGAAAGTCTATTTAAATCCCTGGGAGACCCCTGCATGTGGTCTTCAGCTGGCTAAAGAGAGAGGCTCTCCACCCCCCAAGGACATACCTGAAAGAGACTGAACAAAGGACAAAGACAATAGGGGGTGTGAGCGATTGCTGGACCCAGCCTAGGAGTTCTACAGCCTGTAAAAGAAAGAAACTGAAACGGGTGAGGTTTTTATATCTGTGTTGAGTTTGATTAGACATAGACGTGCGTGTTTTATTTTATTTTACTTAGTAATTCACTTTGTTCTGTCTGTCACTACTTGGAATCACTTAAATCCTACTTTCTGTACTTATTAAAATCACTTTTTACTTATTAAGTTACCTGGAGTACGTGTTAGTACCGGGGGGGGGGCGGGGGCAGGGGACGCAAACAGCTGTGCATAGCTTTCTATCTTTGAAATAGAAGGCGAACTATTTATGAGTTTACCCTGTGTCAGCTTTATACAGGGTAAAATGGATTTATTCAGGGTTTGAACCCCATTGGGAGATGGGCACCTGGGTGTCAAAGGCAAGGGCACTTCCTGGGCTGCTTCCAGGCAGGCCTACAGCGGTTAGGGGACGTGGTTCAGACCTGGGTCTGTGTTTGCAGCAGATCAGTGGTATCTGGCTCAAAACAGACAGGATTCTGGAGTTCCAAGCTGGAAAAGGCAGGAAAGCAGGGACAGGAGTAACCTTGGCACACCAGGTGGCAGCTCCAAGGTGGTTTCTGTGATACCAACCTGTCCCAACATACTCTTATTTTTTTCTCCTCTTTTCTTTCAGAAGAACTCTTTGCTCTTTTATTTTGCCATATTATTTGAATATGAAGATATAACTCTCCATATCCTTACTTCCTGGATAGTTTTAAGCCAGTCTAACAAGCTCGGGCTGTCTGGACACAGGAGGTTGGTGTGCTATCTACTTAAGCAAAGGCTAATTCAAACAATTTCCTCCTGCCATGAATCCAATTCTCTTTTACCTACAATATATATCTGCATCCATTGCCAGAAGGAGCTTTATGTTCTCTGGATCCCTACATTTACACTTGAATAAAATGCATCTTTCTCCAATGATGTAATTTCCTCCCATATGTTCTACGGGCAATTAGAATTCCCAGGTATTCTTAAGGATCCTAGACATGCTGATGAGGACATTCATTGTGATGGCACCCATGAGATAAAGAAAACAGGATGTTATCCTATCTGGCCCTCTTATTACTGAGCCATCAATCAGAATGAGTCATCTTTTCCTCTCTTTCAATAGCTCCCTTTCTGTGCTTTTTTGCTCTTGGCATGGATCCTGCAAGTCACAAAAAAGCATCAGGGAAAAGAAAAAAATACATGGCTCTATATCAAGCACCGGTGAATTCACTTTGCTCAATTTCAGGCCATTTTTACATAGTAGGTTCATGATTTTGAACTCTGCCTCAAAACACTATTGGCTTGCATACGGCACAGCAAAGATACTCCAAAGACATACACTATGTAGCCCCTTACCTCTGTTCACCTCTTTCCCAGAGGAGAGTGTTTGCTTTGCATACAGAATAACTTGTAGATAATAGATACAATTACATACTGGGAAGTTATAGTAGTTCAGCTAACAATTTCATGTAATTTGATGTCAATAAGATTTGCATGTGTACAGAACACACGTGTGTCCTTTAAGCCAGTTGTTCCCAACCTTTTGGGACACTGTAATAGTTCACCAAATTAAGACTGCAGCAATGTGAACCAGTGTCTCCTGTCACATATTCAACTGTGCATGGTCTAATGCACAGTGAAGTTCGGTCTGCTAGAAACACTAGTATCACTAGGAGATTATGGTTTAGAAAAGCCTAAGACTGTTGCTCTATTTTCACATATAATTTTTTTCCCCTTTCTATACCTCTTTACACTGCAAAGAACAGAAAACCATTTTAGTGCAAATTAAATACCCGACAGCTGTTGAGAACACTTTTGCACTGTTCAGAAAAGACCGATGCATTGCAACTGCATTTGTCTGAGGAGAAACAAAAAGAAAGTGCTGGAAGGGATTGGATGCCTTGTGGAACTATGAACTGGATCTTTGCTGCCTACAGAAATCCGGTTTATAAAAGCCTCTATAGTAACCTTGCATGCTGTTTTTTAAGAGAAAATTCACTCAGAGTTCTCTACACAGTGGTGTGAGCTCCTGCTTTCATACTCGATGTGTCCCAGCAATCTGGTGTGAAGAGAAATTACAGTTAGAGTCAGAAAGTGATGTGAGAACCCCAGTGCCCTGGCTGCAGAGGCAAGAACAGTCATAAGAACAGCCATTCTCCGTCAGACCAAAGGTTCATCTAGCCTAGTATGCTGTCTTCCAACAGTGGCCAATGCCAGGTGCCCCAGAGGGAATGAACAGAACAGGTAATCATCAACTGATCCATCCCCTATTGCCCATTCCCAGCTTCTGGCAAACAGAGGCTAGGGACACCATCCCTGCCCATCCTGGCTAATAGCCACTGATGGACATATCCTCCGTGAACTTATCTAGTTCTAGTTTGCATCAAGTCTTGGAGCTGTCCTTTCCCTACATGTTTTTCATGGTTTCTAGACAGATCCACACAGTACTATGCTACTGAGTGAGAAATGTCTCTGCACTTGTGGCCCAACACCTTGAAATCAGGGTGAATATCCTTCAATGTTTGATGTCTTCATCTTGACCCAGCAGCCAGCACTTGAGTACTCTGAGATTCCATTTAGCTCTTAATAATCATGCTATTTCATATAAGCCAGCTTTTGATTTTAAAATAATTCCTTACAGAAGGAGACCTGCAATGTATATATTTCACCAACCATGCTGGCATTTCTGGCCCGAACAAAAGCAAGAAATACTTGGAAGAACATCTATAGCAATGAGATCTAATTCTTGATTGCAGAGCGAAGGGGTTCAGGAATAATTAATATTCAGAAAATAATTTGAACTTTGGGGGTGCTTACCTGCATCCAACCTCTGTTTCCTAATGTACTTTCTGCTTAGAGAAATAGAGGATTGTTTAAAGTAAGCAGAAAATGGAGGCTGAGACCAGAGAAGCAGAATTCTCCTCACACTCTTATCAGCTCTAATTCAAGAGAAACTCCCTCAGAAATAAGGAAGATCCTACTGGTCTGGGGCTTTGCTGTAGTTAGGTAGGCTGATAGACACGTCCAAGTACCTTAAAATAGAAAGTGGAAATCTGAGCACAAGGTCTTACTATGTAATAATGCAGATCTGATGAGATTGAGAGAAATCACATCCCTGGTAGGTTGAAGATCAGAATGTATATGTAATGCAGCTGACAGTAATTTGGTTTTGTGGAAACAAGGGTATAATTTATGCCAGACCTGTAAATTAAACTCTAAACATCTCAACACATAATGCTTACGCAGGGGTTAATTTAGCTAATCTGGATGGACAGGGAAAGAAGACTGTTCAGTGCGTCCATAATGGAAGCTCTATATTAATCAAAAGGTGTTTGAGGCTGGTGCCTAAGGAGCAGTGAATTGGGGCCCACCATTTTGGAGCTGCAGTGAGGAAAAGATGTAGGCATGGGAGCAACAGCAAAGGATGCTAAATAGAAGGGCCTTGAAGAATGATGGCTAGACAGTATATATTTAAAAGCAGTAGATGTGTGCTGTCAAATTAGCAGAGAAACAATAGTGAAGTGTACAGTTGTACATAGAAAAGGAGCTGCCTGCTGGCTTGTGGGGACGGGGCAGGGTGGAGGTGGAAAGGGAAGGGGAAGAAGGGGAACAGTGCGAAAGGGTACACAGAACTAGTTGAGAAGAGCTGTCTAGACTGCAGGGGAGCAAAAGGGTAGTAGAGCGATGGTAAAACATCAAACCTTTGAGCTGTTAGCTGTTCTCAGTGCAAAGAGAGGCCATATGACCAGATTAAGGCATGATACTGCAAATTGTTTCTGGAGAAGATGAGGATGCTGTGCTGAATAAAGTGACTCACATGAAGTGTTCTGCATTGTTCAGGATTTTTCCTGTAGTCTTGACCTGCATTGGGAATATGAGCACAGAGAAAACTGAGGGCCAACCCATTAGGTTGATCCAGCCCTGTTTATGAAGTAATGTATGTGCTGTTCAGTTTTAATGTGCACTGGGCACCTATGGGCTCTGTGGGTATGTCTACACTGCAATTAAAAAGCTGTGGCTAACCTAGGTCAGCTGACTCAGACTCATAGGGCTTGGGCTGCCAAGCTGTTTAATTGTAGACTTCCAGGCTAGGGCTAGAGCTGGGGCTCTAGCATCCTGCAAAGTGGAAGGGTCCCGCAGCTCCAGCCGAGCCCAGACGTCTACATTGCAATGAAACAATCCTAGTGCAGCTTAAGCCCCATGATCCCCAGTCAGCTGGGATGGATCAGCTGCGGGTGTCTATTTGCAGTGTAGATATACCCTCTGAGGCAGACTGGCTTTAAAGCCAGTCTACATTGACTTTTAACAGAACTTTAAAGGTTTTATAGTTTCTATTATGGTCCAAACCTTTTCTGCAGGTCAGACATTGTTTCATCTACATATTAAAGCTTTTGGTTTTTCACGTTTTATGTACCATTGGAAAATGGTCCATTTTATTGCCACTTACTGTACTTCTTTCTAAAAAAAAAAAATAGATTTCTGAGATTAAGGCACAAGCAGGATGATAAAGATTCCATCAATCAAGAGATGATTAAGCAATGAATACAACCCCTCCCATTCCCAAAACAAATAACATATGAACTTGAGAGAGAGAGAGAGACCACCATTTCATTTCCTTATGCTTAATTAAAATTAGAATCATATATATACTGTTCTTTAATAACAGCTGATCTTTGAAATTTATCTTTCAGCACAGATTTTTTTTTATTTGAATACAAATCCAGTGATTACTTTGAGTTCAGAAATAATTTTTTAGCCACTGAAATCAGAGATATATCATGACAGCTATATACCAAGTCTATCTTCTGTTGAAATTCCTAAATGTAGCATACATCAATGTCCATTTCTTAGAGCAATGTCATTGTGCTCTGTAAAAAACACCAGCTAATCAATCTTTGTAATAAGTAAATTAGGCTAAACATCATTTTGTGTCACTTTGACTTTTAACTATCTTCACACTGCAATATTACGGATTCTACTTTTGCTGCAGGGAATGTTTTCTTTTTTTTCCTCCTTTTCCATCTCAGGCTCACTTTTTCCAATTTAGATTAGGCAAAAGAAAAGTCAGAGATAGAAAAGTATAATTGACTTAATTTGGTTTAATTAACTGCAGGAGAATGAAGACAATTAGTTAATGCATCTTAATGAATTGAATTATGAAATGCATTGCTCCCAATGGGAGCAAATGATCCCTGTAATGGGAAAAATGGGGATGAAAATACATTGAAGTGTCTTTTTTGTTTGTTTCTCTCTTCCCCCCACCCCATTAGGGTGGCCAATTCAAAGCAGCTGGAGTGTTATAGATACTTTGTATGCATATACTAGCAGACATGAAATCTACTTGGTGAGTTCAGAGTGAATTCTATCACCTAAAATTCCCCAATAGGCCCCATCTCCTGATTTCTAGAAATGACTGGCAGTGTTAATCCAGCTCCCTGTTTATATTTGTCTGTCGCTGTACAAAGGTGGGTGTCATAAATATAAAGGGAAGGCGGAGAGGGTCGAATGCAGTGCTATAAAATCCCCTTACCAGTAAAGGGTTAAGAAATGCAGGTAGCCAGACTGACACCTGACCTGGCTGGCATCTGACCAATAAGGGGACAAGATACTTTCAAATCTTGGGAGGGGGGAAGGTGTATGTGGCTCTTTGTCTAAGTCAGAGTGATCTTGGAAGACAAGAAGTACCTGCAAAAAATCAATCTCCTCAACCAGTCATCTTCTCACCAAACCTCACTTTTCTAAAGTAAGTTTAGTCAGCATAGCGAGTAGTTTCTGTTTGTTTTGCTTGGTAAGCTTTCCCTGTGTTAGAGGGAGGGGTTATTCCTGTTTTTTCTGTAACTTTAAGGTTTTGTCCAGAGGGGGAATCCCTCTAAGTTTAAAAATTAAGTACCCTGTAAAATAGTTACCATCCTGATTTTACAGAGATGATTTTACCTTCTTTGTTTTAATACAATCCTTCTTTTAAGAAGCTGACTGTTTTTCTATGGTTCTAAAACCCCGGGGGTGGGTTTTTAGATCACTGTGTAACCAATTGGGTTAGGAGATTATTCTCAAGCTTCCCAGAAAAGGGGGTGAATGGGCTTGAGAGGGTATTTTGGGGGGAAGGGAAACTTCAAGTGGTTCCTTTCCTGGATTCCTGTTTAAAGCACTTAATGGTGGCAGTAAAAAAAGCATTTCTCAGGGTGCAGGGAATTTTGTACCTTGGGGGTTTTAACCTAAGCTGGTAGAAACAAGCTTAGGAGCTCTTCATGCGGGTCCCCACATCTTTACCCTAGAGTTCAGAGTGGGAAGGAAACCCTGACAGTGGGATTCAAAGATTAACTGAAATAGAAAAATAATAAAAAAGACAAAACCCCTTTTTTCAGGGCTAAGAAATACATTGTATAACTGAGCTGATTTAGCTGCCATAGCAGATGAAGATTGACTATGAACCACATTTCATCCAGAATTCTTACCATTACCAACTAATATTCAGATTCTCACCAAAAAAAAAAAAAAGTACTACAAAGTTCTTTAATTCTGAAGTTTCATATTTTCTAGGGGCAAACAGGTCTAATTATAGTATACCCAAGGTAAATACAATGCTGTAAAGAACAAGCTTCCTTCAAAATTAATATGTTGTTCAGTGTGTCCATAGTTCAGTAGAAAGAAGAGATTGATTCAATTTTGGAATATAAATGAAACATCTTAGTTTTTCTGAATTGTCCTTTGTTCACATAATCATAGTATATTAAAAAAAAATCTGGTTATGTAGAAATCACATCTTCCATTTATTTTCCACTACCATTTACTGTATTTTATTCATTTAACCCAGCAGAAAATGAGATGTTCACAGCATTCCCTTACTAACTTGATAACAAATACATTACTGGAAAATTACAAATCTTGCATTAACTCAGTTGTAAATATTAAACCTAATTCTTACTGGTAGCTAATAAAATTCATTCTGCCACAGTCATCACTTTTGTCCAACACAGGTCTTTATGATTTGAAAATTTGCACCATATTGAAACTTTAAGGGCTTTATGCATAAGTAATTTGGGCCATTTAATACTCAATTTGTATGTAATTTCCACATGAAAATTGTATTATGCCCCTGATACTATGTAAATGAAATGAAGCTGGTACTCATTTACTCAGGTTTCACAGTGCTTGATGGTAGAGGGTGTTCTAAATGAAAACAAGATTATAAAGATTTAATAAAAAAATGCAGCGTCAGCACATACACGGAGTTGCTAATATTGGTGTGGGGGAACTGCTACAAAGTCCCTAAGAAACAGGGTCAGTTAAACCAATATGCAATAGGCACCTCTTTATATTCCGAGTCAGAAACGTTTGCCAAGCCAAGAGAAGAGGGTAACAATTGCAGAACACAGCTGTCATGGCTGTACCTCTCCTTGGAGAGCTACTATAGCAGAGTTCTCTATTCAAACAAGGAGAATTGGGCTTAAAAATAGACTCATCAGAACAATGTGGTTAGTGAACCTCCCACTAAAAGGACTAGAGAAAATTTTAAAAGTGCTTTTAGTTATGGGGCCATAATAAGACACATTTTAATGTATTTTTTCCTGTAGGTGAGAAGGCTGAATAGCAATAGGAAGGGAATTACAGATAACATGTTTTCAGTTTTGCTTTCACAATAGTTTCCAGTTCCAGGGACTTTTCCTGAAATATTTTCAGTTTCTGAAAACTAGAGCTTTACCAATGAAAGTGAAACAGGAAGTCAATTTTGTTTTAATGGTAAGTTCAAATGCAACTCTGATTGGGGATGCTTAAGAGAACTGCATTGCTAGTGCTGACAAGAACAACATTTCACCGCCCCTCCAGAAGGACATATACTTAATACTTAGTAGTAGAACTTAGTAACAATGTAATCTTTTTACTGTGTAAGCTTTGTCTTTCCACACTTTCTATTGGTTGATGCTAAAAAGCGTTTTGTCACATCTCAAATTAAATCGCAAACTCTTCGGAGACAGGATCATGTCTTTGCATTTTTGCAGTAAAGATCTTTGCTAGTAGTAGTAGTAGTAATAATAAATATTGGCCAGATATTACTGGATGTTGTTAACTAATGAAATCCTGATTTGTAAAAGGTTGCATGATGAAATAAGTCACATTGGGATTTTGCTAGATGGAGCTAAATCATACTTATGTGTTGGTTAGTTTAACATGATTGGAGTCAGCATCACTGGTTAGAATAACTGTTTAAAAGAAATCATTTAGCTTGATTTTTCTCTTTCTATGTCTTAAAATAAAACAAAATATTAAGTGATAGGAGAACCCATGCATTTTGTGGACTTCATTGACTAGCTCTTCAAAGTCCCGTATGTTTCTTGTGCATTGTTAGGGAGATTTTCAAAAGTACAGATGTGGGTTAAGCACCTGGTATTTATACCTTTGAAATCTCCCCTATGTACCCCATCAGTTAAGTGTATAAGACCATTTCCAGTTTCCAATGTAAGAATTTACTCTAGCTGTGCAGTGCATATCACATCATCACACGCTTAGTTGTGTCCTCTTACTGTTAAAGACCAGGATGCCTTACAGGATTTAGGCATTGTAAAGCCAAATAGGAACAGAAATCAATTCTTCAATAGGAAATGTGGGTGTGCATGAGCCTTTCAGGTCAGGCAAGTCTAGATAAGTAAAGTGAAAGTCCCAAAATATTAGATTACATCATCTTCATCCCACACATGGGAAGCAGCGGCATATCTCCCCTCCGGCTCTTATGCGGAGGTGTGGCCAGGTGGCTCTGCACGCTACCCTGTCTGCAGGTGCCATCCCCACAGCTCATCATTGTCTGCAGTTCCTGGCCAATGGGAGCTTCTGAGCCGGCACTCGGGGCTGCAAGTGAAGAGGGGTGTCATGGTTATAGGTTGACTTTTTTGTCCTTTTGAGGCTTGTCCATATGCATCCTTACTCTTGGGAGAATACAAAAATAAAGGCTTATCATGAGGTGATTCTGAGGAGTATTAATTACAAGTGACTGCAAGATTTCTCCTCTGAGATGTAACGATCATGTTATATCTTGGCAGTTGGTGTAATAATACATTGTTGTGGTTTTATTTGTCAGTATTTGTACAGAATTGATGAGAGGGAGAAAGCTTTGCAAGGCACACAGAGGGGAAGAATGACCACAGATCTTCATCCATCTTCTTAACCTCTGAGGATAGGACAAGAAGTAATGGGCTTAAATTGCAGCAAGGGAGGTTTAGATTACACATTAGGAAAAACTTCCTAACTGTCAGGGTGGTTAAGCACTGGAATAAATTTGCCTAGGGAGGTTGTGGAATCTCCATCATTGGAGATTTGAAAAAGCAGGTTAGACAAACACCTGTCAGGGATGGTCTAGATCAGTGGTTCTCAAACTCGGTCCACAGCTTGCTCAGGGTAAGCCCCTGGCACGCCGGGCCGGTTTGTTTACCTGCCGCCTCTGCAGGTACGGCCGCTCGCTGGTCCCACTGGCCACGGTTCTCCGTTTCTGGCCAATGGGAGCTGTGGGACGCAGAGCGGGCCGGCCCACTGAGAGATGGCCCCTCAAAGTCCCTTCCATTCCTATGATTCTATGATTCATCTGCGTTAGCTATTTACCTAGAAATTCCAGAGGTGAAGGAGCTCTATCCCATCCATTGGTTAACAGGAGGAAGTATAGCTACGAGGGAGGGGGGTTGTTTGTATAAGTTTTCTTCCCAGAATTTCTCCAGTGGCACTTTGGGAGACTCCATAACTGTACACAAACTCAGAATTGGTTGAATAGTGGAATCAAAGGGAGAAGGGGAAAAGAGGCTCCTATCCTGTGGCAAGGACTCTGCTCAAGGGTCCTATATGTTCTTAGATTCTACACCATTGAGGGACTCTTTGGTGACACAGAGGCTACTTTTTACTGAAGCCATAGAGGACAACAGCAGTGTTGAGTGAACTCTGGTGAGACCCTTCCTACTCTGCTACTAAATAAAACTGAAATCACTACAGTTGAGTTAGATGGTGAAGCCTTGGGACTATGCAGCACTTCCCAAGAGACATGCCCAAGTGCAGCTCAGGAATCTGGGATTATACTACCAACTGATATCAAACTGTGAGTTGGGTTTAGCAGATGGGGAAGAGGGGAGTAACACGGTATAGTGGAAATTTACCTATTGGATATACCCCCAGTGGGTGGGGAACCAATTTCACAGACTCCTGCCAAAGTTACCATGTAATGCAGGTGCCTTATTTATCATCCACGTAGATAGATTGTTGCTGTTTTCCCAAAGTTGTTGTTAAGTTCCCTTTCCCCCAATAAAGTTTTCCTTGTTACATACATGAACCCAATTCTTGTAACTGAGAAAGTATTGACTGCTGCGGGTGCCCAGAGGAGGTATTTCATGAACCCAGAAATTCTTAGTGGGATCTTGAGCTGCTGGTGTTTGCTAGTTTTAAGAGAGATCTTAGATATATTGAAGCTGACCTTTTTTCTTGCCATTAACCACCTGGCAGAGGGATTACAGAAGCAAGACTCAGCCAACATGACTGACATCAAATGCAAGGGTCATAGGTTGTGCTCAGAACAGAAAGAAGAGGCTGAAATGTTGCTAATGGGAGATAATCCTAAATTACTTCCTTCTCTTTTAGCATTTAAAATCCACATACCTACTTTTTTTTTAAAGGCTGTTCTGTTGTACTTCATTACATCAGAAATTGTAGGAAATGGAAGATAGGATGGCTGTATTTAAAATATTGCTAATTTTTAAAATACTTCTACTCCTGTCCAGCCAGCTCAGAATCAATTATGTTTATTTTTAGCACATTCAGATTGATTCGGACAAAACTTCATAACAGAGTAGGTGTTGGAAAAGCAAATACATTGGTAAAAGATTATTGTTATTGAAAAATAGCTTTTAAAATATGGAGAAGCCAAAATTAGTTAATCGACTGGGGACTCTATTGTGTTTTAGTTTTACTTTTCATTGCCTTTTTTCATTTGAAGAGTAAATGTGATTACAGAGTAAATCATTTTGTATGTGTTATGTTTCATTTTGTAAAACCTTATAGGTATATTTTAGTGTGTTCTTTTTTTCTTGGAAAACAAAAATGGGTTTTTTTATGCAGGAGAAAAAAAACAATGTTCTGATTTTTTTTATCATCCAGAATCAGGATGAAAAGTGTAAATATATAATTTTTTTGCTGAACAGAAAGTTTTGAAAAATTGTAATTCAGAAGGAAATATAAAAACATTTAGTTTTGGATTGTTGAACACATCAAAATGTATTGATTTGGTTTGGCATTGTTCAGCTTTCTTTTTGTTTAACATTGAATTGTGTCCACCTAAACTCCGGCAGAAACTCATGGGAAATGTAGTTTGGATGCTCAGGTCCTTAGGTCCTCATCCCCAGCCCCACCCCAGAGCCCACACCCCCAGCTGGAGCCCTCACCCCCCTGCACCTCAACCCCCTGCCCCAGCCCTGATCCCCCTCATTGTTAGGCCACTAGTAGGATATGTCCATAGCTGAAGCTGCGCTAGGTGGGACCAGAAAGCTTTGTAATCTCTAGGGCTTCAGGCTACTGGGCTTACAGTTCTATGAGCAGAGTTTTTCTTGTGCTGTACCAGTTATTTGTTGTTGCTTAGCTCAAACAAGATATCCCTTGAGACTGCAATAATAGTGTCATTGCCCATAATCTCTTAAATCCCTCTGAAACCATCTTCAGAATACCTTGTTGTGTAAATTACTTGCCATGTTTATATCAAAATCTGTGCTGTACCCAGCACAACATTCAACATACTTATGTTAGTTGGATGGAAATGTACAGGCAGAGGGCTCAATCCTCTCAGCTAGCCAAAATAGATTGAATGCAGCACTTGAGATGAGACATGGACAAAGTTGGGTGTATGCTCTCTTTACAATCCCCTTAATCTGGGGACCATCTCCATCTTGTAGTACAAATTAGATCATCCCAGAGGCTGCTTTAACTAGTTCTGGTTGATGACAGCCCCCAGTGTTCTATTATGTCATCCTAGAGTTGCTAGATCTTCTTCCTTTCACCATGTTCCTTTTGCTGGGGGCTGTGGGATACAGCCAGCTTCTCGTGTTATGTTACCCAAGGATTCTATGTTACCCAAGGATTCTTCCACACCAGGGGACTCTTCATCTGGCTGGGAAAGCAGAGTGTAAAGCACCTTAGTGCATCTGGAATGGCTCAGAAGGACCATAGATAGGGCTAGGATCTTGTACATGATCTTCCTGAGAGGTCCATTAAATATTTTTTGGCAGCTGGAGAACCAATCCTACTTTTTCAATCCACAAGCTATGAGGCTCATGGTTGTGGAAGAATTTAACCTCCACAATGTGAGTTAGGACTGTGTGAGGTAATTCTGCTTTCTCAATTTAGTTTAAAGAATCTTCCAAATGTCCATACATTTAGGATGAGTACACCTGGGATGTCCTCTTGAATTCTTTATTTTATTTGTTGTCTGAGCAAATGGCAAAGACCTCCTTTTCATACGTCCTTGGTTAGTGTCTTCAGCAACTTGGACATAATATTCTGTGTTACTTTTCAGATGTAAAATCACTAGGATTAAGGAGGAATGCATTTTCCCTGTATGGATTCTTGTAGCCATTATCAGGACATTTTTTCATGTTTGGCCAACCATATGCATTGAAGTCACTGCTGATTTTTTATTATTCTTAGCTTTTCCTCAGCCATACTGCAGATGAAGATTGTGAACTATCAAATAGTGTAGATAACATGACTTCCTCACAGGGGACAAGCTATTATCTTGTTTAGGTTAGCTCCCAGAGAAGCAGAGAAAAAGTACAGCAACTCTCCTCCACTTTCACAGACAATGAGCTTCCTGACCTCAAACAGGTGAGTTACCTTCCCAGGGGTACTTTTTTTCTTCTGCCTCAGAGTATAGCAGTTGTCACATTTAACAACAAGGGGACACATTTGATAGGACAGTCTTGTAAGATGCCAACTTTCATACTTTGACTTATCTGGCTCATTGAATATGCTTCATGCAAGGTAAAGTGCTAGATCCACAAACAGATTTAGGTGCCTAACTGCCAATTTTGGTGCCTAAATCCAACATTTAAATCCTCAAAAATCCCTGTTCGACTGCTGCCTAACTTTATTAGGTGCCTTTCCAATGGTAAAATCCCCTAGCCACCTACATTTCTGCTGTTGAACATAAGCAAAGCTACCCAAGTCCTGGTGCTGCTGAGCTGCTCAGCATCTGGCTCACACCCAGCATCTGCAGGATCCTCATACTGGGTGTTCCCCTTCCTTGCCCATCTCACCTGTGAGACCTGATCAGATAGGTATGCTCTGAGCATGCCTAACACAGAAAAATGATGTGATTTTGAGGGTACCCACCCAGTAGCGTAGCCAGGGGGGAGCAGGGGGAGTGGCTGCTCCCCCTTGAGCAGAAGCGGCGGAAGCGGTGCCTTTTTTTAGCAGCACTAAAAAAAGGCGCCGCTCCTTTTTAAGCGCCGCTTCTTACACTCACCTGGCGGCACTCCGGGGCGCGGCCCCGCAACGTCACCCGGCGTCGGGGGCGGGGCCCTGCCCCCGACGCCGGGCGTCAGCCCCCACCGGCGCCACCAGAAGTTGGCGCCTGTGCAGGGGGAGGCGCCTTTCTATAGGGCCACTCCCCCTGTGCTCCGGACCTGGCTGCGCTACTGTACCCACCCCCATCTATCTTATTCCCTATAGCCTAGTGGTAGCACTCATCTAGGAGGCAGAAGACCCAGGTTCAAGCCTCCATTCTATCTGATTTGGAGCAGGGATTTGAACCTGGGTCTCTCCTATCTACTAGGCTACTAAAAGGTAGTCTGAGGTGGGAATATCTCCTGTTGAAGCTGTTCTACTTTGTAGAAATACTTAAGTATTCATTGATCAGAGAGAGAGTGTGAGAATGACTCTATAGCCTAGTGGTTAGGGCACATCTCTGCTAGAGGTTGCAACGATTCCCAGTTGGGGAATATGGGGAAGGGGGTTGTGGGAAGGGGAGCCCAGGCCCTCCCACTCCACTGGGCTGTGACCCAGGGTCCTTTGGTCTACCAGTAGTCTGGCAACCAAGGCTGCTTAAGTCTGTCCTCCCTAGGCCTCTTTCCCGCCGTCTAAGGGGGTCAGCTTAGTCCAAGGTTTTTCCCTGGTTGGGAAACTCAAACCACAATAGGTAAGAGGGGTTTGCCAATGTTCAAGGTCCACAGGATACTTCCCTCTCTGGTTGTATCCAGGATCATGCCCCCTCCCACCTTCCCTGATGGAGGGACCCTTTGGACAGCTGTATCAGTCTTAGGCTTCCCTCTGCTCTGCTGGGGCTGCGGGCTGCAGGTCTTCTGACTTCCAGCTCTACCACCCAAATGAGCTAATTCCCTGCCTCTTAATTCTCCATCAGATGGAGCATTTGCTGAAGTTGTGGCAGGACAGGGCTGGCTGAGCCTAAAATAATCCCTCAATCCCTTGTTGCCTAGTGTGGGGTTTGCACATCCCATCACAGAGGGACACTAAGGTTCCACTCCCTGCTCCCAATTAATATTTAATTATTCAGACAAAATGAAACAGCGTCTGCGAGAAAGGTATAGTGAGACCATCCCCAGAATAAGGTGGAGCCTGGTGGCTAGGGTGCTCACCTGGGAGATCTGGGTTTAATTTCCTGCTCCAGGTGGGCTATTGGATAATAAAAAGGAGAATGGAGATGCTGTCTCCTCCAGCACTTTTGTGGATGATGCCTAAGTCCTCTTGGAAAATCTAGCCTGAAAAATTGAAACTCTTCATTTGGGTATGTCCATTGTTTGCTTTCTTTAGTTTCAACTGACACAATTCACTGAATTCAACACATTCATAAAATGTTTCGGCCAACCCAAATTTGCATTTTTCACTGAAAGAATGTTTTGGACAAAAATACTCATCCAGATCATTAGACCCCAGCCTCAGAGACATGCGTGATTCTTCTTGCAGATGTTAGACCTCCATCTATGTGACATCATTAGCCAAACTATGCTTGAGGCTTCTGCAGGGCTGTCTATGTCAGGAAGCAAACTAACCGCATCTTGACAGCATGGAAGCTTGGGTTACAATGCCTCAGGACATTCAAGACTCACTGTTGAGGTAACAAAGGAGGAATATGTCTGTCAGGGAGTTCTTTTCTCACCAGCCTCAACTTTTGCAGAAATAAGTTTCAGAGTGGGCAGAAATGCTTATCTAGATCACCACAGTGCTGATAGTTTATGGGCTCTGCAGGAGATGATGCCTCACTTCCTCTGTGCTGAAAATTAGAGCTATCTGTGTGCCCTGCAAGGCTTTCTCCCTCTCATCAATTCCAAACCTGTACAAATACTGACAAATAAAACCACAACAATGTATTATTACACCAACTGCCAAGATATAACATGATCGTTACATCTCAGAGGAGAAATCTTGCAGTCACTTGTAATTAATACTCCTCGGAATCACCTCATGAAAAGCCTTTATTTTTGTATTCTCCCAAGAGTAAGGATGCATATGGACAAGCCTCAAAAGGACAAAAAAGTCAACCTATAATTATAACTGTTCTCTGAGATGAATTTTCATGTGGCCCTATAACCATGACACCCCTCTTCACTTGCAGCCCCGAGTGCCGGCTCAGAAGCTCCCATTGGCCAGGAACTGCAGACAATGGGAGCTGTGGGGATGGCACCTGCAGACAGGGTAGCATGCAGAGCCACCTGGCCACACCTCCGCGTAAGAGCCGGAGGGGAGATATGCCGCTGCTTCCGGGAGCTGCTTGAGGTAAGTGCCGCCCAGAGCACCCCATGCCCCAACCCCCTGCCCCAGCCCTGATCCCCCTCCCACACGCCAAACCCATCAGTCCCAGCCCGGAGCACCCTCCTGCACAACCAAACCCCTCATCCCCAGCCCCACCCCAGAGCCCACACCCCCAGCTGGAGCCCTCACCCCCCTGCACCTCAACCCCCTGCCCCAGCCCTGATCCCCCTCGTTGTTAGGTCACTAGTAGGATATGTCCATAGCTGAAGCTGCGCCACTATAAGACATCAGTGTAGACACTACAGAGCTGGAGGGATTCTCCCATCATTAATGCACTTCCCCGGAAGGCTGTATTCTTTTTTTGATCTAGCACTGTCTACACTGGGGGTTAGATTGGCTTAACTAGGTCTCTCCTGAGTGTGAATTTTCCACAACCCTGCAAGACACAGTTATACCAATGCAACTCTTCAGTGTAGACCACCCCTTAGAAAGGGATTCCTCCTCTCTAGGTGGGTAGGGCTCTACTACCCAATCACCTAGGGTGAAATATACATCCACATGTATTGTCTAGACATACCATGCTGATAGCAGATGCAGATACAATATGAATAATGATTAAAGGGCTCCCCCATATTTGTCACAGAAATCATCCATACATTTCAGAGAGCCCAAGATTCATCTGTAAAGAATTAAAACCTTACAAAATGAACAGTAACGGAGTGCTCTACCAGTCATCATTTTATGTCTTTCTGGTTTTGTTTTTGTTTCTGTTTTAATTACTTTGTCTGTTCCTCTTTTTGTCTGTTCTCTCATTGTAATAAATAACCTGTTATAACCTATGCTGTGTTTTATTCTGTATATTCTTTATTATGTAAAAGTGGGTCCCTGTTGCGCATGATCTTCAGAAAAATGGACTATTACATTATAAAGTCCTTGGGCTATTCATCAAAATAATTTATAAACCATCACACATTTATGATGCTATCTGAATAATAAAAAACAATACTAGTAAGAATATAAACAATAGAGAGATCTGTAAGTTTGCAGGGAAAACTTTCCTTAATATTTTTGTTCATTGGCTACTTAAACAGTTTGGAGGACCAATGGGATAGAATAGTTAGGAAGACAACCCATAGATCCAGTATGATTTCCTTACAGCAAACAGACTGACAACATCCTACACTTTTGTTTGAATATGAGATCTATCTGTGACTTCTGTGATCATCTCTATAGGCTGCTGAAAAGTAGAGTGAGTCCTGTACTTCAGAAAGTACTTTGTGCCTCTGTTTTAGTTACGAGGTCTCCTCAAAAGGAGGATATACAGTAGCTCAAATAATTCAGTTATCAGTGTCTTGCATGCCTCATACAATCTATGGATATTGTGCTGAAAACTATACCAGCATCCACGGTGTTCCAAGGACACATCATCAAAAGAAAGTCATAGACTATGATATGCCTCTATTCCCAAATGTCTTAGGAACATGACTCTATTCCTGGACCTATTGTGTGAGTAGTAGACAATGAAGAAATCTGTTAAAACAGAAACTATTTCCACAACATGAATATGCAAATGCCATAATATTATAACACATGGATTTGCAAATTACCTGGGTTCTACTCATATTCCTTTTAATGCTGCATGTTAGAAGTAGAAATTTTGATTTTGGAAAAAGGGCATTTTACATAAAACCCCATTCAGATATAAAATTTCAACCAGTTCTATTAAATAGTGAATCTTCACAGCTGTCTGTGATAGAGGTAGAACAATAAGTAAGGTGTTTGTTTTTTTTTAATTGTTAGTTAGAATGTAAGCTCTACAGGGCAAAGAACAGTGTGTTTGAATAGTGTTTAGCACAATGGGCCTTGATCTTCATTGGAGTCTTCAGTTTTTCCAACCCCAAGTGTTTAGAAATCAGGAGAATCTTTCCCCTCCAAAATAATCAGGTTAAAATACTTTTTAGATCCTTTTTATTTACCCTCTGGGATTTGACTCGTTAGGTTATACTCAGGGCATATTTTCAAGCTTTTCTCTGAAAGCACTAGAGCCAGAAACTTACTTTTTAACTGTTAAAACCTGAAATTTTCACATATTCACATCAGTCCAGGAGCTGTCTTTAGGAAAAACATTGAGTATTGCAAGACTTGTGATATAATAGTAAGAGCTGTGCTGCTTTTAGATTCTCAACTCAAATGTATTAGACAAAGGTGCATCTCTCGGACTCACCATAAATTAAGAAGAAAGATAGTCTGAAGACTAGCAATAAACAATAGGCTGTAGACATCTCAATCAGAGACACAGCTGATGGGAAGGAAGAAGAGCAGTATGAAGCTTCTACATTTGGGGCTTACTTGTTCTATTCCGTCTTAATGCCAAGTGTAATGCTAATCCTCTATTGATCTGCATCTTTAGCTCGTCTATGGACATAGTAGTAAAGATGTGAAAAATGATTTCCTATGACCAACATTAATCAGAACTTCTAAACAAAGTTTTTAATTTTTTAAAAAATATCTCTGGAACAAAAATTCAGGATACAGGAGCAGAACTAGCTGCTGTAAAAGGTTCTGAAAAAAGGGGAGAGAAAATCTAGTGCACATCTTTTTATTTTGTTGTCACAACTCTTCTTATTTAAGTGATTTCATTCATGAAATTTACATTCAGTGCACTTACCAAAAGGCTATAGAGTTAGGTCTTTAATGTTTCCAGTTTATTTCAGACAGCACAGAAACAAGATTGGAGTCAAGGGTACTTGATTTATTTGCTTTCATTCCAGACAGCTTTCCTGGGATGTTTGTTTAGAAATCAAGATTATGTATGATTTTGCTGTTATGGACTAAATCCTGCCACCCATACTCATGCTCAGAAGTACCAGACGGCGAGATGCCCCATTGAGTTGTCCCAGTGGTAGTATCACCAGCAAAGGATATTGGGGAAACTGATTTATATTCAGCATGAATATTAGACTGTTATGCAGCATATGATAATGCAACTGGAGTGCACAGTCCCTTTTTAAGACTTATAAGAAAGTGAACATTTGAAGTAGCTGGTATGCATCCTGCACAATGCTTTCATCAGTATGTACTCAGAGTTCATTTCAAACTATTTGCTTATTAGCTCCGTGTTCCAAAAATCTGTAATCAAAATTCTGCATGAAAAGTTAAATGTTTTAGTCAAAACCAGCTTGCTTTGTTTTTTTCTCAGAGACTAAAATTCAAGTCTTAACCTGAATTCCAAACTAGAATTATCAGTGATGCCTAGTTCTGTCTCTAGTGGCATTATAAACTACACACACACACACCCTCCACAAATAATTTAGCACAATAGTGAATTTGTATTCAGGAAGGTCATAGAGGATGGAGGCCACATTTCATATGAACTCTATAAGGACTGATCCTTTCAGATCAAGGCAATTGTCACAGGCAGTTCAAGGCAGACTCTGTCAGATTCATACTTGCTTTTGTACATCATTCTATTATTAAACCCACATAAAGTCAATTTCTACTCTTGGCTGCACAAGGGGATATGCCACAAAATTCAGTAAGGTTCCACTTTGGGTAAACTGGAATAGATTTTAACCCTTCATTGATTTAACTTTGATCCCTCCCTTTTGTAAAGAAAACAAAACAAAAATAAACAAAAATCCTCTACCAAGCCATGTGAAGATCATTAGAATAAAAATTCTTCTTCTTCAATTCACATCCAGCAGGGCACCAATGGCAATGGAGCCAAATGAAGTAATTTCCCACTCTGTATTTGTTTTTTATGGCCTAATATTCACCAGGTGTTCAACAATGACTCGTTGGTGTGCACTGGGAGAGCCCTTTATTAGTGGTTGTCACCACTTGCTACTCTCCTTAGGGTTAGCATGCCAGGTGAGGTAAGGTCCTGGGGTGTGGCACTGTGGCGCACATGCAGTTACCTGGAGACACTAGTGAGAATTGAGAGATTTGCTATGACCAATTGCAAGCAAACCACCCTAACAAGTGTGGCTGTCTACTATGCAGAGGGTACTATCTGTTGAGCTCACCCCATGCATCCAATTCAAATGATTAGTTATGGAATAAAAATAAAGTATATAATACTATTAATCAAACAGAGGGAAACACATTTTTCAGCACTGGTAATTACCTGAAAAAGGACATAATCTTAATTTTTCAATATTATTTTTAAACTGCAATATTCATATATGAGTTTTAGGTTCTGTTAATCATCAGTACATTGACTATGGTTTTATATTTAATTAATAAGTGCCTGTTGTTTATGTCAGATTACGTTGACTGGCTTCATCAAACCTATTTTAATCTTTAGCGCTGTCTCGTTTTAAATCAGCTCAACGCTTGACTTTTTGAATAAGGACACTAATCAACTCTCCAGGAGTTGATGTGATGTTAGCTGATTCAATTCTTTCAGCTTTCAAAACAGTAAATATCAGCCTGAAATGATCTATTCTGGTGGCAAATTAGTCTAGCAATTTCCCTTGAGAGACAGCTGACAGGTGCCAATCAGATCTGCAAAATGTTGTTTTTATTTAACCATTCAGGATTGTATCTCATGGGAATTCAGAAGAACTGCAAAGAACATTAACTTTGACACATCAAATGACCAATTTTCCTTTACTTTACAAGAACGAAATTTTAAAAAGGTACAACAAGTGGTGTTTCAAGCAATTAAACATTTTCCAATGAGTTGTCAGGATCGGGCTACTTTCTCTATACCATATGTGACAATTTTAGGGCATAGATAGCTTGGATTGAGACATAATTAATAGTAATGCAGATATGTACCTTTATGTTTTGTAAAAACTCATGGCAATTTAAACATATTTGTCTTGTCAGCTGGAAAAACACATTGAAATGTCTATTGTTGTCTGTTCTACCAAAAATAAAATAAAGTCCTTGTGGAGGCGGTGTTGAAAGGAATTAAAGCCATTTTGTAAATATGCTTTCTGAGAACTGGAAACATTCATGTTGAAAATTCAGACAGGGTTCTGTGTTTTGCAATAGTATTCAATCTAAATGTCATATTTATTACCGTACCACAGAATAATGGTGAGTAATATGATTGACATTCATAATTTTTACACTGTTCGTTATTGAGGCCCGATTCTGTCAGCTTTATATTAAGTTGTGCTCTGTGTTCAGCCCCATTTTCTTCATTGGAATTGCACCTGAAATAGGACAATACTCGATGTGAGTAAAGGTGGCATAATCTGACCCTGAAATAGTCTCCTTATTATTTATCAGGTAAGTGTTCTCATTCGCCTCCTTCAAACCTAACCTCTTTTAGCAATCCCTCCCTTATTTTTCATCATTAATATTCTCTCTCCCTCCTTCTCCTGAACTGCTGGCCTGTATTTTCTCTTGTATTTGTCTTGTCTTACTTCAACTCTTCAGGAATGGGAATGTGTCTTTATTTATGTGTGTATAACGCCATTTTAAAATGATGGTGCTGTATAAAAGGAAGGATTTACAAAGGTTTAAACTCCCTTCAGTGGGAATTGGATACCTAAATGCCTTTTAAAATCACCTTCAAAATGCATTGTAATAACAATATCTGAACCTCTTCTGATTAACTATATACTCTGTGAATGCTGGTCTCTGGAATTTCTGCAATCTCACTTATAATATCTGTACCCCATGTTATAAGGTAATGTTCTTATAGACTTAACATCTATTTTAAAAGTACTAACACACAGGTGAGCCAGACTGGTTTCCAGGTGTGTATTGGTCAGTGTTCAGTGGAGGCCTAGGGGCCTTGACATGAACTGGCACCTGGTCTGCCAATATCACAACCATCACTTATAAAACCAACTGTCGGAAAACGAAATGATTCTTCACTACTCCATAAGAGGAACTGAGGAGTGGGACACAGGAACCAGTCAACTTGTATCCCCAGATACAATATTTAAATATTCTGTTTAATACATTTTTTATCCCTTGCTTGGGTTGCCGTAGTGGTGCCATAAATCCTAAAGACTATGTTGCCCCCATGGAGTGAAAGAGTGAGCTAAAATGTTGGAATAAAAAATAAAGCAGGAAGCTCATTCAGATATCCCCTCCCCTACTTCACTTCTGCTACCATCGTCTGGCTCTGCTACAGCTGTCCATTTAATAAATAAATAAATCATCATCATCATCATGGCAAATAGCATAGGGATGTGGCCTCCTGGCAAATCAAGTGCCACCCAGATGGATCTCTAGCAAGGTACTTAGGTGTTCTGATTGTATAATTAATGTCCATCACTGGAAATCTTGTCACACCAGTGAAGCTTTTGGCACCCATGTGACTGCTAGCCATGCATTCCTTGGTACACACACTTTGGAATTTGTTGGTCTTCCATTCTAATAATATATCCATACCAAGAAAGCTGCTAAAGTGTTGATGGATGAGGTTGCTGGGTTTGGCTTTGGATAGCCTCATTTCTGATCTTTTCTTGCCAATTGATATGGAGCAACTGACAAAGACCATGAGAATCAAAACAGTCATGTTCGTGTTCTTCAGCCTTCCTTAGCACCAACATTTCACTTCCATCTGAGAGAGTTAGTATGACTTTTGTTCTAGAGATCTGCATCTTCGTAGCCAGCTTACATCATGACATCCAGCTGCTGAAGGGGCCAAAGCATGACAGCAGTTGCTGCTATATGAGTGTCCACACCTTTTGAGTGTCCACTAGCCCTCTCTATGGGAACATCTACATTGCAAAACAAGAAAACACGGCTGAGTCTCAGAACCTGGGTCAACTGACATCAGGCTTTAGCTATGGGGCTAAAAATAGCTGTGGAGACATTCCTTCTTGGGCTGGAGTCTAGGCTCTGAGATCCTCCCTCCTTCAAGGTTGGCTCCAGCCCAAGAAGGAATAACTACACTGCTATTTTTAGCCCCATAGTGCAAGCTCTGCAAACCGAAGTCAGTTTACCAAGGCCCTGGGACTTGCTGCTGTGGTTTTTTTTTGTTTTTTTGGGGGGTGGGGGGTGGGGTTGGTTGTTTTTTTTTTTTTTGCAGTGTAGAGGTACCATATGATGCTGTCCAAATATTTGACAATTACCACCTGCTCAATGTCCCATTCTGACAAGTTAATATTGAGCTGGTAATAATATAGAGTTGGAAGCTGTTTGACGGTAATGACCAGGGACTTAGTTTTATCTGGATTAATAATCAGACCAAATGTGGGCTGCTTCTTGCCCAGCCAGAAGGCCATCAGCTGCAGCAAATTCACCAAACTGAGAAAATTGGCATATTTAAGATCTTAAAGCAGAAAGAAAAATGGTGCTTAGCTTAACACCATCAACAGCTGCCTCCTCAAGCTTATCCATCAACCAAACAAGCAATGCCGATATTGAACAATGACGGTGACAGAACGCAGCCTTGCTGAACTCCTGAGGAGACAGGAAACCATGCCCTGTATCTGCCACTGACTTGATTAAATAAATAAAGCTGTGTACTCTTTACCATCACACTGTAACTGACCTTTGCCCTGGCTATATTGGCTCAATACAAATCCACACCCTTCTGAGGCTTGGCTAGCCCAGAAGGATATGGATATTTTCTTCTGAATCATGACAGTAAAATTATGAGTCATCAGGATATCATTTTTTAATTTAAGGGAAGACCAAATTCTAGGGGTCAAGGGATGACAAACAAAACCATACATAAGACCACAAGAATTAAAGAAAGTCCCAGAAGAAGAAGTGTATATAGACCCCCCCCCCTTTGATTCTAACTTTCATTATAGAGTTAAAAAATAAAATCCATTAGCCAGGTAGAAGACATTAACCTTTCCCCGTTACCTTGACAGATGAAAATACACTTATCAAGGTACTCTCTTCCAGTCCTTCATTCCTGATGATCTTATGTGAAGTATACAGTCCTTCATTAAACTGCACATCTTTTTAGCCATGTAGCTCATTCCAGAACTTCAGCAAATTCCTGGCATAAATCATCGAAAGCACAACATCATTTACATTTGCACTGAAGTCTTTGCAGAGGCTACTTAACAAGCGGACTTTGACTTACTTTGCAGCTTTCTTTTAGAAAGCCTTATAAAAATGCCTACAGACTTTACTTGTTCCCTTCTCTCATTGTGAAAGTGCCATAAGACTGTTGGTAACAGAACTAAAACTGCTTCATATTTTAGAATGGAATATGGCTTTAGATGTTTAATAAAATTAAGTCTACACAAGATACAATAGGAATCTCTCAGCAATAAGCTAACTCCATTGTAGACAGGTCCAACTGGAAATCAAGTTATATGACTAGTGAGCAGTTGAGATATTCAACTCCGCATCATCTTTAAAAGGCAGGTCAATGTCTGAATTAGAGTTGACAAAGGGTCCTGTGGCACCTTATAGACTAACAGAGGTATTGAAGCATAAGCTTTCGTGGGTGAATACCCACTTCTTCGGATGCAAGCAGTCCACTGCTTGCATCCGAAGAAGTGGGTATTCACCCACGAAAGCCTATGCTTCAATACCTCTGTTAGTCTATAAGGTGCCACAGGACCCTTAGTCTGGATCTGTAGAAGCGACAAACACGGCTACCCCTCTGATACTTGAATTAGAGTTGTTTCCTTTGGAATTGCAACATAGCGATAGACACAGGATTAGAAGCAATACGGCCAGCAGAACCAAGAAAGCCATGCCATTGTTGGATGTGTATGCTTTGGGTAACAAAACATTTACGACTGAAAGTCTGAGGAACACCAGCAATTACAAGCAGGCTGGGGTCAAGTTGGGCTGATCTGAGAAGAGTGTGGGTGTGTAGGAGTTTGATAGACACAGTTTGTGAGTAGGCAGGCCTCATCTGTGTTTTTATGCTATTTAACATCTCTGTTTAAATTAATATTCATCACGAACTATAAATACTTAAGAACAACTTCAGAGTTAATGTAAATTTACACAATGAGAGGCAAGGTTATAGCAGAAAAAGCAACCAAAGTGGGAGTAAGAAGGAACAGTATAAAGCAGAACCTAACACCAATTTAAACGCAAGATGATTTGGCACTGTACTTTACACAAGAATATACATCACCCTCTCTATTTGACCTTTATATTGTGAGCTGCTTGAGGGAAAGGCCCCTTGTTCTGTATTACACCAGGCACATGCCCGGTGGTTGGTAAAATTAATATTATTTATAAGTAAAATAATGTGGAATAATTTATTAATTCTGTGGTTATTCATTGCTCTCTCAAAAAAGAAGTAACCCACTCACTGTGTATAGCTTCCTTAATGCATACAGGCTGAAATGTACTATTGATTACATGGTACATAGTGGTATCCCTATGGAAAGTAAACCCAAATATTTGAAGTATCACTGTTCATATATTGTAACTATAACAACATGCAAAGGCACAACTTGTTTAGGACAACAAGAGAAATAACAGACAAAGAAATACTTTGCTATGGTAATTTTGTAGATGACAACATGGATTTTTTTTCTGACAAGAATATCAAATGCTACAGATCTGTGTGAGTCACAATGTCCTGCCACATGCCATGTTAAACAGATATGTTAAAAGGGGTTTTAAAATTAGCTTTAGGGAGTAAACGGCAGCATCAGAGATATTGAAGCAGGTATCTGACTCTTAAAAAGAACAACAACAATCAACACACATCAACTTAAGTGAGAATTACATTTGCTAGCTAGGAATACTGAAGTGTAAATAGATCCACCGTTGGGCATTCACAAAATCACTTTCTCTCATTAGCCATAATATGTGTGATGTGTACATTTCCATTAAGATGTGCTATCTGCTGTATTACCTTTGTTTTGTATCTATTTTAGATATGTATTTGGCCCCTCATTGCCATTGTCTCCTCTGAGGTAGGGCACAGAAAGACCATGTGATTTGGCTAAGGTAACACAGAAAGTCTTGCAGAGCAGGGACCTGAAGCCAGGTCTCCTAAATCCTAGATTAGTGTCCTAACCATTGAATCATCCTTCCTGTCAATAAGAGCCAGATTGTGGATATTAAAACTGCTTCAATTCTAGTGGATGAAGCACACCACACAAGCAGCAGTTCCTGGAGGCATTCTGCTTCCAAAGGACAGGTAGATTGCCTCTGGGTGTGCTGGGAGGTAAATACAGAGCACTGACCACTGCAAAATCCTCCAACATGCTATGTGGTGTGCAAGAAAGGCCATGCCCTTTCCTCTGCCCTGATCCCTTTGAGATACATAAGGCTGCCGCAGGCACTAACCACACCTCTTCTGTGGCTTAAGGGAGCAGACAGAGCAAGCGGCGGTTGGTCCCTGTACGAGGGGCACAAGAGAGAATAGCTGTCTGTGTCTTTTTCCTCCTACAGTGTGCACTTCCTAAACTTGCTGAAATATGCATTTATATGACACGCCATTTATTGGCTTCCAAAGAAAACAAAACTAGAGGGGGTGTATTTCTGTTTAATAGAGAGAGTTTAAAGTAGGGATTAAGGTTAGGATTAAGAAGAGCCATGATTTCTAGTCTTGAAAAGATGACATTGAGTTAGGGGGAAAGTTATATCCTGACAGCTAGTGGGCTAGAGAGATGTACCTTCCTAAAAAAGCCTGTTAGGCTGTTTCCCTGGGGTGCAGTGACTGCTTTAATACCCTTATCATTCCTGCCAGCGGCCATAAGATACAGCACACACTACTCAAAAAATCTGAAACAGGCTGTCATTCAGCTGGCACACGAAGCACTAGTGCCTGACGCTGGGATTCTTTGGGGAAATCTGACATATGTTTGCACTAGTGGGACCGGACACATGTTCTAAAGATGTGATGTTCATGGCAATTCCTCCTCTTTGAGCCCAACAAATCCAATAAAGACTCTGTTGTTAACACAACAAGTGGAAGAGGATAACTGGTTTCTGTGAAGTGCAATTTTGCAGCCAAAGAGGGAAGCAGTTTGCATGTCTGCAGATTCCTCCCTCTTCCTCCCCCCACCCCCCCCCACCCCCGATATGTATTTCAGGCATCAGGACCAAATTTACTTAAAAGAGACACATTTGTTTGTGCAAAGTGTTGTGATTCCAAGACTACATGTGTTTGCTCAATTAACGAGCTTGGCTGCAACACAATTGAATTGAGTGTCCAATCATGCAAATTGCACACAAATGTAGGCATGAAATTGTGTGATTTAGAACACATTGCTCGGGTTTTATTTGAAAAATGTATGACACTCACTGTTTAGCTTTTGAAAACTCTTGCAAGCTTTTGAAAGGTCTTGCAGACTGGTCAAACAAAGGATTGGACTGGGCAAAACGGATGACCATTTTTATACCATATTTCTGTGGGGGGGGGTGCTGAATTGCTTAGAGATTGGCTTATGCAATGCAAGTCTAACGATATATTTCACATTTTTAAAAACTGTATTCATTTGAAGCTTCTCCACAGATTACCATGGCATCTGTCTTTGGCAATACTGGCTTGTGAAGAAAAGACCAGGAGACAGAACAAAGCACAGCCAGTCATATGCCTGTCATGTATTCACACAACAGGTCATTTATGAGCAGAAGTAGCCAGGATACACGCATGCACTACAGTTCCACCTCCAGAAGGAGCCCGGGGAGGTATAAAGGTCACATGCCATTAAGAATGCTTCCCTCTTGTCCTGACAAGGTATAAAACCAAACCAAGGCCCTGGAAGGAATAGGAGCCAGTCATGCGCCAAACATCTCCTGTAACTTTGGACTGCCCCCCTCTATGACCAAGCAGGAAATGGATGACCAAGAACTCTGGCCACTCATTAGGAGAGGCAAGAAGATCCCATTGGAAAAATGAGTGGAATAACCACAAGGTTGGAGGCAGTCATGAAATGTACCTCTTCTGGTGCACCCCTGTACTTGGCTTCTCCTTAGACCCTACTAGTCACCTTCTCAGCCCTCTCCCTACAGAGTTTATGGGAATGCAGAGAACTAATAAGAAGAGATTCCATCAAAGAGACATGACTTTGGGTAGAAAAAAAAAGACTGAGACAGCTTGTTTCCCACCACAATCCCACTGTGCACCTAAAACATTACCTACTGTCTGTCCACTAAAATAACAAATACCATACAAACCTTAGCACTAAAACATCAAATTAAATGTAAACAGATGCTATAAACTATTACCAAAATAGGGAAAATACATGCTAAAAAGTAGCCTCAGGGTAAAACTGCATTAATTTTGAGTTGTGGGAAACCTCAGTAGGTTCCAAATGTGGATGCTCATCCAAAATACCTGGCATTGTGGGGACTTCGTGCAGCCTCACAACCCACAGTGTCCCTAAACAATCTTGTAAGGAATACTGATGGATGACTATGTCCCTCTGGCATGGACCATTAATACCCCTGTATCTTCTGGCCAATAGGCAATGCCACTACCCCCTCAATTTGTGAATAACCTTTGGGAAAGTTGAAGAGCAGTCCTTCTCCTCACACAATGTAGCAAGGAATAGAACAGAGTGGCTCTCTCCTGTCATTAGCAACTTTTTTTCTGACTGGCTCAGATAGCCCAGAGAGCCACCTGCTCTGAATGAATGTATAAAAATGTCTTCAACTATCTTTCCGGAGTGCATAAGGTAAACTCAGGAAGTTGGGTGGGGGCAAAGCCAATGCAGTGTAAGTTATGTGATCAAATACAACCAACCTACCTAGCTTGAAATATGGGAAGTGATGCAAAACATTATCAACCTCAGACATGTTATTTTTAAAAAAATCATTTTTTTTCAAAGTTAACAGGTTTTGTTCCCTCCCCCCCCCCCAAAAAAAAGGCTATTCTTTAATGGGAAAGATTTTTGTTTAAAAGATTTCTAGCAGTTCCCATCCCAGCATTGTCACAGTCATGCTTAGAGGCAAATCATAGAATCATAGAATCTCAGGGTTGGAAGGGACCTCAGGAGGTCATCTAGTCCAACCCCCTGCTCAAAGCAGGAAAGAATCAAATCAAAAGAATAATCAAAAATATTTTCAAATATCATAAAATTTCTCTCTTTTTTGAGTGTTCCAATAAACCAAAGGCAGTCTAATTTGGAGGGGAAGATCTGTTTTCATTATTGTGTAATTCTACTTGAGATCTTGTGAAGCATGTGGTATCTGGAAAACTATACGAGCTGTAAGTCATTTAGCTTTTTGTACTTCTCGTTTTCTGTTTCTTTATGATAAAGCAATTTAAAATTATCACAAAAAACCACACCCCAAACCCATCATTTTGCTCAGCTCTAGCAAACAGGTATGCAGATGCATCTGTGATTATAAAGGAAATCAAGAAAAAAACAAAGATTTCTAAAATATACTTCCCCTGGGACATCATAGCCATTTGTATGGAGATATTGAAGGGAAGAGGGGAAAAGATATTGTATGAAGTTTTGATCTGAGAGTTAGACTAGTAATAATTAGAAAAAAAAATCCAAAGTGGTTTGCAATTGATATTAATCCTCAATCTTCAGGGCATAAAACAACCTTTTAATTAAAGGATTAGCACATCATTGTAAGCACATCATTGCTGGTTGTGTTTTAAACTCACTTTCTGCTGAATCAGCTGGTGCTGACCACTGTCTCAGACAGGATATTGGTTAGATGGACAAGTGATCTGATGCAGAATGGCAGTTCCTAGGATTCAATGAGCCATTCACTGGACACTTTTACCTGTGAAAAAATGATGGTATCCTACATTAGAAAGAATATTAATCCAGTGCATTTTCAAATAAAATCACCGGTTGTTCTTCCAGGTGTCACCAAATGAATGATATTCACAACAAGGTTTGCTGCAATACAAGGTAAAGTAAAGAGAATTTTCATGAGAAAGTATCCCCCAGTGTCTCAAACAAATTCTCAAATAACAAAACTTATCTCTATGTGAAATTTATTTATAGAGCTTATTGCAAAATATCATATTTGCTTTTACTATATTGCAATTTCCTTGGTTTATCTTGCACTCACTTGGCTTCCAGCAGAGAAATAGCAAGTTTTATTTGGGAACTCACTGCAGGAAATCCAACCAAGTGTTGGTGGCATTACATTTCTCCATTGTGTTGGGACAATTTCGTCTTGTTGGAAGCCAGCTCAGCTGATGAGACTGACTGCAGGCTGGATGAGTGTATATAAGACTCAAGGACTAGTCACCGTATCCATCATAAAGCTTCCACAGAACACCAGTCTTTAAATGAGTTCTCACACACAAGTAGTCAGTCTCTGGTTAGTACCACTGGTGATGAGCTTGCAGGCAATTCATTCCTATCACCACCTTATACAGATTACTGGGCTGCAACCTGTGCTTCAGCTCACATCCTGTACCAGAGTAACAACCTGATTCTCGCAAGACATGTGGTGGGCAAGGAGGAAAAGGGAGTAAGTGGGGAGACAAAGGAGAGAGAAGGAATACAATAGAGAGATCGAATAAATAAATGTAGAAGAATTCACGTAAGAATGAGTAGGGAAGGAGGACTAGACTGAAGGGAAAGTAGGAGAGGATGAGGGGAAAGGTTTGGTAAGGGAAGACCAAAAAAAACAGCCCACTGTTTATCTCCTTAGATTCATAGAATCATAGGTTTAGAAGGGACTGCATGGGTCATTTAGTCTACCTTCCCCCACACCCCCGCCAAGCTACAGGATTTATTTAAACCATACATGACAGATGGCTTTCAAGCCTCCTTTGAAAACCTACAGTGAAGAAGCTTCCACAACCTCCCGAGGCAGTCTGTTCCATTGTCCTACTGTTCTTACAGTTAGGAAGTTTTTCCTGAGATTTAATCTAAATCTGCTATGCTGTAGTTTGACCCATTGCCTCTTGTCCTGCCCTCTGTGGCAAAAGAGAGCAACTTGTCGCCATCTTTTTTTGTGTGGCAAATATCAGATATCTGAAGTCTGCTATCATATCCCCCTTAATCTCCTCTTTTGCAAACTAAACATAACCAGTTCCTGCAGTCTTTGCTCATTTGACTTACATTCTATCCCTTTGATCATCTTTGTTGTGCATGTCTGGATTCTTTTCAGTGTCTCTATATCCTTTCTATACATTGGTGACCAAAACTGGACACAGTACTCCAGCTGAGGCCTAACCAGCACTGAGTAGAGTGGTACTATCACCTCCAGTGACTTGCATGCTATGCCTCTGTTAATGACACCTAAAATTGCATTTGTTTTGTTTGCAACAGCATCACATTGCTGACTGATGTTGAGGCTGTGACCCACCATAATCCCCAGATCCTTCTCAGCAATGCTCCTGCCATTCTGTATTTTGGCATTTGGTTTTTCTTCCCTAAGTGTAGCATGTTACATTTGTCTTTGTTGAATTTCATTTTGTTGTCTATAGTTCAGTTCTCCAATTTATTAATATCCCTCTGAATTTTAGCTCAATCCTCTCAAATATTAGCACCGCCAATGTTTATGTCATCTGTACATTTGAGCAGTATGCTCTCTATACCTACATCGAGGTCATTAATAAAAATGTTAAACAACACTGGACCCAGAACAGATCCCTGTGGAACTCCACAAAATTGAATGTTTTATACATTGATCAAATAGCCTCCCAGGTATCAAAGTCAGGCTGGCTGGTCTATAGTTCACCGGTGCCTCCTTTCCCCCATTTTTAAAGACTGGCACTATGTTAGCCCTTCTCCAGTCTTCCTCTCCTGCCATCCATGAGTTTGTAAATATTATTGCCATTGGCTCTGAGATTTCTTCAGCTAATTCCTTCAGTACCCTCGGGTGAATAGCATCCAGCCCCACTGATTTGAATTCATTCACACTGGACAGAAGTTCTCTGACATCTTCTTTACTTATCCCAATCTGCATCCCTTCACCTTTATTGTCTATGGTAACTTCAACAGTCATCTGGTCACATGCTATATTTTGTGAGAAGACTGAAGCAAAGTAGGCATTGAGCAGCTGTGCCTTCCTATCTTCTTCCATTACCAGGTCATCTTCCCCATTGAGCAGTGGATCCACACTATCCTTGATCTTTCTTTTTTGTCTCACATATTTGAACACACCCTTTTTTGTTGTCTCTAACATTTCTTGCCAGCTGTAACTAATTCTTGAGCCTGTACACCATCCTTCTCCCTTTATCCATAACCCAGGAAGAGTATCCCTGTTGTTAAATCTGAAAAACTGATCACCCTAGGTATGGCAGTCCTGATTTCAGTCTTCATTCAATCAATAAAAAGAAAACACACAGAAAGCAGTGCAAATTCTGATCTCAGTTACACCACTGTAAATCCACATTAATTCTACTAAAATAATAACTCCACTGCTGTATTTTAAGTCAACAGAGTCAGCTTGATTATAAACAAAGCAATACTTGATCTGTGAATATACTCACTGGATAGGGGAGACTGCTAATTAAATAAGTCCATTCCCATGTCTGGCCACTAGCTGTCAAACAGTTCTTTGTGATGATCATAGACAGTTTCTTTGCATCTTAATAAGGCTGAAACTGAAAGAAAATTAAAGTTAGTAAACTTTGCTTACAAAATATTTTGAAACTTTCAGTTAATAGAATATAATTGCTTCTTTCTTGTTGCAGTTGTTTCACATATCTGCAGCTAAAAATAAATGGAATAAGCTTGCCCATCCAAATCCATTGTACAATAAATCATACCTGTGTATTATGAAATCATGTTATCTCTAATATTGAAACTTTCATTTTTTGTACTCTGCTGCAACAATTATTATTTATGGTACATAATGGAATACATTAACCTGATGATACTTGTTCTCACTTTACCACAGTCACTCTGCTGTCCATGGTTCTGCTGTAAGCAGGCACATCATATCAACTGAATAAGGACCAAGATGGTTCTCTCCATATCAATAGACTTGTTAACATTGACGTTTTAGAATTTTCCAGTGAAAGAGAGATGTCTCTACTGAAATAAGATATTTGACTGAAAAAGGGTACCTAAAGTACGTTGGGATGCCTTCTGAGACCTCTTTCCACTCTGCTCCCCAAGAACTCAGTTTGACTCCAGACTTCATAACACAGGTATCTTTATTTGGCATATAGCAACACTACACTAAGTTGATTGGACTCAAGCACAGATGGGTGGATGCAGGGTACATCACAGCTGCAAAGTTACACAGAAACTCTCTCTCTCTCATATATATATGAGGATTGGTTCCTGCTAAGTAATAAGCCAATCCAAAAATGTATTCAGCAATGTATAGTAAATGCAATGAGATATGAAATACGTTACATTTACTATACATTGCTGAATACATTTTTGGATTGGTTTATTACTTAGCAGGAAGCAATCCCTGTACCATATGCTCTGGCCTCGCACTGTCCATGTTTCAACTCCTCTTTACCTTATTTCTAACCTATTCCTAGTGTATTTTGTCCCTTGTTATCTAGTTCATAGTAAATAGTTCCCTGGATGTTCTCCTTATTTTAGCTGGCTCAGACATTCTTTTTTTTTAGCCTGCTGATCTATTTATTTACTTTATTTAGCACATTTTTCCTGTTTTTAGACAAATAATTTGTTTACCTCCCTAACCCTATCTTCTCCCCATGTGTTAATTACCAATGGCAGGCCAGGCCTCTGCTATAAAGTCAAGCTCTTAAATGTCTGTGTATTTACCTAAATAAGTAACCTGATTTTCTAAAAGTGCTGAGCACTCAAAAGGTCCCACTGAAGTTAATAGGAGCTGCTGAGTGCTGAGCACATGTAGAAAATCAAACCACTTATTTAGGTATAAATAAGCATTTAAGAGCCAAGCTTCAGGCACTCAACTTGATCTAAATGGGCAGAGAAGGAACGGAAATTGCACTAGTTATTTGGCTCAATATAGAGGTAACTAGGTGAAATTCTATAGCCTGAGATATACAGGAGATCAAACTGGATGATCTATTGGTTCGTCTGGTCTTAAAAATCAGTGAATATATGAACTTCGAACTTTGTAGATACACTGATTCCACCTATGATTCAGCATGATAATCTTCCACGTTTAATTTGATGATATTACGGAGTATTGTAACTATGAAAGCAGTGGAAAAGATACAAAATCTCCAGAGTTTGTAGGACACCAAGTCCTGCTACTTTATCATGCATAGCAACCAGACGGAGTACAGACAGTACCCAGAAAGCATGAGAAATACCAGTGCTTGGTTCTTGAAGTAAAACAAAACCAGCTTCTTAGCATGAGAAGAGTAGTGATCTAGATTAGACCCATTTAGGTTTTCTAATCTAATAGGATTGAGCTGCAGGCAAATAAAGTGCTGTCTGTGGAAAATGTGTACATGCATAAAGCTATATTTTAAATATCTGAAAGTTTAGAAGCCCTTTATTGAATGCAGGACAGATTCAATTCTAAACAAATATCCAGCTGTTTTATCTTTCATCTTCTTCTACCGAATGCAAAGAGAACATAGTCTTTGCTTAATAGTCAGAAAGGTATAAACAGTTAAGTTACCTTTTATGAATCTATGGCAGCAGCGGGCAACCTGCAGCCCATCAGGGTAATCTGCTGGCAGGCTACGAGACAGTTTGTTTACATTGCCCATCGGCAGTCACGGCCGCCCACAGCTCCCAGCGGCCAAGGTTCACCATTCCATGTATTTATTAATGTATTTAATTTTACATTAGTTAATTTAATATGATATTACAATTCTTTTGACATTATCAAAAGAAAAAACTATTTTACATTATCAACAAAAAACGCTGATGGTACTGAATAGAATTTTTTCTTAGATTTCATTTGTGCATGAAATTTCAAAATTTTGGCTATTTGTTGTAAGAATGAAAACAAATTTAGAAATGCAAGTTGCTTGAGATAAGGACCTTGTATTCCTGTATGTCTGTATAGAGGTTATGTAAAGACTGGGGCATGGGAGATCAGGCATTGTGGCCAGGGTGCCAGGAACTGGAGCTGAGTCAGGCATCAATCCAAGGTTCAAAGGTGGAGTCAGAGTCAGGGGATGAGCCAGGCGTCAAGCCCAGGGTTGAAGCCAGAATCTGGAGTCAAGCCAAGGGTCAAGCTGAGTCAGGGCATGTCTACACTACAGATTTCCAGCCGCCACAGCAATTAAGTCAGTAGTGCCTGTCCACACCACACTCCTTGTGTCGCTGGAGCGTGTCCTCACTATCAGCGCTTGCATCGATGCTGAGAGAAGTGCACTGTGGGTAGCTATCCTACTTTGCAACTCGCTGCAGGGGGATTTGAGAAGGGCTTCCAATGCCTCGTGGGGCCAAAACATTTTCACAGGGGGGACTGGGAACATGGCGTCAGAATCCCATGATGCTGTTTCCCCACTGTCTCCCCTGAGCTCAACTGCAACCCATAATATTTTGTGCCTTTTTTCCAAAAGGCTGCCGTAGCCACATGTATGCCATCTTCTGAGAAGCATGGATCATGCTCAGCTGTGCACTATTGTAGTGAGCATTATAAACACCACACGCCTTTTCCTGCAGTATTTCCAGAGCCACAAGAGGAGCCTCTGCACGGAACATGGCAATATCCTTCAAAAAACCCTGCTGAAAGCCATAGAAAGAAACAATTCCCAGTTGCTGCTGGCAGTAACGCAGCAGATGAACATGGTGGAGTGCTGTTTCTAGTCCCAAGAAACAAGTGCTGACTGGTGGGACTGCATCACTATGCAGTTATGGGATGACGAACAGTAGTTGCAGAGCTTTCGTATGCGCAAGGCCACTTTTCAAGAACTGTATGCAGAGCTCTCCCAAGCCCTGCAGCACAACACCACTCTGCTCTGACAGTGGAGAAGCAAATGTGGATTGCTGTGTGGAAGCTTGCAACTTGAGACTGCTACTGGTCAGTGGGGAATCAAGTTGTAGTTGGTACAGATTTAATCTCTCCTCATATGGGACCCATTCCAGACCCCTAATCAGTTTAGTTGCCCTTCTCTGAACCTTTTCTAATGCCAGTATATCTTTTTTGAGATGAGGAGACCACATCTGTATGCAGTATTCAAGATGTTGAATCTTGAATGGACCAGGGAGATCTACAGAGGAGTCCGAAGGGGTGCCGCAAGAAGTGGCCATGTACAGGGTCCCTGGGCTGGGACCCAGAGTAATGGGCAGGCCCGGATCCCCTCCATCCACTCGCCACTGAGGAAGTGGATGGATAGTGGACTGCAGGTCCCCTGGAAGGCGGGAGCACAGAGCGCGGCACAGCCAGAGGGCTGTGTCATGAAGAGAATGCCGTGGTCCTGGGACTGACATGGAGCCTTGAAGCAGAAGTGACGGTAGAGAGACACCACCAGAAGAGGGCGCACTGGCTAGCAGATCTGATCCCTGGGACATCCAGCAGGGGGCGCCACAGAGGTAAATCGCACCCCGTCACACTTAGTTTTGAACACAGATTAGAAAAGTCTTAACACAGAGTTAAAATACAATGTAGATGCTCATGCCAAGGGTTCCCTAACCTCGGTCAGCTGACTCAAGTCCCACTAACCCTGGGATTACATTGCAATGTAGACACACCCAGAGAGGAGGGTGGGTGGAGGCAGGAAAGAAAGGAAGCAGGTTGCCCAAAAATGCAGTGAAAATCTTTAAATCAGATCAAAAGACCTAGTTCTCTTTGAACTTAAACCAATGTAAACCAGGTTTACTCTACTGAAGATAGTGGAGTACCATTGATGTCAATCAGAACTGAATAAGAACCACAGTGTGGGTTGTTGTTTTGTTTTTAAAATAGATATACAACCTTATCTCACAGAAATGTTTCAGTTTTCAGGTTGAAGCAAAATTGTGTCCCTGTCTATGCCCTCTGCCACTCATGTCCTTTCATGCCAACAGTCTAAAGTCATATTTTTTCAATTTCAAACAGGCATCATTAGTGTCAGTGACAGTCAGAGAGCATCAATAAGAACATGAAATAATTTCTCACTAGAATGTTTCTGTAAATAATTTTGAAATCTATATCCATTTGAATTATTTTCAATCTAGCTTTAGATGCTCTTTTTTCACATGCTCAAGATATCTAGACACCAATCTACCAAGCAGAAGTTTGGTAGGAAAAGGATATAGATATATATATATGTAAACATTTATGTAGATTATAGATACAGATACACATACATAGAGAGAGTTGCTGAAATAGAAAAGACAATATGCATTCCTAGTCTAAGTCTGTATTCTACACACAGGACTCCTGTTGAATTTAGTCAGAGTTCTCTAACCAAATGATTTAGCAGGATTAATCCCCATACAATATAATAATATATATCTTCCTTTTCCACTTCATCATTTAAACTCACTTTTCTACATCACAAACTCTTACATGCTATGGAGATGGGCTCAGGTACAAACCAATGAGACAGAAAGATAGTTATACCACAATACTCAATTCATAACAGTACGTTGCATCTCTAGAGAATAGTGTTTCCCATCAGAAGATCTCAGTATACTTACAAATATAAATTTAGTATCACATCACCCTGGAATTATACGCCATATTTTTAAAAAATGAGGAAATTGAGGCACAATGAGATTAAAGTGACTTGTCCATGGTTACACATGAAATCTGTGGAAGAGCAAGTTGCAAAACATACGTCTCCTTTCTCACAAACTTGGGATTTAACCAAAATGTTATTAATAGTCAGGCAGATGGAGGGTGAGGGGGGTGAAATTCTGATTCCACTGAAATCAATGGTAAAATTCCCATTGATTTCAAGGGGGCCAGGATTTCACCCTGTGACTGTGTGTGGGGGTGGGGGGGGGGGAAGAGGTTGGGGATGTGATATAGCTACAGAGGGCTAGGCAGATGAGGTTGTACTAAAGATTATCAGTATAATTGATATATCTTGCGTATTTACATCTATATAAAAATAGGCAGGGAGATAGAATGTGTGGCCACACATTCCTATGGCTATTGCCCTCCACACATTCCTATGGCTATTACCCTCATTCTTCCTCCCTGCCTCAGCCTCTTTGTGACGCCTGAGTCCGTGCCGCAAATGCCTAAAGACAAAAGGCCTCTGCACCGGAGCAAGCGTCTACCCATGAAGATGTCATTACAACCTTTGACAGCAAGTTCTTAAGGGCTTGGACTTTAACTATGGGTTTGTAAAGACTGAAGAGCCCAGCACAGTGGGGTCCGGATCCTTATTGGGCACTACCGTAATACAGAGAGATACTCATATATATGCATATGTTTGTGTTTAATTACAGTTAAATGTAATAAATATGGCAGAACAAACATGTAGTTATTTAAAACTGCATTGTAGCTTTCACTGTCTGATAAATTTATGACAATGGAACAATAATCAGTCCATATTTAATAGCAGCACAAACACAAAAAAGACAACTCTTTGGAAAGCACCCGGGCTTTACATTTAATTCAGACTCCTATATGGAAGGTAGTATCACAGTCAGCTGTGATGCAATCATTTTATTTTATTCAAGAAATGTATCTTAAAAAATTAAATTAAAATGGAAAGTTGTGTGATTCTTTTTTTTCCAGCCAGAAAAGTTACAATCCGTAAAAAGTACTCCGCGTGGAAAGCAGGTAATTACAGCATTGAGCATAGAAATACTCATTAGAGCTGCAACAAGCTGTTCAAAGGGGAGTTGAATTCTGCTACAGAGCCCTCTAGGCTCTTTGGAAAAAAGTAACAAACTCATTACTATTAACTGCTGAGACTTGTGATAAAAAACTGGCGTAAAAGCTGTCAATATATTTTGTTTGAATCAGGTGTTTTTTTCTAAGTATAAGACCAGTTTGGGGAGAGGGGAAAAAACTCTTTAAGTTAAGAAATAAAATTGACTATAAGAGCTTATTCCTCATTTGTCTAGGAGATTTCTTCTTTGATTATCATTAAACTTCTGCATACGTCAATTCTGGAAAGCTCTCTCATTTAACAAGTTATTTTTTTTTAACAAAAGGTCTACTTACATTTGGTTTTCACAAGATGCTCATACCCCTTATAGTCATTTCATCTTTAGATATAAAAGGTGCCTTCTACAGCAGAGTAAATCTTCATGGGATAATAGCAGTGAGAATATTTTAGTTTTTTAAGTCAAGAGAAATCCTATGAAGGGATACAATGCCTGTATTATTTATATAAATAATAAAAAAGGAAAACTCTGGAATTACAAGTATCTTAGAAAACTTTTAAATAGTGGCATTGGCATTTGGTAGAGATAGGTTCGTTTTGTTCTTTCTTGCTTTTCTTCAGTACTGGTTAGATTTATGGGAAAGTGCTCAGTGTTGGTCTCAGCACTGGGAGTTGTACCATCAACATCAACAGAAAAAGAGTCAGCCCAGTGCTTTTGAAATCCCATTCCCTGAATCCAACTTTGCAACTATCTCATTAGATTTCATATTATCCCCTTGGTATTTGAACTGGGGAAAAGAAAAAGTTACACTTTCCTATATCCTTTCCCCATGCCGGTTTACGGTATGACCTTGAAACCATTACCAATGCAAGTAGGCAACAGGAGTCAGACTGCAAGCTGTGCATTCTTTCCAGTATGTTTGCTTTTACTCCTTTCAATATTTATTTTCTCAGTATATGCTATTCACATGAATAATGGCTCAGAATGCATTTTATATTATGTACCTATAGTCCTGCTGTTCCCCTCCCTGAAATCAACCCCTACAGAGTTTCATAGACAATAAGAGCTTCATTAGAACTTACTGTTCCTGCTCAAATGGTTATTATTCTTTGTTTCATTGACTGATTTTCCACTCCACTTACTGCCTGTTAGTAGTTCTGTTTCTGCTGAGAGATGGGTACTTCAAGACTAACAGACAACTCAGAGATTTGACAACTCAGAGATTTTTCTTTGTCTGCCAAATGCTTTTTATTTTTAATTTAAAAATAGAGTGAAATGCAGATAAAAAGTATCCCCCCCCTACAAATTCAACTTAAACTTTTAAGTTTGAAGATATTAATCAGGATTCTATCAAACAAACAAACAAAAACCCAAAATACACACCACGCACATTTTACCTATGGGGAACATTTTCAAAAGTAATGTAGGCACTTAAGAACCTAAGTCCCATTGACTTTTACTATCTTACCTGTTACCCACTGACATCAAATTACATGAAACTGAAACTCAGAGTTAAACAGCAGAGAAAGGAACAAACAGAGCAAGTTGGAGGATCATCAGAACCTCTTCTTGAGATTCTAGATATCTCTAGAAGTCTAGAAGCAGTTGGAGCTGCCAACACATACTGGGATATTGTGAAAGCCCCAATCCCCAAGGCTGGACGTAATACTTTAATACTTTATTAATATTATTATACTCATGTGTATCACAGTAGGGCCCTCCCAGCCCTCTTCTTCTATCCTCCCTCACACCTGTGTGGAGCTGCTCCCAGCCCCTATCCTTCCTTCCCGCCTTCCTCCCTCCCTCCCGAGCAGAGCTGCCCTCCTCAGCCCCTCTCCTTCCTTCACCTCCCCCACCCTAACCCATCTCCTTCCTTCCTCCCTCCCTCCCACATGGAGCTGCCCTGAGCCCCTCTCCTTCCCCCCATTTTACAAATGGGTATACTGAAACACAGAGAGGTTAAATGCATTGCCTACAGTCAAGCACAAAATGAATCGAGTATCACTGCTAGTTAGAGAACTCAAGAGTCCTGATTCTCAGTCTCCAACACTTACCAATAGACAATGCTGTTGTAATAAAAAAGCTCATGTCTCAGCTATTGCAATATTTGGCACTTAGGCAGAGTTCTCTGGCATAATGCTGTATTATGTGTACAGACAGCTACAGCTGTCCACACTCACTCACCTGAAACTACAGGCTCCAAAACTATTAAAAGAAATAAAAATAAATAAATGGAGATATGCCAATCTCCTAGAACTGGAAGGACCATTGAGGTCATCGAGTCCAGTCCCCTGCCTTCACGAGCAGGACCAAGTACTGTCCCCTGACAGATTTTTGCCCCAGATCCCTAAATGGCCCCCTCAAGGATTGAATTCACAACCCTGGGTTTAGAAGGCCAATGCTCACACCACTGAGCTATCCCTCCCCCCAAAGGGATTGTCACAAGTATCAGCAAGATTATTAACTCAAAACCAAACAATTTATTGACAAGATGACAACTTTAAAATAGCCACATTTTTAGTGCATTCATATTTATTTCTATGCCACCCGGGCAGATAGGGGGAGTCCCAGAGCCTCCACTTGTCCTGGGCGAGGAGCCGGGGTACCCGAGAGCAGCCCCTGGCCCTTGACCCTGCCCTCCAGGGCACGCTATCCAGGACAGGTAGAGAGTCCAGGGCTCCCCACAGCAGCCCAGGCTCCCTGTGCAGCTCTTATCATGGCCTGACGTCTGGCCAGGCGTGGCCCCATTGTGGGGGTGTGGCCCCCCAATATTCTTTATGCCCAGGGCCCCAATAAATCTTAGTCCGCCTCTGGACAGAGTATACCACCAGTCTGGGGTATATTTTACTAGATCACAGTCCCTGGTTCTCATGGGTGACTTTAATCACCCCCGTATCTGCTGGGAGAGTAATACAGCAGTACACAGACAATCCAGGAAGTTTTTGGAAAGTATAGGGGACAATTTCCTGGTGTAAGTGCTGGAGGAACCAACTAGGGGAAAAGCTCTTCTTGATCTGCTGCTCACAAACAGGGTTATGAACACCTTGGGACTGGACTCTGAAATGTTTGCAACTCTGAACAAAATGTTATGGTGGTTCTTTCAAAAGTGTACAGCCGAATGTTGACTTAAAATAGCTTTGAATCTTTACTATGCAGAAGAAAAATGCTGCTTTCCTTTTTTTTTTTTTTTAGTAATTTATGTTTAACACAGAACTCTACTGTACTTGCTTTTGTCACTACTGCTGCCTGGTTGTATATTTCCAGTTCCAAATGAGGAGCATGGTTGACTGATCAGTTCGTAACTCTCGTGCTTATAACTCTGAGGTTCTACTGTACTACAAAAAATACAAATAAAGCTGGGATTGGTTACAGATACCTGATGCATCTCTAGAAACTTATTACCACTTTAATATTTAATACTGCAATTACTTTAAGAAAACCAATAAAATTCTATGACACTAGTGCCTTCAAGCCTGGAGCAATTCCATTCATAGTTACTTTTAGTTACCCATTGTTTCCAACATCAGTGATTTTCAAAGCAATATAAAATGTTCCCCATCTAAAGTATACCAAGAATCATGTACCTTAGAGATTAAAGCTTTGGATGCTATACTTTGCCAAATGTTTTGTTAGGATCCAAGTTTATGAGGTGTGCTATATCCTTTTTCCATGTTGGCAGTAGTATCCTCAAGTAATTCCAACAAATTAGTGAGATGTGACCTTTAATTTCTGAAACCATGTTAGCTGTGTTTTATCAAGATGTGGTTTTCTAAATGTTCACTCATTTGATGTCTTGAAATTTCTATTACTTCATTAGTCACTGAAATTTAACTAACCAGACTGTAATTTCTTAGCCTGTCCTTAGGCTTTTTCTTAAATAATGGTATTATGCTGGCCACCTTCCAGTCTTCCGGGATGTCTCTTGAATTAAATGAGCATGCATAAATGCCTTTAAAAGTCCCCTCAAATTTTATTCGCCTTATTCAATATTCTCAGATAGACTGAATGTCTGGTCCTTATATCTTAAATCCTCTATTTTTTAAAAAGATAATATATATATATTTTATACATTTTAACAATTTCTAGTCTGGCCCCAAAGACTGATTTTAGAGTTGTACACAAGAAGCTACCCAATATCAACAGCACAGAAGTGTGCTGGATTAGTTCAAATTGAGAGAATATTACACTCCAAGGGCCAACAACTCTTTTGGGAAGACTCAGTTTAGTTTAATTGAAAATGTATAATCAGCCCCCAAAACTCCCTCCCAGGCTCCTCAAAGATTCTACACATTTCTGGAAGACACAGCATTATCCATTATCTATAAAGCAATAACTCAAGGTGCAACTTAAAAACTTCTAACAGATCCAGCAGGCCTGACCTAACCCTAAACTAGAAAGACCTCATTCATGATCCTGAAAATATGGAATACAGACTGGCACCAACCTAAGGCATGCCTGATACATGAGCCAGGAATGAAGTAGCCCCCATCTTTTCAATTACCTTCTCCAAAAAAACAGAAATTAGAGTGGCAATTAGCAGGCTCTCCAGTGTCCAAGAAAAGATTTATTGAGGATTTATTGAGGATTCTGCTAGATTATGAATTGTCAATATCCTCTTACCAAAAAATAATACATCAGTGTTTTCCAGTAATGGCACCAAAGTCACACAATTTGTTTTAGCAACCAAAATGGTCAGAATCACAGGTGCTGAGCACCAAGGAACTCAAAGTTCATGTAAAAACTCACCAGAAAACAAATCAGACTCAGAGGGAGGTATCTATTGCATTTTTAAATTGCCTTTCACTGTGATATCTAAAGAGAGAGCAGCTTGGAGCATGTCTTACCAGTGAAGAATATGACACTCACCCTATTATACATCAAATGTTTACATTGCAGAGTCAGAGTTCTCACTCAGGGTTGAGGTTCCAGTGTGTGAGGTCAGTGCAAACACATTAAGACATAGTACTTGTCCTGATGAGCTTACCCTTTTAAGAAGACAAGAAATAATAGTAAGGTCATCATTTCATGGTTTTCCTTATATATAGACAACAGTTATTAGTGAAATCAAAAGATTTCATAGGTCCATCTTACTTAGGCAGCCAGCTCAAATTATTTAGAACTTTGTGGTTCAAACCAGGGTCCTGGAATTTTCTGATTCAAATAGCCCCATGCTCTCTTTTACTTATGTTGTACTCTTTGACAGAGGCCTGATGACTTGCTATGACTGTCCTGTAAGTTGCTTTGTGAAGCTAGGCCTGCATGCAAAAATTAAACCGAAAGTTGTTATTTTTAGGAAGAAAATATTTTATCCCAACCAAGTTAAACCTCTAACCCAGAGGTGGGCAAACTACAGCCCGGGGGCTGCATTCAGCCCTCCAGACATTTTAATCTGGCCCTTGAGCGCCAGCCGGTGAGCGGGGTCCACGGCTTGCCCCACTCCTTGCGGCTCCCGGAAGCAGCGGCATGTCCCCCCTCTGGCTCCTAGACTTCCTAGAGTGGCTGTGATAATGCCTGTAGAGTAACCTATGATTTAAAATGTCTCAAAATACCTATAGATCTGCTGACTGACTGGATTTTTGGATACATGCACTTTCTGGGCCCAAGTTAGTGCAATGCGGGATGTTCTTCATTTGCATAAAGATGGCTGAATCAGACCCAATTTGGTGATGCCTGAAGAGGAGCGTCCAATACTGATTCACCAAGAATCTCCTGAGAATTCCAAGGAAGAGGAACTAGTCAGGCCACCATCTTCAAAAACAGAATGAAAGGAAGAAGCCTTATGGCTGGTGACTTGTATGTTTCTGATGCCTTTGCCTGTCATGGCTGCTGGTGTAGACATTGGTTGCTGGCCTATGGCTTTGTAATGTGGCCATGCCTGACAAAGAGGTCTATGCTTCCTCCATTCTTCCAAGTGACCACTGAAGGATAGGAGTCCAGCAACACAGAACACCTAAGACATTTAACAAGCAAAAAACCTCTCCCTAGCTAGCAAGTCCATCAATGTTAAACACTGGCGCCAATAAGATCACTGCCTAATCTTTTCAATCACACACCAGCTGAATGAAATCACAATTGCTGCAAGAAACATCCTACATAAGTACCAATCTTTATTTTTTTTTTTGGCAGGGAGGGGGTTGTTGGTTTTTTGGGTTGTTTTTTTTTTTAGCAGAGGTATGCGTATATATCAGCATTCTTGCACTTGGTTTCTTTGCTGTCTAAAAGATCACACGTGTATATATTTAATGGGTTAGGAATCTTCTGGTTGTTGTAGATGTAGAGCAATGACTATAATTTTCTATGTAGGTGGTTAAGCCAGACAATTGTGTGAGGAGTAGTGGAGGGTATCACTGTGATGCCTCCCCCTGTATTTAAGGATTGTATGTTTAATCCGGAGAAATCATGTCATTTTTCATCTAACATTGCCATGTAAATATTAAAATTGGACAAGTTGTGTTATCATGAATTCTATGTTTCATTGTAATAGTATGTTGGGGGATGGGGAGAGAAGAAATGGCTATTACCTAACCACCAGTAATACGGAAAAATTGCCTTAACTGGCATGAGAGCTGTAGTCTCACCATTAGCTTCAACCTCAGAGTGATCTGACCCTCCCTGCATCAGCTATTTGTCTGAAAACTATTGATTGACACTGATAATGCTCCATTATTTTGGGGACTGATAGTTTAACAAGACACTGCTTTACCAGATTATTACCTAGAGTTAACAAGGAATTGTTGGCTTAGTTCATATGTTTTAATTATCTGGTGGATTAGATTAATTTGATATTAACCCACTTTAAAAAAAAACTATTTATTTATATAGTTTATGCTTTGTTATTTAGTTTAGTTAATAAAACATAGAACGAAAGCTGTGTCGGCATTTCTTCCCCGGACATCAAGGCTCCGATGCTGAGGAATCCCTGGAATAACTAAGAGGAAATGTAACCCTGTGACCCAGTGTGACAGGGTCCCTGGGGTGCAACCTGGACTGTGGGACCGTTGACCCTTCCAAACACACCAACCTGGACTGCCTCCCACACTGTGATGCTGATGTCAAGCTGCAAGCCTCTGACAGGCACTGCACTGACAACCATCCATAGGCAGAGACACACCCAAATGAGTTACATGAATGATCTCCCCGTCACTCATGAACCATCAATACAGGGGCTCCAGCCAATTCCCCCAGCTCCCGGGTCTTGCACCTCAGAACTGTACTATCTTGCACTGGTCAGAAGTCTGGCCAGTGTAAGTGCATTACCTAGTTTGCCATTTCTTCATAGGAAAGTGGACATGCACCAGCCTTTGTAACCTGAGCAGATTTCCCAAGCACTGGTAAGTATAACATTCAAATAAGGTTATTAACTACAGAAAGATATTTTAAAATGATTATACGTGGTAGGAATAAAGTTCAGAGATAGTTATCTTAAGAAAATAAAAAGTAAACACTCATTCTAAATCCAAAACTTTTAGTGTAAGCAAGAGTTGAATCAAACAGCTTTTCTCACCCTGACAGATGGTACAAGCTGGTTACAGTTCCTCAATACAAAACTTCCCTAGTTCAAAGTCTTTGTTCTCCATATGTACTTCCAGGTGTTGAGATGGGGGAGGTGGGAGAGAGGTCAAGTGATGTCACTCTTTTTATACCCTCTTCCAGCTGCTAGAAAAATATTTGCTGTGATATGTGGGTCAGACAGTCCCCATCTGTCAAGCGGTCTCTACTGTGTATGTGCCTTCTCTAAGAAATCTCTGGGACAGTGGATTGCCTGTGATGAGCCATTAATGCCATCACACGCAATCCACTCCTTTGTTGTAACTGAAAGGCTGGTTGTGGGTGTTCCCAACCCCACGACATATTTCTATAACAAATATATAGCAATACTTCATAACTTCTCATATAATGATAGCACATACAATCCAATAGTATATTAATGTTCAACAGATCAAGACTTTTAAAATGCTACCTCACAAGGCATACCTAGTACAAAACTTCATAATTATATGACATTGGTGAATAAGGGGGTTCCAGGTTCTACTTTGAGGTACAGAGCTACACCCACCCAGTGGTGGTCCATAGAACTGCTCCTATAATCCACCCATAACTAGTGCCTGAACTGGAACACTGTTTGTTTTTTAAGTTGACTTACGTATTGACTCTTTCCTTGATCAGCAGCATATTTTCCAGAACCTGTGAAGTCTTGGTGTGGTGGATATGTGCTGATTAGCCTAAAAGCTGACCAGTTTCCCATCATAATTTTACATGCCTCACATTTGTTCTTCAGGGGAATTTCATGGATCAGCACTCTTCTCACATCTCACTCCTGTCTGAGTTTTAGGGGATGTCTGTGCTGTTCCCCTTCAGTAGATTTCTGCTGATGTTTTTATCTAAATTGCAAAAGATACTTTTGGATTTAAATCCCAGGATGCCTTGCCATTCTGAGATATGTCCTTCATTCCCACCGGGTTAGCGTGCCTTTTGAAAAATGGAAGAAGGTTTTCAAACTTTCTGGGATTCACAATACCACAGTGCACTAAATGCCCACAACAATGCTAAATTTAGAAAACAAAAATTAGAGAATAGTTGGATTTGAGGATCAATTATTGAACATTCTTAAAACTTTAGAACATTTCATTTGAGTTCATTTCAAGGGACTGGAAAAGCTTTGGTAGGCAAGAGCCAGGTGTTAATTTTCTACATCAGTTTCCTATCACTAGTTAGGCTCCTTTCAAGCACATTTCCTTGGCAAAGCATGGAAAAGAGCCTTGTGCAGAGTGCACAGTACATTTATAAAACTTGTTAGATAGGACAGTTTTCCATTAATTTATTGCAAGGCCCTGTAATTTGCAAGAGTTAAGATGCTTAAGTTAATTTGTAGCCTACCCTAAAACATCTGGATTGCAATATAAAATGTGAGATTTATAATAAAAAAGTGACATTAGTATTTATTCAGAAAAATGCAGATGAAAATTGCAGTAATTTACACTTGATGAGATGCATTTGCGCATATCATTCAGAGAGCTCTATTGAGGCAGGAATTTGTATGTGTTCAGCCCTACAGTTAAGAAACCTAAGAAGGAAAGGAAGCAATGGCGATTAAAAAAGCAACTGCTATAGCTTTTTAGAATTTCTGAGATGCCCATTAAACTAGATGTACAATTTAAAAATGTGTACTTCACAGTCGAATCATTCTGTAATCTCATCATTGTCTGAATCCTGCACAGATAACTGCCAGCTATCATCTGGCATATGGGATTACTATGGCAGTCCATACGCTTTGTAACAGTTGGTGTTCAAATGAAAATTTGCAAAATCCAATAAGAATGTGACCCAGGCAACATAGCCTAATTATTAGCAGCTATAACAAACTGCAGGCTCTCATTCAACATATTTTCTTGTCATTTTTTTAAACTAAACTTTGTGAACCTGTTGTATAGCTTAAAAAGTGATCTAACATCATAACCCTGTGTATGATGTGCTTAAGAGCCAGGTAATCTCAGGTAGGTATGATACAAATGAGTTTCTGAGCCATGTTTTATCAATGTGAATGATAAAATAAGCTTGTCAGTATAGTTTTCTATAAAGACAGTAGAAATGATAAAAAAAATGCACTACAATTCTGAGAAACCTGGGGCCCCATTTTCAGAAGTGCTGAGCACCCACAATTACCATTGAAGTCAAAGGGAACTGCAAGATGCCTAGTGTTACAACCTGGCTAAGTACCATTCTGTTTGGTCCTTAGTCAGTTGCGAGTGTACCCACATGCTGTGTCCCAGAAGCTTTCAAGTGAAATGGGTCTAGGGAAAGAATAGTCACTGTTTCCAGCTCTGGAATTACAGGGCACAATCCCAGGCTCAAATCTCCTGTTTTACCCCCTTCTTTGGGAGGTGAGGTGCTGCATTCAGTTGCCCTAAACATGGAAATCAGAGTCTGAGGCCTCCGGAGCCCCCCAAGAGCTCTACCTAATCTATGGGCATTCTGGCCTTCTAGTTGAACCCCCTTTGGGGACATTATGGCAGGCAAACAAGGAACACAGGCTTAGCAAAGGAATTTCTTAACCACTGAAACTTTACTCTTAAACCACTGGAGAGTAGAGCTGGGCAGGATATGGTTTTCCCATCATGTGAATATTTGAGTTTGTCAGTGTTTCAGCTGAGGCAGAATGCCTAATGCCTTCACCCTCCTGCAAATCCTTCTTGCATATAGCAATAGTTGGCTCCCCACTCAGAGCAGCACCTCACTTCTAAGAAGAGCCTTTGGGTTAGCTCCCATTGCAATGCCTAACTGGTAGGTACCCTGCCACCTTGTGTAATCCTCAGCCTCAATTTAGGCATCCAGGCATCCCATATAATATATGGGGAGAACTAGGTGCCTAAAAAGGGATTCTAAGAAGCCAGCAAGCTGAGCAGGGAGCTGTCTAAGCTAGCCAGGAGATAATACAAAATAAAAGTACTTAGGTGCCTAGCTCCAGTTGATCTGGGCCTTAGCAGCCTGACTGATGGGCTAGAGAAAGGCTCCTCTGGCTGCTTGGCATTCTCAGACATGAACCCTCTTGGAGTTCAGTACCTAAGCCAAAGGTAGAGCTCCCCTCCCTGCATTATAGCCAATAGCCCATTGGTGTGGGAGACCCAGATTCAAATCCATGCTCTGCTGGATTTGGAATAAGGACTTGAACATCATCAGTTCCCTGGGCAATGGACTCTCTCTCTCTCTATTTTTCTGGCCTAATGAATATTTAATTATTTATACAAAATGGCAAAGCTCAGAGAAAGAATGAGACACTCCCACCCTAAAATACCCTGCTGGTTAGGCACTCCCCTGAAGTAGGGGAGACCTGGGTGCAAGTCTTTACTCCAAATAAGGTAGAGGGGGGATTTGAACCTGAGTCTCCCACATCCCAAACAGGACTAATCACTGGGCTATTGGATATGCTAAGGAAATGCACTCCCCCAAGCCCAAAAGCTTCCTGACATGCTTGCCCCAGCTGCCTCTTGTATAAGGCCTGATCCAGTAAGTGTAAACTGAGAACTCCAACAAGGTTGGGCCTCTCAGGGGAGGTAGGCAGGGAAAGACCTAATTTGGAAAAAAACCCACACCAGGGCTTTGGTATGAGCAAAGGCTCTGAGCAGCTTGTTAACTGGGGTGGGGGAAAGAGTGTTAAGACATAGGCAGCTTTCTAATATACAATTCAGAAGACCAACTAACTGGAAAACCAATTGAGTGGAAGGCTGATTGGTCAAAATGGAGTATTCTATGCTGGATTGTGTAGTCTTTGTGGGCCTTATCTATCTGTTTGAAAAACAACAGCAGCTGCACTCTGCACCATATTATTTAAGTGTAGCACTCAGTCTCATAGGTGATGGAAGGGAAAATATATATTGAGCAATCCAGTAACATCTTTTGATTTTTAATCTTCATCTATAAATGTCAGCATATTATCAATATTAAGATTGTAATTTTTCCCACAATCCTACCTCGTTACCTCTGGATCCTATTTTATAACAAATAGTTTTAGGATCCTGATACAAGGATTCTAGGAGACCCAAGGAGCAGGAGAGCAGGGACAAACTGTGTTGCCTAATCCAGGGGTTATGCTAGGTAACAAACAGATTTGTAAAGGTGGGGCACCCCCTGTATGCAGAGATACATTACTTTAAAAATTGTATGACTCATTAAAAAATACGTTTTAATTTCAAGGGTGCAACAGCTGCATTTTTGGGTTAAAATATGAAAAGAAATATGCTAATAGCATCTGGGATGGTGATACCTGAAATGGAGAAGCCAGTCACCATGGATTTTTTTTTTTTGGTAAGAAATGTCTCAAACTTTATATGTGGCACACCTTAGGAATATGGCTTGGGGACACAAAATATCTCCACATGTCACTTTTCAGTAAGCTGGCAGCAGACTTCAGGGTAGCTGACAGTACCAGGCAGCTGGAGCTGTGTCGATAGGTTTCTGACAGAAATAAAACATGGCAATGTACATATCTCCTCTGTGTCTACTCTGTCAAAAGTCCAGTATGTCACACTGCAGAGGTAAGACAAAGAATAGCTTTGAATAACCACCATAACCAGCAGCCTACGATGTCTCTGAAGAACACTATATCCAATATTAGAAACAACCTGCTTAATTTTCTAATAGTTAATTATATATATATATAAAATGATTATATGGTAGACCATATTTATTTGAATATGTATTTTTTTGTGACAGAAGGGTAGCCCAACTGCTTAATGGAAGTCATTTACTCAAATGGATTCATAGGATTCTATGTTGGAATAGAAAAAATACGTCTCCAGAGAAATAGTTTCCAGTTAGTGACTTTGCTATGGATTGTGATAGACCCAGGCCAGTTGGGTACAACAGAATAGTAGAAGGCAGATATACTGGCCATTGGGTTAACAGTTTTCTGTTCCCTAACTGACCAGAGCAGGGACTGCTCCAGGCTAATGAGAACACCTGATTCTAATTAACCTGCAAAAAGTCAGGTGAGGCCATTAAGGTAAAGTGAACACCTGACCCTAATTAAGGCTCTTCTGAGCATATAAAAGGGCTCACTCCAGTCAGGCTAGGAAAGAGCCAGGGAGCCAGAGGAGAGGAAGTGCTGTTGCTATTGAAGGACTGAGTAAATGAGGACACGCTCGCGCCATCAGTAAGGGAGCCCTAAGGTAAGGGTGAAGAACTGAGAAGCAGGAGAGCTGTGGGGAAGTGGCCCAGGGAATTGTAGCAACTCTGGCAGTGAGAGGTTGGCTGCCAACAGCTGCTACCATTAGGGTCCCTGGGCTGGAACCCAGAGTAGAGGGCGGGCCTGGGTTCCCCCGCACCAACCTGCCACTACAAGGAGAAGACAGGCCTCTGGCAGAACAGGAGGCTAAACTGTTCTGAAAAAAAAGCCCAGAGGGACAACAGGGACTGTGGGAGTTCTCTCACCACCCTCTGAGGCTAGTATAAACCGCCTAGAAGCGCAGGACCCACAGGGACAAGATCGGAGCTCTGCAACAACCGGTGTCAGTGGTGGGATTGTGATTGTTCACAGCGTGGCGGAACGAAGAGGTTTTTAAATTAAAAAAAAAAGGCACTGGGGTTTTGGTTTGTTTTTTTTTGTTGGTTTTTTTTACCACAATGGAGGAGGTGGTGAGAGCACTGGTGCAAGCCATGGCAGCCCAGCAGGAGGCAACCCGGGTTCAAGCGCTGGCACAACAGGAGTCCATGAGGCTACAGCAGGAAACCAACCAATTGTTAATGAGCCAGGCTGCCCAAGATCGAGCCCTCTTGCGGGAGGTAGTAGACCAGTTGAAGATCCTCACCACCCAGGCCCGGGGGTCCAATGGGACGCAAACCCTGAGGGCCACCGGTTGTCTGCCAAAAATGACAGCCAGGGAATTGACCCAACTACCCAAGGAAGGGGCCTCTCAAAGCAAACACTCGACCCCGACCCTGGAGGGTCAGCTGGCCACACCCCCAGGGAGTCCTAGGTGGAAGAAAAGGGGGGCCAAAAACCAGCTGGGAACCCAGAAGGAAGGGAAAGGCCTGAGTGGGGGGGACCCTGGGACTAAACCCCCTAACCCACATGATAGGGGAGTGATTAGAAGGAATTATAGATGTTACGGGTGTGGGGAGTTGGGGCACATAGCGGCCCAGTGCCCCAATGTCATAGAGCCTATGCAGTGTAACCTGGGGGACGGGGCAGACTCATGCAGCCTACTCAATATTGTAGGGGTCGCAGTCACCCCACATAAATATACAAGGCAGGTAAAGCTGAATGGGGTAGAAACTATGGCACTCGTAGACTCAGGGAGCGCTATCACCCTAATTTAGGGTAAATTAGTGAAGCGCAGCCAGATAATGCAGGCGAAGCGTACAGGGGTAACCTGTGTCCATGGGACTGTTAGTTATTACCCCATCATACCAGTGAAAATTGAAATTCAGGGAAATGTCACTGAGGTGAAAGCAGGGGTAGTCCCAAACCTCCCATACCCCGTACTCATAGGCAGAGATTTCCCCGGGTTTGGAAACTTGCTCCCACCAGAGGGATTGGAGGAAGGGGAGTTCCCCAAACTTCGGGAGGCTTCCACAGCAGAATGTCACCTCCCATATTTCGCGGAAATGTCCCAGGAACTATTCCCTGTCCCGGGGAAAGGCAGGAAGACCAAGAAAGAAAGAAGGGCGGCCAAGGCCTTGGGTACCCGAATCCTGATACAAGGACAGAGAGCTGCCTGTGTAGGCAGACGTACGCGGGCAACCGACGGGGAGGGCCCCGAGATGGAGGAGGGGTCAGAGACCGGTTCCAACCCCAACCTCATGGAGCCAGCCGAGAGGGCAGAGACAGATCCCTCAGAGTTCGGGCTGATAAGCCCCGGGAGAGAGACTTTTGGACGAGACCAGGTGGAAGACCCAAGGTATGAGAACGCCAGGAAGGAGGTGGCCGAGATAGATGGGGCACCTATAGAGAGAAAGGCCCGGGGGCCAGGGCCTTATTTTGTGATCAAGAGGAACCTCATATACTGGGTTGTGCAAATGCAGGAGCAAGAGGTACACCAGCTCCTAGTACCCCGGAAACACCAGAAGGCAATATTAAGCCTCGCTTATAGTCACCTTTTTGGAGGGCACCTGGGAGTGGAGAAAACCCAGGCGCGAATCTTACGCAGGTTCTTCTGGCTGGGGGTACATGAAGACGTCCGGCGGTACTGTGCCTCCTGCCCTGAATGTCAATTGCACAGCTCTCGTCCACATCTAAGAGCCCCTTTGGTACCCCTGCCGATCATCGAAGTTCCATTTGAGCGGATCGCCATGGATCTTGTGGGGCCGCTAGAGAAAACAACCCGAGGCCACCAGTATGTGCTGGTCATCCTAGACTATGCAACCAGATACCCAGAAGCTGTCCCCTTACGAAATACAGCCTCCAAGAGCATTGCCAAAGAATTAGTGGCAATCTTCGCCCGGGTAGGGCTACCAAAAGAGATCCTCACAGATCAGGGAACACCATTCATGTCCCAGTTGATGAAGGACCTATGTTCCCTGCTCCATGTTCAGACCCTGCGGACCTCAGTTTATCATCCACAAACCGATGGTCTGGTGGAAAGATTTAACCGGACCCTCAAGGCCATGATAAGAAAGGTGGTAAGCAAGGATGGGAAAGATTGGGACAGTCTATTACCATACCTCATGTTCGCCATCCGAGAGGTCCCCCAAGCTTCCACCGGATTCTCCCCCTTTGAGCTGTTGTATGGACGAAACCCCCGAGGCATCCTGGACATAGCCAAGGAAAACTGGGAGGAGGAACCCAGTCAAGGGAAGAATGTAATATAGCATGTGCTACGGATGAGGGACCGGATAGCCCGGGTCACTCCCATAGTGAGGGAGCACCTAGAGAAGGCCCAAGAGGCCCAGAGAACCTACAACAACCGTCAAGCCAAGGTTCGTCAGTTTCAACCAGGTGACCGAGTAATGGTACTTGTGCCTACGGCCGAAAGTAAACTGTTGGCCCTGTGGCAAGGGCCCTACGAAATACTCGAACCCATAGGGGAAGTAAATTACAAGGTGTGACAACCGGGACGTTGAAAACTAGAGCAGATATACCACGTCAGCCTTCTGAAACCCTGGCATACCCAAGAGGCGTGCGCAGTGGTTCGAGAAGATCTGCACTCAAGGAACAAAAACCCTGACCAAGTAAGGGTGTCTCCTGATCTCACGACAGCCCAGATGAAAGAGGTAACTGAGATGATCACCCAATATCAAGATGTATTCTCGACAAAGCCAGGTCGCACAACCGGGACATATCATCACATTGTCACAAACCCTGGGGCCAGAGTAACCATGAGGCCCTACCGGGTGCCAGCAGCCAAAAGGGAGGAAATAAAAGCAGAAGTCAGGAAAATTCTGGAGATGGGGATCATTGAAGAATCCCACAGTCAGTGGTCCAGCCCAATAGTGCTGGTACCCAAACCGGATGGCACCATGAGATTCTGCAACGACTTCTGACGATTAAACGAGATATCCCAGTTTGATGCCTACCCGATACCCCGCATAGACGAATTAGTGGACCGTCTGGGGAATGCCCGATATTTGACAACCCTAGACTTGACGAAGGGGTACTGGCAGATTCCCTTAGCCAAAGATGCAAAGGAAAAGACGGCGTTTTCTACACCAGAGGGTCTCTTCCAATATACGGTCCTCCCTTTTGGATTACATGGGGCCCCAGCTACCTTTCAGCACCTCATGGACAAGTTATTACGCCCCCATGCCAGTTATGCTGCGGCCTACTTGGATGATGTGGTGATTCATACCCCAGACTGGGAAACTCACTTGAAGAAAGTGGGGGCGGTCCTTGATACCTTCAGGCGAGCTGGCCTTACAGCAAACCCTGTTAAGTGTGCTGTGGGGTTCACAGAGGCCAAATATCTTGGCTACGTGGTAGGAAAAGGTTTGGTAAAACCCCAACTGAATAAGTTAAAGGCCATCCAAAATTGGCCACGGCCGAGTCATAAGAAGCAGGTCCGAGCGTTCCTAGGTGTGGTGGGGTATTACCGGCGTTTCATCCCCCATTTTGCCACAAGGGCAAGTCCCCTAACGGACTTAGTGAAGGCCCGTGGTCCTGATCCAGTCAGATGGTCCGACGCAGCAGAGAGAGCATTCGCGGACCTACGGACTGCCCTCTGCAGTAACCCCGTACTGATAGCACCGGATATTACTAAGGAATTCATCCTACAAACAGATGCATCCGAGGTGGGGTTAGGGGCTGTCCTGTCACAGATGGTTGGGGAAGAGGAACACCCAATTCTCTATCTCAGTAGAAAACTCCTTCCAAGGGAACAAAAATATGCAGTGGTAGAGAGAGAGTGCCTCGCTGTAAAATGGGCCATGGAAACATTGCGTTACTACCTGCTGGGGCGCAGATTTGTCCTTATGAATGACCATGCCCCTCTTCAATGGATGCAACGGAACAAGGAAAAGAACACAAGGGTAACCAGGTGGTTCTTATCCCTCCAACCTTTCCAGTTCCACATACATCACAGAGCAGGGAGTCGCCACGGCAACGCCGATGGCTTATCAGGCATACATTGTCTGGCGTCCCAAGATGCCCAACCCCTTGGTGTTGAGCAGGGGGGAGGGATATGTGATAGACCCAGGCCAGTTGGGTACAACAGAATAGTAGAAGGCAGATATACTGGCCATTGGGTTAACAGTTTTCTGTTCCCTAACTGACCAGAGCAGGGACTGCTCCAGGCTAATGAGAACACCTGACTCTAATTAACCTGCAAAGAGTCAGGTGAGGCCATTAAGGTAAAGTGAACACCTGACCCTAATTAAGGCTCTTCTGAGCATATAAAAGGGCTCACTCCAGTCAGGCTAGGAAAGAGCCAGGGAGCCAGAGGAGAGGAAGTGCTGTTGCTATTGAAGGACTGAGTAAATGAGGACACGCTCGCGCCATCAGTAAGGGAGCCCTAAGGTAAGGGTGAAGAACTGAGAAGCAGGAGAGCTGTGGGGAAGTGGCCCAGGGAATTGTAGCAACTCTGGCAGTGAGAGGTTGGCTGCCAACAGCTGCTACCATTAGGGTCCCTGGGCTGGAACCCAGAGTAGAGGGCGGGCCTGGGTTTCCCCCCCACCAACCTGCCACTACAAGGAGAAGACAGGCCTCTGGCAGAACAGGAGGCTAAACTGTTCTGAAAAAGAAGCCCAGAGGGACAACAGGGACTGTGGGAGTTCTCTCACCATCCTCTGAGGCTAGCATAAACCGCCTAGAAGCGCAGGACCCACAGGGACAAGATCGGAGCTCTGCCACAGGATTCAGTTAACTGCTTTTTCTGATACCCACATTAAAGAAATGGTAATATTGTACATAGTGTGTGTTCTAGCGTGATGTTGGAGAATTATTATACGCAAGTCACAAAGGACAAGGATTTATGTTTGTGACTAGATAAGAACATAATTACTAATGAATGGCAATACTGGGTCAAACCAATGGTCTGTCTAGTCCAGCATACTGTTGTCCAATAGCAGCCGATGCCAGATGCTTAGGGGGAACGAACAGGGCAATTATCTAGTGACCCAGCCTGACATCAACTCCCAGTTTCTAGCAGTCAGAGGTTTAGGGATGGAACCCCATACTTTGGGTGCCCCTAACCAGCTTGGCTAATAGCCATTGATGTATCTATCCTCCATGAACTATCTAATTCTTTTTTTAACCCAGTTATACTTTTGGCCTTCACAGCATTCCCTAGCAATGAATTTCACAGGTTGACTGTGCATTATGTAAAGAAGTACTTCCTTATGATTCTTGACTGACCCCTGGTTCTTGTTTTGTGAAGGGATAAAGAACGCTTCCCTATTCAGTTTCTCCAAACCATTAATGATTTTATAGACCCATAACACCCTTAGTCATTTCTTTTCTAAGCAAAACAGTCCAAGTCTTTTGAATCTCTCCTCAGATGGAAGCTGTTCCATGGCCTTAATCATTTTTTGTGTATCTCCTTTTTGAGGGAGTCAGCAATAATAGTTTCTATCTTATAATCTATCCCTTTCCTAATGGCTCCTAACACTGTTAGCTTTCTTTTACTGCTGAAGTACATTGAGCAGATTTTTTTGAGAACTAGCCATGCTGACACAAAAATCTTTCTTGTGTGGTAACAGCTCATTTAGACTCCACAACTGTGTATCTATAGTTGGGATTATGTTTTCCAATGTGCATTAATTTTCATTTATCAACACAGTTTCATCTGACATTTTGTTGCCCAGTCACTCAGTTTTGTGAGATCCCTTTGTAACTCTTCACAGCCAACTCTGGACTAAACTGTCTTAAGTAATTTTTGATCACTGGCAAACTTTGCCACCTTACTGTTTACTTGTTTTTCTAGATCATTTATGAATATGTTGAAAAGCATTGGTCCCACTACAGATCCGAGGAGGATCCCACTATTTAACTCTCTCCACTGTGAAAATTGAACATTTTATCATACCCTTTGTTTCCTATCTTTGAACCAGGTACTGATCCATGCGAGGACCTTTCCTCTTAACCCATGATTGCTAACTTTGCTTAAGAACCTTTGCTGAGGGACCTTGGCAAAGGATTTCTGAAAGTCCAATTACATTATATCAGCTAAAGAGGTGTGGACAGGATGGCAAGATGGAATAAAAGGTAGAAGCTAAGTGGTCCTGTGGATAACTTACAGATAACTTGGTAGTAGAGCTGGTTGGAAAATGAGTCTTTCCTCTCCCTGCCATTGACTTTTCAAGCTGAGTAGCTGAATACGTTCAGTCCAAAAGCAAAAGTTCCCATGGAGAAAAGAGAGAAAATATTTCAGTTTTGGGTCAGTTCCACATTAAACTATATCTTCCTGTGTTACTGGGGTGCATCCTGGGAGTGTAGTTCAGGTCCCTCATATTCTCATCCACCCTTATGTGCCAGGCTCCCTGGCCAGACTACATCTGCTATGGTGCACCAGAGTCTCACCTCCTGGGAGTGGGGTAGTAGATCTGTAAGCCATCAGCACAGAGATAGTATTTCACACTTATGAGAACACCCAAAAAAGGGTACACAAGAATTGGAGGGAGCCAAGAACAGAACCCTGTGGTATGCCTGTGTAAAATGGGAGAGAAAAGAAAGATCTGCCAAAAAAGATGCTGAAGGAGAGGGTATGGATGCAGTAGGGGAACAAGGAGAGTTTCACAGTCTTGTCATGCTTTGTGATGCACATGATAATTCCATGAGGTGGAGATGTAGAGACCCTCAGACTGAAGTAGTTGGAGGAGGTCACTAGAAAGCTGCACAGGCTCTCCACCAGTCTAGATGGACTACAGAGCTTCTTCCCTGTAGTAATTTGTATGTTCTCATGTTAGTACATGTTCCTACTTTCCATCTGTGATGTACAATGACAGTGGAGCTCTTTAACATACCCAGCTGTCATTTAGAAATAGCCAAGAGCTCCACATGGCAGGTAAATCTATAGTGAACCAACTCTGGTTTTCAGGGACCCCTGCATTTAATAAAAAGGATTAATACCCTATTTACAACATACACACATAGTATGCACTAAAGCTTTGCATACTGTACTATTTATCATATAGTATTAAAGGATAAAGTAATTTTCTTCTGACAAATGCTAGAGCATATGAAAAATTATTTTGCATCCTCTTGTATAGTATATATATGCTGATCACATATTATTCCCTTAAGCATTAATGAGCAAATTCCTAAACATGAATCTCCATTTTATTGATGTGCTTAAATTAAGCATTAACAGAAAACAAGACTCCAAAATTCCATACACAAATGCAATTTATCAACTCTAATTACAATTCACACGTAATAAAGAAATTAGTTTTTATACAAAAAAACCCACCAACCACCAAATTTTTCAGCTGATTGAATATAATTAACTCTTAGAGCCCTATAAGCACTAGTGGGCAGATCTTAAATAGTTATTGGTTAGCTTTCTTGACCCTTCTCATGCTGAATAGTACCTCCTTATTTGTCTGTTCAGTTATTGAGCATTTTCTAAATCCTGGAGGTCAAAAGTTGCTTGTAGAGTGCATCTGAACACATTAGGGCTCTAAGCCCTTAGGGTTTCAAGTAAAGATTTCAAAGATACAACTTAACATGAATAATGGTGGAGGAATCAGGCCTTAAGAGATTTTATTTAATTTGGATAAGAATTTTCAGTGTTACAGGTTTTTTCCAAACAATCCATATGCTTTTGGGGCACTCTCCAAGCCCTACTCCCCTCTACCTAGTTTATTTCCAAGTCAAACAACATGATCCCTTCATCCCTAGGATGCTGACCACAGGGTCTGCTGTTCTTAGTGATGTAAGAGTAAACAATATTCCAGGGATAAACCACAACTATAAATTGCCAGTGTGTAGAGATCTCTCCACTCCCCTCATGAGTTTTTTTCCCCAAGATTTTGGAAATTCTCCCATCACCAGACAGGCCTCTCTGTATCCCCAAGTCTTGGGTTTTAATTCCTCTTTTACACAAGGCCACCTCAGTCTTCCTAATGAGTCTTTTTGACTCATTTGTTCAGGTAGTTTCTCCAATGGCTTCTTCCTCTTTAGAATATCTCTTCTCTCAGGCTTCCTATTGTGTATAGGAAATGGGTAATATCCCTTTAATTAGTTTGAGAACCCTCTAGTAGCTTCAAAGCCATCCAAAACTAGAACAGGGTGGAAACAGTTTTCCCCATCCCATTGAATTTGCTGAGATTTCATGAAGTTTTCCCATTTCAGGAGGAAACCAAGGCCATTCATACTTTTTCATAAAAAATAAGCAACCCAAACCAGACTATCCTATAGTCTGGTGTTTAGGGTACTCATCCGGAATGTGGGAAAGCCAATTTCAAGTCCCTATTCAGCCTGATTCAGGCCAGGAACTAGAACACTCATGTTTTGAGCAGAAACTGCCAGAGAAGCAGTGTACATAGGTAGCTAGGTCTTGTATATTTGTACATAGTTCATAAGCACAGTTAACTGGACTCCAGCTATGTCACTGTGTTTTCCCCCAAATTCTTAATACTCTGTGTTCTTACACTCCATAACTCTACCTTAATTCTGAAAATCCTGGAATGGGCCAATAAGTTCTTAACTCTGCTCACCTACTAAAATGTTTCCATCACTCATTTTTACTTTATTTTATTTGGAGGAGAGTCTTCAATAACTTAAGAAATTATTTTCATACAGAGAAATATAGATAGCATTCCTAGTTTTAATGCCAATAAAGTGCATGCAGTATCTATCAAGAAACTCAAGGTGCTTTTTGACCCCAATGCATCTTTTAATAGATTCATAGATTCTAGGGCTGGAAGGGACCTCGAGAGGTCATCGAGTCCAGCCCCCTGCCCTCATGGCAGGACCAATTACTGTCTAGACCATCCCTGATAGACATTTATCTAACCTACTCTTAAATATCTCCAGAGATGGAGATTCCACAACCGCCCTGGGCAGTTTATTCCAGTGTTTAACCACCCTGACAGTTAGGAACTTTTTCCTAATGTCCAACCTAAACTTCCCTTGCTGCAGTTTAAGCCCATTGCTTCTTGTTCTATCCTCAGAGGCTAAGATAAACAAGTTTTCTCCCTCCTCCTTATGACACCCTTTTAGATACCTGAAGACCGCTATCATGTCCCCTCTCAGTCTTCTCTTTTCCAAACTAAACAAACCCAATTCCTTCAGCCTTCCTTCATAGGTCATGTTCTCTAGATCCTTAATCATTCTTGTTGCTCTTCTCTGGACCCTCTCCAATTTCTCCACATCTTTCTTGAAATGCGGTACCCAGAACTGGACACAATACTCCAGTATTAATGATCAGATATAAGGACACACTCTACAGTATGCCCCACAGTGTTATTGAATGTGTATTCCATCATTGCAGAAGCACATTTAAACTTCAGAATATAGACATTTATGTCTGTGACCATTAGCATCATTTGACAATATTCTTTTTGTTGGTCTTCCAAAGAAATTAAGTTAAAGACTGGAAAGAGTTTACACAGTCTGATGTTTTTCTCTCTGATATAAGCCAAATCAAAATAATAAATCATTTCAATCCAATTGCTGAATTTCTCCATTGGTTTTACGTGAGTTCTAGCATTAACGTTAAAATTCTGGTGATTATATACACAAGACTTTCCATGCCCTTTTCTCACTCAGTGGAATTATTTTATTCTTTCTTTCTTGGCTGTGAGCCACTGTGCCTTCATTGACTGGTCTCCTAGAGCTATCAACAGATTCATTTGGCATCGCTTTTCAAATCTAAACTTAAGTATTTTATGTTTGATTTAATTTCTCAATACCAATTACGTGACGAATAAAATTCCCATATTTACGTAGGTTTTTTGTGAGATAACTGGTTGCATAACATTTGGTGATTCATCTATAGCCTTGACTATTCCTTCTTTCCTCCATAATACCACAAAGGGGAGGGATAGCTGAGTGGTTTGAGCATTGGTCTGCTAAGCCCAGGGTTGTGAATTCAATTCTTGAGGGGGCCATTTAGGAATCTGGGGCAAAAATCTGTCAGGGGACAGTACTTGCTCCTACTAGTGAAGGCAGGGAACTGGACTTGATGACCTTTCGTCCTTCCAGTTCTATGAGATATAGGAAAAATGTGAATGTCCCTATATTAAAAAAATGAAATCATGGAGAATGTGGATAAAAAAAATTGACAGCTACAGTGTGGTAAGATTAATCTAAAAGATGAGCTAATGTATAATACTGGTAGAATTAAATGGATGGAGAGGGGAGGCAGATAAACTAATCATAATAAACTATAAATGTTTCCAACCACAGTACTTCACAGACATGCATGGAGGGTTAGGGCTTATCTACATGGTGCATTTGTCTTTAGCAGAGGGGTGTAAATTCCAGTGCACACTAGTGTGTTGCACACTTACTGGTGCGTATGGGCCTGTGGGGACTCACTAAAAGTTCCCCAGTACATGTTACTGTAGTACAGTTTGCATTGGGACTACATTAGTGAGCTCTAAGGAACATTTATGGGCCCTGCTGCACTCACAACAGACTAGTTAGCGTGCAACACTAGTGCACCCTGGAATTTACATCCATCCAGTGTGGACTATGCACCACAAAGACAAGCTCTCATAGTCAAATAAAATGCCAGGTCCATGCCTAGAGGGGATAGATAGAAGAATGAGGGTCACAGAGTGTTTAACATTATACACACATATTATGAAGGTTAGAGTTAGAGGTGGGAACGAAGACAGAGGCAAAACAAGGGATCCTTTTGGAGGGATTTGACAGAGTAGGATTCACAGCTCATAGGTTCAAAGAGCATATTCCAGGCATGGGAGTTGGCATGAGACGTTGTGGAGACACTTATGTTTGAAGGTGATGGATGAAGCTTCAGCGCCTGTGACATGGCTACAGCAGATACACTAACACTTTATTAGATGTACTGTATGGAATTCCACTCAAAAAGTTTCACACTGCACATTGTGATGACAGCTGTTCTAGAGCTTCCTAAATAGATGAGACATAGATAAGGTCACCCACAGGATTAATTGACTTTCCCATAGAAGTATCATCAAGTGACAACCAAATGTCAGCAAGATAAAAAATAAAATCAAAGATGCTACTAATAAATGATCCCTTAAGAAAAAAAAGTTTTTCAGACAATCCAGTATAAAATGATGTAACGAACATATGTGACTGAGTGCATGGATCAAAACCTAATAATTGAGGAGTCTGTGGCTTGAAACAAACTTTGGGCCAAGAAAGTAGTCATATCAGTGTTGACAAGTCATTCTTTAAAGCAGACTGGTGTGTTATTGATGAGTCTATTTCAAGGTTACTGGATAAAACAAATTACAAAAATATTGGAGACACTGAGGATAGTGATTTGAAGATCTGGGGTGGCAGGGGAGAAAAATCACAAGCCTCCATCCCAACCCAAATCAGCTCCAGGAGAACCATGTAGAGGAGCAATACAAAGCCCAATATACTTGAAAATAATTACCCCTTTCACTGTTATTTGTTTTGTGGGCCTCATGAAATTCACCCAATTAGAACCAGTGCCCTATTGTGCTAGACATTGTTCAAACACTCAAAACCACAAAATTCCTAGAGTTATGCCACTGCCATGGAGGCGGCAAAAAGATTATTGTTCCTCCTCCATTGAGGCAGCAAATTCACACCCCGCAGAACTTTTCCATGTCAACTATTTCAAAATCCAGACTATCTTGCACTTAGCCTCATAGTTAGGGCCCTACAAAATTCACAGCCATGAAAAACAAGTTACAGACCATGAAATCTGGCCTCTCCCTGTGAAATCTGGTCTTGTGTGCTTTTACCCTATACTATACAGATTTCACAGGGGAGACCAGTGTTTCTCAAATTGGGGGTATTGACCCAAAAGGGAGTTGCGGGGGGGTGGTGGTGGTCACAATATTTCCACCTTTACTTCTGTACTGTCTTCGGAGCTGGTGGCCAGAGCAGTGGCTGTTGACTGGGCGCTCAGGTCTGAAGGCAGCACCCCACCACCAGTAGAAGTAAGGGCAGCCGTACCGCAACCCCCCCACTACAATAACCTTGTGACACCCCCCCACAACTCCTTTTTGGGTCAGGACTCCTAAAATTACAACACCATGAAATACTGTCATACTGGATAAAACTCAAGGTCCATCTAGCCCAATAACGTGTCTCTGACAATGGTCAGCACCAGATCGTTCAGAGGAAAGTGTATGAATCCTGTAGCTAGAGTGTGTTAGTTTGCACTCTTCATCCACCCACCACATACACACATTAGTTGTCCTCCTAATTTCCAACAGTTAGAGATAGGTTTAAACCTAACACTTGAGGTTTAATAACTCTTTCAAATTTTTTTGTTAGCAGTAACAACTTTGGATATTCATATATATATTATATATATCCAATCATTTTTAAAATTTTGCTGAGTCTTGGCCCTAACGACTTCCCCAATCTAATTGTGCATTTATGAAAACATTATCTGTTTTGAATTTTCCACCTATCATTTTCACTGAATGTCCCCTTGTTCTTGTCAGGGGCTTTCTTTTTTGGAGGGTGGGTGGGAGGGGTAGTCAATCTACTACTTTGTTAATGTGTTCACAGAACTCCAATAGATTAGCAAGATACAACTTCCCTTTGCAGAAATCATTCTGGTTAGACTATGCCATCATGATCTTCCAAGTGTTTTATTAAATATTTTTAATGATTTACTTTAACTATTGAAGAAAGAAGGAGGAACTTGCCTGAGAACAGAGCTCTCCATCTGATTTAGCAACATTGGTCATCATGAATACATCACTCTAGCTATCTCCTCTTTCTGCTAGCACACAACTGAACACAAAATCCTGTTAGAATCCTAGAATATCAGGGTTGGAAGGCACCTCAGAAGGTCATCTAGTCCAAACCCCTGCTCAAAGCAGGACCAATCAACTAAATCATCCCAACCAGGGCTTTGTCAAGCGTGACCTTAAAAAACTTAAAGAAAGGAAATTCCACCACCTCCCTAGGTAACCCATTCATGTACTTCACCACCCTCCTAGTGAAAAAAGTTTTTCCTAATATGCAACCTACACCTCCTCTACTGCAACTTGAGACCATTACTCCTTGTTCTTTCATCTGGTACCACTGAGAACAGCCTAGATCAATCCTCTTTCCTGCAGAACTGCTGCCTAGCCACTTGGTCCCTAGTCTGTAGCAAGGCATGGGATTCTTCCATCCTAAGTGAAGGACTCTGCACTTGTCCTTGTTTAACCTCAGATTTCTTTTGGCCCAATCCTCTAATTTGTCTAGGTCCCTCTGTATCCTATCCCTACCCTCCAGCATATCTACCACTCCTCCCAGTTTAGTGTCATCTGCAAACTTGCTAAGGGTGCAATCCACACCATCCTCCATATCATTAATGAAAATATTGAACAAAACCAGCCCCAGTACCGACCCTTGGAGCACTCCGTTTGATACCGGCTGCCAACTGGACATGGTGCCATTGATCACTACCCATTGAGCCCAATGATCTAGCCAGCTTTCTATCCATCTTATAGTCCATTCATCCAGCCCATACTTCTTTAACTTGCTGGCAAGAATGCTGTGGGAGACCATATCAAAAGCTATTCTAAAGTCAAGGAATAACACGTCCACTGCTTTCCCCTCATCCACAGAGCCAGTTATCTCATCATAGAAGGCAATTAGGTTAGTCAGGCATGACTTGCCCTTGGTGAATCCATGCTGACTATTCCTGATCACTTTCCTCTCCTCTAAGTGCTTCAAAATTGATTCCTTGAGGGCCTCCTCCATTATTTTTCCAGGAACTGAGGTGAGGCTCACTGGCCTGTAGTTCCCCGGATCCTCCTTCTTCCCTTTTTTAAATATGGGCACTACATTAGCCTTTTCCCTGTCATCTGGGACCTCTTCTGATCGCAATGTGTTTTCAAAGATAATGGCCAATAGCTCTGCAATCACATCAGCCTACACCTTTAGCACCCTCAGATGTAGTGCATCCGGTTCCATGGATTTGTGCTCATCCAGCTTTTCTAAATACTCCTGAACCACTTCTTTCTTCACAGAGGACTGGTCACCTCCTCCCCATACCGTGCAGCCCAGTGCAGTAATCCTGTTCCAGGACTCTGTCCTAAGATTCAAAGTCCTTCCTGGGGCTGATTCTAACTCCCTGTGTGATTGCCTCTCCCTTCATTCCTGTTACCACTTTTTACCACTGAAACAATGAAATATGGGAAAGCTTACAATTGCAGAATGCAGAACCTTGACAAGAGTAGAGCTAGTCAGGAAATATCTATGGCAATATTTGATTTTCCATTAGATATATTTAATTTCAAGTTGGATTGACCTGAATCTGAATATTTCATATTTGAACTGATTGTTGCACTTCAGGTCCCTATTCTCTCCTATGGGCCAAGCTCCCTAGAGGATTAAATCTTCATTGTATTATGGGAAATGTAACTCTGACCAAGTCCATCCTGGCAGTTGTGTACAATAAGAGTCACATGGCTCTGGGTGCATTATGGAAAATGTAATCCAGACAGGGAGGCTGGCCCACAGAGACATCAATCAGCAAACTTCAAAACTATAATTCCCATGAAGCAATGTGTCACTATAGAAAAATGCAGTTCAAGCAAACAGACAATATTGGAAATGTCTAAATGATGCATTTAAATTAAAAATATCAAAACAAAGTACTTCGACATTTCTAAATTTAAATTTTTCAGAATTAATTTCAAAACTTTTTGCAGAACAAACTTTTTATCCCAATTTGAAATTAAAACAAAGTTGAAATATCAAAATTGCCTGTGGGATGGAAATTCTGAATTTCACAAAGCTCTAGACCAGATCTGGACATAGATTAGGGGGGAGGGATAGCTCAGTGGTTTGAGCACTGGCCTGTTAAACCCACGGTTGTGAGTTCAATCCTTGAGGGGGCCATTTAGAGATCTAGGGCAAAAATTGGGGATTGGTCCTGCCTTGAGTAGGGGGTTGGACTAGATGACTTCCTAAGGTCCCTTCCAACCCTGATATTCTATGATTATCAAAATCAATCTGATAAGATCATTCCTATCACCACCACTTCTGGAACCAAATGCAAAAATCATTTATTCAGTTCAACTTCCCTTCATTCCCCCCCACACATATATTCACAAAATCATATACAGCAATAATTCTATGAACTAATCCAGATAACTCTCCCAAGGAAAGGGAAGGGAAAAAAATTGCCTATGCTTATGTGGTGCTGTTATTATGTTGATTGAGTCATGTGAGATATTTAGGTTTAAAATGTTGCTGAGAAGTAGGGTGTAGTTTGAGAGAACTATCAGGCTTGTGGAATAGAGAAAAGAGAATACATACAATTTTTCTACAGTACCTGTATGCTAAGGTGCTGGCAACAACCATAAACTATGATATAAAAGAAAAAATGCAACACCTTACATCTTGCTTCCCATCTTTACCTGGGTTTGGCAACAGAAGAATACATGCAACAAAAGAAAAGATTTAATGCCAGTCTAAAGTTACGTCACAATCTAAAGATGGATTGGTCTAGATCGTTATTTCCTCTAAATGTTTCAAAATATTATTGAAATATGAAAGCACAAAATCTGAATCTTTTCTGCATCTTATCATTTCACAGGAGCCAGTTGTAGCCATAATTCCAATTTAGAAGAATTCAAAGTCAGACAGATTTTAGTCTTAACTTTGTTCCATGAGGAACTATGAGAATGCCTAGCCAATTTTCAAAGGCCTTCTACTGGTACTATTAGTTGTTGCCTTTGGTTCAAATCACTGACAGAAACAATAACTTTGAATATTAACTCAAGTTATATGATAGAGAAGCAATTACAAACCTTGACAGTTTTTGGCTCTAGATTTATGGCTGTTCTGCCAACAATATAATCCCAAAACATATCATAATTATCCTGAACATTTACACATGCCAATTTTATTACCATATGTTAAGTGCATTCTTTATTTCTGTTTTGCTTAGTCAAAACTAAACTATACACTTAGGAGCTGTAGTAGCTCTGATAAGATAAACAAGTTACATGTCCATCATACATGATCTCAAACATTTGATTTAGCCAGATGTCTAAAAGATTTTGGTTTTAAATCTCATGGAATATTTTAAAAAGTTAAATGACAAATCACCATCAACACACCATACCCATTAGAATAATCATCTGTTTAAATATATTTCCCAAACCCATATACGTCAGCAACACTATGTTACTTGTTTCAAGAGTATTTAAAATCATTTCCCCAAAATGACATATTCCAGTGGATACAATAGAAACACAAAGACACTCTTATGAAAGAACATCCACTTGGGTTCCGTATTTGTGAATGCACTTTTTTCTCCTAATTGTATCCAGCATAATTAGGATAGTTACATATTTAAGTTCTATCATTAATTGCAAGTGCAAAACTATAGGTTTAGTTATATCTACACAAATAGACTGCAAGTGTCATAGGATGACTGGCCCTTTTTAGGGGAGCTGGGCCCAGCCCCACCAGTGAATAATCAAGGGCCTCACAGCATCAGGTGGGAGGCAGCTGACCACGCATTAGCTTAAAGATCACCTGGTCCTCATGAAAGCCAGCAAATAGTTCAGTGGGAGCTGCAGAAGTATGGAGGTTTTTGTAGGAGACTCTGGATCAGGGCAAGGACCAGGAAGGAGGCTCACCACACTATCTAGATGAGAACTGGCTGGGGATACCTGCTGTGCAGGGAGTAGCAGAAGCCCTCTGAGACAGAGCCAAGCAGCAGGACCTGTCTTACCTGTTTTGACTGATGGTGAACTGTTTGAACAACTAGTTAATCCTGTGGGGGGAGATTAAATAGTGACACTATTGGGAGTTTCACTGATGTACTGACCAGTAAGTGCCCTGCCAGCTGACATGCAAGTAGATAAACTGATGCACAGGCAGGTTTTGCTGCTGGGATTGGGGAGACTTGGCTAGAGCAAGTTTTAAAATCAGCACTATAATATATGTTAAGAGAAACTTCATACATTTTCAGATATCATTTGTTATCTAAAGTAACAGTCACCCTGAGAAAATGGTTTAGTTGGTATGTAATTTTCTATTATTCCCAAATTCTAGAAGAATTTACTTTTTTCTTCATTATGGGTTGTTATAATATCCTAGTAAAAATAGTCTCACAAGAAGGTATCCCTAAATACCACAGTGCCAAAAGGCAGATGACTGTTTAAACATTCATAAAACCACTTTCTTAGAAATAGGATCAAATTAAGATCCTAGATCTTAAACAGCACTTAGCTTTGGGGAAGTTTAAAATCTAGATCTGAACTTCATAAAGAACACACTTCTTTAATCGTAATAGGTCATATTACCAGATTGGATTTTGACTGGTATGTAGTGTGTTGAGTCAGAAGCTTACTTTTCTTGTATTTGTTCTACTCCTATGTACACACATGTGCATACACACACACACACCATTTTTGCTGTCTTTTCTCTTAGACTCGGCATCCCCCTGCTAACATCAGATTGCACATTATGTAACTAGCAACACCATTATGTACCAAAGAAAGTCTATTACCTTTGCATGTATAGACACCATCTCAGAAGGGCATTATTAGCCAGAGTGATCACTGATAAGTTAGTGTTGTCAATTCAAACACTTGCCAACAGATTCCGCACCATTCCTACAATTATTTCCTATTTTAAGTATAGGAAAAGTGATGTGCCATCTCACATATTAACAAGTGGAGAGGTGACTGTTGGCAAGTACTGACATTTTAGCAGAATGACTGTAATATGGTTTATCTGATATTAAAAAAGGCATGAACAAAGACTTAATAAAAGAAAGGTACGGATTTACATTAGCAACATTTTTGAAGAGTTTGAAGGCATAGTCCATTACAGTCTTGGGCCCTCTACTACAAAAGGATGTGGACAAATTGGAGAGAGTTCAGTGGAGGGCAACGAAAATGACTTTGGGCACATGACTTGCAAGGAGAGGCTCAGGGAACTGGGCTTATTTAGTCTGCAGAAGAGAAAAGTGAGGGGGGATTTGATAGCAGCCTTCAACTACCTGAAGGGGGATTCCAAAGAGGATGGAGCTCGGCTGTTCTCAGTGGTAGCGAATGATAGAACAAGGAGCAATGGTCTCAAATTGCAGTGGGGGGAGATCCAGGTTGGATATTAGGAAAAACTATTTCACTAGGAGGGTGGTGAAGCACTGGAATGGGTTACCTAGGGAGGTGGTGGAATCTCCATCCTTAGAGGTTTTTAAGGCCTGGCTTGACAAAGCCCTGGCTGGGATGAGTTACTTGGGGTTGGTCCTTTGAGCAGGGGGTTGGACTAGATGACTTTCTAAGGTCTCTTCCAACCCTAATATTCTATGATTCTATGATTACACTGGCAAATGATTCAAATGACAGAGACAGCATCTGAACACCCAAGAAACTAACCACGGGAGAAGAAGTGTTCATAAGACAGTTGAGCAAATCATGCAGACAACTGTTTATGAATATTTATTCCAATTTAAATGCAAGTTTGCTTTGGTCATACAATACTAATATTAAGCTTGCATACTTAAATGTTCCAAGAAAGTGAATTTAAAATTGTCCTTTCATGAGCAGTCACACTCCAAACTTCATTGCGAAAGTGTTACACTTACCCAATCCAAGGACCAAAAACTGTACCTTCTGACTTGTGTGGCTACTTGCAGCTACGCAGTGCACCTAAAATTTCAAACATTCAGTACTGAACAATAAGCCAAAGAGATCACTATTTGCAAGCAAGCAAACAAACACATACATTTGGGGGGAGGGATAGCTCAGTGGTTTGAGCACTGGCCTGCTAAATCCAGGGTTGAGAGTTCAATCCTTGAGGGGGCCACTTAGGGATCTGGGGAAAAAAATCTGTCAGGGGACAGTACTTGGTCCTGCTAGTGAAGGCAGGAGACTGGACTCAAGGTCCTTCCAGTTCTAGGAGATTAGCATATCTTTATTTATTTGAGATAATCATGAGCTGCTTGTAGCTCCTATCTGGGTTCTTGTATTCATATCCATCACAATAATAACAACTGAGTGGTTGCTAAAATTCTTCACATGGGGAAAAAAAGGCTCAAGTTGTTGAATAAAATATCTTATAATTATTTGCTCAGTTCTACTGCACAAGGAGACCCCAAAAGATTACCAGAAGAGGCGAGTGATGTCTGGATCACATTATGGCATAAGAAATTTTTAGACATCCATCATGACTTTGAAATTACCCAGACAAGCAGAAATATCAGAGGAAGCAAAAAGGACTCTTAATGGTAATTTTAATCTGTGTGTCATTGACAAATGAAATTAAAGCACTTTGGTTGATCACTATATCTTGGGGGAAGATTGTACTAATTTACGTGTGGGAAACTTGAGTGAAAACAGTGATCTTTAGGACACGTAAATGAACACAAATACAGCACTGACTTCCTCAACTTTCTTCAAACTCGGTTATTAGGTTGAGTGTTACTTTATGTTGGGTTCAGTTTTCTATATTTTTTTCAGATAGTGGTTCTGTTGTATTGACAGTACCTCATTGCTATTACATGATCAGTAATCAGGAAACATATTTTATTAAAACAAATTGAGATGCTGAATGTAGTCCAAAATACAATCTATTTTTAAAATTAATCATAACCAGTTCCCCGTTTCTACAAAAAATCAGTACTTGCTTTTATAGTGACTATAATACTGTACTTGCATCACTAAGTTCCACCAGTGTTGCACTTAATGCCATCACAAAAAACTCTAATCATGTTCTTGCTTCAATCCTGTCCCATTTATAGTGGGCTTTAGATTTATAGATAAAGTTTTAAAAAGTCTCCAACTGTTCAAATGCAATGGCAAAAGATGCTGTAACCTAGTTATATGAAAGTTCTAAAAAAAACACTCTTGGTAGGTCTTGATCTAATTTTGATTTTGTCATGTTTGATGAGAGAAAAGTAATTATGTATGGAAATATAAAAATAATAAATAGCTGCAGGGTGTTATTTTACTTTAAGATTTAAGTTGATGCTAATTAATTCAGTGATTATCTTTTCAATATTGCTGGAGCTTAAACTTAAAACTTGAACCTATCTTGACTTAGCAAAAAAAAATACAAATAAAATAATGTGTATGTGCAGAAGTAAAATGAAAACAACATTTTAACTGTGCTTCAGAACATTGTTATATTTCAAAATTTACATAGCTTAATGTACTAATAGCCTGTTAAACTAGATCATCAGAAAGACTGATGTGCTGGAGATATGATCTCTGTTCATATGATTCAAACTTCACTTCTTTTCACAGCAGGAGGGAATTCAGTCATTAGAAAACTTTTGATCTGTGCAGGCTCACAATACTATTTCAACTGGAAAAAAATAGCTCCAAAACAGAGAATTTGTTTTTTAAAAAGATAAAAAATAAAATGGCATTTCAAGTTGAGAACACATCAATAACACTTAAAATTTGCAATAGGTAGTCAACACTCTATCTTGGATCTGCTCTTTTTATTTTTCAAAATAAATGTAAATTGAAGTTGCCCATCAGTTCAGGATTTTATCATGACTCAGTCAGGAATTAGTGGAAATGCAGATACAAGGACTAGAGCCTATTGTCTATTAACATTGCTTTATGCTACTCCCAAGACATTTAGCCACACTGAAGCAATTAGTGGAGAACTAACCTGTTATCACAGGGATGCTGTCCCAGCTCCTACATAACATCCTTCTCAGGCCTCCGGTGTATATGGAGTGGCTGGGGGGCAAAGAGGACGTGATCAGTATTTTTCCCCTGCCCTTGCAATATTTGGCTTCCAGAATGGCCCCTCCATTGCCAGCGTCAAATAGAACTCAGCTCTAGTTTTCGCTGGCAACCAGCTCAAGAAAATGCAAATATAACTTAAAACCACCTTTGCACCTCCTGTCGTGAGCGGCTAAACTGCTTTTCAGTATCTGTTCCAGAAATAGCTTCATATTTACACTGGTGTAACTGAAAGGAGAATTTGGCTCTGTTAATCCATTAGTCTATTGATTGATAACAATCGTTATGGGACATAGCTCTGGAAAGGCAATGAAGTCTAAAAGTATACAGCTGCCAGCTACTTCTAGCTAGTAGCAATACTCTACTCCAAAACCAATCCCTATAATTAGCTGAGTAACAGAAAACTCAGGCTAGGTCTGTCAGACAAATGAGCTGAATTTTGAAAAGGCACAATATGCAAGTTGTATTTAAGAAATCAAAAAAACAATTAAGACTTTCCGAACTAAGTATAAGGCCCTTTGCCATTAGTTGTTCTGTCTGCAGTCTCCAGTCTTTATGACAACAGTATTCACTGCCTTCAAATGACCACATGAATATAACCCAACCTGCTCACGCAAACATTGCTGATTCAACACCCTCCAAAAATCTACAGAATTTGTATGTGAATCATTAAAGGTATTTGTGTTTAGAGCATATCAAATATTATATACATATAAACAGAAATACATTTTAAGTGTTTGATCCTATAAAAAGATGAGCAGTCTAGTTCCCGACAGAAGGTACTGAAAGTATCAAGTGCTCAGCACCTTGTGGGCCCAAGCTCCACAGTAGTGAAATAGGAAAAGCTTATGTGATATAATCAAATATTGCATCTTATTTTGTACCAGAGAGTATTTTTTCTAGCCCTACCTGGAGCTAAGTGATAAAAAAAACTAACTTTTTTTGTTATTTCAATTCTACATCAAAATAGTAGCAATATTTATGCTAATTAAGCCAGTGACTATATGAATTGAAATTACTCCATTACATTTGTTCTGTATATTCCCAGTTCCATATGTACCAGCCAGTTTGTGTGTAAATCCCAGCCCCTATGAACATTTGGGGCTAGATTCACAAAAGACTTCAGTGCCTAATGGCCACTTTAGACACCTAAATCCCAGAATCAGGCCTCATACTGCTGCTGCTGCTGAACCAGTAGACAACTAATCAAGCTTGGTGCCTAAATTTTTGTAGTACAGGTTTCCTAGGCACCTGTATTTCTGCCTCTAACCACATACATTGCAGTCCTAAGCCACTCCCCAGCCAGTGGGATAATTAGCTCCTCCAGGCATCCAGATACCTAAGCCCTATTGCAATGTACAAACTGGAAAAAGATAGCATTCATCCACCTAAGCTGACTCTTGGGCCTGATCCGGTAAGTGTGCACAGACCTCACCTACTGGACCGGATGTTGTAACAGAGCAGGCCCCTCTCCTGTTCTGAGACCTCACAACAGACTTGGATGCTTTTTGATTGGTTATCATCTCTCTGAGTTTTATTTCTTAACTTCACCAAACCATCATCACAATCCCCTGCAGCAAGACTATTTATAGCTTTTCCTAATCTTCAGCCCTTTTTCAAGGGAGAACTCTTTGCACCCTGAGACCTTTCTTCCTCTAGGCTGTGCTAGCCTTCCCTCCCTTTTGCACTTCCTTCCGGTGCTTTTAACTAGCCTCCCCAGCCAGTGGGATAATTAGTTCGTTAGCTCATCAACCCCCATTCTGCTTCAGGAATTAAGTACTTTCCTTCTCCATCTGGCCTTTCCTGGTGGGTCTAATTAATGCTTATGTGATTACAGTGTTTGGTCACCTACTGACTTGCATCACTCTGTCACAGGTCCTGATAGGTGAATTTCCACAAAACAATGGTGGTGGAAAGGAAGGTGGCCATCCCTCATTTTTTATCCCACTGGTACTCACGTGCAATGCGTAAGACCTAGGGTTGCCAGGTGTCCAGTTTTTGACTGAAACATTCAGTTAAAAAGGGAACCTGTCAGTGTCCAGTCAGCACAGCTGACCAGACACTAAAAGTCTGGTTGGCCACAGTAACCAGCCTCTGCCACTGTGGGGTGGGAAGAGCAGCAGCTGAGGCTGGAGCCGCATGAAGGAGCTGCTCTCTGCTCAGCTGCTGAAGCCTGACAGAGAGCAGCGGCTAGCTTCTGGACTGAGCTCCAAGTGGTAGGTGCTGCCAACAGGGGGAGGGGGAAGTCCTGTCTGCCCACCCATTGTGCCCCAATTGCACTGGTGCCTCACTTATTAATTAAAATTAAATGGAGATATGCCAATCTCCTAGAACTGGAAGGACATTTCAAGGTCATTGAGTCCAGTCCCCTGCCTTCACTAGCAGGACCAAGTACTGTCCCCTGACAGACTTTTGCCCCAGATCCCTAAATGGCCCCCTCAAGGATTGAACTCACAACCCTGGGTTTAGCAGGCCAATGCTCAAACCACTGAGCTATCCCTCCCCTGGCTCTAGAAACCAACCCCATCATGTCACACTGTGCTCTGCCCCCCGCCCCCACCCCCGCTGTTCCCCGATTGGGCAGGGAGGTAGCTCCACATCAGCTCCTCCCAGCCTGGCTTTGCAGGCAGCAGGTGAGTCCTGGGTGAGTAGCGAGTGCAGGAGATAGGGCCTTTGGGGAAGGGGCAGAGCAAGGGTGTTCACTTTTCAGTAATTAGAAAGTTGGCAACCCTAAAGATTCCTGGTTCAAGTCCCTCTTCGACCTGTGAGCAGGAATCACTGGGCTATTGGATATTCTGATATGGAGCTTCCTCAGTGTCTCCTGTTGAAGATGTCCCACTGTGGATAAATCATTTAAAAAGTCATTAGAGCAGAGGGACTGGACCCTCGGTCTCCCCACATGAGTGCTCTAATCATCGGGCTACAAGTCACACATGTACACTCTCTTGCACGTGCAATGATTCCTTGTTTATTCACAGTGGAACAACTTCAACTGGAGAGACTGAGAGAAATAGCCCAATCTGTAGAATATGCATCAGAAAGGTAGCAGATCCCAGTTCAAATCCCTCGGTCTCATAAATTGGCAGGGGGATTTAAATCAGTGGTTTCCCACATCCCAGGCAAGTAGACTAACTGCTGGGCTAAAAGTTACAAGCAAGGTCCCCTTTTTACCTTCCCACTGTTGTCCTCTTCTTGCACAGCCAGGTCTGTGTACAGCTTTACACCAGGTCCATCAACTGGGCTAGGTCTGCGTCTGCAAAATCCGGACTATGGCAGCTTCAGACTGAGTTCCGTGGTTCACGCTGCCAGCTGCTGCATTGCAGAGAACTCATAGCTCAGATAATGCCACTATGTTACACAAGAGTGAAGCTGACAGCTAGGTCAGCTGAACAAGTGGAACTTCATTAAAACACTGTGGACTGCTCTGCCCACGTGGCTTCACTCCTCCTAATTCCATTGATGTTCCCTGAAAGGACTGCTATTTAGGGGACGTGGGCCCTTTGACTCCAGTTCCACTGCTCATGATACAGAGGCTACTGTAGTCTCAGTGGTTCTTGAAGCCCCTTCATAGAGAACAAGGAGGGCACTAGGGGAAAACATAGCAACCCTCAACAAACCCTGACCCTGATCTATGCATGCTCCTGGCATCCTGCCTCTGTTCAGTAGAATTATATTGGTTCCACTGTGGACAGGGTTATATAAAGCCATGGATTTGCCCCTAATTTTCTATGCTTACAGATGCCCTACTAGCTATGAAATCTCTACAGACTCCAAGGCCTGACTAGGCTTGCACATACACTATTTCTTTCCAGATGACAAATTATAGTCAGGATTTAACTTGCATGAAGAGATCAATAACAGAAAATCTCATTTCAACATTCATACTTCACCTAAAATTATATTTCTCTATCATGTACCAGGACACCTTTGAAAGGCTTCTCCAAATAATTATACTTCCTCCTAGAGACACAGACAGTAGATCACTGACAGAGGAGGTAAATTGTCATCTGTAATTTCACTTGTTTAAATGTATGTGATGTACTACCAAGAATGGTACCAACATATCAGATGGAGCTGAATGCCCAGCACAGTGATGATGAGCTAACATAACAGCCCAGACCATTTGGAGTGTTGAGTAATATTTGGGGATTATGGTTGTCCTTAGAAACCCAGCCATGTCTGGCATCTGCTATTCATTTCATGTCTGTTTTAGTCTTATTGTTACGAAGTGCTTTGGAGTGATTGCATTACGGGAGCTATATGAAGTGAAGTGATTGTCTGATTGATTCTGCCCATCTCCACTAGATAAGTCAGGCTATGCTAATAACAGCTGCCAGAGTGAATTCTCTACAGATTGTAAAACGTACCTATTTATGTCAGATAACCAACTCACTTCATAACTTAAAACTATTGTATTGGATGGTCAAATTATTTTGTTATTAACTACTAATTAATGGGTCTGCAGAATCACTGAAAATCAGATGGGAGGCAATACTATAAGTAGGAAACAGAAAAGGAAGGTGTTTGAGACTTAGAAAATCCCTTGGCAGCTTCCCATCTGTCAGTTTTCCAGGACAGGGCCACAGGAATAAGTTGAAGAGAGAGATGAAATAATGGATATATGTTTTGAATAAAATATTTATTATTAATTGTCCATAAGGGAGACATACACACAGAGACACACAAATCTGGAATTTTCTTATCCGGTCCTGTGCACTTAACTGGACTTCCTGACAATTGCTAATCTATATGTCAGAGTGGTATTTGAGTTTCTTGTTAGTATTGCATCCTTTACTTCAACTTCAGAGGAGGGGGAAAAGGTGCACAACGAGATCTCAGGAAGTTTTGTAAATTAATTTTCAGGAAAATGACATGCTCAGCATTTTTAAGAAGGGGTCTTTCATTACCAGCAGTGTCAAATATAGCTCTATATATGCAGCCAGAATACACAATCAATAAGAAGCAACTCAAGAATAGAATAGTAATATCTGGCAAAACCGTTCAGAGCTGCCTGCTATTTTCTCAATAAATTTTACGTTTAAGAGGAAAACTTGCTCAGAAATATTCCCAAAAGTTCCTCGGCTCCACTCATATCAGGATCCTGAAACACTAAAGATAAGAATTCACTCTATGAGTGTGTGTGTGCGTACGTGGCCACCCATGTATATAAATGCTTTTATCCTAGGGAAATTTTACACAGGTGCTCTGGGATCCTTTAGGTCCCTCAAGTTAATCGTGGCGTGGCAGTTTCCTTAAGACGAATTCAGTCTGATGTTCAAGAATTGTAAGATTCCCATGAAGAGTACATTGCATTTTTTCTGTACATTTGCACAAAATACCAAGACAAACAGGTATTCAAAAATAATGTTTGTTCAAAGTAAGTACCACAAAAATAACAGTGAGAGACCCTACCTAACTAGAAACCAAAAAGTGTGGACTTATATGCTCCACATCCACATTTACAGCACTTCTCCATTACTGATCTTCAGTATGCTGATGAGTGCGTCATCTTCACACACACTGAGAATGACCTTCAGTCCATCTAGATTTTCTTGCACAAGCTTACCAAATCCTAGAACTCTCACTCAATATTGAGAAGACTAACGTGCTCTATCAACCCGCTTCAGGCCTTGCACATGACCCACCACAAATCACCGTCGAGGGTCAGACTTTGGAGACAATTGAGCACTTTTGCCACCTCGGTAGCCAACTTTCTCAAAATGCAAAAATCGACAGTGAGATCTAGCACAGGATCCAGAAATTGCTCCACTGCATTTTCACAGACCGTGACCTACGGCAGGACACCAAGATCCAGGTCTATAAGACAATTGTTGTTTCCACACTCCTCTATGGATGTGAAACCTGGGTGACCTATCGACAGCACCTCAAGAGTCTGGAGAGGTACCACCAATGATGCCTCCGGAAGATCCTTCACATCAAGGGGCAAGATAGGCACACTAACGCCAGCATCCTCGCTGAAGCCAATGTCACCATCATTGAATCAATGATCCTCATGCACTGACTTTGCTGGGCTGGACATTGCTGATGCAAGACTCTCGCCTGCCCAAACAAGTCCTCTACTCTCAGCTCTCCCATGGTCAGAGATCCCACGGTGGTCAGAGGAAATGCTACACAGACACACTGAAAGCGTATCTTAAGAAAACCAATGTGGACATCAAGAGCTGGGATGAGCAGGTCACCAACTGACCCCAATGACGCCATATCCTCCATCAGGCAGTGACCCGCTTCGAGGAGAAGTGCCTTGCCCTCGAAGCTGAAAAGAGAGAGAGAAGGAAGGAAAAAGAAAGAACATTCTCCCAGCAGGCAGCTGGCCTGCCACAAAATGTCTGTCCCTACTGTGGTAGAGATCATTCTTGAATCGAGGGATCACCAATAAATCAATTAATCAATCTCTTTAAAATGATTGTTGTGCTTGTACCAAACCAGCATTCAGCACAGTAGCCATAGGTATGATGGAAAAAAGATCAACAAAAGCATATAGTAAAAAGGAGAGCAAGGTTAAAGAAAAAAACCCAAAACCTGTTATCAGGAGTGTTCCTTTTCTATGTCTGTGCTTCTCTGTACTCATCCCCAACCCTAAAATCAGTTGTCCTGTGGTATATTCTGCAGACGCATCAACATTGGCTCAAATGCAGGCTCAGGTTGTGATACCATGTACTCACATTGAATAGCACTTCACAGAATGAGTAGTTATACTTGATAGTTAAATGAGATTGTGTGGAGTAAGGTACTACTCCAGGAGAGTCTCTCTTGGAGTCTTATCCTGCTGCCCATCACAGTGGTATCTGAGAACCTTCCTTATAAAATCAATAGCAAAAGCAGAGTCTCTTGGAGCTTTTTCACAGAATATATGGTAACCCACTCTCTGCCTTCTTGGGCAGCTTCTCTTTCTGAAGCCAGAGAAACAAATCCTTCTGAGAATAATTTAACAAATTTCACCTTTAATATATGCGGGTGCTCTGGCATGGATTAATTCTGTAACACTGATTTTTTCATTATGAATCAGTCAGACGATCTAGTGGGAAGTTTGCTGATGTTTTGTCCTCAACATTGCTATGACTATTAATGGATGGTTTGCTTGTGACAGAGGATGGTTATTTGGTATGGACCCAGACCTACCATCGGATCTTAGTATTTTTTTTAGGGGGGCGGGGAACAAACCTGAAACTTTGAAGAAGGTTTTTCATTAAAAAAAATGCAGAGTTTTTCAATTATCTCAAGTAGTAACAAACCAACTAATTGCTTCTCTAGTCCAGAAATGTACACCCCAAATTTTTCTTTGAAAACAGTTGCATTAAGCAACATCTGGCTAACACCCAAGGTAACTACAAGTAACCACATGTCATAGTAACCCCATTAAATTCGACAAATGTGAAAGTTATGAACAAAAGGTACTATTTAACCAAAAGATCAGTTTCTAATATCAATGCATCATCATGAAGAAACAATGACTACAGTAAATCAGTACAAAGCCCTTAGGAGCTTTTCCTATTCTATTGCTATGCATGCATGGCACAACTTAATTTCACTCTGAGAATACCTGTCTAATTGCAAGTATGCATATTGCAAGTCTGTCCCAAAAATACAGGTACAAGATGTACAGAAGTCTATGTTTTCCCCAAAGGTTAATATAGGCTTAAGTGCCTCCCACCACTGCCTCTCCTCGCACACACAATCTAAAGTAGATCACTAAACTTAGTGTCTTTTTGTAGTTCATTTTTAAACACACATACAGTTTTGCAAACACTAAAAATCACAATGAAATTCTGAATACCTTATTACAGCACACACGGTTCATTTTTTTCTTGGTTTTGTATCTCAGAGCTTTCCTTAAAAAGACAAACATCCAAGTAACCATTTTCCAGAGGAAAACAAAACAATCACACCCCATATGCATTCTATTCTAGGCACAAAAGTAACTAGCACTGAGTCAAATACATTATGCAGTGCATCTATCACAGTAAGACAGTTTGGGTTAATTCTATGCAGAATTCTATGCAGAATTAACCCAAGAACAAAAAGTGTGTTCCTTAGATTGGGCCTGTTCGTATTCATAATGGTGTGATAATGGTGGAGAGACATCACTTACACAAGGAGATTGCAGAAAAACATTGTTTTGCAGTTTTCCCCTAAAATACTAAGTTTGGTTCTGCTATTCATGATAATCTTTGTCTATGGACCCGAGTTCTACATAATTTACAACCTTTTGCAACACAACACCTGAAACATGGGCAGCACATAAAGCAGTTCCTGAAGGTAAACACTGGGCATGTACCCTGATCCCAGCAGATACCTCTACCTCACTATGAGGAGATGTCAATCTGTATAATTCCTCAATACTATGAAAAGCTTCTTTATAGCCAGCAGTGTGATCATTGTTGTGGTATCCCCCTATTGAAGGATCAAAGAATTTTCTATTAAAATAGTTACCTTTGTAATCAGATTCTCAGAAGTAATGCACAAAAATCTTCAGCTCTTTGCAATTATATTTCCGTTTCTCCAAACTCGTCTCCAAATTCTGTTCCTTTTGCCTTAGTTTGTTATGCATTAGTGACTACTGAAGGACATTCACTGAAACATCAACAATATATTTTTTCTTTATAAATGCTTAGTATAACTGAGATGTTAAAGTAAAAGTTATCACTAAAATAAGATACTTTGGAACTGCTTGTTTCTTCCAGTTTAGGCCTTTGAAGCACAATTCCTTTACGAGGCAACTTTGTGCACTCACCTTTATCAAATATCCTTAATACACTCAAAGTTTAGTCATTTCAGCTGTGTTTTCTTGGGGTTAAAAAAATGCATGTATAATACTTTATTGCTATATTGATCTGCCTTGACTTCATTCAGCCACGGAAAAAAAGTAACGTGCATCTGCTCTTATTTGTCTGCTGCCACAGGCAGCAAGCATAGGAGGTTGCTTCAGAGACAGTTTTGGTGATGTTCTTAAAGGTAGCAGAGGTAAAACGGAATTATTACTTAAATGTAATCTTTTGTTTTTTCTAAAGCATTTTAGTAGGACAGGACATCTGTTTCTGAAATAAACATGCTATCCAATGGCAACTGTCTAAGGGCTCACAGCAAGACTACATAAAAGCGCAGGGCTCAGAGTGTAGAACAACATATCCAACTGAAACAGAAGAGGGTTGGGGGAGGGGTTGGATTAGGCAGAATATACTAGGGTTAAAACTTTTATTCTTGTGTTTAGTGCCATGAGAACTTTAAAGGACCACAAACACCACCTCAACTCAGTGAACGGGCAGCACCTCCAGAAACAGAGTACTCCAGAAACTTTAACAAACTGCTGGGACGTTAGTTCCATGCTGACTTAAAAGGAAGTGGGCCACTCAGCAATACAACACCTAGATATCTTCCATCTAGTCACACCTTGTGTGACACTTTTTTGGGGTTACCTGAGGTGTCTGGGATGAATCATTACCACCTCTTTACATCAGGAAACAGTCTTGTCTGTGTGTACACCAGGGGAAAGTTTCCCCAGCTCCCAGCTGTGGGTAACACAAGTGCTTCACTCTGGGCTCCACAAACCGTACTTCCTCTCTCTCTCCTGCAGGCTAGCAATATACACACCCCACTTTGGTACACACAGGTGCCCAGTCCCTTATCTTCTGAACACCCACTATGTACACGGATTCACTGCCTCCATAGAAACAGACTCCCAATGCCCTGGTTTCACCTCAGTCCAACCCTCTCCTGAGCACAAGTCACTTAGGTTTATAGTAAAACCAAACTGAAGTTTATTTAACAGAGCTTGAGATAAAGTTTCAAATAAAAGCAAGTATAAGGATTTAGAATCATAAGGTTACAGCTAAAAGAAAAACAAAAGACCCAAACTACAACCTATGCTTATTATCCCCCAGGGGGAGAGAGAGCTCAGTGGTTTGAGTATTGGCCTGCTAAACCTAGGGTTGTGAGTTCAATCCTTGAGGGGGCCATTTAGAGATCTGGGGCAAAAATTGGGGATTGGTCCTGCTTTGAGCAGGGGGTTGGACTAGATGACTTCCTAAGGTCCCTTCCAACCCTGATATTCTATGATACTTGCCTGTCTAATAAGGTATCTCTTACCAAAAGGTGAATCCTTGTAGCACTGGTCCAGTTCCAAGAGCTCAGATCCATCTTTGCTGAGATACCCACACCAGCAGTTTCTCCTCTGTAATAAATAAAAATCATGTGGCCTTTCCTTTTCTCTTGTACAGTTGCAGACTATTGTCTCTTGCCCCCGAGAAAGCTTCCAACCCAATTCAAAGTTTTAGATTATGACAAATCAGCAACGTTTTGTGGAGATGCTTAGGTTTTAAAGAAGTTCCTCTGGAACCCCAAACCTGCCTTGGTTCCTGCTAGTTTGCCTGCCTGCTTGGATCTTCATAAACATGGGCTTATAGTCTTCCAGCCCCTCAGCAGTCCACCTGGTGGGCTGATGGGGAGCCAAGAGACTGGAAGCCCTGGCTCATGGATCCTCATCATCCCTGACCCCCAGGCCTGCAGTTCTTTGGGAGACTGGTCGGCAGACTATCCCAGAGTCAGGATCCCAGGGTTTCCGGCTCTGGGGCAGCCTACCAGGCAGACTAACCTGGAGCTAGGGCTCCATTTTCATTTGCAGAGAATTTTGAAATGTTGGGTGGGGGAGTTGTTCTAAGTCTGAACAGACTCACATTTCAAAATAACAAAATCCTCTGCGAAAGGGAGCTACCTTTCCCCATCCAGCTCTGCATAATGTGTCCAGGCCATTGCACAGTGTATGACAGCCAGGGACAACACAGCCTCAGTTGAGAAGATTTCAGTAGGATGTGTGGAAGGATGTTTTGGAAGAGATCAGATTAATCTAGAGTATGACCACTTTTAGGAATTTTTCCGAAACCTTCCTTATCTGCTAAGCCTTTGCCATGCTAACCAGAATGACATTTGCAAAATCAGCTCCCTGCCTCCTTCCTCCCAGAAGAAGATGCCCAACTCCTTTATCTCTTGAAAAGGGACAAGACACCATGAAGGCAACTAGGGACTTCACTGTTGCTTATCTATTTTACATGGAAGCCATTCAGATGCTATGCTGGTGGCCAGTGGTAAGAATAACCCTGGAATGAATTGATATTACCAGCAATTATTCTGTTCTAAAGCAAATAATGAATGGCTTTGACTCGGAAGAGTGTAATTCATGTTACTTTGTTGGCTTCTATACTTGAATTTCAACCAGTTTCAGTTTTAATGAAAAGTTATCACATTAGTTATATGTTTAGTATTTATAAATCAAAATGAATGAGATGAGAGACTGAAATATCTCATACTCTTCTGGAAGCCTGTGTATTCCACAGCCAGGACTTTTTACCTTTGGAAAAATGGCAGTGTTGTCCTACCTCTGACATGATTTATGCATTGCAGGAGTTCAGTTTACATTAGATCATGTCATTTCAGATAGTCTCACATATATGTAGTCCACGTCATAGACACTCTACACATTACATATGGATTAACATCAAAAGGTTATTCTTGCTGTACAAGAAAGCCCAATGAATAGAGTGAATCATGTTTATCCTGTTAGATTGCCTCTCTAATGCACAGTTGTTTTTCTATTGGAATATATTAAAAACCCTGTATCTTTTTATTTTAGGTGCCAAGGAAAAAGACTTTCCATCTCTAAAACCAAGAGAATAACTGCCATGATTTCCCAGAAAGGTGTATAATTTTTTTAGATTTGCTATAAAGTTCTTCCATTGGCTGTACATTTTTTCTCACTTTTAAAGCAGACTTCAGATAAGAACATTGGTCTCAAGAAGGAAACTAAAAATACATATTGCAGTGAGTCTCGTCCTTCCAAGTAATCCTGGGGAACAAACTAAAGGATTTTCAGCACCTGTTTTTTGGTGGACCTCTTAACAGTGTCTCTGCTACCATTGCAGGCACGCTCATTTGTGCACGCAAAATTTAGCATTTACAGAAGCAACCCAAGATTTTACTTGCCAGATTTCTACACATTTTCATGGTTATTTGTATTCACTGAGGGATTTCTTCAGCAAAGTGCTGATTTGTCAAAAATGAAGCATTTCACCAGAAAGGGCTGGCTTCTACAAATGGTATGAATTTAAAAATTGTTGGAAAAAAAGTTTCAATTTCTTTTAAAATGTTTCTTTTTGGCATTTTTTAAATGAGGAAAACCACATTAGTGATAGATAATCTGGAGACAAATTTGCTTCTGTTTGTTGATTAACTTAGAAATTTCAGCAGAAAATAGGATAAGGTACAAAGGAAGTGTCTTAGGACCCTGTAATTTGCTGTTCCCAGTGGAATAAACTCTTATATCAAAAGACATTAACTCTCTCTGATATCATGTTAGCTATTCCTACTCCTGACAGACTCCATCATCTCCTCCTGATCCCTTCCGAATTCATTGTTCCTGTCCCTCCACTGGGAAGACCCCGGACATGATCTCAAACAAACTATCCTTCCCTGTGACTCTGTGACTGACAGCTATCGGAGTGTCTTCATATGACTTGTTTCGACTAGTATTTCCCTGTTAAATGCATTTCTACAACCTCAGAACAGTTTTCATGAGGCTCCCCAGATTCCCTTTACAATTCAACATTCTTACCAATAGTTCAAAATTGACTATAAAATCAATTAGGTAAACTGCAAGCAGTACGCACAGCATGTTGGACAGACAGTTCATGTTAATACAATGAACTATTAACATCTAATACAATGAACATGGTTCTGAAAAGTTAGCTCCCATGTATTCCATTGCGTCTGCTGCTCAAGAGTTTCTCCTCAGACAACACTGTATCTTTCAACATGTGTAATAAAGTTTATTCTCTTCTTTCAGATTTCCCCGCCCAAAAGAATGTGCTCTCACTGATTTACAAGATTACCAGTCATTGGCTGCACATAGTCTATCATCTAACACAGAGATCCAACCAGCCTGTGATGCACTAGTATCCTAATAGATGGCAGCAAGGAGAAATAGCAAAAAAGACTTAGTCTGTGTATACCTTGTGAGGGTTTGGGCACAGTATAAAAATGTGTGGCATTTCCTTTCACACATCTACACACACACATGAGATTAATCAAATTCCTAGCTAGAGGGTGGGAGGGAAATGTGATGGTTTTCAAATAGAATAATTAAAGGGTTGAGTTAACTGGTAGAAATTGGTATTGCCATGCTGTTTGAAGCAATCCAATTGCATGAGTATTTCAATTCCCTTCTCTTTCCAAAAATAAATTTCCTTTTGTCTGAGAAAGTGCCTGATCCAAAGATCATTTAAGTCAATGGGACTCTTTCCATTGACTTCAGTAGAGTTTGCATCAGGTCCCAACTTCCCAATTGCATTAGCTTGAAATCCTTGTCACCCTATGTATATATTTCTTCATAAATATTTGTCATTGCTGGAACATCCTTGGAAATTTACATTGCCATATGTCAGTATATTTACTTAATAGTCTGTTTTGGTTGTTGTTTTACTAGCACCCAGTTAGCTGCCCCTCCTTTGAAAGCAATGACACTTTAAAAATCTCTCTTTTGACATGCTACCCATGTATCAGATTAATGAGTTGTATTATGCAAGGAAAGCAGTGTATCATTTCATAATCAGCCCATGACGCAGAGAGAGGGAGGAAAATGTAGTAGCAATATGTTTGGAGAATTTATGGTCCAGGGCAGTGAACCAGAAATGAAAAGAAAAACTATCCAGTCAAAGGTGAGGTGTAGCTCACCTGTAGTGGATTAATTATACTCATAAATAGCAAGGCAGCAGAAAATGTTACAGGGCCCCACTGGTGATTATTTAACAATTATTGAATTCCCACACTACACTAGGCACTTTGCAGAGCAAGTAAGAGATTTTCTTCATGTCTTACAGCTTAAAATATTTGAAATATTGATCTACACCAATGTTTCTCCTACGGCGGATTTGTGTTTGGGAAATAAAAGGAGGATTTAGAAATCCTGAGTGCCCCAAATCAGGTGTGGTCTCATGTGGTGTGAAGAGTAGAGAAGTGACTGGCAGATTGTATATTCATTCTGGCTACCATCAGTTCTAGCTTCTGTTGCAACACGTGTGTGTGTGGTGCTTTTGGGCGTAAGGTTCATTTATAAGCCACCCTGAAAACTGCTGTCTCAAACCCATGGTCAACAAGGTTCATGGGAGTGGCCACACTCCAGCCCTCCACATGCTAAGCCTACTGTCAACTGCTTACTAAGGACCCATGAAGTCCAGCCCCAGTTTGAAGATCCACCTGAAGCCCTATTGGCAGATTCACAGAGCATCTGATTGGCCTGCTGACCCTACTTAATCCAGCAGCAGAAACAGGAAGCTGTCTGAACAAGCTGTCATGGGTGGGTTGTGGACAGTCAGACTTGGAGGTCAGAGCTAGAACCCACAGTCACACAATCGGAGTTAAGAAGCAACTGGGTCAGGAGATCAGAAGCAGGAGACAAATTTGAGATCAGAACCATGAGTTCTGGTGCCATGAGTCAGGTTCCACAGCCAAACTGTCTCAGGACACCAAGGGGTCAGAAGCAGGAGACAACTGGGGGTCAGGAACATCAGATGCCAGTAGTCAGGCCAGGGCAGGATGCCTGGAAATCAAGCTTGGGGGCACACAGTCAAGAGTAGGGTGGAGATCAATTGTTCAGACAGTTTCCTGTTCCTGCTGCTGACTTAAGTAGGGCCAGCAGGCCAATCAGCTGCTCTGGGACTCCTCCAATACAGAACCCGGGGTGGAGCCTTCCTTCGGGGAGACTAGTCCCAGCTCTGCCTAGGCAGATTCTCCCCTGGCTTATTATACCTGCCGCCCATTCGGCTGGGCTTCATGGGTCCTTGGTAAGCAGTTTTCAGGTCCTTGTAGGCTAGAAGGTGGAGGGTTGGAGCCTGGCCACTCCCATGAACCTTGCAGACCTGGCTTTGAGACTTGAGTGTGATGACAGCTGCTTCCACTGGTATCTCTCATGTGGGTGGAGAGGGCAGGAGCTGCAATCTACAGTCTCAGTACAGCTGAATAGGGGTAAGGGGAAAATTACTGTACATTGGTGGTATTATCACATTCTGCATGTTCAGTTCTTTAGTACTGAAGGATTCACAAAGAAGTCAGCTCATTAATATATTTGTGACAACTGTTTATTAACTTCTTAATATTTATGTGGCTAGATAGTGAATGTGTTAATGCTACAAACAATTAACTATTGTTGATAATCTGAAGGCTTTGTTTGCAAATGTGTTTAATTAATTAAACTGATATAACTTTTACAAGGTTAATAAGATGTCATAACCTGATGGTATTTGATTACTGTCAAACAAATGTGTATTTGCCTCAAATTACTCCCTTAAATAGAGGTCTATAAAATAAACAACACAGAACACAACATTTTTAGAGACATCAAAGATCATGTCTGAATTGGATCAACTTCATTGTCCTTTTCATGTTCTTTAAAATCCATTGATAACTTACAGAGAAAAATACTGAGATGTTTAATAATTGAAATTTACTAAAGCTTCCATTATTGCATGATTGGACAGTCAGGGGTCAATATTGCAAACACTTAAGTAGATTATTGCCCTAACTATCAAGAGTAGACAATGGGGTATTCTCATGTAAAAAAAAGCTATGTGGGGTGAAATTGCGAAATTTCAAAAGTACTGAGTTGACCTAATTCTGTTCCCATTGACATCAGTGGGAGCAATTAGTCCAGTGCTAAGTGTTTCTGAACATTCCACTGTAAGTACTCGCATGATTGTGGTTTATATTTATATGTTTAGCAATTAGTTCTTGCATACTATTTATATTAGGGCTGGATGAACAGTTAACTATCAGCAATCTATTTGCTAAAATTAGCCCTTTTCTCTCTTCAGAAAATGTCTGAATAGATTACAGGTTTGTTTACTTTCCGAATTGTTTTAGGTTTTGTGCAAACAAATCTCAGCCTATGAGTTGCACACAAAGTGTCAGCTGCTAGTATTCACTCAAGTATATCATATTCACAATTATAAAATCAACCTTTGTTACTGGCTTATAACCGTGTTATTTCTGGTTAGTGATTTGATCATTAACAAATTATTCATTCTGTCGGGCCCAGAAGTTCCATTGTGTTAAGACCCATGCAAACACATAAGACATGGTCCCTTGTTCAATGAACTAACAGCCAAAGAAGACACTTAATACTAGAAGGGTAGGAGAGAGGGCTACAATCTACTTCAGTACTGTTATGCCCAACTGAGCCTCAGCTAGGCCCAGTAGAAAATATTCTAAACTTATTTTGATGGAAAATTGGGTTTTCATCTAAATGAAAACATTTGTGGAAAGTTTGCTTTCCTAGAACTCCCCCCCCCCCAAAAAAAAAAAAATAGAAATTCAACCCCCCCACACATATTTCAGTTTTCAATTAAAAGACAACATTTTCTGCAGAAGATAAATTCTGACCTACCATAAACTTAGCCTTAAATTACTTTTAGGCAAAACGGAAAAAAATTGGTTTGAAGGATGAATTTGAAGGAAGAGATAGCTCTAGTGAAGGCAGCCGAAACTTAGGGGGCAGCATAGAAAAGGCACAAAGCAGGCTGTGAAAGAAATGTACAAGTTTATTGTCATTGGCAGAGTGGAGAATGTTGGAAATGTTACACGCTAAGAGTCAAGAGCAGATAAGAAGAGATCAGTGGAGTTTTGAATGTCCTTGAAAGTGAGGGCAAAATGTCTGGAATTTGGAAAAAAGGGAGCTAGTGGGGGCATTAGAAACCTGATTTAATTCTAACTGAAGTCTTACAGTGGTCACCATTTGTAAGTGTTATGTTTTTAACTGTAGTACTGTGTCAAGAACTGATAGGCACAAACAAAAAAAAATCTGAATGAATAAACTTGATAGTGTTACTGCTTATAGCCTGTTCCAACGCCCAGTGAAGAAAATTAGAGTCTTGGCATCGATGACAATGGGCTTTGGATCAGGTCCACAATTCCCATATTGATTTATTACAATTAAATCTAAAGTAGTATTAATTCCTTGCAAAGGAAGTCACTATATATAAAAGTGAAAGATACAGGACTATCAAAATCCAGAGCTGTTTGGGCCCAGGATTTGATTCTGTTCCATCTGTAACATAAATGTGTTTACAGAAGATGCACAAAAAGGCACAGATGGCATGCTCTTTGCATACTAAGCAATATGACTGAGGTTAATGGGAATTTTGCCTGTGTAAGGACTGCCACATCAGGCCCTTTATTCTGTATTTTTTAACCTCTGGATACCCATGTAATTGTTAAATAAAACCAAAGCAGAGGTCCTAAATTTTAATGCATGCACTGATTTGCTCTTGGATTTTTATCACTTACAGCATTAAGAAGTGAAAGGATAATTTATCTTGAAGGACAAACCCAAGTGTTATCCTGGGACCAAATAAAAAAAATATCTACAAACAGATGGATTAGTTCACTCTGCACTAAATCTAAAAGGCACTGGGCTGCATGATATGGACTATTCTACATCTCTATGCTTAGATCAAGGTCACATTTGACTAATTAGAATATTTTTCTGATCAACCAGTTCTGTTAGATGTGCACAGTAATATACTTGACAGGAACTTTTTTAAAAACGTGACCTATTTCTAACTTTCTTTTCTGAAGACAGTTATTATGAAGCTTATCCTGTAAAGACTACTCTGTAAATACTTATGTTTTCCTTTAATTTGTGTTTTTTTAGAAACATATCATTAAATTTTTATTTGCACAATGTTTTCAAATAAGGGAAGAGAAAACAGTAAATTAAAAAAAAAAAAAAAGAGGAGGAGCTGAGAATAAGCCAGGAATAAAAAGAAAAACCTTTGGAATTAATGAGAGAAGATGGAGAGAGAAGGCAAACAAAGATATAGTACGGTGGTTCTCAACTGTGGTCTACTGCTTCTTCAGGGAAAGCCCCTGGCACACAGGGCCAGTTTGTTGACCTGCCGCGTTCGCAGGTTCGGCTGGTCGCGGCACCCACTGGCTACGGTTCGCTGCTCCAGGCCAATGGGAGCTGCGGGACGCAGCGCAGGCCGAGGGATGTGCCGTCTGCTGAGTCCCACAGCCCCCATTGGCCTGGAGCAGTGAACCGCAGCCAGTGGGATCCGCAATCGGCCAAACCTGCAGACGCAGCAGGTCAACAAACCGGCTTGGTGCACCAGGGGCTTTCCCTAAAGCAGTGGACCACAGTTGAGAACCACCGATCTAGGATTTCTGCCAGTGAAAAGTTATCTATAACACAAAACTTTAAAAATGAACCATGAATGTACAGTATTTTGTTAATTGAATATGGCTTCAGTCCAAAATCTAGTAAAAGGCAAATAACAGAAAACCTTAGAATACTGGAAATTCTGGTCATATGGGATGTTAAGATGTAGTTTTGGATATATAACTGAAACATATGTGAACTGGAAATCAAAAGTTAAGGCTCTTGAATGTGCTTTCTAGTACTATTTAGTTTTGGCTAGCTAAAATGATATATTTATATTATGGTTAAATTTAGGGGCTCCAGCCAGACTGGGGTCCTACAATACTAGTCTTTGCACAAACAGAGGTAGTTGCTGCTCAGAGTGAATTTAGAGATCCCACAATAACAGCTTTTCTCATAGTATGTTATTTAAGATTTATATTTTCCCCTTATCCTAGGATATAAATCACCCTTAAAGTCCACCCATTCCAATGCACTGCATTTTTGAGGAGTTTCATTTTTCAAAAGCTTATTTTACATTGAATAGACATTTTCTTTGTGGTCTACATATCCATTAACAATTCATCTCATCAGCACTTCATTCTAGAAATAAAAAGAGGACCCATGTTCAGTACAGAGTGAGAGCAGCTACAAAAACAATTCTCCTAATTATTATAGGGAATAGATATCATTTGTGTTATGTCCCCGTTGCATCGGGCTGAAAATTTAGCCTAGAAAGAATGTCATTTTTTTAATTACTTTTAAAAACATTTTTAAAATATACTTTAAGTGATTGGTCCAAACCTTCCCATCTACTTTTATGGCTCTCATCAGAGCAGTACCTCAGCAAATTATTATTTATGCATATTATATTCATGCTGAACAGCCACAGAAAGAGGATTGGGGCCTTAGTTTGCTAGGTACTGTAAAACATAATTGCCTTGGAGAGATTACATTTAATTAATTCATCGTTACAACAAGCGGTGAGGTACAGAAGTATCATTATCTCCATTTTCCAGCTAGTAAATCAAGGAATAGAAAAGTTATGTGACTCAACTAAATTCACACGAGAAACCTGTGGCAGAGATGGAAACTGAACATGGATCAAAGTCCCAATCTAATACCTCAAACATCCTGAGGTTTGGGGTGTTTGAAATTCAGGTCTGGAACTCAATTGTGCAGCTTGCATCCATCTCTAGATTTAAATACAAAACATACTAAATTAATTTCCCCCCCAAATGTAGTTATGCTGGTTATGACAATGTTAGTAAATTCTGGTTTAGAGAATAATCTAGGCATTTTTTCAAATACATATATCTTTAACACATTTTAAAGGGACTGATTTTGCCACCCTTATTCACATTCATTATCTTATCTCACACTCCTTTCAACAGTGTTTTTTCAGAGTAAGATTGTACTCAAAAATTAGTAATGGTGACAGTATCTTGCTCAAAAGATATTACTTTTAGTATTATATAACAACTGGTTATGTATCGAGACATTTGACATGCCTGTAAGTCATATTAGTCAACACAATGACTTCTTATCTCTTAAGAGCACAGTATTTTAATAGTAAAACCACAGAAAGCTGACTCACATTGTTTCATTTGTGATAATTTGTTACATTAATTCATAATGTAACATCAGAAGCAGAAATTATAGGGTGAAATAACAAATGATTTTAAGATTCAAACTAGTCTCAGGCCAATATTCTTCACTAACACTCATTAAGGATCTCTAATGTGAAGCTACAGTGAGCCAGTCACCAGAGATTTGAACATTTAAGTGTTTATTTTTTTCTTAGCGACTTCTCCATTGCCATTAATTAAGCACTCCCTAGACTCAAACATTGGAGAGCTTTATTAAAAACTTGCTGGCCAGATGGAGTTTTCCATTCTCTTGGTATTTTAAACTTCAGCATATTGCATTAAGTATGCATTTAGAGGCCACAAATTTTCATTCTGCTCCAATTATACTGGGCGAATAATCTCTGAAACACAAATATGTTGGTTGGGATTTTCAAATGCAAAGGAAGAAATTAATGTGCCTAACATACTGATTTTCAACACCTACGCTTTTTTGAAAATCCCACCTATGATGTCTAACCATAAGGATTTGCAGCTTCCACCTTCTAGAATGATAGTCATGTTGAATATTCTCAATGGCGCTCAGACCCCTTTCAGGAAAACATTTTCACTAGCATGTTATTAAGTGATTTCTTGAATTGGGGCCTGAATGAGACATTTAAGAAGAAAATTATTTAGGGTTATGTAGTTTTGATTAATGAATAGAGCAATAGTAAAATAAAACCCCAAGAATTTAGACTGATTCCCATAAGTTTGTAGTTTCAATACTTAGAGTGAGATTTTCCCTTTACATTTCTATTGTATTCTGAATGTTAGTGTTTTGTAGAGGACCTCTGAGATGAATCCAAAACCCCAGTCCTAACAGAGTAAATAAATACCCCAAGCTTTTTGAATAATTTACCCCATGAGAAGACGAAATGTGAATTTGGAATAAACTCCCAACTACAACTTTCTTATTCAGAGTCATTTTCAACCTCAGAGACTTCTGAGTTATTCATTTTGCCCCTATGGAAGATTAAAGGCTCTACAATACTCAAAAATCACTGACACACTGATAAAAACAGCTATTGGACTTGCACACACTGGCAAGATTGAGTCCTTATTGTATAATATATGATCTATGAGAGAGAGAAGAAAGAGACTTTTTAATGAAACTGAGAACAGGACTAGAAGGAAAAGATAATCTTTTTGGTACATATAGTGTAATTTGTAAAACTGCATTGGGCTATATTTTCAAACACTTACTGTCCCCTTCAGATCCCACAATTAGTGAGATGATGGTGGGTACTACTGTGGGTCAGAAGCATAAAGGGCTATACAAATGTTTAGTGTCTCTGGTAAATAAATACAATACTGCCATGTTAACACCTGTTCTCCCTTTCAGGTGACATTGTAAATAAGAAGTGGGCAGCATTATCTCCCGTAAATGTAAACAAACTTGTTTGTGTTAGCGATTGGCTGAACAAGAAGTAGGACTGAGTTTTACATTGGACTCAAAAACAAAACAGTTATGCAAACAAAAACAAAAATCTACATTTGTAAGTTTCACTTTCACGATAAAGAGATTGCACTATAATACTTGTATGAGGTGAACTAAATAATATTTCTTTTTATTATAAATATCTGCACTGTAAAAAAGGTAATCAAATATAATATAAAGTGAGCACTGTACACTTTGTATTCTGTGTTGTAACTGATATCAATATATTTGAAAATGCAGGAAAACATCCAAAAATATGTATAATACATTTAAATTGGTATTCTATTATTGCTTAACAGTGTGATTAAAACTGTGATTAAGTGTGACTTTATTCTAATTAATTTAGATTCTTCATAGATTCTAGGGCTGGAAGGGACCTCGAGAGGTCATTGAGTCCAGGCCCCCTAGAGAAAGAGAAGGAAAATTTGTTTTGTGTTAATTGCTTGCGTTAACAGTGATTAATTGACAGACCTAGTATCAACATTTCCAAAGTGACAGTTTTAGTTTTCATCCGAAAAAGAAAATCAGTTTTCAAGTGGTTTTTTTTTTTTTTTTTGACCAGCCCTAGTGAGCACACACAAAATATGGTCCATCAATCTTTTTTTGGTGGTTCATGATGAGCTGGGTGGTTGATTCCCCTGGTTTCTAGTTGCTGCAGTTTCATTAAAGATTGATCGGGGGGAAAATCCTAACATTCTTTCCTGAAATTACATTTAAATGAAAGCTACAAAATACAAGTTAAATAATCCTGTGTCAGAGAGGAGGCGGTCCACAGAGCAATGGATGGGAGAGCAGTAGCCCACAAAACAATACTGTTAAGATGTCATCCACAAGATGAAAATGTTTGAGAACCCCTAAATCTGGTTATTTTAGAGACAACCAAGTGCTGTCTGGCTTTGTTTTGTCCCAGTGCTAATATCCATGACACATGCAATTGGTGTCAGTGTTTCGCTCTGTCCTCGGAATCTCTGTAACTTCATAACACTCCAGTTCATTCTTAGGGGGAAAAAACTGCAAGAATAACTTGAGTGAGATCTCTGACCTGTGTTACACTGAAGGACAGACTAAATAATGATAGCGGTCTCTTTTGGCCTTGAAATCCATTAAAGAGACATAGGAAAAGGATGACTCACTGCTAGCTCCTCCTCGGTGTCAGACGTGGCATTGCAGCTGTTTTACCATCAGGTACCTGCCGCTGATGATGGCTCTGCCTCTGTGGTGGCCTGCCTTTTCCTGTGACTTGGCCCCCACAGCCAGGTCACGTTAAAGTCTCTCCCCTTCCTGGGTATCTCATGCATAAAAATCAAGGGGAATGAATGCAAATAAACTGAGTTCAGAGGAAATAGAGGGGAATGACCCTCTCAAAGTGCGTCAGAATCTGGCACTCCTTTCCCTGAGGGAGGGGCCATTGAGCAGTAGTTGTTTGGGAAGCTCCTACCTTCAGTCACCCCTTTCCTCAGCTGCTGAAGGTTTGAGGTCTTCCCTGGTCTGCCAGCAAATGAGCTTCTCTGCTCTCCTTTTATGCTTCTCCTCCAGTCTCTATATGCTGAAAAAGGGAACAGTCCAACACATTACCACATCTATCAGAGGGGTAGCCGTGTTAGTCTGGATTTGTAGAAGCGACAAAGGGTCCTGTGGCACCTTATAGACTAACAGAGGTATTGGAGCATAAGCTTTCGTGGGTGAATACCCACTTTGTCGGATGCAAGCAGTGGAAATGTCCAGGGGCAGATATAAATTTATATTGTCCAGGGGCATTTATATCTGCCCCTGGACATTTCCACTGCTTGCATCCGAAGAAGTGGGTATTCACCCACAAAAGCTTATGCTCCAATACCTCTGTTAGTCTATAAGGTGCCACAGGACCCTTTGTCGCTATTACCACATCTATTTCCCATAATGGAACTCTAATATTTGATATAATGCCTCTTAAAAATAAAACAGGAATGCATAAAATGCTGAGTTCATATCTATACATGAGGGAAGAGCAATATGTTCCCTCTGAGTCTCACTGATTGCTGTTTTGGGTGCAGGGTATCAAATTGTTGAGAAAGCTACCATTGTAATCAATAGGATGCTCGGTGTTGCATAAAAAACTAATGAAAAAAAGTGTTTGGATCTAGCCTCCCTGCAACAAACTTTGAGGAAATTTGAATTTAGATATGAATCCTGTTCAGGTTGGGTCCTTTCCTACTTTTTACAAAGAGAAGGAAAATGTAGATAAATTTAGTGTGAATAAAAGATAATGCACCATGATAACTAAATATAGGTAGGCACTGAAAGTTCTTCTAGATGCTTTCAATTAGTATCCTTACATGTTTTATATTGTACCACTAGCCTTTTCGCAAATGACTACATTGGTCAAGTAAAGCCAGAAGAAGTTCTGAAGACGTAGATTTTTTAAAATTGTTTTATTGATTTTATTTTTAATTCAGAAGACCAGCACATTTTCGGAAATTATTTTTTGTAGCTGTCATACACTGACCGAATGTGACACAAGAAAATGCTAGAACACATCAATATTTATTTTCATTAACACTCAGTTATTATTTTTCCCTTTGTGAGTGCTATCTGATTAATCTTGGTTTAAAAAAAGTGATCAAGTTTGTATTTTAATAACCTGATTTTATTATATACATTCAAAGGTTGTAGTTCTTCATTATTTCTTGAAATACCATGGATATTGAGTTATTACTTATTTGGTAACTGTTCTATTTAAGGAACTTAAACTCATATCACTTTAATCACTTAAACTCATATCAATCAGAGGTGCAGAAGTTCATGTCCTGTAGTTTTTGTATAAATACAGTGATTTTCCCCCCTGTATCCTCAAGGTAATGGATGTTTATTTTCTTTCTGCATAGTGCCATGCACTTCTATGTTGCAGTATACAAATATTAGATAAAAATAATACAAACAGATCAATGCTCTGTATTAGATGCACTGTTAGTAAATGTATTTGCGGTGAATTGTGAAGGACAAAAAAAAATTAGAGAAAAATCTACTGAAAAACTGTGGACCTCTAGGACATTTTGTGAAAAAATAAGTGTGAAAAGCATTATTCTACAAAAGCAGCTGATGCTGTTAATCACTTTTGCATTGGAATTCAGAACTTCACAATGAAACAGATATTAATACTTATTAGTAAGAGTTCCAGATTCACCACTGGCATGCAATTCAGATTGCATAATTATTGTGTTAGCAAAGTACTATGTACAGTGAGTGGTAGATACTATGAGTATCTATCCTAAGAAAACTAGTCTTAGAACAGGGCAATGTAATTTTGAAACAGAGCCATTGCTCTTTCAGGCCTCAGTCCTTCCAATTATTCCATAGGGATAGATCTCTGTGTTTAGGTAAAGCCCCATTGACTTCAAAAGGGCTCCAGGTGGATTTACCCCCACAGAGTAATTTGTTGGATCAGAGCCACAGCCAATTACTTTCCTACAATTGCTGAAAATTACTAGACGGGAAAGAAAATAGTGCCAGAAATAAAATACTTGGTTGATGCTTACACTCCGCATAAACAAACTGATGTGCACAATTGTTGGATATTAACATGTCAGATGAGATCTGTGAATCACAAAGCTCACTATTTATCACAAGTTACACATAATTTGATTGTATACTTATCCCCCTTTTGCTTAAGACCATTAATGTAAGGATGATGTTCTGACCCTTCGGGGCTATCCAAAAGTGTAAGTCACTTGTTACACTTCTGCCTCAGCAAGAGAGATTTGCTGCTGTTAAACTCCGCGTCAGCTCCTTGAAACTCAATTACTTCATTTTATCATTAATGTATTGGTTTACGTTATGATTAACATGTCATGTCATATATAATCATTGTATGTTGAACAGATTTAAATTGTAGATTAGAGAAGTATAAGATTGATCAGAAGGGATAAATATGTATTAGGTATCTAAGGAAGTAGAGTTGAAATCCATGGCCTACAGACTGAGGCCTAAAATTAGGCTTAAGAGATACTTGACATTTGTAAGTGACCAAAGAATAACCCGATGACACAAGATTACGGGAAAAGATGTGCCAAGATTAAATTTTTATTACAAGATACCCGTTATTCACATTTTTCTAACATGTGCCCAAACCACAGGGTACACGATGGGTATAAACGGTAATGAGAATAAAAGGAATTATAAGCAACCTATGAAAAAGGATACCCCAATATTCTTGGGGGACTCAATAGAGACAAGTCAAAAACAGATTGACTCTTTCACTCATGTGTGCAGGGTATTACGTATAGTCAGAATCATATTATAAAAGAGGGTGCCCAGATTGGGAAAATGAGTTACCATTGGGAAAACTCCAGCAAGAACCATCTTTCTATTGCTGATCAATTTGTGAGGAAACCATTAGACCCTAAGACTATCTAGGAGGATTTGAGTATGACTTTAGCTATAACTTGTGCATAGGTATTTTTAGGCTATACATATGCTTGGGTAATCATAACATTGTCGGTAACTTTAATAAAATTGATAAAGCAGACTAGACGTTATGAATGTCTGTGTTACTATCCTTTTCTTCATGTGTTCCTAGAGACTCTAGATCTGAGACAAAGGACAGAGATAACTTTCAAGTGGAGCTTGAAACTATAGCCACCAGAGCTGGACCTACAGTGGTATAATACACAATTACTTAAAATAATAAATTAACTACATTCACTTTAAATAAAATATAAGGCTACATGGTTCAGCTGAAGATGTACATCCCATTTCAATACACTGCACTGACATGAACTTACAGTAAAACCACAAATAAGCATTAAAAGAACAGAGATTTAACTGATATTAAGCAAAGATAATAGAAGGAGAACATGAATACAAACAAAAGTATAGTATGCTTACTAGTAACTAAAACTTAACAGGCTACACTCCTTTCCTAAGGAAGTTTTCTCACCCAAAGATTCCTCTCAGTGTCACAAGCCCTTCCCCACCACCCAGGTCAGGATCCAGTTTTCATGGATGCAAAGATTGCTGATCTTTTGCTTCCCTTAGGCTATGTCTACATTACAACACAGTGGTAATGGTGCAGCTGCACCACTGTAGTGCTTCTGGTGAAGACACTCTAAGATGATAGGAAAGAGCTCTTACTTGTGCGTGGGTAGGGGTTTTTGTAGGGAAAGAACAATGGTTCAAGAGAGAACACTAGATTTGTTTATGCGTAAACTGATGGCTCAAGGGAGCATACCCAAGTTGTTTTGTTCAGGCTAGACAACAGGAACTGATCATTCCTGGCTATTGGCAGTGTTCCTTCCAGGGAGCTCACAATGCAATTAGGCAGCATCAGTATTTTAGATAACAATAAAGGATTTATTACTAGAATTGATCTGATAACTACTGAGCTTTGTATGTGCAGGCCTGGGTTCATTAATATCTGGACCAGGGATCCCCCCATCATGCATTCCCTGCTTTTATGGTCCCAGAGTTCAGTGCAGTTCTTGCCTTGGAATCTCTGTCCTCCATTCTGTTTTCTAATGGAGATGCCTCCCTGTCCCATCTTCGATGCAAATGAGGCTAGGGGAGTTTCCTTAATCCTGTCATCCTTGTCTGAGGGGGTTAGGTGGGTCTCCCACTGCCTTTTGTCTTTCTTCTGATTGGTTTTGATTCAAGCAGAGGCTGAGGGGGGAGGTCTTCTGTGAGCCAGACAGGCTGGGTACTGTGCCCTGGGTCCCCAAGAACACAGAGCTGACAGGTTATAGCAGTCCCACTTGGGATAAATAATTAAAGTCATTGGCGCAGGAGGACTGAACCCTCAGTTTCCCACCTCTCAGATGAGTGACCTAGCAACTGGACTATAGAGTGATTGTCACTCAGTCTCTGGCCTAATTAGTACTTGAATATTTAATACCAAGTGTCACAAGGTCAACACAAGAGAGACACCCACATGAGAATGTCCCATATTCAGTCCCAACCCCCACCCAACCAAGCTATTTTGTGTGAAGTTATACAGGTGCTTAAACTTGTTCTTGCAAATAATACTTTAGGCATCAAAAGTGCCAGAGGCGAAGAAAGGAGGTGCCAGCTGTAGATCACCTCCCTGCAGATTCAACTAAGGCACCTATCTTCAAGACGTAAGTGGGCATAGGACACATGCTTCTCATTGGTATGTCCCATTGGCTAGCTTAGCCAGCTCCTTCTCTAGCATGTGGCTGTTGTGGAACTCACCATCCAGCACCTCTCTCTCACTCTCCCCATGTAACCCTAGATACTTAACTCAGAATCTGTGGATTCCACTGATTGTCTAAGCACTGTGACACTCCAGTTTGGATCCTGACAGGGCTTCTTAACATTATAGTGTGGATGGAAGATGGATAAACTTCTATTGCTTCTTTATAGGTGATGAACCTCATTTTCAAGAGCCCATGAATAATCTAAATGAATATTAAAACAATATTTAAATACAATTACTAAATTATTTTATCTATTAGACAAACAACGTAGGCAAATTGTTTGTGAAGCTACCGGTTCAGTATATGTTATGCTAAAGAAAGGTGTAGCACTGAATGCAATCATTTATTTTGATAGCAATGAGTTATCTCCTTAGAGATACTCAGTATGTATAAAGGAAGGGATTTCAGTAAGGTGATTTAAAATTTCCTGCAGTGGAGTGATCAAAATAACTGAGAACCCTCCATAACATTATGGCACTTAAGTAAGTGTATATATATTGTATATAGAATATACACATTGTCAGAAACCTTGAACAGATTGATTTATCAAGTTCATATGTTAGATAAACTGATGAAAACATAACTTTTTGAAATTCTATTAGATAGAGATACCTCAAATGAAGCCAAGACAAATGTGGGATCACTATTTTGCAAGACAAATACTCCTGTAACAATGACATTAGATAATTGCATGGCAATTGATGATAATGTAATTACTGCACACATTCATTAGCAGATCATTATTTGTCACTGGTAAAGTCTAAAAGATTTGAAGGTTAGACAAGTATACAATAGAATTATATCCAAACCTGTATTTTATATTAATTTTCTATCCTTCCCCTTCTTTAGTATCTAAATTAAGGTTACTTTTCCCATCAGCTCTGCATGTACACTCAACCAATCCCCTTCATAAAATAAATTTTCAGTGGCCAATTTCTCTAATAATGTCTATCCCCACGCCATGTTGTCAAGCCGAAAACATTATTTTCTTCTGCAAGATATATTTCCTTTCTTCCCATCTAGATTGCTTTCCCAAATAGTAGAGCCTAAAGATACCCTCCTAAATCCACATTTAGGCACTTAAACAAAGGACCTGATTTTCAAAAGCATGAGCATCAAGCATCTCTCACCGAAGTCTAAAGATTCATCACTTTTGAAAATGAGGCCAAATTATAGGCAACCATGTTTTCCAAACTCTTTCCCCTTGTCTTTCAAATAGCCGTCCTTGGGAACCCCCTGCTTCTTTCTGTTACCTTGCCACTGAAGCTCCCTGCATTGCAATGAAAATCTTACAGTGAGAAGTCACAGCTTGCTATGGTAGCAATAGACATGTTTTCATGATGGTGATAAAGTTGGCCTACATTATCTTGTTTACCAAAGATATGGAAAGCTGAAAGCTAAATATTAAAAGAACAGAGGAATCCTACTTCAGGACATTGTCCCAGAGGAGGACATTATGGAAATGTTATGCAGTTATGGCACAGCAGGACTATGAGAAAGGGAAGAGATTGGTTGAGAGGCACTTCCCTAAAGAAAATTAAAATAATCATAAATAAACCATCATTTAAAAAAAAATGGTTTGCAATAGACATGCGTAAACATCCATGAGGCCAAATCCATCCTGGGTCATGCAGAAGCTGCTCCCACTGAAGTCAAAGAGAGCCAGCCTTATGGTATCTGTATGTGTCATTAGCAATTCAGGCTGACGTAACTTGGCAAGACCATAGAATGGCCTAAAACAGAAGACTTAGGCATGCCCTTATCATCCTTGAGTGCTGTGTTCTACATAGTTCTTGAGTGCTCCTTTAGCATCTCAATAGTCCAGTGGCCCCACTGGTTGTTTAGCAGGCCTTCTGCTTCTGATGTATTTAAAAAAAAACTATTACTTTTTGAGTCTTTGGCTAGCTGTTCTTCTAATTCTTTTTTGGTCTTCCTAATTATATTTTTACACTTCATTTGCCAGAGTTTATGCTCTTTTCTATTTTCCTCATTAGGATTTAACTTCCACTTTATAAAGGATGCCTTCTTGCATCTCACTGCTTATTTTACTTTGTTGTTTATCCATGGTGGCACTTTTTTTGTTCTCTTACTATGTATTTTAATTTGAGGTATATATTTAAATTGAGCCTCTAATATGCTGTCTTAAAAAATTTTCCATGCAGCTTGTAGGGGTTTTACTTTTGGTGCTGTACCTTTTAATTTCTGTTTCACTAACCCCCTCATTTTTGTGTAGTTCCCCTTTCTGAAATTAAATGCGACAGTGTTGGGCTGCTGTGGTGTTTTCCTCGCCATAGGGATGTTACATTTAATTATGTTATGGTCACTATTACCAAGTGGTCCAGCTATATTCAACTCTTGGACCTGATCCTTTGCTCCACTTAGGACTAAATCAGTAATGGCTTCTCCTTTGGTGGGTTCCAGGACTAGCTGCTCCAAGAAGCAGTCATTTAAGGTGTCAAGAAACTTTATCTCTGCATCCTATCCTGAGGTGATATGTACCCAGTCAATATGGGGATAGTTGAAATCCCCCATTATTATTGAAATGAAAATAAGAAAGAAAAACTTGTAGCACCTTAGAGACTAACAAATTTATTTCAGCATAAGCTTTCGTGGGTTAGTACCCACTTCATCGGATGCAACACTAACCCACGAAAAGATTATGCTGAAATAAATTTGTTAGTCTCTAAGGTGCTACAAGTTTTTCTTTCTTATTTTCGTTTTGCTGACACAGACTAACACGGCTACTACACTGAAACCTATCATTATTATTGAGTTTTTTTATTTTAATAGCCTCTCTAATCTCCCTGAGCATCTCACAGTCACTATCACCATCCTGGTCAGGTGATCGGGAATATATCCCTACTGCTATATTCTTATTATTTGAGCATGGAATTACTATCCATAGAGATTCTATGGTATAGTTTGGTTCATTTAAGATTTTTACTTCATTTGTTTCATCACTATTCATATAGTGCCACTCCCCCACCAGCACGACCTGTTCTGTGCTTCCGATATATTTTGTACCCTGGTATTACCGTGTCCCATTGTTTATCCTCATTCCACCAAGTTTCTGTGATGCCTATTATATCAAGATCCTCATTTACTATGAGGCACTGTAGTTCACCCATCTTATTATTTAGAGTTCTTGAATTGGTGTATAAGCACTTTAAAGACTTGTCACTTTGTAGCTGTCTGCCATTACATGATGTAGTTGAATGAGACTTTTTCTCTTTTGACAGTTTTTCATCAGATCCTACCTGTATTTTTTCATCTTCCATCCTCTCCTCCTTACTAGGACTTAGGAAATCACCATTTATAGATCCTTCCCTAAGGGATGTCCGAACTGACATGTGTGGAGGAGCACGTGGCTTCCCCCCAGCCCATAGTTTAAAAACTGTTCTACGAACTTTTTAATTTTAAGCACCAGCAATCTGGTTCCATTTTGGTTTAGGTGGAGCTCATCCTTCCTGTATAGGCTCCCGCTTTCCCAAAAGTTTCCCCAGTTCCTAATAAATCTAAACCCCTCCTTCCCACACCATCATCTCATCCATGCATTGAGAGCCTGCAGTTCAGCCTGTCTAACTGGCCCTGCATGTGGAACTGGAAGCATTTCAGAGAATGCTACAATGGAGTTCCTGGACTTCAATATCTTACCTAGCAGCCTAAATTTGGCCTCTATGACATCTCTCATATCCTTCTCTATGTCATTGGTACCTACATGTACCATGACCACCGGCTCCTCCCCAAGCCCGACCTTGACTCACTATGGGGCCATAAGCAAGTCACATAAGTACAAATACTACCACTCCAGTCCTCCAGGGTCACAGAGCCCTCATTAAAACCAAAGTATCATTCAGTTGTTCTGCTGGGGCACAGAGGATCCTGGGAGTATAAGAAAGGGGAATGCACCACCTACACACTGTGGAACCCATGTCAGAGGGAGTTTCTAAATACAGTCACAGACTAGGAGGTCAAGCTTGGAAAGGAACATGGGGAGAGTTAGTGGATCCTTGACAATGTAGACCCGTTGGCCATTTTTCCCTGCAAAGGGGGAGGGGAAGTTCAATACCCACAGCAGTTACTGCAGTAGAAACCAGAGAACAGTTGTACCGCTTCTCTACAGCCTGAGGTACAAGAGGTTTCTTTTCTTTTTTGGTGGTTCAGGTTCTATAGTTTCCGCACCAGAGTGTTGCTCTTTTAAGACTTCTCAAAGCATGCTACATCCCTTGTCCTTCTCAGATTCTTAAAGCTTGGGTCGAGTGCTGTAGCTATCTTTAAAAATCTTACAATGGTACCTTCTTTGCATTTTGTCAAATCTGTTCTTAAAATGAACAACATGTGCTGAGTCATCATCCAAGACTACTATAACATGAAATATATGGCAGAATGAGGGTAAAACAGAGCCGGAAACATACAATTCTCCCCCAAAGAGTTCAATCACAAATTTAATTAATGCATTATTTTTTTAAATGACCATCATCAGCATGCAAGTATGTCCTCTGGAATGGTAGCCAAAGCATGAAGGGGCATACAGATCTTTAGCATATCTGGCACATAAATACCTTGTAATGCCAGCTACAAAATTTCCATGCAAACTTCTTTTCTCACTTTCTGGTGACACTGTAAATAAGAAATGGGCAATATTATCTCCCGTAAATGTAAACAAACTTGTTTTTCTTAGCGATTGGCTGAACAAGAAGGACTGAGTGGACTTGAAGGCTCTAAAGTTTTGCATTGTTTTGTTTTTGAATGCAGTTATGTAACAACAAAAATCTACGTTTGTAAGTTGCACTTTCACAATAAAGAGATTACATTACAGTATTTGTATGAGGTAAATTGAAAAATACTATTTTTGTTTATCATTTTTACAGTGAAAATATTTGTAATAAAAATAATACTACAAAGTGAGCAGTGTTCACTTTGTATTTTGTGTTGTAATTGAAATTAATATATTTTGAAATGTAGAAAAATATTCAAAATATGTAATAAATCTCAATTGGTATTCTATTGTTTAACAGTGTGATGAAAACTGTGATTAATCATGATTCATTTTTGAGTTAATCGCATGAGTTAACTGTGATTAATCGACAGTCCTGTTATGTATACAACCTGGAACAGCTTCAATACAAGAGGCTGAGAGAGCCCCATAGTACAGTATCCCATATCCCAGTTGCAAGGCTGCTTACAACACGTGATACCCAAGTTCAAATCCCTGCTTTATATCTGGGGGAGCGTATCTGGTGAGGAACTGGACCTGGGTCTTCCACGTGAGTACCCTAAATGCTGGGGTTAAAGTTATAACGAGGCCGGTCACAGCATCTCCCACTGTTTATGAATGGCATCTAAGTCCTGAAAAATGTTTTGATGGTGCAACTATTAGGCCATTCATGTTGAATTTGCAGGCAGTTTTAGGGTTGTCCAATACTGCCTTTTTTAGAGAATACATTATTTGTGTGAACATTTTTGCCTAGCTCTAGTGAACTGTTCAGTACCATTTCATGGATGCAGTTCTTGAAGGATATCTGTGCATCTGGGAAGCAGGGTAAGAAGAATATTAAAGTGAGTAAGCAGATATACTGTTTAAAGTGTGTTCCGTTTGTAGAACTGATATTTATAATTCGTACAATTCAAATATATGCCTCCAAATTTGAACTAATTGTATGAATTAATACACAAACCATTATGAGCATCAGCCTTCCCACACAGTCCTGGTACTATATCATCTGAACAATTCTGCAATTTTGTAATTAACCTTTTCTTCCTCTCCTCTGCACCCCTTTTTGTAAGGAGATCAACAAATTAACCAGCTCCCACTATTAGGCATGACCATCCTCATCACAGTTTTGGACAGTTTTATTTTAACATTCATATGATAAAATTATTCAGGGAATAACATGTTTGTGTTTGTAAAGTTCAATATCGAAACTCAGACAGAATGTCATAACAAATTTAACCATGTAAAAAACAACAACAACCTCCAAATACAGAAGCATCTTTTGCCCCGTAAGGTACTAGAACAAAGCCACTGGACACTTTTACATGCTTTTAACAGTGCTAGTAGGATGAGAATTCTCTAGTGAGAAGTTGTAACTATAGACTAATTAATTGCTGGAAAGACACTAGTAGAGTCTGTCATGTCACTGATGCATGCATTTATGACTCCATGAGAATGGAGTGACGTTATAGACAAAACTGGCTATTAGAAAGCTGTTACAGGGCACTGTGTCAGTAATACATAGATTAAGGGTCTCCAGGAGGACACATTGACAAGAGAGACCATAATAGCTCAGTAAGAGGAATCACAGTCCATCATATGATGCCAATGATTTATAGGTTAAGTACAGAGAACTGTCTCATATACTGCCATTGAGATTGCTGGAAAATAGATTATTTTTTTCCAACTACCATCTTTTGCAACACTCACATGTCAAAGAAAATTAAAAACAAATTTATGTATTTGGAAATGCTTAATTCATGAGTTTGAGAAGAATGTCTTATCTATCCTATCATCCAGAGGCATGATATAAACTCCTGAAAACTGAGAAGCCATTAACTGTGGCTTTCCTTGCTTTATTAGATTTAAGCTAAAACCTCACTGTTGTTTAGCTGAATTCATAGAATCATAGAATCTCAGGGTTGGAAGGGACCTCAGGAGGTCATCTAGTCCAACCCCCTGCTCAAAGCAGGACCAAACCCAACTAAACCATCCCAGCCAGGGCTTTGTCAAGCCTGACCATAAAAACCTCTAAGGAAGGAGATTCCACCACCTCCCTAGGTAACCCATTCCAGTGCTTTACCACCCTACTAGTGAAAAAGATTTTCCTAATATCCAACCTAAACCTCCCCCTCTGCAACTTGAGACCCTTACTCCTTGTTCTGTCATCTTCTACCACTGAGAACAGTCTAGATCCATCCTCTTTGGAACCCCCTTTCAGGTAGTTGAAAGCAGCTATCAAATCCCCCCTCATTCTTCTCTTCTGCAGGCTAAACAATCCAAGTTCCCTCAGCCTCTCCTCATAAGTCATGTGCTCCAGTCCCCTAATCATTTTTGTTGCCCTCCGCTGGACTCTTTCCAATTTATCCATATCCTTCTTGTAGTGTGGGGCCCAAAACTGGACACAGTACTCCAAATGAGGCCTCACCAGTGCCGAATAGAGGGGAATAATCACGTCCCTCGATCTGCTGGAAATGCCCCTACTTATACAACCCAAAATGCCATTAGCCTTCTTGGCAACAAGGGCACACTGTTGACTCATATTCAGCTTTTCGTCCACTGTAACCCCCAGGTCCTTTTCTGCAGAACTGCTGCTCAGCCATTCGGTCCCTAGTCTGTAGCAGGGCATGGGATTCTTCCATCCTAAGTGCAGGACTCTGCACTTGTCCTTGTTGAACCTCATCAGATTTCTTTTGGCCCAATCCTCTAATTTGTCCAGGTCCCTCTGTATCCTATCCCTACCCTCCAGCGTATCAACCACTCCTCCCAGTTTAGTGTCATCTGCAAACTTGCTAAGGGTGCAGTCCACAGCATCCTCCAGATTGTTAATGAAGATATTGAACAAAAACGGCCCCAGCACCGACCCTTGGGGCACTCCACTTGATACCGGCTGCCAACTAGACATGGAACCATTGATCACTGCCCGTTGAGCCCGACCATCTAGCCAGTTTTCTATCCACCCTACCGTCCATTCATCCAGCCCATACTTTAACTTGCTGGCAAGAATACTGTGGGAGACTGTATCAAAAGCTTTGCTAAAGTCAAGAAATAGCACATCCACTGCTTTCCCCTCATCCACAGAGCCAGTTATCTCAGCATAGAAGGCAATTAGGTTAGTCAGGCATGACTTGCCCTTGGTGAATCCATGCTGACTGTTCCTAATCATTTTCCCCTCCTTTAAGCGGTTCAGAATTGATTCCTTGAGGACCTGTTCCATGATTTTTCCAGGGACTGAGGTGAGACTGACTGGCCTGTAGTTTCCCGGATCTTCCTTCTTCCCTTTTTTAAAGATGGGCACTACATTAGCTTTTTTCCAGTCATCCGGGACCTCCCCCGATTGCCATGATTTTTGTATGAATTGTATGTATAGTACCAAAAAAAAAATTAAAAATCATTTTACCACACTTATTTGCTATTTGTATTGAAGTAGCACCTACAGGGCTCAACAAGAATTGGGGCCTAATTGTGTTATGCACTGAAGAAATACATAGTAAGACAAAAAGTATATAATTTAACGATAATAATTACAGTTTCCCCATTTTAGAGCTGGAGAACTGAGAACTTAAATGACTTGCCCATATTCACACAAGAAGTTTGTGGCAGAGACAGGCATTGAACAGTGATCTAAGTTCTAGTTCAGTGCCTTAATCACAACACAATCCTTTCTCCTGGAAAATGTTACTTTAAATTATTGTGTATTGTGGCAAATTGCCGGCACTACTATGATGGGTCCCGCACTTTCTCTTCTTGTGGGGGGGTTTCAGGGTGCCATTTCTTGCCCCTGAACTGGGGTAACAGCTATCCTACTAGTATCCCAGGGAAGGGGAGTGGAGAGGGAGGGACCCAGGCCCGCCCTCTACTCTGGGTCCCAGCCCAGGGGCCCTATGATAGTAGGTGAACCACTTGTACCAGTGATTCTTTCCCCTGGGCTACTTCCCTCTCCTGACCTTCAGCTTGTGGGGCTTCCTGCCTTCCCTCTGCACAAGCCAGGTGTCCCTTTACCTAGGATCTTGGTCTTCTTAGCCCGCTGCAGCACTTCTCAAAACTCTCCTCCACTTTCCTTCTAACTGCTCTTTGTTCCACCACCAATTCACTCTGCTTCACTCCTCCAAACTGCTCTCTGCTCCACCACCAAACCACTCTGCTCCAGCTCCTCCTCTGGCTGATTGAAGCAGGGGGATTTTATCAGGTGACTGGTTTCAGGTGCTCTAATTGGTTTCAGGTGCTCTGATTGGTTTCAGGTGCTTTTAATTAATCTACAGGGAATAAGGCTTCTCCTTACCCTAGATCACTCTCCTGCTGCCTTCTGGCCATGCTGTATCACAGTATGCATATATAAATTATTGAGTGAGTATATAAATATATATATTATATAGAACATGAACATTATTTAAGAAAATTGTATCCAGAACTATTAAAAATTTAAAAACTGAATCCTACACTGTCTATTAATAGATTTCAAGGCCAGAAGGGACCACTGTGATTATCTAAGAAAGAAAAACTTGTAGCACCTTAGAGACTAACAAATTTATTTCAGCATAAGCTTTCGTGGGTTAGTACCCACTTCATCGGATGCATGGAATGAAACATACAGTAGACAGATATTTATACAGTCAGAGAAACATGATAAGGTGGAGGTGCATAGACCAACCTTAAGAGGCTAATTAATTGAGAGGAACCATAACAGCAGGGGAAGAAAAACCTTTGAAGTGATAAACAAGATGGTCACACAGGTGTGAATGAGGATCGTTAACTTAAGGGAAATAGATTCAATTAACGTAATGGCCGAGCCATTCGAGGTCCTTATTTAATCCTGAGGTAATGCAATCTAGTTTGCATATCAATTCGAGTTCAACAGTTTCTCTTTGAAGTCTGCTTTTCGAGTTAATCTGTCGCAACACTGCTACCCTCAAGTCTGTCAGTGAGTGATTAGGGAGGTTGAAGTGTTCTCCTACTGGTTTTTGAATGTTATGATTCCTGATATCAGATTTATGTCCATTTATTCTTTTGCGTAGAGACTGTCCGGTTTGGCCAATGTACATGGCAGAGGGGCATTGCTGGCACATGATGGCATATATCACATTGGTAGATGTGCAGGTGAATGAGCCCCTGATGGTGTGGCGGATGTGATTAGGCCCTGTGATGGTATCACTTGAATCGATATGTGGACAGAGTTGGCATCGGGCTTTGTTGCAAGGATAGGTTAACTCGAAAAGCAGACTTCAAAGAGAAACTGTTGAACTCGAATTGATATGCAAACTAGATTGCATTACCTCAGGATTAAATAAGGACCTCGAATGGCTCGGCCATTACGTTAATTGAATCTATTTCCCTTAAGTTAACGATCCTCATTCACACCTGTGTGACCATCTTGTTTATCACTTCAAAGGTTTTTCTTCCCCTGCTGTTATGGTTCCTCTCAATTAATTAGCCTCTTAAGGTTGGTCTATGCACCTCCACCTTATCATGTTTCTCTGACTGTATAAATATCTGTCTACTGTATGTTTCATTCCATGCATCCGATGAAGTGGGTACTAACCCACGAAAGCTTATGCTGAAATAAATTTGTTAGTCTCTAAGGTGCTACAAGTTTTTCTTTCTTATTTTCATTTTGCTGACACAGACTAACACGGCTACTACACTGAAACCTGTGATTATCTAGTCTGCACTCCTGTATAAAACAAGAAATTCCATTGATTCATTCCTGTTTGACCTAGAGCACATCTTTTAGAAAAAGGGAACTCCTCCTCCCCCAACCCTTGGTACGCTGATCCAGTGGTTAGTTATCTTCACTTTTTGTCTGCTAAACTGAAGAGCTCATCATAAAAGGTTTGTACCATCCATGTCCATACTTATAGACTGATGAAGTCACCGCTTAATCTTCTCTTTGTTAAATTGAATACATTGAGCTCCTGAAGTCTATCACTAAAAGGCATGTTTTAATCATTCTCATGGCTCATCTCTAACCCCCTCTCCGATTTATCAGTCTCCTTGAATTGGTTTAACTTTAGAGGTATTTATATATAAAATAGTTACATAGTTCTCTGGTGGGATGTTAGAGGGGCAAGGACTAACTCACATATCTGTTACATTTTCTTAATTTTGGCAAAACAGAGACAAAAATCCCCAACCTGACGATCATGATTTCTTGCAGGCATGAATGAAGTACAAAGTCTGGATTCTGGAGCCTGACTCTAACCGGGTCAATACCCTGCTCTGTATAGCTGCTTAGGATAGTCCAGTTTATACCAGGGATTAATCCTATCCTCCTGCCTTGCACTTTTAGCATTCCCTTATTATTAGAAAAACATTTACAAATTCAGTGGATGCTGCAGGCACGCCAAATAAAGTCAATATCATAGGATTACTGCTATGCAATTGCACCAGTCATAAAAATAACATTGTTTAGCTAAAAAGCAAACACATCAAATCTGTGAACAAAAACACTGCACTGCATTTCACAGAATGCTACAGTGCCAAGAGATCAGAGTAGCATCCAGGTTCATAATACAAGAACATAAACTTCCATCTACTCCATACAAAACATTCTTACAGCACAGAGAAAACAGAGATGACAACTGAGAATCATTTACCTGAAAATATTCTTGAAGAAGAAGAGTCAATAAAGAGAGAAGAGCAAAAAGTCTGCTTTTTAAAATACTAAACATACCTCATAAATGTAGCTTGTTTTTAAAGTCCAATTTTACTTTGAAAATAGTCTATGTAAAAGGTAGCACTTTCTTACTCAGGCCTGCTACCTGAGAGTAGTCAGATTCCTATCTGTCAAAAATAAGGGGTAATAAATCGAAAAGAATGTCAGTCAGGTAAAACAAATACAGACCTGGCAGAGTGAACTGGATACTTTTGTGTCTTGTACATCATCAGTACAATTGCATAACTAAGAGTTTCAGGGTATGTCTACTCTGCAAAAAAAGACTTGCAGCAGTGAGTGTCAGAGCACAGGTCAACTGACTCAGGCTTACGCTCCAGGGCTAAAAAACCAGAAGTGTAGACATTCGGCCTCAGGCTGAAGCCTGGGTTCTGAAATCCGAGGGGAGTGCATCTCAGAACCTGAGCGTACACCTAAGCCCCATTTTCTACCTCAGATTTTTGGCCCTGTAGCCAAATTGACCTGGGTTTCACTGCTGTGGGTCTTTTTTTTTGCAGTGTAGACATATCCTCAATTGCAAAGCTACTTTACAAACCCATTATTTTCTCTGTTTTGCTCTCAGTTACACTTATGCAACCCCACTGAAAGTAATAGAGTTGCAGAACTGTATCTGAAGGCAATACTTGACCTGCAGAATCTTTATTACTGGTAATACATGAGTCTGATAGAAGACAGCTGAACTTCCAGATCCCAGCCGGAGTTTTCAGGTCTGGCAGATAGAAAAGCCATCTCTATTTGTGAAGTACTTGTGATTGGGAAATTATTGAGAAAAATAACCACTGAACACGACAACACTATTTTATAGTCAATTTTCAGATAGCCATGCACTTTAAGAATTAATCACATCCTGCTGCTTATTCCTTACTTGAAGTCAAAATGCTCCATTTTTGATATCACAATTGGTTGCTATAGAAATGATAATCAGGTCACAACAGGGAATTATGATTTAAGGTGAAGAATAAGGAACATGAGCAGATAAACCCTTAAGAAACAGAGAGCTATTTCTCTTGCTTCAGTCATAATAAGTGCAGAGAACAGAAATGAAATACACTATAGATATAAATAAATATACAGTACAAACAGCTTATTTTGAATTTGAAGAAATATGCAATTCTATCTGGAGGAGAATAAAAACACTTATATATTAATATGCAGTAACATCTTGCTCTTGAAGGCCCCAATCCTGCAAAGGCAGTACAAACTGTGAGTAGCCCTTTAAAGTTAATGGGACTACTCAAAGTGAGTGAAGTTAAGCATGTGCTTAAGTGTTTGTAAGATTCAGCCTAAATAATATGAGCTGCATAAAGCTAAATAAATAAAGCTGGATAAATGTCACTCCTCCTCATCCCTTCTCCCACAAAATAAAGAATGCAATGTGAATGTAACTTCTGATTAATTAAATATTGCATTCACTGCTTTTTAACCAGATATCATGAGGGAGTAGGAAGCTTGGAATATAGCAAAAGATTCTAATTTCCCAATAGGAAATAACAAGTAATACCTGGCTCTTTCATAGCGCTTTTCATTAGTAGATCTCAAAGGCTCAGATCAAAGGGAGTTAGGTGCCTAAATACCTTTGAGGGTCTGAATAAAAGTGCTAAACAAAGGAGATCAGTATCATTATCCCCATATTAAAAATGATGAGGCTGAGAAAGAGGGAGGTAGGGAGACTTCCCCAAGGTCACCGAGCAAACCAGTGGCACAACCAGGAAGAGAACCTATGTCTCCTGAATCCCATTCCAGCACTCTATTTGCTAGGCAACACTGCCTCCCTAAACAAATGAAAGCAAGATAACATATGCTAACACAGTGGTCCTCAAACTTTTCCATACCACAACCCCCATGTTACCAAAAAAAAAAAAAGTTCATGATATCTTTCAATTTACACAAAAAAGAAAGAGAGTGGTCATAACGGGACTTTGGTCACAACTTCCAGGTTGAAAACCCTTATGCTAAAAGATGATTAGAGGCATAGAACAGCTTCCATATGAGGACAGATTTAAAAGAGTGGGAAAAAGAGCTTAGAAAAGAGATGACTAAGGGAGTGGATATTATAGAAGTCTATAAAGTCATGAATGGTGTGGAGAAAGTGAATAGAAAAGTGTTATTTACCCCTTCACATACACAAGATCCAGGAGTCTCATTCTTGAAATTAATAGGCAGCAGGTTTAAAACAAACATAAGGAAGGACTTCTTCACAGTAACCTGTCTAACTTGTTCGTGGGGCATGTTGTGAAGGCCAAAAGTATAACTAGCTTCAAGAAAAGTATTAGATAAATTCATGAAGGGTAGGTCTATTAATAATGGCTATTAGGATTTCTTACCCATACCCTTTTGTTTTTTGTTAAGGAGTCCTTGAGAGCAGAGCTTCTTTAAAGAGGTGGGAGAAAGGGAAAAAAACAAACAAACCATCATTCCCTCTTCTCTCCAAAATCTTATTGTTTGGTTCCTTTTCTCTCCTTAAAGTTTTTTTCCTTGTGGTATGTGCGTATAAATGAATGCTATCTTTTCAACTCTTCTCCAGAGCAGAGAGGAAACAGACTTTCTTTTTATATATAATTAAAGGACTACCCTGGTTAATGGAGTTATTTCTACAATACAGCTGGAAGAAAAAACTGCCACAAAGATTCTTACCTGAAAAGGAAGCGTCAACAGCTGCTCATTCATTGGAGTTTGACTCCGCAAAAAAAAAAAAAAAAGAATGAACCTGAATTTACCAACTTTCAAATAATTGGTTGCTATTAGGCTTCAGCCAGCTCAACTATGTCTAATTTCAGGAAGTCACAGGTGCAGTGCTCTGTGATCACACAAAATGGGTGGTGTGGGTGCTTAACACCTCTGAAAATCAGACCACTTTTACTGGGTTTCAAAATATAGAGTTAAGAACTGAACTTCGAGGCACTCAAATTTGAACTTCATTTTGAAGAATGCCACTCACTGTTGTCCCAAGGTTATGTACATTCCACACAAATATGATATCTACTGACCTTTCATGTTGAAAATTATTTTAATAAAAACTCATGAAATTGAGGTTATCATTTTAGTTGTCCTGCATAAATAATTTGTTTGTATCTCTCGTTTGGGCCCTGTTACACTCTGAACCCCACATTTGGGCCTTGGCAGAAGTAGGATTCTGAACAAAGTTCACATTTCTTTACAGTACAGCAACATTATCTCTCCCTCATGGGTAATTGTGGATATTTTTAGTTTAATTTTGATTTTACTAAATATTTTCTTCTAAAAGGCTCTATTTATTTTAAAATACCATCAGTTAATGTATTGATCAAATGACAGATTGCAGAGGAGAAAATATCTGCATTGAATAATTGCTATTTGAGAATAATGTTGTGTGTGGAGTTGCATGGGAAGTTTATGCAACATGGATTAGTGGTATAATTATGGGTGGGGATAACCTTCCATTTGATGCTGATCTATGTCCATGCTTACTATGTACCTGTATATGTCCTATCCTGCATGCTTCTACATGTATGCTGACTCGTATGCCGGTGCAGAACCCTCTTAAAGCTAATGGAACTGTTCACAGGCACAGGAGCCTACCTAGAGCAGCAGCACGTAGTCAGTCACTGGGCAAAAATACCAACTTCCTCTGCATTACTCATGCGCTCTAGACCCTTGGTAATCCCTCTTACATCATTTATTTTAAAATATCCTCCCAAGTTCACTATACTAGTGTATTATAAAGATTTCCTGAGTGGGCTACCTTGCAGGGGCTAGGGGGTAGGGCAGAGGGACCCTCCCTCTGAACAGGAGGGGATGAGGGGATCTACTGGGACTTGCGGGGATGGGCCAGCCAGCTCCTGGCTAGAAAGAGGTGTCCTGGTAGTTCCTACTGTGATTCCTATGGCAGTTTCTGGACACCTTGTACTCAGTGCTGCCCCTCGGCAGCTGGTGCTCATGCCCCTATCCTTCCCCTGGGACTGGTGTCTCGATTGGGACCTGTGGTGGTCCTACCTGCTCCACAGCAGCCAACCTTATCTCATGTCCCACGGTGGCCCTCCTCCACGTGCCACATTAGTCTCCTTCCCTGCATGTGAATCATCGATCTGACCCATCCCACCCCCAACATTACCCCTGAGGGGGCGCTAGTCCCACCCCTGGTTCCACTGTCTCTGGGGATACCAATATTTCCTTTGTAGCTTCCTAAGATAACAATGGCAAGCAAACATGAAGCATACATTCAAGTTTCACTCATATTTTCATGCTCTCATTTGTGGCTAATATAAAGAGTTGCTTCACTGCTGTACTCATTTATTTATTTGTCAACCCAATTAGTTGTGCATATGTTATGGTGTAGTTTATTTTTAATACTAGATTTGCAACTGGTACTGGAAAATAAGACCTGTCAAAGCATGGATTCATTGAGAGAGGAAAATTCTCCTCTGAGTTAGTGAATAAAAGTGAAACATTTTAGCCACTATGCAGCTATCAGCAGTCAGAACTAGGATTGGTACTATGGCTCCATAAATACTCATTAAAAGAACTAACTACTGTAGATGGTTACAAGTACATTAGCTAGAGAGCCTCTTAGCACAATATAATAGATGTGTAGGATATGTGCAGACTACATCTGATGTTGTCTTCTTTTCCTCAAGGGAGTAATTAAAGTCTGTTTAAACTAAGCAAACAGATCTAGCGTAGGATTTTACCTGTATGGGGGATGGATTAAATCCTTAGGAACAGTATAATTAACAAGGTGTGAAAGTCACAGGAAAAGCCCAGATTTGGGTTTCTTGCCTGGTTTAAAATGATAATCATTATCTATAATCATGGTAGATATCCCAGAAAAACAAGTCTAACAAATAGGGACCTAACTAGACATTGTCTTAAATTACAGGAATCATCTCCTTTCTTTCTCTTCCTCCATTACATTTGGTACTACAGATTAGCTATATTGCGTTGTCTAGCATGCAAAATGGAGTGGAACATCAAAAGATGAGTCAGACAGTCATGCTAATATTCTCTAGCATTAATTCTTAAGAAATGTTCTATACATAACCACTGCAACAACCATAATACATGTGTGCATTTCCACTGGAGCACAGATCAGGCTATTTCCTGGGGATCAATGATCGAATGGGGTTAATAGCCCTTGGCTGCACATGAGGCTAACTCCTTCTAGAAGGTCATAAATTGCAAGAAAATGTCCTGCTTCTTGATTGCTATTACTTAACTAGTAATGTGTGTTTTGGTCACTTCAGATCCATGGCCTGTGTCACGCTTTCATAAATCTCCTCTAGTGCACTACTGTTCCAGTCAATGGTGTGCTATTAATTAGCAAAGCTATGCCAGTACTATTCTCTTCAAATCTTCCCTTTGTAAATTCATTCTAGTCTTCAGAAAGCGCCTGGAAAAATCAATGTAATGTACCACATTATAAAATATCCAATGCAGTTGTAAACTATATAAAGAGGTGAGTTAGGAGAAGGAACTTAGGAGATGCACAAGACAGAGAATGGGTGATTCTATAGTCTGCTGGTTAGGGCAGCCACCTGAGAGGTGGGAGACCAGGGTGCACAGTTGCCAAGTTTCACACAGTAAATAAGCACACCGACTTTCACACTAAGCCAAAAATCAAGCTAATCCCATTTCAAAACAAGGCCAAAACAACCCTAAGAACCCCAACACTCTATGTGACTAGATCCCCCTTGGTGTGCAATCTGGGACTGTGGTGGGCCCGCTGTGCACCCCTGACTCTCTTCCCCCGTGCCCCTCCTTGCCCCTTGCCTCTGCTTGCTGTGGGCTGATCAAAAGAAGCAACAAGCTACAAGCCAAAAACTAGCCAACAAGCAACTCACAAGCCGATTAAGCCAAAAACAAGCCCAATTTCTGTGTTTTTTCCGCGAGTTTGGCATGTCTGCCAGGGTCACGTCCTTTTGCTCCAATGACTGATTATCCAAAATGAAACAGCTTCAACAGGAGAGATTAAGAAGGCAACATCCCATATCTTAGGGCATCTACATGATAGGGGGAAGACCCCTGTACAACGTCTTTCTCCCCAGCAGGCAAAGAAAAGAATTGAACCTTGGTCTCTCATATACCAGGTGAGTATTCTAACCACTAGGCTGATGACTATAGGGGAACTAATATCTCCACCTCTTCCAGCTGGATTCTGAATGGGGCCTGATTCTGTGGGTGTCCTCAGAGCCACCTACTGGATTGGGAACTGCAGGTAACATAGGTATTCTCATCCCCTCCCACACCCCACCCCACGATCTCATGGATAATGCTGGGTCTTAGGTGTCCAGACACCTAGAGTGTGCCAGAAGTTTGCATTCACAGAGGCAGAAATTTAGGTACCTAGGGAATGTTTATAGCAGACATTTAGGTTACAAGTTTAGGCTCCTACAGGGTTAGGGAGATACTGAGAGGGGGTTTTGTGGATGTGTGATGCCCAAAACTGGGCTTGTGGTGCCTAAATCCCTTTGAAAATCTGGGCCTTATTGGCTTTGTAAGGCAATGTAATAATACTGTCAATACTTGGGCCTATTTTTCAACAGCTCTCATAGATTATTTTATTTATCACGCCTGCATTCTGACCCTAATCACTTCTATTACTGAAAGAATTGGCACCTTGATTTAGCTGTACCGGATTATCCCAATGAAATTTAAGGCTCTTCCATTTTTCTAAATTTACTTTCAGCAAAAGCTTGCATGTACTGCCTGATCTTCAACTGGCATAGATGAGGGCAATTCATTTGATTTTAACCAGTTACAGATCTGTACCATAATATCACTTGAAGATCCTTCAGAAGTATGGGAAACATTCTCTATACTTTCTACATGAGAAATGTCAGTTTCGAATGAAGATTTATTTTATTTTATTTTTTTAAAAAACGTCTTTTCATTAGACCATCAGAGTGCTCTGTGTCCGGAGATCATCCAAATTTCCATCATAAATCCTTAAAGAAAAATCTTATATGTTGTAACCAATAAAACCACTAGGGGAACAGAAAATATTTCAAAATGTCACTAATTTAATAGAGAACAATGTCCTGCTACAGAACACTATAGGGAAGTTTAAAAATTCTATAGAAAGATCAACATTTTCTATTAAATTGTAGAGGGCTTCTCTATGGCAGGTATTTCCGCATGTGTAATCTATAAACCATTAAAGTTCTCAACCTAAACTTTTGCATTTTAAACCAGCACGTGTAAGACTAAGCTTCACACACTTCAATTTGCCTTTCATTTTGAACTACAAATTGAACCTTTTATATTATTGTTCTGTAGGCTTCTATTAGTTTAGATTGGCTGCCATGGAAACTGGAGTGTGTATTTTTTTTAACCTAAGTCATTTGTCTCTTTCCTCATTTCTTTAGAACAAAATTCAGTGATGGCCTAAACAAGTAAAGACAACATATTGTTCGTTATTACTGTTTAGTCTAGAATTTTAGGAGTGTGGAGCATATTTAGCATTCACAAAAGGCAACAGATATGCACTGACGTCCTCTATTTATACTGAGAACATGGTGGTTATATGTTACAAATTTTACACTACCGGCACAGCAGTTTAGGAGCACAACTAGAGTCAGCATAATTGATGGAAGAATTCATTTTCTCTCTCCTTGGAAAATGTGGGAGTTCAAGGTGGTGAAGATAGGATGTTCATCAAAGTAGTTAAAAATGAGTGTATTGATTGGGGATACTTTGAATTCTACCCCTGAAACTACTAAATGTCAGATATTTGGACCTTTAGGGTCTTGATTATTAAAAAAATAAGTATATACACTTATGTGCCCATTTTGCACATGCAATTGTGTTCCTAATTTATATTTCCATATGATTGCACAACTAAGTGGATAATTTGTATGCAGAAATATTCAGGAAAATACATAACTGGCCATTTTCACACAGCATCAGCTGATTTTTGTGAGCAATCATGGTAACTGAGTGGGTAAATTAGAGCTTTGTTTCTTGTAGCCTCTATACCTATTCCCAGCTACATAATGTACAAAACCACTGCTCCACTGTCCAAAGGAGAATAACTTGTAGGCCATGAACCAGGATATGCTTTCATTCTGTGAAGGTCATGTCACCATTATGATATGTATCCTGTTTTGAACTTACAGTACAAAATCTTTTCAAGTATTCTCCCTCATCAGTGTCCATGGTAGCAATCTTATTTCCAGGGGGATAAAAGGATAACATCTAGGTTACTGGGATGCAGGTCCTTTGCTATTCACCTAGATGTTAGTATGTAGGTCTGTTTGTTAGCCTGGGATAGAATTTTGGGTTTGACTTTTTGATACTTTTATACTAATATATGTACACAAGGGACAAAGACACTGTGATGTTGCTTCTACCTAGTCAGCTGGATTTGTTAGTACAGTGGGAACAGATAAGAGCAGTTAGAGTGTTACTGGAGAGCACACTTTAAGATTGCCTCAACCCCTATCTCAAGGCAAAAATCAAGCAAACAGTTTGGAGGGGCAAAGGGACTTCGGGGGAGGTATAAAACACTAAAAGCCCAAAGAAATGCTGACCAGAGCACAATCTCACTCCTTACCCGTCCCATGCAGTACAAAAGGGGTGGAAGGAAGACCCCAGACCCAAAATGTAACATGATGCAAAGTTGTAAGGGGTGGGATGGTGGGCGTGTATTTTTAAGGTATATTTGGGCCTGTTAAGGAGGAGGAGGTGGGAATAGGGGGAATGGGAAATGGAGACATAGTCAAGGCTCTGCAGCATCAGAGCTGGGAAGGGGGATATGGGGTAAATGCTCTGCGGTGTCAGAGCTGAGAACGGAACACTGGGAAACAGACTTTGCCGGCATGTAGAGCTATGGACGTTTGCTTGGAACTAACTCCAATAAACATTGCATTGTCTACACTTTGAACTTCTGGTCTTTTGCTGCTTGCTGTCTGTGTGACAAGAACCAGGGAATTGGGAGGGTGAAGGGAAAGCCCTCTAACACTAGATAAAAATCAAAGATGGCAAGAGGGAAAGATTTCCAGACTGAGGACAACATTGATGTCAATAATCATCACCAGCCCATCAGGATATTCAATCAGAAGTGAGGTGGCGTCATACATTGTGCTTTATATATGTGCCGAGATGACAGGACCATGCATGAGCTTCCATACTTCTTAGTACCCCACAAGAAGAGTGAGAAAAAGAGGGAGCAGAGTTAGCAAGGCAAGAGGGGAAGCAGTATTTCGAGGGCTAGGAGAAGACTTGCAGGAGGAAGCAGTCATCGGGTGGAGCTCTTAAGCCCATCTGGAGCTGCTTTTCCCTGGCTAGAACACATCCCCATCTTTGCATGGCAGAAAAATATTTCAGAAGCTAGTAGGCGCAAACTTGAACTCACTACTCTCCTAATCCCACTAGCACATGAACTTTCCAAGGTACACTCCAGTTGTCTCAACCAGGCGTTAGTTTGTGAAGCAAAGCTTTGATTGAAGTCACAGCCAATGCTATGAAGAAAAGTTGTATTTGGGCTGGTTGAGAAGGGACAGGGAGGGTGATGGGGATGGGATGGTTTGTCCACTATAGAAATATCAAAAAATTCCATGCAGTCGACTGCTTAAATGTGAATAATACACATTAGTAGGGCTGATTAAAAAATGGTAAGCAATTTCCAGGAAAGTTTTTGAATGAAGCAAAACATCCTCTTTTCCACAAATATATATATATGAAAATGGTTGATTTTTCATCAAAATGAGAAATATCACTTTTCATTTCAAATGGAATCATTTTTGTTCAATGGAGTTCTTACCTTATTTTCCTAATGGGGAAAAAAAAGGAGAGAAAGGGTGATCCCTCCAGCCCTCATCCTCCAAATTCTTATAATTGGAATGAAAACACAAAATGTTTGTTTTGTTTCATTTTGACAAAACAAAAAACCACGAATAGCTATTTTTCACTGATAAGACTTTGATCAAAAAATTTCAACCATCTCTACAAATTAGTTTTTAATTTTGATGTCTAGGTGCCTTTCTGTAATTGTTTCACTAAAATTGAAGGTTATAGAATTACTTTGTAACTAATTAACACTAGTTTCCCAGTTTACAGCAGTTTATAGTTTCCATGGTGCGTTGGTGTATAAAGCTCTTGCAAACACTTATGCAACTATGCATGTCCTTAAAGTTAAGCACATGCGGGTGTGTTTTCAGGATCAGGACCTTATTGTAGAGCTCTGCAGAATAATTTGGTTTTATTCTGCTTCCTAAGGCCTTGAATAAATGGCAGACCATCACTCGGTGGGTGAAATCTTGGTTTCATCGAAGTCAACGGCAAAATTCTTATTGACTTCAACAGTCATGAGTTCACCATATTGGTATGGAATGTGTTATTTATCAGAGCTGTGTAGTTTCTCATTTATTTTACAATATGTATTTACTTTTAAATTATCGTGTTAACAAGAGACCTTTAAATGCTGACACAAAGTATAGGTTGATTTCTGCCTTTGCCCAAAAGAAAAAAAAGTCTCTACTTATATGAGTCAGAATTTTGCACTAGAAAATGTCTTAGTATTATAGTGAGTTTTCCAATGAATTCTTGCATTTGGTTTGGAAAAATACATTTTAGCTAAGCAGAAAAAACCCTTTAAAAAAGAGAAACAATATGACAACCTGGGCACAATTAAAATGACAAATGTGAAATTATACATAAGTACTCTGGATATACTAGTAGGCTATATGTATTATCTACCAAGGCTTTCATGTTGGAAGCATGCATCAGTAAGAAACATTTTAAATTAAAAGGATGCAAAGTGGTCACAATGCAAATAGAGACATTGAAAAGATGATGAGGCTATTGAAAATTGTTTAAGTGCTGCATTTTAAGATGGCATAATGTATGAAAAATCATTATGCAATTATGAGAGTTGAGCAAGATTGAATCTAATGTTCAATACAGTTACTGTTATTCCTCATTTTTTGCTTGAAGCTACGAAAATGACAATTCTCAGTTCTTCAGATAAATTAATTTGATAATCAAACAAACTTTTTGGATATCCCCCCCGCCCCACAGTACCTACGGCAAACAGTTACTTTCAGTTCAGCTCCATCACAGTGACATCAATGGGGTCACATCAGTTTTCAACACTAAGAAACATTTAAACTAGGGCTGTCGATTAATCACAGCTAACTCGCACAATTTACTCAAAAAATTAATAGTGATTAAAAAATTAATCACAATTAATCACAGTTTTAATCACATTTACAAATGTAGAAAAACATCCAAAAATATTTAATAAATTTCAATTGATATTCTATTGTTTAACAAATATATTGATTTCAATTACAACAGAAAATACAAAGTGTACATGGCTCACGTATATTATTATTTTTAATACAAATATTTGAATTGTAAAAATGATAAACAAAAGAAACAGTATTTTTCAATTCACCTCGTACAAGTACTGTACTGCAATCTCTTTATCATGAAAGTGCAACTTATAAATGTAGATTTTTTTGTTACATAACTGCACTCAAAAACAAAATGCAAAACTTCAGTGCCTAGAAGTCAACTCACCCCTACTTCTCATTCAGCCAATCGCTAAGACAAACACGTTTGTTTACATTTACGAGAGATAATGCTGCCCACTTCTTATTTACAATGTCACCAGAACGTGAGAACCGGCGTTCGCATGGGACTTTTGTAGGCGGCATTACAATGTATTTATGTGCCAGATGGCATACGGATGTTTACCATATCTGGCATGTAAATACCTTGTAATGCAAGCTATAAAAATCCCATGCGAATGCCTGTTCTCACTTTCTGGTGACATTGTAAATAAGAAACGGGCAGCATTATCTCTCACAAATGTAAACAAACTTGTTTGTCTGAGCGATTGGCTGAATGAGAAGTAGGACTGAGTGGACTTGTAGGCTCTAAAGTTTTACATTGTTGTGTTTTTGAGTGCAGTTATGTAACAAAAAAATCTACATTTGCAAGTTGCACTTTCATGATAAAGAGATTGCAGTACAGTACTTGTATTAGGTGAATTAAAAAATAGAATTCTTTTGGTTTTTTATAGTGCGAATATTTGTAATAAAAAATAAATATAAAATACAGCACTGTACACTTTGTATTCTGTGTTGTCATTGAAATCAATATATTTGAAAATGTAGAAAACCTCCAAAAATATTTAACTAAATAGTATTCTATTATTGTTTATCATCGTGATTAATCACGATTATTTTTTTAAATCACGCGATTAATCACAATTAATATTTGTAGTCGCTTGACAGCCCTAATTCAAACCATTTTGTGATCGTGTTTGCAGGATTGTTATTCTGTCACTATTCCATATATGTAGATAATACTGTATCTGCTTATGTGATGTTTGCCTATAGAAGTGTCCTGAAGAATCTTAGTAATGTGAAGAATTGCAAATGAAATATTCTTGTATTATAAAGAGCTTTTAATTAACAAAATCCTGGAGAATTTCTGCTAAAGGCTATCAGTGTGATAATGTTGTGTGAGTAGTTTGTATTACACCATTCTCATAAACCAAGGCAAATTTTCAATAGAGAAAATATTTTTCTCACAACACAAAAGGCACGCATATCTTCTCCTTGCTGCATTTGCTTTTAGAAGCCATCATATTATACATTACATTTTAGTAAAAGTAATGTTATTAGGCTGCATTTTTGTGCTGTGTGTCTGAAAGGCTTCCTCTCGTTTTGTGCTACACCATGGCATTGAGCATCAGGTAAGACTTTTGAGCTGAAAGTCCCCAGATTTGTAGGTTTGACCTAGTGGCAGGCTCTTCTCAGTGGGAAGCCAACTCAGGCAATTTAATCTTAAAAGAGCTCAAATGTGTTGACCTTCAGTTCACGCTGTAGAGCCTATTTACAGAGCTTTTAACGAGCAGTAGGGGTGAATTGGTAGCGTCTTAGGTTTTGGGGAGTGGTTTACAAGACATTATGTTAGCTTAGGTTCATTTTGTATAAAGTGCTTTCATTACATGTACTCAAGCTTTTTGGAAGGCACGCTATATAAACCAGAAAAAAAACCAAGCAAATATGCTACCATAGATTTTAAATTAAAAGTAGGTTTCTTCAATAGTTAGTTTATTGAAGTACCTCCCTTTCTGCCCAGTGTTTTCCCAGAACTAATTCTTTGGCTTTAAATACTCCACACTTAAGGTTTCTCCAAATATGTAGAATATAAGCACTGATGAACCAAGGCATTCATCCCCTTGACGCTAATATTTTGTATAAGAAACATTTGTAATACTAGAAATCAGGTGATGAGGGTTTGAATCCCATCCCTGACATACCTTTGCTTTATGGCTTTGGACAAGTCAACTTAATCATTCTGTATTGTAGGGCTTGTCTTCACTATGCAGCTAAATCGGCATTGCTACATTTGATGCAGTGGCATTGATTTAACAGCTCTAGTGAAGACACACTCAGTCAATGGGAGAGTGCTCTCCCATCGATTTCTGTACTCCACTTCAGCGAGAGGCGGAAGCAATGTCAGCGGGAGAGCTTCTCTCATCAACATAGCATAGTGTGGACCTTGCGGTAAGTAGATCTAAGCTACGCCAACTTGAGTTATGCTAAAATGTAACTCAAATTGCATAGCTTAGATCAACTGGCAGCTTTAGTGTAGACCAGGCCTTAGTCTTCCCATCTGTAAAATAGGGAATTAAGAATTCTGAATCCTTGAAAGATGTCAAAGATTGGAATTGGCACAAAATGGAATTGTCAGCCTTTAGCCAGATCTAGTTTTAATTTGAAGAGCAAAAAAACATTTTGGGTGTGTGTGGTTTTTTTCCGGAAGAGGTGTTTAAAGTCTAAAAGTCTTTGTGTAGCAAGAGAGCCTCTGTCTCTGAGCCCTGAACCTGGATCCAAAAAGCCTTTTTCAAAAACAATCTACATTGGCAATGAAACATTTCCACAAAACATTTTAGCATTGATGAAAATGCATATTTTGATGAAATTTCATCTAGTTGAAAGTGTTCCAACTGGTTTTAACTAAAACCTGAAAACTTTCTCCCCAAACTGATTTTTTGGGGCAAAATTTTCTTTTTTTTTTTGAAAAACCATTTTCACTCTGAGAATTGGGGCTGAGACCACCCAGTGCTGTTAAGTAGCAGACACAATAAAGAGTGATAAGCTCACTGCTTTACCTGGTCTATAATGCTAGTACTGTACTAACATAGCTCTCTGTTAGTGAACCATGTCCATTAAAGTACAATCAAAATAAAAATTGTTTCACAATAAAATAAATTGTTTTGATCGAGAACTTCACTAATAGGTCAAAATTCTACCTCATCGGAACCAATGGGAGTTTTACCATTGATTTCAATGAGTCCAGAAGTTCACCCACACTATTTATATTAACCCATTTAAGCTGATTTGCACATTAAAATTGGAGATGCATGTGCAACCCAAGCCCCTTACAAGACAAAGGGTTCTATTCTTCCTGGGAGTCTGATACGTAGCTCCTATAATCCCATTACAATTTATGGACACATGCATCTTGATCTCACTTGTTTCAGTTTCTAGAAACTTGAAGAACAATGACACTCAGTTTCAACGTAGCGGGAGTCACAACTTTCACAGTGTCTCTATATCGGGTCTGCATGCTTGCTGTTATCTTTAGACATTTCTCTTTCTGGCTTAATTTAAATGAGCTTTTATAACACAGATCATTAATCATTTCATAATAAGTACAAATAATTAAAGAAAAATCTCCCTTATCACAAGTCCTCCTCTCAGTGGTAGAGCATTATGGAGCCTTTTGAGTGCTGTACATTGAGCAGAAAGATCGCATCTAAAACTGACATTAGCTAAATGTGCTCAAATCTTTTATTAGGCTCAAGTGACAGCACACATCAATTTATGTAAGGTCTCTTTTTTCCCCTATCACCTATTTGTTTAAGTAGAAGAGCATAGGATTTAACGAGCACCAGAATTCCCAGTAACTCAGCATCCAGTCAAATACATATGTTCCTCTACCGGGATAGGACTGAAGTAATAATTATTCTGAAAATTATGGGCTAAATTGTGACTTTGACACAAGCCCCCTGTACAGGGGAGTGCATTGTTATACTACCTCAGAGACAGCTCAGTGAGTTACAATCTGCCTCCCAATTTCTTGCTGCTCTAAGTGACATGGGTTAGAATATACCCTGCACTAGCTCTATTCCTGGAATAACATATCACACAGCTGCATTGCCCAGTTCATTGGGGTTTAGATCCAAGACTCTGCCCCCTTCCCATTTCTACCTATAGACTTGCTTTGGAGAGGGAGCAGTGGTTCTGAAGAAGCTTTTTCCCCACCTCCTTGTATTACTTTCCACCCAACGTATGACCCCCTGTGTGAGCATAAAGTGTGACCCACCATCAGGCCTATACTTATCACAGTAAGTTAAGTGCAAAAGTAATTGAATTATCAGCATCTACCTCCATGTTTCCAGGTATCAACATTTTTGTAGTGGTCCTCACAAAACCACCTCCCCAACTTACAAGCATGTGAAGGCATAGAGGTTCCTGTGTGAGTATTGTTTCTGTCACCCGACTGAGCAACTGAAACTTCCAAGCAGGATAATTAAGTAATAAATGATTAGCAACAACAACTACTCCTGTTTCTGCAGGACTACTGATGTTGACAAACAAATATAGGTTTTTGTCTGAAGAACAGACAATCATTCAAACAGATACATCTTGAAATACATTTTCATAATTAATAAATAAGAGGTATGAACATAGTCAAACCAATCAGCTATTTAGAACATGAATGAATGTGTGGAGCATTGTTTTAGCAGTACTAAGTAGGGTACAAGCTACAGAAGTACTTAGGCACATAAGTCCTGTTTTTAGGCACCTAGGTCCCATTTGTAGATGCCACTGGAATCCACAAAACTCCTGATTAGTTGTCTTTTAACCGTGTGGGTACCTAAACTTGGCAACTAAGTTTTTGCCACTAGGCATGTGCACAGTAGCCTTACTATAGGCACCTATTTCCTGCCTGAGCCCCAGAGTGATTCAAAAACTGGGGAAGATAGGCATCTGGTCACTTAAATTATTATCTTGTGGGCATGCTCAAAGCTTCCTAATGGATTGTGCCCTTCAGGGGAGTTCACACAAAACAGTGCGGGTAGGCGGGGGGTGAGAAGAAGGCTCTCCATGATAACCTTAGCTTAGTGGGTAGGGTATTCACCCAGGATGTGGGGAGATTCCTGGTTCAAGTTGAACAGGGATCGGACATCTGTCTGGTGAGAGCCCTAAATACCAACCTGCTTTTTGAAATTAGGTAATCTTAGAGCACGCCTACCAGATCAGGTCTCAAATGTGACTTAGGTGGCCGAACACCTGTCTTCCTTCACTAAGCTGAGATAGGCACCTCCCTGCAGCCTGGGGAGGTGCCTATCTCTGATCACACACCCTCTGATCAGCATCTCCCATTGGCTAGCTTGGGTGGCTTCCCGGCTAGTGTGTTGGCTTTGTGGATCACATTCTCAGTCGCCTATCCCTTGAATAGAAAGCTTAGGTGCCTAATTGAGGCTTTGTGGATTCCACTTTTGTTCCCATGATTTTCTAGGTGCCTTTAGGCATTGCAAAGCTCAGCATCACATTGCCTAAGTCAGGGATTGGCAATCTTTAACACGCAGCCCATCAGGGAAATCCGCTGGCAGGCCGAGATGGTTTGTTTACCTGCAGCGTCCATAGGTTTGGCCGATTGCAACTCCCACTGGCTGCAGTTTGCCGTTCCAGGCCAATGGGGGCTGCAGGAAGCGGCAGCCAGAACATCCCTCGGCCTGCGTCATTTCCCGCAGCCCCCATTGGCCTGGAATGGTAAACTGCGGCCAGTGGGAGCTGCAATCGGCCAAACCTGTGGACGCTGCAGGTAAACAAACCATTCCGGCCCACCAGCGGATTTCCCTGATGGGCCACATGCCAAAGGTTGCCGATCCCTGACCTAAGTCCCTTTGTGAATCTGGAACCCAGTCTTGCACTGGCATACTGAGCATTCCACTTCTTAATTGCCAGTGGAAATCCATCCCAGGCTAGTAATAAGTTATGTAACCAAAAGTTATTGCCAGGAGTCTGATGGCTATTCTGTAGACTCTATGAATTGGACTGATGATCTCAGTCCATTTCCTGCTGGATTGGTGACTACAACACAAAACCATCATCACAATTGACACTAATTGGCACCCTTATTTGTAGTCTCAGCAAAGAGACCAGGACTGAACAGACTTGGAGACAGAATCATCCTATCAGGCTCCTCCAGGACAGGTTTGCAAGATACAGTTGCCTGGGGAAGCTTGTTTGACATTGGATATCCTGTAGTTCTTCTCTGGATAAACAACTTTAGTCTCCATGTAAAAAAATATCTGGGCTAGGATTTAATAAAGTACTAAGGGAATTAGGCACCAAATTTCCATTTAAAAATCCTTTTTGCAAATCCCACCCTATTACCTTTAACAAACATGAAAAATTCACTTAAAAGAAGCAGCAGGAGCAAGTGTTGCATAAATTATTCGAATGTAATATAAGGCATAATTAGTTCCAATAGGTTATATTTATTCCTAAATGTTTAAGATGGATGCCATTCTTTTTTAGGAAAAAGTTTTCCAGGCTGCTGAGCTTGCTGGAATCAGTACATGTACAACTACTGAGAAAAGAACACCTCTAATAAAAGGCATGGACTATACACCTTGTACCTTTACTATGCGGGTCAAAATATTAGGTCTTGTAATAGTCAATCAGTGCTGATTTCATTAACATTTTTTTTTAAACAGAATGCAGACCAAAGCCCATAGAGCACTGGCAAAAGTTGAGATACAGCTAAAATTGAGCTGGGAATAAAACCTTTTTTTTTTCTAAATAGTGATTAGAGTGGAAGATTAGCTACTCTGGGATTTTTCAGTCCGCAGTAACAGATGGCTAAGTTAGTGATGAGCCACTGAGGGGGCTGAAGAGTTGATTAGCAAGACTGACTGAATTCATGCATCCAGAAATTGGCAGAATGCCTGGTAAAAGCAGTGACCCATCACTTAACTGAGTCTTTAAAATATTAAGTGGACAATTCTCTCCTGAAGAAAATGTATTCTTTTAAAAAAGTTTTGACATGGAACCAATTGTGCGATACTCATTTCTGTTTACTTTGGGTATTTTTTTCCTTTCTCCCCACATCATCTTAGCGTGTGCTTTAATATTCAGAAAGGATTGAGTTTGATTTCATTAGACCTACTCTCCCCCTTTTTTTTTCCAAACAACAGCTTAGCTTCAGTTTCTGTGACATGAGGTTGCCTTAATCATCTGAAGAGAAGGCAACTGGCATTGTTTGTTTTCAATATTGATCTCAATGAAGCAATTGACAATGTGTATATTTTTGGATAGGCCTGGCCTCAGCTAAGAGCTAAAAAGACCAAAATAACTGCAGTCTCTTATTCCAGAATGAAAGAAGGCTTAGACCATTGGGGTGCTGACTTCAAAGATCTCTTACTCATTTAGGGTGAAATTCCACCATCTTTTCTCAATTGAATACTAATTTAGACACATAGATTAATTTCATTTAGTAAAGTACTACCAAGTATGATAGCAGCAGAATCTGGTCTTTGGAAAACATTATTACGGTCTTCACTGAGGAAAATTTGGTAGTACCATGGGAAAAGACTGAGCCAAACCTTCAGGGTGTGTAAAATGCTGTTGCTCAGTTCACTTAATAGCTTTGCTCCCTTTCTAATGAACCATGCAAATGAATAGCAAACTATCAAAGGTTAAATAATAACAATAATGTGGGATTTTATTATTTTGCCATTGGAATGTTTTCATTTCAGTGAGAGCAAGATTAGGCCTATGGCAGTGATTCCCAAACTTTTGCATAATGCAGAGCTACTAGAGCTGTGTGAAAAAGAAATACTTGCAATGAGAGAAAGATCATAGTTTCACTGAAGTTGCAAAAAGCTGAGCATTTTATCTATAGTTATTTTCATGTATAGATTCCTTGCAGTGCAAGTGGGGTAATGTGATTTAACCAAGCAGCAGGTCTATTAAGCAACACATTCCCTGATCCCTAAACTCCAAGGTCCTATTTGAATCTTTCCTTGATGACCCCTTAAGCTATTACCCCTCCAATAGCCTAACCAATACCTCCTGGAATTCTGATAACCTGGTATCCTCCTGCAAGGTTTACGGTTCTATAAATAGGGCCCTACCAAATTCACAGCCTTGAAAAACACATCACGGACCATGAAATCTGGTCTCCCCCTGTGAAATCTGGTCTTCTGTGTGCTTTTACCTTCTCCCCCTGTGAAATCTGTATAGCAGACCAGCGTTTCTCAAACTGGGGGTCCTGACCCAAAAGGGGAGATTCAGGGGGGTCACAAGGTTATTTTAAGGGGGTTGTGGTATTGTCACCCTTACTTCTGCACTGCCTTCAGATCTGGCCAGCCGAAGAGTGGCATCTGTTAGCCACTCTGAAGGCAGCTAACTCTGAAGCCACTCTGAAGCCAGCTCTGAAGGCAGCACCATCTTCAGCAGCAGCGCATAAGTAAGGGTAGCAGCACTGCTGCCCCCTCCCCACAATAACCTTGCGACCCCGCCCCCCATAACTCCTTTTTGGTTCAGGACCCCTACAATTACCACACCATGACATTTTAGATTTAAATAGCTGAAATCGTGAAATTTTTTTGAAATCCTACGACTGTGAAATTCACCAAAATGGACCATGAATTTGGTAGAGCCCTATCTATAAATGAACCAAAATAACATATGATGCTAACCCATAGTGTACCAAGACAACACAGATTGTAATATCAAGCTCTGAAATAGGTCAGATTTTGAGATAGTTCACCTCTGCCCTCTGTTGGCATTAAATAAATTCCTCAACCCCTCCAACGTAGGAGTCACCTGTTCATGGTTCTAGTTGCTTTGCATTCAGAATAAATTAATCAATAACCAAGGTTCCAAAGGTCTACCTGATCCCTAATGGGCCATTCATTCACTCCCAGCACCGAGTCTCAAGTTCTACCCACTTCATACTCTGAGTGACTTCAAACACAACTAATTCAACAACTGTCCAACATTCAAATCCTCCATTTATTGATTTTCCTTAATAATAAGTTGAGGCCTTGTCTATACTAGAAAAGTTTTGCTGGCTTAGTATTGCTATACCAGTAAACCCTCCAAGTGTAGATGTAGCATATGCTGGCATAAAAGTGCTTCTGTCAGCATAGTTTACACCTCCTCCCCAAGAGGAATAAGCTATGACAGCAAAACACTTCTATGCCAATATAACTGTGTATTCACTAGGATTTATACTGGCATAGCTATGTCAGTAAACAAAACAAAGGCCTTGGCTACACTTGCAAGTTAGAGCTCATTAAATCAGCCCCAAGCACCCTAACCCCTGAGGTGTCCACATTGGCAAGGCACTGAGAGCGCCTGGACTCCACAGTTGGAGCGCCCCTGGCAATCCACCTCCACAACAAGCATAGAGCTTGTTGCGCCCTGGCTGAAATGCCGGGGTGTCAGTGTGGACGACATGTTGCATTACTGCGCTGTGATTGGCCTCCAGAAACGTCCCATAATCTCTTGAAGTAAAGTGGCCACTCTCGTCATTGTTTTAAACTCGGCTGCAGGCATGCAGATATTCTCTTTCAAAGCTCCGTTTCTGACAGCCGGTGTGCTTTTCTTGTCCGGGACACAAAGCAAACTATTACTGTGGAATGCTCCTGCTGCAGAGGCAGGAATTTGTGCGTGTGTATGTGTGTGTGTGTGTGAGAGAGAGAGAGGCGGGGGGTGAGGGCTGATGCCGGGGTTTCCCCCTTCCCCCTGCCACTGTCTGAACTTACAAGACAGCATGCTGACACACTCTCTGCCCCCCAAAACACACTGTCTCTCGACACACAACACACTCCCTGTCACACTCCACCCCCACCTCCATTTGAAAAGCATGCTGCAGCCACTTGCACACTGGGATAGCTACTACAGTGCACTGCTCTCTGTGACATTGCAAGAGCTGCTAATGTAGCCACGCCACTGCACTTGCAGCTGACAGTGTGAACACATGGCAGCGCTTTCCCTGCTGCTGTCTCCGAGGGCTAGTTTAACTCCTGGAGCTCTACATCTGCAAGTGTAGCCATAGCCAAAAAAACCCACCACACCTCTAACCAAAATAGCTATGTTGGTATAAGTTTAAAGTTTAGACCAGGACTGAGTCTGGCCATGACCGAGGAGGCATCTGACTGTCAAGTGCAAAATACTCATCCGAAGGATATCACCCTGGGTATGAAATCGAAGATGGCCAGGCTTGTAGCTCATGCAAATTAAACTTGGATTCCCCATCCCTACTAGCATACAATTCTGCCAGTTTATTAGCAGTGAGTAGAAATAGCTGCCTCTCTAACTCAGTTTCCAGACAAGCCAGGCAAGTGTGATGAGGGCTTTCTGTTTTCCTTTTGCTGGGAGTACTCCTAATTTACCAGCCTACTTGAAGTCAGGCCAACAGGCTTGTATCCTCTCCTGAATCAACCCCTTCTGCAAATAATGTATCCATTTGGCCCATCACCCGTTACTCACCAATCTGGTCTGTGTGCCACTATCCACTCTGACACCGTGCTGAACCTTTAGAAGCTGAGCATGGTCATGAGAACTAATGGGCTTGGCATGTCAAAATAACTAGAGCAGGGATTGGCAATCTTTCAGAAGGGGTGTGCTGAGTCTTCATTTATTCACTCTAATTTAAGCTTTTGCGTGCCAGTAATACATTTTAATGTTTTTAGAAGGTCTCTTTCTATAAGTCTTTAATATATAACTAAACTATTGATGTATGTAAAGTAAATAAGGTTTTTAAAATGTTTAAGAAGCTTCATTTAAAATTAAGTTAAAATGCAGAGCCCCCCAGACCGGTGGCCAGTCCTAAGATACATCAGGCGAGGTCTTTCCATTAGAGATAGGGAACTGTTAGCACCATTGTACAAGGCACTGGTGAGACCTCATCTGGAATACTCTGTGCAATTCTGGTCTCCCATGTTTAAGAAAGAAGAATTCAATCTGAAACAGGTGCAGAGAGGGGCTACTAGAATGAGCTGAGGAACAGAAAAGCTACCTTATGAGAGGACACTCAGAGCTTGGCTTGTTTAGCCTAACCAAAAGAAGGATGAGGGAAAGATATAATCGCTTTCTATAAATACATCACAGGGATAAATACCAGGGAAGAAGAGGAGTTATTTAAGTTAAGTGCCAATGTGGACATAAGAACAAATATGTGTAAACTGTCCATCGACAAGTTTAGGCTTGACATTAGACAAAGGTTTCTAACCATCAGAGGAATGAAGTTCTGGAACAGCCTTCCAAGGGGAACAGTAGGTGCAAAAATCGTTACTGGCTTCAAGACTGAACTTGATACATTTACGGAGGGGATGCTATGATGAGATTGCCTACAATGGCATGTGGCCCATTGGCTACTGCCATAGCAGCCCATTGGCTATTGCCAGCTGCTGGAGATGGGACACTAGATGGGGAGGGCTCTGAGTTACTACAGAGAATTCTTTCCCAGGTATCTGCCTGGTGGGTCTTACTCACCTGCTTAGGGTCTAACTGATCACCATATTTGGGGTCAGCAAGGAATTTTCCCCAGGATCAGATAGGCAGGGAACCTGAGGGAGGAGGGTTGCCTTCCTCAGTAGTATGGAGTACAGGTCACTTGCAGGTTTAAACAGTGAATTTTCTGTAAGTTGAAGTCTTTAAACCATGATTTGACGGCTTCAGTAACTCAGCCAGAGGTTAGGAGAAAATTTCAGGAGTGGATGAGGTTCTGTGGCCTGCAATATGCAGGAGGTCAGACTAGATGATCACAGAATGGTCCCTTTTGACTTTAATGTCTCTGAGACCTCTGTGTCAATATTCACAGTATTGAGTATTGCAGGATCTGGTCTTAGGATAGCAAAAGCACATAAGTACTGTAGATCACACAGACTCAGACATGACTCTCTAAAGCTGCATAAAATTTGTCTTGATAGTAATAATAAGTCTCCTATATTTGAGAAACTTGGATTTTCTCATTAATCACAAGAACATATAATGTAGGATATTATGTTTCCACAAGGGAGACAAAAATCAGAAGATACTCAAAATATAATCTTCAAATCAGCCTGCTTGATCCAAGAAGGCAAGAAAACATAGGTGTTAAATTCTTTTTTTTCCCTCCAGAAGGGAGTGGGGGGTGGGGGTGGAAGGAACAAACAAACCTTGAAGAGAACACAACTCATAAAGGTGCTCCTTTCCCTCTGTTAGCAGCTTCTATGTTGATCCACTCCTACCAGCCACCTTCCTTTCCCTTATAATTGCTTTCTATGTTTGTCCATGCTACCAACCATTCAAGAAGCCTGAGGGCACAGCACGTTCTGTCACAGATGGAATAGGTGATACTTACACTAGCTGAAGTTCTTCAACTGATAAATATATTATGTCTTTATATGCTAAGCCCCCTTTCACATATGAAGTATCACATGAAAATGGAATTACTCAAGGGGGCAAAGTGAATTGTGCAAGATCAGGCCCAAAGAGTGTTGACATTGCTGCTCAAATTCATTGAAAGTATAAATATTGAACCATGGAGAAGTTTATACACATACACACAGTGTGTATATAATAGTGCATTTAAAATTTTCTCTTTCATACAATAGGTTAAAAATGTTTTGAAAAGGGACTAAGGGGAAAATGTCAGATAAATTTTGATCAAATGCCTGATTCTAAAAGGATAAAACCACTCTCCCCCCTCTTTATGATGAGGCTTTTTATGAACTGGTGATTACCCATGTGTTTCTAGCAGTATTCAGATTTTCTGCAGCATGAATACCAGTATCGTCCAACTGAGGAGCCAAACGTCTCTTCTGTAATATCATCAATGGTAGAGCAGATTGAAAAATTGGAATATTTTTCACAACTAATTTTGCAAAGATTTGGTTTTGGCTTTCACTGAAAATTTTGTAATATTCAGAAAAATTTTACCAGCTCCAGTCACAGGCCAAAATTAAATGAAAGAGGATTCTTAAAAGGATGCATGAGGGTTCTGGCAGCAGAGTAGAGCAGGAGTATTTGCCAAAGGAATTTTCATACCTAGTTTTCCAACAGTTTCTTGTATTTCTTGCTCATCAAGAAGTTATTTTCTCTGCAGCAATGCCCTAGAAATATCTACCTACCTTAAAAGTTGAACTTTGAGCCCAGTTGGGTCTGTGATGGGTCCATGCTCAGCTCTTCATCTTTGATTGGATGCCAGGGTGCTGCAGACATAGAGTACACAACCCTTTAAAATGAATGTGTTGCTGGGCTCTAACTTCATACACAGAGAAGAACACCCCAGGGGTTCAGTGGGCCACATATTACAGAAATTCAACAGATTGCCCAGGCTCACCTACAAGGACTCCACTTAGCCATTCCTGCTCAGTGGGGAAAAAGATCAGAAGGGAAAGTCCTGTGTGAGTGCCTCAGTAGAAATTAAGAAACTACAAAATACAGTTGATCTGAGAGCTGGCTTTTCCTAGCTGCCTATCTTTGGATCAAGAGATTTCTACTTTAGAGGACTAATTCTGCAGTTATTCCACATAAAGAACTCCCATCATTCTTAGGGAGGATTCTGTGTAGCTGGCTGCAAAATAAGATCAAAAACAATTTCACTTTTACCTTGCAGGATATCTTAACATTTAGCTAGCTTCTTACTGGATTTTGACTTAAATGGGCCCAGGATTTGGCTCCTAAACCCGGAGACTTATCAAAAGAGGAAAGAGAAATTCAAGAGGCATATTTTTCCAAGTATTAAAGAAATTGTAATGTAGGAGATAATGTTCTGCAGTAAATAATTTTAGACATTTTCAATAATTCCAATGGGTACTTAAGCCTTTCAGGCAAATCACTCCAGTTAATTTGATTTCTATCTAATTATTCATATTCATAGTTTAAGTACCATTTAGTACTCTTTCATGACCCTTTGTTTTTGAACAGTGAACCTGAAATCATTCCATATGTTTCATGAAATTCGCCATGTGCTTGGGAGTAGTATAACACAATTGAGGCAGGCACCTTTGCACATAGCATCTTCTTAATGAAGAAATTACACCCCTTTTGCTTAATTAGAGGGGAAATTAATGACTAAGTATTATTTTTCCTTGCAACATGACACATCTGTCACAAAGTAACTTAACACTTCAATGGAATGTGAGTTGTTTCCTCAGTTTACAGTGAAATTGTACCTTTCATTAAACAGCTACTAGATCAGCTACCAGCAAAGCAGAGAGAAATAATTCACATTCCCTAGACCATCTCCTTGATTAATAATAATGGAAAATTACCTGTGCCAGAAACCAGTGGGCTCTATTTTGACCTCAAACATCTTGATGGTAATTTACACAGAACATTGTTTATTTGAAATCAAATATACAAAAGCTCATTTAATATTAATTAAATCAATCTTATTATAAATGATTGGTGCCATATGCATCCTTTAGACAATGTAAATTAGATTAGCTTTAAATGGATCATCATGGCCAAATTATGGGCATATGGCCACAAGGTGTTTTTCTATTATTTTGTACTTAGTTCTGAAAAAGAGAGATTGGGATGATGAAAATGATCTTTCAATGTAATGTTGACCTAAAACTTCTAATTATGATTAATACATATTTAGTAAAAAAATAAATATGGCCCTTTTCTAGTAAATCTCTAAGGATCAAGGACATTTTTAGGAGTAAACATGGTGGATAGTTCTCTGAAGACGTCCACGCAGTGTGCAGCGGCAGTCAAAAAAGCAAACAGGATGTTAGGAATCATTAAAAAAGGGATAGAGGGTAAGACGGAGAATATCCTATTGCCCTTATACAAATCCATAGTGCGCCCACATCTTGAATACTGCGTACAACTGTGGTCTCCTCATCTCAAAAAAGATATACTGGCATTAGAAAAGGTTCAGAGAAGGGCAACTAAAACGATTAGGGTCTGGAACGGGTCCCGTATGAGGAGAGATTAAAGAGGCTAGGACTTTTTAGCTTGGAAAAAAGGAGACTAAGGGGGGATATGATAGAGGTATATCAAATTATGAATGGTGTGGAGGAAGTGAATAAGGAAAAGTTATTTACTTCTTCTCATAATAGAAGAACTAGGGGCCACCCAATGAAATTAGTGGGCAGCAGGTTTAAAACTAAGAAAAGGAAGTTCTTCTTCACACAGCGCACAGTCAACCTGTGGAACTCCTTGCCTGAGGAGGCTGTGAAGGCTAGGACTATAACAAGGTTTAAAAGAAAACTGGATAAATTCATGGAGATGACGTCCATTAATGGCTATTAGCCAGGATGGGTAAGGAATGGTGTCCTTAGCCGCTGTTTGTCAGAGGGGAGTGATGGATGGCAGGAGAGAGATCACTTGATCATTACCTGTTAGGTCCACTCACTCCGGGTCCCCTGGCATTGGCCACTGTCGGTGGACAGGATACTGGGCTGGATGGACCTTTGGTCTGACCCAGTACGGCCTTTCTTATGTTCTTATGGAAACAGTGATTTACTATATTGCTATAGGTAAAGTAGCAATGCTCAGTGTCCCATAACATAGGAAGCAGGAGAAAAAATAACTACCTATCCTCTTATGAATGTAGGCCCTTATCCTGCAATAAGTTCCATCCCGGGAGAATACTTTATCTGAGCACAGCCCCATGAAGGTGAATAGAGCTACATATAGAATCATAGAACTGGAAGGGACCTTGAAAGGTCATCTAGTCCAGTCCCCTACACTCATGACAGGACTAAATATTATCTAGACAATCCCTGACAGGTGTTTGTCTAATTTGCTCTTAAAAATCTCCAATGAATGAGATTCCACAACCTCCCTAGACAATTTATTCCAGTGCTTAACCACCCTGACAGCTTGGAAGTTTTTCCTAATGTCCAACCTAAACCTCCCTTGGTGCAATTTAAGCCCATTGCTTTTGTCCTATCCTCAAAGGTTAAGGAGAACAATTTTTCTTCTTCCTCTTTGTAACAACCTTTTATGAACTTGAAAACCGTTATCATGTCCCCCCTCAGTCTTCTCTTCTCCTGACTAAACAAACCTCTTTTTTTCCAATCTTCTTTCATAGGTCATGTTTTCTAGAACTTAAATAATTTTTGCTGCTCTTCTTTGGACACTCTCCAATTTGTCCACAACTCTTCTGAAATGTGGCGCCTAGAACTAGACACAATACTCCAGTTGAGACTTAATCAGCATGGGAATAGAGCGAAAGAATTAATATGTGCATGGATATCTGCCTGCACAGAGCTATCTAGCTATTTTAGGTACTTATATAGCCCCCCTTACCATAGTATCTGAACAACTCACTGTCTAACACATTTATCTTCATATCTTTGTGAGGTAGGGAAGTACAATTGTCCCCATTATACAGATGGAGAAACTGAGGCACAGAGTGACTTGTCAAAAGTCACACAGGAAGTCTGTAACAGAGAAAGGAATCCTAACCACTGGATAATCCTTCCTCTCATTGCAAGATTGAAGCCATAGATCATAGTTGCCAGTAGACTCTGGTTAATAACATCCGTAAGGACTACCCATGAGGTTTTCACATTTGCTAAATCAGGCTCATGAGACTTACGGTACCAATTCAGTGAGGCACTTAAGCAGGTAAGTAACATCAGTGAGTCAAAGGGACTACTCATGATCTTAGAATTAGGCATATGCTTAAGTACCTTGCTGGACAAAGACCCAAACGATTTTTACTACAGGTGTGAAGAAGCCTTTCTGAGCTCACAAATAATCAAATATTCACCTAGAAACATCCCTCCTATTCTCATCCTCTTCACATCTTTCCTATATCAGACCTTCCATTTCCTTACAATCTCGGAATTTATCATGATGCATTTAATTTTACATTACTTAGGAATTTTATTCCTGAAAGATATGATAGAAGAAAATAATTTCAGGGAATATAATTTGCCTAGTGAGAAAAGGGCCCTCAATATTACCCTATTTATAACTTCTTGCAATATTGGCAATTCAATTATGTTTAGTCTGCTAATTATTTTCCCTTCATTTTAAGATGTTGTTAGATTTATTATCTTTAAAAAGTGCCTTACCCACACTTAATGGACCAAATTCTCCTTCCTGCCTCACACTGCCATATGTATTCTACACATGCTCCACACAAAAAATCTTCTACTGATGCTAACCATTTGATACAAGCATGGTGGAAACACTGCACTACAGAGAAGAGAACTGCAATGCACATTGTGAGAAATTTTAAATTAAATATGATTTAATTAATCTACAAAGTCCAATTTGTAAAGAGGCTTCAAAGTGGCCTCTAAAACTGTACCTGAAATGTTTACCTGTAATGTTTTACCTGTAATGTTTCATACCAATGATTTGACATGCAAAACTCAAATTCACACATGCATACATTTCAGGGAATTGTGACCGCCTGATCCACACATGCAATGTAATTCAAAACACAGAAATCCTGCTCCTCCCCCGTGTCCCCTGCATTAAAAACCTATTGGATGAAATCCTGACTCCATTAACTTTTGACATTGACTTCAATGGGGCATGATTTCACTCCTAGGCTTTGCAATATTACAGATAACATTCTGGAGGCTATTTGAACTCACATCACTGGATTGGTCATCCAGGAGGCTGGCCATTCCCGTCTAGAACCAGGTGTGGGGGCTGAGTGGTTAATGAGCACAACTATATTTCTGAAGGTTGTGGTTTCAAGTCTTGTTCAATTATGTGCTGAAAGGCCCTCTCCAGTTCACTGCAAAATGAGGATCTAATCCATTGGGTCAGGGCAGTCCAAGTGACATGTGATACTGGCCACATCACTCCCTTGTGTACTATCAGCAATGAAATTGACATGGCTTAATCACATTAGCCCCATGAGCCATTAGCTCAGGGGAACTTTGACTTTACAGGCTGCTTTTGAAGAGCCCATAAAGTTCCAATAATATGCAGGGAGTTGGAGCAGTAATAGTAAAGTTAAAATTCATTTGCATCAATAAATCCTAAGTCTTCAGCTATGCATAAGGATCCCTTTTCCTTGCCTGACTTTGGTAAATCCTGAATGAGCAGTTTGTGTTTAAATATAATTTGGATTTTTTCCTAAGATTGTATATCATATATATCTTTAATTTACTCTACAGCACCTAAATATTGGATGTGTGTTTTATAAATCAAAACACTGCTTGTACAGACATGCACATTCCTCTTATTTCATGATTTGACAGTCCAATAGCTGCAAACCTCTTTGTTAAAATAAAGTCAGCTCTGCAAGATCCACTCAGAGATGGAGACAATCATCTTCAGATGATTTGCTCTTGCTAGTGCCATTACAACTGAAGGAAAGATGTCAGCCCCCTACTGTTAGCATGCACTTCCACTTCATTGATGGTGTGGAAATGAAATCTTTTTCCCCTCTCTCAAGCCATTTACAACAGTTCATGAATGTTTGTGATAAGAACTGCACCAAGGGATTATCCACTGACTCTAAATCCAAAGAATACCCAATGGTTTATGTTTGTTTGCAGAAGGATAGGATAGGACAAGATGTGTAGAGATGCATGCTTGTGTGGCCTGAATAAGTAGACAGATTTCTTTTTTAAAATCAAACCATTTGTCAGGGGTATAATGGTAATCAATAGTGCATGGATATCCTGAGGGGGCATGCATATATATATATATATATATATATATATATATATATATATATATATATATATATATATATATATACAGAAAGTGACTGTAAGGTCAAATAACATAAGAGAAATAGCAAATTCATTTTTATCAGGAACAAAAAATTAGTGTAAGTGCCAATTAAAAGTATGCTACCCAAACATCTGGGATTAGAGAGTCAGTACCTGGGGTGTTTACAGCCAGGGTCAGAAAATTCATTTACTGCAGCACACTAATCTCAGTGCTGCAGTAGTTGAGCTAGATCCCCAGACCCCAGGTAGACCAGAACACAAAGGTATACCGGAATGCAATGTCTGACCAGCATTAAAGAAACCATGGCTCAGCGCTGGTTACTTTTTCAGATACCACCTATTGTCTAACCTCTGTTGTTTAAGCAAAAAAATTAAATTAGGAAAAAAGTCTCCAGTGCTAACCTTCAGCTACTAGAATAATGGTACATTTTTAGGTGATATTATATGAAGATAGAATGCTAACTCAATACGACAACAATTTACAATTAAATTCATATTTTCAAGGTTTTCCACCGCCATAAAGAGCCTCATATGTTTTTTAATGGAAGTTTGGATTCTGGAGCACAAATTTGCACCTGGGGTGGATTCTACAGCAACCTATGCAGCCAGGGCCGGCTTTAGCGAGTGTGGGGCCACACGCGAAGAATGACGGCGGGGCCCCGCATCCTCCCGCCACCACTGATTCGGCCGAGGAAAAAAAAAACCCTCCCGCCAGAGCGGGGCCTGATTCCGGGGAATCGGTGGAATCGGCTTAAAGCCGGCCCTGTATGCAGCCACATTGCAGCAAGGTCTCAGTTGTTCCACCGAGCTGCTGGGGGTGGTGGGGAGCTACTGCCTCACCGAAAGGCCTTGGTCACACCTCTCCCTCAACTAGGAATTAGCAGAGGGAGGAGTGCCATCGCAGTTGGCGCAATACAAGAGTACCAGCCAGAGCCCGTGGCATGCCCCTCAGGCAGGAGAGTGACAGCCAGAGCCCTTAGCTCTTTATCGGGGTTCTGCCACTCCAAGGCAGGGTGTCAGGAGTAGGGGAACACAGGCCCACCTGATTCCACTGCATTCCAGCCCAGGGCCCTGACAGTGTCAAGAGTGGGGTCCCCGCCACTGGGTCAGCAGGGATCCATCCGCAACACACTGATCAAATACTGACTCACCATCCTGCCCAGTTCTGCCCCTGGGCTACTTCCTTCCCTGTCTCTTGAGTAGGTCCCTCTGGTTCCTCCAACTCGTCAGGATATTCTGCTGCCAGTAGCCCCAGTAGCTCCAGCTCACCCTCAGCGTCAGGCTCACTTGGGCTTGGGTCGTTACCCGGCTCCTCCAGTTCCTCGGGGTACTCTGTGGCCGGCAGTCCTGGTAGCCCAAGTCCTTCCTCAAAGTCAGGTTTCCCCTGATCCAGGGCATCCCCTGGTTCAGCAGCAGGAGCTACAGGGAACAGCCAGCAGTCTTTGTCTGTCTCCCTCCCTGGTGCTGTCCTGACTGTGCTAAGGGCCCCGCTTTTTGTACTTCCTGTTCCACCCCTCCCCTTCTGGGGGATGGAGTAAGCTTGGCCTGGCTCTCCCCACTCAGGCTGAGAGAGTGGCTTTTTACCCTCTGGGTTGGAGGGAGGCCACCCTGGCTCCCTACACACATAATACCAGAGGTCTTGCATATAAATATTTAGAGAGAAAGGGTGCAGAAGCTATGCAGTGTGCATTATGGTGGCGGAACCATGAAAGTGGCAGACTGAGACAGAAGCAACAGCATTAAGATATGACAATAAAATATTATTGAACATAATAGTATAAACTACCTTTCAAGAATACAACTGACTTGTGTTGTACACAGTGAAGGTGGAAAGTAGTAGTAGTATCACAAAATAATGAATAACCCAGATTTGGGTTTGAATATGTTTTGTCATACTATCTATCTATGATTAATCTGATCTGTTATGGATGGAATAAACTGTGCTAATATTAGTACCAACATAAAGAGCACTATTTTGCTTCACAGTTATATAGAACAGATATTCAGGTTATGCTTAGAGCTATCTTAAAGGATATAAAATATGAATCCTATAACTCAGGGACATTTCCAGAGGCAGCTCCGTTTGGTACACGATGACCTATGGGAATTTCCTTTAAAGATTTTCATTTTAAGAACTGTAAACTCCATCTTACACAAACATTTGCATTTCAGATCTGTGCAGCTGTTCCCTGGGTCTTCCAGTACAATATGCTAAGATTACTATTGTAGTTCAGATTAGAGCTATAACGTTAGCTCTTTCAGAAAGGGTATACACATTATTTTTCCTTTGCAAGGGTGGATGTGGCTTAACTGTGGGAATAAAATTAAGCCAAATTATTATAATGAATGGTGTTCTTATAATACACAATAAAAAGTATTAATTTTCTATTAATAGAGTATAAATCCAGTGAGTGTTTCTAATCTCATAAACTATGAGAATAAAGTTCTAGTGGTCTATAAAAACATCAAGACCCCGAGTGATTTACTGTGCATCCCAGTTATCCATGTTACCCAAGTCATTTTTATCAGCCTTTCCATAGTCTGAAATGTCACCAAAGTCTGTGGAGTCCTGGAAGAAAATGTCAGAAACTATTTCTCCCCCAAATCATGGTCATTGAAGCTGTGAAGATCTTTTTGCTTTGGATTCTCTTTGTGGTTAAGGAGTCGTAGTGATAGGTTCAGTAAAGGTCAAGCTTTATGAGTTTCATATATTAAGAAGACCACAGGGGAATATATGAGAGCACATGTAGTGAGTATCCGTTGTGGGTTTTTACTGCTCCATAATAGATGAAGTGATGCTAATGACAATAGCTGTTAAAATTGTGATAATTTATAACACAGTTATAGTCAGTGTCTATCACTGCTCCCATTGACTTTAATGGCAGAGGACTGAATCTTCATATTATACTGCTTTGTTTTAAATGTCTCCTAAGCATATATGTGCATGCACACACAAACATGGAAACAGGAATCAAGCAATCACTTCAGTCACCAGTGAAATGCAAATGTTCTGGGGTAGAATGCAGAAACAATGACAGGTTAGGACAGGAAATGAAGAATATATTGCACTGTTCCATTACCAATTGGAATAAAGGTGAATTTGAAAAGATACAATGTACTGCAATTGTAATCCACACACCTTCTGGTGTGGTGTTCTGTCCCATCTAGTGGCACCGAGACCACATAGGATTAAATGAGTCTGCTCTACAGACAGTTGGCTTTTAGCTCATGCGGTAGAGGCTCATGCACTAAGCTCCAGAGGTCCCTGGTTGTATCCCACCCGCTGATGACTGGGGTCTGTCGGTGTTACACAATCACCTTCATTGGCCTTTGTCCAACAACGAGACCATTTCCCCATCTCTTTCAAAAACTGATACAAGAACATTAAAAAGGTCAGATATTGTGTTTTGCTTTCCCCCAAACATCTGCAGCTTCAGAAGAAGTGTTCCCAACACAATCTCAGAACAAATGTAATGTCTCCAACACTTTCAATTTTACCATGAGACGACTGATATGTGGTGATTTTCTGAAAGCCCTTGCTCCTGGAGTCATGTGATCACATGAGACTTTCCATTTTAATTTTTGGGACAAAAAGGGATCTAGCTCTCTCGGTTTCAGATAAAAGCTTGAAAAGGTGAACCCTAGAGACTAAAAAACAAACAAACAAAAACCTCACCAGAAGGCATTTAGTAATCAGTCCAACATTTATTCGTTTTAAAATCTCTTGATTTTTAAGATAATCTCCTGATCTGGAGTTGGCAATAGAGAAATCAGAAAATAAATGTGACACTGTAAAACCCTGACATTGTTTTAAAGTGTCAGTGAATTTAAATATACATCGTACCATATCAATTTAAAGATGATATTTCAAAATACCATATGTTAACAGAGTTTAAAACAATATATCCCACATATAGTGAAAACAAATTAGTATAATTGTTTGCCTTTTAAGAGGGATACATATGGGCCAGATTCATCCGTATGCTTAGCTGCTTTGTGTTATGCCCATTCCTCAGAGCAATTGCGAACCTCTTAGCCAGTCAGTTAAACTGGGTTTATTGCTGCTTTGCATTACTGGAGCAATGGAGAACGGCCAGATCATATTGTGTAATCTAGCCCATATATTTGTATATAATATAGTTCTGACATTTGTATATAATACAGGATGACATTTATAAAATGCCCAGTGTGGATTCTATTGTTCAAGCTGAAGCTACATTTTGGTTACAGTGTGATATCTCTTTCTTGATCTCCTTAAAAATAAAATCTACTTTGGGCAAGAAATATTAGGAAGCAACACAAAGACAGCAAAACATACTCACCACAAAATAAAAGTACCAAACATTATAAAGAAGGTATAAATGGATTAGGATTCTACAAAGTCTAGAAAGTCTTCATCACTTCACATTAAGATGAACATGAAATTATCTCATCTAATCAAACGCAAGGAGGCTCTGCGTCTCTGATACATAATGAAATATGTTCCCCTAGTTACGGATTTACTTCACTCTGTGTCCAATTTACATATGGCTATATCTTAGTAACTATATAGGATGTGAATTTCTATATCTTGTTTGGCTGATGGCCATTATTAGCTAGTTTTAGTGCAAATCTCTGCATGGTTACTTCTTGATAACTATATGCCAAATATACAAATAATTCTACCCTGATTGGTTTCTACACTCAGAATTTTCAAGCTCTTTGCCAATCACCAAACCCCTATGTCAGCTTTTCAATCCTGTTTGAGGAATCAGAAAAAATCAATTTTTATATGAAGGAGAACAGGGGAAATCCTGCCCCTACCCCAAGCAAAGGTGACAGTAAAGAGGGAATTTAAAAAGAGTTAAGCACATGGACCCATTTTCTGCATCCTTTCCTTCAACCATGCATTACAAGTCCTTACAAATTATTAAGGGTTTTGTGTTCACATTTGGAGAATCACAACCAATTTGTGAATTCAGTTTGGAAATACAACGCAAAAATATATTACAGTTATTCTGGGAGTAAGAACTTTATTATTATTATTATTATTATTATTATTAGCATGACACTAGCACCTAGGCTGCAACTAAGATCTAGTCTCCACAAGCATTGTTCAAACATATTATAAATCCATAGGTGCAGAACTGTCTGACTATCTAAACAGAGAAGATAGATTGTAAGAGGTGAGGGAAAGGAAATATTATCCCCTTTTACAGACATGGAATTTAAGTAAAATTAAGTGGCATGTCCAAGATCACAAAGGGCTTCTGAGTTTCTGGCCTGTCTCTCTGTCAGAAGGCCACTCTTCCATTATGCTCTTCAGGAAGGGAGGGCAGGTGGAGAATGAAAAGAAAAGAAAAGAAAAGAAAAGAAAAGAAAAGAAAAGAGGCAGGCAAATTGCAGGAGTTGGAAGAGGAAATACAACAGTACAGTAATGTTTCAACGTTTCTATAATAATTTACCTTTCAGCCATTTGACAATTTTTCTTTTGGTGCCTCTCTTCTTTTAGTTAACATTTATTTAAAAATTCAATAAGATAATAACTTGAGGGTCCTTCATGTAAACTTGGTAACAGCCATATCCTTGGCTAATGAAATCCTTTGCCTTCAGCCTCAGTGGTTCTTCATTCCAGGTTATGGTTATTACCTTGTGAGCAGAAAGCACCCTCAGGTTATCATTATAGGAACACGAGGAATAACTTTGTTAGATCATAATATGAACAGAGACGTTTCCATAATCAAAATGATAAAGAAGCCTGAGCAGATACATTTAAAGTTCCGTTTCTATACTGAATCAAAAGGTAGAATTAGAAACACTTCTTTCTGCTGTTCAGATTCTTTCCAAACAGCACAAATTAGACTGCTTGCTGTCTGTTCCCTGAATTCTTATTTAAAATGATCAAATGTATGAACTTATGATCACAGAAATCCTCCAATACAGTTTTGCAGTACATCAATGAACAAAACCAGCATTTTTTTTCAATTAGTGTAAGAGACTTTGAGTGGTTTCGTGAAATCTGTGAGCATGAGTGTGACTGTATCAGCAGGAGTGCAGGTCTCTGTGGGCATGCAGAAGAGAGATATATAATCATGAATTAGATTTCCATTTTAAATGACTTCTCATTTTCATATTCACGTGTAAGTAAATGTGCATTGAATGATGAGTGCATCAAGATTTTCAGACAAATTAAGCAGGTAGTTCTACATTTATACAGCATGTTAAAAAGACCTGGATTTACCTACTAATAGTTCAACACTTACCAATACCCCAAAGCTGACCAACTATATATAGATATAGATACAATTTTCTAGTCTCTCCTCTTGCCCGCCCCCAAAAGGATTAATATTTACATCATTTAGACATATTTATTCTGTTCCAAATACTTTGGAAAGGCTCAGTTTAAACATCCAAAGCAGCATTTTAAATTCAAGAGGACAAGCAATGTTTCTATTGTCCTTGGAATTAAAGATTTGCAGCAGGTTTACAATTTTGTGGCAGCTACAGTAAAATGATCATCATGAAGTCTTTATGCAGACTACAATTGTGAGCACAACACAGGCAAATTGTGTGCACAGCTAACAGGAACTATTTCTAAGTGCAAAACCTGCTGCATGCCCAAAAGTAAGTGGGTGGGGTTTTTTTTACTCAGGTAAGTAAAAACATCTGTCTGTTAAAGATAAGAAAGGAAAAATTACATCTCTACCCTCCAGCAGGGGCGGCTCTAACAATTTTGCCGCCCCAAGCAGGGGCGGCGACCCGGCCCCTGACACAGGCAGACGTAGCGGGGCCCCGCTATGTCTGCTTGCATCGGGGGTGGGGCCCCGCTACGTCTGCCTGCATCGGGGGAGGGGCCCCGCCCCCGACGTAGGCAGTCCTAGTCCGCAACGGTAAGGGGAGAGTGGCGGACCTGCCGCCCCATTGCCGCTGTGGCAGGTGAGAATGGAGCGGCAGTCCGAGTCACGCGGTGGCAATTCGGCGGCGGGAAGAGTGGACCTCCTGCCAAATTGCCACCGCGGGATTCGGACTGCCGCCCCATTCTCGCCTGCCGCCCCAAGCACCAGCTTGGAAAGCTGGTGCCTGGAGCCGGCCCTGCCCTCCAGAATTTATGGTTAGGACCCATCATCGCCTTTCCCTGCAGGAGTATGGACCATATGGTCCCAGCTGCCTTGAGAAGAGTCGGACTTGGCCAGCAGCAGCTGAGGGAGACCAGGGATCTCAAACTCAAATCACCATGAGGGCCACAGGAGAACTAGTAAATTGGCCGGAGGGCCGCATCACTGAAACCTTTTCATACAAATGATACAAAAGTATAGTCAAAAATGAAAAAAATGAAGAGTAATATAGTATTCTATTAAAAGTCAATGTATTAACTTTTTAAAAACTGTAATGCAAAGAGGGGTTTTAATAAAATATAAACACTCAGTAATGTTTGGAGCTAGGCTGCCAGTGGAGTCGGCGCCTATAGTGGGCCACAGGAAATAACTCCACGGGCCGCATGTGGCCCGCGGGCCGCGTGTTTGAGACCCCTGAAGTAGACCATTCATACTGGCCAAGCTCCTGATTTGCCCCCTTAGATGCTTTTCCATGATTTATTTGTTGACTGCTACCATTTGTCTGCCATGTTTATTCTGATTGCAAGCTTTTCAGGCAGGGACTGTTTTCTTTGAGGTATTTGCACAGTGGCCAGCATAGTGGGTTCAAAATCCTGATTGGGGCCACTAGGTGCTAATAGAATACAAATTATAAGTAGCAATAATAGTAGGCACTAATTGAACTTCTAAATTTGCGGAGGAATGTGCATCTTTAGAGAATCCCTGAATTGATCAGCATGTTGCCCTCATGGACTGATGTATTAATAGTCCCCATCAACAAGCAATTAAGTGAAACAACAACAAACCATTCTGAAATAATTATCTGATTTACCCATCTGTTGATAACATTATAGAATAACATTTTTTTTGTATGAAGAAAACTGTACTCATGCACGCACACAAACCTTCAAACACTGCTTACCCAAAGGCAACGTACAGACAGGAGATAACTATGTGATTTAAGATTGGACAAGGATAGATCTCACATTTAATTAATATGAGGAGGGGTTGAGTGCCTCTATTGTAACCAATCGATTGTGCTCCTGGGAAAAGAAAATTTGAGCTAGTGAACTACTGTATCAGATAGGTCAACAGAAAGTGTTCAAGGTGACCTGAAGGACCTAGGGTCAATTATGGTTAGTATTGTTGTGAGATCCAAAATCAAAAACAATTATGGTTAGCAATAATCTGAAGTGAGAGGTAGATTACCGCCAATTTTAACCACTGCAGCTTCAGCTGTATGAAAGAATCAGAATCGTAATGGAACTATTTGAAACATGTTATCAGTGGGATGATCCTAAAATTGGAAAGCAATAATTTGTTGCCAGTTGTTCTAGAATTTGATTTTTTAAAGACAAAAAACCCTACTTTGCTTTCAACAGATTACTCTGCATTTGTTTTAAAAAATGAACATGTATCACCCAGAAGAGAAAGGCAATTTTTACATAGCGCCACTGCTGGAGCTTAATGCTAATTAATGCTACAATAAATTACTGAGAAAATACTGAATACACAGTAGTAATAGGCCCAGGCTGATGCTCAATTTAAAGACAATAGGAATTGAAGGAATTGAGCCTCTTACAAAAATCAGACCCAATGGCCATAGATTTAGATGTGAAGAGAACAAACGGGCTGATGTATTTATTTGATGTGATGAAGAAAAGTAAGCCACTGAACTTGTATGCTGAGTAATTCTTTCACAAGAAAATTCTGAAGAATTATTTTATGCATTATTCCTAATAGTAAAGGGGAAAAAAACCACGAGCATGTCTTGGAGAGTAGATCATCAGGATCCAAATTTGATTCTGGTACACACTGTGAATCTCTAAATTAGGCAATGGAGTGGCTGAGAGCACCTCCTGCATATCAGATATGACCTGCCAGTATTCTGCCATCCTGTACTAGGATGGATCTGTAGGTCTGCCTGCCTTCTACACATAGGGCCCTCCCAGTATAACCTCTGGGAGAATGACAAATTCCCAGGAAACCTCCGAAGGGTTACCTAATGGAGTTTCCTTTTAATGTTTTTAGTGTGGATTTCAAGCCACTTCCCCACAGGAAGGGAGTATAGCCTTCCAGCCCTGCACATCTTTGAAATCTCTAGCAAAAGGAAGCTGTAACCCCTTGCAAAGCTGGACATCCATGTAGACAGCCATGCATCACTGAAGAAATTATATCACAGAGCACTGCCACTCCTCCAGTACCACCATTGGCTATCCCTGGTACACACATCATAGCATCATGGAATCGTAACCAATTGTGAGGGAGCCGCAAAGCAGGGGACTACAAATCCCATTGGTCCTCTCCTTACTGCACTTTCTTTTCACCCAGCCAGGGAGCGGGAAAGGGAGAGGGAGAGGGAAAGGTCCCAAACCAGAAATGGTGGCCGCACGTAACAAGCATGCAGCTGCAGGGAAGCTGAAGCACAGACTGCATAGAAAAAAGAGACCTAGAGGCAGCTGGTGACACAGGCTGAGTACTGGACATTACAGCTAGGTGTAAGTCTGTGTGAGACTTCTGGACAGGAAGGCAGTGTGGACGGGCCCCATTGGAGGCATTCACTGAGCCTGGCTTGGAAACCAGCAAGCTCATATTTACTGGAATGGAGACTGGATTGGAAAGGGTACCCAGGCAGTAGGTCTGAAAAGTCCTGACTCTTAACTGGATTGCCCCGGGGACCCAAATATTTATCATTATTGCTCCCTTTGAACTATAATTGTTAAGCCCTCTGTAATTACCATATCTGTAATGTATCAGAAGGGTAGCCATGTCAGTCTGGATCTGCAAGAGCGACACAGAGCCCTGTAGCACCTTATAGACTAACAGATTGTGACAGTGTCCCCATAAAACTTTATGGGGAGATGCTTATAACTATATATGTGTAACTGGGATATGTTTTATGCTACATGTGCCATGTAACATATCTCTGTGAAAGTTATGACCTACTGAATGTATTCCTCCTGTTTGTAGGCATGTATCATTGTTGTGGTTGAAGTTATGAACATTGGTTTTATATTTGCTGGTTTTATGCATAGCTTTTGTAAGAACATGGGACCAGGTCCAGAGGAAGGAATGTGCAAGTTAAGTACAAGTACTTAACAGACAAAAGAAGGTGCAGATCCCAATCCACATCGGGGCCCCAGTCAAGGATGCAACTGGTTAGACTGGTTAGGGCACTGTGACGGGTTGGGGTCACAGAGACCTGCTTGGTGCTGCCACCTGGTGTGCCAAGGCTACTTCTGTCCCTGCCTCCAGGCCTTTTCCAGCTTGGGACTCCCGAATCCTGTCTGTTTTGAGCCAGATTCCACTGATCTGCTGCAAACACAGACCCAGGTCCGAACCAAGTCCACTCACCACTGTAAGGCTCCTGGAAGCGCTCTTACCTTTGACACCCAGGTTCCCAGCTCCCTAAGCGGTCTAAACCCTTAATACATCCGTTTTACCCTGCATAAGGCTTATACAGGGTAAACTCATAAATAGTTCGCCTTCTATTTCAAAGATAGAAAGATATGCACAACTGTTTGCTTTCCCCAGGTACCAACTCGTACTCAAGGAAACTTAATAAGTAAAAAGTGATTTTAATAAGTACAGAAAATAGGATTTAAGTGATTTCAAGTAGTGACAGACAGAACAAAGTGAATTACTAAATAAAATAAAATAGAACACGCAGTTCTATGTCTAATCAAACTTCACACAGATATAAAAACCTCACTAGGTCCAGTAAACAGGCTATCTTCCACTTAGCCTGGGTCCAGCAATCACTCACCCCCCTAACGTCTTTGTCCTTTGTTCAGTCTCTTTCGGGTGTGTCCTGGGGGGTGGGGGGGTGGAGAGTCTCTCTCTTTAGCCAGCTGAAGACAAAATGGAAGGGTCTTGCAAGGGCTTTTATAGCCTTTCTTCCTCTCCCTGCGTAGGATCCAGTTGCCCTGGAGTTTTGGGATCACATGGGCAAGTCACCTGTCCATGCGCCCTAACCAGTCTAACCAGTTGCATCCTTGACTGGGGCCCCGATGTGGATTGGGGTCTGCACCTTCTTTTGTCTGTTAAGTACTTGTACTTAACTTGCACATTCCTTCCTCTGGACCTGGTCCCATGTTCTTACAAAAGCTATGCATAAAACCAGCAAATATAAAACCAATGTTCATAACTTCAACCACAACAATGATACATGCCTACAAACAGGAGGAATACATTCAGTAGGTCATAACTTTCACAGAGATATGTTACATGGCACATGTAGCATAAAACATATCCCAGTTACACATATATAGTTATAAGCATCTCCCCATAAAGTTTTATGGGGACACTGTCACACAGATATATTGGAGCATGAGCTTTCCTGGGCGAAGACCCACTTCGTCAGACCCATGTAGTGGAAATTTCCAGAGGCAGGTATAAATATGTAGGCCAGAATCAGGTTTGAGATAACAAGGTTAATGCACTCAGGGAGGATGAGGTCCTTATTACATTAATCTTGTTATCTCAAACCTGATTCTGACCAGCATATTTATACCTGCCTCTGGAAATTGCCACCACATGCGTCTGACGAAGTGAGTCTTCACCCAAGAAAGCTCATGCTCCAATATATCTGTTAGTCTATAAGGTGCTAAAGGACTCTTTGTCACTCTTGCATATCTGTAACCTTTCCCTTTCCTGCCAGTCCTAGTAAAATGCCCTTTCCCTTGGCCATGTCTGAGTGATTACTGGGACCCACCAGGGATACCACCTATTAGGCCTAGCTGCTGAAGCAACTTCAGTGCTTTCATCCAAGTGGTAGTGCCCCTGGCATGCCAGTGGGACCTTAAGGGTTTGAGATATGGTACAGCCCCAATATTTATACTGTAGGGCCTTGGGGAAAAGGGCTTCTATGGATGTGCTTTGGGTAATAATGGGCATATTTAGCATGAAAAGTAAGCAAGACCTATGTAGCAATTGGAAATAGGCCAGTCTTTCTTGAACCATTTAAGTGAGTGTAAATTGCAATCAATTTTGGAAAGAATACAGTGCCCTTGAGACGCCTGAAAGACATAACCAATAACGGAAGCCTTCTGGCTACATGAGGTTTTCTATACTTTTCATCATACTCAGAGATCCAAATGCAAAAATCTACCACTCAGTGGTCGTCATGTGGATAAGTAATACTCCCTGGTGTACTTTGGGTTCATGAAACAGTGACCATGAAACAGTGACCAGATTAATGATATCTATCTATCTATCTATCTATATGATGTTCTCGTGCTGCAAATGTTATCTTGCTTCTATATTTTGCATGGTTGCTTTTCGCACATGTGATGTTCTGAAATAATCAAAATAGAAACTGTTCATACAGTATTAAGATAGACTTCAGGCATATCATATAGCTGCACTTAGGTATATTTATGTACAAACAAACATACACAAATGTAAACCTTTTACCAGCTGCAACAAGGGTCAGGAGTTAGAGTTTCCTCTTAGCATTACCGAATAGAACTGGCTCGAGTGCTTGCCCAGAAATCTGTGAAAACTAAACACCGCCCCTAGATGCCTCTGAGAGGCAATACTCACAAGCACTGAGTCTGTACATAACAAAAGAAAACTTATTTTAAGAGGAGAGGGAACACAGTATTAATTTGGGAAAACACCACAACAAAGATTCAAAAGTAAAAGTAAACACCCACCCCACAGTGTCTTGGGCAGTAGTGCTTTACCTCAGTTTCCCCCCTTGATGTGTAAAAGTCCAAAGGACGAATGCCCTTCTAACACGTCACTCCCGTGCTCCCTCTGCTATACCCCATTCATGGTTTGTTGTGTGAAGTGAGTGAAGCCCCAGAGTTCGGGGGTGCATTCGAATGCACGTACTACCTTTGCTGCTGCTTGCCACTGTTGCTAGCACCTCTGCTGCACCTCTCCGCTGTTGCTTCTGCCATTTCTTGCCGTTGCCTTTAGCCAGGGCCAATCGGGGGAGGGGGGGTTTGGCCTGGGCTTCAAGCTGAGAAGGAGCCTCAAATCTAGACACTTGTCAATTTTTTGGCATTTGATAAGTTTCGCAACTTGTTTTTAAGTGCATCCATATCGGACCAAAATGCAACACACTCTCTCAGCTTAGAGCTGCAAATTTAAGCAAATAAGAGATGTGATTTGGCAAAAGACATAATTTTTTTGTTAACTGATATAGATTTTTGTCATATTAAAGAGTTTAAAATGTTCATAAATATTAATAAAAATTTATCGGTTCTGATGGTACAAGATTAGACCGTGATGAACGTGTCCTCTCAGATCAGCTGATTATAAAAACAAACCACTACTAGTGGCTGGTGCTGGATCAAGTGCATGTTTGAAAGGTAGAGAATTGTTACATTTTAGGGTCTTTATAGTTTTACGTTTAGTTGACTAAGGAATTATTTGTGTGTGAGAATTCCTCATTATTATCTTAATATGATAGCTAAAAGAGGTGACTGGTTGGTTGAGCCCTAGCTTGGTAGCTTCACCATCATCATAGGGTTTCGTAGTCTATAGACCCAGATTCAAGGTGAAAATTTTCCAGGACAATCTTGTACAGTGAGTTTTGTGAAGACACACATTTGAAATTTTTGGACATTATCCCTCTGTCTCTGTCCGTGTCTGTGTTTACTATATATATTTCATCCATTTGTCTTCAGCTCATCCTGTTATATTATACCTTGCGTGCTTGAGTTTTGATTCAGTGATATGGATAATAACCAGTCTGACTGTTTCATTTTGTGTTCTTAATTAGTATTCCTTCATTTTAAATCTTTTCAGCATTTGTGTACCATTCAGCATTTGTGTACATGCAGTTTCTGCACAAGAAACTGGTTATGCTGGAGTGCGGAAAAACAATCTCTGTACTGTGCACCCTGCTTCATTTTGAACAAAAGTGCTGAAAATGCATCAGTTCTCTGCGGTCAATCAGGATGAAGCATCAACAAAGGTTGGAGGAAGTTGAAAGTCCAAATACCATCACATGAGAGTTCAACGTCACACAAAGAAAACTATATTGCATCGAAATCAGCCAGTAGGGTAGCATCAGCTGAACGTTCAGCTGAGAATTTTCTCTCGACTGAACTCTTTACAGAAAAAACTGGAAAAAAACTTCTTGAGCGCATCCTGAATGTCATGTCATTCTTTTTTTTTCTGAGCGGGGATTGGCTTTCTTTGGTTCCAGTCAACATATTGGTGATCATGAAAATGGAAACTTTCAAGCCATAGTTGAGCTCCTCAGCGAATATGACCCATTTTTATCAGAGCATGTTAAACGTGTTCAAGAACTGCAAGAGAGTCAAAAGCACATTCAAGTCCATTATCTCTCCACACACATAGAACAAAATGAGTTCATTGAGCTATGTGGGTCATTCGTACAAACAACAATTCTTGATGAGATTCAAAATGCCAAGTATTTTTTCAATCATTGTTGATGCCACTCCCGATTGTTCTCACAAGGAACAGACTACTATGCTTATTCAATATGTTAAGATTGTAGACAACTCAAAATTTTCAATTGAAGAAAGGTTTATTTTGTTTGATAATTTCACGAGAAAATCTGAAAAAGAAATTGCTGCTCGAGTACTAGCAATTCTAGAAGGTTTTAAGTTAGATTTTCAAGTCTGCATTGGACAAGCCTATGACAATGGATCTAATATGGCTCGGAAGTACAAAGGTGTACAAGCAGTTCTGCTTGAGCTTAATTCAAACTATTTTCTCCAGCTGTGGATACCACACACTAAATCTTCGAGGTGTTGACTGTGCTGAATCATGCAAGGATGCAATTACTTACTTTGGAACTGTTCATCAAATGTACAATCTCTTCAGTAGCAGTCCACAAAGGTGGGATATTCTGAAGCAATATCTTCCTGTTTCACTGCATGGGATGTCCAAAACTAGATGGTCTGCATGGATTGATGGTGTTCAACCAGTTGCGCAGCATTTGAATTCAGTGAGAAAGGCTTTAAATGAGCTTAAATCTTTCAATCTCACTGCACAGGCTTGAACTGAACTTCAGTCTATTCAGAAGCACATGTCCAAATTTGAATGCATTCTGAGGTCATCTTTATGGATGAGGCTACTTACAATGATCCATCAATCTGGTAATTGAAGCAAGCAACGCTACACTTGATGTTGAGAGGGATAACACTGAAAATCTTATCAATGACATTTGACAGATTTGTGAACAATGGGATGTGATCCTGAGTCCAAATTAGTAGCACAGAATATTGGCATTTCATCTGAGTTCTCCACCAATCACAACTTACCTACTGAACCCTTTTTGGGTTTCTTTGGCAGTTCAACAGACTGAGTAATTAAGATCAACTTTCTGCAGCTGAACAATTTCAGCAACAGTACAACAAAGAAATCTCAAAAGATCTCAGTGACGAGGTCATCTTCCTCAAACGAATATATTCCACAAACTTTAAATCGGATTGCAAGCCAAAGGAATTGCTTCAAGAAATACTCAAACTTGGACTCTATGGGGTGTTTCCTATTATCACAATTGCATTGCATATTTTTGTCAGTTTGCCTGCATCAGTGGCTTCAGGTGAATGCACCTTCAACGTGTTGAAACAGGTAAAGAACTATCACTATTCAACTATGTGACAAGAGCATTTGAATGGGCTACAGTTTTCCTCAATAATTAGTGCATTTGCACAGAAAAAGGCTAGAAAAGCATTTGTTAAATAAAAAAAATATTCAAATTATGTCTCACTCTTTTTTTGGTGCCTTATTTTGTTTTTGTTATGGCTAGGGGCCTCAAAAGCTGGAAGTGCCCCAGTCCTTTCTGGACCTCTGAGAGGGCCTGCCTCTAGCTGCAATGTTGTGTTCTCAGGATCCACCACTTCTTAGTGATTTCTCTGGATAATGAGGAATCACATTGCTGCTGTCTCCTCCGTGTTAGCTTTCCCTGTACCAAGTCTAAAGCTGAGCCCTCTTGAACAACTTCAGCTCTAGTGATCGCTGAGAAGAAACAAGGACTCTCCATTGACTCTAACCAACAGTGTCTTTAAACACTGGGGATAGATGGTCAAATAATATATAAAACCCTTTAACTGAATCCACACCAGCAGGTAAGAACACTATCCCCTATATTTCAATTGGATTTAACATCACTACTCCATGCTTAGTGAGGGAGGTTCAATTTAGGGTGACCCTGTCAGAGCATATTAATTACAATGTGCTGGCTTTTACTCATACAATAAGGATAATATTTTATTATCCCTGCATAAAAGACGTAAGTGAATTTTAGTCCCAAACAGCCAAAATTGGTCACTTTGGCAAAGCAGATATGTCTGCTGATCACCTAGCAAAGTAGGTGTGTTTATTCAGATACAGTCTACTCCTGAGGTCTTTTCCCCCAGTTAATTAATAGGGGGCAGGAGAAAGTTCAGTCAGTCACAAAATTTCTACATCTGGTTCAGTACACTCTCACCAACAGAGTTTAGCACCACATTCTTCAGAGGAAGGTGCAAGTAACCCTGTGATTGCCAATTATGGGATAACTTGCCTGTAGCGAATATTTTTTTCTTAATCCTTAACAGTTACATGTTGTTTTAAGCCCTGAAACATAAGAGATAATATATCTTCCACAAACTGTGTTTATACCTTTACTATTATAACTCTATACCATTTTTGTTATACATATAAATGTATAATCCCATTTTTAATCCTGCTAAATGCTTTGTCTTAATTATATTTTATGGCAATGAGTTCCACAGTCTAATTGTATATTACGTGGAAACATTTATTTTTGTCATTGTTAAATAGTTAAACTTCATTCCTTACTGACATTTTAGGTATATATATTTTTTCTTTCCCTTGTTAAAGCCCTGATTTTTGGAATGTTGAGGCCCTAGACCTGGACCAGTTTTGCAAATGCACTTGGGCTTTCTTTGTGCATTCAGTTACCAAAGATGCATGTGCAAATTAAACTCATTTGTGTACTCACGGGACAGCACCCAAAACAATGCACACAGAGACATCATATTCGGAAACTTTGACCAAGAAAGAATAAATATTGTTAACGTATTTAAAATATATTAGATGTCAGCTAACCTGTATATATTATTTTGGACCCTTCATTTGTATTCATTTGTTAACTGTTGATTAATTATTTATTTTCAATAAAGTTCCCACACTTTTTTTTAAGTTTCCAGTTTATTGGCATTGTATCTGCACTAAATATTGACAGTTTTAAGTCCGACATAAATTTGATTTATCAAAACTTCTGCGCATCCCCTTATGATGCATGTTTGAAGGCTTTGGAAAACCATTTTCCACCCAATTCTTCCAAATGAACATTTGACTTTTCAGTATGAGTAATGAATTTTCCCAACCACATGCTTCATCACACTTCTTGGATTTGATTTTTATTTGTGATGGTCTTTGCAAGGGAAAACCTGAGTGTTATTCCTGGGATTTGTGAAGAAAATCAAATAAAAAGGGGATATTATGTGTATTTTGTGATTGCCATTGTCATGATAAGGGGATATGACAACTGGAAACAAATGTTTACTATAGGCAGGGTTGGTAGCACTGCCTATTAAGATTGCTCACCATTTATTATAAAACATTTATTCAGTTGCTTATTTTCCAAAACTTTAACCATTTGGGATGAAATTTTTTATGCTGAGTGTCTGCCTCAGTCTAAATATTTGTTGAGATAATTGCAACGAAAACAGTTCAGCCATTTCTGAGAATTAGGGTATGGAAAAAAATAAGCTGTTTTTTCATTCAAAAAACCAAAACAAACAAACAAACCACTCTGATGAACTTTTGAGAAGCTCCAGTGCCCCAATGCTTTGGAGCAGGGAATTGAAATTTTGCAGGGAGTAGCCTTTTTGTTAGGGACATGCCTTTTGCTGTTCCTTTGAAAATATGCCCAAATTTGGCCATGTTGCAAACCTACAAAAATCCCATTTCACACATGGTCCGTAGTGAGAGAGGGAATTTAACAGCTAAAGTCGCTGAAAATTCCAATGTTACAGAGTATACGCAAGCCTCTCGCAGCTTCTAGGGCCCACCAGACAGCCCACATGCACCATCCCCAGAGCAACTGAGCTTACTCCCATCCCCTCACAGGCAGCATGGAGGAGAAAACCACTTGACCCAAATATAGTGAATATAAGAGCCATACTGGAGAGGAAGAAAAGAAATGTATGAGGACAAGAAGCCAACCGGGGACTGGTATGTGTGTTGGTGAGGGGGTGGGACTGGATGTCACAGGGACTGGCCCTTTGAAGGGTCAGACACCCACCCTACCTGTGATAGGTTCACAGAAGGAGAATGAGCCAACCTAGACCAACCTGTATATACTTATTGCCTATGTAGCTGGGTAGCAGTTAATCAGCTGAAGAACAGATGAGCGTAATAAAGGCTTAAGAGGGCTCACTCAGATTTATTTACTACACACTATTCAAGCTTCCACAAACCATTACTTTCAAGCAGGGAATACCCTCTGAAAATTTCACTCCAAAGAGAAACGTTCCCAACAGTTTGCAGTAACTGAAAGAGGAAATTTAAATTGGAAACACCCAAGAAGCCTTAGCTAGCGCTCTTGCTACATCCATCAGCTAGTATTATACAGTGTAGGATTTTCTTGTTCATACAAATAGAGGGAAATATGCTTGTTCTGTACTGTTTTGCCAGAATATTAACTTCTTGTATAATATGCACATTCTCTATGTTGGGTTGTGTTATACCTGGTTAAGAAAGATTAGGACACACTTACACCATTGGATAGCCAGAATAAAGATATTTGTAGACACGTTTCATTCAATTTCCTACATGCAAATGCACAGCCCTTTTTTTGCTGCTGTAGAGATTTCATTCCACACTGTAATATGACATCTACATCATACACATTTCTTAATATGACATGTACATCATTCACATCATACCATTGCAGATGTACTTTTATATAAATGAGAATTACTTAACATGTGTCCTTTCACATCAGGAATCATGTCTTTCAATCTATAAAGTTTGTTTATTTTGAAGTTTGCTCCTTCAGTATCATTAAAAAAAATGCAATACAGGCAATCTAATCTCAAAATTAGCTTCTGCCTACATAACATCTTTGCTGTTTTATGTAAAATTTACAAGTCAGGTTTGATAAACTGTATTATCCTTTGAAGCCCACTGAAAGTCAAGTCAACATGCAAAAACTATTATATTCATGCTGTCCATGTTTGTCCTGCAAATTCAAGAGACATATCAAAGCTTATCGTAATTGTGAATTGGTACTGGAATGCCTTTATCAATTGTCCTGCTATATGTTTAAATTGCAGCAAGGGAGGTTTAGATTGGACATTAGGAAAAACTTCTTAACTGTCAGGGTGGTTAAGCACTGGAATAAATTGCCTAGGGAGGTTGTGGAATCTCCATCATTGGGGATTTTTAAAAGCAGGTTGGACAAACATCTGTCAGGGATGGTCTAGATCAGTAGTTCCCAAACTCGGTCCGCAGCTTGCTCAGGGTAAGCTCCTGGCGCGCCAGGCCGGTTTGTTTACCTGCCGCCTCCGCAGGTACGGCCGCTCGCGGCTCCCACTGGCCGCGGTTTGCCGTTCCCGGACAATGGGAGCTGCAGGAAGCAGAGCGGGCTGGCCCGCTGCTTCCTGCAGCTCCCATTGGCTGGGCATGGCAACCACGGCCAGTGGGAGCCACAAGGGGCCGTACCTGTGGAGGCGGAAGGTAAACAAACCGGCCCGGCGCGCCAGGGGCTTACCCTGAGCAAGCTGTGGAACGAGTTTGGGAACCACTGATCTAGATAATACTTAGTCCTGCCATGAGTGCAGGGGACTTGACTAGATGAGCTCTCGAGGTCCCTTTCAGTCCTATGATTCTATGTTGATGTGGGAATATTTTCAGGTTTTCAAACTGCTGCCTTAAGTCTGCTTACTTGTACAAAAATGCAAATCATTTCAGCCTTTCATTGGTCAATGAAAAATGTATTGAGTGCAAAATACTGATAATCACTCACTTGGTTTTATGATTAAGCAAATCTTATTCATCTTAGTAAACTGAAAATTACTTTGCATTTGCCTTCATCTGACATCTTGATGGTTCCACTGAAATCGAAAAGCACTTAGAAAGACAAAACTTTCCCTTAATTGCCATTATTTTGGAATTCAGTTGATTTTGTATCAGCTTTATACTACAAATTACAGCAATCTTTTCCCTCTAAACCATGGGGAAAATATATTTCCCCAATAAATATCCACATACGGATTTTGTAAGATGTGATCTCAGTGTTACACATTCATGAAGGCTTAAAGTGAGGCTATAACACTGATCTTGAGGGTGCTTAGATTTGCTTTACTCTTTTCTTTTGTGCTCCATTTCTAGCTGGAGATGGGAGCAGTAGTGGCAGGCAGCACCTTCTGGAGGGTGCAAGAGTGGGTGGTGTATGAATATAGCAATGAAGAGAGATTGGTATGAATGTCATGGAGTGAGAACAGATAGTTTAGAATAATGTGGATGAAAACCTGAGGAGCATAAACATTCAAACTGGTGTTGTATCCTGCCTTGAGGCTCTGCACAACTTTGTGTGGGAGTCTCAGTACAGGAAGGGGGCTGAAAGGCAATCACCTTGTTGGCCAAGGTCAGGAATGACTGGTGCAAGTTAGAGCTAAGACGGCTTCAGGATTGGGGATTGTCTTTCCTCTCTGTCTCCATGCTGCGCTCAATACTATCAAATGGATCAATTCCAAGGTGCTCATAAAGGTTACAGATGCTACTACCAACCATGGAAGAGTCTGTATGGACATTCTACCATGTGCCCCAAGATTTCTGGGAGCATTACATTCCTCGAGCCCCCACATGGACTCTCCAGTCAAGGGCCATTTATTCAATCTTTGCAGAGGTATTTTTCCCAGAGTGTGGCTTTCCCTTCCCCACCAACCTCAAGGTCACTGACATAGGTGCCAACTTTTGCTGGCACTGGTGGGTGCTCACGCCCTCAGCCCCTCCCACTCCACCCCGGCCCTTCCCCCTTCCCCAAATCCCCGCCCCCTGGGAAAAATGCAGCTCCCCTCCAGCCCCGCGTGCGCGCGTGCCCACCCAACTCACCTTCCACCCAGCTCCCTCTTCCCCTCCCAGCACCCAGCTCCCTCTTCCCCACCCTTCACCCAGCTCCCCCTTCCCCACCCAGGTCTCGCCCCCAGACCTCTCTTCCCCACCCTTCACCCAGCTCCCTCTTCCTGACCCAGGTCTCGCCCCCGGCTCCCTCTTCCCCACCCTTCACCCAGCTCCCTCTTCCCGACCCAGGTCTCTCCCCCAGCTCCCTCTTCCCCTCCCAGCACCCAGCTCCCTCTTCCCCACCCTGCACCCACCCCACCCTGCACTCCCCGCGGGGGGCACGGGGAGCTAGGCTCATGGGAAGCCGGGCCCGCCGCCGGGAAGCCAGGCCCGCCGCCAGCTGTGGGGAGCCGGGCCCATTGCCGGGAAGCCAGGCCCGCCGCTGGGAGCCGGCAGCGGGGAGCCGGGGCCGGCAGTGGGGAGCCGGGCCCGCCGCTGGGAAGCCGGGCCCGCTGCCGGCTGCGGGGATCCGGGCATGCAACCGGGAAGCCGGGCCTGCCGCCAGGAGCTGGCAGCGGGGAGCAGGGGCCGGAAGTGGGGTGCCGGGCCCGCCGCCGGCCGCAGGGAGCTGGGCCCACCGCTGGGAAGTCGGGCCCGCCGCTGGGAGCCGGCAGCGGGGAGCCGGGGCCGGCAGCGGGGAGCTGGGCCCACCGCCAGATGCGGGGAGCCAGGCCCACTGCCGGGAAGCCGGGCCTGCCACCGGGAAGCCGGCAGCGGGGAGCCGGGGCCGGCAGCGGGGAGCTGGGGCTGCCACCGGCCGCAGGGAGCCAGGCCCACTGCCGGCCGTGGGGAGCCGGGCCTGCCGCTGCCCGTGGGGAGGCTGTGCGGGCCTCGGGGGGCTGAGCCGCAGCTGTGTTGGGGGGTTAGCTGGGGAGGGGGGGAGCTGGCTGCCACAGGGGGGGCGCAGGCCCTGCATGCACCCACCCCACTCTGCACTCCCCGCACCCTCTACCCATCTAACTACAAGCAGCAGCACACCCTGCTCCCACCCCTTCACACTCCATCCCCCTCATGCCCCACTCACTGCACAGTGCCTGCCCGCTGCGCACCAGGATCCAGCGCTGCGTCCACTCCTCAGCCGGGGGACCCACCTCCTGCCACCGCCCGATTCAAACTGACCACCGCGGGGGGCGGGAGGTAGCACTGACACAGGCCCCGCCCCCGGGCCCTGCCACCTCCCTTTCCACACCTCCTAGCCCCGCCTCTCAGGCCCAGAGAGACCTGAGTGGCAGCCCAAATGGCCAATCCCAGCATGGGGCCTGCCCCCTTTCAGTGCACAGCTGAGAGGCGGCTGTTGCTGCTAAAAAAAGATCCTTGGCCAGAGGCGCCTGCAGCCAGGGAACCCGGAACGGTGGCAAGGTGAGTTGGGCAGGTGGGTGCACGCGCGGGCTGGCAGGGAGCTGCCGGTGGGTGCTCAGCACCCACCAATTTTTGTCTGTGGGTGCTCCAGCCCCGGAGCACCCATGGAGTCGCTTCCTATGGTCACTGACCAAAATTATTTTTTCACAAATCAGACAATTAACAGAAAAAGAGCAACATGACATCCACAGACAGACTGAGGTTGATATATATTCAGCAAATGTTACTCCCTATAATTATTTTAACTAATAAAAATGATTTAGAGAAGCTGTTAAGAAAAAATCTTAAAAGAAATCCAGACATGTAAAGGTATGAGAAATTCACTGTTAAGGAATCCAAACAACCTTTACTCTGCCCTTTAGTGAAATCAGTTGGAAGGGAAAAGAAGAAGAAAAAAACCCAAGTGTCTTTAAAAGTCAATTTACTATAATCTGGGATCAAAAACATTAAAATGCTTTAACAATCATAAGATTTTATAGTGTCACTACTATCTGGTCAACATTAAGTTGGCTTTGGTGCCCTAACTGTGCATTAATTCCTAAACTGTGTGGATTTCTTTTAAATGTAATGTTAATTGTGAATTTTCTGAGTTTATAAATCTTATTTTCAGGGATAACTACAGTTGCCCCAAAATATAGATTTACTCAGAGCTGTAGTGTTGATGGGAATTCTGTTTTATGAAGGATTTTGATATTTGTCAAAAGAGGACTGAAACTTATATATTTTAAAATTCTCCACAAAAGAATATTGACAAAATGTTTTTAGTCAAACTGTTTTGTTTCAACACAATTGACACATTTTATTTTGATTGTGCCTCTAAAGATTTTAAATGAAAGAATTTAAAATTTGGAAACAGTCATTTTAAAACAAAAATCAGTTTTTGTTCCAAAATTGTTGAAATGGGATGTCTGGATATTGTTGGACTTGGGTTTTTTCCAGATTTTGCCAAAATGAAATGAAATTTTGGGAAAATAGATAAGATTTTGCAAAGCACTTTGACAAAACTGTATTCTCCGAACATCAAATGGTTCAGTTGAAGTTCTTCAAACTAACTCTAATTTTACCTTTAATTTTTGATATGTACTTGTCAACGTACTTCAGTGGGTCACCGCTGAGAATGCCAAATTCAGGACATACTCCTAAGAAGTAAGGCAGATTTACCACAAACTGGTGATTATTTTATCATTTATTTTGTTACTGGCTTGGTATAATCTAAACTTCTGTCTCACCACGTTAGCTAACAAGAAGTCAAAGAGGCAGTCTCCTTAGGCATTCCAGCTCTTATCTCATCACCACCCAGACACTGGACTGTATGGTGAATGGTTACTGAAAACCAGTTTCCTTACATATAGGGTCCTCTTATCCCAAGAGATCAGCCACACAGCCAGGTCAATATATAACTCAGATCTTACCCAATAATCATGTAATGCCAATCTTTTAGTGAGTAAAATTAAACATTTGATAAAATAAAGGAAGAAGAGAGTTAATAATGGTTAAAAGATCATGCACATACAAATACTTGGAAAGTCCTTATATCAGGTTTGTAGCAGTGATGGAACAGACTGCTGGCTTATAAAATCTCTGTGGTAAATTCCAAAAGATTGGAAGGTCCTCAGTCCATAACTCAACATGCTCCTTTTAGTTGTAAATCCACAGTCCAGAGAACAAGGGCAGGAAAGAGGCAAGATGGAGTCAACTCAGGGGTCTTTCATATCCTTTGCCATGTGCCTGGAAATGTACTGTTTCAAATTGAGCTCACAGTTAAGTTTGTGGAAAGTTACTAGCACAAGATGGAGTCCAGGGTCACATGAGCATTTCACCTGTCCTTACGTGGCCTGATGACTCACAAGGGCAATCATTGCCCTGATCCGTGCTGAGGCATCCACAGGAAAAGCTATCTTGGCGGAATGAGTTCCTTCTATGGTCCATGGGGAATGCCAAAGGGGTTTTTTGGGTTGCTCATCTGTTTTAATTTGTTTATCTGTATGTTCCTTGATGACTGGTGTTGGTTGCCTTTATTTCCCTTAGGCGGATGAACCTGGGATTTTTTTATTTTATTTTAATTGTTAAACAAATTATAAATTAATAGCTTTGTGGGAAGGCATAGGTGAGTTGGGTGCAGAACAGTTTAAAACCAGAACTGGGAGATGAAGCCAAAAAGTCCTATAAAATTGGTCTTTAGCTCATAAATTCAGGGCAGACTACTCCACTAAAATGTGATCCTTAGGAATGGGTAACAATTCTCAGTAATGCTACCTTGCTTTTGTTATCTGAAGTTATGTAAAAAGAATGAATCAATTTCTAAATGCTGCTGGGAGAAGCACAATTATATTGCTCCAAGGTTAATCAGTCACAGGACCTAGAGCTCTTTGTATATGCACTTTTTAGTTATAGTTTAAATCTAAATAAGTATTTTTAAAATATGATGTTTTAAATTTAAAAAGAAATAACCCCTCTGTCAAATAATGGCCTCCTATTTTTACTCTTCATTGAACAAAATTGACTTATATCATATGAAACCTATGCTATGATGGTAACTGACAGGACCTATTCTCCCTTGATGTGTGCATCTAACTCCATTAATGTTAAAGGAATAATGCATGCATTCTGTCAATGGGAGAACAGACAATAATTGCTTTAGGGAAAATTGCAGAAAGAGCTCTTTAATTTTTAACCTCATGAATTTTTGTTTTCCCTCTAAAAATAAAAAGCATTTTCATCTGCATTCTAATGTACACTGTAACATTTTTATAATAACTTAATAATAAAAACATGGTGTTAAGTGCCATAGTTAAAAATGCCCTGTTGGAAAAGATCTTTTAGTCCATTAAGCTGCTATTTACTTGTCACCTACACAGTCCCTCTGTTATTGTTTAATAATTTACATTTTTTCCCAGCAATATGCCTCTTTTTATTTCATTGGTCTAAATGGATCTCTTTTCTAAGAGATAAAGCATATCTTTCAACATCCATATTTTCAATACATGTACAGGAGAAAAGACAGCCAGTGAAAAAAGGCACCTCTGCCCCCAGTTGCCCCAGGAAATAATTTAATCCAGTTTTGTTGAGAGTTGTGTGACAGATTGGTATCAAATTAAAGTACTTGGAATTCAAGAAGCTTTTTTGAATAAACCCCTTTGATCTCATAGGCAGAAAAGTGAAGATTTTACGTCAAACAGTTACCTGATTTGATTGAAGATAAATCATCTAACACTTAAGCCCTCCTCTCCTTCCAAAGTAAAGTATCTCAACTAGCTAATTGTATTGCACTCAGTAGCAAAAAGAATGTATAGCTAAAATATTTTTGATTTGTGTTTTGCTGAATCCAATCGCAGTAGAATTAGATCAAAATGTCTTTCAGGTTATGTTCTGCTGACGTCCATGCCTGCTCCTCGAAAGCTTTATCTACCGGCTTCTGAAGCACTGGCCTCATGGATGATGCTTTGAGTCCTTTGCCCCAGAAGTCTTGAGACAACCAGTGTCTAGAAGGTTCCAGACTGTTGGAGTCCCTGTCCCTCTGTCAGAGCAACACGAAGAGCTGTCTTTTCATGAGTCAAACTGACAACCCAGTTTCTGCTGAGTTGCAGAATAGCCATCAGCTTCTTCTGATGCCAAACTACTCTACACAGTAGTTAATGACTGTGCATATGGAGGTAATAAATCTTCTCAGGATGCCCTAGCCTTTATTCCACACCCCATCCAAGCACCTGCACAGCAATGACTAGAGAGGAGAGCAGCTCAGGCAATCATTTCCCCCAGCACCCCAGGCAAGGTGCTGAAAATGAATTTAAACAATAGTCCCAAAAGAAACAAAAGAAACAAAAACAAAAGGATTTTCTATCCACTTGAGCTACCATTACAGCCTAATGGCTCACAGATCACTGACTCTCTGGAGTTTCTCCCCAGAGATCCAGCTCCTACCGAAGCTACTAACACTCAGGGCTTCCTCTCTGAGTCCTTCCCTCAATTTGGTTCTCCACAGGTTGGATTTTTATTCCCAGTTTATCTGCAGGCTCACTGTCTAGAGGCTGGCCCACTGCAGGATTCTCCTTCTCTCCAACCACCTTCTTCTTTCAGGGCTAGTCACATGAGACTACCTCACTCCTGCAACCTTCCTCCCCAGTTTAGCTCTCTCAGCCTATTATGAAAATTACCTGATCCTTTTACAGCTGGGTCTACTAATTGATCCATTCCATCTGATCCCTAACCAATCAAAACTAGCTGGGGCCAGAGTAAGGTTTCCTTGGTAGGCAAGGCTGAATGTGACTCCCCTTAAAAGGCCAACCAGCCTATGACACAAGGTTAGATTGTGGAAATATTAGTGCGAAGGTAGAAGCATTTCAAGAACTACCTGAGACACCCATCTCTTCTTCTCTCAGTAGTATCATCCCTGCATGTATCAAAGCAGCTGAATCCTCTAAGTCCTTCTGGCAATAGCCCTAATTCTGGATGGCCAGATAGCAGAAAAGGATGACTTTAGCTGGATAGGAAATTTTGCATGTCTCCCTTGAGCAAGGATCTGGCTACCGTAATTCATTTGTGATTCTCTCTACCTGGGTTTGAGCCTGAAAACAATACAGAGGCCACCTACCATGGTGCTCATTCTCAAGGGGTTCAGGCACATTAATTCTGGGCTTTTCACTTTCCACTGACTACCAGTCTCCCCCCCTCCAGCCCTCCAATGCCCAGTTCAAGGCTTTTACCCCAATCTCCGAAGTCATCAAAAGATCAGGCCCAAGCTACGAACCATCTCACCATCCACAAGATGGTAAAATAGTTGTGATTCACTGGGATAATGCCAATTAATCCCAGGATTAAATGGGCTATCGCAGAGATGGCCAAATTTACTAACCCTTTGAGCAGCATATGACAATCTTGAAAATTTTGAGAGCCAGGACATGCCTGCCAAGGCTCAGGGCTTTAGACCTGCAGCGGAGTGGTGGGGCTAAGGTTTTCTTCCCTGTGGGGTCGGGGGATCTCGGGGCTTCAGCTCCACAAGGTGTGCCTGCTCGGGCTCAGGGCTGAAAACCCAAGACCTCCCTCCTTGCTGGGCAGAAGCTCCTAGCCGCACCACCCCACCACAGTGGGGAGCCTGGGGGGCTCTGAGAACCGTGCTTTAACTGTAAAAGAGTTGCATGCGGCTCATGACCCACAGTTTGGCCACCCTTGGGCTATAGTCAGAAATAAAGGGTTACATTAGTCTTTATTTACCTTCTTTTCTCTACCTCTTTTCTTACACTTACCTAAATGGATTGTTTGCTATGGCAAATGAAGAGCACAATGAAAAATATCATGGGGGATTATATAATGTGAGATTTTCCCTCTTGAATTTAAGCGGAAATTTGCCTTTGGAAGAATATTGTTGAGAATAAGAAGTTGAAAACAAAGTCAGACAAAGAGTTTATGAACTGGAACAGTTTCAAGATAAAATTTCACAGAATGTCTTAGGCATATGTCCATTTACGGTAGTTTATACCAGGAGCAAAATTCTCACTTCTCAACAAAAACTCAAAAGAAGTCCTAAAGTTAAAGATTTTACTGTAAGTGATGGATAATGAAAAACAATCAGTCATCCATATCCATCAAATTATATTGAATCATTGAAATGTAGGGCTGGAAGGCACTTTGAGAGGTCATCCAAGCACTAAAACCAATTGCCACTGATGTTGATTGATGTCTGAATTCAGAGTCCATCACCACAAAGGTTAACATTTTAGTGGCACTGATGGAAGAATTTGAAAAATCTGGATGAAAATGGACCCATACAGAATCTGACTTCATAAATTAACTAATGGAACATGATCACATGTTGTGACTCAAGTTCCAGCGCGCCTGGTTTCCAGCATCTCACCAAAATATTTACTTTTGTTTTTTGCCAAAAATATGAAAAATGTTAAGATTGGTTTGTGTCATAATAGTTTATTTCTCAATTCAGGCTGCCTCTGAAGAATTAATTAGGTCTTAATAAGGACTTAATGTATCCAGACCTCTCTAACTACTATGTGCATTTTTTTTAAATGACCTGTTGATGTGTAGGTAACAGTGGTGTATTGAGTTATACTAAAAATCCTGTAGCCACAGCATCTTTTTTTTTTCTTTAAACCTAAATTCTTAACAATAATTTTCTATATATTTTAATTATCTAATGCGGCCCTTTATAAACATATAGGACTTCTGCTTGCAGGTCGATAAGTAAATTAACCATTTACCTGTAAAATGTTGGACTTGGTATAACTCAAAGTAATGCTCTGAATTCACACATTGAAATAAGATGAAGAAGAGAGCTAGAGCTGTCTTAAAATCCCATAAAATAATAAAGTTAAAGTGACTATGAACACCAACATGGCACCAACTTTCAGCTTTCCTGAGGGGTGCTCCACCCCCACTCTTCCCCCGAGGCTCTGCCCCCACCCTGCCTCTTCCCGCTCCCTCCTCCGAGCGTGCCCCACCCTTGCTCCACCTCTTCCTGCCCCGCTCCTCTCCCTCCAGCCCAGAGCCTCCTGCCTGCTACTGAACAGCTGATCAGTTATGGGCCGGAGACACTGGGGAGAGGAGGAGCTGATTGGGGCAGGAGGGGCTGCCAAACAGCTGATCGGCGGGTGACTGATGATTGCTGAGCACCGAGTATTTTTTTCCATGGGTGCTCCAGGGCTGGAGCACCCATGGGACTCAGTACCTATGATTATGAGGTGGTAAAAGAGATAGTGATGAGTAAAAATGAAGAGCAACCTAAGAGGTGAGTTAGCATCATCATCATCGTCATCATCATGGAATTTTTTCCTCTCCCTTTCTACATCCAGTTTTGGACAAGAATTATCCTTCTGCTGCTCACGTGTATTTTTGGCTCTTCCTCCACACTCCTGAATTCTAATCTCTGAATTCTTCCAATATCATAAAGATACAGGGACAATTTTTAGCTGTGAGTGCAAAAAGTACAGCCACGTGTGTGCCTCCATTTTATGAAAAGAAAAGTGTGTGCAAAAAAAGGCATTTGCACGCAAGCTCAAAAGGATAGTTAGGTGCATACATACTCAATTTCAGCGTGCTAATGCTGAAATGAATGTGCTGATCAGGTATTTATTGGAACACCATCGCACATTAAAATATATATATATTTGACCTCTACCATCTCAGAATAGTACATCCAACAATTCCCATTACTATTGCTAACTAAAGGATGAAAATTTCCATAAGCGGCAGCTATACACTTTAAAACTTTATTTGATGCTAAGCACCTTTAGAAGTGGTTAACGTTCACTAGGCCTCTCAGTTACACAACCACGTGAATTCCCTCTGCTTATCTAATTGCATATAGGACATGGGAGGTAGTTTCCAATGAAAACAACCAGACACATCATCAACCAATATGTGTTACTACATGTCTGGTCAACTTAAAGTATACAGTATTTTGATAGCTCAGGCAGCCTCATTCTAGCAGAGAGCCCCATTCTAGTTTGCAGTCACAAAACACCTATATTTATTACAGTGGTTAAAACTTTGTTTTGCTATACTGGAATGTTGTTATTTGATACAGATTCATGTTTTCTTCCTCAAAGTCCACAGTCTTGTATTCTGGAAACACAAGATTTGACCAACTACTAAAAACAAAACAAAAACAAACCCCTTTGCTTATTGAGATTGAACAACTGTCACTGTCTACGTTGTAATATTTAGTACTACTGTTTTACCCAACTATTATAAAATCATCGGGGGAGATGTTTGTTTCACAGTGCTGGTCTTAGGCAAATGGGTACAGTTTCCCTTAGAATAGTACAAAATACCTGGGAGAATGATTAGAGATGTCAGACACATAATTTTAAAATCATGGACTAAAACCCCAACAGTCATACAAAATTCCACTTGAAGTTCCTTGGCTCAGTACTTTACATTTGAAAAGATGGCCCAGGTCCCAGAATGCGGACAAATCCATGGAGATCAATACAGGTGCAAAGAAATGGCCACTCCAATCGGATTGCAGAATCATAACCTACATTGTTCAAACACATTCTGTTGGTTTTGCCTCCTGGTTCCCCATCACAGAACCATGAGTTGCCATGAGTTATGGCATCCTAAGATGATAATTATAATTGATCATTGGTATTACCTTAGAGCCCAAGAGCCTAATCACAGACAAGAACCCCATTGTGTTAGGAGCTATACAAACTCAAAAGAAAAAGAGGGTTTCTGCCTGTGATAGGGTAGTCTGTGGACCACATGGCTTAGTATTTTAAGGATTTGAAAAATCCACATATATACATGAAGCAGTCCTAAGAATGACTGGAGCTTTGCAGAGAGGGTCAGCCAATTGGGCGTGAACTGGGAGAAGGGAACCAGCATAACAGTTGCCTCCTTCCTCATAGCTAGGCAGACATCAGAAGATAGCAGGGAAAGGCTGGCCTGCTGAGTACCTTGAAGCTGGATGGATTATTAAGGAAAAAAGAGGCCAGTTGAGGGAGAAGCTGGCAAAGGCCCTGCAATTGGCTAACCCACAAATCAGTTGCAGAGAAGAGAACTGGGGTCAAGGACTCTTGTTTAAGGACTAAAAATGAGAGACTAATTAGTACAGCCCAGTTCCAAAAGGGAGAGCTGGGAACTTCTGCTTAAGGAAGGACTGGGATGGAGTAATCCAGAGAAGGAACCAGGAAGGGTTCCAGAAAGAGAGACTGTTTCAAGATGCAGGAAAGAAAAGTATCCTGAAGGAAGGAGCCAGAGACTGCTAGTTGGACTGAGCCTGAGAGGACGAATGCCTTGGCTGGATCTGAGTAAAAGCCTACTCATGATTATGACTGGTATTAATAAGTCCAACTCTTAGAAGGGGGTGCTCTCATATAAAAAGAGTCTCTCTGGACTGCTTTATAACCCAGGTGAAGGGAAACCAAGGGAGGGCTTACCTGCGATGCCACATCTGACCGAAAGGGGATGCACCAGAGTGACCTCCCCAGGATCACACTGCACCTAAGGGCTTAGAATCTACATGTAAGACAAGCAACAATAGGTGGGCACAGACAGACAGAGAGGGTGGAGTACAAAGAATTAAGAGAGACACTCTTGGTCATAACAATAGACATTGGTCTTAGCATAGCAACGGCCTACCTATTGTGAATTTTTTTTTAGGTATCATAGCAAAGGAGAATTTTTAAGGAAGATAGGGTAGCTTTAGATATGTTTATGGGGAGCTCCTCCCAAGCATGAGGTACAGCATAGGAAAAATCATGAAGATGCTTCTTTGAAATTTTAAGAAGTGGGCAATGGAGGCTGGGATCATTGGCCAAAAGGAGACGGGAGTCAACCTCTCTATAGTGAACTAGAGATATTGGTAAGATAGGGATAGGCCATGAAGAGCCTTGAATATGAATACAAGTAGCTTATGTTTGATGGAGTAGAGGAGGGGGAGCCAGTGAAAGGATGCAAAGAGAGGAGGTGATGTTGTCAGAGTGATGGGTGAGGGAAATAATATTTGCAACAGTATTCTGAATGGAAAGACTGGGGCAAATTTGCAGTTGTCAGCACCAGAGAAAAGGATGTTGCAGTAACTGAAATGTGATATGATGAGAGACTAGAGAAGAGTTGTATCTGTCTCTCTAAGAAAGGCCGTATCTTAGAGACATTATGTGGAAGAATTGACAAAACTTAGACATGGCCTGGCTGTGAGAAACTAGAGAGAGGTTGTAACTGTGCCTCCATGGGCCACAACTGAGAATTCCAACCTCAGGACAAACTGTTGAGAAGTAGGGCGGACACACCCCAAAACTGGAGGTTATTCTCCCATGAGATATACCAAATCGGCAACAAAAGTAAACTTCTGTTTCACCACACTGGCTAACAAGAAGTCATAAAAGCGGTTTCCTTAGGCATTCCAGTCCTTGTATCACCACCAAAACCACTAGACTCAGGGCTGGTCCACACTGGGGCGGGGGATCGATCTAGGAAACGCAACTTCAGCTACGAGAATAGCGTAGCTGAAGTCAACGTTTCCTAGCTCGAACTAAGTATACTTACTGCGGATCCACGCGGCGCAGGCAGGCTCCCCCGTTGACAGCGCTTCCTCCTCTCGGCGAGCAGGAGTTCCACAGTCGACGGGGGAGCGCTTCTGGGATCGATTTATCGCGTCCAAATGAGACGCGATAAATTGATCCCAGAAGATCGATCTCTACCCGCCAAATCTGGCAGGTAGTGTTGACTAGCCCTTAGAGATGAATAGTTCTTTAAAACCAATCTTCTCAAATAAAAGGTTCTTCTGATCCAAAAGGACCAGCCACACACACAGGTCAATATACAACTCAGATTTTACCCCAAAATCACGCTGTTGCCAATCCTTTGGTATCTAAAATCTAAAGGTTTAAAGAAAGAAAGAAAGAAAGAAAGAAAGAAAGAAAGAAAGAAAGAAAGAAAGAAAGAAAGGTGAGAGTTAATATTGGTTAAAGGAATCAAATACATACAGTAATTGGAAAGTTCTTGGTTCATGCTTGTAGCAGTGATGGAATAAACTGCTGGCTTGATAAGTCTCTGGTTGAAACCAAATCATTGGAAGGACTTCAGTCCCTTGATTAGAATGATCCTGTTAGTATAAATCCATAGTCCAGAGGTTTGAGCAGGAAAGGCTGGAGCAGGAAAGAGGCAAAATGGAGGTGTTTCCACGCCTTTTACATCTTCTGCTTTGTAGAGGGAATCCCATTGTTCTTACTGTAGAAAAGTACAGTAACAAGAGGGTGTTTGGAGTCACATGGACAAGTCACATGTCCATGCATGATTTTGCCTAGTCACAGCAGGAAATCATTACCTATACCTCAAACAGCACGTTCACAGGAAAGTCCCTTCAGGGTAGGTGGGCATCTTCCATTGTGAGTCAAATGTTCTTTTGATGAGCCATTTAGTTTGAATAGTCCCTCCAAGATGTGCTGGCTAACTATCTTGTGGTCGTTCCCCAAGGAGCAAACATTTGAAATACAGGTGTAGAGCCAATACTCGATAACTTCAAACACAAAAAATGATACATGCATACAAAGAGCATAATCATATTCAGCAAATCATAACCTTTCCATAGACATCTTACATGACACATTTAGTGCACGATTTGTTGCAAATATATAACAGCGGATGCAGCAATGATCTATATGGTCATACTTTAATTAGATAACGTCACAGAAGTCCAAGTCAAAAATCATGCCTAAGTTATAGGGCTGAGTGGCAGGCAGGCTAAGATGGTGGTGTTGTTCACAATGACTGAAAAAGTAGTTATTGGGGTGGGACTTGGAGGGGAAGATAAAGAGCTCTTAGCCATGTTGAGCTGAGCTGACAGCTCAACATCCATGAGAAGATATCAAAGACAGGCAAAGATTTTAGTTTGGAGAGAAAGACAGTTCTGGGGAAGAGGGCATCTGTGAGTCATTAGTATAGAGAGGGTGGCTGAATTTGTGTTTCTGGATGAGACTACCCAGAGATAAGGTGTAGAGGAGGAAGAGAAAGAGACAAAGGCCAGAGACCTATGGAACTCCCATAGAAAGTCAGAAGGGGGATGAGGACGATGCTGCTCAGGACATGCTGAAGGAGTGATTACATAGCTACAGTACATCTCACTAAAGTGAATCCTTTTTTATAGAAGAATATGCGTAACTTGGAGGTCACTTGCTCAGTCGAAGATATATAATGAGAAAGGAGTGCAAGATTTGGTGCAAAAGTGGTGGTCAACTTGACTATACACTTTTGCCCTAAATATACTGCAAAGTCAGCAGAAACATTGTGACAACTATATAATCTTATTTATGCTGCTTTCAATCTATGTCGGGAGTTGAGTCAATCCCTAATAAAATGTACGGGCGGCACAAAATTATTTTAAAAAATGAAGTTAAGAAATGACGGTGTACAATTTCTCTTTGCCTTTTTCTCAAAATCATGGAAATATTACATTATAGAAATTGCTTCTCTAGGTCCCTCAAATCTGATTGAGCCTTTCACCTTTCTTGAAGGTATTTAATAGCCCTGATACTTCAAAATGAGAAGAACTATATAACAATTTACAAACTCTGATAATAGATCTCTAATGGCATGCTTAAGCTTTTATTCTCAACTTCAGCTCCTGGAATGTCCACATGAAATCATCCTTGATAAATTAGAGTCTTTAACCATTTTAAATTATATATTTTTGCATTAATCTTCAAACAGTTTGGTGCTGTAAACAATGATACAATGAGGACCATATAGTGATTAATAACATGCTTATTATCATAGACTCATAAACTTCAAGGTCAGAAGGGACCATTACGATCGTCTAGTCTGACCTCCTGCACAACGCAGGCCACAGAATCTCACCCACCCACTCCTGTAATAAACCTATGTCTGAGCTATTGAAGTCCTCAAATCATGGTTTAAAGACTTCAAGGTGCAGAGAATCCTCCAGCAAGTGACCCTTGCCCCATGCTTCAGAGGAAGGCAAAAAAACCAAAAAAACCCAGGGTCTCTGCCAGTCTGCCCTGGAGGAAAATTCCTTCCCGACCCCAAATATGGTGATCAGCTGAACCCTGAGCATGTGGGCAAGACTCACCAGCCAGACACCCAGGAAAGAATTCTCTGTAGTAATTCAGATCCCATCCCATCTAACATCCCAGCTCAAGCCTTTGGGATGTTAGATGGGGTGGGATCTGAATTACTACAGGATGGGATGGGATGACCACTAATAGTCAAAGATAAATTAATTGCCAAAATTAGGCTATCCCACCATACCACCTCCTCCATAAATTTATCAAGCTTAATCTTGAAGCCAGATGAGGTCTCATCAGTGCCTTGTATAATGATACTAACACTCCTTATCTCTACTGAAAATAGCTCGCGTGATACTTCCCAAGACCGCATTAGCTTTTTTCACAACCATATCACATTGGCGGATCATAGTCATCCTGTGATCAACCAATAGTCTGAGGTCCTTCTCCTCCTCTGTTACTTCCAACTGATGCATCCCTAGTTTATAACAAAAATTATTGTTAGTAATCCCTAAATGCATGACCTTGCACTTTTCACAATTAAATTTAATCCTATTACTATTAGTCCAGTTTACAAGGTCATCCAGATCTTCCTGTAGGATATCCCGGTCCTTCTCTGTATTGGCAATACCTTCCAGCTTTGTGTCATCCGCAAACTTTATTAGCACACTCCCACTTTTTGTGCAGAGGTCAGTAATAAAAAGATTAAATAAGATTGGTCCCAGAACCAATCCCTGAGGAACTCCACTAGTAACCTCCCTCCAGCCTGACAGTTCACCTTTCAGTATGACCTGCTGTAGTCTCCCCTTTAACCAGTTCCTTATCCACCTTTCAATTTTCATATTGATCCCCGTCTTTTCTAATTTAACTAATAATTCCCCATGTGGTACCGTATCAAATGCCTTACTGAAATCGAGGTCAATTAGATCCACTGCATTTCCTTTGTCTAAAAAGTCTGTTACCTACTCAAGGAAGGAGATCAGGTTGGTTTGGCATGATCTACCTTTTGTAAAACCATGTTGTATTTTGTCCCAATTACCATTGACCTCAATGTCCTTAACTACTTTCTCCTTCAATTTTTTTTCCAAGACCTTGCATACTGCAGATGTCAAACTAACAGGCCTGTAGTTACCTGGATCACTTTTTTTTCTTTTCTTAAAAATAGGAACTATGTTAGCAATTCTCCAGTCATACGGTACAAACCCTGAGTTTACAGATTCATTAATAATTCTTGCTAATGGGTCTGCAATTTCAAGTGCCAGTTCCTTTAATATTCTTGGATGAAGATTATCTGGGCCTCCCAGTTTAGTCCCATTAAGCTGTTCGAGATTGGCTTCTACCTCGGATGTGGTAACATCTACCTCCATATCCTCATTCCCATTTGTCATCCTGCCATTATCCCTAAGCTCCTCATTAGCCTCATGAAAGACTGAGGCAAAGTATTTGTTTAGATATTTGGCCATGCCTATATTATCCTTAACCTCTACTACATCCTCAGTGTTTAGCGGTCCCACTTCTTCTTTCTTTGTTTTCTTCTTATTTATATGGCCATAGAACCTTTTACTTTTGTTTTTAATTCCCTTTGCAAGGTCCAACTCTACATGGCTTTTAGCCTTTCTCACTTTATCCCTACATGTTCTGACCTCAATAAGGTAGCTTTCCTTGCTGATCCCTCCCATCTTCCACTCCTTGTAGGCTTTCTGCTTTCTCTTAATCACCTCTCTGAGATGCTTGCTCATCCAGCTTGGTCTACAACTCCTGCTTATATTTTTTTCCCTTTCTTGGGATGCAGGCTTCTGATAGTTTCTGCAACTTTGACTTGAAGTAATTCCAGGCCTCCTCCGCCTTTAGATCCACAAGTTCTTCAGTCCAATCCACTTCCCTAACTAATTTCCTTATTTTTTAAAGTTAGCCCTTTTGAAATAAAAAACCCTAGTCACAGATCTATTTTTGTTTATTCTTCCATTTAGTTTGAACTGAATTAGCTCATGATCGCTTGAACCAAGATTGTTCCCTACAACCATTTCTTCTATGAGGTCCTCACTACTCACCGAAACCAAATCTAAAATGGCATCCTGTCTTGTTTGTTCAGCAACAGCTTGGTGAAGGAATCCATCAGCTATCACATCTAGGAAAGTCTGAGCCCTATTATTATTACTAGCACTTGTCCTCCAGTCTATATCTGGGAAGTTAAAATCTCCCATGATCACACAATTCCCATTAGTATTTACTTTATTAAAAACATTAACGAGGTCTCTATCCATATCCAAATCAGATCCTAGTGGTCTATAGCACGCCCCAAGCGCTATCCCAGGGGAGGCTCTAGTAGCTTTCTTCCCCAGTGTGATTTTTGCCCAGACAGATTCTGTCTTATCCATTCCATCACTTCTTATTTCTTTACAGTCTACCTCATCATTGATATACAATGCTACTCCACCACCTTTACCTTTATTTTTGTCTTTCCTAAACAGCACAGACCCTTCAATTCCTATACTCCAGTCATGACTACTATTCCACCATGTTTCTGTTATCCCTATAATATCTGGTTTCACTTCCTGCACCAGTAGCTCTAGTTCCTCCATTTTGTTACCTAGGCTCCTTGCATTGCATTGTGTACAAACATCGTAATTTTTGCTGTTTGGCCTCGCTCGCATTCTTTACCAGATTAGACACGGACATTCTACCGCCAGTATCACCTATTAGACTGGTATCTACACTATCCTTCCTCCTTATGTTCATTCTCTTACCCATGGCTATATCCTTTCTTACTTTGTTTTCTTCCCTCTCAATCCAGCGTGGAGATTACCTGGACATCTCGCGACCATCTTCCCCAAATTCCTAGTTTAAAGCTCTCTTAATCAGTTGTGCCAGCCTCCATCCTAGAAGTCTATTTCCCTCCATACTCAGGTGAAGCCCATCCTGAGAGAACAGTCCTCTGTCCATGAATGCCTCCCAGTGGCCATACATCCCAAAGCCCTCCATATAGCACCACTGCCTGAGCCATCTGTTGATCATCATAATCCTGTCACACCTTTGTTGCTCTTCTCTAGGAACAGGCAGAATCCCACTGAAGATCACCTGAGTTTCAATTTCCTTAAGCGTCTTCCCCAGCCTGGTATAGTCTCCCTTGATACGTTCCAGAGAGAATCTAGCCATATCATTTGTTCCCACATGAAGGACAATCAGTGGATTCTTTCCCGCTCCCTTTAGGATACTCTTCAGCCTCAGGTCCACATCCCGTATATTAACACCCGGCAGACAGCACACCCTTCTGTTCTCTGGATCAGCTCTGGTTACAGGCCTGTCTATTCTTCTCAGTAAGGAGTCCCCAGTCATGTAGACCTGCCTTTTCCTGGTGATGGTGCAATTCTCCGGTCTATCCCCTGTTCCCTCTGGCTGCAAGTCCTCTTGATTCCTATTCTCCCTTGCAACCCTCTGCAACCCATCCTGTATCATCCTGGGGCTCATATTTGGAGTTGTTATATGCATTGACTCTTCCCCTTTTCCTATAGGACTAACTGCTCTTCTCTTCTTCCTTGCCCTCCCACCTTCAGTGACCACCTGCTGTACCCCTTCTTCATTTTCCAACTCCGCAAACCTGTTCCTGAGCTCTATTTCTCCTTCACTAGCCTGTCTTTTCCTCTGCCTGGTTCTTTTAGTCACATGCTTCCACTGTCCATTTTCTTCACCCAGCATTCTCCCCTCAGAGTTCTTTGTTCCTGCGTCCATCTGCAAGTCTGAGCTTTTCTCTTCATGTCTTTGCTCCATCATCTGCTCGAACCCCCTTCTAAACTCAACCAGAGTTTCCACCTGCATCTCCAATCCTCAGATCTTTTCTTCCATCAGCTCTATCAGGCAGCACTTCTTGCAGACGAAACTCTTTTCAGGTACCCCCTCAAGGATCATGTACATACCACATCTTCCACATCCAGTCATCTTCATTGTCCTCCACTGCTTGGGTCACTAGCACTGTGCTTCTGTATCTGTCATAGCCTTCCCTCCTAAATCCTGTTAGTCTGGGAAACACAAACCAAACCAAAACACCACCACCCACAGCAAAACAAACCCCCAACGAGCACCACAACACTGCCAGAACACCAGACACTCCCTTCACTATCCTGTCTGTTCCTCTGCCTGGTTCTCCTAGTCTTCACCCCAAACTCCTCCAACAGAACTCCCACTCAAACTCCCCTGTTTACAGATGTGTTTGCTAGCTCCTGTGCTGCTGCAGATTATCTCAAAAACCTAGACTACTAGACTTTGAAGACAACCCATTTTTACTCTTTTCATTGAATAATCTGACTGCATATTGAGCATTTGCAGGAGATTAAAGTAAAGCTTTCTTGTGGAAACCTGGACTAACCCCAAGCTAATTAGTTTTCCTGACCTCCATGACATCCATATAGTGAAGAAAAGAAATAGCATGTGAAGCAGAACATATTTTCCCTGTTTATGGAGCATTAGGATTATTTTCTTTAGCCATTTTAAAGTTAATGGATGATTATGCAAATTAGATATAATATGAAATATAACACATACAAATATAACTATTACTTTGAACCCTGGGGAATATCCTTATGATTTTAAAAAGTGTTTCTTTAAGACAAGGCTAACACATCTCAGCTAATGTCAACATGTGTGGGGGGGAGGCAGTTTTAAGAGGCTTAGAAGGTCTCTTACAGACTACATAGGAGAAATGATGACTCCACTCTGCTACTGTCACCAACTAAATCTAAATCCCACATGTAAACAAACAAATAAAGTGAGATCCTTTTTGGAATTGTTTTAATCCCAAAGTGTTGGCAGTTGGCAGCACATTTTAGCAGAGATGCTTTTAGAGCTGGAAAATCCTATCTATTGACATGATTTTTTTTAGCATAACTGTGTTCTACAAGGCAGTGGATTGCCATGTGAGGCATCTAAACATGGTATCTCTCTAGTTGCAAGGCAGTAGAAGAGACCAACAATGCCAAGAGTCAGGTTCCCCTAGCAAAGAAGTTTCTGTAACAACAGATCCACTTCTGTCAGCTTTATTCACATTGGGGAGCTGTGATGGTGTACCCCATAGGGCTTTATGGGGACAGGCTTATAAATGTACACATGATGTAACTGGGATACGTTTTATGCTACATGTGCCATGTAACATATCTCTGTGAAAGTTATGACCTACTGAATCTATTCCTCCTGTTTGTATGCATGTATCATTGTTGTAGTTGGAGTTATGAATATTGGTTTTATATTTGCCGGTTTTGTACATAGCCTTTGTAAGAGCCTGGGATCATGTCTTGATAAAGGTATGTGCATGTAAAGAGACCAATCAAGAAACCCTTACACAGACAATAGGAGGTGCAGACCCCAATCCACATCTGCGCCTGGCCAGGAATGCAACTGGCTGGACTGGTTAGGGTGCATGGACATGTGACTTGCCCATGTGATCCCAAAACTCCAGGGTAAGATGATGCTACACAGGGAGTGGGGGGGAGGCTATAAAAAAGCTTGGAAGACCCCTCCATGTTGTCTTCAGCTGGCTAAAGAGAGAGGCTCTCCACCCCCCAAAGACATACCTGAAAAAGACTGAACAAAGGACAAAGACAATAGGGGGTGTGAGCGATGGCTGGACCCAGCCTAGGGGTTCTACAGCCTGTAAAAGGAAGAATCTGGAGCTGGTGAGGTTTTTATATCTGTGTTAAGTTTGATTAGACATAGACGTGTGTGATTTATTTTATTTTACTTAGTAATTCACTTTGTTCTGTCTGTAACTACTTGGAATCACTTAAATCCTATTTTCTGTACTTATTAAAATCACTTTTTACTTATTAAGTTATCTGGAGTACAAGTTGGTACCTGGGGAGTGCAAACAGCTGTGCATATCTTTCTATCTTTGAAATAGAAGGCGAACTATTTATGAGTTTACCCTGTATAAGCTTTATACAGGGTAAAACGGATTTATTAAGGGTTTGAACCTCATTGGGAGTTGTACACCTGGGTGTCAAAGGCAAGCGCACTTCCTGAGCTGCTTCCAGGCAGTCCTGCGGCTGTTAGGGGACGTGGCTCGAACTTGGGTCTGTGTTTACAGCAGATCAGCGGGATCTGGCTCAAAACAGACAGGATTCCGGAGTCCCAAGCTGGAAAGGGCAGGGAAGCAGGGGCAGAAGTAGCCTTGGCACACCAGGTGGCAGCACCAAGGTGGTTTCTGTGATACCAACCCGTCACAGGAGTACCTTACTCCATCAGTAGTGTTTTTAGGTCAGGTCCTCGTCACAGATAAGGCTACTTGGAAATGTTCTGGAGGCACAAAGCAGCCTTAAACCAGGCAGTTGGAGATTCTCCTGCTGCAGAGGGATCCTCTGTTGGTGTAGCTTTAGCATAGCTGGCTCTATTCAGTCCCTCCTAATTCCCTGTGTAAGGTCATATGAGGGATGTGCTCAGACTTATATTAGAATCCCTAAGGCTGCTCTAATTTATGCCAGAGTCTGAATCAGCACCCTCCACTTCCCTGAGGTTCATAAGAGTGACAGAGACACCTTTCCCCCCACCAGTGCGCTTCCTGGAATGGAACGTCGCTAAACCTGGGAATTAGGTCACATTATTTACTTACTACCTTAAGTAAATGCACAGTTGAACCATGATCCTATGGTTGAATATTTTGAGAATGTACAGAGCTATACAGCTAGGCTCCATGGCATACAAAGATCCTTCAGCTAGCACATAGGTTCCCCAACTCATGCCCACTCATCTCTGCTGTATAGATATTGACTTCAAAGGCCCAAAGAGTTAAAGGTGTTTATAAACTCTTTCATTGTCCCTCATTAAGCAGTGATAGGTAGGTTCGGGGTTCTTTTAAACAGAGGCTTTGGTTTTACTCTGTTACTTTCCAAATACCCAAAAGCATGTTTGTAAATTAAAAACATATTGATTGAAACACAAGAAGGAACAAGAAACTAATACAGGCATTTATATGAAACTGTGGTTGAGTGATTGTGCAAAACAGAGTCAAAACCTTTGACTTTGGTGGTAAAATAGCAGAGTCTGTTATTTTTAGAGGAACCTTTCTTTGATGAAAAGGAGAAGGTTAATTTTCCTATCAGCCCTAATGTGTAGAGAGCATTTACTTATTCTGTTCTTAACAAACAGTCAGACATGAGGTGGAGGAGAGTCAGTACAGAAAAGATGGTGAAACACAGCTTTCGTTGATGATTGTGGACCATAGTCTACAATCTGGTCAGAGATGTCATCTGATTGGATCTTTTCTTCTTAGACAAGGCAGGCTTGGATGAATACAGCACAGCTGGCATCAGGATTCAGTAAAAAGCCAAGAGAGTAAGAGATATGACATTAGAAAAGTGGTGGAGGGGGGCAGAAAACAACACAACAGGGGAAGGGAAAGCAATGCAGGCTCTTACATGTCTCTGCAGTACTGGCAATTAGATATGCCCACTGATGCACTGAACAAAGGAGCCAACTCCGTGGGTGCTCCAGAGCTGGAGCACCCACAGAAAAAAAATTAGCGGGTGCTTAGCACCAAATGGCAGCCAGCTTCCCCCCACCTCCCCAGTGCCTCCCACCAGTGGCCTTGCCAATCAGCTCCTCCCCCCTCCATCGCAGTGCCTGCCACCCGCCACAATCAGCTGTTTCACCTCGAGAAGTCATTCAGTCCAGTTCCCTGCATTCATGGCTGGACTAAGTATTATCTAGACCATCCCTGACAGGTATTTGTCTAACACTGCTCTTAAAAATTCTCCAATGATGGAGATTCCACAACCTCCCTAGGCAATTTATTCCAGTGCTTAACCACCCTGATATTTAGGAAGTTTTTTTCTAATGTCTATTCTAAACCACCCTTGTTGCAATTTAAGCCCATTGCTTCTTGTCCTATCAGAGGCTTTTATGTACTTGAAAACTGTTATCATGACCCCCTCAGTCTTCTCCTCTCCAGACTAAACAAACCCATTTTTTTCAATCTTCTCTCATAAGTCATGGTTTCTAGACCTTTAATCATTTTTGTTGCTCTTCTCTGGACTGTCTCCAATTTGTCCACATCTTTCCTGAAATATGGTGCCCAGAACTTGAGGTTGAGGCATAATCAGTGCAGAGTAGAGTGGAATAATTATTTCTCGTGTTTTGCTTACAACACGCCTGCTAATACATCCCAGAATGATGTTTGCTTTTTTTTCAACAGTGTTACACTGTTGACTCAAATTTAGCTTGTGATCCACTATGACCCCGAGATCCCTTTCTTCTGGACTCCTTCCTAGGCAGTAATTCCCCATTTTGTAGGTGTGCAACTGATTGTTTCTTCCTAAGTAGAGTACTTTATATTTGTCCTTATTGAATTTCATCCTATTTACTTCAGACCATTTCTCCCATTTGTTCAGATCATATCCTCTAAAGCGCTTGCAACCCTTGATGGCTTGGTATCATCTGCAAACTGTATAAGTGTAAACTCTATGCCATTATCGAAATCATCGATGAAGATATTGACCAGAACCAGAACCAGTCCCTGCTGGACCCCAATCAATATGCCCTTCCAGCTTGACTGTGAACCACCGATAACTACTCTCTGGGAGCGATTTTCCAACCAGTTATGCACCCACCTTATAGTAGCTCCATATATGTTTGATTTACCTAGTTTGTTTATGAGAAGGTCATGCAAGTGATTTTCAAAAGCCTTACTGAAGTCAAGATAACCATGTCTACCACTTTCCCTCCACCCAGAAGGCTTGTTACAACATTCAATGTTGTAAACAAGTTGACCTATTTTTCATGGTTATTGTAACAACTTATGAACTTTCACATAGTTTTTACATTTGCACTCACAATAGGGATACACCTTGTAAGCCCAATAGTTACAAAATCCCCTGCACCTGGAACCTTCTGTGGCCACGGAGGAGGAAAAGGATTTGCTCAGTGGAATAAATCTCATGGTCTTAAGTCACAGATTCACAAACCCAGAGCATCCCCTCCTTGCTGGTAAAGATGCTGCAAGTTCATCCTGCAACAGTTTCTACTCTTACCACAGACACAGAAGGACAGACAACAGCCTCAAATCGAGCGTGACTATTAGAAATCAGGCTATCATTTTATTTCTTATTACCAATAATACACAAAGTTCTGCTGCGTTTCATAGACTTTTTATCTTCACATTGAAGTTCCCTTCCATTCAGGGCCTGCAGTAAACCTGGTTATTCAAGTATCAAAGGGGTAGCCGTGTTAGTCTGGATCTGTAGAAGCGACAAAGGGTCCTGTGGCACCTTATAGACTAACAGAGGTATTGAAGCATAAGCTTTCATGGGTGAATACCCACTTCTTCGGATGCAAAACATCCTGGTTATTCAGTATTTCTTGTCAGCTCATACTCTGAGATACAGACCTTTCAGAACTAGTCCCCTTTTATCCAGGGCTTTAAGCCAGGAATTCCTTTGTCCATAGGTTCTTCCTCTTTACCATTCATACCATAACTTTCTCTGGACTGATTAAAGTTCCTTTCATGTTCTATCACTAGACTTAGGGATCCCCTCAAAAGCCTGTGGCCTTCCTGCCGTCTCCTTTCACCAGCCCATCATAGGGCTCCTTCCTGAATCTCACTGTACTGGGAAACTTCCTCTCTAGTCTCAGACTGGACCTGCACAGCTTTGTCCCTTCTGTAGCTCCTTCCTTCTCTAGCACACATCTGAGCTAAACATTTCAAAGCACATCTGAGCTTATGTCAACATGTGAAAAAAATGTAATAAGCAGCTTAAGAGGCTTTGAAGGCCTTTTATACAGTGCACAGCAGGAATGATGACCCCACTGTGCTACTGTCACCAACTAAATCTAAATCCCAAGTATAAACAAAGAGAGATCCTTTTTGGAACCCCTCTTAATCACCCTTCCTGACTTTATTAGTATCAGATGTCCCTCATCACCTGAGAGGCATATATTCCATCACAGGGGAATTGGAATCCAATTCTCTTAAAGGAGCCAGTCATACTGTGACATCCTAATTCCATTTTATAATGGGAATTTTATGAGTCAGTGCTAAAGATCTCAGATTTTGACTATATTGCTAATTTTATTATTATTAACAGTGGATGTATTAACACTGCTTCTAGTCTAGGATGATTAACATTTTCCATTATAAAAACCTGATTTCAGTTGCTTATAAATGTGCCAAATGTTTATTCTTCGGGATGAAATTTTCCATGCTGGGTGTCTTCCTCGGGCTCATTGGAGCCAATTCAGATATTTCTGAGAGTGAGATTTGCAAGGAACACATTGTTTTGCCCATGTTAAAAAAAATCTTACACCTGTTTCATTGAGGAGCTCTAGCACCTCCATGCTTTGGAAAAATATATAGCTATGTCATTAATGACTGTATCCAAACATGTACACATGAGTGGTCCAAATTATGATTGCACGGGCACCTTAATTCTAACATTTCCCAACTTTTCATTCCTTGACTTTGCATTTTCATGTTCTTTTAAAGCAGTCTTTTAGATGTAATTTGTTTTGTGGTAGCACTTAAATGCCCTAGTCCTGGATCTTCCCATTATACTAGGCACTGTACAAACACATAGCACAAACGTTGTCTGTTTCTTTTCCACTGCCCTAGCTTTTAGGAGATAAAGTTTTTAAATTTGGTAATTGTATTGCACTTAAACTTCAACTGCTGGATGGGAAGGTATTTTTCCTAACCCATACTGTACGTTTCTCCATTTTACAATAATCAGTTATGTGATTTGATTCAGAGCAACTTTATCTTCTCTATTAATGAAAAGTTGACCAAATGAGTGATTTATTTTGCAAGGTTTCAAAATTCTGCATAATACAGGCTTAATTATAAAAGTTTTTTTACTCAGAATATATACCATATATTAAATATGATATCCAAAAAACTTGTTAAAATATTACAGTTGCAAAGTCAAGCTGTGATGAGGCATTGACCCCACACCAGCACTGATGGGGTTAAAGTGGCAAGAGATGACAGTTAACCTTACTCTGTACCTACTGGGGCAATGAGATGACTAAGAATGAAGCTCACCTGGGCAGGAACAAGCAGGACTTCTATAAAGCCTAGGAGTTAAGAACGGAATGGGCAGCTGCAGTCAGGTGACCCTGCAATCACACACCCTGATACAAGGGGGTGAGAAGAAGCCTCTGAAAGGTAGGGTAGGAAGCAGTCCAGAGAAGGAGCAGTAAGATGTGAAAGGGATAGACCTGAACTGCTGGTTTAAGGGTCCCTAGACTGGAAACCAGTGTAGACGGTGGGCCTGTGTTCCCCTACCAGCCACCGCAGGGTTGGCACAGTCAGCACTGTGGAGATGGAGACTGCCTGAGACTTTGAGGAAGGAGACTCTGATAATACTTTGTAAGGGGAGGATGATAATGACTCGGCTGAAGGGCTAAGCCAAAAAGGTGAGGCAGTACAGCTCTTGACAAGCAAGAGAGGGGCCTCAGTGTGAGTGACTGAGGCAACAGGCTGAGCGACCACTGGATGGGGCACAGACCACCATGGTGAGCTAATTCCCCAGATGAGCCATGAGGAGGAGCCATTGAGCCATGAGTAGCAGACTCTGTGACACAAGCACTTAAAGTTAGTACATTCTAGACTTAAGGATGACCATGCAACCTTAAGCTTTCCCTTTGGAGCATTATATTACAGTATTTAATTACATGGTTGCACACTATTTTTCCTATAGGATCTGTATCTCATTGTGTAACCCCACACCTTATGTACAGCACACCATTAAAATGCTGCACTGAATTAAAACATTCCTCATGAGCTTTTCTATGGCATCTTCACTACACTATCTATCCAAATGTTTCACAAGCATTAATTAATCCATCTTCAAAACACACTGTGAGAATAGACTGTATTATCCACATTTTACACACAGGGAACTGAGTCAGAGAATAAGGGTAAAACTGTCAAAGCTTCTATTTTAGTTGAGTGCTCAGCACTCCTGTAAATCTGGACCCATGTCTGTCACACTGGGCACCCAGAGAAATTAGTGGAACACACAATTAGTGACCACCTGTGAAAAGATTGTTTAAGTGACCTGCCCAGCATCACATAGGAACTCTGTGGCAGAGTAGGAATAGAATCCAAGATGACACTGATCTCCCTTAACCATGCAACCATCCTTTCTCTTCCTGCAATTCCAACCTTCCAGCTTCTGAAACAAATGAGGCAGAGGTCCCACATAAAACAGCCTCCTTCACTACACAACACCGATTCATTCCCGGAGCACGGTCCAGCCTCTGCACTGAATGAACTAGGGCGCCTTTCCTGCTCTCACTTCTGGGGCCAGGTGTCTTAGTGGCCCAAGGCACAATTGCAGAAATAGTTCTGCTCAGCCCTGAAATGGAGTATGCTCAGTCACTCTACAAGGATAGGCACATGCAGTCCATTCACAGTTAGGAGCTGTGATGGTCCAGAGCATGCTCAGTGCAGATGGAAACTTCACAGAATTTATCAACCAATTCTAACAAGTTTTTACCGAGCATGTGTGTGAGCTGAGATTTTTTTCAAAGGCTCATAACTTGGCCAAATTTGAAAACTTTTTCACATGTACGGTAAAAGGTTTATCTCTGAAAAAAGGACACCCTCTGACAAATTTGAAGCCCTTGCTCCAAACCATGGGGGCAATAAATCTCCTCAGTTCTATTCATATGTAGCCTGACTAGTAGACTAGGTACTGGTGAAAATATAGACAAGTTGAACACAGTGATGCTTTTGAGATCCAAAGATGATGAGTAGTTTTTTTTTCTTAAACAGAAAATGATAAAGGTAACATAATTACAACATTTTTTTAAATCTTAAAAACCATGGGCAAATCCCAATGGACCTGAGTATATTTGCACTAGTTGAGGATCTGGCTCTATGAAAAGTGTGAAATCCTCACTAGATTCACCTGCTTCCTTTAAATATCCCCAAATATGAATGTTGTCTAGTCAACTTGCTTCTCAGCTGGAACCAGTTACAGGCATTTGACAATGGTTATTTTTTCTCTTAAAGGGTCAACTCCTGAGGCTCTTCCTACACCTGGTCAAATTATTTGTTGTAAACAATTTATTCTTTTCATTTAGCCCCTTTTAGGCCTGTAAATTCCCAAGTGTTTTTTGCTGAATTTACTAATCTTCTGTTATTTGTCAACGATCTAGCCACAGGGCTGTATACTTGAGTCTAGTGTCCTAAAAAAGTCTAGTGTTTGCCTTTCTGTAGAAAACATCAAATCTCTGCTGAGTTCCTTTCAATAGTTGAAATAAATGTTATGATGGAATCTGATCCAGCTATTTTAGGTAATATAGTTAAAGTTTTAGGTTTTCTTCCAACTACCCTTTTTTCATTTTAAAAAGTGATGGAGAGTTTCTCTTTCTTCTTGAGCCATTTGTTCTAATTTTCAAATAGTGTGGCCTAGGTTTGATCAAGAGTATGTACTTTTAAAGAAAAGCTCTTGGTGCATCTCACCAAGCACCATCTTGCCTCATAAATACTAGAGTTTTAAAAGGGGCATATTAATACAAAGAAGAGAACTCATACAGAGGAACTGTGAAGATCAATATAATTAGTAACATAAGATTTCTCATACCTGATGAGACCATTTGTCCATCAAGTCTGGCATTCTGCTTTCAACAATGGCCAATACCTAATGGTTCAAAAGACAGGCCAAAAACCCAATAATTCATTTAACCAGTTGAAGAGTGATTGAAATGAATGAAAGCCTAAGACCCCAAATATCATTGGCTCTTTATTACCCTCTTAGCACCATCAGCATGTTTTTTTTTTCTTGTAGGTGAATCTCCGATTAAAGAGCTCCTTTTGAAATGCAGGTATATCTCTAAACCTGTGTTTTTTCCAAGATCCCTCTCCCTTACATGTCTTAGTTCATGGGACTCCATTAGTGAAACAACGTTATTGAAGTGGTTTGGACTCAAAAGAACAATACAGCTTGTAGTTTTCATTTGATTCCTGTAGAGACATAGTTCCTTTCTAGTTTAGTGGGCACCAGTTCTCATTAAAAGTTAATTTTAGTATATATAATTCCTCAAATTGAAAAGATATTTGTCTCCCAAGTCCCATATTTAAGAAACGTAATTAGAAGGATCTGTCTTATTCTAAACCAGCAGTTCTAAAACTGTGGGTCGGGACCCCAAAATGGGGTTGCCAGAGCTGGCTTAGACTTGCTGGGGCCTGGGATGGAACCGAAGCCTGAGCCCCACCACCTGGGACCAAAGGCGAAGCCTGAGGGCTTCTGCCCTGGACTGTGGGGCTCAGGTTAAAGGCCCCCTGCCTGGGGGCTTTGGCTCTTCCCCCCTCCCACCCAGGGTGGTGGGGCTCAGGCTTTGGTACCCCTCCTGGGGTCATGTAGTAATTTTTGTTGTCAGAAGGGGGTTGCAATGAAGTTTGAGAACCCCTGTTAGAGACACATAAACCTCCTGGGCATAATTTCCATCATATTCTCAAGAGTATGAAATTTTCCATTCTGGAATGAATTTTTAGTTTTTAAATAAATGTTGGACAGGTTTTAGAATTTTATTCTCTTATAAAGCTTTCCACATCATTACTTCTATTGACCCTTTGTCTAGTTCAATTGATATGCACATTTTTCAGCAAAACATTAACCAGTCTAAGTTTGAATTCCAAAATGGAGATATTTGTACTTAAAAGCCCATTGTAGGTTATAAAAGATATTTTAAATTGGTTTATGTGATAAATTTAATCTGGACAAAGTATCTGATTGGGTTTGCTAAATAATGTTGCTTAGTTGATTGTTGTGTTTACCATCATTTAGGCGGTTAGAATATCTCTCAGCTATGTCTTCATTAGTTCCCCTAATATTAATGTATATATGCACATCCCAGATTTTTTACAAATGACCACTCAGGAGGGAGTAACTTTCAACAGACACTGTGATGCACCTTTTTTCCTCTGTGAGATTATCCTCACCCACATTCCTTGTATTAAGAGGGAGTATGGGCACAGTTTGTGCAACTGATCCCATACAAGTGTTGGGATATATCTCTAGCGTCTAGCTGATGTCTTGATATTCCAAACCCAGCAAAACATCCTTTCTATTTTGGTTTTTAAATTGCTATTTTTTGTGCTAACATGAAACCCTTGAGTCCTGGTGCAAAGGACTTCTAGGCAGACGACAGCATCCTGGTCAGCTACACATTCCACGAAAGGACATCTGTTGCTCTTGTATGAGGAATGTCTGCTTTTTTTTTTTAGATACACTGAAATTGGCCTTCTATTATGTGTTTTTTTTAAACTTACTACAGTTTATAAAGTGTGACTACATGTCTTTTCAGCCACATTCAAAAGATATTCTGTCTTGACTGCAACAATGTCAAAACCACTTCGTTAAGCCCATGTTATAACATGTATTATAGTTCGCTAGCCTGCAAATCAGTAAGCAAGCTGAGATGCTTTCCATTAATCTAAATCTGCATTTTGCCAGCACTGCTATCATCTTCTGCTGTGAAACCCTAACACTCGTTGTGCGGTGTTAACTTCCGTTTCTGATTCTATTGTTTGGGAGGTCTTTGGCTGCTCATCTTTAGTCTTATGCTTACTAACCACTATAAAATGTCCAGTTCTCTTATATTGCTGCATTCTGGAGCATTGTGCCCCCTTTTCCCCATACTGATAAAATGAGGGTGTTTGTCTGTTCCCCTATGTGGTGATCTAACTTCACTTTTAGTTTATATTAATAACCTTGCTGCTGTTTCAGGGAATGGACAGCACCATAGAATCATAGAATCTCAGGGTTGGAAGGGACCTCAGGAGGTCATCTAGTCCAACCCCCCTGCTCAAAGCAGGACCAACCCCAACTAAATAATCCCAGCCAGGGCTTTGTCAAGCCTGACCTTAAAAACCTCTAAGGAAGGAGATTCCACCACCTCCTTAGGTAACCCATTCCAGTGCTTCACCACCCTACTAGTGAAAAAGTTTTTCCTAATATCCAACCTAAACCTCCCCCTCTGCAACTTGAGTCCATTACTCCTTGTTCTGTCATCTCCCTACCACTGAGAACAGTCTAGATCCATCCTCTTTGGAACCCCCTTTCAGGTAGTTGAAAGCAGCTATCAAATCCCCCCCCCCCATTCTTCTCTTCTGCAGGCTAAACAATCTCAGTTTCCTCAGCCTCTCCTCATAAGTCAAGTGCTCCAGCCCCCTAATCATTTTTGTTGCCCTCCGCTGGACTCTTTCCAATTTATCCATATCCTTCTTGTAGTGTAGGGCCCAAAACTGGACACAGTACTCCAAATGAGGCCTCACCAATGCCGAATAGAGGGGAATGATCACGTCCCTCGATCTGCTGGAAATGCCCCTACTTATACAACCCAAAATGCCATTAGCCTTCTTGGGAACAAGGGCACACTGTTGACTCATATTCAGCTTTTCGTCCACTATAACCCCTAGGTCCTTTTCTGCAGAACTGCTGCCCAGCCATTCGGTCCCTAGTCTGTAGCAGTGCATGGGATTCTTCCATCCCAAGTGCAGGACTCTGCACTTGTCCTTGTTAAACCTCATCAGATTTCTTTTAGCCCAATCCTCTAATTTGTCTAGGTCCCTCTATCCTATCCCTACCCTCCAGCGTATCAACCACTCCTCCCAGTTTAGTGTCATCTGCAAACTTGCTAAGGGTGCAGTCCACACCATCCTCCAGATTGTTAATGAAGATATTGAACAAAACTGGCCCCAGCACCGACCCTTGGGGCACTTCACTTGATACCGGCTGCCAACTAGACATGGAACCATTGATCACTACCCGTTAAGCCCGACCATCTAGCTAGTTTTCTATCCACCTTACCGTCCATTCATCCTGCCCATACTTCCTTAACTTGCTGGCAAGAACACTGTGGGAGACTGTATCAAAAGCTTTGCTAAAGTCAAGAAATAGCACATCCACTGCTTTCCCCTCATCCACAGAGCTGGTTATCTCATCATAGAAGGCAATTAGGTTAGTCAGGCATGACTTGCCCTTGGTGAATCCATGCTGACTGTTCCTGATCATTTTCCCCTCCTTTAAGTGGTTCAGAATTGATTCCTTGAGGACCTGTTCCATGATTTTTCCAGGGACTGAGGTGAGACTGTCTGGCCTGTAGTTCCCCGGATCTTCCTTCTTCCCTTTTTTAAAGATGGGCACTACATTAGCTTTTTTCCAGTCATCCGGGACCTCCCCCGATTGAGGGAGATATTGTTCTTGTTGTAGATTTCTTCTAGGCCTCAGTTTTAGATTTTCTTGCAATCATCTACACTTTCCATGATGATGATGACAAATTATCTACAACTTCCTCTCTATTTATATCACTTGTGACATCTCCATATTCACACATTTGTACAAGGCCAGTTTCAGTGTATTGCATATCATTCAAGCAATAACTACGAAAAAGCCAATTTTTCCCCATGTGTCTTAGAAAGACTATTCTGAACCCTGAAACTACAACCATTGCCAGTAAATTAACTGACAAACATCTTCAGTGCCAAAATGATACCATTCCTCTAATACTGTGGTTAGCATAAACACAGGAACTCACACACCCTTTCTGTCCAAATCAAATTAATTTCCAGTCTTCTTGTTTACTAGTAAAGTATGCCCTTCTAAGTGTTCTTTGTACAATTCATGGCATAATGCAGATATTTGTATCTGACAAACAAAATAATTCATGTTTCTTCCTTCCTTTGTAAATTGTAGTCATGTTGGCACTCGTGTTTTATCCCACTATCCTGGTGCGTTTCAGAAGAATGCTGAATACATTTCACAAATTGTTGGGTATGGCACCATCCAGTAAATAACCCACATTTAAAATTGTAGATCTAGCTCCTTGTTCCATAGTATTCTCTTTGGATGCAGTACACAGCCTACAACTGCACTGGTCTCTTCTGAAGCGGTATAGCACTGTTCAAACTCAGATTGTCTAATTTGCCATCCATTTTCACCACTGGGTCTAGTTCAGCATAGCTATTCCCAAGTTTCTCCCAAGTTTCTCCTTACCCTTGAGTATGTTTGTTTCAGATTACTTTCCCCCACACATATGTTTGCATGTTTTGAAGATGAGTGTCACTGATATTTTCATTGCTGTACCCTGTAAGTGGTAACTTATTCCACTGCTTCTCAGAACATCTGAAATATGAGGTTTTATAAATCTGGCCAAGTTGGAGGCTGCCCAAAACTCTTGTTTTGGAAGTATCTTTATACTTTCACAATATTTCCCTACTGTTCAAATGTGTGCTTAGTATCATAAGCATTTACTGATTTCTGATTGCTTATGTATAGGTGTAAAATTCTATCTGCGATGAGGTACAGAATTCCCAAGATTGGTTCAGCTAAAGCTATGGAGGATTCATTGCAGTTTATTTATTTATTTAGCCTGGCTTTTGTTAAATCTTCATTATATTTCTTTGTTCGGGTTATTTACCTTCCGGCATTCAACTGACCCTTTAAGGGTCTGGGACAAGAGATCCAATCAAATCTAAATGATTTGCATAAATATTTATATTTGCAAAATTTACAGCATTTATATTGTAAATCAGCCTAACTTTATCTGATATACAGTCTAATAATCATGAATTGGCTGATTTTTGGGGGGAGTCATGATGACAAAGCAGTGTGACACTGTATAAAGAAATGATAACCAGATATATACTAATGTATCATCACTACTGTATCACTCCTGTTACAATTATAATGTATCACCAGTGTTACACAATTGCACTAAATCTGGTACAAAATAGGTCATGTAAGGTATTGATGTAAAAGTTTTAATCTGCTAAATATGGCAATCCTAGATACATGCATCAACAGCTACAAAGATTGATTGTATATTTGTACAGTATATCAAACAAGTTTTCTTGGGTGATGCCCCAAGAAAGATTTACATCTAGATGAGCTATCGCATTGATGAGCCATCTGTGTTTTAATGAGCCAGTGAAGAGACTCAGAAAGCACTGGGGTGGTCTACACTAGCCCCCAAGTTCGAAGTAAGATACGCGACTTTAGCTACGTGAATAACGTAGCTGAAGTCGAAGTATCTTATTTCGAACTTAAAAGTACTTACCCCTGGTCCACACGGCGGCGCGCAGGCTCCCCCGTCGACTCCGCCTGCTCCGTTTGCAGAGCAGGATTACTGGCGTCGACAGGGGAGCACTTCCTGGTTCGATTTATCGCGTCTAGACAAGACGCGATAAATCGAACCCAGAAGATCGATCCGAAGCCTCCGACGCAGCGGGTAAGTGCAGACCAGCCCACTGAGAGGCAATGACTGCCTTGTGAGTTAGCATAGCATGCAAGGACATGTGATGAGGACGTGAGACCTAAAACTCCATCTTTCACCAGTAACTTTCCATGCTCATGTGACCCTGCACTCCATATTGGCCAGTAACTTTCCATGCACATGGGCTGAGCTATAAATTGCAAGCTGTGACATCACTGCTTTGTCTTCCATTTTGCGCCACATCTCTGGATATGATTTCTAACAAACAGCTTTAAACAAGGGACTGAATGGCCCCCAATCTGCTTAGGTAAACTAGAGACTTTTTACAAGATAACAGTGATGTAAATTTGCTATGATCCTGACCCGTATCCCTGAAAATTAATTGTAATGTATATGATTCCTTAACTATTTAATAACTCTTCTTTTCTTTTTATATTATCAAACCTGTAATTTTCAGTTACTAAATTATTGGTTATAAGCGTGGTTTTGGGATAAGATCTGTGTTATATATTGACCTGGTGAGGTGGCTGATCCTTTGGGATTAGAAGAACTGTGTGTGTGATTAATCTGGTTTTTGGTAACCACGCATCACAAACGCCATGTGTGGGTGGTGACCCAAGGGCTGGAATGCCTAAGGAGACAGCATTTTTGGCTTCTTGTTAACCAGTGTGGTGAGACAGAAGTCCACTTTTGTTAGACTCATAGACTTTAAGGTCAGAAGGGACCATTATGATCATCTAGTCTGACCTCCTGCACAATGCAGGCCGCAGAATCTCACCCACCCACTCCTGGAATAATCCTCTCACCTATGTCTCAGCTATTGAAGTCCTCAAATTATGGTCTAAAGACCTCAAGATGCAGAGAATCCTCCAGTAAGTGACCCGTGCCCCATGCCGCAGAGGAAGGCAAAAAACCTCCAGGGCCTCTGCCAATCTACCCTGGAGGAAAATTCCTTCCCGACCCCAAATATGGCGATCAGCTGAACCCCGAGCATGTGGGCAAGACTCACCAGCCAGACACCCAGGAAAAAGTTCTCTGTAGTAACTTCTAACATCCCATCATTGACCATTGGTCCTATTTACCACTGATGGCAATTAATTGACCTTTGACTAAGATCATGTTATCCCATCAAACCATCCCCTCCATAAACGTATCTAGCTTAATCTTGAAGCCAGTTAGGTCTTTTGCCCCCACTGCTTCCCTTGGAAGGCTGTTCCAGAACTTCACTCCTCTGATGGTTAGAAACCTTCGTCTAATTTCAAGTCTAAACTTCCTGATGGCCAGTTTATATCCATTTGTTCTTGTGTCCACATTGGTACTGAGCTGAAATAATTCCTCTCCCTCCCTGGTATTTATCCCTCTGATATATTTAAAGAGAGCAATCATATCTCCCCTCAGCCTTCTTTTGGTTAAGGTAAACAAACCAAGCTCCTTGAGTCTCCTTTCATACGACAGGTTTTCCATTCCTCGGATCATCCTAGTGGCCCTTCTTTGTACCTGTTCCAGTTTGAATTCATCCTTCTTAAACATGGGAGACCAGAACTGCACACAGTATTCCAAATGAGGTCTCACCAATGCCTTGTATAACGGTACTAACACCTCCTTATCTCTACTGAAAATAGCTCGCCTAATGCATCCCAAGGCCGCATTAGCTTTTTTCACGGCCACATCACATTGGCGACTCATAGTCATCCTGTGATCAACCAGGACTCCGAGGTCCTTCTCCTCTTCCGTTACTTCCAACTGATGCGTCCCCAGCTTATAACTAAAATTCTTGTTATTAATCCCTAAATGCATAACCTTACACTTCTCACTATTAAATTTCATCCTATTACTATTACTCCAGTTTACAAGGTCATCCAGATCTTCCTGTAGGATATCCCGATCCTTTTCTGAATTGCTAATACCTCCCAACTTTGTGTCATCTGCAAACTTTATTAGCACACTCCCACTTTTGGTGCCGAGGTCAGTAATAAAAAGATTAAATAAAATTGGTCCCACAACTGAACCTTGAGGAACTCCACTAGTAACCTCCCTCCAACCTGACAGTTCACCTTTCAGTATGACCCGCTGTAGTCTCCCCTTTAACCAGTTCCTTATCCACCTCTCAATTTTCATATTGATCCCCATCTTTTCCAATTTAACCGATAATTCCTCATGTGGTACTGTATCAAATGCCTTACTGAAATCGAGGTAGATTAGATCCACTGCGTTTCCTTTATCTAAAAAATCTGTTACTTTCTCAAAGAAGATCAAGTTGGTTTGGCACGATCTACCTTTTGTAAAACCATGTTGTAATTTGTCCCAATTGCCATTGACCTCAAGGTCCTTAACTACTTTCTCCTTCAAAAATTTTTCCAAGACCTTGCATACTACAGATGTCAAACTAACAGGCCTGTAGTTACCCAGGTCACTTTTTTTCCCTTTCTTAAAAATAGGAACTATATTAGCTATTCTCCAGTGAAACGGTACAACCCCTGAGTTTAGAGATTCATTAAACATTTTTGCTAATGGGCTTGCAATTTCATGTGCCAGTTCCTTTAATATTCTTGGATGAAGATTATCTGGGCCGCCTGATTTACTCTCATTAAGCTGTTCAAGTTTGGCTTCTACCTCGGATATGGTAATATCTACCCCCACATCCTTATTCCCATTTGTCATGCTGCCACTATTCCTAAGCTCCTCATTAGCCTCATTAAAGACTGAGGCAAAGTATTTGTTTAGATATTTGGCCATGCCTAGATTATCCTTAACCTCCACTCCATCCTCAGTGTTTAGCGGTCCCACTTCTTCTTTCTTTGTTTTCTTCCTATTTATATGGCTATAAAACCTTTTACTATTGGTTTTAATTCCCTTTGCAAGGTCCAATTCTACATGCCTTTTAGCCTGTCTCACTTTATCCCTACATGCTCTGACCTCAATAAGGTAGGTTTCTTTGCTGATCCCTCCCATCTTCCACTCTTTGTATGCTTTCTGTTTTTTCTTAATCCCCTTAATTGTTGTTGGTTTGGTAAACGCTAATGATAGAATAACCGCCAGTTTGGGGCGTGTCTGCCCTATTTCTCAGCAGTCTGTCCTTAGTTGGCATTTTCAGCTGTGACCTATTTAGGCATGGTGACAAGTGGATCTTGAGGAAAGATTTGAAGGTAGATAGGGTAGTGATATTAAAGATCCATTCAGGTACCATGTTCCATGCATAGGGGGAATGTGGAAGAAGGCACAGGGATACACGGGAAACTGACAAATGGGTAAACAAGGCAGGCATCATTGATAGAAAAAGGGATGTAAATATAATGTGACAAGAGACAAAAAGGGACAGATAAGGAAGAGTAGATTTGTAAATGGCATTGAAAGTGAGGCCAAAAAGCTTAAACTTGGGTGGTGATGCAGGGAGAGCATGTGCAACGATTCAAAGAAGAGGTGATATGACAAAAGTGAAGGACAAGAAAACTATTTTAACCGCATTTTGTGTAGTTTGTAGAGGGAGGAATCATGTTGTCTGCCTGTTTAAGAACATGCTTGAGTGTCTCCCTAAATGTAAGTCCATGCTTAAGTCCCCTTGACTTCATTACATTCAGTTCAAGCGTGACTTCAATAGGACTTAAGCATGTGTTATTGTGCTTCACTGAATCGTGACCCAATGGTGTTCTCCAAAACCCACTGAAGAGAATGGAAATACACTCATGGACTTTGCATCAGGTGATCACATTGTAAGATAGCTGCTGTGTTTACCAGCACATTTCTGGTGTTACAATTGGCAAAGCAGTCAAATCCCTGACAAAAGTGGGGGCTACCTACCTGGAACTGGAAATTATTTGAGATGTGTGGTCCCTATCTGTATTCCATATGTGTGTATGTAAGCACACCATGCACCTGAGCCTGGAAAATCTTGCAAGCAGTGGTCATTGGTCTGTGCCTGTGCCCTGGATAGCTTCATTCTCAGCATCAAGGGTAGATGGGGAGCCAACCACTTCTCCCGTTCCTTCTTTACAGTGAATCCAGTCATGATCCAAAGCAGAGAGAAAGGAAGGTAGGTAATGGAATACACCTAGGGATTACATATCGCTAAACAACCTCCAATTGCATGTAAGTAACCTCAATTTCTTCAAGTGCTGGTCCTGACTCACAGGCCCAGGGAGTCCAGCTCATTGGTTGAGCCAGACTGAGGCGGCCAGGGGTTAAAGTCAGAGTCAAGAGCCAGGACTCAGAGCTGGAATCAGAAGCTGGGAAGGGGTCACAGGCTGGGACAAGGTGAAAGAAAATCTGGAGCATGAGAAATCACAGCTGCAGGCCAAGAGTTGAGCAGCTAGTGACTCCTGTACTGTTGTGCCCAAAAGCGGGCCTGCTAGCTCTCTTCAGCCAACCAGGAGGGTCAGCCTACCACAACCCATAGGAGCTTGTGGCAAGGCTCAGACTCACCCGGCAGCGCCTCCTGCTGGTATCTTCTGGGAATTAGCTCACCAGCCTCTGGAGCGCCCTCTGTTGGCCGGGGATCCGGCTGCCCACTCTCTGGCCCGTGTCCCTCCCAGGACCCGGTGCCCTTTTAACTGGGGTGCTGCCCCCTGGCAGTACCCCTAGATCTGGGTCTCCCCTCCCCAGGGGAACCCCCAACCCACTATCCCCACCTCACCTCAGTTGTAGGCTACTGCCAGTCACCAGCTAGCCCCCACGCCCTGGGGCAGACTGCAGTATAAGCCACTTATCACAGGCAAAAGGGGGTTTGGACCTGCTGCCTCAGCCTACCCATGGGTTGCCCCCGCAACCCCAGTACCTAGTGGGGCCTAACCCTAGGCCACAGCCTGGGGTTTTCTCAGGCCAGAGCTCCCCAGCTCCTCTGGCCTTCCCCAGCCCTGCTCCACCCTAGGCACCTGGTCAGGTCCCTGCAGCCAAGCCCTTCCCTCTCTAAAGACAGAGACAGAGTGTCTCCTCCAGGCACACTGCCCTCTTATAAGGGCCAGCTGGGCCCTGATTAAACTGGCCCCAGCTGTGGCTGCCTTGCTCCTATTGGTATCCCCAGGAGGTGGGCGGGCACAAGCCCGCCCACTGCTAAATGCCCCTCCCCCAGCCTAGCGGGAGGGACCACTAGACCCAGGGGCCAAGTAAATCCGGGGGACAACTAATGAAAAAACAGGGATCAAGTGAGGGTCAAAGGTTCAAAACAAGGAGACCAGATGGGGAGACCGAGCAGAGAACCCCGGACAGCGCCCACTGCTCCTCAAAGCTGTCGAGGGAGCCAGCGGACGCTGCCCAGTGGAACTCTGCCCGGATCCGTGACACGAGGATCGGAAATAGGCCCCACAGTCACAGAGCTCCCCCTCGTCTAGCATCCTCCTCCTGGTCTTGTAGATGGACACTTTAGCTAGAGCCAGGAGGAGGTTGACGAGGAGGTCTCGCGACTTTGTGGGGCCACGGACAGGGTGTGCGAACAGGAACAAGTGCGGGGAAAAGTGCAGCCAGAACCTCAGCAAGAGGTTCCGGAGGAGCCGGAATAGGGGCTGCAACCTGGCGCACTCGAGGTAGGCGTGCGCCAGGTCTTCCCCCACGCCGCAGAAAGGGCAGGCTTCGGGGATTGGGGTGAACCGCGCCAGGTGTACGCCCGTGCTCATGGCTCCGTGAAGGAGCCTCCAGCCAATATCCCCGGCGGGCCGTGGAACCAGGGTGGAATACAGGCTGGCCCACCGGGGCTCCTCACCCTCCTTAGGTGGCAGATAGTCCCGCCATTTGGTATCGAGGAGGGACGCGAGGGTGAGGAAATGCAACGTGTGAAGCACGAGCGTGCACAGATGGGCCCTGGGCGCGGTTCGAAACCGGACCGGCTGCAGAGCGTGCAGCCGGCTCGGCGCATGGGTGCGGGGGTGCCGGGGGGGCTCGCGGAAACGGGGCCCTAAAAAAATATCCGGAGGGCCCGGGGTGAGGGGCGGGCGGGGGGCGCCCTCTCGCAGGGCTCGCCGCAGGAAATCGAGAGACCTGGGTAACAGGGCGGCCTTCACCTCCCGGAGTACGCGCCGGGGGGTCCGAGGGGTGGCGAGCCCCATGCGCCGTGCAAGCGCCCGGGGAGCCACCCAGTCCCCCGTGCCGTAGTCCAGGAGGTCTCCGACCCTGGTGGCGTCTGCCAGGACCAACCTCCGGCGCACCGAGGGAGACTCCGCCACCTGCACACGTAGGTTGGGATTGTGTAGCAGGGGCTCCACGAGGAGATCCGCCCCCTCGGTGGCCACAAAGGACCTGGTCGCTGAAAAGAGCTTCCAGGTGCGGAGGAGGTCCTGGTAGAAGACCGGCAGCTCGGAGAGGTCTCGCGGAAGACCGCTCGGGTGGAGAAAGAGGAGCTGCCGGTCGTATCGGAGCCCTCGGAGGCGGCGGAGGAAGGCGTGCGCCAACGTGCTCCACGCCGGACTACCTGCACCATAAAGGAGCCTCTGCAGGGCCTGGAGGCGGAAGACATGGACCTGGCTGTGCAGGCAGACCAGGCCCTGTCCCCCCTCCTCCAGGGGAAGACTCAGGACCCCTGCAGAGACCCAGTGCAGCCCCGGCCAGAAAAACTCCAGGGCGAGCCTCTGGAGACTGGCAAGGAACCCCGGGGCCGGGCTCAGGGTGTTGAATCGGTACCAGAGCATGGACAGGACTAGTTGATTGAGTACCAGTGCCCTCCCTCGGAGGGAGAGGCACTGGAGTAGTCCTGTCCATTTCCGGAGCCGCTCCGACACCCTGCCCTGTAAACCGTGCCAGTTCTCCGGCGGAGATGGATGCGTGGCGGAAAGGTAAACGCCCAGATAGAGCAGCGGACCCGCGCTCCACCTGATGGCCTGAAGCGTGGGTGGGAGGGAGCTCGCCCGCCACCCGTCCCCGACCACCAGGCCAGAGCTCTTGACCCAGTTGACCCGGGCGCCAATCAGCGCAGCTTCTGAGCCTCAGCCCTCTCCCAGGGCTATTTCCAACCCCTTAGGGCAGGAGCAGGGTTCCACCCCGCTGCAGAGCTCATTAATCTGTCTGGAGGCTAGCCTGTTTTGTCTTCAGGATTGAGCACCTTCAGCTGAGCCTGATATCTATGGCAGAGATAGTCAAACAGTGCTGAAATAGGGGTGTGTGTGCAAGAATACAGGTGGCATAGATGTCTATAACACTGCAGTACCAAAGGCTGCATTAGCAAAAGAGGCCTGGACCAAAATGTAATGCTTTGTGAAGGTGTGGATGAAAATCTGGGTTGCTGCCTTAAAAATGTCCAGGACAGGCACTTCTCAAAGAGGTGCTACTGAGGTCACCTGTCTCTAGTGAAATGGGCCTTCACCCCATCTGTGGGAGAGAGATGTACCAACTGATAGTAAAGAGGATACAGTCAGAAATCTATTTAGATAGTCTGTGCAGATATTGTTTTTCCCTATGCTTACTCTGCTATGGCAACAAATAGTTTAGGTGATTTTCTAAATTGTATCTTTTTTTTGCAGGTAGAACACTAATGCTTGTCTGATATTGAGGGAATGGAATATCCTCTCTTTCCTTGAGGCTTTGGGAAGAATACTAGTAAGTGAATTTATTGCTTTATGTGAAAATCAGAAATTACTCTACATTTAATAAAGAAGATGTGGTGGCACAGGCAGGAGGGCACCTGGCTCACCCACCCTCCTGGGCAATGTAATGATGACCAGGAAGGCAACCTTCATAGACAGAAGAGGCACAGAAAGCACGTGGTTCAATAAGTACTGAAAATAAGAGATGGAGGTCCCACTATGGTATTGGCCTCACTACTAATAGTAATGTCCTAGTCAGACCCTTTAGGAAAAATAGAATAGCCATCTACCTGAGGATGAAATGCACTGATTGTTGTTCAGTGGATCTGCAGCAAGCTAATAGAAAGACCCCTTGTCTTAAGAGTTAGGAGGGAGTTTAAAAATAGCAGGAATACTTGCTAATTCTGATAACTGGCTCTACTGCACCCAGGTAGAGAAACATCTTAATTTGGCTAGATATATTCTGATAGAATCTTTCTTGCTGTGACTGAACAGCCTTTGACCATGACCGCTCTAGGTCTGATGACCATACAAATACCAGCCCATGAGATGACAACAGTGGAGAAGTTTGATTCTGTTGTTCTAAATTTTCAGGTCTGGAAAGAACTGCATGCTGATGGGTTGACAGGCTGACATTCGCACCAGGTCCAGAATTCAGAATTGTTTGGGCTAATTGGGTGTGATTAGAATGACCTATGGTTTGTTGTGTGGAATCTTCTGTATACTCTGGGATAGTAGGCGTACCTCAAGTGCCTGTCCAGAACAGGAGAAGAGCATTGCCCCTGAAGTCCTTTCCTTGTGCTCATTTGGAACAATATGCATTGAACTTCTTATTTAGCTGGGAGGTGAACAGGTCCCAAGGTGGCATTTGCCACTGAGTGAAGATATCGTTCAGCACTGAATTGGGTGACTCCCACTTCTGATCAGTGGCAAAATGTCTGTTGAGGTGATCTGCCAGTGAATTCTGAGTGCCTGGGAGGTGATGTGCTTCCAGATGCACCAGTTCCATAAGTTGGCTGTCTCTACACACAATGGGAGGTATTTTGCCCCTCCTTGTGTATTTATATAGGAGATGGTTATATTGGCTGAAATTATCCGGACATTTCAGGATTGTATAAGTGGTAGGGATATATTGCAGCCCTATCTGACTGTTCAGAGTTTAAGAAATTGAAATGCATCCTGGGTTCTCAAGGCTTGCAGGCAGAGCAGATACATCCTGGCAAACAGCATTACATAAGTACAGAATTACATTCTGTGGCCTATAACAGAAAGACAGACCCAGATTGTTGCTCAGGGTTTGTAAGTAACGTCATAGAATTGTAGGACTGGAAGGGACCTCGAGAGGTCTTCAAGTCCAGTTCCCTGCACTCTCGGCAGGACTAAGTATTATCTAGACACTCCCTGACAGGTGTTTTTCTAATCTTCTCTTAAAAATCTCCAATGGTTTGGGGAGCACAGGGGGACGAGGCATTAGGTACTAGTGCGCTTTTGGAAGGTAACCCTTCTTGAGTGGAGGATTGGTCCAAGACACACTCAAAGCCATGTCTGAGCTAACCTCCCTGGGTAGGGGAAGTGATGGTACATCCTGGACATCAGATTCAGCCAACAAGAATGCTGAATCTGGCTCCATTAGTGGTACCATTGATGCCAGGTGGAGGAAGCTCAGGCACTTAGACTAAGGGAAGAACTACTCCTCGTCGAAGTGGCATTCTCTTCTGGGGTCAAAATGTCCCTCAGAAGCAGTAGGACCAAAAGTAGAGGAGATTGTGGGTCTGGGTGGGTGAAGATATCCTATGGGGTAGTATACCTATTGTGGAAGTTGGAAGAGGGAATTTGGATGCAGGCCTCTATATGAGCAAGAGTCTGGCTAACTCTAGCTGTAATAACGCAAGATTTGTAGAAGCAGGGCTCACGTCAGAAGCGGGTGAAAAGGCAGCAGAGTAGAGTCAGCGTGACCCAACCTTGAGATAGCTATGTTTTGAGAACAGAAGTGTGAAAATACAGGAATGGGCAAGACATAATATAAACAAACTGTTGATCATTACTGTATGTAACAAAAAGTATAAATGCTTGCCTTAATTGTTTATCTTTTGAGAGACCTGCCTAGGAGGGGGAAACCCTGTGTCCTAGTGCACTCTCTCCCTCTGTGCAATTGCTTGAGTTAATAAAATGTATCTGCCTTGCTGCACCCAAAGAAAAAGTGAGAACTCTGTTTTTCTCCGACACTATAAATATCAGTCCCAGAGCATGAGGAGTCCCAGGTGTTGGTTCCACTAGATTTGGTGCAATGACAGCCTTAGTTGTCAGTGGATCCTTATGAGGCTGGGCTGGTACCTGTCTTCAGCTACCAGAGGATGCTCATCCTTTGGCTTGCTAGTGGTCACAGTCTGCATTGGTGTAAGTATTGGGCTCAGTACCATTGGAGCTGTGCTTCTACGCACTTTCCCTAAAGACTCACCCAACTTCGAAGGAGTCGGGGAAGGATTCCTTCTCCTAGAAGCAGACTTAGAGGTGGGTCTGGTTTTTTTTGTCTGTGAGTAAGAAGCTCAAGATAATGGGTATTTACAGTTACCTGATTCTGCCTCTGTTCTGGAGCTCATGCTTGGAGGTGTGCTGCTTGAGAACTGGGGCCGCTGTGTGTGTGTAGCAGGGGGAGGGGTGTGTCTCATGATTCGCTCCATGAGGTACTTCCTCAGTCAGAGCTCTTGTCCCTCTCAGATCCCAGGTGGGAAGGAGTGAGAGATACTGCGCTTGGCAGTCATATGCATGCCCCCGCCCCACCAAGACAATAAAGGCAGCACTGGTGATAGTCACTGACTGAGAAGGAGTGAGGACAGAACATGGCATTTTTAATTCCCACAATTCGGGGCATAGACTACTTCTGAAAGGGAGAACATAGAGAACTAACACTATAAAAACCACTATCAGAGTATATATAATTATAATTACAGAGATGAAAATGATGTGAGGATAACTCCAGCCATAGAGGATTCCTACTCAAGCAATGCGGTGGTAAGAAGGAACTGGAGAGAGCAGAAACTGATGGTGTATCTGCACCCCAGGACATTATTAGCAAGATTTACCAGCCTCAGGTGCTTAGAGCTGATGCGTAACTATACATAGACTGCACATCGGGACCAGAACTCAAAGAAGAAAGTTAGTTTTTTTCCTAATCTGCAGAACACACAAAGGAAAAAGTGGTCATGGGGGTGGGGGGGAACCTCTTATCCTTAAATAAAAATATTTATTCTGGAAAACAAAAGGGTAGAGTCATGTGCTGTCAAAATATAACCCTGTCAAAAATTCAAGTATGGTAGCTATTTTTTATTTTGTTTGACAGGATCTTTCTTCTGTTCCTACATATAAGATGGATCCATACTTTGACATGATCATATTTATTTGGTGCTACAGATCATATTTTAATTAAATAGTCTCGCCAAAACTTTGTAGATCTTTCTCTAGACCTTGTTTCAATCCATTATATTTATTTATATCTCACCTTTAATACTAAAATGTGTCTTCAGGTTTCCCATCTATTATACAGTTTTTATTGCTATAGTCTAGAGGATGCAATTATCTTTTACTACTCTCATTTGCATTTGCAACTCCTTAGTGTTAGAGGCTCAGATGCATTTTGTTTTTTATTTCCCCTTATAAACTCAAATTAATGCCTGCTGCTTTGGGGAATTCATTTCTGCCTAAAGATCAATGAATTGTTTTCCTTCTTTCACCCACTTCTGTACTAGAGGTGACATTGTGTGTGTTGTGTCATTTGCATATATGACAGACAAAATACAAAATAAAGTGACAGAAAGTAAATTAAGTAAACAGTCCACTTTGCACTCTTGGGTAATTAGGAAACATTGTTTTTGAAATGTATATAGTGTGCTCGCACATGTATTGAATTTCAATGTCAACTATATTAAGCTTTAATATATAAAATAGTTGTTTCATGTAAAGTATTGTACTATGTACTGTAGTGTATACTGTGTTGGCACAAGCTATTAAATTGCACTTTCCAAAAAAGGAAAAACAGATACCGTGCCACGTACAATTGCTCGTATATCTGTCTAATCCTTTAGTTAAAAGTAGCTATTTTGAAATCTGATGTAATTGAGTTCAACATACTATATGATGTCACGGATTTTTTACACAGAACCTGCCACCCTCTAGTAGCGGCATTCAAATAGGGAATAGTTATTGGAGGTCACTTTTGTGTTTACCTTTAGTTCTCCAAACATCAGATCACTGCTAAGTCTAGTTGTACTCTGGTACTCCAATGTTCTTTGTGAAATAAAACTCAGAACAAAAAGTAATCAATCTGCTAACCTAAGAAAAACATTCCTAAGGACAGTTGTACAATTTACATTAGTTGAACAAAGAAGTAAAGGTAACTGTTTAATTTGCATTTCAGATGGGTATGTGCAGCCCAGCGAAATCTTGGGACAAAAGCATTAAAAATTACCCTATATGTATTTGTTCACATACTGTGACTTGCTACAGTATTTATCTGTATTATCTTTTCTCAGAAATATTGTGGGAATCATTCTTAATCTAATTAAAACAAGAACACTGCTTCTTGTTGTGGCCCACTAGTTCAGACATTTTGAAACTGATTGTTGCAATGTTTTATTTCACGTACAGTCATTTACAAGCATGGAGAGATACTGTAGAATGCAGATGTTGGATGTTAGTCATTAGGAAGAAACAAGACTTTAAAACATATATATTTCTGAGTAATGATGGACAAAAAGCTTGGCCTGGTCAAGCATTTGGTTTAGTCAAGGCTGGTCACAAATGTAAGATTTTTCCAAGCAATTTTTTTCTAGTGAGAAAAAATAGGGAAAAAAGAACAACTGAGATGAACTGAAAAACATTGTATTTGAAAGTAAATACTTTGTTTTGATGTTTGTTTAGTAAATTGAAAAGTTTTCTAAGAAATTAAAATTTCACAATTTTTTCCCCTGGAGAGCCAGTTTTCCCCCAAAACCAGCTCTTGTTTGGATAGTAACATCCTTATCTGAGGCTTAACTTGTTATCTGAAATCCTTGTGTCTTTAAGAAAAACTTCTTGATATTTTTGGCACTTTACACCCACTATCTTCAGTCCTCTAGCAAGTCCCATGACTCAACTTTCCATTGCTGTCTGAACTCTAAAACAACAGAGCTTGGAGCTTGGACTGTAACAATACTATATATATATATATATATAAAGAAACACACTCTGAAGCATCCACCAACTACAAATTTTAAGCTTGCATCATGAGTATGCACATCAGAATGGCATATTTTATATGGAATGGTGCCCTGCTCATCACTGAAGTGGGATCAATAGAAATACAGAGGAATTTAAATGAAACAGACAGGAATCTGAGCATACACTTCTAGTGCTTAACTAACATGACAATTAGGAAGTTTTACCTAATGTCCAACCTAAACTGCCTTTGCTGCAATTTAAGCCCATTGCTTCTTGTCCTATCCTCAGAGATTAAAGAGAACAATTTTTTCCCTCCTCCTTGTAACCCTTTATGTACTTGAAAAAACATTATCATGTTCCTTTTCAGTCTTTTCTTCTCCAGACTAAAAAAATCCAATTTCTTCAATCTTCCATCGTAGGTCATGTTTTCTAGATCTTTAATCATTTTTGTTGCTCTTCTCTGGACTTTCTCCAATTTGTCCACATCTTTCCTGAAATGTGGTGCCCAGAACTGAACAATACTCCAGCTGAGACCTAATCAGCACAGAGTAGAGTAAAATTACTTCTTGTCTCTTTCTTATAACACTCCTGCTAGTATATCCCAGACTTATGTTGGCTTTCCCTCCCCTGACCCCCGCAACAGTATTACACTGTTGACTCATTTAGCTTCTGATCCACTATGACTCTCAGATCCCTTTCTGGTTCTTCATATTTGTCCTTATTCAATTTCATCCTATTTACTTCAGACCATTTCTCCAATTTGTCCAGATCATATCCTCCAAAGCACTTGCAACCCCTCCCAGCTGGGTATCATCCCCAAGCTTTATAAGAGTACTGTCTATGTCGTTATCTAAATCACTGATGAAAACATAGAACAGAACAGGACCCAGAACTCATCCATGAGGGACCCCACTTGATATGCCTTCCAGCTTGACTCTGATAGTATTGATGGTATAGACCTTAATATAAAACCTTTTTGAAAATGATTTTATTTAAAAATCTTTAACTACTGATTTACGAAATTTTAACAAGTTTTTAAGATCCATGCCATGTAATTATTAAAAACAAAACAATCATTACAATAATGAGTTTTTGTTTAAAGAGAGACATTATACAATAATATAGTCATCAGATCTCTCTATTTAATGGGACATTACCATATTACTGAGTCACCATCATTAGTATAGCCATGATGTCATTTCTAGTAAGTACATTCTGATTATACATTTAACAGACCAGGCATGTCTATCAAATATTAATATTTAAAAAATTGGACTGGTGGGCTGGTGTTCTTGCAGGGGAATGTACTTTGAGTATTGAATAAATGGTATCCAAATATCTATCTATTTGTCCTGTCTATTTTGCTTGTGTATAGAATTGGTGCATTCATTTTATTCATGTGTCAAAACTGAGGTACAACTTGCATCTAGAATAAGTGAAATGTTTTGGATACAGCAAAATTTAAATGTTAGGAATAAAGATGGAATATGGATATTAGGAATATAGATTAAAACAGTAGGATCTGACTTTAAAAAAACATTTTTTGTTATTCTTTATGCATGCTCTTTCTTGTATAAAGTTGTCACTTTATAGTAAGGGTATTTCTTTTCTGACAATACATGTGTTACGTTCGTGGGAGGCTGCAGGCCTACCCAGGGTGCTCTGCAAGAACGAGGCCCACACACACAGTGTGTTATTGGCTTTATTGAAGGCAAAGTGACACATCCGCAACGGGGACTCCTGGCATTGCTGTCATGGAGACGGGGAACCCAGCTCACCGAAGTTCGGGCCTGGTAAGGAGTCCAAAAGAAGGGCGGACTCATACAATTATATACAAACATCTCATACATAAGCAAGCAGGGGCCGCCTCCCGGCGCCTCCTGGCTCAAGGCCATGCAAAGCAAAAGCTATTTTAATTAGCTCAAAACAAATTGCAGCTGGCCGGCCATGACCTACAGTGGCTGGCCACTAAAAGAGTGTGAGAAAGCAAAAACACCCTTGCTATACCGTAACACAATCTTCCGTGGTACCCTACAACATGTTTCCTGGTTTATGTTTGGTTGTTTCTTTAATAAAGACGGAACAAGTGTTAGAGGTTAATATGGCATAGAAGAGAGTGAGATTGTTCTCCGAAGTCAATCTAACTTGGAGACGGGACTATACAGGAAGATCCTCAAAAGACATCTTATAGGTGTGATGGGACTTGATTTTAAAAATGTCCATGAAGTGGTATTGTACTAATTTGGTAGGATGACTTAATTTTCATTGGCCAGCTATATTTGTTCCATGTATTCGAATGAGTGATATATTCAAGGCATTTTCTTGAATCCTTCTCAGTATAGTTTGTTTTTCGTAAGGTAACATTACAAAATTACTTACAGAAGCAATGCCATTTTGCAAAGAGGCATTTCCACCTGAAAATTGTGTACCTACTGTTACAAGCAACTACTAATATTTAATATAAAACAAAAGATTTAAAATGTATAAACAAAGTATCTAATTTTCAGTGGACATTTGACACTGCGTAGAGTGAGTTTCACTCTTCTGATAATAGAACACAACCTTCCAAGAGGGTATTTACTAGTGACAGTAGCAGCAAAAATAAAATTGAAACCAAAGAGTGAGGCAGGAGTGTGCACAGATATAAATGAGATGAGGGGGTAAGAAGGGGTCCAACCCCTGATCAGAAGACCCTTCTACACATTAACAGCAGAGAAACACTGATGTTCAACTAAAAACCCTCAAACAATCAAATGGTCCATGCAGCCCAGTATTTTAGCTCTGGCAGTAGCCAACATGAGGTGCAGGAAATCCTGCTGAAAACAGCTGTGGTATAATCCATTTCCCAGAAAGGTCTCATTCTAATCCCATATTTAGTTAGGCTTGGCAGAATTTAATTTTTTAAAATACATTTTAATGGATAATTGATTATTTTTAAGCTTTATTTTTACCAATTTAAATTGTGACAGTTGTGGGAAATTATGGGGGTAATATAATGGGGATGTCAGTCAATAGCTTTTTCATGAAAAGACAGTCGAGTTTCAAAAAATTAAACCTTTGTAATCTTTAAAACATATATTGTATATTTTGATGTGATGTTGACAAAGTAAATTTCCTTCAATCAAACTCTAACAAGTTCTCAAGAAGCATTTTTCTTTATATCTGTAAATTTCTATCAATGGACATTTTTCTGTTGTGTATACAGTGAAATTAACGTTTACTGACACTTAATATAAATTTAATCCTTGCAAACCTACTTATAAAGATTGACTTAAACCCTGAAAAAATTAGGCTTAATATCCTTTTGTTAGCAATAAATATTGTAACAAGCTGGATGAAACCTTATTACAGGCTGAGTTAAAATCTTGTTCAAGCTAATTCATGAATGAGTCCTCCATTTAAGATAGTGGTAAGAGACAGTTAAGAGCCACACCTACAACAAAGCCTAATATAGTCTGCCCAGAAACTTGCACCATGGGGGCACACACTTCAACTAGGTATTGTAACTAGCTGTGTGTGGGTGTGGGGGAAAGCAAGAAAATCAAGCAGTAGGCTGCAAGCATAGTGACACCCTGGAATAAGGTAAAGAAAGCACATGTGGGTCTGGTATTGGCTAAAAGGAGCTTGAAGAACTGGCAAGCTAAGAACGTGCGCCTTTTTGTTCTTGGTTCCTTGAAGACTGCAGCAAGGAAAAACCTGGCTACCACCAGTTTCTACTCCCAACTAGAACATCCACATAGCCCCAAATGTTGACTAGCTACTTGGATCAAAAAGGGGCAACACAATTGTAATTCTGGATATTCTTCCTATTATATAAGTGTCCAGTCCTGCTTTGAATCTTGCTTAATTCTTGCCCTCAACTGTGGCCTGTGGAAATGAGCTCCACAATCTAATTACGCATCACATATTCCTTTTATCTGTTTTGAATTTTCTACCTTTTAATTTAGTTGTCTGTCTCCTTATTGTTGTTTCATGAGATGTGAGAACAGAGGTTCCTGGGCTACAATACAGTAGTGAGTGTTTGCAACCTAGTAAGTATGTGTATGAAAACATGAAAAGTGAATACTACTGTACCTTTTATACCATTGGAAACTGTACTTGCAGAGTTCAGTTAGCCACAGCTTTCCTCTGTGAATACCTGACCAGAAATAGCATGTGGTTGGTTTGCTTGTTCACAGGGGAAGGGCTCATCTAATCAGCGATTTAGGCTATGTCTACACTGCAATTTAAAAGCAATGGCTGGCCCGTGATAGCTGACTCAGGCTGGGGGCGGTGTTATGGGAAACAGCCGCATTGGGCTGTTTAACTGCAGTGTAGATTTCTGGATTCGGACGGGAACAGGCTCTTGGACCATGTCAGCTGGGAGAGTCCCAGAGCTAAGACTGCAGCCCAGCCTGGAACGTCTACACTGCAGTTAAACGGCCCCGCAGCCCGAGCCCTGCAAACCAGAGTCCGCTGACATCGGCGAGCCATGGGTATCTAATTGCAGTGTAGACATATCCTTACAGCTACCATGTGATTTACACCATGAGACTGTTTTTCAGAGAACTCAAAACAAACCAATAAAATGCAGACTCAAATATTTATGCTTATCTAGCTGGGGCAAAAAATGCACCTCCCCTTTCACAGGGAGGGCTCACAGACTTGAAAGCTGCTATCAAATGCACTAGGTTTAGTTATTGCAGGCAAACCCTCAACAAAGAAGGTTCAGAACAAAAGTTTGTAGCAACTCTGTCTACAGTAAGAGGTCTTTTCTATCCCTAATATGTAAGATTCTACAAATTGTCTCTGCTTCTTTTGGTGAAAAATTTTCCAAACCCAGTCGTGGATGAGAGCAAAGGAAGAAAGAAAAATAACGGACCAGTGAAAGATGAGGAGTGAAGAAAATTGTCAACTAAGACCCACAATTTTTCTTCCAGAAGAAAAAACTGTTTAGACATAGCTGAACTTGAAGCCAAACAGAATAAATGGCAATAGCAGACTTAGTAGTGATAACCTACTCCCATGACTAATGCTACACAGCACTATATGAACTGCCAGTCATACCAATATCCCATTGCTGTGACTAATGCTACATAGCTTTAATCTACTTGTGTTGAAGGATGAAAAAAGAGTGACTTTCCCATTCTTCCCTCCTACACCCCCAATCTTGAAAAGAAGGATTTCTTTATATACTCACGAGAACACTGGAGTCAGAAAGGTAGCAAAATGCTGTCCCACTTCATAAGGGTATGTCTACACCGCAGTGAAACACCTGTGACTGTTTCAGGTCAGCTGACTCACACAGCTCAGGATGTAGGGCTATAAAATTGCAATGTAGCCATTTAGGCTTGGTCTGGAGCCTGGGATCTGAGACCCCACTAGGTGGGGTGTGTCCCAGAGCCCAGGCTCCAGCCTGAACGTCTACACTAAGTGATATTTTATAGTCTGTTATTTTAAAGTCCCACAGCCCCAGCCGAAGTCAGCTGTGGGTATTTTACCATAGTGTAGACATACCTTAAGTGGTCTATTGGTCATGGTTCAAAGACAATGTCTAGCTACCCCAATCTGACTAATGCATCCTGAGCAGTAAGTACTAGCTGTGTGTGTGTGTGTGTGTGTGTGTGTGTGTGTGTGTGTGTGTGTGTGTGTGTGTGTGTGTGTGTGTGTGTGTGTGTGAGAGAGAGAGAGAGAGAGAGAGAGAGAGAGAGAGAGAGAGAGAGACTTTGCTCCTCCTCTGGGCACTGCAATCCATCCCTCCAGCTCAACATAAAACGAATCCTCCTCTCACTGCTGGAGCCTTATGTCAGAAGATACTGTTGTTGTATTTCTGTGCTCACCAAAGCAGATTTAGCGTAGGTAAAATATCAGGAGTGAATACATGTCAGAACCGTCTAGGGTTGAGGCTTAAACATTTAGGCATCTCCAAACAATACTGCTCTGTCCCATTCAGGCTAGTTCTCCCACAATTTGTAAGAGTACGTTATGTTCTCGCTGCTGCTGTCTAAAAACTTACCACCACCTACGCACTTAACATTAACTGAAAGGTGCACTGATCATTTTACCTGTTATGCTGTAAACTATTATAGGTGTGAAAAATTAAGTGCAAATAAAGCTTCTTCACACACACACCCTGACCGGAGCTATGTCGATTTTTTAAATATATAACAAAGTTTTAGAATCATTTTTGTTTTGTAATAGTCATCCAATTACATTTTTAAAGAGCACTCTATAAACTATGCAGTGCTGAATTTGATTTCAGAAATTGGAAGGCTTGTCTATAGTCAATCTATATTGACTATAAAAATCTATAAAATCTATAAAATCTACCATATTACCAAGAAAAAGTATAAGTGCTCACATGTTTACAACAGAAAGGAATAAAATGTCAGGTTTTCTGAGGTTTTTTTTGTTCTCATCTTTTATAAGTGCTTGTGATCTAATGTACTGTACTTTTCTTTATATTACAGAATGAATAGTTATAGAAGATCTTTTCTGTCCACTGAAAACCCATGACAAATGCCTCAATCACCCTCACAGTTATCTGTATAATAATGATACAACTCGATATTTAAAAGAACCTTTTCTAGTGAATAGCTCAGGATAGCTGTTGTCTTAGAGTACACTGTGGCATAAGGTTGAGCCAGTCAGAAGGTTATAATAGCAGGTTATATACTATCCCTGCTCCATCAGTTTCTAATGCACTGAATGTTTTTCCTCATAAAGAGTGAATGAGAGTGTGTGTGGGGGGGAAACACTCTAAGTCCATGTCTACACTACACAGCGTTTAGTGACATGGCTGTGTCGCCACAGCTGTGCCCCTAAAAGTCTGCTCTCCTACCGAAAAAAAACTTCTACCCCCAACGAGTGGCATTCTCATTGTTGGCAGGAGAGTTCTCTTTTGTGGCATGATTTTTGTTGAAAATAAGTGAAACTGACTATGTATATGAAGTAGAGTTACATTTAATATTTGAGGTTTTTTTAATTTGAGGGTTAAAGCTTTACAGTCATAGCAGGGAAAAGATTGGACAGAAAAGTAACAATAACATTATTTCGGCTTATCTATTTCACATAATCGTCAAAAAAAAGTTATGTATGTTTAGTCAGACTGTCCTAGCAAACAAACAATCTCAGAAACACACAGGGAAGAACTCGGGGGCGAAGGAAGGTTGTTAATAAAGAAGATGGACAGATACCAAATATCAGAAAAAGTTGACAGAACTTTAACAACAAGTTATTTGAATTGAAAATAAACATTAGGATATCAAACTTAAATTATCTTCAAACAAACAATTTCACATGCTGTGATTTATAGAATCTTCTCCCCATTCCCCATAAACAATGATGCAGTTAACACCTTCCACAGTGCAGACAAGTCACAAACTATTATAAATGCAGACTGAAATGTCTTATAGTTCCTAAGAGAAGCGGTAGGGTACAGTGGCTAGGAAACTGGACTGGACTGGGACTCTGGCAAACTGGTTTCTATTCTCAACTCTGCCACTGACCTGTTGTGAGACATTGAGCAAGTCCCTTCACCTTTCAGTGTCTGTTTCTCCTCCCATACTTTGTTTATCTTTAGTTAGATAGTAAACTCACTGGGAGAAGGATTGTATTGTGCTCTGCATTTGTACAGTGCATAGCACAAGGGGCCATTATATCAGATGGGGTTGCTAGACTCAACTGTAATACAAATAACATTAAGATTAAAAATATAGAAATAAAAATAGAGAAAACCATAATCCAGACAACAGAGACAGCAAAAAACAAACAAAAAAAATGAAAGAAAAGGGGAGGAAAATGGTGGAGACTAAACCAATAAGAACTGATTAAACTCATAGTGCTAACTGACCTTCTAATCTTTTAGTAAAGATTCTGACGTCATTTGCATCTGATTAAGCATGTGAAATTAGTCAGTTGAGCTGCACTGACTTATTGTAGCAGTGCAATCTGCAGATCTGTTTATTTATTTCTTGAATTTTTCCTGTTATATTTCATTTTGATCCTTTTTGGGAAATGAAACAATTTACTTCTACAAACAAATCATCTATACTTGTATACGCTTATTATCTGCCATTGATTCCTTCTGGCTTCCATGTCTCCAGAGCCTTGTTTCATGATGGCTTCTGTTCATTTTTAATTCTTATCGCTCTAGCTTCAGAGAGAAAGTTTTGTGGAAGACATTTAATACAGAGAAACCTTTCCACTACATTTGAAAGACACTGTAAAAAAGATAAAAGCAGGATTTAAAAGTGCTCTTTGGCTTCACAAAAGGGCTATAAAGTTTAAAGCCATTTTGGTACATTTTATATTAAATCTGCTTTAATTACGGTATCTCTCAGAGACTAAACCATAAATATGTCACAGTTTATAAATCAAAAGTTAGTAAGTATCACTATCTAGAAGTGCTCTTTGGATTTTCAGAAAGCTAATATATGCTTTGTACGCTTATAGAGTATATTTTAAAACACTTTAAATGGTCCCCACACACACACACACATTATTTATGTTTCTCTAACATTACAAATATTGCCCCTTGTCTTCTACTGCTGCATTTTAAACAGGGATCTGGAAATCACACTGTCACAATCCAAGTAAGGAAAACCATTTCTTGGAATGCTAACTACTGACCTTTCTCCTGTCTCTTATTATTGCTTCTCTGTGTGCTTTTTCTGGTCAAAGACTATATCTCAGGTGCAATCTCCCAACCAAAGAGTCCTATTAATTCAAGCATCATCTTTAAGAATGACTGTTCACCATTGTTTTTCCTCAGCCTAATTTAAAGTGAGCTGGAAACCGTGTCACATTACTTAGAGGAGATGATTATTTATGATGATGGCATGTCAGTTGCTATCTAAAAGTAGTATTAATGGAGTCTTATTCTTCACATTTTCAGATGCACTGACAGTATTTACAGATTATTCCTATATCTTATTTAGATTCAAAAGTAATGAATAACAGCAAACACTAAAATATCTGCAGTAAACTCTTACCCAGTCCTGTCAGAGGATTGCAAATAATTACCTTTTTAAGAAACAAACAGCAAACAGGAGGTAGGGACTGTCTGCATGGAAGACCATATAATTTTTGAAAGAGTTCTAGCCCTGTGATAGGTCCCAGTCCTGTCATGAGTTCCTCACAGTCAGATAACATTGAACTTCATGGAATCATAAGGTTAGAAGAGACCGAAGGGTCTGAGTCTAACCCCTTGCCAAGATGCAAGATTTGTTGCGTCTAGCCATCCAAGACAGATGGTGATCCAGCCTCCTTTTGAAAACCCCCAGTGAAGCAGCTTCCACAACTCCCAAGGCAGTCTGTTCCATTGTCTTACCATTCTTACAGATAGGAAGTTTTTCTTCAGATTTAATCTAAATCTGCTCTGCTGTGGTTTGTACCCATTTCTGCTTGTCCTGCCCTCTGTGGCAAGAGAGAACAAATTTCTCCATTTTGTATGGCAGTCTTTCAAGTATTTGAAGACTACTATCATCTCCCCCCACCCCCTTAATCTTCTCTTTTCCAGATGAAGCATACCCAGTTCCTTCAGCCTTTGGTCTCTTGGCTTGCATTCCATCCCTTTGATCATCTTTGTCTTTCACCTCTGGACCTTTCCCAGTTTTTCTACATCCTTTGTACATATTGGTGACCAAAAGTGGAGAGAGTAATCCAGCTGAGGCCTAACCAGCACTGAGTAGAGCAAGACTATCACCTCCTCTGACTTGAATGCTATGCCTCTGTTGATGCAACCTAAAATGACATTTGCTTTTTTTGTAACAGCATCACATTGCTGATTCATGTTCAGGTTGTGATTCACCACAACTCCCAGATCCTTCTCAGCAGTTCTGCTGCCAAGCCAGTTATCCCCCATTCAATATTTAGGCATTTTATTCTTCCCTAAGTCGCATCTCATATTTGTCTTTACTGAATTTCATTTTGCGGTCTATAGCCCAGTTCTCCAGTTTATAAAGATCCCTGTGAATTTTAACTTGATACTCCAAAGTGTTGGGAACCTCCCCCACACCCCAGCTTTGTATGATTTGTAAATTTTATCAGTATCTCTTTCTCTCTCTCTTTTCAGTGAGGTCTACCCACAGAGCTTATTGCAGGATTGGGGCCTTATATTCTACACCAAAAATCAGGCAATCTCTGCTTTATGCACCATGCTGGTAGATCAAGGGATTGCTTGAGGAATCTCTGATAAAACAAACTGTCAGACAGACATTTACAAATTATAGAACCAAGATTTCTTCAGGTCACAGGCCTGTACTGAAAAGGGATGTTGAAGTATGCACTTCTCAGACCTATATTCTCTTATCACAGCAAGAGATGGTTGGGAAAAAAAGTGTTTGAAGCAGTATTGTAGAAAATCAGATCAAGTTCAGGAGACACTTTCCTCGATGGAAAATGAGAAGGAAGGTTTCTTCATGATGCAATAAACTGGAATATAAATGAAGGGGGGGAAAAACCTTTCTAAATATAAGGGAGATGCACTTGAACTGTGAAGAAATGAACTGCTGAACAGTGTTTGCTTACAAAAGTTAATTAAGGGCAACCTGGCATATTGAAAATTTATAAAATCAACAGAGATATAAAACTCGAGTCCTGGGGGTCTCAGAAGACTCTAGTAACCCTGGATTATATATTATTATATATATACCATGATTCTCAAAGTGCTCAGTCTTAGTTTCAGATATGATCCTATTTACATAGATAAAGCCTTCAGAACCCTAGTCAGGAAGCCCCAAAGCACAGGAAAATATGAGAGTACAATCGTAATCATCATCTGACTATTAAGGACCTGATACTCATCTCACTTATACCAGGTTTTTTTACATGGAATTCCCTTTCAGTGGAGTTAATCCAGGTTTATTCCAGTGTAAGCAAGAGGTAAATCAGGACTAGAATATTTGAATATATCTTTGATAATCAGGGATGCCCTTTCAGGTTTTCATGTATCCAGCTGTCATGACGTAGGAAATGTTCATATACCTTGGAAGAGAGGTCATTGTACTCCGATGGCAAAGGTGACAATGAAATGCTTAATATAATGAGTACTTAATATGAAACTATATTAGAAGGGGGTAAGTATAGATGGACTTACCCCAAAGAGTGGCTATAGCAACAATACATGAGCTGTTGCTAAGGGTATTAGGCCAGTTAAGCAAAATAGTTGGTTGGCAGAGCAGTTAGCTAAAAAACGGAGGGTAAAAGGAGTTAATGCTTAAGTCCACATGAAATAGCCCATGCATTTATGCCATTTAACTTTGGGCTAAGTGTTTCCTCAGGACACAGGAATAAAATATGGTTAGAATAGAGAGACCAAAAATCAGAAAGGGGACTGCTTCCTAGCTACAGGGACTGGAGAAAGTCATCTTTAGCTGGGCTTCTGCTAGTGGGATTGATGATGTGCACATATCTGTTCAGAACTTGAGTCCATCTTGTTTAAACAGGCTAAAAGAAAATACCTTGAGTCTGTCACTGGTTTCTTTGGAAGCTGGGAAATGAGTCTGTGCAATTCCTCGAATCTGGCAAAGGGGGAAAATAGTCTTATATGAAGGGAAACTGAGTGATGCAAGCTTACATTTTCTGGGACTCATCATCTGCAAATAAGCTTTTAGATAAAATAAAAGGACTTTAAGGCACAGGGCTCTGAGCTTAAAAGTCATTTGGCAGTAAGGCATTTTGTAAGGAATCACTACTGAACAAAGACAAGGGCATTTGCTTTATAAGAGACCAGTGTCATATTACTGTCTGTTTCCCCTAAGCAGTGGGCAGTTATATAGACTGAATATGTCGAGTTGTTTTCCAGCTTCTTGTTATGGTGATGCATAAACTGAGTAGTAGAGTTGCTGAACAACATACATATTGTTGTTATTTGGAAAATCAAAGTATTTCCTGACTAATCATTCCATCTTAAGGCTGGGACATGAAGCTTCCCCTGTCTCCTTTGCATGCAGTCCAGGGAAATATCCTACTAGCCACTGCTCTGAAGCCTTGAGCAGGATCTAGGGAAAATAGAATGTTGTCCTAGTTACTGTGCGTAGTGGACCCTGGACTGCCTCAAGCCTTAAACCAGCATGGGTCAAGTGTCAGTAGCAAGAGGAAGCTGTCTGTACTCCTGTCCTGCAGCAATGAGGACAAAACAGTCCTCCTACACTAAAAGGCCTTGACTATACTGGGAAAAGCATTGTATTAAAAGGTACATTAGCTATCATGATATAAAACATGATTTTTCCCTTTGTGAGGACAAGGATGGTTGCGTTTAAAAATGTGTTAATGTTAATGTGTAATAAGACCAGGATGATATTTCACTGGAGTATAGTAGTTTTTCTTTTTTGTCTGTCCCACCCCCGCTCCAGAATCCAAACAAGCAAACGCCGCTTGCAAAACCCCACAACTTGAGCACCTTCCAGGAGTACCTCACCTTGCTGCCAGCACACTCTGAGCACTAGAGCTGTGCCCCTCTGACCTCCCGAATAGAGGTCCACACCTTAAAGCAGTGGTTCTGTACTGGTGACCCCTTTCACATAGTAATACCCTCGCAATCCCCTGAGGGGTCCCAACTCCCAGTTTGAGAACCTCTGCCCTAAAGAGACAGGACACTGAAAAATAGAGTCCTGACATTCCATCCAGTTCTCACACTAAAAATGTAAACTAAATTTGCACTAACAGACATTCAAAAGTTTGAGTGGTTGAGTGATTAACTGGCTATGCTCAAAAAACAATATTCATCACCACTAAAGACAAAGCCTCAGAAATTTCCCAGAGTGGGAGAAGAGGTTTCCTGGAAGCTCCTTCAAAGATTTAAAGCAGAGCGGGGAAAAAAGAAAGTGCAGCAACTTCATCCATCCATAAATGTGTTTCATCCCATTTAATTAGAGCATGTGGAACTCATCGTCAAGAAAATCATTGAAGTCAAGAGCTTAGGGGGATTCAGAAGAGAATATGGATAGTAAGGATATGCAGCATTATATTAGTCAATATTACAAAACACAAGAGCTTTAGAAAGGGACATAATCCCGCCATTTTTGGAACATAAACCTGCTTCCAACTATTGGGAGTTAGACAGAAACTTTATGGGTAGGTTATCTTGTAACTGCTGACTGTAAGGTTTCGTCTTCAAACACAGCTGGTACAGATCGCCGTCAGAAGCAGGATAATGGACTAGCTGTACCACTTGCCTTTTTCAGTATGATTGTTCCTATAATATTCTGGTCCCATCTTTGCCAACATCACTATAATGCTCTCCTTTGTGCAAAGCCCAGCAGTATTTATAGTACAAAAATCCACATGGAAAGAAATATTACACATAATACCGATTATACAAACAACATATCAAAAGCCATATTTCTATATTCTTCTATTAAGACAACATGTGTTCAGTTATCTTCGGGTTTTATAAGTCACTTATCACTGTAGTACTGGATCTAAGTGCTGATAGAAGAGATGTGACCCCAAATATTAAGAGCTATTTATAAAAACCTCTTAGGCCCAGACGATTATATTGTACCTTTGACATGGATAGCCATTGTTAGTGTGCTGACAAATCACACATTTACACATGTATGAAGTTTGTTATATCTACCTACACAAATGCAGTGGCTTCTGTAGCCACTGGCTGCAAATTTCTTAAACCTGTTATTCAACAAAATATGAAGAAAAGACTGAAGGATGGCCATGATGTGGTCAAAATGTCAGCAGCTTTCACCACTACAAGATACGCTTTGCTCCAATCTGAACTTTTTAAAGCTCTTTGCAAAAGTTCCAGCTGAAAATTTTCATCCAGTTCTAGTTTGACGTTCATGTGCAAATCAAATATTTGTGTATCCACATGAATAAACAGTTATATATTTAGCCACATGTGCTTTGTGCATACTCATCCAAGAATGTGTATGCACAGTCAGAGCTCAGCGATTCAGAAAAATATGTGCAAGTATGAATTCAAATAGACTGATTCAGAAGAGACATCTTACTATATCACCCTTCATTATTCAGGGTAAAAGCTGTCAGGATCACTTTAAATATGAAAGGAACAAAGATGTGAAGATTGGAAACTGGCATAAATACAAAGGCCAGAATTAAGATTGCAGACAAAAGTTTTCATGTACGAGTATCTTAAGGTTGAGTTGAGAATTTTATATTTAACCACAGATGATCATTTCCATAGTTTCTAATACTTGTTTTGTTTTTGACTAGTTTGTGTAATCGTATTATGTGTATATATATAACAATTTTCAACCTTACCATTCCAAAACAAAAACATCATAGTTAAAATTAACTAAATGTGAAAATCATTGAAAGTGTCAAACCTTGATGGCACTATGAGTAAGGAATATTTTACCAACCTCTATAAAACTCACAGCTAAGCCATCATAGAATCCAGAGTAAAGCATTCAAGGACAGAGAAGATCAGAGAAACACATCATTCCAGCAGCTGCAGATTATCTAATTTAATATACAACTCCCAAACCACATATAAAGTAAACAAGTTATAAACAAAACCACATTTACCTCCACCACATGAGAAGTGTAAATTGGATAATAGAACCTAAATGTACCATACAAATCTGCCTGCTTCTCCCATTGATTTCTAGGCATAATAAGTCTCTGCCTAATTGTACCCAGTTCCTGAAAATAGTTAACCCCACAGAGCGCAAATATTTTCCTTTAAAAATGTTAAATTACAACATTTTAAAATATAAATCCTTTGGTTTTGGTAAAGGAGAAAAGAAATCATCCAGCATTTTAAAATTTTAGAATCCTATAAAACGCATAGGCGTAAAGTTCAGAATACTCCCAGTGTACGTGTATGTGTCTCAAGTCACATACCCAGAGGTTCTTAAACTGAGGTCTGTAGAGCAGCTTTAATGGTTTGCAGATAGCTAATAAATTGCATGACATTGGTGCCTCCTCCTCATTTTCATGTACTAAATTGCATTTAAAATAATCTGAAATAAAGCAAAATTAAAATTTTCAAAGATGCTTAATATATTTGGATGCTCAATTTGCATTAATTTTAATGGGAATTTGGGCCTCCATGTTCTCACAGTATTGAAAATCTCAACCTAAATAATCTCCCATCATTACATTGCCATGGAAGCAATTGCTATGGTTATCACAGAGATGTATGTGCACGTCGGTGAACCACCTCCATCCACCATGTATTAAATCAAGATCCGAGGCATGGAAAAATTTGAGATCCCCTATCATACCCAGTGCTGGATGTACGTGTGGAAATCAAGTGCTTGTGTGAACACATGGACAGACAGCTATATATTTAGTCACGTTTACAAATAATTGCTTTGTGCATACACATCCAAGAGTGCAAAGGTACTCAGTTGAGTATCCAAAAAAGTGCAAGTAGCCAAATCAAAAAGATTCAAGCCCTGTGTTTATGTTTGTGGATTATTGGACAAGGTTAATGTATTGGGACTTTTGAATCAAGGCAATAAGTTGTAAACAATCATAGAATCATAGAATCATAGAATCTCAGGGTTGGAAGGGACCTCAGGAGGTCATCTAGTCCAACCCCCTGCTCAAAGCAGGACCAACCCCAACTAAATCATCCCAGCCAGGGCTTTGTCAAGCCTGACCTTAAAAACCTCTAAGGAAGGAGATTCCACCACCTCCCTAGGTAACCCATTCCAGTGCTTCACCACCCTACTAGTGAAAAAGTTTTTCCTAATATCCAACCTAAACCTCCCCCTCTGCAACTTGAGACCATTACTCCTTGTTCTGTCATCTCCTACCACTGAGAACAGTCTAGATCCATCCTCTTTGGAACCCCCTTTCAGGTAGTTGAAAGCAGCTATCAAATCCCCCCCCCCCCATTCTTCTCTTCTGCAGGCTAAACAATCTCAGTTTCCTCAGCCTCTCCTCATAAGTCAAGTGCTCCAGCCCCCTAATCATTTTTGTTGCCCTCCACTGCACTCTTTCCAATTTATCCACATCCTTCTTGTAGTGTGGGGCCCAAAACTGGACACAGTTCTCCAAATGAGGCCTCACCAATGCCAAATACAGGGGAATGATCACGTCCCTCAATCTGCTGGAAATGCCCCTACTTATACAACCCAAAATGCCACTAGCCTTCTTGGCAACAAGGGCACACTGTTGACTCATATTCAGCTTTTCGTCCACTATAACCCCTAGGTCCTTTTCTGCAGAACTGCTGCCCAGCCATTCGGTCCCTAGTCTGTAGCAGTGCATGGGATTCTTCCGTCCTAAGTGCAGGACTCTGCACTTCTCCTTGTTGAACCTCATCAGATTTCTTTTGGCCCAATCCTCTAATTTGTCTAGGTCCCTCTGTATCCTATCCCTACCCTCCAGCGTATCAACCACTCTTCCCAGTTTAGTGTCATCTGCAAACTTGCTAAGGGTGCAGTCCACACCATCCTCCAGATCGTTGATGAAGATATTGAACAAAACCGGCCCCAGCACCGACCCTTGGGGCACTCCACTTGATACCGGCTGCCAACTAGACATGGAACCATTGATCACTACCCGTTGAGCCCGACCATCTAGCCAGTTTTCTATCCACCTTACTGTCCATTCATCCAGCCCATACTTCTTTAACTTTCTGGCAAGAATACTGTGGGAGACTGTATCAAAAGCTTTGCTAAAGTCAAGAAATAGCACATCCACTGCTTTCCCCTCATCCACAGAGCTGGTTATCTCATCATTGAAGGCAATTAGGTTAGTCAGGCATGTCTTGCCCATGGTGAATCCATGCTGACTGTTCCTGATCACTTTCCCCTCCTTTAAGCAGTTCAGAATTGATTCCTTGAGGACCTGTTCCATGATTTTTCCAGGGACTGAGGTAAGACTGACTGGCCTGTAGTTCCCCGGATCTTCCTTCTTCCCTTTTTTAAAGATGGACACTACATTAGCTTTTTTCCAGTCATCCGGGACCTCCCCCGATTGCCATGATTTGTCAAAGATAATGGCCAATGGCTCTGCAATCTCATCGGCCAACTCCTTTAGCACCCTTGGATGCAGTGCATCCGGCCTCATGGACTTGTGCTCATCCAGCTTTTCTAAATAGTCCCGAACTACTTCTTTCTCCACAGAGGGCTGGTCACCTCCTCCCCATACCGTGCTGCAGAGTGCAGCCGTCTGGGAGCTGACCTTGTCTGTGAAGACAGAGGCAAAAAAAGCATTGAGTACACTAGCTTTCTCCACATCCTCTATCACTAGGTTCCCTCCCTCATTCAGCAAGGGGTCCACACTTTCCTTGACTTTCTTCTTGTTGCTAACATACCCGAAGAAACCCTTCTTGTTACTCCTAACATCTCCGGCTAGCTGCAACTCCAAGTGTGATTTCGCCTTCCTAATTTCACTCCTGCATGCCTGAGCAATACTTTTATACTCCTCCCTGGTCATTTGTCCAATCTTCCACTTCTTGTAAGCTGCTTTTTTGTGTTTAAGACAAGCAAGGATTTCACTGTTAAGCCAAGCTGGTCACCTGCCATATTTACTTTTCTTTCTACACATCGGGATGGTTTGTTCCTGCAACCTCAATAAGGATTCTTTAAAATACAGCCAGCTTTCCTTGACTCCTTTCCCCGTCATGTTATTCTCCCAGGGGACCTTGCCCATCAGTTCCCTGAGGGAGTCGAAGTCTACTTTTCTGAAGTCCAGGGTCTCTGTTCTACTGCTCTCCTTTCTTCCTTGTGTCAGGATCCTGAACTCGACCATCTCATGGTCACTGCCTCCCAGGTTCCCATCCACTATTGCTTCCTCTACTATTTCTTCCCTGTTTGTGAGCAGCAGGTCAAGAAGAGCTTTTCCCCTAGTTGGTTCCTCCAGCACTTGCACCAGGAAATTGTCCCCTACACTTTCCAAAAACTTCCTGGATTGTCTGTGCACCGCTGTATTGCTCTCCCAGCAGATATCGGGGTGATTAAAGTCACCCATGAGAACCAGGGCCTGTGATCTAGCAAATTCTGTTAGTTGCTGGAAGAAAGCCTCGTCCACCTGATCCCCCTGGTCTGGTGGTCTGTAGCAGACTCCCACCACGACATTACCCTTATTGCTCACACTTCTAAATTTAATCCAGAGACTCTCAGGTTTTTCTGCACTTTCATACTGGAGCTCTGAGCAGTCATACTGCTCTCTTACATACAACGCAACTCCCCCACCTTTTCTGCCCTGCCTATCCTTCCTCAACAGTTTATATCCATCCATGACAGTACTCCAATCATGTGAGTTATCCCACCAAGTCTCTGTTATTCCAATTACATCATAATTCCTTGACTGTGCCAGGACTTCCAGTTCTCCCTGCTTGTTCCCTAGGCTTCTTGCATTTGTGTATAGGCATTTAAGATAACTCACTGATCGTCCTGCTGTCCCAGTATGGGGCAGGAGCCCTCCCCTCTTGCACTCACCTACTTGTGCTTCCTCCCAGTATCCCACTTCCCCACTTACCTCGGGGCTTTGGTCTTCTTCCCCTGGTGAACGTAGTTTAAAGCAAAGAAATGCTTGTCTGGTGTAATAGAAACAGAATTGTGTAGTTTGTGTGTCCTTTTTACCACTTTCCATCCAGAACAGAAAACCCAGGGAAACCAAAAAGGCTGAAGGTTGTCTTTTATATACTGAATTGGAAGTTGTTTCTCTGACACCACCTTGGACCTGACCTTGCATCCATCAAATCAATGTCAAATACTGGATCAGGTCTCCTGAAAATATTTTTACATATCTCTATAGAGACACCCATCATCTACATTCAAAGGAAGAGAGATTTTGTAAAAGTTTTTTACTGAAGACAATTAGTGCTGAATTTTCAAAAAGGTCTCAAACCAGCCTCCATATTTGTATGCACACATGCAAGCCAAGACACCTCCTCCTCCCCTCCTTCCCCCACGAGTTTATGTAACCCATTGGAGAGTATGTGTTACAAATCTTCCCCCACAGATCTCCCAAGCTTATCCACAGAGGCTAAGAGTTGTTACAGTTCCCAGCTATAAAGTCTTGGCTCGCTAGCTCAAATTGTAGCTGCTCATGGTTTTACCTCTTTTTTATCCCAAGAGGTGGGTATCACATTTTACATAATCAATTGCAACAAAGTTGTGCACATACTTTTAGAAAATATGGGATTTAGTGTCTGAAAAACATTCTGATGACATGAATGGGACATTCTTATCCACAAGAAAACATCTGCTCTGGAGAGCAAATGGTCAGTCTCTTTACATTTGGAGGTTATCTTTCCTCCATGGCTGCTTATTCGGAACAATGTCCTCTACAGAGGTTCAGAAGTTGAATTAAGTTTCTTTAGCACCACAGGATCTTTCTTGGCCACTACTCTTCTTAGACACTTATTTTGTGTGTCTGCTCCTTTCAGCTTCATTTTTTCTCTAAGCATGAAAGAGGAAGACTTCCCATTAAGTCCAATACTGGACCAAGTTATATTTTCTATTCTTCTTGTCTTTTTGTGTTATGCTGGAGGGCATTTCAGGCAGTCTGCAGCTAACAGCATGGTTTTGTGATGGGACTGTTTGATAGTACAAAGTGCAAACTGTTCCTGTACATCTTTTATTATTTCCCTTTCGGCAACACAGTTGACTTTAGATTGGGGAGGCTTTGATTTTAGATACTGTCTATGCCTATTTATGATTTACTGAAATCTTGTTTTAGATTTAAAAAAAAGTTGATATCAAACTGTTTCCCTGCTCTCTTACCCAAGGCATATAAATAATGACAATTTTAAAGATGTATATTCAAATATTGCACCACAGCATCTAAATAGAATACATTGTATGAAACAAAGTACCATAAAATAGGACTTCACCTGATCACCAATTGATAAGAATCTCAATATTGCCATTGAAAGTCATCCAAAAACTTGCCTGAACAAGTGTATGTTATTAACACAAGCTTTTACAAAGATGCTCATCACTGCAGTGGGTTGCATTTTACCCAGTTTAGATCATAATTAATCAATATTATTGAGAGATCAAGGACTAAAGTTTTTAATCTAAATGGAGGATTTTGGTACAGAATTCACACTAATTTCACTGGCAATTGTGTGGCAGAGTCCCCTACTAGGCTTTGGAAACTCAACCCATATTATCTCCATAGTTAGGGTTACTGGGCTCCATTATAAAGCTGATTTTCAATCTCCTGATACAGCAGCACCAGATGGAAAGCCATCTTTCTTAATTAAGGCCCAGATTCACAAAAGGACTTAAGCATTGAACTAAATGTTGGTGCCTGTAAAAGAAAAAAAAATCACAGGAATGTACAATCCACAAAGCCTGAATAGGTGGCTAAGCTCCCTGTACAATGAATGGGGAGAAGTAGGAACCTAAGAATAGGGGCCACAAAACTAGCATGCTTGGAGGAAAACTGCCTAAGCTAGCCAATGAGAGATGCCTACCAGAGAGCTGTGTCCTAAGTTTATCCCTCTCATGGTGATAGGCATCTAAATCCATGCTGCAGTGAAGTGCCTATCTCTGCTAGCAATCTACCACCAGGAACCCCTCTCTTAGATTTAGGTTCCAAAGCTGATTCTTGCGAGTTAGGTGCCTGCCTTTCTCCACACAAAATGGCCAGAGGAGGTAGAGGTGCTCACCTTATAGCTTTTAGCCCAGAATTCACCTGGGACATGGGTTCCACTCCTCCCTTTGCCTGATGTTGCAAAATAATTTGAACAAGGCTCTCTTACCTCTCTCAGGAGAGTGCTCTAACCACTGAGCTATGAGATATTTTGATAGGGATATAGTCTCTCCTCTTGAAGCTGTTTCACTTTTTTAAAATACTTAAAGAGTCATTGGGCCAGAGAGAGAGAGAGACAGACAGACAGACAGAGAGGATCCACAGTTCAATGGTTAAGACACCCACCTAGCAGTTGAGAGACCCAGGGTCCAGAGCCAGTGACTATTTTTAATTAAGTATCTAAAGTGTAACAACTTCAACAGGAGGGAGCAGCTACCATAATCTCTTCATCCTCAAGCCAGGTTTTGAATGGGAACTGACCTGGGAGATGCAATTAATCCCATCATCCAGATGATTAATAAAGATGTTGAACAAAATCGGTCCCAAAACTGACCCCTGGGGCACTCCGCTTGATACTGGCTGCCAACTAGACATCGGGTCATTGATCGCTACCCTTTGAGACCAAAAATCTAGTCAGCTTTCTATTCACCTTATAGTCCATTCATCCAATCCATACTTCTTTAACTTGCTGGCAAGAATACCGTGGGAGACCATAGCAAAACTTTGCTAAAGTCAATATATATCACTTCCACCACTTTCCCCATATCCACAGAGCCAGTTATCTCATCATAAAAGGCAATTAGGTTGGTCAGGCATGACTTTCCCCTGGTGAATACAAGGTGAATTCAATGCCCTTGGTGAATCCAGATAGCTGGAGCACAAGGTTAACAGCATCAAATATAGAACCAGGGTTAACAGAAAGAAGACGAGCTACATCAGCTGACTAGTTACATGAATAAAGCCTTATGGCAAATGATACTCTGTTTTACAAAGTATTGTCTGTGTTGTAATTCTGATTGGAAACTCTCAAGCTGTAGAGACTCTCTGCTACATAATGAATTTGAAAGCAGCAGGTTAGGAATAAGATGTCTGCAGAATGACTATCTAGCAAGGACACACACAAGATCTGAATAATGATTGAGTTATTTTAAAATGTATTGATGCAGAGCCAGGAGCTTAATTATTGATTAAAGTGATATCATCTACATCGCTGGTTCAAATACCAAGTGACTGAAAGTCAGTTGGCTGAAGAATGTCCTGTGGCCAACATAAAATTTGTTGGTGGGCTTAGCATCCACATGCCAAATCACTCTCAGAAAGGGCACCTTTGACAGTAATTTCAGGAGGCCAAATGGTCATACAATTTTCGTATTCTTCTAGGAGGTCCCTCCTGGTCAAGGCTGACATTAACGGTAGGTCAGTTTGAAGAAGCTTGCACTGCTGCCTCCCCCGTTTCTGGGGACAGAAGCTGTCCAGTGGTAGCTCTCATAAATGCTAAATTCACTTTGGAAAAAATTGAAAGTTAAAACAAATAATAAAAACAGATAGGTTAGCTAAGAACGAAATTATTTGCCAGAAATGTGATGACGCTGAAGTGCTTGGACAAATTAAGGTTAACATAATTTGGCCCAGATTGTTAAGGCATTTAGGCTTTGCTGTGGTAAGCCTTGCAACACTTAACTGATTTGGAGCCTAATTTTAATTTTCAAAAAGGCTTAGTCTAAATACCAATGACTGTCAATGGAATTTTGGCTCCTAAGAGGCTAAATTCCTTTTTAAAGTTAGATTTAGATTCCTAAATCAGGCATTGCAACTCTTAGCACACCAAGACCTAAATACCATAACAATCTAGGCCTTAGTGCACAAGACCAAAATGTTATGTTATGTATATATTATACTACAGCATACAATATAATGAGGGGAAACAAGAAGCAACAAATGTGGGGAAAATGTTTGATTGTATTTAAGTAAAGAGCAGGTGTACTAAGCAATTTTTAAAAACATAATTTTTCATGAAGTTCTACATTTTTTACTATTGAGAAGATACTGAATGGATAAAGATTGCCAGTACAGTTGCAGCAGGGATGTTGTCATGCCAAGAAACTCTAGCTAGAAACATAGGGGCAGAGCTTCAGCAGGTGCAAGGATCATTTACATTAACTGATGATCTGCCACAAGTTCACAGCTGCTACATTAAAGTCTGTGATTGAAATCACCCTGCCCTGCAGCATTTTATGAGTCATGTTTCGCCTTTCTGGCAAAGGCCTGCACTGGGGTTGGCACAATAGCCACTCAGTCCCAAGAGGCATCATGCCTTCTAAAGCTTCCCTCCAGAGTTCTTTGCCACAATAGAGGTACAACCTCACCCCATAGGAGAGTGCAGCACGCGCTCCCTAGGGCATCTTGGGGATGCTAGCAAGTAAAGTGAACGGGTTGCAATTTTCACTTGTATTTGTTTGTGGGGACTCAAGGAACAAGAAGATTCCTCTGCATGTCTGTCACCTCTCATGCAACAACCATGCATAATTTGTGTCTATACTATTGTGACAGGGTGCCCCACTCACCACTAGGATGGCACCTCCTCCTGGTTGTTCTAGGGAGTAGCTCATGAGGTCAATACTCTTTCCCATGGCTGCACGACATCTTCTGACACTCTCTTCGGGTCTAGGGCACCCCCTCTCACTCCATGAGCTGCTGCTGCCTCTTCATGACTTGGGTCTCCAACCAGGTCACTATACCAAAGTCTTCCTTCCGCAGTCCTAGGTAGTCTTCCCATTCACTGCTTTGTAGTGCCACTTCCTCAGCTGCTGCCTCTGCTGCATGTGACAGATACATTTTAACATTTCATTGATTTTAAAAGAATGTTAACAGGACTCTGGTAACACAGCAGGTGCAGTGGAGGACCGGGATAAAAGGGTCAATGAGCTTGTGTCACATACTCCCCACCCTTCCAGGCCTAAATTATCTACTCAGCTGGTGGAGAATAAATCATTAGATCTTAAAATTCAGTAATCAGCGGTTAGGACCATGAAGCTACCTTTCATCAGTGTCAAAAAAATAAAGCTTGGTGAGGCATAGTGTAATAAGTCTTTTCCCTGTAAGCACTGTGTGGCTGCAATTTTACATTTCAATTCTGAATAAGTCATCAATCAGTTATTTTCCTTAAGGACATGCTATCTGCCAAGAGCTTCTGACATTGTACCTCCTTTTTTATACACTCTGATCGCAGGTATTAAAACTGACCTTACTACCCATAAGGTCAAGCTCATTTTCAGAGAATTCTGACAGTTCTTAGTGGGTCTACAAGATTAGAATCTCCTATTTGCCATCTCAAAAAAAGAGAAAAGTCATCTCTTGAGGAGTCTTTCACTGGCATTTGACACACACAGGTAGAACAATTTTTTTTTAATAACATTAGTGAGATCTTCCTTAAATATTTCTTCTCATTCTAGTTGCCTAGTGGGAAATGAGGAATGACCTAGAATGTCCATTCAGATTTTATTCACCCATATTTGCTGTTTTTACTATATTCCCTGTAACGAGGTAGCACATGATGACTCCCATATCTGTAACGTTAGGATTTCATGCACTTCAGGAACCAGGACTACATAAAGTCCCATTGTTTCTCATGGTGCCAACCATGTATGACCTGGATGGATATAGTTAACTATAAATAAAATGGTTTGGTATGACTTCCTCTCATGGGAAGATCACAACTCTAAGCCACAGCAATGGAGAATAATGAGGACTAGGAGAGAGGCTAATGGCTAAATTCAGAGTTGATATGAATAGGTTGTCACTTACAAACCCACTTACTCAAGTGTAACTTGCACAAAGAGGGCTGGATTCTGATACCCATGCTCACGTTGAGTAGAAATTCACTCTATTAGAGGTCTCTTTGGTTTCACTGGGACCTCTGGGGGACTAAGGCACTATGCAATGTGAGGAAGGATTTAAGGATCTTGCATTGAGATGACAGTGTGGCAGAAACTAGTAGGCAGGAAAAAGTAATCACAGAAGGGGGTAAAGAAAGTATAGTAGAAAATGTGAGTGGGGGGTGGACTTTTACACCTTCCCGTTAATTGCTGCTTTGGTCCTACTAACCCCATAGCATGTAAATTATATGAATTACACTGTTCTACATCACATTTGTATTTGACCCTAAATGTATAATTTTCTGCAACTCTGATGGCTATTTATCCTCAGTAACTGCATTTTAAATAAATGTTACAGTTCTGTTTATTAAAGTTGTGTATTTCAATGCATTCAGTAGAAGAACATTTAAGCAAAAATGCCTTGAGGAGACAAGTTGTGCATAGTCAAGTTCACCATCTTTTTCTTCTCAGGATAACTTTATTTCAGGAACCATAAATTATTTGCAATTTAAAGATACTGAAGTGATTAAAAACTATCTTTGCTTATCATTTATGTTTATGGGTTCCTTATATAATAAGTTGTGTTGATTACTAGTTTGAAACTTTCTTATTCTATAAATAATCGTTACCTCAAGGGAGTGAATAGTTAGGGAAATTGATAACTATAACTGAAATGATGTGTTTATCTACTTTTGATTCCTTTCATGCATTTTTCATTAGCCTATATCTTATGTCCCACTTCAGAGCACTAAGTCAGACTTCTTGTGTTTAGTGATAAGGGTCCTAATTTGAAGTACAGCAAACCATTTGCCCCCTTTGACAACATCCTTTATGAGTGTACTATATTGAGGCTGTTTCTTTACCATCAGGTGAATGCTTCTCTTTACTGGGCCTGTGATGAAGACCAAGACTAAAAATATGTGTTGCAAATCTTGTACCTCATTGTTGAGGCATTAAAGATAGGAAATAACTGAGCTCAAATTTCAGAAATCCCAAACTGCATCTGGAGACAAGTGTGCATAGGCCAACATCTGTGCGTATACTGTTGGTCCTTTTTTTTTATTTTAAGATAACCAAAAGGGATTTCAAAAATGTGGGATTTTATATGAGAGCAGGACAAAACAATCAAACAGACACAATTGACTCCATGCCATCATACTCCCTCACTGCCCAGTTTGTTTAGCATTGTAAAATCAGATAATCTGGCCCATATCCTCCTGTGCATAGTCAGGAGAAAGGCCACACACATATGGTGAATAAAAAGAAAGGTGCAACAGTGGGTAGACTAGGTAAGCCCTTGTTTAAAGTGGGTTGATGGATGCTATGGTCTGCCTAAACCCCAGCCATGAAACTGCCTAAAGCCCAGCTTTACATAGAAACATAGTAGCACTGTTTGAGACGTGGGTTTGAGAGAGCTGTACTTATCTAACAGATACTGACTGGAGAAAGATGAATCCAAAGTTGAATTAGCTCTGATGTCATCAGAGAAAAATGAAATACTTCTCAGGATTCTATCAAGAGAAGTGCCTTCTGGTATCATGAGCCTTCTGTGAGTTAGACTCAAAACTTGCTTGTGTATGTTTTTCAGAACCTATTTAATGCAGACCAGGTGTAGCTGCTCCTTTAGCACCAAGGAGTGGCATGACCTTCAAAGGAATTTTGTGATAAACAAGAGCTGTAAATTCTTCTGTGTGACATTTCAATGACATCATCCCCAAGAGGTATATTCTTAGGTGACAGTTGTGAACAGAATGGCACAGCTCCTGGCACCTGCTTATGAGTAGTACAGGGGCTTTTGATCACTGTGGTTATTCTATTTCCTAATGAAGCAAATTCTTCAAGAACAGGTTCAGCTGTGGACATGTGCACATCTCACAGTGGATCTTGATCCCCAATACATTTGATGGATGCCCTGGTGTTTCAACAGATTCACCCCACCTTTACTGTAAACTATACACAACCATTAACACGGTGACAGTGTCATTCCTCGTATTGGCCAGAGTGGCAGGATAGTCTTCTACTGTAATCATGGAACTAAGATCTGGGTTCAGGTCCTTGCTGATATGAGAATAAATACATTAAAGTGTGTTTTACACCCATCGAGGGGGCTGTAGAAGTACCTAAGGTAGACTTTCAGTATAAAGAGTTTGAGTACATATACCTCATGATTACTGTGTTTCTGCTCTGTAGATGCACAGAGCAGTTTAGTGAGCATAAATTCTCTCACAGTGGAAAAATGTTTGAGTTTGCTCCTTTGCTAATGTCAAGGACTGGAGGGTGTTTTTTCAGTATTATCTACATTGCTGTTTTCAAGAAGGCTTTGCTTAACTTGAGTACATGTGATCATGACTTGATCACATTTAAATGTGCAAGCAGAATAAATATATATACTTTGTGCCTTAATAGAGCCAATATAAATAAAAACATAAAACAATTATGAGGCAAATCCATGGGGAATCATTTACAAACACCTTAATAGATACCCAAAAAGCCACAATCCCAAAACTGAGGAAGAAGGCTATGTTGGTTAAAAACTGACCTGGTTTAGATGGGAAGCGAAGGCAGGTTTAAACAAACACACACACACACACACACACACACAATTATATATTATATAAGGTGAATAAAGGGGACGTTGACAGCAATGAATAAAATTCAGAAATTAGGATTTGTAGAAAATTGATAATGGAAGCAAAGGAACACTAGGAAAAATTTATGGCTGGCAGGGTTAAGGAGTATAAGAAGGAGTAGGGTTTTTTTTAATAATAGGAAGATAATTCTGACAACAATATTGGTCCATTACTAGATGGAAGTGGTATAATTATCAATAATAATGCAGAATAGGCAAAAGTGTTTAATAAATATTTCTGTTCTTTATTTGGGGGAAAACAGATGATGCATTTTCATCATATGGTGATAACACTCTTTCCATTCTACTAGTATCTCTGGAGAATGTAAAACAGAAGCTACTAAAATTAGACATTTTTTAATTAGCAGTTCCAGATAACTTGCATCCAAGAGTTTTAAAAGAGCTGGCTATGGAGCTTGCTGGCCTGCAAATGTGCATTTTCAATAAGTCTTGGAGCAGTGGGGAAGTTCCAGAAGACTGGAAGAAAACTAATGGTGTGCCAATATTTAAAAAGGGTAAACAGTATATCCTGGATAATTATAGACTTGTCAACTTGACATTGATCCCTGGCAAGATAATAGAGCTGCTGATACAGGACTCAATTAATAAAGTATTAAAGGAGGGTAATGTAATTAATACAAATCACCATGATTTTATGGAAAATAGATCCTGTCAAATTAACTTGACTTTTTTTTAAATGAGATACAGGTTTGGTTGATAAAAGTAATAGTGTTGATGTAATATACTTAGAATTTCTAAGGCATTTGACTTGGAACTGCAAGACATTTTCATTACAAAAATCAGAACAATATAAAATTAACATTGCACATATTAAATGGATTAAAAACTGGCTAGCTAATAAGTCTCAAAATGTAGTTATAAACAGCTTATCACCAAGCTTATATGATTCCACAGGGCCACTCAGGAATCAGTTCTTGGCACTAAGCTATTTAACATTTTTGGTGACCTGGAGGAAAACATAATCACCACTGATAAAGTCTGCAGATGACACAAAAATTGAGAGAGTGATTCAGAGCTATCTAGATCATTAGGTAAACTGGGTACAAGCAAACTATATGCATTTTAATATAGCTAAATATAAATATATACAACAAAACCAAACGTAGGCCATATTTACAGAATGGGGAATTCTATTATGGAAAGTAGTGACTCTAAATAAAAAGACATTGGGGTCATCATGGTGGATGATCAGTTGAACATGAGTTCCCTGTGGGATGCTATGGCCAAAAGAGCTAATGTGATGCATAAACATAGGAATTTTGAATAGGAGCAGAGGTTATTTTACATCTGTATTTGGCACTGGTGTGACAACTGTTGGAATATTGTGTCCACAATTCCGATGCACACAATTCAAGAAGATGATTAAAAATTGGAGAGGGTTCAGAGAAGAGCCACAATAATGATTAAAGGATTAGAAAATATACTTTCTAGTCTATTTTAGTAAAGAGAAGGTTAAGGGATGACTTGATTACAGTCTATAAGTACATTACACAGGGAACAAATATTTAATAATGGACTCTTCAGTCTAGCAGAGAAAGGTAAAACACAATCCAATAGTTGAAGCTAGACAAATTCAAACGGGAAATAAGACAAACATTTTTATTGGTGAGGGTAAATTGTTCCAGTGGTTAGTTACTAAGGGTCATGGTGGATTCTCCATCACTGACAATATCTAAACTAAGATTGGATGTTTTTCTATCACATATAATCTTAAAATTATTTTGGGGAAGCTCTGTGTCTTGTGCAATACACGAGATTAGACTAGTTGATCACAATAGGCCCTTCTAGCTTTGGAATTTAGGACTCCATGAAAAAAAAAAACCACCTGTGGGTCTATTGTACATGGCATTAGCCCCAGCACACAGTCCTTGATGCTTGAATTACACAATGAACAAAAAATATAAGAAAAAGCCATCAGCTGTTTGCTGTCCTATATTGGCACTACTGCCTAGGAAAATACCACTTATGACACAGAAATAGGGGATTCTATACCTAGTGAAAGCAGTGCTCTGGCCCAAACATGCAAACACCACCTATTCCCCTCCATTACAGGAAATGTCTTTTATATGATGTACTGGCTTATGCTTCCAGACAATAAGATACATCCAAACAGCACAGCATTGCTAGTATTGCCAAACAAAATACAGCCAACAAATACCACCTCTTCCCATGCATTTTTGTTACTATTACCCAATGGCAGAATCAGGGTTCAGATAGCAAGGATCAAGCAGTAGCCTGTCTACCTGTGTGAGATTAGTTGTCATAGGATGCCAACGGAAAATGTTCCCATATTCTCCCAAACAATCTTCTCTGGGAAGTACTGTGGAATGCTATCTATGCAACAGTCAGTAGTCATTAAACATAGAACCAGCCTCCTGCACAAACACACACGCTCTTCCAAAAATTATGACAAATTATTGCAAATACTCTGTTAAAAGGCTAAATTTAGACCATTTGCCCCAACCCGATAATTAAAAATAAGAGTTACAGTGCAAACCTGTTCTTCTGGTAGGAAAAGCTATTAACGCGGCTAGTTGTCTTATGGTAATTGTCCCCCAAACCCTCTGCTTTCCCATAGCAAGGTAACAAGTGTTTCCCCACAAGTGTGCCTAAACTGCCATTGTGCTGGCTAAATTATGTGCAAATTGCACTTCTCATTCCAACAGGGATAAAAGCTGTCATCATTTTCATCTGTAAGCAGCAGAGTTTTCTGCAGAATAGGCCAAAGAAAAGCATGTCTAATCCCCTCATTAGTATGGCCATCCATACGGCTTGTGGCTTCTATAAAGTAACAGGAAAGGTCTTGTGGACTCATCCCCACTTGTCATATTTCAGCCACATAAGACTCATTGAAAAAAAGGTTCAGGAGGCAGAAAGGCCTTCCGCCCCAGAGATAAATTATATTGTGTGGGACAGATTCAGTGCTGCATCTTCTAAGATGTGTTGTGTAGAAGGTATAGCCCAAGAGGAAGGAGGACAAGGGTTTTTTGCCAATTTTAAAGAATATGGATTCTGCCTGTCCAGGCCCAGGCATAGATTAGAGCACAGAATGTGAAGGGGGAAGCATAGGCCCACTTACATCAGATCGATGCTGCACCTGCATTGGGGGGAGTTCTCTACTAACCTGCAAAGTCTCCTTTTCATCACCAGAGCTGGTGGCAGGAGGTGGGTAGGGTGAAAATCAGATACTATAGTGATGGCCATAGTGTAAGAATCTGGATATACTAGAGCTGATCACCCTGTGCTGACTTCTGTAGGTTAAAGTAGTGGCAAAGACAATTTGATTCCCACTTCTGCTCATGTGCAGTCATTTAGAAATTTTGTAGTGGCCACATTTTCCAAGCCACTTTCCTATTCCATCCACCTGTAAACTTCAGCAAATATACCTCATGGTTGCAGTCGTCTTTTAAAATCCTCATCAGACATATACCTCACTATACTTGTGAATACAAGAGTCTGTTTCAGTGGCATAAACCCTTTGTAAACCTTTTAAACCATAAATAAAGGCAGTGACCTCAAACCAAACCATCAAATCAAACCCAGTATTATATTCTTGCAAACTGGAATAGAAGTTTATCCTAAGATCATGGGTTTGTAGATCTGACAAAGATGAGATATTACAGAATGAGAGAGAGAGAGAGAGAGAGAGAGAGAATGGTACAGAAAAGGACACTTCAACTATAGCCCATTTTAGGTCATCAATACTTCTTCATTTAGGGTGGAAAGCATTTAATTATATTGAAATGTTAGTGTCCCTACAAGATTTGATTCCTTCAGCAATGAAGACAAGGCTGTTACTATTTTTCAAGCTTTTGTTTGAAATGATACAAGCTTCTTTTGATTAGTAAAGGAAGAGAGATATAATGCCCTGAAGTAGATTTCTTAAGTAGCTGAATAAATTCATATGCTGCTGTTACAACAGTAAGGACATTACAGTAGGTGGTCTGTTATTTTTAGCCATGGTACCGAATTTGGAAAGCACATAATTTATTGGTATCCATTTATACCATAGTTATGCTGTGCATAGCCCTTATGGTTAGATTCTAAGGCAGAAAAGGCAATTTTAATAACATATTAGAACAAAAACTGATTCAGAATAGATTAAATAGAAAGGATTTTTTTTTCATTCCTTCCATATCTCAGAACGCACACTGTCTAGTATATTTTGCCTTCATAATAAGTATTTGGTTTTATTTTCAAGGCAAAAATGAGATCATAGATTAGCCAAGCAATTCATAAATTTGTAGCTACCCTGAACTGGGGCCAGTTTGACTAAACACACAGGCCAAACACTATGCAAATTTGCAATGTATATTTGGGTCTAGAACAGCAGGCAGGGTAAATTCACAAAACTCCACTGACACCAAAGGAGGGTTTGTCCTCATATCTGCAACTATATAGATTAAATTACCTAAGAAGGAATGGGAGGCAAAATGAAGATGACAGAAGAAATAAACATGTAGCTGCTCTCCCAAGGTGTCGGCTCAAGCCTTCTCCCAGGTCCTTGCTAATTGGAGTGGTTTCTTCCCTCTCCTACATGGGTTGGATACTGAGTTCTTTGCTATGATGCCTGGTTGCTCCATCCACTCTGTATGTGGGACACAAGGAGTGCTGTCCCTTGGAAAAATAACTAATACTGCTACTCAGAACAGGAAATTTGATCCAGTACACAAGAAAGAAAATGGAATATTACAAATTCCAGCAAATGAAATGCCACTCCTGAAAATAACAATGTAAAAACAGGGGGCGGGGACTTTATTGGAGTAGGAAATAGAGGCTCTAGGGAAGGAAAAGATTATGGTTAATGAATATATACTCAAACATTAATAGCACATCAAATTCCCCACCTCCCACCATTTACAATTATACTGCAGCCCCATGTTCCCTCCCTGACATCTTTCCAGGCACAGGGAATACCTAGGATGAGTCCAGAGACAAGAGTAGCAGCGCTGCAAATGTTGGCAGGTTCAGAAAAACAAACAAGGCCCTCTTACAGTGTTTTCAACCCTGAGTGGGGCAGGGTCCTCTCCTGGATCCCTGGTCTGGAGTCCTACGGAGGTCTCGGCTGGCTCTAGATAGCTGGCACCAGGTTAGTTCTCTGCCTCTCTGGCCACTGGTCTCTGCAGGGCTGGAACTGTTCAACCACAACCTAGATCCCACAGCAGTTAAGAACATACAAATGGCCATACTGGGTCAGACCAATGGTCCATCTAGCCCAGTATCCTGTCTTCTGACAGCACCTGGTGCCAGATGCTTCAGAAGGAGTGAAGAGACCTGGGCAATTATTGAATAATTCTTACTCTGTCATCCAGTCCCAGCTAGTCAGAGGTTTAGAGACACCCAGAACATGAGGTTGACTCCCTGACAATCTTGGCTAATAGCCATTGATGGACCTATCTTCCATGAATTTATCTAATTATTTTCTGAAACCAGTTAAACTCTGGCCTTCACAACATTTAGTGGCAGAAAGTTCGACTGTGTGATGTGTGCACAAGTACTTCCTTACATTTGTTTTAAACTTGTGGTCTATTAATTTCATTGGTTGAGCCCTGCTTCTTCTGTAATTTTGAAGAGGTAAATAACACTTCCTTATTCATTTTCTCCATTCCATTCATGATTTTATACACCTCTATCACATCTCCCCTTAATTGTCTCTCTTCTTAGATGAACAGTCCCAGTCTTTTTAATCTCTCCACATGTAGAAGTTGTCTCATACCCCTAATCATTGTTGTTGCCCTTCTCTGTAAATTTTCCAATCTAATGTGTGATTTTAGATGGTGCAACCTGAACTGCATGTAGTATATAGTGGCATTAGGATATTTTTCTGTCTTATTATCTTCACTTAACTAATGGTACCTAACATTCTGTTAGCTTTTTTGCCCGCTGCTGCACACTGAGCAGATGTTATCAGAGAACTATCCGTGATGACTCCAAAATTTCTTTCCTGAGTGATAACAGCTAATTTAGACCCCATCATTTTGTATATATAGTTAGGATTATGTTTTCCAATATGCATTACCTTGGACTTCAAAGACTCCCTTTGTGGGGAGGGAAAGGTGCATTAATCAGAGACTCCCTGAGCTGTTCTGCTTCTCTTTCCGTTCTATTCCCAACTCTAAAGACCCCAAATGAAATTGAAACTAGGCCCTTTGTCTCTGAATCAGGTTGTCCCCACGCACTGAGGAACTGAGCAGTCCTGGCTTCTTATTGGTCCAGAAAACTGTTTGTATAAATCACATCAGAAACCTCTCTATCCACTTTTGTGGGAGTTTCCAGTCTTTTATGTCCCCTCCTTGGACTCTAAGCAAATTTGGGAATGATGTCTCGAGACTCTGGAGCCAACATCATTGAAATTAATAGGGTAGGACTCCTATGATGTCTACATAGCAATGTAAGCCCAGGCTTGAACCCAGGCTCAAGCCGAATTCTCCTTGCATCCACATACCAACTGTGCTAACCTAGGGTTCATATCTGGGGTCCTATGACCGTGCAGGGCTGGGGGGTCTGAGCCTATGCTAAGCTGGGATCTAGGTCCAAGCTCTATTGCTTTCCTGTGTGCACGTGGCTCTGGCTTGACTCGAGTCCCAGAAGTCCTCTGGATGTACCCCAGAGATTCCCAGCAGCAGAGAAGCAGCATTACAGGCAGCCAGTGCAGTGGCCAGAAGCACCATTACTGCATGTCTGAGCACACTCCTCAATCCTGGTCCTTTTGCAGCAGCTCCTGCTCCTGCCCTGGCTCCTCCTCACTGCTGAGCAGAGCTCACCCAGACCAGGGAGCAAAGCTGACTGGCAGGAGGTGGCTCCCATCTGCAAGGATTTGGGGGAGGGGGTGTCATCTTTCCATCAGACATGCTGATCTGGGAGCCCTGCCACTCTCCGCACACTGCAGGGCAATTGCTTGGTCCCTGCTCCGCTCTCTGGCCCTTGATCCCGATCCCCCTCCCTCCCCGGGGCTGCATGTGCAGAGGCACTCAGGCTGTGTGCACTGTCAAGGCAGCAAGTGGGGGCCACCACCAAAACCTCCCCACAGTGAGGAGCCAGAGCCGCTGCCACAAGTGGCTGTGGGGCAAGTTTGGGGGTGGCTTCCGCTTGCCGTCCTGCGAATTCACTCAGCCCAGCTATTCAGCACGGATGAGGTCACAGCTGCAGTATTGTGTGCTGTTCTGGGAACCACACTCTAGGCAAGATGTGGACAAACTGAAGAGAGTCAAAAGGAGAACAACAAACATGATAAACGATTTAGAAAGCCTGACCTATGAGGAAAGGTTAAAATAAGTGGGCATGTTTAGTCTTGAGAAAAGAGGACTGAAGGGGGGAACTGATAACAGTCTACAACTATGTTATGGCTGTTACAAAGAGGACAATGTTCAATTGTTCGCCATGTCCACTGAAGATATGACAAGAAATAATGAGCTAAATGAAGATTTAGGTTAGATATTAGGAAAAGCTTTCTAACTGTAAGGATAATTAAGTACTGGAATATATCTCCAAAGGAGGTTGTGGAATCCCCATCATTGATAGTTTTTAAGAATAGGTTAGACAAACACCTGCTAGGGATGGTCTAGGTGTACTTGGTTCTGCCTCAGTGCAGAAGGCTGAACTAGATGACCTTTTTAGCTCCCTTCTAGATATACATTTCTATGATTTGATGTTCCATAAAGGATCTGCTATTCTGGAACTATCCCCTTGTATTCCACCAGAGTCCAATTTGTTGACGCTCAGGGCACAGTACAAGGCTCATTTTGGGGTGGGGATTTGGACTGACTTTAAAAATGTGTACATGGTCTAAAGCTAAGAACAGGTACTTTCGAAACAATAACTGTGTGTGAGAGTTGAGGATATATCTCATAAGGATCACAATATTATACAAGTATCAGAGCGGTAGCCGTGTTAGTCTGGATCTGTAGAAGCGACAAAGGGTCCTGTGGCACCTTATAGACTAACAGAGGTATTGAAGCATAAGCTTTCGTGGGTGAATACCCACTTCTTCAGATGCAGTCAGTCATAGTTTGTGTATGCATATATGTGTATATATATTATATTGGGAAGTGTTAAACAACCTTAATAGGCAGTGCTACCAACCCCATTTATAAAACCTTGTATTCAATTGCTTATTACTTTGCCAAATTGTGACCACTGGGGCTTAAATTTTACATCAGTAGTCTACTTCAGGCTAAAATATTTTGGAAAATCTCAGCCAAAATAGTCGAGTCATATAAGACAACGAGGCTAAGAAAAATACATTGTTGTGCCCCTGTTAAAATATTCTGGTAACCTTTTCTTTTAACAGCTCTAGAACCCCCTGCTTTGGAGCAGGCCTTGAGATTTGACAGAGGGCTGGTTTTTGTATCAGGGACATGCCTTTTGCTATCTCTGTGAAAAGCTGCCAAAAATTTGGCCAAATTATGAGTCTTTGAATAATCACTTTGCACATGCTCAGTACAGACTGTTTACTTTTAGCAGCTAAAATTGTAGAAGATTCCATCTTCACCGAGCATGCTTGAGCCTTCTAGTGCTGATCAGATGGCACATGTGCCATCCCCACAGAGCAACTGAACATGGTCCTTCCCTTCAGAGCTCCTTCGTTTGAATAAACTGCATATGCCCCAACCCTACAGAGCAACAGAGCAGCATGCTTCCTCCAGCCCAAGACTACAGGGATAAAGACAAATATTCCTTGTAATGACTGCTCCCAACTGCTGTAGGGTGGTGTGTGACTGAGCACCAGAACTGAGAATAGGGAGCCTCTATCTTCTGTGCTCTCAGTGACACACACACACCCTCCAACAAACACACTGGTTGGCACTCCGGCAATGTGGAGGAAGCAGTCTGACAAAAAGCTAGACCAGAGGGGAGGAACAGGAGTAGATTGGATTAAGCAGTCTGGTGAGCACTGGAGTAGAGGGAGGACTGGGGAGGGGAGAGAAGGGGAGGCTGATAGTTGTGGGAGCTGTTATGGGAGGAAAGGTTGAGACTGCTTGGGCAGGGAGAGTAGGACTCCTAGCAGAGTGGACAAGAGTCTGAGACTAGTTTGGGCAGGAGATTGGGATTGGGGACCACGGAGGGAAATGGTGATGGGAAAGGACTGGGAGACTGTTGGCTGGGAAGAGTGAACACAGATCAGACAAGGAAATGTGCGGGATGGATGGGGATGGAGGATCTAAGAATGACTTCGGGGGGAGGAGGGAGAATGGGACTGGATGGGAAAAGAGACTAGGGCAATGAGCCAGGCAGGTGTGGAAGACAGACTGAGACTGCATGAGGTGCCTGTGGAAGGAGATTAGGACTGAGAGCCAGTGAGGGAAAGGAAGAGACAGACCAGATTAGTTGTGATGGGGGAACTAGAACTAGATGGGCAAGGAGACTGGCACAGGGTGTGGAGAGGGGGAGAGACTAGAGGGAGGAAGACATTGGGGCTTGGAGGGAGAGAAAAGTACTGGCTGGGCAAGAAGACTGGGACTGGTATGATAAGCCTGAAGAATGGAGACAGAGACTGGGCGGGTAAAAAGAATGGGACTAAGATGGACAAAGAGGCATGGGTGGGCATGAGTCAGGACTGGGATATGGAGAGGTTGGATGGGCCAGGGCAGAAGGGATCAAGCTTGGGGGGGAATAGCCAGAAAAATCTGTTTCCACTAGAGTACACTCTCCTCTGTGCAGTGTGAAGCACTCAGACACAGTAATGATGAGCACCATAGAAAAGTTCATAAGGAAATTAATAATTCTGTCTTCAGAGCAAAGTTGAATAGTATGCTATAAATAAGGCATGAGGCCATATATTGAACAATAAGAAGGAAAAATATTGAATTGGCTGCTCATTGAGTGAACATCATTCATTCTGTGCACGGAATGAGGCAGGAGTCCTGTGGAAATAAGTGATCATATAATTAAAGACTATATAATAATGCATAAGCACCAGGAGGCTGAATTAAAGTTGCACAGGCAACTTTTGAGTGCTTGACTTTGTAACATTAATTATATTCAATTAACATAGCTTTTTGTGTGTACTATGACTGTATAATATTGTTGTCATTTTGAGATGTTTCCATACCAGTTAATATGTCAACTAAAAATATACTGACAAAGTAGGGTACATAGGTCAACTAAGATAAATGTAACAACGCAATATAACCTTGTTTCCCCCTAGTAGCAAAGAATAAGCAATATTAGGTATATTTAGAATAGAAAGGTGAAATATTTGTATTAATTAATGTAGTAGCACAGGGCTTACAGGCTTCAGGCTCGTAAGATATTCAGTTTAGGCACACAACGCTTTAGGCATGACTAGCTGACCAAAAGAAAATCCTGTACTAGTAAAGTGTAAAATTACAGTAGGAGGTGGGTTACATGCTGTTACTCTGGAAACTGTGCAGTAATACACTGGAAAATATGTCACAATATACCAATAACTACCACAAGATGAATCCCCTTAGTAATAATTCAGGGGATTCTGTAATAACTATGGTAACTTATTGATGTAGATGTTAATGAGAATAAGGGGAACTAAGGAGATAGCCAGTGAGATAATGGGATAGAAAGCCTAAATTAGTGGGTGTGGAAGGATGGATAAAGAAAAAGGAGTTTTATGGGCCTTATGTTATTAGTTCTCCTTCCCCACTAAGTAAAGGACCTTCATCATTCTCCTGTTCCTAACGTATGTACAGAACCTCTTTTATTGCCTCTTATATCCCTTCCTAGATGTAACACATTTTGTGTCTTAACCTTTCTATTTTTGTTCCTGTGTGTTGGTGCTATACTTCTGTACTCATCCTTGGAAGTCAGTCCATGTTCCCAATTTTTGTATGATTCCTTTTTGATTTTCAGGTCATTAAAGAGCTCCTAGTGGAGCCATATTGGCCTCTTACTGTTCTTCCTCTTTTCTTTGCTGTTACTTCTTTAATATTGTCTCTGAAAAACTGGCAACTTTCCTAAACTTGTTTTTCCCTTAGATTTTATTTCCATGGAACTTCGCCTACAGGTTATCTGAGTTTGGTAAAGTCTGTTTTACTGAAGTCCATCATCCTTATTCTGCTGCTCTCATCCCTCCTTTTTCTTAGAAACATGGTATCTGTCATTTCCTGATCACTTTCACCCAAATTGCCTTCCACCTTCAGATTCGCCACCAATTTCTTTCTGTTAGTCAGAATCAAATTTAAAACGACTGCCATCCTGGTTACTTTTCTCCAGGTATGTAAGTTTTAAGTGGAAAAATATATAGGGATGCTGATATACTGTGCCTGTACTGTGCACTGAAGATAAAGTTTCTATAGAAATGTAGGGGAATCATAAATGCCTGTGCATCACACCATGTAGACTCAAATTGAATGGTTATAGTTTCACACATTTTCAATAACATTTTTGCATGGGTGAATAGTTTCTGCATCCTTTTCCTATGCAAATTATTCATTTATTTCCAATCACAGAGCTAGCACAGATATGTGAAGGAAACTGAATTATTTTCCCTCCATTTGCTCCTAATGTCTAACTTGAATGTCATATCAAACTGCAAATCACAAAAAACCACACCTTAGCAAAAAGACCCATTTTACAAAGATGAGAAAAGTAAAGCTAGAGTCACAGTAGATGATATATATGTTATCAGAAACTGCCGTTAATCCTTAATGAAACTCCAAGAAGAGATGTCATCATGATCATGAGTAACTTTAATGCACAGGTAGGAAAGGCAAGTACACTCAGGAGGTTTGGTATCAGGCAGAAGAACAGGAATGGGTAGCAACTGCTGGAATTTGCAGCTCCCAATGACCCAGTGATCACTGACTTGCGCTTCCATCACCCAAAGATTCACAAGAAGACCTAGCACAGCTCAGATCATTTTACTAGGACTGCCATCGATCATGTCTAATTAACAATCTTTGGTGGTGAACTATCATGGATTTATGAGTTCACAGAAGTGTTCAACTTGACACTGATCATCTGCTTCTGCTGACAAAAGTGCACCTCCAACTTCAAAGAAAGCCAGTTGATGAGCCGAAATTGGTCCCACTAACCAAAAGCTCATATTAAAATTAAGCTATCAAATGGGTTTCTGTTCTGAACTGCTTAAGGACATCACAGCATGAGAGACTGAAGTCTCACCCTCTCTGTCATCTGAGGAGGAATAGCATTATTTCAAGTCATCGGTGCTGATGTCTGCCAGTTCAGCGCTGGGGCCTCAGCCCTACAATCATCATCCATGGATCAGTGAGGAGATGCTTACAATTGTCAAAGCTAAGGGAAAAAAAGTGAGGGTACAATTGGAATCTTCACATACATGTTTGTCAAGAGCAAAATCGAAGGCTGAATAGGTTAGACATCCTGTTCAAGATTACAACCAGCTCAGTGTTAACCTGACATTGATCAGGTAGTAACTGTCAAATGTTTGGGCCAATGTCATAGACAGTGATGGAGGATGTTCGAAGGATGTGGACACTTGTATAACAGCCACTGCTGCCATGTTTTGAGCCCATCTGTGGCCTCTGTGGGAATGTTGTGACATTAAGCTTTCCATGAAGCAGCAGATCTATAGGACCACAGTTATACCATTTTTATTGTATGGTAGTAAATGGATGGCTGCTTATCCTATAGTAATTGTGGTTCTTCAAGATGTGTGCACATGTGGAGCTCACTCGTATGTAGGCACCCCATTTCAGTAACGTGGAATATTTTCACCCATAGAGTCCAGTAGGGTTTGAACTCACACTCTTCATGTCATCATGCTCTCTCCCAAGAGCATTAAAACCACAGTGATGCTAGCCACCACTCAGTTCCTTCACCCCCCAGAATCTAATTTATAAGGCTCCAAACTGTGGGTAAGGAACGGCAGGTCTTAGGGACCACATGTGCAGACATCTCAAAACAACAGACTTACTATAAAGTAAGTAACCGCTCTTTCTTTCAGTACTGCACCTGTGGCTTCCACTCATGATGATGAGCTAGCAGTCATCTTAAATGATGATGGAAGCTAGGAGTTATTTGAAAAGATATTACAAAACCACCCTTTCAAAATGGGTGTCCAATGTGGAAGCATTCACTCATGAAGAATGCTTTGGAAACATTATGAGCTGACGTCCGGGTAGCTGCTCTGTAAACCTCAAGCACTAACACTTGACTTAAACATGCCATTGATGTCACTTGTGCTCAGGAATAACGAGTCCAAATGTCTGAAGGAGGATTCATCTTATCATCATATGCGGTCCCAATATAATCAGACACCCATTTTGAAAGTGTGAGATGATATAGCCATCTCTTTTGGTTTATTACCATAAGCAATAAAAAGTCTTGAAGTGTTATGAAAAGATTTAGTTCTATCCAGATAGGATAACAATGATCTTTTAACATCCAAGATATGTAATTTCACTTCTTCAGCTTTTAACGAATGAGGTCTTGAAAAGAAGACTGGTAGGTGAATACTTTGATTTATATGAAAGTCTGATAATTCTTTTGGAATGAAGTATGGATGGGATCTCATAGTTACTTTGTCCATATGAAAAATCCTATAGAAAGGGTTTATCATTAATGCTTGTAGTTCACATATCCTATGTGCTGAGGTATTTGACACCAAAAACCCACTTTAATTGGTAAAAGGTGAATTGGGCAGCTTGTTAGGAATTCAAAAGGCAGCTCCATTTGAGAAGAAAGCCCTAGAGATAAATCCCATTATCAAAAAATCTTTATTATAGGAGGAGAGTCAGACTAGACCCCTCAGAAACCTTTTAATTGATTGATGACGGAAAATGGAACCCCCTTCGACTGGCAGATGAAATGTTGACATCACTGCCAAATGTACAGGGCCCTACCAAATTCATGGCCATGAAAAATGTGTCACAGACCGGGAAATCTGGTCTTTTGTGTGTTTTTACCCTCTACTATACAGATTTCACAGGACAGACCATTGTTTCTCAAATTGGGGTCCTGACCCAAAAGGAGTACAGGGGGGTGGCAAGGTTATTTTACAGGGGTCGCGGTATTGCCACCCTTACTTCTGCGCTGCCTTCAGAGCCAGCAGCCAGAGTGTGGCAGCTGTTGGCCAGGTGCCCAGCTCTGAAGGCAGCGCCCCACCAGCAGGACCAGAAGTAAGAGTGTAGAAGTAAGGGTAGCAATACCATACCATGCCAGCCTTACTCCTGTGCTGCTGCCTTCAGAACTGGGAAGCCGGAGGGTGGCGGCTGCTTACTGAGGACCCAGCTCAGCAGGCAGAAGCACAGAAGTAAGGGTGGCATGGTATGGTATTTCCATCCTTACTTCTGTGGTGCTGATGGCAGCAGTTCTGCCTTCAGAGCTGGGTTTCTGGCCAGCAGCAGCACAGAAGTAAGGGTGGCAGTACCACAACACCTCCGTACAATAACCTTGCGACCCCACCCCCAACTCCTTTTTGGGTCAGGACCCCTACAATTACAACACTGTGAAATTTCAGATTTAAATAGCTGAAATAATAAAATTTATGATTTTTAAATTCCTACAACCATGAAATTGACCAAAATGGACCATGAATTTGGTAGGACCCTACACATGTACTTTAAATTGAAGAGATAGATCCAAGTGCTTCAAGTGTAATAAATAATCCAAAATTACCAAACTAGAACACTGAGCAGGAATGCGAACCATAATGAAAAACACATCAATTTTGCAGAATCTGTAAACTTCCTAGATAATTTTCTTCTCCAAAGTAAGACAGTCTGTACTTCTGAAGAATATACGCTATCTAAGAAGGACATCTATAAACCATCCAGGACGTGAGATGTAGTTATGCTGGATGTAGAACTGAGTTATGATCTGAAATATGAATTGGGTGTGCGGTAAATTGGCAATTGGACAATATCAGGAGATCTGAGAAGCAGACCTGCAAAGGGCCAAGAAGGAGCTATCAATATAACTGAACTTTTTCTTGCCTTATCTTCCTTAACACCCTGGGACTTAAAGGAAAAAGAAGGAAGGCATACATCAAATGATGTTACCTGCTATGGATCCCAGACTCCTTCCTTCTCAAAAACAATACATTGGACACTTCTTGTCTGGATTTAAAGAAAACAGTTCTATTTGGGGAAACCCCCACTTTTGGAAGTTTCAGTCCAGTAATGAATCTTCTAAATTCCATTTGTGGGACAAGGTCTCCTTTCTACTTAGTTGGTCTACTAAACCATTTTTCTCCCCTGGATGATGAAGAGGAGACAGATAGACATGATTCTGGATATACCACTCCCACATTGCTTAAGTTGTAATGAAAGAGGTGCCAGGGCTCAAGCAATTTTTTTTACATTCATGACTGATGCAGCAAGCCCAGAGGTGACGGGGTTATGAACTGCCAACCCTAGAGGTGCCAGGGCTCAACCCTCGCAAGCCCTGGCACAAATTAAGCACTGTCCCACAGACTTATGACTTCTTGACATAAAGGGTCTGAATCTTGCACCTCCTAGTTTGTTTATGTAGTAAGCCACTGTGGAGATGTGCATATAAATTTGGATAAAAGAATCCTTGATCAGTGGTAGAAACATCTTGCACAGTAGTCATACCAATATCAATTAAGCACATTTATGTGTACCTTGGACTTCTGACGAAACCACAGGCCATTAATCTGAATATGACCTATATGTGCTCCCCAACTGTTCTTGGGTCCATCTTACATCAGTGTTGTTCACAGTTTCAAAGATCTTAAAACTTTACTTGGAATTGCCATTCTCAGTGACATGTCATTAATTTTTAGCTTGTAGATTGACTTAATCCTAGTTTAGAAGAGTCTCAATAGTAGAAAAGGAAAAGGAGTCACAAAGGTTCATGATGCCATGTGGCCTAGACGTTTGAGACATATCGTTACTGTTGTCTGAAGGTGATCTTGAAGGAGGAGGATCAGTTGATGGAAGGAATGCTTTTATTGCTAATGAATGAAATTGAGCCTCAATAAACTATATCAACTAGGTTGTAATAAGATCTGATTTTTTTTTCAAATTGATTCTCAAACCTAGGGATGAAAATAGGTCGATCATTTTCCTTTCTGCTCTAGTCACTTCCTGTAATTTTCTCCATACAAGTCAAATGTCCAGAGTAGGCTAAACATATAATTATTGTCTGCAAAGAGGAGCTGCTTCTGTGGACTGGCACTTTGTGAACACCCTCTGAGCTGAACAAATTCCAAAGGGTTTCCTAAACCAATAAGCCAAAGAAACTTTATTGGGTTTAGAATGAATTGACATATGAAAATAAGCATCCTGCAAGTCAAGGGTAATGAACAAATTAATGGAAACCAGAGTGGGAATAATTGAAACAAGAGTTATCATATAGAACTTTGCCTGTCAAATTTATTTCTTTAGATTCTGAGATCTGGTATCAGATGCCACCCTCCTTTCTTTTTCACTTGAGAAAATAAGTGGAAGAGAAGCCCTTTCCCACAAATTCTTGAGATATCAGTTCTCTTAGACTGATTAGGTCATTTATTTCTTGATGCATAGCACTCTCTTGAGAGTGGTCCTGAAAAGAGTCTGGGAAGGGGTCTGGGTAAGAGGTGGAGATTCAGACTGAACGATAACCATCCTTAACTTGAAGGACACATTGATCTATTGTGATTGCCATACAAGCCTCTTTGAAAAAAGACACGTGGGAACCAAAGGGGGGATAAGGGTTATAGATCCTTGAAGATTAGTCCAAGATCCTTGACCATCAACTCAAATCTGATGTCTTTGTGTCTGGCCTGATTGAGAGGTTACCAAAGAGAATGATGGAACAATCTCCTTTTCTGATATCCCAATCACTTTTGGATTAATCATAAGATCTCTGTTGCTAAAAATATGAGAAAGATGTAGTATTCCTACAGCTCAAGGAAGAAGGCTGAGGACATAATTATTTTTTCCTAAACACAGGTGTATATAAACCTACAGATCTGAGAATGGATCTTGAATCTTTTTAATGAGTATAGGGACTGATCCACTTTAGTACTAAACAAGCTCAGTACATGAAATGGTAGATCTTCAATGGTTGTCTGTCCATCACTAGGTAAACCTAAAGAAGACAACCATGATGCACATCTCAAAACAACAGCTGTAACCACTGAATGAACACCACTATCACTCACATCTAGAACAACTTGAAGAGACGTTTTAACAATCAACTGGCCTACTTCACACATCGATCTGAACTCCTGTCTAATTTCTATAGGTAACTTTTCCTTAAAGTCAAATATTCTGTATTATATATAATCATATTTAGATAACATAGCTTGATGACCCACTGCAGACAGGCTGATGATTTTTTTTCCAAATATGTCTAATCTCTTTGGTTCTTCTTTGGCAGTTGACTTTCTCAATTGTTTTGTCTTATTTACAGCAGTAATGACCTGTGAAGATGGAAATGGATGTGTATAAAAATACTCAAAACCTATGGAAAGTACTTGACATCTAGTATTAGCATGTTTTGAAGTCTCTGAAACTGGGGCAAGAGTAGCCCAAAGATCTTTTGCCAGTTCTAAAATGCCTTCATTTATTGGAAGAGCATCTCTGTATTGAGATGTTGGTTGTAAAATATTAAATATTTGTATGCCTTTTCATGTACCACTTCTAATGGGACTTCCAGTGTTTCTACCATGTGCTTCAATTACTGAAAGGTTTTAAAATCACCAGTTGTCAAAGGCACGGTGAATGAAACAGTCTTATCAAGTAAAGAAGATGATCAATATGGAGGTCCAGATGAATTTTTCTGGTGAACTGATATCTCTTCTTCATCACTAGAATTCTGTTGTTCCTCTGTTTCCCTAAATTTGAATTAGAATTACATGTCTATCCCAGGTATTGTGACGTGAACCTGCCCTGAATTCTGTAGCTATTGTAGGCATGGGGACCAATATGATAAAGGTTATGGACCATATGGGTAAGGCACATTTTTCAAGTTGGGGTGAAACCAAGGAGAGTAAATAGGATTTATACCTTTACATTCATAATGAGGTTCCTTTGTATCATATATTTTTCTCTCTCTCTTTATGTATTTATTTATTTATTGCTGATTTTCTCTCTTAGAAAAAATGGTTCCTGTTAGAGGCTGAAGGGGAAATCGAAGTCAGAAGATGAGAATGATTCTATCATGGAACAAAACCTGTTTACCTCCATTCTGCCATATCTCAACTAAAATTCTAATACACTAATTAAAAACAGAAAAAAATAAAAGTTTAAATGTAACTCTCTTCATTTTTAAGAGGTAATACTAACATTACTGAACTCTAAAGCTACAATAACAAAAAAATAGTACTGTCCTAACTGACAAGTAAATAAAGTAGAGACACTGGTGTTCTAGCTGTTCTACATAGGGTGTTCCAAAGGAACCGAGTGACGGCAGGGGTCACTGCACTCATTATACCCTTGCAAGAGGAGTATGAGGACATGAAGAGCTTGCGCATGACCCTTACTGGACACTACTAATGAAAATGTTCAGAGCTACTTCGCTGGGGTGCTCATACATCATGAGTGGGATACACATGTGTAGTACTCAAAAAAGAAACATAGGTCCTGAGGAGGCTGAAAACACCAGTTTAATGTTTTTGATTCTCATCATTTTCATTAGCTGCTCCATAGTAAGTGACAGGACAAGATCAGAAATAAGGTTATTTACATTGAACCCAGAAACCATCTCTATCAACGCTAGTTCAGTTTTGGTGGCTTTCCTGGTATGGGCATATTATTAGAATTGAAGACCAATAAATTCCAAAGTACGAGTACCAAGGAATGCTGAAGAGCATGTGGATGCCACAAACTTCAGTGGTGCAATAAGATTGCCAATGATGGACAAACTGAATATCCAGCCTGACCATCTTAAAGACCTAGGCACAGGCTGATCTGGGTGACACTCAGCCTGCAAGGAGACTACATCCCTTTGGAATTTGCTATGGTGATGATGATGATCTTGTAATATATGAAAATGTTTATGTTATTTTTGTATTCTTCCTTGACCATTCATATGCTGCTTGTTTTCCTAGATGGTAATCTGTTCAGAGCAGGGATTGTGTGTGTGTACATGCATGTGTGTGTGTAAATGTGTAGAGGAAGCAATAGTGGATGGGAACCTGGGAGGCAGTGACCATGAGATGGTTGAGTTCAGGATCCTGACACAAGGAAGAAAGGAGAGCAGTAGAACAGAGACCCTGGACTTCAGAAAAGCAGACTTTGACTCCCTCAGGGAACTGATGGGCAAGGTCCCCTGGGAGAATAACATGAGGGGGAAAGGAGTCGAGGAAAGCTGGCTGTATTTTAAAGACTCCTTATTGAGGTTGCAGGAACAAACCATCCCGAGGTGTAGAAAGAAAAGTAAATATGGCAGGCGACCAGCTTGGCTTAACAGTGAAATCCTTGCTCGTCTTAAACACAAAAAAGCAGCTTACAAGAAGTGGAAGATTGGACAAGTGACCAGGGAGGAGTATATAAATATTGTTCAGGCATGCAGGAGTGAAATTAGGAAGGCCAAATCCCACTTGGAGTTGCAGCTAGCCGGAGATGTTAGGAGTAACAAGAAGGGTTTCTTCAGGTATGTGAGCAAGAAGAAGAAAGTCAAGGAAAGTGTGGGCCCCTTGCTGAATGAGGGAGGGAACCTAGTGACAGAGGATGTGGAGAAAGCTAGTGTACTCAATGCTTTTTTTGCCTCTGTCTTCACAGACAAGGTCAGCTCCCAGATGGCTGCACTCCGCAGCACGGTATGGGGAGGAGGTGACCAGCCCTCTGTGGAGAAAGAAGTAGTTCGGGACTATTTAGAAAAGCTGGACGAACACAAGTCCATGGGGCCGGATGCACTGCATCCGAGGGTGCTAAAGGAGTTGGCCGATGTGATTGCAGAGCCATTGGCCATTATCTTTGACAAATCATGGCAATCGGGGGAGGTCCCGGATGACTGGAAAAAAGCTAATGTAGTGTCCATCTTTAAAAAGGGGAAGAAGGAAGATCCGGGGAACTACAGGCCAGTCAGTCTCACCTCAGTCCCTGGAAAAATCATGGAACAGGTCCTCAAGGAATCAATTCTGAACCACTTAAAGGAGGGGAAAGTGATCAGGAACAGTCAGCATGGATTCACCAAGGGCAAGTCATGCCTGACTAACCTAATTGCCTTCTATGATGAGATAACCAGCTCTGTGGATGAGGGGAAAGCAGTGGATGTGCTATTTCTTGACTTTAGCAAAGCTTTTGATACAGTCCCCCACAGTGTTCTTGCCAGCAAGTTAAGGAAGTATGGGCTGGATGAATGCACGGTAAGGTGGATAGAAAACTGGCTGGATGGTCGTGCTCAACGGGTAGTGATCAATGGCTCCATGTCTAGTTGGCAGCCGGTATCAAGTGGAGTGCCCCAAGGGTCGGTGCTGGGGCCGGTTTTGTTCAATATCTTCATCAACGATCTGGAGGATGGTGTGGACTGCACCCTTAGCAAGTTTGCAGATGACACTAAACTGGGAGGAGTGGTTGATACGCTGGAGGGTAGGGACAGGATACAGAGGGACCTAGACAAATTAGAGGATTGGGCCAAAAGAAATCTGATGAGGTTCAACAAGGACAAGTGCAGAGTCCTGCACTTAGGACGCAAGAATCCCATGCACTGCTACAGACTAGGGACCGAATGGCTGGGCAGCAGTTCTGCAGAAAAGGACCTAGGGGTTACGGTGGACGAAAAGCTGAATATGAGTCAACAGTGTGCCCTTGTTGCCAAGAAGGCTAACGGCATTTTGGGCTGTATAAGTAGGGGCATTTCCAGCAGATCGAGGGACGTGATTATTCCCCTCTATTCGGCACTGGTGAGGCCTCATTTGGAGTACTGTGTCCAGTTTTGGGCCCCACGCTACAAGAAGGATGTGGATAAATTGGAAAGAGTCCAACGGAGGGCAACAAAAATGATTAGGGGGCTCGAGCACATGACTTATGAGGAGAGGCTGAGAGAACTGGGATTGTTTAGCCTGCAGAAGAGAAGAATGAGGGGGGATTTGATAGCTGCTTTCAACTACCTGAAAGGGGGTTCCAAAGAGGATGGATCTAGACTGTTCTCAGTGGTAGAAGATGACAGAACAAGGAGTAATGGTCTCAAGTTGCAGGGGGGGAGGTTTAGGTTGGATATTAGGAAAAACTTTTTCACTAGTAGGGTGGTGAAGCACTGGAATGGGTTATCTAGGGAGGTGGTGGAATCTCCTTCCTTAGATGTTTTTAAGGTCAGGCTTGACAAAGCCCTGGCTGGGATGATCTAATTGGGTTTGGTCCTGCTTTGAGCAGGGGGTTGGACTAGATGACCTCCTGAGGTCCCTTCCAACCCTGAGATTCTATGATTCTCTGATTCTATGATTCTATGTGTGTGTGTAAATGTGCGGCTGGCATCTAACAAACTGGGTATTACTAGGATACTATTATTAGAAATACTTTTATTCTTATCTTACATAATGGAGTAAGTTTGTTGTTATCTTTACCACCACAGTCTCTAGGTGCTATGTGGTCAGTACAATCACAAACAGATAGCTATTAAATAAAAATTACACCCATAATATTGAATCATTCCTGTTTTGGTTCTCGGTTCTTACAGAGTCAACTTTATGTACATAATGTTTAAAAACATTTATTTCTCTGCTTCTCATTTGTTTGTTTGTTCAGGAGCCAGATTGGCTTCCCCATTCTTTTCCCTCTTACTTGATTGCACATTTGCAACTTGTGCAACAGACAGATGTCCCAATGAGCTCTGAGAAATTGGTGTTAATAAACACATTGATTTCCTGTTACACAGTAGGAAGGCATTTTTAGATTTCTCTGTGTAACTTAGATGAAAATTAACCTGACACAGCATGTACTTCATTCCTGGATTGGGTTCTTAAAAATGCAAGTGCTTAGATTTTTAAGCAGTTTCGCTCTAGTTTCTGGTATTTAGCTCTCGGATAGCTGACCAGATTTCCTTATCCATTTTCTACAATTTCCACCTATCATCAACTTTACCTTCTTCCAGTTGTTAGATATAGATTTTTTTTAAATAGCTGCCTTTACTTCCCCTCTAAACTAGGTTGTTTTTTAAACAATACAGCCCTCTTACTTTATTGTGGGACTGTGGCCTTTTGGACACCTAATAATGCGTTCCTCAATTATCATTTACATTTAAATTATTTGTTTCAGCTGATTTGCGTCAGTGTTTTCAGCTTTGTGAAATCCGCCCTATTAAAATACCAAATATATGTACATATTACTAGTTCAGACTTCATTATGTTTGCACATCATGATCACTTGTACCTAGGCTACCATTAACTTTTAGTTGTGTGATCAGTTCTTCTGTATTTGTTGAAATGTTGAGTAATATAGAACCCCCCTCACCCCATTCCTCCTTGTTGGTTTGAGTTAGGAAATTGTCATCTATAATCTTCAGAAATTTCAAGGATATTTTATTACTGGCAGCATGATGCCAGTCAGATTGAAGTCCCTCAGGATCTTATAGCTTTTTTCTTCTTCTTAAGATAGGTACATAAGGAGCTGGTCATCCTATTCCTGGGTGTGATTTGGTGGTCTGTAGCAAATGCCAACTAATAGCCTATCCTGTTGCAAGGATGGATTTGTTAAATAATGTGGCCAGTTGTTTGTCAGAACTCAGGTTAAAATTTGTAAGTTCATTAAAAAAATATAAGAAAAACATTGCAATGTTGATGTAGCTATATTGTAGCTGCAATGTTTTGCAGTGTAAAAATACAATTTTTGATTATCTGTATTATAAATTGTTAAACAATCAAATTAACCCAAATAAAAAACGTAAAATCAGGTCCCAGTTATGTAACATGGTTTTGGGGTAATTATCAAAATTATCAACCCAACAAAGGGGGACAACAGGCTACGCACCCTGTACCTGATCTTGAAAGATCTACCTTAAATCAGCCTGTAGTTGATATGCTAAGGCACCTGGACTTGTTAACTGTACATTGATTCAGCTAATGATAATTCATTATAGTTGTTGCAAAATGGCCTCATTCTGCACAACAGATTCTGCACAATACACTGAATTGATGGAAATGGCTTGTTTAATGGAATTTTGTGGTGCATCTTCAGTTAATATTATAATTTAATTGTAATTAAATCTTCCCTTATAGCCATGTGTTGGGGATAGCGAAAAGGATCATTTCTTCTTCCAAGGATCTACTACTTCCAAGCTGAGCAACAAGAAACTGTTTCAGTGACAAAAGAAACGAAGACAATCAGAACTAATAATGTTATGTTGGAACCAAATTAGACTTGCATGTGAAGACTCCTAACTCAGTAACAATATTGATTTGGGCCCAAGAACAAGTGATATGGGATCAACAACATGACTGCCCATCAGATGATGTTTTATTCTAATGGAGGTGTCAACAAACACAGGGGCAATTAATAACTAAGACTTGGAATAATATATTGTGCACAGCATGGACTAATACTATTTGTCACCAACTCATAGACTGAAAAGTAAAGAATACTATTGTCTTTGTAATCATATTTATGGTTTCTATATGAATATAGGAGGACCCCAATCTGTGAAGACTATTCTGCAAATAGTAAAATATGGGTAGTGAACCAAGAGCAGTATAACTGAGCCTGAAATTCAATGGTCCAAAATGGTCCAAAAGAAAAGAATGTTTATAATTTTATATTCTGTGTGCTTTAAGAGTGGCCATATCTTGGAATACAAAGAATTCCAAAGAATTCTTCTCCTTGCAGAAATTCTACCCAGTTTTCCACAATGAAACAAAGGGAGCACTTCTAAGACCTAAGGTAAATGAGGGCAATGTAACTCAAAATAGTAATGGAGTTAACATAGTCATACGCCTTGTATTATTATATAAATATACTCCATGTGTAGTTACTGCTAACTATTCACATGGCACCCCCCCAAAAAAAATGCTCTTACAAATGTAGAATGGTAATTGGCTTTTGATTCTTAGAAAATATTGGTGATCATTAGTCCAAAATATGGATCTAATTCACTAAAGCTGAGGAATTGGAAATTTTTATTGGGAGTCATTCTAGTTATTTGTGGACAAGGAGAATGCAAAGATTAGCCAATAGTACCCAAATCTGAACTGTTGTAATAACAGAATACCATGGTGTTTTGAACAACGTGTTAATCTACGACATTGGGCGATTTGTCCTAATGTTACAGATTGGTCTCCAGTTACTGATAGTGGTATTATTATTAGATAAACCTGATAGATGTTGTTTAATCATGTCAATTGTATTCATATTCCATTAGTGTTAGGTTTTTCTACTTATGCTTTGTCTGCTTGATGTCCTAAACTGTATTGAAACTGGATGACCATGTTAAAATATAAGGAATTATCTTTCTTTATCAAAAAATTACGGGGAATAGAAATGATACATGAGATCAGGAAAAACAAGAACCTGTAAGATAGAAAAGGTATCTCAGTGGATTGTTAACATTAGCTGATTCTACTGTTAACACATACAACACTGAATCTCTGTGGGAAGATCAAACATGGACCAAACAAGCCCTCAAACAAATCCTGATAAGGACTGGCTTAATATAAGAGTGAGGCAAAGGAAGAAAATACAGATGTGCCTATGATTAATGTTGTGGTCCTAAACAGTAATGTTAACCTTAGGTAAAGTTAGTGAAATAATTGATGCAACTGCAGGTGGTTTTACAAATGTCTCAACTGCTGTGACGTGTGTGTGGCAAGCACAATATTTATGGTCTCATTTGGGAGCTAGGATTAATTGAATTTCAGCAGGGAGTTATCCCACGATTAACACTGGTCTACAATTTTTGAGAAGTCGTCTGCTTCAGAGATAAAATGTGCTATTTAGTATGTATTGTGATGTGCTGAATTCAAATATGACAATTAAAACAACTGATTGGCTACTGTTTCTAAGATATTACGTTTTTATATTTTATGTCTATGTATATTGTGTAGATAGTAGAGTTTTAATCATAAATTGTAAACCTGGGTCTTTTCATGTGTTTATGGTTGCTTTATATGATACTATTTCACCTGTCCCATTTATGTAACACTTTAAAAATCAGCAAAGGGGTTATATAAATAAAATTTATTATGAAACAAAAGGCAAAAAACTATTATGTCCATAGTTTAGACCTATTCAGTGTCTACTCGGCACTTCTTGGCTTGTCTCTTGTATTCATTAAATGGAGCATCTCTTGTCACTGTCCAGCAATAGTCTGCAAGCATTGATGGGCTCCATTTGCCCTGATAGCTTTTCTCCATTGTTGCAATGTCCTGGTGAAATTGCTCACCGTGCTCGTCGCTCACTGCTCCGAAGTTTGGTGGAAAAAAATCTAGATGAGAGTGCAAAAAATGTATCTTTATTGACCTGTTGCAACCAAGGCTTTTGTATGCCTTCAGGAGGTTTTCCACCAACAACCTGTAGTTGTCTGCCTTGTTGTTTCCGAGAAAATGTATTGCCACTAACTGGAAGGCTTTCCATGCCTTGTTTTCCTTGCCACGCAGTGCATGGTCAAATGCATCATCTCAAAGAAGTTCACGAATCTGAGGCCCAACAAAGACACCTTCCTTTATCTTAGCTTCACTTAACCTTGGAAATTTTCCACAGAAGTACTTGAAATCTGCTTGTGTTTTGTCAATGGCCTTGACAAAGTTCTTCATCAGACCCAGCTTGATGTGTAAGGGTGGTAACAAAATCTTCCTTGAGTCAACAAGTGGTGGATGCTGAACACTTTTCCTCCCAGGCTCCAATGACTGTTGGAGTGGCCAATCTTTCTTGATGTAGTGGGAATCTCTTGCACAACTATCCCATTCGCAGAGAAAACAGCAGTACTTTGTGTATCCAGTCTGCAGACCAAGCAAGAGAGCAACAACCTTCAAATCGCCACAAAGCTGCCACTGATGTTGGTCATAGTTTATCCACCTCAAAAGTTGTTTCATGTTGTCATAGGTTTCCTTCATATGGACTGCATGACCAACTGGAATTGATGGCAAAACATTGCCATTATGCAGTAAAACAGCTTTAAGACTCGTCTTCGATGAATCAATGAACAGTCTCCACTCATCTGGATCGTGAACGATATTGTTGCAGGCTACAAGATCACCTTCCATGAAGAAGAATGGGACAAGATCCTTTTGATGGTCACGCAACATGGAAACCCTAACATCACCTGCCAGGAGATTCCACTGCTGTAGTCTGGAGCCCAACAGCTCTGCCTTACTCTTGGGTAGTTCCAAATCCCTGACAAGATCATTCAGTTCACCTTGTGGTATGAGGTGTGGTTCAGAGGAGGAGGATGGGAGAAAATGTGGGTCCTGTGGCATTGATGGTTCAGGACCAGAAGTTGCATCCTCTTCCTCGTCTGACTCAAGTGAGAATGATTCCGGTGCATCAGGAACCGGCAGTCCTTCTCCGTGGGGTACTGGGCATATAGCTGATGGAATGTTTGGATAATGCACAGTCCACTTTTTCTTCTATGACACACTTTTCCCAACTGGAGGCACCATGCAGAAGTAACAATTGCTGGCATGATCTGTTGGCTCTCTCCAAATCATTGGCACTGCAAAAGGCATAGATTTCCTTTTCCTGTTCAACCACTGGCGAAGATTTGTTGCACAAGTGTTGCAGCATATGTGTGGGGCCCACCTCTTGTCCTGATCTCCAATTTTGCAGCCAAAAGAAAGGTGATAGGCTTTCTTAACCATAGTGGTTATACTGCACTTTTGTGATGCAAAAGTCACTTCACCACAAACATAGCAGAAGTTATCTGCACTGTTCACACAAGTACGAGGCATCTCTGCTCACTTTGGCTAAACAGAAATGTGTCCCTTTGCAAAATCAAACACTGACAAATAAGAGAGCACGACACTGTATGATTTCTAGAGCTGATACAGGGCAATTTGTTCAGCAGAGTGATGTAAGCTTCGTTATGATTGCATCATCCATGACTTCTAGGAATAACATGATGCAATTCATATCATGTATGACGCAATACCAGCTTCAGATTGCATCATTCATTGTTTTGCCTAAAAAGCAAGTACTGTCCAAACCCAGTCATAGATTTATTCATAGATCCAATCAAAGATGTATTTTAGTCATTTCTGGTTTAAATTGAGATCCCTTCCCTTTATAACTTACTTATCCTCCGCCATTCCCAAGTCAAGGGTCGTATATACTGACCCAATAGCATGTCTTGAAAACTAGAGCCAATCAACAATTTTAAGCATCATTTTCGTTCTCAGTGACCCAGAATTAGTAAAGTTTGACTACATTTATTTCAGAAGCATTTTGGCTGTAGAGCAGTGTAATCAATTATTCTTATTTGAGTCAAATTATGGACACAAACAATACACAGCCAAATTGTGAGGAATAGAAGTATGCTTCTGCAATGGTAACCTCACATATGTGTTCAGAAAATAATCCTAATTTGATTCCAATGATGTTAAAAGTTCCAACCTCCTCGAACCATAAATTTGTGTTAAGTCAAATTCTCTCATTAGAGCAATTACAGGAGGTTGATGATACCATGAGAATAAAGCAATACTTCTTACAAGTGCAAATGGTGATGTAATATGATTCATGGGTCAAACATCATTTGGAATGTTGCCAGAAGAGGAAATCTACTTTTCTTTGCACTTGTGATGCTGTAAATAATGGTGAAGCACCTTGTACAGTGGTAGGGAGTACAAATTGCCCAGTGTACATGTCAAATTGGCAGTCAAGATCTATGAACATGTTTCATGTCCATAATCATACCAAATGTCAGAATACAACTTACGGTTCAAATGGTCTCAGCTTCAGAACCCCTATTATGTCATGGTGTGTAAAAGGAAATGACGTATTTGAAATTAACAAACAGAGGTACAATTCAAACATACCTAAACCTATGTTGAATTTAAATACGGACAATGAGGAGGTATTTGGGGATAACATTCACCCACAATTTATGGTGCCTATTCTTTCATTAAGCCTTAATCTAACTACAGTACTTCAAAGAAAAGAAAGTGGGGAAACTAATTTGTGGGAGGACAGTAAGGAAATAGAACAAGACATAGCTGATTTCAGTGTGCCTAACATATGGGACACAATTGTAAATATATTTAACAACATAGGAACACATCCATAGGTTTGTATAAGTTGTTATATGTTAAGCATTTCAGCCTGTAATTGTAATAGCATTGTTGATAATGTATTGCCAGATGAGAACTGTAATTCAAAGACAGACAGCCAGAATCAATAATGCAAAACTAAAGCATTATTTTGTCCTTAGAGACCAACAGGGTCTCAAGTGGGGGAGCATAAGCAGATGAGACAGTAATTAGGTGAATTTACCTCATGTAAAATGGTAAGGGCATAAATGTATCTAATCATTTATTTAATGGATCAAATATATGAATATATAAAATGGATGTGTTAGTGACATATATAACCAAGAGCATAACCAATATAACTAATACAATGGGTGGCCTGTGAGTAACCTTTCAGGAAACAGCCATTTTGCTAAATAATATTTGGCTTACTATGCATCCTGTTATTTAACTCTTGAAGTGCCCCTGATGTTTGGGTACAGAACAGGAATGAAGATACAATGAAAGGTCATGGTGACCAAGCCAAATAGTATCAGAATAAACAAGGAAAGTCCCCGTCAAATATAAAGATGGACAGTTTTGTTATGGTTAATAATTGGATAAACAAGTTATATAACTTAGTGTGTAATGTGGAATCTTATATTTGGTCCTAGAACATTAGTAATTGTTATTACATAACAAATCAGAAGAGAGGGGTTTTGATAAAAGTATGATGTCATCTTAGGTACAAAAGACGGTACTGAGACTTAAGTCTCTGCCCTTGTTTGTGTACAGACTTGTTTGTATATTCTCAACCAGATCACTGGCCAGTCACCCTCAACTGACCACTCGGGTGTGACACTTTGTACCTATGCTGAAATAAACCTTTTCCTTCGATCAGTGGCTGTCTGCTTTGCTAGGTTCATAAAGTAATGTGTGGTCCTGTTCATGATACTGAAAATATTCTTACATTTGTGCTTTATCATAGACCATTGATCCATAAGCATTCAAGATCATTTTTTGAGTTACCAAACGTGACTTGGAAACAGGAAATGCTATTTTTGACAGAGTGCCACTCTCCCTTCCCTTTTGACCACTCAGTCCTTTTAAAATAGTTTATAACCATTGATTTTTAACATTCCAATCATATGAATCATCCTACCAGGTAGGTCAAATTTATGCTCAAGTATCTAATACTGCTGCTTTAGAGGAATTTCACAACAGAACATTTTAAACAATGCAGCTAATACCATCGGGCTTGCTTCCACTCCCACTGAAGTCCCATTGACTTCAATGGGAGCAGGTTTGGATGTATTATCTGTTTTGCAGTAAGTTAGTCAAATCAAGTCTCAAAGATTCAACCACCTCTGATATTATTACCCACTCCCTGCAAATGAGTCAAACGACTAACTACAGGCAAAATCAAGATCAGGTATGTGCTACTGCTACCTGACTTTAAACTCCAATTAATCTCATTTAGGGCTTGTCTACACTTAAAATGCTACAACGGCACAGCTGTGTCACTGCAGCTGAACTGCATTAGCACTTCTGTGTAGACACTACCTACACCGACAGGAGGGGATGTCCCATCTTCAGTCGACCTAGCACTGTCTACATCGGGGCTTAGTTTGGGTTAACAACACCACTCAAGGCTGTGGATTTTTCACAGCCCTGACCAACATAGTTAAATCGATCTAATTGTCTAATGTACACTGGGCCTTAGTCTAACAAATATAATATTTTGCAGCAATTAACTAGAACATGTGTAGCTAGAGTAAGCAGCATGATCGTGTACTTTGTTTTATCCTAATAGTATATGCACTGTATTAACAATTAGGCAAGGTCTCAAAAGCTCTTTGGAAATTAAGAAGATTATTTAAGTGGGAAATAATATTGCAGATGAAAATGTTATTCTTTTATGTACACAATGCTATTCAATTCTGGGACCCTGTGAAAGACATACAATGAACAATAAAGGAGAACACAACTTTATAGTAGAGCTGATTGAATAATTTTTTTTATAATTACTACTTATAGCACATTTTGGTCTATTTCCAAATGTTTATTCACAAGCGTTCTCATTATTTGACCAGCTCTCCATGGTAGCACTGTTAAACATTTAAAAAAATACTTATTAGCGATGGTCAAAAATTTAACAGATTTTTTTACTATTAAAAATGCTATTTCATTGAAAATTTAGACGTTTTATGGAAACTTATTGTTTTCAATAAAGATTTTGTCAGGGCTGAAATTTCTGGTCAGAGAGAATCTCACCCCAGAATAATCAATAGTCTTTTGTTTAGGGCATGCACTTGAGATGTCAGAGATTCAGGTTCAATTCCTTGCTACAACTCAGGCAGAGCAGGGACTTGAATCTCCAGTATCTTAAGCAAGTGCCCTAACCCCTGGGCTATTGGTTATTGTAAGGTGGGTCTCTCTCTCTCTCTCTCTTTTATGCATACCCTAGCATATCTGCTGATCGTAAATATAGAAAGCTTCATGAAAGTGTGTTAAGTTTCATCATTAACTCTTCTTTTAATAAAAAATAGTCTGATGCTGACCTGTGTGGGGTTTTCTTTCTTGCTAAATTTAGTATTTAGTTATTACTGTGTCCAGCAAAAATCATAATTTTAAGAGAACTCAGATTTATAATTCTTGAAATGCTTACAATGCATTTCACTGTTGACCAATATATGCTGGCTAGCATGTAATATTAATTATATGTATTATCCACACGATGCATGCCTGATATATCTTAATAGCATTAAGCACAAATAGTATAGCAGTTATGTAGGCTAAATTGGCCTATATCTTTACTATAATCCTGTTCTCTTATGCTAAGTGTCCCACAACACATTGCAGTAGCTGAAGTAAGCTTGGCATAGGTAGATTGGAAATCTTGAAAAAAAATCAAGAGAAGCTAGAGAAGCACTTTCATGACCCAGTACCTGGAATGCTATTATCCAAAACAAAGATAAGGAAGGAACAGAAATACAAGTTAGGGAAATGGGACAAAACTGATAGATTGCATTTTAGTGACATGTAAAGAGGCGTTTAATTTCTGAAATCATCATATAAATAATACCAGATAAAATATGTAACTTTGGGAGCAGACCTTCTGTGTAAGGTGAATGTAACTTCATTAAATGAGATGGCGTCCCAGAAACTGGTATCTTACAGAACCCTTTTTCCTGTACTATATTCTTATTTGCTTATATCAATAAACCTGACTAACATGGTTATTTGGTCTATTAAGCATATTTCATAACAATCCAAAGTATGGTCTAGCAATTGACAATACAAATTATCAACATCACTTAAATAACATCTGTTGTGGTAGCAGTTATTTGCACTACAAATTCAATGAAAAATAGACACTTTTTCCATTACGCTTTCCAAGTTGGAGAAGAGTTTTGTGCTTGTTTGATAACATACATATATAACCCAATATATTCACCTGTATGTGAGGTTCCTGTTTTGATTTGTTTTGAGATGTACCTTTTCTCTTTTATGTCTTGTATACCTAATATAATTTCCTTTGATCTGTCTTTTTTGTTGTTGACATTTTTCTTTGTACTTTTGCTCTCCCCCACTTTACTATAAAAACTTTCATTTTCATTTAATCTCTGCCTATGTCTTCCTCTGTATCACTGCTGTCATAGTTCTGATGTCTCTTTATAGTTTTTCTTTTTATCTGGCTATCTATCTGCTGCTGTTTAGCTTTTAATCTTTTAAACTCTTTCCATTGCTAGGATCTCTTTTTATCTTCCCTTAAGATTGTTTCTTGTTGTGGCTCTTGATCTTTTCAGTGGAGGGCGACAACATTGACTGAGACCATTGCTCTTTACTTCTTATGATGTCTGATTAAAACAAAGCTATGTAATTATTTTTATACTGCAAAGTAGTGTAAAATGTGTAATCTGGAGCTGGAACAGAGAGGTACTGCTTTGCTTCAATACCTTTGAACGTCTGGGGGCTGATACTGGAGGCCTATGGCTATGTGGAATCAGCGTTGGATAAACTATTTGACAGTTTGCCCAATCTTGTCTTTGCAAAATGTATGCAAACTGATCATGATTTTTATGCATGTTATCATAAATTGTTTGTCAATTTTTTATAAATCTACTCAGCCTGGGAGTTTCATGAACTATTCATACTGAGTGATGTACTCAGTATGTACTCAGTACTCAGAATTCAGTGTTCAAACTGTGTGAGTTGTTCCCCTAAAGTCACGTGACCCTAATCTTCACATGCAGGATTAGTGTTTGAAGAAATTAAGTGGTGTGTTGAATCCCTTATAGAGAGGCTGTGGAACATTGTAAGGTGAAGAGAGAGCGAGAGAGAGAGAGAGAAACTGACAGTAGATAAGCAGAGCAGGGGCATTTTAGGACATAAAAATCTGATTTTGTCCTCTTCAGTACAAGAAAGTACAAAATAATATTTGGCTACATTCACAGACCCAGATTCAAAAACAGTTGGATTCCTTCCTGGTGAGGGAGAGAGAAAGCATTAAGCCAGATTTATTGGCTATCTTGCAATGTGTTTAGTTGTTTTTCCTTTTACATTTCCATTTGAGCTTGTTGGTAGAGGTTTGTTGGTTAGCACTTGTGTAAGCTTTGGGTGGTCTAGAGTTTGCTAAATTGCCCTTCTCCACTGCTGCAAGAAAGCCCTCCTAACTCCCTTATAAAAGCAACTGGAAACGCAGAATTCAGTGTCTAAGGATTGGACAGGGTCCACCTCCCCACATTCCCAAAAGGAATGAATTTAACAACTTTATAAAATCTTATTATAAAGAAACCTAATAAGTGGTAATAATTTAAATTTTACAACATAACATGGCTATTTGATAATCCATGTACATTATCTTTACAGTTATACATAAATACAAATAAAGAAAACAAATTAATTCTGAACAGGTCAGTCCCCACAGAAACACAGTGAGAAGAAACTCAGAGTTCCCAAAAGCTTAGGTTGAGTTCACCTGAGTCTCAGTTAGAAGACTAGATAGATTTGGAGATACCAGAGTCTGAGTCAAAAACAACATCTCCCTCTACTTCCTTGTAGGAATCTTCAGCTGGAATCCATGCAGACTGTCCCTCTGCTGAAATCACTGTTAGCCAGCCAGCTAACTGACTAACCAACCACTCAGCTAAATATATAGATTAAAAAAAAAACACCTGTTACAAGAAAATACCGGAATGGAGAATACCAAATTGTAATTGATTATTTCTGCATTACTACATTTAAAGAAAAGTTGGTCAATCATACTAGTTGAGACAATTTAACTAAAACAGTTTGGCCAAAATCAAACAACATTCAAAGTATACAATTAAAATTGAAGAAATTTTTCCTTTCTGTAATTAGCATTGCCCATGCTTTACTGTTGGAGGGTTAACAATATCACTAACCTGCAGGCAAATGCTTCAGAGTTAGGGACAATAGCCTGCTTTCTGGTCCTGGGCTCAGCTTCTCCCAACTCACACAGGGCACATGGCCTTTAGTAAAGCAGTTGCTGGGACTGCTTGCCCTCATGGAGTCTGACCCCAGCAACAGGGAACCTATTGGAGCATGCCCAAAACTACCACACCCAATTCCAGAAGTTTCTGGATGTGGAGCGCTAATTGTGCATGTGCCTAGCAACAGTGACCCAGGCACAACTCATTCCTACCTCCCAACAATGGGGCTCTTAAAGAGATATCTCCCTATTAGGCACAGAGGGTTACACTTGCACCATGAATATGTTCATACATATGTCCATACTAATGGTCGAACATAAGTATTCTTATTTGCAAAAATAAAAGCTCCTCCTCAAACATTAATGGTATTCACTTGTACATTCAATGTTAATGAAAGGGTGATTGAAAAAAGATTAAAAAATGATGTACCTCCAAATCAGTGGTGATCTATTAGTCATTGACAAAGGTGTTGATGCTTCTGTAAGAAGTGAGCGGAGACTGACAGAGGAGAGAAAACATACTGCGAAATGGACAGGGAGGGGAAAAATACTCTTGTCAGCAATCAATTTATTTCTCATATTTTTTTATTGGACAGTGGCCATTTTTATCAAAGTGCTCTCTAGTATTAAAAGCTATAGATGAATTATCTGAGTTTCAAGGGTTTGAAATATTTGATTTGCAAACACACAAAATGTCAGCAAGTTGGGGCTGCATGCACAAACATATTTCAAAAATGTTGGCCTCAGTTCATTTTTCCCAAAAGCAGATCTCTCAGGAATATTCTTAAGTTATATTAAATTCTGGTTGGATGTCATTATGTGGTCTTTTCTGGTAGCACTGCTTTTCATAAGTCAGTCTTCTGTGAATACCGGTGCTGACGGTTGGTGTCCCTTCGGCTTTCCGTTAATCATCTGCTTCAGAGAAAAAGATTTGGAAAGTACTGCAAAGGCAACAACTTACCAGTCATTTCCGTTGCATCCCAGCTCTTGTAAAGGCATGCAAACCTCAATCGATCACTTTATGGTATGCAATAGTTGTTACATATGTGGTTTATACTCCTGCGCTTCAGAAAAAAACATTACCTGGGCAGGATAATAAGCAAAAGTTTACATTACTACACTGCCATTCTATACTAAACACATTTTGAAGATTTGAAACGTGACATTTCCACCTCTGTGGATCTTGCACCTTTAAACTTATGGCAAAGTTTTCAAATATTTAGGCATCTAACTAAAAGCAGTTTGGCTTTCAGAGATGTGGAGCATTCTCATTAAGGAATATTGGCTTAACTTAGCTCCCATGACAGGTGAGGCAGTATTGTAGACAATAATTAGAAACCCCTTAGAGGTGTTTTTGAAAACACTGCTTACAGCACATTTTGCATCTGTGTGTGTGTATTTATTGATGGGTGATCTTATTTATTGTGCAGATTTATAAAATAGATTTTATTATCCCACTGAATTTGTAAGGAAACCAAGGGGAAGGGGAAAAAGTTAACTTTAGTAAAGATTAAATCTAATGTTCATCTTTTTTATATGGTTTGTAATTGCTTCACTATGCCTCTTTTCTCTTCATATTATAAGGGTTAATGCCTAACTTCTAACTTTATACAATTTCTTTCTCCTCCAGACTTTTCCCTTGTTATAAGGAGGAGATGATCAGCATGTATGAACGTTCAAAGCAAGCATGTGAAAACTCAAAAAGTTCTAACATTTTTAAGTTTGAAAAACTCGTGCACCATAATCCCTTTGAGAATCTTTTATTAGTTCTGATTAAATCAACGTTTCAGTTATATAATGATCTGCTTCTATTCCTGGGAATTCCCTCCCTTGTTCTTAGCCTATCTTCACAGGGACTCTGAGCCAAACCATTTTATTTAATTGCAGTTTCACTGCACACCTAAGGATAGCACTGCAGGAAAACAGTTGGTGCAGGGCTGAGTATTGACTAGAGTTTTAGTGAGGGTGATGGCATGACTGATTAAACCATGACTGTATGTGACATGCTGATAGACACACAGAGAAATTGGTGTAAAAATGAAGTCCTCACCTACCTCATTGTATTCTAAAGGCTGCATGGGAGTTGTAAGGGCTTCGCTTTTTTTCTTTTCTAACATTTATAAACATTGGGGAAATTAAACTCTCTTTGAAAGCAAAAGTTTGATTCACAAGCAAGCTGGAGAACAGAGCAAACCTGAAACATTAACTATTAATGATCATACTCTACTTGCTTTTCTTACACAAGTAATACCTTAGGAATCAATGGGTCTATTCACTTAAGTAATACCACATCCTCCCTACCTAAATGCTTCTGGGTGCATGTCATGCCCCCAATCAAACGGAAATCCTATGTCCTCTAGGCATAAAAAATGTTATAGCTTTGCATTAGTATCCTACTGCACTAATATCCAGATCAGAATTTGATTATTTATATTTTAGATGCACCATATCTGATTAGCAGTGTTATTGATACTACAGCTGAAGTCACTTCACAGAGCAAAAAAAAAAAAAGATGGATCAGGGGAGAGCAAAAAAGAGCTTAGAATCTAATTTTAGACATAATGGATATGAGCAAACAGAAAGGATGGCAGGGAGGCACCAAAAGGGAAGACAAGATGTGATGGGTGGCAGACACCATTCATGACCATCACAGGAACCCTTGTAGTTGTGGTTCCCCCACATCTCAGCTTCCTAAATGAAGGGAAGCAACATTAGTCCAAGTGGTGGGAAACTCAGACGCAGAGGAGTTCCAAGGAGCACTCAAGAACAGAAGGCAGGACAGCTGCACCATTTTCAAAAGTACCAGGAGGGCAGTCTCCCAAGTAGATGGCTGCTGCTTTGTGGAGAAAAGCACTCCCCCACTCCAAATATATTTTTCCTCATTTTGCATTATGATCTTAATTTTGAATAAGGAGCCGGAGGAACTGAGAGCCTTTGAAGCGGGCTGGCTTCTGTCTCACGAGTTTTTCTTCTATACCAGAAAACTGTCTCCTCCTGTTCACGGCAAGAACTGTGGGATGGGCTCTCATACAGGAAAGTTAAAACAATAAGATTACTCTTTTGTATTCATTTTTAAATGCCTCACTTATTACTTCCCTCCTTGCAGGGGTGGAGAAGGCATTTGACTGATTAATGTTATTGTTTGAAGGCATTGGGAAAAAAAGTGAGTCCTTAGTGGGGATTTGAATTAGATGACAGAGGAGGCCAGGTAAATGAGACAGGGAGGTTCTTCCATTCCTGGGGGGCAACATGGAAGAAAGGTCAGATTTGGAGAAGACTATAAAGGCGACATACAGGGTGCAGTGGTGGATAGGACACAGTAAAAAGTACTGGACCCAGAATGTACATTGGAGTGGAGTTGGGCAGAACCTTAAATGAAGAGACGATAAGTATGGACTTTACTGTATTTTAAGCCCATAAAGAATCATTATGATAATCTAGTCTGATATCCTATATAACACAGGCCAGATATACTAGGGTAGAAGGTCCAAGTGGAGGGATTTGAAGGAGTTACATGGTATGACATTCCTGAGTGTAATTGAGACCAGTGAGGGGCTGTATCATCCCTGCCCTTCAACCTAGGGTGACTCACAATGCTTTGCTGCTGTAGCTACCAACCTGGGCTCCTAACAAACAGACAGACAGCATGCTTAGCCACAGCCCTAGTCTAGCAACTCTAACCCCAGCAGCCCGTCAGCAAACACCAGCCACACTCTGGATTCCAGCAGCCTTGGCTACTACTTCCAGGGAGAACCCAACACATTCCCTGTTCTGGATTTCCACCCAAAAATATGTGTTCTACACTGGCCAGCCCTCTGCTGGACAGTCCAGATATATTAGGTCCATTGCCCCTCTAAGGGGATCAATATTAAACAGTCTGCTACCTTAAATGGAGTTACCTAAACAATTCTACTGAAAGATAATACTGGATTAGTATTAATAAAAGAATAAAACAAGTTTATTTAACTACAAAGAGACAGGTTTTAAGTGAGTACACGTATAAGGGTTTAGAGTCAGAAATGGCCTATCGAGGTCCCTTCCAGTTCTACATTTCTATGATTCTATATGTTTTTAATGGAGCAAAAAGAAGAATTGGATTTTCAAAATGCAGAAGAGGCAGTATTACCCTGAATGGGAGTTTGCCTGTTCCCTAGATTTGTCCCAGTCGGCAGCACCTCAAAACTGGCATGTTTGTCAGCCCTAAACAGAACATTATTATGACTTATTTGTATAGGACTCCAACTGAAACTGAAGCTCTGTTGTGTAGGCCCTGTAGAAACGTCATTAAGACAGATTGTGCTCTGAAGATCTTAGAGACTAAATAGACAAAATGGACAAAGTGGGTGGGGGAACAGAGGCACAAGTTGAAGGGACTTGCCCAAGGGCATCCAGCAGGAACCTGAGCAGAAGAATCTCAAAAGCTTTTGAACCCCACAACATTTATGTGGGTCCATAATTTGGTAGAATCAATGCATATCTCTGCATTTCACTGAGAACATCAGCAACTTCTTTCTGTAGATTATTTAGCAAGTTTGTCTTACTGTAGGTGCTTTTGTAATTTCATGCAATACACACACCAATTGCATTCACTATTTATCTTTTGTGCACACAGATTGATTATTCTCAGTTGTTTCATAGGTATAATTATTAAGTGTGCCCAGAAATGTTTCTTTTGTCTGCCGATCCTTGAAAGGCAATAATTAGTGTAGTGTTGAAACTCCACAAAGCTAAAAAAAGAATAGTAGGCAAAATTAATGTGTTTGGCAATAAGGGTTACCTCAAAAGCCCTATAGTAAAAACACACAAAATCAAGAGTAGTTAAACTGAAAATATCTTTAAAAAACCCCAACAACCACACAACACTTCCAATAAGCCAGAGGAGCTGATATTCTCATTAGAGACAGTTGGAAAGAGACAATTTACTCCTTGACAGGATTTCCTTGAGGGTGTTCTTGCATGAAGTAAACATGTTTAATTGAAGTTGCCTGAATCAATACAGTGAAAAACAACAATTGTGATCTCAAAGAGTTGACATAATACTGAAGACGATAGCTAAAACATAGAGCTAAACTCTGAAGCAACAGAAGTGCCAAAGGCAGAACAAGAAAGATGCATTGTAGATGTGGGAGAGGAGGTTAGACTAGAATTCTGTGCAGGGCTGCACAGAATGAAATTCAGCCTAGAATGTGTCCCTTGATACACCCAAGAATGTGGGCAGCAAGAAATTTACCAATGAAGCAAACTTTTCATAAAATGTGAGTCAAAATTGTTCTCTTTCCTCCCCACTCCCTCCCCCCCCCAAAGACCTCTCATGTGGAAGTAAAAATATTGACAGTCTTTAAGAAAATATAAAAAAATAAAAGTAATGGTCCAGATCCTCAGGTGGTGTAAAATGATTTCAATAGAGCTATGCCAATTTAAGCCAGCTGAGAATATGGCCAGCTGGGTTTAAAGTAAAGTTGGCTTTAGTGTGAATAAAAAAGGAGAAATAGCAATTTAAGTTCACCAGTGCATCAAAGATCATAGAATATCAGAGTTGGAAGGGACCTTAGGAGGTCATCTAGTCCAACCCCATGCTCAAAGCAGGACCAATCCCCAATTTTTGCCCCAGATCCCTATACGGCCTCCTCAAGGATTGAACTCACAACCCTGGGTTTAAGCAGGCCAATGCTCAAACCACTGAACTATCCCTCCCCCATGATGGCCCAGTGTGTTGTAATATCAATTTATCCCACCAGTTATAATTTCAGTAAAGGTAATTTCTAAAGCAAGTCATTTCTGTGCAACAATCATTATTTCAATACATACTCCATGAATTCCTCTCTGCTACTACATGGGCTAGTCAATCAAATCTGGCAACAAAGAATCTCGCACAGTTACTATTAGTCAAACATATTAGATATTTACCCATATTACTAATTAAACAAGAGTAACAATATCAAAAGGTATTCAGAGGCAGGTCAGTAACAAAACATCCAGTGTAATTCCTGGCTTTCAAATTCCTTTGCTCTAATTCAAACGTTTGATATGGATAAATCCACTCCACTGTTATTTCTGTTACACTATTTAAAGCTCAAAACAGGGAAAAATCCTGAGAAGTTTAGACAAAATTAACCATATGCAATACTAGAAGGCAGCTTTAATTCTTGATGCCACGGATTTTCACTTCTGAGCCCACTGCCTACATTATTAAAACAGATATCCCAAGCCCTTTGGTTTTGACTAACAGCAAGTACACAGCAGATAACCCAGACTGACACTGCTCTAGGCATCTGACAAGCTGACACTGACAACATTCTAGGCAGCAATATGGAGGCTGTCTGTGTGTGAGGATAAGCCATATCTCCAAAGTACGAGTCAGACAATTTTTATTTCAACATCAGGCATACTTTTCCTTTTGTTCCAAGCCAATATTTGTATTACAGATACTGCCTGGAAACTAAGCTGTCTAATTCTTCCCAGATAAAACTATGGTAAATTGGAGTTAAGACTGAATATATATAAGTAATTTAAAGTTAAAAATATTACAGGGCTATATTGCAGTTATCTCAAACAAGCAAAAATAACTAGCATTACCAACATAGAAAATCCAGAGTTCATGTTAAATTTAGAAGAATTCAAACATATGAATGTAGGGAAATGCACAATGAAGGCATTCAAACAATCTTAACTTCCAGGTAGATACAATTAATATTAGTGCATGACAGTATTTGTTGCCCCTTATTAGACAAAAATGATTTTAAGGACAGATTAGAAATTTTCATTTTCTTCTTTCTTTGTGTGACCACAGATTGAAGTTAATAATAAATCCATGGAAGATGCATTTGGGTTTCAATAAGTGGCACTCTTTCTCCTGAGTCAGGAACGCACCAACACCCTCATCTGGGTATTAGGACTAGCCACTCTGCCTCTGGAGCTGCTACCTTTCTATCAGGTGAAAAACTAGTGTTCTGACCAGTTGCAATAATTAAAGATCTTGTGGTACTTTTTCCTTGTGTAGGGTTGTTAATTCCATTGTCCTGCCTAAATTCCCAACTTGATTGGGTAATTTAATTTCCTTCCCTGTTTCAGCTGGATAGTGTTAGTCTTCAAATCCTCTCCTACATTATCAAAGTCATTGGCATGTTTCAAGTCGTTGCACGTAAGTAGAAATGATGCTATTCCTATTAGTTTGGCTTGCAAATCACTTTGGGATTATATGAAATCAAAATAATTACACAAAATTAAGGGACAAAATACTGCCCTGGTGTAAATGGCTTCTGTTGAGCTTAGAGTTGTACTTATTTATACCAGGACTTAATTTAGCACCATTCATTAATATTATTGGTCATTACTGTAATGGCCTATATCGGATTTAAATAAAAGGGTGTAATTGGATTCCAAAGAAAACAAATTGATATACTGTCTTCCCCTTTCATTTTGTACGTGCCAAGAAAGAGAGCAGGTAAGCAGAATCATCAGGTTGGAGATTGTTTTGAACACAGTAATTCAGGTCACTTCAGCCTCTCTCTGAATTAACTTTAACTGCTTGATTTGAAGAGGGAAGGAAAAAAGGTGCATTATATTCTGTCACCTCCTAATGTGACATGATATGTCAAATTAAAAATTAAAAAAATGACTTTGCCAGCATCCCCTTTGTTAATCTTCATTCAAATTATTTTTGAACAATTTGACCCATCTCTAATTATCTCCACGCTTGAGTAAAAATAATGGCAAAAGCACAGAAACTCAGTGCAAGAATGAATTATAGATGGATTATTTCTTTGCAGTTAAAACATTAGTTTTTCTTCAGCTGCAGCAGAAGAAAGAAGCTTGGCTGTTTCAAGATGAATATTCCTTCTGAGTGATTATAATTTCATAAATCTCATGTAATATTATATTTCAGGAAAAAAATAAAGTGGATTTTGCTTTACATCACAACTGAATGTTACATGGATATCTTTGAAAAAAGCAAGTAACATATTCTCCAGAGCTGTCCTATGAATAATAATGTCAGAGAGTTATATAGATCAGTTCATTTATCAGGGGAAGCATGAGAGTTTTGCATGTTTTCTTGCAACAAACAGAAAATGGATAGTGTACATATTTAGTTTGGCAATGGGGACCTCTTAAACCAATAGCTTGGCTGTAAGTCTAACCCTGTTGCAGTTTTATTTCTTCATTAAGGGAAGATTTCTATTCCTTCGACTGCAGTCTTCACATAAGTCAGAGCAAAAGAGATATCAGGTGAGATTCTGTCCTGTGCCTCTAGGAGTACATGTAAAATAGCTTTGCACCATCCCAACTGAGGCTGTTCCAGGGTTAGAGAGGCCACTGGTACAATTTATGAAGCCCTGGGGACCTATCTAAGTTACAGCAACCTTCCTAGGCTACCCTATGACCAGAATCACTGCAGCACTGTGTGCTGTGGCCCTTCTCCTAATATATCCCTGCCATCTCACACGTGGCAGCATACCACCACTTGTCCCCTATGCCAGGGCTTTAGATTAAGTCCTTGGAAGAGTCCTTATAGCTGCCCCTGGACATTTCCACTGCATGCATCTGAAGAAGTGGGTATTCACCCACAAAAGCTTATGCTTCAATACGTCTGTTACTCTATAAGGTGCCACAGGACTCTTTTTCGCTTCTACAACTCTAATAGGCCACCCAATCTTCACCCTGCCCAATAGCAGCAGCTCCAGCAGCACTCACATTTTGAGTAACATCCAAAGACACTCACATAACTTTGCAAGAATTATGTGACTGGGTTGGACTGCATTAAGAGGACAGCAAGCACTTTATGTGTCCTGTATGCAACAAGTTTGAAAACCACTAGCTAAGATCCTAGCTAAAAACCACTAAGATCTTGTCTTTCTTGCTACCCTCTCTCCTTTCCTGTCTATTGCACCATGCTGCCAGAATACAGTAACTATAAATACAGAAATGCTAGGGACTGGTCAGGATTCATATTTTAATATTTGGTATCAAGTATTTTATACTGATTTTATTCATATCAAAAAGTTTCTTAAAAGTTTTTAAACTGTGATATAAAATACAAATGCGTATGTCCAGGAGCAGTGCCAGCTTTTTTGCCACCCTAGGCAGTGGCGGGAGAGGCTGCCGCCGAAATGCCGCCGAGGTCCCCGGCTGCCGAAGAAGCTGCCACCGAGGTGCTGCCGGGGTCCTTGGTGGCACTTCGGCGGCAGCTTCTTCGGCCGCCGGGGACCTTGGTGGCATTTCGGCAGCAGCCTCTCCCGCCGGCGGCTGCCGAGGGACCTGAAATGCTGCCCCCAAAATCCTGGCGCCCTAAGCGACCACTTAGGGTCGCCTAATGGTAGCGCGGGCCCTGCGTATGTCTGTGCTACATTCTAAAACATCAATAATGAGGAAGGCCCCAAAATAGCTATTTTCAGAACGTTATAAGCCTGTTTTTATGCAGTTAAAAAAGCCTCCGCGTAACATTAAATACACCATTCACTACCTAGTCCTCCTCAATAACCACTAAGCTAAATGATGATTTTCTCTTTATTGTTAAGAAAAACTGTAAGGTGCTCTACAGCAAGACAAACAGACTCAGGGATGCTTTGCTGTTTGCCATTTACAGGAAAACAACATTAGCATACATACGGTTTATCAAGGAAATATTGAATTTAATCTCAGAGGGGTAACACGTCATCTCGATGCAAGATAATTTACATGCATAATTCTCTTCATATTGGAATATCATGCCCATGAAAGGGATTATGGGCCTGTGAAGTGTTGACTGCCTCCATTCTTTTCTTATCTGCAGAGAAAGGGGAAAGGGGACTGAAACTGTTCAATTATTCAGATTGTACATTATTTGGGGGAAAGGACTGTATTCTATTTTATGTTTGTACAGCAACCAGCACAATAGGCCTCTGATACTGACGAGGGCCCCTGACCACTGTTGTAATACAAATTAATAATAATCAGAAGTAGCAGCCACTTTGCCCTTCACCATACACTCAAAAGGGGCTCCTACAGTCCTGGATGGTCTGCTTTTTCCTTAGTCAAGCTATGAAAAGTAGACTGACACGTGCACGTGAAGGGGATCATTGTGGTCTGCCACTAGAAGCAGCCCCAGGTTGTGCTGTTAAAGCTATGTGGGTGCCTTTGTTAAGGCTGTTCTGTGGCATCTCCATTGGGCCTAGTCCTGTTATTTTTAACAGACTCCTTTTCTAACCTCCCCTGCCTTTCTTGTTCCTTTTACGTGCAGATGGCCAATGAAGGCAGCTATTTAAGAGCACTGTTTCATCTTAATGTGGGCAATTTGTAACATTGGATACATCTACACTGGACTGAAAGTAGGGTGACCAGATGTCCCGATTTTATAGGGACAGTCCCAATTTTTGGGTCTGTTTCTTATATAGGCTCCTATTACCCCCCACCCCGTCCTGATTTTTCACACTTGCTATCTGGTCACCCTGACTGAAAGATCCATGGCAAGGCCACAACTGGCCTAGGTCAGCTGACTCATGCTTGTGGGGCTTGGACTTGCGGGCTAAAAACTGCTATGTAGATGTTCAGGCTCAGGGTGGAGCCTGGGTTCTGGGACTCTCCCCCCTCGCAGGGTACCAGAATTTGGGTTCCAGCCCTAGCCCAAATCTCTATACAGCAGTTTTACAACCCCGCAGCCTGAGCCTCTTGAGCCTAAATTAGTTGACCAAGGACACCTGCAGGTGTTTAATTGCTGTGAAAACGTGGCCAGAGATACCTCTACTTCTATCCTTAAATCTTAAACATTACCAATTGAACTTTGGAAACGGGTTATGATGTTAGATTTATACAGCATATAGAAGAGGATTATTATGCACAGCCTGTCTTACGGAAGAAAGTCTTATTTCATTGCATTTTTGCTTTGTTCATTATTCTACATTGTACCAGCAGTATTTCAGCAGTGTTCAGATTTGAAGGTGGTAAGGCAAAAAACATTTGTGCTATGTCAGTATACAGACTGCAAAATAAAAATAAGTGGGCTAATCAAATAAGAGTAAGAGACAGAAAAAGCAGATTAGAGGTGACATTTTGACTATGAGGCTTGCCCCCGGCTAGGGAAGAAATAGAAGAAGTGTTAGCTGGAGAAAGGAGAAAATGAAGAGCCAATACAAAGAAAGAAATGAAAGGGGGGAACAAGATAATACATGAATAAAAAAAATAGGGTCCTAGTTGTTGAAATGCTCAGATTACATGCAGAATGGGGGTGGGGGGGGAAGAACTAATCAGAGGGCAAAAGCATTACTTAGATGATCAAAAGATACATTTTTATAATGCGGAGTGATTAAAATGAAGCAGCCAGAAAGGATTCAAATAGAGAGGTGATAATTAGAATAGGCTGTTCATTTTTCCCCATTAATTCACAGTGCTGTCCTCATTTGCAAGCTTATGAATTTCTAGACTTTTAACCCAGACTTTGCATAGCCAATTTGTTCCCATTTCATCTAGAAGCCATTAGTAGATTCCTCAGGTAGAAGTGCTGTATGTCTTTTATGATGTTACTTTTACAGCTTTGAAGGGGTTCCACCTTTTCATCATTTTAGGTTCATGACATCATTGAATTACACATACAACACAGAAGTGCATTTATCTAACTAATGAGAATCTCTATTCCTACTGACAATACAATTAGTATCCATTTATTGTAGCTGGGGTTCATGCCTATCATATTTTTCCCAGATGAAAACATGTAGAATATTTGCAGCGGGTTGTTTTTACTCTGCAATATCCTAGGATAACCTACCTTATTTTCCCCCTTTTGAAACAATATTACACTGTTTGCTTCTAGTTCAAATCACACCCTTTAGCTCCATGCACATAGAGTATCCTTGGTGTATAGATCTTTCCCCAGCCATGCAATTGTTGTGAGTGTATGGCTCTGGTTTGGCAACTGCCTCCACAATGTGGGCTCCACCTGTGACTGGTTCCACTGAAGTTGCTCTATGGGTTGGGGATGGTCACATGTTCAGGAAAACATCCTTATTTGTGACAACGTGAGCCTAAAGTTTAGCATGTTTGCACCTGAATGCTTAAGTGCTGTCCCAAACTTAGGTAATGGATACGACCATCAGGTGTGGGTGTGACATCTATTGTTCTCCCAAAGCCTTGTGGGACATCCCCTCAGGTCATACAGTCTTGAATCCTAAACAGAACCTGTTCATACTGTGGGAGGAAGAGGGAAGAAGAATTCCAGCTGCAGCCTATTGGGAGGAGAAAACCTCTCAGGATAGCAACTCTGTCCAAAATGAACACAATGACCCACAAGGTAATGTGAAAATTCCTCTCCACAGAAACACTCAACTCTGTCACCGGAAGCAGCTACACTGATAAACAAAGTCATTTGTGGTTCAGTACAGTTCCACTGAGAGTGAGGAAACTATGACAGAAGCAAGTAAACTATTTTTCTACAAAAAGCTACTTTTGCCCCACTAAAACCAAATTTGTTACTTTTAAACTTATTGTAATATTTTAGCATCAAGCTTTCTAAAAATCAATTTTTAAAAATAGCTTAGTGTTTATGTTATTCTTTTGCCTCCCTTTCTTCTTTCCACATTTTCTTCTCTTTTCCCTCAATCAATTTTTCTATAACATTTCATAATAGTTACTTCTCTTTCCCGCTGTCTCCCCCTTTCCTCTTCTTTTTTCCCTGTTATGTTCCCTCCTCAATTTCTTGTTTTCTACCAGTCTGATTTTTATGTTTGGTTCTTTATAGAAGTGGTAAGAAAATTAATCAGTCTATAATTGCTTTGATGAAAAAAAAACCCTAATAGACGTTTAATAAAGGAACAACAGGACCATAATATGAACAAATCCATTTCACAATATACAGCAGGCACATTATCCAGTAAGCTATCAATATACTTTATGGGAATTTAGAGGTATTAAGTTAGCTACAGGAGGGCTCCCCTATTGCTCTGTAAGTGGAATATAAACATAGAGAATGTAAAAATAAAGAACTAATGAAAATTGATTATCATTACTTCAGAGATCAAAAAAAGTTTGTTTTCTTGTTCATACCATGTTCTACCGGAGTATGAAATATCATGCAAGTTTAATCTAATTTGCCTTTCCAATAAATTAATGAGATTAAATTGAATAAGACTTTCCTTAGATCTTTTCTACATATTGTCCCCTACACAAAACATTTATGAAAACTAATGTTTATGTTTGGGAGATTAGGAGTGTGGAAAATAAATGAAGTTTCAATGCCTGATAAGGCAAATACTCTAGATTCCTCATCCAGTGCTTGATAATGAATCCTGTGAAATCAATTTCAAAGGAGCTTCCATTGAATTCAGATGGTCACTCTTCATGCAGAAGGCTTTCAGAGTCTGTCCCCAAATCTGGTGGTTCTTTGATAGAAACAACTTCTTAACTTGCCTCTAGTCTTTCACATCCCTCTGATTATTTAGATTTTTTTTCATGTTTACTTAAAGACATTATAAAATGTGAATATGTTTTGCCTATAATAACTTCAAATGGGATTAGTAATAGGTAAAAGTTATCTGGCACAACAAAGATGGTGCCATTTTGTCATCCTGACTGGAAATACTGATGGTTTTTAAAGACACAGCTGGATTGAGAGATGGTTAAGTAGCAACAAACACAACTCCAAACCATTAACTGGGACATTTCTCCCTAATATATTGATTATTATTTTAGTATGAGCCCAATTCTCCAAAGCCACACTTTTTGTACAAATCCACAATCCTTCAAATGGAGGCCCTTGCTCCCATGCAGAGCACCACTGTGGCCCATTGTTACAATGCCAAAAGGTAGAATACAATTGAACGCAGGGTTAGTTCCAGTGCACAGCTAATAGGAGAAACTGTAAATGAGAAATGGAGGTAATAAAAACATGAAAAGAAAAGGTTACACAAAGTTTGATCAGCTTCTGGGGGAATCTTTTCAAGCTCTTTAGCCTTAGAAAACTGCCTCTCTCCTACTGTGAAAAAAGAACAGAATACATTTTAATGGTCTTGGAAACCCTTTGATTTTTCTCCCCAAAAGTTTCCAGATTAGTGTGAAATCAACGTTTAAGAACTCACTCACTACTGATTAGAGAGAAAAAAGATTACATTATCAAGCTTATAGTTTTAGAACTGAACTGTGCATGTAACATGAAAAAAATCACCCAGTTGTTCAAATGCATTTTCCTTCATCTTGAATATGTATATGTTCTTTTCAATCACATAAAAGTAAAGGATTAGCTTGATGAGATAGAAATGTTTTCTGCAGAAGAAACTGTGAAAATCTGTTTTCCATTTCTCCCTCTGTCATTCTGTTTTTTTTCCATACTCAGAATAACAAATTCATTTTTTTAAAAAAAATACTGTAAATAAAATATTTTGGATGGTGACAGACTGTGTGAAAACTGTGCGTGCATGTGTTTGGAAGGGTAGATTTACAATAGCAGTAGCTAATGCAGAAATCTCCATGCAAACAGTAACAACCTACCTTAGTTTGGGCCCATGGACTTTAGATCCCGACCCTAGTTCAAACCCTTTCTTGAGCCTGGACTACCAAACATGTTAAACTAAGGATAGGTTTCTGATGTGGTTGAAGACTAGGATGAACCTACCAAACTCACTTTTCCTTGACCTCAAATAAAAACAGAAATCAGGTCTTAAACTGTGAAAGCCTAGATTTTATGTATGCTGTGCAGCCTATGCCCTATTTGAATATTTATTCCAGTTTATAATAGACCTCCCATCCAATTGCAGGGGGAACTATTACATTAATTAAGGCTTACAATCAGAATAAAAGCTGCAAAAATAATATCATGCAAACAAAACCCTCAGTCAGGCCCCAATACCCTTAATCCACTGTCTTCGATATATCTCCATGCCCCACCTAAAAAAAAGATAGGACCTGTAACAGATGCCAAAGTTTAACAAATCTGGGGTCTGGAGAACAAGGTGAGGAAAAAAGAGTATCCTTACATGGTAGCAGAAGGTGAAATATCACAGAAGGAGATTGTCTAGATGCCAGGACTTCATCAATAGTTGTAAGGCAGCAGCATTACAAGAACTGATGTTGCCAAACCTATCAGTGCTATATAAACAAAGATAATCGAGTTTTGACTAATTGATGGACATAATACTAGGCTACTACCAGATATGAATTCTAAGCATTTTCCAAGCATTTCTGTTTAAAACATAGACTCATAGAAATCTAAGGCTGGAAGGGACCTCAAGAGGTCATCTATTCAAGCCCCTGTGCTGAGGCAGGACCATGTCCATCCAAAATAAAATAATAAAGCTTTTACACTTACAGTACGATGTTCATGGACATTTTTCCAAGAGCATGAACAACAACTCCTCTTCCTCCATCTCTCTCTCTCTCTCTCTTTGTCGCCCTGAAATCTAGGCCCCACTGAAGCCCCATTGACTTCAATAGGGAAAGGATCTTATCTTAGTTACTTTTTTGATGTGAAATTATTTTAAGAATATCTTTTTAAAAAGATTCATCATAGATTTCAAATATGAAACATAGCTCTCACCCACCTTGTTTCTCCAATATCCTGGGACCAACACAGCTACAACAACACTGCATACCTTATATAAGTCTTAGCTCTTAATTCCACTATACTTACAGAGGTTATTGGAATATTTTTTTAAAAAATCCTCCTTGCTGTTTTATGCAGTGCTTTTCAATGGATTGCGGAGGTACTTTGTGAGTAATTAACCCCAAGTAAACCATAAATCAACATACTAGTGCTGGATTCTGTAATCTGATTTGATTCCTTTCTACCTTTAGGAGGCACAAAGGACCAGGAAAATGGCTGTAAGTGGCCAGCAGAGAATTCCCCTGTCACAGAGGAACTTGATACTTTGGATGCTGTCTCTTGTCTATTCACCTGCACCTCGCACTTCTGAAAATATTGGGGCAGGAGTGGACGTGTTAGGAGTGGGGACTTGGCATCCAGTCTGAAATCGGCTTCATCCATGGGTGTAGGGTCCTTTAGAGTATGTCTGCATTTCATCTGGGAATGAGCCTCCCAGTCTGGGTTCACACAGTTGTGTTAGTGAGGAAAATGTTGCTTAGTCTGGAGCTCAGTCTCTCAAGCCTGGAGGCATGTTGTTGAGGTGCTAAAATGATTTTTTTCAAAAATATTTAAATGACAGATGTAAATCAACCTGATTTAAAAAAAACACAAAACAAACCACAAAACCTCAACCTCACACAACCTTCAGATTTTTGGTTCACAATTTTTTTTGAGATCTTGACTTTTTGTTCCCGTTGAGGATGGACATATTTTTCTAAATCTCAAAAGTTGTCATCAGATGGGTAAACCAGCTCTTTCCCTGCTCTAATTGAAATGGCAGCTAAGGATTAGTGGGATAGAGAGAAGCACCACTCACTTCAACTTTTCACCATTATGCCCAGCTGTGGGTGACAGGGCTAGGAGCTTCTCTGATGGCTCTATATCCACGGTGGATCCCCTGGCATTCAGAAATCCTCCCATCAATGGTGAATCTGACTTTATGGACAGATTCTAACATCAACACAGTGCAAAACATCCACACTGTATTCCAGGAACTGGCTTGTGGTCTTGAAGAATTCTTTCTTAACCTATGTCTTTGTGCAGAAAATTTAAACTTGACTTGGATGCCCCAAAGCTAATTTATTCCATGCTCTGGCAAATGTCTTTCAACATCTAGGTCTAATTTTAAAGCAACCAGCTTCAGTGTTTAACATTGTTCCTTAATGGGCAATGTTCACTGCAAAGTGAACTTTCCAATGGGTGTTTAATTATGTCTATAAATAAAGCAAACAATTAATGCAGTTTATGTAGCCATGCAAAAGATGATGAAAGTGAGGATTATACCAGCAATTCCAGTTACAATTTATTTATAGGCATATCTATGGGGCACATCACTGTAATTCCAAGAGACTTAAAATTGAACGTCTATTAAGGGTGAGGATTTTAAAAGTCAGTTTTAGCAATTTTGACCAGGCTCCATAACTAACATTTGACAATTTCTTTCTAACCCATTAAACATGAAATGTTCTAACTCATTGCTCAATTGCAGACAAATAATTAGACCTAATGCCCAATTTAAAAAAAATTACCCATGGCTGTATTTTGAATATCAATGTCTATTGAAAGCTACAAATGGTGGATGTTATATTAGAGAGAGGTGAATGTTTTGTTTGTTCATTCCCTTGCACCTGACTGTAGTAGAACTGCATCAAATGTGGCATTTCAATTGTCATTACGAGAGTCTATTGCTGTTCTGTAGTTACAGTGATTGATGAATAACATTTTACAAATTTTTTGACTCATAGATGATGAGTGAAGGTCACTGTGTATTACAGAGTAAGTTCAGAGAAAAGCAACAAAAATGATTAATGGGATAAAGGGACTGACTTATTTAGTGACTAAAGAGGCTACAGGACATAATGATCATCTACAAAAATATGAATTGTGAAAGATGAAGAAAGTAAAGGAATTATGACATACTACAAAACAGTATTAATGGAAGTAGTGGGATTTAGTGAAGAAAAGAAGAATTAGGTTACATGTAATGAAAAATCACATTGCAATAATATTTTTTGCAATTGTAGGTATTGTCCAAAAAGATTCTCTCTTCAGAAAATTAATGATCACCTGGACAAAACAATTTCAAAACTAAGTAATAATATAATCAGGTGTATAAAGACAGGAGACACCTGCCCCACCACTAGAACGCGCATCAACATAGAGCGAATTCGGAATTAGTACAGGGGTGACCATGGATCCCAAAATAAATTATTTAAATTGAATCCATGGTAATGAACCCCCCGCTATAATGCGGTCCCTCTGTTAACACAGTACAGCGCATGGCTCCCAAACCCCACGTTCTAGCGAGAGTGCGGTGTATTAGTCACAATCGAAAATGTACTATTTGCATTCATTTTGTTCTACTGTTACTCTGAAATTCACTATATTCACTTTATTTTCCATTCCACATCAATTCTAAGTATAAGAATGCCATAATCTCTTCACTGTATAGTCAAAGTTGCCTTATTTTGAAATATAAGTCAAGATTTCCAAATATAGGTGCCTAAAATTAGGCACCAAGAAAATCAGGCCACTTTTGTTTAGACACTCGGATGAATATGAAAGACTAACTATGCTGAAGATAAACAAGTTACAATAGAAATTGTCTGAAATCAAGAGTTGAGTGGTGACTAAAGTTGGCTTTTTCACAAGCTTAACTCTAATACTGCATTAGATTTCAGCAGTGATGTCCTGCCAACATTTTAATATAAGGATTTCTCAGGAACTTTCCATCTCTGTCAATGACACATATGACATTCTCTGGTTTGATAGGGTCAGACCAGATAGCTACAGAAGAGTGTTTCTATTGGGATCCGGGAAGTGGGCGGACGAAGCCTAAGGGGAGGGATCCACAGGACCTGGACACCAAATAATTACGGGGGACAACAAACGAAAAAACAGGGGCAGGAGTGAGGTCAGGGGGTCAAACGAAGGGAACCAGACAGGGACACCGAGCAGAGAACCCCGGACAGCGCCCACTGCTCCTCAAAGGCGTCAAGGGAGTCAGTGGATGCTTCCCAGAGGAACTCTGCCTGGATGCGTGAATGAATGGAGGAGTGTTAGAAGAGTACAGAAGAGTGTTCCATTTGAGTGTCGGGATGTGGGTGAGCGCTAGCTCGCCCACTGCTAAAAGGCCCTCCCTCAGCCTAGGGAGGGGCAACTAAGCCCGGACCCCAACTGAGTTCGGGGGACAACAAATGCAAGAACGGGAAAGAGTGCATGAAGGTCAAAGGGCCAAAACTAGGGAACCAGAAGGGGACACCGAGCAGAGAACCCCGTACAGCGCCCACTGCTCCTCGAAGGCATCAAGGAAGTCAGTGGACGCTGCCCAGAGGAACTCTGCCCAGATGCGTGAACGAACGGAGGAGTGTTAGAAGAGTACAGAAGAGTGTTAGAAGGCAGATATATTAGTCCCAGATTAAGCAGGTCAATTTCCCCTGGGTAAGGTAACAGGGGCAGTTCCAGAACAAGAAGGAACTTGCTGGAACAAATTCAGGCTAATTAGGACACCTGGAGCCAATTAAGCAGCTGCTAGTATCAATTAGAGCAGTCTGGCTAATCAGGGCACCTGAGTTTAAAAAGGACCTCACTTCAGTTTGTAGAATGCGTGTGAGGAGCTGGGAGCAAGAGGCACTAGGAGCTGAGAGTGAGAAGGTGTACTGCTGGAAGATCCTGTGGTGAGGATAACGAAGGTGTTGGGAGGAGGCCATGGGGAAGCAGCCCAGAGAGTAGTAGCTGTCGCGCAGCTGTTCCAGGAGGCACTCTAAACAGCTGTAGTCCACAGGGCCCTGGGCTGAAACCCTGTAGAGGGCGGGCCCGGGTTCCCCCGAAACCTCCCAACTCCTGATTAGACATAGGAGGAGTTGACCTGGAATGTGGGTTCCACCAGAGCGGAAGGTCTCTGGGCTGTTCTCCGACACACATGCTGGATCAGCAGGGACTGCGGGGATTGTTCTCCTTCCTTTTCCCCATGCTGGCCAGTCATGAGGTTATCTGAGTGAACAGCAGATTTGAACCACGAAAGTTGCCAAACTGAGGGCTGCCATGAATCTCTGAGGCGAGGAAATCTGCCAATAAGTGCAGGACCCACCAAGGTAGAGGAGGAACTTTGTTGCACTGCATAAAATAAATATTTGTCGTATGAGTGAACACACAAATTCCATTACATTTCATGTCTATCTCATGCTCAATCCATCAATCCTACAACCTACATATCTGACCATTGTGCTTCTGGCTCCCAAAACTTCAAGAAGATTGCTGTAGGTAGTGTCCCTGTGGCACCAAGCAGATGTCATGTGGCCTCCTCTCCTAGTATTAGTGGTGGTACATAGTTTGCCCTGTGTCTGGAGATGATTGGGGAAAGGACTGGGAAAATAGGTGGTTGTTGGGTGTTAAATAGAACTAATTAGGAACAGGCATCTCCATTCAGCTGGAAATCCTAAAATTTCGAAATTGGTTTTTCATTCTAATTTGGAATGAAAAACCAAAATTTAAAAAATGTCCTATGAAACAAATATCTTTAAAAAGAAAAATAAACCTCCACTCTTCAGGACCGTCAAAACATTTCATTTCAATAGCCTCTAAATATTTTGTTTCACTATCATTTTGATTGATTTATTATATATTATATTTAAAATAAACAATATTAAAATATAGAAGTTAATATAACAAAAGTTAAAATGAAAATTTCAACTGTTTCCCATTGAAAATGTCATTGAAATCAACATGTTCCCATAAAAGGTTTTCATTTTGATTAAACTGCATTTTTCATCAGAAAACTGGTCCATAAAATAAATAAATAAATACATAAATAAGACCAAATTTACTTTTGAAACTCCAGGCTCACTCCCTGAATTCTCTCTTCAACCTGTGGGCTACAGCCAGGCAGTCATATACAGGCAGTGAAAGAATTTATGAGCAACAGCTGTAGAACTTCTATTTAGTGTAAAAATCCTTGGCCTCACCTCATTCCTGTGGTGAGCTGCCAGCTAGGGATTTCTCTCATGATTCAGATTATTCAACTCTAAATTATCCCTCATGCTTGCTTTCTCTGGAGATGGAAATCTAAACATATGTTTCATATTTTTGTTTGTTCTTTACTCTTTACACATTGTGACAAAGTTCCTCCTCTACCTCGGTGGGTCCTGCGCTTATTGGCTGATTCTGCTTGCCTCAGAGATCTTCCCCTCTAGTAGAATCCACAGTCCAGGTTAACTCCTCCTGTGTCTGATCAGGAGTTGGGAGTTTTGGGGGGAACCCGGGCCCGCCCTCTACTCCGGGTTCCAGCCCAGGGCCCTGTGGATTGCAGCTGTTTAGAGTGCCTCCTGGAACAACTGCACGACAGCTACAACTCCCTGGGCTACTTCCCCATGGACTCCTCCCAACACCTTCTTTATCCTCACCACAGGATCTTCCAGCAGTATGCCTCTTACTCTCAGCTCCTAGTGCCTCTTGCTCCCAGCTCCTCACACGCAACCTCCTTCCACAGCTCCTGAAATGCGCCCCTCACTGACTCACTGGAAGGCTTTTAACTAGTTTCAGCCAGCCCCCGATTGGCTGCAGGTGTCTCAATTAACCTCCCTGCCTTCTGGAAAGTTCTTAATTGGCCCCAGGTGTCTTGATTAACCTGGAGCAACTGCCATAAGGTATCAGGGATTTGTTTAGCCTGGGGCTAATATACTGGTTCCTTACCACTTTCCTATAGCCCTCTGGCCGGGAAGGAGGTAGGGGGCTGCTGCTGCTGCTTCTCCTGCTCATCCTGCTGGGGCTGCTGCTAGGCCCTGGGCCCTCCCAGCTGCTGTTTGCTGCTACTGCTGCTCCAGATTCTCCCCTGGCTGGGCCAGACACCCCTCCCACTACTCTACTCTCCGGTTGCTGGCTGCCTGGCAGCTGAACCCCCTCCCCCCCCCGACACCTTGGTTGCTGCTACTCCTACTGCTGCAGCAACCCCTTGAGGGGGAGGGGGCCTGCTGGCCCTCTCCCCAGAGGAGGAGTGTGAGGGGCTCCTGCTCCAGCTGCTGCTGTGACCACCACCACCACCATCTGTGAGGGGTCCTGCCTGACCACCGGACCACCGCCTGGAATTGTTGGAGCTGCTGCTGCTGCCCTGTTTGCTACCAGGAAGCTGCTGGTACCCAGAGGAGGAAGACCCGGAAGACCGTCGGCGGAGACTCTGCAGACCACCGTGGAGGGGGCCTCCAAGAATTGAGTAATCTTTCGAACTGTGCTCTAGTGGTGGGGGTATTGACTGTGTTTGTAGGGGCACAGGGGGTGTGGCACCAAGCCTGCCCCCTGGTCCACCTGTGCCCCCCCATAACCTCCACCACCACCACCGCTGCCCCCTCCACCACCTCTGCTGGCTGCTCACCATCTGCCTTGTGCTACGGCCTCTGGACTTAGCTGCTTCCATGGCCCGCCACAACCTTTTAACATCATTTGGGCCTGCAGCAGCAACCAGCCCCACCCATTGACATTGTGCAAGTGCACGTGGGTGCACGTGCCCCCTCCCATACCCCTTGGACTGACCCTCTTCCCCCCAGCAGCACGTCCCTTGCTTTGTCCCTTGCCACCTGCCCCATTTACCCCTTGCAGTTGTTTGCCCCCTTTTTTTTGGTCCCAGCCCCTTGCTAGTTTCAGTTTTGCCTGCCCCGCCCCTCTCCCTCTACAGCCTTGTTTGTTTGCCCTACCCTAGCCCTGAAACTAGTCCCTTGTTTTTCTGCCCCATTCTTAGTTGGTTGTCTCCCTCCCCCTGAAGCTCCGTTTACCCTGATTAGCCCCCCGCTTTCATGCACCCACGCCCCCTCCCATGCGCTTGTGCCCCTCCCCTGTTTAGTTTTGACCCTATCTCACTGCACCCCCATGCTGTTATATCATCCCCTCCCCTAGTGCAACAAGAGGAGCCGGATTTCCCATCTTGTGTCGGTGACTGAACCCTACCTCCCCACTAGTCCGAGATGACCCTGAACCCTGTCCCCACTTTTATTGCCCTCCTCCCCTGCCTGCAGCCTGGCGGAGAGGAGTGGTCACCCCAATTCCTCTCCCCGCCCCCTCTCAGGAGTTTTCCCTTCCCCCCCGTTCATCATGGCAGGTGACATGGAGGGAGGAGCCCCTCCAGACGGCACGGCCGCCCCTCCTCCGCCTGTTCCCCCGTCACCCTCCCTAGCCTCCGCCTTGACCGCTGCTGCCGAACCACCTGCTCTCGTCCCCGCTGGGGCACCGGCAGCGGTGGACACTGAAGAGACCTCCGCTGCTGCCACGTCCCTCGCCCTCCCCGATTCTGGGGGAGCCCCCCCAGCCGGCAGGAAGGCCAGGGTAAAAAGAAGGGTAAGGGCCCCGCGACAAAGGCCAGGCCCTCCATGGCAGAGGCAGCCACTACTGCTGCGGCCCTGCCACCGGCCGCGGCGTTGTTCCCTGCTGTTCCCTCTACCAGCTCTGCGGGTGTCCCACCCCCGGCCCCCAGAGCGTACGCCCAGGTGGCGGCAACCCTCGCACCTGCCGCAACGTCACCTAACCCGCCCACCGCCTCAGCTACCATCTATAGCGGCCGGGGCCCCTTTCCCACCTTGACCAGAAGGCACGGCGTCCGTTGCCTCCTGGTACCTGCCTCGCCCCACGTAGAAACGTATGTGCGGGCGTTGGCGAGGGTGGTGGGGCCCACGGCCATCGTAGCGGCCTCAAAAATGTATGGGAAGGTAGTCTTCTTCCTTGCATCGGAGGCCGCGGCCCAAGAAGCGGTGGAAAAGCACCTGGCGGTGGGGGGCGTGTTCGTCCCATTAGAGCCGCTGGAGGACTTGGGCGTCCGCCTAGTCCTCACTTCCGTCCCTCCCTTCCTCCCCAATGCCGCCCTGTTACCTGCCCTCTCCGCCCTGGGGAGACCCATCTCTGTAGTCAGCCCTCTCCCACTGGGCTGCAAAGACCCCGCCCTCCGTCACATCCTCTCATTCCGCCGGCAGGTGCAGCTCCAAATGCCGCCGGCTGCACGTGACGGGGAGGCGCTCGAGGGGTCCTTTATGGTCCCCTATCACGGGGCCTGTTACCGGGTGTACTATTCCACGGGGGAGGCCCGGTGCTACCTCTGCCGGGCGATGGGACACGTCCGGAGGGACTGTCCCTTGGCCCGGCAAGGAGGAGCATCCGAGACCCCCGAGCCCCAGCAGGGCGTCGGCCCCGTCATCGCCGGCGCCCCTGAATGCCCGGTGCCCAGAGCCGCCCCTCCTCCTTCCCAGTCCACCGCTGCTCCCACTCGGGCCCTGGGAGTACCTCCCCCAGTGAGCCCAGATGAGCGGGAGAGGCCCACTGCGAACAGTCTGCTGAGGCCTGTGGAGGAGGGTGAGGCAGGGATATCGCCGGGCGTGGGAGAGGGCCCGCCCCAGAGAGACTTTTCTCTCCCTTATGCTGCCCCACCACTACCACCCCGAGTCCCTAAGAAATCGCCCCTCCCCCCTGACCCGACCCTTACTAGCCGGCCCCCAGATGATTCCATGGAGGGCTGGGCCTTAGTACAGGGGAAGTGGGGCAAGCGGAAGGCTCGAGCCCCGCTCCTTTCCACCGATGCGGAAGCCCCCCGGAAGACCAGGAAGGGGGGCACTGATGCCGAGCCTTCCGCTTTGCCCCCGAGCGGCTTTTGTCCGCCAGAACCGGCTGGGAAAGACGTGGCAGCACCGGAAGGTATTACCGCCCCTCCCTCAGGAGCCCCTGATGGAGCCCCTTCTGCCCCGTTTGTCGACCCTGCGCACCCCAACCTGAGCATCGCTTCAGGTGCCAGCGGGGAGAACCCCGGGGTGGCAGAAGGTGACCTGCCCTCCATCTACGAGGAGATCGAGGCCCTGGGTCTGACCCCAATCACCCAGGGGGAGGACGACCTTTTACCAGCAGGCCTCGATCTCAATGACCTCACCCCGGTGCCCCTTTCCCCCCTCTCCCCATGCTCCCTCCCCTTGACCGCCAGTTCCGCTCCCACCTCCGAGGATCCCCTGGGCTCTTCCACCTGCCCGGTCGCAAGTGACACCTCGCTGACGGCCGCCAAGCCTCCTGAAGCGACGGCCGGTGCCCTGCGGCCGGGACCCGAATCCCAGAGGGTACCCCTCATTGGGGTGGGACAACAGTTCTCCTTCCCAGGCGGGGACCCCGCAAATATCTGTCCACCTCCCGATGCCGTGGCTGTAACACAAACCATCATACTAGAGCCCGGCATCGTGGGGGGTCCCCTTCCCAATTCCCAGATCCCTCAGCCACACCAAGAGAGGCCACCTCCCAGTGGCCCAGCTCCTGCGGCTCAGGATCCTCTACCCGTTCCTCAGCCCGGCCCTGCTCATGTCCCCCTCCCTGCCCCTACTTCTGATCCCTGCCCCGCCCCTGATGCCATCCCAATCTCCCACACCTCCCATGATGACACTGCCGCCTCTGGGGCTGTCTCCCTCCCCTTCTCGGAGGATGACCCCCCAGGGAGCGGCTCCAGTATTTCCTCGTCCCGACCCACCAGAGGCTGCTCTTCTCCCTCCGCCGCCTCCCCCAACTAAGCCGAATTTCGGGTTGGGCCCTAAGGTGCCGGCCCAGCAGGAGCTGCGTTGAGGGTCCGCCCCTTGCCTGTCCGTTTCGGTGGGCCAAAGGGCTGTGTCCGGGGCCCCTTCTTTTGATAGCCGGGAGCTAGTAACCCCGGCCCCCCATACGCTGCGAGAGGAGCTGCGGGAGTTCCTGGAGGACGTCCGGGGCTCCCGCAACAAATTACAGCTCGCTCTCCAGCGATGGGGGGATTTCCACCAAATCCTGCGGGCCGCGAGGGCCCTCATGGGGGAGGGCAAAGGGACTGGGAAGCAGGACTCCACGGCCTACCAACGGGTCCGCCTTTTCCGTGACTCACTACTCGCCTACGGGGTGGGTCACGGATTGTTACGCGGCCCAATGGGGGCTGTGAGTGACTCTGCCAGCAAGGATCCCCTCCAGCCCTCCTCATGGCATCTCTCCTCTTCGCAACATTGAACACCCGGGGCTGTAGGATGGGTCTCCGCAGGAACCAGGTGCTCTCCTTCCTTCGGGAGGGGGGGTACTATGTAGTATTCCTGCAGGAGACCCATACAGATCCAGCCACTGAAGACAGCTGGCGGCTGGAATGGGGGGACAGAGTCTACTTCAGCCATCTCTCTGTTCGCCAGGCTGGAGTGGCGACCTTGTTCTCCCCCGACCTACGGCCTGAGGTGCTGGGGGTTGCCGAGGCTCTGCCGGGCCGCCTGCTGCACCTACGGGTCCGTATGGAGGGGCTCGTGGTCAATCTCGTCAACATCTATGCCCCGACACCGGGCCCGGAACAACTTCATTTCTATCAGCAGGCGTGCACCTTCCTCGGCACCTTGGATCCTCGCGAGTGCCTGGTCCTGGGCGGGGACTTTAACAACACCCTTGAAAAACGGGACCGCTCGGGGATCGAGCAGTGCCCGGCCGCAGCGGACGTCCTCAGGGAGATTGTCGAACATCACTCCCTGGTGGACGTCTGGCGCGACCACCACCCGGACGACAGCTCGACCTTCACCTTTGTCCGGGTGGAGGCCCATCGGTCGCACCACTCCCGGTTGGACCGCATCTATTTATCACGTTTTCACCTTTCGCGGGCCCACTCCTCCAGCATCCGGCTGGCCCCGTTCTCTGATCATCATCTCACTACCGTGACGGCCTCTCTCTGCGTGGAGAGGCCGGGGCCGGCCTATTGGCATTTTAATAACAGTTTGCTGGAGGATGTGGGTTTCGTGGCATCCTTCCGGGAGTTCTGGCTGGCCTGGCGAGGGCAGCGGCACGCCTTTCCCTCGGCGCGGCGATGGTGGGATCTAGGGAAGGTACGCGCCCGGCTCTTCTGCCGTGACTACACCCGGGGCGCCAGCCGACGGAGGGATGCGACGATAGGGCAGTTGGAACGGGAGGTCTTAGAGCTGGAGAGGCATCTGGCCGCCAGCCCTGAGGATCCATCCCTCTGTGGGGCATGCCGGGAGAAGCGGGAGGAGCTCCGGGAACTCAAAGATCATCGGGCCCGGGGCGCCTTCGTTCGATCCCGCATCCATCTCCTTCGGGAGATGGATCGCGGCTCCTGCTTCTTCTACGCCCTGGAGAAAAAGAGGGGGGGCTAAGAAACACGTCACCTGTCTCCTCGCAGAAGAGGGCACCCCCCTCACGGATCCGGTGGAGATGTGCGGGAGGGCCAAGGCCTTCTACGCGAGCCTTTTCTCCCCGGATCCGACCGATCCTAACGCTTGCAGAGTGCTCTGGGACGAACTCCCTACGGTCAGCACAGGTGACCGAAACCGGCTAGAGCTGCCTCTCACTCTGGCCGAGTTCTCGGAAGCCCTCCGTCGCATGCCAACTAATAAATCTCCGGGACTGGACGGGCTGACCGTGGAGTTCTACCGCGTGTTCTGGGACGTCCTCGGCCCAGACCTTGTCACCGTCTGGGCCGAGTCCTTGCAGGGCGGGGTCCTCCCTCTTTCGTGCAGGCGAGTCGTGCTCGCCTTATTGCCGAAGAAGGGGGACCTCCGCGATTTACGGAATTGGCGTCCCGTCTCGCTCCTCAGCACGGACTATAAAGTCGTAGCAAAGGCCATCTCGCTGTGGCTTGGGTCCGTGCTGGCGGACGTGGTCCACCCAGACCAGACCTACACCGTCCCGGGCCGCACCATTATCGACAACCTGTATCTGGTCCGGGATCTCTTGGAGCTTGGGTGTAGGGATGGTCTGTCGTTCGCCCTTCTGTCTCTGGATCAGGAGAAGGCGTTCGACAGGGTGGATCACGGGTATCTCCTGAGCACTCTGCGAGCATTTGGCTTTGGGCCCCAGTTTGTGGGTTTTCTCCAGGTGCTGTACGCCTCCGCAGAGTGTCTGGTCAGGCTCAACTGGACCCTGACCGAGCCGGTCAGCTTCGGGAGAGGAGTACGGCAGGGGTGCCCCCTCTCGGGCCAGCTGTACGCTCTGGCGATCGAGCCCTTCCTCTGTCTCCTCCGCAGGAGGTTGATGGGGTTGGTGCTCCGAGAGCTGGAGCTGCGGCTGGTCCTGTCGGCATACGCCGACGATGTGCTCCTCGTGGTCCAGGACCCGGGCGACTTGGTGCGGGTGGAGGCTTGCCAGGCGATCTACTCGGCGGCCTCCTCTGCCCGGGTCAACTGGGTCAAGAGCTCTGGCCTGGTGGTAGGGGACGGGTGGCAGGCAAGCTCCCTCCCACCCGCGCTTCAGGCCATCAGGTGGAGTGCGGGTCCGCTGCTCTATCTTGGCGTTTACCTTTCTGCCACGCATCCATCCCCGCCGGAGAACTGGCAAGGTTTAGAGGGCAGGGTGATAGAACGGATCTGGAGATGGACAGGACTGCTCCGGTGCCTCTCCTTTCGAGGGAGAGCACTGGTAATCAATCAATTAGTCCTGTCCATGCTCTGGGACCGGCTCAACACCCTGGTCCCGGCCCCGGGTTTCCTGGCCAACCTCCGGAGGTCGATTCTGGAGTTCTTTTGGTCAGGACTGCATTGGGTCTCTGCAGGGGTTCTCCATCTTCCTCTGGAGGAGGGTGGGCAGGGCCTGAAGTGTCCACACACTCAGGTCCATGTCTTCCGTCTCCAGGCCCTGCAGAGGCTCCTTTATGGTGCAGGTAGTCCTGCGTGGAGCGTATTGGCGCACGCCTTCCTACGCTGCTTCCGAGGGCTCCGATATGACCGGCAGCTCCTTTATCTCCATCCGAGAGGTCTTCCGCGAGACCTCTACGGGCTGCCGGTCTTCTACCAGGACCTCCTCCGGACCTGGAAGCTATTCTCAGCGACCAGGTCCGTGGCGGCCACTGAGGGGGCAGATCTCCTCACGGAGCCCCTTCTACACAACCCCCAGCTCCGTGTGCAGGTGGCGGAGTCCCCCTCGGTGCGCCAGAGGTTGGTCCTGGCAGAAGTCACTAGGGTCGGAGACCTCCTGGACTACGACCGGGGAGACTGGCTGGATCCCCTGACACTTGCTCAGCGCATGGGGCTCTCCAGACCTCGTACTCCCCGGCGCGTACTTCAGGAGGTCAAGGCTGCTTTGCCGCCCGCTGCTCGGGTTTACCTCGACCGGGTCCTGCGAGAGGGTACGCCCCACCCTCCCTTCACCCCAAGCCCTCCGGACCTTTTTATTGGGCCCCTGCCCCGTGGACTCAACCGGGTCCCCTGTCCCTTCACGGTGAGCCGGCTGCACGAACTGCAACCGGTCCGCTTCCAGACCGCGCCAAGGAAACATCTATACACGCTCGTGCTCCACACCCTTCATCTCCTCACCCTCACGTTCCGTCCCGATACGAAATGGCGGGACCTCCTGCCACCTCTAGAGGGTGAGAAGCCCCGGTGGGCCAGCCTTTACTCCTCCTTAGTCCCAAGGCCCGCCGGGGATGTCAGTTGGCGGCTCCTTCACGGAGCCGTGAGCATGGGCGTGTACTTGGCGCGGTTCACCCCAATCCCCAACACATGTCCCTTTTGCGGTGTGAGGGAGACCCTGGCACACATTTATCTGGAGTGCGCCAGGCTGCAGCCCCTGTTCCGGCTCCTCTTAGACATTTTGTTGAGGTTTTGGTTGCACTTTTCCCCTCACCTTTTTATTTATGCACTTCCAATCCGCGGCCCCACGAAGTCACGGGACCTCCTGGTCAACCTCCTTCTGGCCCTAGCTAAACTGGCCATCTACAAAACCAGGGTGAGGAGATTGGCCGATGGAGGCTCCTGTGACTTTGGGGCCTATTTTCGATCCTCTGTTCGTTCACGCATCCGGGCAGAGTTCCTCTGGGCAGCATCCGCTTGCTCCCTTGACACCTTTGAGGAGCAGTGGGCGCTGTCCGGGGTTCTCTGCTCGGTGTCCCCATCTGGTTCACTTCGTTTGACCCTTTGACTGCACTCCCGTTCCTGTTTTTTCATTTTTTGTCCCCCGGACTCACTTGGTATCCAGGTCCTGTGGATCCCTCCCCTTAGGCTGAAGGGGGGGGATCCTTTAGCAGTGGGCGGATCCCAATAGGAACATACTGGTTCCTTACCACTTTCCTATAGCCCTCTGGCCTTGCCCTGTCACATCTTCTCTGGAAACTCACTTCTCTCAAGAGGCTTTTCCTCCTTAGTCCTCTCCACAGACAAATGTTCGCTCGAATTAAACCTTTCCTCCTTTAGAATAACAATAATATAATATAATATAATATAATATAATATAATATAATAAAAAATCTAAATGCAATTAAAACCCCTAAATTTTATTGCTAGACAGATACAGTGTGTGTGCACGCATGTGCTTATGTGTCAGTCTTAATCTCAATTTCCTCCTGGGCAGAAAAACAGAATTACATTTGACAAATTAGTTACGTCCCTTAATGCACTACTGGAAGGTACTTGATACCACAGTGGTGGATGTGGTGTAATAACATGAACAGAACAGAACATTTGTCTAGATTGTTAATTACTTAGGTCAAGTACCTTGTCTTTATACATAGCTACACAGTGTTGGGACTATGCAAATAACAACTCCTCTCAGGTTTACTGCTTCATTATATTCATGTTTGAAACTTTTAAAACTTTCCAATTTACAACTGTGATGGAGTGTGCCAGGCCCTTGTTATCTCTTGCTGCAGGCCTCATGGTTCTACCACACCTTGCCCTGGGAAGCCTATCAGAGCACAGTAGGCCCCATTAAAAGTAGCTGCAGGGCCTGAGCAGGTCAGTCCGTTGCTGGGACCAGAGGAGCAAGGAAGGGTGCTCCTTGCTGGTGCTAAAGGGTGAACCACAAGATGGGTTCTGGTGGCATTCAGTGAGAAAGAAGAGGAGTTGAGAACTTCAGTCTTGAGGGAAGGGTGAAGAGAAAGGTGCTATGTGGGAAAGGCCCAGGAAATAGCAGCAGTGAACTGGGGGCAGTGTATGTGACTTCTGTTCATAGGGCCTTTGCTTTGGGACCAGGAGTAGTGGGTGGGCCCAGATCCTCTCAATGGCCACTGGGGAAGTGGCCTAAGCCCCAAGAAGGGGAAAAGGCTTGTTCTGAAGCCCAAGCAAAGGGCTGGAATTTAAAGGGCTCAGGGATGTAGCTGAAGACCCTGGTAAGGGCAGACAGACCATCTGGTGAACTATTGGTTACCACCCCCAAGGAAGGGGACTGAACTTAAGGAGTGACCTGGCTGGAGAGCTGGGACACCAGAGAACTACTAAGTACAAAGAGCCCTGGGGGGAGGGGGCAGTGATCCATAACAGGCCAGAGGCAGACTTAAAGCTATAAGGGGCTGAGAACTGATCCCAGAGGCAGGGCTATAGAGACCAATAATGGCACAGCGATAGTCCTTGTTGGACCTCTGTAACACTGGAAGGGGTTCATCCATTTTCGACTATGAGTGACTTAGCCAGAGGGCTGAGCCACTGAAGACCAGCCTGATGAGGACAACAGGGGGTGACAGGAGCAGATAAAGGAAAGCCTGCAGATGGAGGGGCCACAGATAGCATGAGACTCTAAAGGATGACCAGAATGGGTAGAGGTGAGCAGTAGGCTAAGGAAACCACTGGTAACATAGGAGGCATCACAATAAGACTGGCAGGCTGAAAAGAAATAACAAGCAAGGAGGAGGCAGGCAACCAGAAACAGTCGATATAGGCGGGAAAAGGCTATAAGCACAGATTAGAACATAGGTCTCAAACTCAAATGACCACGAGGGCCACATAAGAACTAGTTCATTGGCCTGAGGGCCACATCACTGACCCCTACTTCGCTGCGCCCAGCCCTGCCCCCATTCCACCCCTTCAATGAGGCCCCACCCCTGCTCCACCTCTTCCCACCCCTTCCCTGCACCCATTCCAACCCCTTCCCCAAAGTTCCCACCTCAACTCTGTCCCCTCCCTGCCCCCAGAGGGGGCAGGAGGGGTGCGGGGTGTGGTGGGGGCTCAGGGCAGGGAGTTGAGGTGTAGAGTATGGCAGAGGGCTCAGGGCAGGGAGTTGGGGTGTGGGGTGCAGGAGGGAGTGCGGGGTTGGGGTTCAGGCAGGGGGCTCAGAGCAGGGAGTTGGGGTGCAGCAGCGGGTTGGGGTGCAGGCAGGGGGATCAGGGCAGGGGGTTGGGGTGCAGGAAGGGTGTGGGATGCAGCAGGGGACTCAGGGCAGGTAGTTGGGGTGTGGGAGGGGTGTGGGGTGCGACAGGGGGCTCAGGGCAGGGTGTTGGGGTGCAGGGTGCAGGAGGGGTTCGGGCTCTGGCCTGGCGCCGCTTAACTGGAGCAGCTCCGGGGTGGCAGCAGCGCACACCAGGGCCAGGGCAGGCTCCCTGCCTTCCCCGGCTCCGGCCCCAGACCCGTGCCACTTCCCTTCGGGAAGCAGCTGGAACCACAACATCCCTGTGGTCCCTGGTGGAGGGGGGCACAGGGCTCCGTGTGCTGCTTGCCGCTCCTCCAGGTATCTCCCCCGAAGCGGTTCCCCGTTCCCGGCCAATGGGAGCTGCGGGGAGCGGTGCCTGGAAATGAAGGCAACGCACGGAGCCCTCTGCCCACCCCCCCCCCCAGATGTGATACAAGACGCTTCAGGGAGCAGCGTGGGGTTCGTGGAGCCACGGGGGGCGGACTGTAGTTTGCCCCCCCTGGCCTGGAGGTAGGCCTGGGGAGCGGGGCGCAGCTGCTTGGTGGGCCGCAGGAAATAGCCCCGTGGGCTGCATGTTTGAGACCCCTGGATTAGAACCAAACAGCCAAGAAAAATCAGCGGGGAAGGGATGAAATGTCAGCTCCGGGCAAAATGGGCCAAATCTAAGTCCTATTGAAGTCAATGGGGATTTTGCCATTTACTTCTATGAGATCAGGACTTAGCCCCAGGTTCCTATGTAAACATTAATGCAGTACTATTCACCATAGCAAATGTCAATTTATGACAGGTTTGGAGTCAATCTCCTTATATATCACCTTATATTTATTAATCCTAGTATTTAATGTAAACTTCACCCACATTTATATATTATCTTATTTATTCATATAATACACTCTTGGTTGTCCTTTGTTTATCCAGTGCTTACAGCTTTTGAATTTTATACCTGAAACTGTCTTACTAAATTGATGTGCCTTAAGTAACTCAGCCAGCATCGACTGCTCTTGTATTCATATTACTCATATCACAGCTTGACTTTCAGTTGACCTTTTGGTTACCGAGGTAAAGAAATAATTACTGTAACAATAAGTGTATTGAGCAAGGAAAGGTTACATACCCTACAGAAACATATTTTTATATTTACATTTATGGAATTTAAATTATTGCATTATTTATATAACTATGTTTAATATACCAGCATATCTAGTGCCTAATGATAACTCAGTTACAAACATTCAGTTCAGACAAGCATTCTGAAATGTATATGCTTATCTCCATTATCATAACCTCCTTCAGAGCCACCCTGAAACTCTCAGACAAACAGCTTCTATCATAAGATTTCTGGCAAGGACTCTACTTCTAATTGTGGCCAAAATACACAAAGAACAGTCTTTTGCATATTAATTTGGTTCTTATGGCCTTGGACAGAATCAGGATGTTCAGAGATTAAAATTATTGGAAAAATATTAACAGAGGGGTGTGTCAAGATTACACACTAGGAAAATTCACCTACTGTAAAACATGTATTGATTACCTGCAAAAGGGAGTGAGCAATGAGGTGCCAAATTTTGCTGACAAGAATTATTTTGGGTTGTCAAGGCTAGAGAAGCATGACCAGCATCAGAGGGACCGAACAAAACTAGGTGAGACAGCAGCATGGCACCAGATGAAATCCAGTGTTGACCATGTGTGACGGGGCACCTCTTTACTTTGCACAGGCCACTCACAGTCCTTCTCTCATATAGATACCGCACTGTGCAGTTTATTTACAGTGTTTCACTCCACCTTCTACATACTAGTGCAGTCACAGTATTTACAATGTCCTTAAGTTTTACTACATCTTCCCCAAGGGTTTGTCCCAGAGAACTTTTTTTTGTCAGGCCCTACTAGCCCTTCTCTCTCTCTTCAGCTTCCCTCCCACCCCCAACCCCTTCCTGTGCTCTTCTGTCCAGTCTCCTTGTTAATGGGCTTATTAGCCATTAGCTACCGAGCCCCCAGTCTGATCTGGTAATCAGGAGCACCTCTTCTTAATCAGGCCCTCCGCAGGACCAAACTGGTTAAACAGTGACCAGAGTGCTGGTTCAGTTGCTGATTCCCAGCACTCTGTCATGCCATGGAAGATAATAAACATTGTTGCGGGGGGGGGGGGGATAATTTGAACTACTCACACACATTGTTGGGTTCTAAATCAACTGTAACAACTCAGGAACGTGCAGAGCATTATTGTGAACAGTTCAGTGAAAAGAATCTGCTCATGGTGCCCTGGCAGTCAAAAAATAATCAACTTTTGCATGTATACAGATTGGGATAGAAAATAATACTGCCATTACATAAATCAATGGTATTGCCCTAACCCAGAGTACTGTGCTCAGCTTTTGGTCATCCCCATGTTAAAAGTTATAGTTCTATAATACCTGTTAGAATTCTCTCTTTAAATGTTAATTTTCTAAACAACTAATCGAGGAAAAGGGAAATGAACAAAGTTCATCAAAACAGGAGACAACAATATTTTTCTTAAGGAAATTCATTTAGATAATCATCTTTCCAAAAATCATCAAAGTTTGGGTTAATCAAATGTATTTGTTTTAGTAAAACTAACAGTACTGGAGTGGCTGTCTTCATAATAAAAAGTATCACGTCTAAGGTCTTGGACTAAAAAGGCAGGATAATTTATCTGAATCTTAATATTGAAGATAGAGACATAAGCCTGATTAACATATTAACTAGACTGTGTTTATTTATCAGCTTGCTTTTTGTTCATATTACTGAAGACCAATACAAAACAGCAAATACTGCTGTAGGTGATGACTTTAGGTCTATCTATTTCATTATTTAAAATACTGTACAATTAAACTGAGATCTGATCCCCTTTCCCTTCCTAAGTTTACTAAGATGGCCCTTATAGGTTTCCATGAAATTTTACATCTGAAGGCACTGAAAAGAATTCTAAGTCCACCCACCCCACAATATTATCACAAAACATATACAAGGATTGATTATTTCCTTATCCTTTCCATTTCAGTTATCTTTATATTCAAAGCAATTATTGTTTCTGTCTCTTGGTCAATAATGTTCCAACATCCACAGTAATTAAAAAACAGTTATTCCTAAAAGGTGGACATTAAATGATGGACTGTTCAGAAGCTCTCAGTATAAAATATTGAAAATAATAGTAAAGCAGACTAACTGCTCAGCTGAAAGCTCCTCTAATATTTGGTTTTGAGATCTGTGATTCAAAGCCATTTGACTGGATTCTCTCCAGATTATCAAGAAGTTTGAAAATACAAAAAAACCAACAAACCAATTGTTAAATGTATTCCACCTCCTGAACACATTTGGAAGCCAGCTCTGTATTGTAAATCCGTTACATATAAAAATCAGTCAGTTTTCTTTCTTTCCCTTTTCACTCAGTTCTCCCCACATCCTAGATTTCAGCTAGACATAGGGATTGTGTAAACATGCTCCAACCAGACTCTTTTAATGCTTTTTTGAACCCTGCTATGGTCTTGGCCTTCACAACATCCTCTGGCAAGGAGTTCCACAGGTTGACTGTGTGTGAAGAAATACTTCCTTTTATTTGTTTTAAACCTGCTGCCTATTAATTCCATTTGGTGACCCCTAATTCTTGTGTTATGAGAAGTAATAAACAACACTTCCTTATCTACTTTCCCTACACCAGTCATGATTTTATAGACATAAATCATATCTCCCCTTAGCTGTTTCTTTTCCAAGCTGAAAAGTCCCAGTCTTATTAATCTCTCCTCATTTTTGTTGCCCTTTTCTGAACCTTTTCCAATTCCAATATATCTTTTTTGAGATGGGGCGACCACATCTGCACATGGTATTCAAGATGTGGCTGTACCGTAGATTTATATAGAGGCAATATGATATTTTCTGTCCTATTATCCATCCCTTTCTTAATTATTCCCAGCATTCTGTTCACTTTTTTGACTGCCGCTGCACATTGGGTGGATGTTTTCAGAGAACTATCGACAGTGATTCCAAGATCTCTTTCTTGAGTGATTACAGCTAATTTAGATCCCATAATTGTATATGTATAGTTGGGATTATGCTTTCCAATGTGCATTACTTTGCATTTATCAATATTAAATTTCATCTGCCATTTTGTTGCCCAGTCACGCAGTTTTGAGAGATCCTTTTGTAGCTCTTTGCAGTCTGTCTGGGTCTTAACTATCTTTAGTAATTTACTGCAGCTCACAAATATTATTTGAGGAGCATTGGCCATGATGCTAAGGAACAAAAATGAAGATTATTTTGTTTAGCATTTATCACTTTTTTGAATTCAGCAGTCACACTGGTAATCTGTCTGATGTCTTACTGCAACTTTGAAATGAACTGCTGGGTATAGTGTACACAGATGTATAGCTGGTGTACATTAGTGTAGTTTCATTAACATAATGGAGCTATGTACATCAGTGGAGGATCAGGCCCAAATTTATGTACATGTGCACACTTTCCCTATACTGTGTATAAATCACTCCTGCTTTATAATTATATTAAATCCTTACTAGTGCCTTGTCTTACACCTTTCATATATTTAAAACCTGTACTGAAGTTATTTGTATATCTTTCTATGACCTCCAAAAATGTTTATTTTAATTCATTAAGAATACAAGGAGAAATAAAGCAAAATTTGCCACATGAAGAAGAAAATGTGGCAGTGATATTTATATTCAAACTTCAAAGATGGTAGAGGACAAACACTGGAGAACGAACATAATTAACTCCTTCATAATACTTTACTGTCCTTTTTATTTGCAAATGACCACTGAGAGATTGGCCCAAAGCTGAACATATAACCTACTTATGATACACCAGCATAATGTCTTTACTGGTATTGTGGTGTGGATTCAGAGTCCTGATACGTTGCTGTTGTCTTATGGAAAGTAAAATAGTCAACAATGAGTGATTTTTGGATCAATATGTAAAGAATGTGCTGTTACTTGACTGTTTTTACTATTTAGCACTACTCAAGAGTTCTTACTTAAGAAGGGAGGTACAGGCACATTAAAATTGTGCACTTTCTCTGCAAAAGAATTATCTCCACTCATAGAACACTTTCACATGAGGGGGTAATTATAACACAGCAGATGGAGGAAAACAGTGAGGCCCTATTCAACTTTTAATATCAACTGGTCCTTGATGAAACTTTGTAATTACAGAGAAGAGCCTTAGGGGGTCACAAGACAGAAGCCTTTTGAACTTACAGATCAAAAGGAACAGCAATTGAAAACACATCCTGTGGCCAGTTCTACAGCTGTTGACTACTGGTGCCCACCATAGTTACTAGATCAGAGGAAAAAATCAAAACTAACAGATATTTTTTAGTGAAATATCTCTGTTGGGTTTTTACTAGCATCACAGAATGAAAGGAGAGGCTGACTAGAATGTTAGTAGAAAAGCAAATTGCATGAGGCCAGATTTAAAACTCTCTAGTAGTAAAATAAGGAGTTACAAGTAATTATATGTTCAGCTTCTCACAGAAAGAGATTTATTATGTAAATTGTAGCCCATTGAAGTCAAATAAGTATTGCACTTTTAAAAAGTATTAGGTATGTAAAATGTTCACACAATGATACGTTGCTGTTGTCTTATGGAAAGTAAAATAGTTTGTTCTCATTATGCTAATTAATAATGTACTGTAATCTTGATTAGGACTGTGAGGGAAAAATCACCTGGAACCCATAACTGACCCACCATTAGGATACACTCAAGTTTTTGCCAAAGTATTGCCTATGTCTAAGAATGTGTGCTGACCTGAACTGTCAGTTCACAGAGCCCAGGTCCCTCATCTTCTCCTGAAGCACCAAGAATTCCCCTGCAAACATACCTTTGCTGTCTAGGACATTTCAGAATCAGGTTTGTGTAGCCTTCCTGAATCAAGTCCTTTAGGGCTCATTACGTTTTTAAAGAGTAGGTACAGAATTCTACACGACCAGTCACAGTTCATGAGTATGAAAATGTTTAGGTACTTGTTAGTTATGTATTGCTACTATCTATAGAAATGAGCCTAATCCAAAATCCCCAATTTTACATGCTTTTACAGACCTATACTATCTTTGGGCAAACTCCAGGAACACATTATAGGTTATCTATTCATACTGAGTTCTAAGTGGCAAAAACTCACAAGAGATTAGCAGCAATAACCTGGGGATCCCTCAGGAATCATGGTGTTTCTATGCACAGTGAAGGCTATGCAGCCTCTTAAAATTAAAATGTTGTCAGTGGCACTCAGATCACTCAGAATTTCCTTCCTGCCAGCTGGGGAAGGGACTGAAATATTGCTGAGCAGGACAGGATCACACAGCTTCTCTGTCCTGATACACATCTCTTGTCCTTTCACATCACATTCTCATCCCTGGCCTGGAGTTTTCTCAGAGGTCCTCATTGACAGGTTAAAAGAATCTTGGATACCTTGTGTAAACAGCAGGATCTCCCAGGCAGCATTTCTTTGATTGCAGCTGGTAAAAGATGATTCAGTACTTCTGGATGGGACGTTCATTGCCCTGGATTTCCATTGGTCAATAGTTCAGGCTTGCTTCTCCTCAGTTTTTTACTCCTCGTCACCCCTGGCCTTGGATTCATTCAGAAGGACTCTAGTAACCTTTCACACCCTTCACTGGCTTTCCAAAGAGGTGCTTTTTCATTGCCCTCAAAAGTTGACGCCAAAACCACAGCTCCAATCTGAAGGCTTTGGGAATGCTTTTGGTTTTGGTATCATTGTTGTAAATGGGACAGTATTTACATGAACGCTTTGACTTTGCAGGGAAGACAAATGGCAATTCCTACTGGGGCTATAGAAGACTGCAAAACTGTATTCTTATATGTTGTGGCACATTGCCAGAAATACCTAATAGACACATTCTCAAATCTTTTTGCTTTGTTTTGTTTTACTATTATTCTGACTAGCAAATAGACATTGACAGGAGTACAAGGAAATATTGTATTTTCTTCCAATGCGTTTTTCTAGAAAATACTTGAGGGAATGGTAGCTAATTGTTTTAAGAAAAATTGGGGTCTGGGTGAATATTTGTAGTAGCTAGTATACCCCAGCTATTATAATGTATGGGCTAAAGCTGTGATCTTGAAATATATGATCCTTTAATTTAATCTAATTCAAGGACTGATGCCTCCACCTGGACATTTTCAGGATATAAATAAAAAGGGTGAAATCCTGCTTCCATTGTAGTCAATTGCAAAGTTCTCATCCATTTGCCAGGATTTCATTCATATTATTTAATAATGCAGAGTTGGTTGAAAAAAAAGCAAGGCACTCTTGGTATCAAATATAGATAAAGATATAAAATTAACCTAGCACACATTTGAATGGATTAAAAACTGGCTAACTGTTAGGTATCAAATGAAATTGTAAATTGGGAAATTGGAAATCATCATCAAAAGATATGTTTGTAATGGGGACCTATAGAGATCTGGTCTTGGCCATGTGCTATCTAACATTTTTGTTAATGACCTGGCAGAAAACATAAAATCGTCACTAATATAATTTGCAGATGATGCAAAAATTGGCAGAGGGATACGTAATAAAAAGGATAGGTCACTGATACAGAACGATCTGGATTGTCTGGTAAACACGGGGCAAGCAAACAATATGCATTTTAATAAGGCTAAATGTATATATCTAGGAATAAAGAACATAAACCATACTTATAGGATGGGGGACTCTATTCTGGGAAGTAGTGAGTCTGAAAAAGATTTGGGGGTTGTTGTGGATAATCAGCTGAACATGAACTCCCTGTGCAATGCTGTGGCCAAAAGAGCTAATACAATCCTTGGAGGCATAAAGAGGGAAATCTTGAGCAGGAGTAGAGAGGTTACTTTACCTCTGTGTTTGGCGGGGATACAACCACTGCTAGAATACTGTGTCCAGGTCTCGTGCCCACAATTCAAGAAGGATGTTGATAAATCAGAGAGCTTTCCGAGAATAGCCACGAGAATGGTTAAAGGATTAGAAAACATGTTTTATAGTGATAGACTCGAAGAGATCGATCAGTTTAACTTAACAAAGGGAAGGTTAAGGGGTGACTGGATTACAATCTGTAAGTACCAATATGGGCAACAAATGTTTGATTGAGGGCTCTTCAATCTAGCAGAGAAAGATATAACATGATTCAATAGCTGGAAGTTGAAGCTAGAGAAATTTGCACTGGAAATAAGGAGTAAATTTTTAACGCAGAGTAATTAACCATTGGAACAATTTACTGAGGGTTGTGGTGGATTCGCCATCGCTGGTAATTGTGCTTGGATTTTTTTCTAAAATATATTCTCTAGTAACTATTTGGGGGAAGATCTGTGGCCCATGTTAGGTCAGATTAGGTGATCACAATGGTCCCTTCTGGCCTCAGAATGTATGAATCTATGAAAACGTGGCATTAAAAAAAAATCTATCAAATGGCAACCACCACAAGTGAACAGAGATCAAAGTATGATGCAGAGCAAATGAAATAGAAATATATAAATAAATAACCCCAATATAAATTGCAATAACACTATGCATTTACCCGTCCCACAAGATCTAACCTCTGAATTTCAACAAATGATTAGATTTAGAGTAACTTACACTGCTTCTCATTTATAACACAAAGACATACAGGTGTTCTGAGAGTGGGCTCCTAACTCTTATCACTTGGGTTTCCCCCTTGAGCAAACCTCACAGAAACACTTCCCTTTGATATTCAGGGTTTCTCAAAATTCTTAGTTGTGGCTCATGGTCCACAGTCACAGCTGCAGGATTGGTGGGATCTGTAAACTGTCAGAGAGAGACCAGTTTATACGGCAACTATCACCATGGAGCTTCTTTCTCTAATTCCCCTCAATAGAGTGTAGTCTCCCAGACTAGAAGGTTTTCTCAAGAAGAGGGCCTTTTCCCTACTACTGCCCTCTAGCAGTATGTCAAATTTATAAAGGCTGAAGTTTCAAAACATGGTCAGGAGAGTTTTAGACCTTTGATTTCCACAGGCTTTAATGGCAGATGTGCACAAAAGCCTATTTAAAATTATGCACACAACAGATCTTCAGCAAAACCTATAGCGGATTCCCATACTATTGCAAGACCATGAAATTCAGATTTTTCAGGGCTTCTAGATCCTGGAGCCTTCCATCTGTATTATGATGTCAGCTAAATTCTATAGGTTAGAATGTGGACTGTGACTAATTAATTAACTGCAATTATCACTAGCTGTTAGTGGCTTTACAACAAGCTAAGCTTCTATGTCAATAAGTCTCATTTTCCACAGCTGTAAAATGGGGGAAATAATTGACCCATGTTTGTAAAGCTTTTTGGACTCTGGATAAAAAGTGCTACATGTTTGTTATGTTCATTACTTTCCCCTGTTTGTTTAAAAAAGTCTTAATATTTAGTTTTCCATTTCAGAATGAAAGATTGAAATTTCTTAAAATCAGAAGGTGAGAGTGTCGATCTTTTTTAGATAACTGCTCAAGAGGAAAAAGGCTTTCTGCATGACTCATTAGGCTCTTTTGAATTCAAGTGGTTTTAATTGGTTTCAGCAACAACTACAAAATAGCTTTGAACTAAAGAGGTAGAAGACTGTACAATTGGTGTCATTAGGAAATGGACATTTAACATACTGCAGTGTGTTATATTTTCAGTATTCCTTACATTTAAAATAGAAAACACCATTGTGAATTCAACTGTTGAGGGTGCCAAACATCCAGTCCACTCAAGGTCTTAGTTGTTCAAGCCTATCTTTATTGTAAACTTGGTGAGCATAACTGTGTGCTGAATAGATCTGAAGCACCCAGATCAGAGGGATAATAGAAGGTGGAAAAATACAATAGGAGTGGGAAAATAATCTGTTTTATAGGATTAGATGTCTTTATTTCAAAAACATGTTTGGAGCAATTGTGATCAACTGATATTCCCCAAAATAATCGAGTATCTTTGATTATACCAATTGGAATAGCTGGGCAGAGATTAAGCCAATCATATGTCCTCTGGATATCATGGTGATGGTGTAACCCGGGGTTCCACAAACCATAAGCTCTCAGTAACTTTACTCTCTGCAAGGTGGTATCAGGACAAACCAAGGGAGACACAACACTTCTGTCTGCTATATGGCTGACACAAGCAAATCAAAACCAAGTTCCTTCACTTACAGCCTCTTTATTAGTGTCCAGCAGTCTCACCAGCGTGCCTTTACTAAAATTCTCTGCTTTATTTAATCTCAAGCACATACAAACACAATAGGTTATAGAGCACCCCCAAACAATAGTTACCTATCCAGGGCCAGCTCTAGGCACTACCCTAGGAAGCACATGCTTAGGGCGGCACATTGTAAGTGGCGGCATTCAGGCCAATCTTAGGGAGGCACATTCCGCTCTGCCCCTCCCCCCCTTTTTTTTTTGCTTCGGCGATGCTCCGGCTGGCTTTTTTTTTTTTTTTGGCCTGGGGCGGCAAAAAACCCAGAGCCGACCCTGTACCTATCGTCTGGAGGGGTCTTGAATGGTCAAACAACAAGTTTCAAGTGGCCAGCTGTCTGCCTGTCACCGGGGATTCCAAGAGATGTCCAGAAGATCAAATCCAAATTCCTCAGACCTGTCTACCACTTTTTTGTTAGTAGCTGCTACAATTACGTCAACAACATGTCAATCAAAGAAAAAAACATTAAGTAAGCACTTTTTAAGCAGTTAGTTATACAGATGTGTTTTTGCAGAGTCTGCAGTCTCATGGGCCCTGAGGCACACACACACACACTCGCATCAAATATAGACATCCCGTTTTTCACAGACTCTTACCCCAGCATATCAGAGAGGACACATTCAGGCCCACTCCTTGTGATTGCCCCTGCCCTCCCTCAGCTTTGCTTTAGTGATGCTAAGGCTGGTACAAAGGCCTTACAGGTTCTACTTTGGCAATAAGCAAAATAATTGATAGTCAATTGATCATTCAAAAATTGGTAGTGACTTGAGCACTGGACTGGTTGCTAAAAATGCCCCTCATCAATGGGAGTGAAATAAGAACCTGAGCAGAGCAAAGGAGAGAAATAAATCTAAGACCAAATGAAAAAAATTGTGAATGGATCACCCTTATCTCTGACACATCTTGAGCATGCTTTGTTAGCTCCTTCACACCATGGTTATTCAGAATGGGTGCCTGGAAGTGTCATATCTATCTTTAACTGCCCTTCTCAAAATGCTTTCCAATTGCATGCACCTATTGACTAGACAGGTTTTATTATTGCATTTTTGCATTCCATGTTTTCCATATTTTCTGTTATATGATTTTCCCTTATAAATAAATTGTATAGTTATAGTTAACTTTTCCAGCATCCTCTCAAGGGCACTTTAGCCAGAGAAAATCAGTCCATTACACACAAAAAGTGACCCAACTGGACAGTCAGGAGCTTGTTTGATATAAAGACTCCAAAGTGTAGGAGCTCTCATTCTAAGACAAGTCCTGGAGACTATACAAAAATCATGCATCCTATAGTATCCCTTTGAGATTCAGACTGCCTCATATGGGCCCAAACTGTCAAGCAGACATGGACTTGAGAAGTATGTGACTTGTGTAGAAGATAAATCACATTATTTGCTAAGTATGGCCTAACACAGCTCCCCTTCAGCTGTCAGCATGGTGTTGTCTTTGTGACTAAATAATGTTAGGGTTTCAGTAGGGAAGACTTAGTAACAAGAGATGTATAGATGGAAATCTCACTACCTGAACTGGTGTTAGAATGACTGGGCAAGTTCAGAGGCACAGTATTTTTTTTAACATCAACTTCCCAGGGTACCATACAATAATTCGCCAAATGTTACCATCAGAAAACTATATTCTTGCATGCTGATAATGTTTCTGATGGCCAGAATAAAGAATGTGCAACAATTACAAATACAGAAGATTACAAAAGCTGGAACAATGTGATTTATGAACTTTTAGTTAAGAAAGACCATAGGAGGAGGAGAAACAGTAAACAAATGTGTCTGATATGATTATGACTAGAAGTTACTAGAACTGCAATTGTGCATGAATTAATGTGTGATTTTTTAAATTAAATCAAACCAGGAATTAATTCCATAATAACTTCTTAGTTCTTAATTAGAACAGCCATTAATTCATCTCTAGTGAATTTAACAATTTGTTCTAATTATATTTCATTTCAGTATTACAAAGAGGATGGTTGCTTTCAGACATTGTGAGATAGAATAATACAATCTAAATTTCAACTTTCTTTTTTGTCACTATGCCTTGTGAAGCATTCAGGCTGCATTCTCTGCTTCTACTCCAGTCTGTAATCTCCTGGCTACTTCAGATGGCAGATTTAGATTGGGTTTCAATCTGGGACTATTTCCTTTGTTTCACATGTAGGAGAAACTAAACTATTATTATGCTACCTTGGCTCTGGACATAAGGGCAGATCTAAATTCCACTAATGTAAATAGAAAATAAGAAAGAAAGAAATTCTTGTGGCACCTTAGAGACTAACAAATTTATTTCTGCATAAGCTTTCGTGGGTTAGAACCCACTTCATCGGATGCATGGAATGAAACATACAGTAGACAGATATTTATACAGTCAGAGAAACATGATAAGGTGGAAGTGCGTCAACCAACCGTAAGAGGCTAATTAATTGAGAGGAACCATAACAGCAGGGGAAGAAAAACCTTTGAAGTGATAAACAAGATGGCCAGTGTGGACAGTTGACACACAGGTGTGAATGAGGATCGTTAACTTAAGGGAAATAGGTTCAATTAACGTAATGGCCAAGCCATTCCAAGTCTCTATTTAATCCTAAATTGATGGTACCTAGTTTGCATATCAATTCGAGTTCAACAGCTTCTCGTTGTAGTCTGTTTTTGGAGTTTATTTGCTGCAAAATCATTACTCTCAAGTCTGTCACTGAGTGATTAGGGAGGTTGAAATGTTCTCCTACTGGTTTTTGAATGTTATGATTCCTGATGTCAGATTTATGTCCATTTATTCTTTTGCGTAGAGACTGTCCGGTTTGGCCAATGTACATTGGTATTGAAATATGATGATTTATGAATTATTGTACCAGAAGCAAGTGACAGTACTTTATAATGAATAAGTCTTAACTCTTTTGTTGTTCATTATACACTTTTGTTGTTCATTATACACTGTATAAATATCTGTCTACTGTATGTTTCATTCCATGCATCCGATGAAGTGGGTTCTAACCCACGAAAGCTTATGCTGAAATAAATTTGTTAGTCTCTAAGGTGCCACAAGAATTTCTTTCTTTCTTATTTTCTTTTTGCTGACACAAACTAACACGGCTACTACACTGTAAACTAATGTAAATGGAAGTCTTCCCACTGACTTCAGTAGCCTTTGGGCTAAACCAATAAGGCTTGGTCCTGTGCTCATTGAAGCCAATGGGAAAGCTTCACCACCTGAAAGCATGAACATATCACTTCCTTAATGTATTAAAGAATTACTCACTTGAGTATTTCCATGTTACTTCTGAACCTAGTTTTCTTACATGACCAATAAAATATACCTATTTTATGACTGAAAGAATATATTTTGCAGCACTAACTTGGAATTATTGCTTGCAAAATTATAGTGACTTTTACATAGAATACATGTAAAGTTTCATCCAAAATTAAGCTTAACAAAATGAACAACAAAAGAGTTAAGACTTATTCATTATAAAGTACTGTCACTTGTTTCTGGTACAATAATTCATAAATCATCATATTTCAATATCAACGTAGTTCATCCCAACTCAATTTTATTCAGATGCATCTATGGTGGTGGAATTTCAACTAAACCTCAAACACGAATAATAGCTTGCAAAATAGGTTTTTTGGGGGGCAGGGGGTTTGATTGTATATGGAGTACACATTATTGCTCCTACAAAAATTATTCTAAATAGCCTTGCTCCTATGTAATCCTGATCCTTTTTAATTTATATGATTAATGCTTGAAAGTATGCAGGAGTGCAAGTAGTTATTTATTCCTGTATTCAAATGAATGAATACACTTTGACTTTACATAATTTAGTCAGGGTTTTTGTTTAGATGTAGTTTCATTGGTTTTTTTATATGTACATAATACATATGTGGAAAGGTGCTTTTTATATATTTTTTAAAAAAACATGTAATTTCAATGCACTTTTAAAACACTAATTGGCCCTCATAACATCCCTGTGAGTTAGGGACCGTAAGCTAGTATCATTCACTTTTTACACATAGGGAAAGTGAGGTATGATAGTTAAGGTTAGAGTTTTCAAATTTGTATGTTTCATACTTGTACCCAATTTCACACTTAGGCACCTATGTAAGAGTGATATGCTTATTTTCAGAGGTGCTGAGTACTTGCAGTTCCTAATTAAGTTATCGTAGGTACTTTAATATGAGTACCTTTAAACACCTGAATTTGGATGTGTTGGACTAAGGACCAAATTTTCAAAGGTGTTTAGGCACCTAAAGATGCATTTACATACCTAATGGAATTCACAAAAGCACATAAGAAGATTAGGCATCTATCTCCAATTGAAATCAATAGGAATTAGGCATCTAAACTGCTTAGACACATTTGAAAATCCCACTAGGCACCTATATGAATATTTAGGCACCTCAATACTTTGAAAATATGTCCCTAATTGACTTTCCCAAAGCCACATAGTATTATACCTGCAATTTGGAACCCAGTAGTTCTTGTGTCTCAGCCTTGTGCTCAGACAACTATTCACACTTTTGTACTCCCACATCACTCCAATCCAGCAAGAATTCCAACAGGATATAATCAAAAGGGACAATGTGCCTTAGCTCTAAATATACATTGCAATCTTCATGCTAATTTTCAAGCGACCTTTGAAATTTTTTTGAAGAAATGGAACAAATATTTAAATGTTCACAGAAGTCACCCAACCCTTCCAAATGTAGATTTGAAATAGACCAAATAAAGGTTACAAAAATTAAAGTCACTGTCACAAGTGTGGAGTTTCCCATGCATGATGAGAGCAATATAAAAGGTCAATTTTAAAAATATGACTGACATTGAGCATATGATTCAGGACTTTAATGATTTATTCTAACTTGCAAGTAACAAATCAGCCCTCTCTGTGAGCTAAATAACATTTCCTCATCTTTTTGTCCTTCTCCTTTTTCTGAGTCTCTTCACTTCATTATGCCGTCTAGAATTTTTGGCCAATTTTCCATATCTGAAAGCTGTCTGGCTGGTATAATAACTCAAGATGTCATTTAAACTGTCTGGGCTTTTAAGCTATTAAATGACAAAAACTACATTAAAGTAATTTGTTAAGGGCCTGAAAAACATATAGAAGAAAGAAATTTTACAGTTAGAACTGAAACTGTAGCCCTGTCTTACCGCCAATGTGTGCAGAGATAGCAGAAAATAAAGGGACAGGATTGTCTGAAGCAAAAGACTTAGGTAAGAACTTTTGCATTCTAATGCTTGCTCTGTCCCTAATGTCCGGTGTAATCCAGTGGCAGAGTCAATAGAGGGCAAAGAGGGACGTCTCCCTCCCAGTGCCCTTTAGGTGTATGTATGGCACCTTTTTAAGTATATTTGAAAATGGACACCAGTGACCCATCACCTATCCTGCTAACCATTAATTACAAAACATGGATACACTGCCTCAGGTCGCACCAGTAATCCCATTATTCTTTATTTGCCTTGGAATTTCCCACCTACAAAACAGATACAAATTTTACCTACTTACTTCAGTGGGTGGTTGCCTCTCCCTCACTCCTGCAACAAGTGTTTTTTATTGTTACAGTAGAACTGCATGTTGACCAACTGGGATAGTTCATGAACAGGAGCAGGATGGGAAAAGAAAGAATGGATAAGCAGCCAATAGTGAGAAGGTATGTGTGTGTGTTGGGAAATGGAGCATGTTGTGGCATTGGCTGGGAAGGGGGATATTGGATGTGAGGACTTGCGTGTGTATTAGGTGTGTGTGAAGGAGCAGCTGGAAAAGAGAGGTATGTATGTAAGGACAGCAAGTATGAGTGGTAGGAAGAGCAGAAATAGGTGGTGGGTTGGCATAGGTGTAGAAAGGACTAATGGTGGAGGAGGTGGATTGACTGGGATTGGGTATCACATGCACTGGGTAAGTGGCACCTGGCACTGCATGAGATTGCCAAAATATTTCACACAGAGCCAAACAGTTGTAAAATGGTAACAACAGTTTGTCATTATCACTGTGAGCCAGATTATCTGCATATTCATACTTTTATGAAAATGCCACTCTTTATCATGTGCTATGCTTTACTAGGAATTATGTCATTGCCACTTTATTGGTTTATTCCCCCACTGTATTTTTTAATTTTAATTTATATGTTTTCCTTTACTACTGAAGAAGCAAAATATTCTCATAGGTAATACAATATAGATCATTGAATTTCTATTCTGAAATAAACATAAGCGTTAATTGTTCAAACATAATACTACAAATAGCTCAGATTCTTTAGCTAAACAAGCTATTATTGCAACTGTTTTTTTCCCCTCTGAACCAGACTGCTTTGCAGAATAGTCCCTCTGACTGTCATGAGTCGAGCAGATAAACAAATCCAAATATCTGATGCAAATATTAGGTTAAAAATGCCCACTGAATTCAAGTTACTATCCCATTTCTACTACAGCAAGTCTTGCCAGATTAACTAATTATTAAATAAGATATACTGGGATGTTTATGTAAGTATCATATTTCATGTAGCATTCAGGATACATTTAGTTGGTCTTGCTAAGGTTTTTTGCCACAGAATAGTAAAAGAAATTCACTTCATTATCATGGATCAGTCTGACAGATTTCTAGACAGGTCTCTGTTGATCTGATTGAATGTGGAAGCTAACAAGCGGGTGGCAAAACACAAATACCAGAGTGAGCATCAACACTGAAAGCTAGAAATTCACATAGCAGACTGGATCTGCAAATATTGCAGTGAAAACAACATGAAGAAAACTAGAAAGAAATCCAAGCCCAATTAAAAGCATCAGGAAAAGACACAAGATTCGAAAGTTGATTATGTGAATAAATCTCATCCCAGTTACTGAGAGGGTGTGACTATCCTTGGAATGGAAATTCTGGTAATGTACAAAACTTATATTATAAGCTATTATGCAAAGAGATTGCAGAAGAGGCAACTAAGAGGGTAAATTCAATAAAACTATTTTTGTTGCATTTTTCTTTTAGAAGTATCTCAAAACTGCTCACAACCATACATGGCTTATATATATTTACATACATGACAGTTGCAATTAAACTATGAGTTACAGTACATAGCACCATAGAATCGTAGGACTGGAAGAGACCTTGAGAGGTCATCTAGTCCAGTCCCCTGCACTAAGTATTATATAGGCCATCCCTGACAGGTGTTTGTCTAACCTGCTCTTAAGAATCTCTAATGATGGAAATTCCACAATCAGCCTAGACAATTTATTCCAGTGCTTACCCACCCTGACGGTTATGAAGTGTTTCCTAATGTCCAACCTAACTGCTCTTGCTGCAATTTAATCCCATTGCTTCTTGTCCTATACTCAGAGATTAAGGAGAATAATTTTTTTCTCCCCCGTTCCTTGTAACAACTTTTTTTATACTTAAGAACTGTTATCCTGTCCCCTCTCAGTCTTCTCTTCTCCAGATTAAACAAACCCATTTTTCAATCATCCCTCATAGCTCATGTTTTCTAGACCTTTAATCATTTTTTGTTGCTCTCCTTTGGATTTTCTCCAATTTTCCACATCTTTCCTGAACTGTGGCTCCCAGAACTGGACACGGTACTCCAGTTGAGGCCTAATCAGCATGGAGTAGACCGGAAGAATTACTTCTCATGTCTTGCTTGCAACTCCTGCTAATACATCCCAGAATGACGTTTGCCTTTTTTTTTTTTGAAACAGTATTGCACTGTTTACTCATATTTAGCTTTGATCTACTATGACCCCCAGATCCCTGTCTGCTGTACTCTTTCCTAGGTCATACAGGATCTTATAAAAACAGACAGGTAGACAGACAAAAAGAAAGGAAGACAGAAGTCTGGAAACTATGACATGATCAGGAGAGTAAGACACACATACTGTAGGGGGTGATGGGCTGGATGACCTTGAAAGTCTGTGGGCATATTTAGAACTGGACTCTGAAATGGAGAAGAAGCTATCAAGAAGGTGGTAATGGAGATTCCTGGTTACAGGTATGTTATTATTATTATTAGGATTACTGTTGCACCTACAGGTCCTATCTCAGATTGGGTCCTCATTAAGGTAGGCACTGTAGGAAAAAAAATAGCAGAGGCAAAGAGATGGAGCCAATAGGAGTTGGTCTCATTTCCTCCAACTGATTATGGTTCCACTGCAGCAACAAATATGTTGACCAGTAGGAAAAGATTTGTGCGCTCAGGAGTCAGAAGTTTCTTAAGATGTAGCCCAAAACTGTAAAACTCACTGGAAGAAGATAAGTGAAGAGTGGAGAAGGGCAAATGATGGATTTTTTGGCTTGCTTGCGATTTCAAAATAATAATTAAAAAAAACCCCAGGTGAACAAAAATCTTTTATTTTATATTTTTTTTGCAAAATTTGCAATTGGAAGAGTAGAAAATAATTTCATTTCAGTAGAACTAAACATTTCAGTTGATCCTGGGTAAAATATTTCTTTTTTATTTTGATTATTTTAATGCTAACTTTTTAAGTAAAATTAAAGGCAATTTTGAAATCAAAAGTCATTATAAATTTAAAAAAAGCTAAATGGTTTCATTTTGAAGATGTCAAAATTACATTTGAACTTTATATAGCCTTTTCCTCCCTGTCCCCCTCCCCCAGTTTTTTTCCCCCGACTGAAACAATTTGGAAAAAATGACATGATTTTGTGAAATCTGTCAGTGTCACCAAATCTTAATTATTCTCCAAAAAATTCATTTGAAAAATTTCTCCCAGCCTCATGAAGAGTTCTCTCCATTTTCAGAACTAATTTTAAAATTCATCTCTTCAATTTAGCTTTCCCATATGAACTTTTTTTCCAGTAAAACAAAAATTAAAGTCCCTTATAATGAAAGCAACCAAATTATTCCTAGATACAAGGATGAAAGAGAGGAATAGTTCATTCTATTTTTTAAAATGTGTAACATGCTCAGATACTGTGGTGGTGGGTATTGCAGAAGAACCTAGACAGATAAATAGAGATGGAAGACGACAAAATTATATGGGCAAATACTTCTGCTTCTCCAACATCCAGTTTCACACAGTACCAATAAAAATCACAACCTAACAAGGATTCTTTTAAAATAACATTTGCAAAGCATTTGAATGACCTAATGATCTGTATTTAGTTGTGTAAGAACATTTTAAAAATAGCGTGCAAGAAATTAGACAAGGAAGAGTTTTCTGAAGGAATGAGGAAGATAAGATCACACCAGTATTTCAGCACATCTCAAGGGATTGGAACCAGGAGGGGAATCCTTACCAGGCTCAGGGGGAGAGATCTATACATTAATGCAAACTAGGAACTAGATCACATCCAGTGTCCACATGGGGGAGTTACAGTGCAGTTGCAGACTGCTATTCACACTCTTGTAGTATGAACAGTGGAGAGGTGTAGATAATAGACCAAGCCTTATTGATAGCAAGGAAAATGTAATAGACTATTCCCCTCTAAAACTTGCCACACAAAACTAGGTTGTGATCCAACATATTCCATTAAAGCTCATATATACTATCCAGAACATACAGTACAGTATTTTTAAACATACTTTACAGTACTGGGTACTCTTGATCCTTATTAAAATAGTTCCTACACACTGTCTTCCCATTATTCATGCCATACACGGTAATGTTCTTTTTCCCTCTTATCTGCTGAGAAAAAATCTTCAAAGACAGACATTTACCTATTAGAAGCTTAATAGCAACTAAATAGCAGGGTATGAATGTAATAAATTTCTGTTATCTGGCTCCTTTGCCCCAGAAGGAATCCTCATCTCTTATTCTTTTAATTCATGCTTGCTACTGTAGTTAACACAATATAGCACCTTTACTTTGTTTTTTACTATTTTAGTTCTAGTCTCAGTTTTTCTTTTAAGGGGTTACCATGGTGCTAGTTTGAATAGAGTTTTGAAGGTTTTTATCCTTTTGCATTGGCATTCATTTTTGATTCACTCTCTTGTGAAATAATACTTTAAGCTAGTGAATGATTAACCATTGCTTCAACATGGTAGGTTCCCCTATTGTATTTTAATGCGGTGCTAGAAAATTGGCAAATAAATGGGCAAAATTTCATCTACTTATTCCAAAACATACCTCGTTGTCTATTTGACACAGATCATTCATGCTCCCACCCAAACACTAACGTACAATTCCAATGGGCAGATGGTAGGAGCCTCCTGCAGGTTTTTCTTGGGATTTCAGTTCTCAGAGCTTTGGTAGTTAGGATTGCCTGCCAACAGACTCAACTTACTCTCATACCCTTGTTCTTCCTACATCTCTTTCCCTCTATTATTATATAGTTATTATTTATCATTTTCTTCCTTATCTCTTTTACTCTGCTTTGGCCTGACTGCTTGTAGATTTGAGGGACAAGCAGTTGCTTACAATTTCTAGTGGGTTTTAGAATCAAATACTAAATTACTGGTCCTAGTGAATTTAACTGTTCTTTCCTAGCTTTCACTAACCAGGAAAGACAAGGATGTGTTATACAAGTAGTGTTTTGAATGTTCTTTGGGACTTCTAGTGATTCATTATACGGTGTGGCAGAATTCGATCAGGATGGAGGATGGTTGTGCTTTTCCGGCCTATGTTAGAATGGTCTGTTACCACTACTTCCTTATAAAACAAATGTGTCCCTTAATCTCCACCCCTCAGAAAAAAAATTGTGTTTGGGAGCAGCAAAGTATTAAAATTCAGTCTTCTTTTCTGCAAAAAGAATTTAACTTTTTCAGATTCTTTTTGATGAATTGTATCATTAATCTACTGTAGAGACAAAAAGGAAAAATCATTATTTGAATGCTATGCTTCTGGTAGTGCTAATAGCATGTCTTTTTGGTCTTTGTATTTTTTTATCCTTTAGGTGTCACAGATATAAACCATCTGGTATGCCAGATGCTTGCATTTCTTTATACATATACAGAGAGTGTATGTGGGTGGAAAGGCTCCAAAAATCCTAGACAATATTATCCTTTTTTGCTTATCACCATCATAATCTTCATAGCATTTTAATATATGATGTTGCTTCTGTGTTTTGTGTCCTGTAAGATCTGTTGATATGGTGTACTCTGGGTTTATTGTTGTTATTGTTGTTTTTCATTTTTTTCCCTGGTAAGATATCAGTGTGGTTTTAGTGGCCCAGAAATCTGGAATATAGCTTATTATGACTTTGTTGTTCATAAACTCCATTTTTATGAGTGTGTTCCCTTTTTATGCTAAATATTGTCTTACATTTTATTATAGAATTTATCAACCTGTCTATGCTCAGCCAGGTTTACTTTCTTAATACAAAACAATTCAAACTTGCTCTCAGATATGATGGAGGACATATTAGACCTTAAATGAGATTGAGTTGTGTTTTCTGTTTATAGATTTATTTTAGTTGTCTGAGGTTTGCCCTGTCTTAAGTATATAGTTTAGAAGCCTATAGAGTAATAATTTAATTACCCGAAAGTAGCCATCATGATAATCATGAGCCACATATTAACCACTTGCTCACAGTGGGTAGCTGCTGACATGAATGATTCCATTGAATTCAGTAGGGCCCCATGTGTTAAATCTGTACATTGTGGTGGAATTTAACAAGGAAATCAGTCCCAATTCCTACTCTATTCCATCTCAAATCATCCTTATAAAGCCAGCCCTTCTTCCTGTAGAATAATGGTATTTAATATGATCTCTCAGGGTCAGGCAGAAGCAAATCACTAGTGACTTTAGATTTTGTACCTATATCTTCACAAACAATTTCTCTGTCCATTAGACTACCATTAGACATTTTTACTTTGGACTAACTGATCAGTCTAGAGAATCTCAGAGAGATATTATATGCAGATATTCACAAATTATAGGAATAAAGAGGAGTTGACAAAAATGTTCTAGCATTAAATTGTTGACAAAGTGTTGACAAGGATGCCTCACCTTCCAATCTCCACTTAGATTACACTCTTCCTGACTGCTCCTAAAGCAAGAAGAAGGTCTCAGTATGAGACAGTTATTTACAAAGGTGGCACCTCTCACAAATTTGAGATGTGGAGTGAGAAATTGCATACTATGGAGCAAGGGCTCCTTAGGGTGTTAGTAGATTATTGTTCAACATATTGGAATATTTATATTTCAATAATTCTTCTGGTGGTGATGGTCATGAAATTTATGGTGGGTATAATGGCCTTGTAAAAGGTCTATCAGTAGAACACCTTGTATAGGCACGTATCCTATGTTAATACTACTAATATGTAAATAAGATCACAAAATGTCACCAGCTCCTCTTCCTAATACTATGGATTTACTATTAGTTTAGGTGGAACATATGGGCCCAAAGACTCAAAGGTATTAACATAATCCAGTCCAACATTAAGAAAGTTTTAAACAGGGTTTGGTGTTTGGTATACAGAGACCTCAGCCTACTTAGTACCATGTCAAACACTCTGTTGGATTTTTTCAATCCTTTTGTAAAGATACAGAAAAGAAAGGGGGGGGGTGAAAGCATATGAAACAAAGTATTGAATAATACTTTCATTTTACCAACATTTCTTGTTCCCTTTAGCTGTAGAGGAAAAAAAACCACCTCATTTGCCAGTCTTTTAAATAGCTATTTTTTTCTGTGAAAACGAGAAGATAGCTGAGATGGGCTGAAATTCTTGTTATTGTTGCTGGAATTACCCTGTCTGATCCTATTTCATAAAATGACACACACAAAAAAGACTGAGAAAAGAACAATAAAGATTGGAGCTGCAGTTTCTGTCTCTGATGTTAACTTTCACCTGTGACATCGCTGCTGCAAAAACGTAGTCCAACACGCGGTCTTATCAGCAACTTTGAGACATGGCACACTTGTATCCGGATTGGGTTGCTGTTTATGGCATTGCTTTTAGCTGCCTCTTTGGTCACAGGCTCAAAGCAGTGTTGTGAAATATGTATTCTTGGCCAGCCGGATGCTGATCAAACAGAAAGCAGAAGGAGAAGGATGGTAAAATAGGGAAGAAAAAAAATACATACTAGCGGCTGAGGGAAGTCCCACATCCCAGCTGGTGTCTGTGATTCAGCCAGAGCCGGTAGAAGTGGAAATGTTATCTGAATCCCTCTCCTTGGGCTGGTCTGGTCAGGACATCTTTCAGGATCAGCATAACAAAGTCCCAGAGTCCCGGGAGATTGGTGGGTGGCAACCATGATTATGAAGTTACCTCCAGTAGCCATTTTTTCTTCCCTAAAGTCTCTTTCTTTAAGGTCCCCCAAAATGGAGTGATGGGTGGAACAGAGCATCCCTGTGATGGGTTGAATCACAACCCCTTTGGGACTGCCATCTGATGCGTCTAGACTACCTCTGAGACTGTTTTCTCTGACAGCTTGGGGCTTCGTTCCCTTGTCTAGTTTGAACCAGACACACTTGCCTGCTGTAAACATAGACCCAGGTCTGAATCACATCCCCCACAAGATGCAGGCTTAACGGAAAACAGCTTAAGAAGTGCTTCTGTCTCCAGCACTCAGATACCCAATGGGGTCCAAACCCCAAATACATCTGTTTTACACTGTATAAAGCTTATACAGGGTAAACTCATAAATTGTTCGTCCTCTATAACACCGATAGAGAGATATGCACAGCTGTTTCCTCTCCCCCTCCCCTGCTATTAATACATACTCTGGGTTAATTAACAAGTAAAAAGTGATGTTATTAATTAAAAAAAACAGAACAAAGTGAATTACCAAGCAAAATAGAATAAAACATGAAAGTGTAAGCCTAATACAGCAAGAAAGCTGAACACAGATAAAATCTTACCCTCAGAGATGTTTCATTAAGCTTCTTTCACAGACTGGATGCCTTCCTAGTCTGGGCACAATCCTGTCCCTGGTACAGTCCTTGTTCCAGCTCAGGTGGTAGCTAGGGGATTTCTCATGACTGCAGCTGCTTTTGTTCTGTTATTTGTTCTTAAATATCTTTTGCACAAGGCAGGAATCCTTTGTCCCTCTCTGGGTTCCCACCCCTCCTCCTACATGGAAAAGCAGGTTAAAGATGGATTCCAGTTCAGGTGACATGATCACATGTTACTGTAAGACTTCATTACCCACTTGCCAGCACACACAGTATACAGGAAGACTTACAAATAAACAGAGCCATCTACAACCAATTGTTGTGGTTAATGGGATCCATCAAGATTCCAAGCCACCATTAATGGCCCACACTTTGCATAATTACAATAGGACCTCAGAGTTATATTTCATATTTCTAGTTTTATATACAAGAATGATACATTTATACATCATCTACACTCAGTAGATTATAAGCTTTGTAATGATACCTTACAAGAGACTTTTTGCATGAAGCATATTCCAGTTACATTATATTCACACTAATTAGCATATTTTCATAAAATCATATAGAGTGCAACATCACAATCCCCTCATTATTTTGTCTACCAATTAAACCTAATTTCCAACACACCAATTTTGATTCAATGATTTTTGATTCCACACTTCTCTTCTTAACACAGTCCTTGAATTGTGTCAGTAGGCCTTTTTGTTTGGACTAATTCAGTTTGTTTCACTTTTGCACCTTTTCCCATCAACATTTGTTGTTATAAATTACTGTTATACCTTACAAAGTTTGACTTACTTTTTATAGTTGAACTCACAATTAGGATACATTTGTAGGGCTAATTATCACAACTGTAGTAAGTCAAATTTAGCCATTTTTTCCTATATGCAAATGGTCCATTGCAAATGCTCTGCAAGTTTATTTGTCTGACATTATTTGATCAACCTTTTCTGCAAAGTACTGTGAAAATTGCTTGGAATAGTTGGGTCTTATTTTGAATTGCAGCTGCTGTTTTGACTTAAAGGTTAGGTCAAATGGCAAATATCTCCTCCCAGATTGTGGGTCTGATCCAAAACCCACTGAACTCAGTGAAAGTCTTTCCAATCACTTCAATCTGCTTTAGGGTCAGGTCCATGTAAATTTTGAGTCAGATTTCTGAGGTGAATATGCATTATTAAGAATTTCAAATGTACTTTCCATGACTATTCTAAAATATTGCTTAAATGTCCCTGTTTCAGCAAGCATTACTGCCACTCAACTTTTTTATTAAAATATTTGCTAATAATATACAATAATGGGCACGAATACAGATGAGGCAAACACAGTGACTTGATTTTTCATAAAAATAATTCTGAAAAACATGTAAAACAAAAATGGAGTATATTATTTAATATAGCTTTGAAAGCTTGGGAGGGAGGAAGAGAAGCCAAGCGGCGGCGGCAGAGCGGAGGTGAGCTAGGACAGGGGGTTACAGGGGCGGGGCACAGGAAGCAATGGGGTTGGGAGAAATGCAGCACCTGTGGGGGAGGAGGCGGGGCCGGGGATTTGGGGAAGGGGCGGAGTTGAGGCGGGGCCGGGGGTGGGCAAGAAAAAAATGGGTGGGCGGCTAAAAATTTTTTTGCTTGGGGCGGCAAAAATCCTAGAGCTGGCCCTGGCCACCCCACTACATACCCACTCACTATTCTCTTCTCCAGACTAAACAAACCCAACTTTTTTCAATCTGCCCTCATAGGTCATGATTTCTAGACCTTTAATAATTTTTGTTGCCCTTCTCTAGATTTTGTCCACATCTTTCCTGAAGTGTGGTGCCCAGAACTGGAAACAACACTCCAGTTGAGGACTAATCAGTAAGGAGCAAAGTGGAAGAATTACTTCTTATTGAATTTCATCCCATTTACTTCACACCATTTCTCCAGTTTGTCCAGATCATTTTGAATGTAATCATATCCTCCAAAGCAAAAATGCTGCAGTATAATTTAGTAGCCTCATATTGCAGGTTTAACACATCTTATTTAAGGCAATGGAATATACAATAAGTCATACTTTTAAAAATTGCCATATTGAACCCGATCTTGCTGTCCTTACACAGACAAAATTCTCATTAAAGTCAGGAGAAGTTCTACTTGTTTAGGAACTGCAAGTTTGAGCACTTGAATATCTCTGGGTATCTGCTAAATAAGAATACTTGATTTTTATTGATTAATTGTTCACAGGCACTAAGCGCAATAGAAGTATTGTAACAGTCTATGACATTAATCTGAGCAATCAAGTACCTTTTATGGAAAAGAAACCCACAACAAATATAATAATATAATAAGTAATAACCATAGTTGTTTGTTTTGCTTGCATCCTGTAGCAATCGTTGATTGTCCTTGTTAGAATAAATTGTTTTAGCCATAATTCACAACATGTATCTGGCATTTATATCTCAAACAAACATCCAGGAAACCCTGGTGACATTTATCAGGAATGGTTGGGTCTCTGTGAGAAGACTTAGACTGGTTAATTTCCTGTTTCCATATACACTCGAATGAGCTGACATTCAAGTTTAATGACAACAACCATGGCTAACTTTCTGTAGGTTAAACTTATGATCATCTCTTTTTTTGCACCATTGAACAAAATTCCAAAGCATCATTTTAAGTAATTTTATAGAAAAATCTCAAAACAACATTTGTAAGAGTCAAATTAGATATTTTTGTTTGGGGTGGAGAAATGGAAGAAAATTATGTTGACTACATTTGCATGTCTCTGTTGGCTTGCTTTATGACTGACTTTTAAATATTGTCCACATGCTATTAATAACTTTTGACATTCGAGACCTAGATTACTAAGTTAGTAGACTGTTATATCAAGGAGAGTTTTCTACAGAGATAATTAATAGTGATAAAATGCTAGCAATTCTGACTCAGGGAGAAAAGTTAGTGGTTGAGTGATGAATCATATGTCATTGTAATCCACATATGTGAGCTAATTTGCCTTGGGAAACCCTAAAAGTTTATTTTTTATGAGAGTGAGTTTGGTTAAGAATTAATAGCAGCAATTTTCATGATAGCTGCAAAGCCCCTGAAGATAACAGTTAAGTCACTGCAATGGAAGAAAAAAATGGAAAGGTTTGCTAAAATAAGATCTCTCTACTCATTTATACTGACAGGAATTGCTGGAGTTTGGTTTCCAGCACATCTCCTCTGTCATGTTAATATAAAGTTGTTTTTAATGAAAGACTAGGGCTCTGACATAATGGATTTATATTTTCTATAAATGGATGCCCAAAAGCTTTTAGAGTTTTAAATCAATTTATTACTAGAACAGAAAGATCCTCCACATCACCTGTGCACACAAAAAAACAGTTAGTTTGCCTTTTAAGTTTGGTAAACTAACAACCTTAAAGCACTGCACAGGATTTAGAATAAGTTGCATCCTTGCCAGAAATGTCAGCATTACAAATGTTAAACCATTTCAGAAATCCAGCAGGAACCACCTTTGTGTTGAAATGCTACTTATTTTGTGTTATGATTGTTTATTGCAGATCTGGCCAATAACACCACCTATTATAAATGTTACCTGACATTTCACATTATAAAACCCTGCTTTCAGTTGCTCATAACTTTGCCAAACTTTAACTATTTGTGCTGAAATTTTCCATGCTGGGCATCTGTTTGAGACTGAAAATGTTGGCCAAAATAGTTCAGTCATTTCAAATGACAAGGCTAGAGAAAATCACATTGTTTTGCTCTTGTTAAATTCTGGCAAGCTAGGCATCTCAAATTGGACACTCAAAATTAGTGCACATTTTTGACATAGTATCTCTGTGCCTCAGTTGCCCATCTGTACAATGGGGATAATACTCCCCACTCATCTCACAGGGGTGTTGTGCAACTAAATTTATTAATATTTGTGAAGCTCCTAGATACTTTAGTAATGAGTACCATAGAAAGAGCCGATGAGGAAATTAGTAATTCTGTCTTCAGAACAGGGTTTGGATTGTGCTTAGTAAATAAGCCATGGGGCAACACACTGAACAACAAGAAAATAAAATATTGAGTAAGTAAGTAAGCACATCTAAGTAAGCACATCTATCCTGTGCACTGAATGAGGCAGCGGTCCTGTGGAAAAATATTTGATCATGTAATTAAAGACTATCAAAATGTATATGCATGGGGGGGACAAATTAAGGTTGCACAGGAATCCTTAAATCTGGCATATCCTACCTTTGGAGTGCTTGACTTTGCAACCTTATGAATGTTCTTTGAACATAGTTTTGTTGGGTTTTTTTTAGTGCAATTTTACACAGGGTGCACAGCAGGGAGAAAAGAATTCTAGCATTTTTTACAGCAGATTTCAAATTCCCAGATTGTTCTTACCTCTAAAAAGTTGGGATAACACTATTTTTCTTATGTTAATCATCTTAACTTGTGCATTCCTTGATTTAATTAATGAATAGGAAGACTACCTCTACAGCTGAAACATAAAAAAGGATATGTTATGGAATTATCATCCTTCATCTCAGGTGTACCATAGAATCTCTCTCCTCCTGGGAAGCACCTAGTTATTTCAATATTCTTCTACTGACAAGCATTGTTCTTTTAAAGATTTCAGTTTCAAGGCAGTTGAAATATTTTAAGTGGTTGAAGCTTTTTTCATATTGGAGTACAGCACCAGTGAGAAATTTCAATAATTCTGATAACTTCCTTTGAGGGATAAAAATCTTTGTCAGTGACTGGACACACTAGAAATATATTACAGGAAGAATAATTCTTGGGTTATCTCCTGTATAAGCTGGTTGCAAGTGTTAAACCTGCAGACAATCTTGCTCACTCTGTCCTTCCGCATTCTCTACCCTCTTTGTGCTCCCTCTCTCACACACATACAGAGAAAAGATATCAGGATTATCCTGGGCTGTAGGAACTTTTGTCAAAAAACAAAAATTAAAAAAGAAAGCCAGCAGTTGCTGCTTATCTTCACGCCAAATAAATTGACCATCTTCAATAAAATCAGATCCAAACAATAGTTCCTTCCCCCTACAATCATCTCCCCTGGATCCACTAAAGTTTGTGTAAATAGCTGGACCTTGTAGTGAGCCTTGACGTTCTGCAAACCTGGGTAATTTGGGATCAATAAGGTGAGGATTAAATTCCAAAATTCAGAGGACCTTGGGGAGAATGTGGCTGAATACTATGGATATCATATCCATAAGGAGAGATGTAGTCTCTCAGGTAGGCAGGACCCAGGCTGTTTAGGGCTTATAAGGATGAAATCACCTCCTTAAATCCATGTGCTCCAAGAGAGGCACTATGCTCATCAAGCAGGCTGCTGCATTCTATACTGGCTTTCATTTTCACATTGATTTAAGGTGCAATCATTTGTAGACAATGTTGCTATAGTCTGATCTTGACAAGATAAAGGATTGATCACAGTAGCAAATTCTGCCTTTGAAAGAAATGATCATGATTAACCCTGGCCAAAAACTTTTCAACTGAACAGGTTTTTTCGGTCCTAAAGTCCAGTTTCAACACAATCAAAATATTTCAAGGGAATGTTTCAATTCTGAAGACATTTTCATTTAGCTAATGTTGAAACATTTCATTTTGATAAGGTAAAATATTTTTGGTTTGATTTTGTCATTTCATTTTATTTTGTTTTGAATGTTATGCTCTACATATGTTTTCACTTTATCTAATAAAACAATCCTCTATTTTCAAAATGAAATATCTAAATGGCTCCAAATTGATTTTTTTAAAGAATTTCCATTGTGTGGGAATGTGTAACATTTCCAATTCAGAAAAAAAATGCAAAATGTCAGAATTTCCCATGGAATAGAAAATCTGTTTTCTGAGCAGGGCGAGTCACAATATCCTAGCAACGTGAAGGTGCAATATTTACCTTCCTCTACACTGCAGCTATGTGATTATTTAACAGCAACTGGCGCTCCAACAATACCCACTGCCTGTCAGCTTTAGTAACAAATGTCGGGGAATATATCCTCGATTAAAGCGGCATATATCCCTCACTATACCTTCTGGTGACTTCCTTGACCTATCACCATCATTTTACACTTATCCAGATTTCACTTCAGCTAGTTCACTCATCCAGACACTGGCTAATCCCCTTCACAGCACTGGCTAGGTCAGAGGAGATGAAGGGTAAGGAGTTTCATTGTCATCAGCATAGTGAATGCACTATAGCCCAAGCCTCCTCCAAATGACCCCATAAAAACATGGCACAGGAGAGACATGAGGGGAGTCTGTTAATCAACACAATACTTTCCTTAGTGAGGCAGGATAATTGCCCAGCACCCCCTCTGGGAATGCCAAGAAGAAGCCAGAAACAACTATGTTAAACCAGATTGCCAAGTATATTTGTATCTAAATTATGTTGTTCCCCTATTTGCCTTGGAGGATTAACCATTATTCAGGGCCTTGCCAGTTGTTTCTATTAGGAGAAGAAACTGATGGTATGGGTCAGGTGTTTCTTTGGTGCAATCTTGTTTCTGCACCTACTTACCTGAACATAGTAGAAACTAACAGCAGCAGTTTCCTGGCTATTCCAACATGTATTGTGTCCAAAAGAAAAATTGCCTCTTGGCTTCTACCCAGGGCTGTGCTCATGATTGCTTCTCTTGCTTTCTGGCTCACACAGAGAGACATACTAAGGTGCAACCAATCAATCCCCTAATACCTGCATTTGCGATCTGCCCCAGGGAAAGCCCTCAGCACACAGGGCTTCTCCCTACTTAGCTTCACTATGTGTCTTGGTGCCATCAGCAGTATCCCACTGTTGTACCAGCTACTTCACTCCACAAAGAGGATTCATTGCTTCTTCCATTTTGCCTGAAGGCTGATCTACACTATAACATTAGGTCAGCTTAACTACATCACCCAGAGCTATGAAAAATGTCAGACCCTGTTTAATGTAATTCAGCCGACCTAAACCCCATTGTAGACACTGATAAATTGATGGAAGAAGTCTTTTGTCAGCCTAGCTACTGCCTCTCGGGGCACGTTGATACTACAAAATAAAGTTACATTGGCATACAGAAGCTGCAGTAATTAAATCGCTTTGTGTGGCCACGCTATGCTCGTTGTCTCTTGTCAATGGTCTGCGTCCTCACTAGCAGCACTTGCATTGACACAGAGACCAGTGCACCGTGGATAGCTATCCCACAGCGCAACTCACCATCATCTAGTGCAGGGTGTTTTGGGACCTCATGGGGTCAAAACGAGTCATGCAGGGGTGACTGGGAACATGAGTTCAATGTCCCAAAATGCAGTGTTCTCCAACCGATATTTTCATCTGCAGCTCATAATATTTCATGCCTGTCTTTCTAAATCCTCCCAAACCCTGCACGTCCCTCGTCGCTGTCTGCCATCTATGACAGAGGCATGGATCCTGCACAGCTCTGCACTATTGTGCAAGTGTTGTGAGCAAGGGGTGCTTGATCTTGTGGTATATGCAGAGCCTCCAGAGGAGCCGCTGGGAACATGATGATTCCTTCGAGGCTAGATTGCTGTGGGACATAGAAAGAAACAATTCAAAGTTGCTGGCAGCATTCACGGAGCAGCTGCAGATGGTAGAGCGCTGGTTGTGGGCTTGAGAAACGAGCACTGACTGGTGTGATTTCATTGTGATGCAGGTTTGCGATGTCGAGCAGTAGCTGCAGAACTTTTGTATGCACAAGGACACATTCCAGGATCTGTGTGCCATACTCATCCCAGCCCTCCAGCACAGTGACACCAAAATGAGATCTTCACTGATAGTGGAGAAATGAGGGGTGATCACTCTTTGGAAACTTGCAACACCTGATTGCTACTGATCAGTCAGGAATCAATTTGGAATTGGAAAATCCATTGTGGGGGCTGTAGCAATGCAAGTGTGCAAAGCCATTAATGGCTTTGTGCTTGAAAGATTGGTACTCAGGGCAATGTGCAGGACATAGTGAATGCTTTTGTAGTAATGGGGTTTCCAAACTGCGGTGGGGCAATAGATGGCACATATATTTTAATCTTGGCACCAGATCACTTTGCCACAGAGTATATCAACAGAAAGGGCTAGTTTTCTATGGCAATCCAAGCACTGGTGGATCACTGGGAACATTTTACCAACATCTGTGTGGACTGGTCAGAGAAGGTGCATGATGCACACATCTTTAAGAACACAGGGTTGTTCAGAAAGCTGTAATCAAGGACTTTCTTTCCATATCAGCAGATTACCATTGGGGATGTTGAAATGCCAATAGTGAGCCTGGGAGACCCAGCCTACACTTTACTCCCATGGCTCATGAAGCCAGACACTGGTCACCTCGAGAGTGCCAAGGAGCACTTCAACTACAGGTTCAGCAGATGCAGGAGGACAGTTGAACATGCCTTTGGTTATTTGAAAGGTTGCTGGCATTGTCTACTCACGAGATTGGACCTCAGTGGAAACAATATCCCAATGGTTATAGCTGCCTGCTCTGTCCTGCATTATATCTGGGAAGCAAAGGGGAAAAAGTTTCCGCTGGGGTAGAGGGCAGAGGTGGAATGGCTGTCTGCTGATTTTGAGCAGACGGATATCAAGGCTATAAGAAGATCTCAATCTGGAGCTACTTGGCTCAAGGAGGCTTTGAAAGACCATTTCAATAGTGAGCCACAGTAATGTGTGTTACTGTAATTTGTTCAATGTAATTTGGCATTTCCCTTTTGTGCCCTGGTATGAACCTTGTAACAACTGCTGTGTATGTAGTAATATAACATTGCAAATGCAGCTATTACTGTTATCTCTGACTCATGTCAGCCCCAGCCAGCATATGCTGTAAACTAATAAAGATGAATTAAGTATCCATAAATAGACTTTTATTCCATACCCATGCAAACGGACACATTTATAATTTAATGAAACTTAATAAATAAAGGGAAAAGAACTTTTGGAGAGAAAAAACAGTCATTTCCATTTCAGAAACACAACCACCACGTCTTTCACAGGTCACTGTATGTGCAGTTGTGATTGCCTGTACTCTCCCCCAGGGTGGAGTGGCAGGAGTAATGCAATGGCCCCGGACTCCATGTGGAATGTGGGGGCGGGGTGTAGGGAAGTCCTGGAATGCAGTTCTCTATGGGCTGAAGAGGGAGGTGAGCACAGGACTGTTGAACCAGAAGGTCAACAAGACTTGGCAGCATGTCTGTTTGGTGCTTGAGAAGCACTAGCATCCCCTGCTTCACATCCTGCTGGAAAGGTATAACGAGTGGGGTTCCACAAGGGTCTGTTTTGGGACCGGCTCCGTTCAATATCTTCATCAATGACTTGGATATTGGCATAGAAAGTATGCTTATTAAGTTTGCAGATGATACCAAACTGGGAGGGATTGCAACTGCTTTGGAGGATAGGGTCATAATTCAAAATGATCTGGACAAATTGGAGAAATGGTCAGAGGTAAACAGGATGAAGTTTAATAAGGACAAATGCAAAGTGCTCCACTTAGGTAGGAACAATCAGTTTCACACATACAGAATGGGAGGAGGCTGTCTAGGAAGGAGTACGGCAGAAAGGGATCTAGGGGTTATAGTGGGCCACAAGCTAAATATGAGTCAACAGTGTGATGCTGTTGCAAAAAAAGCAAACATGATTCTGGGCTGCATTAACAGGTGTGTTGTGAGCAAGACATGAGAAGTCATTCTTCTGCTCTACTCTACGCTGGTTAGGCCTCAACTGGAGTATTGTGTCCAGTTCTGGGTACCGCATTTCAAGAAGGATGTGGAGGAATTGGAGAGGGTCCAGAGAAGAGCAACAGGAATGATTAAGGGTCTAGAGAACATGATCTATGAAGGAAGGCTGAAGGAATTGGGTTTGTTTAGTTTGGAAAAGAGAAGACAGAGAGGGGACATGATAGCGGTCTTCAGGTATCTAAAAGGGTGTCATAAGGAGGAGGGAGAAAACTTGTTCATCTTAGCATCTGAGGATAGAACAAGAAGCGATGGGCTTAAACTGCAGCAAGGGAGGTTTAGGTTGGACATTAGGAAAAAGTTCCTAACTGTCAGGGTGGTTAAACACTGGAATAAACTGCCCAGGGAGGTTGTGGAATCTCCATCTCTGGAGATATTTAAGAGTAGGTTAGATTAATGTCTATCAGGGATGGTCTAGACAGTATTTGGTCCTGCCATGAGGGCAGGGGGCTGGACTCGATGACCTCTCGAGGTCTCTTCCAGCCCTAGAATCTATGAATCTATGAAACATCTGTCTCCTTTTCCTGCTCCTTCCTCCTGTCCTCTCTATCCCATGCCATGCTTTTTGTGAGGGTGGTCCTCCAACCCCTGTGCTCAGTATCTAAAGCTTGGAGGATCTCTCGGAACATCTCCTCCCGCATCCTCGTTCTTCTCCCCCTGATCTTGCTGAGCTGCTCCACTTGTGTGGACGGAGAGATCCTTATTGCCACATTTCCAGCTTCAAAAGAAACAATGCACAGAGGTCCTTGGCATATTCTATACCTTGGGGGAGCATTCTGTAACCCCCATATTCCTCATTTATATATAATTTTGATATTGCATATAAAGCAGGCTGCGTGAGGTATCAGGGGAAAGGTTATGATCTGCTGAAAGTCACTGTACTATCTAAATATGTATATCATTAATGCATATGAAGTTATGACAATTGTGTTGTATGGTTGTCGCTAAAATATGCTGTGGGTTTGGGAAGCACCCAGATATTAGCTCTCCAGAGACAATGCCAAAGAAAATAACCAATGCCCAGGCAGGTGTCAAACAATCCATCAACAGCCATTTTCCAGCAAGGGGGGCACAGTTCAATGACTCACCTGCATAAGGCCACACTAGGGGAATTGCTCAATCTTGCCTGGGGATTCAGCAATGGCAACCTGACATGCCTGGACTTGTGTTCTCCAACCAATGGACTAAGGGTATAAAACAGAACACAGGGGCCCCATGCTTGGCCTTTCTCCTACCCCATCTATACTGCAAGCAACAAAGAAACTCAGAAGAAGACTGAAGTCTCCAACAGAAAAGACCGGCCCAGGTTTAAGGGACAAACCTGTATATTAAGGACTGCAATATCCAGTGGGATGAGAAAAACTGCTTAATCTAGCTGTTGCCCAGTCTAATAGAGTTGAAAGTTAGACTGTGTCCTTATATTTTCTTTTGGTAACTAACTCTGCCTTTTTGCCTATCACTTAAAATCTATCTTTTGTAGTCAACAAACTTGTTTTACTGTTTATCATTACCAGTGAGTTTATATGAAGTGTGTGATAAATCTGCTCAGGTTTGCAAAGGCTGATGTATATCCACTTTCAATTGATGAAGTGGTGAACCAATTAATAAATTTGCATTGCTCAGCTTCAGCAGTGCAAGACAATATATTCCTGTGGCACAGTGCTGGGAGCTGAGGGAATTTGGCTGATGCCTTTCTCTGTGATTCATGAGTGGCTCTGGGACAGGGGTGGGCAAACTATGGCCCGGGGGCCACATCTGACGTGCCAGGGTCTGGGACTTGTACCGCTCCGACGCTCCAGCCAGGGAGCGGGGTTGGGGGCTTGCCCAGCTCCGCACGTGCCAGGGCTCTGCGTCACTCCTGGAAGCAGTGGCATGTCTCGCCTCTGGCTCCTATGCGCGGAGACAGCCAAAGTGCTCCGCACACTGCCCCCGCCCCAAGCGCCACCCCTGTAGCTCCTATTGGCCGGGAACCATGGCCAATGGGAGCTGCAGGGGCAGCACCTGCGGACAGGGCAGGACACAGAGCAGCCTGGCCATGCCTCTACGTAGGAGCCAGAGGGGGGACATGCCGCTGCTTCTGGGAGCTCCTTGAGGTAAGTGCTGCCCAGACCCTGCACCCCTTACCCCCTTCCACACCCTAATCCCCTGCCCCATCCCTGATCCATCTCCCACCCTCCAAACCCCTCAGTTCCAGGACGGAGCACCCTCCTGTACCTCCAACCTCTCATCCCCAACCCCACCCCAGAGCCCTCACCCTTAGCCGGAGCCCTCCCCCACAACCCCACACCCAAACCCCCAATTTCATGAGCATTCATGGCCCGCCACACAATTTCCATACCCAGATGAGGCCCTTGGGCGACAAAGTTTGCCCACCCCTGCTCTGGCAGCATTCGCGCAATCTAGCTGGGTGTGGGGATGCACATGCTGTTGTGCTGAGTGATCACAGCAGTTGGAGGGGTTTGCTGCTTGTCACTAGAAAATTGTGATTAAGACAGCCCAGGCTGGAGAGTTAAGGGGGCACAGTGGTCCCACAGTCCCAGGTTGTACCCCGAGGATCCCGTCACAGTCCTATTGTGAGTGTATTCACAAGATAAAGGAAACTTGGTATACTGAACTCACACCCCTTGATCTACAACAGTTGCAAGCACTATATTTTCTCACTTCTCCTTGGGACTGGTAGAACACAGTGGCAGTGCCAGCCATGGTCAGTATGGCCCTGGAGGGAGGAGGAAAGTTGGAGAAATAAGGGGGGATAACTTATGGGCATGAGTATAGGCATATAGGGCAATTGAACTGAATACTGTCACGGTTTTCCACAGGCCATGGTGATTTTAGCTGATATCTCACTCCTGAGGGTAACAGAGGCTGACCACAGCTCCCCACTGAGTCAGTCCCCTTCCCTGGGGTGCCACAGTTCTAATTCCCTTCCTTAGGGTGTAGCCACTTCCCACCAGTGATTGGGTGGGAGGATCCAGTCCCACCCACTGCTTCGGATACTAACCAGCGACCCTATAAGCACAGGAGCCTCATGCGGCATCCCTTTACTAATTCCTGTTCTATGTTTCCCTGGGCCACTTCCCTGTAGCCCATCTTAGTTGAGTCCCAGCAGCCAGCCCAGAATCTCCGCTACCCAGGTCCCTTCCAGCAACTACCAGCTTTGGCCCTTGCAGCCATCCACGAGTACCTCTTGCTCTCCCGGTCCCTGTTAGCAGACTGATCTGTCCAGCCCTTTCAGCCCCTTTTATATGGGCTGCTGGGCCCAGATTGGCTGCTCCCTGAAGCCACTTTAGCTTGCTTGGAGGACCTCTCTACTGCTCCTTTCCTGGAATGGGTGTGGCAGGACCCTGAGGCCACAAGCAGTGGGCCTCTGGGCCTAGTCCAGTCTGCCACATGGATTTACAACAACCTTTCCATCACTGCAAGTAAGTGTCTACACTACAGCACTACAGTGTCACAGCTGCGGTGCTTCAGCTGTGCTGCTGTAGTGTTTCTAATGTAAAACATATCTCAAAAGAAGTGTGGATAGCACACCCAGCAACTGTAACTAGGTCTGTGATTGATGACAGTCATTAACACCTTCAAGCATAATACTCTGCATAATCTAATTTGTATAATAGTGACTTTATGGAGGGCCAAGACAGACAAACAAACTGCTCTTTTCTCAGGCTTCATTGCATGAAACTGAGGCCTTGTCTACACTGAAAAGGTTTGCCAGTAGTGCTATGCTGGCAAACTATCCTAGTGGAGATGCAGCTTATACAGGCAAGAATCCTTTTCCCAGTATAGTTCATACCAGTTCTCTGAATGAATTAAGCTATACAAGCAAGAACTTTTTTTGCAGGTGTAACTGCATACACACTAAGGGCCAGTCCACACTATGGGGGGGTGGGAGGGTCGATCTAAGATATGCAACTTCAGCTAAGTGAATAACGTAGCTGAAGTCGAATATCTTAGATCGATTTTAAAAGGTACTTACCGGTGGTCCACATGGCAGCAGGCAGGCTCCTCCGTCGACTCCGCTTACTCCTCACGCGGAGCTGGAGTTCCTGAGTCGACGGGGAGCGGTTCTGGGATCGATTTATCGCGTCTAGACGAAACGCGATAAATCGATCCCAGAACATCAATCGCTACCCGCCGAATCGGGCGGGTAGTGTGGATGTAGCCTAAGACTCTTGCTGACATAGCTATCTCAGTGAGGTGTGTGATATTTTTCCCACAGTACTAAATGACATTGCTATGGCAGAAAAACACAAGTGTAGACCAGCCTTTTAGGTTCCTTTTGCAAGGATTGTATCTATGAGAGAGACTATTTACAACATTTTAACTACCCACTTGTGAAGATTTAGGTTGTTGAATTTTCTTCAGAACTCTTATTTAAATTAGATGGAAACAGATCTAGGGGACAGTTGCCCACTTGTCTTTTCCTTGTCAATCCCAGGATCTAAAACTCTTTGTATTCTAAATCATGTCAAGTGGACAGCAAATTATTCTGAGGCCTCTGGCAGTAAATGGAAATGCAATCAGGGAAGTAAAATGAGAACTTCTATATCAAGTCAAATGCATGATTTCACCATTTGTGTGTTCCTTTGGATGTAGCTGTAATTTATGTGAACAGACTGAGTAAACCCTACAATAGAGGAAGATTCTGAAGAAAAAATAAAATTATAAAAGCTGTTTCTGAGCTCAGTGAAATACACTTCATCCAAGTAATCAGACTCTCTATGGGAGGACAAAGGAGGTAAAATCTAACCCCAGAACCTGGGGCCAGGATGCATTGATGTAATCGAAGTAGTTATATCAGGCCCTTCATATCACTGGGTTGGGTGCTGGGACCACCGGATGTATGTAAACAGGGTCCCCGACCTCATACTTCACCTGGTTCTGAGTTAGAACAGGTGACTCATCACCACAGTTCCTTGAGAAAGCCTACCCAGGACTAATGTGGGGAGTGTTTCTTCGGAATAAAGGGGTGAATGTCTACTCACCCCACAATTGCCTCACACACAGCCCTATTTCAGAGCTAAAGTGATGCAGATGGTCTTGTGTTGCTCCCTCCCCCCACAATGTGGATCCCTCACCCAATGAGGTTAGTTAACTCAAAATATTTTATTAGCATTTAAATTAAAAAATAAAAAACAGACTATTTTTCCTTCTGAACAGGACAGAGGGAAAGGCCCCAGGGAAGGCATTCTAGAATTGCACAAAATGTACACCTGCAAGTAGAGAAGATGGGTGTGAATTTGTAGGCCAGTTTGTACCAAATCACCATAGTTATTAATAGTTATTTGTTAAACTCCAGCAATGTGCTGAAGGCTGTGGAAAACACAGCTTGAAGATGGCCAATGCTCATGATGTAAAAGGCAGGCCAAGAAGGCAGGTAATGACAAGGAAAAAGAGGAAGTGACACGGAGTACTTTTCTGAGGGGTAACACTGGTCTACAATTTTTGAGAAGTCGTCTGCTTCAGAGATAAAATGTGCTATTTAGTATGTATTTTGATGTGCTGAATTCAAATATGACAATTAAAACAACTGATTGGCTACTGTTTCTAAGATATTTAAGTTTTTACATTTTATGTCTATGTATATTGTGTAGATAGTAGAGTTTTAATCATAAATTGTAAACCTAGGTCTTTTCATGTGTTTATGGTTGCTTTACATGATACTATTTCACCTGTCCTGTTTATGTAACACTTTAAAAATCAGCAAAGGGGTTATATAAATAAAATTGATTATGAAACAAAAGGCAAAAAACTATTATGTACATAGTTTAGTCCTATTCAGTGTCTACTCGGCGCTTCTTGGCTTGCCTCTTGTATTCATTAAATAGAGGATCTCTTGTCACTGTCCAGCAATAGTCTGCAAGCATTGATGGGCTCCATTTGCCCTGATAGCTTTTCTCCATTGTTGCAATATCCTGGTGAAATCGCTCACCGTGCTCGTCGCTCACTGCTCCGCAGTTCGGTGGAAAAAAATCTAGATGAGAGTGCAAAAAATGTCTCTTTAGTGACATGTTGCAACCAAGGCTTTTGTATGCCTTGAGGAGGTTTTCCACCAACAACCTGTAGTTGTCTGCCTTGTTGTTTCCGAGAAAATGTATTGCCACTAACTGGAAGGCTTTCCATGCCTTTTTTTCCTTGCCACGCAGTGCATGGTCAAATGCATCATCTTGAAGAAGTTCACGAATCTGAGGACCAACAAAGACACCTTCCTTTATCTTAACTTCACTTAACCTTGGAAATTTTCCACGGAGGTACTTGAAACCTGCTTGTGTTTTGTCAATGGCCTTGACAAAGTTCTTCATCAGACCCAGCTTGATGTGTAAGGGTGGTAACAAAATCTTTCTTGATTCAACAAGTGGTGGATGCTGAACACTTTTCCTCCCAGGCTCCAATGACTGTTGGAGTGGCCAATCTTTCTTGATGTAGTGGGAATCTCTTGCACAACTATCCCATTCGCAGAGAAAACAGCAGTACTTTGTGTATCCAGTCTGCAGACCAAGCAAGAGAGCAACAACCTTCAAATCGCCACAAAGCTGCCACTGATGTTGGTCATAGTTTATCCACCTCAAAAGTTGTTTCATGTTGTCATAGGTTTCCTTCATATGGACTGCATGACCAACTGGAATTGATGGCAAAACAGCTTTAAGACTCGTCTTCGATGAATCAATGAACAGTCTCCACTCATCTGGATCGTGAACGATGTTGAGGGCTGCCATCACACCATCGATGTTGTTGCAGGCTACAAGATCACCTTCCATGAAGAAGAATGGGACAAGATCCTTTTGACGGTCACGCAACATGGAAACCCTAACATCACCTGCCAGGAGATTCCACTGCTGTAGTCTGGAGCCCAAAAGCTCTGCCTTACTCTTGGGTAGTTCCAAATCCCTGACAAGGTCATTCAGTTCACCTTGTGGTATGAGGTGTGGTTCACAGGAGGAGGATGGGAGAAAATGTGGGTCCTGTGACATTGATGGTTCAGGACCAGAAGTTTCATCCTCTTCCTCTTCCTCGTCTGACTCAAGTGAGAATGATTCTGGTGCATCAGGAACCAGCAGTCCTTCTCCATGGGGTACTGGGTGTATAGCTGATGGAATGTTTGGATAATGCACAGTCCACTTTTTCTTCTATAACACACCTTTCCCAACTGGAGGCACCATGCAGAAGTAACAATTGCTGCTCTGATCTGTTGGCTCTCTCCAAATCATTGGCACTGCAAAAGGCATAGATTTCCTTTTCCTGTTCAACCACTGGCAAAGATTTGTTGCACAAGTGTTGCAGCATATGTGTGGGGCCCACCTCTTTTCCTGATCTCCAATTTTGCAGCCAAAAGAAAGGTGATAGGCTTTCTTAACCATAGTGGTTATACTGCGCTTTTGTGATGCAAAAGTCACTTCACCACAAACATAGCAGAAGTTATCTGCACTGTTCACACAAGTACGAGGCATCTCTGCTCACTTTGGCTAAACAGAAATGTGTCCCTTTGCAAAATCAAACACTGACAAATAAGAGAGCACGACACTGTATGATTTCTAGAGCTGATATAGGGCAATTTGTTCAGCAGAGTGATGTAAGCTTTGTTATGATTGGATCATCCATGACTTCTAGGAATAACATGATGCAATTCATATCATGTATGACACAATACTAGCTTCAGATTGCACCATTCATTCTTTTGCCTAAAAAGCAAGTACTGTCCAAACCCAGTGATAGATTTATTCATAGATCCAGTCAAAGATGTATTTTAGTCATTTCTGGTTTAAATTGAGATCCCTTCCCTTTATAACTCACTTACCCTCCGCCATTCCCAAGTCAAGGGTCGTATATACTGACCCAATAGCATGTCTTGAAAACTAGAGCCAATCAACAATTTTAAGCATCATTTTCGATCTCAGTGACCCAGAATTAGTAAAGTTTGACTACATTTATTTCAGAAGCATTTTGGCTGTAGAGCAGTGTAACATATGACTGATTTCTTGAGCAATGTGGAAGAAATGAGGGTGAAATCCTGCTCCAACTGAACTCAGTGGGAGGTTTGCCATGGACTTCAGTGGGACAGAATTTTACCTTGCATCCTTAGGAGTGTTGGCTTGGTGTACTGGGAGTGCAATGCAAGCAGAGAGGGAATGTAGAAAAAGTCACAGAGATAGGACATGGAATGAGGAGATGAACAGAGCATGAAGGCTGGTTCTGATGTCAGAGCAGAAAAGCAAAGAAATATGAGACAAGGTCGGAGATTTAAGCTGGGGAGTTGTATTTGCCTCTGAAGACAAGCAGAAGGGTTTTTTCTATACAAAATGTGAACCCAGACTATTCCTGTGTAGCGTGTGCACTTTATGCCCATATGTGCTCAGCATTTTATAAGATAACTTAGGGAGTGGTAAATTTTCACCTTGTCTTGACTGTGATGGTCCCATGTAACGGTTTCAATTCACCTGCTGAACTCAATCAGCCACTAAGTAATCAATCTTTAAAGCCTTGTAAGCGACATATGTGAACAAATCAAGTTGTTTATTACCATCATATCTTAGCAAAACGTGTGTTCAGACTGCAGCCTTTGTGCCTGCTGCTTTGAAAATGGGCTCCTCTGGACTCTACCCAAAGCAAGTTTACTGAGTGCACATAATATATTCTAATATATTCACTTGATGCTGGATTTATATCATGCATGAAAACCTTTGCAATGCAGTACACACATCCCCCCTTGCAAGTATTGTGCTAAAGATTTTGAAGGGTATGCAAGCATTTGCAAAATGCAACTACCTCCCTGCAAGTGGGTTTGAAAACTAAAGCAACTGTAGTGCTAAAAACTTGCCAAGGTTCCCTATTGATGCAAATATGTTATAACCATTACAATACTTTTTTCTTAAAAAGTACCAGAGTTAGGCATATAAAAGTGAGGGCGCAAATGAGCGCTGCATAGGAATAAAGCATTGTGGTTTGTAATCAATAGATATTTCACTCACCCATGCCTCCCATTCTCTCCAAGCCTAGCCCTCCACCACGGTCTTTTTCATTCAGCTGTCTCCCTTGACCCTCTCCCTTCCATTATCATCATTCTCTTCCTGGACCGCCCGTCCAGGCCTCTTCTCCCATTGCCACACTTTCTCTCTCTCTCATTAACCTCCCCACCCCTTTTCTATCTTTTTTCTCATTTCGAAGGGCTTTCCAATTTTAACTTAGATAAATGGAGTACAAGAAAAAGCTGGAGGATACTCCAAATACTGAGATAACAATACTTAGACATACAAGTCAAATGGAAGGCCTTAAGAGTGACCAGAATAAGAGTGTATACATATACATATGCTGGTGGTGCATGCTTTTTTAATACATATAAGTAAATATATATAAAATTTGACTGCTAAATTGCTCAGGCTTGCCAAATACTTAGAGTAAATTTTCTTAGAGAGGATTTTGTAAAGCATGACATATGGTAAATCACATTGTGCCTCTCCTATTATGACAAATGAGATTCATTTTTCATGTAAACCTGTTTTGACATAATTTCCTCATGGAATTTACATATGCATTTTATATTAAACCAGATACCCTCAAGCAAATTTTATATGTGTAGTACTCTATAATTTTATTAGCAATGGGAGCTCTCAGATACTGAAACTTAACACTTTGTCACTTTATTTATATATTGTAGTTGGCCTTGCTAGAATAATTTAGAAACCTTACCATTTGCTTTGTATGATAAGCTTTATATTTGATTTTTTAAAAACTTTATTACAATTAACTTCAAACATGTAAGTTGCCACTTTTCTACTTCTCAAAACAGTATAAACTGAACTGAATTTTCATGTTACAGTAGATAAGAAAAATGAATACCACTACATAATTCTATGCTCTTGCACCTTTAATCAAAGGATAACAATAGGCCTAGAGAGCAACAAATATTTTCCAGTATATTTGCATATACAGTAAAAAAGGTCAGTATTGATAGAACAGCATAGTGAAATAGTAATAGGTCCAAAATAGCTACATCATACACAGTACAGTGCCTATGGAACCAGAACTAGACAACTGTAACAGTTTATTCAAGTCCCTTCCCTAGGAAGTCTGAGGATTCAGGGTGGGGAAAACCACAGGATGTACATCCAAATCACTTGCCTTAGGATATGCAAAACAAAACCAAGACAAAATATTTTTTGCAAAATTAAAAATTACTTTGTTTTGTGTATAATTTGTATCAAACAGAGGTGGTCCCAAACAGAAAGATTTACTTCTCCTATCCCCCTCTGCCTGGAACTTAGAAAAAAGTTGAGAAAGAAGACTAAAAAATAAATACTACATAAATAGAATAAAGAGTTTTGCAAAGGGTTTTAAAAGTTGGACCATGTTTTCTTTGCAAAATGGAACACTTACCACTTACATTTGCTTCTTGATATTTTTAAAGTTATCCCCAATCTTTCTTTGGCCCCAAAAGAACTGTTTTCAGGCTTCCCTCCCTCCCCATTTTTTTTCTTTATTTTTATTAGTATTTATTTTTTATTTCCTCAACTTTTCAAAAGTTAGAGTGGCAAAAGAAAAAAAAAAGAAAAAGAGAAAACAATAAAAAGCACACCACCTCTCTGTCGTCCCCCCTCCAAAAAAGCCCTGGACATCATTTATCCTAATGCGTTCAGACCTCTTTTGTTGTTGTTGTTTCATTTTGAAAGTGGGAGGGGGAGAAAAGGAAAATGTTGATGAAAAAACTGGAGAGTTTAAACAACAAAACAAAAGCTTTTTACTATATCTTCTTATTTCTATACAACCAGTTCTTATCAAAAAAGACATTTGGAATGAGAAATTTCAGCTAGCTATTAAATGAAGCTACTTCTGCTTTGGATTTGCATAACCAAAACATGCCAGGTAAATTTTTGCAAAGCTTACATTTGCTGTGTTCTGTATGGAATTTCCTTATACCCTTGTACTGATACTATACTGGTTCCAAAAGGGACATTAAAATATCAACGGAAACTTATTTTTAAAAAAAGACTATACCCACACTGTAACATGCCATTGTCACTATATTAGGGCCTTAGAAGAGATATTTATTTTCATACTCAAATATCTCACATTAAAATACTTAGCCATTACTATCAAGTATTGTTGAAGTAAGCAAGCAAGCCAGAAAAGGTTATTCTGTTTGAAATTACCTAATTTTTTTATTCAAATCAATTATTATTTTGGGCCAAAATCACTGTCACTGATCGGTCCATCAGCCCTCACACAGAGGGCGCTGATCACAACACATCAGATGCGTTGTTCTAGCCAGTCTTCCAACTACCCGCTGGCCAAGCTGTCAGTAGCACTGGACACCCGATTGACATAGCGCACAGCAGCCTAGAACTCCTGAGCAATCTGCCAATCGCAGCCTCCGAAATAGCTGGGATTACAGGCGTGTGCCACCACACTGGGCCTGGGCCAAAATATAGTACATATAGTATGGTAGATGACAGTAGAGGAAACATTATTCCCTTAATCTGCACCAGTTCAGAACATGGTAAGGCCGCCAAGGAAGGGGTTGTAGAGTACCGTAGCAGCCAGGCTAAGGGTGAGACTCAGAGATAGGTGTTCATATCAGAATGTTAAACTTGAGTCTCTGCAGTATGCATTTTTGTATAACTTTTATATGACTTTGTATTCAACCTTGGTAATATGTTATAGCGGACCCCTAAGGTAGTATAATTAAGGTAAAAGAAAAATGTCTTTTTGCTAGAAGTAAAATAAGATCTTCCCCCTACTTTGTATTCAATTGCCCTGTTGAATGAATGAGGTGTGAATGAGGAAGGCGTGGAAGGCAGGCACCTCCAGACAGCTGCAACCCTTGGAGAGAGGATGGGAACCAGACCAAGGACAATCAAACTTGTCAAGTGTGCTGACTAGAGAAGAGCAGACATACTGACGGCCTCGGGGATTAGAAGCAAGCACCTTCCTTTGGGAACACCCACATAGCATTCGGACAACCCCCAGCCCAGAGACAAGCAGCAAAAAGGACCAACGGACACAGTCCCAGATTTTGGGCCGCAGTGAGCCCACCTACTCACCTCCCACGGGCCGCACAGTGAGCCCACGCGGGCCGCATGCGGCCCCCAGGCCGCATGTTGTGCAGGCCTGCTCTAGACTGTCTCCAGACTGAGATTTAAGACAGGACTGGGTCTTAATTCCCTTGGAATTACAATAGATCAAGATCTCAGGGTGCTCAGAAACTATGATACAAGCAGCTACATAGATAGCATAACATGTATGGTTCCAATTCCCAGTTTTTCCAAGAGTTACATCAGCTCCCTGCTCCTTTTGAAAGTCTAAGGCTGATGTCTATCAATAATCCTCCGTGTTCAAGAATCCTCTCAGCCTGAAATCAAAAATGCTTTATAAAAAGCAAAAGCAAATAAAAGCAATAGTAAGGTGATTGATTGGCTTTTAAACAATACCCAGAAATGTTTTCTGTTTTTCAGGACAAATGCAACAAGGAGTTTCTTCACCCTTAAGGTCTTGATCCAAAACCCATTGGTGTCAATGACATTGGTCAATGAGCTCTAGTACAAATCCTAAGACCCTGAACCAGCAAAACACTTTAGCACATAGTTAACCTAAAGCATGAGAATTCAATGGTACACACATGCCTAAATACTTTGGGGTAAGGGTATAAGGGCTAAGACCTGAGTGTGTACACTCAGAGAGACCAGAAAGGGGCACAGGGACAAGCAGCCCCATAAACATGACAATACTTTTAAACAGAAATGATAATTAGGAAATCAAACCTAAGCTATTAAGTTAATGTAACTTCAAAATTATTTGGATTGGATTGGCAACTGTTGGGCTCGAAAGACAATGGTGTAAGCATCAAAGCAGTTCAGTTACTGTGTGTCATGATGCAGCATTACAAGTAGCTAAAAATTTCTTGAGAGACAGTCCTTGCCATAAATAGTGCAAGAATAAGATGCAGGGCCAGAAGATAAATCCAGTGCAGTACTAACAGTTGAAGCCTGCTACTGTTTCCTCTTTGCTCTCTTCACATTCCTCTCTTTCAACCATCTCCTGCAGCCTCTGCCTCCCTGGCATATCAGTGTGGCCTGTTACTAACTGCACCTTCCCAACTTGCAGTGTAGATGTTGGACGTTTTCAACTTGCAACTGTCCTTGAACCTCGGCATAGGTCCACCCAGCGGTCTTGGAGTGTCCACAAGTTTTCCATACAGGAGATCCTTTTCAATGCATCTATTGTCCATCTAACGGTGATGATCAAGCTAATGGAGATGTCTGTGTTTGACAGTGGTGATTAGACTTGGAAATTTTGCTTTCTCAAGTATTTGTGTCCGGAACTTTGTTTTCTCAATTGATATTTAGAATACAGCAAAGATAACAGGCATGGAAGGTATTTAGCTGTCTCTCATGCCTGCTCTAGGTGGTCCAGTTCTCATCACAATACAGCAGCATGCTCAAAATGCATGTCTGGCAGACCGGTACCCTGGCGTTCAGTATTATCTTAAAAAAAGACTAAACCCACACTGTAACATGCCATGTATTGTGATTAGTTTCCTGATATCCCACATGCTTGGTCAGTTAGGTGAATGTGGTCTTTCCAATTAGTGAAGTAAGTTTGTCATTTAGAGAGAAGTTTTTAGATATAGCTGATCCACGAGAGCAGAACTTGTGCACAACCTCTTATCTCACATTAACTTTTGAAACCTCTGGTGCAGCCAATGACAGCTCATGCCATAATCGTCTTCTTTAGACTGATGGATAGTCCAAATTCATTGTGAGCTAGCACACAGCTATTGCAAGGTTGCTGAAGTTCATCTTCACTACATGTGACAAGCACTGCATCATAACTTATATTTGGTGATCAGCAGGTGTTTAACTTTGCTTTTTGCTCTTAGTCACGCAACGTTGAAGAGTTTTCCATCTGACTTTGAATGGAGATGTATACCCTCGGTGTTAGATCAGAAAGCATGATGAAGCAACACAGAGAAGGAATAGACCAGAGTGTTGTTGCCAAAACACATCTCTGCTTGACACCACTGTCAGATTGATTAACATCATGCTGGACTTTAGCCTCCATGCCATCCTGGAAGGATCAAACCACACTCAAGAGGATTGTGCAGCAAGCAAACCTCTCGTGTAATTGAAAAAGACCCTTTCTTGTGATCAGGTTAAAAGCCTTTGTAAGATCTGTGAAGGCCATATAGAGAGTTTTTCCTTCTTTTTCACAATTTTCTTGCAGTTGCCTTAGCATGAAAATCATGTTGATAGTACATTTGCTAGCACAGAAGTCCCATCGTTCTCTGGATATACCCATTCAGCAAGAACTTGCAGTCTTTTAAGAATGACTCTTGTGAATGCCTTACCAGCAACACTAAAGAGAGAAATTCCTCTGTAATTGTTCCAGTCACTCTGATCTCCTTTGTTTTTATACAACATTATAATGTTGGCATCCTTCATGTCTTGTGTTACCCCTCCTTGCTCCAGCAGCCAAGAAAGATATTGTGCAGATGTTTAAGCACAATTTGCCTACCTTGTTTCAGTACCGCAGCTAGAATTGCATCTCTTCCAGCAGTCTTTCCTAATGCTTGGAAGGTGATTGCTTTTTCAAGCTCATTTACAGATAACTGTATATTGAGCTCTTCTATAGTCTGGAGCCTGTGGTTCACATCTAGGACTGCTTCAGAAACAGCAGTTTCACACAAATAGAGCCTGCAATATTGTTCCACCCAGCACTGCAACTGTTTACATCTGTCAATGATGATGCATCCACAGAGATCTGAATGGGGCAATTTTCTTATCTGCAGGACCTATTCCTTTCTTAATTCCATCATACATACCTCTGGGGTGTCCAGTCTCAGGATGTTTATATCTCCTTTCACAGATCAAGCCAGTATGATTGAGAACAATGCCTTGTTATTCGTTGCAATGCACTCTTGGCCACTTTGAGGTTAGCACATGTCCCAGGGGAAGGGTTGACATTGTAGTGGAGGTACTCCATGTGTTTTGCTTCGATAACTGGACATATTTCTTCAGAGTATGCTGCAAGCCAGTCTTTAATTTGTACAATCTTTTCACCAAAAGCTATGGTTGCAGCTATATGGATTTTTATTCTGAGTGTGTTCCGGTCAGGCATATGTGATCTCTTACTGGTACCACATAGTGCAGTACAGCCTGCCATGGGTTGGGTGCTTGGCAACTAAACCAGGAGTCCCACCACTGAGTGATGGTGGTGCGGGGTATGCCAGATATCCATTGGAATAAAAAAACAACGTCCACAAAGGAGTACTTTCATCTGGAGTTGTGCCTTGCAGCTAGCTCTTGGTTGAGCAAAGACTAGGGGGAATAAAACTCTGCACTAAATCCACTGTGGAGAAAACTGCAAGTGGCTGGCACAGCAATTCAGTTCTGCCTTCTGGCAACTCCTGCAGCTGTGCTGGCTTCCAGATATCTTGGTCTTCCAGGCCTTCGGGCCCAATCAGTACTGTCAAGAGGGAGGCTTTGGTCGTAAGACAAGCCTCTGCCTTCTTATTTTCTTCTGCCAAGGCATACACACTAAAGATTTGATTATGATGATCACTGTTTTCAAAATTGCTTTTTGGAATGTGAGAACAATGTGCATTGGTATGTCAAATGATCTAGAGGAGATCAATGACCCTAGGAAGATCACCATCATTGACAAAACTGGAAAAGCATGACATCAGCTTAGACTCTCTCTCTGGAACCAAACTAGTTGACACAGGATTTCTATGCAAGATGCACTACACCTTCTTCTAGCATCAAAAAAGCAAACAAGACCTCCATAAACACCTGGTAGGTTTTGTAGTCAAAAATTCATTAGCATCCATGGTCAAATGGCTTCTTGTAACATCAGAATGTAACATATCATCAAGAATATCTACCACTTGTGGCTTTGCTAACATCATTAGTATGTCTGTTCGAACACTTTTTTCTACCTCTGAAGAAAAAGACTTGTCTAACTGCTACCTGATTGTATCTTCACCGGGTGAATGACTATCTCCTGTGAGACTTCAATTCCAGAGTTGGCTCAGATCACAAAATGTTGCCGCTATGCATTGGCCACCATGGAGTGGGAAAAATGAACAACAATGGGCAAAGATTACTGGAGGTCTGCATGCACCAAGGGCTGTACATTATTACATCACCTACTTTCAAGGTGATCAATGCTGGAAGATCTCACAGAGACACCCCAGATCTAGACACTGGGACAAACTGGATTTAATGGTCACTCACAGGAAACATCTACAGGATGTTGTTCATACCTGTAGTTTTCATAGTGCAGATTGTGGCATAGACCATGTGCTTGTATGCTGCAAAATAAGATTTTCATTAAGGAAGTTCCATTGTACAAAAAACCAAGGATGGTATCTCCAATTTACTACGAATCTCAAGGAATCTCTGTCATTGGTTGCACATTCTGTGAATGCTGACACAGCATGTAAAACACTCAGAATAAAAATCTATATAGCTGCGACCTTAGTTTTTTGTTAAAAAACCTATACAAGATGGAGGAAGGTACACTCAGAACCAGAAAGGGGATACAGGGAAAAGCAGCCCCAGCACCAGGACAATACTTTTTAAACAACCATGATGAGGAGCTCAAACCTAAACCGTCTTAGGTAAAGAATCTCAAAACTCTTATACTACAAGTAAAAGAAACTTAAACTGCTCCCAAAGTCGGTAATCTTATTATCAGTGAAACATGACTCTAATATTACCTAAAAGTGTGGCCTTAAAACACACAAATACACTTTGAAGCACTTCCTAGATTCAATAAGAAACATTTCAGATCTATTATGTGAACTCACTAATTTTGATATATGTTGTTTTATTGCAGACCTTTCAAGAAATGTATAGCATGCAGAGTATTTTCTCTTTAAACAGGTTATTCCACAGCTTTACTAAGTTCTTCTATGCAGATATCATGAAACCTCCCCTAAAGGTCATCATGCTCATGTCCACCCTGAAACAAAATGGTTTCTTAGACTCCTTTAACAGCAAATTCTCCATGTTCTCAGTTTGATTTCTCTATAACTAAAAGAACAAATAGAACAAATAGAAGAGCAAATTAAAAGCTCTGGGAAAAAATAATATTGTATTTACTATATGGCACGAGTTATAGGAATTTATATGAAGCTTATTCTTAGTCTTAGACTACGATACTAAAATAAAACAAAGATGTTGCAAACCATAGAAAAATTTGCAGAAAGTCAGAGTATTCTCCATTGTGACTGTTTTTAATCACTCCATCAGCATACACACCATAAAAATATTTTATGCTCCTTAGATCTCCTAGATCAGTGCAAAAGTTCCAAAATTTTGCAGAAAAAAAAGGAGATTTTTTCAAAGCAACTCTACATGTTTTTCAATCGGCAAGAATGAAAAAAGATTTTTTATTATTCTTAGATTTCAGTTTCAGGAATAGAGAGACATACTGATTGGTGGAAAAATAATGCAAAGCTGAGTTAAAAATCTTTAGGGCCATTCTATTCCTTAGTGTCCTATTTTTGAATGTACTAGAAATATGCCATACAACATTCTTCTGGTCGGTGATCTTCCCAGGACAGAGTGGTATTCAGATGCATCACAGTATCCATCAGCTAGTGGTGCAGCCTTGAGCTTCAAGAGATTTTGTTGTAGAGAGTATTTTTATTCCTAGTATGTTTGAATCCTGAGTTATTGTCCCTTTTTCCTGATTTAAAAAAAAAATCAAACCTTTGTACTGCTGTCTCTTTGACTGGTCTCAACTATAATAAAACAAAATAAATCCCCAGACAGAAATGCACTTAGAATGTATGATTTACTATTGTTTCAAGCACACAATCCTTTTTCTGTCTCCCTAATACATTTCAATAATAAATCTTGATGACGGAAGCTCTTAAAAGAACTGTTGTGATGCACCCAATTTCCTATTCTACTTTTAGATACTCACAGTCCTTTGTTGGAAAGCCAGGGCCAGAGGGCTTATCAGGAAAGAGACACCATTGGCTTGATCCTGAAACACTTATTTGTAACCAGTTTTAGAGTAGCAGCCATGTTAGTCTGTGTCATCAAAAAGAACAGGAGTACTTGTGGCACCTTAGAGACTAACACATTTATTTCAGCATAAGCTTTCGTGGACTACAGTCCAGTTCATCTTATCTATTCAAGTGACACCATCATAGGACCTAATCACATCAGCCACGCCATCAGGGGTTCGTTCACCTGCACATCTACCAATGTGATATATGCCATCATGTGCCAGCAATGCCCCTCTGCCATGTACATTGGCCAAACCGGACAGGAATCATAACATTCAAAAACTAGTAGGAGAACACTTTAACCTCTCTAATCACTCAGTGACAGACTTAAAGGTGGCAATTTTGCAACAGAAAAGCTTCAAAAACAGACTCCAATGAGAAGCTGCTGAACTTGAATTAATATGCAAACTAGATACCATTAACTTAGGTTTGAACAGAGACTGTGAATGGCTCGGTCATTACATTAATTGAATCTACTTCCCTTAGTTAAGTATCCTCACACCTTTGTGTCAACTGTCCGTAATGGGCCATCTTGATTATCACTTCAAAAGTTTTTTTCCCCCTGCTGACAATGGTGCCTCTTAATTAATTAGCCTCTTACAGTTGGTATGGGTACTTCCACCTTTCATGTTTCTCTGGATGTATAAATATCTTCTTACTGTATGTTCCATTCTATGCATCCGATGAAGTGGACTGTATTATGCTTATGCTGAAATAAATTTGTTAGTCTCTAAGGTGCCACACGTACTCCTGTTCTTTTTACTTGTAACTACTCTACTCCTTACTTACTTTAACATTAGAAGAATTATGACCAGGAGGACTACCCCTGATTTTGATTCGGTTTCCCTTACATTGTGTAGCACCTATGTTATGCAGCTTCTGAGTCAACAGGAAAATAGGAAGATTTTGCAAGAAGTGGTCACTGATTTTGGGTGGCTTCATTTTTCAGTGCCCAAACTGATTTTCCTGGGACTGATTTTCAGAAAGTGCTGAGCACCCATGAAATGTAATAATTTAGATACTAAAAACTGGGGAGCTAATTCTTTTATATAACAATACCACCAATCTACCCAGAGAACTGGTTAAATGTCTTGTTGCTTGGTGCCAAAGGTGATAAGTTAAGGTGTTACTTTAAAATGGTATTTGTTCCAATATCCCTAGTACAATTATCAAGTTAAATGTATGGTTAACACAGACTTATTCTGGAGAACAAAAATGTGCAAAGATTTACATTGTGTTTATTTAGATAAATATATTGCTTCCTTTTCCACTCAGCTTCTTATATCTTAATGCAGAGTGCAGAATATTTTCATTATAATAATTTGTTATGTTAGTCATTGGTTTGATGTTAGTGTTACTCACTATTAATGGACAATTAATACTGCATTATATCTTCTATTTAATGCTTTGCATTATCCATGTGATTGCACATTTTGTACTGAAAATACATCATATTAATTTTCTACAGATTTCCTAGCTAGAACAATCCTGTATCTTTTGATTTATTTCCAACATCTGTGCTACCAATCTTTTGGGGGGTTTGAATGTTAAGCATCTTAAGTTCTATTAACAATATCTACTGAATTCTTTCAGCAGTATTTTCATTGTGGGCTTTATCTTCTTTCAGCCTCCTCTCACACTATTGTTTTCTAATTTCTTTTCCTCACACTGCCTGTTTGGAATACCACACTGTTGGGATATGTTAGGGTTAAAGCAGAAAACTGGGAAATGGCTGGTGAACAGAGATGGCATTAGGGAGTAAAAGCACAGGCAAGCACCACTTCTGCGCTTGATAGATAAAGTACAGGTCTCTCTGTGTTTATTTGATTTAGGGCTACCCCTCTCCCCTCCCTTCTCCTCGTTAAGGGCTTGATAAGGTTGCAGATGCCTGAGGATTGTGGGGATCAAAAGGATGCCTTTTGGGGTAAAGTAGTGTTATCTCCCTCTCCCTTTTTTTCCCAGCTGCACAGGCAAGGTTGGGGTCATGGCCCCTTTCTCCCTCCCCTGCAAAACTGCTGATTCAAGGAGTTCATGATTGCAATTATAGCAAAGAAGTGTATCTTCAAAGTAAAACTTATTGGTAAAATATGTTAATAAGGTAAACAGTAATCGGGGCGGGGATAATTATATTCAGTATAGGGTTATCAATATTCATTGTATGGGTGCTCATATTACTCCATAAGGGTTTTGGGGGTGTTGTAATAAATGTAGGAATTTACATACTAATGTAAATAAAAAGAGTATGATGTAACTAATCCAGCGCTTACTGGACAATTGGGTCCAGGGGAACAAGTACCTCAATAAAGAAGCCCATCTACTCAAATCCTCCACTGGGTCAGCCTGTTCTTCTGCCAAAACACACCAGTATAACGGTTTCAAGATTATTACTTGAGAAAACTGCTCTGTGCTTCTCAGTTTGATGCAAATTTTGGGTCACTTGAAAAAGAAAAATATTTCCAACGTTTTGTGTGTGAGTGTGAATGTGAGAGAGAGAGAGAGAAAATGAATCTGAACTCCGGGTATTCATCAACTCTGAAAATCAAGCCAGTTGTTGAAGTATGAATGTGGACTTGATTGCTTAGAAGTAGGCCAAGATTTTCAAATTTAGGTGCCAAAGATGTTTTTAGTTGGGTTAGGCAAATTGTTAAAAAAAAGAAAAAGAAAAAAAGAGATGGGCCAAACCAGTCTTGTGTGCAGGTCTGCATTCTCCAAAGGTGACACACATAGACAATCACCACATCATAATTCCACTCTGGTAATCCACACATGGTGTAGGAGAGAACTACCCCCTTTTTATGCAAATGACCCTTTCAGTCAGGCTCTCTCTCCATCCCCAAGTATGAGCTCTTCAGGGCACCACATTGCATGACGCTGACATCATAGTTTTAACAGCACCATTTGGGTTCACAGAACTTTGATGCTGTCATATTAGAATGAAACTCTTCAGAATCACCAGTCCTAGCTTTTATACCATCTCTGTCAGCTGGGTATCTCACCATCTCACCACTCATCATTTATGAGAGAAGAAAAAGGCAGGATGGCTAGGACCACAACTGCCTAATTCAGTTTTGAACACTGAAATGTGCATAGCAATATAATACCTAATCATTGTTTTGTACGAAGGTCATACTTTCAACACTCCTATGCTATTATCTGCTTTCTTCTGGTGCTCTGCTATAATTTTTCTTCCTAAAAGAAAAAGGACAATACTGTGTTTTAGTTACTCTAATTGGATCAGCCTGTTGTAGGAAAATACTTCACTAGTATCAAAAGTGATATCTTGAGGTGATACGATTTCCAATTGCAATCCATGTTTTTCTGGTTTTGAAACAAATGCATTTTATTAATAACTATAACATTTCAAACATTGATTAATAATTGATACAATTTGCAAACAGAACTGAGTTAGGTTGAAGGAAGATTGAACTATATGTGATATATTGTCCTTGTTTCAGAGGGCAGTGCTCAAGCAAATTAGGAGGTAAAACTCTTTAACCCTCTTTGTATGTGGATGTCTATTAGAAGTATTACACATGCAAATACTATTTACACAAACACATACACATACATAGTTTATATCCACATTGCATGGTGGGCATATAGCCTGAACAGAACAAATAAGTAATTTTGAGAAACCCCAAACTACATATTTGAAATACACAATATATGTAGTGAGCTAAAATGCTTCAAGAGAAGGATATTGCACTTGTAGCACTTATATGCAACCATGGGCTTCTAAAGAAGGGTGTGTGTGAAGCCGTGAAGAAAAGCAATTCTATTCTCAGTAGGCTACCACAGTATTTTCAGAAGTTTCTAATTGAAGACATGCTTCATTTGCCTTGGCTATAAAAGAAGTCATATTTGGTCATGATTATGTCTGTAAATGACCTCATAAAATGTACGCTGGAAAAAAAAACCCTACAACACAGTTTGCAGGTTATTTGAGAAACCTTTTTTAAATTTGTAAAGTTGTATGTCTCTTGTTTGTAATATCTACTAAATGGCTAGAGTAGTTAAACTCCATTAAGTTCACTAAATTTCATTTTTATAGCATATTTTATCTGTATTAGGAATGCATGTGTCTTCTAATATGAAGGAGAAAGGTAGTAAGTTTCTCAAACCCAATCTGTATGATTAGACAGTGCATAATTCATCATTCATTGTAAATATGTACTGAGGATCCTTCAGAGTATTACAAGGAAAGTTTATTAAAAATGTGCACAGATTTTGTGAAAACATCCAAACTAAATGATATGGTGTAAAACAATTGAATTTCACAATCTAATTAATTTAACTGCACACATACAGTTTAATTTTGTAATTTACCTATTTAATGTTTGGTGAATACAGCTAGATTTAGAACAAACTTTAAACCCAAGATTGATCTTTATGAGTTTTATATTAAAAATGGTGTGTCACATCCTGGCTCCTGTAGAGGCTTCTTCACACCATTCTGATAGTGTAAAATAGCCTCAGCACCATCTTAACTGTCAATGTGGAGTCCTCCTAATATAGAGGAATCTCTGGGTGGCATATAGCCCTCATTGTCTGCTCTCCTCCACCTGCTTTAGACAACATTGATTAGGGGGACTGGCTAAGGAAGAGGAGGCAGGGCTAATGTACTCTTGTGCTCCAGTGAGCACTGGCTACCAGAATAGCCCCTTGAGGAACAACACTGCTCACACAATTTAGAGAAGCCCTGAGGCTTCTCTCAATTGATCCTCAGGACTAGTCTGGTTAGACTGGTAGCCTCCCCAACTCCAAACATGCGGTGCAGCAGATACCAAGCAAACATTCCTTAGGAGATGGACCTGCATTCCATTTTACTTAACATTACAAGGGACTCATGGTCTCCTGGATGGCAAGCCATTAACATGTATGTAATTCCCATCAAAGGACCAAAAGATGAACTGGCATCTTAAAAAACAAAATGGAACTCTCCCTATCAATCTCCTTTTCTCCCTCAACAGCAAACTCCTTTCAAGATACTACCCCTGCAGCTGTCACCCCAGAAAGCGTAATTGCCCCCTTTCTAGAAACCTGTAAGGCAAGTGCAGCCAGCCAATAAGCAGGAAGAATGCTCTGCTGGAATGGCAGACAACTCGGAGGGATGGTGCCTTCTACTCAATACTATGGCTGAATGCCACAATCTAGTCCTTCCCCAGGAAAGTTTCTAGTAATATGTATGTAAAAGTGGATTTCATGCAGTTTATTAGCAGGTTATGAATATTTATTTATTTCTACAAAGTGGAACAGTCCCAGAAAAAGACATAAGATACTGACTCTGGAGCTTGGTGGTTAGGGTTCTTGCCTAGGCTGTGGAAGACCCATGTTCAAGTTCCTACTCTGAATCTGGTGAGTGATATAGTTTCTTGGTGCCTGGCTATTCTGGGGTGGGATGAAATGGAATTCATGCATTCTGGCCAAAACTAAGGCAAAAGAGACGCAGTTTAACATTGATCTGGCTTGAAACAAAGCATTTCCGGTGAGTTCAACAATGATTTCAGAAATGTCAAAAAGTTTTGTTCAATCAAAAATATCACAACATATTGACATTTCTAAATCTAAACTCAGAATTTCTGTTCCATTAAAATTTCAGTTTGTCCCATTTCATGATGAAAACAAGTGTTGAAGCGTTGGAATCCCCCCCCCCCCCGCCCCCAGGATAGAAAGTTCAAATGTGCTCATCTCTATTCATTACATTATATTTTCAAGCTTCTAGCTGTGAAAAAAATCATTAGCAATTTAAATATTGTAAAAGATTTGGTGAAACTCAAAGCTGCTAAAGATACTAGTATGGCATAGAGCAGTGTGGTGACAAAACCAGCTGGAATGCTTGTTGATGAAACCTAGGTTGCCCATATAGACTTGGCTTCCTAATCAAATAGCCACACCTGTCTACATGGTAACATACGTTTTCTACTCCACTTGTTAGTTAAAAGTTAATCTAAGGTAATTTAGCTGAGCCATTTCAAAGACATAATATATACAATTCTCTCCAATAGTTTCTCTACTTTGCTAGAATAAGTGAAAACATACTATAGTTATATAATATGAGGGGGCTCTTTATTCTATTATAGAACCAATCCTGAAGACCGATGAAGGGAAGATGCATTAGAGTTGTTGGCAGAGAAATTAAGTGTATGTTGGTTTCTTGTGAGCTGTATTTTAATATGCTAGAAATCTTACACTTTGTTCCTTAAAAAAAAAAAAGGTTAAAGCCATTTAACCCTTTTCACTGATTTTCCCCTAATGAATTTTGCTTTTTCTTCCCTTATTACAAGTATTTTGATACTAGAAGAGAAAGGAAATTGTAGCAGCAGCAGATGTTTGGAATCCTGTCTATGGTTATCATTATCACAGTCTAGAAATGGCTACAAATACGGTTCTAGAACTAGATTTTGAAATTGGAGGGTGTTGGAATCCAGGTTTTTGTTGGGCTCTTTACAGACTTAGGGAGCTACATGTAACAATTGGATTTGGAGCTGGGTTCCAGTTGCACACAGACACATCCCAACAACACCCCCTGACCATTCACACAAAGATTTAGGAGTGATCAAATCTGGCATTTGGCTCAGACCCATTTCTAATTGAACCTATCTGCAACTCAGTAACACAGAAACTCAACTTTAGAAATGCTGATTATTTTAAATGCTATGTTAAATCATTTACATTTTATAGTTTCTGAATCGCTAATATAAATTAAACATCCCATCACAATTTAAGAGGCTGATGGAGAAACATATAAATCAATGTATATAGAATACTTAAACAGGAAGTAAAATATGACAATGCCACACAATTTTTTGCTTGTATGCAATGGGATATTTTTTGGAAATCATCTGAGATAAGTCACAGTCAAATCTTTTTGGATTAAATATTTTTGCGCAAACATAAATATGCATCTGATAATGTTAATCTTAGATCAGGAGATATTCTTTACTAATTCAGGTGGGATAAGAACAGAGAGACATGTTACCAGTATGTGTTTGGCAGCTAGAACAAACTACCTTGAACAAGTGATAAAGGGTCCTGTGGCACCTTATACACTAACAAAACAGGTGCCACAGGACCCTTTGTCGCTTCTACAGATCCAGACTAACACAGCTACCCCTCTGATACTTGATACCTTGAACAACAAAACATTAAAACTCAAACCCCGGCATGATGGCACTTGTCTATATAATGATTGTGGATGTGTCTACCTGCAGAGTTAATCTGACCTCTTAGGCAGATTTTAGCTTTAACCAGCTTATTGTTCACACAGAAAAACTTTAACCCAAATTTGGAGGGCCATTAAAATCAGGTTAATTTACTCATCTTGAGGGTGGGATTAGAGCACAGTCTCTGAATTAACCCTAACTGGAACCCACCCACTTTGCAAGGAGATTGCAGACAGGTATCACTGGAGTGTCTATAGTCCTCCAATACCTTCCCACAATTCCTCCTCAAGAACAAAGAAATTCTCCTGCAATTCACACAAAGAATATCTCAGCACAAAGAATCATGGGACATGCCCCCAGACACACATGGGAGTGTGTGCAGGAACAGTGAGGACCTAGAACTCAAGTGGGTCTGCTAGGTTTACCTAGGTTACCAGAACCAGATGCAAGTCACCCTGGTTAACTGTGCAGTACAGACATAGTTTATGGCTTTGAATCATTGACCATGAAAACCTCTCCCACTGTTTCCTACAGCACTCATCTTTACCTGCTAGGAAGGTACTTTAATTCATATGCTCCCAAGATCTGTAAAAAGTCTCGAAATCTACTTTCAGGATGTTTTTGCTCTAAGAGTGAAATTTATTTCACAAATATAAAGCCCAACGAATTGGGCTTTTTGTAAGAGAAGTGCTTAGAACAGATGAAATCCACCAACCCTAACCAGTCTCCAGGGCATGGAGTTTCCAGTACAGAACAGTGTCCTCCCTTTTACCTTTCCTCCCATCCTACTCAAGCCAATGGGCTAGAATAGCATTTACAGACCCTCTGGTGCTACTTGTGCTGGATGTTAGGAGTGTAAATACCCTTACAGGCATGCCCCTGATGAATCTCCAATGCCAATCAATGTAGACTGGGGCAGAGAACTCATCTGAAGCATGCAAGAGTGAGGCAAGATCTGTACAATACTGCTTCTTGACCACACAGCAGGTGGTAGAGCAACAACATGGGGTGTGTGTGTGTGGGGGGGGGGCTATGCTGTTCTGAAGTATGCTACTCGTGTTTTGCATGGGTCCTCAGGAACACAGTCAATTTCCCCTTTAACATTTGTCTCAACAAGCCTTGGATATGTTACACAAATCAATGTTTTTCTGTTCTCTGTGGAGACAGGGCAGGTCTGAGGAGCAGAATACCAGGGTGTATTATAAAAAGCTGGGTTCGGTGAGGTAATCTCTTTTATTGGATGAGCTTCTGTTCGTCAGAGAGACAAGCTTTTGAGCCACAGATGTCTATCCAGTAAAAGATATTACTTCACCAACCTTTTCTCTAATATCCTGGGATTGATATGGCTACAACTACACTGTGTACAAAAAGCTGGGTTGTTATGTTGTCCCCAGCAGCACAATCCGAAGCAAGAACAAAGAGTTTCTGCTGTGAGAAAGCCAGGGAAGGTACTCAGGCTACTTGAAAGTTGTTTTTGCATTAGCAAAATCCACAAAATCCATGAATATCTGACAATTGAAAGTCATACCCACATTTATGCAAACCTCTTTGGTTCACCTATGGCCAGCAGCAAGATTTTTCATTACTTTCAAACATTTCTTTGAGGTTTATGGGGGAAAAAAAAGAGTAGTTAGGCCACACACAGCTAGTGTAAACAAGCATAGCTCAATATTTAGCTCTCATGTTTTCTGCAGTATACTAGATTTTTTGTATAGGAGACTTCCTAGTTATTAAAATGGATCAATTTAAAGAATGAAATGAAAATGATAACTATGGTCCCTCTCTCTGTGTGAGTTTGCTTCACTGGTGATTTTAACAAGTTTGTCAGACCACGAAGTTTATGGGCACTTTTCTTTCTTCATCTGATTATGGGTGCCCATCAGGCCAACATATGCAATTTAATGGTGCAATTTGCTGCAGTGACGAAAAACAGGATCCCTGCTGAAAATTTAAAGTGGGGGGTGTAACTTTTTCTGCTTCTATTACTTCATATAATGGCCTCCCAGATGAGACAACATAGCAAGCAACACAAATGAAACACTGGTGATGCATGACTTCCACCAACTGCTTGTGAATTGAAAGCAGATGTGGACAGTAGGAGGTTGGCCACCTCTAAATAGAATGCAACTGAAAAACAAAACAAAACAAAACTTGAAGTCTACTATTGGCAAAAAAACAACAACAAAAAAACAAACAAACACCAACCAAACAAGCAGTGGATCTCATTAGAAACCTTGCACTATCAGATTTAAAATATACAGTAAAAAATGACAAACAAGGATTACGATGATAAAGATTGTTAATGGAAAGAAACTTTTATCAAATGTGTAATTGTTCTAATGAAATGTACATTGTTTATGTATAGTAAAACACAGTAGCCTTATATGGCATATTTCAAGGTACAAGGCTATCATATAAGTACAAATTATTAAAATTAATATTAAATATGGCACCCACAAGTTTAATATCCTTGTAATTTATTTTCTACATGCTTAAGTGCTCTGCTGCATTGCGGCCAAAGTGAACAGAACTGACCCTGAATGAAGGCAAATCACTGGGGCACTCTACTGGTTAGCACCTAAATCCTCAGAATGGACCATTTACAGTTACCCTCCGTCACTGGAATTCAGATTAGTTGAAGTTCTCTCAATTACAATACATATCACTCCTTATAATGTACAGATTGACTTAATTTGCTGGTGGTATGTTTTCTATTGTAACAAAAGCTTTCCTGAAGTCCAGACATGCTAACAAATGTCTATAGCTTTCCCTCATCAATTCCTTTTGACACGCACAAAAACAATAAAATCCCCAACAAATGCTATGATTTATAAAACATGGTGGTCTCCTTTACTAAAAATCAATGCCAACTACCCTTAATTAAAGCCAAAGCTTACTGTTCCAGTCTGCACCTGATTAGAGTTTAGAGTTAGTATAACGAAGGAAGTTTATTGTGCTTTTGTGACTATTTTCCTAAAGCTGCTCTAGATCACTTTCCATATACAGTGGTAACATTTAATTTTCTCCAGTCTGTCATTTTTCCTTTTTCCAAGAAGATTTTGAACATTCTGGTAACAGCTGAACAATCCTTTTAGATGCTCACTCAAAATAGTAGGTTAGGCTTTATTTGGTCTTGGAGGTTTGGAAGTCTTCAGAGACTGATATCATCCATCCAGGTGTGAGCCTTATTTCCTCCCACTATCTTTTTTTCCCCTCCCAAGTGAAATGTAAGTCTTTTTTTTTTTTTACACGCCTGGAAAATGTTCCTGTTGTCCACTGTCAATACTGAGGTTAAGAACTCATTTCACATTTTCCTATCAGCTTACTCCTCTTTCAAAAAAATTACCATTCTGATCTCATAGGTATGTCTACACTGCAATAAACAAACAAACATGGCAGCAAGTCTGAGAGGTCGGGTCTACATATTTGCGTTCATGAGGCTTGCACTGTGGCAGTAAAAATATCATGTAGACATTCCTGATTAGGCTCTGAAACCCATGCCCCTCCTCAGGTTTCAGAGCTTAAGTCCCAAGCAGGAACATTTACATGACTATTTTTAGTGCTATAGGGGTAGCCCAAGTCTCTAGACCCAGGCTATAAGTCTTGCTACTGTGGGGCATTTTTTCCCCCAGTGCAGACATACCCCTAGAGCCCCTAGTAACTCAGTCAGAAATGCATGCTCTCTCTTCCTCTACATATAGAGTCTGGGGCTCTCTCAACATGACATGGATGAATGCTCCTGGTTGGCTGAGCCTTTCTGACCAATAGACAAAAACATTTTTTCTCTCTCTCATGATGCAGTGAGCAACTGAAGAGCTGCATCTCCGTCTCGTACTAGAAGCCAACAACCAGACACCAACTCTGTTCCCCAAACATTGTGTCTCTCCATGCTCAATGTGTGTGTGTCTGGGCAGTGTCAGCCACAGACAGGCAGTTGGGTCATGAAACAGATTGCCCTGACATATCAATCTGCCCTCTAGCCTGGTAACTCTTCACTATCCCAGCCCCACTGCAGGGCGGGGTCTGAAGCACAAACTGCTTGCTCAGCTTAATTCCCAGCCTCTGCCTCTGGGAAGTCGGGAGCTACATTTCTCAAATCCCAAAATAGTAAGGGAACTGTGTTCAAAAATATCAATTAAACCCTAATTTTTAGACCCCACAGTTCTACATGCCTTCTCTGATTTGCCCCCAACTTTCCAGAACTCAGTAAAATTATAATATGGACTAACATTTGTTGTATGAGTTTTTGAGTCAACGGGTTTGATTTTGGTGAAACTAGGGGAGAAGTGTATGCCAAAACTGGGCTTATGAGAGGAAGGTAGTTTCATCCTTAACTAATGAAATATTAGATGTTAGAAGTTCAGCCTCACTTAGTGCAAGGATAGGGGTGGCAGAGTGTACAGTGTATTAGTCATGAGATCATACATTGGACAATGAAGATAAATATTAAACTGGTGCCTCAGTAAAAGAGCACCATGCAACTTGTACGCTGCATCAGTGAGGTTAACAGGAGTTTGTTTGGCGACTTCAGTGGGTATAGAACCAGACATTAAATGAGGCTATAATCCTATGGAAAAAAGGATTATGAAACTATGTAATTAAAGATGTATACTAGTGCCTATACACAAGAGCACTAAAGTAGGGTAAAACATAGCACCTCTTTCCTATTAACTCCTATTTTCATACCAATCCAATTTATCAGTGGCTTATAACTTTTTCCCATATATTTAATTTGGTCTCAGCCCAAAAGTGAACTTTTCAATATTCTTAATACAGATACGTTAACTATGTAGTTACATTGTAATAACAGAGGGTTTACTAAAGAGTTCTGATTTTTGTTTGGCCTCCCTTTTGTTTGCTGTATTATGAAATTCCTGAAATAGAATGCAAATGTGAAATTCCTGAAATGAATGGAACTACTTGTGGAGAACAGAGTTGCTCAGCATGAGAAAAATTATGCCTTCAGACATGGTCTTTATACTTTTTAAAAAACGAACGAGTTATAAATTGCATCAGCCTGGCAATTATTTTCAGTCTTACTTTCTTTTTATTTAGTAATTATATTTTATCTTCCAGCAAACTGATTCCCATCAAAGTTTTGCAGTGCCTTTTTTGCACTGAATAGGAAGCCCTCCAGAAATCAAAGAAGCTTATCTCTATCATTATGGCTTATGCACTTATCTTCATCACACAGAAAAATATGAAGTGCCCTTCACTCCATATTCTCCCTACATGATTTATAAGATGTTTACGTTTCTGATACATAAATGATGCAATGAATTAAGTATTTCAAGACTTTGCTACCTTTGCCTTTTGAATTGCGTGCATGAACACAGATGGATATACTATAAAATTTATGTGACCCACTCTGTCAAGTTAAAAGCAGTAAGTCTAAATTAGTTACATGGTTGTATAATACAAACAGTATCAATACCTAGCAATGGGTATGATTTGTTTCTAGGACAATTTCTCACGTAGAGCTCTTTAAAGTGACATCCTTCTACATTTGTGTGTCTACTTCTGTTTCAGCAAGTAGATTACATTTTATTTAAATTAAGAAAGGCAGCTGTGTTATGAAGCTTCTTTAGGTTTGCGTTCAGCTTTTTTTAAAAAAAACCAAAGATGCAAGTTAAAACTGGATGTTTTTCCGTTACAATTACTTGATACATATGATCAGAAAGCATTAATTATGACTCCAGTGGTGCTTCAGCTATATGAGAATCACCTAAAGAAAATTAATTGTTTCCAATATTCCTGAACAAAATTGCATCCCTATACAATGAAGTCAGTATATAATGAAATTTAAACTTCATCTCAATGATCGGTTTTTGATACATGTCTATCTAAACTTGACTTCATTATTCAACTAAAATTCCCATTGTTGTCAATGGGTACTTTGCTGTTGTAGAAGAAATCTGACACTTAGATGAAGTCTTGAACCCAGTGAAGTCAATTTGAGTTTTTACCATTGACTTGAATGTGGCCAGGATTTTACACTACCTGTTTGCCATTTTAATAACCAAAAATACAGGAGTAGTAAATGGTAACTCTTACATTTCTTGGAGGTTCCTCCTCTGCTTCCACCCATATATAAATGTTGGGAGGCTATTAAAAAAGCAGAAATTAAAACAAATAATAATGTATTACACATTCCAGGGGTAATTGAGTTAACTGAATAACAATGCAAGCTGCAATTCAATGAGAAATTCCTTTATAAAAAGCACATAAATAATGTAATAATGTAAAAGCTAATATTTCAGTTTTAAAGATAGTGGATTTTTGACAGGCAACAGCCCTCTGGGCAGTTTGTATGGCAATATATTGTGATATTTATTATTAAACTTGTTAATCAAACAGTTTCTAATGCCTTCAAGAGGATTAGTTTGCGTAAATAATGGGGGTTCTTCCTACATCTTACAAATAAGGATTTAGGTCATAGCAACTTGAAGCATAGCTCAAATATAATAATCCTCACTTGGCAAAACATATTATATGTTTAAGGTATTGTACTTATTTGTGGTCCCATAATTACATTCTGAGAGTTGCAAATTAAATAACATTAAGGATTTGTTTCTAACCACACTGAAAACCTTCATTTGCATGTCATTCACTGTGAAAGAAGCATCTACTGCAGATGTGTAAAGGAACTGTGATCTTTTCTTCACGAAGACGTGCCAGAAACAGTTTAGTTTTAGAACATAGCAATCCTACCAGGTTTTTCAGAATGAATCTGTTCACTGCTTGTAATGAAGTTCAATTTTAGTTAGCCAGGCGTAATTCTAAACTAATTTTGTCCCAATATTGCATTAATTTTGAATTAGTATAACAGCTGGAGGCTGGAGGCTGCTTGGAAAGCAGAATGATGTGCTTCTTGTTATCTTGATGTTGCTCTTTTCCAAATAAAATTGCATTTGACATGCATACCATCACTGATGACAATGACTTATCTTACACAGAAACAACTAGATGGGACTAACCTAGCAACACTTTTAAACAAATTGCTCAAATGAATTCTGCTGGAATCTCTTTGATACAATCCATCTGTTTCATGCAAAATTTCTCTGTGCTCCCAGAGAGCTTATTGTGTTTTTTAGATGGAATATTAGACAGAATCCTGTACTGGGTTTCTCCTTTTCCTGAAAATGCAGTGGTTATATTTAGGGACAAAAAGTATTTTATATTCTTCCTTTCCCTTTCTGAAACTGGAATCATTATGCAAAACAAATGGATTTTTACTGGAGGATGAGTTTTTCTTGGTACCATTCCCAGTGTACGACTATTTTTGATATTTGCTGCAGGAATAAAGTTATTGTTTATATACTGATTTGTGGCTAGTTTGCACTGCTGAAATCCTCATGCATATGGGAAATGATTGTAAGCATATTCCTGGAATTAGGTGGCGTCATTACATCCAGTGGCGTCAGCATGAACATATTAGTTCAAAAGGAATAACAGAGACCGTACTGTGGATCTTCATTAATAATTAAACACAGAGACGTGTTCCACAATTGTGGTACTGCTGTTCAGGGAGCTAGTGGCTTTCTCTTTCAATATTGGACATTTGCCAAAAACATATTGTTTTAAATGCCCAGGTAAAATATTCCAGAAATTTGGGACTGAGACTCCTTTGCATTTGCAACAGATATTAAAATCTGAGCTCTGGATGGTAATCTCTACAAACACCACTGATAATCAGATCTGCACTTACCTCCAAATATAATACAGGTACTTTAAAATACAGGAGGACATTGCTCAGCAACAGTGCATTTAAAGGAACAAGTTGCGAATTCTGAAAAACAAACTCCGCAATAAAGACACACTGATTGCACTGTGCTGGAAGGGGAAGAAGGAGTTTCAGAAGTTTCTAATAAGGTTATGATAAAAATTAGGAATCCGGACAATATTCATTTAACTCCGTTGAACCTGCCACCTCTTGAGGTTGTGTATTGTCATCATTTTTCTTACAGTAGAATCTAGGAATCCCATTGTACTAGATTCTACAGAGACAAATATAGACTATAGTTCATGTCCCACTCTATTGAAGAATGGTGTATCTTTAGGTCTGAAGAAAAGCAACTATGTAAAAAGTGTGTTTTCACACTTCATATATCTGGCCCCTATGCATTTCCAAAGTCATATTTGTTAAATTTAGTGACAATAAGGTTTTACTACTTTTTACTCCTTTTACCACTGCTAAAAGACACAAGAAAGAGTGAACTAGATTCTGTTCTGATTTGCTTATCAACACAATTTTTAGGAAACTTCTATATGGAGAACTTTCTTCTTTAGTTGTCCAAAAGTTGTCTGCCTCTTTTGCATCTATAGTATACTTCATTTTGCTTGGGGTTAATGGAGACAATGCCGAAGTTGAAAGGACACAATTGACTTTCAGATCCAAAGTTGAATTTGGGGAAGAAGGATGAAATCCCTTCCAAATTCAAACCCAAGACCAGAGTGCAAGACTACAGTCCTGGCATAGCAACTGCCATGTCTCTGTACCATTGTTCGGGTAGTTGGAGCAACAGGATCTTCATGCGCATAAAACCTCAGTCCTCTCTCCTGACCTATCAACTTCCTGCTTCAACTGGGACCTTCCATTCTGCCCACCCCACATTTAAAAATAATTAAACAATCATGAGATTGGCTTAATAAAATAAGACATTAAGAATTAGTTATGGGTTCTTTTGATGTTACTTCTCATTTTTGAGCCTTTAACACTTGGGCTTTCAAGATTTTCTCTGTAACCATAAGGATTAAAGTAGAACCAAACTTAACAAAAAGCTGAGATTCTCACAGAACTGCACGGTTCCAGGAATTGGGGCTTTAAGAAAAATACCAAGAGATCTGTGGTTGCAAGTTGGCAGCTTTGGGCCTCACATCCCAGTCCACATTTGGTTCAGGCACCCTTTGCACAACTAATATGAGGTCCACAGCTCCATGTTTACACCATAAGCAGTCCCCAAGGCATCCCAGGGTTGCGACTCTGCTCCCATACATACAGTGCTTTGGCCTTACTTGCGGTGGTAGGGTCTGAGGCCACCCACACTGGAGCTATCTGATGGAGGAATGGTCACTATTCTAGTCTCCTTGGGATGGCTGGGCCTCCCTGCTCCCTGTCCTCAGACAAGCTGGTGTCTTTCACAGTGAAGGGAGCAGTCAGCCCCGCCACCACAACAGACGGAGGCCCTGTCAAACCACCACAGAGCTATGATAGGATAAGCGCTCCGTGAGTCTTGTGCTGAGGTGGCCTTCGCGAGAGCCCCCCACGCAGCAGGTTTCAGAGTTAATATGAATGAACCAGCTTACATGTCTTATAGCTATGCTTTCCGACTATCAGAACACTCAGGCAGATGTAGCTGCATCACATTCAGTTCTTGATTTACACAGCCATGAGAGCGAGAAACTCATATTCTTTTAACAAAATCTCAGATTCTGCTCTAAGGCTATCATAGAATCATAGAATCTCAGGGTTGGAAGGGACCTCAGGAGGTCATCTAGTCCAAGCCCCTGCTCAAAGCAGGACCAACCCCAACTAATTGGTCTGCACTAAGAGCAAGGGTGTGATTCCCAGCTTGCATAGACATACTCACGCTAGCTCATCAAGCGAGCACACAAAATAATAGAATGTAGCATGGTCAGTGGCAAGCCATGGCACAGGCTAGCCATCTTGCATATATGCTCACAGGGTCCAGGCATGTTTGTACTTGGGGAGGGGGCTAGGTCATGCTGCTGCTTACCTGGGCTACAGCAGCTACACTACCATTTTTAGTGTGATAGCTTTATGAGAGCTATTGAAAATATGTCTACCTGAGCTGGAAGTCACACTCCTAGATCCAAGTGTAGACATAGCCTAAGAGCTTGCCGTGCATCTGCATTAATACAGCTTTGGAAATCCCCCTGCACAGCCCATATACAGGGCTAAAGGGTTGTAGAAGGGACTTCCATGCAAGTCTGATATGGAAGTAACAGAGATAGAAACATGGAGCCCCACAATACCTGTTAATAAGGCTCTTTATATTTTACAGCAACCCCTCTACTCATTTATTGTGCATTTGAAAAGGGGTTTTGATGAGTTTTCTTGAAGGCTAGAATGTGGGTAGAAGAAAGGTTTTTTTTCTAAGATAGTGTCCTGGCACTTATTCCCTATTTTTTATTGTCAAAAGCAGTGAATGGGAAGATTGTGAATACATCCTAACATCTAAATGCATATTGTCCACATGTCTGCATATTTAAGGAGAGAGAGAATAACACTTTGCTATTTATGGCAAAGGATTAATCTAAAAGACTCTCAAAAGTTTCTCAAGTTGGCAGAGAGGTACCTTTTTAAAAACATGTAAAAATGAATATATTGTACCATATATTATGAGCCTGAAAAAACCCCTTCCTCTCACTTCTTAGCATGATGCCCAGATCCTGTATTTCTCAATTATCACTTTTTACTTTTCCCAGATAGAAAAGTCTTCAGTGTGATTAATCGCCTGTGGTCTTTAATAAAGAGAAATAGATACACAATTATTTTCATCATTAAATTAACTACTACATGAGTCCTGCAATGTGTCTGTTCAACTTGTGGCTGTGTTACAAATTCCTATCAGGGCATATTAGGAATGAGATTCATATAATCCTTTTGCACAACTGTTCTTTATTAGCAGTCTTATGGGCTTCCTGCAGTCACTGATGGACTAGATCTCGGTGATTACATTAGGTGACAGAACACCACAGAAATAGCAGTAATAACCCTTCTCCATGATTCATTTGACCTATCTCAATATATTCTGATAATCTAGCATTTCTTGTTACTGTCTTGCAATATCTGTTATCTGCCACTCTTTGTGTCCTTCAGAAAAAAATCTCAAGCAATGAGGCAGAATATCTAGTAGGGTTGCTATGGTAATTTAATAAGAGGTAAAAATGATTAATAAGGCAGAATTTATCCAAACTGAAGTTGGGACACTTTACATTTAATTTATAGCAAATACGACCCAATTTTATCACAGCACTTCACTTGCAATATTTACAGTAATAAGCCTATAAAATTAAATCAGTAAATGCCCTTAAGAAATGAGATCTTGGAGGCAGATGTCATTATAGCTATTGATATTTTGTGAAAGTAATATCCTATATATCCTTTCACTGAAAATTATATTATATATGGATTAATTTTGCAGTATTTCCTTGGAAAAAAATCTTGACAGGAATGCTGTAATTGAATATATTTTGTCCCTGGTTTTAAATTTAAGTACTAATTTGCCTAAATAAAGGTTGAAGCAACAAAGTCACAACAATGACTTTCCTTGTTGCTAACAGATTCTCTCTAAATAACAGTATCAAAGGTACTAAGAGATGGTCTGTGAAGACTACATCCCAAGAATTCAATGTAACCCGGAAAGCAATATTTCTGATTTTGCTTCCTGCTATTAGTCTCGGGCAAAGTAACATTTTGTAAGCAAATTTATTCTCTCTCTCTCTCTCTCTCTCTCTCTCTCACACACACACACACAAAATGATATTTTAAGAACCAAAATCTTAATATCAGAAGCATCTCATTTTCTACAGGACTGTCTAACATTATTTTATAGCAGCAGAAACACAAATTGTGATCATTCCCCTGTCTTATGTCTCATGCCAGTTATTTGTGATTCAGTGCATCTCAGTCTCAAAGATAAAGACATACTAAATGAAATGCATTAGGTTTCTGAGGGGAAAAAGTATTCTAAAAAGGCAGCATTTATGACAAGTTAATGTAGTTTATAATGAGGTAGACTTTTTTCTGACTTCTTTTCTTTTGAGTCCCTGAAAAGAAAAAACACAGTATGGGAGACCTTTGAACCAAAGATGATCTTCAAGAGAAGAATATGGAGAAAATCAGCTTTCTTCACAACCTAGGACAAGTCAGCATGCTTCTGGTCTTGTTTACACACAGGCAGTTAGATCAAAGCATTTCTCCTGGGAAACCTAAAGCTAAACCTACATGTTTGAAGTGGTGCATATATATATATTTGTGACCTCACCCCATCCACTGATTCTAAAATGTAACCATCTCTGCTTAGACTTCTGATAGTGGTGCACTATTGAGAAGGGGGTGGGAATGGGGGACAGATCACTTGATGATTACCTGTTCTGTTCATTCCCTCTAAAGCACCTGGCATTGGCTACTGTCAGAAGACAGATACTTTGCTATGTGGACATTTGGTCTAACCCGGTATGACCGTTCTTATGTTCTTATGGGTGGGGAGAGGGTGTTTTTTTTAAAAAAATCTTGACGGTTAGGACAATGAGCTGGGGGAGGAAAGGCATTGAAAGTGTCATATTTATACCAGGACAAATTAAGGATCTAAGTTAGATAGTACTCTAAAACTTTGATATTTTGCACACAAAAAAAATAGGCCTTTACTTCTGTCTACATATATTAGCATTATAGGTAATGTTATGTTTTGTATTAATACGGTAATATAGTACTGTAACCTACTCCAAACATGTTCATTTCACCTATCGTTTTTTTCAGAACCTTGCAGATGAACTATTTTAAAATTTCACTTTCTAACCTTTTCTCGTTCCTGGATGAACATGTCTTCCTTTACGTCATGTGCTTGCAGAAACCCAGGTCCTACCTACAGCTTTATTTTCCACCTGTTAACTTTCCATCTTTAGCTGCAGAGTGCATGTGCACTTCACTAAATACCTTGTACAAAGCAGAGATCTTTCATATTCTCCCATGCTGGCTATGTCACTGCGGGAATCCTAAAGTCATGTTCAAAATACACCAACCCAAAGCAAGGCTGGGTCATGTTTAAAGCACTCAGCAGCTATTGAAGTACCTCTACGTTTATGAATAACAATATATGTGTGTATTTATATAAACTAGCACTAGTAAAGTAACTCCTCACTTAAAGTCAACCCGGTTAATGCTGTTACATTGCTGACCAATTAGGAAACATGCTTGTTTTAAATTGTGCAATGCTCCCTTATAACGTCATTTGGCAGTCTCCTGCTTTGTCCACTGCTTGCAGGAAGAGCAGCCCGTTGGAGCGAGCTGGTGGGGGCTTGGAACCAGGGTGGACCAGCAGCCCCACATCAGCTCCCCATTTCCCTAAGTTCCCTGTGTGGGCAGCCACCCAGTAGGCCCTCAATTGTTGGCAGTTCAGCTGTCCCTCCCCCTCCACTGCCATGTGCTGCTCCTGCCCTCTGCCTTGGAGCTGCTCCTGGGAGCCTCCTGCTTGCTGTGTGGGGGGAGAGAGGGGAAATAAGGAAGGAAAGGTCTAGCAGCTCTGACCCTATAGTTGATCTCTTGCCAAGGTTTCAGGGGATGCAAGGATTAGGCCAGCCCAAGGTGGAAATAGACTCGAGCCAGAATTGGATCCTGGCCAACTCAGCAGCAATCAGGTTGCCTCCTACCCATCTCCCAATGCACTCGGGTAAGTGGAAACACATCCTAGCCAGCTCCTGTGGGGCTTTGTGGTTGTCTACTTCCATTAGACTTGACTGGTCCCTTTGTAGCCACCGGGATCTTGGGCTGTAAAGGAGAGATGTTGGGAAAATGAGAGACATGGTCTGGTTTGGGTTCATATTTCCCAACTCCATTTACTGTAACCTGTTATTAACTCCTCGTCTGGAATCAGGGCCTGCAACAGAGTCAGTTTGGAAGCCCAGCCTGCAACAGAGCAGGTGTTTAGGCAACCTAATGAGTGCAGTTGGCTTGCAGTAAACTGGCTAATTGGCTACACCATCTAATTGGTTAGATTTCTGGAACTCTTATTATTATCTCTGTATAAATCCACGTTTTCATCACACCACCATGACAAATGCAAGTACTACTCAGAGTTTACATTCCATGTCCTGGTTTTTGTCATTTCAATGAGATTTTTACAAAAGCAAGATTTAAAGATTTAAAACTCCTGTTCATCTGAAATCTGTAGTGTAATCTTAGCTGTGGTGGAGCTGCCATTGCACCATAATTTATCAAAAATAAATGAGTTAAACAGCACTTCTGTGTTTGTACAGTGGACACACGAAGTCCATTTTGTTTTCAGAGATATTCCAGGTTTCAGAGTTACTCTTACTGTAGGTATTTAACTCAAAGGAATTGTTTTCCTGTACCTTGTAAGTGAGTCTCCCTGACTGTTGCAGGGGCAGCTGTGGAGCAATGTTACAAAGTGAGTCTGTGAGAACAGCGACCTATTTGTTTCTTGGTTTTCTTAATCTAAAATGAAAGTAACCTAGATTGAAATATGTGATTTGCTTTGTGTGTATGGGAAAAACACACAGAATAAATACAGTATACCTTTAAGATGTTTAAAATAGCTATTTAACTGATGCACAAATGGTATTTTAAAAACTATCTCCTTTTAGTTTGTGTTCACAGTTCAGACAAACCAACCACACCAATCAGTTTAATAATACATACAGCTCAAACATTGTTCAACAATAGCTTCCTCTGAGCTCTCCATCAACAGTGTTCTGATTAACTAAACATAACATTCACTCAAACTAAATGTGATTCAGACCCTAAACCAAACTAAAGATTGAATTGGAAACGTAACCTGAGAAACCAAGATTCCTTGTTAAAAATAATAACTGACAGTCCTACAGTGCCTTTCATCCACAAATCCTACAGTATTCAACAAACTTTAAAAATTCATACAGAGAGACCACATCACCCATCACTGAAATGCAGCCTCATTCTCTAGAAGGTGGCATTTCAGGAGAACAGAAGGTGACCTATACCTTATCCATTTTCAAACCATGTTTCTACCATAACTGTAGTTTTTACAATGTATATCACCTCAGTTTTTGTCTCCAAAGTTCCTCTTTCACATAGTCCATCCATTCTTCTGACATCTTCTATACGTTCTGTCAGATTCTGATAGGCCCTTGTATGGACACACAGGGGTTGAAAAGAAGGGCCTTCCTGACCTTCTTAATCCACACAAGGGTCTGTCATAATGGCTGCCCTGACATGCAGGGGAACATATACTGCTCCCTCGGTACATCCCTGGTGCCTTAATAGACCCTCCTTCACACTGACCCATGGAGAGGTCACACAATCCTAAAAGATGAGGTAACAAGCTCCTAAAGAGTTGTGTAGCCTGCATAGTCCCTCTCATACAGTTAGAAGGATCTGTGCCTTCTTTAAGGTCCAAACTTCTCTGAGGTCCCCAAGGCAACTCACACCACTTTCCACTGTGGTTCATGAGTACATAGTAAAATGTGCCCCTTTTTGACCAAATTCAGATGTGTGGAACAGCTCATTTGAAGTCAGTGAACTTACACTTGCTCACACCAGGGCTGAATTGGTCATTTGCTCTTTTCTCAATATTTAGAATTCATTGACTTAGTTTCACATTAGTTTGAGGCATTGTAGTGAAGTGAGACTCACTGTCGTGGCACCTACTGCTGGTCGTCCTGAGAATTAGCTCTTTCCAGCCTTTGGAGCGCCCTCTGCAGGCCTGTGTCTCGCCTGCCATTTCACACTACAGAAACCTTTTTCCTGGTGGATTTTCCACCACTGACCCTGCACTTAATCAAGCTCTGTCTCATTGTCCTTATCCATTTGGGGGTTTATTTTTAGAGGTGTCTAAGGAAAACAAAGTGTTCTATATTGTTGTGAGGAAAACAAAGTGTTCTATATTTTTGTGTCACTAAAGTTGTTTTTGCTGGGTTTTGATTCTTAGCAGCCACACTCCTCAATTTCAAATAAAAATGCTTCTTTGATTATGCCATGCACAGCCACAATTGGTTTCTTTGATCTTGCAGAATTAGCATTACAGGATGCAAAAGCTCTTCAAAGGTGCCAATATCAGAGGAATTGCTATTGGGCAGTACTATCCTGTTGAATGTTTAAATATGAACCTTTGCCTCAATGTTCTTGACTTGATTAGTTAAACTTTATAGACCAAATTCTACTCTTAATTTCACAAGTGCAATCCCATCTAAATGAAGCCAGGTGTGAGAACAGAATTTGTGTCTCTTACAAATAAGATGATACTGATTAAGAGTGTAGTCATGTATCACTCATAGTCGGGAGAGTCCAAATCTGATTTAAAACTTGTCTGACGGTCTTACTGTCTTTGATCTAGACATTTTTATTCTCTCATCTCTGCCAGGGGTTGGACTTCTGCTTTGAAAGCAGTTTGGCTTCCCAGTCCTGTTCTCCTAACTGCCCCTTCAAACATGTTTATTCATTTTCTGGATTATGGTGAGAGAATAGTCACAGAATGAGAAGCCAAATCCATTTTAATTAATTGTGAGCATAGTGTTGCATGAGATGTTATTAAATGCTTTATAAATATCCAAATATTACATTTTTATTCACTTAATATTGAAAGTTTATTAAATGCCTTGCAAAATCATTTGTATATCCATACTATTTATTGTTTGCAATATTGTTGTCACCCTGTTGGCCCCAGGATATTAAAGAGACAAGGTGGGGTGAGGTAAGGTCTTTTATTGAATCAACTTGTATTGGTGGAAGAGACAAACTTGTGATCTTAAGCTTAAGCTCTTAAGCTTGTCTCTTCCACCAACAGAAGTTAGTCCAATAAAAGATATTACCTCACTCACCTTGTTATACTGTTTATTGTCCATAGTATTTACTGTTGTCCTCAGATAATTTCCTCAGGATGTGCTAGACTTGCAGGATAATTGCTATGATCAACTATTTGACTCAGTATTCACATTCTATTTGCTTCATTCATTGCTCCATGATTTTTTAAAATAATTACCAGTCCATTTATACATTTGTTGCCTCATTCCATTAACATCCTAAGGTGAGTCGTCCATTGCTGCTGCTTTGTATATATTTATTCACGTTTTCCAAATATTATCTGCTCTTCATCAATAGGTATTTTTACTATTTCAGGTTACAGATCCACAAGGAACTAAGTGATTGTTTACTATCAAAAACCTTGTATGAACATTGCTTTCTCTAGTTTTCTTCTTTATTACTTTGCTCCTAAGGTTTCCCTACTTTTCTCTGCTAAAAGACGGACAAAACTATTGCCTCAGTTGTACTAAACCTTACAATGGTATTGTTCATTCTGTTCTGTATTAAACAGGGTTCTGCTGTACCTCATACCTTTGAATGGAGCTGTCATGCTTTATAATTCTGCTCTTAAGTATTTTATATTTCTCCCTCTTGCAAAATTCTTGTTTCAGTGGCAATGTACTCAATCCCTGGCAATACTCATTTCTCAGAAATCGTCTGAAAAGATAGTCAATTCAAAATTGTATTCTAGTGTTGCCCATCTCTAAAGTAAAAAAAAAAAATTCTGGCTTTATTTTGCTAAGTTTCTCTCAATGTCCTTAAATTGGTTCCTGTCATACCTTCCCACTCAGTTTAAAAAAAAAATAAGGCAAACCTTAAAATATTCAAAGGATTGCTTAATATAAAAATACAGAAGTTTTTATGTGTATCCAAAATGTATTATACTATGTCTGTGACATGTAAATATCTTGCAACCCCCACCACAACAGTGCCATGTGAACGCCTGTTCTCACTTTCAGGTGACATTGTAAACAAGAAGGCGGCAGCATTATCTCCAGCAAATGTAAACAAACTTGTTTGTCTGAGCGATTGGCTGAAAAAGAAGTAGGACTGAGTGGACATGTAGGCTTTAAAGTTTTTCATTGTTTTATTTTCGAATGCAGGGGTTTTTTGTACATAATTCTATATTTGTAAGTTCAACTTTCATGATAAAGAGATTGCACTACAGTACTTGTAATAGGGAAATTGAAATGTCAAAACTTAGAATCTACTCTAAAGTTTGTGAACTGTAAGGGGTTTTATTTTGTGCATTATCCGTCAGCAAAGAGAATCTCTATCTCCAATTTTTTTAGTGTATACTGATTCCAGATTTCTCCCTGTCCATTTATTTATGAGCATTGGTTAATCTCAGTGGTGCTGAAGATATGTTCTTTAATTCCAAATACCAAATCCTATATTTGAGCTAGCGAGGATCATCTTCCAATTCACAGGCCTTTTCTGGGTGCTTTTACTTTAAACACGTCTCCTCTGGCTGGGAGATTGAATGAGACAACATTATGAACCATAACATTGCTATGATAAAGAATACTCAGGCTTATTCTATCTTTGCTTCACAAAATAAAGAGACTAGGCAAGTATCTATTTTCTTTTCTATGGACAACAAGGTCTGACTCGTACTGAATCCCCTCAAGCTCAGTTCTAATAAAAATTCTTGTTCTGAGCAAATCTCCTCTTAAGCACACTGATCCCACATCTGCATGGTCAATACGTGCAGCTTGGTCATCTGGGAACCTGATGTCATTTCAAATAACACTGGTCTACAATTTTTGAGAAGTCGTCTGCTTCAGAGATAAAATGTGCTATTTAGTATGTATTTTGATGTGCTGAATTCAAATATGACAATTAAAACAACTGATTGGCTACTGTTTCTAAGATATTTAAGTTTTTACATTTTATGTCTATGTATATTGTGTAGATAGTAGAGTTTTAATCATAAATTGTAAACCTAGGTCTTTTCATGTGTTTATGGTTGCTTTACATGATACTATTTCACCTGTCCTGTTTGTGTAACACTTTAAAAATCAGCAAAGGGGTTATATAAATAAAATTGATTATGAAACAAAAGGCAAAAAACTATTATGTACATAGTTTAGTCCTATTCAGTGTCTACTCGGCGCTTCTTGGCTTGTCTCTTGTATTCATTAAATGGAGCATCTCTTGTCACTGTCCAGCAATAGTCTGCAAGCATTGATGGGCTCCATTTGCCCTGACAGCTTTTCTCCATTGTTGCAATGTCCTGGTGAAATCGCTCGCCGTGCTCGTCGCTCACTGCTCCGCAGTTCGGTGGAAAAAAATCTAGATGAGAGTGCAAAAAATGTCTCTTTAGTGACATGTTGCAACCAAGGCTTTTGTATGCCTTGAGGAGGTTTTCCACCAACAACCTGTAGTTGTCTGCCTTGTTGTTTCCGAGAAAATGTATTGCCACTAACTGGAAGGCTTTCCATGCCTTTTTTTCCTTGCCACGCAGTGCATGGTCAAATGCATCATCTCGAAGAAGTTCACGAATCTGAGGACCAACAAAGACACCTTCCTTTATCTTAGCTTCACTTAACCTTGGAAATTTTCCACGGAGGTACTTGAAAGCTGCTTGAGTTTTGTCAATGGCCTTGACAAAGTTCTTTATCAGACCCAGCTTGATGTGTAAGGGTGGTAACAAAATCTTCCTTGATTCAACAAGTGGTGGATGCGGAACACTTTTCCTCCCAGGCTCCAATGACTGTCGGAGTGGCCAATCTTTCTTGATGTAGTGGGAATCTCTTGCACGACTATCCCATTCGCAGAGAAAACAGCAGTACTTTGTGTATCCAGTCTGCAGACCAAGCAAGAGAGCAACAACCTTCAAATCGCCACAAAGCTGCCACTGATGTTGGTCATAGTTTATCCACCTCAAAAGTTGTTTCATGTTGTCATAGGTTTCCTTCATATGGACTGCATGACCAACTGGAATTGATGGCAAAACATTGCCATTATGCAGTAAAACAGCTTTAAGACTTGTCTTCGATGAATCAATGAACAGTCTCCACTCATCTGGATCGTGAACGATGTTGAGGGTTGCCATCACACCATCGATGTTGTTGCAGGCTACAAGATCACCTTCCATGAAGAAGAATGGGACAAGATCCTTTTGACGGTCACGCAACATGGAAACCCTAACATCACCTGCCAGGAGATTCCACTGCTGTAGTCTGGAGCCCAAAAGCTCTGCCTTACTCTTGGGTAGTTCCAAATCCCTGACAAGGTCATTCAGTTCACCTTGTTTTATGAGGTGTGGTTCAGAGGAGGAGGATGGGAGAAAATGTGGGTCCTGTGACATTGATGATTCAGGACCAGAAGTTTCATCCTCTTCCTCTTCCTCGTCTGACTCAAGTGAGAATGATTCTGGTGCATCAGGAACCGGAAGTCCTTCTCCGTGGGGTACTGGGCATATAGCTGATGGAATGTTTGGATAATGCACAGTCCACTTTTTCTTCTATAACACACCTTTCCCAACTGGAGGCACCATGCAGAAGTAACAATTGCTGCTCTGATCTGTTGGCTCTCTCCAAATCATTGGCACTGCAAAAGGCATAGATTTCCTTTTCCTGTTCAACCACTGGCAAAGATTTGTTGCACAAGTGTTGCAGCATATGTGTGGGGCCCACCTCTTGTCCTGATCTCCAATTTTGCAGCCAAAAGAAAGGTAATAGGCTTTCTTAACCATAGTGGTTATACTGCGCTTTTGTGATGCAAAAGTCACTTCACCACAAACATAGCAGAAGTTATCTGCACTGTTCACACAAGTACGAGGCATCTCTGCTCACTTTGGCTAAACAGAAATGTGTCCCTTTGCAAAATCAAACACTGACAAATAAGAGAGCATGACACTGTATGATTTCTAGAGCTGATATAGGGCAATTTGTTCAGCAGAGTGATGTAAGCTTCGTTATGATTGCATCATCCATGACTTCTAGGAATAACATGATGCAATTCATATCATGTATGATGCAATACCAGCTTCAGATTGCACCATTCATTGTTTTGCCTGAAAAGCAAGTACTGTCCAAACCCAGTGATAGATTTATTCATAGATCCAGTCAAAGATGTATTTTAGTCATTTCTGGTTTAAATTGAGATCCCTTCCCTTTATAACTCACTTACCCTCCGCCATTCCCAAGTCAAGGGTCGTATATACTGACCCAATAGCATGTCTTGAAAACTAGAGCCAATCAACAATTTTAAGCATCATTTTCGATCTCAGTGACCCAGAATTAGTAAAGTTTGACTACATTTATTTCAGAAGCATTTTGGCTGTAGAGCAGTGTAATTAATTGCTATTTAAATGCTGCAGCCACCAATCACAAAAGCATCAGATAATCCCTTTATATAACTAAATTATATTCTATTCTTTCCAATAAGGACATTAAGATACTGACTCAATTCTTTTACTTGAGGGTTCATTTACTGTTCCTCACTTCATTTTAGCCTTACCATGCCTTATGCAAATTTGTTTGCAAGAAATCAGCTACTAGATTTGTGATGTTTTCTAACCCCCACATCTCTCCTTGCTGAGTATTTATGATTCAAGCAAAGTAATTTTTGACTGTCATATCACTATAGGCACACTGGAGTTTTAAAATACAATCTGTTCTGCAGAGGATTTCGTGCCCATCAAGGTAAATTCCACTGAATCTCCACACAACACAACACACATGCTTTCTTTTTAAGCTTCCAGTACTTTGCTTTAAACTCCTTGAGAATAGGCATATAGACTAGAAGCTTAGTCTATACCACTCCACTTGTGATAAACAAATGCATATGCCACCATGCAGGTGGTGTCACTCCACTAGAGATGGAACACCATGGGCCTGATTTTGTCCACATTACCCTACTTTGATCTTAATGCAATTCCATTGACTTCAGTGGAGGTACTCCTGGTGTATTTTAGTATAAAGTTCAGTCAGGCCCCATGTATCCATTTACAACTACAAGTAGGCTAATTATTTTATCTATTACAATTATGTGTGTTTTAATTTTACTTCTTAAGTGCTGTTAGGGAAGACTTAAAATTATGAATTCGTTACACTATGGTAATTAGACTTCAATTCTAGGGTAAAAAAAGTTAACAGGTAAAGGAAACAATACATGCAAAAACTTAGGAAACTCAGGAGCAGTAACAAACAAGTTAATGAAACAGCTTATTTTCTATGACAGATCATATTTTCAACTGAATTATAGGTTTGATGGACAAAGGTAATGCCATGGATGTTTTAAGGTCAACAAGGTTTTCGGTTGAAAGATCTTAAAACAATGAGCAATTAATAGTTCAAAGTAACTAAAAGGGTTCTCAAGTGCAGAATTATATGCCAAAAAGAGGCAGAGGAGTCTTGTTAATGAGGAGACGTTTGAGGTCTGAGAATATCAGGAGTTGACAATAAAATTTGGGGTTGCAAAACTCAATGGAATATGTTTGAAATTCACCTGGCACACAGCTGAAATTCCAAGTGGGGTCTGACAACCCAACAATTGAATTTCACCAAAATCACTGAATTGAAGCTGAGTAGCTTTGCCCAGTTCTCTACTCAGAGCTGTTAAGATTTATTTTATTTATGTCTTTTTCTAAATTAAAGAGTAGCATTCTTTTTTCCCCATATTCTCACATTTAGCATCGTCTATGTGGTGGGAAAAGTAGTTTAGAACCATTCTGAGAATTCTGTATCCAATTTTGCTTTGACAGTATTTACTCCTTTTATTTGCTTTTTGTTCATGAGAGTAAATTTGCTACAACATTTGTGAAATGAGAAAGTGAAGAGAATACTCAAGCAAATTTGTGTTCATGTACATACCCATACCAACAGCATAGGTGCTTTGAAAACTCATTGTAGTTTTGTGAATTGGAAGGGGAAGAGGGAGTGTTTAGAAAAGGATGGGGAGGATGAAGAAAAATGCATAAGTGTCCAGCAGCAGTGAGGAGTTGTTAGGGGACTGTTTGCATATCCGTTATCACCATTTGAAAGAGAAACAGAGGAGCATACATATGTGTATGGGTTTAGGGGAGAAAGAGAAGTCAGAAGGGACAACAATGTGGCAGCATTTCCTGGTCAGAATGTCATGTCATCTTCAGGTTATATGCAAGTGGCTTATAATCTGTAGTTGCTGAAGACAAATATTCAGTCCTTTCAATCTACCATTTTAGTTTATTTTTTCTGGGCCTTTTAAAGCCTTGATCCTGGAAAGACTTAAACACATTTAAACTTTACTCATATGAGTAGCCCCATGTAGCAGATCACTGACTCACTGCCGCAGCACCTCCTGCTGGTTGTCCAGGAATTAGCTCATTGCAGCACTCGGAGCGCCTTCTGCTGGCCGGTTTCTCTCCTGCCTCAGGCCCCCGTGTCCCTCCCAGACACTGGTGCCCCTTACCTTGGGGTTCTGCCCACCGCAGTACCCCCATACTCTGGATCTACTTTTCTGGGGAACCTCCTCCCCCTATGCCCACCTTGCCTCAGTGGCTACTGCCAGTCATCATCTAGCCATATTTCTCTGGGGCAAACTGCAGTCTGTAATGGCCACTCATCATTGGCAAGGGGGTTGGACCTGCTGCCTTTCTTGGTCCAACTGTCTCCCTGAAGCCCCAGTACCTCCTTTGACCTTCAGCAAAGCCTCAGCCTGGGGACTCGCCCAGCCAGAGCTCCCCAGCTCTGCCTGCCCTTCCCCAGCACTCCTGTGCTTCCAGTACCCTGTGCCCCAAGGCTGGAGTGAGACTGTGACCCAGCTCCTCCCTTAGCCCTTCTTATACTGGCTCAGCCTGGCCCTGATTGGCTGTCTCAAGCCTGCTCATGATTGGCTTCCCAGGGCAGCCCTTTCCCAGGACTTTTTTTAACCCCTTCCAAACCGGAGCGGAGTGATTGCCCCACTACACCCTACTAATGTCAATAGGAGAGTACTCACATGCTTAGAGTTAAGCATGTGTTTAAATCTTGCTGAACTGGAGCCTAATTTGTGGTACAGAGAAATACAAACTCCTCCCTGGTTCAAAGTACAGTTGGTCAAAACTCAGAATTTCCATTCCATTTCAAGATTTTAAAAAAAATCCAAATAAGAACAAAGTCTATTTTTTTGCAGTTTTCCGTGAAATGAAGTTTGATTTTTTTTTCAGAAAAATAAAAAGTTTTCCTTTCAATTTTGACTTTTATATATGTTGTTGTAAATTGTTTAATGTATACATTTTTATATTTTAAAATTGTAATATAAAAATCAGTAATTGGTGTAATGTAAAAGTAATACAAATACAATTTCAAATAGTCATTTCAAAACAAACTGTTTAAATGTTATGTTCACAGCATATTTCTTAGAATTCAGAATGATTGCTCACAAGCACCCAGAAATAGAGAGAGAGAGAAAACAGGTTGGTTTAAGCTGGCTCTTTGCAGACTGATCTCACACTTCCCCACAAAGCCCCGAATCTGCAAGCAGGATCAGTAATCCTCCTCCCCTGTCATAATTCTTAAATAGAGTCTTCAATACACCATCATTCTGTTATGATAAAGGTGAATTCTTTGTTTTGATTTCCCCTCTCCCAAACAACTTTCACACCTTCCACTGGACAGTTTCAATTTTGACAATCAGCATTTTCCTGTGGAAATGCTATGTTGGAATTTTTTTTAACCAGCTTGAGTTAAAGGTAAAACATGTGCGCCTCAGGCTCTTTGCTATCTTTTTGACTTTCCCCCACAATGTTACCTTCCCATATTCTTTGATTTTATATTATTTATTATCTAAAGCTTTAGGCACTTTTCAATGAATTGTTTTTGTGTTACTGTCAGATCTTCTAACCTTAGCTTTCCAAGGTAAAAGGGCAAATGTGAGTTCTTAGAGCCTGAAGCCTCCTATTGACATTCCAAATGTAATCAAAGATTTGTACTTGTAGTTGGGGTTCAGATGAAATGCTTTAGTAGACAGTTTGCCAAGAAACTTTTTCTCAACCTTCTCAAAAATTTGCAAAATTATCCTTTACATGTTTGTTTAGATGTTTTTCCATGCTTCCAAAAGAGTTTGCTTTCAAGAAACATTTGACAAGAAGTATTCTTTAAATGGTTGACTTGCCTGCCCTTTAATTCTACAATTCCTACAAATTATATTTGTTCAGGCAAAAGCGGCAGTCACATTCTTAGTCTAAAGCCATTTTGATGGAATAATTCTGGCTAACAGATACTGTAGCACTCAGCAGCAGATTATATATAACTTCATCCACTAATTAGTGCAGTTGTACAATTTGTTCATTCAAGTAGGCAAAGGCAATTTTACATTAGAAAAGAAAGAAAGCATAGGTACAGTTTGGAAATGCTGCTTTATAATATTGGTTTGTATAGACTGCACTTACTGGGGGAATCCACACTGGTAGATATACAGGTATCTGGTGAGCAATGTGCAGTTGGCTCAGCCACCATATTGTTTTGGTAAGGACTGGATAGCTTGTAGCACAGCACACAACTTGAAAATAAACAAACAAATAAAATACTAGTTCTTATAGTGCTTGTCATCAATAGACCTCCAAGTGCTTTACAAAGAAGGTCAGTATGATTATCTGCATTTTACAGATGGGGAAACTGAGGCACAGTCACTTGCCCAAGGTCACCTTGAAGGCCAGAGCTGAGAACAGATCCCAGGTTATCGTAGTCCAAGTCCAATGTTTTATTAGACAGCACTTCTCTGAAGAGCAAGCAAAAGAGTACACACCTTTACTACTTTGAAAAGAAATTGCTTGCGCTCCTTGTACTAATCTAGCCTGCGAGAATATTGTTGAAAGCAAACTGAAAACTTAATTGAAGTCAAGTTCAAATTACATTTTCACAAAATATTCTGCAGCATTTGCCTACCTGTCTTATGAGGTACTTTATTAATAATCATTTAACATTCCATTGTTTTTAGTTGTAGCTTGTCATTAATGGACTAGTTTTAATGAAAATCTTGGTGACAGGCATTTAGCTCTAGGTACTTTAATAAATAGACAATGCAAAGAAACTGAAATCCAGTACAGAATAGTCTTTGTGTCTAGTTCTGATCACAAACATGCAGAAAAATTTCACTATATATACAGCTAACAGAGACAAATCCCTTTGTATACAACTTTTTTAAAATTAAAAATGCTAAAATCCGTAAGTGCAAAGTAATATAATCCTGCATCTCTTAAATCAAATGTGAGTTCCTTTGATAATGGCCCCACAGTCATTCTGCTAGGTGTTTGCTAGGTACATAGAAGCAGCTGTATGGTGTTTGCTGATGTCGTTAATTTCATATAGATAGTTACGTTTTGGGGCCTGTTTGTTTAAAGATTTCAGCTGGCATACTCTCTTTGTGTGGTTATTTATTTGATTTCATAGATAAAATCATTTATCTGACTTTCAAAAGTCCAATCACAGTTACACTATACAAGAATAGAAGCAACAAATCTGACTGTGAAAACTATCCGGATATCTCCCTGATATGTTTTAGATCAGTGGTTTTCAAACTGCGGGTCACAACCCAGTACTAGGTCGCGGAATGGAAGGCACTGGGTCCCGGCGGCTCTGGTCCGAACCGCCGATCGGGCCATTAAAAGTCGCATTGGTTGTGCTGCCTGGCTAAGGCAGGCTATTCCCTACCTGATCTGACACCGCGCTGTGCCCCGGAAGCAGCCAGCAGCAGATCCATCTCCTAGGCGTGGGCGCCCATGAGCACATGACCCCGCCCTGAGCACTGGCTCCAAACACCCATTGGCTGGTTCCCAGCCAATGGGAGCTGGGGGCAGGGGTCGGTGCCTGTGGGCGAGAGCCATGTGGAGCCGCTTGCACACCTCCACCTAGGAGCCAGACTTGCTGCTGGCCGCTTCTGGGGCACAGCATAGTCCATGGTGCCAGGACAGGCAGGAAGCCTGCTTTAGCACCCCTGCTGCGCCGCTGACTGGGAGCCACCTGAGGTGAGCCCGCGCCCCAATCCTGTGTCCCAATCCCCAGCCCTGACCCCCCCCAAACCCAGAGCCACTTCCTGCACCCCAAACCCCTCATCCCCGGCCCCAGCCCAGAGCCTGCACCCCCAGCCCAGAGTCCTGACCCCCTCCTGCACCCCAACCCCCCATCCCAGCCCTGAGCCCCTCCCACACCCCAAACCCCGCATTCCCAGCTCCGTTGGGTTGTGGGCATTAACAATTTTCTTCAACTGGGTTGCCAGAAAAAAAGTTTGAAAACCACTCTTTTAGATGCTAAAATCCTCACTCATTTTGCTCAATTGGCAATTTGCTCATTGTGTTCAAACAGCATCAGAAAATCTACTAGAATTCTTTCAGAGAGTCAACAAGCATGTGGAGAAGGATAATATATAGTTTATTATATAATATAAAGTTAATATAGTTTACTTTAACATTTAGAAAGCTTTCGTCAAGTTTCCTCAAAGGCTCGTAAGCAAAGTACAGTCATGGGATAAGAGGGGAAAGTCCTTTCGTGGATCAGGGATTGGCTCAAAGATAGGAAATAAAGGGTAGGAATAAATGGTCAGTTTTCACAGGGGAGGGATGTAAATAGTGGGGTCCCAATGATCTGTACTGAGACTGTACTATTCAATATACTCATAAATGATCTTGAAAAGGGGGTAAACATTGAGGTGGCAAAATTTGCAAGCGGTACAAAATTACTCAAGATAGTTAAGTCCAAAACTGATTGTGAAGCGCTACAAAGTGATTTCACAAAACTGGGTGACTGGACACAAAATGGCAGATGAAATTCAGTGTTGATAAATACAAAGTAATGCACATTGGAAAATATAATCCCATCTATACATATATAATGATGGGTTCTAAACTAGCAATTACCATCCAAAAAAGATCTTGGAGTCATTGTGGATAGTTCCCTGAAAACATCTGTTCAATGTGTGACCAAAAAGAAATCTAACAATGTTAAGAATCATTAGAAAAGAGATAGATAATCAAACTGAAAATATTATAATGCTATTATATAAATCCATGGTACACCCACTGTGACACTCTACACCCCTGTATGGTTCTTGCTGAAATATGCTGTACGTTTGCTAGTGATATACAAAGGATGCCTGCCCAGGTGGGTGTTGAGCACCCACTAATCAAATGTAGGACTAGGCAAGCGTCACCGGAAACTGTTCAATCACTGTGACTTGGGGGCTGCTTGTTCACTGTGACACATCAATGCCCACCAGACATGGCTGGACTTGTGCTTTCCAAGCACATGGACTAAGGGTATAAACCAGAACACAGTGGCCCCATGCTTCGTCCTTTCTCTTCTCCCCCACCTATGCCGAAGGCAACAAGAATGCTGGAGCTGAAGAGACCGGTCCCGAGGCTAAGAGGGCAAGCCTGTGTATGAAAGACTGTGATCAACCTGCAGTATCCAGTGGGGTGAGAAAAACTGCTTAATTTAGATGTTGCCCAGTCTATAGGTTGGGAGTTTAGACTGTGTGCTTAAATTTTATTTTCTTTTGGTAACCACTCTGACTTATTACTTAAAATCTATCTTTTATAATCAATAAACTTATTTTACTGTTTATCTTTATCAAAAAGTTTGCCTAAAGTGCTTGGTAAATCTGCTCAGGTCACAAAGGCTGGAGTATGTCCACTTTCCATTGATGAAGTGGTGAACCAATTAATAAACTTGCATTACTCAGGGAAGGGTCTTCAGCAGCAAGATGGTATATTCCTAACGTACAAGGCTGGGCGTTGGGGGGATTTGGCTGGTGCTTGTCTCTGTGTGATTCATGAGTGGCTCTGGGAGCATTCATGCAATCTAATTGGGTGTGTGATTCCACATGTGGTTGTACTGAGTTGTAACAGCACCTGGAGGGGTTTGCTGCTTGCCACCATTAAGGCATTGTGAGAGACAACCCAGAATAGTGAGCATAGGTACTGGAACTAGGGATGCTGTATAAACAGGGTTTATAGATTGCTACAGTGACTCTCAGTACACTCACTATAAAAATTGTTCCAGCACCTCTGATAGTGAGTAAAGAGGGCACAGTGGTCACACAGTCCCACGTTGCACCCAGGGGATCCTGTCACTCCCACACTTTGAATACTGTATGCAGTTCTGGTCTCCTCATCTAAGAAAATATATTAGAATTGGAAAAGGTGCACAGAAGAGCAAGTAACATGATTAGGAGTATGCAATAGCTACCATATGAGGACATATTAAGGCGACTAGGATTTTCATTTTAGAAAAGAGACAACCCAGGTGGGGGGAGAATATGATAAAGGTCTATAAAACCATGAATGGTATGGAGAAAGTGTTATTTACCCCTTCACAGAACAAGAACTAGGCATTATCCGATGAAATTAATAACAGCAGGTTTAGAAACAAAAATATAAGGAAGTACTTATTCACACAAAATGCACAGTCAACCTGTGGATCTCATTGCCAGAGGATCTTGTGAAAGCCTAAAGTATAATTATATTTGGAAAATAATTAGATAAGTTCATGGAGGAGACGTCCATCAATGGCTATTAGACAAGATGGTCAGGGATATAACGTAACTTCATGCTCTGGGTGTCCCTAAATCTACAACTGCCAGAAGCTGGGATGGGAAGATAAGGGGTGGATCATTTGAAATTGTCCTGTTCTGTTCATTCCCTCTGAAACATATGGCACTGACCAGTGTTGGCAGACAGGATACTGGGCTACATGAACCACTGGTCTAACCCAGTACGGCTGTTATGTAAAATCTTCAGAGATCTAATATGGATTTAGATCAGATGGGACCACCATAGACATGGTTATTATGATTCAGGAAAATGCATCGAACAAATTATGGAACTGGATGCTGCCTTCATTGATCTAAAAAAAGAAAACCAATACTGTGGATTACACAACTGGCAACCTTCAAAAGGGCATCTAAATAAGGCACACAATTGGTGGAAAACTCCAAAGGCTTACTGTGAAACCAGAAGTTCTTGAGGCACTTGTATGTGTAGCCTTTGTCATGGTGACTGTACTCAGTTTTAGTGAACAGATTTTCATGGGGAACTAAACAGTTTCAACTCACCATTAGCCTGGAAGAAAAGTAAAATCCGCTTCAACCAGTCCCATCAGCCAATACCAGTGTGCCAAACCTCACCACTGATGGTACAAAATTAAAGACCATCAATCACTTTACGTACATTGGCAGCACCATCTCCTGTGATGGTTCCCTAGATCAAGAAATATCAAATAGAATATGAAAGGCAAGCCAAGCCTTCAGAATATTTCAGCATAGGATACACAGCCAGCATGCCATCCAACTGTCAACAACAATGATAAACAAATTAATGCAGCAGGGATAGCATCCCTTTTTATATGGGTGTGAAACATGGGCATTTTACCACAGACATCAAGAAACTTGAAAAGTTTCACATGCACTGTCTTTGCTGTTTCCTGCGCATCTGCTGGCAAGACAAACCATTAAACAATAACATTTCTGAAAGAGCAAAAACAACCAGCAACGAGGCAATGCCTATCAAAACTCCTCTTAAATAGATAGGTCATATTGCCAGATGATACACTCCCCAACAAAGTCCTATATGGTGAGCTGAAACACAAGTGCAAGAAGGGTGATCAACATAAATGCTTCAAAGACACCCTTAAGCAGAACCTCAACTCATGCAGCATAAATATGGATAATTTCAAAGACACACCAAGGGCAGACTTGAATGGATAGCAACTATAAATAAAGGTTGTAAACCCTTTGAGAAAGACAGATGCAAAAAAAAAAACTGGTTGAAAAAAGGGCCAAGCTTTGGTGGGCTGCACATTCCTATGTTGACATCTGTTTGTGACCTTTCTCCTTGCAGATTGAGCTATAAAGCCACATGAGAACACAGAAAATGCCATGTTGTTGCCATCAGAAATTCAAACTGCATGGCCGTTCATCATATCTGTGTGTTCAAATGAAAGACTCAAATAACTTCAGAAATACAATTGGTGCCAAATTCAACTGGCCCTATGCCATTCCATTGGTTTCACTGGCATTACACAAATGCTGAGCTGGGCAAATAATTGCCTTTTTTTGGTTCACTACAGTTCCAAAAAAAATGGAAAAAAATCTGTTTGGGTTGAACCAGATTTGATAATAGTGAAAAATTTCACCCAGTCAAAAAAAAAATCCATTATGACATTTTAAAAGAGACTCACAAATGGGAAAAGGCAGAGAGATCTCCTTATAACTTTTAGCTCAGCAGTTAGAGCTCTCACCCAGGAGACCAGTGTTCAATTCCTCCCTCTGCCTGATCTGGAGAAGGGATTTGGACTTGGACTTGGCTACACCTTAGCCAGTAGCATGTTCTGGTGTGTGTCCATTGTTGAAGTTGTGTAGCTTGTATAAAAAGTCATTGAAATAGGGACTTGAACATGGCCTCCCATATCCTAGGTGACTGCTCTAACCAGCAGGCTATACAAATCACTCACGCTTTCCCTGGTCCAATGACGATTCATTGTCATTCACAGTGGTAATTCAGAGACATTTAGAATGACAATAATTACTCCTGAAAATTAGGAGATTCAACTTCATATTACTTCTTGACATCAGGCAAAGGATGAAATTGACCTCAGGTCTCCCATTTTCCTGATGGATGCCCTAACCATTGTGGTTATAAGAAGGGAACCCCTACCTCATTTTGTGAATGGCAATTAAGTCACCCCACCCCTACAAAAAAGTGATTAAAACTATTTCGGGCGTTCGTGTCAAATTCACAAATCACGTCAGGAAGACCCAAACTACCTTTTTGAGGCAAATAATGTATTAATGAAATTTTTTTCACTCAGCTCTACCCACATGTAACTCAGAGCAGAACTTGCCCTCTCCTTTATAGTATTTTCCTTTACGACCCAGTTTCAAAGTCACAAGCAGCTATTTGAAGGTTACATGATACTAAGAAAGTACAGCACATTTGCAAATGTGTAAAATATAGGACCAGGTAGAGTTTCAGAAACTGGTTTAAAGACTCAAGGTGAATGAAAAAACTAAGCATTTAATGAATGCCTAATGCAAGCTACCTGCTTGATATAGATTCGCACTCAGTCATCTCATTGTGGATCAACTATTTCCTATTCATATCTGTTTAAAAAATGGTGACATTTGACATTATGTGATGTGGCATAATATGTGCCACAATTCAAAATACTTCTGAAATTACCTTTACTATTTCCCATCCCCACGGCATGGCAGGAAAAGCATTTTATTAGACATTATATAATTGATTATATTTGTATAGTACACATCTGAGAAATTGTATTTACATAAAGATATTTGGTGGGCTAATATATGGTAGTATGTTTGGAAGAAAAAATGTTGGATTGTGAGCAAACATGGCAGAGTTTATAGAACAACTGAAATTAATAGTAGGAAAAGACCTATTTGGTCACCTGTCAGTAGTCTATCCCCTGACAATGAGCAGTGCTTTGTACTGTCTTATTTAAAAGGGGCTTAAATAATAGACAAGGTATTTCCCATAGGAGCTTATTCCACAGCCTCAGTTAGGAATTTTCCCCTGATATTCAGCCTACAACAAGGCACTCTAGTTTACCCATCTTATTATTTAGACTTCTAGCATTTGTGTACAAGCACTTTAAAAACTTGTCACTGTTTATTTGTCTGCCCTTTTCTGATGTGTCACATTCTTTTTATGTGAATGTTTCTCTTCTGATCTTACCCATACTTTATCCTCTTCCATCCTCTCCTCCTGACTGAAACCTAGAGAATCTCTAGCAATAGACTTCCTCTAAGAGAAGTCTCTGTCTGATTCACGTGCTCCTCTGCAGCAATCGGATTTCCCCCATCTCTTAGTTTAAAAACTGCTCTGCAACCTTTTTAATGTTAAGTGCCAGCAGTCTGGATCCACTTTGGTTTAGGTGGAGCCCATCCTTCCTGTATAGGCTCCCCCATCCCAAAAGTTTCCCCAGTTCCTAATAAATCTAAACCCTTCCTCCCTACACCATCGTCTCATCCATGCATTGAGCCTCTGAAGCTCTGCCTGCCTACGTGGCCCCGCGCGTAGAACTGGAAGCACTTCTGAGAATGCCACAATAGAGGTCCTGGATTTCAGTCTCTTTCCTAGCAGCCTAAATTTGGCCTCCAGGACGTCTCTCCTACCCTTCCCTATGTCATTGGTACCTACATGTACCACGACCACGGCTCCTCCCCAGCACTACACATAAGTCTATCTAGATGCCTCGAGAGATCCGCAACCAGGCAGGCAAGTCACCATACAGTTCTCCCGGTCATCACAAACCCAGCTATCTATGTTTCTAATGATTGAATCTTCCATTACTAACACCTGCCTTTTCTAATGACTGGAGCACCCCCCGGAGAGGTAACCTCAGTGCAAGAAGATACCCCAACATCATCTGGAATGAGGGTCCCAACTATGGGAAGGTTTCCCTCTGCTCCGTTGACTGGTCTCCTTCCCTGAGCCTTTCATCCTCATTAACAGCGCAGGGGCTGTCTGATCGGAGGTGGGACAAATCTAGAGTGTCCTGGAAAGCCTCATCAACATACCTCTCTGCCTCCCTTAGCTCCTCCAGTTCTGCCACCCTGGCCTCCAAAGTCTGTACGCGGTCTCTGAGGGCCAGGAGCTCCTTGCACCGTATGCACACATACGCCACAGGGCAGGTAATCATACATGCAACACTGAGCGCAATAAACAGAATAGTCCCCAGTCTGCTCCTGGGCCTCTGTCTGCATTCTCTCCTACAGCTACCTAGGTTAATGATAGGGTTTTTGTTTAAATCAAGAAGTTTTGATTATAGTTTGGTTTAAAGGTTTTAAAGAACGGCAAGTGTACCTCGCCTCCTTCCCACTCCCCTTCCAAACTCCCTCTCGAAACTCCCTCTTAGCAGCCCCTGTTCGCAAAGCTTGCTTCTATGCTGCCTGCTACACATGTATTCATGATAAAAATTAAATCAGTTTTTCTCTGATGCAATAAAATTATACTTTTACTCTTATTGATTGCATACAAGCAGAAGACACAAGCAATTATTTCTATCTTCTACTGATGTAAATCCAGCATTGATATTTTAACAGTATGCCTACACTGCAATTAAAAACCCACAGTTGACCTGTGCCAGCTGACTCTGGCTCACAAGGGTTGGGCTAACGGGCTGTTTAATTATGTTTTAGATTTTTGGGGTTGGGCTGGAGCCTGAGCTCTGGGACCCTCCCACCTCACAGGGTCCTAAAACCCAGGCTCCAGCCCAAGCACAAACATCTACACTACAATTAAACAGCCCCTTAGCTCCAGCACCACAAACCCAAATCAGTTGGCATGGACCAGCTGTGGGTGTCTAAGTGCAGTGTGGATGTACCCTAAGATCAGAAATAAGCTCAGACTCCTAACCACCTTTCCTTTTTACACAGCCTTAAAATCATAAGAATATTGAATTAATTAGAGCCACATGTGTACATTATTAGATCCAGATACAGAGAAAACTGGGAAAGATGGATTATAAAGTAAACAGCCAAGCAACATTTTGAAGCCAAATGTTTTATTTTGAAATGTAAATGTAACCCAACATGTTTTTAATGGGTTTTAATGATACTTTAAGTTGAAGTGTCAATTCAGAACAAAATGGTTATTCTAAAACAAATTTTAATTTTGAAAAAAAAAGTTGGAATTTTCCAGTTTGGTGTTTCAAACTCAGGTTTTTTCCACACCTTTTCATTCTGTGAAAGTTTTTACTATTTTAACTTTTTGTTTTGATTTGGGAGAAAAACAGAAGTCAAAATATCAGAATTCCCAGTAGAATAGAAATTTCTTTCCAATTATCTATCTTAAATAGTGCTGTCTGTTCCTTGTGATTACCCAGATTTTTTTTTTAATTATTAAGGCAAACCATTTTGTGACAAACTCCCATGAATCCCAAAGATTTGGTAGAATCCTGAAGCTGAGTTGGATTTTGTATTTTTATTTTGATAAATGAATTTAGTGAAATGTTTCATATTCTTGAGAAATGTATAGTCACAAGTGGGAAATCAGACGTAAGCTAATAGAGCTAGTTAATGCATGTATATCTTATTAAATGTTCTGCAGGGAGCCTGGGCGGAGACAAGGTGAGGATGTGCGGCACTGACAGAAGGAGGTGGCATGGACATGAAAAACCACATTAATTACTGAGGTGGATGTAAGTCGACCTAACATACATCAACTTAATTTTTGTAGTGTAGACATTGATCTTCTTAAACAAATATTGTCATTCCAAACTAAAAAATACAGAAACAGACAATTCAGAACTATAAACATTTTCCTAAGGTTATGTTCTCAATTCAATCAGTACATATTAATTTTCTTAACAGGACTCTATTAAAATTAGACTTTGTTTAAAATATTTGGAGGAAGGGACTAAAAAATGAAAATGTTTTTTGTGGAATTTTAAACAAACATGGAAATAAACCTGTCCCTGTGGTGCTGAAATCCAAATACAATATCACTGTCTCTCAAGAGAGAAAAAAGCTAGTGAAACTGGCAGTCTAGTTTCAAACTCTCCAGAGAGAAAAAGCAAAGACCATGAATAGAGGAAAATTATATTTCTAAAAGTTTTCTTTAAAATCTATTATTAGTAACAGTGTTGATTAAAAATATTGCACCAAGTTCTAAGGTATGTGCTGAACACCTACAACAGAAATTTTGCCCTTTACTATAGTCTATAGGGTCTATAGTCATGGTCACTGAAGGTCAGAATCTGAGCTTTAATCTCTATTGACCATCCTGGACATAATTTGCAATGAAGACAGTGCTTTTCCTTGGCAGGAGGTCATCCATTTCCAGGAAGTGGACTGATTATTGTTTCTTGCTCCAAGAAACTCAATGTGTGTGCTTGCTTTATAGATCTATATATCCTTTTAAATTTATCCCTCACATACTTGGTCTTTTATTACATTAAGATAGTAACACAAAACACAAGCAATAAGGTCTCGTCTTTTCAATGCAAAATTCAATACACAACTTCTCTCAGGCATTTAGAATGGGTAATGTAATAAAAAAATCCTACTTTAAATAGGATTTCAGAGTTGCTGAAACCAACTTTTTTGTAAGCAAATTGGTTTCTTTCTGTTTATGCTGTCTCCTATTATGGGAAAACATTGCTTTCCCTAAATTTGTTAGTGAAGAACTTTTAGAAAAGAGTACAAGTAATAATTAATTGCAATTATATAGCACCTTTCGTAAACGGATTTCAAAGCACTTCACAAAATCCATGCAAAATACTATAGTTGTCTATTTATCTGGTTTTGAGAAGGGCCTTGACCAAGACACCAGTTTTGAGACTTTTTGGTCTTTCAGTGGTCCTAAACCTTTATAGAACAGTTATGATCTTGCCTACATTACAAAATACAGCTGTGTTTCAGCAAAGTAAGGATGGAATCTCTATCCTTAAAGGTTTTTAAGGCCCAGCTTGACAAAGCCCTGGCTGGGATGATTTAGTTGGTATTGGTCCTGCTTTGAGTAGGGGGTTGGACTAGATGACATCCTGAGGTCTCTTCCAACTCTAATCTTCTATGATTCTATGACGATGTTTGACCAAATACCCTCGCTCATTTGCAGCTTTCAATGACTGAATTTGGTTCTTACCCCTCAGAGATGAAGCAAGAGACCAAAACAAGCCTGATTCCAAACTCTCACACTTGTTTTATATTCATGTAACTCCATTGACTTCAGGAGCATCATTTCAGAAAAAAATCAGGGTGTGGTGGTGAAGGGGGCAGCAAAGTTGTCAGCATAAGAATATTATATGTGATTCTATTATATCTTGCAAAGTCAGGGGAAGGGGGCAGTTCAAAAAGTGAAAGACATGATGAGAGTATAGACCTATGAGAAGTCAGAGGGGGAAAACCAAGGTCTAGGTGGGCAACTGCCCCTCCTTGACCCATAGAAAATGATGCACCAAATTACTTCAGTTGAATTACTCCTGAGTTAAACAGTGTGAAAGGGAGAACAGAACTAACTGTGGTGGGTTTGTGCACTATGTCCCTAAAAGGGCCTCCAAGTCTTTTTCTGCTTCATTGGCCAAATATACCCTGGCACGAACAGACAGCCAGTTGTCCTGCCTGGAATCCCCATAGAGTTATGTCATACATGTCCCCAGCATAACCCTTCTCACTCTTGGAACAACACTTGTGAGGGGGAGCACATAAAGCACTCTGCGGCTGTTTTGCATAATACCTATAATGGGTGAATTTTCCCTAGGCTGATTAAGGGGCTTTCAAGGCCGGTGTACACTACTTCAGTACTGCAGATCGACAGGAGCAAGTTGAGGGTAGATTGGTCCATATACATTACATATAGAGGATGCAACAGTGCAGGGGGATCACCCAAGATATATACTAGGATATATCACTGTTAGGTCTGGTAGAAAATTTTCCATCATAACTGATTTCAACAAAAAAATGAGTTTTCAACTAAATGATGCTAAATAAAGCTTTCCATGAGAAATGCCTGCTTTTGCTTTTTCCAGTAACAATAATAATAATAATAAAATTCTAGATTGCTATCACAGTGCCTCATAGGAGTTGTTTGGGTACTTCACACTCTATGGGGTGGGGTCCCCAGCCAAGATGCATCAGTCATGTGACTGTCATGATGCCTGGCCTCTCCTCACCAAGAATGGAGTTTGTAGTTCATCATGGGAGATGTAGTCCAATGAGTAAGCCCAGTCTGCAGCAGAGAATGGCAGCATGAGGCACCCAAATCTCATCTCTAATGAGGCACTGTAACAATTTTCCAAGATCAAAGTATTTGGGGTTTCAATTTTTCATCAAAACTCATTTTCCATTAATTATTGTGACAATTTTTGTTTGCACTGAAATTTTCTGTGGGGAAAAATATTTTCTGACTAATTCAATCACTGTTTACAATTTATGTTTTAAATTAGCAAGTCAGTAACTGAAGACAATGATTTCTATTTTATCTTTCCACCCTTAATGCTGGCACACTATATGATTGCCCATCAAGAGTTGCTGATTGAATAAATTATTATTTATCCTTTGGTAAGCACTAACAATGCAGTCAATATTGAACAGAAAGGAGGAATATATCCATGAAAAAACTAATCATTTAGTTCAGAGACATATTTAAAATCTGGTTGTTTACCAGAGCTCAACTCTGCTGTCTGGGAATGTTTTTAGTTTCTATAGTAAAGACTGATGAATTTTCACAGATAATTTTTTTTCACATCTAAAAGGAAAGCATAACCTACTAATGTCTAACGTAAATATCTAACGAAATATAAATGCACTCACCTGGGATTAGGTGACCCATGTTCAAACCAGGGAGATTTCAATCTCAGTCTCCTGGTCACCAGGCTATTGGCTATTCTGGGACGGGAAGCTCAGTCTCTTCTGTTGGAGCTGTTTCACTTTGTATACATTGTTAAATGTTAATTGGAATGGGGAATTGAACCTGAGTGTCCCAACACAGTGCGTGCCCTAACCAATGGGCTATTTTGGGCTGGGTTGTTTTCTCCTTTAATTCCTGAAAATTTTCAAAAGGTCTCAGTTTTGTCCTGAAGCTAAATGGGACAAATTTGAAAATCTCATTTTTTTGCAGAAGGGGAACTGCTGAATTTAAATTTAAATCTAATGGCTCTCTTTCATGTCTATGATAAGAGAACCTAAACAATACCCATTTAAATCTGAACTCCCCATCCAAATTCTGGGGAAGTTTGTATCCATATGGAAACTTTGCAACTGACCTCCGATGTACAGAAAAAGACAATCAATTTCTCTCCTCACCACTGAGGGACATAAAGTTGCAACATTAGAATACAAACCATGATAAGTAGTGTCATGTGCCAGACATAGGCAATGATTCATTTTTATTACATGTGGATTAATTCAGTGGAGGAATAGCTTTTGTGAGGCACTTGGGCTATTTTTCAGGTGTTTGGGATTTTACAAAGTAGATGAGTTTAGTGAAATCCAGTGCATAAGGAAATTTGGAGGCAAACTCAGAAGTGGTCAGAAGGGAGCAGTGAAGATTTCCTGCTTTTCTTCCTTGATCCCACGTAAAACTCCCAGATACTGAACTAATCAGATTGATGGCAAGTCCCTTTCTTTAGCATTGACTACATTCTGGGAAGTAACTAGCTACCCTCTTCCCCACTATCTTTTGTTGGGAGCAACGTGGGGAGAGAGCCTAAACATAATTAAGAAAATTCACTACACCTGGTGGGGCCACTAGGTAGCAAATAGGCATTTACAACACAACAGGATGTGCACACAGAGCATATAATGTGAGGATCCTGAAATATCCACTTCCCACACCTTGGGCACCATTAGAAAAGTCAGCATGTTCCCAACCTTTACCACATAGTGTTACCACACAGCATTACTTAAGATTCAGAAGTTTGTGTAACCCTTCTGCCAGTTGATGTTGGCAGTAACAAGAGTTGGGTTCAATATCATGGACATCGTCTTAGCGTTACAAAATAGAAACGGCTCGAGCACCCACTCAGAAATCTGGGAAAACTAAACACCACCCCGGGCACTTTCAAGAGGCAATACTTCCCCACTCCCAAGTACTGAGTCTGTGTATAACACAAACCAAACCAAAAAATGATGGATAGGAAATTTATTAATTTCAGAAAACATCACAATAAAAGGATGAAAACCATAAACAAACACTAGCCCCCATAGTATCTTGGGTTGTAGTCCTTTGTTACAGTTTACCACCTTGTAGTGTGAAAGCCCAGTGAATATATGTCCCTTTAACAAGCCACCCCCACTTTCTCCCTGCTGGATCCCACTCACAGTTGGTTATCCAAAGTCAGCAAAGTCCCAGAATTCAGGGGTATATTCAAGAACTCTATATTGAGTCTGATCAGCTCTATCTTCAACCACTAAAGAAGGAGTGTCAGATAGAATCTAGAAGTCTTTAAACAGAATTCACAACAAAGGCAGGAACATCTGTCCCCATCTCTTCTGACTTACATCCAGATTTGGCATCACTACCTGCTGCTTAGTGAGAGGAGTTAAAGTTAGGGTGACCCTTCTCAATTAGGTCATGCTAAGTACAGTTTTGCTACTCCTTAGTCATACAATAAGGTTTACAACATTTCTTTACCCTAATGTTAAAAACTAAAGTGAATTTTAGCCCATGACAACCAAAACTGATCACCAAGGAAAGGATGTGTTTCTACACAAATACTGTCAGCTTCTGAGGTCTTTTCCCCCCACCTCCGCCAGTTCATCAATAGGTGGTAGGGGAGAGCTCATTCAGACCCTGGCTAGCTTTAAAAAAATATTCATGTTTAGGTGCATTGTGTCCGCCACCTCACCCTGGCTTAAAAATTACAGTCATTGCAAAACATGTATATCTTAAAAATGTTTGAGTCTGTTCATTTCTAGACAATACCTCAGGGCAATATAAGCCTTCATCGCCACCACCTTGTGTAACTCACGTCAACCACCCACCCATTCTTAATTTTGCCCCCCACGTTTTTCAAAATATATGCAGTGAAGTACTGAAAGATTAGATGATTCAAATTTCTATTCAGGGGATTCACTTTAAGGACATAAAGTGGAACTTGTGGTGTATAGGACTGTGCTGAAGCTGTGCAGAGGGGTGAATTTCATCCTGACAGTCTGGAGAAATTACTTCTAAGGGCCTCTACTGGAGGACACCCTATTGCTGACCCTTAAACACTGATTTTCAGGCAGTCACAGATGTTGTAAGAGAATATTACTCTATAGAATTATTGGATCAATTTCCCAGAGAAGAGTCTATAACATGAATAAGTCATAGTCAGTCCCGACATTGCACTTCAGTGCACTCATAGATGTAATCCACCTGCTTCTTATCTATTTATGCATCATTTATGTGTTATTTATTTCAGTCACTTTGGGGAGTTACAGCTTTATTGTTGCATTCTTATGCTACCTCTGAGAAATGTGATGTGTTTTAATTTGTGTGAAAACCTATTAGTATATAGTCTTTATTTTGAGCTCCCTGCCTTTGTTAGTCACAGTAATGAATTACTTACTGAGGCAGAAAACTAAAGCAATCTGGATTTGTTTTATAATAAGTTGTATCAGATTGTGCCCAGAGGCCTAGGTAGAAAGTTTGTTCAATAATAAGGTCAGTTCATTAAACATTAGAGCATTTTGTTCTCTCCCAGTGCTCACATGTTGCTTTCATATGCAATAGTAATGTTTGCTTCTATATTGACATGTTTCTATAATACGTGGAATGAAGTATTTTATACACTATAACCCAGTCACAAAACCCAACCAGCTCCCTTAAAAACAAATTAACCATGAAGGTGAATTATTAAACTCCATCCATTGAATTGAGGAGGAGAATGAAGGAGACAAGTAAAATAGAGCAAAATTGATCATATCTGTCTTGTGACAGGCTATCATCTAAGATACACGAGTCTTAATCTGCAATCTTTACTCATTGATCTGGTTTGAATAGTTTAAAAGCCTGACTGCAAACAGTTCACTGATTTTGAAACCAGGGTTCAATTGGGCATTTCATACCCCTTGGCTTTAAAATATATAAACTGCAAAAATTAAGTTTGGAGCAAATTAAGAGGCAATGCACATGAATGGTTACATTAGCACCCCACTCAATTCCTTAGTCTTCTAAATTAATTTGAACCAGCCAGCACCCATGTCCAAGAGTGTTAAGGAATACCAACCCCAGTAAATGGGTTGTTTAGGCTCAGATATCCCCTAAACCGAACAGAACATGTTGTGATACAGAGTTCCCCTTCCCCCGTCTTCTACTAACTGGCTTTAATTCTGTACATTTCTCAACCCTTGAGTAGCCAAACTCACATCACCACCAAATAAGTAGGTAAATATAATCACCCTCACTTTACAGGTAAAGTGACTAACACATAGGGATGTTAGGCAAGTCACAGAAGACCACTCAGAAAGTTAGTGGCAGAACTAGGAATGGTATCCATTCCTGTTGCAACAGAGCTGTGTATTATCCACTAGATCACAGGAGTTCAGAAAAAATTGCTTTAAAACTATGAATTTAGTTCTACAAATGGGGCTACTCAGGCTGAGATCCAGTGCTGAAAACCCCCCCCACACACACTATGTAAGTGCAAAGTTTTAGGCCCATTTCACGGATGGGAAAACACACATAGAAAGGGTGGGTGACTTGTCTGTGATGTGTTAAGCCATCATACATCATACATCATACATCATACATCATACATCGGGGGGGAGGGATAGCTCAGTGCTTTGAGCATTGGTCTGCTAAACCCAGGGTTGTGAGTTCAATCCCTGAGGGGGCCATTTAGGGATCTGGGGCAAAAATTGGGGATTGGTCCTGCTTTGAGCAGGGGGTTGGACTAGGTGACCTCATAAGGTCCCTTCCAACCCTGATATTCTATGATCAGCCAGAGGACTTCAGTTTGACTCAGGGTCTGATACTTATTTTCTGTGTTCTTACACAACTCACTTACCTGTACTTTACTGTAGCCATATCATCGGAGGATCATGAATACCAAGAGTGATTGTACAGATCTTTGAAAGGAAAGCTCTATACAATTAATAGTATCTTCATTTTCTTTTATCTGTAGTTTGGGGAAGCAGATAACAGTGCAGGGGAGACAAAAAGCATCCTCTTCCTTCACCCGAACTCTACTGCAGTCTATAGAGTTTAGGGATATGCAAGTGGGATGAGTTTAGATACATTAGAAAAGTCAGAGAAAGGATTTGGGGACTGAAATGTTGGACACACACTAGTTTTGTAGAGAAAGAAGTTAGTCTTAAAGAGAGAAAGTTCCCACTGTACTAGTGTATAGCTTTCGACCTCCATCTGACACACAAAGTTAGAAAATGTTGGTCTGAAGTCTTTGGCATGTCTGGAAAGAGCTCCTGATGAATTCTACAAAAGCAGTAGTTTGTCCTGGTAACATACCAGATCTCACCTTCTTCCTTTCCTGTGCAAGATGCTTGACTGATCCTTTCCATCTCAAGGACCAGTTCCATGGTGCTCTACATGAAGTGCTTTGGAAAGATATGTTCAAAATATTTTAGTTAATTGGGACACACACAGAATGTCAAGACAGCCATTATAGGGTGACAGCTCTCAAACAAGTTTAGACTTATGATAGCAAATAGTACTAACTTTTGCTTATTAGGGACAGTACTATCAAACATTTAGCTAGTGCAAAATAGTTTAAAGGTGAATAATCAGATGCTAAATATGCATTACATTTCAAACTTTTACTTTAAATATACAAGTTGCCAAATAAAGATTCAGGGGAATATTTTCCTCAGTAGGCAGAATGCCTCAGTCAAAGACCCCTGGGATTGTGAATCTAAGTCAAGGGTAGATAGGTGTCTAACCAAAAGTTCAGTACAAAAAAAACCCCTATGTGATTCCTACAAAAAACCCTACATTAGGAGAACGTTAAGGAAGTTCTTATAAGAATGCAAAACTCAGGAAATACCACATGTAAGGTTACATGCACAACCTTAAATCTGGCTCCCTTTGCACATGTGTATTTTTGATACTAACTAATTGGATAATCATTCTATTTCTCAAAAAAAACTTCTTCTTGCTACTTTAGATACACATGTAGCATTATTTAATACTACCGCTGTAATGTAAGCAGACCAGGAAGTACCTCACCAAATGTTCTTACTAAAGGGTAACAGACACCTTTTTCTTTAATCCTTCTGCAAAAACTTTAGCACAAAATCATCACATAAAATGTGGTCAGTGGCGTAGCCAGGTTTAGAGCACAGGGGGAGCGGAGCTAAAAAAAGGCGCCGGGAGCAAAAAGCGTCAGGAGCAAAAAAAGGTGTTGGGAGCAAAAAAAAAATGCTCCGCTCTGGCTGCAGCGTAGGAGCAAAAGGCGTCGGGAGCAAAAAAAGGCACTGCTTCTGCTCAGTGTGGGAGCGGCCGCTCCCCTTGCTCCCCCCCCCACCCCCGGCTACGCTACTAAATGTGGTGTCTACACTCTGACACACACTATATTAAAGAGAGGGAATGTGTATTATGCTTTATAAATATTCATGCTCCTTTTTGACCTAAGCAGGTAGTCAAAGTTCAGGGCTCTGGGGATGATCAAGTTGTGAGCAGAAACTCATGCTGGAGCTTGGTATTTTCATGTATGCAATCATGTTTATTTACAAGGAGTATACAAGATTGTTTTGTTTCTGGTTCCTCCTACATTCAGGGCAGCACAATAACACGTCAGTTTTCTCTCTGTCTCACCCACCCTCCCCACAGAAACCTGTGGACACACGAGGCTAGTCTGGGTAGACTCTATTGGTTTGTCTACACTACAATGTAAGCCTGGGCTCAAACTCTGGCTCAGGTCTAACCTCCGTTCCACACACACTCAAATCGTGCTCACTTAAGGCTGAGACCCAGGACCCTACGAGTCTGCAGGGTCTGAGACTAGGTCAAGTCATTACCCAAGGTTTGAGCCCTATTGCTTTACAGTGTAGATGCAGCCCTGCTTGACTGATGTCCTGGGAGTCCTCCAAAATGTTTCCCAGATCCCATGGGGATCTGTCCCCTTTTTTCCAAGAATCTTGAATCTACTCTACTGACATAGTGCCGCAGCTCAGTGAGTCAATGTTAAACCTTCTGACAACAATCTGCAAACACTCCATCCAAAAGTCTGCTATGTTTACAGTGGAGATTGAACAGAACAAGCCTTTTGCCAAGCGCTCTGCTCCATGGTCACAGGAGCAGAGCCTGATTTTGGTAAATCTCCGCTGCAAGATCAGCAGAAATGTGGACTTGAATAAGAGGACCAGGAATGACCATGCAGACTAGCAAATAGAAAAGAAGCTAGAAACTGCAGATTTACAGGACCAGTGACCAGTGCAGGGAGTAAATTAAGCGGCTGAAGAGTCAATCCTGGAAAATCAGGGACCAGAATCTCACCTCAGGCAACTCTCCAAAATCATGCCTGTTTTATGAGAAGTTTGACAAAATGTTGGTCACTGTGCCCAGCACAGAGTAAACTGTGGTGTATGATAACCTAGTCAATCATGATGATACCCTGCTGGCCACAGAATCCAGCACAGGGACTGGTGGGAGCTGGCAGCAGGAGGGACAATGAAGTCTCTCTGTTGTTGAAACTGGTTCCAGAGCAGGAGCAACAGCAGCACAGTCTGGATCCATACTGAAAGGAGCCCTTAGGAAGAGCCCATGGTGTAGCCTACAGCAGTCACAGATGGGACAGAAGCCACCCCTAAGCCCAGGAAGTTTCTGGTTCCATTTTAATGTTTATTAATACAGGAATGGGAGAGATTTTTGCTCTATGAACCAGTGCAAAAGTTCTGAGATGCCCCACCTAGCAGCATGTATCCACTAATGGTGGATTGTATTCCAGTGGCCACCACCACTACATGGAGTTCAAAAAGGTGCATGGGACATGCAAACAGTAAATAACACGTTTAAAGGGTATTTTTACTGGAAAGGCACAGATTTGTGCTAGTGACATTCCTATTTTCTTAAAATGACCACCTTACACTGCCATGCCTGTAAGTACGCTGCTCTGTAGCCACTCAATAGTGTAATGAGCCACCTGGAACTGTGGTGGGAAGAGCTGGAAATGTTCCCCATTTACAGCTCAGTCGAGCTGGAAATGTTCCCCATTTACAGCTCAGTCCATTTCAGTTACAGGTAGCCCATGCAGTCGATAGGTGACAAAATCATTTGTACCAAATTCAACTGAGGTTTGAAAATTTGTCCAGAAATGTGACGATGGAGAATGGACATTACGGGAAAGGTATGGAGTTGTGTGTGTTTGCATGCAGTCATAACAGGGTGAGCCATGTGGAAGCGAACACAACATGCAGTTGACACTCCTCATGGATTCTGACTGAATCCTGGTTGCTGATAGCAGCAAAATTTTCCTGAAGCAGTAATTCCAGATAGATAGTTCCATTTCGGGGAAGGGCGTATTTTCCAAGGTCACCTCAGTAGCTGACCAGCCCACTCCACTCATAGATATGCTGTTCAGTCACTATATATATGAATACTTCCGTTGCAGACACTTCAGGTTTCCCACCAGCAACTTGGAATAACATCTACCTTTGCCAGTCAGGCACGACGAGAACTGTTATGGCCTCCAAAATGAGGAAGTCCTGAAATCATGGAAGAGGCTTTTGCAGCATGGCCATTGAGAGCAGTGCCTCCCCCAATCCAAGTAGTTTTGCTATTTTCTAAAGCCAAAAATGCAGCTTTGTATTTTTTAAATACTATTGTGCCTTCAATTCTTTTGCTGTGATTAATCAAGCCGTGTCCAGGGAGTTTCTGTGGTCTGAACCATCCTTATCACAATATATTGGAGTTCAGGTTGTGAAAGTATCATTTTATGTCCTTGGAATTCCACAAGGATTTTTTCTGTGCTTCTTCACTGAGCCCTTTGAGACAATAACCCTCTGTCTTGTCCAGTTCCAGGCCCCTCGACCTTTACTGACCCTAGTACCTCCACAGATCACCCACAGTGCAGAAGAAGCCTGGGCCAATGTATCTTCATGGACTGTTACAAGAATAAGGTTTTTTGTGATTAACTCATAGTTGAAGTTCTGGACAGGGCCAACAAGCAGGTCCAGTGCCCAAAAGAGAGGGACTTATAGGGAGAGGAAAGGTAAGACAAGAGGCAAGGCTTGCTGCACAATTTGAGGACAGAGTTTCAGCCAGGGGCGGCTCTAACAATTTTGCCGCCCCAAGCGGCGCCGCCAAATTGCTGCCACGGCAGGCGAGAATGGGGCGGCAGTCCGAGTCCCGTGGCGACAATTTGGCGGCGGGAAGAGTGGTAGACCTGCCGCCGAATTGCTGCCGCGGGACTCAGACTGCCGCCCCATTCTCAATGCCGCCCCAAGCACCAGCTTGGAAAGCTGGTGCCTGGAGCCGGCCCTGGTTTCAGCAGAGGAACAGGCACTTTCTTTGAGGTTCCTGGAACAGGAATGGAGGCTAAGGGAGGACAGAGTTCATGAGAGAGAACTGTTTGAGTGGCTGATATCACTAGTGACTGTGAGAACAGTGGCTCCTGCATCATCCACACCGCAGACTGTGTCCCCTGTGCACAACCTTGTGATACGGTACAGAGCAGCTTGGAAGCCTCCACTGGGTGGCCCATGCAATCAGGCCTCATAAGCAGCTGGGCAGGGCAAGCTTGTCCCATGCAGCCCTCCATATTGACCTCCTCCCCTGAGGATGTGCCACATGCATGACAAATATGGAAAGAAAGAAAAGTAGAAGAGGTGGCCAGTGAACATGCCATGGTAGAGGAGCTTCTATCTTGTATGTGATTTTACTGTTTGCACTTGTTTGTACACTTTATTTTTATTTAATTTTTTTTGTTCCATAAGGTTCCATTGTTACCGGTGTTGTGGGATATGTCTACACTGCAATTAGATTGCTGTACCAACTGACTTGGTCTTGTGGGATTGGGCTAAGGGGCTGTTTAATTGCCGTGTGGATGTTTGGGCTTGGGGTGTAGGACCCTGCGAGGTGGGAGAGTCCTAGATGTCACATTGCAATTAAACAGCCCCTTAACCTGAGATCCACATGCCAGGGTCAGCTGACATGGAACAGCCATGGGTATTTAAGTGCAGTGTAGACATATCCTTGGTGTGGTAATGGCAGCTGGCCTGCTTGGGAATGAGTGAATGTTGCACTTTTCTAATACAACTTTATTTAATCAAGAAATTTTATTTATATTACTGCTTTGCATCATTTGATGTGTATTCAAAATTAAGGTAAAGACATGATCAGGAACCATTAGGAATTAGTTGGCAAAGACCATTCCTCAGTTTAGTTATCTATAGCCATTCATACTTCAATCACTTTCTTATATCATTCCATACAGTGAGTCACCTTCCTACCTACATTTTGTAAGTGGCCATGTCTTTCATAAGAACATTGCATAGTACTAAAACTCCACAGGGAGCATCAGAAGCTGTACCAAATGTACTCAGAAGCATCAGCCAGTTCATCTGCCAGAGCTGGGTGTTCCTCCTCCTCCTCCTCCTGCTCTATCATAAGCTGTGTCAGGTGCCTTTGGTGGGTCAGAAAATGCTGCTGAAACATCTGCCAGTGCCTCATGGAAGCTCTGCCCATTTCCTGACACAGGCATGAAAGTGCAAGCAAGAGAAGTTCCCCAGAATCTTTCTCCTTGATGTTGCTGACTCCAGTAGCTAGGAGCACACTGACCAAAATGACTCCTAGGTAGACAGTACTGGTAGGCTGTTCAAACTTAACGGTCTCTTACAACTATTTTAAGTGAAGGGCACATTCACGTATCAGTTTTAATGAGGTTTTAACTTACTGTATAAAAAGATTTAACCCAGTTCCTAATATAAATTAGTCTTGCCCATTTGTTTTCCATACATATTTGTGGCCACATCCTGTTACCTTTCATGTAACTAAACTCAGTGACTTGGGTTAGTATTAGACCTGTGGACTATAAATTAATAGCTATCATTCATTATTCTCTCTTGAAGTCCAAGATTCAAACATAAAAAGGGTATGAGCTTTCAGAACACAAAGGACCATCAGTACTGCCTCAATCTCAAAAAATTGATATCTCTTTAATGTAAACCTGGAATGGTCAGAAAAAGACAAATGATTCTGATAAACTGAAAATTAATGGAGACACTGTAGTTGCCATCACAAATGCAAACTGCTGGATTGATTGAAAAGATCTTTATTTAGACAGTTACATACTATTTTTTTATTTGTGCTTCCTGAACTGAAGATGTAACCCACCCCCTGCCCCATATGCCAATTTGATTTTATTAAATAAAATCACTAAAATGAAATAGCTTTAAGTGGAATAATGCCTTCTGTGTTTCTATATATCTAAACATTAGTGTTAAGAATGGTCTCTCTGTTATATACTGTAGCACTTTTTCATTGTATGACAACACGTAGGGCTTGTCTACACTTAAAATGCTGCAGCTGCACCTGCATCACTGCAGCACTTCAGTGAAGATGCTATCTATGCCAACCAGAGGGGTTCTACTGTCAGAATAGGTAATCCACCTCCCCTAGAGGCAATTGCTATGTTGACAGAAGAATTTTCCTGTTAACCTAGTTGTAACGGTGCGGGACTCACCCAGCGGTGCCTCCTGCTGGTCGTCCAGGGAATTAGCATTTCCAGCTGTCAGAGCGCCCTCGGCTAGTGACTGTCCCGCTCACCATTGGCCCCCATGTCCCTCCCGGACCCCGGTGCCCTCTTGTCTGGGGTGCTGCCCCCTGGCAGTACCCCCTCAGTCTCTGGGTTTCCCCTCCCTGGGAAACCCCCACCCACTATACCCACCTTCCCTCAGCCTATGAGCTACTGCCAGTCATCATCAAGCCCCCATTCTCTGGGGCAGACTGCAGTCTGTAATAGCCAGTCATCATAGGCAAGGGAGGTTTGGACCCGCTGCCTTTACCCAGCCCCAGTAACTCCATGGGCCTTGGACAAGGCCCTGCAGCCTTGGGAGTTGCCAGCCTGGAGCTCCCCAGCTCCTCTGGCGTTCCCCAGCCCTGCTTCATTCTGGTACCCTTAGGCTCCCCAGGCAGCTAGACCCATCTCCCTCTTCAGCTAGAGGGAGACTGCCTGCAGCTCCTGGCTTCACTGGCCTTTGTAGTGCCAGCTACGGTCTGACTGGGGAGTGGCCCAGCTGCGGCTACTTCCCCAATCAGCCATCCCCAGCCTCAGCCCTCTCCTATGGCTGTTTTTTAAGCCCTTAAGGGCAGGAGCAGGGGATCCACCCCACTACACTAATGCTGTATATACCTGCGGTTAGGTCAGTTTAACTGCCTCACCCAGAGATGTGAATTTTTCACATCCTGAGCAATGTAGTTATACTGTCCTAATTTCCTAGTGTAGAACAGGCCTGAATAATTAAATTATGCTACACTAAAATGATTAATTATGTAGGTACCTATAATTACAGCAAATATAGGGTACAAGTGTTTACAAGCCTTTCCTAGTTAGAATAGTGTCAAAAAGAACGTGAATCCAGTGTGCACCTGTCACTTAAATTGTCCTAAGAGGCTTTTTTCCTTTGCTATCTTTGCTGTGACTTAAACTACCCTTGCCCACAGCAGAAATAAGCCTGTCAAACTGTGTTTTAAAATTTATCAGTTGAAAGCTTCGTTTTAAGGCACCCAAAAGTTATCTATATTGAATTAATTACCTAACACATAGATCTTTGCTTTATCTACATTCCAAACAGAGTGGGACCAGAATGAAGTGATGTCTTTCTGACCTGTCTTGGTTGATTCAATACGGTGTTCACTGAAAACAATTGACTTCCCCCGCGGCTTTTTCTCTTTTTCCAAAAATACAATTTGGTAGGCTGTAAAAATGTCAACTCTTTTGAAACTCATTATTAAGTTCCATGTGTAAAAACAGATTACAAATACAAACAATGCTCTAAGAGGAAACAAATATATAACATCAAAATAAATGGAGGAATAACAGAAAATATTATTGGGGATGGTTTATTTTATAGTCAAATGATCCACTTAGAATGCTTGGCTTCTAAGTCTTGAGATAAGAACTTTTTCTGTGCATGTTTTAAAGTAATGATTTATTATTCAAGAAGATGTGAATGTCCCAAATGATAACATTTTAAACTAGGATTAAAAAAGGCAATTGTATTGTGGAAGGATTTTGTTTTTTAAAGGAAAAAGAAATCTGCATCAATTCAGTATGGCTTACAGATTGCTTTATATTCACTTACACAATATGCTTGAGTAACAATAGAAATCCAAGTGACTTTTTACATGAATTAACATACATTTGTAAACAACCTATTTTGATATTGCTATTCTGTTAGTTGTGCTTTAACAGGCCTTTGGAGCTTTAGAGACTGCTCACTCCCACTTTGTATTACAGCACATCAAGAAATTCAATCATTTATCCTCCGTGGGGATCAGTTCCTTTGAAACAATTTCTCTGCCACAACAAGCCGTCTAGAGGTAGCTTTTAAAATCAACATTATGGGATTTTACACTTCATCAGCTAAATGTTGTAAAACCCGGATGAGAACATGACATCCAGCATTCTGCATTTTCCTTTCCATATAATCAAACTTCACCAGTAATTAGTTTTAGTTCCTCAACACTTCCCATGACAAAAAAAAAAAAGTCTTTGACCAAATTAAAGTCTAAAAGAATCAAAGTGTATTAATACTCCAGTAGACTACAAATACGACCCTCCACAAGAGGAAGGAGGAATTATGAGTGGAGCGCCATTTCTTTGACTTCTAACATATGGCATCAGAAGAGGGCTAACTGATAACAGCATGAAATCTATAACAGTGTATTGATTTCATATCCATTTCCCTTTTTCACTTCAGCCTGTGTCTTCAGAATGAATACATTTTGTCCCTGATTCTGTTTTCATTATACTGTGGTTTTACATCAGCCACAAGAATAGATAATTCCATGCTATTTTTTTCTTTTCATTTTACAGAGGAATCTGTTAAAGACATTTATTTTAATGTAGTTTTATTCAATTATGTGTTTTAATTGCCATAAAAGATTTGAAACGCAAATGGAAAAGTAGGAAGAATGGCTCCATTCACATAACAATTTTAAGAACATCAAAAGAACAGAGTTTTTACCCACTCAATTTAAGGCACCCCACCCTACTGAGGGCTCAAGGCATGACCTGGTCAATTTAGGCACCCTCATCTTTTCCCTTTTGAGGGCTCAGTGTGTAAGGCACCCATCCTTACCCATGGGGCTCAGGAAGAAAGCTGGTCAATTTAAGTACCCACCCTTTCCCGCAGAGCTCTCTGTGGGTCTGCAGAACCTTTTCCCACTGAAAGAGCCTTACACAGCTGTGCGCTAAATAGCTATTTATTAACAACACACAGAGAATACATATACCAAGCAAATCTTTTATGCTCACCACTCCCAATATACAGACAAATGTTACCCAACAGCCAGTCAGGGTTCATTCATCTGGGTTCCTGGCAATGCCTCCATGTCATGGTCATGCATGTCACGGTTCCAGCAGCTTCAACTGTTGAACTACAGTCCGGAAATGGTTCCCAAAGAGCACTGTTTTTCATTTACATTATATAGGTAAAACTAGCTCCTGCCTTCAAATTTACTAAACCTATCACATTATCCCACACCCCTAAATAACAAAAAAATTAATCAATTACACACTGGCACTTATGTGTCCTCCTTCCTGCCCCAGTTTTTTTTATATTTCATCTTTCATACCCAAATTGTAACTTAGTTGTGACCCTCTCTATTTTTCCAGATGGTCAGCATAAAACACTGGTCAGAGTTTATTTTACCATTTGTTGTGTCTCTTTCTGTAGCCTCCCTAATTTCCTAGCATCTTTACAACCTTGGTGGTTATAACTCGTTAGGGACATTCCTGAGGTGGGGGTGCTTTATCAGCTGCAGAACATTCCTTTTTTTTCCCCTCCAATTTTAGTGATGAACTCCCTGAATTTCACCCAAGGTTGGTTTAATATGGGGCGGGGTGGGGGGGGGGACTTGATCAGGTCTCAGGCTTACAGAGTGGTCTTAATCCACTAGGTATGAAAGCAATTTAAACCCAGTGAAATGGTTCAAGTTCCATTAGTTTGTCTGACCATGCTCAAAATTGTATATACTGCCATGATCTTCCCAGTGTACTATTCTTAGCCCTCATGTGATTTTACCTTAATCTTAATCTGTTGCCTTAATTTTTCCCTTCCAATAAAAATGTGTATTATGAGTTGGCATGGATTTGTTACATATAAAATGGGAAGGAATTGTATCCTTCATCCATAGTCAAGTAAAATCTTCATAGTGGTCAGCATAATAGATAGCACGTGGGATTTTTGTTTTAAACTTTAGGTAACCTATGATGAGAAAATAAATGCACAATAAATGCTTACATCTTAGATAAGTGATATGGCTGAAAAATTCTATGCCTGAAAGCTGTGAATGAGGAAGGGGGCTACAGGAAGGGAAATAATGTTACTGATTAAAGGTCTTGGAGTCAGACTCATGAAAGCGGGATTCTTCACCTCTCCAACAAGTTCCTTGTGTAGTGTTGGACAAGTCACTTAGATCAACATTTTCAGAAGTGTCCAACTTTATTCTGAGCAATTATATTTTAATTGAAATAAGTAGGAGCTACGGGTCCTCAACACCTCTGAAAAAAGTCATACCACAGATGTCTCATGTTGGACACCCACAACTTGAGGTACCCAAAGTTAGTAGGCCTTCCTAGGAGGTTGGAAAATACTATTATCCACATATTACATATGAGAAATTGAGGCACAGTGACCAAGATCACATAGTAAGTTGGACACAAATCAGATATAAGGAATGGCAATATACAAAAGCCTGTAGGAGAACACTTCAATCTCCCTGGACACACAATAGCAGATTTAAAGGTAGCCATCCTGCAGCAAAAAAAACTTCAGGACCAGACTCCAAAGAGAAACTGTAGAGCTTCAGTTTATTTGCAAATTTGACACCATCAGCTCAGGATTAAACAAAGACTATGAATGGCTAGCTAACTACAAAAGCAGTTTCTCCTCCCTTGGTGTTCACACCTCAACTGCTAGAAGAGTGCCTCACCCTCCCTGATTGATCTAACCTCATTATCTCTAGCGTGACTCTTCCCTGCATATTTACACCTGCCCCTGGACATTTCCACTGATTGCATCCGACGAAGTGGGTATTCACCCACGAAAGCTTATGCTCCAATACCTCTGTTAGTCTATAAGGTGCCACAGGACCCTTTGTCGCCTCTACAGATCCAGACTAACACGGCTACCCCTCTGATAGTATGCCCACTGGACACTGCAAGCTTATATGAGTTCATCAATTTAACAAAAAATTGATATGTACCAGGCTTGTGATCCCAAAGGGAGCCTCTGACATGATTCAAACCAAACACACTGCTTCAGGTAGAATAAATAAACAGATTTATTAACTACAAAGATATATTTTAAGTGATTATAAGTCAAAGCATAACAAGTCGGATTTGGTCAAATGAAACAAAAGTAAAACACATTCTAACCTGATCTTAACTGTTCCAGTACCTTCACAAACTTAGATGATTCTCACCACAGGCTGGCTGGTTGCCCTTCATCCAGGCTCTCCCTTTTTATCAGCACTTCAATTGCTTGGTGGTGATGTCTGGAGATGGAGGTTGAAGAGAGATGAAGAGCAATGCAAACCTCTGTCCCTTTTATCATGTCCTTTCTTCCCTCTTGGCTTTGCCCGCCCCCCTTCAGAGTCAGGTGATCATTACCTCATCGCAGTCCCAAACTGACCAAAGGAAGGGGATGACTCACTCGAGAGTCCAACAGATCCTTTGTTGTTGCCTAGGCCAGTGTCCTTTTTTCCTGTGAGGCTGGGCTGGGTTTGTCCCATACATGTCCTGATGAGGTGTGAACTGCCTCTCTGCTTCTGGAGAGTTTTTGCCTGTGTTTACTTTAAGCCATGAGGACACATCTTCAGCCTCATAACTATATGAATGAAATTACAACCTATAACATTACTATAACAACAATGCTCAGTACATCATGGGCCTTCCGAAGACACCCAACATGACAAACTTTGCATTAGATACCACAGAATCATATTAAAAGGATTAACATGGGAGTGCTGGGTGTTCCCCTGAGGTACAGAACGTCACACCATCATCAGTTGTTGTTGCCATGTATGTTCTGTTTGTGTGCTGCACTGGGTCTTGCCCAATGGCCCATTCAGCAGGCTCCAATTGAACTGTCCAAAAAGACCAAGCACGGTACCAGCTCCCCAGATCAATGTCTACAGTTACACTAGTACATGTATGCCAGTGACAATGAGCTTTGCTCAGTGAATGGTGGGACTTTCCATTCCCTCTTCAACTGGACAAAGACTCTCTGTCTGAGATTCCTCTTTTATACACTGATACAAACAAGTTATGCATTGCCTCTCTGATGTGGTTAGTTGCCACCCTTTACCTTGTACCTGTTGGTATGATCAAAACATCTCTATTCATCACCAAGTCATCTTGACCTTATCTTTAAGAGGGTTCCGTATGTCCTTGTATCATCTTCGGGGAGTGCGTTTACACCATAACCCTGAGATACTACCCTTCTGGAATGTGTTTACATGAATACTTAGGAGTGCTTGTGTTTTTGCAATGCCAGCCCAGTTCTTGCTAAGTTCATGTATCAAAACCTGCAAGCAAGCATTTGCTTTGTAACAGGGAAGGGCCTGATTCTGTTTGGGCTTTAGGCCTTACGCTAGGTCTTTTATACCAGGCCCCATATCTCAGGCTCTGTGTAGTACAGCCCCCTTCCATCCTATAGTAATGGTGACAGATGTTTGTCAAATACTCACAAAATGGTTTGAGTATCTGAGAGTTTGGGGTTTTAATTTAAAAAAAAAGTTACCCCATTGCTGAGAAATGTCTTCCATTTGCCAGTGAAATGTGGTTTTGAAGTTTTGCACATGAAACGCTATTTCATTCAGTAAAGCCAGAGTTAAACTGCACAAAGTCATCAAAATAAGATGGCAAGCATTTTAGTGCCAAATTCTGCAGGGAATTTCCACCAATTTTACATAGGTTACTCATGATACAAAGCTTGAAATGGTCAATTATGCTATCTTTGTGTATTTCTAAAGGTCCTTCAGAGAGTCAGGTTTTATGCCTTCAGAAATGGTGAAGTAAAATTATTTGACAGGGGAATGATCCAATTGCTTTTCATACTACAAGGGGTAACAAACCAATGACAGTACTCTTATAGATGTGAGCCTCAGGAAAAAGATTTTACATTTTCTGTTATCTAAAGGAAAAAACAGAGGTTCATCCAAAAATACCTAAATTAACTACAGCAATTTATATGGCAATATTTGGACAATATTTGTGAATTGCATACAGCCATTAAGAATGCTGCATCTCTCATCCTATCTTATTTTGCTATTTCTTATATCTGTAGTTATGTTGTTGCTATCTTTATTCATTTTTATGCTTTCAAGGTAATTTTATTGCTAAGTTTATATTTCCAATCAATTCCATATCAGTTTCAAACTAGTTTGATTTCAAAGTAGTTTCAGTATTTAAATCATTTAAAGAATGCAAAGGTAGAGTTTCCCCTCTCCTATTCTGTGCTGTCAGAACCAATACACACAAGAGGTTATTTTTCTTTCATGTGCATATGGAATGCTCATCATCATTAATGGAAGTTATGTATATGCTCAGTGGGAGACCAGACCTCATAGGCTGGTGAATTCATTTGATCAGCAACTGGCATATTTGCAACAGTCAAACAAAATGCACAGACAATTTGCAGATAAAATGATTGCTGTCATTCAAGTGACTACTGTAATTTCTCATTTTTGACTGTTAGCAGAAAAGTATCAAATGCTCAACTTGGCTTAAGTTCAGTACTGAAAGTACTGAAGTACTTTGTCAACTTGCAAATGCTTACTACTAGGTGTAGTGCTTCCTATTGTGATTAATTCCATTGAAGTTAATCGGGGAACTGTTTTGAGGGTAAGCATTATTTCTGGTGTAAGCATTTGCAAGATTGGGTCCACATTTGACTTCAGTGAAGCCAGTTGTGTAGTGAGTTTTCACAGGATCACAATTCAAGGTCTGTACAGTATCGATACCAGTTTAGAAATGTTTGTTCTGGCTCTCAGCCCTGGGCTTCATTCATAAAGTCATGATACTTGTATCATACATATCCACATTTAGGTGGGGGAATGGTATTTAACATGATTGTTAAGACTTTGATAGGAAAATATATATCCTTTCTATGAACTTTTTCTTAATCATCCTACAAAATACTATACAAAGGAATATAATTCTCTTCTGCATTCTACAAGAACAATAAGAAAACTATACTAAAAGTATTTTTCTATTAAGTTCTATAGAGCTTTTCTGCAAACTTCAATGCTGAGTGATAACTGGGGAGGTTGAAAATGCCAAGAGATGGTTTCTTGAGCAGAAGCTTTACCACCCTCTCCAAGGTGGTATCACCCTTTCTCTTCAGAAAGGGAAGTGCTAATAGTCCTCTTTCATATTGGACCCAAATACCCCTGCTGATATTTACCCACCACGAGAGGCAAGAGTCCAACTTTTAAATAGTCATATGCACTTCCCATTGAGGAAGGGTGATCTTGTGCATAGGATAAGATAAGGATCAGGAAGATAGGTGACCTGGATATTTTCCTATTCCACAGGTTTCCTGGCATACTTTGGTAAAGTCCTTTGGCTTTGGGAACCCATCTGTAATATGAGGATATTACTAATTATGGAGACTTGCAAGACTATTGAAAGGCTAAATTCATTGATGTTAGCAAAGCACTTTGAAACTTCTATAGAGTTTAAGTATTATCATCATCCAAGATCTCTTTGGCCAAAGCACGAGATCAACCCATTTATTAAGTTTTTGGTTTTTTTTAAATATAGATTTGTACCTCACCCCCATTCTTATCTACCCATAAAACAATTGGAGGGGCTTGGTGCATCATCAGGGGGGAAAAGGTATGTCTTCCCCCCATTTGATTCTGCTGTTAAGTTGAACTACAATGAATAAGTGTACATTTGTCCATTTGAATTTTTGGGAACTACTGTACTGGTGATCATGTCACCAGAGAAATGGAACACTTTCTGGATTTCTGAAATGTATTGACAGGCTAACTGGAAATGCTGTTTGATTATTTGTATTAAAATTAGAACACAAACCATTCTTCACTACTTCAGTTCCCAAGTCACTCGAAGTATAAATAAAAACAAGAGACAATGCTACAAATGTAGCTTGTAAGGGAAATTCCCACTCTATATTTGAGAAGGAAAGAGGTTCCAACACATACTGTACTTTTTAATAAAATTCTCATTTTCATAAATTTAACAATTTCACATAGAGCACCTGGCTTACATTACTGTCTGCTCTACATATGGTGTCACCCTCAAAACAATTTAAACTGTTATCTGAAAGACAGAAAAGAAACTTCCAGTGTTATACTGGGATAATTTTATCAACCATATCCAAATTCAGGGGATGACAGCAAGGTAGTCACTGACAGCAAATATCACCCTTGAGGGTATTTAGAAGAAAATCTATCATCTGTAAAGCTGGAGTGATAACAGCCATTAGCTACAAGGGATGTTCTCCTTGTCAATTTTCCAAAAGAGAAAATGCATTTACTGAAAAGATAAACTGTGACTGTCAAGCAAAGAAGACAGTCCTTATCATTGACAAGATTAATCACTAAAAGATACCAAAGGACTAGGTTATTGGGATGGTTTGCAGGACTACACCAGGTATTGTTGTCTAACACTAAGTTTACCAAGAGGTTACATTTTCTTATTGTATATGGAGAAAACAAAACTTTAAAGATATGAAGAATTTTTTTTAACTTAAACATTACTCAAAAACAATCTCAGGTGTTTAAAATAGTAACTGCAATATTTTCAGTTTAGGACAGGGTGAATATTCTTGGACTAAATGTTTATTCACCAAAAATGCAGATTCCAGTTGACCAACAAATTTCACACAGTTTTGGTCAGCTCCACATCCATCACAAAAAAAGCATCAAAGTCTGAAAGTTTCATTATGACATTTTCTAAATGAAACATTTTGACTTTTTATTTCAAAGTGTCTTCATTTTGAATTTTATGTCAATTTTATTAAAAATAAAAAGGTAAAAAAAACCTTGAAATCCAAATGGAAAAAAAAAAGACTTCATTTCAGGTATTTCAGTTTGTTGGGGTTTATACACACACACACACACATTGTGATTCATCTATCCATGTAATATGTTATAGGTCATTGAGGCCTGGTATGAATGATGTGTGCTTGACATGAATATGTGCATTGCAAGTTAGCAACTGAAACAAAAGACTTAAGGTCAAGGACTGTTTTTGCACAAAGATTTCTAATAATCTTATGAGAAAATAATCTACTCTAATAAAATAATCTAAAAATTTTATGAGAAAAATACGGAAAAGCATTAGAAAAGGAAATAGCACCAGCTGGACTGATATAAAATTGTATAAGAATTGGAGGAAATGGCATGCCTTGGATCATGGCAATCCGCCCAGGATTGTCTCTTTGGAATTGTGTGGGTAAAAGGCCTACTAAACAAAGGCAAAGAACTGATGACACGACAGAATGGACTACAAATGGATGCCTTTGATTTCTGCAAATCAGAGTCATTTATTTATCCAGAGTCCCGTGTGTGTATACAGATGTGGTTTTTGCCGGCTCCTGCATCTTATGATCTTATCCTGACAGAAGGAACATCAACTGGCCATTGGGACCATTCTGACCTTTGGACTCTGGCTTAGTATGTTTGGGGTGTGAATGTGGAGTGAGCAAGGTTTGTTTTGTAATCGATAAAGAGCATTTAGAGTATTGTATACCAACACTCTATCTGCTTGCTCCCCATCCCGCAGGGAGACCTTTATTGTGGGTCTAACAAGTTTACCAAAACCAAGTTTACTTTCATTTTTTCAGTTCAGTTATTTGGACAGCTATGTTTGAGTAGAAACAAACAGTTTACTTTCATAGGTAGTTTTAATCATCACAGAAAATCACAATCCATGGACAAATGGACTCTTTTAAGTCACGTAAATGTCCCTAAACAAACACGGACATTAATAAACATCATAAGAGCTACCATACTGGGTCAAACCAAAAGGTCCATCCTGACCAGTACCAGAGCTTCAGGGGAGTGTACATATTAGAGTAATTCTAGAGAAATCCACCTGTCTTCCCCTTCTGGCTTCTGGAAGTAAGAAGTTTAGGGTTTCCCCAAGCATGGGATGGCATCCTTGACTGTCTTGGCTAATAGCCATGAAAATACCGATCCTCCATGAATTTATCTAATTCTTTTCTGAACACAGTTATACTTTTGGCTATCACAACATCTAATTGCCAAGGGTTCCACAGGTTAATAGTGTGTTGTGTGAAAAAGTACTTCCTCTTGTTCGTACTGAACCTGCAGTTATTTCGTCAGGTGACCCCTTTGTTTTATATTGTATGAAAAAGGTAGATAAACATCTCTATGCACTTCTTACATACCATTGATGCTTATATAGACCTTTATCATATCCCCACTTAATTGGTCTCTTTTTTTAAGCTGAACACTAAACTCTTAGTCCTCATACAAAAGCCGTATCGTACACTTGATCATTTCTATTGCCCTCTTCTAAACCTTTTCCAGTTCCACTGTATCCTTTTTGAGATGGGGCAATGAGAACTGGACACACTATTCAAGATATAGGTGCACCATAGATTTATATAGTGCGATTATGATATTTTCTGTCTTACTTTGTCCCTTTGTCTAACAGTTGCTAACACGGTTAGTCTTTTTGACCACAACTGCACATTAAGATGAAGTTTACAGAGAACTATCCAAGATGTGTCCAGACAGAGAAGCAGACCATGATTGCCTCTAACCTGCATGTGGCCTGCATTTCCCAGTTATAGCTATACAGGTTGGGAAGACCATCCAGTGAGAGATGTGCCTACTGGAAGAATCTCTCAGGAAGCAGGTGGGAAAGATACAGGAGGAGGTGGCTAGGCTGAGGAGCATCTGCATACACAAAGAATTAACTGAACAATATTTCTCCCTCCTCCTTGTAACAACCTTTTATGTACTTGAATTCTTAAGATATCCTTAGAATACTTATGGAACTGGCTGAAGAGATCTCTAAGCCATTAGTGATTATCTTTGAGAATTTGTAGAAGATAGGAGAGATACCAGAGGACTGAAAATGGGCAAATATAATACCTATCTATAAAAAGGGGAATAAGGACAACCCAGGGAACTATAGACCAGTCATTTTAATTTCATTACCCAGAAAGGTAATGGAGTAAATAATCAGACAATAGTCTAAGCACCTAGGAGATAAGCAACAGTCAACATAGGTTTGTAAAGAAGAAATGTTAAAAAAAACCTAATATCCTTCTTTGACAGGGTAAAAAATCTTGTGGATGGAGGCAAGAAGTAGGTGTGATATAGCTCAGTTGTAGTAAGGTTTTTGCTACTGTCTCACATGACCTTCTCATAAACAAACTAGAGAAATACAGCCTAGACAAACTTACTATAAATTGGGTGCACACCAGGTGGGAAAACTGTACTCAGAGTAGTTATCAAAGGTTCACAGTCAAACTGGAGTGTCACACACAGTGGGATCCCATGGGGATCTGTCCTGGGTCCACTTCTATTGAATATATTCATAAATAATTTGAACAATAGCAAAGAGAATACACTTAAAGTTTGCAGACCATACCAAGCTGAAAGGGGTTGCAACTGCTTTGGAGGACTGGATTAGAATTCAAAATCATCTTGACATACTGGAGAAACAGTCTGAAATAAATAGGATGAAATTCATAAAAGACAAATGTGAAGTACTACACTGAGGAAGGTATAATTAATTGAACAAATTCAAAATCAGGAAATGACTGCCTAGGAAGGAGTACTGCAGAAAGTGATCTGGGGATCATAGTGGATTATAAACTAAATATGAGTCAAGAGTGTAGTACTGTTACAAAAAATGTGAATATCATTGGGATGTATTATCAGAGTTGTTAGCAAGACAAAAGAAGTAATTCTTCCACTCTACGCAGCACTGATAAAGCCTCAACTGGAGTATTGTGTCCATTTCTGAAAACCACATGTGGGAAAGAAGTGGACAAATTCGAGAAAGTCAACAGAGCAGAGGAGAGCAACAAGAATGATTAAAGGTCTAGAAAATATGACCTATGATGAAAGACTGTGTAAAAGCTTGGTTTAAATTGCAGCAAGGTTTAGGTTAGGAATTAGTAAAAACTTCCTAACTGTAAGGGTAGCTAAGTATGAAACAAATTATCTAGGGAGGTTGTGGAATCTCCATCCTTGGAGGTTTTAAAGGAGCTGGTTAGAGAAACACCTGTCAAGGATGGTCTAATAATATTTAGTCCTGCTTCAATGCAGGGGACTAGACTATATTCTAGATTTACATTTCTATGATTCTAGGATTACTCCAAGATCTTTCTTGAGTGGTAACAGCTCATTTGAACCATCATATATGCATAGTTGGAATTATTTTTTCCAGTGTGCATTGCTTTTGCACTTATTGTTGAATCTCATCTACTATTTTGTTGCCCAGTCACCCAATTTTTTGAGATTCCAAAGCTGACTGTGAACAGTTACAAAACACTTATCTTGACTAATTTTATATGCCAGAGTGAACATTAGTGCTTCCATTTAATAAGCAAAGACTTCACGGAATTATTATTATTTACACTGTGGAAGCACATAAAAGCTCCAGCCCTGTTATGTTAGGCATTATGCAAACACATCACAAGTTGACAGTCCCTGTCCCAAATGTCTTGCAATCCAAGTATGACAAGGAACAGGTGGGTATAGCAAATAGATTGGGGGTAGCACAAGGCAACAGCGGAGATATTTATTAGCAGTGTGCTCAGCGGTGGTTACAGAACACCAGCTGCCTGATTGAAATCCCACCAGAAATGAGTGGTAGCTTGAAATAAGGAAAGCTCCAGGGACTACTTTAAGTCAATATATTCCTAAAATCAACATGGAGGCACTCATCCTGAAAAAAAACCAGCATGGAAAGGAAATGGAGATGAGTTATTTATTATCCTTCGTAAGGACAGAGGTTATTTTTTAATATCACAATATTAATGTTTGAAGAAAAACAGAATATTATACATTTAGGTAGGCTCTTTTCACTGAGACTCAGTTTTGGTGAGGATTTTGTCAGAGCAGGATTGCCTTTAGGCAAGACTAAGGGGTATCATCCAAAAAGAATTTCAGTGAAGCTGACAAATAATAAAAATACAGTCGCATGCCAAGTCTTCAGTCCTCACACTGTGTGCTTTTGTTGTTAAACATACAAATAGAGATGGGGTAAGGTCTAACATAGTAAGAGTAAAGCAATTTTCAGATTTTGCAGAATAAAAGGTAAGCAGAGTTGTTGGAGTTCTGTCGGTCCCAAGATACAACAGAGATGAGATGGGTGAGGTAATATTTTCTATGTCTGTTGGTGAGACAGAAAAACTTTTGAGCATAAACAGAACAGTTCTTCAGGTGTTGGAAATTTACTCAGGGCTTGTCCTCACATACAATGCTGCAGTGGCAGAGATGCAATGGTGCAGCTGTGTCACTGTATCTCTTTAGTGAAGACACTTCTACAGTGACGGGAGAGCTTCTTCTGTTGACATAGTTAATCCACCTCCCTGAGAGGCAGTAGCTATGTACATGGGAAGGGGGAGGGGCCTGATTAGGTCAGGATAACTACATCACACTTCTGTAGAGTGTAGTGTAGACCAGGCCTCAGTTTCACAATTAAATCCAAGGTGGAACAGATTTTTCAGCATAAGAAGTTAACATATAGTTCAACAGACCATTCAAGGTGTAATGGCCCATAAACACCCCACCAGTCATAGAAGAGAAAGGAAGGGGCAGGAAGACAGTTGAGGGGATGTTATTAGTGGGTTATAGCTTGTTGTGATATGCCACGAATCCAGTATCTCTAAAAATGATAGACTGAATAGTGTCTAGCAAAGTTTCAAATTTAAATTCCTGGGCTCGTCTTTAGAAAGCATTGTGCAGGTTTCCTTTGAGGAGGAGTAGGAGGAGGACAGGCAGATATAGAGTGATCACTTTGTGGGGGGGGGGGAAGTGTTCCCCCAAGGTGATATGGTGTTTTTTCTCTTATTTTCTGGAGATACTTCATTCTAGCACATAGTGATCGTCTGTTTTCAGCCACATAGTGGTTATTTAGAGCACTGGATGGGGTACACACCACATTGTGATAGGCATGCAGATGACTCATGAACCTTGAAAAGGGTGTTGTGGCAGGGTGTTAATCATTGTAGCAGTTGGGTTTTGCATCTGTTTTTCTAGCAAGAGCTGGTGATGCTTTGAGTTGGTGTGTCCTGTAGGGAGCTTGTGTTTAATGATGAGCTTGTAGAGGTTGCAGGGAGGAGGGTATATGAAGACCAAAAGAGGGGGGTTGGGGAAAAAAAGGATTTCTTTCAGGATGGGGTCCCCATCAAGTTTGGGCTGTTGTAGTTTTATAACCCTTATGGGTTCCAGTGTGGGGTGGTATGTGACAATTAGGGGGGTGTTCTCAAAAGAGGTTTTATTTCTGTATTGAAGCAGTTTCACAATCCACCACATCTGCCTATGAAGATAGGTGTGGTGATCCGTGCGTTTCTTGTTTACAGTTGGCTGTAGGCCTTCCCCTATGTGACTGGAGGGTTGTAAACGGACCACTTCACCTTAAATGGCCCCTTGAAATATGTTAGCTACTTATGATAAGCAATCTGTTCCACCTTATATTTAGCTGTGACACTGCATACATTTTCCAGACCTGAAGAAGAGCTGTGCGTAAGCTAGAAAGCTTGTCTCTCTCACCAACAGATTTTTGTCGAATAAAATAAATTACCTCATCCACCTTGTCTCTCTGGTATGTAATAAGACTATTTGGGACTTACACAGTCAGAATAGGACAAAAATACTAGACTATAGAAGATATTTTAACTATTGCACTGATACCGGTGTGAAAATACAAACCTCGGTGCATGAATACATGCACACACCCACAAAATAGCCATCAATATTTACAGTCAAACTGGACTGTTATAAAGATGTCTGCAATAGCATGACCACCTAGCATTCACTGAAGATATGTGACTGTCACAAGCCAGAAACCTAGATAGAACAGAATAGCTATGAGGTTTATACAGCACATCTGTTAGCTCCTGCACAGTTTACAATCTTTGCATGTTACTTACAATTCATTGATAGCCAACTACAAAAAAGCCAGAGAGAAAGTATTAATTTACCAACCCTACTAGTCTAACAATTTACACCCCACCACTGTATGATTATATTGGTGGAGTTAAAAAATTAGAGGGGATACTGAGGTTCAGACAGGTTATAGGCTCCATAGGCATAGTATTTGATTCTCATATAGTGCTACATTGAGTTTAACTTAGTGATATGTTTGGTTTCCATGTGGAATAAACATTTATTCAATCATATCTGAGATGAGAACTTGCTGTGGTATGTAAAACACTGAGGTGAAACTAATTTCCTTCTAATAACCCAGAAAATGTTACATAAAACTCTGCCTATTAAGCTAAGTTTGTGAATGATTACTAGTTGTGTCTCTTGAAAATAAGTACAGCTTATTTAAAATGGAATCCAAACATTTGAAAGCTGGGAAATTCTGTTAAACATTTGAATATCTGGGTATTCAGAGTTCAGTTTATCCAGACAGCCTCAACTGTGCTACTTCCCCCATATCTCTGACCACCCTGCTCTTCCATTGGACAAATACCTTTTCAGCCATAACCGTACGGTTTCATTTACAATATGATGTATCTCCGCTAGAGCAGTCCATAATTTACTTGACAGTGTACCAACTAGTGGATACTTTATATACATTTGAGCCAAGTAAACAACCTCTAATGTATCTAATACAGATCAAAAAGTCAATCCCATCCAAACTACCTTCCTATGATAGTGAAGAGATAATAGCTTCACATCTCACGGCCTCCAAATAGTCTCCAAATACTTCCACTATTTAACATTCCTTACCATTCCACCACATTCTCTAGCATGGTACCAATGACACTACTTATCTTATTGTCTCTTCCAGTTGGGTCTGAGAATCATCCACTTTCAGACAAAGTAGATATGCACTATTACTCCAATTGACTAAAGCACTGAAGCACATGCTTAACTTTAACCTTTACTTCCATTGGATTTAAGCACATGGTTAAAATTAAACTGGATCATATAAGCCAACTTGTGGTAAAAATAGGAGATGAAGAAAAGTGTCATTTACCGAATCTCATTCTTCAAAACAAACTTGTGAGTGACCTTACCTACTCTCAAAGCTCCATACAGTCTACAGAAAGATAGATTTCAGTACAGTGAGAGACTAGACATTACAGGCTGGGGACTGACTGGCTAAGCATCAGTTCTGCAGAAAAGGACCTTAGGATTACAGTGGACAAGATGCTGGATATGAGTCAGCAGTGTGACCTTGTTTCCAAGAAGGCCAATGTCATATTGGGCTATATTAGTAGGAGCATTGCCAGCAGATCGAGGGAAGTGATTATTCCCCTCTATTCGGCACTGGTGAGGCCACACCTGGAGTATTACATTCAGTTTTGGTCCCCCCACTACAGAAGGGATGTGGACAAATTGGAGAGAGTCCAGCGGAGGGCAACGAAAATGATTAGGGGGCTGGGGCACATGAATTACGAGGAGAGATTGAGGGAACTGAGGTTATTTAGTCTGCAGAAGAGAAGAGTGATGGGGGATTTGATAGCAGCCTTCAACTACCTGAAGGGGTGCTGCGAAGAGGATAGAGCTAGGTTGTTCTCAGTGGTGGCAGATGACAGAACAAGAAGCAATGGTCTCAAGTTGCAGTGGGGAAGATCTATGTTGGATATTAGGAAACACTATTTCACTAGGAGGGTGGTGAAGCACTGGAATGGGTTACCTAGGGAAGTGGTAGAATCTCCATCCTTAGAGGTTTTTAAGGCCCGGCTTGACAAAGCCCTGGCTGGGATGATTTTGTTGGTGTTGGTTCTGCTTTGAGCAGGTGATTGGACTAGATGACCTCCTGAGGTCTCTTCCAACCCTAATATTCTATAATTCTATGATTCTACCAGCATCAGGTATTTTTCCAGGCCCTTTAACCAAATGAAATTTGAAATGGATAAAACACAGTGAATCATACAGTCAAGTACAGTGGTCCTTGTGTTATTCCCTTAACATTAAAATTCACTCAGTCTGCTCTATATTTTCAATTTTCATTGTGCCACAGATTTGTGTATTGGCAATGCATAAATGTTATTGCATGTGGAAAGAATAAAGCCAGAAGTTTGGGTTTGAGAGACAATATTTCATGAAGATAAATGTTAGAGAGCGAAACTCTGGCCTCATTAAAGTCAGAAAGTTTTGTGATTAACTTCAGTGGAGCCAGGATTTCACCCAGAGTATCTTAAAATTCTACCTGTCCTGCAAGTAGTAGGTCTGTTCTAAAGAATTTAGTGATTTAATGGCTTATCCCTTGAAAAAGGAAATGTCTTCCAGGTTTGTGGAATGTTAAAAGTTCTAGAAATGTATATGGAAATATTCATACATTTCTTAAGTCTGTTGTTTCACATAGGCAACACTGCATCAGATAAGAGTGCCCATTTTAAGATTATTTTTTTTTGGTAGTTCTAGGCACTAAAAATATTTAAGTGAATGCAATATTGTGTTCTGAGTCTAAGCAACACAGAGTGCATTCTTTTATTAATTCCACCTCCAGAGTTTCAGAAGGCCTTATCAATGTCAGATAGAAGACAAAGACTTTATAAGTATTTGAACCTTAACCGTAATTAAAATACTTAGCCTAGGCAGTCTGTTACACAGATAGGTACAAAGCAGGATAATGGCTGAATTAAGATTATTTGTGGTACCTTATCACAAGTATACTTTTGGGTTTTTTTAAACAGAAGTATAACCTCAGTATATAATTTAATCTCTCAAATAATTTATAGCAATGTTTAACATTGTAAAGATACATCAGATATTTCTGTTCAAAATCCTATCTAATTTTTAAGGAAGTTTTTCATCTATAAATAAAATACATTATGGGATCTGAAGAGTACATCATTGTCACATTTTAATTCAAAGACATAATATGCTCACTTTCCTCCCAAAGGGTAAAGATGACCTAGAAAACTAGACTTAGGTACCTCATGTATACCGTAGCGAGGCGGTCTGGTCCCCAGCCGCCCCAGAGAGAGACAAGGAACCTTCCCAGACGCCTAAGTGGGCAGAGCCAGAGAATCCTGGCCCCGCCCCTCAAGGGTCAGGGGGCGGCACAGGAAGTAGAAAAGCCGGCCCTCAGACCGCAGTTGGGCAGCAGCCACTGGAGAGGCCGGATGCCAGAGGTCCAGCTCCCCGCCGGGAGGCCCCAGCGCCCAGCTGCTACCCCGAGGAGCTGCCAGGCCTGCCGCCGGCCCGCTACCCCGAGGAGCTGCCAGGCCTGCCGCCAGCCTGCTACCCCAACGAGCCGATGAGCCTGCAGCCCGCAGACGACGCTGAGGTGCCGATGGTCTGCGACCTCCTGGAGGACGCCCCCCTGGTCCAGGTACCCAGAGAGGGGGAAGGTGGAAGTAGCCCGGGGGCAGCCAACTCTAGTCTGGCTGCAGCACTGCCAGAGCCCAGGTCAGTGTGTTGCGGCCAGGATCCCCACTGACTCAGCAGCGGGCTGTTCTGCCGCTGCTAGGGCCCCGGGCTGGGACGCAGTGGAGTGGGTGGGCCTGCGTCCCCCCTGCCACCCAACGTGTGGGTGGCAGTCTCCCCCTCTCCCAGGTTCTCCAGAGCCAGGACCTGGGCTTGCTACTGATTGAGCTGGAAACTGCTTCTTGCCCCGCCCTGACCAAGGGCCAGGGCCTATTGACTTACTAACTGCTCAGCCCCTGCTTAAGGGCCTGAGCTGGGAACTGCCTCTTGCCCCGCCCTGACCAAGGGCCAGGGCCTATTGACTATTGATTGCTCAGCCCCTGCTTACGGGCCTGAGCAGTGAACTGTTTATTGCCCCGCCCTGACCAAGGGCCCGGGCACCGTTAACTGTGCTTATTCCCCAAACTGCAATAGTATAGCAGGGCGGTCTGGCCCCCAGCTGCCCAGAGAGGGGCAAGGAACCCCTACATGTGGTGGAGAATGCAGGCAGGAGTCCCCCGATCCTTGTGAGAAGGGATCTGCGGAGGACCCGCCCGAGCGACCATGGAAATGGAGAAGCTCATCAAGTTTTTGGCCGAGAGCCAACAGCAGCAGCAGGCCGCCCAGCTCCAGCAGCAGCAGCAGCAGGCGGCCGCTCAGCTCCAGCAGCAGCAGCAGTTGCTCCAGCAGCTCGGCCTTCAGCCAGACCCCCGCCTGGGGGCGATCCGGCTCCAATGTATTCACGGCGACGTACGTCCCTACCCCAGTGCCCAAGTCTGGCTGACCGTGGATGGCGTCGCCCAATCGATGGTGGTCGGCTTGGCCCCCCGGCTCGCCTACCCAGTAATCCTGGGGCGGGACTGTCCTGCCTTCACGGAGGTCCTCCAGTCAAAGGCCGGCGAGGTCCCCATCGCCACTCCAGTGCTGGAAGGGGACCTTCCGGGGACCCAGTTGGAGGGGGAGAGTGTACCCGACCCCGAACAACTAGACGAGGAACGCACAGACCCCCCCCCCGGGGAGAGCTGCGGCGCCCCTGCTCCACACGGACTTTTCTCGAGACCAGAGGGAAGACCCCACCCTCCGTCATGCGTACGAGCAGCTAGCCACGGTAGATGGGGCAGTCATCGACCCTCAACGGGCAAAGCAGTGGCCCCACTTTGAATTGAGGCAAGACCGACTCTATCGGGTGGAACGGGACCCGCGCACCGGAGAACCCCGGAACCAACTGCTCGTGCCTTGATGCCACCGGCAGGCAGTCATGAAACTCGCCCATGATATCCCGGCGGCCGGGCACTTGGGCCTTGAGAAGACGTTGGCACGAATCGTGACACGCTTCTTCTGGCCTGGGGTACACCAGGAAGTACGGGACTATTGCCGCTCCTGTCCAGAGTGCCAGCTAGCTGCCCCCCCCGCGGACCCCAAAGGCCCCGTTGGTCCCCATGCCCATCATCGAGACACCCTTCGAGCGGGTGGCCATGGACCTAGTCGGGCCCCTACACAAAAGCGCCGTGGGGTTCCAGTACGTGCTGGTCCTCGTCGACTATGCTACCCGCTTCCCAGAGGCAGTGCCACTGTGGAGCATCACCGCCCGGACCATCGCCGGGGAGCTTGTGAAGATATTTGCCCGGGTAGGCTTGCCCCGGGAAATCCTCACGGACCAGGGCACCAACTTCACCTCACGACTGCTGCGGCAGGTGTGTGGACTCCTGGGGGTTAAGCAGCTGCGCACCTCGGTGTACCATCCACAAACCGATGGGCTGGTGGAACGGTTCAACCGTACACTGAAGGAGATGCTACGCAAGTTCCCCCCAGAGGACCTGCGCCAATGGGACCAACTCCTCCCGCCGTTGCTTCTGGCGGTCCGAGAGGTGCCCCAGTCCTCGACCAAGTTTTCTCCCTTCGAGCTACTCTATGGCTGCCGCCCACGGGGTCTCCTGGATCTGATGCGGGAGACCTGGGAGCAAACACCATCACCAACCCAGGGTCTCCTGAAGTACGTCCTTCAGCTCCAGGAACGGCTCACTCAGGCCGGGGCGCTGGCCCAGGAAAACTTGAAGGCTGCTCAGAAGGCCCAAGCGCGGACTTATAACCAGGGTACGCAGAGCCACGACTTTAAACCTGGGGACCGGGTCCTGCTCCTCCTGCCCTCCAGCGAGTCAAAGCTCCTGGCCCGCTGGCAGGGCCCCTACGACGTGGTCCGGAAGGTAGGGCCCGTCACTTATGAGGTCAGCCAACCGGATCGACGGAAAAAAATTCAAAGATACCACGTCAACCTCCTGAAGCCCTGGCGGGAGCGTGAGGGCTTATTAATTAACCCCTACCCCCCCGAGCCTGAATTGGGCCCCCACGTCGCCCTGACCCAGGACGCGGAAGGGCCCCAGTTGGCGGGGACCCTCACCGACGAACAGCGGAAGCAAGTCCAGTGCCTCTTGCAGGCGTTCCCGCGGACCTTCACCAGTCACCCGGGCTACACCACCCTAGTCTGTCATACTATTCAGACGGAACCCGGGGTGGTGATCCGCGGAGCAGCCAGGCCCCTGCCCCACCGAATGCGCCAGAGCGTCAAGGAGGAGGTGCAAGCCATGCTGGACTTAGGTGTGATTGAGCCCTCCCGGAGTGCATGGCGTAGCCTCATCGTGCTAGTACCCAAGCCCGATGGGACACGGCGCTTCTGCATTGACTTCAGGCGCGTCAATGCCATTTCCAAATTCGATGCCTACCCGATGCCGCGCATCGATGAGCTGCTCGGCCGGCTGGGGGGGGCCTGCTTCCTCACCACCCTCGATCTCAGCAAGGGCTACTGGCAAATACCCCTGGACTCTGAGTCACGGGAGAAGACTGCGTTTGCCACCCCCACGGGTCTGTACCAGTTCGTCCGGATGCCCTTCGGCCTCCATGGGGCCCCTGCCACGTTCCAGCGCCTGATGGATCAGCTCCTCCAGCCCCATCAGGACTACGCAGCTGCCTACCTAGACGATGTGGTTATCTACAGCCGCCACTGGGAAGACCATCTGCTAAGGGTAGCAGCCGTCTTGAGATCCCTGCGGGCCGCCGGGTTGACGGCCCACCCAAGAAAATGCCGCATTGGGTGGCAGGAAACGACATATCTGGGCTACACCATAGGGAATGGACGAGTGAAGCCCCTTGTGGGAAAGGTACAGGCCCTGACAACCTGCCCGCCCCCACCACAAAGCATCAGGTGCGACAGTTCTTGGGACTCGCCGGCTATTACCGACGGTTCATCCCCCATTTTGCATCTGTCGCCACCCCGCTAACCAACCTCCTAACTAAGGACAGCCCGCGATGCGTGGTTTGGACCCGGGACTGCGAAGACGCCTTTCAGGAACTTAAGGCAAGTCTCTGTCGTGGCCCGGTCCTCTACAGCCCTAATTTCGATGAGGGCTTCATCCTCCAGATGGATGCCTCGGAGGTGGGTCTGTGGGCGGTCCTGTCCCAAGACGTGGATGGGCAGGACCATCCTGTCTTGTACATCAGCCGGAAGCTGTTCCCGCGGGAGAAGAACTATGCGGTGGTGGAGAAGGAAGCCCTGGCGGTAAAGCGGGCTTGCGATGCCCTCCGCTATTACCTTCTGGGAAACCCGTTCATCTTGGTGACGGACCACGCCCCCCTGCAGTGGCTGAACCAAATGAAGGACAACAACATGCGGATACAGCGGTGGTACCTAGCGCTGCAGCCCTATGCCTTTACGGTTCGCCATAGGGCCGGCAAGGACCACGTTAACGCTGACTTCCTGTCCCGCCTGGGAGGTATGGAGGGGTCTGGCCCCGAGGAACGGGAGCCAGACTTGAGGGGGGGCGTGTAGCGAGGCGGTCTGGTCCCCAGCCGCCCCAGAGAGAGACAAGGAACCTTTCCGGACGCCTAAGTGGGCGGAGCCAGAGAATCCTGGCCCCGCCCCTCAAGGGTCAGGGGGCGGCACAGGAAGTAGAAAAGCCGGCCCTCAGACCGCAGTTGGGTGGCAGCCAGTGGAAAGGCCGGACACCAGAGGTCCAGCTCCCCGCCGGGAGGCCCCGGCGCCCAGCCGCTACCCCGAGGAGCTGCCAGGCCTGCCGCCAGCCTGCTACCCCGAGGAGCTGCCAGGCCTGCCGCCAGCTTGCCACCCCGAGGAGCTGCCAGGCCTGCCACCGGCCCGCCACCCCGAGGAGCTGCCAGGCCTGCCGCCGGCCCGCCACCCCGAGGAGCTGCCAGGCCTGCCGCCGGCCCGCCACCCCGAGGAGCTGCCAGGCCTGCCGCCAGCCTGCTACCCCAACGAGCCGACGAGCCTGCCGCCCGCAGACGACGCCGAGGTGCCGATGGTCTGCGACCTCCTGGAGGACGCCCCCCTGGTCCAGGTACCCGGAGAGGGGGAAGGTGGAAGTAGCCCAGGGGCAGCCAACTCTAGTCTGGCTGCAGCACTGCCAGAGCCCAGGTCAGTGTGTTGCGGCCAGGATCCCCACTGACTCAGCAGCGGGCTGTTCTGCCGCTGCTAGGGCCCCGGGCTGGGACGCAGTGGAGTGGGTGGGCCTGCGTCCCCCCTGCCACCCAACGTGTGGGTGGCAGTCTCCCCCTCTCCCAGGTTCTCCAGAGCCAGGACCTGGGCTTGCTACTGATTGAGCTGGAAACTGCTTCTTGCCCCGCCCTGACCAAGGGCCAGGGCCTATTGACTTACTAACTGCTCAGCCCCTGCTTAAGGGCCTGAGCTGGGAACTGCCTCTTGCCCCGCCCTGACCAAGGGCCACGGCCTATTGACTATTGATTGCTCAGTCCCTGCTTAAGGGCCTGAGCTGTACTGGCGGCTCAGCCCCTGCTTAAGGGCCTGAGCGGTGAACTGTTTATTGCCCCGCCCTGACCAAGGGCCTGGGCACAGTTAACTGTGCTTATTCCCCAAACTGCAATAGTATAGCGGGGCGGTCTGGCCCCCAGCCGCCCAGAGAGGGGCAAGGAACCCCTACATATACCCTGCTACAGGACTTGTAAAATTGGATTAGCTGAAAAGAAGAACTTCCTTTATTGAAGTAGAGGCCAGGTAGAAACAAAAAGTGGTAAAAGTCAGCTCTCATTTTCTTATGCTCACTTTTATATTTAACAGTGATATGTTTCTTTTTTTAAAAAAAGGCTACTTTTTTAAAAAAAGGCTACTTCAGAAGAGAACCTCTAGATCTTTTATATTTACCAGAATTTCTTCAAATCGTCAGGTTTTCAATCTTAATTTTCTTAAATTCTCCAGGAGTTTTGCCCTAGTAAGACATGGCTACTTTTGTTACAAGAGCTTTTTGTGATGTACTTGGTTGTTACACTAATTTGAGAGGATACAAGCACACTGCAAGAGAACAGTAGTGGTCCACACTCTTACAGTACCCAAATGCAGGGGATGCAAACATTTTCAAGGACATATCCTATAGGTGATGGTGTAGTTTGTTCTGCACTATTCTATGCTTGGTTTTGCAGGGTATTATGGTAGAATTTGTCTGTCCCATTGGTAATTGTAGGATAACACATCCCTGGGAGTTATGGGAAAGCACTGGAGGACCAACAATCAATCAATTGTTTGCTGGTCAGCAACCAAGCACTTCTCACTGCGTTCACTTCCATTTAGCTGAAAGCAGGGCAAAAATAACTCTCAGTCTACACTATACATTGAGCAAGGTAGCTGCTGCCTCATTGTGTGCCATGAGCAGGATACTGCTTGTGCAGTCTGTATATCTGAATAGGGTGCAGGTTAACAGGAATAATCTTGACAAACAAGCTGCATCTCTAGCTCAGGGAAACTCACATGGTCGTACCAAAATGGAGATGTTAAAATATAAATTGATAAACTACAGAAGGATTGAAGCAATACATTCCTGAACTATTAATAGATGTGGAACTGTTGCCTTTCCTATCATTATTGCTGGCTAGCTACATATAACATTGAAAATGGATTTTAAAAAACATATTCAGTAAACAAGAGAGAACAAGATTTCAGAGTTAACTTATCTGCAGCAAAACTGTTCCTCAATAATCTACAAAGCAAGAACTACTCACTGAAGAAATCTACAAATAATTTCAAACAGAAGTAAAGTCAAGATTTTTTTTAATGTTTCCAAGTACAGTTATGATCAGAAAAGAGTTAGGAACTAGCAATCCAGGTCTACTATATAGATAGCAGAATTCTAATCCAATATAAGAATAGTGGTTTTAGGACATGGGAGAAAGATTCCTCTTGGGGGGCAGGATAGTTCAGTGGTTTGAGCATTGGCCTGCTAAACCCAGAGTTGTGAGTTCACACTTGAGGGGTCCATTTAGGGATCTGGGGCAAAAAATCTGTCAGGGGACAGTACTTGGTCCTGCTAGTGAAGGCAGGGGACCAGACTCTATGACCTTTCAAGGTCTTTCCAGTTCTATGAGATAGGTATATCTCCATATATTATCTTGGTTGAAGAATGATCTGACAAATTTGAGGGGATGATTTATCTTCAAAATCAAATAAAACATGATTTACATTAGAAAATTAATATAGATTAGGGCCCATCATTGTAGGAGCACATAAGCTCTTTGGGGCAAAGACAGAGTTTGTATAGGTCTACAGTTAATAGGATGCCCAGCTAGCATGGGAATAAGAAGTGTGAGAGAGATGTTTTGCCTTATTTAGAAGAGTAGCAGGCAAGAAGAGGTGAATGAGGATAATAATTGTGGTCTCTCTCACACACACTCAACGAATGTGGCTAGTAGTACAGGGAAGTCACAGAATGTTAATGAAGGGTCAATGTTCCAAAACTTTTAGGATTCATAAAGCTACTCTCACATGAAGAGACAGATTTGGAATGACCACAGGTGATTAGAGCTTTGCTTATGCATAGCAAGAACTGAATGTGACAGCACCATGCTGAGGTATTGGTTCACTAATAACCTAGAAGAAAGAATTTGACTTATTCTATTGCCAGTACGACTTCTGGTAACAAGTGGGTTTTTCACTGGAGGTCTACAGATAGAATTCATACTTAAACTTGTGAGATCTGAAGAGACCACAGCCTAAGGAGGTATGAATTCAGGGGAGAAAGCAGTATACTATGAGCCAATACAGAAAGAGCCCTACTTTAATCAGGGAATGTGGAAGGTTGTTGCCCTATATGTAGTTTGAACGTGTTCTATTTTATTTTCATTGAGTTGGTTCAGAACATCAGCATGATATACATTTACTGTAGATTTTTTACCAATAATTTGGTTAATATAAGAGTCACATAATTACATCATCTGATGCAACATTTAACACAAAACAGTAATTTAGTATACCTGTGGGGTAATTTTTCAGCACAAAATTAAGCTACAGTTTAAACAGTGACCAATAGAGCATCTCTTATACAATGGTCTTGTGCTATATTTTCTTCGTTTTTCATTTCTAGTGTAAGTGTGTGTGAATTGAAAGACTCTTGCCATGCTGTTCATGTGCATTCAAACTGTGAATGCAGCAAGATGTCTGAGCCCTCTATAAGAAGATGTCCTTACCAGAAGTTGAAATGTTCAGTACTACAAATTTGAAATTCTTAAAATGGCTTGGGACCTCATTAGAAGGTGCTTTCATGAAGTCAATATGTTTGTTCTAAAGCAATCCAAATAATGAACAATAGTAAGCAAATCTGGTTGTTAGCAAGCCCCTTTCCAGGTTTCTTCTCATTTATTTGAGCCAGGCGCACATTGGGCTTAAGTAGAATGTATGCATCACTGGATTCTAACCACTTTAACTGTTAACTATACTAGCTAGGGAACCTTATTACTACATGTCTTCTTCTGATCAATAGGTTAACATCCGAGTAGTTAAGGGCCTTCCAGATGAGTAACAGACTTACATGCTGCTATCTCTGTTAAAACTGAGAATGTATGCCCATTGGAGATTTCTGAAAGCTTTTTGGAAACAATATTTGAAGCTTCAGCTGTCTGTCACTGCATGGTTTATTTTACTTACTGTAATACATCTTAAAATATATAAGTTGTTAAAGAGTTTATTGTTTTTATATGGGCAAATGAAGAAGTAATCTGTGTGCACACATGAACAAAAGGATATGTTGGAGTATGTTTTAATAAGAAGTTAAAGGTTTGAATGAAAAAAAAATCTCCTATTTTTGGGTTGAAAGGGTTAGAATGGTGTTTTATAATGTCATGTACCATATATACATATATTACATAAAGCTTATTTATTTCTATGCAGTGTGAAGAAATAAGGAGGTGTAGTCATTAATTATCTGGTTTCACTTCAATTTGCTTTCTATTCAAAAAATCTCATGCTGTTTTATTGTACTTAATAAAATCTAACCCATTAAGCAATGTGATAGAATCTGAACATACATATACAAAATCCAGCCCCCTTAGGTTCCAAAACCAATTTAAATGTAGATGACACCCCTTTTAGTGTAATATAGTTTGCAGTTTCAAGAAGCGTTCAGTTTGTACTTCCTCCTCTCAAAAGGCCAAAAACAAGTTCAAATTCTTTCTTCACTGTACAGTCTATTTAAAAAGATAAATATTGAAGCTCTTTGGAGAAAGCTTCATTTAACGTACAAGGTAAGCAGTCCTATCATTTATTAAAAAGCCTAGCAATCTGAAAGATTCCTGGTAGGTTGGGTTTTGTTCTCAAAGTTCATTGGCAGCATTACTGGTCAGATTAATTAATAACTTACATACCATTATTTTGATTAATATGAACTTTACTTATGAAAAGCAGAAGACATTGCAGTGAGTAAATTCCAAGACTCCTAGCAGCAAATTAGTAATTTATAAAAAAAGATTGTAAAATTGTATTATCTCTTACAATCTAACAATAAACAATGCCCTGGATATATTATATAAATGGTAGGAAAAAATGGTTTGATCAACTGTCCATGGCAATTTTGTCATTTTCTGGCCTTGCAAATCTGATCCCTTCCCAATGGAAAGTTACTTTACCCGTGACTCCTGGAAATCACATCCCTCCCCCCACCGCTAGACATTTCCTAACCAAAGTTTGGGGAAGGGAGCATTACTGATTCATCTGCATTACCTAAAGAGAGAGTCTCTCACTGACCTATTCAAAACACATTGAGACCAGAGGGTCCAATAACGTCAATGTTTCTCCTGCCTCAAATAGTGCACTGGCAAAGGAAGCTTACCAGCTACCCCTCTGCAAGCAGTAGTGTGGCAATGTTAAGTGAAAGAAAAAAAATAAATCTTTATTTCCAATATTATATATAAAATGGTTCTAGGAATGTTAAGCAAGTATTGTTACCAGATTTGCCCGTTACTTTGGGGGTATGCTCATTTATTAGGGTTACTCCTCTGGGGGGCAGGGGTTCTGTAATTCTATCAATGTACTGCTTGTGTCACCTGCATGTTCATATGGAGCTCTACTTCTCCCTTCTGCAAGTCCTCTCCCAATGGGGCTATCCTGCAGGATCTAGGTTCCTCCCGCCCCAGAATCAGATGAACACACACTAATAGTGCAAGTCTGAGTGGACTGGGTCAATCAGCACTCTCAAGCTGACCCCTTATATGTCCCTGGACTCAGTAGTCTGGGTCGAGCAGCACTTCCAAGCTGCCATGCTCGTATGTCACAGGCTCAGCACGTCCCTATCCCCACTTTCATGTTACAATTGTTCTGGTAGTAACCCACTTGATGAGCAAACCCCACAGTATTTTTGGGCGCTACAGGGATCTTCAGCTTAGGTAAGAGGAATCATAGAATCTCAGGGTTGGAAGGGACCTTAGGAGGTCATCTAGTCCAACCCCCTGCTCAAAGCAGGACCAATCCCCAATTTTTGCCCCATATCCCCAAATGGCCCCCTCAAGGATTGAACTCACAACGCTGGGTTTAGCAGGCCAATGCTCAAACCACTGAGCTATCCCGCAGAGTAAATGGGGAAGCTAAAAACACAAAAGAGTAAAGTTGAGAGGGGAGGGGGAAGCAACCAGTTTAACCAAAAAAAGTTATTTATTGAACAATAGCGATAATCATACAAGGAGAGCCTAAACAAACATAACAGTTACATTAAGATTACAGAAGTCAGATATAGAAAACTATACCTGATCAAACAAGTCAGGGTTAAAAGTTATACCTGAGATAGAAAAGAAAACAGTGAAAGAGAGAGCGCGCGCACACTGGGGTCTCACCACTCCATGAAACTTGAAGTGGTCGGGGTTCCCAGGTGATGGTGGTAGCTCAGGTGCTGGAGACAGGCAGAGCCCCCAGCATGATCAGTCAGGAGAAGATGAAGTACCAGTGGAACTGATGCAGAGTTTGGATCCAGGCATCAGAACACTTAATTGAGCGTGGGTAGCGGTTTTTGTAGGGAAACAACAATGGTTCAAAGGGAGAACACTAGATTTGTTTATGGGTAAACTGACGACTTAAGGGTTTTCTTTAGGCTAGACAATAGGAACTGATATTCCTGGCTATAGGTGGTGTTCCTTCAAGGGAGCTCACAATGCAATTAGGCAGCTTCAGTATTTTGGATATCAATCAAAGATTCATTACTAGAACTGGTCTGATAACTGCTGAACTGGGTGTGTGCAGGCGTGGGTTCATTAACATCTGGCGCAGAGATCCCCCATGATGCAGTGTTTCCCTGTTTTTCTGGTCCCAGAGTTCAGTGTGGTTCTAGCCTTGGAATCTCTTTTCTCCATTCTGTATGCTAATGGAGATGCCTCCCTGTCCCATCTATGATGCAGATGAGTCTAGGTGAGTTGCCTTAATCCTGTCACTGTTGTCAGGATGGGTTTAGGTGTGTCTCTCACTGTCTTTTATTGCTTTCTGTAAATCTTTCTTCTGATTGGTTTAGGTTCAAGGAGAGGCTGTGTGTGGAGGGGTGTCCTTCATGAGTCAGACAGGCTGGATACTGCACCCTGGTCCCCAAAGAACACAGAGCTGACTGGTATCAGTATGAATGAGAAAATACTTGAAATATTATATGTTTTAAAATCACTTTGTGCAATATATTGAAGGTCACCTTGCAAAATTGTAAAATGCTTATGAAAATCTTGCAATCTAAAATAACCTTCCTCATACATGGATATAGAGATCTTGCCTCATGTTAAATATGACCCACTAGTCAATATTAAACTATTTTTTTTCTTAAAACGGCATTAGCCTAGGTCTAGAATATATTTAGCAAAGCTGCAATGTTAACATGACTGGAAAACATAGGTTCCCAAACTGTGGCACATGGGACACCAGTGGTTCACCAAAAGTTGATGATCACATGGTGCCATCTCTCCTTTTTGCTTCCAGCTGCCAAACATTATTTAGAGAAAGCCAAAGACAATTTTTCCTTCCCCTAGTATAACTGTTCCATATGTGCTGTTTTTGTAGTGGCCAATGTAAAATATGTGATGGTAAAGTGGGAGGTGAGATGGTTCACAAGACAATCGCTTTATAAAGCCATGCTCCTCTGGAAGCTTTCAAGAATCCCTGGCATAGAACCATTCTAATCCTGACATCTCCTAATGATGACTTTAGGCTCTTCCTAGGAATTTAGGTGGTAATGAGAAAAAAACCCTCTTATTTCCCCTCAGATATCAGTAGAAATAAATAGTAAAACATTTAATCTAACTAAATAAACAGACATTCAATTAAATTAAACCCTGTACAGCAAGTTATAGAGTCAATTGGTTGGTACTGAAAACCTTAACCACCTTCTAATAAAAATTAAGGTTTGATGTATTACATACACACTTTAAACACAGAAAGTAATATAAAAGTATTAGGAAAAAATAAAACATAAGTGGGGTCACCTATAGAATTGATTTCTGTATAATACAAAAGTAGCATTGAGATCTTAATATGAAAACTATTTACAGATGCTTTTGACACAGTGATGACCATTAAACGCCAGTATTTGCACATATCACTCAGTACCCAAGTTACCACCGTGCTTTGACTGAGACCTTATATTCTTAAAATAATTTGAAGGAAAATCATCAAGTTTTTACTGATTATTTTTTTCTCTGTGTCATACAAGTAGGTTTGAAAAGATTAGATTTTTATCTGTTAATATCAATGTCATTGCACACACACACACACCACACACACACAGCAAAAAATATTTCCATTGATAATATAAATTTGCAGATAGGCAAAGAAAGAAGAAGGCTGCTGGGGAATTTAAGAGTTTGTTTTAAGGATGTTTACTTTCTATATTTTGACATTAGCGATTTGTGTTTTAACAGTTATAAAGCTTTAATTTTTTGAATCTCAACATCTATCATTAAATAATTGTCTGATTCCCCCATAGCTTCTTGCAGATGTGCACATTTAAATTAATACAAAAATATTCAAAATAAATATCAATATTATCCACTGACATTATAACAAAAAAAATGTTAAATTTGAATTCTATCAAGCCTAAATACAAGCTACATAAATTGAATCGGTAATTAGTACTCTTCTTCAATGGTAGTTGTACAGTATCATTTGATGGAAGTTGATTTGTTAATAGCAATCCATATAACTCAGAGTGGTGTGTAAACACCTACTTCTCTTCTAGTCACTTCCTTTTAAATAGCAACTACTGACTTCAATAAGGGAATCCACTAAAAATTACGCGACCCACTGGTAATATATAAAAGTTCTAAGAGGTATGTCAAACATCTGGAGAATTTGATCCAGTCCATCCCAGCAACAGATAATACAGATATCAGCTTGAGTAAACTGGTATAGCTCCATTGAAGTCAATGAATATGTGATCCAAGTTTCTCAACTATTATATTAAATGTGTATAAAAAGCTTTCAAATTAAACTAATATGGACTGAATTCTGCTCTTTATTCAAGCAAAGCCACCCATTTGTACTGATTCTATCCTTGTTGATGTTTTATGCCACTAAATGGACTTTAACATGACTTTTTGATGAATAAAGGAACCAGAATTTGGCCCACAAAATATATTTTGACTATTCTCTAGTAGTTAATTGAACAATTACTATGACGGTTTCAGTCACAGAGACCCGCTTGGGACTGTCATTGATGTTTTGAGATTATCTCTGAGCCCGTTTTCCCTGCCAGTTTGGGACTCCAAAATCCTGCCTATTTCAGCCAGACACACTAGCCTGCTGCAACACAGACCCAGGTCTGAACCATGCCCACAAAGCTGCAGGCTTTACCGGAAAACCACTCAGCAGGTTACCTATCTCCAGCACCCAGACACCCAGTTCCCAATGGGATCCAAACCCCAAATAAATCCGTTTTACTCTTTATAAAGCTTATACGGGTTAAACTCATAAATTGCCCACCTTTTATAACACTGATAGAGAGATATGCACAGCTGGTTGCTCCCCCAAGTATTAATCACTGACTCTGGGTTTACCAATAAACAAAAGTGATTTTATTAAGTATAAAAAGTAGAATTTAAGTGATTTCAAGTAATAACAGACAGAACAAAGTAAGATACCAAGCAAAATAAAACAAAAACACGCAAGCCTAAACCTAATACATTAAGAAACTGAATACAGGTAAATCTCATCCTTAGAGATGTTCCAATAAGCTTCTTTTACAGACTAGACTTCTTCCTAGTCTGGGCCCAATCCTTTCCCCGGTACAGTTCTTAGTTCCAGCTCAGGAGGTAACTAGAGAATTTCTTATGACTGGCTGCCCTTTTGTTCTGTTCGATCCCCTTTTATATCTTTGGCACAAGGTGGGAATCTTTTGTCTCTCTGGGTCCCCACCCCTCATTCTAAATGGAAAAGCATCAGGTTTAAGATGGATTCAAGTACCAGGTGACATGGTCACATGTCCTGCGAGACCCCTAATCTCCATTCTTCCAGGGCTGGTCGGCACCTACTCCAGAAGGTTTGCAAGTAAACAGAGCCATTTACAGGTGATTGATTCTGAAGCACCCTTAATGGCTTCCACTTAACATGTTTACATCAGTAATGCAAGTTTATATCTTATTCTCCTAACTGCAGACATAGAAATAATAATGCATACAAATAGGATGAACATACTCAGTAGATTATAAACTTTGTAATGATACTTTACAAGAGAACTTTTGCATGAAGAATATTCCAGTTACATAATATAAACATTTATAAACATTTTTATAAAGCATATGGAGTGCAACATCACAGTTACATTTTGAAGAAACTAGGTTAGGAACAATAAAATATGTATGTATTTTTTAAACTTCTTTTTAAATAATAACTTAAAACAGACATATTACTTTATTTTAATGTATTATTCTCAGAATGTTTCAGTATTATCAACATATTCTGATGTACTGTAGTGATTACCATTGAAAGCATTCATTTTTTGTTAATTATCAGACACACTAGAAGTATACAAATGCATGTTTATATTGCATAACTGACTGCTCCCTTTGGATCCAATCCATTATAAAACTTTAGAAAATTGTCATAGTAGTTCTAATGAATGACATATACTTCATGCAATAGATCTGAAATACTTCTTTTTTTTAATCTGAATAAAGTTCTGTGGAGTTCTACCCCCCTCGAGAAAATGCCTCAAATTTGAAAGGAAGCGTAGCAAATTGCAGAAATATTTTATGCAGTAAGCTCTCTCTTTTGTCAGACTAAGTATGCAAAAAAAGCCTTACAGAAATAAAACGGGCGTCAGAAGCAAATGAGTTAAAAAAAAGCAACAATATGCTACTGACTTTGTGCTTCCTGAAGGATATGACATAAGCCTGTATTTAACTTTTCTTATCTTAGCTGTATTGCTTGTGAAATATATATTGATTTTCTGATAATATAATTTTAGGTCCTAATCCTATAAATGGATCTGAATGACCAAACCCTTGCGCTCACACAGAGTCCCACTGAAATCAGAGACAGGGATTGGCCCGTACAGATTATTTTACAAGATCAGGACCTTTGTTATTTGTTGGCAGCTGGCAATGCGTCTTAGGAAATAAACAAAACCTACCCACATTATTTTCTCCTCTGTTTTTCCCTAGTGTGCCCTACTCTATTTTCTTCCAATTGGAAACGAGAGGGTGGGGCTAGGAAAAAGACTCGGGTGAACTAGATCACACATAATATACTTCAACAAGTTAATGGAGTTCAAATTTTGCCCTTGGATCAGCTTGTGTTGATCACCCAATGACTTCGTAGGATGGCATATTAAAGGGCAGGATTTGGCCCTGTGTTTCTGTTACACACCCATACAAATCCAAGTATTTTTCACATGCATCTCTCATTATCCGCTTGACCCTGTGACCAATGTGTATATTTTCATTGGGAGTTTTGTGTGCCACAGAATCAGACCCTTTGAGTGACACTAAATCTGGGTATATTGTGTATGCTCCTATTCCAAACAGTTATGAAAAAAAAAAAAGAAAAACATGTTTGGGGAATTGTGCAAACAGAATATAAAAAAAGTTAACATCTAAACTCCTTCCACTATGCCGCAGAAAAATTGACTCCATCAAGATGATTAAAAAAATGACGAAAGGAAAGGACTTGCATCCCCAGTGCAGAGCTCACTCACTGAGATCCTCATGCATACGCTTTTCGATAGTTTTATTATCCCATACTGGACTAGAGAAACTGTCATAGGATGCCCTAGATCTATAACTTCTGCTCAGAGGTTGACTGCATTCCAAATTTGGCCTGGGCCTTCTGACATTTTTCTACCAGGCAACGCATGGGAAATAAAGGGTTTTAAAGATTCTGAAATGGCTGGTTTTGATTTTAGAAACTGAACTACTACAGAAATTTCATATGAAAGGCTAGACCTCTTGCACACTCACCTCAGATTGGTAACAATCCTGAAAGTTTTTTGTTGTGAAAATCAAGAGACATCTGATAGTTACCAATTCACAGCAGATTAAAAAGACCAGTGGGAGTTCTCTAGTCAAAGCATTCACAGAATGATCCCATCTAAACTGCAAATATACAGCAGCTGACATAGTCAAAACTGTAACATTGCCATGTACAGCTGAACAATTGTCATATGCAGGTGGCTCATTCTCCACAACGAGTAAAGTGATTCCTATGTAATCAGCTAAGCAGCTGGCTGCCTGCTGCAGCTAAAAAAAGCGCCTTCGGCGGGAGGTGCCTCCGGCCACACAGAGAACCCGGAAAGTGAGTGAGTTGGGCGGGCGAGAGTGCACGGGAGGGGGGAGGCTGGCGGGGATCTGCCGGTGGGTGCTTGTGCCCCCAGCCCCGCCTCCTCCCCTGGCCCCGGGCGCGCTGCATCCCCCCCAGCTTGCAAGTGTGTGGGGGAGAGCAGCAGAGCACCCACCGGGCCCTGCATCTCCCTGCCCCCGCACCCGGCTGCTCACCTCCTCCTGGGCTTGCTTCCCCAGGCAGGCGCCCGGCAGCGGCTTTTTCGCTGCTCACGCAGGCTCCTCCCTCCGGCTCCGGCGGCACGCAGGGGTGGGGGAAAGCGCAGGGGAGGCTAAGCACCCACCAATTTTTCCCAGGCGAGGGGGCGGGGATTTGGGGAAGGGGCGGGGGCGGGGATGGAGTTGAGGGGGGAGCACCCAGCAGCGCCAACAAAAGTCGGCACCTATGATTCCCGTGCTTCACCACCCTCCCAGTGAAAAAGATTTTCCTAATATCCAACCTAAACCTCCCCAATGCAACTTGAGACCATTACTCCTTGTTCTGTCATCTGGTACCACTGAGAACAGTCTAGATTTATCCTCTTGGAACCCCCTTTCAGGTAGTTGAAAGCAGCTATTTAATTGCCCCTCATTCTTCTCTTCTGCAGACTAAATAATCCCAGTTCCCTCAGCCTCTTCTCATAAGTCATGTGCTCCAGCCTTTATAATTTTTGTTGCCCTTCTCTGGACTCTTTCCAATTTTTCCACATCCTTCTTGTAGAGTGGGGCTCAAAACTGGACACAGTACTCCAGATGAGGTCTCACCAATGCTGAATAGAGGGGAATGATCACGTCTCTCGATGTACTGGCAATGTGGTAATGAGCAATAATGAGGTGTCCATACTAGAAAAGGGAGAGGAAAAACTAATTTACTCCTTTTAATTGTTCTTCCCTCCTCAGTAGAAAAAAGAGAGACAACGAAGAGTCCAGAAGGCACAATATTCAGTATACCCATTATTGTTGCCTCTTCTGGAGAAATTAACATTTGTTGTACTAAAATGTTTCCCTACAATGATACAGCTAGAGTAAGTACAAGTATACTGTGCATTTTAAACTGCACACTGCAGTTAAAAGAATGTCCCCTAAAGAAAGCTTACAAACTGGGTTGTAAATATTTGGCAGCTTCAGGTGACAGTATTAATGCAGATTTGGTTTCCCTTTGTATGAGTTCATGCCCTTTCAGGCTCCCTGAATTTCCAGGTTTAAATGAACCCAAAATAACAAATTTAGCTAGCACTGCTCAGATTCCAACAGCACTGAGTCCTAGCTGTCATATAAAGCGACCTAATATGGCTTCATCTGAAACAGCTCAAAATTACCCAAAAGTTTGAGAGTTTTGGAATAACTTTTTGCAATTAGGTCCTCAATACATCTGAACAATGCTACCCCCAAATCCAGACTATGAAGTATTACATGGCAAGCTGTGGTTATTATTGCTGACAAATCTTAGTTTAAAAGAAACACACACAAATAAAATGCAAGAAGTTATGAGGCAAGACGAGCAAGTCCTAGCATATTTTCTGCTTCACTTTTGTATAGGTTATTGATCAAATATATTTTATATACATAACAGGCAACACAACTTTACCTCTGCAATTGAATCATACATAATTCCCAGTATGATACAAGATTGGGTATCAGTAACAGGAGACTGCCAAGCAGCTATATTCTCCACTAACAAATCCATCCACCATGATCAATTCAATTACTTTTCTAACAGAGGAATCGATCCCTGCCAGAATAGATATGTCAAAGTGCTCTATAGAAAAACTGCAGGTAAGGGAGAAAGATCCAATCTAGGTATTCAAAATAAAAATGAGAATGCAGTAAAGATGAATGTGGACTTAGGGAAACTCAAAGAGATGAGAGACCATTCTTAAATGAGACCATCAAAGAAAGCCAGATCTATGGAGCAGCATTGACATACACTCATGCCATCCTCTCTCCCAACGCTCTTTTGATAAGAGCAGTGAGTGACCAACCAGCAAGGGGGACTCTTGAGAAGCTAGCAAGAAGACAGCTGCTTAGGGCATGCTTTTACATATACAGAGGCAGTTGGAAGGTGCCAGGGCCTTCTTTACCTCCACAAAGGACAAATCTACCAGCATCAGATTACTCCCTATTATCAAAGCCTAGTATGGTAGTGCAATGTTACCACATATAGTCTAAGGGTTCTACATGATGCCCCATCATCCTAATATCGGAGCATCTTTGCTATAAAAATAAGAAGCAATAGCAAAGTCTCTAATAGACTTCATGGAGTCTCTGGCCCTTTCAATTTCCCAATTAAAAACTCTGCCAGGGATAGAGATTGGGGTTTTATTTTATTAATTTACTTTTTAAAGGTTGATTTGTTTCAGGGCTTACATTTTGATTGCGTGGGACTTATTGAATAGATGGGAGTGTCAGTGGCATCTCAGAATTACGCTGCTGTGCAGTAATTGGATGACTGAGGAGAATCAGTTTTCCATGTTTAAGAGCCAATAGATATTTGCGGAAATGTGAATAAAGTGTTGCAATTGGTTCCGTAGTTGCAGCTCTGCATTAGAGTCAAACTATCACAAATCTGGAGGCAAAACCCTTTGAAAGTATATTATTCTTTGCAGAGCTGGCTGAAAAATTGAAAGATACAAGAGTTTTTCCAAAATACATTATCCATTTTTCATCCCTTTTCTCCAGCCAGTCTACCTGCACTAACAAGTTTATATACCTTATCAAAAGCTGGGCTCTTTTAATATTTCATTTAGATTCTAGGTTATAGAGGTTCCATAGCTCAGGACTCACAAGTGTAGTATTTGGGTGACTAGAGCCTTAGCAATATTACTGTAGTAAATGACCTTGTTTAGATGAGAAGTAAAATTTGATTCTCTACACATTTGAGGAGAAAAATGGGCAAGAGTTATCTTAATGTTTATTTTACTTTTCTCTGTGGAAACAAAAGACGTTGTTTACAAGTATTGTTCTCATTATATATTCTGAACTGTAATGGGTATATTTAATTGAATTGAATTGCATTGCATTACATTTAATTACAGTCAATTAGAATACTAGTTAACAACATGCTGTTATACAATTCTCAACTTATTCTTGGTCCTTCGTACCTTCAAAAGTTGATATGCAGGAAAGAATGTACAGTTTATTATGAACTAGAATCTACACCCCACCACACCCTTACTCACACTGGATAATATATTTTGCTATGTATAGTTCAACTGAGGTCCATAGGGTTACTTGTAAAGTACTACTCAGTATAATTAGTAATGGTATCAGACCTTTTGTGTTAGGATCAAACCATTTGAAGTATTGAGTGCCTCCAGGAAGGTTCACATTTGACTGCCGCACACTGGGATGACCAGATGTCCTGACATTAGGGGCTGTGTCTTATATAGAAGCCTATGACCCTCCATCCCCGGTACTAATTTTTCACACTTGCTATGTGTTCACCCTACACTACACTGGCATTCTGTTATTTCTAAGGACCTGAATTTAAGAGGTCTTATGCACTCGCACTTCCTTCGACTTTATTGGAATTGGAGGTTGTTCAGCACTCCTGAGGATCAGGCTTTAAGATTGTTGATTAATGATTTTTTATTAAATGTGAATTCCTTTAAACACCATTGGTGTATGACATCACTGTCATAATACTTTTAGTCATTATAATGTAATGTATAATATAATCCCTATAATGTAATGTAATGTAATGTAGTCTGTCATTTAACAATTGCCTATTTTGGGTAAAACTTTGGAATATTAAGTTCTATAACTTAGATGTTGCTTTGAAGTGATGTTTCATTGAGCACAGAATACATTCCTTGGGATTGTGTTTGTGGGTGTGTGTTTTGTTTCTGTCATTATCTAATGGAAGGCTCTCTTTTATCACAACCATTCATGGGTCAGATTCTGATCTCACTGATACTAGTGAAAGTCCATATTTTAGGTCCCAACATACCCAATTGGAACTGAGGCTCCATTGTGCAAGACACTACACAAACATAGTAAGAAAGTGTCCTCATCCTATAAAGCTTACAGTCTAAACAGACCAAACAGAGACTAGTCAAACAATAAATGGGAAACTAGAAAAAGTACGGAACTCCAACATAAAACATTGTTCTTCGCTCCCCAAAAAACCAACACCAAAAATGCCACTTTCACATTTCCCCCTATATATTGGGTTTGATTTTTTGTTTTGAAAGATAAACAGAGATACAAAGCCCCCTTCACTACTATCATTTCTCCAAGCCTATGAGATCTGTTTCAAGACATTCTCCTTGGACTTGTATTAGCTAGTGTTGACTCCTGTAACATTCTAACAGACTTTAATCACAAAGCAACAAAGTATCGGTATGTTTATTCAACATTCTATGCTTTTTATTATTTGTAAAAGTGAATATGGGATATTTGCAATCAGAATCTATGGCAGTTTTAATGAAACTTCTGCTAAGACTGTGTTGTGGCACATGACTGTTTGTGTAAGTGCAATCATCTCTATCTTCCAGCAATTATGCTATGACAACTTTTCCCTAAATATTCTATTGTCAATAGACAATCATCAAAATACAGACTGACAATTTACTGTTCAGGCACCCACAATAAGTGTCATTCTTTCTGTCAAGCTCCCTAACTCATAGGAACAAAGATACATAAACTAAAATATTTATAATCACTCCTAACTCCTCAGAGTTTATATAAGAAAATGCACAGGACCAATGGAATAGGATGCCAAAATAAAACTGCTCTACAGACCAAAATGCTTCTGAAATAAATGTAGTCAAACTTTACTAATTCTGGGTCACTGAGAATGAAAATGATGCTTAAAATTGTTGATTGGCTCTAGTTTTCAAGACATGCTATTGGGTCAGTATATACGACCCTCGACTTGGGAATGGCGGAGGATAAGTGAGTTATAAAGGGAAGGGATCTCAATTTAAACCAGAAATGACTAAAATACATCTTTGACTGGATCTATGAATAAATCTATGACTGGGTTTGGACAGTACTTGCTTTTCAGGCAAAACAATGAATGATGCAATCTGAAGCTGGTATTGTGTCATACATGATATGAATTGCATCATGTTATTCCTAGAAGTCATGGATGATGCAATCATAACGAAGCTTACATCGCTCTGCTGAACAAATTGCCCTATATAAGCTCTAGAAATCATACAGTGTCATGCTCTCTTATTTGTCAGTGTTTGATTTTGCAAAGGGACACATTTCTGTATAGCCAAAGTGAGCAGAGATGCCTCGTACTTGTGTGAACAGTGCAGATAACTTCTGCTATGTTTGTGGTGAAGTGACTTTTGCATCACAAAAGCGCAGTATAACCACTATGGTTAAGAAAGCCTATTACCTTTCTTTTGGCTGCAAAATTGGAGATCAGGACAAGAGGTGGGCCTCACACATATGCTGCAACACTTGTGCAACAAATCTTTGCCAGTGGTTGAACAGGAAAAGGAAATCTATACTTTTGCAGTGCCAATGCTTTGGAGAGAGACAACAGATCAGAGCAGCAATTGTTACTTCTGCATGGTGCCTCCAGTTGGGAAAGGGATGTCAAAGAAGAAAAAGTGGACTGTGCATTCTCCAGTATACGCCCAGTACCCCACGGAGAAGGACTGCCAGTTCCTGATGCACCAGAATCATTCTCACTTGAATCAGACGAGGAAGAGGAAGAGGATGAAAACTTCTGGTCCTGAACCATCAATGTCACAGGACCCACATTTTCTCCCATCCTCCTCCTGTGAACCACACCTCATAACACAAGGTGAACTGAATGACCTTGTCAGGGATTTGGAACTACCCAAGAGTAAGACAGAGCTTTTTGGCTCCAGACTACAGCAGTGGAATCTCCTGGCTGGTGATGTTAGGGTTTCCATGTTGCGTGACCGTCAAAAGGATCTTGTCCCATTCTTCTTCATGGAAGGTGATCTTCTAGCCTGCAACAACATCAATGGTGTGATGGCAGCCCTCAACATCGTTCACGATCCAGATGAGTGGAGACTCTTCATTGATTCATCGAAGACGAATCTGAAAGCTGTTTTTCTGCATAATGGCAATGTTTTGCCATCAATTCCAGTTGGTCATGCAGTCCATATGAAGGAAACCTATGACAACATGAAACAACTTTTGAGGTGCATAAACTATGACCAACATCAGTGGCAGCTTTGTGGCAATTTGAAGGTTGTTGCTCTCTTGCTTGGTCTGCAGACTGGATACACAAAGTACTGCTGTTTTCTCTGTGAATGGGATAGTCGTGCAAGAGATTCCCACTACATCAAGAAAGATTGGCCACTCCGACAGTCATTGGAGCCTGGGAGGAAAAGTGTTCCGCATCCACCACTTGTTGAATCAAGGAAGATTTTGTTACCACCCTTACACATCAAGCTGGGTCTGATAAAGAACTTTGTCAAGGCCATTGACAAAACACAAGCAGCTTTCAAGTACCTCCGTGGAAAATTTCCAAGGTTAAGTGAAGCTAAGATAAAGGAAGGTGTCTTTGTTGGTCCTCAGATTCGTGAACTTCTTCGAGATGATGCATTTGACCATGCACTGCGTGGCAAGGAAAAAAAGGCATGGAAAGCCTTCCAGTTAGTGGCAATACATTTTCTCAGAAACAACAAGGCAGACAACTACAGGTTGTTGGTGGAAAACCTTCTCAAGGCATACAAAAGCCTTGGTTGCAACATGTCACTAAAGAGACATTTTTTGCACTCTCATCTAGATTTTTTCCACCGAACTGCGGAGTAGTGAGCGATGAGCACGGCGAGCGATTTCACCAGGACATTGCAACAATGGAGAAACGCTATCAGGGCAAATGGAGCCCATCAATGCTTGCAGACTATTGCTGGACAGTGACATGGGTATGAACTAGAATTCCCAGGGGCACAGTGACTGCACAGGTGAATAGAGTTTAATGTCAAACTGTCCTAAAACAGAACATTGTAATATATTTTGACAAACTGCAGTGTTATTTTTTTATTTTCCCCAGTGGAAACGTTCTGTTTTCAGTTGAAAGTTTTGAGTTTTGACAAAAAATTCAAAGATTTCCATGGGAAAAGACACCCTATTTTCTAACTAGCTCTAGAAGGAGTTAGTTATGGACGGTAACATGTAAGATTACAACAACTAACTTTTAATATTTATGACCAAGATGTTCCACCTTCTTAACACAGTTCAGCCTTCTTCTTTTTTTAATCTCTTAGGCAATTATTGTCCACATTCGACTGTCAGTACTGAAGGAACAAGTGCTGACTGCCCAGCTTGAAAGAAAGGATAACTACCGTATCTTAGTTTTATAAACTGCCACCCATCATCATGCTATCAGAGAGCCTTCCATGTAAAAATCAATAGCAAGTACAAAGTACCTAGCAGTCATCATGGAGCAGCTGGCACATTTCCCTTTCCCTGATGAACCACAATTATATATTTGGCTTCCAAATCTATTTTCCCCCAAACCCTCGCTAAAGGGAAAAAAAATATCAGTATGCCCGTGTCTCTGCATTTCTCAGCCACTTGTCAGGCAGTGATGGTCCTGGTGCCATGAAAACCCAAGAAGTGGGGGTAGTGGTGGTTGGTTTTGGAAAGGTCCCAGTTGGGGAAGGGAACAGAACACAGTTGTAAGAGATTTACAATAGATTATTTAAGGAATAGTTAATTACAGCATTTTTTTCTCCTTTGGGGGATTACAAATGCTATAGCATTATATCCATGTCCAGCACAGCATATGTGAACTCCTGGGCACGAGTATGGGAGACACACAGGAGCATTACAAAATCTACTACTTAGATATGCATGCAAGTGTAGACAGCCTACATATGGCACAGTCACCATGAGAGAAGGACAGCATCATGTTGAGAACATGTCATCACACACACCCCTCAAGTTTTGAGTATAAACAATTCCAATGAACTGCACACAATTGAACAATAGATCAGGAGTTATTCATACAGATTTATCTGATTAATCATTTTGATACAATCCTAAAAGTAATTCACACACAGGAAAAACAAAAATTCAGTTATTTCCATGGGTCCACATACAATACTTCCGGGGGGAGGGATAGCTCAGTGGTTTGAGCATTGGCCTACTAAACCCAGGGTTGTAAGTTCAATCCTTGAGGGGGCCACTTGGGGATCTGGGGCAAAAATTGGGGATTGGTCCTGCTTTGAGCAGGGGGTTGGACTAGATGACCTCCTGAGGTCCCTTCCAACCCTGAGATGCTATGTGATTTTATCCTGCTTTTTCCACATGCATGAGTGCTCTTACATACTTCATATTGAACATTTCTGTCTGGCTGGCTTTAGGCCAATTCCCCCTAATCGGGCCCCGCAACATCTGTGTCTTTGGCGGCATTTCAGCGGAGGGTCCTGCCGAGGCCCCATCTAAACTGTTCAAATTGGGCCCTGCACTTCCTAAAGCCAGTCCTGATTACTGTATAATCCATTTAGCTTTTTTATTTTTTCCAGACAAAACTTTCATTGTGTTTAGTGGATTTGACCTGTATGAGGATTGCTAGAACAGGCCTAAAATATCTACCTGATCAGAAATGGCACACTTTCAAGTCATATTTCCTAATTAATTAGTGATATTTGGAAATTGTCTTACTTGCAGCTGAAGATTTAAAGCATATGTACTGATTTTTCCAGGGATTGTTCAGAGCTTTAATTCATTCCCTTTGTGAGATATTTTCCTTAATTATGTTCACTCTCAAAAGTACTTAATTGATTTGTTTATTATTTAATTATTTCCTTGCTATTGCTTGATTAACATTTTCGAGTATATTATCATCTGTTTGTTTGCATTTACTTAATTCTTGGTTTACAATAATCTTCTCAACATCCAGTTTATTATCTTCACTCTGATGGTCTAGAATTGTCAGTAACGTTTTAAAAAGCTTAGCTAAGTGTTTGCATATATATTTGATTTTTTGCATCTACCTTTTCTATCCTGATCCACACTAATTTCTTTCTGCCTGCTAGTGATGTTCTTCAAAAGTCTCACAATTCTTCATTCTGAGCTTTTAAAGTGCTTTCATAATAACTGTGGGCATCAAAGCTGCATGAAGCAGTAAGTTTAACTGCAGACTACTCATGCTCCTTGAAAGTGAAGAGCTTGATGTACATTTATTCAGCACTTGAGGAGAGTAGATTTTGATGTACTGTGTTTTACCTCCAATACTTTCTTTGCTTCGCTAATAGGTTTTCAGTATTATTTTTTACAATTTGTCTCTATATACAACTTCATCTTGTTTAGTAGCTTCCATACAAACTGTACCCCAAATGCTGAACAGGATTAAATACAAGCATGTTGATGCTATATAGTACAAGAGAAAACAGTCAGAGACTTTTTCATAATTAAAACATAATAAAAAGCTGATGACTAAAGGAAAAGTTAAATTAGCAGGCAAAGGCCAAAAAAAAAAAAGTCTATTAATGAGATGAAAAGTGAGGCAGAGGTATAGAGAAAGATATTTCAGATGGCAGGATGCTACAGAGAATTATTTCATAGCCATACAACAAGATTATTTAAAGGGGTAAAGAAGCAGAAGATGAGCAGAAGCTTGATAGAAATACACAATTCATAAATTAGGCAGCCTTATAGAAAGCAACTTTGCATTAGATGTTGAAATGAATGAGGAACTTACACATGAAGCTTATATGGTCATACTTCTTGGAACATACGGGAAGAGTCTGAATAGAGAATACTGCAAAAGAAGAGATGAGGAGGTGAAGCATGGACGAGCAACAGAAGATGAGAACATCACACATAGCAACACAATTTTAGATGACCTAGCTAGTCTTTTCCCATCGGCTCCCGCGTAGACATTTGTTTGTATGTTCCAGTGATGGAACATCATAATTGAAGGATTAATGCAATTAATTGGTTCAATAGAAAAATAATTGGGCTACTCCCACTCGAAAATGAATCTTGTTTTAATAAAGATAACTAAATATAAAAACACAACAGAAGTGAAAGATGAGAGGAAAGACTCCGGTGAATTAACTGCATTTATTGCTAATAAACGGATTGGAAAGCCCCTCTCTCTCTCTCTGTCATACCCTTAAGTTCTTCATCTACTGTATGTCTTGACAAGAACTACTGATGGCCTACCTCCTACTCTTGAGTAATGCAGGTTGCTTTGTATCATATTTTTTCCCCATGCTATCAGCTGCAGAGAGCTAACCAATGGCTCTTTTCAGCGAACCCACTGGGTGTCAGTTTGGTAAGCTAAAGAACAGTTTTATCAAAGGTTTTGTGCTGCTACTTTTCAAGCCAATAGCAGGCAGTGATGTGGTCCTAAATCTGAAGATACTGGAATGCCACTAAAATACTGACTTTCTTAAAAATTATGAATTCACATTTTATTGGAATACTGAACTTTTAGTACAGTAATTTTTAGCTAACCAAGGCAATGTCTGGAGACAGGCAGGTTTTCTGAAATAATGAGGTGTAGAGTTTGAGAAAAAGAAAATTAGACACATACACATGCATTTATAGTGTGTGAGAAGCACCGAACACATATGGATCAGAAGGCAGTGAAAAGAGAGGATTGCAAGGACACTGGAGACCTGTCACTGCCTGTTGCCACTGATCTAGGGTTGGGAAGTACAGAAGCACAGTAACAAGATTTGCAGTAAACTTCTCTACTGTAGCTCACCCTACGACCCTACTCCCCTGCTCAGTAACCTGCTGTAGCTCAGCATCTGTTAGTCTCTGGATCTAATGTGATCCCTGCCAGATTCACTTTCCCTACCTCCTGTCCACTCCAGTGACAGGCACTCCAGGATGCATGGATCTGCTACACACACCTCAATCCCAGAGCTGAGCTTCCCTGGTGAGGTGGCTTATATGACCTGGCTGGAGGAGGAGCAGGAATTAGAAAGTGAGTCCCCCTTGCTGATGGCTGCCCCTGCAGGGAGGATCCATCCAGCTCCTACCCTGCTCAGAAGGCGCCAGTGGCTTAGGGCTTAGAATCATAGAGTCATAGAATCTCAGCGTTGGAAGGGACCTCAGGAGGTCATCTAGTCCAACCCCCTGCTCAAAGCAGGACCAAACCCAACTAAACCATCCCAGCCAGGGCTTTGTCAAGACTGACCTTAAAAACCTCTAAGGAAGGAGATTCCACCACCTCCCTAGGTAACCCATTCCAGTGCTTCACCACCCTACTAGTGAAAAAGTTTTTCCTAATATCCAACCTAAACCTCCCCCTCTGCAACTTGAGACCATTACTCCTTGTTCTGTCATCTTCTACCACTGAGAACAGTCTAGATCCATCCTCTTTGGAACCCCCTTTTAGGTAGTTGAAAGCAACTATCAAATCCCCCCTCATTCTTCTCTTCTGCAGGCTAAACAATCCCAGTTCCCTCAGCCTCTCCTCATAAGTCGTGTGCTCCAGCCCCCTAATCATTTTTGTTGCCCTCCGTTGGACTCTTTCCAATTTATCCACATCCTTCTTGTAGCGTGGGGCCCAAAACTGGACACAGTACTCCAAATGAGGCCTCACCAGTGCCGAATACAGGGGAATAATCACGTCCCTCGATCTGCTGGAAATGCCCCTACTTATACAGCCCAAAATGCCGTTAGCCTTCTTGGCAACAAGGGCACACTGTTGACTCATATTCAGCTTTTCGTCCACCGTAACCCCTAGGTCCTTTTCTGCAGAACTGCTGCCCAGCCATTCGGTCCCTAGTCTGTAGCAGTGCATGGGATTCTTCCGTCCTAAGTGCAGGACTCTGCACTTGTCCTTGTTGAACCTCATCAGATTTCTTTTGGCCCAATCCTCTAATTTGTCTAGGTCCCTCTGTATCCTGTCCCTACCCTCCAGCGTATCAACCACTCCTCCCAGTTTAGTGTCATCTGCAAACTTGCTAAGGGTGCAGTCCACACCATCCTCCAGATCGTTGATGAAGATATTGAACAAAACCGGCCCCAGCACCGACCCTTGGGGCACTCCACTTGATACCGGCTGCCAACTAGACATGGAGCCATTGATCACTACCCGTTGAGCACGACCATCCAGCCAGTTTTCTATCCACCTTACCGTCCATTCATTCAGCCCATACTTCCTTAACTTGCTGGCAAGAACACTGTGGGAGACTGTATCAAAAGCTTTGCTAAAGTCAAGAAATAGCACATCCACTGCTTTCCCCTCATCCACAGAGCCAGTTATCTCATCATAGAAGGCAATTAGGTTAGTCAGGCATGACTTGCCCTTGGTGAATCCATGCTGACTGTTCCTGATCACTTTCCCCTCCTTTAAGTGGTTCAGAATTGATTCCTTGAGGACCTGTTCCATGATTTTTCCAGGGACTGAGGTGAGACTGACTGGCCTGTAGTTCCCCGGATCTTCCTTCTTCCCTTTTTTAAAGATGGACACTACATTAGCTTTTTTCCAGTCATCCGGGACCTCCCCCGATTGCCATGATTTGTCAAAGATAATGGCCAATGGCTCTGCAATCACATCGGCCAACTCCTTTAGCACCCTCGGATGCAGTGCATCCGGCCCCATGGACTTGTGTTCGTCCAGCTTTTCTAAATAGTCCCGAACTACCTCTTTCTCCACAGAGGGCTGGTCACCTCCTCCCCATACCGTGCTGCGGAGTGCAGCCGCCTGGGAGCTGACCTTGTCTGTGAAGACAGAGGCAAAAAAAGCATTGAGTACACTAGCTTTCTCCACATCCTCTGTCACTAGGTTCCCTCCCTCATTCAGCAAGGGGCCCACACTTCCCTTGACTTTCTTCTTGTTGCTCACATACCTGAAGAAACCCTTCTTGTTACTCCTAACATCTCCGGCTAGCTGCAACTCCAAGTGTGATTTGGCCTTCCTAATTTCACTCCTGCATGCCTGAACAATATTTATATACTCCTCCCTGGTCATTTGTCCAATCTTCCACTTCTTGTAAGCTGCTTTTTTGTGTTTAAGACGAGCAAGGATTTCACTGTTAAGCCAAGCTGGTCGCCTGCCATATTTACTTTTCTTTCTACACATCGGGATGGTTTGTTCCTGCAACCTCAATAAGGATTCTTTAAAATACAGCCAGCTTTCCTCGACTCCTTTCCCCCTCATGTTATTCTCCCAGGGGACCTTGCCCATCAGTTCCCTGAGGGAGTCAAAGTCTGCTTTTCTGAAGTCCAGGGTCTCTGTTCTACTGCTCTCCTTTCTTCCTTGTGTCAGGATCCTGAACTCAACCATCTCATGGTCACTGCCTCCCAGGTTCCCATCCACTATTGCTTCCTCTACTATTTCCTCCCTGTTTGTGAGCAGCAGGTCAAGAAGAGCTTTTCCCCTAGTTGGTTCCTCCAGCACTTGCACCAGGAAATTGTCCCCTACACTTTCCAAAAACTTCCTGGATTGTCTGTGGACCACTGTATTGCTCTCCCAGCAGATATCGGGGTGATTAAAGTCACCCATGAGAACCAGGGCCTGTGATCTAGTAACTTCTGTTAGTTGCTGGAAGAAAGCCTCGTCCACCTCATCCCCCTGGTCTGGTGGTCTGTAGCAGACTCCCACCACGACATTACCCTTGTTGCTCCCACTTCTAAATTTAATCCAGAGACTCTCAGGTTTTTCTGCAGTTTCATACTGGAGCTCTGAGCAGTCATACTGCTCTCTTACATACAACACAACTCCCCCACCTTTTCTGCCCTGCCTATCCTTCCTGAACAGTTTATATCCATCCATGACAGTACTCCAATCATGTGAGTTATCCCACCAAGTCTCTGTTATTCCAATTACATCATAATTCCTTGACTGTGCCAGGACTTCCAGTTCTCCCTGCTTGTTCCCCAGGCTTCTTGCATTTGTGTATAGGCATTTAAGATAACTCACCGATCGTCCTGCTGTCCCAGTATGGGGCAGGAGCCCTCCCCTCTTGCACTCACCTACTTGTGCTTCCTCCCAGTATCCCACTTCCCCACTTACCTCGGGGCTTTGGTCTCCTTCCCCCGGTGAACCTAGTTTAAAGCCCTCCTCACTAGGTTAGCCAGCCTGCTTCCAAAGATGCTCTTCCCTCTCTTCGTCAGGTGGAGCCCATCTCTGCCTAGCACTCCTTCTTCTTGGAATACCATCCCATGGTCAAAGAATCCGAACCCTTCTCTCCGACACCATCTGCGTAGCCATTCGTTGACTTCCACGATTCGACGGTCTCTACCCCGGCCTTTTCCTGCCACAGGGAGAATGAATGAGAACACCACTTGCGCCTCAAACTCCTTTATCCTTCTTCCCAGAGCCACGTAGTCTGCAGTAATACGCTCAAGGTCATTCTTGGCAGTATCATTGGTGCCCACGTGGAGAAGCAGGAAGGGGTAGCGATCTGAGGGCTTGATGAGTCTCGGCAGTCTCTCCGTCACATCACGAATCCTAGCCCCTGGCAAGCAGCACACCTCTCGGTTTTCCCGGTCAGGGCGGCAGATAGATGACTCAGTCCCCCTGAGGAGAGAGTCCCCGACCACCACCACCCTCCTCCTCCTCTTGGGAGTGGTGGTCGTGGAACCCCCATCCCTAGGACTGTGCATCTCATGCCTTCCAGTCAGTGGAGTCTCCTTCTGCTCTGTTCCCTCAGATGTATCATTCACTCCACTCTCTGCACTAGTACCTGTGGAGAGAACATGAAAACGGTTGCTCATCTGAATATGCGTTTCTGGTACATGGACTTGTCTCATAGGATCACTATGTACCTCTGCTGGGTGCTGCAGCTTGCTCTGGAGCTTTGCAGAGCCAGGCAGAGCTGAGCCTGCAACATGCTACTCATCATAGGTGAGTGCATCCCCCAGGGCCCAAAGAAGCTCAGGATCTGCAAGATACAAGGATCAGCCCCCCCCCCCCCCTTCTGGCTCAACTATCACACCGCTACTGTTTAATAGTACTGGAATGGCATTCTGGTTTGACTACGCCAGTGGTTCTCAGCTGGGGGTACATGTACCCCTGGGGGTACGCAGAGGTCCTCCACAGGGTACATCAACTCATCTAGATATTTGCTTAGTTTTACAACAGGCTACAGAAAAAGCACTAGCGAAGACAATGACTTGCTTATACTGCTCTATATACTATACACTGAAATCTAAGTACAATATTTATATTCCAATTGATTTATTTTATAATTATATGGTAAAAATGAGAAAGTAAGCCATTTTTCAGTAATAGTGTGCTGTGACACTTTTGTCTTTTTATGTCAGATTTTTGTAAGGAAGTAATTTTTAAGTGAGGTGTAACTTGGGCGTACGCAAGACAAATCAGACTCATGAAAGGGGTACAGTAGTCTCAAAAGGTTGAGAGCCACTCGACTACATCACTGATAGTATGAATTTCTAGAGGATGCCAATTCTATTTTGTGGCAACTTTCAGGTTTCAAAATTTGTTTTATTTTCACATTTCAACAAAATTTTTTGAACATTTTCTCAAAAACTGAATTATCAAAGTGTCCATTTTTGGATCAAAGCCTGAGCTTTTCCATTCAGGAAAATTTTCTGAGCCCAGGGTCAGTCCAATTTATCACCGGGTGGTGGTTAGGCATTAGCTTAGAATGGGGAAAACTCAGACCCAGCAGGACCTTAAAACAGAGTCTCTCACCTCCCAGTCCAGTTCACTAACCACTGGACTACCGAGTATTTGTTTTCAGGAGACACCAGAGAATCCTAGACACAGAAAATCTTCCTAAGAAAAAAAACTTTGTTGAAACAGATGTGTCTCAACAAATCATTCCGGCTTCAGTGAAACAGCATATTTTGACAAAATTTTGTCTTGCCAAAGATCTGACCAGCTCTCGTCAATAGTCTTTACTGATGTGCAATCTCTCCACACAGAGGGAAATGCACAGAAGTTATTCCCACCCTTTAAAACTCTTTCCATCTACTGTGTTGGACAGAAATGAACACTTCAAGTAGTTGAGCACCAAGCAATGTTACTCCAAAAATTTCTGAAATTTGTAGTGTAGAGAAACAAGAAATGGTAGGGGTCACATCTTAATTGCCTCTGTGAATGTTCAGGTTTGTAATTTCCACTACTCCTTGCCTTAGGGGATGCTATGATTAAAAACAAGCAAGCTAATTACCATTGTTAATTATGAATATTTTGTTATTAAAGGAAAACAATATAAGCTGTGAACAATGGTTATTTCAGTTACAATCTCTTATGCCTCTCTGTGGAGAGCTTAACAGAGATTACATCTTTAAGAGTGGGTCTGCCGCTGGTAGGGGTGCAAAATTAGTAGTGAGTCTTACAGTACTTTATCATAGATAAATAAAAAAGTTTATAGATTTCCAAAGCAATTTGCTTTAAGGGTAGACAAGTCCTGTCTAGTATATCATAAATAACAAAGTTTATAAAATGGGCAAAAAATATGAACTAAGTTTAAGAAACCAAAAAAGGTATTTAAATTTAGTTACTTTAAATAACAGTTTCAAAGAGCCATTTCAGACAGGAAAATTAGTAAATATTTTAAATTCAAATTAAATCTGTTGTGTCTGTTTTCCAAGGTTAGCAGGTCTCCTTTCTAGAAATAGATAGTCTACAGCCATTTCAATGTTTAAGAGCAGAAGCTTTTACTGTCCTAAATTACAGTAGAATTTCAATATCCCATTAAAAACATTTACATCTAATTCCTTGGTAGTGCATTGGCAAACTTCTTCGGACCCTCAGTATTGAAGTCTTTGGGAGATGGTTATGTTGCAAAGTAGTGCTGTACAGGAAAAATGGTACTTATTGATGCTGGATGGTAGCTTAAAAAAGATGTAATGAACAAATTTAGATGAGATCAAAGTGTCATTGAAGTTGAGAGATGGGAGCAGAGTGTGCTGTTTGCTTGATCGGAGAGATTTATACTCTTCATAGTTTCAGTGGTTATAATTTGTATAACCTCTTTTAGGGTTAGGTTGGATTTAAATATAAACTACTGTCACTCTTTCATTGGTTCAACAACTTATGGGATGGTCCGGGTAGCAACATCAGCTCATGAGTATGCAATCTGCTAATACATATACAGCAGAGTGGTAAATATCTTTGTACTCATGGACTGAACACTGAACAGTTTTAAGGTTAATCAAAAGGTACAACTCAACTTTTGTATTCATTCAGTTTTCTGAGATATTCCTTTGGTTTCATTAGGGTTTATTAGAAGCTCAAATTCTTCTTTTAAATGAGTCCAAACACTTTACTTTTTTATAGAAATATTCTGTGGCTTTAAAATAGTCTTTTTAAACTTATGATTCATAAAAGACTGTCTTTCACTAAAATAATAAAAAAAGCCTTAACTCTTAATTCGTGGAGAGGTGATTCTTGCTTTCTGAATTTAGCACTGCCTTAAGCACTGCCAGAAAACTAATTAATTCATCAGTTAATAAACATACTATAATTAAATGTCATCTTATACTAGGGAAGACCTTATATTTATACATGTACACTTTAGTAGCCACATAATAGTATTAGGTAATTATATGAGGTCTTTCATTTAAATATAAACATTTGCAAATAAATATCTAGGAGATGCTTATGCCATTTCTAACATGTAAGGAATAAAAGATTTTCTACCAAAAAGGTTTCCTAGTTAAACAAGCTTTCCTTAAAGTTACACAACGATTTTGAAGTGCTTATAAAATCAGTTTTAAAAAATATTTCTAGAATTCTTCCTACGAGTCATAGATGTAGAGCTGGAAGGGACCCTCAAGAGGTCATCAAGTCCAGCCACCGGAGCTGAGGCAGGACCAAGTAAATATAAAATATCCTTGGCAGTTATTTGTCCAGTCTGTTCTGAAAAACTGCCAATGATGGTGTTTCTGCCATCTCCCTTGGAAACCTATTCCAGAATGTAACTACCTTTGTATCTAGAAAGTATTTCCTAACTTAAATGTCCCTTACTATAGATTAAATCAATAATTTCTTGTCGACCTTCGGTGGACATGAAGAATAATCTATCACCTTTCTCTTTATAATAGCCCTTAAGAAATTTGAAAGATATCAGGTCCACCCTAAGTCTTTTAATGGGGGATTTCATAATAATGGGGAATTTCAACTACCCCCATATTGACTGGGTACATGTCACCTCAGGACAGGATGCAAAGATAAAGTTTATTGACACCTTAAAGGACTTCTCCTTGGAGCAGCTTGTTCTGGAACCCACAAGAGAAGAGGCAATTCTTGATTTAATCGTAAGTGGAGCACAGGATCTCGTCCAAGAGGTGAATATAGCTGGACCGCTTGGCAATAGTGACCATACATAATATAGTTAAATTTAATATCTCTGTGGCAGGGAAAACACCACAGCAGCCCAACACTGTAGCATTTAATTTCAGAAAGGGAGACCACACAAAAACGAGGAAGTTAGTTAAACAGAAATTAAAAGGTACAGTGCCAAAAGTGAATCCCTGCAAGCTGCACTGAAACTTTTTAGAGACACCATAAGAGAGGATCAACTTAAATATATACCCCAAATTAAAAAAACATAGTAAGAGAAACAAAAAAGTGTCACCATGACTAAAAAATAAAGTAAAAGAAGCAGTGAGAGGCAAAAAGGCATACTTTAAAAAGTGGAAGTTAAATCCTACTGAGGAAATAGAAAGGAGCATAAATGAAATGTAAAAATATAATTAGAAAGTCCAAAAAAGAATTTGAAGAACAGCTAGCCAAAGACTCAAAAAGTAATAGCATTTTTTTAAAAATACATCAGAAGCAGGAAGCCTGCTAAACAATCAGTGGGGCCACTGGATGATTGAGATGCTGAAGGAGCACTAAAGGAGGATAAGGCCATTGTGGAGAAACTAAATTAATTCTTTTCATCCGTCTTCATGGCTGAAGATATGAGGGAGATTCCTCAGATTTGTCACCTATAAAAAAATGGCTTAGGTTTGGGAATTGTCACAGATTGAGGTGTCATTAGAGGAGGTTTTGGAACAAATTGATAAACTAAACAGTAATTAATCACCAGGACAAGATGGTATTCACCCAAGAGTTCCGAAGGAACTCAAATGTGAAATTTCAGAACTACTAAGTGTAGTCTGTAACCTATCATTTAAATGAGCTTCTGTACCAAATGACTGGAGGACAGCTAATGTGATGCCAATTGTTAAAAAGGGATCCAGAGGTGATCCTGGCAATTACAGATTGGTAAGCCTGAGTTCTGTACCGGGCAAACTGATTGAAACCATAGTAAAGAACAAAATTGTCAGAAAGATAGATGAATATAATTTGTTGAGGAAGAGTCAACATGGTTTTTGTAAAGGGAAATCTTTCCTCACAAATCTATTAGAATTCTTTGAGGGGGTCAACAAGCATGTGGACAAGGGGGATCCAGTGGATATAGTGTATTTAGATTTTCAGAAAGCCCTTGACAAGGTCCCTCAGAAAAATTGTTAAGCAAAGTAAGCTGTCATGGGATAACAGGGAAGGTCCTCTCATGGACTGGTAACTGATTAAAAGATAGGAAACAAAGGGTAGGAATAAATGGTCAGTTTTCAGAATAGAGAGAGGTAAATAGTGGCATTCCACAGGGGTCTGTACTGGGCCCAGTCATATTCAACATATTCATAAACTATATGGAAAAAGGGGTAAACAGTGAGGTGGCAAAATTTGCAGATGATACAAAATTCCTCAAGATAGTTAAGTCCAATGCACTCTGCGAAGAACTGCAAAAGGATCTCTCAAAACTGTGTGACTGGGCAACAAAATGGCAGCTGAAATTCAATGTTGATAAATTCAAAGTAATGCACATTGGAAAACATAATCCCAATTGTACAGATAAAATCATGGGGCCTAAATTTGCTGTTATCGCTCAAGAAAGACATCTTGGAGTCATTGTGATAGTTCTCTGAAAACATCCACTCAATGTGCAGTAGCAGTCAAAAAAGCAACCAGAAGGTTGGGCATCATTAAGAAAGGGATAGATAACAAGACAGAAAATATCATATTGCCTCTATATAACTCCATTGTACACTCATATCATGAACACTGTGTGCAGATGTGGTCACCCCACCTCAAAAAAGGATATATTGGAATTGAATAAAGTTCAGAAAAGGGCAACAAAAATTTAGGGGTATTGAACGGCTGCCATATGTGGAGAGATTAATAAAACTGGGACTTTACAGCTTGGAAAAGAGACGATCTAGGGGGGAAATCATGACTGGTGTGGAGAAAGTAAATAAGGAAGTATGATTTACTCCTTCTCTTAACACAAGAACTAGGGGTCACCACATGAAATTAATAGGCAGCAGGTTTAAAACAAACAAAAGGAAGTATTTTTTTCACACAACACAGTCAGCCTGTGAAACTCTTTGCCAGAGAATGTTGCGAAGGCCAAGACTATGAAAGGGTTCTAAAAAGAACTAGATAAGTTAATGGAGGATAGGTCCATCAGTGGCTTTTAGCCCGAATGGACAGGGATGGTGGCCATAGCCCTCTGTTTGCCAGAAGCTGGGAATGGACAATGGGATGGACTTGTTGATTACTTGTTCTGTTCATTTCCTCTGGGGCATCTGGCATTGGCCACTGTTGGAAGACAGGATACTAGATAGACCTTTGGTCTGACCCAGTATGGATTTTCTTATGTTTGTATGTTTTCTCAAGGCTAAATGTGCCTAATTTGTTTTAACCTTTGCCCTGAGGCCAGGTTTTCTAAACCTTTTATTATTTCTGTTGCTCTCTTCTGGATTTTTCCAATTTGTCCATATCTTTCCTAAAGTATGACACACAAAATTGGACACAGGTCTCTAGCTGAGACCTCACCATTGCCGAGTAGAGTAGAAGAATTAGCTCCCATGTCTTACATGTGACATTTTGGTGTGTATTAACAGGAGTAATACTAGCCTTTTGTGGGGGGAGGGGCAACTGCATCACATTGTTGACTCATTCAATTTGTGATCCACTGTAAACTGCAGATCCTTTTCAGCAATGCTATCACTAGCTAATTATTCCCCATTTTGTAGTTGTGCACTGAATATTTTCCTTTGTACGTGTAGTACTTTGCACTTGCCTCTATTGAATTTAATCTGGTTGATTTCAGAACAATTCTCCATTTTGTCAGGGTTGTCAAATTCTAATCCTGTCCTCCAAATTGCTTTCTCCCAGCTTGGTGTTATCCTCAAATTTTGTAAGCATACTTTCCATTCCATTACCCATATAATTAATGAAAATATTGAGTAGTACCAGACTCAGGGCTGGCCCCTTCAGGATCCCACTGTCAAACCAGAAGAACTGATTTAATAAGTCATTGATAACTATTCTGAGTTTAGTCTTTCGACCAGTCATGCACCTAATTTATAGTAATTTCTATCTAGACCACATTTCCCTAGCTGGTTATGAGGATGCCATGTGGGACTGCATCAAAACCCTTACTAAAAATCAAAATATATCATGTCTACTGCTTGCTTACTCCCTATCCATTAGGCCAGTAACACCATAAAAGAAGGAAATTGGGTTGATTTGGCCTGATTTGTTCTTTACAAATCCATGCTGGATATTGATTGGTTAATCATTTGTTCCAGTATCGTTCCAGGTATTCAACTTAGACTGACAGGTCAATAATTCCCTAGGTATTCCTTATAAAGATAGGTACTATGTTTACTCTTTTCCAGTTTTCTAGATCTCACCCATTCTCTACAGAATGGGAGGAAACTGTCTAGGAAGGAGTACGGCAGAAAGGGATCTAGGGGTTATAGTGGACCACAAGCTAAATATGAGTCAACAGTGTGATGCTGTTGCAAAAAAAGCAAACATGATTCTGGGCTGCATTAACAGGTGTGTGGTGAGCAAGACACAAGAAGTCATTCTTCCGCTCTACTCTGCGCTGGTTAGGCCTCAACTGGAGTATTGTGTCCAGTTCTGGGGACCGCATTTCAAGAAAGATGTGGAGAAATTGGAGAGGGTCCAGAGAAGAGCAACAAGAATGATTAAGGGTCTAGAGAACATGACCTATGAAGGAAGGCTGAAGGAATTGGGTTTGTTTAGTTTGGAAAAGAGAAGACTGAGAGGGGACATGATAGCAGTCTTCAGGTATCTAAAAGGGTGTCATAAGGAGGAGGGAGAAAACTTGTTCATCTTAGCATCTGAGGATAGAACAAGAAGCAATGGGCTTAAACTGCAGCAAGGGAGGTTTAGGTTGGACATTAGGAAAAAGTTCCTAACTGTCAGGGTGATTAAACACTGGAATAAACTGCCCAGGGAGGTTGTGGAATCTCCATCTCTGGAGATATTTAAGAGTAGGTTAGATAAATGTCTATCAGGGATGGTCTAGACAGTAATTGGTCCTGCCATGAGGGCAGGGGGCTGGACTCGATGACCTCTCGAGGTCCCTTCCAGCCCTAGAATCTATGAATCTACAGTTCTCAAAGATTCTTCTTAATGGTTCCACAATGGCTTCAGCTAGTTCCTTAAGTACCCAGGATAAATTTCATCAGGCCCTGCTGACTTCAATATATCTAACTTATCTAAATATTCTTTAACCTGTTATTTCTTTATTTTGGATGGTATTCCTTTCTCCTTGTTGTTAATATTAATTGTGTTGAATATCTGACCACCATGACCGTTTTTGTGAAGACTGAAGCAAAATAAGCATTAAACACTTTAGCCTTCGTCATGTCTTGAGTTATTAGCTCTCCTTTCCTGCTAAGTGGAGAACATACACTTTCCTTCATTTTTCTCCCACTCCGAATATACTTAAAGAACCTCTTCTTATTGCCTTTTATATTTAGGGCCCTATCAAATTCACAGCCATGGAAAATGCATCATGGATCCATAATATCTGGTCTCCACAAGAGAAATTGGGTCTTTTGTATGCTATTACCCTTTACTATGCAGATTTCCAGGGGGAGACCCCACATTTCTCAAATTGGGGGGTCCTGCCCAAAAGGGAGTTGCAGGGGAGGTCATAAGGTTATTTTAGGGGGGCTGCGGTATTGCCACCTTACTTCTGTGCTGCTGCCTTCAAAGCTGGGCAGTCGGGGAGTGGTGGATGCTTAGTGAGGGCCCAGCTCCGCCGGCAGCAGCGCAGAAGTAAGGGTGGCATGGTATGGACCATGAATTTGGTAGGGCCCTATTTATATCCCTTGCTAGGTGCAACTGATTTTGTCCTTATGTGCTTGTGCTATACTTTTGTACTCAACCTTCACAATCAGTCCATGTTTTCGCTTTTTTTGGATTCCTTTTGGTTTTCAGGTCATTCAAGACCTCCTGGTGGAGCAATATTGACCTTCCACTCTTCTTCCTATCTTTCCTTTGTATCAGGATAATTTGCAATTGTGCCTTTAATATTGTCTCTTGAGAAAATACCAGCTTTCCTCAAGTCCTTTATCCCTTACATGAGTTTTAAAATGAAGTTTTTCTTTATGAAGAGATAAGGGGCTCCTGGCTCAGGCTTTAGTAGCCTTGGGAAACCAGGTGCTCTAAATAATTTCTCTTATAAAAATATTCCTCTAAGACTTTCAAAGTCTTAGTAAGGGGGAGATGGTCTGCTTTTTGGCTAGATGCACCTGTTATCTACCAGTTCCCATTATGACAATTAATAACTCCTACCAGATACTATACAAAACCCAAAATCATTAGTATTCAAATATCACAAAATAAAACTAAATTGAATATTAAATAAAGTAGTTATAAAACTATTCTATAGCCCACAATTGGACCTGGAGATGATAAGTACAGATTTATGGGTGAGGAACCTTTTTGTGCCTGTCTTAGTAGAAGAGAAAAAAGTTTTCCTAGGAGTTTCTTTAATTGGCTTGAATATTTCCTTTAGTACAGAAGATAACCAAAAACATAAAAGATATAAACTATTGTTCTCCAAGCACCATACATAAAATATTTCTAAGTATTTTCAAAAATTCAGTAAAGACAAAGGAAAGTTAAACCTAAAATTACCATAATAAATTACCAGAGCTTATTAATAACCATTTTGAATCAACATTGAGATTTAGCCTCTACAACTGCATCAACAATTAAATTGGCTTGCTCTCAGGTGAACTTTTGGAAAAAGATAGAATTTGAAAAAAAATCACAACAGCCACAGCCTTGCAAGGCACATAGAATTACTAGGTAAAGTAAGGCCACTGCTTGCATCCGAAGAAGTGGGTATTCACCCACGAAAGCTTATGCTCCAATACCTCTGTTAGTCTATAAGGTGCCACAGGACCCTTTGTCGCTTCTACAAATCCAGACTAACACGGCTACCCCTCTGATAGGTAAAGAAAAAGGAACCCAGCCATACTTACTGTCTAGCCCTAGAAAAATATCTGTCCCTGTGCTTCATACAACCCATAAACTATACAATTATTTGTTTCAGGGAAACATGTTCTGCTAAGAGGAACATAGAACAAATAGTCAACAAGAACTCATCTCCCCATGCCTTACTTCAGGAGGCAAATAACACAGAACCATCTCCTTTAACCATTCAATTCAGATCTTAATAGAGGCAATTAAGCCTTTTCCCCTGATATTTCCTACCTTGGACTAAGTGCTCTCCCTTGTTATCTCATTATCTTCAGCTCCCAGGTATTGACACTCACCTCCACCCTTACAAGTAAAAAGAATGACTCTCTAAGGAAAGGTAAGCTACCTTTACTTCCACTTTTATTTCCTGTTCCTCATTTATTACAGCTGGAGGTCTATTCCCTTAGGATTAGTACCTGAGATACTAGTGAAAATGTGGGGCTGTTTAGAACAATCTGTTAAATCTTTCCTGTCCTGACCATGTGTTTATCCCATTCCACACACAACAGAAAAGTCGGGTGAATTTCTTTATGTAAATTGTGAATGTCACTAGATGCATCCCATAAATATAAGGAATTCTTTGTATTTGTTACTCATCCCTCTGTGAAAGGCAGTGGTGCTTGTTTAGTGGCTAGTGCACAGTGTTTCTCATCTGGAGACTTAGGTTTCTGTTCAGGCTACAACATGGACTATATGAATGACCTTTAGTAAATCAACTAACTTCTCTGTGCTTTGGTTTCCCCATTTGCAGGCTTGTCATAACAAAGCTTAACTTTCAGGGATCTTGTGAGTTTAAATAAAGTTTGCAAAGATTTTCAGATAGATGATTAGGCTAAGTATTATTATAATGAAAACTGTGAGAAATGACACTAGAAGATCCCCAAGAAAATAAAGAATCTATAATAAATGGTTTCATCCATTCTACTCAGGTTCTTATACAAACCTCATTATCAGGGTACCTGAGCACCTTCTACTTGTGCTTTAAGTAATGTGACTAGCATCTGCCATGCATAAATAAGAGCTGGGTGAATAACTGATTTTTCAGTTCAGCCAGCAAACCAAAAAGAAAAAAAAATTAGGGAAAATGTTCTGTTTGGGTTCTGAAAATGTTTTGCTTTTGTTGGCCAATTGGAAAAATCTGTTTCAGTCATTTTTAAACAGCCAGCTTCAGAAAAATACCTGTCTGTTGTTATAAGCTTTAGGGTAGTGATTAGGGCACTAGCCCAGGATGTAGAAGACTCAGTGTTGAATCTCTCTGAAGAAATGAGGGATTTGAATTCAGACCTACCACTTCACGGGAGGGGGGGGTTCTAACCACTAGGGTCTTTGGAGGGGGGCCTTAACTGCTCCTGTTGAAGCTGTTTCACTTGTATAACTATGTAAGTATTCATTGGGCTAAAGACCCCAATAACCCTTTAGCCTCCTTATTCAGACATTCACCTAAGAGATGGGGATTCAAATCTCGGAATCAGGCAGAGAGAAGATTTGAATCCACATCACCCACTTGAGTGCCTTAATCACCAGGCTATTGAGTTATCATATTCTCTTTGGCCCTGTGAGTACATATACAGTGCTACAAAGTGGAACAGATGCAACAGGAGAGATTGAGAGCTACCTATCCCAGAGTAGCCTATAGCCTACTCATTTAGCTGGTCAGCTGGGAGATGGTAGATCTGAATTCAGAAGGGAGATTCAAAGCTCATTCTCCCACATCTCAGACAAGTGCCCTAACAGATACACACCTACATTTTTCTGAACTTTTTCCCAGCCCAAACTAATAGGATTACATTTTGTGAAAAGTTTTGGGTTGACCAAATTGCATTTGTCATCATATAAACAACCCCCCCGCCCCAACCCTGTTTTCCAAGCTCTATCTGTAGGTCATTTTCCCCACCACCACCCTTACATAGGAGGAAAATGTGGGAGTCTCTTTTTTTAAATCAAATAAATTATATGTACATGTTGCTATACGTTTATATTAGAAAAGTCAAGATCAAAGAAATGTACCTTTGCACTCACAGTGCTGGAACTAGGAGTGCTGGGGGTGCTGCCATGCTCCCTGGGTTGAAGTGGTTTCCATCATATACAGGGTTTACAGTTTATTTCAGTGGCTCTCAGCACTCCCACTATACAAATTGTTCCAGCACCCATGTTTGCACTTGACATGGAAGGTGGTGAAGCTTATGGTGGTTCTGAGAGCCTGTGAGAGTTCATCAGACAGGCTTGAACCAGCCTCTGATAAAGCAACATCTCCTTCACAGACAAGCTTTACCCTTTTGATAGATACTTCTATCATGCATGAGAAGTGAACATAAGAACATAACATAAGAACGGCTATACTGGGTCAGATCAAAGGTCCATCAAGCCCAGTATCCTGTCCTCTGACAGTGGCCAATGGCAGGTGCCCCAAAGGGAATGAACAGACAAGTTATCATCAAGTGATCCATGCCCTGTCACCCAATCCCAGCTTCTGGCAAACAAAGGTTAGGGACACCATTCCTGCCCATCTTGGCTCATAGCCATTGACGGACCTATCTTCCATAAATCTATCTAGCTCCCTTTTGAATTCCTTTATAGTATTGGCCTTCACAACACCCTCTGGCAAGGAGTTCCAGAGGCTGACAGTGCATTGTGTGAAAAAATACTTCCTTGTGTTTGTTTTAAACCTGCTATCTATTAATTTCATTTGGTGGCCCCTTGTTCTTGTATTACGAAAAGGAGTAAATAACACTTCCTTATTTACTTTCTCTATACCACTCATGATTTTATAGACCTCTATCATATCCCCCCTTAGTCGCCTCTTTTCCAAGCTGAAAAGTCCCAGTCTTATTAATCTCTCCTCATACGGAAGCCGTTCTATACCCCTAATCATTTTTGTTGCCTTTTTCTGAACCTTTTCCAATTCCAATATATATATTTTTGAGATGGGGCGACCACATCTGCACACAGTATTCAAAGTGTGGGTGTACCATGGATTTATATAGAGGCAATATGATATTTTCTGTATTTTTATCTATCCCTTTCTTGATAATTCCCAACATTCTGTTCACTTTTTTGAAATTGTTGACCACTGCTCTTGTCCTGAAGCTTTAGATCTTTTAGGTATCCTCAGCCTAATTCATTCAGCACTTTGAAGATAAGGGCCCAGACTTGAAATTTGACACACTATTTTATGGAAAGCCAGTGAAAAGATTGGAGTATAGATTCGAGGTGCTTCCAGTGGCCTGTGTCAACGAGGAGGCATGCTGCTCTGTTCTGTACTAGCTGAAGTTTCTTGAAGGCTGATAGTTTCATGCCCAGCTATATTGTATTGCTGTAGCCCATTCAGGAGGTGACAAAGGCATGTATCACTGAGGTCAGCATAGAATGAAATCTCCTAGACATCCAGAGATGGCAGAAAACATTCCTCACAGACACTGCTTTGTGGGAACTTAGTGAGGAATCCAGAAACATTCCTAAAGTGTGGAATTAATTGAGAAGTTCTGAGTGTTCACTTTCAAATAGAGAAGACTGGTTCTCTTTGGCTACAAACTCCATAAAGTGCTTTCTGCCCACCAGCATAATCTTTGTCTTCCTCAGGTCCAGCTTCATCCAGGAGTTATCCATCCACTGGTGTTTTTCAACCATGCATCGGGCCAGCTTGGATCAGGGGATCAGTAGATGTTCCTAGTAACAGGGAGAAAACCAATATATGAATTAATGGAGCACTGTGTAAGTAGAAATCCTTTGCTTGTCCCCGCCCCCTCACCACCCACCCCTGAAGAACAGGGATGGGGAAGGGCCTGAATAATATCAGGATGGTTCATGGGGAAGGCAGTGAAAATAAAAGTGATGAAGAATGTTCAGGAGATCTTGAGGTGGAAGAGGTATTAACATGAACTATGATACTTCAGTTTGAAAGAGAGTAAATAACATTCTTACACCTGGCAGAGGAAAGGTTGGAGAGAAAGGAGTGGGCAAGTAAAAACAAAAAGTTACACCACTGCAGACAAGACAAAGAATAGCCAGTGCATCTGACTGAAGGTATTGGTGGGACTAAAGTGGGAGACTAGTGAGACAGGTTAATATTATGGAGAAAAAATCACTTTAGTAGCTCAAACACAATTCAAGCCAGTGTGCAGGATATCACAAACAGAATAAGAAAAGGGTGCTATTGCTGAGATGAAGGGTACGACTATGGGTATGAGTCAGAGAACTGATAGACTGGGTAAGGAAGACAAAGATGGAGAGGAAGCTGGAGGAGAAAAGTTATTTTTACCTGTAAATAGTTTTTAAAGGGATATTCCAAAGAAAGATTGATGAAAGCACTCTCCATTCTTTTCACAATTGTACAATTACATGTACCTTCGTTCTGGAAGTATCACTTCTTGGAAATATGAACCTCAGAGCAATATATTTCAGTAAAGTGTTTTTTGCTCTGCTGTAGGGTTGACACACAGTTACAACACTTGGTAAATAGCATGTATCCTAGCAGGAATAACATCAATTTACCCTGTCATTTGTGGCAGTGTATACAATAGCTATCTAACTTTCCTTAATTAAGAAAGTTCCTTGTTGTCTATAAAAATGAACATGCAATTCTGAGGTGCCTAATAGATTAATGTAGAGCCACTTTCTGTTATTACAACTCCTGTCAGAGGGCTGAAGTATCTGAATGTTAATGTCTTCTGTTTCTGTGAAAGATAGGCGTGTGTTATTCTAACTTGAACTTTTCCAAGTTCAGTATTTTAAAAATGTCAGCCATTTTTACTCTTCCCTGTTCACAGCTTCCATGTTCTGTGAGGAACAGAGAAAACACAGTCCATTCAAAACTGAGATTTGATTATTTTTGAGCTTTCGATTAAACATTCTGTGTTTCCTCCTATAATGCCACATTTAATATTCAGATGTAAATAATTGAAATTAATTTCTGCTATCAATTTATTTTCACTGTGCTGTCTATATCATCCACAGTATGTCCACCCCCAACTGGAATGTACTAATTTATCATTGACAGTAATAACTCATGAGAGGCACAGGCCACAGGCACACTGTAGTAGAGTCCAAAATCATCTTCTAATACACAGCAGAATACTATAATTACTCACAACTGGTTAAAGCAGTATTCCTCTATATCTGGAGACATGGGGTCCTAATACACAACCTGCCAGAATCAGGGCAAAATTTTCAAAAGCACCTTAATGACTCAGGCCATGTCTACACTAATGAGCTTACAGCAGCACATCTGTACTGATGCAGCTGTGCCGCTGTAAGATCATCCGTGGAGCCGCTCTATGCCAATGAGAGGACGCTTTCCCGTCAACATAATAAAACCACCTCCACGAGCAGTGGTAGCTAAGTTGGCAGGAGAAGGTCTCCCACCCTGTGTGTGTGTGTGTGTGCCTATCAATTTCAATGCAAGCTGACCATTCTTATCAAGGGCAGAATTTAGACTCAATAGTCTTGAAGTTTTAGTTTAACCTGTACCTGTGTCCTCAGGAGCTATGTCATATTGTTCCATGGTGTTTTTAATGATTGACATTTGTTATTTGTAGTGTTTGTAAAATTAAATATGTATTCTCAGAAGCAGGAAAAATCTTTTCACTGAAAAAGTTGAGGGCCCTCAGGGCCCACCCCATATCCTTTCTTCTGAAAAATCAAAGAGAAATAACCCACCCTCTTTTAGCCAATAGCCCAGTGATTAGTGAAGAAGGAAACCTAGGTTCAATTCCCTGTTCTGCCGGAATTGAAGCAGGAACTTGTAACCGATTCTCCCATATCCTGTATTGAGTGCCCTAACCACCAGGCCAAAGAGTATTGTGGCGTGTAGACCTCTAAATCTCCTCTGTTCAAGGGGCTCCACTTTGTATAAATAAATAAATATTAATTGGCACAAAGATTTGAATCTGGGTCTCCCACATCCAAGGTGAATGCCCCCCAGTCACTGTGCTACTGGATATTCCAGTACACACATGCATACCCACCTCCGTTGCTGTCTTCTGTGCAAAGCAAGATCCTATAGACATGCTCTGAGAACACCCATTGGATTTGGCCCTGGAATTGAGATAGAAGGGGGGACACCTAGTTTGAAGATGCAGCCAGGGCTTAGGTGTGAGCTAGGGCTCCAAGTAGTTTGTTAACTGTGGGGCAGTATCAGAAGTTAGGTGGATTTGTGGATGCTCACCGGTGGAAGCTTAGGTTCCATGGAGACTTTAGGTACTTACAGGTTTGGGTGGCATCTGAGAGGTGGTTTTAAGAATGTCAAAGGTACCTAAATATTGGACTTTTGGCGCTAAGTACCTTTGTGGATATAATCCTCAATGCCTTGCAAAATCAACCACCAAGTTAGAAGTTAAAACATTTTTCAAAGTAATATTACAATTTTAGGTGTAACTCACATGGAAATATATCCCAGCTACATTGCCCATATTAATTCAATTATAGGAACTAAAACATTGGAAAGAAATCTTCAAAACCCTGACATTATTGTCAAGTTTAAGTATCTAGTTACTAACATTATGCTTACTGAGAAATATTTTGCTGAGAGGAAAAAAGAACAGTTAATAATGCTTTCCAAGCATTCACAAAAAATCATATCTCCAGAGCTGCTTGATCTGCTTGTGGTAGTACAATAGCTCTTTCTTCAGCAAGTGGAGGTACTGTAGGTGGTTCGCACCACACAATTCATTTACAAGGCTTCAAGCTGTATCAACTGCAGATACATTCTTTGCTAGGAGACCAAGGGAATGCATTCAAGTAAATACACAGCCAGCGTGACTCAGTCAGATACCATCCTCAGAGACATTCCCTTTGATATCATGATCATTTCGCTTGGTATGGGGGTCATTAAATCTCTAGATATTTCTTGCTTAGGATTTATGTTAATCAAATCATTTTGTTTAAGGTACATATAGAGTCTTTTTTATGGGATTAAATATGGTAGGATACAAAAGTGTCTTTTAGAGAACACAAGTAAAAACAAGGGTTAGGGGTTTGGTTTTTTTACTTCTGAATTCTTTACATCATATTTGGGGCAATGGAATATCTTCATCAAAACTCAAATTTTATATGATTGCAATTGCTATAGATTTACCTTATTTTAATAGTGGTCCAATTATCAAGTAAATATTTAATTATGCAAAAGTGAATAGTGGATTGTCAAATTGATAATTACTAAGGCCCAGATGTCACCCTGTGTTGGGCTGACATGATAGAGCAAGGAACGGGAAGAGGGCACAGGGATCCTCTTATTATGCCCCTCCCCACAAGAAACAGCACAGTTCATAGCACTGGAATTAGAGCCCAGAAAAGCACTGAGTATAGAGACTGGTTGCTGAACCATGTACTGTGGCCTCAGATTAATACAGTGCAGTAGAACCCCAGAGTTATAAACACCAGGATTATGAACTGACCGGTCAACCAAACACCTCATCTGGAACCGGAAATACACAATCAGGAAGCAGCAGAGACAAAAGCAAACAAATAAACAAAAAACCAAATCAAATACAGTACTGTGTTAAGCATAAACTACTAAAAAAAAGGGAAAGTTTTTAAAAAAAAGATTTGACAGGGTAAGGAAACTGTTTCTGTGCTTGTTTCATTTAAGGTAAGATGGTTAAAAACAGCATTTTTCTTCTGCATAATAGTTTCAAGGCTATATTAAGTCAATGTTCAGTTGTAAACTTTTGAAAGAAGAACCATAAAGTTTTGTTCAGAGTTATGAATAACCTCTATCCCCAAGGTGTTCGTAACTCTGAAGTTCTACTGTTCATAAGGGACTTGACCAGACTATCACCTATTATGCAAGCACCAAGTAAGGGCATGCATTGCTCCTTTTCAGAGACGTAATATAATGTTCTCAACTGCATGTCTGTTAAGTCTGCTCCTTGAATTCCTGCACTAGCCAGCAGGATACTGGAGATGTCTCTGCCAGCATTCCTTTCTCTGGCAGCAACGCTGGTCAGGGCAGGATGTGACCCTATGCTTTACCACAGATCAGAGACTTCAGGAATATTAAACAATGGGCTCTCATCCCGTAAGCATTCTGGCAGTAAATGTAATGAGTGATTATTGTGTTAATTAAACTGAATGAGTTTTGTTTACCTTTGACTTGCCGAGTTAATGGAAAGGACTAAAGGTGACAGTGAGATAATGAAGAGTGCAGAAGTGGGGGGTGGAAGAACCTGTTTCCTTTCCCAAACAATCAAAATAATTGTTCATTAAAGGTGTTTTCTTCTAAATAGTCACCTACTGAAATTAACTTTGAGCAACAGTTTAAAAGTCCTAATGCCTAAATATTGCAGACTCACTAATCACCACTTTCCAGACAGAAGTATCCAGTGATTTCGAGGATATTGTTTAGTAATACATTATAACATTTAAATATAAAAAAGTATAATATACTTACATAGAAACTAAATTACTATTATTTTATATTTGGTGTATGTGCGCATATATATTACACACATAGCACCTACCACAAAGCCATACACAATAGCATCATGTTTCCAAACACTGTTCCACAACTTCATGGTGGGAATTTGTTGCCAGAGCCCCAGCAGGAAGACACTCAAATACAAAAGAGATATGGACGTGTAGAGATTGGATTGTACTATCAAGTTTGGGGATGAGGAACTAAGATTTGTAGATGTCTGACATCCTGGTGATAGCTCAACTGATAAAGATAATCTTGTGATAGCACTGGAAAACTGTAGCCAAATAATTATCTACAGCGATTTCAATGCCAAAAGTGAAGTTTGGGGGAGCAGCACAATTGATTCAAATGGAACTTTGCTAAAGGACTTTATCACTGACAGTTATTTAATAGTCTTGAATAATGGCACCGTGACTTATATGTCAAGATCATGTGGCACACAGTTGGCATTAAATGTAACTCTTGTGAGCAGCAGCATATCCATGAGCTGCACATGGAATGTTTTGGAGGATGTTGGAAATGATCATCTATTTACACTCACTAGTTGGAATAGGAAGATAGTGAGCTCTCTGTTTATAAATAGGAGGTGGAACTTTTGTAAGGCTGACTAAACTTTCTTCACAGACACACCTGAGAATATTATTTCTTCAACACCTATCAAATATAACTTTGAGGACAACCTTAATCTTTCTGAATCTGCAGTGCAGAAATCAGGAAAAAGGAGTATCCCAAGAGGCAAGAGAAAACGGTGGGTTCCATAGTGGAATGATAGTGGCATAGAAAATCTTATTAAGGAAAGGAATCAAGTTCAACTGGAGACTGAAGAATCCAGAGGTTAAGGGTATGTCTACATTGCAATTAGGCACCCATGCCAGCTGACTCAGGCTTGTGGGGCTCAGGATATGGGGCAGTTTAATTGTGGTATGGTTATTTGGGTTCGGGCTGGATCCCAGGCTCTAGGACCCTGCAAGGTGGGATGGTTTCAGAACTCAGGCTGCAGCCTGAGCCTGAATGTCTACACCACAATTAAACAGCTCCTTTGTTTGAGTCAGCTGGCTTGGGCCAGCCATGGGTAGCTAACTGCAGTCTAGACATACCCAAAGAGGCTTGATAAAGTGAAATGAAGTCTCAAGAGAGACATCAGAAATAAATAACTTAATGCAGATGAAGGTATTGGGGAAGAAACTGTGAAAGGTACAATCCTCATAGAGGAATAGATTTATGGATGTTACCAAAGTGAATAGATTGCAAGCCTTAGTCTGTTTGTTCTCAAAAGAACACCAATATCCTGAAAAATGGAGAAGTAGAAGCACTATATTACAAAGAGTCTATAAGTATCTTGATCAAATATTACACCAAGATTAGCAAGTTCATGTACAAAGATGGGGCTACAGCCAATGGAAAATACACAAGATGGAACACTCAGGAAAAAAGACAAAAATAATCTAAAGATGTGAACACGGATCCAGTTGAGTACCCTGTTTTCAGAAAGATCTGTCTCATCCATGATGCAACAGAGAACCTTGAACCAAGCATATTCCCTGTGCTGGACCTCATCTATGGCAATATGATAAAGCACTTTGGGAATAAGGCTAAAGCCACCATGTTATGACATTATTGAACATCATCAACGAATTCTGGATAAGAAGGAAAGTGCTTAATCAAAGGGAGTTGACAGTTATTGTTACTTTTCCTAAGGCTGTCAAGGATCCCTCCTTTCCAGGCAGCTGTCAGCCTATTCTCAGCTGTTTAATCAGTCATCTCTCTAAGATAATGGAAGGATTGGTACAATCAAGGCTTCTATCTACCCTAAAAGAAGGTCAGATAGAACCTACACAAATGGCATGTAAACCTTTCCATGCAATTACGGACCTACTGGTTGCCTTCTGCCAGCCTATTATTGACAGATTGCAACAAAAGCCACCACAGTCATCAATAAGAGTATTTGGATCTCAGTGCAGCATTTGATAGTCTGACATTGATAAAATCTTAGTTAAACTCAGGGGAATCTGTGACAAAATGTGCCTCTGGATAAGAGATTTCTGACGGTACAGGAAAATAACAGTAAGACTAAATGGGACTTTTTCAAAGACAAGGCAACTTAGGGCAAAAGTTTCTCAGGGCTCAGTTTTAAGTCCTCTTCTTTTCCTTCTGTACTCATCTGAACTTTCAGTCCCTGGATATCACATGTATACATGTATGCAGAGGATTTGCACTTCATATCATGTGAGATAGATGTATTGGAGAATGAATTGAATAAGCCCTGGACATTGTAACTAGATGGGCAAAGGAACATAAATTTCAGTTGAATCCAGCAAAACCAAATTCCTCCTACTTTACCACAAAGTGCAAGAGGTCCAATTATAATCAAAAACTGACATTGGATGGAGAAAATACTGCTGTTCAGAGGACACAGAACTACATCTTGGACCACACATTAGAAAGATGTAAGTTCAAAGCAAAGAAGAGACTGAATCTCTCATGATGCATTACTGGCACCAATTATGGTTCATGTGTTATGATGATGAAAACTACATAATGCTTGATAATTCACCCAATATTTGAATATGCCTAATCTGTCTGGTCACATACCTCTCCCAGTAACCTTGCCAAAATCAGTGTTGTGCAATCTGCATTCATATAATAATTGCAGTTGTGAGATCCATTTCAACTGCAATTTGTGAACAAGAATCTGATGTTCAACTTCTTGAGACTCATAGAACAGAACAGCTAATTTGGTATGGAAGTCATCTTTGTTCCCTACCCGAATGTCCTCATTGTTTCAGTTTTGAATTGGTTTTTCTATTTCTGAACAGAGCTGAACAATCATCTTCTATGAAAAGATATATAAAAACTACTGAAGAAATGGAAGCATTTGATGATAGCAGGAGGGTAAAGTGTCTGCAGAAGCTTGTATGCCTGGTAATTCCTCCACATGAACCTATTTACTTAGTAGTAAAAATCACCTTTTGGATCCTTGCTCAAAAGAACATATGGACCTGGCCACATTAAGGAAAATTGCAGAAAATATCATCCGACACTTTCAATTACATGTCAAACAGATTCACATGTACACTGATGGGTTGTCAGGTAAATCATTCAAGAATAGTGGTTGTGGTGTCTTCAAACAGTGGCCTAATGGAGAAACTACAAGAAAAAACATTAGTTCAAGATATATCAGTTCAAATTATATGTCTGAAATGAAAGCTATTCTGATTGCAATACAAGAAATAAACAGATCAGAAATAGAGGCAGATGTGATGTTTCGTCATTTGCAGGCAGTGATCCTCACCTCCTTTTGAAGAAATTAGACACCATCAACAATGCAATTCATAATGAAGCTCTGAGGATCGGAAAGTAAGGCAATATATTGACTTCTCAATGGATTCCATCATACACTAGTATATCTGGGAGTGAAATAGCAGATGATCTGGCCAAACTTGGAAGACTGGAAAGTCTGGTTGGAATGACAATGGTGAAGGCTATTGATGCCTTATCAAAAAAAAATATTAGCTGAAATAAATGGTCAAAAGACAAATGATTCTCTGACTTATATCAAAACATCTCGGAAAACAACATTCATTACCATGAGAGTGTGGACAAGGCACGCTGCAAGAATGAGAAACAGAGATAGAGCCAAGATAGAGCCATTCTGCAAGATGTGTCAGGGGAAGACTTTATCCTCTGCCCACTCTTTTGAATGTAATATTGTAAGGAAAATTAAACTTTTCAGATTTCAGACCTTGAATTAAACCCTTACAAAAGACCCTTCAAGACTTGCCAAATTCATTCTCAAAATTCTTGGCCTGATATGATTATCATAGGACATGATAACAACAAAGCTCTGTAGTGACTTTCTTCACCCAAATGCACATGAAATTCTAGAGTGGGACCTAACCTGGTAGGCATTCAGAAATCACAGTGAAAGCCACAGCACAAGCACCTAGAGAAGTAGTAACTATGCAGATACATTGGTCATTGTTTCTGTACAGTTCTGTACAGTACACCTGAGTCATGTGAACTACTGGAGTCGTCAGACTGCAATATCAGCCTGAAAATAATTCTAGTGTTGTTCTACAGTCTTAGTGGGAATGATTCCTTTTCCCTGGATCCCAGCAGTTCTCTCTTGCACTCAGTAGAATACTTGGCTGTGCACTGTGAAGTACATGTAGCCCATAGAGAGCAATTTTGTTGTTGTTACATCTGTGTAACCAGGACTGAATTTTGCACATAACCTTCTAAAGTAAATGGCGTGTTAGCAGCAATCACAGTCTTGTGCAGAGAAGAAACAACAAACAGGGTGAAATCCAGCCCTGATGAAGTCAATGACAGTTTAGTTACTGACTTGAATGGAACCAGGATTTCACTCAAGATCAGCAGCAGTTATCATTTGAGTACTGAGAAAATAAATACCTATTAAAGGTTTTTGGAGGAAGTTTCCATTACCACACCTCTTTATGTCCCTATACCAGTCAGCTCTGTATTATAGAGTGTCTTTTTCTTGCTGAGAAAATCTGGATGGTAATTCTTTTGAAGGCTGCTAACAGAATTCCAAGCATGGGTGAAAGTGGACTAAATGAAAGTCAGGTGAGATGCTCCCTTTCTTCCCAAAGTCTGTGTAATGTATCTACAGTTGGGTAAGCATTAAATAATGAATTTACAGATTTTGCCTCATTTTCTCTTCATGAATTGTCCACGGGAAGACTAGGATTTGCTCTTCAGAAGTCATTTGCTGAGTGAAAGATTTTTTTTTATTTTGTTTGTTGCTCATTTACAAGTAGTGTATTGCAAATAATCAGTATTTGAAAGCTGAATTGTTTTGTTTGGGCACATAAAACACATTGCATGATTCGATTTCCTGACTGCATGAGCATCACTTTTGTGATGTAAATATTCATATTTATCAATTAAAAATTAATTTTCTGTAAGTATTCTCTAAGTTCACTAGGTAATTACTTTTTGGGGGAAATATTTTTGCAATAGCTTACTCTCTAGAATATTTATCGAAAATGAATTCAGTCAAAATTAATCCATTAAGAAGCTGAGCAGTCCTTTGTGGGAAATAGTTGGCAGTATTTTCCTAGGTCTAGTTATCTGTAATGCTAATTGAATAGAGCAGGAGAGACTAGATAAATGCAATACTCTCTTGAGAATGCTGGCATGATCTTGGGAGTTAATCAGAAGAGAAAAGACAAAGAAATATGGCTATGGCTTGCTTTTTTCTACTTTGCTTGGAAAAACAAGTCCAACTTAATCCTAGTGCTTGATTGCTTATGTTATTCAAAATACAATAGGCCAGCGGCTCAGCTGGAACAAATCTGTGTAGCTCCATTGACTTGGATGGAAATGTGCTGATTTAAAACCATTGAGCATCTGGCTTTATTTTATTTTATTTTATTTTGCAACAAGGCTCATCTATTCAGCTTTTTACTAGCTCTCTTTGAAGTCTATATTATTACAATGTTTTAAAAAAATACTACTACATTTAGTTTCAACACCTTCTTTTTTTTCTACCTTGACTAGAACTGTGGAACCAATGAATGTCCTGTAGAACTGAAAATATTCACTATCCTTTTATTTTCATAGATTTTGAAATCCACGAAAATAATGAACATGATGACAGTGAATATTTTGGGCTGGTTCTCTCCGAAGATTAGATAGATAGATAATTCATTAAAGCAATATCTGAGCACCTCACAAGCTTTAATGTATTTATCCTCACAGTACCCCTGAGGTAAAATGTCTATTTATCCCCTTTTTACATATGAGGAACCAAGTCATGGAGAGACACAGGGTATGTCTACACTGTGTTTTAAAACCTGTGGTAGCCAGTCTCAGAGTGTGAGTTTACAGACTAAGTCTCAAACTACAGCGCTAAAATCACTAGTGTAGACGTTGTGGCTTCTGCTCTGAAATCCAACCCCCACCCCCCAGGCTTTCAAGACCAAACTCTAGCCTGAGCTCAAATGTCTACACAGTTATTTTTAGCACCATACCGGGAGCTCGAGTATGTAGACCCAGTCTCTGAGACTCACTGCTGTGGGTTTTAAAACACTGTGAGACCATGGGTGGTGGGTATAAGAGGCTAGGGGAGGCTGAGCCTCCACAAACAGGATGTGGAGCACCTCCCTTTGTAGATGTGTCCGCCTTTGGAGTGCGACCACCAAAAAGGCACCTGAGCCATCTCACCCTGTGGCTCTTTTGCAGCCGCATGGCCCCTCTTTCCGGCCCTGCTCCCTCTCTTCCCTAGAGGACCCCCATCTGCCACTTGTGCCTCTCCGTGTTCTCCCCACAGACTCCCCCCACCTACTGGGGGTTGAGAGGCACAAGTGGTGGGCAGGGGAGCCTCAGGTGATAGGGCAGAGAGGTGCGAGTGGCAGGTGTAGGCAGGCTCAGAGGGAGGGGGCAAAGAGGTGTGAGCAGTGGGAGGGGGAAGCCTCCGGGGAGGGGTCGGAAAGGCACGGGTGCGGGGAGCCTTGGGAGAGAGGGTGGAGAGGCATGAGTGGCGGGCAAGGGGGGCTTTCTGGGGAAGGGGCAGAGAGGGGTGGACAGTGGGTGGGGTGCCTTGGGGGAGGGGGTAGAGAGGCACAAACAGCAGGCAGCGGAGGCCTCGCAGCAGAGGGCCGAGCAGGAGTGGGGCCTGGGGTGGAGCCAGGTTGGAACATGGGCGCAACCTCGTGGGCAGGAGACTGAGAAGGAGCGAGCCTCAAGGCAGAGCAGGGGGTGGGGCTGTGGTCCAGGCACCAGTGCCCCCTCACTTCTAGGGAGTTTTTGGCACTCGCACCCAGTCTCCCCAAATGCAGGAATCACGTGTCGCCCATGTGTGTGACTTGTCCAAGATCACAAAGCGACATCTGTTTTGGGGCCCAGACTCCCAAATCCTAAATTAGTACCCTAACTATCCTCTCCCACCTGATCCGATCAACAGCTGAAGTCTGTTGCCTACATGCCACTATCTACAGTGATCTCTGGACGAAGATTACTACCTAACATGGCATGCAACAAGATTGGTGGCATATTGGTGTCCAGATGGCCACATAATAGTAGCAACATGCTCCCTGCTAAGCAACACCAGCCTAGTGTGAAACAGTTTATTTTGCTATTTGTTGTCCCTAGGAGAAGCTGGCCTTGCAGTGTGCAAGCTATTTTGCAGTCATTACCCAGTAATAAGGGAGTGATAGTCCCTTCCCACAACAATAAATAAAGAGCTTGTCTCTATAGAGTGAAACAACAGTGTAGTGATATAAGGTAATTTACAGTATATTTACAGAATTTTGTGAAAGCTATCAGCAGTGACACTTTTGCTGTAGGATGAAGAAAAGTTCTTCTTCTGTGTTGATATCACAAGACAAAAGACTGAACTGTTATAGAGTATAACACCAGAAAGGATCACTACAATCATCTAATCTGATCTCTTGTAAAACACAGGCCACAGAACTTCCCTAAATTAATTCCTTTAGTACCAGATGGTCTTCCAAAATCTTCAAACCCTAATAAAGAAATTCCTTGGTAAGTGCTTTGGCCCAATGCTAACTATTTTGATAGAACACTTATTTCTGTCAGACAGCCCAAAACCAATGAGAATTAACTGATAGCCATGTAACTGCTTTATGAGAATTATCTCCATGTGCAACATTGGTATCAGGTGGAATGATTCATGATCAAATATTTGAAAAGACAAACAATTCCAAGATTGGATGATGCCTGATAATGGAGAAATATTTAATTATTGATAACACTGAGTGTTAAAAAGATTTAAAACATCCACTGCATGTAAAAAAACATTATCTGTTTGCAACCCAGTGACATTCTATAGAGTATTAAAGGAACACTGCCAATTTAAAATCCAGGCTCCAGTCCTGCATTGGGATGGAATGGCACTATTCATGGTGTATAAAGTTAAATAGGTGCACTGTAGGATTGGGGCCAGAGGTTAAAAATAGTTTCAGTTTCTACATTTGCCAAGGAGTCTCATACCAATTATTATTCATTTTGGCTTTTTAAAGTGTTTTATTCCCCTTTCTCCTGTGTAGAAGTCTGTGATGGGGTGTCTACCCCAAACAAGATTGAGTGGGGGGGAAAGGACCAATTCATCCTGTAAGAGTTTGCACCTGGAGTTGAGTCAGGGCTGATAAGCTCTGACTGATGATGAAGCCCAGCTGGGCAGGGGCAGGCTGAGCTAGTATAAAATCAGAAGTAGCAAGTAAGAGGGGTTGGTAGTAGAGGGAGGATTTTTTTGACCTCAAATGAATTCACTCTAGAGCGTGAATAACATTTTATCAGAGAAGGGGGAATAGATATGAAGTAGGAACAAAAAGGAAAAGAGTAAAATCAGGAAATGATATCTGCAAAAAGCAAAGTTGAGGAAGGAAATCATCTAAAATGTTATAAATATAAGATTCCTAGCCAAAAAATAAGATTAGGTGACATTAACCCTGTCAAGTAACTGACTGGATTTTTTTTAAAAAGCATAGGAGAAATTGTAAAAGCCAGGAGTCTGTGAGATGGTGATCTTTTAGTTGAATGTAAAAACAAGAACAAGCTGATAAACTGCTAAAATCAAAACTACTAGGAAAACTTAAAATAAGTTGCCATCTACAAAACATACTTGACTAAAATATAGGGGGCAATCTATATTAGAGCTGACCAATGATGGAATAACCAATAGAACAGAACAGAATTAAGTGTTAGTACATAAATGAGGAGGAAAAAACAAGCCATTAACAGCTGTACTGATTACATTTATGGGAGGGACTCTACCTGAGAAAGTAACACTAAGGTTTCAGACATTCAGACCCAAGCCATATATCTCCCCCACCCCCTCCCCCAAGGTGCCATAGGTGGTATGGACATATAGCACCTGTTTGTAAAAGTAAAACAAAATGTGGTAAACAGGGAGGAAAGCATTCCTATGAAAATTGTATAGAAGGGACTGAGATTCAAATGTAGTAACTGTGGTAGTAATCAGCGTCTGGCATATAGATGGTGTATTGTAGCAAGGCAAGCTATTTTTAGAAATCTCACATTGGTACCTTCTTTGCGTTTTGTCAAATCTGCTGTGAAAGTGTTCTTAAAACGAACATGCTGGGTCATCATCTGAGACTGTGATAACATAAAATATATGGCACAATGCAGGTAAAATACAGAGGAGGAGACATACAATTCTCCTCCAACGAGTTCAGTCACAAATTTAATTAACACTATTTTTTTAACGAGGAGCATCGGCATGAAAGCGTGTCCTCTGGAATGGTGGGCAAAGCATGAAGGGGCGTGCAAATGTTTAGCATATAGGCACGTAAATACCTTGCAATTCCGGCTACAAAAGTGCCATGCGAATATCTGTTCTCACTTTCTGATGACGCTGTAAATAAGAAGCGGGCAGCATTATCTCCCATAAATGTAAACAAATTTGTTTCCCTTAGCAATTGGCTGAACAAGAAGTAGGACTTGTAGACTCAAGTTTTACATTGTTTTGTTTTTGAGTGCAGTTAAGTAACCAAAAAAATCTACAGTTGTAAATTGTGCTTTCATGATAAAGAGCTTGCACTATGGTACTTGTATGAGGTGCATTGAAAAATACGATTTCTTTTGTTTATCATTTTTACAGAGCAAATATTTGTAACAAAAATAATATAAAGTGAGTACTGTACAATTTGTATTGTGTTGTAATTGAAATCAATATATTTGAAATTGTAGAAAAACATCCAAAATATTTAATAAATTTCATTTGGTATTATATTGTTTAACAGTGAGATTAAAACTGTGATTAATTGTGATGAATTTTGTTGAGTTAATTGTGTGAATTAACTCCAATTAATCGACAGCCCTAATATGTATATATGTATGTATATGTACGATGAATGTATGTATCAAAAATGGAACACCTCAGGGAAGTGTTATCAGCCTAACCTTATTTAATATTATGATAAGTTATGTCCCAAAACAAATAAGTGCTGGGGTAGGTGTTACTCTATTTGCAGACTGTGCTCTGTGGATTAGGAGGAGGAATAGGGAGGTGGCAGGAAAGAGAATCAACAAAGTATTATTAGAAACCTCTGACTGAGGAAATGCCTGGGGTTTCATGTTCTCCATTGCTATAACCAAAGGACTTATCTTTTCAAAATGGAAAGTTACAAAGGAATGTAAACTGTATGGAGAAAAAATGGACATAGTTAAAAGGTTCAAATTCTTAGTTTATATGCTCTTTTCAAATATTACTCCTATGTTAAATATTTATGTACATGAAGGATTAACCTGCTTAAAAGTCTTGCTGGGACTAATGGGGAGGGGGTGGATAAGAAAACACTGCTGATGATATACAGAGCCTTAATCAGACCACTTATTGACTATGGCTGCCAAGATTTGGGTCAGCATGAAAAACTTAAAAAAATTGAATTAATACAAGCTTAAGCACTACAAATTGCATGTGGTGTATTTATTCAACACTATATGCACACTACAGATACACTACAAATTTAAAGTACTGGACCTAATTTTCTGGGACAAAGTTAATGGGAACTTCAATAATGAAAATACCAAAAAAAAATTAGGATTGTGGGGAATTCATAGGCAAACTATCACTCATGATATTAGAACTCCACATGCCATTTGAGTTAAAGTGTGGATGGAAGAATTGGAAGACAAGGAAAAGGTGAATGAAGTCAAAACTTTTAGTCATGGGAAAATTATTTCTGGGTGGAAAGTAGCATGTCCAACTGTGGATTTAGATTTATTTTATAAACTTAAGGGTGAAAAGGAAACAGTAGGTATTTAAAAATGAAGTGTACCAGTATGTAAATGAAAAGTGAAGTCATTTTTTGTCAAATACACAGATGGGCCCCAAAAAGAGAGAAACAGGATAAGTGGGGAAGCATATTGTATACCAAAATTTGAAATTAGTACATCTAAATGAATACCTGACTAAGTAGGTGTCATAATAGCCGAACTAGTAGTAATAATACTAGCACTGAATTAGATCTGGGATGTATACCTAGCAGCATTGGTCATGTTTTCAGCTTCAGTCTTAGGCGTTATGGCAACAAAAAAGGGTGTCTCAGTATGTAGAAGTGATTTAATCAATGAAATTATATTTCTAATAACAGTTAGTACAAATGGGGATACATGTAGCATTAGCTTGGATCCCAAAACATATTGTGATAAAAGTGACTGAAATCCTTGACAAAGCAGTTACAAATGGTGCAAGAAATGGGAAGATTGACATAGAAATACCCTTGAGCAAACAGGAATTCAAAAGACTAGAAAAATGTAAGAGAGGAATGACCAAAAAAGTTGTATTAATGAAAAGAGAGGAAGAAGATTTTTTGAATTGTGCCCTAGAATTGAGGATTATGATATGCTTCAGGGCCTTGATAGCATTAATAAAGTGCTTTTGTTTAGAGTACTAACAGGGTTAGTTGTGCCTTAAACAAAAAGGTATTGTGCTTTAAACAATTTTTTTTTAAACTAGACACAGAAATGAACTGTATGCACTCTGTAGGAAGAAACAATTGATCACCTTCTATGGGTATGTAAGGCTTTAATAAAGAAAGGGAAAAAACTTTCTGAGAAATTCAAATGTCTGAAGGTAAAGGAATACATTGTGATTTACTAGAACATCGAGGAAATATAGTATTATTAAAAAGGTTCTGTTACATTACCTGAAAGACAGAGCAGAGTGAGAGGATACAAACTGCTAAGTAGTGAGGAATTATAATTGGTGATGGTTATAGACCAGTGGTTCTCAAATTTTTTTTTTCAAAGACCACTTGAAAATTCCTGAGGATCTCAGTGGACCACTTAATTATCTTTCCAAATGTTGTTCGTACCGTTGGCTAACTATATAGTGCTTTTATCCAAAGCACTTTACAATAAAAAAGTAATAATCAACTTTTTTGGTTCTACAAATAAAAGCACACAACTCATATGGATGCGACAAAGGGTCCTGTGGCACCTTATAGACTAACAGAGGATGGCCTCATATGGATGTGTCCTCTCTCCCCCACTGTGCAGGCCCTGAGCTGAGGCTAGGAAGGAGGGGGGTGTCTCCCCTGCCACAGCAGCCACAGAACTGAGGCTGGGAAGGAGGGCTATCTCTCCCCGGCAGCTGCAGCCCTGGAGCTGGGGAAAGTGGTCTCTTTCTCTGGCCACCCTAGCCCAGAACATCCCAAATTCCCCCATGCCCTCTTCTCACTCCACTGCCCCCTCCCACCTGCCCCTTATTTCCCCCAAGGCCACCACCTTACCTTTCATGTGTGTCTTTTCCAAGGTCCAGGCACCTAATTAGTGGAGCCACTAATTAGGTGGGTGGCCCTTCATTCTCTCATGTTCAGCCACCCGGGCACACACCTTAAAGGGAACTATCCGCAGACCACCTGAATGGAGCTCATGGACCACAGTTTGAGAACCTTGGATATAGACTATTTAGCAAAGTCTGCTTCACCATGAAAAAGAAGGGCTGGTAGGGAGGAACTCTGCAGTCACTCTGTAGAGAGAAGGGAATTGGATAGAAACAAGGAGTCCTAGTGGGGAGCCCTGGGATCCTGCTGTCATGCTGGCTGGAGTGCCTCACAACTGTGAGTACTTACCTCAGTGCAGACTTCCAGAAACAGGGAAGACACCCCAAACTGGTGGTGTGTTCTAGAATTAGATTTCACAAAACTAGTAACAAATGTGAACTCCTGGATCACTATACCAGTCTTACAGTGGAGTCATAGACAGTACCCTCAAACTCTCCAGTCTATCTTGCCACCCAGACAAACTCAACTTTGTGATAAAAGGTCAGTAAAACCAAAAAATCACATCACATCAAATTGCTTTAAGTTCCAAAAGACCATCACTTACCCAGATCAATTGATACTTCAGATCTTACACCAAAGATAACACTGGCAGCCAATTCCATAGTAAACTAATTAAAGATTGATTAGCTAAGAAAAAAGAATGAAAGCTATTGAGAGGTTGATGCAGGCAAAATATAAATCAAACTGGTGGCAGTGATGTATTAAACTGCAAGTTATCCAAAAGTCTTTTCAGGGTAGCCGTCAGCCCTGTGGAAGCTTGCAATGTCTATCACCACTCGCTTCTCAACTGTCAGGGCAGGTCTCATCTTGGTATTCCTGCACTTCAGGGCAGGGGAAAACAACTCACAAATTTCCATGAAAGTGGCCTTACGCATGCAAAAGTTTCGCAGCCACTGGGAATCATCCCGTACCTGCAACACTATGTGGTCCCACCAGTCTCTGTTTGTTTGCCAAGCACAGAATCGGCGTTCCACTGTATCAACATTCCCCAATGCCACCATGATATCGCAATTGCCACATCACATGCTTTCAGGAATGTCTGTGTCACAATCTTCCTCATGCTGCCAGCTCCTAGCTAGGCTCTGCACATACTGCAGGATAATGTGTGAGGTGTTTACAATGCTCACAAAAGCAGTGTGCAGCTGAGCGGGCTCCATGCTTGCTGTGCTATGCATCTGCATGCATAACCCAGGAAAAAAGGTGTGAAATTGTTTGCCATTGCTTTCAAGGAGGGAGAGAGGGAAGACTGATGACATAAACCCCAAACCACCCACAACAGTGTTTTTGCCCCATCAGGCATTGGGAGTTTAACCCAGAATTCTAACGGGCAGCGGGGACTGTGGGGTAGCTACCCACAGTGCAACACTCCATGAGTCGATGCTAGCCATGGTATTGAGGACGCACTCTGCCGACCTAATGCACTTAGTGGGGACATGCAGGATTGACTGTATAAAATCCCTTACTAAAGATCGACTTCTATAAAATCGACCTAATTTTGTAGTGTAGACATGCCCTTAGTTACAGGAGTATTTACAATGTAAATGTTTGCTATTACATTAGAACAGGAACAGATAACACTGGTCTACAATTTTTGAGAAGTCATCTGCTTCAGAGATAAAATGTGCTATTTAGTATGTATTTTGATGTGCTGAATTCAAATATGACAATTAAAACAACTGATTGGCTACTGTTTCTAAGATATTTAAGTTTTTACATTTTATGTCTATGTATATTGTGTAGATAGGTTTACAATTTATGATTAAAACTCTACTAAGTCTTTTCATGTGTTTATGGTTGCTTTACATGATACTATTTCACCTGTCCTGTTTATGTAACACTTTAAAAATCAGCAAAGGGGTTATATAAATAAAATTGATTATGAAACAAAAGGCAAAAAACTATTATGTCCATAGTTTAGTCCTCTTCAGTGTCTACTCGGTGCTTCTTGGCTTGTCTCTTGTATTCATTAAATGGAGCATCTCTTGTCACTGTCCAGCAATAGTCTGCAAGCATTGATGGGCTCCATTTGCCCTGATAGCGTTTCTCCATTGTTGCAATGTCCTGGTGAAATCGCTCGCCGTGCTCGTAGCTCACTGCTCTGCAGTTCGGTGGAAAAAAATCTAGATGAGAGTGCAAAAAATGTCTCTTTAGTGACATGTTGCAACCAAGGCTTTTGTATGCCTTGAGGAGGTTTTCCACCAAAAACCTGTAGTTGTCTGCCTTGTTGTTTCCGAGAAAATTTATTGCCACTAACTGGAAGGCTTTCCATGCCTTGTTTTCCTTGACACGCAGTGCATGGTCCAATGCATCATCTCGAAGAAGTTCACGAATCTGAGGCCCAACAAAGACACCTTCCTTTATCTTAGCTTCACTTAACCTTGGAAATTTTCCATGGAGGTACTTGAAAGCTGCTTGTGTTTTGTTAATGGCCTTGACAAAGTTCTTCATCAGACCCAGCTTGATGTGTAAGGGTGGTAACAAAATCTTCCTTGACTCAACAAGTGGTGGATGCTGAACACTTTTCCTCCCAGGCTCCAATGACTGTCGGAGTGGCCAATCTTTCTTGATGTAGTGGGAATCTCTTGCACGACTATCCCATTTGCAGAAAAAACAGCAGCACTTTGTGTATCCAGTCTGCAGACCAAGCAAGAGAGCAACAACTTTCAAATCACCACAAAGTTGCCAGTGATGTTGGTCATAGTTTATGCACCTCAAAAGTTGTTTCATGTTGTCATAGGTTTCCTTCATATGGACTGCATGACCAACTGGAATTGATGGCAAAACATTGCCATTATGCAGTAAAACAGCTTTAAGACTCGTCTTCGATGAATCAATGAAGAGTCTCCACTCATCTGGATCGTGAACGATGTTGAGGGCTGCCATCACACCATCGATGTTGTTGCAGGCTACAAGATCACCTTCCATGAAGAAGAATGGGACAAGATCCTTTTGACGGTCACGCAACATGGAAACCCTAACATCACCTGCCAGGAGATTCCACTGCTGTAGTCTGGAGCCCAAAAGCTCTGCCTTACTCTTTGGGTAGTTCCAAATCCCTGACAAGGTCATTCAGTTCACCTTGTGTTATGAGGTGTGGTTCACAGGAGGAGGATGGGAGAAAATGTGGGTCCTGTGACATTGATGGTTCAGGACCAGAAGTTTCATCCTCTTCCTCTTCCTCGTCTGACTCAAGTGAGAATGATTCTGGTGCATCAGGAACCGGCGGTCCTTCTCCGTGGGGTACTGGGCGTATAGCTGATGGAATGTTTGGAGAATGCACAGTCCACTTTTTCTTCTTTGACACACCTTTCCCAACTGGAGGCACCATGCAGAAGTAACAATTGCTGGTATGATCTGTTGGCTCTCTCCAAATCATTGGCACTGCAAAAGGCATAGATTTCCTTTTCCTGTTCAACCACTGGCGAAGATTTGTTGCACAAGTGTTGCAGCATATGTGTGGGGCCCACCTCTTGTCCTGATCTCCAATTTTGCAGCCAAAAGAAAGGTAATAGGCTTTCTTAACCATAGTGGTTATACTGCGCTTTTGTGATGCAAAAGTCACTTCACCACAAACATAGCAGAAGTTATCTGCACTGTTCACACAAGTACGAGGCATCTTTGCTCACTTTGGCTAAACAGAAATGTGTCCCTTTGCAAAATCAAACACTGACAAATAAGAGAGCATGACACTGTATGATTTCTAGAGCTGATATAGGGCAATTTATTCAGCAGAGTGATGTAAGCTTTGTTATGATTGCACCATCCATGACTTCTAGGAATAACATGATGCAATTCATATCATGTATGACGCAATACCAGCTTCAGATTGCATCATTCATTGTTTTGCCTGAAAAGCAAGTACTGTCCAAACCCAGTCATAGATTTATTCATAGATCCAGTCAAAGATGTATTTTAGTCATTTCTGGTTTAAATTGAGATCCCTTCCCTTTATAACTCACTTATCCTCCGCCATTCCCAAGTCAAGGGTCGTATATACTGACCCAATAGCATGTCTTGAAAACTAGAGCCAATCAACAATTTTAAGCATCATTTTCGTTCTCAGTGACCCAGAATTAGTAAAGTTTGACTACATTTATTTCAGAAGCATTTTGGCTGTAGAGCAGTGTAAGTTAAAAGAATACAAGTAACATTCCATTAGTTTTCATGAAGTTTAAATACCTGAATACACTCATAGATTTACACTCATTTTGATCTATACTAACACACAAATACATTGGCCTGTGGCCCTGATCTGACCTGGTCTGCCAGCATCACACCTGCCTTCGGATACAGAATCTGGAAAGAACCCAGAAGAGGGAACAGACTAGGCTCAAGTGCTATACCTGGGATGGTCTAGAAGACAGAGAAAGGAAGATAGGAAACAGCCCAGAGAAAAAACAACAGAGTCTGAGATTGTGTAGACCATTGGTGCTGGGGCATAGGATACTTGGGTTGGAACCTGCAGCAGAGGGCCTGGGCTTCCCTCCAAGTCACTGGTGAAGTACATTGCCTGGGCAGTGGAGCAGAAGACAGCCTGAGACAGATCATCCAGTGGGACTTTGATACCCTGGAAGGGGACAATTTTAGTCACCTGGCCGGAAGGCTACGCCATGAAGAGGAAGCAATCAAATCAAAAGACAGAGGGACCATGGGAACAAGCAATCAAGGGAGGGGGCATCAGATTGGTAGAGAGCTAATCTCAGATCCAGCCACAAGGAGGTGCCCCAGAGGTGATTAGTGAAAAACCCTGACAAAGAGCCACATGATCATTAAGGAAATTGCCTAAAACACTATAAATACATAAGAATCAGTGATATGACTAGACAAAGTGCAGTCAAATACTTAAAGTAAGCCATCTGTAGTAGATGTGATGGTATATAAAAAGGAAGATAACTAGTTACACTAATACAGTCACCAATATAATAAAATTGCAATAAATCTTGTACAAAGTATGTCATGTAAGGTGTCAATGGAAAAATTATAGAGTGCTAAGTTTTATTACCCTGTTTAAATCTATGTATCATCTTTGTATCTGAAGTAATGAATATTTGCTATGTATTTGTATCTCAAACCTGTTGTTTTCTTGGGTGACATCCCAAGACTGATTTGTATCAAGACTAGCGAGTCTGCTTGAAGGCCTATTAAGGACAATCCGCTCACCCATTGACCCCTTCCTGGAGACATTTCACAGAGCACTGAGGCAATGGCTGCCCCACGATTCAGCAAGGCATGTAAAGGCATGTGATCTAAGATTCCATCTTTTGCCAGTAACTTTCCATGCAATTGGGGTGAAAGTCTAAAAGGAGACTGTGACATCACTGGTGTCATTCCTGTTCCACATATCTGGACATGATTTCTAACAAAGATGAGCTTTGAACAAAGGACTGATGACCCCCAATCTAGTGGGTGAACCAGAGAGATTTGTTACAAGCAAGCAGATTTACCATCACTGCTATGATACTAATCTACAGACTCTAAAATAACTTGGAATGTACATGATTCATTTAACAACTTTTTTCTTCATTATTGATAAAACTTTAGTTTATAGTTTTACTAAAGAAATTGGCTACAACATGGTATTTGGTAAGATCTAAAGTGTGTGTATATATTTAACTGGGGGGTGGCTGATCCTTTGGGATTAGAAGAACTTTATGAATGATGAATCTGGTTTCAGTCCTCTCATCATAAAGACCAGATGTCTGGGTGGTGATAGGGACTGGATTGCCTAAGGGGACTGTGTTTTGGCTTCTTATTAACTAGTGTGAAGATACAGGAGCTCACTTTTTTTAGTGCCTTGGTGAAATCTAATTATAGAATAAACCATCAGTTTTGCGGTGTGACCTCCCTGTTTTTTATCAGTCTGTCTTGAATATGGTATTCTCAGCTACGACCCACAATAGGCATGGTCACAGTTGACATCAAGGAAGAAATCTGAGTTTTCATGCGGGATTTAAATAAGGAGAGCATAGTAGCAGAAGAAGGAGTTTTCCATGCATAGGGAATGACATGAATAAAGAATACACACAATTGTGAGGAAATCAAAATGCCTCCAGAAAGCCAATATTGAAATAGCATAGTCACATTGGCAGTGGTGTATTTTATAAGGGATGTGATGGTGCTTGGCAGTACAAGGTAATGGGTTTCCCAACACCCTTTGTGAAAGCCACAGCACAGACACATGTAAATTAAGTGGACAAGGATCTGATTGTGCCCTTCACAACAGGAATTCTACGTAAACATATGAGTGTATGAATGTGATGACATAATATTTAATATTAACTCTGATTCCAGCAAATAAATCATAATCTATTTTAGGAATAACATGTGGGAGAAGGTCCATGTGCCCCAGAATGGAAATTTTTAAAGATGTTCTACAATTTCCTAATCATAGAATCTCAGGGTTGGAAGGGACCTCAGGAGGTCATCTAGTCCAACCCCCTGCTCAAAGCAGGACCAACCCCAACTAAATCATCCCAGCCAGGGCTTTGTCAAGCCTGACCTTAAAAAAATCTAAGGAAGGAGATTCCACCACCTCCCTACGTAACCCATTCCAGTGCTTCACCACCCTACTAGTGAAAAAGCTTTTCCTAATATCCAACCTAAACCTCCCGCTCTGCAACTTGAGACCATTACTCCTTGTTCTGTCATCTTCTACCACTGAGAACAGTCTAGATCCATCCTCTTTGGAACCCCCTTTCAGGTAGTTGAAAGCAGCTCTCAAATCCCCCCTCATTCTTCTCTTCTGCAGGCTAAACAATCCCAGTTCCCTCAGCCTCTCCTCTTAAGTCATGTGCTCCAGCCACCTAATCATTTTTGTTGCCCTCCGCTGGACTCTTTCCAATTTATCCACATCCTTCTTGTAGCGTGGGGCCCAAAACTGGACACAGTACTCCAAATGAGGCCTCACCAGTGCCGAATAGAGGGGAATAATCACGTCCCTCGATCTGCTGGAAATGCCCCTACTTATACAGCCCAAAATGCCATTAGCCTTCTTGGCAACAAGGGCACACTGTTGACTCATATTCAGCTTTTCGTCCACTGTATCCCCTAGGTCCTTTTCTGCAGAACCGCTGCCCAGCCATTCGGTCCCTAGTCTATAGCAGTGCATGGCATTCTTCCGTCCTAAGTGCAGGACTCTGCACTTGTCCTTGTTGAACCTCATCATATTTCTTTTGGACCAATCCTCTAATTTGTCTAGGTCCCTCTGTATCCTATCCCTACCCTCCAGCGTATCAACCACTCCTCCCAGTTTAGTGTCATCTGCAAACTTGCTAAGGGTGCAGTCCACACCATCCTCCAGATCGTTGATGAAGATATTGAACAAAACCGGCCCCAGCACCGACCCTTGGGGCACTCCACTTGATACCGGCTGCCAACTAGACATGGAGCCATTGATCACTACCCGTTGAGCGCGACCATCCAGCCAGTTTTCTATCCACCTTACCGTCCATTCATCCAGCCCATACTTCTTTAACTTGCTGGCAAGAACACTGTGGGAGACTGTATCAAAAGCTTTGCTAAAGTCAAGAAATAGCACATCCACTGCTTTCCCCTCATCCACAGAGCAATCCTTTTGACCTCTCTCTGGGCTCTTCCAGTAGATTAAATTTAGAATAAATGCTCATAGCAAACCTCTTTGATCAATTGAGTACAAGGGAAAAAACTCTCACCAAAAATGTTCTCAAATTATTATGCAGAATATATATTTAAAATGTTACAATCTGCTCAGACATTCCACAAAAAAGAACTAATTTAATTAAACAAATTATTTGCTGTCAATTATTCACTCAGCTCCACTTAGAGCACACAAATGTAATGGTCAATGCTAAATTTGACTTGATCTGAGACCTTTCTGGCCTGATTTTGATTTCACTGGGCTTTGTGCTGAAATAACTGCACAGACTTCAGTAGAGTTCTTCCTGACTTAAATTTGTGTAAATCAGACCAGAACCACATATATAAACTTTTAACCCATTGCAGACTGCTGTCTCTTACCAAAATAACACTGAACTGTTTGATATAATTATGGCAGATGTCACAGGTGGCACAGTTACAGGCTTTCACGTTCCTTGTCTTATTATGTGAACAAATGTTCTGTCTTGGGAAAACGTACTATGTCATTGCTATTTTTTGGTTATGCAAGATCCTTGGAGAAGGGGCTGTGTGACCAACAGTAGAGTTCATTCTCTGCCATGGTCTCCAGTTAGTCAGTTCTGGATACAGAGTTGCTCCTTGGGAACCAGGCATTGGTACTGGGCTGACATTTCTGAAAAAAAGGGATTGCCTGCTTGTTATTTGATCTCTTCTGTTCCAGGACTGGTAAACAAATAATGAAAGTTAGATTTAGATTCTACATCACTGATATCTCCTTTACTGAGAAACCAAACTGCCAAGTTCCACCATCCACTACTGCTCAGAAGAAATGGAACACTAGTGTTGGAAGAAGGGGCAAAAACATACAACCTATTCACTAATGCAGTCTCCTATATAGTTTCCTGTTTCCTAAAACCGGCAATAAATTATTTGGGAATAAAATCCTTCTGGAAATCTAGAAACAAGAAATGTCATTACAAATCTTCCTTAGGACTGTCACTTTGTTGTTGTTTTAGATACATGCTAAACTAAGAGAGATTTCTCCTCCTTGGTGAATTTTCTATCCCTCTTGGAAACAAAGTCCTATCAGCCAACGTGACAAATATGAAATAATTCCAGCCTTGTCAGGAATCAAGTTAGTTAACTGAAAGTTTAGAAAGTCTTTAAACTGTGGGACTATTTTCTTTTCTGTTTTCCTATTTTACAAATCTGGAAAGAGTACTCAAAATGTAAAACAGATCAGTGTAAGTGTTTACCCTAGGTCTTTTAGCAACATGTAGAAAACTTATGGCCTGGGATAAAGATTCTCTAAGGCAATAGAAGTCAAATTGTAGCTCTTAAGGGACCTGAATATGGCTCTCACAGAATCCATATGTCTGATTAGTGTTGCTATTGTCGTGCTTTAATCTCAGGCAGAGAAAAGGATTGCAGCAGCAATTTCTGTGCAGTCTGGTACCTGGGAAACAACACAGAGAGCCCTGACTGAGTGAACATTAGCATATCAATAATTCCAGCATAATGACAGATGACTGGGAAAGGGAAAAAAGGAACCATTGGTATTCCTCCTCCCTCCGAAACAACTAATCTCCCATGACCCACAAATAGAAATGGGCCCCGGCTTCCTTAATAATAACTGTGGTGTATCAGGCAGGCACAGTTGTAGGAAACAGAACTCTATTAAATGTACTGAGGGGCCACCATTACTTGCTGAAGGTTGGCCTGGACTTCCATTCCATTTATCATACTGCACCCTTATCATGAGGACTAATGGGTTGTATGGAAAGCATTCATATTGCTTTAATCTTCTGACCCAGGAATGTTCCTGATTGAGGAGAATATTAGGACAGAGAATGGAAGGAGAGACATAAAAGAGGGGTTGGTGATTCCATTCAGACAAAGTAAGACTCTCTTACATTTTTACCCATCCATCAAACTAAAACTTAATCCAAAAACAGAAGAAGTTTGGCTGAGACTGCGTCTTCTTCCCTCTTGCAACTTTCTCAGGTTTTCAACAGGCTTCGCTCTCGGAAATCTGTTGGTATCTGTAATCTGTCACCAAGGCCCAGAAGCATTAGCAGCCTCTTCCCTAGACCTCAGTCTAGCTTTTGGGATGCTTTTGCAAATCAGACAGAAAATGCAAACTTTCTAAGAGTCTCATTTTAAAACTCACCTGGTTGAATTCTTGAATAGTAAACATGCTCTAGAGCTGGGTGAATGTTGCAACCAAAAAAAAAAAAAAAAAGGTCTACTTGGGCGACTTGGTACCTGTTTGCATCCTTTTCATATTGGCTTTCCACAGATATCCTATCACATCACTTTATTGTTGATGGTGTTTCTTGAAACAGCTGTTTTGAACTGCGGTTCTGTGCTGGAAAGGACCTGTGTAAAAGTGGTGCCTTGTTGTTTATTGGATGTGTATTCAGTGTCTACTCACAAGAAGGAAGTTGTTTTAAGTCATTACTTAGTCTCATGAGCCCTTCAGAGCCAAGGTCTCAATCAGACATGACATGTAACTTGATGGTGGAGGGGCAGGCACTCTGGGTCCCAGGGCCTATTCCCACTCCCCTTACGCATCTCACACCCACTTCAAGTCAGCACCACTTTGCCCCCTCTCCCCTCACAGCTCCTTCCACAGTTCTCCTATCACCTCCGTGCTGTGGGTGTGGCATGGATTGAAGCGGGCTTTGGTCACCTACTACCGAGCACTGGTAACTGCAGCTGTGGGCAAGGAAGGGATGGGGCTCAGCGGACTTCCCGATGCCCCTCTGGCAAAGTTATGCTGCGAGTCCGGTCTCTCTTCCCTGTTCCAGGCGTCTCCTAGCAGGGCTCAGAGGGAGCGCTAGTTGCTGTCCCAGGCACATCCTGCTCTGCCATGCTCAAACTGACTCCTACCCTGGTAGAAATCTGGGAGGGCACATGACCCCATGTCCTGACCCCACACATTGCCTCTAATCCCAATATGCTTAAGTGTTTTGTCGAACAGAAATGACTTAGACATTTGCTTAAGGTTAAGAATTTTAGCCTTGATCCAGCAAAGCACTTAAACATGTGCTTAACTTTACACATGTGAATTGTCCTACTGAAGTAAATGAACCTAATAGATGCAGCAAGTTAAATGCTTCAATGCTTTGCTGGAACATAGAACAAAAGAGCTAAGAGATATTTGAGGTATGTCTACACTGCAATAAAAAACTCATGGCACCAAGCCTCAGACCCTGGGTCAGTTGACTTAGGCTTGCAGGGTTCGGAGTTCAGGGCTCAAAATAGCAGTGTAGCTGTTTGGGCTCAGGCTGGAGCCTGGACTCTGGGACCCTCTCCCATCATGGGGTATCAGAACCTGGTCTCCAACCTGAGTCCAAATGTATATACTGCAATTTTATAGCCCCACAGCCTGAACTTTGTGAGCCTGAGTGAGCTGACTTGGGCCAGCCATGACCATGCTGTGGGTCTTTTATTGCAGTGTAGACTACCCTTGATGATCTTCTTAAAGCCCTGGGTCCTGGAATAGTGAATATGCCAGCTTTCCTTTTTTTTTAAAGAGGAAAAATGTTTCTAGTCATTTTTGGGATAGAAGTGGAGAATCAGGCTCAGAAACCAGAGGGCAAATAAAAAGACCCCAGCCTTTTTTCTTTTTTTTTCCTTTTCATTCTTTCAGCCAATTTCATGATTATTGGGCGGGATGCCTGACTCATGAATGGTGCACAAAACTGCTTCTGCATATTCAGGGCAATCTACACAATATAAACTTGTTACAAACAAATAATCTGCGGACCAAAAATTAGTTACAGAATTTGGCAAGTGGTTTTGACTGATGAATACATTTGCAAAAATTGTGACTGTAAACAATCTGTGAAGAGAAAATATGGAGAAATGCATGAAATAAATATTATAAAAGTTATTCACTTAGCTATAAGTTGTTCAAATGTGCTTAAAAATAACATGAATAAAATGGGGGAGAGAGAATGAAGCTACAAATGAGATGAATTATAAATAAGACTTAGGAGGAAGTTTTATTTAGTGTCCCTAGCTGTGTGTGCACACCACTTTACTCCATATGGGACACTATCTTTACAAAAAATACATAATTAACTTAAATAATGTAGTATAATTAAAAACACTTTCAAATTGTTCAGATCTCGTGATAAAAAATGCTACATAATAGCTAGGTATCATTATTAAATGGCACTGTTTTGCTTCTGAAGAAACCAGTCCCCAGAACCTATAGTTATGCCTTAACCGTATCATGTATCTATATTAATAGTTTCATCCACCCATGTTGCTCTTAGTACTAGAGCATTAATGCATTCTCATTAGACATATGAAAGAAATAAGTGCTTATGTGTGTCCATTAAAGAACCACTTTTCTTCACATACCGTAGTGCAGAGGAAGCATGCTGGGGCCATAACCTGGAGGTCAACTGATCTTAAGCATCCTCTGCTAATTTGGTTTGGCCTGTATTACGCAGGAGGTGAGAGTAGATGATCGTAATGGTCCATTCTGGTATTAAACCTATGCAGTGAAACTTTAAAATGAACATCATCAGTGGTGTGATGTAATATATGAAAAGAAAAGGAAGGAGAAGATGAGAAGGGAAGGTAACAGGAGACAACATTAAAGTCAACATAATATAAAGGAGGGTGAGTGAAGAGTTTTATAGATCATGTACAGAGGGAAGTCTGGATTATTATTGCAAATTATTATGGGATTTATTTACCAGATAAGAGAGAGAATCTTTGCAAAGTAGGAAGTTTATGACAACACTCTTTCCCACCCCAAAAGACATCCTGAAGTATAAGGGTCTTCAGTGCTTTTCAACAGCAAGGTGCAAACAGAGTCACTGTTTGTGTTGAATACCTATGACACCTGAGAAATACAGTAACTCCTCACTTAAAGTCGTCCCGGTTAATGTTGTTTCATTGTTATGTTGCTGATCAATTAGGGAAAATGCTCATTTAAAGCTGTGCAATGCTCCCTTATAACGTCATTTGGCAGCCGCCTGCTTTGTCCACTGCTTGCAGGAAGAGCAGCCCGTTGGAGCGAGCTGGTGGGGGCTTGGAACCAGTGTGGACCAGCAGCCCCCCTATCAGCTCCCCACTCCCCTAAGTTTCCTGTGAGGCAGCCGCCCAGCAGGCTATCAATTGCCAGAAGTTCAGCTGTCCCTTCCCCCACTGCCATGTGTTGCTCTTGCCCTCTGCCTTGGAGCTGCTCCCCGAGCCTCCTGCTTGCTGTGCAGGGGGGAGGAGGGGAAGAGGGGGCCTAATGTCAGGTGTCCCCCTCCCCCCTGCTCCTGCACTCCTCTTACCCCATCTTCTATAGAGCAGGGGGGACACAGGACAGGGCTCAGGACAGAGGGAGCTTCCTGGCAGCAGCTGCGGTCTGAGCTTGCTGATCTACCTAACAAGACAGTGTACTTAAAGGGGCAATGTGCGTCTCTCTCTCTCACACACACACACACACACACACACACACACACACACACACACACACACACACACACACACACTCTCTCTCTCTCTCTCTCTCTCTCTCTCTCTCTCTCTCTCTCTCTCTCTCTCTCTCTCTGTCTGTGTGTCTCTGTCTGCCATGCTGTCTCCCGTCCCTCCATTCGTGCTGCCTTGTAGAGTGTGGCTACATTAACAACGAGTTAAATCTTGAGGGCTGAGCTGATTACTAATTTATCATTTAGCAGTAAGTCATTCCCTGGGAAATATCCCACGCTCTGACTTCACCTCCTCGACCAAGCTTCACAATGATCATCACTGTGTACCAGTATTAAATTGTTTAAAACTTATACTGTGTGTGTGTGTGTATATAGATATAGATATAGATAGATATATATAAAATATAGTCTTTTGTCTGGTGAAAAAAATTTCTCTGGAACGTAACCCCCACTATTTACATTAATTCTTATGGGGAAATTGGATTCGCATAACATCGTTTCTCTTAAAGTCACATTTTTCAGGAACACAACTACAACGTTAAGTGAGGAGTTACTGTAAAGGCTTTCAACCACAGGCCACAAGTACTGTTTACATGAGATTATCAGGGCAATTGCATCCGGGTAAGGAATCCAATATTTGAATAGAAATGCCAAGATCCTGTCACCATTACACTGAGCAGTACATTAATCAAAAATAGCCTGAGATCACTGGGACAACAAACAGCTTCAGGTGCTACAAAACGTGATTAAGTGTCACAGAATCTGACCCTAAAGCCGTACAAACACAGAAACTATGTTGTTCGGCAGAGCATTATTTATTTGCTTTTAAAGGCACCAACTCATGTTTTTTAATGAGTTGATATTTCAACATTGAATTGCTGGGGAATATGGATTGCTGACAGTTTCCAAGTTTTTGACAGTTTCCAGTTCATATGGGGCCTGAAGCACTTCCCCAGAGACAATTGAAAAGACTACAATTATTTCAGAGGTTAGTGTTAGAAAATAGCCTAAGTGACACTTGTCTACTTTGACATGACTTTAAAGCATGCACAGAATCATTGGTGGCCATTAATAATAGGTTTCTTTTTTCAGTTTGTTATATATATGCATTGAATAAATTTATTTTTCTTAAGTAACCTCAAAAACTCAGCAAAAACAAGCTAATAGTAGTAATAATAAAACAGATGCCTAGCACAGGTCATTAACTAAAGATCATACTAACTTTTACTGGAAACTTTGATGATATTTTAAATTGGTTAGTTACTGTAAAATATGGTTTTGTCTCTTGCACGAGGTCCTCATCTAACACAAATATCTTTGATAGGCTCATGAACTGCCAGGTTTAGGTAATCTGGGGTGTGGGGGGCTAATTTATTGATTCATGAGTCTTCACTAATGAATACTAGTTTCTAAGGGCTCAGTGCTACATTTTTTGCATACATCAAACTTCCACAGGTATTAACAAGTTGGCCCTCAAATGACTGCATGTTGCTTGATCATATACAGAAAAGAGAGAAAGAAGAAAGGTATCTTTGCTCTGTAGAAATCATGCAGCTTCACTTATTGCTTTCAAAACTCATTTTTGGCTGGATAAATACCTCTTCTTTGAAGGAAACCACAAAACTACTTTGTGAACAGTTAGGTGCCTCTCCTAACTGACTCTCCAAACATTTGGAAGTTTACCCATCACTGCCTTGAAAATATTGTGATATTGCATTGTGTGGCAGCAAAATGCTTTGTTTCAAACCTCTCACACGCACAGCAGTTTTGAGAAGAGAAAGAGCTAGTGTGATTGGGCAGAATGATTTCTCACAGTAATAAGAAGAGGAAGAGACTTTAACAAGAGTGTAAGATGACCAATACTCCAATTGAGATATAAGCATTTATAATAATCTCACATGGAATGCTCAGTATAGTTTGTTGCTTTAAAGGTAGGCATTTAACATTTTTATTTTTATTTACCATTGTGTCTCCTTAAATGGGCTGCTGTGTGTGCTACATTACAGCACTGAAATCTCCATTACAATGCATAGGTTCAGCTACTTGCAATATATTAACAAGCAGCCTCGGGATATACTGTATCACACAAATACCGTTTTTCTGTGTTCTAAAATACTACTTACAATAATTGCTGTTATAATTGTATGTACTTCCCCTTATGTATTCCGAGTCAATTGAAAACCACCGTTTCAGGGCTTTCATAAGAAATGGTGTTATTAATGTGTAGGATCCAAATAAACAAACAAACAAGCAAAACCAACACTTTATTTCCAGGAAGTCTCTGGCAAAATAAGAAGTTTAAAAATAAAGCCAAGGAAAGTGAGCTGTGGGTACTGCTTACAGCTTATTATCTGCAGCTTTATATTCAAGTTATTTTATCAAAGACCAGGAGATGTAGCAGTGAAAGATAATGATTTCTACAGCCTCCCAGTCACATGGTCACACAGGTTGCTCCACATGTCTCATAAAATGAAAAATGTTGTCCTTTACTTAAAGTAGTTCCATTCAAACCTATGGCCAGATTGGATTCGCCACACAGAATCACCATACAGATTATTTTCCCTGTTGCTTTCTTAATTCTTTTCTATCATAACAGTATTGTTGGAGGGACCGGAGTGTGGGGGAGAGAGTTGTCCTTGCACTGAATATCTAATTCTAATATTTTCAAGACTGACAGAAACCAGAACTTATCTCTATTCGTGGTAAATTAAAATCTAAATTCCTTTCAATGAGGCTCTGTCTTACAATTTACAATTAATTAGTGGGGGGGCGGGGGAGAGTAGAAAATGTCCCATTTATAAAATAAGTTCCCAATTAGGAATCAGTGGCAATCAAATATTCTACCTTGTATTACTTTTGCTATCTTACACTCTCAGTCTCACACACACAACCCCACTGATGTTTGACTTTTTTCCTGTTGTTTTCATAAATATTTATATATAATTGCATTTTTCTTGTAAACAATATTTTCCTGCCCAAAGGGAGGAAAAACAATTTGTGTGTTAATTTTGTCTCGCTGGCTTTGTTCAGCTTCAGTAAGTATTTATATAAAAGAAGAGATTTCGATAAAAAGGAATACATGCAACCTGTGTTTGCTAATATAAAGAATTTTAATTGTGGAATGTTGTTCATTTTACAACAATTCAGGTACATTGTACCTGCCCATATATGGTGTGGGGAGTAGGCAGTTAAATGTTTCTCTTCCCTCCACTCACTCTTTCATACTTATTTTGTTTAGATTCTGCTGCCCCCTACAGAAGAACTGAAAGTATTCCTGATTTTACAAACCTGAAGATTGTTGTCCATTCCTTTTGTGACATTGTCCAGGACTATCAATGCACAACTCTTGTAGTCCTCTAGGGATCCAGAGCTATGTTTGTTATCTCTGCAATGGTTTGAAGTTGTTTGCATAAGTTATGACTCATAAAAAGCTTGCCACTTTAAGTGACTTATTGCTAAATAAAAATAGAAGTGGTAGGCGCTATTGATTTAATGAACCTCTAAAATGGAGTGAGTACCATATTCTACATGCTGAAGGAGAATAGAAAGGAGATTCACTAACCTTTAAGTGTTAGGAAGTAAACTATTTTGATACCTTATCAACTGCTATGCATACAGTATTCTTTCTATACTTACTGACTGTGGAAAACAGCAGTAGAATAAATACAACATTGCAGTCATGGGTCTAATAGAAAACAGATTGGCAATAGGACTGCTGGGAATAGAAATCACTCTTTTAATGTAAATTATATGTTTTCACGTACAGATCAGAAATGCACTAGGCTACTCTGAATCAAAGTCATATCAGTCGATGCTCCTCAGTAATAATGAACCACATATCATACTACCTAGATCTGTGCCCAAAGGAGACTCTGTGCTCATGAATAAGCTCTGGCTGTCTACATTGTACCACTCCCACTATCTGTGGACCCATGGATAGCTCTCCATCATTTAGTAAACCATTCATGGGGAGGGGATCTTCCCACACATGCTCACCCAGTAACCCTTTGGGTAAGCCCCAGGAAAGTTTATACAGTCTAAACATATTTTAGCTCTCGTCAGGTGCCTCTCTCAGATGAAGCGCCCCATCATGGAGCATCCTTTGGACAGCCACCAAGCTATGACAGCGCCAATGAAGCCATATTACTTGAGAGCCAGATGCTGGGAAGGGAAGAGAAGAACCCAGTGATGATGTGGGCTGTAGTCTCCTTGTGGATGAGACTAGCTTCCCGTGGATCTGCAGAGAGAGGTGGTAGAATGATCATGGATGTCCAAATATAGAACCCATTCCTCCCCCTATTCACTCAATAGGGGTACAAACTCTGCTATTCCTCACAGAACTATTTTGGGCAAATTCTCAAGGAGGCTCTGGCCAGTTTCCCTACACCTCCTCTGAGCTCTCATGGGAGAGTACAATTTAAAAAGAAACCTCTGGATGTTTTGTTTTCCTTAAGTGTCCCAGCTAGAAATGAATAATAGCAAATAATAATCTCTAACTCTTATACTTCCATAGATCTTGCAGCGCTTTAAAAAAAGAGGTCTGTATCACTATTCCCATTTTAATGAAGGGAAAACCAAGGCACAGAGAGGTGAAGTGACTTGCCCACAAATCACATAATACGTCAGGGACAGACCAAGGAACAGAACCTAGGTCTTCTGCAGTATTAGTTTGGGTTTGCTTAGAGTGGGTCTCGAGTTCACTACAGAGTTACAATTTACACAGGCAAATTTCCTCCAGAAATTACTTGGTGGGAAATAGTGCTTCATCTCTTTCAGTTCTCATTTTTACATATAACTGACCAATGTACTTTACACCCTCTTGTTCTGGACACCAATAAGGAGTCACATTGCTGCTTGAGCAACCATGGGTCCCTGCTGGTCTCCCAGCCCCATATGGGTCAGCCCTGCATTTGAACCCATGCTTTCATGGTAATAATAAGCATGTAATCATACAACTGTGGCCTTCATCCTCCCCTCCTTCATTGGTTCCATTCATTTGTGTCATCTCTTTAATAAGGCCCATATTTTGGAAAAACTCCTGCATATGCTTAACTTTGAGTATGAACAGCCCAATTAATTCAATGGGATTAAACACATGCTTGACACTAATGCATAACTGTTTTGAGGATCAGAGACTAAGATCTTCAGGGCAGAAATCCTATCTATCCATGTGCACAATGAGACCCCCCAACTCTTATCGGAGCCTTTCACCATTATCATATAAAATAACAAATAGTATTCACAAAAGTGCAAATACTCCATTAGGACAGAACAAAAAGATACAGATTGTGCAGGGATTGTTAAAATAGTATAATACAGATGTCCGCTGACTTGCACAAATTCTGCTCTTGCCATTGAAACCTATTTTTGGTCACACCCATTTGCAATGATAGCCCGTGCCTTGTAGCATGCAACATACACAATACCCCATGTACTTAGAACATAAGGAGAGGCATGGACGAGAAGACTTCTTGAGGTGCCTTCCAGTCCTACATTTCTGTGATTCTGTGTTGTCCAAATAAACAAACATATTGGATGAGGTTACTTTCAAATAAGAAATGGTTTCCTTTTCTTTTGAAATAAGTTTAAATAGTTTAGCACTTGTTTGTTTAAAAGACAGATACATTTTGTTTTGTTATAGGGAAAAAAAACAGGATAAGAGTGAAGGCTTCTAAACAAGGCTGTTTGATTTGTGTGGACTAGACTCTCTGTTTTGGAGGAAGAAGAGAGAGATGTTAAGGGTAAACTAAAACCCCACACATTAATGTGTCTGTCACATGTTTTTTTTAATCCCTTCACATAAAAATTCACTTCTTTTAAGAATCTACCCCTTCACTTCAATCACACATTTATCTTCTGTGCACATCAGGAGCATGCATGTTCACTACATCACAAAAACAATAACTTAACATACAGCACAAGGCTATTAAAGCTAAAAGCTTTGGGAATAAATCACAAACCTGACACTTTTTTCTTCAACCTTCACCCAACTAGGTGGAGGGAGGGATTTGAGTAAGGGAACAGCTTCATCAGGAAAAATCTAACACTTCAAATAGCCTAAAGTGCAGATTCTGTAGATTTAAATATGTATATTGATATTGATTTCTAAGGGTATCAAAGAAGAAAAACAACCTCAGAAGGAGAGAGAAATCAGTCCTAGTATGATTTGTTGGATAATGAAATAGTAGAATTCTTAAAAGCTGAAAAGTCAGTCATAGATTAGAAACACACACCAGTGATTCTAGTCCAGTCAGAAAAAAACCCCCCCATAGTTACTAATTCTATGGGTATATCTACACTTGTAAGTGGACACAGTTACATGTCCATGCACAGACCAGAGTGTTTACCCTGTACCCATGTGGAGTGTCCACATATGATGTTCTGGGCACAGGTATATGCTGCGCCCAGGCATATATCTGCATCCACACTGCCCCTTTTCAATACACAATGTTACCACTAACATTTCAGGGTGGTATCCCAGAGTCCCATGCATAACCAGAGATATTCCAGGAAGTGCCTTGTTGCACATTGCTGGAACTGTACTCTGCCTTCACATATTTGATGACAACAGCACCCTGCCATCTCTCCCTTCTGCCAAACTATGTTGGAGACCTGGAACAAGACCATAAAGATGAGTCAGCTCACTGGACAAATGTACATGTGGTGCAGTATCAGATACAGGACAGAACTGGTCCAGGGAGATTTCAGATGGTGAAGATGATGGCTGACCCAGAGTCAGGGAGGATGAAAATCCACTTGGTATGCCCGTGAGTAAACTGCCTTTTCTGGTCCTGAGGAACCAGCATAGTGTGGTGGGACCACATCATCTTGGAAACCTGAAATGACAACCAGTGGTTTCAGCACTTCAGAATGAGGAAGCAGACCTTCATGGAGTTGTGCAAGCAGCATGCACCAACTTTCCAGCACCAGACCACTCATTTTCAGAAACCCATACCAGTGCACATGTGTGTGCCTATTGCCCTTTGAAAGCTGGCAACTCCTGAGAGCTACCAGTCAGATGCCATCAAGTTTGGGGTTGGGAAGTCGTGTCGGGGCTACCAAAACTATGATCCACCCATAGGTAGTTGCCATAACCCAAGTCTCTGAAATTATAGCAGTATTTCAGAGGGGATATGGTTTTCAAATTGTGCGGGGGCAACAGATGGGACACTATACTTTTCCCACTGAAAGGGGACAGTGAACACATGAACTACAGAAGTTATTATTAACTGGTTCTCCGAGGTTTAGTGGACTACAGGGGTCAGTTCATGAATATGAACATTGGAAAAATGGAAAAGGACCATGATGACACAATGCACATGAGATTGGGGTTGTACAGCTGTGGGAAGCAGGGACTCTATTCCCCCAAATGATGCGACTATGTACCGTATTACTCTGCCAACATTTATTTGGGGGAAATTCCACATACTGTCTCTTACTGTGACTCATGAAGCCTTACCCTGACATTGCCCGAGCAAGACTTGGCTGTAAATCAATTATTTTATTGAAAGTCCAGGAGTCACTGTTAAGTATTTAGTGGAAGATAGAGTATTATTGAGCAGTCCTTGTGCCCCTGTGTGTCTGTGCATTTGTCGGTCAGCACTTTGACCAGCAATAGTTCCTGGGCACAGCTGACTGGGGGGTGGAGGGGAAGGGATGGTGCAGGTTATAAAAGGGCCTGGATGGGGAAAGAACAGTTTTATGACACTTATGGTAGCTCAAATATTCAAACCCACCCTTCTTCCCCACACCACCTCTTTCCTTCCCCTTGAAAATGGGAGCCATGCAGAACCTAAGGAGCGTTTTATGACTTGTGTGTGGGTCCAGGAAGAGAAATGGGGAAAGGGACCCATTTGTTTGTCCAAGGAAATTCAGCGTGGTCCATTATCTCTGTGACCATTGCAAATGCATTTTACCATACCCAGATGCTGGTGTGTGGTCACGTGACATCCCGTGCGGAGCCACTCTGAAGAAGCCAGGAGAAGCAGGGGTGGGTGAAGTACCAGTTGTGGTGATTGCAAGAACACAATGACATGTCCCTTAGAAGTGGAGAGGCAACTGGCTTGCAGTGTTAAGCCAAAAGCTTGGAGAAGAAAATACACTTGTGATGCTACTTTGTTTCCCTCTCCCTTTCAGTGCTGTTCGCTGGACACAGGGGCTGGACTTCCTGGCAATGAAGGAAGGGTAGGGGGTGGGAGAACATTGTTTGTGGTTCTCTCTTCCTATTCCATGGGAACTCCATTTTCTAGCTTAGAATACAGTCAATTTCCTCTCCAAATACCAACCATGCCTGTAAGCATAATTCAGCAAATTTTTGGTGTAGCAGAAATCCAAGCTGGTTCTCCAGGTTTAAAAGCAATATGTAGAAATGTCACCAATATCAGAAACATCTCTCTGGCATAGGAGGCCAGGTGTCCTCCACTGTACTGGAAAGCTACTTCTCTTTTCCATTCAGGTATCTTCAAAACTGCTATGTTCTCAAAGTGATGGCCAGCCTTTAAAGGACAGAAATGTGACTTGGTAATGCTACCCCTGAAGGAACCCTCAGCCCACCCCAGACAGTCCGTCCATGCACTGTAAACATTACATTGTAATAAAAGTAATGTAGGTATCTTACCTTGTTTAACGTCAGCCCATTCCTTGTGGGCTGTAAAAGTTGTCTGAAGGAAGGAAATTGTAAGAACTACATTCCTTGTCATCTCAACATTTTATTTCTCTCCTCAGAAGATGTAGTTTGCAATTTTCCAAGCAGAGTCTCCTTTTGTTAATTGTCCCCTTCCCCCTATTTATAACCTTCCTAGGGCCATTTGGGTTACTTTCCTTTTTTTTTTTTTTTTTTTTTTTTGGTGTTTGCATCTCCTCTAAATTTACTTTCATTTGTAGTTTCCCTTAAGAAATTATCACTATTCTATATAATTAATAAAGATATTAAATTTGGCTTAAATATTTCTGAGATACCCTCACTGGACAGCTTCCCACCAAGTCCATGGTCTGAGCCCAGGATATCTAAAAGACTACCTGAAGCTACGAGATGAAGACCATGGTCTACAATTTCAATCCACGGCAAATCTGTGCTGATGACAGAACTTTCTTATGGGGCTGGTCCAAGACTGTGAAATGAAATCCCTCCAGAACTAAGCACCATTACAGATCTCACCACCTTCCATTCTAAGTGCAAGACACATTTCTTTGATGTTGCCTTCTCTAACAAGGCCAACAAACGTGTATTTAAACAGACAAAGAAAAAACCCTAAGAAAATCTAAAACCCTGCCAAAACAAGACTCTTGACTGAACACACCTGTTCTCCTGAGGGAGGGGATGAGTGACCAAATAATTTGTGACAAAGGTGTAGTCATATTGCTTTATGCACTACTGGAAGGCACTCAGAATGATGGAAGTGTACTACCACAAGGGATCTTGAGCGGTCATCTAGTCCAGTCATCTGCACTTAAGGCGGGATTATGTAATAATTAGACCATTCCTGACAAGTGTTTGTTTAACTTGTTCTTAAAAATCACCAATTATAGAGATTCAACAAACTCCCTAGTTAATGATACTACAGTGATGAACATGTTAGAAGTACCTATATAGACTAGAACTCCATATTTGTTTATCATCATCCTTTGTTAATTTGAGCAGAAAACTCTTGTATAATGAGACTTTTTCATAGATACATCTTTATATGATGGAACACAGCTTCTCTCTCTAAGCTGGCTTTTTCACACATTAAATGTTTCGGATCAGATAGACATTACAAGCGGTACACCAATAAAAAATTTAAGACACCCACTTAGACATTATTTTTTTTATTTTAAACTGCATTACTGTATGTCAAACTGGCACACTGAAATGTTTTTATGTGGATACAGCAAATGCAGAATTATATACAATTGCTGTATCTATGAATGACAAACTAAGCCAATATTACGTATCTAGTAAACAATATGTGCACAAGAAGCTGATTAACCATGAACATAATGAAAAAATATTCCTATCCATTTATAAGATTATTTTATTAAGTGATTATTTTATGAAGTTTCTGGTTCCAGTATAATGACAACGGGGATGAGCTTTCCTCGAGGGGAGAGATTCTCCATGGTTCAATGCCTGGGTAAGGAGTAGAATTCCTTCTGAAAGGACAAGATCCTTGTTTTCAATGCTTTTTACCTTGCCTTCTGCTTACAGTTGCTCTTGTTTCAATTTCCTCACTGTTTCTTGCTGTGGTTAATAATTTTTAGCCAATCATAGCTTTGCCATCCCTCTGTTCCCACTTACTACTTCAGTATGACACTCAATGCCACCTTGAAATGCAATACAGAATTATTCTCTATTGAATAAATGTGACACAATAGAACAATGGAAAACTGTGCAATCTCATTCAGTGCATGGCATTGTCCAGAATTTCCTGTCTTGGCTAGGTACTGGCATACTAATCTTTTGACAAAGGAACAAATAGTCATCAAAATCAATGCTAAGCAATTTGAGGCACATGCATCCCTGGATTCTCGTAAGGTCAAGAAGCTTGTGGATATCTTAACAGTCACTATTTGTAGTGACAACACATAAATATAAAAAATGGGGGGGAAGTGGTGATGTGTGGATGTTATGGGGAGCATCCAAGAGTGTAAATGTTCACATGATCCCCTCATAGAATCATAGAAGAATCATAGAAGAGTAGGGTTGGAAGAGACCTCAGAAGGTCATCTAGTCCAACCCCTTGTTCAAAGCAGGACCAACCCCAACTAAATCATCCCAGCCAGGGCTTTGTCAAGCCAGGCCTTAAAAACCTCTAAGGATGGAGATTACATCATCAAGGATTTGTCCTGAGCCAGCCCTATACATGTGCACTGCTGCATGAGATTTTGTTAGCACTCCCATCTAGTATGCACCTGCAATTCTACCTCCCTCACCAACAAAAAAGACTCCCCTACACCCCTTCTAGCCTTCTCTATCTCCTTGCTGTCAAGCAGACTGACTACTCCCTTCCACATGGCACATGCCCCCACAGCAATGGCAAACACTTGGAGTGTCCCCAGCTGGCAAATGTACTGTGATTTTAGTCCACCTGTACGAGGAGCTGAACAAATTGGTCAGTATGTTAACTACTTCAAATTTTACATTTAAAAGGCAAATAAATGAGGACTACATTTTGGCCATATCTTTTCTGACGATTGTGTGTCTTACATAACGTCAATTTTAAGATTTTTAAAAAGTCACTAGAGCACTGGATGTGCATTAAAAAAACCACATTATTTATTCAAAGTTAAAAACTTAAACCAAACACTGCTTCAGGTCAAGTGTAGGTGTACTTAGCACAGCAGTTAAGATTTGGAGGTTAGAAAAGGAGGCATAGACCAGGAGTGGCCAAACTTACTGACCCTCTGAGCCATATACAATAATCTTCAGAAGTCTGAGAGACAGAAGACACGCACAACCTAGCACCTGCCAGGGAGTGGGGCTTCTGACCCAATGCTCACCTGTGGGGGTAAAGTCCTTAGACCCCTCCCCACTACAGGAAAGAAGCCCCTACTCCCACCACAGAGCAGAAGCCCCAAGCTCTCTGTCTAAGGCACACTTGAGTCCCATCCGTTCCAGGGTATTAAAGTCCAAAAATAAAGGACTACTATGAACTCAAAACCAGGATTATCAGAGGAGCGTTCAGTTAGGATCCTGACCTCGTAGTTGGGGCTTGTCTTCATGCAGCCAGTCCTTTTATTTAGTATTCCTAGGCACAGTTGTCCCATCCACTGGAAGACTTGTCAAGGCAGCAGACTTCTGGCTAAAACCAGGCTTCGCTCACTGAGGGAGAAGCAGAGCTCTGCTCTCCTTCCTGGTCAGCCCCAAACTGAGCTGGTCCTTCTCCTCTCTTAACACCTGCTGCAGGTATAGCAGGGTGGCACCATTTGAGTCCACAGGCCCTTCCTGACCACCTCCTTGCCAGCGTAGGGGCCTGTATGCCCCATCACAAACCCTAAACAAAGAAACTGTCAATTAATGTTAAAAAAAATCACACAAGGACATTAATAAAAATGTTCTTAAGACCATTATTTGGAACATACATCCTTTATTTTTAGCATAAGCTTCTTGACATGTCCTTTTTAACAGTGGGTACCTCTACATTTGAGCTGGGAGGTGTGTTTTCCTGCTTGCATTGATGTAATCGTGTTAGCATGGCTTGAGCTGGCACCTAAAAATAGCAACATGTCCATGTTGGCCCCAGCCACTGGAGCTAGCTGCTCCTACAATCCTGCCTGACCTCTGGGTACGTACTCAGGCAGCTAGCACATGTCGCCATGGACACACTACTATTTTTAGGTGCTAGCTCAAGCACATTTGTGCAAGCTGGGAATCACATTTTCCATCTCAAATATAGACTTAGACATAGTTAGAGGTGTGCTTTTTTTCCCCTAAAGCAATTGCTCTTTTGCTGAACTGTCTTTTTTTTCCCTTTTGTTGCACATAATACTCATAGGTCATTATTACAAAGCAAGAGCTGAATTAAGAGCTAATTTCAACATAAACAACCAGAGCAACACTTTTCAAAAAGGCAGGGAGCTATGTTATAGGGTTTTTTTCTTTTATTTGAATTTGATCCTCTCTTTTGTGGCTAAATGCTGTGTTACATTTTCTAATTAGGAATGTTGAATGACTCATTAGAATTCAAACATCAAAATAATTGACTAATTACAGTACATCAAGACAAAAGTGTTGTTTTAGATACTACAACCAAAAGAAGCAAAAATAAATAAAACAAATTCGATCCAGGGGGCACTTTTGATCTTACACTGGTTTGACAGTAGTACAACTCAGTTGATATCACTGGAGTTGCTCCTTACTTGTGTCAGATGGTTTAGCTCTATTTCTGCTTATTGCACTTTAAGTCTATAAGAACTTTGCTTTCGCCACACAGTAGCAGCCATTTTGTGTTCAGTATAATGCAGGCTGTTATAGAAGGGACACACACACATAGTGGGGCAGATTGTTAAGCATAAGCAGTTCACTCATGCTGTAGGAAACCACTTAAATTGGCATTGGCAATTAACACCTGAGCAGTGGTAGGAGAATAGAGTAGGGATCAGCAACCTTTGGCACGCGGAAATCTGCTGGCAGGCTTGGACAGTTTGTTTATCTGCAGCATCCGCAGCTCCCACTGGCTGTGGTTCGCCATTCCAGGCCAATGGGGGCTGTGGGAAGCGGCATGGGCTGAGGGATGTGCTGGCCACCGCTTCCCGCAGCCCCCATTGGCCTGGAGCAGCGAATAGAGAATTAGTAGGCATCAGGGTGTGTTACAAATTGTTGTAATGGGCTGTAAAACCAGAATCTCTGTTAAGTCCGTGTTTTTTACTGTTATGAATTTAAGTTCCCAGACTTGTCTTTTGACGATGTTGTGCAGGTTTCCATTGATGCCAAGGAATGAGAGGTCAGACATGGAGTCATCCCTTCGTGAAAAGTGTTCACCACTCAGTTCTTGTCCTCAGAGGAAACCTGCACAGCAGCTTCAAAAGTCTCCCACACATGTATGAACCTCTTATGCTTAACAATCTCTCCTATTTTGTATTTAGCTTGAACACGCTGGTTATTTTCTCCAGACCTGAGTAAGAGCTCTGCGAAGCTTGAAAGCTTGTCCTTTCTACAGATAGAAGTTGGTGCAATAAAAGATAATATCTCGCCCACCTTTTCTCTCTCATATCCTGAGACCAACACAGCTACCACAAACAAACAGTTACTGCAAACAACATCAGACTGAAATTATCTTTTTGCTCTGTATTTGGAGAAACATAATTTATTACAAGTATAAAAGATTCATAGAGTTTAAGGTTGAAAGGGACTAAATTATTAAATCTATTAAATCTAATCTGACCTCCTTATACAATAGACCACAGAATTGCATTCATTCATTTACTCCTGTATTGAGGCCAATAACTTGTTTGACTAAAGCATAACTTCCAGAAAACACTTAAACTGGATGTCTGTTACTCCTTAAGATCTCAGCAGATAGTTAAAATTTAGGGTTTTGTGGGTTGTTTCTGCTAGGAAAAGAAATTGATGATGGAATCAGGTATTTCCTTGATACAAACCTATTTATTTACAAAGAATATGTACATGAAGTCTTGTTTCCTTGAACACAGTAGGAAACAAATAGCAGGGAACACTTTCTTAGCTCAAAATTCTAAGCACCTTTCTAGCCAGAGCTTTACCCAAAATCACTCTTAACTTTTCTCAGGGTCACTCTACAAGTGCATCTCTGACTGTCTTGGCTTCCATGGTGCCTTCTCAGTCTGATTCTTGAGTGTTTCTGATTCTTCTCACACATAGCTGTAATCAAATCAATCCCCTGCACCAGTATGTGTTATCAGACCCCTGAGATACCCTTTGGACTGAATAATCCAGCCATTACCCAGGCTTGCATGTGGTCTAGTCCTAGGGCAGTGGTTTTCCATTGTTTCAGCTCTAACTAAACCTTGGCCTATTTAATTGTTCCCTCATTTACCCTGAACAGAAGGAAGCTTTCACTCCCAACAGCTTCAGCAAACTGGTGTTTTTGCCTAACTCCAATCAAAACAGTGTTATCAGAATCAGGCACTACCAGTCTACAATTTAAATCGGTTGGAAGAAATCTTACGGATATTTTTTTCTGTTGTTTTTAGTAGGAATGATTCTACCATCATCTATAATAAAAGAAACATTTTCCACATCATTCTGAATAAAAAGATATACAACTAGATTCATGAAAGATAAGCAGCAGTTGTAAGGTTAATATTAGTCTGAACGTTAAAAGCGGCAAAGAGTCCTGTGGCACCTTATAGACTAACAGACGTATTGGAGCATAAGCTTATACTAGTCTGAACATTGTGTATGGTATCTGCTATTAAGTATTACTTGGGCTCCTCTTCTTAAAAATCCTCCCTAGAGCTTCAAAGAAAGGCTGCTTCTGGTATTAAAGTGTTGGCTGTGGTTAGAGAAATTCAAAAGGTTTTCTGTACAAAAACGGGGCTTGACTTCTTTTCTCCAGTTGTTTCATGAAGGCACAGGAAAAATCATTTGTTTCACTAGTATGTGGTTCCACCGAAAGCAAAAGACCGTTTTTTTGCCAGAGAATCTTAAAAGTTAAGGTTCACTACCAATAGAGGTCAGAGATTACTTTCCTTTCCTTAGCAATATTTATGAGGATAGAATAATATTATTAGACACTGACTTACCAGTGCCTTGCAACCATGTCTGGTCAGCAGGGTTCCATATGACTCTACCAGACTCTTTAAGGGACAGATGGATTTGCACTCTTTTGATACAGTCTCCTCAGCATACCTGGATGGACACACGCATTTTGGTTTTTGCTCAAGTCTGTGTTTGAAATGATTTCATATCTGGTCAGCTAATCAGGGTGAAGTAGCTCCCTCTAACGTATAATTGCTAAGTACATTATCTCCAAACCCAATCTGTGAAAGCACTCCATTTAATATGGTGCAAAGCACTAAACAATAGCATGTATTATATATTTATTAGGTGAGGATATACAACAGAGAAACAGATACAAAGGCTGTCTGTTCAAGCTCACTTGATTAATAAGATATTGCATATAGCTGTCTTGTTATATAGCTGGATGAAATATAGTTAACACTATTCATTCTCAGAAAATCATGTTACTGTTTTACTCTGATTGTTATTCCCTTAACTAGGGCTGCCAGACAGTCACAACTCCCATGGGCCCTTCAGTGAGAGACTTTTTTTCTTTTAACCCTCAGGCCCTTATTCACTCTCAAAAGTCCTTGGAGGATTAAAGTAAATTAGGCTGATCTCCTGCCTGGGGCTTTGGAATAGGCACATTTCAAGATTATCATATTTTTTACCATGTATAAGGTTGGTGCATCAGCATAATGGCTATACTACACTGCCAATGAATGTCATAAAATGTCCTCTAAGAACCTTGTTTGTTTCTGATTCACCTAGATTCCAGCTACAGTCTTTGATCTTTTGGGAACAGGGATGCAGGTGGTTTATCAGCCTTCATGGCTTTCCTACTGTGACAGAGTGGACTATTTCTGGAGGATCCCTGCTGGAAGCCTTGTGGCCCTGCCTCACCTTGCCCCAGAAAAGAGCAATGGAGAGGTCCTCCAAGCTGCCTAGAGCATCTATGTGGGACATAGCCAATGAGAGGGGCTGCAGGAAGCAGCCAATCAGGCCCCAGCAGGATTATATAAAAAAGCCTCCAGAGAGGAAGGCAGGGACTGGGGGAGTAAGAGGTGCTCCTGTGTGGCTGCAGGGGCTAAGGCAGATAGTTACTAGCAGGGAGTGGGAGAGTGAGGGAAATAGCTTCTGGTTGGCTGCCAGGACTCAGTTAAGACAGGCTATGGAGAAGTGTCTCAGGGAAATGAAGTTAGTTAAAGGGATGTGACAAATGACTGCTACTTAGTGGGACCCTAGGCGGGATCCAGGGTAGTGGACAGGCCTGGGCTCTTCCCCCTCACCCCCAACAGCCATTGGAGAAGTGGTTGTGCCCTAAGAGAAGGGAGTTTAGAGAGGCCAAGGGAAGGGACTGTATGTGGACATGTTACCCCCGTGGGAGGGGGCTGAATTGAGACTGACCCAGCTGGAAATCTGGGGTCAGAGGACTAAAGGGCATATGAAAAGCCTCCAGGGAGGAAGCCCTGGGGGTGCTGCTCCAACCCGGAGAAGGAACCTTCATATACACAAGCTGGCCAGCTAGGTACTGAGATAGGCCTTGTTGGTCAGACTGAGAACAAAAGCCTAGAGGGGGGGTTGGGCCTGTTTGAACTCTTAAAGGACTGAGCCCAGGAAGGACTGCAGGACACTTTGGACTTATACCCCAGGAGGGGTTTGTTTACACACTTACTGTAGGTGACTCAGCCAGAGGGCTGAGTCACCAAAGACCTGCCTGACAATTGCAGTGGCCAACAGGGGGCATCATGAGCTGAGGAATTGAGGAAAAACTGCAGTCATGTGGACACACTCAACCAAGGGGCACTTGCAAGAGGTGGGTGCCACCCCATTACACCTACCCATCAGAAAACAAATCCAGAATGGGTTATTAACCTTACCTAAATATACTCAGAAAACTACAGATTGAGGGTTCCAATTCTCACTGAAATAAGTTACAGAAAAGGGAATAAAAATTAAAAGTGGCACAATTCTGTAATAGAATGTTACATCTTTGTTATCTGCAATGAAACAACTATGGAGTTTTGTTTCAGTGGGGTGAGTGGGAGAGGTCAGAAAGCAAGGGAGATAGAGAGCTTGTATGGACCTGGGGAAAGACCCGGAGGAAATAAGGAAATCATGGCCCCACAGAAGTCAATGACAAAAATCCCCTTGACTTCAGGTAGCCAGGATTTCACCCTTACTATTTACAATTCATCACTTTTGAATATGCTGTTCAGTAAACTTTATTTCCCCCTTTTTCGTAGGGATTGGAACATAGATGATAATGTAGGTTGTCTCGTTTAAACTTCTAGGTTACGTAATATGTAACCGGGGGGAGGGATAGCTCAGTGGTTTGAGCATGGGCCTGCTAAACCCAGGGTTGTGAGTTCAATCCTTGAGAGGGCCATTTAGGGATCTGGGGCAAAAATCTGTCAGGGGACAGTACTTGGTCCTGCTAGTGAAGGCAGGGGACTGGACTAGATGACCTTGAAAGGTCCTTCCAGTTCTAGGAGATTGGCATATCTCCATTTATTATTATATTTAATTTAATATCTTCATTAATGATCAGACACTCAGATTCTATGGAAGAGGGGATCAGTTTAAGAACACAGGCCCTAATCCTGTAGCTCATGGGAAGCAGAGACCCATGATTCTGCATTGATCTTGTTGCAGGACCCTTAGTGAGAAAGATTGAGTAAACATACTAATGTAATTTGCAGATGATACTAAATGGGGTGGAATGGAAAACACCAGCCAGGACACACAACTACAAAAACTTTGAGAGAGTCAAAATATTGGTAGAAAATAATTTAAAATTAATCTTCAATAATATAAAATACTACATTTGGGGAGAAACAACCCAAAATACACATGTATAGAGACTCTCTCTCTAGGGCTTCGGATATTACGATCGGTGCCAAATTAAGAGCCTATATGAATGGATATAGATGTATTTGACCATGGCATCATCTCCCATCACAAGTGGCTGACTTTTGAAACTAACCTTCACCAAACAGTACAGTGTGGACTATATGAGGAAATGCTGCTTTTTAGCCGAATGGACAGAATGATTAAATCTCTCTCTAAATGACTGTGTTAGTGGGTGAGCTGAAAGGAAGAGGTGGAGCAGGTGGCTTGTGGAACCTCATCATCATCATCATGGAAGAGGAATAAGGAGTAAGAAAGAAAACCATAGCAGTACACATGATACATCTCTGAAATGTTTTGTTCACACTATAAAATGAGGCAAAGCAAATGGCAAGGGCAGTAATAGTAAAGTGTGCTACTGAAACAGTAGCAATAGCAGTCCTAAGTACTGTCCCTCCCATCTCCTGTGACTAAGTGGAATTGCCTTCACTGAATTCTGCTCTTTGAGGGAAAATGTCATTGCAGGAGTCTGCATCATCATTTGTGCCATTCTTCTTACTAGTCTTCTATGCTTGCAGCTGTGTTGCAGGAAGCACTTCAAATCACTCATTCATGTCATTTTTTGTGAGCAGCTTACTCAGCAACCAGTTTCTGTGAGGCTGAGTCAGCTTCAGTTCCTGATCTGAGTTGCTGACTCATAGTATTAGACATGATATATGGATAGTATTATTGGAGTCACAGGACCAGACTGGATGGACAAAATGAGAGCTTTGGTGTGTCATGGCAGTGAAAGTAAATTGAATCAGTGACATTACTATGATGATTGTTATTCTTCAAAACTTCATTTTGAGGTGCCTTACCTCAAACTGAAGTGGTCAGCATCATGCAAGCCTCATTTTTTAAGTGAAGTTAAATAAAAACTATTCAAATTAAAAGTGTTCAGAAATAGCTAGGGACAAGTGATTTAATTCAGAAAAAATCTAAAAACATGCCTGCACATTTTTACCTGCCCACTGAACAGAACCACTAGGTCCAATTCAGGTTTACTGAAGACACAAGCCAAGGACAGTGTGGTCCAAAGGTAGTTTTTCATAACCTTTGTGACCTCCAGTTTTTGGGCTACTCCAGGGATCAAAATCACCCACTGTGTAAATCACAGACCAATCTGGACTATCCATAGGATGCAGTAGCCCGTCCCTTGCTCTGCCTTCTAATCAAGGACTTGAAAGGAGGAATGTGTAGAGTAACTAATGGTGGACCTATCCTGTGTCTGCACTTGTGGAATTCTTCCCCCAACCAGTTGTGGCAATTAATGGACTCATATGCCTCTGGAGCTTTGGACAGGGGCCAGAACCTCTCGCATTTTTTTAGTCTTCCTTTCTTGGCATAGCTGCAGTTCCCTCTTTGCAAATTCTATATGTTATGTTGCTCATTCCCTCCATCAAATCCTGCAATAGGTCCTTAATCAACTCCCCAACCCATGTAAAGAAAATGATGAAAGATATATTGCAAACTAGACAAGTGCAAGGCAGCCACATCAGAAGGAATAATGTAAACTACTTGGCTCCTGAATTAGTTTCAAGCGAAAAGTAAAGTAGGCTTGGCTTCCTGGCCATAGTTCCCTGAAGTTCAATATTGAAGTGGCCAAAAATAACTAAAGATTCTACAATAAAAAGGGGATAGACAGACTATTACATAGACTAAGATGTGCAGTTTGTCTCACTTCATTTTACAGAAGACCTTGAGAGAGGCAAAAACAGAGAGGGAAAGGGAATTGAGTCTTCATGTTGCATGATCAGGATCAAAGACAAGTCTGTTTGTTCTCATTATGATAGCAAAACTTAGTGGAGGTTACCACTGACATGCTGATTATGGAGGGTTATCCAAGAATAAGCTGTTTGTTTATGGGATTTCTGATGACCACATAAACTCTCAGAATTCAGAATCTTACACAGGGCTGATGATCCTGAGCCTGATTATCACCACAGATTTGGGTGCTTAGCCCATCGGATAGTGGGGTCCTTATTGTTTCAAATATCTATTTATACATTCTGTCTCCTCAGCAGGTCTTCTCTTGGGTGCTATAGGCCATTATTTTCAGATTCACAATCACAAATACTGCCAGTACATACACCATGGTAGGATGGCTCCCTGCTTCCAGTTCACTTTCCAACTAGAACAGCTGATTGGTTCCTCCATATCCTGCCCCGGCTAGATTGAGGTTGGCCCTTATGCAGGTTCATAGTTGTGAGGGTGGAACAAAAGAACCTTCTTCCCTTTTGTACATTTATGTGAGAGTTTTCTATAATTTTTGTCTGAACAGTCTCCCCTCTTCGCTAACTGGCTGTGTTCTTGAATCCCATCTTGCCCCCTCCCTCACAGTCTCTTTACCTCAGCTTCACCCCAACTGCTCTTCATATTACATCCTTCATTCTACCCTCCCCTCCCTTGTCACCCTTTCTATCCCTTGTCTTTCCATTTAGCTACCCCCGCCTACATATTTTTAAAGGGTGTCACTAACATGATATTTTCCACCATCAAACTATTCACTGTGCTGGTATGTGCTCTCTGCTCTATTTACATGGTAAGCTCTTTGTGGTAAGAACTGCTTATAATTCTGTTTGTATGGTACCTAACACAATGCTGGACCAAGAATGGGTCCCAGGTACTACCACAATAGTCAACTGTGCAGCCCACATAAGGGGCAGGCAGAAATTCAGCCTTGCACTCTGAGAAGTGCAAGAAATGTTTGTTATTTCCCTGGAGGCTCCCCAAATAGATTGATGGGGCAGGTATAAGCCAGAGACGTTGATCCTTTTGCCATTTCCAGTCTCCCCTCCCCACTATGTAATGGCCAGTGGAACTGGCTGACAAAACAGGAAGCAAGGGAGGAGGAGTACATTACACCTCCTAAATAGGTGTGCAGACTCTAAATATTAAATAGAGCAGAATGTACCAATATTACACACAGTATTTAGGCCATGCTTAAAGAAATGCCTAGCATGGAAAGTGTGTGATTAAATACAGCTGCTCAGATGCAATAGGCATCATCCCTAGATTTGATATGTAACCCTTCTGCCAGTCAGAGTCGGCAGCAACAAGGGCCGGGTTCTGTATCTAGGGGTTCCATTCCAATAACACAATGCAAAACCGGCTCGAGCCCCCACCCAGTGACTTGGGACAAATATATATCACCCCCCCGGGCGCCTCTAAGAGGCAGTACTTCCCCTCTCGCAAGCACAGAGTCTGAGTGTAGAAAAACCTTTTAATGACAGAGAGAAACAATGCAGCATTTTGTTGGGGAAACACCACATCTAGGATTTGTAAACCAAACTGTGAGCAACGGCCCACCCCAGCAAACTGGCCATGCCCTTTCCCTTTGGTTCTTGAGTCCAGCAACCCCAAAAATCACCCAAAGTCCCAAAAGTCCAACAACCCAAAAGTCCAGACCCAGAGTTCAAAAGTTCCTCTGCAGAGTGTTACACCCCCCCAGTCTGGGTAGAAATGGGGAGGGGAGAGGTAAGGGGCACCTTACGTGGCTCAAAGCTGCCTCCCCCGTCCCTTCGTGGGGCTTCGCTCGGCTCTGCTCCGCCAGCCATCCCACGAGTCACTCCGCTCAGCCGTCCTGCAAGCCGCTCCGGCTGTCCCACCAACCGCTCCGCTCCGCCAGCCGCTCCGTCAGCCGGCCTGTAAGCCGCTCCGGCTGCCGGCCTGTAAGCCGCTCCGGCTGTCCCGCCAACCGCTCCGCCAGCAGCCCCGCTCCATCAGCCACGCAGCAATATATCTTCCGGCTCCCCCACTACTTAACACAGTGCTCAGTGATTTCAGCTCATAACAACTTCAGTTTTTTAGTGATTTCAGCTTGTAGTTAGGGGAGCCTGTGTGCTCATTTGCACACTTGGCCCAGAGTGATTCCAACTCAGCAGCCTGTGGTTGAGTCCTAAGGAACTCAAAATTAGCTCTGATATTCCACAGTGGAGAGAGAGACAGAGGTGCAATTGACATTTCAGGCCCTCAGAAGAGGCCCATGCCACCAGATACAAATACCTCTCCCCAGCCTCTCTCAATTCACTGGGTCTTGGAATCCATGTCCCTCGCCTAGCAAGTGCTACTTAGCTAAGGGTGAGTCCCTTCATCATAACAAAAGCCCACTGTCCTTGATTCACATAATCAGGGTAACAACACTTTATTCTTCCTGCCCCAATAACAGAGAAACTGGGGCTCCCACAGCAGTCAAGGTGACCATTTGGGCAAGTGGTCCATCATGCTTTGCAGGGTGGGTGTGTCCATGCAAACAAGATTAGCCCCTGACATCCCTTTCCACAACTCACCACCAGATGTCAGGGTAGAGCTCATCCTGACTCTGCTTACAGATACATAAAAGGACCATTAGCAAAACATGAATAACCACTGCCAATTATACTCCTGTGTATACAATGCTGATGAAGACAGTGGAAAAATTGTTTGAAGACAAGCCAAAGAGTGCAGCAGGTGATGTAGGGTATCACATCTAAGGACAGAAAAAAAGCAATAAGTGAATTTGTCTATGGACAAAGGTAGCTAATATAATTGTCAATGAGAAGAAAAAGTGACCAGTGAACTGCCACCTCCTTGTGACATGGGCAGATGAAAGATGGTTTGAGATGGTTTTAGAAAGGTGTCCCATGGATTGCAAACAAAGCAGAGGGCAGCCACAAGCTAGATAAAGCAAGGAGGTGATAAAATAGGTAGGAGTTGTTTGGATGGGAATGGTGCAGGATACCAACATACAATAGTACTCCCACTTGAATGTCTTAATTTTGTTGCTAGTAAGATTGTTTTCCAACACACAGAATTGACACTGGAATAGATTATTTGTGTCAACTATGTTTTTTTTTCCTAGATAATTTTCACAGGATTCACCACAAAAGAGATATCTGACTATGACCTAGGGCAGTGGTTCTCAAACTGTGTCAGAGGGCCTCAGATATACAGAATTCCCACGTATTTCCTCTCGGCAAAACAAAAAGGTATGCCAAGAATTTAAAACAAAATAGCTGCCAAGGCATTTACTGAATATTCCTTCTTTGCTGTTTATACTGTTTATATTGTTTAGTGATTAACTTTATATTATAGTTGAAAAGCAGCTTCTGTTCCCTCTTTCCAGTTTATCATAATTGTGTGCTACATTTCACCATGCTTAGTTTCCACTAGCACTGGACGAAGAATTAGTTGCAAGACAGTATTATTGTGTGTGTTTGACAATTTTATTTATTAACTAATAATAATTTTCATTATTCCTCTAATTCTGTAAATGACTGAATAATTGTCTGAGTAATAGTCACTGGGAATTTTGAGTCAAATAAATATTCAAAAATAGTGGTAAACTGACCTTACAAGATATACAATACAATCAGCCCTACATGCAACATTGTTTATTCAAGTTTCCTTGAACATTTAAATATCCAAACAGTATGTCATCTACACAGCTTTCATAGCTATATTCATTAAAGGCAGAGTAGAAACATATATGTACAGTAAATCTTTGTTCAAAACAACTAACTGCACTCACTCTGACAAAGGTAATTAGTTAGCTAGATCACAATGGGCTACATTTGCATCCAGAGTATCATTACATCTACATCTTAGTCTTTCATCTCAGACCCTCTTGAATCAGTGGTACTATTTCCCAAATATTTCATTTTATTGCCATCCCCTTCATCTGCTGATTGTTCATATTAGAAACAAGGCCTATGAATGTAACCAATTATTGAAGTCCAACAGGATTGCAATTTCCCATTTAAACAGCTATTATCCTCAGTGACTTTAAAAATGGAATGAAAGTTACAGTATCATGCAACATTATTTTTCACAGCGTCTTCCAAGTAAGCTATATCCCAAGACACTTCACAGAGTAAAGTAAAACAATATAATTAAACAGAAGCTGAAGGGGACAGAAATTAAAGTACAGCCATACAGTCCTGGCTCCAATTTGTCTCCTTTTATGACACAGCCCAGCTGAGATAGTGGTGGAGGAAGTAATCTGCATCATGAAAGGACTATTGCCCCCAGGAAGCAAATGGGTGAAACCAGGGACCAAACTGTCTTGAGTCAAATTGTCTGCTCCTGGGGCAGAATATAGTTGTACTGCCCCTCACACTTGTGGCAACTCCTCAGTTGAACTCTATGGCTTTAGCCCTCTTTTACTGATAACATTTAAGGTTTCAGGAAGCAGCCTCATGCAAGAAAAAATCACATATAGTGAGGTAAAGTCAGTTAATATGCTGCCTCTCTGTGGCAGCAGTTGGTAAAGTAACAATTTAATTTGAAACACATTATTTCTAATGCTCAGAAGCTTAGTGGAAGAAAATATGAGACAATACTCTAAAGAAAAACTGGACTATTGTTAAAAACTAAATGCACTAAGGACCTCTGTGAAATAGAATACCTGTACCAAACATTAAACAGAATAATTCCTAGGCTTGTATTCAGAGCAAAAAGAGCCCATCCAAATTAAAATAAGAAACTGATTGACACAGCACATATTCTATCAATTACTTAAACCAAATGAATCCATGAGTAGGCATTGAGAATGGAACTATGAGAAGAGAATATTGCCTGGGAAAGAAAAGAAATTAGAAGATGCAAAACATAAAAGAATACTGGAGGCCCCAAAACCAACTATAAAGTTTCTTGCATCGTTTGCATTTCTTCTTCCAACTGTACACAATTTCTTTATTCCTGTGATTATTTTCCACTTTTTGGATACCCGGCAGGTGGGATTGCCCCTGGCTATTTTGACTCCAGTTCTCGAAAGAAACAAATGAAATTTGTCTCAAGGGTACATAATTTCAGAAAATGGATTTCTATAAAAGAAAACTATAAAGCATAATCTTTTAGTAAAAGACAAGATTTTCCTACTTACCAAAATTAAATTTCTCTTCAAAGACCCTTTAGGGGGAGGACAGATGGATGCAGCTATGCTTAGATGATAAAAGTTTATAGTATCTGACTAGATGAATAAACTAGTACACTGTAATGCAGTTGCCAGCCTATATTTCTTAAATGCAGCTATGAGAATGAGGTCCTACTAATTTTTGGTGGTTAGAAATCCTATATTCCAACAATATCGGGACAGGTAGACTTTTATAACAAGCAACAGAATTATGTGCAACCCTTGAAAAAATCAGGTATCCATAACAGTAGTTTGAAAGCCCATCTTGTCAGTTTTCTGGAGCCCATTGTAGCCTTTTTTTATTGCAGTAAATTTAGTGATGTTGTATTTCACCACTGTGGATTCATCTCTGGTGGCTACAGTCTCAAGTTCCACAGTTACCTCTGCCATTTGTTTTCAGATCTAGGGCTGATAGGAACATATGAAGACCAAGGAAAGTAACATACAGTCACAGGAAAAGTCTAATCTTCTATCAATTTTATTAACATTACCAGCAAAGTTATGAATATCACAGCATATTTATATCTTAGATATATCAATGTACCAATTATAACTACAGTCATACTTATAACACTATCTAGGAGAATAGGGTCTGATGGGTCTCTCATGGATTGACCATCAGTAGAGGGCTGGTTCCTGCTGAAGTTTCCCATAGGGAGCTCAATTTTCCCAATCTGGGCACCTTCTTTTTATAATGTGATTATGACTATACCAGAACTCTGTGCCTGTGCATGAAAGTGTCAACCCTCTTATTGGTCTTGTGTCCCACAAGAATCTTGATGTACACCATTTCCTATGGCTTGCATATAGTTCCTTTTATTCCTATTAGCATTGATACACAACATCTATCCTGTGGTTAAGGTATACATTAGAGAAAAATGTGCCTCTACAGGATTTTTGTGATCTAAAATTAATCTTCCAAATAATTTTTTGCAATATCACCCATTGGTAGATCTTTCCTGTAATCTTACGGCATTGGATTATTGTCACTTACATATGTCAGCATTTCTTAACTCTAAAGCCTAAATTGGCTAAGCTATAATTTTACAGGCCTCAGTTTGTAGGCCTTGCATTTCAGCCCTCCTTACTTAGATACTTAATACATAATTATCCCTTCTAACTACTGATCAATCTTATACTTCTGTAATCCTAACATCACACAATAAATGAATGATAAAATGAAGTCACTGGCTATACCATAATGGAAAATGGTTAACAAAAAAACCTGTGTATCAACTTTACAAACCACCCTAAAGAATATAATATAATATATTGTGACAAAGTTCCTCCTCTACCTCGGTGGGTCCTGCGCGTATTGGCGGATTTTTCTTGCCTCAGAGATCTTCCCCTCTGGTAGAATCCACAGTCCAGGTTAACTCCTCCTGTGTCTGATCAGGTGTTGGGAGTTTTGGAGGGAACCCGGGCCCGCCCTCTACTCTGGGTTCCAGCCCAGGGCCCTGTGGACTGCAGCTGTTTAGAGTGCCTCCTGGAACAACTGCACAACAGCTACAACTCCTTGGGCTACTTCCCCATGGACTCCTCCCAACACCTTCTTTATCCTCACCACAGGATCTTCCAGCAGTACGCCCTCTTACTCTCAGCTCCTAGTGCCTCTTGCTCCCAGCTCCTCGCATGCAACCTCCTTCCACAGCTCCTGACATCCACCCCTCACTGACTCACTGGGAGGCTTTTAACTAGTTTCAGCCAGCCCCTGATTGGCTGCAGGTGTCTCAATCAACTTCCCTGCCTTCTGGAAAGTTCTTAATTGGCCCCAGGTGTCTTGATTAACCTGGAGCAACTGCCATAAGGTATCAGGGATTTGTTTAGCCTGGGGCTATCATACTGGTTCCTTACCACTTTACTATAGCCATCTGGCCTTGCCCCATCACAATATCTATTTTTGCAAGACATAAACCTAAGGGTGGAAATGCTGAGACGAAACATGGCCTCCTTCACCAACCCCGTGAGAACTATGGAATTTGCTTTAGCTCAGAGGGGTACTCAATTGCCTGTAAAGAATGGGCTATATCAGTGAAAGGTCTGAGGAGGAGGGAGCAGCTGAGGGGAGCCCTTTGTCTCAGCCATTTTTGGATACACCTGAACCTGCCAGTGAAACCCGAGCAATCATGTGTCAGACTGACATGTGTGATGTCCATCCAACAGCTGAACCCAGGGAGGAAGATGACTAGGACTCATTGGAATCATGCTTGGACCAGGTGAACCGAAAATAAGTTGCTCAGGTATATAGGCTATAAAAATAGAAGTCAAGTGGGTACGGTAGGATATGAACCAACCTGGAGTTGCATGAATCTAAAACAAGGGACTTACAGCTGTTTATCTCGAAAATCCTTCAATAGTTCAATGATGCCTTTTTAGAAGACCCTGAAACCCTGGCCCACATTGCATCAGAGAGCAAAAATCCAACAGTCCCAACTTGATTTTGCTCAACACTGAGACACAGAGCTCGGGGACACCATATGTGAAGAGGATGATGGCTATATAAATTTAAGGAAGGCACTTGCATAGAGATACTGAGCCTGTGCCACCTCATGAGCATATAGGAGTTAATGAGGTCTATTGTATGCATTTATCTTCATGCTTTCTTTAAGCATTGTCTTAGGAAGAAGCTTTCTGAAGACTGAGGGCTGTGTTCTAGACACACCAGGCCAATGACATCATGATTGTGTGAATTGTACTTCATAGGATATAAACTGCAATCTCCAGGCCCTATGCACTGGCCTGTGTCTGGCAAGCTTATTAAATGCTGTTGTTGCTATAAGTTATGCAATCATATGCAAATGCCTGTGTTTAACCCAAGAATATTTACCACAAGGTGTGACCTTGGTAGATGCTGTGCAAAGTGGTTTAGACCCTAACAGTGTTTTAATAAAATTACAAAAACAATGGATACCTACTTATTGTATAACATTGACCACCTGATCCACACAAAAAGATACAGAATGCTGCTTAGGAAAAAGACTATTTGTAAAAATGGAAAAGGATTAAGTTGGAGAATGGTGAGGGGACAAACATGATGTAAAACATAATAAAACTTGGTATCTCTAAATAAAATAAAATTACTATTGAAAACGTCTTTGTGTCTGTCTGTCTTTCTGTTACAAGGTCTATCTGGGCCTTATTAGGGCATCTTGGTTTGTTTCCAAGGGGTTGTATGTTTTAAATAAAAATAGTTTGTGAGAACTCTGATGTTGTGCTTTTAAGAAAACAGACCTGTTTTACAGCAAAAACATAACATGCATGTATTAGAAATGGGGAAATTAAAAACTACAATCACCTTGTGCTTAAAATAAAGCAAAAAAGACTGTTTTATAACTTTATAAGATATGAATGTTTTCAACTTGTGGTTGAGAACAACAGCACTGAATCAAACCCATTGAAACAAATTGAGACATCTTGGATTTAAACCACCATCTGCTGTGACTCTATTGCCTTCAATGATCCTGTAAGTGATGGGTAGATAATCATATCTATCCCAAGTTTCCTTAACATTCTATCAGGGTTAAAGATATTAAGCGTTGTTGAGGGTTAGAAAAATTATCAGTAAATAGGTTTAATGTGTTCACCCTCAAAAAGAGAGGTGGTGAGCTCTGTTTAATATTAAATTAAATAAAACCTCACGAGGTCAGAGAATGCTATTGATCAATCTTTCTAGCAAGTAAAAATATAATGAAAAATTTACAAAACACTTTATTTTCAAAAGTAACTCCTGGTTTAACCCAAAACTGAAATGTTGCAGGTAGCTACAAACCTCCACCATATTTATAAAAACAAGTATGTGCCTAAAGAACGAACTCCTCCCTATCACACATTTAAAAGCTGAGGATATTTGAGAGCTGTTGACTAAGGTGATGCAACGTCCACTTTTATTTAAAAACAACCCAAAACTTTAAGAACAAAAAAAACCTGTTTAAAAGGGGAGGAGGGAAGGAAGAAAACGGGAAAAAACCACTAAGATTCATTGTCACCTCCAAAGACTTCAGCCAGGATGGAGGTTACAGTAATACTTAGGATTGTTGTGTCTGGGGATTTCCTGTTTCATACTGTAAAAAGGCACTGTAGAGCTCCATTTTTAATGGAAAACAGAATAATATCTTAACTAAAATGTAACCAAAAGTAGCTTTGTTATTCAGACAAAGTAATTTTCACCTACAGGTCACAAAAGGAAGAGTGCATAGATTTTTAAAATATCTATTAATTAAGAACCGTAGTGATCATCTCATCCTGCAAACTACAGCCACTGAATTTTGATTGAAACAAAGAGGTTGGCTGGTATAAAAGCCTGATCTTTTCTGGAGACTGTCTTTTCACTACAGGAAAGCATCTTGAATGGCATGGCTGCTTCTAGACTACAAGATGCGGTTGTGTGTTTCTTTTATAACTCTGAAGTTAGTATGGAACCAACAGCTTCAAGCTGTAACGTGTGAGGCCAGCTAAAATTCAGTTTTAACCAGATCTGTGTTTAATAGATGATGGCAGTGCGAGTTCTTAGAGGGTGACATGCCACCCCTTGGTTTTTGGTCAGATGCTGACTTCTGCACTGGAAATAATATCCCAGGGGGAGGGTCCAAAAGTTTGATTGATAGTAGCCCCTTACACTATTCCTACCTCCCCACAAGTTGTCAGCTAGAGAGTTACAGTTTATAGAAGCACCATTCTGAAGACTAGATTAATTACAAGAATATTCTAGTACTTTGAATGCAAATTACATTTTGTGATAGAAAGCAAGAATGCAAAGGTTAGTAAAACAACATAGGATACTGTAACTGTAACACAATGTAACTGAACACAGTCTAACAGTATCCGCTCAGCACATGAGTGAGGAAAGCTTTTAGGCAGCAAAGGTGGCAGGATAGAACTTCACTGTGCTATGTAAGTACAAGCCATGGCTCCATAGGCCACCCTTTAGGTCCTGAAGGATTGGCCAATAAAGCAGCAAGGATTTTCCTCTCCATACTTCATGCACACACTTTCATGTGTGGGGGGAGGGGGGGAGTCAGACAGTAAAAGGCATCAACTTATTCTGCCTTCTCTTGAAAAACCTCAACAATCGTGGACATAATGCGCATACATTCCTCCCTCCCGCCCCACCCCCCCACACACCATGTTTTTAAAAAAGATACTGTAATACATAGCCACTTAGCAGAGAAAGTTTTAACTATACTCCATATGTTCTGAGAAACTCAGCAACCCCGAATAATATTTATATGTAAAGTAACTTCAGGAGCTCAAATCTATTTTCTAGATGGATCTTCCTGTCAAGTTTACTAAGTTAAAAAAAATAATCAACAAACCCCTCAATCACTGTGCATTTGTGCTATTTTTGCTCTATAATTATCAGATGGATTAAATGAAATTTAATGCTGTTGTCTGAAGTGACTGCATGTGGGAGAATAGTGTTTTCCACCGGCCCTACTGTTCCTCATAGGCAGAGCCCTTCATTAGAGGTGTTGCCAGATTTGAATCCTCCCAGGGTAGTAGCAGGAGGAATTCGGTTTACTGAACTTTCCTACTTCACACCCCAAGCTTCCAGTGGGCAGAACCTCTTCCCAAATAAGTATCACACATACAATCCAGACACTAAAAGAAATAAGCCTACTCTTGGATCCCACAAAGAGTACTACAATCTCAAATACCAAATGCACAGCTAATAATTAACATAATTACCTAAAAACATTATTTTGGTACCATTCCCCCATATTTCTGCATCATGTTTTCCATAAATTCAGCTATCTCATTCCTTCCCATTGCCCGGGATTCACTAAGGAAGACTATCAACTTTCATTTCTAGTTACCACAATATTAAAAGAAAATCAAAGCTACAACATGAAGCTGGCTTCAGGTCTCTGCTCCCCAAAACTGAAAAAGTCTGGTCTGATATTTCCTGCAAGTACAGTATCATCATCTTGTGAACAGTGAAATAACTATTTCCTTCTTAAAATATATTCCCCAGCAGGTTTTTTCTTGTTTTATAGCTATATCTCTGCAATTTAATAATTGCATTGATACATTCTATTAAAAAGTCATCTTAAAATTACAGTAACAATTTCTGCTAATTTCTGTTTTGGGTGCCCAACAATTACATTGGTTTATCTTGATTACATGTGATGTAGCAAATGCTTTTGATCAACCCACATGTTCCAAAGAAACCCAATGTTTCAGTTGACTAACATTTTCAAATTCATTGCCATTCAAGTGCACCATGAGTGCAAACTGATTAGATAAACTTTCAAAAGTAGTCAGTATTGTCTTTGATACTTTAGTCATTAAATTATTTTCATTTACTATCCTTTCAAATACTACATATCCAGATTACTTTTCCTATATCAATCACCTTTTAAAAAAAAACCTAAGAAATTGCATGTATTGCCTTTCATTCTTGTGCATTTCAAATCATTTTGTCATGCAATGAATTAGAGATTGGTGCTGCAATTAATGAGTAGGTAAAATCAAGAAGGTGAATTCTGTCCTCAGTCTTATCCTTGCAAACCATTGATTTAGCTGGGGTTGCAATGATTGAACTGAGTAGAATTTTGTCCAGGCACCAGGAGGATAACTGTTGTCTGGTCACCTCTCAAAGATGACAGGTGAAAGGAGTAAAAACAGGGAGTAGTGGGGAAGAAGTTGACTGAGGACTACAAATGGCTGGAAGTATAACTCAGATTGGGGGAAGGCTGTGGACTCCTCCTTTGATAATCATGAATTTGGAGGAGAACTAGGAACTTCTGAACATGGGAGACTATGGTGGCTGGCATTCACCGCTGGGCCAGAAGGAGAATTAGATTTAAGTGGTTAATGACAAGGTGTGGGGTTTTTTTGATACTCTGTACTAGGAGTTAAAAAAATGAGCTCCCCACAAAAGGGAGAGGGGGAAGCGATATTCTGTTCCCAGGACTGAGTAAATCATTACAAGACATCAAGAGTGAGAGAAAGAAGTTGCAAGGCCAAGCCATGCTACAAGGGAGCATGTTCAAGGAGCATGTAAGAAGCAGGGAGAGGAGGTGAAGCAATTAAGTTAATAGAGTCTGGACCAAATTCTGTCCAGTCAAATCATTACAACCCCAGCTTACTCAATGGGCTGCAAGGATAAGACTGTGGGCAGAATTCACCTTCCAGTTTTTACCTATTCATAGTATAGCATAGTATTTTCATGAACGCAGTGTTCTGTTTTTATTATTGTTCCAGTGTTATTCTTGCCAGGTGTGTGATGGGTTCGGTCACAGAGACCCCCTTGGGACTGTTACTTGACCTGCTGGAATTACCTCTGAGCCCATCTTCCCTGCCAGCTTGGGACTCCAGAACCCTGCCTTGTTGAACCAGACACGCTAGCCTGGCACAAGGCGGGAATCTTTTGTCTCTCTTGGTCCCCACCTCTCCTTCTAAATGGAAAAGCACCAGGTTTAAGATGGATTCCAGTATCAGGTGACATGGTCACATGTCCTGTGAGACCTCATTCTTCATTCTTCCAGGGCTGCCTAGCATGTATCCAGAGAGGTTTGCAAGTAAACAGAGCTATTTACAACCAATTGTCCTAATCAATGGGAGCCATCAAGCTTCCAAACCACCATTAATGGCCCACACTTTGCATAATTACAATAGGACTTCAGAGTTATACTTCATATTTCTAGCTTCAGATACAAGAATGATACATACATACAAATAGGATGAACACACTCAGTAGAATATATGCTTTGTAATGATACCTTACAAAAGACCTTTTGCATAAAGCATATTCCAGTTAAATTATATTCACACTCATAAGCATATTTCCATAAAACATATGGAGTGCAATGTCACAATGTGTTCTCTGATCTTCCAAGGCAGAAGTCAAGGTTCACTGTGTAGATCAGTTGGATAAATATACATATCAGTTTTGTATCTCACATACAAACAGTGTTATATTCTCACTGTTCATACTTTGTGCATCACTGTTTGTGACAGACTTAATCTTCACAAATTCATTTCCATTCTGATAAGCACCCAAAAGTTTAGACACTTCAACAGTTACATAACCATCACCGCAAAATGAGGTGGGTCTCATAAGAACTGGTGTTCTTGAGATGTCAATACTTCCTGATTGTGGTCAGGCAAAAATACCATAATGGGTATTTTGATCATGCCCTTTGTGATCCAGAATTGGATTATGTAAAAATGGAAAACAAGGAGATTGAAACTATAAAAAAATTAAGGTGTTTAGTTTGAGTTTATGGCAAAGGTTTAGATTGTCCATGTCAGTTGTCACATCTTGCATAGGTCCACAAATTTTAAATTTTGCACATATCAATGAATGACAGTAAAATATTTAGATTTTTCATAGCTTTTAATAACACCAGAAAGGATAATTTATTCAGAATCTATGTATAACACAAGAATACATTTTTAAATCCAGTAATTCTAGAACATGCCTGTTAACTTGTGGTTGAACGGGAGTTTTTAGAAAACAGATCCAATCTTGTTTTAAAGACAAGTGAGGGATAATCTACCATATCTGTTAGTAACTTTTTAACAGCTAGTGTAAATAAGGGATTACACTGATCCTGGACTCACTTTTGTATATGAGATTAGTAATGCCTTTGACTTCAGTGCATAAGTAGTGTACATAGAAGTACCTACATGCTTGTTTGCAAGACTGGGACTATAGTAGTATTTAACAACCTAGGTTACTCTTTGTATTAATGTTGATTGATCTGTACTTTGGTCATTTGTTTAAAACTATTAAGTTAATGGGTGAAATATTTAACATTCTTTTCCCTGTATTTTCAAAAAAGGCTATGTCTACACTGCAAATCCTTTTGGCGGCTTGTACAGCATGTACTCGAGTAGCTCCCTCTAATTCTTCCCCGCTACTAGATCCTTTCCCTCCCCCGGGGAAAGAGCCCAGCAGCATGGAGGCAGTGGGGAAAGGCTCTGCCAGCTCCTTGTTGCTGGAGCCCTTTTCAGCCACAGGGAGAGGCTCCAGCAGTGGGGAAAGGTTGTCAGCTCCCACAAGGAAAGGCTCTAGCATCTGCAAAGATAGAGGAGAAAAAGGCTGAGCCTTTTGCCACAGCCTCCCCTCTAGCAGAATCTTTCCCTACTGAAGTGAAAGGCTCTGGCAGTGGGAAGCAGCTGAAGCCTTTCCCCGCTGCCTGCTCTCTGCAGGACAGGCGTAGTTGCTCATCACAGTGTGGAGACCATGTGCTTTTCTCTGTGGCATATAGCTGCAAGTATACTACATGCTGTTGAAAGTGGTATGTAGTGTAAACACAGCATAAATGTTAGAAATATGTGCCCATTAGGAAAATGAACTTCTACTATTTTTTCATCTTTTAGGAGCATGTTGGAGATTTAAAGGTCTGTTCACATATGGTCTGCATGCTACTTAAAATGATACTCGTGAATCCATGACAACTACATCCAACAAGCAGAATAAACATCAGCTGGATGACATTCAAGTCCAAATTGAGAAAGCAAGTTCAGGGTCAAGAGAGACTAGAATGAGTTGTGGATGACGAAGAAGATACTTGGCGTAGAATGGGTGAAGCTCACTTTCAGATACTGTATAGATAAAAACATAAATAATAGAAGATATAACTGATAATACAAATGTGTGAAGTAGATAGGGTTCAGATAAGCATCAAGGCTTATCCAGAATAAACCTCCAAAGAAAAAGGTATTCTCCCTCTGTCTGAACAATTCTGGTATAATCCCACTTCTTTCCCTATTATTTCTTGTTCCTCGTACTCTTAGAGTTGGAAGGCTCACTTTCCAGGATTGACATCTTAGCCCATAGTCTATTTCTTTAGGCTCATGGCAGTCCATTAACTGTTTCCTGCATTGCAAGCTGTTGTTTTTGTACAATCATGAGAAGAATTCTGTAGCATTTTTTAAAAATTACCAATTGTCTGATTGTCAGGGTTCCTTCCCCACTCTGAACTCTAGGGTACAGATGTGGGGACGCACATGAAAGCCCCCTAAGCTTATGTCTACCAGCTTAGGTTAAAAACTTTCCCAAGGCACAAATCCTTTGTCCTTGGACGGTACACTGCCACCACCAAGTGATTTAACAAGAGTCAGGGAAAGGACCACTTGGAGTTCCTCTTCCCCCAAAATATCCCCTCCCAAGCCCTTACACCCCCTTTCCTGGGGAGGCTTGAGAATAATATCCTAACCAATTGGTTACAAAGTGATCACAGACCCAAACCCCTGGGTCTTAAGACAATGGAAAAACAGTCAGGTTCTTAAAAGAAGGATTTTATTTTTAAAAAAAGGTAAAAATCATCTCTGTAAAATCAGGCTGGAAAATAACTTTACAGGGTAATCAGATTCAAAACACAGAGGATTCCCCTCTAGGCAAAACTTTAAAGTTACAAAAAACAGGAATAAACCTCCCTCTTAGCACATGGAAAATTCACAAGCAAAAACAAAAGATAACCTAAGAACGCCTTGCCTGGCTTTTACTCACAATTTTTGTAAAATGAGAGACTTTTAGGATGGTTGATAGGAGAATGAGTTTTCTGACATGATGCTTCTCTGCTTCCCAAGAGCGCACACGCGCACACACACACACACACACACACAGCACAGCACAGCACAAACAAAATCTCCCCCTCCTCAGATTTGAAAGTATATTTTTTCCCCATTGGTCCTTTTGGTTAGGTGTCAACCAGGTTATTTGAGCTTATTAACCCCTTAGAGGTAAGGAGGAATTCTAGGCTATCCTTAGCTGTATGGTTATGACACTGATACTGTGATTTTACTCCTGAATACAGTAGTACTTCCCAGAGAAGGCAGTATGGATAGTGACAATCTTGTACGGAAAAGCTTTGTCAGTTTAACGACATCTTTTGGTAGATGGTGTATATGAAGCTGGAAGCCATCTCTAAACTTTCCCCTAACCACCCTATCTTTGGAATTCTATCATTTGTAATGACTAAGAAACATGACAGTACTTGGCACTTAGACAATACCACAATGGATGTCTTATAAATATAATAGATAGCTCTTCTAACTTTAGTAATCCATCTACTACTACTTCAGGAATCTTTTACAGACACCTTAATTTAGCAGGTGTTTTAAACCTGGTTTCAACAATAACAATACAAACTTACAAGAGCGTAACACTCTCCTTCTCTCTCTCTGATGGTTCTATCAGATCTCTAGAGCATAGAACCCAATCTGATATCAGTATCAAATAATTTAATGTTATCCTTCCCACTTTTTATTGAAACTTGATATTGTTAATTTACAAGCTGTTGTGCTGACATCTGATTACATTTTTATAGGACCATGAAACTAAACATGACAGGATTTACATTTATTATATACCTTGCACATCCAAGGGCATTTAATCCTGCAAAATAGATCAGACACAATGCTTTATGTTTACCAGCATGTGCTGCTAAATAAAAGGTTATTGACACAACCAATTAGTTTCCTTACTAAATGCAAGAATATTTGTTTTATGCTTGGGAGTTATGCATCCCTTAAATGTACTGATGGTGGTTTGTCTTTGGAATTAATATTTCAAAAATAAAGAAATTTTATGGGCATAACAATAGCTGCTACTTTTTAAAAAATAATTTTTTCATCATAGCTATGCACATAGGTTCCACAAAATCTGCATGTTTAATAATTGATAATAGATGCAATTAAACATTTCCACTTTTCAAATTCCTGGCTTCTTTATTTAATATCCTTTCTGCCTCCCCCCCTCCCCTTTAGGTTTTGTGACTGATTTTTTCCCAGTGAAGAAAAGTGGTGGAGTCAGTAAACCCATATAGTGACATAAGCAGTACATCAGCCTATTAGGAATGTTACAGAGATTTAATATATACTAGCCACTAAACTTGCCACCCACTTCTATTTACAAGTGGAGTGAAATTACTTGCCAACCATTGGTAATTATTAGCTCATTTATTTAAGTTTGTATAGTCACTTTTTAAAAAGAGATGCTTAGTAGTGCTGTGCGATAATCAAATTTTTAATTCACTGTCAGAAACAAACAAACAAAATAAATTTTGGATTGACCTGAAAATGATTCTTTTTTGTTTCTCAACAAAACTAAAAACAAAAAGTCCTTTCATGTCAAACAAAATATTTAGTTTGGCCCAAAACAAGAGCAAGTTTAGATTTTTTGTATTTTAACCATGCATATCTATATAAAGCAAAGAAAATTTGGAAATACCATTCACAAAACCACAGGAAGAGATGGCAGGGTGTATAAATAGTCTCCAAAGCAGGGACTGGAACCCACATGTACCATCCCCCACCAGTTGAGTGCCCTAACCACCACGCTATAGACTCCCTGTTTAGTCCTATGAATATTTAATTCTTTATACAAAATGGAATAGCTTCAACAGGAGAGACAGAGAGCCTTCTACCATGACTATCCTGTAGCCTAATGGTTAAGGGACTTATACAGTAGGAGACCTAAGTTCAAATACCTTCTTTGAATCCGGTAAAAACTATTTGGGAAATTCATGTTGAATTCACAATAGTTTATTTACCAACAAATGCAGTTTGGGGTCAACCAAAACTATCTGTCTGAAAAATTTCTCCCAGCTCTAATGATTAGCCAGATTTCTATGTATCTTTACTATATATTAAAAATACCAATATAAATATTGTAGCCTCCCTTAAAACAGGAAATTGGGTGGTTGAGACCTTATCAATCACGGATCTCCTGCTGCTTAGCATGACCTACAGACCCTAAGGCCACACTAAGGCTTTACATGTGTTGTTCAGGATAAGAATAAAAATCTCTGGCTGTGGGTGGTGATGGGTAGCTGAGTCTGAGGAAGGGAATTGATGAGTGGATTCTGAAATGAGAAGTTGAGTAACTTAATGAAGATGTTTGTATGAGTACTGCATAAAATATACCGAACACTCAGTGATAAACAGAAAGATATGGCATAATAGAAGTGGGATATTGGATTGATATACTGTAGCCAAGATTAATTTGATGGCAATATTAGATTCTAGGCTAGTCAGTTATTCATCTTAGTACTGGAATATAATTGTCGATACAGAATCATTAGTTTTTTATTCTCATCCGGACACAGATTTTTGATCATTTAGAACATTCCTTAATTCTTATGCTTTCCTTTCTTCAGTTGTCAGTCTTCAGCACTGAATTATCATCAACAGCCCTCATGACAGCTTGGATATGTAATATCCTTCCCAATTATTTGTACATACTTTTAAAAAATAATAATAAAGAGGTCATTGCTTGGAGCTACTATGCCAGTATTTGTCATGTGGATTGAATATAGGCCACATCAGTTATCAAACTGATAAAAGGAATTAGTAGTTTGATCACAATCTAATTTTATGTATACCCTGTTGTTCCAGTTATCTGACAGACCAAAAAAAATAGCTTCCAAACTATTTCAGCTACAAGCTATTTTATTTTCTATAATCTTCTGTATTTTCTCTTGGGTGCCAGGGATTCACAACTAGAGCATGCATCCTCATGTCATGGCATAGCATAGCTCTGCAGGCAACCTATGCTCATTCCTTCCTAGTTCTGCCAATATTTTATTCACAACCCAGAGTACTTGAGGTAACCTTTTTCTTTGGGCCTAATGTATTAGTCTTTTTAGAACACAGTCTCCTTTAGCCCATCAGGCCCAAACCCCTTCAGGCATCCAACTCACTTAATATGGTTCAAGCTCTCCTCCAGTTCTATGGCTCAGCAGTCAGCACACTCAACAGGGATGCAGGAAACCCAGATACCACTTCCTGATCTACATCCAGCAAAATGGGACTTGAACCCAGATATCCGATCTTGTAGGTGACTGCCCTGACCACGGGGCTAGTCTGCGGTGCAGGGGGTAATCTCTCATGTTTTTTCACAAAGAGTTTCCTTCAAAAGGTCTCCATTTCATCCCAATGCAAGATGGAAAGGGGAAAAAAATCCAAAATCTTGAAATATTTCATTGGACAAGAAAAACATTTCTTACCCCACTCTACTCACAACTTGATTAAGGAATTCCACAGCCCTCCTTGGGCCTGTGTTGTGATTCAAGCTCCCCCACCCTCCATCCAGGTTCCATCCCTGCACCACTGAGTCTTCCATGGTCCTTGGACTCGTGTGCTTCTTGTCCTTACACAGGCACCCCCAACTCTCCTCCTTAGGGCTGTGCTGTGATTCAGGCAGGCTTCCCCAGCCCAGCAGTCTCCCTCCTTGTTCTGACTCCCATCCCAGGGAACCTCTCTCCTAACTCAATGATCTCCTACAGTGCTCCTCTTTTGGTAGGTAGATTGGTCCTCACACTCACTCTCTTCTTTTTGGTGACTCCCGCCAGCTGTGTTTTATTATGTTCAGGAGGCAGCTATCTGATTAACACCTGGCCCCCATTTCCCAGCTTGTTTGCTGCTCCCTTGAACACCTGTTTACCTACAGAGCCATGTCATGGAACATGGTTTGGCTGGCCTCTAGCACCACTATCCCTCAACAATGACAGACCACCCTTCTAAATGTGGAATGCAAACCTTCATCCACTGATTGTCAAGACTTATTTTAGGATCTGGTGTTCGATTGTTCTGCTATTTTTATTACTTTCTACCACATAAAGTCATATAAATATGAGGAGTCCAATGGCACCTTAAAGACTAACAGATTTATTTGGGCATAAGCTTTTGTGGGTAAAAAAACCCACTTCTTCAGATGCATGGAGTGAAAATTACAGATACAGGCATACATATACTTGCACATGAAGAGAAGGGAGTTATCTTACAAGTGAAGAACCAGATTCAGTGTTATACTACACTATGGGCTTTCTGTTTTACCTAGAAATGACTCACTCAGTCTCTCTGGCCCAGATCCATCAAGGTGTTCAGGCACCTAAATCAGAGTTTTAGATACTACTGTGATTTACAAAACTCCCACATTACTGATACCTAACCCTGTAGACACCCACTCACTGCCTACATTTTCAGGGTTGACGTTCCCTAGGCACCTAAGTTTCTGCCTCTGGGCATAGAATCATGGAAATGTAGGTCTGGAAGGAACCTCAAGAGGTCATTTAGTCCAGTCCCCAGCACTGAGCATGACCAAATAAATCTAGACTATCCCTTACAGGTGTTTGTCCAACCTGTTCTTAAAAACCTCCAGTAACAGGGATTCCAAAAAGTCCCTTGAAAGCCTATTCCAGAACTTAAATGTCCTTATAGGTAGAATGCTTTCCTCATATCTAAACTAAATTTCCTGTGCTGCAGATTAATCCAATTACTTCTTGTCCTACCTTCAGTCGATGTAGAGAAAGTTGCTCACTTTCTTCTTTAAAATAGCCCTTAACACACTAGAAGACTTTATTATCAGTTCCCTCTCCCTCTGTCTTTTTCAAGACTAAACTTGACCGGTTTTTTTAACATTTCCTCATAGATCAGGTTTTCTAAATCTTTTATCATTTTTGTTGCTCTCCTCTGGACTCCCTCCACCTTCACATCTTAAAGTGTGGAGCCCAAAACTGGACAAAATATTCCATCTGAGACCTCACCAGCGTTAGGTTGAATAGGACAGTTTCTTGTTGTGTCTTATATACGACACTCCTGTTTATATACCCCAGAATAATAATAGACTTTTTCACAGCTGCATCACATTGTTGATTAATATTCAATTTGTAATCTACCATAATCCCCAGATCCTTTTCAGCAGTACTACTGACTTGCTCATTATTCCCCATTTTGTAAACATGCACAATGCTGCCTTACTCTAGATGTCTGGACACCTATCTCCCATCCTAAGCATCACCGTGATCCATAAACTGTGGAAAAATAAATATCTTCCACTTAACTCACCTGCAGGACTGATCCAGGAGGTGTGCTCAGAGACTGCTTACCATATTGAGCCCCATTCAAGATCTGGTGGGAAGAGTGCCCACCTTATAACTTTTAGTTAGAGCACTCACCGAGGATGTGAGATTCCTGGGTTCAATCCCCCCCACCCCCACCTCTGTTGAGGGGAAGAATTTGACCAGGAGTTTCCCACCTCTCAGGCGAGTGCTCTAACCATAGAGCTATGGGCTATTCTTATGTGGGGCTCTCTCAGTCTCTCCAGTTAAAGCTCTTTCACTAGGTATAAATAAAGAGTCTCTGGAGCAGGGGGACTGGACCCTGGGACTCACAGTTCCCAAGTAAGTGCTCTAATCACCAGTCTAGGGGGGCATATAGTCTCTCTCTCTGTCCCAATGACTAAGTATTTATACACAGTAGAACAGCTTCAGGTGCTGTGGTTACTTCATTCTCCCTAGAAATGGCTTAGGTGCCTAAGCTGCCTGACTCCATTAGAGATGTTTCCCATTGTGGATAACAAACAGAGATAGATGTTTCTGTGCAGCCCAGATTCAGGTGCTGAACTCTTAGGACACCCCTCCCTTGTAATCATTGGCTCACTTGGGTGTCTCCCCACCTTATGCTGGCTCTTGTGGATCGCACCGTTATGCTCCTATCTCTCCCCACTCATTGTATAGGGATCCTAGACTCCTAACTCAGAGTTGGTGGATCCCAGGGGTTTTCTAGTGATTTTCTAGGAACCACAATGCTTTGGGCTCTGGGCATCTGTGCCTTAGTTCTCCATCTGTAAAATTAGGATAATAGTACTTCCCTGCATCTCCAAGGTGTTGTGAGGATAAATATGTTGAAGATTGTGAGGCAATGAGATTCATATAAGTACTTAAGAGAGATGGCTTTGTATCTTATAACATTGTCATAATTTAGGGCAGCTTTATGGTTGCTGTAAACACAGTCAATGCCCAAATTAGTGCAGACTGGCTCTTGGGATCAGGGAGGCATAATCAGCTTTCTGACATCCTTCACCCTCTCCTGAATTGAGTTGAACTTGGTCACAAGAGAGAATCAGGCGCTTTACAATTACAGGTAGGCCTGAATGAGACCCAAACATCATAGAAACATAGAATCATAGAATCTCAGGGTTGGAAGGGACCTCAGGAGGCCATCTAGTCCAACCCCCTGCTCAAAGCAGGACCAACCCCAACTAAATCATCCCAGCCAGGGCTTTGTCAAGCCTGACCTTAAAAAACTCTAAGGAAGGAGATTCCACCACCTCCTTAGGTAACCCATTCCAGTGCTTCACCACCCTACTAGTGAAAAAGTTTTTCCTAATATCCAACCTAAACCTCCCGCTCTGCAACTTGAGACCATTACTCCTTGTTCTGTCATCTTCTACCACTGAGAACAGTCTAGATCCATCCTCTTTGGAACCCCCTTTCAGGTAGTTGAAAGCAGCTCTCAAATCCCCCCTCATTCTTCTCTTCTGCAGGCTAAACAATCCCAGTTCCCTCAGCCTCTCCTCATAAGTCATGTGCTCCAGTCCCCTAATCATTTGTGTTGCCCTCCGCTGGACTCTTTCCAATTTATCCACATCCTTCTTGTAGTGTGGGGCCCCAAACTGGACACAGTACTCCAAATGAGGCCTCACCAGTGCCGAATAGAGGGGAATAATCACGTCCCTCGATCTGCTGGAAATGCCCCTACTTATACAGCCCAAAATGCCATTAGCCTTCTTGGCAACAAGGGCACACTGTTGACTCATATTCAGCTTTTCGTCCACCGGCTTTTCGTCCATCCCTGAACTTTGAAAAACTTTAGATTCATCTCTGTTTCTAAAACAAAATTTTGCAACTCGGGCCCATTTCTAAACATGGTTACCCCTTTTGGCCTGAGTGGGAAGCCAACATATGGGGTCTGACAGGTATTTTCTGTTAAGAGTAACAATTGATGATGGAGACAGGTATTTTGTGGATGTAATCTTGTTTATTTATAAAACAGTAGGAATCAAACAACAAGAGGCAGTTTCTTGCTCACAGTTCTAAGCTTCTTTTTGATATGTTTTCAGTCCTTCTCCTGGTGTCTGCTTATTTAGGATGCTTTTCTATGCTTGTTCTCTGGCTGTTTCTGCTCCCAGACACACATACCTCCATCAAATAATACTCAGCTAAACCCTTCCACCCCCATAGCCCAATTTCTGAGCAGCCTTGGGCATGTTTTCAGCAGTCTATCCTATTGTTTCAGCTATCTTACTCCAAAAAGGAACTTAATTGGTTATTTCATTTATCCTGAATGAAGGGTGGCTGTCATATTCACCAGCTTCAACAAGATTTCTCCCAACATCCATCATAACAACCAAAAATGCCTTATAAGGCATAGGGCATCAGATCATGCTGCTGAGCTGTATAGTTTAGACCTCAGGGATTTCATTCCCTAAAGATGGAGAGATTAAGCACACTGTTGAGGTAAATCACATAGGGAGTGATCCAAATCCTAAGAGTCCTTCTACTGATTTCAAGGGGCTTTGACTCAAGCCATTAGTCTCCAAAAGGAAGAATGGTCTGTTATCCATGCAGAAATCAGCTACCCTTCATATTGGAGGTTTATCATTGGGGTTCACTCATGGTTCTGAATTCCCCATTGTCGTGATTAACTCTTATTTGGCTGTGAGTGTCATTTTGAACAGCAGCCTGACCAGTGAAGAATCTAGATTGTGAAAAGATGGGGCTTTTCCTTCCAGGTGGAACATTTACTGTAGTAGCTTCACCAAGGATGTTCTCTCCAAAAGAGATCAGGCTATACAGTAAATTACAAATTATACACACACAAAAAATTGAAACACTTGATCTGAAATTCTTAAAGAAATAAAACTAGTTCATGTGCATGCCTAAGTTTAAAATCAAATGTATCCAAGTTTGCTCTGCTCTAATGATGACTAATTTAGATAGTTAGATAACCATGCTTAAGGCAGCCTTTTTTTAGCAGGAAGAGGTCAACTTGAAATGGCAATTTTTACTTTCATCTATCAATGCCATGTATTCTAACCAGCGCTGAATGACATTTAAGCTCGGCTCATTCATCCCTGTACCCTGAAAGTCAAGTACACTAAGTCTGTAAATTTCTATACCAAAAAAAAAAAAAGGGAAGAAGAAAAATCCAATTCAACGTAATAATGGATTTAAAAAAATTAAAACACAAATAATGTACACAACATCCTGTATTTCCTTCTTTTGGCTACATCGTGTTCCAATACAAATTCAAATCATTCCAATGATTTTTCTTACTTAATGACACTTTTAGAAATGTGTGTGTGTGCGCGAGCGTGAGCATGCATGTATATACATGAGCACATGAGAGTGATCAATGCTTTGTTACAGCGATCTGCTACTCGCTCTCTGAATCTGTCCCATTGCTTCTTAGTCATTTGTACTAGCATGAAGGGTTGCTTTAATTATGGAAGGTGAGAATAATTTTGTCTTTTATCTTGCTATATTTTAATTCTGAACTAAGCAACAGCAAATGACTTGATGAAAATTAATGATTATCTGTCCTTTTTTAAAAGAATTGACTTAATTATAAGTTTTATAAATAATGGATTAGTAATTCATTACATAACAAGCTGTTGAAGTTAGCCCATTAGTGTACCTCCTGTTATGGTTGGAGGAGCCTGCCATACATAGCAATTCAATTTACAGAAATATACTCTGTATTATAGGAGCACTCACAAAGACCATGATGATAAAGTTAACTTCATTTAGCCCATCCATTCAAAATTTCATTTTTCAGCTTTTAATTTTCAGCTGTTTCAAATATTATCTTATCAAATTTGGCACACAAATTTAATACTTAATTGTTCCCCGGCCCCCGACAAAATATGCAATGATTTGCTATTTCTCTCGATATACCTTTTCTTTGCTATGCTCTGAAAGAAGACCGTTGGATTTTAAAATGAGAATTTTTGAGAAGATTCAGGATGCTACCTAAGGTTAACTTGCCCATTTATGTGATATGACATAATGTAATAAGCTTTGAAATGACTGCAATATTAATTTTGAAACTTTGCTACTAGATTTACACAGTTGCATTTTTATAACAGTTCACTAACACAGCACTGATTTTCACTGTGAAAACTTTACTACATACCAAAATTGTAATTATATGTTTATTATGTTCCATGGGAGTTCCTACCGGTATAATTAGAGATTCTTTTGCAAAATTTTTCATTGTTTAAAAAAATGATTCCCAGGAAACATATTCCTCATAGAAACATGTTTGTACATTACTGTAAAAGAGATCCAGGGAATTAGATGCTAGGAAATAAAGCAGAAAATAAAAATGTTACTACTCACAGATAAGACTGAATGATACTATTATGTTGTGCCTTGGCATTTCAGTATATATTGTATTCATAAATAATAGCCCAGAAGACATGGATTACCATTAATTACCTTAATAAACAGAAATAAGATCTTTCAGTTTGAGCCATTTTTCTTTAAATGAAGTGGATTTAATCCATGCTTGATTAAGAGAGAGTCTATAATTTTGTTCTTTTAAACAGCAGATCCATTTATCTTGAAAGTTTGAGAAGTTTATAAAAATCTCAGCCACAATTGAAGCCAACACTATAAACAACTATTTATAAATAGGTCTACCTATTAGAGGGGAATAATACCATATTATTTTCACCATGGCATAATCACCTGTCATTCTGATCCCTGGCATCAGTTGAGAGTTCTAAGTCCTTGTGCACTTCCTCCAGTTGGAGGTGATCTTATTTCCTGTGGATAATTGATTTTAAAGCATACGAAGACCCTGACGTCTAGGATGCATACACATAAGGTTATGTACTCTTAATTCTGAAGAGAGGTCTTATGGACTCATGATACAAACATTAAATACACTGACAAACGATCAAGGCTAAAATTATAGATATAAATAGTGATGGAAGATACCTTTCTTTCATACCTTTTGTTAACATATCCAGCTAATAGGGATAGAGAACCAGACTGTATGTATGGGTTAAGCCTTCAAGCAGATAAAATATACCAAGCACACATTGCCAAGAAAAATCTGGAAATTTCAGGGACAAAGGAACATGCACAGAGTTCAGAACAACAATTCAGAGGTTTACTAAGGAAGAGTTATCTTTATGAAGTAAGAGGGAACTTAATGCTTTTTTTTTTTTTTTTTTTTTTTTGGTTTCTAATTCAGAACCTTAGTTCTTTGTATCTTCCGCCTGTAATGAAGAAAAGGTGGAATTTACCTTCAACAAAACAAAACAGAGGTATCTGGTACATGTGATAAAAAGGTATGTTATAGAGACTTTTCCCCTAGAAAATACATGTCTGTGTGTGTGGTGGGAAGAGGAGGGTGAATAACGGGTATTCCCTTCTGTGGAAAATTAGGGAGTTATGTGTTTGATGTTTTTATAAATATTAAAGGCATCTCATTTTACCTGAAGGCATAGAGTTAAATCAAAGGAGGCTATAAGGAGGAAACTAACAGGAACTAAACAAAGGCAAAAATAAGGAATGCCAAGGGTCCTTGAAGAAACAATGGGGAAGCTGTTGATTGGGGAATACCAACTACTTGGGTTCATCAAAGCAAGAACCATTTATACTTCCCAAGGCTAAACCTAGGCTCAAGGGAGGATACTAAGCCGTTCCTGGGCTGAGGAAAGGAGCGGGGGGTGGTGGGTGGAGATTAAGTGAGTTGTTAGAAGACTACCATGGGGCCATCAGCAAGAGCTGACAAGAATCGAGGACAAGAATCAAGGCTATGCCTATGCTATGAGCTAGGGGAGGGATTTCCCTGCTCATGTACATGTATTCTCATCAAGCTAGTGAGTACAAATAACAGAGAGGCCATGGATTCATGGCTTAGTCATGCCTCCACTATCACTATCCATGCTACCATGGCTTCACTGCTATTTCAACTTGCGCTAGCTCAAGTGTGTGTACATGAATAGGGAAATCACACCCCTAGTTCATAGTGTAGATGTAGCCACAGAGAGAGATGAAGAAACTGCAGCAAGTAGGCTGGCTTGCCCACCCCAGAGATAGGAATAAACTGGGCCTACTTAAACTATGGATGGAAAAGTTAACTTAGGTAAGGAAATATGCTTTCCTAAAGGGAGCATTCTTTTTGGCAAAGAAATGCCACTTTGTTTTGAATAAGCTGTTTTTGAGTCACATTCATCAGCTACTGTCACAGGCTCCTACAGGTAAAAGGCTTCTGGGTGACAAACCTAGTTGGGCCTGTCATGTTAACACAGTTGCGAACTGGTGGGCTGCAGTGGTAAGACAGGGTGGCTCCATTCAGAGTATCTAAACCTGTCCCTAAAGGGGTGCACTTGAGAGAGACTAAAAGGGGTCAAAGGTGCATCTAGCCCTGTATCTGTGCCATTCTCAAATAAACATAATGAACCCTTCTTAAAAATCAAAGTCAATATACTGTTATCTTCTGGGAATACTACCATATCATTTTTGCCATTGAGATGTACTACCTTTAAATACCTGACACTTCCATCTATAATGAGGTACTTAGCAACAACTGAGTGGCTCCAATAGTGTTTTGTGATGGTTCTGTCACCAGACCAGGGGATTGTGACTGAGAGTTTAACAATATAACATCTACTACTAACTGCTATGCCTGAAAGGCCACAGACTTTGACATGCCTATGCCTACATTTTTCTTATGTGATTTGCTCCGGGCTCTGACTGTATTGGATTTAGCTGGTTTGAAGGGATATGCAGCTGTCACTAAGCAACGTATATGTTAAGACAATGACTAATAGTTGGCCTATTTATTCAAATATTACTTGAATAGAGACTTAACTAACCATTGATTGGGATTTCCCTTCTATTTCATGATGTGATTTTGGCCATTAAACAAAGGCCCTATAAACCTCATTTCAGGATTTCCTGGTAGCAATTTCCAACCTGAAAACAAGAGTTTCAGGAATATGCTTCTGATGCGTATCAGGCAAATACCAGCAAACCATTGACTGAACAGATCCTTGCCTATGGATCTCTGTGCCAAGTTTCTCCAGTATTAAGATACTGTAACCCTGGTTGATATGACCAAGACAATAAGATCAGGAAGCCTCTCCTTCGTTACTACACTAGTAAATTTTGAGTCCTCAGAACTGGGAAACAGAGAGAGAGAGCATGGATTTGTTCACTGGATGAAAGTGTTCCCTCCTTGCTGCAGCTTTGTGTGAACATCTTGAAAAAAATTCAAAAGTTAGTGATTGTAATGACACCATTATGTTCCAATGATATAACTACTCCTTCCTGGGGAACAATAGGAATTTCCTGCAGCCTAGATGATGAATGGTGCAAAAGGATTTACTCCTGTCTGGTTTTGACAGAAAATTATCTTTGAACATATCCATGCTAAACGGCTGGGCAGTGGTAAGGAGAATAAAGGATTTAGATTTATCAGTGGACAATATTCCCAGTGGACAATGAACTACAAATAGAGACCAGATCCTCTAAAGCAGAGTAATTCCATGAAATTCAATGGAAACATGCTGATTTACACCAGTTGAGGTGCTGGCCCGCAGAATGTATCAAGCCCCTCAGAGTTCCTGTTTTATCCAGTATTACCCCTGAGACTGGAGATACACTATTATTGGTGCTTAGCTCAGCTCTAGTTTGCCCTTCCTTATTTCCTCCTCTAAGACCAGCAAGATATCTGTGTCTAGAATTAGATGTCCTCACACTCAGGAAGTGGATCTTTATCCCCCAAGTGTGTTATTCAGAGGTCTCTAAGAGGAAAACTTAGCTGTAGACTCAGGCAGGAAGGTCTGAGGTGTTGGGGCAGCGCACATCAATATGAGATTGCCAAAGAGGCTGCTAGGAAGAAGGGACGTGTATTGTTTTGGTCCTTTACTCTCTTCTTTAACATAATGATCAATATATTAGGTAAGGAAATACTCCCTGAAAGAGCATGGGGCACTTCAAAGAATCCTTTTTCCCCTGCCCCTCTCTGAGGTATGCTTTCATTAGTGGTCTGTGCCCCCAGGCATGGAAGTAATGTAGTCAGACATATGTCTCATAGGGCAGAGGCAGGTTCAGCTTCAGGAAGTTCTGAATGGTTGTCCATTGTGGTGCCCGTCTCATTCTCTTGGGGAACTGAGTCTAGATCAAAGCAATTCTCCATGACAGTCCTCTGCTGCAATTAAGTTGATAAGGCAAGTTGAATCAGTGTGAGTAGCTGCCACACAGGAAGTCTCAGGTGAGAGGAAGAATGTCCCTCTTCTCTATATGCAGTATCAGCAAGTGCCAATTAAAACAAAACAAAAAATATTTCAGACAGGAGCTAAGCTTTATTTATAGCGGAGGAGACTGCAAGCTTTTTAAGCACAAGAGACTGAATGCCATCTTCTGATGGCAGGATATAAAGTGACACTGATTACCCAGTGGTAGGAGAAATATGGTATTACTCCCTGAAGTATAAAGGATAATTTTAATTATTCAACTTCTTGAAGATTGGGTAGCTGTACTTTAAATACTTCTCATGTTCCAACTGATGATTTTCTATGCATTATTCAATTTCAGCTAATTTTAAAAAAATCATTTTCCATTTCTTCAGTGTCTGAATTAATGTGCTGGGGAAGTTGCTGAGTGTAACAAAAATGAGAGTGATACTATACAATTTTACAAGCAGCAGTGTTGTTGGCTATTATATCCTTTTCCTTCACACTAGCCTTTGAAATGAAAGATTCACCCTTGTCAAGACCCTTCTCTTTGGAGACGGTGTTTACACACCACCACTGTGAAAATCAGCTTCAAAGAAGACAGAAAAATCGATTCAGACTTCACGCTTCAGTTAACAATGTAGAGCTTTGCCTCTGTTGGAATGGGAAAGAATAAAAATTAAATTTCAGGTAATAAAATAAATGTAGGAAGATTATATTAATGTCCCATAACAGTAAGTAAGTTTTATATACTTAATACTGGACTTAGTCACTGAGGTATCTATGTAACAATGTGTATTAAGGAAGAGCAAATGATAAACCTTGTGGAGGGCTAATGAGTTAAGGAGACACAGCTTTTTATTAGTGTTTCTGCTGCAGGCTGTTAGCTAGATAAATTGCAAAACTTCTTAGTTATGTTGAACAAATAGTTTTAATTTGAGATGTAATAGCCACTTCATTTTATGGGTTAAAGTTCAGCATGTGCTTAAGTGGTTTCCTGAATGACGATGCTTTCCTGAATTGGGGACCTAGGATTTAATCCTGCACCGTGCTGCTAAACACTCTGATTCTAAACTAGCAAAGCACTTCAGCACATGAGGAATCCCACTAAAGTCAGTAGTTAAGTAAGTTTATGTGAGAGGTCTTATACCCCTAATGACAGATTCCCAACTGTGAAGAACATGTGTGTGCATTTGTCTGTGGTGGTGGTGGTCAGGACAAGAAGTTACTGGTTAAGAGTCCCTGATCCCAAGCCCTGTTGCAAGCTAGAGTTTCAGGGCAGCATCTGTAATTTACAACCCGGGTGTAAAGTCAAATATCCCTAAGAATCCTATATCCCTGGAGTGCAGCTTCATACTACCTCCGCCTCCAGAATGCCCTCAATACCAAGGGCAAGGGGCGCAGATTGTGTGGGAGGTGGCAGAGCTCTGCAAGCTTTATGGCAGTGGAGAGTTCTCCTGCACAGGGGAAATTCACCACCAGTCTTCTCTGGCTGCTTCAAATTCACGTTGTACACATTATGCAGCACAAGGTGGACTTAGTATCCTTTCCTAAATATCAGTTCTGAGAAGTTTTAAATCTCTGAATTCACAAAAAAATCCGATAGGCCCTCAAATATAACCAAGCATTGGTGTGATGTAAACATAAGAGAGAGCTCAGCCGGTTTCATTAGTGGATTTTATATTGTTCATGCTGTGACAAATTATATTATAATATGACAGATTTATGATAGTTTCTATTTAGTTATAATTTTACATTAATACCTGCACGGTTTATATAGCTCACTTGAGTGTTTTTATGGCATTTTATTTTCTTGGGAAGAGTTATATTATGTAAATGTCTTCTAATTCAGATGAATAGGGCCTTTCATGTGTAATTTGGAAGGTAATTACATAAAGTAATATGAAAAATTAACAAAATCAAATATCAATTTCTTAGCATCCATCAGTATACACCCCAAATTAGAACACCATATTGTTTGCAGGATGAGGTGGAAAGGGATGTTGCAGTTTATAAGCATTTTTAAGGAATGGTTAATATCAGGTTGCTATTGAATAAAACCACAAGATTTTCATCTTCCACAGTATAATACTGTTCTGCAGTAAGTCCATCCCTAAAAGCTTGAGTAATAGAATTCCCATGAAAAGTGTATAGAAATCTGAAATATTCTCGGAATGTGTAGGACCTTTAATTCACCCATAAGGCATACTTCGGAATCACCTTTGTATATATTGTAAGATGTTAATATGCTCCTCCAGGGTTTATCCTATCTAACTATGATTCACTGCTTCTAAATTAGACTGTTGTAAACTTAGGCATTGTGCTGAAGTCTGAATACACGACCACTTCTGAAGAATCTTTCTTTTCTTTACATTTTAACAGATAATATATATATTGTGAAGGTAATGTATCTTCAGCTCCTTTTGAGGTGTTCCTTTGGGAAGAATTTAAATCTGTTATAAGGGGGCAGGTGATATAGTATTCTATAAGGAGAGAGAGAGAGAAAGAATAGCAGAGGTTGAGAACCCCAGCACAGGCACTCTCCCAAGCTTTACACAAGAATATATCATGTTGTGCATTATACTTAACTTCAGCACACTATTATTTAGATTTAATTATTTTTTCTGTTTACAGAACATCTGCGACAGAGATAACTTGAACTAAGATTTTAAATTGTGTCACCCTGAAACAACATGGTTCAGCTTCTGCATTCAGTTATGCCCCTGCAACTCACTGAAGTCACAATGGGTCAAGTTCAATGATGCTGTTACTACTTTGATTTCAATGAAATTATGCCCTGTTGCAGTAGAACTAAATCGGTCCAAAAGATTGGCAGGGATGCAAAAGAGAGCAGAACTTGGCCTGGAGTGGCTATAATTTAGACTCTTAAATTAATATAATACAATGACAACAATAGCCTAGAGGCAGACTTTCAGTTTTAGAACCATTTCCTGAGCTGTTTCAGTTTCAGTCATCCCTGGAGGTGTTTCAAACTAAAGTAATTGCTTTGGTAGCTGCTTCTGATCCAGAAAAGGCATACCTTCAACGTCAAGCCTAACCTTTCAAAATCAAATTGCCTAACCTTCAGCTGATTTCTAAATCAATTCAATTCTGTTTCAATTCAAAGAACGATTTTTCAGTACACAAAATACTATTAAACAGGATAACTTAACCAATGGGCCCTACTTACTGTGCTATACATTAACATTTCAGGGTTGAAATAGTACTAATAATGGGACAACATAAAACAAACTTTTTAAAAGCGTACAACAATAGTGCAAAAAAGAAGCTAATAGAAAAGACGTCTTGGATCTATTTTCTGTTATCTTGCAGCTCTTTAAAGTATTTACACCTGTATGAAGTGAAAGCAAAGAAGATATAAAATGCACCAAATCAGAATGACAGTAGTTTACACCAGCCTTTCATCTGCTTTGCATGAGTATAAATGACTGCACAAGGTACAGGGCAATGGAGAGTGTCACAGTTTGATTTGAATGAGCCATTACAAATGATCTAAAAGAACACACCCCCTCTCCCGCCATTACTGTATTTTTCCCAAACCTCAAAACTATTACATTAGCATGCTTAGAAGGAAGATGGATGTAGGAGTGACAGATATGGCAATTTCCTGCATATCCTTGGGAAACCTTATTGAATTAAATTTAAGTATATTTGGAGTCCACTTCTATTAAATGCAGAGTGTCAATATTATTGTTGGCCAGGATTGTATGCAGTCTCTCTAGGGAGGAGATATGATGTGAGTCCTGGGAGTTCAATGTTGAACAATGTGCCAGTTAGGAGGACTTTTGGGACAATAAGTGTGAAATGGTTTCTCTGGAGAATACCTAGGGAGAGGTTAATGCAAGTTCCACACCTCTGGTTATGCGAAGACCCAGCCTTTTGAAGCTACACCCTGAGGAGTCTGCTAATTACCTGTTCCCAGAGACTGGAGATCAAAGAAACAGCTGAACTGCCCAGCCTGGCTTCTGATTCTGACAGTTATGAACTTGTAACCACAGGGAAAACCCAGTTGTGGGTTTTGAAGGACTGACCCCTTACCAAAGCTCAAGGTTTGAGTTGGGGTGACATGTGGTAAGCTTTTTAGCATGTGTGAAGGTTCTTTTATTGTTTAAATATGCTTTCCCAGTAACGCTTTTACCTTAAGAATAAATGTGGTTGCTTAGAAAGAGGTAACTTGTAACTGCAGGCAATTACACTGGTCATAGCCTCTGGTGATAAAGCAAAGTGCAGATGCTGACCTTTTAGATAATATGGCTTGCTGGAGATAACACACTGTAGCTAGAAAACTGAAAGCCCAGTCAGGAGGGAGTGAGGATTGTGTCTGCCAAAAAGAGGTGATAGCTAGGATCCAGAATCTACGGTGGGTACCCTTGGTGGACCGCAGAGGAGGAAATATAGGTGCAGTTGCTCAGAACTGTGACAATGGGTGCATGTCTCAAAGTAAAATCTATCTTGAGTAGTGGCCCATATTAATACATGGTTGATGTAACTATTTTGCTGAAAAATATAGAATGCAGCTCTGCCAACTATGACTGAGATAGAAAATAGCTGTCAGGGTTCCCTCCCCACTCTAAACTCTAGGGTAAAGATGTGGGGACCCACATGAAGAGCTCCTAAGCTTATTTCTACCAGCTTAGGTTAAAACCCCCAAGGTACAAAATTCCCTGCACCCTGAGAAATGCTTCTCACTGCCACCATCAAGTGTGTTTAAACAGGAATCCAGGGAAGGAAACCACTTGAAGTTTCTCTTTCCCCCAAAAATACCCTCTCAAGCCCATACCCCCCTTTCCTGGGAAGCTTGAGAATAATCTCCTAACCAATTGGTTACACAGTGATCTAAAAAAACCACACACACCCCCCCCCCCCCGAGGTTTTTAACACCATGGAAAACAGTCAGCTTCTTAAAAGAAGGATTTTATTAAAACAAAGAAGGTAAAATCAGCTCTGTAAAATCAGGATGGTAACTAATTTACAGGGTACTCAATTTCCAAACTCAGAGGGATTCCCCCTCTGGACAAACCCTTAAAGTTACAGAAAATAAAAAAGGAATAACCCCTCCCTCTCACACAGGGAACGTACCAAGCAAAAATAAACAGAAATCTAATCGCTATGCTATCTAAACTTACTTTAGAAAAGTGAGGATTTTATGAAAAGATGACTGGTTCCTTCTGACTCCAAGATCACTCTGAGTCTGACAAAGACCCACACACAAAGCTTTCCCCCTCCCAAGATTTGAAAGTATCTTGTCCCCTTATTGGTCAGATGCCGGCCAGGTCAGGTGTCGGTCTGGTTACCTGCATTTCTTAACCCTTTACTGGTAAGAGGATTTTATCTGCATCAGACCCTCTCCCCCTTCCCTTTATATTTATGACAATAGCCATCCCTAAATACTTAGCATTTAAATTAATCAGATATGTGACAATTATTTAGAATTTAGCATTTGTACATTCCAGATGCATATCAACTCAAATGTGTATGATATTGGAATTAAATGTGGGTTCAAAACTTTGGTTTGTAGATTTCACAGATTTTAAGGTCAAGGAGGAATTATCATTATTTAGTCTGGCCTCCTGAATAATAAAGGCCATAGAATTTCATTCAGCAAAATCAAACTCGTGGATGAGCTAGAACATGTATTTTAGAAACATATCCAAACTTGATTTAAAGCCAGAATCTGGGCTATAGTACTCATGTCATCTCCATTCATGTCATGGAGAAATCTGACCGTAAGAGGGTAACTGAAAAATCCCTTGGTGTGGATAATGTCTCAGCTGGTGTCAATTGGCATAACCTGTTCCTTCACCAACCTTCTCCCCTCCCACACACCACACATTGGCATAATAGGTGTGAGGGGGCATGTTGGTGGTGGGAGGGTGCAGGCCTGCACAATACCCATTCACAAATGTTGTATGATCTCATGGAGACCATAACCAATCAGTGTAAGTTAGAGTAGACCTTAAACTCAACTAAGCATGTGAATTTGGGAAGTCTAACTTGTTCTCTCATGCTCACCTTGACACAGGACGGAATCTGGACATATATTTCATCTGTAGAATGTACATGCTTTATATTAGACTGTCCTGTTTTAATTGTTTGTCTAGTACTTGTATGGCATTTTCACTTATGATTTTGAGGTACATGAATTATAAAATAAACTGGGACATTTTCAAGAGGAAAGATCCTTGTTTGTATATAGTTGAGTGTGTCATCTGTCATTAGATTAAGATCTAATAAGAGATTAGATTATCACTTCAGAAAATCATATTATTAAAAAATAAATAAGGAATATTAGTATCCTATGTGTCTTCCTTTAATTTTATATATCAATAAGTGAAGTTTAAACAACAGACATGTTCTTCATATGCTTGAATGTACTCACATCTTAGTTTCCAGTTTAGACAAATGACACTACAGGACATTTTGCTGATTAATGGGCACATGATTGTCTAGAAACACCATCTATAATTATATCTTTGTCTGATGCTGCTGCTTAGTAAAAGTGTGTTCATCACAAATGTCATGGTTTAATTATTTAATTTACACTGAGTTGAAACTTGGCATTCAGGTTCTCCAATTATAATTCTTTCAGAACCCTGTCATTAGTTCAGATCAGCCATTTTTAGGTTGAGCATAGAAAAAAGTTGGCAATCTCCAAGATGCAGGCTCTGTTCGTTTGTTAAAACATTAAATACAACTAACTTGTTTTCTTTACAGTTGTAGAACACCTATTGAGCTTATGCAATAGCTACTTCTCATATTTAAAGCACATCACATTCCACGTTGTCAACAGGGCATATCTTGATACTTCCTCTTCAGCCAGAGGTTGCCAGATCCATTGGAGCCACTGAAGTTCCTTTGTGCAGTGAAAAGGGGCAGGAGCTGGGGAGCCCATACTGAGATTCTGTACCCCTGTACATGGAGCGCAGCTTTTTCATTGCACAAAATACTATTAGTGTATATTTAGTGTAACTACATACGGATGCTTTGCATTAATATTCCAGTCCTGAAGTAGTTTTACCTAATCAACTATACAAAATACATCTTTAAAAGCCTATTGAAATATTTCAAGGAAATTTTGTTTAGCAGCTTCTTGGCAACATTATGTTGGGCTTGTTTTTCTACTGCCTTGCACCTTATGTAATCATTGACATCTTTGTAAAATGAGAGAGATGGAGTCTGTTCTTACAGTATTTATTTCTCCTGGACCCAGAATGAACATGAGGCCTCCTGACTGAAGGTTTTGTTCCATACTAAACTCAAAACACTGGTGACTCATCCAGAATCCAACTGCCCCTGCCCTTGTCCCCAACTCATACTTCTGGGTTGGGGTAGATTTGAATTATATCTAAGTTCTATTAAAGTAAAACCCAAGTGCCAATCATGTTTAATGCATTACAATATATAGCTTGTAATTCCATACATGAGGAACCACAGTTTTTAGTGAAGTGGTTCTGCAAAAAAACCAATCTTCATTATAATAGGATTTTGTGTCTGTCTATAAATAGAATTTTTGTTCTGGTTTGGGTGATATTCCCTTCTCAAAAGCATTCTCTCCAGGACAGTCATTCAATCATATGGTGATCTAGGAGTGGTCTTTAGACCTCCTGTAACTTTTATTCAGGAGATCAATATTTCACTACTATCATCTTTTTGCACACTATTTGCAATTTCCTGATGTAGCACTTTCCAGTGAGAAGAGGGGCAGCAAAAGCTCTCATCTCATAACAGGTGGCAATGTTCCAGGAAAGTCCAGGTGGCACCTATGGGCATGAGTGCTTCTTGGAGTAGACAAGCATTCTGTTACCCAGAACTTCAGCACTTCACCTATGTAAAAGATCCCTCCAGGTTTAGATACAAGACATCTGAGGTTGCAGCCTCTTTACCCCTGTTAAGTCACCCTGTTTGGCCTTAACATACACCATTTTTCTTTTCAATTGTGATTAATTTGTTGTTCAATTAGTTTTATTTGCTTGCAGTCATAGTAACAAATGGCTGTACTAGCCAAATACAAAATTTGAAAGGGAAAAGGAAAAATAAAGACTTCAGCATCACCTTCCCATCTTAAAGACAGTGTACAGAAAAGCTTCCATTCAACTAGAAATTATAGGTTTTCATTTCTCCTCAGTATAAGCTTGCTATTTACAGTTTAGTGCCTCATGTGAACCCACTGTATGTGATTTACCATCCTGGGAAAGGCAGGAAATAATGAGACTTAATTTAATAAGGCTGTAGGATGTTCTAATTATTCTTGGCACGGTATCCCAGATAGAGGCACAATATATAGATATAGTCAATAACAGATGTAGTTAATAATATACTCAAAGATACAGTCAACAATAATGATATGACATTTAAAAGTGAGTAAAGGAAGAACTTCTCTTTTTCAGCTATACTTGCTAGTGCTGGGTAGTTTTTATGTGCAAATAGTAGGGCTGTTGATTAATCGCAGTTAACTCACGCGATTAAAGCAAAAAAAATAACCTTGATTAAAAAAATAATCGTGATTAATCACAGTTTTGATTGCACTGTTAAATAATAGAATATCAATTGAAATTAATCAAATATTTTCTGTTTTTCTATTTTCACATATATTGTATTATGTGTTATAATTGAAATTAAAGTGTATATTATTTTTGTTTACAAATATTTGCTCTGTAAATATGATAAACAAAAGAAATAGTCTTTTTCAATTCACCACATTCAAGTTCTGTAGTGCAGTCTCTTTGGCGTGAAAGTGCAACTTACAGATGTAGAATTTTTTTGTTACATGACTGAACTCAAAAACAAAACAATGTAAAACTTCAGAGCCTACATGTCCACTCAGTCCTACTTCTTGTTCAGCCAATCGCTCAGACAAACAAGTTTGTTTACATTTAAGGGAGATAATGCTTCTCTCTTCTTATTTACAATGTCACCAGAAAGTGAGAACAGGCATTTGCATGGCACTTTTGCAGCCGGTATTGCAAGGTACATTATTTACATGCAAGATATGCTAAATATTCATATGCCCCTTCGTGCTTTGGCCACCATTCCAGAGGACATGCTTCCATGCTGATAACGCTCATTAAAAAAATAAGCATTAATTAAATTTCTGAATGAACTCTTGGGGCAGAATTGTATGTCCTCTGCTCTGTTTTACCTGCATTCTGCCATATATTTCCTGTTATAGCAGTCTTGGATGATGACCCAGCACATGTTCATTTTAAGAATACCTTCACTGCAGATTTGACAAAACACAAAGAAGGTACCAATGTGAGATTTCTAAAGCACTCGACCCAAGGTTTAAGAATCTGAAGTGCCTTCCAAAATCTGAGAGGGATGAGGTGTGGAGCTTGCTTTCAGAAGTCTTAAAAGAGCAACACTCTAATGCGGAAACTACGGAACCCGAACCACCAAAAAAGAAAATCAACCTTCTGCTGGTGGCATCTGACTCAGTTAACAAAAATGAACATGCGTTGGTCTGCACTGCTTCGGGTTGTTATTGAGCAGAACCTGTCATCAGCATGGATGCATGTCTTCTGGCATGGTGGTTGAAACATGAAGGGACAAGCATGAAGCATGTGAATCTTTAGCGTATCTGGCATGTAAATATCTTGCGATGCTGGCTACAACAGTGCCATGAGAACACGTGTTTTCACTTTCAGGTGACATTGTAAACAAGAAGTGGACAGCATTATCTCCTGCAAATATAAACAAACATGTTTGTCTGAGCAATTGGCTGAAAAAGAAGTTGGACTGAGTAGACTTGCAGGCTCTAAAATTGTACATTGTTTTATTTTTGAATGCAGTTATTTTTGTACATAATTCTACATTTATAAGTTCAACTTTCATGATAAAGAGATTGCATTACAGTACTTATATTAGGTGAATTGAAAAATATTTTTTTTGGTTTTTTGAAATCAAAAATAAATATAAAGTGAGCACTGTACACTTTGTATTCTGTGTTGTAATTGAAATCAATATATTTGAAAATGTAGAAAACATCCAAAAATATTTAAATAAATGGTATTCTATTATTGTTTAACAGTGCGATTAATCACGATTAATTATTTTAATCACTTGACAGCCCTAGTAAATAGAGATTAATGTATCAAAAAACAATTCACATTGCCAATTTGGTTTGTGTGACCTGCTGGTGAGAGGCTTGACCCCCCCATGAACTTCAATGGGAACAAAACCTGGTCAGTAATGGGGCATTGGCCCCATGGGGCCTCACATGGAAATCCTACTTCTGGTAATACTATTATAATTCCATAGGACATTACTACATTCCTGATTTGCATTTGAATGCCCTTGGAAATCAATACTACAGTTATATTCATATAATCATTATTGATGCACTTTTTGCAATACCAAATACATCCATAATAATCAGCCAATAATTAACCAACAACAGAAACAAATTGAAGGATAATTGGAAATAAGAAATAGTAATTAAAGGTATTTTAATGCCCACAACCCCACTTTCATTTGCAGGCCTACAGTTCGTATTTCTTTGTGCTTCTATGTACAAAAACTGCATTATGATTGTCAGAAGATGTTACTTCTATTCTGCTAAGTAGAGAAAACTATGGAAGAAAGTAGTTCAAACATTTGTGTGTGTGTGAGTGCACACGCGGACAGCGCCTTTGTACTTGTTTCCCTTAGGCGACTTAAACCTATCTTGAACAGAATTTTGATTTGTATGTTAGAGCCTGAAATTCAGCCAAGATGTAAATGAGAGCACACATTTCATTTCAAGCTTCAAACTACTACTTGGTAGTGCAGTTGATATTGAGGGCTGATTATAAACTAAATGGTGCAAGAAGAAAAAATTGAAATGAACTGCAGAAATTTATCTTTGCTACATATATTCTTAAACGCTTTGCAGTTTGAAAGTCCTTTGAGTCCCTGCACTGTACCCTTTCCAAAGGTGCAGAATCATAGCAATCTGACCCTGGCAGATGAAATTTTGGAATAACTCTTTCTAGAGCCTAGATAGGGTTACATGGTGCCTATGAGGACTAAGTATATAAATTTTACAGCACTCCCAGTTCCTTCTGGATCGACTATGAAGAAGCAAGCTAGTTTAGCTTCCCATAGAGTACAGTTTGAATACTTTTGATATCAGATTGAAAGCTTTTGTCTAGTTCTGCTGAGACCAGAAGACATTTTCTACAAATTCTGAGATTATTAATATGACTCATTCTTGTTAATTTGTCAATCTTAACTAGTGGACATTTTATAGGGTTGTGAACAAGAGTGTTTTTTCGCTGCCAAAATTTTACAGGCAAGAACTTATTTTTTTGAGGGTTTTCACACTGAAACCATAATTGAAACCATAATTGAATGTTAAATCTCCCAATGGAGGGGAGAACCTGAGAGGAGAAAAGATACATAATCTAGCATACAATAACTACCATACAATAACTAAGCATAAGCCATCTATAGTGTCTATGCAGCACACAAAGACTACTGGGAGCTCAAACAAAGTGCTAGATACAGCCAGATTATTAACCAATAAACAGATTGCTTTGCTGCATAATAGACACAGGTAACCACAGCCATTTGTATCACCACGTTGGCAACCTGCACATACACTTTCATCTATACAAGACAGCAGCGTCTAATGGATTAAGTTACTGGAGCAGAGGGACTGGATCCTGTATCTTCCGTCTCACCAAGAAACCAAGGGCATTCCATGTCAAAATATCCTATAGCCCAGTGGTTAGGATGCTTGCTTGGGAAGTAGCAAATCTCTGTTCACATCCCTTCTTCCTCTTAGGTGGAAGGTAGACTTGAACCAGGAGTGAAAATACTAACCAGCGAGCTAAATATTATAAGGAAGGGCCTCTTCCCAACAGGACATTTTGTGTAAGCTTGTCTATAGTGGTCTGATCTGGTAGGTGAGGTCTTAGTATGATTACTGGATCAGACCTTAGAGGCGATTTAGGCAGAGTGACACCTATCTTCTTGTTTCATGCACCACACTTGGGTAGGGTGACCATATTTTCCCAAAGGGAAAACGGGAAATCCCCGGGCTTGCGCAAGCCCTCCCTGAGATCCCCCAGCCTCCCCATGCGCAGGGCTGCTGGAGGCCCCTCTTGTCCACATGTGTGCTTGGGGATCTCTCTCAGGCTCAGGGCTGGTCCGAGATCCCTCTTCTCCCCTGCACATGGGGCTGGTCTGAGATCCCTCTTCTCCCCTGCACGTGGGGCTGGTCCTCCGAGCCTCCCTCCCCACCCCCACACTGCTTTCCCATTGTGATGTTCCCCTGGTGTTATCCGGACCAGTGATCTGCTAGGTCACTTCAATCCTTAACTCTGGGAGCCAGCCTTACCCTGCTCTGCTGTGAGAAACCCCACTCCTGGGCTGTTCACACACAGCCTCTGGCATGTAAGCTGCTCCTTGGATTGTGCAACCAAGTGACACTACCCAATATCTCCAGTCCCAGACACAACCCTAGGAACCTCCATCTTGCAGTGTCTAGTTATGCCTGCTGGACACTGCAAGCTTATATGAGTTCATCAATTTAACAAATAAATTGATATGTATCAGCCTTGTTATTCCAAGTGGAGTCTCTGACATGCTTCAAACCAAATGCACTGCTTCAGATAGAATAAATAAACAAATGTATTAACTATGAAAGATAGATTGTAAGTGATTATACGTCAAAGCATAACAAGTCAGATTTAGTTAAATGAAATAAGAGCAAAACACATTCTAGCTGATCTTAACACTTTCAATGCCCTTACAAACATAGATGCTTTTCACTACAGGCTGGCTGGCTGCCCTTCAGCCAGGCTCCCCTCTTTGATCAGCTCTTCAGTCGCTTGGTGGTGATGTCTGTAGATGGAGCTGGAAGAGAGAGGAAGAGCATGTCAAACGTCTCTCCCTTTTATCATGTTATTTCGTCCCTCTTGGCTTTGCCCCCCTGTCCCTTCAGAGTCAGGTGAGCATTACCTTACCGCAGTCCCAAACTGACCAAAGTAAGGGGGGTGACTCACTAGAGAGTCCTACAGATCCTTCGTTGTTGCTTAGGCCAGTGTCCATTGTTCCTGTGAGGCTGGGCTCGGTTTGTCCCATACATGCCCTGATGAAGTGTGAACTGCCCCTCTGCTTATGGAGAGTTTTGTCTGGGCTTGTTTTAAGCCATGAGAACACGTTTTCAGCCTCATAACTATATACATGAAATTACAACCTATAACATTACTATAACAACAATGCTCAGTGCATCATGAGGCTTCCAAAGACACCCGACATGACAAACTTTACATTGGATACCACACAATCATATTATAAGGATGAACATGGGGGTGCAGGGTATTCCCCCGAGTTACAGGACGTCACACCCACAATCTCCCCGCGGCTCCCTTCCCACCCCCGAGGCGCAGGGCTGTTTCAAGCCCCATACCTGTCCCCCGTGCATGGGGCTGGTCCTCTGAGTCACTCCACTGCCCTCAGGGCTGATGATCCAAGACCCCCAATGCACACCCACCAGTGGAGCTGGTGGTCCGAGCCCTCACCCCTGACTGCATGCCCTGCCCTCCCTCCAGCGCAGGGCCAGTGTTGCCACTCCCCCCACCATGTTTCTCCATGCTCCACTAGGGTTCCCATGTGTGTGTGTGGGGTGGGGATGGTTGGCAGTGAGGTGAATAGCTGCTTGCACCCTGCTCCCTCCGCCAGGGGGCCAGAGTAGCCCCTCCGCCTGTGGGAGCAGGTATCCTCCCCAGTGCTGGCAGGGGCACAGCAGGTGCATGGAAGAGGGGGGAATTGCCCTGCCCTGGCTACTCACCCGAGCAAGGCAGGAGCTGACAGCAGTGCAGTGAAGGTGCTTCCTGGGCGGCGGGGCAGGAGCAGCAGCAGGAACAGTGAAGCCCGGGCTGCTCCTGTGCAAGCTCTCGCTGCCCATCCCCGGTGCTGCTGCCGCCACCCATGTTACTGCCGCTAGAGGAGACGGCAAGGGAGACTCCGGTGCAGGCGTGCAGTGGGGAAGCGAAGGGTGGGGCACATCCGCTTGCTGCTCCCCCCCCCCCGCCCCCACTGCTGGCTCTGTGCTGTGATCCCAGAAAATACGGGACAATTTGCCCATATTTAACAAAGTCAGGACACCTGGAAGAAGGCTTAAATATGGGACTGTCTCATTAAAAATGGGACGTCTGGGCACTCTACACTGGGGCTTAGGCATCCAGACACCTGCCATGAGGCTGTAGTGCTCATGCTCACATGCAGAAACATAGGCCCCTAGGAAGTTTTTACTGCAAAAAGTTAGGCACGGAGTGATTTTAGGCACCTGCAGAGTTCAGGGAACCCTGAACAGGGATCCTCAGCAGGGCCTGATTCTGGGATTAAGGTGCCTAAAGTGACAGTAAGGGACCGAAGTCCCTTTGTGAACCTAGCCCATGGATGTTTTCGAAAATTCCACCTCATATGTCTGTTTTTCCATCTGTGACAGGAGACACCACACAGAGGTTTTGGGAAAATTCATTACTGTTTGAATAGTGCCATGAAAATATAAAGTGCTATTAGCGTGTATTCAGGGTCTCTGTGCTCCCTCCCTCCCACACAGTGCAAAGCCTCACTTTCATGTTAGGTTCAGTTTTGCAGCCAGAACATTAAAGGGAGCACAGCAGACTGATGGTGTTTCTGTCAGCTCCCTCTGTGTCTATCTCCTTTACTGGGTCCAGAAATATAACAATAAGTACTAAAATATTTATTCAAATTCAAACAGGATTTTAAAGCAATTAATTGAGAGAGAAGTGTTATTTAATGGTCTGAGCTGCAGGATGGGAGTGCAGGAATTCTCATATTCTGTTCACAAATCTTAACATTTCTTCATCACCTACCCCATGTGTAAACTAGTAATAAATATATTTTGGCCCCAAATCTGCATTCTGATGCATGCACGTAGAACCCTACGTCTGCACAGTCCAACTAAATCCCAAGACCTAGAGTTATCATAACATTTTGAGGATTAATGTTTGTAAGGGAAGATGGAAAAAGTACTCTAAAATATTCATTACTATACTGGTGTGGCAGGTGCACCAGGTGACATTATACATAATCTTCTGCAATCTTTTTCTTAGAGTGTGAGCAAGTTTTTAGCCTCAGAAGAAATTGTGGTGGTGGTAGTTTCTGGTTATGCAAGATTCTGTGTACTTAAGGAAGTTACTCTTAAAAGATATCCAGACTCTGCCTCACTGATTTCTCCTTCAGTGGGAAGCCAGCCTGCAACGCCCTGACATTTGCTACCACTTAGCAGAGAGGTGATGTTGGTGTCAGAACAGGACACTGGTGTCAGAAGAAAAGGCAACAATGCTCTTATGAGCTTCAAAAGTGTTCTTTGGATTTTAAAATTACTGTCCCACCAATCAAAGTTATACTGTCAATTGCTGCTCTAAATTCAGTCTTTGACTCCTACAGCTATTTTATGCTCTGAGACACCATTTTATTTGATTTTTTTAACAGACTACTTTAAAAAAAACTATTATTCATATCTTGGCTGATAAAGAATTTATTTTAAAAAATAGATCTCTGAATAAGAAGTAGTTATTTGTGTTTTAAAAGACTTGGCCTTGGAGAACTCCCTTAAGGAGAAATATCCACTTTGCTTTATACTGGCAGTTTTTTGTTTTGGTTCTATAATAGCAACTACAACTGCTTTGCCTGGGTTCTCTCAGCAATTACCATATTCCTGCTGAGGAAAGCTACTATGTCCTCCTAGTTAATCTGTTTGGAAATGGAGTCCTCAACCTTTGCTGGTGGAGGCTGAGAGAGTTGAGGGCGAGATTTCTGTCTTCTTGAAAAATATGGTTGAGGTTTTATGCTTTATTGGTCACATGACTGGTCATTAAATAATGCTGTAATGGTGGGAGGAAGGCAAAGTGTTCCTATTTTGGAATATTTATGTTTTGCAGATTCAACATTGTGTTTTTAAATGTTAGTCAAGGGCATGCAGGACTGTAAATGAGCACACATCGATATTTTTAAAGTGAAATTTGAACAAACTACCACTGGACCAAATGGAGGTCACAACTAGCATTCAACTGAATGAAATCTTCACTTATAGCTCAGTTGGAATGAAGAGTGATGGATATTTTTTTAAAAAAACCTCACACTCTGATTGAATAAAAATTAACGTGTGAAAGCCAGATTCTGATCCCATTACTCACAGTGAATAGCATCTTGACTTCAGTGGGACTACTTATAGAGGAAGGTATTATTCAGTGTGAAAAGGGGGACCAAAATCTGGCCTTAGAGTTTGCTTTAAAATCACTCATTTTCTCTCCTCTTATACTGAAAGTTACATGAATATTAGTTGAATGCTTAATTTTGAAAGATCTCAATGAGGAATACTCAACATTTGATGCATTTTAGTTTCATACTGAAGTTTATTCTTACTGACCTAGGGGTTTTGCTTTGACTATCACCATTCCCTCTCTAATTTGACCTATGCTCACATGTTTATACTACCTCTCAAATTATAACCCTCCCCCCCCCTAAAAAATTGCTAATAATCACACACTTATCTGAAGGTATTCCTGTATCATAGACACAACCACCATCACAGCCCTAGATATATTTTATTGTATCTTGGGCAGTTTAGCTGAATGTACAGAAATAGTAAATATACTCAAAATGTGTTATCTATGCCTTTATTTATACTGACGGGTTTCTCCAATTGAAATGTAGTAATGGAGAATACCTTTTGTTAGCAAACAGGAGCAGCTAACGGGAGTTTTGCAAGGGAGTTTACAGAAGGGGAGTGTGAAGGGGGGCTAGATACACATACCATTCCTGAAACTTCTTTAAACTTAAGGCAAAAAACACCTTTCAGGAGTTAAAAGAGAATGCAGGCAGAAGTCCAGCCACAGAGTGGTGCTATCCAGTTTATTGCACCCAATGCAGCATGAATCATTACGTATGTGTGCATTCAGTCCAAGGAGCTTCTGGCCCTCTGAGGCCATGTACAGGCTTTGGAGACCAGGGTGGCTGAGCTTGAGGAGCTAAGGGAAACAGAGAGGTACATAGATGAGACTTTCCAGGACACAGTAAAATGGTCCCCCCCCCCCCCCCCGGTCTGACAGCCTCTGTGCTGTTGAGGAGGATGAAAGTCTCAGGGAAGGAGAACATCCAGTTGGAGTGGAGGGAAATGATACCATAGTTGTGACCCTCCTTCCAGATGATGTCCGGGTATCCTCTCTGCGGGAAGGAACTCCAGTTATTAGGAAGAGACAGGCATTAATAATGGGCGATTCAATCATTACAAACATAGATAGCTGGGTTTGCGATGATCAGGAAAACAGTATGGTGACTTGCCTGCCTGGTGCAATGGTTGTGGATCTCTCAAGACAGCTAGATAGACTTATGTGTAATGCTAGGGAGAAGCCAGTGGTTGTGGTACATGTCTGTACCAATGACATAGGGAAGGATAGAAGAGACATGCTGGAGGCCAAATTTAGGCTGCTAGGTAAGAGATTGAAGTCCAGGACCTCCATGGTAGCATTCTCTGAGATGCTTCAAATTTCACGTGCAGGGCCAGTTAGACAGGAAGAACTGCAGGGTCTCAATGCATGGATGAGATGATGACGTAGGGAGGAGGGGTTTAGATTTATTAGGAACTGGGGAAACTTTGGGGAAAGGGGGAGCCTATACAGGAAGGATGGGCTCCACCTAAACCAAAACAGAACCAGATTTCTGGCACTTAGTTTAAAAACTGCTTTATGACCTTTTTAATTTTAAGGACTGGGGGAAAGCCGACAGGTGTGGAGGAGCACCTGGTTTGGACAGAGACATCCCTTAGTGGAGGATCTACAAATGGAGATTCTCTATGTCCTACTAAGGAGGAGAGGATGGAAGATGATAAAATAAAGGTAGGATCTGATGAGAAACAGTCAAATGAAAAAAAGTCTCATTCAATTACATAATGTAATGGGAGACAGCTAAAAAGTAACAAGTTTTTAAAGTGCTTATATAACAATGCTAGAAGTGTAAATAACATTTGTGAACTAGAGTGCCTCCTATTAAATGAGGATATTGATATATTAGGCATCACAGAAATTTGGTGGAATGAGGATAATCAATGGGACACAGTAATACCTGAGCACAAAATATATCAGAAGGACAGAACAGGTCTTGCTGGTGGGGGAGTGGCAATATATTTGAAAGAAAGCATAGAATCAAATGAAGTAAAAATCTTAAATGAACCAAACTGTACCAAAGAATCTCTATGGATAGTAATTCCATGCTCGAATAATAAGAATATAGCAGTAGGGATATATTATCAACCATCTGACCAAGAGGGAAATTCCCAACCCTGAACCATTCTTTTTAGGTGACAAATCTGAAGAACTGTCGCAGATTGAGGTTTCATTAGAGGAGGTTTTGGAACAAATTGATAAACTAAACAGTAAGTCACCAGAACCAGATACTATTCACCCAAGAGTTCTGAAGGAACTCAAATGTGAAATTGCAGAACTCCTAACTGTAGTCTATAATCTATCATTTAAATGAGCTTCTGTACCAAATGACTGGAGGATAGCTAATGTGATGCCAATTTTTAAAAAAGGCTCCAGAAGTGACGCCGGGAATTACAGGCCGGTAAGCCTGACTTCAGTACCAGGCAAACTGATTGAAACTATAGTAAAGAACCAAATTGTCAGACACATAGATTAACATGATTTCTTGGGGAAGAGTGAACATGGTTTTTGTAAAGGGAAATCATGCCTTTCCAATCTACTATAATTCTTTGAGGGGGTGTAGCGGGGTGGAACCCCTCTGGGGCCCAGAGGGGCTTGAAACAGCTCTGGGAGAGGGCTGAGGCTCAGAAGCTGGGCTGATTGGCGCCCGGGCCAACTGGGTCAAGAGCTCTGGCCTGGTGGTCGGGAACGGGTGGCGGGCGAGCTCCCTCCCACCCGCGCTTCAGGCCATCAGGTGGAGCGCGGGTCCGCTGCTCTATCTGGGCGTTTACCTTTCCGCCACGCATCCGTCTCCGCCGGAGAACTGGCACGGTTTACAGGGCAGGGTGTCGGAGCAGCTCCGGAAATGGACAGGACTACTCCAGTGCCTCTCCCTCCGAGGGAGGGCACTGGTACTCAATCAACTAGTCCTGCCCATGCTCTGGTACCCCGGGGTTCCTTGCCAGTCTCCAGAGGCTCGCCCTGGAGTTTTTCTGGCCGGGGCTGCACTGGGTCTCTGCAGGGGTCCTGAGTCTTCCCCTGGAGGAGGGGGGACAGGGCCTGGTCTGCCTGCGCAGCCAGGTCCATGTCTTCCACCTCCAGGCCCTGCAGAGGCTCCTTTATGGTGCAGGTAGTCCGGCGTGGAGCACGTTGGTGCACGCCTTCCTCCGCCGCCTCCGAGGGCTCCGATACGACCGGCAGCTCCTCTTTCTCCACCCGAGCGGTCTTCCGCGAGACCTCTCCGAGCTGCCGGTCTTCTACCAGGACCTCCTCCGCACCTGGAAGCTCTTTTCAGCGACCAGGTCCTTTGTGGCCACCGAGGGGGCGGATCTCCTCGCGGAGCCCCTGCTACACAATCCCAACCTACATGTGCAGGTGGCGGAGTCTCCCTCGGTGCGCCGGAGGTTGGTCCTGGCAGACGCCACCAGGGTCGGAGACCTCCTGGACTACGGCACGGGGGACTGGGTGGCTCCCCGGGCGCTCGCACGGTGCATGGGGCTCGCCACCCCTCGGACCCCCCGGCGCGTACTCCGGGAGGTGAAGGCCGCCCTGTTACCCAGGTCTCTCGATTTCCTGCGGCGAGCCCTGCGAGAGGGCGCCCCCCGCCCGCCCCTCACCCCGGGCCCTCCGGATATTTTTTTAGGGCCCCGTTTCCGCGAGCCCCCCCGGCACCCCCGCACCCATGCGCCGAGCCGGCTGCACGCTCTGCAGCCGGTCCGGTTTCGAACCGCGCCCAGGGCCCATCTGTGCACGCTCGTGCTTCACACGTTGCATTTCCTCACCCTCGCGTCCCGCCTCGATACCAAATGGCGGGACTATCTGCCACCTAAGGAGGGTGAGGAGCCCCGGTGGGCCAGTCTGTATTCCACCCTGGTTCCACGGCCCGCCGGGGATATTGGCTGGAGGCTCCTTCACGGAGCCGTGAGCACGGGCGTACACCTGGCGCGGTTCACCCCAATCCCCGAAGCCTGCCCTTTCTGCGGCGTGAGGGAAGACCTGGCGCACGCCTACCTCGAGTGCGCCAGGTTGCAGCCCCTATTCCGGCTCCTCCGGAACCTCTTGCTGAGGTTCTGGCTGCACTTTTCCCCGCACTTGTTCCTGTTCGCACACCCTGTCCGTGGCCCCACAAAGTCGCGAGACCTCCTCGTCAACCTCCTCCTGGCTCTAGCTAAAGTGTCCATCTACAAGACCAGGAGGAGGATGTTAGACGAGGGGGAGCTCTGTGACTATGGGGCCTATTTCCGATCCTCCCTCGTGTCACGGATCCGGGCAGAGTTCCACTGGGCAGCGTCCGCTGGCTCCCTCGACAGCTTTGAGGAGCAGTGGGCGCTGTCCGGGGTTCTCTGCTCGGTCTCCCCATCCGGTCTCCTTGTTTTGAACCTTTGACCCTCACTTGATCCCTGTTTTTTCATTAGTTGTCCCCCGGATTTACTTGGCCCCTGGGTCTAGTGGTCCCTCCCGCTAGGCTGGGGGAGGGGCTTTTAGCAGTGGGCGGGCTTGCGCCCGCCCACCTCCTGGGGATACCAATAGGAGCTGGGCTGATTGGCAAGGAAGCCACAGGTGTGGCCAGTTAATCAGGGCCCAGCTGGCCCTTATAAGAGGGCAGTGGGCCTGGAGCAAACAGTCTCCCTTTGCTTGTAGAGGGAGAAGGGCTTGGCTGCAGGGACCCAAGCAGGTACCTAGGGTGGAGCAGGGCTGGGGAAGGCCAGAGGAGCTGGGGAGCTCCGGCCTGAGAAAACCCCAGGCTGTGGCCTAGGGTTAGGCCCATCTAGGTACTGGGGTTGTGGGGGCAACCCACGGGTAGGCCAAGGCAGCAGGTCCAAACCCCCTTTGCCTGTGATGAGTGGCTTATACTGCAGTCTGCCCCAGGGTGCGGGGGCTAGCTGGTGGCTGGCAGTAGCCTACGACTGAGGCGAGGTGGGGATAGTGGGTTGGGTTCCCCTGGGGAGGGGAGACCCAGATCTGGGGGTATTGCTAGGGGGCAACTCCCCAGTTAAAGGGGCACTGGGTCCTGGGAGGGACACGGGCCAGAGTGGTCAGGTGGATCACTGGCCTGCAGAGGGCACTCCAGAGGCTGGTGAGCTAATTCCCGACTGAAACCAGCAGGAGGCGCCGCAGGGGTGAGTCCAACACTGTCACAGGGGGTCAACAAGCATGTGGACAAGGGGGATCCAGTGGATATAGTGCATTTAGATTTTCAGAAAGCCTTTGACAAGATCCCTCACCAAAGGCTATTAAGCAAAGTAAGCAGTCATGGGATAAGAGGGAAGGTTCTCTCATGGATTGGTAACTGGTTAAAAGATAGGAAACAAAGGGTAGGAATAAATGGTCAGTTTTCAGAATGGGGAGAGGTAAATAGTGGTGTCCCCCAGGGATCTGTACTGGGACCAGTCCTATTTGATATATTCATAAGTGATCTGGAAAAGGGGTAAACAGTGAGGTGACAAAATGTGCAGATGATATAAAACTACACAAGATAGTTAAGTCCCAGACAGACAGCGAAGAGCCTCAAAAAGATCTCTCAAAACCGGGTGACTGGGCAACAAAATGGCAGATGAAATTCAATGTTGATGAATGCAAAGTAATACACATTGGAAAACATAATCCCAACTATACATATAAAATGATGGGGGTCTAAATTAGCTGTTACCACTCAAGAAAGAGATCTTGGAGTTATTGCATATAGTTCTCTGGAAACATCCACTCAATGTGCAGTGGTAGTAAAAAAAGACAACATTATGTTGGGAATTATTAATAAAGGGATAGATAAGACAGAAAATATCATATTGCCACTATATAAATCCATGGTATGCCCACATCTTGAATACTGCATGCAGATGTGGTCACCCCATCTCAAAAAAGATATATTGGAATTGGAAAAGGTTCAGAAAAAAAGCAACAAAAATTATTAGGGATATGGAGTGTCTGCCATATGAGGAGAGATTAATAAGACGGACTTTTCTGCTTGGAAAAAAGATGACTGAGGGGGGATATGATAGAGGTCTATAAAATCATGACTGGTGTGGAGAAAGTAAATAGGGAAATGTTATTTACTGCTTCTCATAACAGAAGAACTAGGAATCAGCAAATAAAATTAATAGGCAGCAGGTTTAAAACAAACAAAAGGAAATATTTTTGACACAACGTACAGTCAACCTGTGGAACTCCTTGCCAGAGGATGTTGTGAAGGCCAAGCCTATAACAGGGTTCAAAAAAGAACTACATAAGTTCATGGAGGATAGGCCCATCAATAACTATTAGCAAGGATGGAGAGGGATGGTGTCCCTAACCTCTGTTTGCCAGAAGCTGGGAATGGGTGACAGGAGATGTATCACTCAATGATATCTTGTTCTGTTCATTCCCACTGGAACACCTTGCATCGGCCACTGTTGGAAGACAGGATACTGGGCTAGATGGACCTTTGTTCTGATCCAGTATGGCAGTTCTTATGTTCTTTTTTCCTTCATTAGGTTTTTTTTTTTTTTTTAAAAAAAGGTTATCAGCCTTGCCACATATTTGCATGGTCATTAGTGTGTGATATCAGAAGATACCTAAGCTATCTTGTCTTCTTTTACAATGGTGTCATTCGTATTGATTTTTTTAAAAGTAAAGGTAATCTTCAAAAAAATGCTAGAGTTTCTATTTCATGTCTCTGCTCAGCACATTAATATTAGCCCCAAACACTACTCTATGGAAGTGAGACTTTGAAGGCCATTGAACAATGTGAATTCTCCCAATGTATCATAATTGCAGAAACACCTGCACTCAATAGCTTTGTTCTCATCCACTGTGAAAATTTGTAGTGTTCAATAGGCCTGAAAATTCTCATTTCTTACCTGTGGTGAGGTGGTTTAGTGATTGCACGTAAGCACCCAGATTAAAGACCTCTGAAAAGACTGTTACACTGCCTGAAAACTATATCTTTTTTTCCCACTTCTTTTTTTTAAAATGTGGCAATTTAGTTTGGACTGTATTTAATACTCATGTCTGGAAACTGGGTGGGACTTGACAAATTTTAATCAAAAATGAAGTGTGGCTAGCAGAAATCCCCGCAGGGCCAGATGTGAACAGAAAGTAAGATGTTATGGGGGATTTAATACATATTTTTTGATTTTAATAAAAAACTCACTACAGGCTCCTATAGAATGCCCTCGGCATCCATCCTAAGACACAATTAGAAAATAAAATCAAAGCAGCATATAATATTCCAAAGAGGAACTCAGCGAGCCAGAAACCTACAAAAGACTCCTTCCCTCTCCCCCAACTGTATCATTCAGAATGATCTTGACACACTGGAGAAATGGTCTGAATTAAATAGCATCAAATTCAATAAGGACAAATGCAAAATACTTCACTTAGGAAGATATAATCAATCACAAAAATACAAAATGTAGTGGGTCAAACTAAACATGAGTCAACCATGTAATACTACTGCAAAAAAAAAAGTGAACATAATTCTGGGATGTATTAGCAAGAGTGAAGTAAGCAAGATGCAAGAAGTGTCTTCCATTCTACTCAGCAGTGATAAGGCCTCTACTGGAGTATTGTGTCCATTTCCAGGCACCACAATTTGGGAAAGATGTGGACAAATTGGAGAAAGTCCAGAGAAGAGCAACAAAAATGGTAAAAGGTCTAGAAAATATGACTTACAAGGAAAGATTGAAAAAAATGGGTTGGTTTAGCTTGGAGAAGAAAATACTGAGATAGGACATAACAGTCTGACTTCCATTCAGGCAACTCTCATTCATCAGGTCTCTCACTGGGTCCTTGCTCCTCAGCTCCCTCATTCTTTATAGATGTCAGTTGTCACTCCATCCTTTAAACTGGGCACATGAGTGCACCCGTTCTTGCCTACTTCATTTACTGGAGCCAGCCACCCTGCAACATAGAACTCACCCCCTATAACATAAAAAAATGTGCAAAAATATGCACCTGTTGACCAAATGATATTTTCAGTCTAGGTGGCCAGATCCACAGATGGTGTACTGTGCAATATAAAGACTGGTACAATATGATTTTTTCCACGGACTGCTATCACCCTAGTTCAGTGCTTGAATTTGGGAGGGTAGAGAGAGGGAAATGATGGGGAATATGTTGCAATTTTCTCAATTCCCTCCTCCCTTCCATTTTTTTCAGCCAAAAGCAGTGAGAAATGAAGTAATAATAACTTTATGAGAGGAGTGCCTTGAAATTCATATTACATAATAAAGCATAACAAACCCTAGATTGGGAATTCAAATATAACAAGGAGAGAATAGATTTAATATAGAATTATAGCTGAGGCATGTAAACAAATGTAACCTCTAGGAAAGGAGTCAATATTTGGTGAAATTAGTGTATTATATCATTCTACAATGCTACACCAGACACTGAAAAAAGTATGACTGTGTCAAATACAGTAAACAAATTAATGTTAGAGTCATTCATTCTTAAATTGAGGTTGCCCCATAACAGAAAAAGAGCTAGAATGCATCCATATGGGTATGTAAACTCAAGTAAAATAGCAGTGTGTGATTGGTAGTACAATTCATTTGTAAATAGTAGGTGTAAGAAAAGCCACTTTAGGCTGTAAGGGAGGTGTTTAATACAAAACAATGGAAATCAATGACAAGACTCCCAAACTTTTTCAATGTGCTTGTATCAGTCCCTTATAGAGAATGAGAAAAACAAATGTATCAGAAGGATTAAAACCAACAGTGCAATAAGTAGAGATGATCCAAGACAAAAAGTGATATCTATACACTCCTGAACTTCGGAGAAGTTCATATCAAAGTTTGAACTTTACAGCTTATGTTTCTAATATTGGGCAAAGCAAAACTGCAAATCTGGATACCACCTGATCAATGAGGAAATCTGTATCCAAACTTTGCAGCTCAGACCAATTTCTAGTAGCTCAGGGCCAGATTCTGTCCATTGATTTCAATGAGACATTTTGTGGAGTTAGGAACAACTCAACATTAGTAATGGTGGCACAGTCAAGATCACAGAAACAAGTAAAAGTTAATTAAAATCAGTATGGGCCTGATCCAAAGGCCACTGAAGTCAATGGAAATGCTCTCATTGATTTTGATGGTCTGTAAAATACATCATAGTAGAATTAAAAAGAAAAAGGAATAACAGAAGACAGTATATTTTAACTGATTAAATATTCATAATTCATAGATTATAAAGCCAGAAGAGACCATTGATCTGTCTAATCTGTCCTATCTAGTTGTTTTGTATTCAGGTAGAAATGTGGGTGTGGTTTGCTATTGTTTGTGGGGTCATATTTTTTATTTGTTTGAAGGTAGTCAGTAAACTGCTTGTGAATTAAAAAAATATTACCCGTTTTAACAATGATCGTTTGTCTGAAAATTCTTACTGGTAATTTATTAACTATTTTTTATCTTCTTTTCATCATACTTTATCTCTAATTTCAAATGCAGAGCAGAAACAACTTTTGTGATCAATTACACACCACAAATAACAGTTACTAATCAAAGTCAGTAGTTTCCAAATAACTCATAATTAGAAGCTTCTGCACCCAAAGTATTCATTAAATACAAAATGAATGTCATCAGTTTATACAAGACCGGCTTACATATTCAAAATTGTAAAAAGGTGTGGGAGTGAGGGCTCTACTTGTAATGTAATGTTACAAATATTATTTGTAATGAATAACTTGATAAACTCTGACGAATGTCAGGTATAGCCCTTGATTCATGTAATTTGCTCAGGGAGAATTCTCCCTTATATAAATGGCTATATTGCCCTATATGTATAAGTAAGGAAGATTCCAGAACTGGTCACAAATTTGACTACTTATCTCTGCAGTTCTCTGTACAAATTTGTGAAATGACAGAGTCCCCACTCCCGTACTCAAATTATTTCCAGATTAAGGAATTTCTGGATGGTCATGATATAAGGAATCACAGCCCTTCTTGATGTGTGTATTACAGTAAACAGCTAAAACTATAGACACAAACAAAAAGATTTCTGCAGAGCTTGAGTTCCAGCTTTGTCTCCTTTGTTCACCAAGGACCACACCCTATCAAACTCTACAGCACAGAGACATCTTATGGCTGAATAATATACTGCAAGTAAAGATAGCATTACAAGGTCCTACATTTGTACATATGACAAATTAGGCAAACCAAGTCTGTGTCGCTGTATTCTACATTATTCACCTTTTAAAGGGCTTGATTCTCTTGCCAATCCATTCACATTACATTAAAGTTCTATTTAGATCAATAGGAGTTTCATATATAGAATAACTGTGGAATAAGTCCAAAAGCTAATAAGCCTAAAACAAAAGCAATCAGTTATATGATTACTGTACACTGTAGTGTACTCTGGTAATAAAAACAGCAGTACTCAGTCTGTACCTCTCCTGATAGGAGATCAAACTTCTGTAAATGGAAGTGGTTCCACTGGTTTTGGTGGCTAAATTCCAATTTTAGGAGTAGGTTTATTTTCTGCTGTTTGAGAAGAAAGAGAAGTATATCATGGATGGTCTAAAATATGAATAATCATGTAACTATAATTTTCTTTGCATCCACTTGGAACATTACGAAACATTGGACATCAATTTAAAGCTCCTGAGATGAACTTTAAAGTGGTAAGGAACTTGACTTGATATACCAAATGGATACAGAAAAAGCAAGCATGATCAAATCAAACAATTTGTCTTACTTTTTGCCTCAGAGATAAATGGAAATGTCAGTGAAAGCCTCTACTCAGATTTGTAACTTACGAACCCATCATTTCATGTAAAGTCTGACAACGTAAAAGCTGCAATAATAGACCACACAAGCCTCTCTCCTTTCACAAGGACAACACAGGATGGATTCTAAACAAAATCACTGCTGTACATTATCTTTAAAATTATGCTTCTGCTCATGTGCACCGCTGCACATGGAGCTATGTGAAATGCAGCAATTTCATCTCAATATTTATTTAGCTTCTCTTTGCATGAGTTCACATCCCATAAGTTTCACTTTGACTTTCATGTTCAAACGAAGCAAAACAGTACAAACTTCAGCCAGAAATGGATACAACTTCCTTTGGTGTTTGTGCCAAAGCCACAGAGTTTCTGATGCCACTCAGATACATAAAACAGTCTAAGTTTGCTCCAGCCTCAGGCTAAGTTTACAGAATGTCCATTCACGGCAACCCTCACTGAACATACATCCTCTTGTAGTGCTAGATTTCAGAATGTGTTACAGAAATGTGATACAACTGTTATAGCAACTGTTTTTCACTCTTGGGAGTGATGTTCACAGTATTTTATCTATCTGCTATAAATAATGTCCTAAAAATTGTGCAATCTAGTCCCACTGATTATTTTTATTATTTATTTGTATTGTGAAACAACCTAAGAATCCCAGTCATGGACCAGAACCCTATTTTGCTAGGTGCTGTACAAACAGAGCAAATAGAGGGGTCCATATTTCAGTCAAACACTAGATTTCAGCCATTAAGTAAATGTCTCATTTCTTAATGGCATTTGTACACTTACTAAAAACTTTCCTTATTCATTTTAAATTTAATGTACATATAATTCATTCTGATATTGTCTTCTAGGATTACTTCCATAATTAAATAGAAAAATACAAACAATGAAAATGTTTTAAAACATTAATGCTGTAATTCACTCTAGTATTGAATATACATATATAATGGAGAGCTTTAAAATCACAGCTCCCATCTGCATAGTACAGTACTATAGTTACAGTCAGATGACTGAACCTCAGTCATTGCTGGATTTCCCATCAACTGCTTAAAATGAGATATAAAGCTGTTATATTCTTTTTACCAGCTGTAAAGATACTGTATAGTCTCTAACCCTTTACAGATGTGGATTCCCTTTCCCCAGTGTCCACCACCGCGATAATGGTACAAGGAGAAGACAATGGGGTGCCTCATTTTTTTCTGGTGTTAAGAGGCTAGTTTACCAGTCAGTGGACCACATTCTTAAAATCAGGGGATCCAGGGAGTTCTATTTGTGCAGTAGTTCACCTGACCTGTGATTATACTCTTTAGCACTGGCTCGACTGTGTATATAATACATTTAATACTCATCCCATTGTTTTTTAAACCAAGAATTACTGACATCGTATTTTAAATTCTCTCAGTAGATGATTAGTACTTTTTGTGCCTATTGTGCAGCTCAGATTCATGGAAGACACTCTAATATTCCCAAATTCCTGCAGAGATGATTGGTTTGGTCTGATATAATAATGAGTGTGACAGCCTTATTGATGAAACTCAGTTAGTGCTCAAGCCACAAGTCAGACAGCCGAAGAGTAGGAAAAGAACATATGATGAATAAAAAGATCCTTGGGAGAAAAGGCAGAAGAGGCACATGTAACTTGGGATCAATGGGGAAAGATTAAGGAGGAAAGACAATGCATCTGCAGGATAAAAGGCACCACATGTTACTGAAATCTGTGACACTTTTGCACATTGAGTGCTAGGGTACAGGAAAAGTTGGGAAAAAATAAAAGCTGAAAAGACTGAACAGCTGGGAAACTGGGGGATGTTGGCTGAGTGCTCTCTGTAACAGAATAGTAAGGGTAATTGAAAGCAGAATTCAAAACAAAAACAGGGCAGTAATTTCTTTGCCAGGAACAAAGATTAAGGATTTTGAGGGAAAAAGGGGGTTTGTAGTCCAGGTAATTCAGAAGGGAGGAAAAGCAGCTATGAAAGTGAGTCACGTCTAATTGATCTACTGAGGACAAGGTTCAGAGATTGAAGACTGAAATAGTACCATATATATATATATATATATATATACACACACACACACACACACAAGTTAAGCTCTAGTGTGAGGAAACGCAGGACATTGCTCCTATGGTGATTACAGTGTCCACCATGTGTAGATATTTCTGATATGTTCCCTCTCCCCATCCCCACCCTCACCCCGCCCCCCCAGTTGTGTTTCTTGTATTTGGACTTTGAAATAGATTCATATTAAAATCTTTGATCTTGTACTCAGGAACAAAATGGGCAATTCAGCTCAGATATTCATGCTGTGACTGAGCCCTATATTTATAATGAGCTGAACCCAATCCCAAAGCTTAAATGCCTCTCAACTATGAAGTTTTCAATGTGACCTTCTAGAACATCTTCAGATATAAAAATAATTACACTTGCCACATTTTTAGCACTTACGTCCCCAAAGGCGTTATATACACTATGATAAATGACTAATGGTTTAAACACTGGGTTTGTTAATCAGAAAAGAAAGAAAGAAAGAAAGAAAGAAAGAAAGAAAGAAAAACGTTTACAAACGAAAATGGACCAAGCTAGATGTCTCTACCCCCACACACACACATACTTACTAACAATTGCTAAAAAACAATAGTGGCTGAATGTTTTGACATCCTTCCACTTTAAAAAAAAAAGTAGGCACTATTATTTACTTTTATTGTTTTTTTTAAATATCTGTATAGCACTTCAGTAGTTGATGCGAGAGTAGAAAAATACTAAAATAAACTATGCATTCATCATTCATGTTTTCTTCAAATCTGACATATATTGAGATTGGAAGAAAAAGCTTCCTCATTGCAAACAGTGTTTCTTTTCACTAGAACAGAAGATATATTACTGTACATGTAAAAATACTTTGCTGGATTTCTCACAGACTCTAATGACACATAATGCATTAAATTACAGTCTTATTTGCATTACCAGTTTACAGTGAAAGCTATGCTAGGTTTTCCATAATAATGCCACAGTGACCAAGATTAATATAAATAAAGGGTCAAACACTTCCCTCCACTTCCATGGTGGCAGCAGGTCCAAATACAGGAAGGGTGCCAAAGCATGAGTGTATGAGGAGAAGTGCTAGCTCAGCAGCATGCTTCCCACACACCCTTATCCTGGGAAAACTTCTCTTTGGATTAGGAGGGAGTGAGGCTAGAAGTATGTCTGCTTTCCACTCAGCATTCCCCACTCCAGCCCTCGGGTATGGTCCTATGAGCATTAATTTATGCCAGTTCCACCAATACAACACTGGGCCTGGGGAGCAGTGACAGTTGAGGACACCATGAGAGAATAACTCCCACAGGAGCCATGTTTCCATGGTGCTAGAAAGAGCCAATTCCTGTGAAGATCAATGGCCTTGAAGTCAAAGTCCCATATCCACAAAGAAACAATCAGTTGTGAACCAAGCTTGTGGAATTAGCTGTCCCAGCATGGGGACAATTTGTGAAGGGTACGGTAAAGCCCTTACTTATTAAGGTTGATTCCTATCTGAGTTGGCCTGAGAATGGACCTTTGCTTTTGGCAGCATTGAGAAGAAAATCTGATGCTAAAAGAAGTTTGCACTTTAAAGGAATTGTTTGGGTTGATATAACTTGGATGAGTCTGATTATTAGCTCTCATTACCAATCAGATTGTTGTAATTAAGTTATCTAATGAATTTAGCCCTTTGTGTGTGTTTTGAATTATTTGTGAACTGATCCAGTTTCGATGAATGCATTTGCTATTTGCAAGTATGTAAACCAATTTCACCATATGATCATTTGGAAACTGTTAATTCTGACTATCTGTGACAGCTGGGAAACCTGACATATCAGCACGAACACTTGTTTCCTGCCTGTTCTCATCTGATCATTGATCACCGAAACCAGTGGAAAAATCCCATGGTTTTGTTTCTACTGACTTGTTAGATAGCTGACACTTTTAAAATGGTAGAATTAGGAATAGTGAATGACAAACTGCAAATACTCTTCCTCCGCACCCCCAACAAATATCCTTGGGGCTTGTCTACAAGGTGTGGCAATGGACATTATAGTGAATTCTAAAGTGTACCAGTATTCTTGTGGACCCTGGCCCATGTAGACCTTGTTGGGGCACATAAAAGTTTTCCAAGTTAGTACACGGTTAACATTCACCAGGGAACTATTAGTGTCCATCAGCAGGGTCTACATGGGCCAGTTAGGGTGCAACACATTGGTGTGCTTTAGAATTCACACCCCTCTAGTGCACATCGCTGTACCATGCAGACAAGCCGTTAGTCACATGGGACTATAGTATACGAAAAATAGCCATTCTCCCTAGCATCCATATTAGAATCCAAATGAGAATGTCCTAGCCATCTGGTCAAATGGAAATCTAAAAGATCTCTTGGGCATGATAGGGTATCCAGAATCATCTCAGGAACCAACAAGACCCAAGTTGAAAATTTTAATAACAAAATTGGGGCAAACCCTGCAGCATAAGTAGCTGATATAATCTCTGCCATTTCCTCTAACTGGTTCCTTCAGTCTATCAGAATAACTTCTCTGGGCTGAGCAGCAGCCAAAACCTACATCCAAAACCCATTGGATAAACTGATCACTTCCACCATCCCAGTTTGATGAACTAGACACCGAGATGAGTATAATCCACAAACTGGAGACATCACAGCAGGTATTGCCTCATGATATCTCAGTGATCTCATACACATACTGAAGGGAGATAAGATAAAATCTTGAAAGACCCCAGGCCACAGGAGACCCACCTCCAGGAGAATGAGCAACCATTCGCTTTGAGTCCTCTCAGCAAGAAAGGAACGGCACTTGTAACAAGGCAACAGGCTCAATGACCCTGTATAGCGATGTGGCCTTCTTCTGTTGAAAGGAACTATTATAAAGTTTCTGAATACATTCCACAGACTCCTTGTGAAGCTGCCAGATATGACAGATTGGTAGCACCTTTTAGTCATAGAGGAGAGACAGGGAGATCCTGTAGGAAATCCTAGGAACAACTAGACTTGTGGAAAATGTGTATATTGAGGTTTAAATCCTGTTCTTATTATTTGAGTTACCAGTATTGCCAAACCCCAGAAAAGGATAGGTGTGACTTTACATGGTCTATGCAGACTTTACTTAGAGCAGAGTGAGAACATAACCTGTTCACAGACCGACGCAGGAATGGTCATGTGCATCTCTGACTGGGTGCACAGCATACACATCATAGTAAATAGCACCAAGGGCATCCTGGAAACCTAACACATCAGCACAAACACTTGTTTCCCACCTAGTCCCAGCAGCTCATTGATCACGGAAACCAGTGCAAAAATGTAAATAAATAAAAATACTGTCATCTGGTAATTAACAGACTTCAATTTACTCTTGCAAAGTCCTGTGTGTTATACATGCTCAGCTAAATTGTAAGCAAACTAAGATACAAGTGACAAATGCTTGATTTATATAGTTTATAAATTCAGGTCTTAATGCACTTTTGTATGATTTACTGAAGTAGTTTGAGTCTTATCCATAATGTCATTGGCTATGCAATACTTAATCAATGAAAAATGTACCAAGAAAAAGTTAAATGCAAATTTCATGATACAGACCCAACATTCGTGCAAAAATTTATAGAGTATGTAGAAAACAATTTTAGAGAAGAGAGAGTCCCAGAAATTAAGGTGTTTCAGCAGAAAACAGTTTAACATCTTGCTGATCTTTTGTCCATTTGAAGTGGGATCATTTTAATAAAATACAACTTAGAAGCTCATCAATTTTGAAAATCCCATTTGTTAAGCATGGTCATTGACAAACTAGCCTGTGGGCTCCAATATGTCCATTATTTAGTCACTTTTGTGTACATGAAGCAGTAAAAATACAATCAAACCATGATGCAGAGGTGTCTGTCATTGTTATAGGTATGATGTGCATCGCAGCTGCAGCAGCCACTGGGAGCTGATTTATTAAATGGTATTTGTTGTAAGCATCCCTTTTGAATGGCATACTGTTAGTGAGAGGAGCTATGTCAGAGTGTGAATCTACAGAAATGAATAAAATGTCATACACAGAACACTTCATTATAGTGCTGTTGCAGATATTTTCATCTGTATCTTCTACACAGTCTAATTAAAAAAACTTGTGATTTAGAGGCACTATTGTCTAGTAGTTAGAGCACTGGACTGGACTCAGTTCTGCTAACTGTGGATTAGTCACTTCCCTTTATCTCTGTTTCTTCTCTCATACTTTGTCTCATCTATTTAAATCGTAAACTTTTCTGGGCAGGGACTGTCACTCTGTGTTTTTACAGCACCTAGCAAATATAGGTCCTTGATGTCAGTGGGACCTCTAGGAGCAATGGTAACAAGAGGTGCTGCTCCCAACTTCCCCTGAAATCAGAAGAAGATACTCATCCCCTCTTGAGATTGGCCACTTAACCGGAATGACAAAATAATTATTCTAGTCAATAGGTGTAAAGGATTTTTTAATGAATGATTTCATGTTCCCATAATATAAGAACTAGAGGCCACTAAATGAAAGTAATGGGCAACAGGTTTAAAACAAATAAAAGGAAGTTCTTCTTCAAACAGTGCACAGTAAACCTGTGGAACTCCTTGTCTGAGGAGGTTGTGAAGGCTAGGACTATAACAGGGTTTAAAAAAGAACTGGATAAATTCATGGAGGTTAAGTCCATTAATGGCTATTAGCCAGGATGGGTAAGGAATGGTTTCCTTAGCCTCTGTTTGTCAGAGGGTGATAATGGATGGCAGGAGAGAGATCACTTGATCATTACCTGTTAGGTTCACTCCCTCTGGGGCATCTGGCATTGGCCACTGTTGGTAGACAGGATACTGGGCTGGATGGACCTTTGGTCTGAACCAGTAGGGCCATTCTTATGTTCTTATGTTATAATGTTAATTATTACTAAGGCCATGTCTACACTTACCGGAAATCGATACTGGTGCGATCGATGCAGCGGGGGTCGATTTAGTGGGTCTAGCGAAGACCCACTAAATCTAGCGAAGACCCACTAAATCGACTGCAGAGCACTTTCTGATCAACTCTGGTACTCCACCAGAATGAGAGGAGTAAGGTAAGTTGATGGCAGAGTGTCTCCCGGCGACACAGCATAGTGTAGACACCACAGTAAGTCGACCTAAGCTACATTGACTTCAGCTATGTTATTCACTTAACTGGAGTAGCATAACTTAGGTCGACTTACCCCAGTAGTGTAGATAAGGCCTAACAAACAGCGACAGGCAATTTATGGGAACCCAAGCATTAAAGAAAAGTGTGGGAAATACAAAGCTAATATAAATGGAAAAAATAATATTCCTGAAAAATTAACCATTTTTGCCAAAGAAAGTTTTTTCTTTTCCTGTTTTGAAACAACAATCCATAGATTCAGCTTGGCCACTTGCTCCTCCCCAAACATATGTAACAAAGCTGGACATGTTCTGAGTCTGAGTCCAAGGAATAGATACAGTCAGCAGCATTATTGTTGGCATGTTTAATATGCTGTCACCACCTCTTTGACTTCTCTCAGGAAAGTCCTTCCCTTGTTTTGTACACCAGGCCCCATTCCTGTTCACACAGGCAGAAATTTGCCCCTTTGCAGAAGTCCTGTAGACCACTTAAGTCCCATGTAAATCAGAGTAGGTTGCAAGTGGAACTTAAATAGTTCACAGGGCTAGTGCATGCCTGCATGGGGGAGACTTTTTTATCTCAGGAGAAAAAATAATCTTTTAAATATTTCAGAATTGGGTTCAGCTAGAGAGCTTCAAGTACACTCACACAATTACACTTTGTCTGAATTGAAATGTACTAGGAGAAAATGGAAATTGTTCTGAGAATAAACAATAACTTGTGAGTACTAGATACTCTTGGAGTCAAAATGTGAATTTAAATGTTTTATCACAAGCCTACACCTGCTTTTTTAGTTTTGTTTCTTTAGTTGTGTTTCAGAATTATAGATAGCCCTGCAGAAAGAAGTCTGCTTTTTTCTCCTCAGACCAAGTACAGTCCTGCCAATGTGTCTACAACCCTGACATCAGGGGACCACTTTTAGAGGTGAACAATTTGCTCATTCTCCATTCCTATTCAATCCTTCCCCTTTCTGCTGAAATTGCCAGCTAGTGCCAGCTCTGGTTGCTTTTGGGTTCAATGAGGACATAGGACAGCAAACAGCCATTAGATGGTACCACTTTCTATACTAAAGTGTTGATCAGAACTGGAGAGCAGGAGGCCAATCTACAGCTATTGATCTTAGTGACAAGTTTGGCTCAATTTGGATAAGCAACTACAGGCTGGATCCTTATCTGAATCAGATATAAGCTATCCATACCTCTTATGTATTGTTTAACTGGGATGAAAATCCTTTTAGAACAGAGTTCCTTAACAGATTTTCAGTAGTCTACTTCCCTCTTGAAGCCGGTTCCGTGAAGACAAAGTTCAAATTATGGGCCAAATACTGCATGTTCACTCCTCTCTTGTTGATACCCAGACATTTATTTTAGCAGCTGAGGGTATATATATAGATATAGATATAGATATAGATTGGTCTTTGGCAGGTTTATACATCTCTATATTTAGTTCACATTCCTAACTCCCAGAATCAATCACATATCTTTTTATTATATACAAACAGGGCTTTGGGGAACAATATTCTTAGTGTTTTTTTTTCTCAAGACGATTTTTTTATTTCAGATGTGCCTTTAATTTTTGTATTCATATATTTTATTTAATAAGAGGTAACATGCAAGTAATAAGACATATTAGAAAGGCAACAACAAAAAATTATCATGGCCAAGCAAATGCATAATAAGATCAATACTAATCGAAATGTGTGCTTTACAAGAGGGCAATAACATTAAATGGTAAAGAATTTTGCATTGTCATGCAAACCATATATCATAGTGGTTTATAGATCAATATATGGAGCAACCATACATAGTGTATTGATTTTCCTTTTTTAAGCAGCTATCTCAATATGCTGTGACTTGTCTATAGTGTACTAATAAAATGTTTAATATCTCCTTCACTTTATTAAGATTCCCCAAACCCACAGTTATTTTACTCTGTTTTTGTACCTAGCTGCTTAAATTACATTTAGTCATGCTGCAAATTAAAGTAAAGTAATTCACAGCACTCCCAATTATTAAGAAGCAGTTTGACACCCATCATCTTTTGACTCAGTCATTTAGTTAGTTGAGTGTCTTTCATAAGAATTCCATAGAGTAATATCAGGTGAGAATGCAAATAATAAATAAGGAACCTCTTTTTGATTAATTTGCCAATCTGTAACAGAAATGATCTAAGTATAAGGCAACCAAACAGTCTGGGGATAAGTGCTGCTTTATATGACTGACCAGACCAGCATACATCTGCATCTTTGAAGCCCTCTGTTCAGTATAACTAGAGACCAAAGTGCTATGTGGCTTATGTAATAAGGAAAGTGGGTAATAGTGGCAGATTTTAGTTTAATATGTGCCCTCCTACACTCCTCCCTAGTTACAGTACCTGGGTCTAATTCAATTGATATGTCCTTTCCCTGCTCTTTGCTAGATCTTCCAACCTTATACTCCCCATCATTTGTAATGCCTTGTAAATTAAAGAAGCTTTTTGCTTCCCATTCATGTCTCATGGAATTTTTTTGCCTCTATGAAAAGTTTCATGAAACTGGACCTCTTACAAATAGGATTTGTAATTCAATCTTTTTAAGCATAGCTATTAATGATAAAAACAGCCAATAGGGAGAGGTTTCAAATGTACCAATTGCTCACTTATGCTTAGATATCCTAGAATGTGGCTGCCATACTCTTGGGTTGCACCTGTACTTTTGAACATCAGAGAAAACTTTTAATTACAGGAAGGGAGAATGAAAAGATACCACATTTTCATTTATAGTAAATACATGAAATGTTTGAAATTTGGGGAAGTTATTACCCAGAGGGATTCCAATTCTTAACAAAGTTGAGGAAAAAAAGTCACTAATTAGATTCAAAGCCACTTTGCCTCTTTCCCCCCTTACCTCAGCTGTACTGAGCCCAGTGGTCCAGCTGAGAGATTGGGTGTCAGCTCAACTCAAGATGATGATATAGCCATTGGGCAAGATTTAACTCCAATGGTGTATGGGGACCTGCAGAAGAGGCTGCTCTCAGTGGAGGATTCAGTGCTGGTATCATCTTCTTATGGGTTTGGCAGAGGAGAGGTAACTATACATTCCCCACTAGAGTTCTGCCAGCAGAGGCTCCCAGTGAAAAGCTCTTGGCTACCTTCATCCCATTGCCCTCTATTAGGTCTTGCATCTAGCATATTTTAATTCTCATTCCAAGTAGTGGGAGACTATTTAACTGGCTCTCCCTGTCTTTAATGATATTAACTATTATATATGGAATAATATCAGAGGGGTAGCCGTGTCAGTCTGGATCTGCAAGAGCGAGAAAGAGTCCTGTAGCACCTTATAGACTAATAAGCTTTCGCATACGTCTGATGAAGTGGATCTTCGCCCACGAAATCTTATGCTCCAATATATCTGTTGGTCTATAAGGTGCTACAGGACTCTTTGTCATATATGGAATAGTTATTCTGTGTATAAACTGCAGTATATTGAGCTACAATTCTTCAGGTTTATAGAACAATTTAGTTAGCAGCATTTCCAGTGGTAGAATGGCTGTATGAAGTATCAATGCTTGTTTACTTTCATATAAGTTTTACGTGAGTGTGTCGTGTGGGTGTGTAGCTGCTGGAACTGTTCTGACCTCCAGGACTGAAGCTGATCAGCACTATCTAATGTTGAGCGAGTATGGGCTAAACTTGCACTTAAACTCGCATCAAAACTCACGTACCTTTGCCTGAGGAAAAGAGGTGTCTTCTTCAACTACAATAATGCCCCCATGCTTCTGTTGATGTCTTTTTCTGCTCTTCTAGTGCCACATATAGCTCCTGCCCTTAAAGGAAACATTTACAACACAGCAGATTTTGACATTCCTGCAGAATATCCTATATTAAAAAAAAATAATAGTGGAAGCATTGTCTAGTAACGAGTGCACTAAGCTGGGACTTAGGAGATCTATGTTAATTTCCCTGCTCGGATCTTTCTGTATGATGTAAGGAAAGTCACTTAGGCCCAGATCCTCAAAAGTACTTAGGTGGTGCAATGTTGAGTGGAGCAAATGTCTAACTCCTAGGACCCCTGCTGCATAGTGGGATCCTCAGCCCTGAATTTGACATCCAAGCTCCCCCATTCAATGTAGTGGGAGATTTAGGTGCCTAAGGAGGGGATCCTCAGAGGCCATCAAGCTGAGAAGGGAACTGTCTAACCTAGCCAGGAGTGAAATACAGAGGGAAAGGATATGGCTTAGGGCCCAGATTCACAAAGTACTTAGGTGCCTAGCTGACAGGCCAGAGGGAGGTGTCTATCTCTGCTCAAGATTCTTATCTGTGAACCCTTTCCTGGAATTAGATGCCTAAACCAGATCAGCTGCATAGGTAGCCCATTCTGAAGCAGGAAAAACCCATTTGGACAACACTGAAATGTTTTGACTTTTTGGGGGGGAGGGTAAGGGAGGGGAAAGCAGGGAGAGGCTGGCCAAAGGCCTGGTGATTAGAAGTAAGGAGTCCAACCTATGTCTCCCACATCGCAGGTGGGTACCCTAACCACTGGGCTATAGAGTTACTTTCACTCTCCCTGATCATATTTAATTATTAATACAAAGTGGAACGAGAGATTGAGAGAACCAATGCCAGAATCACTAATAGCCCACTAGTTAGGGCACTTACTAGGAATATGGGACACCTGGTCTGAGTCAGGTAGTGCAGTGTAGCTTGATCTATAGATTATGTATTAATTATATTGATTACTTAAGAATTCCCAGTTATCACTTTGAGGATTGACAGGGTCTCGTCTCAAGATCAGGCCCAGTATTATTAACATTACTGTATAGTTGGGAACCACAATGTGCACAGGTGCAACACTCAGACCATAGGAACCCTTCAATATTTACAATAGCTTATTAATGCCTTTAGCAAAGTCACAAACACTATAACTCAGTAAGGTTGATAGAGAATGTACATCTGAACATCCATACTCACACCTTCCCTTGCAGAACAACCTGAAATGTTAGTCAGTATCTTCCCCATTGCCATCACCTTCCTCCTCATCTCCAGTGGCCATCATTCTGGCACCTCCCAAGAGCTACATCTCTCTCTCTCTCCCCCCCGCACACAGGTTGGGATACAACTTTTAGAATATGTTACACTGACGTCACTATGTCTAATGCATATTCAGTAGGGGGTTTCTACCTCCTTCCTTATTTGTGTTTCCTTGCCCTACTAATGCTGGGGTGCCTTTTTCCTATATGTTAGGGTATGAATGATCTCAGCTTATTATCATATACATCAATTTGTTGCCATGGCACTCTTGTGGTCAGATATCTGTGGATGTTAACTCGTGTTCCTAGGGTTGGCTGATGTCTTCATGGTAAAGTCAGACAAAATTCCCCCTAACACGCACTATTCTCAGTTCCCCAAAACTTGGGGGTTATCATTGGGCCATTTATCTGTGCTGAAGTTCACAGGCCTCACGTCTTATGCTAACTGCTAAAGATAATATCTTACAGGGTACAAGCCTGTAGGTTCCTTATATTACTACTGAATATAATAAAGGCAGAATATAATGAAGGCAAGGCAGTGAATATAATAAAGGTGAGCAGGGTTTTGAACTTGGGGTCAACTGAGTGCCCTAACCACCAGTCCACCCTCTCCCCCAAATAAAAAGGTTTAGTCAAAAAAAATTTCCAACCTGCTCGCCCCACCTCTCTTTTGTATGGGTGCTGTGCTGTGCTGCTTCCCTCAACATCAGTTGCCTACATCTGGCTCTCCTGCTATGGGCTCTGACAAGTATCTGGTCTTAGGTGTGCTCAGACCATGCCTACAGGATTGGATCACACTGGCAAGACAGAGGTTGCCCTACCTTGTTTGAGAATCCTGCTCCAGGAAACAACCCTGCCCACATCACCTATGTTTTAGGAAGGAAAATAATAACCCCTTAACTGCCAGAGTGCTCATCATATATCAGTTCATCTGGAACCAGAAATAGCAAAATATCAGAGAGAGACTGTTCTCAAGGTATTTATGGTTAGGCTTATGCCCATAAATACAGTACTAAATGTCTCACGTGAAAACCCAGTTTTCCTGAGATTTCTAGCTCAAAAACATTCAGTTAAGTTTAGATAAGCTTTGGAGAAGAATGCGAAAACTGGGATGCTTATCTGCTCTGCACTTCTCAATCATGAGAGTTTAGTCCATCACTCCATACTACGTCTTATCTTCCTAACCATTTTCTGTGTCCTCCAAATTATTTGTATCTATTATGTTCTTATAATAAAGACTTGGCTTCATCTGGATCTTCTAATATCACAACAATGTTATCAAAGGAAGGGATCCTAAATTTTGCATGGCACAGAATTGTTGTTTTCAAACCAGTCTATGAAAAGTAAAATAACTTTCTCAGCTAAATACACTACTTTTTACAATTTTTTCTTGGTCGTCACATATCTGGAAACATAAAAGTGTATGTCCTTTAGTTTTGAAAACATATTCTCTTTTCTACTTAAAGAATATGCACGTTGTGCTTTGCAAATATATTGCAAGTCCACCAACAGAATCTTCATCACTTTTGTTTTTGGTTAGAGGAGTTGAATTTATTTTGGTTATTTGTTGAGATACAATATGCTTTATCAATTGCAGAGACATCCTGCCTTCAACTTTTGAGTACAATCTGTAGGAAAGTCTGAAACAAATCAAAAAAGGTTATTGTCCTTAAACTCCAGTAGGGAACCCTAGGCACCTGGCTTTTCCTTCTGAATTTTCAACTAGTAATTATGTTTTAAATTATGAACCTGCTCTTACTCTCATTGAAGTCAATGATAAAAGTCCAACAAGAGTGACATCGAATTATATCTTCTGTATTTTATCTTCTAATGGCTTTACAGAACATAAGAAATTAGGAACAATATTGTGAAGTATTATCCGTAATCTTCAAATTCATGTAACTGAATTTTCATGTATCAAAGCACCATGTGCTTTCTCTGGGTTCACAAGATTATCTCCCCTCAGCCCACTTTAGCATTTTCCACCAATTGAAATCTAGCATCAGTAAGCCCAATTATATTTATTGCTTATGTACCATTTACCTCTTTTATGTGCTACACAAACTTATAAGCCCCTTTGTTTTCAGTTTAAACCAGCTTTTACTGGAAAATTCCCAGGTTTCACAAAGTATTATTCATTTTTTTCTGATTTTCACCCTACTTTTGTATCATTCAAATATATGAAAAATAACTTGTTTTATTAGGAAAATACAATACATTATATGTATTACAATAATACATTAGTCTGTGTGTATATGCAAAGCAGCCTGTTGAAGTAAGGTCATGTATTAGTCTAGAAGATACACACAGTAAACTGGCACGCACAGAAGCTCTGAAGTCCATGTGCATCTGAACATACTGATGAATCTCACACCCACAATATACCAGTTTAAAGATTTGCCAAACTAAAATGGGAAGAAAATGAAAGAAAATCTGTATCGGAATACATTTCAGAACACAAGGAAGTATTCAAAAGTTTTAAAAAAACAAAAACAGGAGAAAAGGATGAAGTTGAGTGTATGCGCTGCAAATTGTGTGGCCCAATTATTAAATGTAAATATTTATAGGATAATAGTTCTAAGTCTATAACAGTAAACTGTTTATTTGTGGATTAGTGATATACTGTTTTCTTAAACTCAGAGGTGGCATTGTGTTTTGAGTTCTGTTTTAGTTCTGCAGCAAACCACATTGATGAACGGAATTCAAAGCATTAATCTACTGAATACTTTTTCCCCATTTTTCCGTCCACCAAAATAAACCCCGATATCTATCCAAAAAAGTTAATAATAGTTTTTACACTGATTTTCACCTGTTTTTGTTGTTCTGGTGATAAACACTGATAAATTCCCAGGAAAAAATAAATAAAAACTGAAAACGAAGGGCCCTACCTTTGAATCATCACAATGCCCCTGTGGAGAATGGAATACAGTTTTCTATAAAAATCACACAAAGGATTTTTTTTATTCTTCAATTTATGTGAATAATTTCTGGTCTGTAGATTGTTCACAAATTGAATAGTGAATTCTCATGAAAAACAAAGTCCAAAATTCACACTGTTCTTGACTGGACATACAGGTCATACGGTATGTTTCACTTCTGTGATTGGAAGTCTGTAACTTTCATATTCAGATTTCTGAGAGTAAATTCTTTCACTTTGAATTCACTTACTGTGAATATAATCTACAATATTTGCTTAAAATGTGCTCAATAATACCTTAAAATCTTGCCTTTCCTACCACTAATAGGAATTAGTGGGACTAAACTACAACTTTTTCTCAATGAGTTTCATGAAAACTTGTAGTCATCCCTGTCTCCCCCCACTCCACCCTGTTTTTTGTGGAGGGGGATTAACAGGCTTGTTCTGAGTTTTTAAAGTCAAGTGAACCTATGTTAAAGCACAGAAAACACCAACATTTAAAGTTTTGCTTGGCTCTAGATTAAATGTTATATATTCAAAAAGGGCAACAGCGATAATCCAGGTAATTATAGGACAGCATTCCCAGGGGGAAATAATGGAAAAGCTGATAGATTATTGAATACATAAAGAATTAAAGGTTGAAAACTAACTACTACCAGTCAAGGTGGAAAATGGGTCTTTTCAAACAAACCTGACTTCATTCTTTGATGAGATCATAAGTTTGGTTGAAAGAGGTAAATGTGTAGATATAATATAGTTTGACTTTTGTAAAGCATTTGGCTTAGTACTGCATATGACATTCTGAAATAAACATTAGCACTATACAATATCAATAAAGAACATATTAAATGGATTAAAATGGCTAACTTACATGACTCAAAATAGTTATCTATGGGGAATCATTGTTTTTAAGTGGGGTCCCACATGGATCGGTATTGGGCCTGATGCCATTCAAAATTTTTATCAATGATTCAGAAGTAAATATCAGGCATGGTTTCATAATATTTGTGGGTGTCACAAAGATTGATGATGTGGTAAATAATGATGAGGAGAGAGCAGTCACAAAGAGCGATCTGGACCACTTAGTAAGCCAGGCCTATTCAAACAAAATGGGGTTCAGTACAGCCAAATGGAAGGTCATATGTCTAGGAACAAATAATGCAGGCCACTTACAAAATATGGCACTATGTCATAGAAGTGTAGGGTTGGAAAGGTCATCAAAAGTTCATCATGTCCTGTGTTGAGGCAGCACTATGTAAATTTAGACCATCCCTCACATATGTTTGTCCAACCAATTCTTAAAAACCTCCAATGATGGGTCAGATTTTCTAAACCTGTTGTGATTCTTGTTCCACTCCTCTGGACTCTCTCCAATTTATTTGGATCTTTCCTAAAGCATGTTACCCAAAATTGGACAGAGTACTCCAGCTAAAGTCTCACTAGTGCCAAATACAGTGGGACAATTACCTCCCATGTCCTATACACAACAGCCCTGTTAATACACCCCAGAATTACATTCCCTTTTTTTTTTGCAACTGCATCACATTGTTGCCTCATCTACACTGCTATTTATGACAGGTTTCAGAGTAGCAGCTGTGTTAGTCTCTGTCAGCAAAAAGAACAGGATTACTTGTGGCACCTTAGAGACTAACAATTTATTTCAGCATAAGCTTTCGTGGGCTACAGTCCCACTTCATCGGATGCATAGACTGGAACACAAAGTAAGCAGATATTTATACATTCAGAGAAACATGAAAAGGTGGCGTATAGGTACTTCCACCTTTTCATGTTTCTCTGAATGTATAAATATCTGCTTACTGTGTGTTCCATTCTATGCATCCGATGAAGTGGCGTATAGGTACTTCCACCTTTTCATGTTTCTCTGAATGTATAAATATCTGCTTACTGTGTGTTCCATTCTATGCATCCGATGAAGTGGGATTGTATATTTGTGAAAGCTTATGCGAAATAAATTTGTTAGTCTCTAAGGTGCCACAAGTAATCCTGTTCTTTTTACTGCTATTTATGTCCATGCTAGTGGGGCTACACGGGTATGTACACTACAAACCATTGAACAAAGCATGCATTATAGACACACCTTAAATTTCTGGCCAGTTCTTGAAGGCTTACCAGACTGTTTCTTTTAGGAGCTCAGTTCAGCACCAGCAACTTTTTACTATTGCTGACTCCTGATTGTCTTTGAGTTTCTTCCTAATTCCCTTCCCACAGCTAGTGTTAGTTATTATAATTAAACTTCCCTTTCTAGGAGGTGTTCAGCCTCTTATAAGCCCAGATGCCCTCTTTTAATCAATCAGATTATTAGTCCAGGTGTACTGCCTCAGTTCCCACTTATGGGCCAGTCACTCTGTGATAGTAATGGAGCATTTAACAAACCAAATTTTATTTTATTTTGGTTTTCAATTTTATTACAAAATTTTCCACACATCTAGTGCACTACTCAAAACTGTAGCAATCTATGATTTTAAAGCCCACTTTATCATTAGACACAATAGGCTAAATTCAACACATGTGTAAGCAAGTATTTTTATCTACTTCCTTCAGGACTGATTTTTTCCCAGCCTTAATACTAAATTAACATATTAAGACTCGCAGTCTGCTCTTGGGAGGCATTGGCCATAATATCATGGGGGTACGGGCAAGAAAAAGATGGGATTTTTTTTTTACATATCCCTGATTTTTGTTGAAAAAAATCAAAATTATTTACCCAGCTCTAGTCATGGGTTAGAAAAACCCACTTTCTGACTTTTCAGACCTCATAGTACCCCATGGGGTTGTACCAAAGGCATATACAAAAGTCACCAGTCTTGTGTGACCCTTGTCTGCAATCAAATTGTCTGAAGAGTTTTTGTATGCTGTGGTATAACTGGGAGTGTTAAATCTAGTTTATCTTTATGATGGTGCTGTCAGCTTAGATTTACCTCAGTGTGAGCACCCCCTGTTTGTGTACAGTATATTTATCACAGGGAGATAAATAGGGCTCGCTGTGTGTGTGACATTAATGACTAGGTTTCCAGCACAACATCACTAAATTATATTTTACTAGTGTAAATCCAAACAAACAGAAACTTTGCCATCAGCAATCTATGAAAAGGCCTGGCTCCACTAAAAGTTAAGAAACAACTCTTTTCATATGAAAATGACATGGTAATTTTTGATCATCATAAATTATCAAGCAGCAAACATATTATATAGTGTTTACTGCTGTAACTTAGCACTTCCTGATTCTGTGCTTGACTAGAAAATGGAGTGTGGCATATTGAGCCTCAGACAGTGGGTGATGGAACATCAGCACCAAAGGAATGCAGTATCTGCAGTTGTGGACTATCAACTGCCCCTTGCCCATAACAGTTGCTCATTCTTTCGTGCCGTTTTTCTGCCACTTGTTCAATTTGATAGCATTTACGTTTACAGATATTAGATGATTTTCAACTTAATCAGTGGGGCTCCTGGAGGTAGATCCACTTAATTTAAATGACTTTTGGTGATGCAATGGTGTTTCTTGCTTCTTTTGATAGCTTTCTGTATTAACATTTCAAGGCATTTAGCACTATCTTTCTTAAACAAGAAGACTATGTAATTTGCTTTTGCATTTCAAGCTTACCAATTTTTTAATTGTGAGCCCCCTGCTGGTAAATGGATTAAACTGATTACAGTGAATTCTTGAGTAATTACAAGAAGCTCATTATCAGAAAGTTATGTTATTGATCTTGTTATGCACTATATTCATTAACAGTGTCTCAAAATGACCATTCCCCGGAAGACAATTTCCAAAACTCAGACATGCTTAATTAATTCTAACACAAGGACAAACTCAGTCAATTGTTTAAAACACAAATCAGAAACAGAAGGAGAAATGAGTTCAGATCCTTTTGTTTTGATGATGCAAAACAAGAACTGAACTTTAAAACAAATGTGAAATACCAGACCCACTTTATAAAGAGGGAGCTTCCACATTTCATAGTTCAAATAAATTAATCCACTGAGAGAAGTGAGTTCTCCTCATATCAGTAAGTCAATGAATTCCAGTCAGTGTTTCACAGCTGTTATCCTGTCTGATAGTTATAGGCTGCCAACCAAAAAAGCCTGAAAGTAAATCTACTTTACATCTGGCAAATAGCAAAATGTTTCTTTTATTATATTTTTTAAGTAACAAAAAGATCATGTGTACTTCACAAAATTAGAGGGTCTATTTTGAGCTTTCTGCACTGAGATGTAATAGGGCTACTCCCATTAGTTTCCAATCCTTCCATTTGCAGGGACCAAGGTCTGGGAGGTCTTTTCCATCTCTAGTTTCTAAGTTTATGTAATTAATTCTAAAGACAAATGGTGCCTAAATCCTAATGCAGGAGACTGACATTTTATCTCTCAAGTGTTGAAAACAAATGGCATAAGAAAAACATGGGTCAAGATTTACCCAGATGCCCTGATATTGACTTAATTTTCAAGAGAATTGGACATCCAGATCCCTTCGGCATCTTTGAAAATCTCAACCTTAATTTTTGAGACAGTTATGCATTTAAAGCTGGGAAGGATCAAGTGGCAGCATCAGTAACATGGACTTTCTAATTATGAACTTCAAAATGGCAACCTCTGACCACCACAAGCAATGGGTAATGCAATTCTTACATCTACCTCACCCTACCATATGATTCCTGATAGATCTAGGGCGTAATCCAAAACCCACTGAAGTTTGGGAGAGTCTTTCCACTGATCAGGCTACTAATCTTTAGTAGAGATTGTGATAGACTGACAATTTCCTGAAATATCCTGAAGGAACCTTACTGAATGAAATTAAACTTCATAGAATTAGGTTAAAGTCCATTGTATTAAAATGATATTGTGTATGTGTTATTGTGGAATTGTATATATTTCCATGGGAAGAGTAACAAGGAAAACTGAAGGGGGTGATTGGGTAAAATCACTCAGGATATAACATGTACATTGAAACCACACCCCTGAAAAAGTAAACCAGAAGTCCTGTCCATTTTCTGGATCAGTAAGAAGGTCCTGGGCCAGTTTAAAATCTGGCTATTTATCCAAAATCCCATGCTTTGTCTGTTGGTCCACTGGGAATGACGGGCAGACAAAGCAAGTGCTTTTGGATAGATCTGATTTTAAACAGGCTGAGGGCCTTCTTTCTGATCCAACAAACAGACAGGACCCTTGGTTAATGGAAGACCCCAATGCTTAGGGTAGGACTGGAAGGACTGGGCCTGCCAGAATCCATGTTAGAGTTCAGGTTAATTCTGGTATATTTATTAGCATGTTTGTAGGTTCTTTTGCTGTTCTTAATATATTTTCTCTATATTGGTTTTTACCTTAATAGAATAAGTTTGCATAGTCAGAACTGTGTGGTATGCTTAACTGTTGACAATCACTCCATCAGTCTCTGAAGGGAAAGCAAGCAGGTGTCCCTGGGCAACCTGTCTGTGTTGGGAAATACACAGTGAAGGCAGGGACTTGTGCAGTGTGGGAATACTCTGGTCAGAAGAGAGAGAGATGCAGATCTCCACCCAGAAAGGCAACCGCTGGGGAGCTGGAAGCCGAGCGTGGGTGCCTTTGCAGGACCACTGAGGGAAATACAGGTGAAGTTGCCCTGAACGATGACAGAGATATTTACTAATATGTGCTTGAGCTGATCTCATATTTACCCTGTGACACTACTGGTGGCCAAGTAAATATTTATCTTTTAAAAATCAGATTTCTGGAAGTCAAAAAAATGGAGACAATGTCTGAACAGGTTTGTTTGAACTCATATCAAACCTGAGTCCCTTTGTTGTTGAGTATCCTCAAACCGAATTAATTTGATGTGATTTCAGGGTGCTCAACACCTTGCATAATGAGAAGCTTCATTGTTGCTGTTGCTGTTCAATAATGCTGTGTCCACTGGGATGCTCTGGGGAAGAGGCAAATGCCTCTTGGTTGTCAGCTGAGCTCTCACTTATTACTGGTTGTGCTTTAGGGGTAGAACAATTTGACACAATGTTTACTTATCAAAATTTGTATACATGTTTAATCAGTGTGATTGTAATTAGTCTGCTGAGTTTCCTTAATGAAGCCTGTACACCTTTGAGCATTATTTGTCGGTAGTGTGGATATTAGCTGTATAACCCCCTCTTTTAAACCACTCAGATATAAATTAAGTTTGAACTCCAGGGGGTTTTGCATGCTGCAATGACAACAATATTTTTTAAAACTCACACTTGTTCAATTGTGGCAAAACTAAATGCAGTTCGCTGGATTATGCCCTCAGACACATTCCTGTGTACGAGGTGGTGCATAAAATGTATTGCCCTTAAGGAGCCACCGGGCAGAATTTGGACTTGGTCACACTTCATCACCTGTCCCCTCTTGCTCTGGGCCCCAGTCCCTCGGTCCCATGCAACAACCAGAAGAGCTCCCTAGGCACACAAGGGGAAGTAAGCTGCAGCTTCTTCTGAATCATGTGTCCACTCATTCCCAGCCCCGTCCCACCCACTTTCAGATTGCCATCTTCTGATACAGTTATGCAGGAGAGCAAGTGACAAAGCTATTTACAAACTGGCCCAATGTTAGTAAAAATACAGTAAAAAGGCCCAACGTTAGTAAGTGCTACAACTGAGGATTATGCAGTAAATGATTCTAAAAAAATGACAGCTGAAAATGGGATGAAATTTGCTACTATTATACATTCATAGTTATGCTAATTTATATCCTAAAACCTTGAGAACATTCCTTGAAAATGAAACAATATTTTTTCAAGCTCCAAGTACAGTCATGGACACATCACATTTTGGTGACTTAATCATTCAACAATTTGTTGTAGATAATTTAAGAGATGGAATATTTTGAAAGAACAAGTAGAACTTTGAGAATGTTCAAAGAAAAAGCAGCAAAAACTTCACTGCAGTAATTCATTCTCTCGCTGTCTCTCTCTGGGTTTTATATGGCTGCCCATCACTGTAGTATCTGAGCACCTTCTGTGGAAAATGAATAGTAATAGCAAAGTCCCTCATGGACTTCATGGAGTCTCTGGGATTTCTCTCTTTTCAGAGTAAAAACTCTGCTTGTGGTAGGGTTTCCTTTCTCTCTCACACACACACATACACACACACACGCACATATATATATACACACACTCACTTACATTTTACTTATGTAACCCTTCTGCCAGGTGGAGTCAGCAGCAAAAAAGGCCTGGTTCAATATCTAGGGCAGGGTGGTCTCTACATTTCCAAACTACTGCACCTCTTTCAGGAGTCTTATTTGTCTTGCAGCCTCCAAGTTTCACCTCACTTAAAAACTACTTGCTTACAAAATCAGACATAAAAATACAAAAGTGTCACAGCACATGATTACTGAAAAATGGCTTACTTTCTCATTTTTACCATATAATTATGAAATAAATCAACTGGAATATAAATATTGTACTTATATTTCAGTGGATTGCATATGGAGCAGTATAAACAAGTCATTGTCTGTATGAAATTTTAGTTTGTACACATACCCCTGGTTGAGACCCACTGACCTATGGGTTCCTTTTGACAATACAACACAGAACAGGCTTGAGCCCCCACACCACCACGAGTGCCTCCAAGAGGCAATATTTCCTCTCTTGCAAGCACAGAGTCTGTGTAGAGAAAACAAAACTTTTAATACAAGGAGAAAGGAACCCAGTGTTAATTTGGGAAAATACCACAAGCACGAGTTGAAAACATATAGACCATGAACACCCACCCCAGAGAAAGCTGGGCAGTGTTCTTTTCCTCAGTCTCTCACCTTGCTGTATGAAGGTCTGACAAACAAATATCCTTTTAACACACATGTCCTCTCTCTCATAGTTGTTGTCCTTGGTGAACAAAGACACAGAGTTCAGAGGTGAATTTGCATGCATTTGCACCTCCTACCACTCTGCCATCGTCGGTTCAGTCAACCATTCGCTCCACCATCACTTACTACACTACTTCCCTCTCTACTGCAATCTCTGGAATGTCTTCGGGTCCTATTACTTAACACAGCTCTCAGTGATTTCAGTAGTTAGTGGGGGAGCCTCATTGCTAGTACTGCCTGGGTACTCTTTCACCAGTGACACTGTCCCACAGCAGGTCTAATGGTTAGACCTGTTTGGTTAGACCTGTTATCAGTGATTTCAGCTCTACTGATTCTCAACTAAAGACTCTCAATTGGGTCTTATTATCTCTGTCATTGAACAGTGGAGAAGGGAAGGGTCTAATGGTGCTTAGGACTCTTTGGGCAGAGCCCACACCACCAGGCACAAAAATCTAAGTCTAAACCTAAGCCTGTCTCGTCTCTGCTCTGCTCTGCTCTGCCCTGCCCTCCCTATCTCTCTTTCTCTTTCTCATCTCCACTGGCCTTTGGCATCCCAAACCTCTGCTTGCAAGTGCAGATCAGTTGAGGGTGACTGCCCTTAATCAGGGCATGCCAACCATAGTTTTGCTGCTCTTTACTCACACAACAAGAGTAACAACACTTCATCACCCCTGCACCCAATAACAAAGTGACTTGCCATCCATCGCTAGCCAATAGTGATCATTTGGGTAAAGGAGTCCCATCATGCTGCACACATATGCAGAGTGGACACGTCTATGCAAACAAGGTCAGTTCCTGAAATCTTCTCCCCCAGCTCATCACTAGATGTCAAGGGAAAGCTCATTTATACCCTGCTTACACTTACTAATTGCAATGTAAGAGAACTTGAAAGTGAATTTGATCACCTCCTAAAGATGACAGTTAAACATAACTCATGGGTAAACCCAAAGATCCAATTCAAGTGAGCATGCAAAGGTTCAGATTCTTGTGTAAGCTTTGAACCCCTCACTTCCTGCCACCCTCTGACATTCCTCTAGGGACCTCTTCCAGATACCAACCCTGTCTCTCCAATATGATTTCCTCCCTTCTATCTTTGATGATATTTTGGATAGATAAGACAGGTCTAGGCGTTTAAGTTCTTCATTCAAATTAGCAGGTAATATTCAAGGAGAGGCCCAAAACAACACACTCCTTATCTTCCAGGACCATAACTTAGAGGGAAGCATGTAGCTAATTATTCCTCCCATTTTAAAAGCTTTCTCTCTCACATCTTCTCCGCTAGGGCCTGCTGATGCTGAATTTAAACTTTGTATGTTCTATGGCTGTAAATATTCATGTATTTTAATGTATATTGTGCCTGTGCCTCATATTAATGGGAGCATCCAGTTCAGTGGTGGTTATGGCCCAATAGAGAAACTGCTTCTTGATCTGGGCTTCAAAACAGATTGGCAAAAATGTAAACATGGAGTTGAAGAAATTAATCTATTCATGGGATAAAGTTAGGGCTTCTCTGCTGAGTGTGTTCGAGCATTAGGGTAGGTTGGGAGGAAGTAGCAGCCCTATCAGACCTTCTTAGCTTCCTTCCCAACATCACACTGGATTTTTATTTAGGAGTCTTAAAAGAGGTTTGATTTCAGTTTGATGTATAGGTCTAAGTTTGGTCAGTTCATCTATCCTTACTAAAAATGGTTTGCAAAACTTCAATATCTGCATTTTCTCCTTCTCTTGACTGTTTTGAACTCTGGCTACAAACAAGGATGATGATTATTACTTCCTCTAAAGACTCCAAACTATTGTTAGTGTAAAAAAGGTAAGATAGCTTTGGTTGTCAACTTATCTCACAAGGGAAATTATGAACAACTTGACACCACTAAATTATCATTCCTGACAGCCAGAGACAATTCCATGAAGACACAGTATATATCTTTAAAGTTTATTACATTATTTTTCCATACTATGTTTGCCCTGCCACCAAGGTACTAAACATGACATCAATCAAAAAATCAGCATCCTGAGACCTCTGGAAAAATACAGTAAAAAGGTGACCAGTGATTTGACAGATTGATTAACATCAGCAACTATTCTCAACATGATTTAATTTTTGGAGTGCATACAATTTGTCAATATGATGTTTTACAAAATGAGTAGGTATTTTTGATTGTTTGTTTTAACTTTTTTATTAAACTGTACCCAAATTTTGGATTGTTCTAAGAAGCAAATTCTATTGAAGCTACTTAGCTGATAGATCTGTCTGGTAGCCAATTGAAGACGTTAAATTTTATATCAAATTATTTAGTGACACAAATTGTATTTTAATTTCCTAAGTGAACTGTTTGGGTAAGTTGAAAAGACATGTCTTTGTTATATTATGTGCAGTAAATACATTAATTAATTAACAGAGAAAACAAAGAAACATGAAAAGCTATTTTCTTGCTTTCATTTGCAATCAGAGAGGCTTTTCTCCTTTATAATCAAAAGGTTGCAAATTCCCCACTGAATTATTGTTTTTTTCTTTTTTGAACTGCGATGTTGACAGCATTTAGATCATGAGACTTTACATCTAGCTGAAGCTAAACTAAAACTTTTAGATACCCTGTGAGGGGACCAGGGATCAGCAACCTTTGGCACACATCCATATTTTCCTGACGGGGTGTGTGCCAAAGGTTGTCGATCCCTGATTTATCGTTTAATCCTAAATTTTAATTACCGGATGAAATAACACCATAGAAATATAGAAACAGTTACAAATCATTCAAAAAGTGGGGAAAATTTGCTTCAGAAAGTAGCATCCAATCATATGCCAATAAAGTGAATGGCAAAATTCCCACTGACTTCTGTGGAGTAACACTAGTGTCCCTAGCTACCTATTTTGCTTTAAAAAGGGGCGGGGGAAAGGAGATTTTCTGTTGAGGGGAAAAAAACTCACTGAAAAAGAGAGCTTGTTGGACACCATGTCCACTTCTTCTATTTCTCCATTATTCCTCTAGTTGTCTACAGTGTGGGCTAGAGTGTCCCTGTGTTTGATCTTCAAATACCACTAACATTAATGGCCACTTAGCAACTTGCAGGATCAAGTTCATTATCACCCAGTAAATCATTGTTTTCTATTTCTAGTTTTTTAGCCTTGCCTTTACCTTCACGTCCACAGCATTTGTTCTTTTTTCTGCCATTAAATCAGAGATCACAGAACTTCAAAACTGGTCAGAACACTTATGTGTCTAACACCCTAATTCTTGTTCTCTATAGACTGATGGATAGTGGGACCTTCAGCACCAAACCATAAACTTTTACTATTTGAGCTAAATGTATAATTCAATTGACTCATTCTTTATGCAGATCACCCATCAGAGAACCACATGACACACTTAGCCAGTGTGAAACACACTCCCCATCAAGGTAATCATATCCTGGGAATTTGAAGTCTAAAGTGATTTAAATTTTTGCAGGGATCACCATTTTATCACAATCCCTTCCAGGGATCATCAGATGGGATTGAAGCCAGGACTACTAGCACTAAAAAGCACAAGCCTCCACCACGTGTTCTAAAGAAGTAACTTCATTAGCTGTGACCAGTAGCTTTCTATTATCTTCTACATGACACATCACACTTATCCAGTACAATACTGTAGCAGGCCATCATTTGTAGCATTCTATGCCTGTGGAGTTCTTCTGAAAAGACAACCAATTTGATCCCTTCCATGGACGTTTGCAATTCAGAGGCACTCCTCCAGCGAATGCAAGCATTCCCCAGAGGTTGGGTGGCAAAGTCCGAACAGCAAACTGAAAAAGTCTTGTATGAAAGTTCAAATAAAGAACACAGTTCCTCCCCAGAAGGAAATGAACCATTCTGTACAAAGAACTAGGAAAGGAATCAGGATAGCACTTCTCATATGAAACTGCAAACCACAAATTTAAAGAAGAAACTCTCCGGCTGATCCTAAGAGAAAATCTTAGAGAAAGATTCTCCAAAAGTGATTAGTGATTTTGGTAGCCTTGGATTTTGGGTCCTCCATTTGAGACACCTTAAAGGGGCCTGATTTTCTGAGGGTGAGGACTCAGCACTTTTTGACATTCAGGACCTTTTAAGATATTGCTCAATCAAAAATTGTGGCAGCCAAAATCATTACTCAGTTTTTAAACATCTTGGCCTCAGTGTTTATCACTACTGTTCTAGAAGTATATTAGAAAAAGAGAACAGGGGGTTGAAAAGACATATTAGTTAACATAAATTCAGAACAAAACTAAGTCTGTTGTTTTGTTAAAAGCACTCTATCATACTACTGTAGTACCAGAGCTCTGATTCAACACTGAGACATTTACACCTTTTGGTAATGTAGCTGAGCAATAATTACAATAACATTTTTGTGAAACTGGAGGCTCTGGATAATCTGCAACATAATTGTAATTAGAGCGTTTCAAAATTGATTAAACATTTTTAAAAATAAATACTGGCCTTTTATCAGAATTTTAAAATGTCACCAAAAATTGATTTTGATTTTTTCCCCAAATGGTTAATCACCCTCAATGTTAAAATGTGTCCCTTTTTTTCTAATCGGCATCTTTAAATACAGTCTATAAATACAGTCTTTAAATACAGTCACAATGAAGTGTGTGCACTAATTAGAACAATGGATACCCAAAATAAGATGAAAATATTTAATTTGCCCCCCAAAATATCTAAAACTCTTGAATATTCAAAAACTTTAGAATACACTAGTATGAGGTGAGTGACTTATATAAAGACATTTCTAATTATTAAACCCTTGATTAGTGTATCTTCCAATAAATCTTGTGCTATGGTTCAAACAAGCTAACACTCTGTCCAAGATAGAGTGACTATTAGGTTATGACATAAATTCTTGATTGGTAGTGAGGCATTACCTAGCAAACAAAAATATCCCATGTTATCTAAAACTTACTTATTTTAAAAGGTAGCACTTGCATTGCTAATTTGTTGGTTTGAGGAACATTCCCTACAGCTAAACTCCTTAACTGCTATCAAAACCAGTGTGTGGTCTGTCTTCCTTCTATAGTAGAGAGCAACAAATACAAGTTCTTCATCTCATACTCTCAGTCCTCCCTCTCTTCTATCCCTGACAATTTTCTTCCTGTCATTGGCTTCCTTTATCACCCCAGGTCTATTAATTACTGTCCCAGCCCCTAATTCTCCTGCTCCTTCCTCCTTCTCCCCCATCATCCCAATTGTTTTTTTAGTCCAAGCAGCCAGTGAGTACTGTCCTTAACCTTCCCTCTCCTCATGCAATGTGCCATGTCCTACCAAAAACTACCCTCACAGGTTCTCAATATGTACACTGGGAAGTTGGCAAGAATGCAATAGACAAGTTAACTCCCACAAATTTATTGCAAGTCTTGTGATGGTGTTTTATTACTAAAGCTTCAGCTCTTGGTGTCTTATTTTGTGAGAAACTCAGCTTTCATTTAAAAAGTAAATCATTGTTCCCCTTGGTTGCAGAGAAAATGTATCCTGTGTGTATCCTAAAGATTCAAAATTCAGAAGACCAATAAAAAGAATCCCAATTAAAAAAAACAAATACATGATTTTTAAACTAATCTCATGATTTTAGGAACCTGTCTCATGATTTTTCAATGCTTGGGATTGGAGATAGTGTGATTGCTGTCAACTTAAAGATGCTGGGAGTCAACTGAATGCATCAGTGATAAATTACCCACAAAGAAAAGCATAAAGAAATCTGGAAATGAGTATTCACAGAATAAAACACATTTACATTTGTACTAATGTGCATCAGCTGCATTTTGAGGCATTAATTCAAATAGTCAGTTCCTTCTACCACACAAAGTGAAAGTGTGAAGTGAATTAGATGGAGTTCTTTAAATAAGTCACCATTGAGGGCAAAGGAATCTTTATTCTCAAGACTATAACAGATACTGACAGTTACTGGTAGAGAGGTTATTTTACCTCTACGTTTGGCACTAGTGAGATCACTGCTGGAATAGTGTGTCCAGTTCTGGTGTCCACAATTCAAGAATTACGTTGATAAACAGGAGAAGGCTCAGAGATGAGCCACAGTAATGCCACATGACTTACAGTGGCAGACTCAAGGAGCTCAGTCTTCTTTAGCTTACATAAAAGAAGGTTAAGAGTTTATGTGATTGCATCTGTAAGTACCTGGGGAACAAGTATTTGATAAGGGGTGATTCAGTCTAGCAGTCAAAGATATAACATGATTTAATGGCTGGAAGCTGAGGCTAGACAAATTCAGACTGGAAATAAAGTGTAAATTTTTAACAATAAGGGTTATTGAGGTTAGTGGTAGATTCTCCATCATGGACAATTTTAAAATCAAGATTGGATTTTTTTTCCCCTGACAAATCTGCTCAAGGAATAATTTTGGGGCAGTTCTATGGCCTGTGCAATACAAAAAAAATCCAATCTTGATTTTAAAATTGTCCGTGATGGAGAACAGATGATCACAATGGTCCCTTCTGGCCTTGGAATCTATTTGCATAGTAAGAATCTATTTAGTCAATCTGATTTGTCGTAGCATGCTTTTTTTTGTTTAAATGCTGTGGGCCTTTTGTGTCACTGATACTTCATTGAATGAAGTCAAAGTACAACAAAAAGTCAAATATGGGATTTTAAAAAAATATTTAATGTGTTTTCATCTGTGGTTTTCTTTTGTTTTGTTTTTTAAATAAGGGAAGCCACAAGGTCAGGGCCTTCATGTAACCTGACGAGAAAAATAAAAGCAGAAATTCGACTGACAATACATGGACAAATCCAGAAAAGTTTGGAAGCTTCTGAGTGTTACCGTAATGCTGACTTTGTCATCCTAGTTATTCATTTTCCCCTCCTGATATTTTCACATTTTCCACTCAATCAATTTTTCTCCTATTACTGAGTGATGACTCCTACTCCCCTGAACCCCATTATGCTCCCTTTAACCATCAGCAATACTCCTGTATACCCATTCCCAACCTTGAAGACAAACAGCACACTGCATTTACTTTTCTGGGCTTATATCTTATATATTTCAATGTTCCATATATCAAAGGAAAATGCATATGCTCAATCTTCCTTTCACCATAAAGGAATCCTGGAACTCACAAAATCTGAAGACCCTAGCTGAGCTAACAGAGATTACCCCATGGGCCTACAATGACAATGGAATAGAGCAGTAGTTCTCGGTATGCACAAGTCTTCCATGGATTACATCAACTCATCTAGATATTTGCCTAGTTTTACAACAGGCTACATAAAAAGCACTAGCGAAGTCAGTGCAAACTAAAATTCCATACAGACAATGACTTGTTTATATTGCTCTATAGACTATACACTGAAATGTAAAGCACAGTATTTATATTCCAATTGATTTATTTTATAATTATATGGTAAAAATGAGAAGGTAAGCCATTTTTCAGTATTAGTGTGCTGTGACACTTTTGTATTGTCATGTCTGATTTTGTGAGTAAGTGGTTTTTAAGTGAGGTGAAACTTGGGTACGCAAGACAAATCAGACTCCTGAAAGGGGTACAGTAGTCTGGAAAAGTGGAGAGTCACTGGAATAGAGAACCCCTCCAATTCAAAACAGTAATGACTAAACCACCATGGTGTAATCTGTTTGGTGCCCTTGCTGAAGTGGGTTTGTGTCTCAGATCCATTGTCAAGTGTACATGTGACCAGAACCACCATTGCATTGAAACCGAATGGGCACGTAGAAACTGAACTACTCATTATGGTATCAGATAGTTCCTCCAGGTCAGGGGGAGGCACACTGGTTCAGGAGATGTGGAAAGCTATGTTGTACCTGCTCTGCGCATAGAGGCCTTTGTGGGCTCTCATTTTGTACTAGTAACTCACGGGCTTTAAAGTGCAGTGGGGGCCTGGTAAGGGTCAGAACGGAAGGGTATCCAAAGAAAAATAAATATGCAGGTCTTGTTTGTGTTTTTGGGCAGGTTCTTATTCCCAAAACCAATTTATCTATCCTTATTCTGTACATATAAAAAATCTGGCTGTAAGCATGCAACTTTACAAAGGCAAGAAAGAGAAGCAAGATACCCGGTAAGATCAAAATAAAACAGGCAATTAGTGTCTGAAACCTTAAAATGTCTTAACTCTCTGTGGATCCATTTCCCCATAATTTTCTCATTCAAATGCAGTAGTTACTTTCTTATGTGCAAAAACTACATTAAGGCAGCAAGATTACAGTATAGCAAGTCTTCAATTTTTTTAACAGAATAATTTCTGGCTGAGCAGTTTCTGTTCTGTGTTCTTTTCTGGTGTCAGCAGTTAATAGAAGATATTAGTAGACCAGATTTTTGCAGAGGGTGAAGACTTCTACACCTACGGAAAACCAGGATCACATATATAAAACAGGAGTGGAGAAAAGATATATTAGAGAACTCCAGTAACAAAAAGCATAATTAAAGGATAGACTTTTAAGGCTGGATCAGCCATAAATTCCCCACCACAAAAATAAAATTAGTCTGAAACTAATACATCTTCCCCATTCTTACCCTCACTGATTAGACAAAAGAGGTCTCACACCCAGTTTAAGATCACCAAAATGTATAAATGCAATCTCACTGTTATATTAGCTTGTTTTCCCCCAAGCACTCTTCAATTTAGATTTGCATCCTATAATACACACGCGCGTTCTAGCGGTGGTCTCCTGTATCTTTAAGCTAAGTGCCTTTATGGATCATCTTTATAATAAAAAAATAAAATGGAGATATGCCTATCTCTTAGAACTGGAAGGACCTTGAAGGGTCATTGAGTCCAGTCCCCTGCCTTCACTAGCAGGACCAACTACTGTCCCCTGACAGATTTTTGCCCCAGATCCCTAAATGGCCCCCTCAAGGATTGAACTCACAACCCTGGGTTTAGCAGGCCAATGTTCAAACCACTGAGCTATCCTTCCCCCCTAGATAATGACAGAGCTGGGACTAGAACCCAGAAATCCTTGCTCCTGCTTGGTCTTTCCTCGTCTCTCTTTAATAGCGACAATGCCCACTTTGTAAGAGCAACCCCCTCTCTTCATACTGGCACTAAAGGCACAGAAGAACACACCTACTTATTCTCCCAGTCACCAGCTCACAAAATTCCCACCCCCCATTTTTCCAGAGTGCAAAAAAACCTTTCACTCCAATACTTTATATAAATTCTCATTTTAAAAACATTTCTTCTTTAAATCAAGAAGAAGCTTCTCACCATAACCGTAAATTATTCCACCAAATAAGATGAGTAAGTCCTGTAATAATAGAAACACAGCTGCCTTACTTAGTACTGTAATGCCATATGTGCACCGTCCATGGGCTAAGCCCTCCAAAGTGCAGAACTCCCTCACTCTCTCTAAGAGCAGAGACAGCACCAAGCAGCCGCTTACAGGCCCTATGGTCTGGTACTACAGATGCCCAAATGAGAAAATTTGCATTCCTGCTTGACCATTTGCTTTCTTGAACCCTTCACGTCCAACCGTCTTGCAGTGGGTTTCCTCTGTCTTTCTCCGATCTTCCTCCTACAACAGTCAGAAACTCGCTGGTACAATTAAAAAAGGATAAATAAAGACCATAAACTTTCCCAAAAATGTAATGTAAACCAAAGTGAATTTGGAAAACTTGATTCTCCTATTATTCTTTCATTTTTGAGTATCTCTATTTTTCCTTATGGTGACCATGTTTGGAATCAGAAGTGAGGAAATATAGCATGGAAATCCGTTTTCATATTATTTCCATCCAGTTCTTTAGTTTTGCAGACCCAAGGAAAGTGGATAAATATCTGCATTTTTAGGAACGCAATCAAACCAAACAAAACCTTTTGATTTTTTCCATTACTAATTTATACCCCATGTTACTGAAGAAAACCTTAACATACCATTCTGCCTTGGGCTGAAGTTATGATTCCACCCTTAACTGCATGAAGACAAAGGGCACAGACCCACAGAAAGCTCTCCACAGAGGGAGGAGATGTCACTGCCAAGGAAGCAACTCTTATGTGGAAGGATAGGGATAAGGCTCATACAGAACATGGGGGTACCATGAGGCCCTCGATTATTTTAGGGAAAAGATCAATTAAATCTATATTCACTATGAACAGTAGAATTACGTAAAAGAAAAAAACAAGAAGAAGCTACTCGCAATGCAAAGCCCAAATTTACAAAAGCAGTTTACTCTCAAACAGGAGGTTTTTCTTCTCCTTTTCTAAATGTTGTTTTTCCTTTGCCAGCAGACATAATGCTCCTTTCCTGCTGTGAAGAACTTTCTATATTTAGAGACAGAAAAGGCTATGCTGTGGATTATTAACTTATTACACAGTAGCTTGTTACCTTTCTGTAACAGAGCATCTGACTACACTGTTTACTTTAATGAAATGCTAATTAAAGTGGGTTATATATAGTCAACTCTTTTCTTATGATTCAGTTTTTCACTACATCAACATGGGCCTCTTGTGTGTCCCAAATAAATATGGCAGAATTTATTTTTATATTTGATTGAGATGTTTCTTTGAAATAATGAGATTGTTAGTGTTGAGGAAGCATTTTGTTTGTTCCAGTTCCAACACTTTATCACAGCTACTAAGTAACATTCTTCACTGTATTATAGCCAGGTTTGTGTACTGGATGTTACTATCATAAACTCTGTATTTCAGGGATTTCCAAATCATCAGAGTGGTACATAAACTGTCAGACACAGTGAGTCAAACCCCTGTTTGACTATATCTCCATGGAGACTGCTAGCTTCTCAGAGTACTTCTTTGAGGAAACTGAGACATATGGTCTCTCTCTCTCTCTCTCTCTCTCTCTCACACACACACAAACACACACACACACACACACACACACACACACACACACACACACACAATCAATGGAATGGGGAACAAAACCCCAATTTAGAGACACACAAAACCTGGCTTTAAAGCATGGTATGTGTTTCTTCCTTAGATCTTCCTCCCTGGTGTTTGAATACGAAATGTTCTATAATATGGGTACTCATTCTGGGCCTGATTTTTTACTGTCTTATATCTTGTGTCATCACTGGCATCTCTACATCATACCCATTTGATAGCATTTCCTCCCTATCTCCTTCTCTTCCCCCCTCCCCCCACCCCCAATGCACACACTTTGCTCCAGAGTAAATGACCACACAAAATGCCCGGTGACAGAAAATCTGAGGGAGAAACTACCATAAAAATAGTGTCAATTACATTGGAAATGAATGCACCTTTTAAAATGTTTAAGCTGCAAAATAGAAAAAAATATATTTGTATGATTTCTGAATAATCTATTTGTTTTAAATATAGGTTATTATTGGTGTTAAACCCATCTACTCACTAACTGTAATTTGAAATGGTGTCTAATCTTTTTTTCTAATATCAGAGTGAATCAACCCTGATTTTGCATCAAATCTGCACACATTTTTGCAGCATTCAGGATAATCATAGGATATTCACTCTGCCAAAAAGTAGCTCTTTAGCATAATATGCTGTAAGCAGGCTAAATTGGTGGGTTCAAGCCTTTTCCATGGTGATTTACCAGTTTATTGGGTGAAGCAAACTAGTCTGAGTTTACCTGCTTCCTCACTTCATATAGCATAAGTCTTTTCTGTCACTCACATGTCCTCCCAAATGTGATTCCCTTCTGGGGATGTACAGTCACTTCTCTTGCTTATTCTTCCAGAAGGGACGCAGAAAAATCTCGTTGGGTTTCCCCAGTAGCAGAATGCACAACACAAGTAAAGTCAATGTCCGCTGACCCTGCCACAGTTACAACCTTTCATAACTTTGACCCATGCCATGTGCCTGGGGTCAAGAAATAGTTATGAGTATTTTACCAGCACTCATGCACATTGTGGTTTTATTACATAGGCCTGTTTTCAGGCTGTCAGACATTGAGGCATTCTTACTGGTGGAACCCTAGAGGTGGAAAACTTTAGCTGTGATCACTGATCTGAGACCAAGTGTATGTCCAGGGCTAAATGCAAGAACCATGTCCCTCAGTAGCTCCTCACCATGAGCAGTCACTAATGGCAAAGATGGAAAGAAAGGGCAAGAAGAAAATGAACCACCGCAAGAGAGGAAAGAGGAAGAAGAGAAGTTAAAAATTAGGAACAGGAATGTGAAGCCTAATTAGGGTGTACTCGGTGCTATCTTTCATTGTACAGAGCTTAGATGCTCTGGTGATAGAAGCCTTAGGAATCCCCGAGGATGGATAGATACTTACAAAGCAGCTCATTCACTTCAGGCCTTCCATTCGCTCAGCAGTTCCTGTCAATGCATCCTGGCACAAATACTCAGCTAACTTGGCTACAGCTTAGGAGTGCACAGCTCAGCTTGCACGGTCCAAATTTGATGGCTTTGCCCCATGTCTAATAAAACCCAACCATTGTTAAAGAGAGTTCCTAAAGGAAGGGGGGTGAGGAATGGATTGGTGTAGAGCAGCGGTTCTCAAACTGTGATTCAGGACCCCAAGTGGGTTACCACCCTGTTTTGATGGGGTCACCATGGCTGGTTTAGACTTGCTGGGGCCCAGGACTGAAGCCGAAGCCTGAGCCTCACTGGCAGTGGCTAAAGCCCGAGGGCTTCGGCTTCAGCCATGGGTGGCGGGGCTAACGTTACAGGCCGTCCACCCAGGGCGGCAGGGCGGGGGCTTTGCCCCCCCACATGGAGTCATGGGATTGGGGCAGGCTCAGGCTTCAGTCCCCCTTCCTGGTGTCGTGTAGTAACTTTTATTGTCAGAAGGGGGTCGCGGTGCAATGAAGCTTGAAAACCCTGGTGTAGAGAACTCCTTCTCAAGAAGGTAACTCCTTTTTCTACACATGGTCTATGACTTTCTCTCTCCATCCTAATGCCTGGGTGTTATTCCTGCTCTGGGTGTACTAATTCCAGATGCCTGCAGAGTGAAGCCCCAGATTTGGGGGAAAGGAAAAGTCCAGGACAGGGAGAATTGATGTCCTCAAAGAAGGAAGAAAACTCGCTTGTTAAGCTCTTCTCCCTACAAACAGCTCTGTAACTCTCATGCATATGGGGCTCTTTTTTATTACCTACCACAGTAGGAAGACCTAATGAATACAGTAGGTCAGCCTTCTGTGCAACCAGTGTTTGCTGCTTTTCATGGTCCAGAAACCCTAGGATATTTTTTATCCACATGAGTAGTCAAAATTACAAGGTTTGTGGTTGCAGATGCTTCTCTCTTGAGGCCCTCTGGATTTCTCCCACACACGCATACCCCTTTGTCCCTTCCTCTCTTCATTCACACTTAATGTAATCTTGGCTCTGCATCTTCTGCAGAGGACTTCAGAGCTCATCAGTGCTGCTCTGGTCACTGGCCAGAAGGAGTCATCTGAGCATGACACAGGTGGTCTCTCCCTCCAGGGGCTGAGCCATGCTGTTTCTACAGTACTCACAGCTTGTGGTACATAATCCAATGATAGAGAAACAGAGATCTCTTCTAAAATCACTTCCACTGCAGTGGTGTTTTATGAAAAGAAGGAGTGTTAGTATACATCACATAGGTATTTTACATCCTTCTTTATGTCCATCACAGCAGACAGAGCCTACATCAGGTGGTATAGGAGCAGGAGTAACAAAAGTGCTAGTGGCAATCACAACTTAAATTGTCCTGACTGTATGGTTGGTGTAATTCTGTCCAGCAGGGAAACAACAGAGATAAAATATTGTTTTTACATCTGAGACCATTTTGTAGTATACATTTGCCTTTGCAGTGCAGTCTAAGGACAAAAATCTTCATGTTTCATGCCAACGAAGGGTTGATAGATGAACAGATGGAGAGAATGCTCCACTGGGTGTCCTATCAGCTGTCTACCATTAGCAGAATGGTGTAGTATAAATAAATAAACAATACAAATACACATATTACTATGTTTTCTTATAAACAGTAAGTGTTTTGACCAATAGTGAAATGGCATTGGAGATCCTTTTCTGGTATTCCTCAGAGAGATTGTTTTTTATTTAAAAATTCCCTATAGAAAAATGCATAAAACTAACATTTTTGGATGCTATAACCATGCATTCAGTGTAATAGACAGAGCATGATACATGAGAGTAACAAACCACATCAAAGGCAAAGCAACTGAGTCACCCAGAGCTGTCTCATGAATGCTTGCCGGGCAATTATTCAGCTATGTTAAAGCTTCTGGATAAGAGGCTGGCACGGAATGATTTAATTATCCTAATTGTTTATATGAATCTTAAAATATCAGTGCAATCAAGAAGGAGGTGCACACTCTGTAAAATTTGGTATTTACGTAGTCTTGTGTTGTTAGGTGTTGATTAGACAGTGTGAATTTGTACCTAAGAATTATAGGGAAGGGAGGTTAAAATGCATATCATCCTGAAGTGATATCAGTTAGCTTTAAGCGTTCAGATGATTCACAGCAGTAATATTAAGTTTTAACTTGTCCAGTTAGAGCATTAGCCTGGGCCTTAGGAGTAATGGATTTAGCTTTTGCTCTGCTACAGGCTTCCTCTGTGACCGTAAGCAAGTCACTTAGCCTCTCTGTGCCTTGTTTCCCAATATGTAATGGGGATGAGAGATCATCTGTACCTCAGAGGAGTGTTGTGAGGGTAAATACATTCAAGCTTGTGAGGTACTCAGATACTGCAGTGATGGGAGCCATATAAGTAACTTAGATAGGTTTCAAGTATCAGAGGGGTAGCCGTGTTAGTCTGGATCTGTAGAAGCGACAAAGGGTCCTGTGGCACCTTATAGACCTCTGTTAGTCTATAAGATGCCACAGGACCCTTTGTCGCTTAGATAGGTTTCAGAATCATGAGGCTGGGGAAGGGACTGGTTAGCTCTAACAATCCTAATTTCATTTATAAATTTAACAGTTATACATTTAAAATGCTAATCACCTCTTTACTCCCAGCTAATCCACTTAAAGGTTGTCCCTACAAAACTACTGTAAAAAACAAGACACCTGTGTGATATGTCACCCTTTGTTAATACTAATGTGATTTTTATTATCCTTGGCCTACAACATCAAAGCTTCTTAAATAAATGGATTCCCTGCTGCTTAAACCCTTTTCATGAAAATGGCCATATTAACCAAGATTTATTTGAATGAATGTGAGGTAGACCACATAGGCCAAGAACAAGAACAAAGGTGATTTCCTGTTAAAACAAATGTTAATATTCATATAAGTGAGCAGTATCCTAAAGAATGACTCCGAAGAGTGTAATGTAAAAGATACCATGAAAGAGGTGAATTTAGTTGCAATCTTTCAGAAATACAACTTTCTAACTCTGAGCTGTGGTATTCCATGGAGCCTTAGGCTTCAATTTGGGTCTTTATTTTTCAGATTCATCAGCACAGAGTTGTTTAAGAAAACTAAAGTAAATTGGATTGGCAAAAACTCATCATTTCTTAGGATGCAGTATATTTAAATTCTCTCTTCTTGCTCACAGTTACCACTAACATAATTCTGAGTGCCTATATTGCTGTTTCTCCCTCTGTTTAATGCTATGCTGTCCTTTCTATCTAAGGTATTATACCATAGTATCTGAGCACCTAACAGTCATTGAGGTGTTTATCTTCAAGTTATTATCCCTCTTTTACAGATGAAAAATTGAGGTACAGAAAGACTACATGACTTGCCCAAGGTCACACAAGAAGTCTGTGGCAAATCAGAGAATTGAACCCTGGTCTCCCAAGCCTAGGCAAATGACCTCACCACTGGACCACCCTTCCCTACTGTCCTCCAGCCATGCCTTTCCTAAATTAAACTGTAATATCACTATCCTTCTCTGCTTCAAAACAAGACTCACTTCTACTGTGCGACAGTGATTTAGCCTAGCAGTTCTCAATTGGGGGTTCTGCGCCCCCCCATCCTCCCCCCAGAGGTGTGTGAGCCGGTTTCAGGAGGTCTGCAAAGCAGGGCCGGTGTTAGCCTGGCTGAGACCCAGGGCAGAAAGCTTAGAGCGCCAAGCCCTGGTGCCCCGCAGCTGAAGCCTGGAGCCTCGAGCCCTGGAACCCAATGGGGCAGAAGCCCCGAACCCCACCCACCCCATGGGGGCTAAAGCTCTGAGACCCCAGACACACTGCCCTGTGGGGCAGAAGGCCCTAGTCCCGCCGCCCCCACCGGGTGGCTGAAGCTTGGAGCCCTGGCCACTCCCCCCGCCCCCGCTGGGCCCGGGAGTTATTACAGCATAGTGGGGGTGGGGAGGGGACTCAGAGAGAGAAAGGTTGAGAACCCCTGATTTAGCCAACCAAGGATGGCTAGGCTGTTTGTCAGTCAGAGATAGATGATTTTATTATCTTAAATAGATAAACAAAGTACATTATTTATGACCATCAAGTGATAGAATAGCTAACCTAATTGTATTCTTATTTTTGCTACCCTAGTCTTCCGTCCCATTTTCCCTCTTTTTTGTGTGTCACGCTCACTTGCCGTACCTTGTTTCAATTTTGCTTGTAATTTTTTTCAGGGGAAGAACTGTGTCTGCCTGTGCACCTAGCATGATGGGACCTTGATCCTGTTTGGGTCCTCTGAGTAATGCAAATAAGTAAGAATAATAAATAATAATTATAAGTAAGAATCTTTTGCCAGCTCTACAAAACATTTAGTCACCAGCCACCATGGGCAGAGATTGTAGGGGACAATGGGGGGGACATTGCCCCTCCAACTGGATACATTGCAGAGGTGATGCGTGAGGGCAAAGGGTGTTCAGATTTCTACTTCTATTTGGCCCTGCTTCCTCCCTGCAGAGGAACATTTGGGGAAGGGGGGTGATTGGCAACACCAGGTGCTGTCTGCATTCAGGTCAATCTCCCCATGTTGGCTGCCTAAGAGGAGGACAGGAAAGCAGTTCCTGATGGTCACAGCAGAGCTCCAGCTTGGGGCTGTCTCAATTTTACTAGTCACCCCAGAAACACAGGCATCTAGACATAGGGGGCACATTCTAATCAGCGGCAGTAACATTGTAGCAAGTGAACATAAGATCTGAGCAGCTTCCCAAACATCTGTGCAGTGTACAGCATTGACTGTGTCAAACCCAGGTGAGTGACAGAGTGAACAGGGAAGGTTAAATGTCAATGGAATGTGCTTAGGCAGATGGGCAGAGGGGACAGGTTTTGGTGATGGATTTGTTTGGTGTGCGCATTGCACGTTTATGCAGCTCTGAAACCAGGGAAACATGATTCATGGTTACATTTAAGTGTTCAGTTCTGTTTATTGAAGAATTCATTTTTATGCTAACGTTAATTTTTAAGGAGTAGCTGGTGAAGATCACAAATAATCAAGTTAAAATAAAAAATTAAGGGTGATTAAATAATGAACATAAATTGCATTTGTGATTTCAAGTACGCGGTAATTTAAGTACCACTAACAGTTGGTAAATGCAGAAGTTAGACTTATACCTATTATTAATAGCATTAAGCCCTTTGCCTCCCCAAATATAGAAGTTAAACTATGTCTATGCAGTCACCCCTGAAATAGTAATTACTGGCTCCTCCCCTCCCTACTTCTCCCAACAAACAAAGAACCTGACTCTTGCAATCCATGATTGAACCCATTCTACACTAACATAAATGAAAAAAGAACAATTTCAGGTTTTAACTCACTAAATAGGGTAACAACATTTTCTGAAAACAGGATATGTCCTTCTTTTCAATGCTTGCTCCTGTCTCCCTGTCAGTTTGATAGTAAACAGTGTTTTGCCATGTTTTTTGTGAACACCAACACACTGGCTACTTGAAGCTCTTGGCCAGTGGAGCTGGTAAAACGAGAAGACCGTTAAGGACCACTCTTGGATCATGAATACTTGTCATGATAGCATGACCCCATTAAACTGGAGTAATTTATTAACACAAATGTTCATGTCTTATCAGTTTTTCAATCCATTCTAATAGACACACTTACATACTTGATTTTTCTTCCACATACAGAACCTGGCAGGGAATGTTGCGTAAAAGGTAGGTGAGGAGTTGCCATGAAGGAGAATTCTTATACAAGCAGAAAATATTCATATAGCCAGTAATACAGGTCATAGATTTGAGAGGAGACTCAGACCTCAAATGCCATATATTCAGAGTTTGCACAGAACTCAAGAGAATGACAATAGTTTTCTATTTAAAGTCAACATGCTGTCCAGCACCAATTCAGGATACAATTAAGTTAATGTACATTTTCAGAACTGAGACCACTGTTTTTGAGTGCATGCATTAAACTTACTATTTTTACTAAGTTTTATGAATGTACCTTATGCACAGTGTTTTAAAACATACCCTACAATGTCACTTTTGACTTCAGAGGGAATTAGGAAATTAAGAAGTTATTAAATGAGGAGATCCAACAAAATTACAATTACAAAAAGCTTGGAATGCACCAAGTAACTGAATCTATCCGCAAGCCAAAAATCAATGCAGTCAGCCAGAAATACACCAAATGTGACCATTCATTTTTTTTCTGCTTTATCAAGCCTAATTTATGACTAAGAAGCTCAGTAAAAGAAACTGAAAGCCTTATGGTGGCAGTCTCTAAAGATATTCAAGTGGCTGTTTGTAAGGGCTGTAGATAAGTCATATTTTTGAATTCCCATTGATGATGTGATGGAAAAATTATCCTGCTTTCATCTACCGCTTGCCCCAGCATGAATCTTATTACTATTATTATTTTTCTTCTCCCTACTGGGAGAAGTAACAGGCAAAAATCCATCTACTTGGCACATCTTGACTTAAAGTTGGTCTTGATGTGTCAGTTTGTTTTTGGACTGAAAATTGATATGCCATAGCTAATGGGTTAACATAAGTGATGTTTCGTGGCATTTCCTAACAGGATTTGCCATAATGCATATGCATACATAAAATACATGAATATATTCCAACAGCAATCAAAGGGGAACACTTGCATAAAATTAATAAAATAGAAAATGCCTCAAAGTAATAATCCATTCTCCTGCCTCAGATCCCTTATCTAAAATGATGGAATAAGGTCTAAGCCCTATGATATTAGTAACAGTAAGATGTGATCTTTCAATCTCTGAATGTCAAAGGATCTGACCTTTGTCAACAACGGTGAGATACAAGGAGATATTAAAGGTTGATCTGCTGACATCTTCAGTAGAGTAGAAATTATTAACCAACTGGTTTGGTGTTTGAACACTTATGAAAGAGCTTTGAAAAATACAAACACTCTTGTAGTATTGATTGATCACATGGAAGACCTTGCTGAAACTATCCTCATTCAAACTGATGGCACATTTCTTGATTTAATGCACCTTTTGGCACTGGCATTGTACTGGAATGATGTACAAACAAGAGAGGGGTATCGTGCAGTCTTTGGACAGTTCTATCACCTGGGCTCATTTCACAGTACTGCTCATAGATGCCTCCCTGCCTCCTTTTGGTGGCTAAAGAATATAGCTAGGTGATGTTGCCTCCAGTGAGATAAGGAGGTAACCACCATAAGGCAATGACTACCACACTTGAAGTCCCAAATAATTCAAACTCACACAAGCAAACAAATTAAAAACAATAAAAGTACATTAGGTCACGTGACCACACACTCCCTAGTGTTCCTAACTAGACGTGTCTCCTGCCTCAGTACTGTCTCAGGTACCCAGGTGGTGCAAGTGGACATGTTGCAGGCCTATAATGAGATGCCTTTAGAAATGTGCTTTATTATACTGGGAACTAGCAGGGCAGGTCTTGATGATCCAGGTAGATGAAAGCCCTTTTGCACATTCAATGTGCATTAATGGTGCAAGATTAAACCCTAACTACCTATCTAGCTATAATACAAGGTACTCACTCTTCTGGATGAGCGGACTGGAGACTGGGGAGAAGGCAAGTAAATCCTCCCTTGGGATTGCTATAGAGCAGGGATAGGCAACCTTTGGCATGCGGCCTGCCAGGGAAACCCGCTGGCAGGCTGGGACGGTTTGTTTACCTGCAGCATCTGCAGGTTCAACCGATCACAGCTCCCACTGGCTGTGGTTTGCTCCCCCCCCAGGCCAATGGGGGCTGCAGAAAGCGGCGTCCAGCACATCCCTCAACCTGTGCCACTTTCCGCAGCCCCCATTGGCCTGGAGCGGCGAACCGCAGCCCGTGAGAGCTGCAATCAGCCGAACCTGCAGACACTGCAGGTAAACAAACCGTGCTGGCCTGCCAGCGGCTTTCCCTGGTGGCCGCAGGCCAAAGGTTGCTGATCCCTGCTGTAGAGGGACAAACCGCCCTCTCCCTTCTGGATTTGTGTTGACAGTCTTTATAGCTTGGAACCCACACATTCAGATGGAACCAGGTGAGGTCTCTGGATCCAAAATCCTGGATTCAGTTTGGGCAGGCTGCAGGCAGAGGCGGGAAAGATGGGCTGTCTCTTCTTCTTGCTGGCAGACAAGTTGCAGAAGGAGCAGATTGTTCCCTCCTGAGGCTTTTCTGCAGGCTGAGGGGCAAGACAGACCACTTGTTGGGTCCTAAAAGCACTGACCTGACAGGCTGCTGGGAGACCTTCTCTCCTTTCTGTTCCCCGACTGGACTCTGCCACATAGAGGGAATGCAAATCTATTTATAGCCTCCCTCCTGTTTTCCCCAGGCACCCTGGGCTGCCAGTGGTCTCCCTTCCTCTCATTGCTTGGGGGTCACAACTCCCTCTTCAGCTGCCTTGGAGGAACTCACTAGCACAGGATTTTCTCATGGATCCCAGAGGACCCATAAGAGATGTCATTTTTCTTGGGGCATATCTGCCTTGGTAAGTGAAGCGGGGGCTGCATTAATATTGTCTGGACCAGAGCTTGTGGCATTGGCATTTTCCAGTGAAATATAATAATATTCTTAATATGAGGATCAGCCTCTTTTCATGACTGGTTGACTATAATTCAGCAGCAATATTTTCTGAGGAGACAGCAGTGTAAGCCAATCCCATTTTAAGCGCTATTAAGTATTTTGGCTGGGATTTAGGAGCCCAAATTCCAGTGATCAGAGTTTCTCTCACTTGCTGAACAGCAGTATATATTATGATCATGCAGCTCAGTTTCCGTTTGGAGAAAAGTCAGTGGGAGTTTGGCGTCCACCTAGATACTTCTATAATCCCCATTACCATAGTATCTGAGAGCTGCATGCTCATTAATGAATTTTATCCTCTGACTAAACCTGGGAAAGAGAGGAATATTATCCTCATGTTACAGATGGGAAATTGAGGCACAAGACAGATTAAAGTCACCTGCCCAAAGTCACAGAGGATATTTTGTGTGGCTGATTCAGGCATTGAACATCAGTCTCCTGCAACCTAGTCTAGTGCCCTATTTTGTAAAGGGATCCACTCAGTGCAACAAAAACAACTCTACTAACAGGTCTGCAGGCTGGAAACTTGCTGCTTTATTCAAATGTCTTAGACACATGGAGGAGAGGGTAAATCCCACTGGCAAAGAGGAAGTAGGTAGGATTCCACCTATAATACTCTGGGTAACCCAGTTAACCCCCTAATAACTTTACTACACTCTATTCACTAGAACAATGGTTCTCAACTGATTACACATTGTGGGCCGCATATGCAGCAGGCAGTGGCAGGACAGCGGCAGCCCCTACCCCGTACCCCATGAGGTAGCTGGCTGCCTGCTCCAGACCCTGGAACCAGTGGGGCAGCTGGTTTCTTGCCCTGGACCCCACAGAGCCAGCCGGATGTCTGCCCCAGACCCCATAGCTTGTGGGGCTGGCCGGCTGCCCCGGACCCAGACTCTAGAGAGCCAGCTGGCAGCCCTGACCCTTGCTATGCAGGGCTCATCCCCTCCGTGCCAGGTAGTGGGGTAGCTCGGACCCCTCTGCACTGGGCAGCTGGGGACTCGGCGGACCCTGGGCATGCGAGTCAGCTTTTAGCACACAGCTGAGCTGGGCCCCAGCTGTGTGCTAATTGGGCCGCAGGTTGAGAATAGCTGCACTAGATCAATCTCCCAGAAAAACTCCCAGTCTTTCTGATCCACCCATAATTCTAATAGATGGATAACAAGTATTCGAGAAAAACACACACAAAAACCCCACAGTCCTATGACTAAGGTCAAAGCTGTGTGAAAAAGATGTCACTAAAAACAAAATAAGGGGAAAATCCATAAAACAAACAAATAAAACAATCAGACACATTTTTGCAAACAAAGAAAACCCAGGGGGTGAAATTTCACCATTTTGAAATACAAAACCTCTGGTTAACAGTGAAATTCACATTTCATGAACTTCCACAAAATTAAATTCTGTCATGGCATGAGCATACTCCTGAAGTGAAAAGCATTTTGCATAGCTCTAACCATAGTTGTTTTGAGGTAGGACAGCCAAACTTGAGTTCTAAACTGAGCTGGAACTTTCTTGTTCTCCATATTGGTTCTCTTAGCATGATGGCATCAAAGTTACAGTATTTGCTACATTTTAATAAAATCTGGGCCTCCAGTGGGATATCCAGATATTCTGAGCCTGACCTTACCAAGTGATCTAGAAAGAAGCATCAATTAGAGGATATATGGCAGCTTGGCAACTGAGCTCCCACCTGGTCCTTAGATTCACTCCTCAAGGTGTATCATAACTTTTTATTGTTCCTTGCAACCTGGTCTACAGGCCTCTGCAGGCTAGGGATTCCTGGATTTGTGTAGCAGTCCTTCTCCTGGGGATACCTTCCTGATATAGTCCCTCTATAGCAGTGAGTGCAGATCTGGATCTATCTGCCCACCATCCTGTTGTGCCGAAGAAACTCCCTTTTAAGGACCTCCTCCAGCAGGTCTGCTAGAGTGGGGCTTCGTGGGTCCAGAGTTATTCCTTCACTCCTTTCCTTCCAGTTTAAGGTTAATCTACCCCATCACACCACTTTTGTCTCTTCCTGTGGGGCTTGAGAACAGCATTTTTCTCCCACCTGTCCATCCACTGGTGTGAAGGAGTTATGACTTCTGCTTCCAGGCGAGCAAGGAACAAGGGAGGAGCCCCTAGTACAGCACTGCATGCTCTGGCTATCCAGGTAATGGTCCAGAATTGGTAGGGAGAGATGTGAAGAAGGGATGTATACAAGGAAAGTAGAAGAGAAAGTAAGGTGTCCAGGGGAGATGGGAACAAGAAAAGAATGAGAGGCAGAAGGAAGACAAAAGAAGATGGGAAAGTAATTAATTGGAGGGAAAACAGACATTTAAAAAAATTGCAAGTAGTTAAGGGGGAAAATCCAGGTACAATTCAATGTACTAGTTTTGATTTATGAAGCCCTGAATGAGTTGGGTCCAAAATGGGAAATGACTGCCTAAGAAGAAGTACTGCACAAAGGGATCTGCGGGTTATAGTGGATCACAAGCTAAATATGAGTGAACAATGTAACACTGTTGCAAAAAAGCAAACATAATTGTGGAATGTTTTAGCAGGAGTGTTGTAAGCAAGACACAAGAAGTAATTCTTCTGTTCTACTGCACAATGATTAGGCCTCAACTAGAGTATTGTGTCCAGTTCTGGGCACCACATTTCAGGAAACATGTGGACAAATTGGAGAAAGTCCAGGGAAGAGCAATAAAAATGGTTAGAGGTCTAGAAAACATGAATTATAAGTAGGGCTCTGTGTCTGTCACAGAGGTTGTGGAAGTCACAGGTGCCATGACTTTCCGCAACCTCCGTGATTTCTGCAGGGTTCAGTGTGGCTGACCCCAGGGCTGTCCAAGCAGTTGGATCTGGGGCCAGCTGCTCAGGTGGCCCTCGGGACAACCAGACCAGCTGCTGCTGGAGCGGACTTGGGGACAGCCACACCAGCCATAGCTCCAGCCCCCAGGCAGCAGTCCCCAGCCTGCTGGCCAGAGCATCCACAGCCCCAGGCAGCAGTCTCTGGCCTGCTGGCTGGAGCACCTGTGGTCCCCAGCCAGCTGGCTGGAGCAGCCGCAGTCTGTGACCCTCTGGCAGCTGGTGCTGCTGGCCCCCCAGCAGCAGCTCCCCTCCCACCCCTGTGCCCTCACCCCATAAGATTTAATCACCGGTATTTTTAGTATAAGATAAGTCATGGGCCGTGAATTTTTGTTTATTGTCCATGATCTGTCTTTAACTTTTACTAAAAAGACCCATGACTAATTAGGGAAAATTGAAAAAATTGGGTTTGTTTAGTCTGGAAAAGAGAAGACTAAGAGGGTGCATGATAACAGTTTTCAAGTAAGTAAAAGGTTGTTACAAGGAAGAGGGAGAAAAAATTTTCTTGTTAACTTATGAGGATAGGACAAGAAGCAATGGGCTTAAATTGCACCAAGGGTGGTTTAGGTTGGACATTAGGAAAAACTTCCTAACTGTCAGGGTGGTTAAGCACTGAAATAAATTGCCTGGGGAGTTTGTGGAATCTCCATCATTGGAGATTTTTAAGAGCAGTTTAGACAAACACCTGTCAGGGATGGTCTAGATAATACTTAGTGCTGCCTTGGGTGCAGGGGACTGGACTAAAAGACCTCTTGCAGTCCTATGATTCTGTGATACTACAGCAGTTGCAATTAGTTAAGCCTCTTCAGTTAACAGTACCTCCAAGTGAAAAGGAAAGGGATGTCAGTTGAGAAAATCTTCCCCGCCTCATTATTCTAATAGAGGTGAATCTGTTGAAAATCTGCTATTTTTTTTAGATTTTTGAAGAAGGTGGAAGCTGAAGTGGATTAAAGCTCCATCCAGCCCCTTCTAGTATTTCCCTCAGGGAGGAAGGGACTGGTGGTTGTTAAAGATAGGTATGAGGGACAGGTCCCTGTTACCAAGAAGTACAAATGAACTCATCTCAAAAAATGAACAGAGTATGAAAATTCATTACAATGTTTTCAGCTAAAAAAAATAACAGGAAAATTACTGCTCTGCTTTCCTAGAACACTTACAAAACACTGTCTGCTCACAGAAGAGGTCCAACCAATTTGCCTGCATTAACAGAACTGTTTGAAATGGAGTTTGATGTTGCTGTGTCTCAGAACCAGTTCATTCTGAACCATCTGAGTGCCAGTGGCGTAGCCAGGTTTAGAGCACAGGGAGAGTGGAGCTAAAAAAAGGAGCCGGTAGCAAAAAGCATCAGGAGCAAAAGAAAGGCGCCGGGAGCAAAAAAAAAAGCTCCGCTCCGGCTGCAGCATAGGAGCAAAAGGCATCGGAGCACAAAAAAGGCGCTGCTTCTGCTCAGTGGGGGAGCGGCCGCTCCCCCTGCTCCCCCCATGGCTACACTACTGCTCAGTGCCACTGAGGAGATAGAGAAGCTGATATGGTTCAACTAGAGGCATTTTGAAATCATCCAGAATCTGCAGACACCACAATCCTACACTCCTCTCCAACACAATTGGTATTCCTGATCAGATGGTCTTAGTGACTGGCTTATTTCTAGCCTTGCCTTCTTTTTGGGGATTCAGCAGTTTGACCCTGGTACAGACTACAGTGGAGGTTAGTAAGAAATAATTGGCACTGCTGAGCTCAGCATAAAAGTGGACTGGAAGCCTGAAGACTCTTAGTTACCCTTTCCCAACTGCTGTCCTAAGCCTTGCTCTGAATGCTGATCAGTCACTTGGTTGCAGCTCTGGGATTCCTCACTGGGATCTGTTAATGTAAGTCCCTTAAAATGACAATATGAACATAGCTTTCTTTTTCTTACCTCCTCTGCCCTGAACAAGCATTTCTAGGGAGAATATCACACACAAGCAGAATATGCCACTACCTGCCCACCAACCTCTCTGATTCCCCTCTCTTTCTGGCATGAGTTCCGCATTTCCGTACTGCAATTTGACTGATAATCACAATACCAGCGCTAATTATCAATATAAAGTGGCTGGTGGCCACACAACCCTTCCCTCCTTTCTCTTAAATAGCACACCAGCAGTTTCAGCCTCCAACTTGCCTTCCTTTTTTGAGGGGGGGGGGAGGGGCCTTTTATTTGCAGCCTTTTATTTCAACGTAAAAGTTTTCAGTTTTTTTACAAATATACGTTATGACTACGAATTCCAAAAGCCTCACTAATCATGGGAAGGTCTAGGAAAGCTCCAAAGTAATTATATATCGTAACTAAAAGAAAAGAAAGTGCCCAACTAGTTCTTACTCAATCACAATACTTACCAGTTTGGAGCCAGCAGCTAAGCAGAGATTAGCTGCTAATTGGAGGCAGTTAAAAAGAATTAATAGAAAATGAATTTTATGTTTTAAAATAGATCAGACTTGTATCTGATTTATGAGAGAGAGAGAGAGAGAGAGAGAGAGAGAGAGAGAGAGACTCCTTTGTGTGTATTCTCCCTCTCCCCCCCGCCCCACCTCAGAAATATGGGAAGTAACAGAAATGTTTGTTACATATACAGTAGAGTGCTTGCTGGTTCTAAGTATTTAGTAGTGAAATGTAAATGCATACTTGGTCTGCTAAGGCCACTTTTGCACAGCATAGCTATCTGCTGGTGGTGACATAGCTGCCTTTTCTACCTGCCATTCCCTTCCCCTGGACATAAAGGGGGCATATCAGGAAGGTGCTGAGAGCAGGGCAGGAGGAAGGACAAGGTATAGTCAAGTGAAGCTCTGCTGGACCGAATCCTTCACATTTATAAGTCCCAGAGGGGCCTTTTGCCAGCTGGGCAAGTTGAAGCTGCTCGTGTGCAGCTCTAACTGTGCTAGGGGCCAAGTGGCTCCCTATCTCCACACCCTCCAAGGGATAGTGAAAAATTGGGACTTCTAGATCATGTTTATCAGAAGGGGCTAAGAGACTCTAATATTGAAGGTGCACTTAGCGGTGTAACTTCAGTGTCTAATTTTGCTCTTCAACCAAGTATAGTAGTTAGAATTCTACATGTTTATAAAAAGTTCCCACAAAGTGTTGCACCTGGAAAAATGGGGGGCACAAAAGTGGAGCCTGCTTTGTAGGATCAGGCCCTTAATGTTTGATTGTTGACTTGTTTTTAATACTTTTCACTATTCTTTTGTTTAATATTTTACTTCTTTTGCTATGTGTTGGGAAACTTAATGCTTGTGGTTTGATTTACCAGCCTCTCTTCCTTGGAGAAGAAGTAATATCTGATTAGCATTAGCTGCTTTGCTTTAAAATTGATTGAGATGGTTGATAGTATTTCAGCTGATGATCACAAGGTGGAAGTGACAGAGATAAGAAATAGCTACAGTTAAACCACCTTCTAACTGAAATTTTAAAGTAAGAACTTTATCTCAGGCTGGCAAATCACATCCTCATCATGCCTAAAGAAAAGTACTGCAGTATATTTCATAGATAATAGGAATATCACACAGGAGGTGAGTTCTATGTGGTGACTGCAAGAATCCCGATCTGAGCCAATATAGGTTCCAAAGATGATCCACAATCATTGCTTCAAAGTATTATTCCAGGAAAGATTAGCTTATTTCAAAAACAGTTTTCATAGCCTAAATGGAGTTAGCTAATCCTTTTGGTGGGGTTGATGCTTGAGACATATAATCTGGTGGAAACACCATCATCAATATTACCAGTGCTCAGCTTTATGACAGTGTTAACACAAATTATTGTCACCATTATTTCCAGTGCAGTTATGGTGTTAGTACATTAAGGTACCACATATCAATAGAAAAATGAGAAATGTTTATAAATAAAAGCATTTTAATTATGGCTGTCGATTAATCACAGTTAACTTAATTTTTTAATTGTGATTAATCACACTGTTAAATAATAGAATACCAACTGAAATTTATTAAATACTTTTGGATGTTTTTCTAAAATTTCAGATATATTGATTTCTCTTACAATACAGAATACAACATGTACAATGCTCACTTTATATTATTTTTATTACAAATATTTGCACTGTAAAAATGATAAACAAAAGAAATATTATTTTTCAATTCACCTCATACAAGTACTGTAGTGCAATCTCTTTATCGCGAAAGTGTAACTTACAAATGTAGGATTTTTTGTTACATAACTGCACTCATGAAACAAAACAATGTAAAACTTTAGAGCCTACAAGTCCACTCAGTCCCTCTTCTTGTTCAGCTAATCGCTAAGACAAACAAGCTTGTTTACATTTATGGGCGATAATGCTGCCCGCTTCTTATTTACGTCACCTGAAAGTGAGAACAGGTGTTCACATGGCACTTTTGTAGCTGCTGGTGCAAGATATTTACATACCAGATATGCTAAACATTTGTATGCCCCTTCATGCTTCAGCCACCATTCCAGAGGACATGCTTCCATGCTGCTGATGCTTGTTAAAAAAATAATGCATTAATTAAATTTGTGACTGAACTCCTTGGGGGGAGAATTGTATTCTGTTTTACCTGCATTCTGCCATATATTTCATGTTATAGCCGTCTTGGATGATGACCCAGCACATATTCGTTTTAAGATCACTTTCACAGCAGATATGACAAAATGCAAAGAAGGTGCCAATGTGAGATTTCTAAAAATAGCTACAGCTCTGGACCCAAGGTTTAAGAATCTGAAGTGCCATCCAAAATCTGAGAGGTATGAGGTGTGGAGCATGCTCTCAGAAGTCTTTAAAGAGCAACACTCCGATGCAGAAACTACAGAACCCGAACCACCAAAAAAGAAAATCAACCTTCTGCTGGTGGCATCTGACTCAGATGATGAAAATGAACATGCGTCGGTTTGCTCTGCTTTGGATCATTATTGAGCAGAACCCGTCATCAGCATGGACACATGTCCTCTGGAATGGTGGTTGAAGCATGAAGGGACACATGAATCTTTAGCACATCTGGCACAAATATCTTGTGACTCTGGCTACAATAGTGCCATGCAAACACCTGTTCTCACTTTCAGGTGACCTTGTAAACAAGAAGCGGATAGCATTATCTCCTGCAAATTGTAACCAAACTTCTTTGTCTGAGTGATTGGTTGAACAAGAAGTAGGACTGAGTGGACTTGTTGGCGCTAAAGTTTCACATTGTTTTATTTTTGAATGCAGTTGGTTTTTGTACCTCATTCTAGATTTGTAAATTCAGCTTTCATGATAAAGAGATTGCACTACAGTAGTTGTATTAGGTGAATTGAAAAATACTATTTCTTTAGTTTTTTACAGTGCAAGTATTTGTAATTGAAAAAATATAAAGTCAGTACTGTACACTTTGTATTCTGTGTTGCAATTGAAATCAACATATTTGAAAATGTAAAAAACACCCAAAATATTTAAATAAATGGTATTTTATTATTGTTTAATAGCGCGATTAATCACAATTAATTTTTTTAATTGCTTGACAGCCCTATTTTAATGACTATAGTCACAACTTCTTGGTGATAAAGTGTAAAAAAGCTGTTTCTATAATAGAGAACGGAACCATGTGAAATGGAGCCAGTTGTACAAAACCAACTTCTGTAAATAAGAACATAAGAAAGGCCATACTTGGTCAGACCAAAGGTCCATCCAGTATCCTGTCTTCTCACACTGGCCAATGCCAGATGCCATGTTTCAGTGCATCCAAATTAGTTAATCTGAATCCTGCAAGTCTATACTTTTTCAGTTGCCATGCCCTCTGGAAACATATCCCTAAATCCCTGAATTGTCTTTTGACTGTGGGTTTGGCAGACAGTGTTAGCTTCCTTCTTCTGGTTTCTCTTCCCTAATGGAAACAGAACATAAAAAATAAGTTTGGCAGGCATTGTGTGAGGTCACCATCAAGGAGGATGTCCATAACTAATTCTGACTGGACTGACTGATGTTTCGTGATACTGCTAATCCATCCCCTTCAACCGGATGCAAAGTATGAGTAGATCATCATTCTTATATAGTAAAGCATTAGCAGGCCAGTTGGATTGTGCAATTACCATAGATAAATAGTTTTAATTTTCTAACACAATGACTGTTAGTAGCAATAGTTTTAATTTTGTTTAGCATTTAAGTGTGTGGGGAATGGCCTTACAATAGAGATTCAGGCTGCCAAGAGTCTACTAGACTTCAATTAATGTAGTTAGAGTGTAGTTTTGAAACCTAAACCATCACATTTTACTTATGTAGTTAAGTCCTGCATGAGCAATCCTCTAACCTTCAAATCAATGATCCTGAGATTGAAAAAAGGGGAAAGACTCATACTTTGGATTTTCATTGTGTACCATAATATTTGTAAGGGTGCTCCTGGATACTGGAGTGGTGCACATTTGGGAAATCAATATATATTAACATTATAACTAATTGTGTATGATCAATGTTGTGTGCAGTGGTGAAACTTCCATACTTTTCCCCCCAATTTTGGACAGCATAAAATGTTTAATCTATGACATGATGTGTCTGTATTTTTATCCAGAATATTATAAGACACAAACCAGCAGAATGTTTATGGAAGCTATGAAAGAAGTTGATTTATGGATGCTCCAAAAGGTACAGCATAGAACTCACAGTTGTTAGTCACCTTTGCACCCTTCCAAATATATGACACTCTGGGGACCAAAACAGTGTATGCTGTAAGTCAGCTATCATGGGCTGCTTGTGGCAACAATACAACTATTTTCTAGGGGGCTCACCCTTCCAGCTCCTGGCCACAGCCTATATGAGACGAGGAATGCAGTTTCAGAGTAAACTTAATCAATAGTTTTTATTTAAACAAAAGACCACATTTCAGATGAATTAAGAGATTGTGTTTCAGACATAAATTAAAAACAACAACTTGTTACCCTCACATGCTCTTCCCTCAAGGTGAACGGTGAAAGGTAATATAGAACACTTCATATGGCTTTCTTGACTGAGATGGGGTCACCTAAGCGAGTTTGAATATTCATTATTTATTAACGAGAGGCCTTTTTCTGATTGCAAATTGTCCATGAAAACATCATGATTTTCACAACTTTGATCATTATTTGAAATTTGTGGAAAAGCTACATTTTCAGGAACGTACTTGAGGCACAGAAGATTCGCAAAAGCTCTTAATACCAAATATTCAGTCAACTAGATGTAATTTGTAACTACTCACCTTAGGTCAGGTCACATGCTATTATTTCTGAACTAGCCTTTATAAACTACATCAACTTCCACCAAAAACAAATATAATTGAGTCATGACACAAATATTTCTTGAATCATGTGTAGGGGCCAGAAACTTAATGTTTGCAATCATTTGTACACACACAAAACATGCACAGGTATTTGCAAACAGTGAATAGTAAAAGGGTATAAAAAGGCTGAATTTAGAATGTTTTCTAAGATTTTTTTTTCAAACTCTTCATGAACATCTTTTAATGCTGTGTAGTCAGCTTTAGGCCCAATATATGGGTATTGATCCAAATTTTTAAAAAAATTGGGGAATATTTGATTCTGGTGTTTTTAGTATGAGTCCATCAACACTATCCAGTCCTTAATTATAGCTCTGCCAATTAAGGATAGGGTAGAATTATAGTTGTATCAAGTAAGGATGGCGAAGGAGCATTCAGTATATAGAGAAACTCTGTTACAGGTTTTTTCAAGTTGCAATGGATAAATATTTGACTTACCTGAACAAACTTGTTTGCTTCACAAATACTTGATTTACTTAAGACCATTCATCTTAAATAATGTTAAAATGAAAACTGCAGGGTCAAATTCGCTGTTGGTGCATATGGGCACAGCTCAGTTGAAGTAAATGCAGATGAACCAATTTACATGAACAGAGAATTTGGTCCAAAATCTTTATGTGCAGTACATTTTGTAGTTGTATGTTATAGAAAATAAAGATACATGAACTCTAAATATGGCATAACAATTGACCATTTAAACATATACCATTTTTAAATAGACACAAGCATCACACTAAGTAGCCACAGTGTAATCACAGAATGCACTTTTATGTATACGTATTATACATAGGTTTAAAAAAAATCAAATTCTTCATAAGTAAGTCATTAAACATCCATTTCACTTGTACACACACAAACCAATGAAAAAATATATCCATCAATAATCACAATTTACTGAAAGCATGTATCAGTGTTTTTTTTTATGCTTGAGAACTTACTAGAGTTTTATTTAAGTGTATTTACTTTTTGTATTTTGACATAATGCTGACAATTTGTGTTGTGATGGTTATAAAGCTTTAACTTTTTGAATCTCAATGCCTACTGTCATAAAATTGTCCGATCTCCCCATTTTTCTGCCCCCCACAATTACCTGCAACTGAGAAAATACAAAATCAATACAAAATTTAAAAAATGTTTAAAAATAATCAGTTATCTGTCAAAATTCTAAAAAAGTTGATTTTTGCCAAGCCTAATTACACATAGACCCCTTCCTCCCTCAGCTAAATTAAAACTTGTGACAAATTCATGCCCTAGCATAATTCTTTTTCAACTAATCAAGTTACATCAGAGATAAAGTTGGCCCTTATTTTTATCACAGCAAGTATCAGTACTTAATATATATGAATAAATCGGTTACTTGAAAAATAGTGTCCACTGTTGCAAATCCTACTCCAGTGGAAGTCAATGAGCATTTCACTATTGACTCATGAGGGACTAGGATCAGGCCCCATGTAATCAAGATCACTTCCAACTATTGGGTGTAGGTATATGTCTTTTGCTACATACTGTAATTGTTCTATGGTTATGCATATGCCCTGTGAAAGTAAGTGACATTGCAAAATTGATAAATAAAAATGGTAAACGGTAGCTTTTTTGTGTTTTGCACAATCCAGAAAATGATGAGATAAAAGACTCTTAAGGGCATAAAAAAAACCCTTCCACAGTTACTGTCTCTGAAGTGCAGGGAAGAGAAAAGTAAAAAAAACCAGGTAGAATATACGAGCAAGTATGTAAAAAGAGCATGCTAATGCTCTAAATTTGCATAAGACATTTACTGTGAAATCAATGTAAATGAACAAAACAAGGATTTATTATCATGTCTTTTATTCTTTGCTCCATCTTGGCACTACAGGGAACTGATAGTTATAAAATACTTTACCTTTTTTCTCTCCCTCTTCCCTCCTTTTAGGATAACTGTTCCTGGCAAATGTTTCTGTAAGCTTTATGCATGGAAAAGACTAAGTGTGTTTGAAATTGATAAAGATTGTGCAGTGATATATTTGCAAGACAGGATTTCTGTGAATATATTTTAATGCGAACCTTATCAAGAAAATGTCAGTAGCAGCCTGGTGATATTTTATACAGTTGCAATGTGTTCACTGCAGGGCCATAGCAAGCTGCTCACCAGAGATTCAAACTTTAAGCAGAGACAGAAAAAATATGTACTATATATTTCAGATAAACAAAGATGCTTCTTTGGACATTCTACGTTTAAATAAAACTTGGGACTGAACGTTTCATTTAGATACTGTCAGGCAAGGAGCAAATAGATAAATGCATACAGCATGCGGTTGCTTACATAGTTCCAGTTGAAAAAGAAATAGATTGCCTTAGGAACTTAATAAATATAACACATTCCTGCCTTTGTCTTATTTTGGATGTGTTCTCTTTCTTGCAAAAGTCATTTGTGTGTGGGCCATTATATGTGAGCCATAAGCACTGGAAAAAAGTGTCATTAACTAATAAAAGTACTGGACAGAAGATTGCTTTTTAGTTTTTAAATTGCTTTGAAATGTTTCTGTGAATTGGCGCTAGACCAGGATGTAAGATTCATCAGCTAGGAGGGGGAAAAGGAAGAGAGATCGTTATTTTATATTAATTTATATAAATCAAACTAACAATTCTGCTGCTGCGAGGGCTGTATTTTTAGACCTGTCATTCATATGCGTTCTCCCACTTTGACTTTTTTTTCCCAAATAGAGATGGAATGCAAGGCAAATGAAAACAACACTATTGTAGAAGTGAGCATATTTATTTGCAGTTTTTATTAAATTCTCCCCAGGGTTTTAAGTTTGTAAAGGCTTTTGTTGGCTTTTTTAATAGGAGAATTTGGGCAATGGGATATGAAGACTTTCCCCTCCAGGTCACCAGTTTGAACATGGTACATTTCAATAGTGACTGCCATTTAATTTGTGGCTGACTTGAAATGAATTGGTGGATTCAATTCATAGCAAAGATGTCCAGAGGACTTAAATCCCCATATTTTCAATCTAGCACCATTCACAGAGCTTCAAAAGAAATTGTTTCACACTGCATTGTTTTTAAAACCATTTTTATCCACTCAAATTCTCTCGTAAACTGACTATCAACCAATTAAAAATTGATAGGTAAATGTAAATATAAGTATCGCTGCTTTACTAAGAGTTATTTTAAACATTTATACACCAATACATGGAACATTAAAAAACATTTTTTTTAAAAACCAACTCATTACGGCTATCCAAGCAGTTTATAGATAGATGTACATTCCTAGGGGTGTGTCTAACATTAATTTATACACCAAATTGTAAGCCAAACGGAAAATGCAGTTTTCACAAAATCAAAATTTTCAGCAGGAAAATTACAATTTTACAGCAAAAAAAAAAAAAGATTAAAATTGAAATATTTTGGTTTCTTGAGCTGACCCAGAAATTTCCTTTTGAATGAGTTCAACATTAAACTGCATTCCCCAATTGTGGCACATTGCCTCATGGGAGTTGTAGGTCAGAGCTCCATTCTCTATTGCCTGGGCTCCCTGGAGGACCAAATATCTCATGATGTATCATGGAATCCCCTCTGACCAAGCTGTCTAGTGCATCATGGGAGATGTAGTGAAGCCAGGGAACCTAGCCCATTAATAAGAACGTCACAATCCTGAAATACAACTTCCATGAGGCAATGCATCACAACAGGGAAATACAATTTAATGTTGAAGGGGGTGAAACAACATTTTTGGGTCATTTCAACAAACAACCAAAAAAAATCAGTTTCAGAAATGCAAATGTTTCAACATTTCTAGATCAACACTTAGGAATATTTTGTTCTTTGGAAAATTTTGATATTTCAATTTTTTGTCCCAAGTTGGGATGAACACAAATGTTGCAATCCTTGTATTTCCTGCAGGATGGAAATTCTGAGTTTTGCTCAGATCTAGTTTGAATGTATTTGGGAACAAATCAGGCCCCGTGCATGGAAGGTTCAAAGGTCGCTTGTTACTTTTTCTGTGAAATCTACTCTCCTTTTTTTAAAATTTCTGGTTTCCAGCTCTGCACCAGTAATTAGATATGCCATGCAGAGTCTGTATGTTCCCACTCACGTTGCCAATAATGCTGGTGCACAATTAAGGAAGTAATTAAAATCAAGCCATGTTATCTTGTTCTTCCAAAGAACAGAATCACAGTAAAGTTTTGTTAATAAATAGGTTAAGGAAGGAAGAATATTTATTTTTGAACATCTAGAAGGATATTTACAAATGATGATGACTAAATGAAAAAAAGATACAAATCATAAACAAGTAGTGAACCTGTAAGTCATTTTTATTAAACTATAAGTCACATTTATTTATAATATGTCAATTAAGGATTCAACTTTTATTCTACTCTTGGTTTCCACGGACTGGAATCATTTTCTACAGAAGACTATAGAATTTGTGTTGTGGCTTTTTTTCTCATCTGAAAGTTCAAGGCTACAGTGTAAACATTTTTTAATAATATGGGTGTCAGAAAATGAAACAGCACACAGTAATGACCTTCTAATCCTGTATGATGCTTGACCTGCCTTCGGTTGACATGGATAAAAATTGATCACCATCCTCTTATAACAGCCCTTAACATATTTTAAAACTTGCTTGGTCCCCCTCAGTCTCTTTCTCAAGACTAAACATGCCCAGTTTTTTTAAACCTTTACTCATATGTCAGGTTTTCTAAACCTTTTACCATTTGTGTTGCTCTCCTCCAGAATCTCTCCAGTAGAGTCCAGGAAGAGATCTAATAGGACGGGTAGATATAACCCATATCTGCCCATTATGCGGATTTTACATGAGAGGATGTTCAAGTCAGATAAAAACAGATTGACACTTCCGCAGAAGAATTGCTTGACTCCGACTGCCCGTCTTTACTAGGTGCATATTCAGTAATTCATTAGTGGGGAATGAACTGCCTCAGATAAACATACCAATCTCACCACTCGCCTCAAATTTGAACTGAAGCTGAAGCATATCGTTTTTGAAGTTCATATAAATTAACTTTTTTAGAATCATTTTCCATATTCATCTGCCTCTAGGGCTTCCTGATTCCTGCTGGGATTGGCCATCTACTGAAGGAAAAGCTGATGTTGTAGAATTTACAGCAAGAATATCCATGATAAATGATGTTAAGACACAAAATATCCTGCTCAGTTAATGTGGGACCTAATTTCCTTCAAAATATGTATATTCTACATTATATTGTATATATGCATGTAAACACATACCTCCAGAATAAAATCACATGAATAATTATAAGAATGCATATAATTATGCGAGTGATCTGCACACTGTTCTCCTGGATTTGACCCACAAGGGTTGTAACAAAATATATAACAACAGAAAGAAACAGTACTGAATAATATATCTCTCAGGCTAGTTTTAAAATAGTTCTCATGTATTTTATTTGCTTTTGTTAATAATAAATTATTTTGTAAATGTTAACGTGTTTATTGTCCTTTCCCCAAACATGAAGGGAATAAAATATAATCCCACATTCCCTATTTGAAATGTACTAACATACTCGGGTCCACATCTGTTCTCATTTACACCAACGTAAAGAAGGAGTAACTGTATTGAAGCCATTAGAATTACTCAAATTGAGAACTAGTGACACATCCAAATTAGAGGTTTACAAAATAATGTATTCTTAACTATTCTCCCAAACCTAAATAATTGTGTGCTTAAAGATGATTTCAAGTAATATTAAAAAACATTTGCAGTTAATTAAGTCTTCAATATTGGGTGCAATTGGTTCTTTAAATGAAAATGTAGACTTTAAATTAACTTTCTCAAGTTGATGCTCTATTATGGAACTTATCAGTTAATTAAAGAAAGAACAAAAACAAAAATAGCATTAGGTCCACAATTCATATCTTAAACCATGAATTTATAAAACACTGTCTTTTTATTTTACCAAAAATGCTAGAAGTCCTTTAAGACCCCAGTTGTCATTTAATTATACTTTAATGAACTCAGGGAATTAAAATTTATCTTTTTTTTTTTGCAGTTTTAAAAATCATACATTATAGAAATTACTGTTGTAAAAGCACTGAGAGGCAATAAATGGCAATCTTGCTGCAAAATGTTATGTAAATAAGCACATTATTTTCTTAAATATTAAAATCAAGTAGCATTTCAAGCGAGTTTTAATCATATGATCCAGTTACTTCTGTCCGCTATAGGGCTAATATTGATAAATACAATGTTAGAGTAGTTATAAAGACACAATTAACTTTGTATTTAAATCCATATGATTTTTTAAAGCTGCCAAATCATGCAATCCTAATGTGCAAAACAACTGTTACTGGCATTAGTCAGACATTAGAGCTTATAATAGCTGCAGAATCAGCTCATAATACTTTACCATTAGAGAGTAAGTTACAGTCAGTATTTTGAACAAGTGTGTCCTTACAGTCATGTAAATATGTTTGCAACGATACTGAATCAGCATAGTATTTAACGACAAGTGTCTTCTACCCCAGAACCCTAACAAAAAAAACCTGTATCCTGAAACAAAGCAACAAAGCAGAAAAAAAAATCTAAAAAACCCTCTACTCTAAGCAGAGGTTTTTTTATCCCAGAAAGGGAAACCCACTTCGGACTTTTACTACTGACTTATTTCATGTGTAAGGTGGTCAGGTACCACACTGAGAGGAAGCTGCATAAAACCCAAAGTAAGAAAGATAGAGGACATGTAAATGGCTGTTAAAAAATAGAGCTGCTTGATTTTGAGGTTTCAAGAAAACTCCACATATTAAGTTTCACCATTTTTTTACCATTTTTTTCTAACCCAATCTACTAAAAGTTTTCTCTAAAGTTACCAATGTTTTGCAACAGCATCCCAATGCAAAGGGCTCACTGTCTTTCACCCAGTTGGATGATGGACTGGAGAATATGTTTATAAAATTTGTGAATGACACCAAGTTGGAAGGGGTTGCTAGTACTTTGGTGGACAGAATTAGAATTCAAAACAACTAGAATTTGTCTGCAAACAACAGGATGAAATTCAATAAAGAGTACTACATTTAGGAAGGAAAAGTCAAATGCATAACTGCAAAATGGGGACTGACCGGCTAGGCAGTAGTACTGCTGAGAATGATTTGGGGATTACGGTGCATTACAAATTGAATGAGTGTCAACAATGTAAGGCAGTTGCGAAAAAGGGGCTAATAGCATTCTGGGGTGTATTAACAGGAGTCTCATATGAAAGACATGGGAGGTAATTGTCTCACTCTAATTGGCTTAGAAAACCTGACCAATGTCTTCAAAGTTTTAAAAAAAACCCCACAACCCTGGGCATGTTTAGTCTTGAGAAAAGAAAACTGAGGGGTGACTTGATAACAGTCTTAAAATATGTTTAGAATTATTATAAAGAGGACATTGTTCTCCATGTCAGCTGGATACGAGGTAATGGACTTAATCTGCAGAAAGGGAAACTTAGAAAGTTTTTCCTACTATCTAACCTAACTATAAGGGTGGTTAAGATATGAAATAGGCTTCCAATGGAGGTTGTGCAATGCCCATCATTGGAGGTTGTTAAGGACAGGTTAGACAAACACTTGGCAGGGATGGTATAGGTATAGGACTTGCCTCTGTACAAGGGGGTTGAACTTGATGGCATCGTGAGATCCTTTCCCACTCTACATTTTTATCAGTCTATGTCACTGCAATCTATGCTGTTTGGAACTACTATTACTTTAGCAAGAATGAAAGATGAGACATTAAATTGCAAGTAATAGTAAATAAACAGATGCATTAGTTTTAATAAATGAAGTTGTCATTGTAACTAACATTTTTACCATGAAAGTTGTAAAATTGAACACAAGGCTTTTTTATTATTAATTATTATTATTAGTAGTATTACTTATAGCTATATAAGAGAAGATATGAAGTATATACCTAAGGGCTTGTCTGCACAAGAAGTTTACTGTGCACTGAGTTGAACCATGGTAGCTCGTGCCCAGTACATAAGCTACTGTAATAGGATACACATGGTACAACTGTGCCCTGTTTCAGTTCACACCATTGTGTACACGTGATAGGTGACTGGTGTGCACTAAGCTTGTAGCATTCTGGGCAGGTATCACATGGTCCTTTGCTTCATTTCTGAGTTGTGTGCATTCCGGGATTTTTCGAATGGCTTATTGTCAGATACATAGTGGAAGCCAAGGGGAAGCAAATGGTATTCTGGAACTCACAGAGTCCCATTGCCTCTTTCAGGACAGAGTAGTGCCATTTTGCAATAAAGTGACGTAAGGAGGTGCAATTCTATTGACTTCAATAGCATTTCACCTGGTTACACCGGGTCTAAATTGGCCCAGAGGCTTTAGAGTCACAGTTTCATCTAAGGAAACATATATATCCAACTTACCGAGCCACCGATACACCATTTGATATATCCATAAATAGAGATTATAGGCCCTAGTCCTGCAAGCAGAAGCATGAACTCACAAGGAGTACCAGTGTGTAGTTCTCAATGCCAGGGTAGGAATAAATGATCAGTTTTCAGAATGGAGAGCGGTAAATAGCGGAGTCCCCCAGGGACCAATCCTATTTAACATATTAATACATGGTATGGAAAAAGGGTTAAACAGTGAGGTGGCAAAATTTGCTGATGATGCAAAATTACTCAAGATAGTTAAGTCCCAGGCAGACTGTGAAGAGCTACAAAAGGATCTCTCAAAACTGGATGACAGGGCAACAAAGTTGCAATGAAATTCAATGTTGATAAATGCAAAGTAATGCATACTGGAAAACATAATCCCAACTATACATATAAAACGATGGGGTCTAAATTAGCTGTTACCACTCAAGAAAGAGATCTTGGAGTCATTGTGGATATTTCTCTGAAAACATCCACTCAATGTGCAGCAGCAGTCAAAAAAGCAAAGAGAATGCTGGGAATCATTAAGAAAGGGATAGATAATAAGACAGAAAATATTATATTGCCTTTATATAAATCCATGGTATTCCCACATTTTGAATAGTGAGTGCAGATGTGGCAGCCCCATCTCAAAAAAATAGATTGGACTTGGAAAAGGTTCAGAAAAGAGCAACAAAAATTATTAGGGGCATGGAGTGTCTGCCATATGAGGAGAGATTAATAAGACTTGGACTTTTCTGCTTGGAAAAAAGACGACTGAGGGGGGATATGATAGAGGTCTATAAAATCATGACTGGTGTGGAGAAAGTAAATAAGGAAGTGCTATTTACTGCTTCTCATAACACAAGAACTAGGAATCAGCAAATGAAATTAATAGACAGCGGGTGTAAAACAAACAAAAGGAAATATTTTTTGACACAACGTACAGTCAACCTATTTAAGGGTGGGAGGAAGGCAAACAGGACTCCTCCTCTCCATGGCCTGTGTGCCCAAGAAGAGAGACTGCTAAAGCCACTTGAAGTGAAGGCCGAGTGGGAGGGGAGAGTCCAGACTGAGACAGGGGTCCAGTCTGAAAAGAAATATAACTGAAACTCTGAACCACAGAAACTTTGCAACCTGTTAAAATAATATTTAGAGTAAAAAATTACATTTTGTAACCTGTTAAGTATATTGAGCTTAGCTTGCATATTTTGCTTTTATTTGGTCAGTAATCTGCTTTGTTGTGTCTGTTATCTCTTATATTCACTTAAAATTCACCTTTGGTAGTTAATAAACTTACTTCTTGTTTATAATATAAACCAGTTGATGTAATTTCTAACTGCGGGGGTGGGGGGGGGGAGAAGTTATGCATATCTCCCTCCACATTGAGGGTGGGGACAAATTTCATAAAACCTTTGGGTTTGTATCCCTCAAAGGGAATGGGCACCGGAGTGTTGGAGCAAGCCTCTAAGGCTGAATCTTTCCAGACCGTATCTCTGTCTCTCTGTGCAGATGGGTGTGGTCCTGCCTGTGTTCTTAGCTGGAAGAAGCTTGTGAGCCTAGCCGAACAAGGCCAGGTAAAGGGGACCCAGGCTGGCAGAATAGGCTGACTCAGTGGCACCCCAGCACATCAGGTGACACCCCAAAGGGCCCAACCCCATCACAATAACCTGTCTTGAATCTTGCGTACATTGTCTAGGGCTTTTAACTGAGCTGACCCAACATGAAGCCTAACTTCAGTTCATTTACTGAAGCTTTCCTTGTGTAATAAAGGAGGGTGCGGGCGTGGGGGGATGATAAATGTAGACAATGATGTTCTATTTCTGTCTGAGGGAGACTTTGAAGCAAGGGTACCATTTCCTGGATGACAGGCCATCTTTGCATTGGACCAAGTATTTCAAAGATTAATAGCTTGTCAGAAACAGCTCAAGCTGATAATACTGATCTGTAAAATCAAATGTTCCAATGTATGAAAACATTTCATGCTCAACATTAACATAAATATGCACTCTTGGCAGTTTTTTAAACCAATATGCAAAATGTCAATATTATTATTAAAGATTGCATGATAAATGAGAATGGGAAACTTAAATTTGAAAGCTAGAGACAAATAAGATTTTTCCAGCTTAAAAAAAAAAAGGCACACCAATTGGATTCACTGCCTGACAAACTGTAGCATGAAAAAACATCAAGGCACACATTACTTATTAGCATAGGTTATACCCTATAACCAAAAGGAAATCAACCCTTTTATATTGATGCATATGTCTTCCATTTCCTAGAAATATAGGACTTAAATTTCTTTAAAATGATATCAACTCTACCCCTCTGATACTATAGCAACTTGAGCATTCTATGCCATCAGTGAATTTGGAAAGCATTTTAAATTACACAAATGATAATTGATTTTACTTTTTTGTTAATATTTGTTCTTTTTCCATGGAAACATAATTCCAAACTGAATAACTTCTCTTCTGCAGAAGGGAAAGAAAAATGTTGGAAAGTGAATTAAAAATAAATACATGCAAAATAGTTGTATTTCAGCACTTATAAACTTGAATGTGTCTAATAAATCTCTTATGAAAAGTGTGCTCCACTGAGCATGTGACTATGCCATATTATACTAAATGGAACTTGTGCCAACAAAATTATAATGTTGGGTGGTTGTCATTGTTTATGGGTCTGAAAAAAGGCCAACATTTTCAAAGCTGAGTGACTGAAGATAGGCAACTAAAGTTAGGCTTCTAACTAAGTGGCCTGATTTTGAAAAGTACAATGTCACCTATTTAAGTGCCTAAATATGGATTAAGACACCCAGTTTCAGGCACCCAATTCTGAAAATTGAGACCTTAGTGTACTGCAAATTCCAGCCAATCAGAAAGTAGCTTACTGATATTTTTGAAAGCTACAAACTTGTATTTTTATGTATAAATTGGTATCTGATTGGCTGAAGTACACAATTGGTCTGTTACCCAAGTCATTCAGAATGCATCAAGTCAATTATGGTAGACTGCATAATTGTCAGCCTGTTGCACTGACACCCATGAGACAAAATGATTACATCTAAAGAAGTCATTTGGTATAATATAAATAAAGGCATTGTAGGAGAATGTTACCACAATATGATTGCTACCTACTTTGAAAGTAAACACCTTAGCACCATGTTGCAGCAGACTCCATTATACTCTAACAACAAATAGACAAATTTGAGGATTGGACCTAGACAAATTAGAGGATTGGGCCAAAAGAATAATGATGAGGTTCAACAAGGACAAGTGCAGAGTCCTGCACTTGGGATGGAAGAATCCCATGCACTGCGACAGACTGGGGACCGAATGGCTGGGCAGCAGTTCTGCAGAAAAGGACCTAGGGGTTATGGTGGACGAAAAGCTGAATGTGAGTCAACAGTGTGCCCTTGTTGCCAAGAAGGCTAATGGCATTTTGGGTTGTATAAGTAGGGGCATTTCCAGCAGATCGAGGGACGTGATCATTCCCCTCTATTCGGCACTGGTGAGGTCTCATTTGGAGTACTGTGTCCAGTTTTGGGCCCCACACTACAAGAAGGATGTGGATAAATTGGAAAGAGTCCAGCGGAGGGCAACAAAAATGATCAGGGGGCTGGAGCACATGACTTATGAGGAGAGGCTGAGGGAACTGGGATTGTTTAGCCTGCAGAAGAGAAGAATGAGGGGGGATTTGAGAGCTGCTTTCAACTACCTGAAAGGGGGTTCCAAAGAGGATGGATCTAGACTGTTCTCAGTGGTAGAAGATGACAGAACAAGGAGTAATGGTCTCAAGTTGCAGAGGGGGAGGTTTAGGTTGGATATTAGGAAAAACTTTTTCACTAGTAGGGTGGTGAAGCACTGGAATGGGTTATCTAGGGAGGTGGTGGAATCTCCTTCCTTAGATGTTTTTAAGGTCAGGCTTGACAAAGCCCTGGCTGGGATGATCTAATTGGGTTTGGTCCTGCTTTGAGCAGGGGGTTGGACTAGATGACCTCCTGAGGTCCCTTCCAACCCTGAGATTCTATGAACATTCTATTCCACTGACACACTCCCTTCACAAGTGTGTATGTGAGTTCACTCTCACAATAAAAAGTCAAAGAATAACTGAACATCACAACTAAAAATTCCAATAAGGTAAAATCAGTGATGAAACGTCTCAGTCACGATTTATTATGATTACGCAGTAAGCCCATGAGATGGGGTGTTCACCCCTACAGTACCCCAGAAGGGGGTTAATGTGGCCCAGGAGGGGGTAAGTAATCCAATAGGCCACACCACAGGAAGAGTAAGGCTTGATGAGCAAGCACTGATTAAAGATGGAGCTCAGCTGAGCAGGAATAGCTGGGGGCTTGTATAAAGCCAGGAAGTGAGACAAGAAAGGGCTACAGCGTGGGAGCCTGCCTTCACTGCCTGGGTTTAGAGAGAAGGGAGGAAACCCTGTGGGGAGAGTAGAAGCCCTCTGATCCTAACCCAGAGGGAAGGGTTTTACCCAGAAGGGTGGTGGATCAGAAAGCCTGATAGAGACAGAGTAGGAAGCAGTCCAGGGAAGTAACAGCAAGGTTTGGGAGGGAGCAGACCTTGGCTGAAGATTGTAAGGTCGCTGCACTGGAGCCTGGTATAGTAGGCAGACTCAGGTTCCCCTACCAGCCACTGACAATGTGGCATAGCCTTGAATTAGACAACTGCTCTGAATGACACCCAGACAGTCAGTCCAGGGATAGTTTGATTCCATAGAAGGGGAAAATTACAGTGACTTGGCCAGAGGGCCAAGCCACAAAGAGGGAGCATCCTAACTCACAAATGGGAAGCAATAACTCCTTGAGCATGAGAGGGCCTGTGGCGCAAATGAGAGACAGGAAGGGATGTCAGACCTGGTGGAGTTATTCCCCAGATAGAACCACAAGGAGGTGCCCAGGGTTGAGTAGTGTAACCGGTGGCAACCCATATCTCCACTCCTCTCTTCTACTGGCATTGCCCTAAAATGTGTTTTCACTTGTTCTTAATTCATCAAAGTTTTCTAAAATACACAAAATGAAGAGAAACCTATCCATGTCCCATCCCCTCTCTACTTCCCACTCCCTCTTTTTTAAACAAAAAGCCTTTCAGGACTTCTTTATGTATTGCTAAAGGCAGAAGAACTACTTTATTTTTCTATTGTAGATCAACTTTTAAGCAGGAACTTCACTGTAAAGTGATTAAAGTGCCACTTTTCATTTTTTCCAGATAGCAGAATAATAGCTGTAAGTATTATCGTGGTTTTAAATAAAAAAAGGTAAAGAATCTGAATTACTAACCTACTCAGGTATTTTTTCTCTAATTATAATCTTTATGAAGGCACATACTCAAAATGGCGACCAGAAGGAAATCTGCCGATCTAGAGGTTGCTGCTATCCCCATTTCTCCTATGTAGTACTACTTCTACTTCTGCTCAGGAAAATGTCAGAGCTTTTACAATTCTCAGGTCCAGATGTTCTTGTACTGCATGGATAGATGACAGCTTTAGGACACTCCAGTGCTTGTCATGTGCTGTGGAAAAATTAAAGCCTACAGGAGGCTGAAGTGAATAAGTAAAATATGATCAAATATCAGCTTCTGCATGAAATTAAAAAACTTTTTTTAAAAAAGGGATATTTAGAAAGTTTAAGATTTTAGCACAGGATCTTGCAAATTACACATCTTGTTTGCTGTAAGTTAAATTTTATGGGGTGGGGCAATGTTTTGATTATGTGTGCTCTGTGATGGGGTGGTCTGCCTGACTCCCCCTAAAAGGTAGTAGAGCCTACTCACCAACAACCCACCCTGCCATGTGGCATGGCCTTTTAAGGGATTGTAAGGACCAATATAAGGACCTAAGGAGGATATGGAGAGAGAGGAAGTGGTCCCAGGAATAAACAATGCTGGGGCTGGGGTGTGAATTCTGTCACTGTATCTTTAAGGGCCCAGGACCAGGAGTCATGCAGAAAGGGCAGGGCAAGGCTCCCCCAATCACGCAGGAATGATTTGGGAGAAGGGGACCAGCTGCCTCCTCCTCAATAGCAGGGCAGATGCCTGCAGACACTGCAGGGACTAGGAAGACTCCTGCAGGCCCTTGAGTTAGCAGGGAGAGTAAACACCAGCAGGAGGTGGCTTCCTGCTGGATCCTCCTAGCTTGAAGATTAATCAAGGGAAAAGCTTCCTGCTAAGGGAGAAGCTGGCCAATGCCCTACACCTGGTTAAATTATAACCCAGACCCTAAGGAGGAAGGCTAGGGCTCCTGCTACAAGGAGAGAGAGTGGCTGTTTAAAGCACAACCTCAGCTCCAGGAAGGATACTGAGGCGTGGATGTCTCCTGAACCAGGACAGAATGCAGGACTCTTAGGGAACATCTGCACTGCACATTCCTTACAGTGATGTGTACAGTACAGACACTGCGCATCCCTTGCCCCCCAGCATTGGTACAAGTAACAGTGTAAGCAGTGAAGCACTGCTTAGGTGAGTAAAGACATGCCAGAACCTTAGATAATGTACCCTACACAGCACTCTGCTCACCCAAGCAATGCCTCCCCCCATCCACACTGCTATTTTAGCTGTGTAGTGCAACGCTACATCCCTGTTGCAGGAGTCTTTCCCCGCTGTGAAGAAAAGGCTCTGGTGGGGAAGAGGTAGCAGGGAAAGGCCCCATAAGTGCCCTGCTACTGGGGCCTTTCCCCACTGCCAGAGCCTTTCACTGACACATGTAGCTACACACCACAGGATGCATTCAGCCCGCTTTTCACTGCAGCATTTAGCCACAGGTACCCTCCATGTCCCCACTAGTTGTGTGTAGTACAGAAATACCCTTTTGGGGGTGACCTGGGGCAACTAACAAAGTAAATCACCCTTTGTAGAAAACGCAATACATCAGACCCCACAAAGGTGGTGCATGATCTTGACCCAACCTAAGTTTTATAATTGACTGAAAGTAGTCAAGGAGAAAGCGGGGTGGGAGATGCAGCATGCACCAGTCGGGACACAAGGCAGCATGCTGGAGAATCTCACCCCATTCGCATACCCCTTTCACGTGGAAATCATTGTCTTCTGATAGTTATAATTCTGACACTGATTTTTTTGTCCCAATATTGTCACTAAATGTAGGTCTGCCCATCTGTTTATTTACCTCTCTTTTGATAATAGGAATTATTTTTAAAACTATGGACCCAATCAGCGGGTTGGGCTCTCTCCCTCTCCATGCAGAGTAAGGGGTCAGCCACCTTTATGACAACTCCCCAGATCTCTGCAGGGTCCAGGATTCAAGGTTAGGAAGAGGGTGAGCCTCGGGTGGTTGTGTACTTCTTTTCACAACAGGTACTCAGATACTCCGGTGATGGGTGCTTGTGATGGGATCAACTCACCACAAGTGCCTCTTCATGGCCGTGCATGGCAAGGAAGTTCTCTCTCTGCTGGAGTCTGCTGCCCCTGGCTGCTCCACCTCTGCAGTGCTCTGCCTCTTCCTGTGACTTGGACCTCCAGCCAGGTCACTTCAAAGTGTCTCCCTTTCCAGGGTATTCTATAAACAAACAGCAAGGGAAACAAACACAAATAAACAGAGTTTATAAGAGACAGAGGGGAATGACTCCCTCTCAGGCTGCATCGGGATCTGGCCCTCCCTTTCCTCAGGGAGAGGTCTTCAGGGAGTGGCTGTCTGGGAAGCTCCTTCCTTCGGGTCAGCCCTTTCCTCAGAAACTGAGGGTTGTGTTTATTGTGCTCCTCCCTAATCTGCCAACAAGTGAGCTGTTCTGCTCCCTTTTAACTCTTCCTGCAGCCTGTGCATGCCTTGTAGGTGTGGCAGGGTGGAACTGGCTGAGCCCAGAGCAGCTTCTTAACCCCATCAAAGTACCATATAAACAAAATCAGACCAGAAGCCAAAATAGCATAGGGTTGCACTAACTTATAAGCAGAGATGCTCCGTGCTGTAGAACCCCTTTACTTAAGTGGAAGCCCACAGAGCATCACTAGTGTTCCACAGAATCCTTACTTATGGCCCCCAGAACTGAAATATTTTTTAAACCAAGGAATGATCAGATCAGTTTTCTGTAGCTTTTGCAGAAAGTGTTGTTCCAATTATTATTTCTTTTAGCATACAATAACCTCATCATCTGAGGACCGCAATAAGGGCAATCAATAAAGTTTGCAGATCACACAAATTGGGGAAGTGGTAAATAATGAGGAGGACAGGTTACTGATACAGAGTGATTGCTTGCGCCCAGTGTACCTAGCTAACAATATGCATTTTAATACGGCTAATTGTAAATGTACAGACCTAGGAACATAGAATAAAGGTCATATTTACAGCAGTGATTCTGAAAAAGATTTGGGGGTTGTGGTGGATAATAAGTTGAACATGAGCTCCCAGTTCGATACTCAGGCCAAAAGAGCTAATGTGACACTTGGATGCACAAACGGGGGAATACAGAGTAGGAACAGAGAGGTTATTTTACCTCTGTATTTGGCACTGGTGCAACTGCTGCTGGAACACTGTGTCCAGTTCTGGTGCCCACAATTCAAGAACGATGTTGATAAATTGGAGAGGGTTCAGAAAAGTACCCCAAGAATGACAGAAGGATTAGAAAACATGCCTTACAGTGACAGACTCAAGGAGCTTAATCTATTTAATTTTAAAAACCCAGAAGGTTAAGGGTGGCTTGATTACAATCCATAAGTACCTCCATGGGAAACCAAAACGTTGATAATGGAGCACTGAGGGTAATTAACCACTGGAACAATTTACCAAAGGTCATGGTGTATTCTCCATCATTGGCAAATTTTCAATCAAGACTGCATTTTTCCCTAAAAGCATGCTCTAGGAATTAGTCTGGGGAAATTCTATGGCCTGTGTTATACAGGAGGTTAGACTGGATGATCACAATGGTCCCTTCTGGCATTGGAATCTCTGAATTTTATCCATTTATAGCCGACATCAGGAAAGCAACATGCTCTCCTGTATAATGGGAAGACTGCACAGTGCAGTGACACAAGTGAAGCTGCAGGAAGTTCTGTTATTGAGACGGCAATTTGAGAATTCTAGAGTCCTCACTACCATACCTGGCAACATTCCACCTACAGAACCAATAAAAGATTTGCCTCCTTTGCAACTTGATTACCGAGACTGAGGAAATAGTACTAATATACATGGTGTTTAGCAAATTTCATTCTCAGTTGACCCATCCCTGTATACTGTAGTTAAATTATTTGTGATCTTTATTATCAATGATTTTGAACAGTTTAATGAAAGTGCAGCAAGTACATATAAGATTCTAGTGGTTTCCCACCTGTGGTATGTGTACCACTAATGGCACATGGGCCAGTCACAAGGTAAGCAGGGTTGGTTTATCAGAACAAGAATCTATTATAACTATACAAAGGCAGTGCACCAGATACATTTTTTCAATTTTTGATGTGGCATACTCAGGTCATAAAGTCTGAGAACTTGCTGTACTAAAATATATATCCATTTCAGAGTGGATGAACTTCATGCTTATGAGATCCTGAGTCCTATAGCCATAAAACTGTTGTTGTTGTTATGCTGTATGGACATACCTAACTAAAATTCAAAAATATACTTTTATAATTTCCTAGAGATCAGTTCTGACACCTACTCCAATACAGAAAGAAATCCTGAAAATGTAATGATCACTTTGATTTAAAAGAAATTTCTGCATATGCATCTTACTTTCAGGAGTTTGTCCATTAAAGATATTTAAATGTACCATGATAATTTGATTCTGAACTACCAAAATAAATGCAATAATTTCCCTCTTGAACAAATATCAAAGATGAGGGAAAATTTAAGTCCAGCAGTCTTTTATGATGAACATTATAGTTTGTATGGTGGGGCAAATTAATATAAACAGCCACATAATCAGACATTCCACATTGATATTGATGCCTTTTAATATCCCCTTACATGGCTACAAGTGCTAATTCATGCAACTTTTCTGCTTTCAATACCATTACTACTGCATCAACATGTCACCTAAATAACTATAATTAGGCATTCTCTGTAGTTGCTGATTACAGTATGCTGATGAACATTCCCACCGGATTTAACAGCCTCTTTCATAACAACTACAATAATCATCTCATATTATAATGTCTGTGCTTCTGAAGACTTCTTAAATAATCTAAAATTTAAATTGTACAGACTGTTGATTATTGCAATCTAAAGTTCAACAGGAGCTTAATCAAAAAGGTTCAAGTATCACATCACTGACATCTATTAAGCAATATGGTAATATAAATCTTGGGTAATAAATACTTAAGCTGTTTGGTCTTCGAACCAAAGTAAACTTTTTACAAAAATCTGCTTTCTTACTCATAGAAAGCCAGAGCACTTCTGAATTCAGTCTGTGTTGCAAAGAAAGAAAAAAAGGAGAAAAAAACCAATGTTGGTATTTTTGTTTTGTTATTTTATCCTTCAACAAAGGTTTCTTCAGTTTGTTAATTAACGACAAAGTACTGTCGTTTTGTCCTAAAAGGAATGAGTGACATCTGAAAAGCGAAAGCATACAATGAAATCTGAGATTAAGACTATTTATTATTATTTTGACTTTCAAACCTAAGAGATCAACATTTAAATCCACTCTGCTTATTGCATTTCATGACCTACATTTTCTTTGAATTGAAACTGGGGCAATCCAGATATGCTTGTAGTCACCTATACAAGGTGACTACAAGCTTAGTTATGTCTAAATATCAAACTGATTCTGCAGTCAATAAGGAATGTAACATATTCACAGTGTTTCACGTTGCTTAGTGGTCTGGTGAAAGGACCTGACCTCAATATTTAAACATTCGAGGAGGGACTGACAAAGTTTCTAAGGGTATGTCTATACTACCCGCCTGATTTGGCGGGTAGCAATCGATCTTCTGGGATTGATTTATCGCGTCTCATCTAGACGCGATAAATCGATTCCGGAAGTGCTCCCCGTCGACACCGGAACTCCAGCTCTGCGCAAGGAGTAGGCGGAGTCGACGGGGGAGCCTGCCTGCTGCGTCTGGACCCGCGGTAAGTGCTTTTAAGTTCGAACTAAGATACTTCGACTTCAGCTACGTTATTCACGTAGCTGAAGTTGCGTATCTTAGTTCGACCCCCCCCCCCCCAGTGTGGACCAGCCCTAAGATACCAGACTGTGGTAATTCCCACAAAGAAAGAAATAGTGAAGTTTTAGAACATAAGAACAGCCATACTGGGTCAAACCAATGGTCCATCTAGCCCAGTATCCAGTCATCCAACAGTGTCCGGTACCAGATGCTTCAGAGGGAATGAACAGAACAAGGCAATTATTAAGTAATCCATGTCCTGTCAACCAGTCCCAGCATCTAGCAGTCAGAGTTTAGGGACACCCACAGCATGGGGCTACATCCCTGGCCATCTTGGCTAACAGCCATTGATGTACCTATCCTCCATAAACCTATCTAAATCATTTATGAACCATTTATGCTTTTGGCCTTCTCAACGAGCTCCACAAGTTGACTGTGCATTGTGTGAAGAAGTACTTCCTTATGTTTGTTTTAAACCTTCTGCCTATTAATTTCATCGCATGACCCCTGGTTCATGTGTCACATGAAGGGGTAAATAACAGTTTTTTATTTACTTTCATCACACCATTCATGATTTTGTAGACCTCTATCATACCTCATAGACTCATAGACTTTAAGGCCAGAAGGGACCATCTTGATCATCTAGTCTGACCTTCTGCGCATCACAGGCCACAGTACTTCACCCATCCCCTCCTGTAATAGACCCCTAACCTCTGGCTGAGTTACTGAAATCCTCAAAGCATGACTTAAAGACTTCAAGTTACAGAGAATCCACCATTTACTCTAGTTTAAACCTGCAAGTGACCCGGGCCTTCCTGAAGAGGAAGGTGAAAACCCCCCAGGGTTTCTCCCAATCTCATGTGGGGGAAAATTCCTTCCCGATCCCAAATATAGCAATAGTTGAACCCTAAGCATGTGGCCAAGATCCACCAGCCAGACATCTGGGAAAGAATTCTTTGTAGTAACTCAGAACCCTCCCCATGTAGTTACCCATCTCTGGCCATTGTAGATTTCTACTACTAGCAGTTGCAGATGGGTCACATACCATTGTAGGCAATCTCATTATACCATCCCCTCCATAAACTTATCAAGCTCAGTCTTGAATCAAGTTAGATTTTTTGTCCCCACTGCTCCCTTTGGAAGGTTATTCCAGAATTTCACTCCTCTGATGGTTAGAAACCTTCATCTAATTTTAAGCCTAAACTTGCTGATTGCCAGGTTATATCCATTTGTTCTTGTGTCAACATTGGTGCTTAACTTAACTCCTCTCCCTCACTGCTATTTATCCCTTATCCCTCTGATGTATTTATACAAAGCAATAATATATCCTCTCAGCTTTGAAGTGGTTAGGTTAAACAAGCCAAGCTTCTTGAGTCTTCTTTTGTAAGATAGGTTTTCCATTCCTCTGATCATCCTCGTAGCCCTTCTATGCACCTGTTCCAATTTGAATTAATGATTCTTAAACATGGGAGACCAGAGTTGTAACAGTCTTCCAGATGAGGTCTCATCAGTGCCTTGTAAAATGGCAATAACACTTCCCTATCTTTACTGGAAATACTTTGTCTGATGCATCCTAGGATTGCATTAGCCTTTTTCACAGCTGCATCCCATTAGTAGCACATAATCATCCTGTGATCAATCAATACACCTAGGTCTTTCTCCTCCTCTGTCGCTTCCAACTGATATGTCTCCAGTTTATAACAAAAATTCTTGTTATTGGTCCCACAGTGCATGGCTTTGCTCTTTCCACTATTAAATTTCGTCCCATTTCTATTACTCCGATGTTCAAGGCCCTCCAGATCTTGTATGATATTCCAGTCCTCCTCTTTATTGGTAATACCTCCCAGCTTTGTCTTATCCACAAATTTTATTAGCCCACTCCCACTTTTTGTGCCAAGGTCATGAATTAAAATGTTAAATAAGATTGGTCCCAAGACCAATCCCTGTGGAACTCCACTAGTAACCTCCCTTCAGCCTGACACTTCACCTTTCAGTACACCCTGTTGTACGCCACCTTTTAATGTATCCACATTTCAATTCTCATTGTAATCCCCATCCTCTCCAATTTCACGAATAGTTTCCTATGCAGAACTGCATCAAATGGCTTACTGAAATCCAGGTAGGTTAGAGCTACTGCTTTACCTCTCTCCTCTGTGAAAACTGACCATTTATTCCTACCCTTTGTTTTCTATCTTTTAACTAGTTACCAATCCATGAGAGGACTTTCCCTCTTATCCTATGACTCCTTATTTTGCGTAAGAGCCTTTGGTGAAAGACCTTGTCAAAATCTTTCTGAAAGTATTTAGTGTAGTAGCCGTGTTAGTCTGTGTCAGCAAAAAGAAAACAAGAAAAATACCTGTGGCACCTTAGAGACTAACAAATTTATTTCAGCATAAGCTTTCGTGGGTTAAGAACCCACTTCATCAGATGCATGGAATGGAACATACAGTAATCAGATATTTATACATTCAGAGAACCATGAAAAGGTGGGAGTGTCTATATCAAAGTTAAGAGGCTAATTAATTGAAAGGAACTGTTATCAGTAGAAACTTTTGAAGTGATAATCAACATGGCCCATTACAGACAGTTGACACAAAGGTGTTAAGGGTTTTTTAAGGAGGGGAAATAAATTCAATTAACGTAATGACCGAGCCATCCACAGTCAATATTCAAGCCTAAGGTAATGGTATCTAGTTTGCATATTAATTCCAATTCAGCAGTTTCTCGTTGGAGCCTGTTTTTGAAGTTTTTCTGTTGCAAAATAGCCACTTTTAAATCTGTCATTGAGTGATTAGAGAGGTTGAAGTGTTCACCTACTGGCTTTTGAATGTGATGATTCCTGATGTCAGATCTGTGTCCGTTTATTCTTTTGCGTAGAGACTGTCCAGTTCGGCCAATGTACATAGCAGAGGGGCATTGCTGGCACATGATGGCATATATCACATTGGTAGATGTGCAGGTGAATGAGCCCCTGATGGTGTGGCTGATGTGATTAGGTCCTATGATGGTGTCACTTGAATAGATATGTGGACAGAGTTGGCATCGGGCTTTGTTGCAAGAATAGGTTCCTGGGATAGTGTTTTTGTTGCATGGTGTGTGGTTGCTTCAGGTTGGGGGGCTGTCTGTAAGCGAGGACTGGTCTGTCTCCCAAGATCTGTGAGAGTGAGGGATCATCTTTCAGGATAGGTTGTAGATCTTTGATGATGCGCTGGAGAGGTTTTAGTTGGGGGCTGAAGGTGACAACTAGTGGCGTTCTGTTATTTTCTTTGTTGGGCCTATCCTGTAGTAGGTGACTTCTGGGTACTCTTCTGGCTCTGTCAATCTGTTTTTTCACTTCAGCAGGTGGGTATTGTAGTTTTAAGAATGCTTGATAGAGATCTTGTAGGTGTTTGTCTCTGTCAGAGGGATTGGAGCAAATGCGGTTGTATCTTAGAGCTTGGCTGTAGACAATGGATCGTGTGGTGTGTTCAGGATGGAAGCTGGAGGTATGTAGGTAAGTATAGCAGTCAGTAGGTTTCCGGTATAGGGTGGTGTTTAGCTTCTGAAGTGCTAAATAATTATTATACATACACATTGTATAGTTTCATCTTCTCATCCTTTGAAGATGCATGTCTATATCATAATACTTTGCTTTAGTGAAGCTGAGTCTCCTTTCTTTTTCTTTCCATACCTTGCTTAGGATGGCCTCAACCCAAGCTCTAGTCAGAAGCCAAAAGAAGATAGAGGCCCTTCATGTGGAACCTCTGCTGAACCAACCCAGATCCTCTGCTGGTGTGAACATGCACAATTCCACTTAAATCAATGGAACTATGATAGGTCTGGGACAATCTGGCTTCAGATTTCTCCCCTTAGAATTTGTTTTAATGAACAATTAGTATTTGGGACTTTCACATTTACATCTAAATTTCCTTATTCCAAGTTCATGTTGAAATAGATTATTTTCCTTAGTTAGAACTTTTTATTCTTTGGAACACAATCAGCTTTTTCATTCACCATTCCTTGATCAGAAAATCTATTAATTGCCTAGGTTTCTGAAGAAAAATAACCCTCACCCCATAGCCAAAAAATCCCAACCCAGACATGCACTTCTGAGATATTAAATTATCATGATCAGATCCTCTGAACACTTGTACAAGTGAATGAAATGTCTGACTCTTATTATGTTTGTACAGGTGCCTTCATCTTTCCATTCAGTTCAAAATTGATTAGCACAGAGACAATCCCTATTTAAAAGGGAAACAGCGGATTTTCAGGAATGAGAATCTTAAAAAAGCTTTCAGCTAATGACATTAATTAAAGGAGCAGATGAATACTCATGGGTGAAAAGTAACTCATTTCACCCTTAAGTAAACAGGATTACCTATTTTTAAAAATGAACTGTTTTGTCTAATCCTCATTTTTAATGTGTGAACTCAAAAGAACAATCTAAAGAAGTAATAAACATAGAAAAAAGCCTCAGAGTATTCTTAATATGTGAAACACTGCATTGTCTATATTACTTTTGCTCATTGAAGGTTTCTGGCCTCCATTTCAACTGTTACCATTCAAAGCTTTCTTGAGAGATGCTGTTGACCTTTAAGTTCCAGGCAGCATTTAAGTCTACCTACTGTAGCATATCCATATGAATGATTTTTGGGGGGGAAAACAGGTCATTTTTGCCCTTTAATTCCCTATAATACAAGAGAAAAGAGTCGGGGCCAAAGGAAATCAATTGTAACTTATCCCTCGTCGAATATCAGCAAACACCATGTCACAAAACCAATGTGAAGAAATGGAGTATGGATTTTCTGCTGACATTTGTAAAGTGTTTGTGCCAAAGTATTTTTCTAATATAGCAAAGGTTACAGTTTAACAAATTAAAGCACATGTTTCTTTTGAACTGACATGATGGTCATTTGGGTTAATTTAAATGCCGTGTGTTTTTCTAATAAACGCTTAACCTAACCTGCTGTGCCCACTCTGCATTATTTTGCAGTAAGTAATTGCTTTTTCATCAAAAGTGAGTTGAATCAGAGAGCCCACTTTTGAGCCTATTACACTATGATTTTAACTAGTAAAATGAGTGGAAAGAATACACGCTGTTTTAAATGTATTACAAATTTACCTCGTGTATATACCAGTAATAGCTCCTTTCTCTGTTTGGGACATAGGTACCCAGACAGTAGTGCAATCCTAATTTTTACAATTGCTGGTGATTCCACTGCCTCTTAAGTGTGGGGATGCTTAAAGTAGATTCTTTATTAAAAGGACCATCATTAAACATCTTTTCAAGGAGAGACTCCTGCTTTTTTTCAAGTATACATCACTAGTTCAATCTGACCTAATTTTAAATCTGCTTTATCTGTGTATTTTGTACTTCTGGATTATAGTAGAATGAATTTTCATTTATTTTGTAAATGTATAAATATGGCATATTAATTATTAAGTATATATAATTAAACATAGTATCAATAGAATCCTGTATATTATCAGAGCACAAAACATTCTCTGGAACTAATTTCACTGCAATCAGTAAGGGAACACTATGTGTAATTTTATAATTGAAACTTTATTCTCTGCTGCCTTCCATGTAGTCAAGTCTTTACAATAGATTTTCTTGCAACTTTACATCAATATAAATACCTCCATAAAGGTACTATATGTTACCCATACAGTATATGCATGGCTTCATAATATATTATTCTATGGGTTACCCAATACAAGTTATTATGGAACCTAAAATGAACTGTATTTGGGACCAAGAAGCATATGAATGTTTCCACTTAATCACCAGTGGGTTACATAATACCCCAGTAGTAACATAGCCATACATTGGCTCCATTTTACTGGACATAGATTGCCCAGCCAGTCTAGGGAAAAAAATAGTTCCCACATCTTTGTGAATTTCTGTATAGCTTGCATTATCATTCAGGGCTCATCCAAAGCCTGCTGAAGTCAATGGACCTCTCTCCACTGACTTCAGTGGGCTTTGGAGCAGGCTGTTACAGTGTACAAAAATGGTTTGTTCCAGACAGGATATTATTATCTATCACCTCCTCATTTTCTCCTTGTGTACAGTGGTCTGTGTCCTCGCTGTTCCTTCCTTGAGAGTTCTTCTGGATCCTCTTTGAGCTTTCTGATTCTTCACTTGCCTGTTGGCTGTGTTCACTTAAGTAAGCTTGGGGGTCTGATGCTGTGTGACACCTCTTGGAGGTTCAGCTCAGAAGATGCCATCCAAGGAGAGTGGAATGAAAGATAGCTTTAAACCACCTAGGCACCAGTCAGGTTCCGGTCCAGCTGTGCTCTGAGATTGCTTTCACTTATGGCAGCCTCCTAAGGGCTACCTATGGGCTGTCACAGCCATAAGTCTCTTTAGCATCGTGTAGCAAAAATGTCCCCTTCTACCTCTGACATGCCCATACGCAGCTAGAGACTGCAAAGGGACTAGTGCAGGACTAGTGTGAACTGCTCCTGTGCCAGGGGAATTCTTCCCCAACAGCTTGTGGTCCCTCATAGCTCCTGTATGCCACCGAATTGGCAAATAGGGGGCGAGGGCACTGATGGGGAAAAACTCCTTAAATCTTCCCTGTACCTTTCTCTTTCTACCTTTCCCAAAAGTTTTTCTAATGCACATTGCTTTAGAGCAGACATTGTATAACAGGGAGAAAGAAAAATCAGGATTTGACTCATGGTTTTATATTAGGCATGTTACACTTGGCTAAAAATGTAAAATACACCTTGTCTTTACTACACTTTTAAAAAAAGATCTTATTAGTGACACGCAACGTAACACAGGAAACTGATAAGATCTTGTTGTTGCTATCAAGGTCTCACCTTTGCTGATCCCTATTATACCAGGGAACTCATCCAGTACAAATGGCCCAGCATACACACTTCATTCAAAGTGAGCATCTTTGGGTGACTGGGTGTACAAATCCCACACTGGGGAACAGTGGTTAAGGACCAACTCTGGTTGCAAGAGGCTCTGCCCAGCTGTGCCCGATAGCCATGATCTCAGTGGAAGTAGAGCTTAAAAAGGGTTCAGCACAACTCAGAATGGTCAGTGCAAGGGAGCAGACCTGCACTGATAGCTCCTGCAAGAATACAGTAGGAGCCCCCACACTGCTCCAAACCAGACCTCCATTCAGAGCCACAAGCTAACACAGAAGGGACAATGAAGCATCTGCCCTTGAGTGTGGGGGAAACCTCCTGATCCCTTTCTGGTGGGACACACTGCAGGCTATAAGCTAGGCCTTCGCCGTGCCTCTGGAGAGGCAGGGACATGGTGGGAAGTATCCCAGTGACTAGGCTGGGTGGTATCCTTGTCCAGATTACACAGCTGAGCTGCCTGTCCCAGGGCCCTGAATTGGAACCTGATGGAGTGGAAGGTCCCAGGTTCCTCTACCACCAGCCCTGGACTTACCTTTGTGGTAGGCACTGTACAAATGCAGAACAAGATGGTCTCCGCCCCAACGACCTTACAATTTAAGAGGAGTGTCCATGAAAGGTCTTGAAAGAGAATAGAAGCAGTTTATATTTGATGAAATAGTGAAAGGTGAACCGATGAAGGGATGCAAAGGGAGGGATGATATGGTCAAAGCAATGGACTAGGAAAATGTACATGAGCCAATGTTCCCTCTAATTTTTGACAGGCCATTTGCGCAAAAAATTTCTTCTGTGTAAATTGTTGTGCTTCTGTGCAAATTGTTGTGCATGTGGTGTTTCGCCGTGTGTGCGGGGTTTAGGATCTGTGTGTGTGCACACATGCACACAGCTTAGAGGGAACAGTGACATGAGCACAAAGTAGTGGTGAAGGAGGATAAAAAAAGCCTTCCCAACATATTGCACTCTTTTGCAGGGTACAAGCAAAATCCCAGTTGATGAAATCTCAGTGCACCAGGACTTTGTGGCAGCTAGCATTGATTGTGAGGCTAGCCTCACAAAGGGAAGGGGAAGGGCAGAAAGTGGGACCTTGGCTCCACCTCCCTCTGAACCAGTCAACGGTGATGCTGAGGGAGAAGTCTCACTGGAATCTGTGAAAGAATACATCAGCAGGCGCTGCTTCATGCATCCTGGCCCCACCACAGTGCCAGAGGAACTATCACAAAAATGCTTGTAGAAGGAGCTTTCAGTGCACACGTTTGCCTCTCCCCATCTCATTCCTCCAAAGAGGACAGTGGTTTAGAGCTAAATTTGACTTCATTATTTTTGGTTTAGATAATACAGTAAAAGTTGTGTTATCTGGCACTACCAATGGGAAAGCTCTATACACTGGCATTTCTGATCTTCATTGAAAGTCCGGTTTATAGTCCGGTTGTTGTGGGGCCGCCAGGCTCCCTACCTGGCTCCACGTGGCTGCCTGCGACATGTCCCTGATGCTTCTATGTGGAGGAACGGCCACAAGGGCTCTGTGCGCGGCCCCCACCCCGCCCCAAGCACTGGCTCTGCAGCTCCCTTTGGCTGGGAACCACGGGAACCTAGCCGCGCCTCTGTCTAGGAACAGCCGCGCCTCTGTCTAGGAGCAGAAGGGACATGTAGCCACTTGTGGGGAATCACCCGAGGTGAGCGCCCCCCGGATCTGCCACCCCACACCCTTTCCCTTGTCCCTGCCCCCGAGCCTCCTCCCATGCCCAAACTCCCTCCCAGAGCCTGCACCCCCTCTCACACCCAAACTCCCTCCCTCTTAGTTAACAGGAATATTTGACTTACCAGCATCCCCCATTCCCATCATCAATTAAACCAATTTAAGGTTTATAAAAATGAGACATCATATTCTCTAAGATGAAAGGGAAGTATTTTGCTCACCTGGATATATCTAAGTACTTAGACAATACAGGAACAGGCACTACTGAAAAACCTAAGAAAGATGACTAGATAGTGGAGATATGCAAAGCACTGTCTTCCATACCCATCTCTGCTATTTCAGCGTAAACTCCTGCTATTTCAGCCCTGGTCTTCTCTTGTCAATGCCTTGTAAGCAGTCACAGCAAATCTCACCCAATATGTAGAGGATTAATAATGTGGAATTTCAAGGAACAGGGTAAGAACACTACAGCACATTCAGTTTTGACTTGTGGCCTAACAATAATCAAGTGCCTATGTATTATTTATCATAGTAGTGCCTAAAAATCCCAACTTAGATTGGGACTCCATAGTGCTAGGTGCTGTGCAAACAAGCAGTGTGAACTTTTCCTGGCTCTTAATCTAAATAAACAAGACCAACAAAGATTGGAGGAAGAAAGTTTATTCCCCCCCCCTCCCCATTACCAATGGGGAACAGAACCACAGGTTTAAGTGACTCCTCTAACAGCAGACAGGAATTAAACTTCTATCTCTTAGGACCTTTTCTAATGTTGTAAGCTCCAGACAAATTTCCTCTCACAAAAGCTTCCTGATTTGAAGTCAGGCATTTATACAGCATCAATCCACTACTCAGATACTTCCACATTCTCCCCTCATTTTGAATGTTTAATTTAATGCCAGACCATCAATGCATGAACTCAAACGACAAATGTACCAGAAACCTCTGCTTCTTTTCTGTGCCATTGTCTGCACCTACCTGCTTTAACTCCCCCAGCTTTTTCTGAACACTCATGAGCTGTGCTTTCAAACATCATTCTCAGAACTCTTATTCTTTGCCCAGTTTCTCTAGTCTGACGGAAGTGTGCTTGGTGCAGGGCTAGAGAAGAGGGGGAAAAGGTGATGTTATATCAGCTCAGCAGCCTAGAATCATCCTTGGACCAGTCTAGTCCCTGCCTTAAATTAGAACAGTCTGAGGCTGCTCTAGCTTATATCCAGGTGTTCATAGCCTCAAGTAGCCATTCAGGCAACTGAGGATAGCTGGTGCACAGAGGCTTCTTGTCATACCCCCTCATCCCAGGGCAGCATCCCACACTATGGACCAGGTAATGGATGGTACGGAACCACTAAAACAAATCAATGACACTTAGTGATTCCCCCTTATGCCAGGGGAATCTGAAGGAAGGCTGTTTAGCCAGTTTTCTGTCTGTTTTGCACTTCCAGAGCAGGGGTCCATGTATGGTCTTGTAAGGGTGTGTCTTCTTAGGATATTAGTCCAGAACAGCTATTCCTAATGAACTCAATGTGTGGAAGCTCTTATTCTAAATTAATTTAATCCACTTCCAAAGTGGATTATGCTAATCTGGAATAAGGCATTTTTATTGCAGAATAATAGCATCCACACATGAGTTCATTAGGAATAGTGAATCTGCTTTAAATTAACACCCTACCTTATTCTGTATTAACTTTCATGTGTAGACAAACTGTAAATAAAGGTGACAAAACAATTCATTCTTATGTCCCAGCTCTTGAGAAAAGGTACCATTTTCTATGCTGATGCCTCTTGACTGAAATACGCTAAATTTGCCAAGGTTGGCCAATGTGTCTCTTATCTAACAAGTATTAGAATTTATTTATGGATGTTATCCATGGTGGCCCTGATCATCCAGGAAAGATAAGTAGCCATAAAGTGGTTTTAACTAGTCACTTTCTCCTATATAGGGGAATCTTAGGTGGTTCCTATGTTGCTACTCCCTTTTGAACACTGGCCCAGGGGACATATAAGCCATTGGGCCTACTAATATAAGTAAATATCCTAAGTCTTTGCAGTCTTGTTTGCTTGTAAACACCATAGTTGAATTCACTGAACACCTAAACACTTTGGACAGTATTTTTAACCTGATTTTCAAATACCCAGACATCCAGTATTCTCAAAATATCAGTTTAATCTTGTTAATATACTCCTATATGAAGATTCTACCATTTACACCAGACAGGGGTTCAAACATAACTCCCTAGTACATTCAAAGTCTATGTTGCAATGATCTACTGGGGGGAAGCTGGAGGGCATATTGTTTCCAGGCAGATTAAGGTAAAGGGTTCAGAATGCATAATTAATTAAGAGGAGATTGTGTGAGTAGGACCTAGTTCATGGAGCCATGAACTGTCACTGTACATTTCTAACTGAAATAGAAAGCTGTTCTCCTTTTACCTTCAACAATGTGAACGGTTCACTTATTTGGAAGACCCCACCTCAGGCTTTCAGAATATGAGCGGAAGATTTCATGCATATTAAACATGGTTTATTTGATTGCTTCAAAACAAAATGATGAAAATAAGATCTAGAACTTAGACAAAATGTAGCTATGAAATTCTCCAGTGCTAGGATATGTACTAGACTGATTTTTCATATGCAATGTTGAAATGATGAGTTACGTATGACATCCCCCAAAATATTAAGAGTCACACTGAAGTTTACAGGAGTATTCACATGCTTAAAATGAAGCACCTGGCAGGACTGAACTCTTTGTGCATTGACCAGCAGCAGCAGCTCTAATCTACCTAATCCAAAATTACCTACTCCTGGTTTTGCCGCTGGAGCCCAGCACGCTGGTGGATTTAAGCCACAGTGCCACCTGCCCAAGCCTACTGGCATCCCTGGGTGAACACATACTCCAAGCACCGTACACACTAGTGAGTCGGTGTGATGCAGCAATGCTAATTTAAATTGCAGCACATAACTAACTCTTTACAGTCATTTTGTCATTGGAACTCCCAAAAGGAACACAGAGGACAGCTGTTTGTGAGGCGCACAGAATGAGAGTAGGGCCAAGAACATTTTCATTCTATAGCACTCCAGATTTACTGGGCAGATCCTGATTTACTTTATCAGTATCAATTCAAGGAGAGAAGGTTTGACAATGTCAACTCGGGACACAAAAATGCAGTGCTCACCCAGGGAATGAATTAGCACCTCTTTTTGACCTATCTAGCTGCCTTCAAATACACAAACAGATCACTTGTACAAGTGCTGATTGTAAGATGTGGCCCAGTTCAGGACTGACATCACAGTCCCATCCAGTCAGTAAAGTCGTGTCTTTCACTCTGTACCCTCCCACCCCTGACTGAAAAAGTCCTAGCGTATCAGGGCACACTCCAAGAAGCATTCGTTTTCATGAGCTAAGGACTCAAGTGGGAGATCATAAACATTGAAAATATGCTTGAGGTTTGATTTAAGTTAACAATTGTACAGCAGGAGTGGTCTATAGTAATTTTCAAATGTGTTAAGAAATTCTTAGAGCAAAGAATAGACACTTTTTTGCAGCATGTATTTAAATCAAAAGTAAATAAAACAAGTTAAAATAATATTGTGATATTACACCCTCAATTACTACACTTGTTATTTGCAGAAACTACATCATTTAAGATAGCAACAGGTGAGAGTTCAGGAGAAATTACCAAGACAAAATCTGATTTACACAAGGGTCTTTGAATATTGTTTAGTATTTCTATTACAGTTGCACCTATAGGCCCCAGTCAGGATAGGGACCCCACTGTGCTAGGCCCACACAGTAAGAGATAGTCCCTGCCCTGAAGAGTTTGCCATCTAAATAGTAAGACAGGAACTAATAGCCAAAGAACAGAACTTACATTTCCCTCTGCACCCTGACTCACCATTTTCAATTTTCCCAAACAGCCCCTCCCACTCACCCTCCCTCTTGCCACAAGGCACAATTATCCCCAAATTATCTCCTCTTCACCCCAACTCCTGTCCGATGAACAATCAAAAGCCCTGACTTTACTACACCATTCTAGGAGAGGGTAGTAACTTTTAACTCATGAAAATCAAACAGGTACAACAGGTACATTGACTACTGATGTATTCTCTTTCTGTCTAACACTTTTAAAATTGAATGAATTACCTGGGATCTCATTTATTTCTTGCGATGATGGCTGACTATATCATATTATAAAAGCCTAAAAATGTGACATGTGTGATAGCTTTTTAATGAGCAACCTCCAAAATAAATGTTCTTATTTCAACATCCAATCCTTGCACTTTGAGAATATAAAAATATTTTTGTTTTTGGTTCACCCATCTCATATTATGTTGATTTTATTGCATAGAAAGTGTGCTTTTCCTCTACTTATCTAGGCTATGACAATTTTAGACTGCTGTATGTCTCACTTCCAGAATTTTTAATGGACTATAAACTACCGCACACTCACTAATGCCTGTGAACAGTCATGAAGCTGTAAAATTGCATTAGTGCTATAGAGTACAATATATTTTTTAAATGACTGAAAATGAGGACTGCAGAATAAGATTCAGGAGGTTACGCTTTTCCATTCTGATTGAGATTAGATTTGAGAGTGAAAGAAAATGATTTCCAGGGGATAAAAGAAGAGAGTGACAATCAGTGTCACTTTTTTACGTAGTCCCCATGTGGCATTTTACCTGCTCCTGGAGCTGCAAACAGTCTTGAGGGGGCTTTACCAAAAGGACTTTAGTGATAATGGTTACCAGAGCTCTCTGATTATTTCCTAGCGTGCTTAGAGTCAGGGGTGGGGATAGAAGGAACAGGACACATCTGCAAAGGCCAAGAGGGAGGCTGCAGCATGGGGTAATCTGTGAGGGGGCAGCTTGACTCTATCCAAAGGAGAGAGCGTTTACTTTCAGTTGTGGTGAAGCTGGGAGAGAGACAGAACAACTAAGGGAGTCCCTGATAAACTCCCACTGCTGCTAAAGGGAGTTTTGCACTGCTGTGAGACTCTAAGCTGCCTGGACCAGGCAGCCCCAGCCCTATAGTAACCAGCATCCCACAGAGGCACAGAGATCCAACCCAGTACCAGCTACTGAAAGCCAGCTCAGTCTCCAGGAGAATTCCAGACCAGAGAATCAGTGAGCCCAGTTGGAGTCAAGAGACGGCTCTGCCCTGCCAAGGAGTGAAGATAAAATAAGATGACTTTTGCTTAAATGAGCCAGTGCCACAGAGCTGCAGCCCTCCACCTTAGGAAACTCAGCCTCAGCCTACCCTCTGCCTTGGGAAGGTGCCAGAGAGAGCTGGAGTTTGAGTGTTGGGAGGCAGGGAATTGGTTATTTATTAATGTTTGTAAATTATTAGTTAACTTTAAAACTTTTCTCCTCCAGATGGTATTTTCCTGTTCCCATTAAAGCCTCCCTTTGTTATTCTGTTATTTGTGGGTGTGTCATTCCTTTCCTGGGAGTTGTTTTATTTACTTTATTGTCCCTGGTGTACTGGGCTTTACAGTCCTTGCCAGCTAGTAGAAGAATTGCTTTTTCTCAAGGGACAGTCCTGTGTCCCTGGCACAGTGAGAAGTCACATTGGGTGGAGGCCCCAGGAACCAGAAAAGAACCCAGGACTGGGCCGATATGAGGAGAGGGGAGAAGCTATTCCAAATATTGGTTATAGCAAGCACCAAGGAGAGAGAAAGAAAGAGCGTGACGCTCTTGAGAAGAGGGAACCTGGAAATGTCCTAGAGAAATGTGCTCAGTGCAACTGAATGAGAGTTTTTGTCTGGTAGTGGGAAGAAAAGGGGCCAGGGATCTTTCAAGGGATGCATTCGGCTTATGAGGGGGAAGAGAAAGGGGCTAGATCAGGTGAAGTTACTGACTCACCATGTATCAGAGGGGTAGCCGTGTTAGTCTGAATCTGTAGAAGCGACAAAGGGTCCTGTGACTCTGTTAGTATATAAGGTGCCACAGGACCCTTTGTCACTGACTCACCATGGGCACTGGGGGCAGAAGGAAGGTATTTATACACTCTGAATTTTGGAAGGAACCCTGTCTCTCATCATCATCATGCATCAGCATCACCCTGACACCCCTGGGATCAGAACACGACTATGTTATTATAATCTGATGTAGACATTGTGTTAGTTGTCTTTTCGAGGCAAGGAAGGAATAGGTCCATAAAAGCACAAAGCTCTAGAAAAGGAGATATGTCACGACTGGGCAAAGTATGTAGAAGGATTCTTAGTTTTAGGGCTGTTCTTATTGTTAAGCATGTGCTTAAGTGCTTCCCGGAATTGGGGCCTTGATGCTAAATGAGAAATCAAGAAAACAGAATAAGAGTGAGAAAATAAAACAGTAATGATCGGAAAAGCTAGGAGGGGAACATAGTTTATAAAATAAATAGCTAAAGAAGAAAAATAGGGGATGCACTCATGGAAGTCTGGAGAAAAAGATACAAGTAAAACCCAAAGGACAAAGAAAAGTAAGAAAGGAGAGGAAAAAGCTTTTTGAACAGTTTATTCAGTGGGGGGGTGCTCGCGTGCGCACATGCACAGGGATCTATCTGTACCGATCCAGGCACAGGATCAGGATCTAAACTTGTATTAGTTACCTCCAAGCACAGAGGTGTGATATTGGGCCTTCTTAGTCTGCATGAAAACCCTCCCCAGAATTGTCAAGATTGATGTGGCTAAATCATGTCACAGACGGGATGTCATGTGGGTGCCTTCTACTTAAGCTAGACTTCCCCAAGCTGTGTTCATTTAGGCAAGATTTTCAGTGGTGACTAGTAAGTTTGGGTGCCCAGCTTGAGATACTTTAAAAGGGACCTGATATTCAGAGGGTGGATGCTCAGCATTTTCTGAAAATCAACCCCATTTACTGTCTCCCAAACTCATTAGTCCCTGTTGAAAATCTTGGTCAAAGTACAACAATAGGCGCGTAGCTTATGAGTTGTAAAATATATCTCCTCTCCCCATGGATAGGCCTGTAGCCTAATGCTCCAAATCACCCACACTTTTCTAAACCACAGGGATCCATCTGTGACATTCTAGCTTTCTCACTATGGACCCAAGAGTGTTTTATAATGAAGAAAAAAAGAATTCTAGTGTGCTCCATTTGACCTCAGACAGAGCTGTCACTCAAATGCTATGTAAATTTAGCATTTTATTTATAAACATAAGAATTCCAACATAGAAATTCAAACACTCATATATGAAATCCTAGAGAGAATGGGGCCGATCTTTCAAACTTGATTTATATGAGCAGTCCTCGTTGAAGTAAATGACTTTACTTGGGCAATGAGATTATTTGTATATGTAAGGACTGCTCACAAGACTAGAATTTGCAGAATCAAGCCTATTATCTTATGCAAGATAATATATAGCTTATGCTTCCTCAGTTTTCATATGCTGTGAAGTCCTATGTGTATACAATACAACACAACACACACAGAGAAAATCTGCAGACACTTTTTAAAAATTGTCATCGGTATAATAAATCCCATTTATGGCAATATTTAAAATTCTGAGATGAGTAAATTAGTGAATTAATCTAAATCTTCTGGCTCAGTATCAGATACCAAATCAGAGTTCTTAGCTATGCATTTTATATAGATGCAATCTCTAGCTCCATCTTTGGATCTTGGCCAGGAAAAACTTGCTGCTTCTAGATTGGAGTTTAAATTTATTATTTAAACAGTCAAGGTGTTTCCACCTCTGTCAGATTATTCTTAAGGAATCTGGGAACACTGGAGCCAGATGTTCCCAAAGTAAGATATGTTCCCCTTTCTTTGTAAACCCTCATGACATGAAAAATGTTTAAGAACTACCATTAAAGTAGGGACATGATTCTGTTCAATTCAGTTTGCTGATATGTTCATTGTTTACTGATATACTATGGAGATGTTTCAAAAAGAAGCCTCCTTGAGGGTTGTAAGGATAATTGACCTGAGAGTCCCTAAGCTAATAAAGAAAGCACTCATTTGTATACCTTACTAATGACCGATATGCACAAAGTAATCCCAAACACAACATAAAACTTTGGGTTTTAATCCTTATAGATTGTGGCTGGCCCTTGCACTAATACACAGTTGGGGAGGGTTCAAGTAGCCCTGCACTGGGAACAGCCACAGTTGCAGACCCTGAGCCAGATTTTGAGCTGCTGTAAATTGGCCTAACTCCATTGATTTCAAGGCACTTATGCCAGTTTGCGCCTGCTGAAAATCCAGCCCCCTGTGTTCTCATAAATTAGTGGCAGCTTCTTTTTAGTGGAATGCAAGACATCCTGGAAGGTGTGGGGAACTGGACTACTATGGGACAGTGCATTAGGTACGCTTCCTGCTGTATGCTGGGGAACTCTAGGAAGCATTCAGTATTTTTACAAGAAAAGCACACAGGATATAGTTTGTCACTGGCAGCTCAAGTGAATGCACCCTAATCCCATGCACCTATGGGGGCAGCTGCATCAAGGGATCCGCCCTAGAGGAAGCTCTTTCACCTTCCTCCAGAAGTTTTTCACGTGGGGATGTAATTTAGAAAGTTCCACAGAACCCCAATCAGCCCATCTCCTGGATACCCAAGCCCCACTGCCACTGGCCCTACCTACTTTCTAAATTGAACGGTCCTGTTGTGGGTCTTCAGCAAAACAGGGTAATTGCAGGCATCCTGTGCCACTGTATCTGTCCAGTTTTCCTCTCCACAGGTGCTAGCAGCCGGGGTTCTGCCAGCAAAACCTGTGTGAATGAAGACCACAAATAATGTTAAGAATTCAACTTTCCCTACGGGAAGAGACATCTGTACTGGAGAAAGGGAGGAAGGGCACCATCCCCTGAGCAGAAGTACCCAGAGGCATTATTCCTGTATAATAATAATGCCACCTGAGTTTCTGGGGGACAGTGTTGAAAAGCAGGTTATGCAATGTGATCTAAAGCACTCCTCCCATTGCAGTCTGATGAATGCATAGGGGTGGGGCTCCAACCCACCATGTTCTTTCTGGGTTCAGTGCCGCAGCCTCCGTACCCTGGCTCTCTTCAGCACCTGCAACCAAATGGCAGCTGCAACAAGGAAATACAGAGTTCCCCATGCCCTCTTCTGCAATCTAATTCCCCTGCACAAGGCCAACCAGACTATCTTGAACTTTACTGTTTAATCAGACGTTGTTTAGTTACTTTGAATAACAATAAAGTTTGCAAACAAATTCAGACAATTTAGGTCTGGAGTGTATTTCAAGCTATTGTCACCTGCAAAACTCAGCCCATTCAGTCCACTTATTATGACCACAATGAGATTTCATAAAACAGATCAATCCTCAACTCAACCTAAATCTTATATTTTTTAAATTTTCGGTTCTGACTGAAGAGCTACAGTACAAAGGTTGCCAACAATAATGGCTAAATCTGTGCATTTAGAAGTAAATTACGAAGTATAATGGGAAGATGTGGATTTAATTTGCATTAACCATAAAAAAGGACTGGACTTTAGCCAGCATTCAGATTTATTAACATTCAGAAATGCTGTCACAGCTCATGTGTACATGGGACATTAGTCATGCATTTTGTTAATCTAACATAATATGGAACATAATTTATCAGGACATCAAAATAATAGCTTTTACTCCATTTCCCCATCTCTATGAGGACATGCACAATAGACTCTGAAGCTATACATGCACTCTATTAGAGCTAATTGAAAATAGATGATACAATTAACCTGCTTCTTAGTGAAAAACATTAACACTTAATGTAAAATTCTAATCACAATAAAAAAGGTTAACATTGGAAGGAAATGTGGTGTATAATTCAAAATCATCCTGTTTTCTTTCTTACAAAACAACCATAAAAAGCTGCAATTAAAAAAATCAAAAGTATTATAAGAATCAGATGGGCCAGCTTTGCTTACTGTACTTTGATTTTCCATGGGATTGTGACATTTCAGTCACTTCCAGAAATGATTAAGCACATTCATGATATTTAGGCACAACATAACAGAACTGAACAGGTGGCCATGGTACGAATGAGTTGTAAAGACCATCCATTTACAATACACACTGTGCTGTTATGAAAATTAAAATTGTCGTTTAAACCTTCTGTGTAGGAATGCATACCGATGATGCAGCCAAACTATCTACTTAATTTTACTCTCTAATTATGTTCATTGAGCACAGATTCTGTCAATTATGATGAATTTTTAATTCAGTCAACTGCCAAAGTCTCTGTGACAGGGTGCAACTCAGCACAGCGGTGCCTCCTGCTGACTGTCTTGGGAATTAACTCTGCGCCCTCTTCTGGTGGTGTCTTGCCCGCCACCACGTCTGCTCCTGGACCCATGTCACCCCAAGGACCATGGCGTCTTCGTCAGGAAAAAGCCCTCTGGCTGTGTCACACTTGGCTTTTCCCCTTCCGGGGGAACGGTAGTCCACCATCCAGCCACTTCCTCAGTAGTGAGTGGGAGCAGGTAGGTACCCGGGCCTTTCCAGGGACCCTGCAGATGGGCAGCCATGTTCTGTGTCCCCTCCATCCCCTCAGTTTACTTCCCTGGGCCACTTATGTGCAGTCCCAGCAGCTTTTCCACCCTTGTCTCAGGGCTTCAATAGTTAGCCGAGAGCTCCCCTGATCCTGCCCATCAATGCTCTGTCCAAGGTGCTAGCTTTCATCCTCCTGAAAGACTGCCAGTTTTCCCTTCTTAAGCTCCAGGGAGCATCTGAACTGCTCTGCTCCGTAGCCCTTCTTATATGGGCAAGCCCAGTCCTTATTGGCTGCTCCTTGCAGCCCCTCTCTAATTGGCTGCCTCCTGCTCAGCCTCCTTTGGGCTCTCTTAGCCCCTTATGGGCCAGTGTGGGGAAGACAGTGTCCAAGACAGTAATTATCCCCCTTTTTTATAGAATCAAGTAATTTTTGAACAAGTTCTTCATTAGTAAAAAGCCCCAGTTGTATTTACTATTTATTCAGTTTGCATTAAAAATATGCATGGAAGAATGTTGGAAAGACTAAACTCAAGATGTTGAATGAATAACAGTTTTTTATATGAATTGGTGAGGTCAATGTTCTAAAATATATCAACAGACTGCATATGGAATACCATGGAAATCAAACATCACATGGCAATTCATATAATATAATCCACTTTATATTTAGTTTTTTATGCTGCTTATTTGTACTTTGCTTTTATCCTGGCTTTATCAATGGAAGTCAGTGAAGCCACTTTCACAATCTAAATAGATTTGGGGCCAAATGTGATTTGACAGTGTTCTTTAAATACAGCCTCAGCTGTGAAAGTTCTCATCATGTGCTATGACTTATTTATTACCTTTGAGCCAGGAGTGAGAGGAATGGAGGCTTTGCCGGGTCCTCACTGAAAAAGGTGCAGCCACATTCCTATGTCCTTCTTGTCTAACTCCTCACAGGTCCCCTCCCATAGAACTGGGGAGGGAGATTTCAACAGAGACACTTATAGGATTAATTTCCTCTACTAGCGGCTCAGAAGAGGAAGAGATAGAAAGCTAGAGGGCTCTTCTGTCCCTAATTTCTCTCCCTCAAGTACAAAGAGGAAAGGTATGAAGGCACAAAGGACAAGATCCTCAAAGATATTTAGGCACCAAACTCCCATTGAAATCAATGGGAGTTTAGTGCTGAAACATCATAGAGGATCCAGTCCAAAGAGCCATGGGGAATCTGTACTCCTTTTCCCAAGGCCCAGTGAGAAGGGGTTTTGGGAGACAGACAGGTCACTTGTGCTGCAGAAGAGTGCAGGGTGCTTTTTATGTCGCCTCTCTTCCCCCCCACCCACCCCCAAGCTGTACTCCCACACTCCTACAGAAGAAACATGTATGAAAATAGATGTGAAAAAAGGAAAAATCCCACATTGCAGCGGCAGTCACTGGAGGAGAATATCTAAAAACTTAGTTCAAAGCAGATGATAATCCTGGAACACGGAACCTATTTTAGAAAAGAAAAGACAGGAGAAACTGTGTGTGAAATCAATTTGCATTTTCAGAAGACAACCCAATCATTTATAGTCTTAGCATCATTCATAATTAAGTCAGATTATTAGTCTAAAAACAGAATGAAAGTGCCATATAAGTACTTATGCAAGAGCAACAGGAGCATACTTAATGTTTGTTGAAATTGACTGAAAAGAAGGTAGAGGAAAGATTACTTAAAAGAAAGAAGAGCAATTCAGTGCTGCATGTGAGAAAGGTACAGAATTTAGTGCTAACATAACATTAGTATTGTAATATAAAATTGCACTAAATGACACTAAGTGGGTTTTAAAATGGAAATAATGTTGTGAAATGACTAGTTGTGCATTTTAAATGCAGTGAAAGTAACAATGTGCTTATCACATGGAAAATACAGGGTTCTTTCCTGGGCACTCATATGCAAATATACCACTACATATAAGCTTTGCTGAATTTCATCCCACGAGAATGTCTAGTTGTGCTACCAACCTAGAATAAAGTAAGAATGACTGGGGGGAAATTGCAAAAAAAAATCCTGCTCTACATTTCAATATAATAAAATTATAATGAATAGAGAGGGTGAGTAAATGGGATACATGGTCAATTCCAGCAAATACCTTTACTTATCTTATACAAGGTGTCTGGGGCTGCCATCTTAGATTTTGATCCTGCAACCCTTTCTCACATGAGTAGTCTCTGATTTTAGTGGAACTATTAATGTAAGTATGGATTATGGGATCAAGTCTTTTTGTAGTTTCACTACAGGAAGTAGCAGCACCTAAAGTGATACCTCCAAAAATGATGTTACCCTATGAGCCAAATGAAGCTGAACTAGAGTCATCTCTCTCCCAAAAGTATTGTTTTCAGGCATGGGTTTTACATGGTGACAATCAAAATAATGTTGTGAACCTTGTGTGGCACAGGTCTGTTAATGAAGTGTGCTACAATGACCTATTGTATCTGCAAGGAATTCAAACATGAATGCAATCAAATCCTTCACATCTCATTCAAGGCAAAATTCCTATTGACCGTAATGGGAGTTTTGCCTTGAGTAAGGAGTACATGGCCCCATATTGTCCTTTCTCAAGCCAGCACTGTTGACTCAGAACTCAATTCAGAAAAGCATGGATAGTATTTAGGAGCCCCAGTCACAGACCAGAACCCCGTTCTGCTAGGTGCTGTACAAACATATAACAAAAAGGCAGTCTCTTCCACAGAGAGCTTAGAATGTATGTAGAAGATAAGAGATAACACAAGAGACAGACAGATGGGGGATTACAAGAAACAATGAGACTCTACTAATCAGCCTGATTGGTAGTAGCCTCAGCACACTAGTGACCTAACTATTTTCAAGTTTTTTCTCATGGCAAAGGAGAGCTAAGGGAGGTTTTTAAGGACGATTAAGAGTTACTTTTGCAGATGTTCATGGAGAGATTCTCCCAAGCATGAGGGGCAGCATACAAGAAAATGTAACAAGTGGGAAATGAAAGCTGAGATTCTGGGCCAATCAGAAGAGGGGGGTGTACCTTTTGATATTGAATAAGAGATGATAAGTCATGAAGGGCCTTGAAAGTGAAGACAAGCATTTATGTTTGATATGATAGAAAAGAGAGAGCCAGTGAAGGATGCAAAGAGGGGGATGACATGGTCAAAGCAACTGACAAGGAAAACAATCTTTGCGGCAACGGTCTGAATGGATATCACTATGTGCTTATGCCTATTCCCATTCAGCAAAGCACTTTGATATGTGTCAAAGTGTAATTAATAGCTGTTCTGTCTTTTGATCTTTGTACAACAAGAATATGAAGAGGCCACATGTTTGCAGCTGAGTACCTAATAACCACATTTACAAATGTAAACCCTGTCGCCTGAAGATCTCTAGATCGGTGTTTCTCAATCTTTTTGATACCAGGCCCCGGCTTTCTGCTTTCCTAAACCGTGTCAGAGAGATCTCAGAGACCAGCGCCAGTCCACAAATGGGTCATTGAGAAATACTGCTCTAGAAGATACGAAGCTTTGACTGTCATCTACTGTGGACAAGGGGCTTTATTTGCATAACCTTTCTTCCCAGAATTCCTTTAGTAACACTTTAGGAGTCATTGGGAGGACTCTTCTGGGAGATTATGCAGAATCAGTTCCATGTTGAGGCCTTCCTGAGTGCACCTCAGGATTCTGGGGGTATGTCTACACTGCATTGTAAGCCCAGGTATGTGGGACCCACGCTTGTGGATCCAGTGTTTCCAAGCCCGTGTTTGAGCATCCACACTACATTGTAAATTTGAGTTTACAGTTGCTGACCTGGGTCTCATAATAATGCTAATGTGACCATACTGCACAATGCACACTGTTGGAATTACTGTTATAGGTATTAGTAAAACAACATACCACCAGATGCTAATTTAACCATAAATTCCTGTATTAAGTCTGAAGGCCAATTGGTATTTATATAATTGTTCTAAACATATTTAAAACACTAAATAACAAGCAATTACTATATCTAACCAGTAACAGGCATTCACAAGTACTTGATCATGATGTTCATGCAAGGGCTAAATACAGGGGTTCTTAGACCCATGTTGGTTGATTCCAACTTGGTCAGGCAGGTGTTAGCAATGAACCTTTCAAAAGTTTACTCTTTAATGTCCTTCCCAATTGCTAACTTTAACTAAAAACAAGGTTTTGGCCAGTACGAGGTCACTAGTTTAACATGCTCAATCCTTCTTTATTATTAACTATCCCTGATAATTAGGGCCTCTTCCTTCTATCTTATCAGATACCTTTCAGGTCCAATTTTTTCAATTAAAATCACATTCCTTCAAACCCTTCCCACAACTGCTAACAAACCTGCACTTTATGTGACCTACAGAAACATGGGGTTTTTTTTAAGTAATTTAACCATTTATTTTAACTACAAAACATTTTTCTTCATCCCTACACAGACTTTCTGATTCTGGTCTGCAGCTTGAGCTGCATTCACACCGCAAAATTACAGCCTTGGACCAGAGTCTCAGCAGGACTAGGGCTCATACCCACCCTCACAGGTAGTCCCTAGAACCCATGTCCTGCTTGCGGCTGACAACACCTGGCAGAAGGATTACACTAATATGTGAGGACTAACGATGCACATTCTATTGCTCTGACTGGTTTCTAGCAGTGTCTAAAACAGAAAGTACAATGAGCCCAGAGGGCTCATGACTATTTAAACACATGATATCCTATCCCTGTGCATACTACAGTGTGTGATATTTTTGAGGCCCTGATTCAAACCATTCCTGTTCAACAAAGTGCTTAGGTCTTATTGACTATACTGGAACTTAACTGTTACCTAAGCACTTTATTGAATAGGAAAAGTTTGCTGAGTCGGAAATTAACAGAAGATGTAGCGTACATTACTCCAACTTAGATAGACCACTAGTTTGAATAATGCCACATGATAAACAGCAGCAAGATAGATGGAGGATGGGTATGGTAGAAACTTGAAGGAGTCTACTTTTTTACTAAGGGTCTTCTTTAAGCCTAGAAATAAAGGCCACACTTTTTCAAAAGTGGCCCCTAATTCTGGGTGCCCAACTTCAAAGACATGCAGGGAAATTTTCCAAGATCCTATGCTGGCCAAACAATGAGACCCTACCAAGACCACACTCCTTGTTTTAGAGGCTGCACAGAGTCCCTGTACAGCACATATGAAGACCGATCAGAAAATAGAAAAAAGTCTCAGCCAAATTCATTTCTGATTATTGTCAAAATTTTCCAATCAGCTGCCTAGCAATATTTCTCAAGCGCGCTCTCTTTTAATTTTTGGCTCATTTAAGTAGTTCTAGCTAGAGAGCCCTTGAACCAGTTTAGAAATAAAAATAAACAGAATTTGGCTGACAGTAAGGTTTGTTTGTTTTTTTAATATATATTTGTGCAAGCTAATGCTGAGCAAACAATTGCTTCTATAATCACTGAATTACCAGTTTCCTAGCTCATAACACTAAGATTTCTATTTAAAAAAATATATTTATTTTTTGAGTATCAACAGCAATATATAAACCTAAACTCTCATGTATTGCATCTTTCCTTCTATTTCTCCCACCCACCCAATTTGGCTGGCTATCTACCTACCTGTTGTGACGAACTAGGACTGTTGTTAAGGTTTCCCTGAGTACTGTGTGGGTGCCTCGGTTTCCCCTATGCAGTGCTTGAGTATCTAGGTGGTGGGACGACAGTGCATGATTGTTACAAAGCCCTAGAAGGCAGGGGTGGGCAGAGGCCTGGACACAGAGAATGGCCCTGTCTCCTGGCAACAGATGGCCCGGCCCCTCCCCTGCAAAGGTGAGAGCTGAAGGTGTTGGAACAAAGGGATCAGGTGACCTCCTGGCCCGGGAAGCAGACAAAGGGGGAGGAGGGGCTGGAGAGTTTCAGTTTGGAGCTGGCCGGAGAAGAGGGGAGAGAGGCAGACAGGGTCTGGCCTCCCCGCCCCCGTTTGGAGCTGTGGGGTGAAATGCAGGGAGCCCCCGGGCTGGGGTCTAAGCTCCCTGCCCCCCGGAAGGACCCGACTGAGGGGTCCTGGATGTACTGACAAGCTCTGGTTGGACTGTGTTCCTGGCATCTCTAATAAACCTTCTGTTCTACTGGCTGGCTGAGACTCCCAGTGAATCCGGGGAAGAGGGGTACAGGGCCGGACTCCCCCACACTCCGTGACACCTGTCTTCTCCACAACTGCACCCACAAATGAGTTCCTCTCTATTCCTTATATATCAGAGGGGTAGCCGTGTTAGTCTGGATCTGTAGATGCGACAAAAAGGCCTGTGGCACCTTATAGACTAACAGACGTATTGGAGCATAAGCTATTCCTTATCTCTATTCCTTATCAACCCCCTCCTCATTGTAGCCCATAATTGCCATATTTTTAGCCAGTTTGTCAACAAAAATGCTGATTTTTTAAAGTGATATGGGGATTCTTACAACTTTTGATGGATGTCTCTTATTACTATGAAAACCTATCACTGTGGATTATGCAGTCTCTTAATTCAACTTAATGGACATCTCCGGGCTATCCCTAGAAAACTGTAAAAATCAAGTCTCTCCTATATGACAGATCATTTGCTGTTTTATAATATGCATTTCTTTCATCTCCTTTAAATACTGTTCCTTTTTATATAGCGGCCTGAATTCCCAAATGCTCTCAAGGTATAAGAGGCATAAATAACTATGTATGCTTGGTCTATTTACATATTAGTGTCAAATGAGTGACGCTGAGCTTATACATGTGTCCACCTGACATCTAGGCTTCCATCTGAATTTTTAAAGGAGACAATTTTCCCCATATGCATTTTAAATGTGCATATTTCAAATTCACATGGTCTTTTAAAATGATAAGATGGATTGTCATGGGCCATGATGTAGATAAATGGATTATACATTTATGGATTACCATATTTTATTTATTATTAGGGTCTGTTCCTAATGCATGCTATACACAGGAATGTCTTCAGAAAGTTTAGGGTGCATTTTTATTCTTCTTACATTAATTTGTAGGGGGCAGTTTCTATTGTGTGTTAATATTCCTATTAAATCAAGGCATATAAATACAAAAATAAATTCCCTGAATGCAAAGTGCAAACTTTTTTCCTTATCCAATCACAAGGATGTTTTATTCCTTTAGGGTCATAGATTTATAGCTACCATTACCAGAGAAACAGATAAATATTGAAATACTGGCAATAGAGAAAGTTGATGATCTCATTTACTAAGTGAAGATGCCTATTTAAGAGATATTAATATTTTGATAATAGATCTTGCATGGTATTAATCAAATAAAATGCTCTTGTCTGTGTGTACTGTAGACTGCAATGAAATAGCCTACAGAATAGACTCTCTAGTGCACTAACAAGCAGCACACTCGAAATTGTTTAAACCCTGCCTTTCCCAGGAGAATATCTATTGCTCAAGCAAATCACATGTAACTGTTAAAAAAAGCTAGAAGTTTATTGAGCATAAAATAATAATAATAAAGTCAATACTATAAAAGTGTACCAAGATAGAACTGAGATATCAGCTGTAAAAAATGTAGAATCAACTAGAACACTTAAAGGTTATGGACTATTGTTTTATTTCCCTGGATAATAGAACTTTGCTTTACTGGAATAGAAGTGATTTAATTTTTGACATCTTTTTGTTATAAACTATAATGTACTTTAATTTGCAATAATGAAAAGTTGGGCAATAACAGAAAGATCAAAAGATACGAGGGCATAAACCTAACACATTAGGTATAGAGGAATAAAGAGGCCAGATTCTCTCCTCTTACATCAGTATCACTCCCTTGTGTAACAAAGTGAAGAATCAGACTTAATCAATGTAAATGCCTTATAAAACTAATAATTGATTCATGCACATTATTGTCTATCCCTTTTTATACAAAAGGGAATTTTAATATATTGTTTTCAATCTTAAACATTTTGAATACTATTTTTAATGTGTTTATATGTTATTTGGTAAAGGGACACTAGTTCCTGTAAAACAAGGTTATAGAGGAGCTGGTAGTGACCCCTATATTTAGGTTGACTAATACTTTCAATTACAGAAGAATCTTGCAGCCCTTTTTCAGAAACGTGAACACCTCTATTGTTTGCAGCAGGCCTTTGAAATTTGGTATGGAGAAAACCTTGCAGCCAGAGATAAACTTTGTCTTTGTCCCATGAAATTCCACTGGAAAAGATATTGACTTCTGGAGGGGAAATCACCTTTTCCCTTCAGTCATTGGCGCTGTCAGCAAAATTTTGGCAGCATGACATAATAACGGACTCTGAACATTCTAATCTGTCTGGTTTCACACCACTGCCAAAGCACCAGCACTAGCAGCAGCTACTGTACTGGAAACCATAGTCGGCGCCGGTGGGTGCTCGTGCCCCCAGCCCCGCCCCAACTCCACCCCTGGCCCCGCCCCCATTCTACCCTTCCCCAAATCCCCACCCCCGCCTCCATGCTGCATTTCCCCTCCACCCCCTCTCCAGGCTTGCAAGCCTGGGAGGGAGCGAGGAGAAGCAGAGCACCCACCGGCAGCTTCCCGCCGGCCCCCCGCCCCCAGCTCACCTCACCTCTGCTCTGCCTCCCGAGGCACCACTGCTCCGTTTTTCCTCCCTCCCAGGCTTGCTGCGCACCAAACAGCTGTTTGGTGCACAGCAAGCCTGGAAGGGAGGGACTGGGGAAAGCGGAGCGGCGGCACCTCGGGGGAGGGGAAGGAGGCGGCGGTGAGCTGGGCGGGGGGGGGGGGGTGAAGAGAAACCGCTCCTGCCCTAGCTCACCTCCGCTCCGCCTCCTGAGGCACTGCTGCTCCACTTTTGCCCCACTCCGTCCCTCCCTCCCAGGCTTGCTGCATGCCAAACAGCTGTTTGGCATATGGCAAGCCTGGGAGGGAGGGGGGAAAGCGGAGCGGTGGCTCCTCGGGGGGCGGAAGCAGAGGCAGAGGTGAGCTGGGTGGGGGAGCTGCCGGTGGGTGCTCTGCACCCACATTTTTTTCCTGTGGGTGCTCCAGCCCCGGAGAACCCATGGAGTTGGCGCCTATGCTGGAAACCCCAGTAGAAGACAGCCACTGTCGAGAGCCAGGCATGATGCCCCCAATAATGCCTCACCCTTGGACAAAGTGGCCCATCCCCTCGGTGGGTTACCACATGCAGAAAGAGCTCTCCTCATGTCTGGGGGTTGGGAATGGGATGAGCCAAATCAGGTTCTCCCAGCTGCCCCAAAGACCTAACATATGACTCTTGCAGCCCATTCCTCACCCAGGAATAAGAGTAGGGTGACCACTGTTTCAAAAGGCAAAAGCAGGACACATGCAGGAGCCAGTAGCGTAGCCAGGGGGGGAGCAGGGGGAGCAGCTGCTCCCGCACTGAGCAGAAGTGGCACCTTTTTTGTGCTCTGACTCCTTTTGCTTCTGTGCTGCAGCTGGAGCAGAGCATTTCTTTTTGGTCCCGGCGCCTTTTTTTGCTCCCAACGCTTTTTGGTCCCGGTGGCTTTTTTTAGCTCCGGTCCCCCTGTGCTCTAAACCTGGCTATGCCACTGGCAGGAGCCCCACCCTCCTCCCTGGCCGCAACTCTACTCCTCCTCTTCTGCTGAGGCTCCAGCCCCTGCTCCTCCTCTTCTGCCTGAAGCCCTGCCCCCCTGTCTAGGTCAGAAGCTGGAGTTGGGCTGTAATAAGAGTCACCCAGGGAGCCTGGGGTGCTGTGGTGGGGAGCCTGGACCCTCCACCTGCCCTGGACAGGGGGCTGGGTGTCCCAAAAGCAGCTCCTGGCCAGTGTCTCTGCTCCTCATGGAACCCTGCCCAGGGCAGGTGGAGGGTCCAGGGCTCCCCACAGTGGCCCAGGCTCCCTGGGAAGCTTTTACCACAGCTGGCCTCCAGCTTTTGTCCTGGCCAAAGGGCTGGGCCTTGGGGAAGGAGGAGGAGCAGGGGTGGAGCCTCATATCAAAGGGGGGGCTAAGGCCTACCTCAGCCCCCCCCCGACCCTCATCTGGAAGAGGCTGGCACTTCCGTTGAGCCCTGGGCAGGCGCAGAGCAGCACTGCAGGGAATCCAGGACAAATGCTGCCCTGGAGTCATTCAGCCAGGAACTTGAACTCTGCATTTCAGGACTGTCCCACCCAATTTAAGACAGGTGGTCACCTTAAGTAAGAGTCTTTTGCTGCTAACTGAAGCACCTACTACTGTAGCTCAAGTTGTGTTGCAGAGCTGAAAGCCCCAGGGCTCAATGAGGCATCATCAGGGGTTGTTACAGTTGTGCATAACTGAACTTGTTTTTATCTTTATCCTTAAAAGCCACACACACCACTTAGGAAATTACATATTCCAAAAAACCCACCCTAAAACGAATGAAGAGAACATTCATTACGTGGCAAAGTGAAGCATTCCAAAGTTAAGAAATGGCAGAATTTGGGTTGCACAAGGATCCTCAATGAACTACTAAAATGCTCCACAGTAATTACATATTAAAAATATGTTAAAAATAGTATTTAGATTGCAATGTTTCTGCCCTCAAATTCTGTTCTGTTACATAGGGGCAAATCCCAGCCAGCAGACTTATTCTGGATATACTCAGGTTTAATAGAGAAGAGACTTTGGCCCTACTGCTGCAATTTAGAAAAACACTAAAAGCACATGAAATCATTCCCTCTTCAACAAAGCATGTGCTTAACTTTAAACACGTGCTCAAGTCCCATTGTATTTAATGGGAACAAGCACATTTGAGTGCTTTGTTTAGCAGGGGTGATATGTTGATGGTAAGTAGCATGCAGATTTTCCTTTTGCAGAATAGTCCAGTTTAACAAAAGTTGTCCGTTTTCTGCAAAGGTATTCAAAATGTTACTTGCAAACAAGTTACTTATTGGGAGGGATGAGGAGAAAAGGAAATAATGGTATGTGCTATAGGTAATTGGATTCAGAGAAACAAGGAACTATTTTCGCTTCTGTTGTTCAACAGAATGTTATAAAATCCTTAGTTACGATCCATACAAGCAGTAGTTTAAAGTAAGATCATACACGCTATAGCTTGTACTTGTTCAATTTTACCATTGAACAAGTACATCAAAACTGCAGTCCAGATGCAAAATGCCCTTGCAAGTAGTAAATCTGTTCACATCATTGTGCTGTGAATCAGAGAAGCAGGGAGAAAGGCCAGAAATAGCACTAGAATCTAAATCAGGAAGGCCTGGATTGAAGTGCAGAAGGCAGCCTCTGTTCAGAGATCTCCACATGGAAGGGCAGCTCAGCTGCTTTTCTGTCACTATCCTTCCCTCCTTTGGACCCTGCATAGTCTCCTTTATAAGTTGGGGGACAATTAGAGACACACCTGTTCTACAGGGGGACAAATCCCACAGTGGAACAAACTGGGAGGAACTCTGAAAGGCAATTAACACAGCTTTTCTTCCTTGCCCATTTCAACCAGGGGTTTTACCATAGTACAAGCAGATCCACACCCAATGACATAGCTAGACCTTGGAAACCCCTACTCATACAGTCTCATTGAAGTCGGACTCGGGAATATGGGTTGCATGTTCAGCCTCTATACAAAGGTATATAATATCAAACAAAACCTTCCTGAATGTTGTATGTCTTTGTGCAATTACCAGTCAGCTTGCTGATCTTGCCACATGTCAGTTGTTTGGTTCTGTGCTAAAGGAAGGGAAAGAGAATCTAGAGTACAGAAGGGAAAATATTTTTTCTTTTTTTCCTCTTTTTACTGCTCTCCTCTTATCTCTTCTCATTTTTCCTTCATCCTTCCTCCTGTTGTAGCAGTGGTTCTGAATCCTGATGAGTCAGTACCAGAAATTCATTTCAGGATAACAAGTCTAGGACTAAAAGCCAGAAGTTCAATACTTGGAAGGAAAGCCCTATGGGGGCTGTGAGGTGCACTTACCTCTAGGTCTTCAAGACACAGTGCATGGGGGCACAGTGACAACAACAATAGCTGGTGAATAGTTTATGGATTCTAGATGTCTTCTCATAAATTGCACTTTTAGCCTTGTAAATCTAGGGGGAAATGGCTCTCATTACTTTCTGAATGGGTAACATTTTCCTTTCATGGGCTATATGTGCAGTACCTTAAAAAAATCAGGCTCAGACACATAGGTGCCAACTCCATGGGTGCTCTGGGGCTCAAACATCCACCAAAAAAGAAAAGAAAAGTAGAGGGTGCTTAGTACTCACAGAGCTGGATTAATCTTTTGTGGGCCCCAACCCCAGACCTTGACCCCGCCCCGCAACTCATCCCGGGGCCCCATGCCCCGGGCCTCTTCCCCCTGAAATCCCACCCACCTCTCACATGGGAGGGAGAGGGTAGAGAAGAGCACCTACCCGCAAAAACACAATTCAGCAACTGTGCTCAGACAGGCCCATTTCTCAAAAAGCACCAATATTCAAGCATTAAAAAAAATTCCTAAACCTTCACAGAGCTCACCCTTGTAATTTTTTCAGACAACCACAATACCCATTGATGTTTCATTTCACAACCGCACTCAGAGATTCACAGTTCCTTTACTTTTTTTATTGGCATGAAGTATCACAGCACTACTTGATGCTCAATTTTCAATTCTCTTGTTAAAAAATAAGAAAATTTTACAGCCCGAGCTTCCCTCTTAAATTTTCAGACACAACAGTACCCCTTTTCTGATTTTTTAAAAATCTTTCCCTTTACCCCTCCAAAAAACCACTGCCATAGACAGTAATCATAGCAAACTGCTTGATCATTGCAATCATCTGACAGTGGTGCTATTTGTAACCTTCCCTTACACTTGCAAAGGGAAAATGTAGGTTTTTAATTTCAATACAGCACTCTGCCTTACTGTTTGTGTATCTGCTATTCAAACCCTCTCAATTAAATCATTCAAAATTGGGCATACAAAGCACTGAATAATATGCTGTACTGTAATATAATGTACTGTAGGGAACAACCCTTACTTGGCAAGGCAATTGAATAAATACTACAATAGGCCTTGCCCATTTCTGGGATTGTATGGTTTTGACCCAAACCTGGTTTTCGTTTACAGAAGTGTTCATTTCATTTGTGTTTGTGTGTACTCCAGTGTACATGTGGGGTGAAGTACTGGCCCTGTTAAAGTCAATGGCAAAACTCCCATTGATAAGGCCAGCATTTCACCCTAGGTCTTTCTATTTGTAATCTAGTCTCTATTTTTAGCATAGGGCAAATAGGTGACCATGACTACCGCAGGCCCTGGTTTCTTTCTGTGGAAGTTAAAAAACTCAGAAAGTTTTTACTTTTTGAGTTGTATTCAGTCATGACAGCAAGGACAGGATTTAGAACCCTAAGGCCATAGGCCTTGTAAATCTCTGGGTATCCACAGAAGACAAGGGTCTCTACATAGCTCCCTAGAATGCAACAAGTCCATTCTGTCATGTCTTCCTTATCAACTCCTCTCAGCTGGGGTGGGCAGCAGTGTAAAACAAATTACTGCTGCTCTAAGCAACACAGAAACTTCTGGATGGGCATGGAACATGCCACACAGTGTAGTTATTCACTATTTTTTTTTCCTGACCACTCTAAGAAGCTGAGGAGGCCAAAAATGTGAACTGACTTCTGGAGTGCATGGAGGCAAGAAGACACTGCTATTCATTCAGCACGACCTCCGATTATAGCACAATTTGCAGTTCTCCTTACTGCACAATGGAGAGTAACATGTGACCCAGTATGTGTGTAAGACAAGCTTAGTCTTACATGTATCTAATTGACCTCTTGTTGATCCTGCAAGGAGCTGAACACTCAAATTGTATTGACTACAACAGGACTTGAAGTTCCTCACCCTTTCCCAGGATCAGGCCTTTTATTCCCAATTATTTTGCTTTGCCTGTAGTAGATTTCCCTCAGGTTTTTTGCCCTTTGCATTGTGTATGAGTTGTAGTAGTATTTTTAACGCTACCTGTCTAATTCTGAGTGATTGATTGTTTTCATCAGGGGTTGGCTGCTTTCCCGTAATTGTCTTCTCCTGCCTAATTTTTTGTGTTCTTCACCAGACCTTTATAATATGTCATTACCACTCTTGCAGAGGTAACCTTCAATCATTGCAGCTCCATTTCCTCCCACTTGTGCTTAATATTTCTGCTGATGTTCTGCACTGTGTTAATATTTAAAGTAAATCTTGATGCTGGGTGTTGGATCGAAGGTGAGAAGCTTTAATTAAAAATGGTTTCATCTTGCATTGTAGGCACCCTCTTCAAAAAAGGGAGGCATAAAACAGGTATGTCGGAGTATAGAAATCTGAAGAAAACACTTGTCTAAGGGTACGTCCATACTTACTTCCTGGTTCGGCGGGAAGAAATCGATCTTCTGGGATCGATTTATCGTGTCTTGTCTAGACGCGATAAATCGATCCCGGAAGTGCTCGCCATTGACACCAGTACTCCTGCTCCGCGAGAGGAGTACGCGTAGTCGACGGGGGAGCCTGCCTGCCTCGTGTGGACCTGCGGTAAGTACCTTTTAGTTCGAACTAAGATACTTCGACTTCAGCTACATTATTCATGTAGCTGAAGTTGCGTATCTTAGTTCGAACTGGGGGGGTTAGTGTGGACCAGCCCTAAGAGTGCTGCTATAGGAAGAGAACTCCCAACATGTAGACACTTCTTCAGAATACACCTCTTAAAACAAGCATCTTACCATACCTCATATGTTGAGCCACACCCAGAAGTTTGTTATGCCCTCTAAATGGGCCACAGACAAGAGGGCAGATCCTCAGCTGGTGTCAGTTGTCCTCGCTCCATTGACTGAACTCAGTGGAACTATGACAATTGACACTAGTAGAGGCTCTACCTGGGGTCAATTTTTTCCTATACACACAAGTAAATGAAAGCTGTGCTTATATCTCAGAGGGCAAATTTGGTCCCACACTAAATGTTTCCTTAAACAGCATTTCTTCACAACTCATTCTGTCTGCTAAATGTCTGGAGAGCCCCAAATATACTCCTGCACTTGGACAAATCTCTGAAAAATTTGAACCCAGCAAAAAGCCAAAGAATTTAAAATACAGGCTTCTTTCAATTTTAAAGGAAACCAGTGTATGTCTATATCATGAACATTTTCTAATGGAAAAGGTATAATATCTACCTTTTAAACTTTCTTCTTTAAAAAGGCAACCCCATTTTAAAACAAGTCATAAGTTATAGCTGACCAACATGCATTAGCATTCTTGAATTTACTGTACTTTCAAAAAATAACAAAAACTTTGACCTCTCAATCATTAAAGCTGTTGGCAAGATGAATTACTGCAGAAAGTGGTTTGTAGCTTTTAGTGAAAGTCTGATCGCAAATGAAACTGATTTAATGTCTTTGGTAAATGCTGAGTGGATTTCTGTGTATTGCTATTATAAGTATTTAATCTTTGAAAAAGAACAGCATTATAAGATATGGTGAATAATGTCCTGATTCTGCAAGGCATATGCCTATCTTTACGCATATGAATAGTTCGATTGACTCTATTGAAGCCAATAGGACTATTCATATGCTTAAAGTTAGCCATATACTTAAATGCTGAATAAGAACCTCTGTGCCCCTCTTGCTGAATAAGAACCTCTGTGCCTCTCTTATTCTAATAGCATGATTTCATTCTCTCATACTAGTTCAGTGTCAGGATTCGGTATCTGAGGGAATACCTGTGGGCAGCCAGATAGGCTAGGTAATTCAGTACTTGCTTGCCCATCTGTAATAACTATGCTATTTATAACAAAAGACAAGGACACTATGACTGTAATTCTACGTATGGGCAAACACCTTCAAAAGTAAATAAAGTCTCCACTGATGACAGATAGCACATTTTCTGACTATGACAGATAGCCATTCTTCGTATTTTCTATATATCTACTGCACAAATTCTATTTCATCAGCCCGATAAGAAAAAGTGATAGCAGATAGAAATCTGTGTCAACAGAAAGTAAATTAAAAATTGGGGCCTTTCATCCGATAGTATCTTTTTATATAATGTAATTTTGTTGGCTAATGTTCTCTGTTTTACTTCGAAAGGTTATAGAAAAAGGGTGAGTGATGGATGATAAAGGAAACAGGCAAAGCTGCACACAAGGGCACAACATAAAGTGTACCAATAAAGGAGCTGTTCTAGAATGTATTATAATCCCTATCATCATTTTTATACAAGTCATACATCCCTGGTTACTGTAGGAAAGCCTAGATTTTAAGTTGCAAGAAGACAAAATGCCTGTTGAAACACAAGGGCCAGGGTTGCCTATTTCCCACTAAGTGTGATGATTAATGTCAATGGTGTTTGAATATTTCATACTTTTACTACTTCTGCATTAAACATGACCTGATTCACTCCATAAACTTTTTTTTTTTCAAATAAAACAAGACACAAGTTAATGGATAAATTTCAAACACAATGCATGGAAAAAATATAGCCACAATTCCTATAAACAGCAGGATTTATTTAGCTAATTCTGCATGTTTTTCAATGAAAATCCACCCTAAAGGTCTCACAAAAGATCACAAGTGAAATCCGTGAAACTGATAGGCGTTTTAGTGGGGCCAGGATTTGAACGCATGAACAGAAGACAATTCGATTACCCACATGCCTAACATTAGGAACATGCTTAAGTATTGATTGCTTATTGATTTGGAGCCCATAGTTATGCCCAATCACAGATTATCACAGACAAAGATGCTTGGAAAAAGCAAATACCAAACGATATGTGGTATTTGAAACATCATGTGTTCTATAAAGATCACTACTGACTTTGACTCTGAATGGACTGAAATATTACATGGTGACTCTGAAAATATTAGTAGCAATATCAGTAAATAGAAACAAATATTTTATTATTCAGATGATTTTTAAGAAACCAATTTCATCATAATAATCTTACAATCAAACCTCTAGTTGTACAAATGATTTGTATACCACCTTGTGTTACTGTATATAAACATTCAGACTGAAAAAAATGGTAAATAAATGGTAATCTGCTTGGCATTTCTAAAAAGCATAATCTATAAAACAAATGTTCATAGACTAAAAAGAGGAAAGCAGATATGAATAGAGAAATAAGGGATTGTTTGTGTTTTGATACGGCCATGTGCGGAAACCTACTGCAATTCTCGCTTACATTTTTTTTTAAAAATGTGAATTTAGTGATTTGTGCAAGGTGCCGGATTGACAGTTCCGAAGGCCTTGATCCACCAGTAGGTACAATATATTCACTCTCAGTGGAAGATTGCCCCACAGTGCCTTGCTCATGTAACTCCGTCTGCTCTGCAGTAAGAGTGCCTCGGCGTGAAAAGGCAGTTTAATTTTTATAGCCACTGAGCCCTTGGGCCAGCAGTAACTGGCCCTAACAACTGAAGAATAAGGTAGGCTTTAAGGCCACAAATGAGCAAAGCACTTAAGCATGTGATTAGCTATAAAATGTGTTTAACTCTCAATGACTTTAATGTATAGTGTTTACTGTTTAGACTTTTAATGTTTAACTCTCAATAACTTTGCTGAATAAGGATGGTCTGTTTAATCAGTACCTAAAACAGATTCTTTATATTTTTGAAGACCAAAGGCCTGATTCAAACCCATTGATATCACAGGGAATCTTTATCTTGACTTCAATGGAAATTGGATCAGGACTTACATTACCAACACACCCTCATGGAAATACCCTGTAGACCCAATAGGGTACTAGAGAAATTAAATAGAATTCTATAGAAATGAGTGAAAACATAATATTTAATAAAGCTATCTCTATTAAACCAACCTATAGAATTCTACAGCAAACTCCACAGAAAAGGTTATTATTGGTTATTCAATTTGTTCGGAATTTTCTATAGTGGTAGTTTTTCAGTAGACAAATAACCAGTCTTAAAAAGGGATAATTCAGTATGATATGCAAATAGTTAAAATACAAATGTGTAGTTATGTGGATAGGCGCCGACTCCGTGGGTGCTTCGGGGCTGGAGCACCCACGGGGAAAAACCCGGCAGCCCCGCACGCGCGCACTCACCTGCCCGCCCGCCCAACTCACTTACCTTCCGGGTTCCCTGCGTGGCCGAAGAAGATGCGCCTTCCTGGGGAAGCAAGCCAGCCCAGCCCAGGAGCACTGGTGAACAGCCGGGCGCGGGGGCGGGGCTGGTGGGGAGCTGCAGCCTGCAGGGCCCAGTGGGTGCTCGGGTGCTCTGCTCCTCTCCTCCCCCTCCCCCCCGCCGCACTTGCAAGTCGGGGCGGGGGGGAATGCAGCACGGCCGGGGCCAGGGGAGGAGCCGAGGCCGGGGGCGCGAGCACCCACCGGCAGCCCCCCGCCCGCCCAACTCACTCACCTTCCAGGTTCCCAGCACCCACCAATTTTTCCCGGGGGAAGGGGGCGGGGATTTGGGGAAGAGGCGGGGCCGGGGGTGGATTTGGGGCAGGGCCAGGGGGAGCACCCAGGGGTGCCAACAAAAGTCAGCTGCACTGTTCCTGCTAAGCTGTACATGCGCACACAGATCCTAAACCCCGCGCACACGGCGAAACACTGCACACACAAAAATTTGCACAGAAGCACAACAATGTGCATAGAAGAAATTTTTTGCGCACATGGCCTGTCAAAAATTTGCACAGAAGAAATTTTTTGCGCACATGGCCTGTCAAAAATTAGAGGGAACATTGGTCAGTGCCTATGGTTATGTCTACATTGTGACAAAAGACCAGCAGCACAGCAGCTGGCCTGGGCCTGGGTCAGCTGACTCAGGCTTGGGCTTCATGGATATAAAACTGCAGTGTAGACATTTGGGTTCAGGCTGGAGTCCAGGCTCTGGTACCCTCCCCTCTTACAGGGTCTCAAAACCCAGGCTCCAGCCAGTGGTGCTGGACCTAAGGGTGACGGGGGTGCTGCCACACTCCCTGGCTTGAAGTAGTAATAACAAACACCAAATACATGGTTTCCATGGTTTCCATCATGGGTACCCTGTTATAAAAATTGTTCCTGCACCCCTGGCTCCAGCCAGAGCCCAAACATCTGCACTGCCATTTTATAGTCTCACAGCCAGAATCCTACAAACTGAAGTCAACTGACCCGGGCCAACAGTGGTTCTTAGTGTAGCCATACCCTGTGTGTCTATAAATGACAAGGATGAGAATAAAATAAGTGAGACACAGAACTATATGTTTCATTATGTATGAACTACTGTAGCAATACAAGTGCCAACTTTTGTGTTTCCATAAAAAAATGCAGGACAAATTCTTACAACTACAATCTATTGTACAATGCATTTTGGTGAGTGGTGAACTTCAGAAATGTCTTACCACAGAAAATGAAGATATCCATCAATGAGTGAGACTTTTCAATGTCTGTCACGTCCCTAAAAGTTCAAAATCTTTTTCATCCTGTTACACTAATAATTACCTTTGTAGGAAAGTCCTTTAGAATTGTATAGGAATTACCCTTTATATGGAATTTACTTATTTTAAACCATCCTATTGAACAAGAACTTATATACCTGATATACAATCCTAAAAGAAGATTAAAAACACCTATATCAGGAAAGCATACATTTTATTAATCACATTTTCAAATTTTTCCAAGCATGAAAAGTGGAGTGAGTAAACTGGAGAATCCAGCCTTACAAGGATCATCTTATAGAGCAGGCATCGGCAACCTTCGGCATGCGGCTCGCCAGGGTAAGCCCCCTGGCGGGCCGGGCCGGTTTGTTTACTTGCTGTGGCCACCAGTTCAGCCAATCGCAGATCCCACTGGCCATGGTTCACCATCCCCAGCCAATGGGGGCTGCAGGAAGCGGCAGCCAGCACATCCTCCGGCCTGCGCCGCTTCCCGCAGCCCTCATTGGCCAAGGACGGCGAACCACAGCCAGTGGAAGCTGCGATCGGCCAAACCGGCGAACGCAGCAAGTAAACAAACCGTCCCGGCCCGCCAGGGGGCTTACCCTGGCGAGCTGCGTACTGAACGTTGCCGATGCCTGTTATAGAGCCCTATTGGATTCAGCCATATTATATAGGGCTTTATTCTACAAAGGGACTTTTTCATTGCATAACACCCTGAGTCAGGATAAAGCTTATTTGTATGTTAAAGGTTGTTATAAATGAGAGAGGGCATCCCTTTTGTGGGCATCCAGCCAGCCAGTTAGCTATAAAATCCTTCTTAGTAGCTGTTCTCTACTTGCTTTACGTGTAAAGGGTTAAAAAGTCCTCAGGTAAAAGGGAAGTGAGTAGGCACCTGACCAAAAGAGCCAATGGGAGGGCTAGAACTTTTTTGATTGGGGGAAAAAAAACCTTTGGATTTTATGGTTCTCAGGGGAACAGGGAATCAGTTATGCTGTGAGAAGCTGAAGGCCAGGTGTTAAAATCATCAGAATCATACCTAGAATTGCTTATTTGGAACCCAAATATGTAAGTAGATCAGAAAATGTGTAGGAATACATGATTAGGTTTATTTTGTTTAATTCTCATGGTTTGTGGATTCCTATGTGCTAACCCCAGATGCTTTTGTAGCTTGTAACCTTTAAGCTGAACCCCCAGAAAACTATTTTGGGCGCTTAATTTTTGGAATTGCTCTTTTAAAAATCTAGCAATAGCCTAAGTTCCAGATGTATTTTCTTACTTTTTGTTTTTAATAAAATGTACCTTTTTTAAGAACAGGATTGGATTTTTGGTGTCCTTAGAGGTTTGTGCATATGTTGTTTAATTAGCTGGGGGCAACAGCTAATTCCCTTTGTTTTCTTTCTCAGCTCTTCCCCGGAGGGGGGCTGAAAGGGCTTGAGGGTACCCCACAGGAAGGAATTACCAAGTGTACCTTCCTGGGTTCCAAAGGGTTTTGCATTTACGTGGTGGCAGCATCTACCCATCGAAGGTCAGAGAGAAGCTGTAACTTTGGGAGTTTTAATACAAGCCTGGAGTGGCCAGTATTGATTTTTAGAATCCTTGAGGGACCGCACCTTCTGCACTCAAAGCGCTAGAGTAGGGAATCAACCTTGACAAAGGTGTTTCTCATTAAATTGGTTTAGTTTGTCTTTTGTTGAGGTGTCATCCAGAAGGCCATCCCTTTTTCAGTCTCAATCTTAAATTCTACAGTTTTTTTCCAGAAGGAAACTTCAGTTACTAAGGATTAAACCAAACGGAATACTATAGAAGTTAAAGAAGTTACTCTAAAATCCTATAGAACTCTATGTTCTTTCTATATAACTTTAAGTTGTACGAAGAAATTTTATAGAAAATTATTGCCTGGATATATAATTCTATTGATTGGTTAAAATATTATAGAAAGGTTAATATTTATTACATTCTATTAGTTTTCTACAAGAACATATTTTCCCATAATTCCTTATTTCTTAATAGGAATCTGTATCAAATATCAGTTCTTGAGCAATAGCATCTATACTTCTACACTGATGTCTGAGTTTTCTAAATTTGTACTATTCAGGTAACAGAAGGTACAGATGGGATGGTGCACTTGTAGAAATCCACACTCTGCTGAAATACAGCAGCAATGCACATTATCTCAGTTGTTTGGTGCAGTGTATTACACAATATTTGCGAGCTACCAATGATTTAGATATATATTTTTCACAGAAAACAAATGCAACCAAGAATATCACCTCTCTATAATATCATAATTATGTCATCTCACTTTAAAGAGACTATTAACCTCTGTGTACTATACACTGAACTCATTCGAAACAGACTACCTACTGCTGATCTCTGTCTGAATTTCCAGAATCAGAAACACTTCTCTCACCTTTCCATCCGCCAGTATTGAAATATTATTGTATCAGTTAAAAGGAATAGATTCGTCTCATACTGCTTTTGCCAATTGTGAAACTGGTGTTCCAGATTTGGCAGACTGGAGCTTCAGTCCCCAGTGAGAAGATCTATCATTTACAACCTATTTAGGAGCTGTCCGTCAAGATGAGACTCCAATAATCCAAGCTTTAGGAGTTAATGCCAGTTACAATAATTCCAATTTGTATTATGTAGTCAGGGCTTGTTCCAAATCCTGCTGAAGTTGATTGCAAGGCTCCCATTAAACTTCAATGGATTTTGGATCAGACCCTAATTAGGATGTATTAAAAGCAAATGGGTTGACTTACTTACTGGCGGTATACAGGATAAAGAAGCAAGAGCATCATACATTTGTGCCCACACACAACATTCACACATTTTACACTAGTTTCACAGGTACAATAGGCTCCATTTAGCAGTTTGTCACGGTAGGATAATATTTTCAAGGAACAATTGTAGACATTGATTTTAGGACAGTTACCTACCTGTCAAGTTAAGCTAATAGGCCCCTACTACTGGATTAATTCCTCCACATCTGTGACTAGAGGCAACTTGAATCTGATATGGTTGAGGTGACAGGCATAGAAGGGGGCAGGAAGATCGCAGCCTCCCTTACATTGGTCTCCCTCTTTGGCACCATGTGGCAGCTTCTCTAGAGGTGCCTGGAGTTGGAGATCTGTGGGATGGACTGGCTTGCTGCTGTTGACAAACAGCTCTCCACATGCCATTGCAAGATTTCAAATCAGGAGTCAACGCTCCTTCAACCGGTAGGCCCACCATGGCTATTGCTGCATAATTGCAGGAGGATGTTTACAATGACAAGAATGCTCTATGCAGATTATTCTTTCTGTCTGAGTCTCTCTCTCCAAACAGGTCCCTGGGATCTGCAGTAGATTTAGATGCATTTATTGCACGTGCTTTGCAACATTATCTCAGTGTGTTGATTTTTTTCCTCCCAGTTATCTAAAGACTGTTTAAATGATCAACTCCGCTAAAGAAAGGGCAAGGGAGTATACGAGTTAATTGCTGGATAATTTAGACTAGAAATGCCCTTTTGCTAGCAGTTTTGACCTTTCTTACTCTTCTTATTGTTCTGTCTGAGAAACCTTTATGCTCCATTACTCTTCCTACTTATAGAAGTTTGGATGCGTGCAGGCAGCTGTATCAGAGCAGAAAATACAAGAAAAATGGTAATTTGATACTCCATAGCCACTGATGGGGCAAAATCCAAGTAGTTTCAATCAATACCTTTTACCTTTACATTGAAGAAAATTTGTTGCTGTTTTTTTTACCTTTCTGTATCGGGGAAGGTTTCGACTTCTATATGCATACCTGCAGGACATTCTAGAGACAAAGATAAAATTGCCTTTTGGCTGTAATAATTTTTGTTCAAAGAGAAAAAAATATATGCAGAGAACATTGAAAGCAACTCAGATTTAATTTGGGGTATATTAATTGGCATTCATAACTCCTTTTAAGGGGATCTGTATCTTTCAGATTGTTGAATTAAAGCTTGCAATGTCACACACAGCTGCATACAGGCTTCCTATCATTTATGTACCAGAGGAAGCTCAATTTCTAGATAGTCTTTCTTGCATTGTACTGCTCACATGAATGAAACATAAGGAAGGAACATGGCTTGCTTTTTGTTACCGTGAGCCAGTGGCTCAGGTGGTGTTAGAACACAGGAACTTTTTGGCTTGGCTTTCAGGCCTATCTCTTTTTAACTTTAGCAGCACAAACGGAGCTCTCTTTAAAACTGGGAAAGTGTATACAAATCAAATATAGATCAGAGAGTCTAAAAAGTTTAGATTCGAGCTGGATGCAAATGTTATACATGTAATCTGTAATTCAGACACTGATTTATTTTCCCCACTCTCAGCTGAGACATTACAAACAAAATCCCTGCATGAATAACAGCATCAAAAGGGAGTGGGAAGAATGCAGACCTCAGCACAAGGATTCATCTTCAGCTTTTGCCACAAACACACCTTTTATAGAACCTTGAGAGTCTTCTCTCTCTTTTCCTCTCTCTGTAGGCATAATAGGATTTCATATACTACCTATCACTGTAAGGAAGACTTTTCATTCTGTAGAATGTTAAGCATGTGACTCCATTTTATGACTAGAACCTTGTACCCCAAATATTTTCCTACTATTGAAGCAAATAGGATCCACATTGATGCACACATTAATATTTTTGTAAATGAAAACAAAGTAACGAATCATTCAGACAGTCTATGAAGTGCAGTGTCTGCCAATTCAATGGTTCTTTCTGCTCCCCAATCTTTGTTTTTCTCCAATCTCATAATTATCCCATCACAAGCTCCCCATGTCCAGAATCCTTCTAATGAAAGAGCCAAGTAGTTATCTTCCCCTTCCCCAACACACTCCTAAGAGCACCACTTCACAACAAGCTAAAACGGTTATTACAGATTGGCAAGGGACATCCCTTCAGGGCAGAGGGGGAGGACCCTGCTAGACTGGAAATTTCCATTCCAAACTCCTATATATATCTGGTTTAAAAAAAAAGATAATTAAAAATATTATCAAAAGCTCAAAAATTCTGAAACTTTCAGCTCTACTTCTAACCATTCATTCAACAAACATTCTAGAAAATCCCAGCAATCTAAGAGCTAACCAATGGTGATTTAATGGGAGATAAACAAGTACTTAAGCATACTCTGACTGAATACATTGTAGACAAAAAAATAACCATCTCAGTTTCCCAGTCTCCAAAATTGGAATCATAATGGACATCAGAGTTAGGTAATTTTACGCAACTCTTGGATAAAAAAAGGAGTGCTAAGTATTATTATGTAGACAGACTCAACTTCAAAGCTGTAGCATGTTTCTATATTCTTTCATGTGAGCTTCTTTGATGATTTTAATATTTCTATTTCCTCAGTGGTTATCTGTGTTAATTTCCTCTGCTTGTCTAGCCATTAATTTCAATTGAAGATTTGTCTGACACTAGGCTCAGATAATGTTGTGGTGTTATCTGATTGCAATATGACCATATAGATCATTGTTGCAACCACTGTTATATATTTGCAGCAAATCTTGTACAAAGTATATCAAGTAAGGTGTCTATGAAAAGGTTATGATTTGCTGGTTATGATTATGCTATCTGTATGCATGTATCATTTTTGTATGTGAAGTTAAGAGTATTGGCTCTATACTTGGATTTCAAATATTTGCTCCTGGGGGAATGCCCACAAAGTAAATATCCAGCACATCTTGGAGGAACTATTCAAATTGAGTAGCCCATCAAAAGAACATTTAACTGACAATGGCCATGGGAGATGCCTATCTACACTTAATGAAATTTCCTGCTGTGACTTGGCAAAATGCATGGACATGTGGCTTGCCCATGTGACTCCAAACTCTTGCTGATGTAAGAACAATGGGATGCCCTCCACAGGGCAAAAGCTATAAAAGGCCCTGGAAACATCTCCATTTTGTCTTCAATCCTGTTTCTTATATCTGGAGGAACTTTTCTACAAACTGAAGCACTAAACAAAGGACTGAATGACCCATCCAAGCTGTGGATGTATTCCAGAGATTTGGCTTAAACCAGCAGTTTATTCCATCACTGCTACAAGCCAGAACTTTGCCATTACTATATGTAATTGATTCTTTTAACCAATTTTACTCTCATCTTTCTTTCTTTCTTTCTTTCTTTCTTTCTTTCTTTCTTTCTTTCTTTCTTTCTTTCTTTCTTTCTTTCTTTCATCTTATTCTATAAATAAACCTTTAGATTTTAGATACTAAAGGATTGGCATCAGCGTGATTTTGGGGTAAGATCTATGTTATATATTAACCTGGGTGTGTGGCTGGTCCTTTGCGATCAGAAGAACCTATTTGATGAGACTCTTGTTAAAGAACCACTCATCCCTGAATCCAGTGGTTTTGGTGGTGATATAAGAATTGGAATGCCTGAGGAAACTGCCTTTATGTTTTCTTGCTAGCCAGTGTGGTGAAACAGGAGTTTACTTTTGTGGCTAGTTTGGTATATCTTATAAAAGAATAACCACCAGTTTTGGGTTATGTTTGCCCTATTTCTCAGCAGTTTGGCATTCTCAGTTATGACCCACTAAGACACGGTTACAAATGTATAAAAGCAAGCACCCTAAAATTCTGTGGGTATATTCATAGGTGGTAGTGGCAGTATTTTACCACCTGCACATGTCCACTGAAAGCTATAACTAAATTACGCACAAATGTAAAAATGTAATGGATGCTTTGGAGTTTAAGTAATGACTCACTCAAGCAACAGAGCAAAATGAAAAGTGCTAAATGAATACAACAGCTAATGGAGATCAGCCTCTTAATATAATTCTGAGACTACTTAACGTGCTTTATAAGGTCAATTTCTACATGTTTGATAAGGCCATTCTCTGTATTCTGCATCTGGTACTTAGTGCTTTTTAGCTATTATGTACTGTTTTACATTTTATCAGTCTAATGGCAATAGCATGATGCTAAAATAGAATATTCTTCCTCTTTCCACACACACCCCATGCTGCCTCTGAATGGTGGGATCACTCTGCAAACAAAGCAATTAATTTATCATCTTAGCAATGATTCCTGGAATACTAAGTACTTGCCATAAGAAAACTGTACCTAGAAAGCTTGCTCAGTTCAGCTTTCTGAAATCTCACTCAGTAGGAAATATCTATTGTCTTATCTAAAATGTGTAATTAAATTTGGAATTAAAGTTTTCAATTAGCTTCTTGCACTTGTTGCTCACCCCCATCTCTGAACTGTGATTATCTGCATGGGGTTAGGGTTTTGTGGTGTTGTCTGAATGGTGACATACTCTTCAAAGATATAACTAAACTATTGCCCCATTAGAAAATATTTAGAAAGGGATCCAGTGACTTTGTGTACATTCTAGAACTGGTCAGGATATTTTTAATAAAGTTCTCTTTTATCAAAAATGCCAATTTATCAAAACAAATGCTTTGCAGAAAGGGTCGGTTTTGACAAGTCTCTTTTTTGGAAATGTAAGCTAATTTGAGTGAAAAAAATGTCAGTGGTCACAAATAGGGTCAACATTGAAATATCAAAATAATCAAAACAAAATGTTTTGATTGACCCAAACCAATTTTTTTTTATTTGTGCAAATTTTCAAGATCGACTTTTCAACCCGATTAACAGTGGAAATATTTTCAGACTCTTGAACATTTCTCACTCAGTGCTATGTAAGACTCAATCCTCCATTACTGAAGTCAACAGAAGTTTTACCATTGACTTAGAGAGCAGGACTAAGGACTAAATCAGTGAAGGGATTGGACTCCCTTGAAGCTAATTAGCTCAGTTAGTCCTAAATTGCCACTGTACCATTTATGTAACTCACTAGGGACCTAAAGTAGGCCTATTAAAGTCAGTGGAGAGATTTCACCCTGACTTCACTGGCCTTCAGATCAGAATCAAAATCAGCTTTTAACTGATGATTCTTAAGGAGAAAATCAGTAAAGGGGGAAAACAACAACACAATTCCTCTCATAGATATAGATAACATGAGGAATATATTGTTCTTACAGTTCAGACCCCATCTCCCATTAATACTAATAAATAAAGGTAGTTCTACAGCACAGAGGGGAACACAGAAATATTCATAAATTTTGATCAGGTCTCACTTTTTGTGTGACCACATCAAATGTCTGCATGTTTTTAAGGTTGTCATAACAATATACTCTAATCTTTTTTTATTATTAAATGGTATTTTATGGGACAGTTCTATAATCTCAGCAATAACCATTTCCCAGTACGCTTTTATAAATGATCCTTACTAGTCAAATGTGGCGACCTCTAGGTAAGATAAATATTCTAAACGTTGGAAAACATGATAAATAAAAAATCCTTCATTAAAAATGTGCTTCCCTACTTACAGTGATGAATGACTGTCTCTGCCATTCATAAATACTAGAGGCTGTATTTGCTGTTCACTGCCCCCACCTACCATAGCTTCTTTCTTTCTTTCCTGATGGTGTACTTGCTGTTCTAAAGGCAGATAGCCTCTCTCTGTTTTCCCCCGTTATTTTGCATAGCATCACATTTTGGTTTGCACATTGTGCTTGCAAATGCTCTACTTGTGTGTTGACAATGATCATGTGAAGAAAATGGACCCCAGACTATTGAATTACAGTGGTGTAATTCCCACAGGCATTGTGTTTCTAGGATATCCTTACTATGGGAAACACTACCAAAAAACTCCTGTGAAATCACAGTATGTTTGTATTTAGTTGTCATTTATTGCTATGCTGGGTTCAACATTCACACTGTGACCCATATTAAAATGTTAACTGCACATTCCAGCTATCTTAGGACCCAATTCTGCAATTCTAACTTTGAGTAGTATATACTCATGTAAGTAGCACCATTTAACTCAGGGTATGTCTATCCCAGCTGCAATCACACCTCTGAATGCAGTGTACACATACCCTCAGTATGATCACTCAAAGATGTAAGAACTGCCTCCGAGAGGCAGAATCCCACTCTTAAGTTGTATTTGTTGTTATAGTTTTTTCTTTCTTTTTACTGATATTGCATAAGAGACAAATACTATTTCTGCCCAAAGCCCTCAGATGCAGAAGAGCTGGTGCTCTTCTGCATCTGAGGGCTTTGGGCAGATGGGGAGGAGACAGGGGCTGAGATTTGGGTGATACTGATGATAAGTACTTGCTACACATTGCAGAACTCTCTTTCTCAAGGTCTCCTAACATAGTGTTGCAAAAAGAGAGGGAGAGGTTGGGTCAGGGGTGTGGTGAGGCAGCACATTCATGGATCCATAGATCTAATGGCTGATGCCTCCCTGTAGAGAAAGAAGTTTAGGAACTCGAGGATCTTGTACAGTACAGAGGCACTGATTTAGATGGTATGTTCTCTTTTTTTTAATATAATGACATAGTTAACTGGTGTAAACCCTAAACCTATTACCGATTGACTTAAGCTAAACTGATAAAAGCCATTTTTAAACAAGAATAAGAATGCCTACACTGGGGTTTGCACCAGTTTAAATTCACACCTTAGATATTAATGGCACGACTTTCCTGTGTAGACAAGCCCTTGGATCTACTCAAGCAGCCCTTGGATCTACTTGAACTGCTGTGCTGTTGCTCTGAAGCCTTGATTAATAGGGTGGGGAAAAGGGAAGTTTTTTTCCGTGCAATTCTTCTGCTAATTTACATTAGCTGTGCTCATGGGGGAGGCTTTGATCCTTGAAGGTTGTGAGCCTGATCCAAAGCCCCTGGAAGGCAATGGGAAGAATCCCATCATTATTGTAATGGCTCTATTTTCTTTCTTTCCTTCTGTGCCTCAAACATCTATTGCTCCTCAGTTAGTGACTTCCAAAAGGAAAAGGAAAAATGCATCCTGTAGTCTCTCAGCCAACTAGATTATTTAAATATATCCAGTTTAATGCTATTTTTCTTGTGGTTAAAGGCAGCTCATTTATTCACATTTCTTGATAAAACAATTTGCAGCATTCCCACCTTCTCCCTCCCCCTTTTTTAAATTTGAAGTGCTGTATTTCTTGGTGCAGATCAGCCATCTAATAGAACAAGTTCTTTGAATTATCTAAACAAACACTGCATTTCCTGCTGGTTCTTTTCTCTGCCTCCTCTCCTTCTCTCTTGTTTTTAGCGGCATGGTTCCTTCCATGCTGCTAGACCACCTGTTCAAAGAATAATAATAATGATACCCCTCACTGTTAAAAAATATAGCACTTCTCCCAAGATAATAAATTTCCCATTACACCACTTTTAAATTATCTTGCTGCAATTAACATAACCTGATTGATCCCATTGGAAGTATCCAGCCACTATAACGCAACTAGTTAGTCTCCACAGGAACTGTCAGCCAAACCACCTGCCCAAATTCATAGGAGGGTCTAAATTGAATTCCACTAGCACAGGCCCTGGGAGAGGAAGTACTTATCAGAATGTCTGGCAGTAGTAGGTAGTGCTTGTAGAAAGTGTCTGCCACATCCCTTCTGCCAAAGAGCCTGCACAATCTCATCAGGGAAGAGCAGAGGCCTGTGTGCACTCTGAGCTGCAATTTTAGGACCCATTTCCAAAGTGAGGCTCCATGTAGGCACAAGGATTGCTCATGCAAAGATTCAATTGCAAGATCAGAGCCATAAGCTATCTTCCTAGAAACCGTGAACCCTCATCCTGGTGGTCTCATCTCTATACCTACCAGGCATCATCATTTTGAAGCTGAGAATTTTTTTGTTTGGTGAACATAAAACAGGTACATAAGAATGGCCATACAGGGTCAAACCAATGATCCATCTAGCCCAGTATCCTGTCTTCTAAAAGTGGCCAGTGCCAGGTGCTTCAGAGGGAAAAAACAGAGCAGGGCAATTGTCGAGGGATCCCTCTCCTGTCATCTACTCCCAGATTCTGGCAGTCAGATGCTAGGGACATCCTGAGTATGGGGTTACATCTCTGACCAGCTTGGCTAATAGCCATTGATGGACCTATCTGTCATGAACATATCTAATTTTTTTAAACCCAGTTATATTTCACAGTGTCCTCTGGCAATGAGTTCCACAGGATGACTGTGAATTGTGTGAAGAAGTACTTCCTTTTGTTTGTTTTAAAGCCACTGCCTATTAATTTCACTTATGTTATGTGAAGTAGTAAATAATACTTCTTTTTTAACTTTCTCCATACTATTCATGATTGTATATACCTCTGTCATATTTCCCATCCTTAGTCATCTCTTTTCCAGGCTGAAAAGTCCCAGTCTTTTTAATCTCTCCTCATATGGAAGCTGTTCCATTCCCATAATCGTTTTTGTTGCTCTTCTCTGTACCTTTTTTTCAATGCTAATATATATTTTTTGAGATGGGACAACCGGAACTGTATGCAGTATTCAAGGTGTGGGCGTACCATGGATTTATATAGTGGCATTGTGAAATTTACTGCCTTCTTATCTATCTGCCCGGTGTGGTGGCATGTGCCTGTAATCCCAGCTGCTTGGGAGGCTGCGGTTGGCGGATCGCTCAGGAGTTCTAGGCTGCTGTACGCTATGTCAATCGGGTGTCTGGTGCTACTGACAGCCTGGCCAGCGGGTAGTTGGAGGACTGGCTAGAACAACACGTCTGACGTGTTTTGATCAGTGCTCTCTCTGTGAGGACTGATCGATGACAGTGATTATCTATCCCTTTCCTAATGATTAGTAACATTCTGTTAGCTTTTTTTGACTGCTGCTGTAGATTGAGCAGATTTTTTTCAGAGAACTGCCCATAATGGCTCCAAGATGCCTCTCTTGAGTGGTAACAGGCAGCCAGCTTTAGACTTAACTATCTTCAGTAATTTTGTATTGTCTGCAAATTTTACCGCCTCACAGTGTACCCCCTTTTCCAGATCATTTATGAATATGTTGAACAGCATATGTCTCAGTAGCGATCCCTGGGGAACACCACTATTAACCTCTCTCCATTATGAAAACTGACCATTTATTCCTACCATTGGTTTTCTGTCTTTTAACCAGTTACTGATCCATGCGAGGACGCTTCCTCTTATCCCATGACTGCTTACTTTGTTTAAGAGACTTTAATGAGGCACCTTATCAAAAGCTTTCTGAAAGTCTGAATACATCATAGGCACTAGATCAAGCTTATCAACATGGTTTTTGACCCCCTCAAAGAATTCTAATGGATTGACAAGGTATCATTTCCCTTGACAAAAGCCATGTTGACTCCTCCCCGACAAATTGAGTTCATCTATATGTCTGATAATTCTGTTCTTTACTATAGTTTCAACCAATTTGCCTAGTACTGAACTTAGTCTTGCTGGCCTGTAATTGCCAGGATCACCTCTGGAAACTTTTACAAAAAATTAACATCCAGTCATCTGGTACAGAAGCTGATATAAGTAATAGGTTACATACCATGGTTAGTAGTTCTGTAATTTCACATTTGAGTTCCTTCAGAACTCTTGGGTGAATACCATCTGGTCCTGGTGACTTATTGCTGTTTAATGTATCAATTTGTTCCAAAACCTCCTCTATCGACACCTCAGTCTGGGACAGTTCCCCAGATTTGTCACCTCATAAGAATGGCTCAGATGTAGGAATCTCCCTCACATCCTTTGCAGTGAAGACAGATGCAAAGAATTAACTTAGCTTCTCTGCAATAGCCATATCTTTGTTAAGTGCTCTTTTAGTTCCTTGACCATCCAGTGGCCCCACTGGTTGTTTAGCAGGCTTCCTGCTTCTGATGTACTTAAAAAAAATTGCTGTTACTTTTTGAGTCTTTTGCAAGTTGCCCTTCACATTCTTTTTTGGCCTGCCTAATTATACCTTTAACTTGATTTGCCAGAGTTTATGCTCCTTTCTGTTGTGCTCTGTAGGATTTGACTTCCATTTTTAAAAGATTTTTTTTGCCTCTAACCATTTCTTTTAGTTTGTTGTTTAGCCATGATGGCATATTTTTGGTCTTCTTGCTAGATATATTTTTAAATTTGGGGTATACATTTAATTTCAGTCTCTATTATGGTGTTTTTAAAAAGTTTCCATGCACCTTGCAGGCATTTCTCTTCTGTGACTGTACCTTTTAATTTCCATTTAATAGCTTCTCATTTTTGTATAGTTCCCCTTTCTGAAGTTAAATGCACTGTGGTGGTCTTCTTTGGTGCCCCCCCTCCCCCAAGGATGTAAAATTTAATTATATCATGGTCACTATTATAGCACGGTTCAGCTATATTCACCCCTTGGATCAGATCACATGCTCTGCTGAAGACTAAATCAAGAATTGCCTCTCCCCTTGTGAGTTCCAGGATTAGCTGCTCCAAAAAGTAGTCATTTATGTTATTTAGAAATTTTATTTCTGAGTACCATGCTGAGGTTACATGTATCCAGTCAATATTGGGATAGTTGAAATCCTTTATTATTGAGGTTTTTTATTTTTAGAGTCTCTCTAATCTCATGGATTAGATTATCTAATTAGACTCTCTAATCTCATGGATTCACAATCACCATCACTATCCTGGTTAGGTGGTTGGTAGAATATTCCTACTTCTATATCCTATTATTCAAGCATGGGAATGTCTATCCGTAGAGATTCTATGCTACAGTTTGATTAATTTAAGATTTTTACTTTATTTCATTCTGTGTTTTCTTCCACATATAATGCCACTCCCCCAAAAGCATGACCTACTCTGTCATTCCTTTATATTTTGTACCCTGGTATTACCATATCCCATTGATTATCATCGTTCCACCAAGTTTCTGTGGTACCTATCAATATCCTCATTTAATACCAGGCACTCTAGTTCAGACATCTTAGTATTTAGACTTCTAGCATTTGTATACAAGCCCTTATAAATTTTGTCACTATTTAGCTGTCTGCTATTATGTGATATAATTGAATGCAACACTTTTTCGTTTGACTGTTTCTTTTGAGTTCCTACCTGTACTTGATCAACTTCTATCCTCTCCTCTTTGCTAGGACATAGAGAATCCCCATTAATAGGTCCTGCCCTTTGGGAAGTATCTGACCAAACCATGTGCTCCTCCACTCCTGTCAGCTTTCTCCCAGCCTTTAGTTTAAAAAATCCCTCAGAACCTTTTTAATTTTACATGCCAGAAATCTGGTTCTATTTTGGTTTAAGTGGAGCCCATGCTTCCTGTATAAGATAATACTTTTCCAAAAGGTTCCCCAGTTCCTAATAAACTTGAACCCACCTCCCTACACCATCATCTCATCCACGCATTGAGACCCTGCAGTTTTGCCTATCTAATTGCACATGGAACTGGAACCATTTCAGAGAATAATACCATGCAGGTCCTGAACTTCAATCTCTTACCTAGCAGCCCTAAATTTGGCCTCCTGGACCACTCTCCTACTTTTCCCTATGTCATTGGCATGTGCATGTACCATAACCACTGGCTCCTCCCCAGCTCTGCACATAAGCCTGTCTAGATGTCTTGAGAGAACCACAACCTTATCATTTGGCAAGCAATTAACTCATGCAGTTCTCCCAGTCATTAAAAACCCAGCTATCTAGATGTCTAATGATCAATCCTCCATTACTATTACCTGTCTCTTCCTAATAACTAGGATTCCCGGGCCTGAAGAGGTATCTTCAGTGTGATAGGATACCATGACATCATCTGGAAAGAGGGTCCCACCTATGGGATAGTTTTCCTCTGCTCCACGTCCCTGAGATGTTCATCCTCCTCAAGAGGCTCCACTCTGCTGTGTTTCAGAATGTCTCTGCTGTGTCCGGGAAAGTCTTGGAAAGGTAGGGTTAAATTCTCAAAGAACTTATTTCAAAGGTGTGAGGGAATGCACAACTACTTTTGCTGTGATGCCAGCATTTTAATGAGAAGCTCCAACAGACAGTGTTCCCCTTTGTGATAAATTTTGTTTACGGGGTTGCAAAGAGAAATAGTGAGGGTCCAGAGAATGTTGTCGTTGTTCCACATTAAAAAAAGACTTTAATGAAGGTGGCAATTTTCTTGCCAAACATTCTTATGAATTGAATTATGAATCTTGCTGGAAATGTTTACACTTTCTTCCCCAAAAATATTCTGAGTATATTGAGAGTAAAACTAAGTGTCAGGTTTATAGACCAGGGACTAGATCTTTCTGACCTCATATATGACACAGGCCATAGAATTCACCCCGTTACTCATGCATTGAGCCCAATAACTTGGGCAGAGGGTTGGGGTGTTGGAGGGGGTCAGGGCTCTGGGCTGGTGGTCTGTGGTCTGGGATAGGGATGGGGTTTGGGGTACAGGAGGGGGTTCTGGGATGGGGGGCTCAGGGCTGTGCCATGGGGTTGGGGTGCAGGAGGGGGTTGGCTCTGGGATGGGGGTGCAGGTTCTGGGATGGGGATGAGGAGTGTGGGGTGCAGGAAGGGGCTCTGCATTTGTGGGGGCTCAGGGCTGGGGCAGGGGACTGGGGCATGGGCTTACCTCACCTCGTGCAGCTCTCGGTCAGCAGCACAGCAGGGGTCCTAAGGCAGGCTTCCTGCCTGTTCTGGCACCACGGACTGCGCTGCACCCCAGAAGCGGCCAGCAGCAGGTCCGGCTCCTAGGCAGAGGCACGCAAGTGGCTCCGCGCAGCTCTCACCCACAGGCACTGCACCCCACAGCTCCCATTGGCTGGTTCCTGGCCAATGGGAGTGCGGAATCAGTGCTTGGGGTGGGGGGAGCATGCAGAGCCCCATGCCTTTCCCCCGCCACCTAGGAGCCGGACCTGCTGCTGGCCGCTTCTGGGGCACAGCAGGATGTCAGAACATTTAGGGACTAGCCTGCCTTAGTCGGGCAGCACCGCTGACGGGACTTTTAATGACCTTGTCGGCGGTGCTGACCAGAGCCACCACAACCCAGTGCCTTACATTCTGTGACCCAGTACTGGGTCGTGACCTGCAGTTTGAAAACCACTGATTTAGTGTAACTCACATGTTTATTAACATATCCATGATTTCTTTGCTCTACCTACTGAAAATGTTTAGAATTCCAGATTGACCCTAGTGGGTCCAGTGATAATGGCTACAATTCTGGGTTCTAACTGGGCACAGCAGAGATCAAAGAGTGAGCCACTGTAGGTCAGTGATAGAGCACCTATGCAACAGTCATGTCCCATCTTGTGCCCAGAGATGGAATTGTGACTCTGCCCCTCCAGGAACCAGTTTACATCATGAGAAGGTTTCTGCACATGAAGACATGGGATTGCCTCCCTGACTCCATATTCCTATGTCCTAGTTATTTGTTAATAGCCATGTGGATCCAGTTGGCCGCTGATAGTGCTATTCTAGTGGACAGCTCTAAAGGCAGTTGTCAGGTGGGAGCAAAGTACAGTACTCATCTGGGCAAAGAGTCACCCATGTGGAGGCCTCACCATCACCATGGAGATGGCAGTAAAGCCACACAACCCACAAATATGTCCAAAGTCGTCTGTTTTTGAGAATTCCAGTGTCCCACTTCTTCCTTTGCAAGTGTTCTGCTAAGATTACGGTTGCTCTGGGGCACCATTAACCTCTCGGGAGGGGTGGGGGTGGGCAAGAGAAGAGGATCAATGTATGCAGAGGTCAACTATGGGGTGGGATCTGGTGGAGATTTGGGTTATGTGGGAATAAGACATTAATACATGCTTTGCTCCAGTATAGAGCCATTATGCATGTAGGGGTCTGTCAGATTGTGCAGTATAAGTGACCCTGAAACTTGCATTGTAAGGTGATTTACAGAAGTAGGACATTTCAAAATAAGTCATACCTAGAGCTGGGTGAAATTTTCAGAATAGTTTATTCTTCCCCCCAAATAGTTTTGGCCAAAAGAAAAAAAATGGAGGCGGGGGGGCTAGATTCCTGTTGAAACTATTTGACTTTGTATGAAATACTTGAATAGCCTAATTCCATGACAACTTGCATAGGACTTCACAGTAGCACTTAAACAAACAGTACAGTTGATATCCCACCAGCAGCAATGTTTGTGCAACAGCTACATATAGAAAAATGAACAGAACAGTTTCCCAACAAAAGTTTGCAGCAAAATAAGTTTGAAGGTTACATCTAAAACCCCAAACAGAACACTTTTCAAACATTAGTTAGCAAACTAAGAAGTGTGCCTCAAGTTTAATGTCTCCTCATCCAGGGGGAAACACCATGCAGCATGGTTTGCACAGCTACAGGGGGTGGGGGAGGGATAGTTCCTAATAGGTGGTGTTGGGCTTATATCTCTGGATTCACCATTACTCCAGCAGTCTCAGTACTGTCATCCTGGTCAGTCTGGTGGGTGTTGAGGCATGGAGTTGCTGGTGTAGTAGCACTCTGTGCTGCAGATGGAGGAGGAGGAGCTGATGTGCTGCAGCTGGGGCCTCAGCAGCAGGAGGATGCTGAACTCTGTCCAAGGCCAGTCCTATTAAATATTCCATGAACATATTCTCTCATTCCCTGCGCTCCCTCTCTTTCTCTAGGAAGCAGTCTATCAGCCTTTCCTCCTGCAGCAGAGGCCACTCACACAGAGTCACAGAGCAATGCATGAAATATTAGCCAGGGGAGGAAAAAAAAAATCTGGACATAATTTCAAATTCCCTTGGTTTTAAGAGTGGAAATTTTGCACTACCACAGAGTGGGTGAGGTGAGGGTAGGGCAGTTGGTTTAACTTACAACCCTAGGGGTCTGCTCCCTGCTGAAGAACTGGTCCCTCTTCAAGGTCTCATCAATGGCTTCTGCAATCTGGTCCTCCAGGTACAAGTGCAGAATCAATTCCCTGGCCCTCTGTGGAATCTTTCTGGTTCCTAGTTGTATCATCCTTGTCATGATCCCATCAGACAATGAGCTCAGCAGGATTCAGCAGCACATAATGAAACACAGTAGGCTCAGTGCTGGGGGCCCTGGACATTGCACTAGGCAGTTCCTTGTAGATACGCATTCCCAGACTGTTGATTTTGAGACCTGGACCATCCTTTACTGCTACTTCAAATGCTTCAATTTTTTCCCCCCAGCATTAAACAGCAGTATGATGAATGCCCAACTCCACCAGCCTTCTGGAAATTTGAAGGTATAGGTGGATGTTCTTGGTACCCCCACGTGAAATCATACTGACCACTGTGCTGAGCCCAAATACTATTAAAATTCATGTCCTCCTCAGCTTAACCAGCTGCTCTCTGGCCTGTTGTGCTTTTCACCTGTACTAGTGAACTTTTCACACTACAGCAGAACTCTAGTGGGATTTGGAGAGAGCGGCATGCTACTTGCAGGGGGAATGGGAACTTTACAGATTTATGGACAGGAAAATATGGGTACAATGCATTGTGGTAATAGGAGTGGATGACTATTAAAACCTGAGACCCACATCCACAGTGATAAGTGGGCCAGGCAAGAGCTCACCCTAGCCTTCACTCACATGCATCAGGGGAGCTGGTGGTTAGTGTGGTATCTACTCACCCCAAGCCAAATGCTTCAGGGATTTCACTGTGGGCAATAAGGGGCTTTGGGCGCAACAACTGCTTGCCTGGGTATGTTCGTCAGTGTAGACATGCACTTTGTGAAGCTAGCCCATCAAAAATGCTCACAAGCAAAGCGTTTGGGCTCAAATTTTGTTCAACCCAAAACAGAGTTTTTAAATTCACCAAAAATTCCACACACAAAAATTCAGTTTGAGTCAAAGTAAAATGTGTGTTTGATTTTTTGGAACTGCTGCTTGTCATGTGACTGGGATGTGGGCAGTCATTCCCAATGGTCAGAGAAGGAATCAGTAGCCAGGAATCAAGCTCAAGGTGAGAGCCAGAGTCAGAAATCCGAGCCAAAGCTCAGAACAAAGTAACCTGGAATAAAGCAAGGCAGGGGCTACTACAGCCATAGATAAATATCTTCAGCAACCGCTTAAGTGGTGCTGGGCTTAAGAGCCAGTCTACTGATTTTTCCCACCAGTCAGGCAGTGCAGCCAATCAGACAGCCTATTACAGGCCAGCTGTGCTCATTAAGTTGCTGGGAGACTGGTTCCCCTGCCGGCCCTGCTTCCTGACACCAGTGAACCAAAAAATCTGTTAGCATCCCAGCTGTAATCATAGCACATATATTTGGATGTCTCTGGCTATGTGTATAGAGTAAGGATATGGATAATGGTTATTTGCTGGATGCTTGAATGTAGTATTAATCAGCTTTTCCTAGACTTAACTGTGTTCTACCCAGCCCATGGATAAGCATAGTATTTTGCATAATTATCCAGGCTTCTACCTCATATGAGAATTAATTTTGAAGTATTTCCAATCAAGAGTATGTCCCCACTGTGATAGATTCCATACATATACATAGTAAAAGACAATTGTTCCCCTGAAGAGCTTACAATCAAAATAAAGTTCCAATTTACAGATGAGGAATTGAGAAAGAGTGAATGGTTTGCCCAAAGTCATAAAGAAGTTGGGAAAAGGTCCAGGAATTGAATCCAGATCACCTCAGTCATAGGTCAGTGCTTTAACCATAAGGCCATGTTTCCTCCTCGCTAATAGTGCTACTTGATTAATCATATAAAATGATATTTATGCCAAGCTTTGTCTCCTCTTAAATAGTACTAATATCATATTTAAAAAAACATTCTTCAGTCTTGTGTACTGCTGTAAATTCTGGTGCACAAAAACAAATATCCAGGAGCTTAAAAATAATAATTTGATAATGTTATCAACTCATGTCATGATTCTGAAAGCTCTCATTAGATTCACTTAAAGTCTCCTCCTTTAAAATGACAATAATTGAAAGCTCCTCAAATTTTCTTCATTAAAAAAGAGCCAGATTCATCTCAAAGATTCCTCTATCCTTAAACTTCTCATTTAACCTATTCTTGTTACATATTTCATTCACACAGGAAATTAATGAGGAAAATTCCACCCTCATTTACATCTTTTCAACCTCACAGAAGTTAATGGGTATCCAAGAGTCAAACTGAGGGCAGAATTGGGACCACTAGTTTATTTTTGTTTGCTTGTTTTTACACTCCTCTTACTTCTAAGCAACAAGAATATACTGTATTGGTTTTTAATCAAGCTGTGAGACATAACAGGCAGTGATTTTCATGAATGTTACTTCATGCCTAGGATAACAGTATAAGTCATGAAGCTAAAGGGCAAGTGACTACACCAGAAATGCACTCATACCCTTGAAAAATTATCTCAAATATATTTACTGGGCATTGACATGGGTGTGACATTGCAGAGAGTGAAAGAAACCATTTCCTTTCTATCTAGGCTTTTAGAGCCATGTCACAGATGACATTAATAAGCATTTATTTGATTAGAAACTATCAATGCTGGCCTTACGAAGATACACTTTTTGACAAGATATGAACTCATCTGCAATGCTCACAGAGCAGATGTTAAAAGTCAGCACCTTGCACCTTTAAAACAGATTTGGAGTATCTGGATAGATGCATGCAACAATGACCCATCCAAAGAATAAATTCTATTATATTTACAGAGAAGAATGTGCTCTATGTAGAAAGGTCAGTTCCTCTAATGTTGTGTGAAAAGTTATGCATCTAAAACAATTTCTGAAAACTTTGCCTTTTTGTTCATTTCATTAAAAGGCAAAAGATTAGATTCTTTTTTTGCTCTAAACAGTTTTGAAAATGTTGGCAGGTTTTGTTTTTTGGCTATGATACATGCTTTCTACTTTGGTAACAAATGGATACTTAGGAGTCATCATCTTGAGAGTGACATGGAGTATAAAAGGGCACATGCTATTTGCTGTTACATGTTTCTATGAGTTGAATCAATATCCACATGATCAGCAGCTCTCACATAATAATGGGGAGAAGATGGAGACTGAAAGGGTCTTGTACTGGCTTGGATAAAGCCTTGGAAAGAAAAACTGCAAACAATTCTGTGAAAAAATGACGTGTTGTAGGTAGGTTTTTGGGGGTGTTTTAAGATTCTCTTTCTCTTTGAAATTGAAAACATAATATTTAAGTACAGCAAAAAGGTATCTGGGCTTACATGGCAGATCTGTTTGATTGGTCTTAGTCCCACTTTCCTGCTTTTTCAGAAACAATTTACCGTTTCAATCATATTCCCTATCAACTTATTAAATATTTCTTCCAGAATTATCTATTTACTCCATATTTCCCATCTTTTAGAGTATACCCCGACATGAATTTGTTTAATTTTTTGTTTGTTTTGTTTTATTTTACTGTTTACTGGTATGAAAACCTTTTCTCTATTAATGTTATCAACTCATGTCATGATTATGAAAGCTCTCATTAGGTTCACTTAAAGTCTCCTTTCAAATGAGGATAATTGAAAGCGCCTCAAAATTTCTTCATAAAATAAATTGTTGAGAATTGATATCACCATTGCTGCACCCTCTACAAGATAATAATATTCCTGGTATGGAAGTGAGTAATCGTTCTCATGCCGTTCCAGAAGGAGACTGCCAAATACTGCTTTGTCATCTCTCCTTCTACGAATATAGCCTACCATCCCATTGGCCTTTTTAGTGGATGCTGTTCACTCAGCAGGCAGTTCCAATGATTTTTTCAGAATAAACACTTTCCCTGATTAGTGTCCTGGATGCTTGCTGCAATTATCAACTATTCCTGAATTTGGTTCTCAGAAACACAGAAGATGCTATGATGGAACATTCTGGTGGTTTCCCATGTTAGGAGACTATGGTACCAAATGAGGTCTTGGAGATATGGAGCCTGTTGAAAACAGTGTGTAGTTTTATTTGCAATTCCTGACCAGGAATCAATGAAACAATCATAGAAACCATAAACTCACAAACATTATAACAAAACAAAAATATATAACTTATTTACTCTATGATTCAGACCCATTTCTGACACAGTAGTTTTATAAATAAACTATTAGATCAGAGAGTCCCATTCCTTAGCTATGCAAGACATAAAATATAATAAAGAATATATAATAATGTTATATGAAACTTGATCTTAGATAAAGTGTCATGATCTAGCAACAAGGACAATGGTTACAATTTAATGTCTTTTCAGATTATTTCCTCTGACCTTAGGATCAGATGGAGAAACTTCCTCATGGCTTCTTCTCCAGACCTCCTTTCCTTCCTTCTGACAGCTGGTTACATACAAACCACAACATTACTTTGTTTGGCCTCATATCCTTCCTCGGGCAGTAGCCTATTTCTGATGCTTTAAAGGAAGTGATAACTGCACCATCTTTTGTATTTGGTTATTAGCACCATGCATGTGCATGGAAGAAGAGTGAGGCTCTGGAATTTACACTTGGGTAAAGTGGCTATTAAGGGGTTAACTGTATGAGAGAGTATTTATGGCTGGAGCTATACTTCAACCTTTGAACTTAGTTCCTGTTTATTGCTGGGTTTGTACCACCATTTGGAGTATGTATCCCACCAATAAAGTAACATATTTGTTAGGCTGTAGTAACTGTAAGTAGACAGTCTGTTGTTGTGTCACTATACAAAAATTCTCTTTTGTAGTCTAAGGATAAACAAGGAAAGAGGACAATACCATTTGTTAAATTTAAATTAAGGGCCAAATCCTCCTCCTATAGAACTCAAAGGCAAAACATCTGTACAGCTGTTTTTAAGTGGTTTGTTAAATTGAATTGGCAGCCCTCAGGTTTATCCCCACTGGCATGGTACTGTATTATGTGATGGAAGATGTAGAGTGGAATTTTCAAAAGTTCTCAGTGTTGACTTTACTCAATGGGAGCAGAGTGAGGCCAGTGATGACCACTTGTGAAAATCCCACCATAGTATTCTCTAAGGTAACTAGGGCCTGCACCATTTAGAATTTTGAACTTCAAAACCAACACTTAGGCTTGGTCCACACTAAGCCCCCAGTTCGAACTAAGATACGCAACTTCAGCTACGTTAATAACGTAGCTGAAGTCGAAGTATCTTAGTTCAAACTAAAAGGTACTTACCGCGGGTCCAGATGCGGCAGTCAGGCTCCCCCATCGACTCCGCCTACTCCTCTTGCGGAGCAGGATTACTGGCGTCGACGGCGAGCACTTCCGGGATCGATTTATCGCGTCTACACAAGACGCGCTAAATCGATCCCAGAAGATTGATTGCTTGCCGCCGAACCAGCCGGTAAGTATGGACGTACCCTTAGAGTTGAACCTGAAAACAAATGGCAAGCCATTTGTGTCTACAGTGCACATTTGTACTTGATCCCCTCCATGGAACACCAATAAGTATTCAGTCGGCTGCTGTAGCAACTGAGCTTTCCAAGTGGACTTCTGAAGTAGTTTCACCAGTAAGTGGGAATATTTCAATACCTTCCGTCCCTGATAATATGGGCAAATTTTGGTTTAACTTTACTTAACAGTTAGTGTTAATTGTGGGAAGAAGAAAGAAGATCTTTAACCACTGTTGAAAAAGGGGGAAAGATGTCTCTTCCGGATTAACTATTATGAAAAAGATGTATAAAGATCAAGAGGCAGGGTTTTTTTTACTATGGTTTAGCCTCCTGTTTGTTTAGGTGAAGACTACTATTTGCCTCCCTCTTCTCTGCTCCACTGTTTAACACTCAGGAATAAGATATGTAGACCTAGTTCACTTGATAATTATATTTGTTTCATCTGTATACTCTTGAAAATTGGCTTTAATATAATAATACATCTTATTTAGAATTTTTCATCCATAGACCTCCAAATGCTTTATAAAAGAGGTCAATATCATTTCCCTAATTTTACAGGTGGGGAAACTAAGGCAGGGAGGAAAAGTGACTTGCCCAATGTTACCCACCTAGTCAGTGGTAGACCAAGGAGTAGAACTGAGGTATCATGAATCCTAATCCACTATCCCATCCAGTAGGCCACACTGGAGGGATTTCGCCATAGAATTTAATTTTACTACATCAATGTGTATTGTAAATCAGGCTGGCTAAAAAACAAGAATTCAGTTTTGCACAAAATTCTGTGGTCTCAGAATTCGTGTTCTTTCCACATCAGGATGAAACACACCTTTTTGAATGAAAATAAGAGCGAGAAAGGGACCCAACCCACAATAATCTGTTGGTCAGTGACTAGGGAATTCAATTGGGATGAGGGACATCAAGGTTAAAGTCCATGCTCTGCCTGATGTGGAGCACTGGACCATAGAGTCAGTCTCTTCCAATCTCTCCTGTTGGAGCTGATCCACCTTGTATAATTAAATATTCATTGAATCAGAGAGAGACTGATAGTATAATACAGTGAAACCTGGGTTTCTCACCTCCCAGGCAATTGCTCTAACTACTGGACTATTGGCTCTTCTGTCGCAGGGCTCTCTTCCTCTCTCTATTTTATACCAGAAATTCCATCCTGGATCTGAGGAGCCTATCCAGGTGAAATATTTTTTGAAACCAATACATTTTCAATAAAGGTTTTGTTTTAATCAAAACATTATCAACTTACCCTAACTGTAACCATTGGAAACTTTATAATGTCATCTACATGTTAAAAAAGAAAACAAAAACAAAGCAACAGAAGAGAATTGCATTATATTTTTTATTATCGGGGTCATGCAGCCTTCATTTTGCAGCCCACAATGTTGATGAATTACAGTTTTGTACTACATTGTCAAAAGAGATTAGATTTTATCATAAATGCATTTCTACCATTCAAGCTAAAACAGCAGTTTCACAGTGTCCCAAGATTTTAATATTTTTTTATTTTAAACAGCTCTTCCAGAATCAAGATTCTTGGCCTGTGAAGTAGCATATTGTCAATGCTTATTGGAGCCCTAGCGCAGTTTGCATTTGTAGCCCAGCCAAATAATGAAACTATAAACTTTCCACACTAATGTTTATAAATAATAACACACTCATGCTATTTATTATCACAGGTTCTTTCCAGAAGTTTCACTTACAAATGTTTCTTTTTAATTGTGCGATTGATGTGATGTGTGAGTGAGATATATGTATTCAATTATACACTTACATAAAAAACCATATCATTCTACTCATCAATATGGCCAAACAGCAGAAAGTCTCATATATAACAAATACTTTAAGCCATAAGGCATGATAGCATACTAACAACAATTACAAGAAATAAAGAAATGAATACATTGTTAGTGGAGCACTGCAGAAGGACACAGATCAGCTGACACTGATTCAGGAGATGCAGGAACCCAACAATTAAGAAACTTGACTGAATATTTTATACCCCTTCTTTATGTAACCAGTTGTATACACAACCATATTTGATCAATTCATGTGACCATAGCAATACCTGGCCATTAGCCATATGTGGCATTCCATGTGCTAATAATTATACTTCCAGTCATTAATATTCATTTGTGTCAATCATTTCTTAACAATGACTATCTATCAATGCAGCCTAACACCCTAGTTACTGCCTAATTACCATGTTGCCAAAGCCCCCCCCCCCCCCCCCCCCCGCCCCAATTAGGGTGACCAGATGTCCCGATTTTATAGGGACAGTCCCGATTTGGGGGTCTTTTTCTTATATAGGTTCCTATTACCCCCCACCCCCTGTCCCGATTTTTCACACTTGCTGTCTGGTCACCCTACCCCCAATGTCCCCTTATTGCAGAATTACTTCTGTAAATCTGCAGTATACCCATATTCTTGTGGTCATTAATTTGTCTCTCAAACTGAGAATGCAGAATACGTGACCTGGGGTTAACATATTGGACCTGCACTTTTTTAGCGATAAGCTCAGCCTTAGTATAACTGCTTGCACAAGGCCTCACACTAATAAAACAGGAATCTAACTACAACAAAGCCTAATAACCCAATTAATTGTATTCCCCTGCTTGCCCACTAATATATTTCAAGCCGTATAAAGCTATCAATATTACACCCAAAAACAGTTCTAGCATAAAAAACAGGGTCATATGGCAACACTTTTATACTCCAGAGAGTGTCATTTATATGATCGAGGCCCCTTGTGTTACAAATGTCTGCAGGTGGGGAACTCCATTTGTTTGCAAAGTGTAAATGGACTGTAAAGTGGTCATAAATTGCATTTACACTTGAAGGGCCATTTGCATGGCCTTAGCAGTGAGCATAATAAATGACAGAGTAGGTAGACATACCACTTCTATTTACTCTCTCCTAATACAGAAACAAGAGGGCATACAAGGAAATTAAGAAGCAATTAATTACAAGTGGCAAGATTTAACACCCCCCCACATAATGCATTTTATCTATGGAACTCACAACCACAAGATACAGAGGCAGAGACACCTTTATTATAATTATTTATTATGAGAGAGTAGAGTTAAAATAATAGCTGTTGAATATCACTTTAATTAGTAATTTTGTGATATTCATTTTGTACTATGACTTACGGATAAGGCTAATGGATCCCATTCATCAAGGAAAAATAAAAATAGCCATAATCAAGGGTACTTTCCACATGTACATTATTAGGGGAAGAGTTATTCAGCTAGAAGATACTGACCATGAAAATTAATCTATACTATGAAATAGATACAAAAGCGATGTTATTTAGGTTTCAAAGTCAAACACTTGAATATTAGGAAATGCCAGATTTATGGTTCTCTGTGCAATGTTAATTCTGCTCCCTTGTGCGTATGCATTATACTATCTTTAATTACATGAACCCATACATACTAAGCAAGCGAAGTTTGAACCTGAGCCTTCAGCTTTACAGCACAAACGATTACCACTTGAGCTGTAGGCTAGCAGCAGCTGAAAATAGTTATTCCAGAGGATGTTTGGATGGGTTTAGAAATATTTGGCAGTGGGATCAGCTGGTTTTTGAGTTGCTGGCTCTCCAGCTCCATGCAGCGCCACTGATGAAGAGAAATGAACCATAGGGGGCCATGTGCTGGGTCTTTTCCCATTGCTGCAGCAGCTCTGCTGGCTCCCAGGTGTTCCCTGTAGAGTGTGCTGCTACTACTTTGGCTGCAGTGTGAGCCAGGCCTTAGAATTTTCATGTGCTCCGTTATTATTTTGACATGTTGACATATTTTCCTGAGGAATGAAAAGCAAGAGAAGGGAAAGTGGCCGTGTTTAACAGTTTAGATCTCAGCTAAAGCTTAGCAGAATTTAATGAGACCAAGAAAAGGCACAAGTATCTCACCCCTGTCAAATACTGAAGGCCTGCTGTAATCAACGGAGGTGTGAAAGCTTCTTAAAGAAAAAGATGCACAAATTCATTCTAATGGTACATAACTATAGGGATCTGCTGCCAGCCTACACCTCAAGTTGTGATCGTTTGTGCTGTAATGCTGTAGGTTCAGGTTCAAACCTTGCTTTTGATGGAGGGGAAGTTGCACATAAAAAGAAGTGTTTTTATTCTTCATATTTTAAACTCCCACTATGAGCTGTATTTCATATTTTTACTTGATTTAATGACTAGAAAAAAATATTAAATTTGGTAATCATTACTCAGTCTATTGAGCACTTTTGTATCCCTCGCTCGGTGAGCGAACTAGATATGAGTCCTTTAACAGTCTATTGAAGTTACACTGAAAATTTGCTGTCCATGCCTTTAAACTTGTAAACAATCACAGCACAAAAGGTAAAAACTTTACCAGGGTTCTGGATTAGGCCTGAGGGACTCCGCTCCTATCCCAGCTTCACCCAGTACTCCCCCTGGGATGAGGCTGGCAAACCTTCATTACATTCCTGCTGGTTTGGAGATGATTGGTTAGCATCTCTTTCTGGCCCTTGTAGGCCCCTGGCAGGCCTTGTTTGTAAACATTGTTTGTACCCAAAGTTTTGTCAGAGCACTGACACTTCCAGGAATGGGCAGAGAAGGTCTGATAGACCCTGTTAGAATATGAATAAGTGCTAGAGAAACTTATAGGATTTACTGCAAAATGGTTTAACTGAGTGAATGTCCTCAGCTGGATATCTTCACCTGAACTTAACTCCTTCACAGTTTGGGTGAAATATAAAGATTTGAGGGTTTGGTTCAGTCCCTTTTCTGATCAGATAAATATTCAAACAAAACTTCTGAACTATTTTGAAGTTCACCCATTATCACTAAAGGTGAGGTGTACGAAAGCTCCTAGGGTGGATTGATTTAAATCAAGGTGATTTAAATCAGCAATTTAATTCCCCATGTGCAAAACCTTAATGTAAATCATCAATTATAATCAGCTTCTCCATTTGTACTTCACTTATTTTCTAAAGAAAGACACAGTCTCATTGGTTAATATAGCCATTAAAACATTGATTTCCAAATAAAGAGAGCATTTACACTATATTTGGTACCTCTTTTTGCTACCTAGAAGAATATATACTTTTATTTAAGTAATTACATAGCTTAATATTTTCAAATTCTTATTAATTGTACTTTTTAGTATGTTATAAAATAGTGAATGATATATTGCTTATTTACAATATAATTAACTTTTTGCTGATGATTTGTGTCAATCTGCATTAGGAAGGTAACTGCAATTTAATTAAACACATAAAACAGCATATCCAATTTACTTTATTAAACAAAACAACCTTAAATATTTTGTATACATAACCTTCTCTTATCAAAAGATATTTCACAATTATAACTAAATGATTTATTAAAGAGAGGGATTAAACTGTTTGTTTCAGTTCAACCTGGAAAAATGTTCAAATAAGGCTAATTTACATTGACTAGACCTTAAGTTTCTAGTCTCGTGTAAGTCTCTTGTAAATGAGGCAGTAAGTCTCTTGTAAATGAGGCAGTCTCCTAAAATACTTAGGTTGACCTATTACGGCTATAAAGTTTGACCTCAACAGTTATGATTTTCCTTTGTTTCTTTCTTCACATAGAAAAACAGCCTCTAACTCAAAATTGTTGATAGAGGCTCATGGATTCAGCATGTTTATTCTTTATTTATATCTTTTAAAAGATTATAAGTGTAGGCCTTAACATATTTCATATTAAATTCAGATTTCATTTTAACAGATTTAAAAAAAGAAAAAACTTATATTTCCAATTTAAAAAATTAAAAATCCAATATAAATTTAAAAATCATCATTTTTTTTAACACCCTGAATGCTCCTAGAGGAGTTAGATGCACAGTTGACTGGGAGCTGGAGACTTATCTCTTGAGATGGTCAGGAATTTTCTGCTAAAACAGAGTTTTATCCAAAAACACCAATTTGTTGAACCCCTCCAAGCAGGCTGCCCCAGGACCATGGACATGAGTTTCCAGGGTAAGTGGCGCTGGGGCAGTCCAGTCATGCCAGGACTTCTAATTCCTTACCATGGAGCCAGGGAAACCTGGGGGTTCTGAAGGTTTCCAGGCTCCCTGCCACGAAGCTCGGAGTCTAGAAGCCCTGAGCATCCTGGCTTTAGCCTGGGCTCAGTTCCTGGTTCCGCAGCAGGGAGCTTATGAGATCCTTGGTCTAAAGGGCTTCCAGGCTCCCTGCCATGGGAACTTGGGAGCTTGGATGTTCTGGGATGGGCTTCCAGGGTCCACTATTCTGGGTAGCCCTACCATGTGTATTGCCCCAGGGACAGGCACCCCAGGGCCTTGAGATTCCTGGGTCAGCTGCCTCCTGGTGCTGCCGGTTCTGAATTGGAATGAAAGCAGACACTGAAATATCATTTCCCCCCCCCACAAACTGAACATCCACATTTTGGCCAGCTCTCCTTTTCTCCCATATATGCTTTTGAATCACTAGCTTCTAGGCTCTGCAGTAGAGCTTTTAAAATGAACTGATTTGGTGTGAGAGAAAAATAAAAGACAGCTGACAAATTTCAAACTGCCTTTATGAAAATGTGACCTGTCGTTAGGAAGGAGGATAAAACACAAACATTGAACAGGTACAGTACAGTACATCAAGTTATATTTGTCCACTTTGTCCAGGGTAATTTCACTCAAGCAGGAATATTACCTAAATAGTTGTGTGGAACAATTTAAGCTCATACTTTTTTAATTAAATGATTATAAACAAAACCCTATGAAGCACATAACTCATAATATCCTTCAAATCAAAGGTGAGCTTTGGTATTATAAATGTTGTTTTTCAATTAGGTTGGCGTCTAATAATTTGTATATTAAGGAAGTATGTAAATGTAATCTTCTATCAAGTAAAGGTATTGTATCTACAGATAACATGGGAAAATTGATGCATTATAGAATTTCAGCGCATCATTTATACATGTCGAAATGTAATAGCATGGGATGCATCACCATAAATCATTTCTTTCATTATTTAAAACATTGGAAAGGTCACCTCCAAATTTAGAACAACTCTAACCATATTGGTTTTATTAGGTAACTGATCAAACTAATCATCAAGTGACTGACATTCATTCTTTGTTTCTTTTTTGTGAAGACTTACTTGATAATTGTAACAAAAAACAAACAATGTGAAAGGAAGAATTCTGAGCTAAATGAGTCCATTAAATAATACGCGGAATGCAAAGCTGCTTGATAAGGAATGGCAAGTCACCATAAATTAAACAGAAACCATGCCACAGAAGGTGACTGCAGAATTTTTAAATTCTGAGGAACTCATTTATCATTTACAAAAATACATTGACTCGTGCAAAAGTGGAGTATGAAAGATCAGATTGAAGAGCATAAAGAGTTCCCAAAACATAGACTCTCTTTATATGCACTACCAAACAGATTGTATTGTATATACAATGCCACTGATTCAGATAGCTACTGACACTAGTGTCAATGGCTATAATGTGTTATCATTATAGCAAGAATGTACAAGAAGTGACATTTTAAAAGGCTATAAATGCTTTAATAAACTATTATCACTTTATTATTATTGTTACTTATCAGAAACTAAACCTGATATTGGATAATCTTTATATATTTCTTCATTTATTCTCCCAGATTATTCATAGTGGATGAAATTCCCTGGTGTGTGGAGAGCCAGCCCAAGGCCTACCCAACATTTGAGTCTTTAAAATAGGGCTTACGTGGAAGTTATGTGATGCAAAGTGCTTGCACAAGCCATCTCCACAGGGATGAGTTTCAACAGCTGTGAATCAGATGAAGAGAAAAACTTTTGAGCCAGATTCTGGGCTGCTTTGCACTACCTCAGCAGAGAGAAGCAGCCATAAAGTTGCTGCACAGGGACTCCTGAACACTCCCCCAACAGGGGGGAACCCTTGGGTGGCACTGAGCTGGCTCTATGCCATCTATATTCACTTCCCTCCCTCCTGCATACGGAGCATGTCCTGGCAGAGCAGAGTGCATGGCTTTCTGCAGGTGACTACAGCAGCTTGCATTATTAGGCAACTGTAAATTATGCCTGGGCCAGTTTGGCTGGAGAGGATTGTTGGGATGGGGAGTGGAAAGGTGGTTAAAGTTACCACTCTCCTCAGAGTCTGGTTTAAAGGGGGGGAGGGGGGTGGGCGGTGATCAGGTTTCAGGTGTACAGTTCTGAGTCCAAACTTGGCACAGCTGTGGATCTAGCTCTTTTTTTATGTATGGTTTTACTTAAATGCCTGCCTCCCAACATTTATCAAAATAAACCCATGAAGAGAAATTGCAGTAGTTTACATAAGTACAGAAATCAACAAAAGTAGAACAGAAGTAATACATCCCCAGGGGGAATTTTCTCTGCATATTGTATGTATAATGAACAAGAATCCTTATGCTGCATGGAAAACCTGCAGGAGCACAATTCTACTTGCGTAGTTGGTAAAAATAAACATATGTTCATCTTGAATAACAATTCATTTGCCTTATAAGAAACTTCTAAGGATACATAACTCAGCTGAAGCTGAGTGAACCTGATCTGCTTTCCCTTCAATATAGTCAAAAAAGGTTACAGTTACAGCCTTTCCCAGTGAGAATGGTACAGAATTTGAAAGCTATGAATTACTCCATGATTAAGTACTTATTACTTTTTATCCAACACAGTGGATAGTGAAAGGCTAGTGTTATGGTGGATGAGTGTAAGAGTCAAATGGGTTTAAAGGGTGATTGTAATCCAAATGAAGGCAGAGACATTTCATAATCTGAAAAGTCACTCATGAACACAAGTCAATGCCATGTACTTTACGGAGAAAAGAAAATTCAAGGTACCATGACAAAAGTATAGCAAAGCTAGTGTTATGACTTTTTGGTGGGGAGGGATGGGTCTGATGGATTAAAGCTAGTAAGAGTCTTCCAAAAAGGAACTCCCTCATTAAAAGCATAACTGGTCATAGTGAAAGGTTGGTCACGGTGAAAGGAACTTTTAAAAAAGTTGATAACATTTTGATGAAAATTCCAGAAAATATAATAAATGGAACATTTATAAAACTAGTAGAATGAAACAGTCTATTTTTTTAAATTAAGAGCAATTCTAACACATAAGGAATAATTAAGACACCAGTCTTGATTTAAGGAAGGGAAAATCTAACACATCCCTAGGTGGGTTGTTAAAACTCACTGTTAAACATTTACACAACATTTCTAGCCTCAGTTTTTCTAGCTTCAGCTTCCAGGAATTAGATCTTGTTATACCTTTGTCTGCAAGATTAAAGAGACTTCTACTATCACAATTTTGCTCCTGACATAGGTACTTTAACACCAGAATAAAGTCACTTCTTAATCTTCTCTTGGAGAACTTCAATAGATTGAGCATCTTTAGTCTCTCACTGTGAAAGAGTGTTACCCAGATCTCTAGCAGCTCTTTTCTGGATCCTTTCCAATTTTTCAATGTCATATGTAATTTGTTGACATCAGAAATGGACACAGTATTCAAATAATAATCTCACCAATGCCATATACAGTTGTAATAATGCCTGGTCTTCAGTGCCTATGTCAATTGTACTGAGCAGCATCTGCTAGTGCAAATCTGCCATGACAGTGTACTCTTCCTCCTCTGCATCCTGCTGCTCCATCATGACATTTTTAGGTACATTGGGTGGGTCAGAAAATGCCACTGAAATGTCCACCACATGGATGCTCTGCCCATTTCCTGACACAGGAGTGAAAGTACAAGCAAGAGAAGTTGTTCAAAAGACTCCTCCTCCATGCTGGTGGCTCCAGTAGCTTGGACCACACAGACCAAAATTACTCCTCAGCAGGCTGTGTTGGTGGGCTGTTCAAACTTCCTGTATCATGCAGGTTTCACAGTAAAGTTCTCCCACAGTGCAGCACAAGTCAAAGACTAGAACAGCCACATCTCAGAAAGGCACTAGGGTCTCTGGTATATGGTTCATTTGACTGGGGTCTATGCGCTGCAGTGTGGATGTCAGAGCCCCAGGTTCCAGCCTGAGTTAGAAAAGTCTTAATGTTGGGTTAAGAATCAGTGTAAACACCCGAGACCGGGGTTCTCTAGCATGGGTCAGCTGAATCAGGTCCCACTAACCCTGGGTTTACGTTGCAGTGTAGATATACCCTGTTGTGATGGTGTACCACATAAGGCTTTATGGAGAGAGGCTTATAAATGTATACATGATGTAACTGGAATATTTTTATGCTACGGGTGCCATGTAACATATCTCTGTGAAAGTTATGACCTACTGAATCTATTCCTCCTGTTTGTATGCATGTATCATTGTTGTAGTTGGAGTTATGAATATTGGGGTTTTTTTTGCTGGTTTTGTACATAGCCTTTGTAAGAGCCTGGGATCATGTCTTGAGAAAGGTATGTGCATGTAAAGAGACCAATCAAGAAACCCTTACACAGACAATAGGAGGTGCAGACACCAATCCACATCTGGGCCTGGCCAGGAATGCAACTGGCTGGACTGGTTAGGGTGCATGGACATGTGACTTGCCCATGTGATCCAAAAACTCCAGGGTAAGATGATGCTACACAGGGAGTGGGGGAAAGGTTATAAAAACCCTTGGAAGACCCCTCAATGTTGTCTTCAGCTGGCTAAAGAGAGAGGCTCTCCACCCCCCAAGGACATACCTGAAAGAGACTGAACAAAGGACAAAGACAATAGGGGGTGTGAGCGATTGCTGGACCCAGGCTAGTTCTACAGCCTGTAAAAGGAAAAGACTGGAACTGGTGAGGCTTTTATCTGTGTTGAGTTGAATTAGACCTAGATGTGCGTGTTTTATTTTATTTTACTTAGTAATTCGCTTTGTTCTGTCTGTAACTACTTGGAATCACTTAAATCCTACTTTCTGTACTTATTAAAATCACTTTTTACTTATTGAGTTACCTGGAGTACGAGTGGGTACCTGGGGGAAGGGCAAACAGCTGTGCATATCTTTCTATCTTTGAAATAGAAGGCGAACTATGTATGAGTTTACCCTGTATAAGCTTTATACAGGGTAAAATGGATTTATTAAGGGTTTGAACCTCATTGGGAGTTGGGCACCTGGGTGTCAAAGGCACGGGCACTTCCTGAGCTGCTTCCAGGCAGGCCTGCGGCTGTTAGGGGACGTGGTTCGGACCTGGGTCTGTGTTTGCAGCAGATCAGTGGAATCTGGCTCAAAACAGACAGGATTCGGGAGTCCCAAGCTGGAAAAGGCAGGAAAGCAGGGGCCGAAGTAGCCTTGGCACACCAGGTGGCAGCATCAAGGTGGTTTCTGTGATCCCAACCTGTCACACCTGTGACTTTGATGAGATTACGCATTATGATTCACTGGATGATTGCCTGGTCTGTTCATTCCCTCTGGGACACCTGACATTGGCCACCATCAGAAGACAGGATACTGGGCTAGATAGACCTTTGGTCTGACCCAGTATGGCCACTCTTATGTTCTTATGGGTGTCCACCTGTAGAGATCAGATTGCAGAAATGGGCTTTAGATTATAAATTCTTCCAAACTGGGACCTGTGTATATGTTTTGTGAAGCATCTAGCACACTTGTGGTTGATGTAAGGGAAGTAATCATTCCTTTTATCAAAATGCATATTACTTTGTGGATAGTGGTTAACTAGGTGATTCAACATTGAGATAAACCCAGCTCCCTTAAAACAAAAATGGCTGCTGTGGCTGTAGGATGTCCTCTGAAGAGAAGTAGATTTCAAACTGATTCATTTTCAGAGGAAGTTACCCAACTGTTAAATGAAAATTTGGGGCATATATTTCAAAATCATAGAATATCAGGGTTGGAAGGGACCTTAGGAGGTCATCTAGTTCAACCCCCTGCTCAAAGCAGGACCAATCCCCAATTTTTGCCCCAGATCCCCAAATGGCCCCCTCAAGGATTGAACTCACAACCCTGGGTTTAGCAGGCCAATGCTCAAACCACTGAGCTATCCCTCCCCCCTTTAAAATCAGGTCCTTTAGATGAAATGGAGATTAGAACCCACAGGAGTAGTAAAGCTGTGGGGGTCCATGAGTTTTAAGAGGAAATTAGTTCTTCTAATGAGTTTTGAACTCAGTATTACAAACATGAGACATTCAGAACAAGTACCCAGTCTAGTTTCCTCCCTACCTCTGTAGTAGAGTTATGTGGCTAATAGGATGGTCTGAAAGGGAAACGATACACAATAGGACTCATCAACTCCTAAAATAATTTAATTATTGTTTTTTTATTAAGGACTTCAGTGGCTGATCTTTCCAGTGTTTTCATTAGAATTTGTACTGATACCTAAGATGTTTGCTCCTGTGTGTTATCACGGCAGACATTTTGTGCTCCAGTTTGGTTTGTTACATTCTGCCACCTTACAAGGTACATAGAGGGAGAAAACCCTTTGCTTCAGCATTTTTAAGGGCCCAATATTCCCCTTCTTCCCAACACCCCATGAAATTGCCAGGAAGTAGTTGGCAGCAATAAGCAATACAAGAAATTCAGAAGACATTTTAAATCTTCAACAAATTCCATTACTTCTAACTTGAGATAATTTCATTGTTAGACAATTCGTGTAAAAAAAGCTCATGACATGTTAAAATTCATACTTAAGATACAAGGATCACTTTATAGCCTTAAACTTGGTTCTCATTTTTGGTCATTAGAAATTTCTCATGTATCAGTTGGACTGTGGCACTTGCAGTTGTGTACCTTCTAGAAGAATACCAAAAGGCTCATTTCTTCACTATGGCTAAGAGGTTGAAGACTGTTTCACTTCTTCAGGACAGTCTGCACAATGTTTTCAAAGACCAGTCTAAATAAATACATGAACCATAAGGAGATGAATAAAACAAGATTAAAAATATAGAAAAAACAGATTTAAAACCTCAAAGAAACACTATGCACTGCATATCTAGCCTTATACTATTTTTAAAAAGTCTAGATTACTGTTTATTTATACTGCAGTAACACTTAACAACACCATTTATGGATCAGGGCCTCATTATTCTGAGAAATGTACAAACACCATAAAAAGATGGCCCCTGTCCAATGAAGCTTACAATCTAAGTATAAGACAAGAGAGAAGAGGTGGATACAATGGACATGGGGAGCTCAATGTAACTATGAAACAATACTGAGTGGCATGATAAGAGGTTTTTGGGTTTTTTTACGTTTGTTTTTTTTAAAATATACTACCAAAGAGGGAGCTGTTTACAGGGAGCAACTACCATGCACAGTGTTACAACAAAATAAACAATGGATTTCATTCCGAAAGTGTCTATCCTTTCTTCTCCTCTGCCCTTTTGGCAGGTAGCATGTCAGAGACAATCTTTGTTATCTATTGCCTTGTGTTATCCTTTTCCTCCCTGGGTCCATCAGTTATACTTTTTAGGTTAGTTTGACCTTGCTGCCTGTAATGTCACCCATAAAAATATCTCCCCAGATGCAGAGTTCCCTTCTAAAATGTCCACTGATTGTGTCCCAGATTCATTCTATTTAAAGTACTTATATGGCCCCCATCAGTCTTTAATATTCTTATTCAGGATACAGTTTCCTTGCGGCAAGTAAGAGTTTTTGTTCCTGATATTCCTGTACTATTTTTACAACTAGCCAGGTAATTTTGAAGGCATTATACACATAATTGTTTCCCAGACCACCCTCATATCATTTCTAAATTTGCATCCCACACTGCACAGATTATCTTCTCTTTTGTCCTAGCTAACAACTATATTTATATGTTACTTGTCCTTGCTGGAGGTGTTAACCTGAATTCAATGGGTCATCTGCCATGCACCTAAGGTTAAAAAGAATGGGCTCAAACTTCTTTAATTTTCTCCACATTAATTCTACTCTATAACAAATACAAAAGGACAGGTTAGGACAGGCTATCTCAGTGAATGATATTTGCATGATAGTGGTACAAGTTTTTCCTGCTCAGTTTTTCACCAAAAAACCTAAATAAAGTCTGTTTCTAAATTATATGTTATTAGATATGCTGATGTGACAGATTAATTTAATCTTCTACAGTCAGTTGAGGGTCAGTGTAACATATAAGGGAAAAATTATTTCCTATAATGGGGTTTGAATAGCCTAAAGCCAATAATGCACTAATTCAGGAGATGCGTTTATTACCAGAAGAAGCCAAAAGGACAGAGAGGTGGGGTGGGTCATTGCTTCCACAGCTGCTCCATGGCAATTTGGTAATATCCATTATTTGGACAACATCCAAAAGCAAGCTAGGTGCTTCAAAAAAATGCCACCACAAAACACTTCCCTGCCACCAAATAGCTTACAAAAAATAGGGCCTCAACTCTCCATCTTAAGTTAAGGGTTTTTAAGTCTATTTTTCTTCCTTTTGCCTATTTTTCCTGTTATTTTACTAGCTTTTGCATTCAGTTGTTAAACTCCTCCTTCTTCTGGCATATGGCTTCTGATGGCACAAACAACGATTTAGATGTTGGGCAAGTGGTATAGCCACTCTACCATGGCAGCATAATCTGGAGACATCAGGTTCATCATCCACCGTGAAGATGATAAAAAAAGGGCAGTCCATATCCAGATGGCATGCTATTTGTTCTTCATCTCCACAGGAGCAGAATGGGAAGCTTAAGAAGCCCTGACAGTAAAGATGTGAGTTAAATGGCTCATAACTACAATGTATCCTGTTGTAATGAAGAAGGATCTTTCAGTTCATATGGTTATTCTGAGGGGCATGCAAGAGCAGATCGGTTAAGGTTAGGGGACACAGATCAGAGTTGTTTATCTGCCAAGAAATGTGCCATTGATCCAAAATACAGGCCCACATCACTGGTTGCCCTGTTCCTTAAAAGACTGTAGCTGATATACTGAGAGGCCCAACCACCATCAGAAAAGGGGTATCTTGACTTTAGCTGGCATTTTTAATGTGGCTTTGAGATGGAATTATGAATAAGCTATTTTGACAGTTGGCTGCGCACAGTAATGAGTCCAGCGCCTTGCTTAATTGCCAGGGGAGAGAGACCAGAAGGATGGACACTGGTGTAGCTGAGGATCTGGTGCCTTAAGATTAGTTATTTGACATGGTCTTAAGTTAGCACTGCAGTACTCTGAATTTTTTTAATAAGAATTCTGACAGTTCCCAAGGGGGACAAAGAAAGCAGAAGGGCAGATGAAGCAGGAGAGAGTGAAAACATGCAAATTTATCCTTGGATCAACACAGCTACAACAACGCTTCAAATTTTACATGGTTCACCTGAATTGTTATATTTTTGGCCCAACTCATTGGTGGAAATAGTCCTTTGTCCTTTTGATATATCTTCTAGGTCAGAGGTTCTCAAAGCCAGTCCGCCGCTTGTTCAGGGAAAGCCCTGGGTGGGCCGAGCTGGTTTGTGTACCTGCTGCGTCTGCAGGTTCGGCTGATCTCGGCTCCTACGGGCTGCAGTTCTTCGCTCCAGGCCAATGGGGGCTGCAGGAAGCGGCACGGGCTGAGGGATGTGCTGGCCGCCCTTCCTGCAGCCCCCGGCAGGTACACAAACCAGCCTGTCCCTCCCAGGGCTTTTCCTGACCAAGCGGTGGACTGGCTTTGAGAACCACTGTTCTAGGTAACTTGCAAGACACTTCCCCCCGCCCCCCATTTTTCCTTATCCGTTTGAACATTTGATTTCCACATTTTTTGGATTTGCAATATTTGAGAATGTAGCAGGTGACATTCAGTTCAATATAAAAAGCCCCAATTACCACTTCCTTCCATTAGAGAAATATACAAGTCTTTTACAATCTGAGCGCCAATAAGTAAGTGTCTGCATAACAGCCAGGAGCAAACTGATCTAGGGCGTCCCACAGAATTTCAGCACTGAACTAAGATGCTGTATATGAGAGTCAAATGGGAATAAAGAGCAAGACAGGGAGATTAATGAAGGATAGAGTTGGGAGTTGCAGTAGTTATGATAGAGTAGGGAGTTACTGTAAGCAGAAAAGGCCTCTGTATGTGAAGTAATTAGATAATAAAGGAAGGCAGTTTGGAAGAATAACTGAATGGAATATATTTTGTGTTAGGTTTAAGCAAAGACTTGCTGTTTGAGCAGTAATAGAAAACTCACTCAGCAAAGCAAACACTTATTGAATTTTACTGATGATCTCTAGAGATAGTGTGAACCAAAATGCAGGTTAGGATTCAAGTTCACTGCTCAGACCTCTCCATGTAGACGGCTGAATCCAAATCAGAACATTCTGAAATATTGAGAAGTTTGATTATGGATCGAGAATTTGAATCATCATGGCTTCCCCTTTAAATCTCAACTGTCAGTTGTTCAGTCTTTTCAAAACATAGTCACCTAATAATTTAACTCCTTATCCAAGCTGTCATTATTACAAAGAGTGAAACTTCAGATTAAATGTGCACTGGACTGGGACTTTTGTTTATAAAACTGAGAAATCTACCTGAACTTTAAAAATAACCTTCTCCCTTCCTTCACCCCCTTCCCAAATATTGGTACTGTTTATTGCAGTATAGCTTTAGGGCTGTATTCTGCTGTGACTTGCGTCACATCACTAGTCTATTCAGATGGAAAAATGCCAGCAAATGACTTTGCCAGACAATTTATACCAAACTGATACTCTCCCACCAGGACTTTTCTCATCACATTAAGATACACTTAATGTGGCACACAGGAGGGAGAACTGCTTTGATCCAAAAGAGGAGAGGTGAATGAAGGAAACATAAATGAATAAACCAAAGAGACAAGCTACACATATGTCTATACACACACTCCAATTTGAAAGTGTTAAAAATCTACATTGTGGGACATTCAAGAGCATCTAAGTGACGGTCCAACTCCCACTGACATTCACTTTAAATAAAACTAGTGTAACATTGGAGGTATAAGAAGGCATGAGGTGGAACCACGTGGTCTAAAAATCCAACTCACTGTGTGGCAAATTGAGCCCTCTCACGGTGATAGTTGCTCCAAAGACAAAGAACACTGTTTCAATTCCCATCCCCCCAACCCCCTCTCTCAAATCACATGCACCTCCAGTCCAACTAATGGGGGAGTTTAATATTTTAACTGTGATATCACACTCTCCATTCCTTACTGAAAACACTACACAATGTCCCAGTCTGTTTGAATTGGTCCAAGCCCATCCTTTTATGTTGTCCCTATGAGTAACAGATTTTCCCCATGCCAGTTTGCCCAGATATAAAAAGAAAGGTAGAATCAAAAGTGTTGAAATTCACCACTGAGTACTGAAGCAATCTCTGAACCATTAATGATTATCTTAGAGATCTCACTGGGGATGGGTGAGGTCCCAGAAGACTGGAGAATGGCATACATAGTAGCAATATTCAAAAACAGGAAATGCAAGGCCTGGGAAATTATATACCATTCAGCCTAACTTCGATACCTGAAAAGATCCTGGAACAAATTATTAAACAATCAATTTGTTTCGATTTAGAGGATAATAAGGTGACAAATAACAGCCAAGAGACGGATTCATCAAGAACAGATTGTGCCAAGCCAAACTAATTTCCTTCTTTGACAGGGTAACCGATCTTATGGGTAGGGGGAAATGGTAGACTTGATTTATGTGGACTTTAGTAAGGTTTTTCACATAGTCCCACAAGACATATGCAAACTAGGGAAGTATGGTCTAGATGAAATTCCACCAGGCATGTGTGGATGCATAAACTGGTTGAAACACTATTCTCAAAGAGTAATCAGCATTGGTTCACTGTCACCTGGGAGGACATACCAAGTGGGGTTCCATAGGAGTCTGTCCTGGTTCTAGTACTCTTCAATATTTTCATTAACAGCTTGGATGATGGAATGGAGGGTATGCATATAAAGTCTGTAGATAACACCGACCAGGGAGAGGTCACAAAAATTTTGGAGGGCAGGATTAGAATTCAAACTGATCTTGATAAATTGGATAATTGATCTGAAATCAGTAAGATGAAATTCAATAACATAAGTGCAAAATACTACACTTTGGAAGGAAAAATCAAATGTACAACTACTGCAAGAGAGGATAGGATCTAGAGATTATAGTGGATCACAAATTGAATATGAGTCAACATTGTGATGCTGTTCTGAAAAAGGCAAATGCCATTCTGGGATGTATTAACAGAAGGATCATATGTAAGACATGGGAGATAACTGTTCTTCTCTACTTGTCACTGGTGAGGTCTCAGCTGGAGAACTGCGTCCAGTTTTGTGTGCCATGCTTTAAGAATGATGTGAACAAATTGGAACAAGCCCAGAGGTTAGGAACAAAAATGATGTTTAGAAATGTAACCTATAAGGAATGGTTGAATTGGGGGTGTTCAATCTAGATAAGAGAAGGCTGAGGGGGGACACAATAACAATCTTTGAATATGTTAAAGGCTGACATAAACAGAACTGTGACCAATTGTTCTCCATGTCCATCTAAAGTAGGATAAGAAGTAATTGGCTTAGTTGCAGCAAGGGAAGTTTAGGCTGGATATTAGGTAAAAAAATAACTATACAGATAGTTAAGCACTGGAACATCTTACCTAGGCAGTAAAATCCCCATGTGATGGGGTGGACAAGACTCTAAGGCTCCCTGCTGGAAGACTTGTGGCCCTACCACACCACACCCCATAAAAGGGCAGTAGAGAAGTCCTCTGAGCTGCCTAGAGTGGCTGCCTAGAGTGGCTGAGCAGCCAATCAGGGCCCAGCAGGCTAGTATAAGAAGGACTGTAGGGACAGAGCCAGTTCAATTCCTTGCTAGAGCTGGAGGAGTGTGGATAGTGTGTGGCTGCCTAAGGGAGCTGCAGGACCTTGGACAAGGTAGTGCTGCCAGAAGCCAGGGAGAGCAAGAAGGGGCCCTGAGCTGGTTGTGAGGACTCCATCAGGACAAGGCCCTGAGGTATGGGTGAAGATGGCGCAGGGCAGCAGGAAAGTGGCCCAGGGAATTAGAGCAGCAGCACGACTTAGATAAAGGGACACAACAGACAGTTGCTATCTATAGGGTCTCTGGGTTGGGACCTGGAGTAGTGGGTGGGCCCAGGTCCCTCTTCTCCCCCATTAGCCACTCAGGGAAGTGGCCTGGGCATTGAGGCACCTCCAGAGGAGGAAACTGAACTGCAGTGGCCCAGCTGGAGAGTTGTAGCCAGAAAGGCCCTAAGAGAGCAAAGACTATCACCAGGGAGAGAGCCCTGGGACACTGCTCTATCCCAGAGCAGGGACAACTTGTGTGAGACATTATGGGGGCACTGAGAAAGACCCCTGTTGGACTTGTACCCCGGAAGGAGTTTTGCTTTGCTTTCATCACACAGACAAACTGTGTGTGACTCGGTCGGAGGGATGAGTCACCAAAGACACCAGAGAGAGAGAGTGAGAGCATGCACTCGGCTAAGGGGGGGCTCACGAGAGGTTTGTGCACCCTGTTATACTCCGTCATTAAAGGTTTTTAAGAACAAGTTAGACAAGCACCTGTCAGTACTGGTTTAGATATACTTAGCATTGGGGATAGACTAGATGACCTCTTGAGTTTCCTTCCAAGCCCACATTTCAATAACAGTGCCAAATGCAAGACTTTGGACCCTGATTGAAATAACATGAGATTGTCTGCAGTTTAAAAAAAAAGTTTCTCTTATTACAGAGCAGGATGTTTATTTTACAATATCAGGTATTAAACTGCCTTCCTTAGAAGCTAGTAGCAGGTACGCTAATCAATTAATCAATCACATAAGCCTCTGCTCAAGGCAGCTGGCTGCTTCTCTGTGAAAGCAGAAGGTTAGATGTGTGAGTGTTTGAAAATAAAGGTTTTCAACAATTTGTTAAAAGTCTTAGATCCAATTCTTTTTTAAAATGTTCACAAAGCAGAAGTTTTTATTCCACTGAGATTTAACTACCAACTACATCTTTTGAAAAAGACAATACATAGCTCTTACAACTTTCTTTACCTGATGAGCTCTACATTTGAAAGAGAAACAGAAAATGATAGAATTAACAGACTCTTGCTGGGAGAGCAGTGCCTCGATAGAAGGCCCAGCTTACAAGAAGCATAAGAAGGTATAACTATCAACTTCATTGGCGTTGTACCAACTTATGCCACTGGTGAATATAGTCCTAGCACTCAAATCTTCAGTTGCTGACCAGAGTACTATTTACCTATGACTCTCACTAAACATTTACTAATTTGCCAGATTTATGCCAAAACATATTTCTTATCCTAAAGGAAATATTAGGTTCTGCATAATCATTATTTGGTTCCTTAACAATCACATTTTCAGCAAATTTCTCATATGTAAAGTTCAAGTGGATTGTTTAACCCTTTCTAGTGAGAGCTAACCACTGTAGCTTTTGAGATTTAATATTTGTGCTTGCTTACTCCAAAGACTCTTCCACTCATTAGTATGGTATATTGAAAATTATTAAAATTACAAACTATCACTTTAAGTTTGTAAGGGGTTTCCTGATCTTGCTTGCAGGCTAGGGGGCATGGTAGGGAAGCATATTATCTGGGTCTTTTAGCAGCCAGTCTGGAAAAAGCCAGCCTAGAGCAAGGTGTATTGAGTTATGCCTCTCTGCCTTAGAGAACAGCCTTCTTGTCTCTCGCTGTTTTTAGGCCTTGTGTGCCAGGGCTCTGTATTTTAAGAAACCTTAGGATTTTATCAAATGTTACACTGCAACCTTCCAGAAAGATTTAAAAACCTAAGATACTCTAACTTCGTTCTTTATATGGTGAATATAACAATTAGAGAGCAAGAATGGACGAGATTCCAGTGGCCATCAATTTGTGTAATCTTTTACTGTGTGTGTGAGAGAGAGAGAAAGAGAGAGAGACTTTATTCCTAGAAGGTGGGGAGCCTTGTTTTAAAATAAGTTTTGGTGATCACACAGGGAGCAAACCTAGAATAGAATCAGTTACACATACTGATTTTATCAGTTTTAATGGGGAATATTTTAAAATTGATTCTTGGAGGCAGTGAATCCTTGTGTTTAGTGTACTTCAGGTTACTCTTCAAGAAACGCTTTACCTCAGGAAGCCCGATAAAAGGTGGGAGACTGTCCAAAGCCTGACAGGAGCATGGAAGAAGGAACAAACCTGAAAGAAGAGAAAAGGAAGAAAAAGGGCAGTAATAGGAGCTGAGTGGGAGTGGCAAGAGGAGGAGGAAATAAGAGCAGATATGTAGGCCATGGAAAGATTATGTGGTACCTTGTAGTTCAGGCTCTTTGCCCCTGTTTCAATACAGGCAGCCAGTAGAGGATTTCTGTTTATTTCCCATGTTAATGTGTCCGATTTTTAAACCGTTATCTGCTAACAGCTTAAAATGTGTACCTGGTGGGCGTGAGATTCATCAGTACTTTCAAATGTGCACACACTTCAGCGTTTGTGTGTGTGCCTGTTTGTGTGTATGTTTTAGACTAAAACATAACCTTACTTCAACAGGCAGCTTTGCATATACAAACGGACTAATATATTAGTGCAGTGGTTCTCAACTGTGGTCCATCACTTCTTCAAGGAAAGCCCCTGGCACTCCAGGGCGGTTTGTTTACCTGCAGCGGCCGCAGGTTCGGCCGGTCACAGCTCCCACTAGCTCCACCTTGGTTCACCACTCCAGACCAATGGGAGCTGCGGGATGTGGCGGACAGCACATCCCTTGGCCCGCGCCGCGTCCCACAGCCTCCATTGTCATGGAGCAGCGAACCGCGGCCAGTGGGAGCTGCAACCGGCCAAATCTGCGGCCGCAGCAGGTAAACAAACCAGCCCGGCGCGCCAGGGGCTTTCCCTGAAGAAGTGGTGGACCACAGTTGAAAACCACTGTATTACTGTAAAATATATATATATCATGGCAATGTATTGTATTTTCTTAATAAAACAGGGTATTTTTGTATATTTGAATGATACAAAAGTAGAGTGAAAATCAGAAAAAAAATGAATAATTTGTAAAATCCAGGATTTTTTTTGGTAAAAATCAGTTTAAACTGAAAATGAAGGGGCTTAAGAGTAGAGAATGAAGATGCAGGAATGCTACAGAAAAGGGCGTTACAGTAGCCGAGGACACATTGCCGTTATGTGGTCAAGAATTTTAAATGTAGGTGTGAAGGACAGTTTTTGGTGATGTTATGGAATAAGTAGAGTTTGCTCCTACTGATGTCAACTGAAGTTTTGCCATCAACTTCCAGAGGAGTAGGAACAGAGCCATAGTTATAGAATAAGTTAAAAATTAATGAGATAGAGGGGTAGAAAAACAAGGATGACACCTGATATGCAAGTCTGGCCAAAAGGACCTACATACTATGTGGTGAGTGGTGTTCTATAACATTTCTAAATACCACAAACCAGTAACTGAGAATGGAGGGGACTGGAAGGGAAATATGAGAAATTCAAATTTTGACACATTGTGTATGAGATGGTGGTAGGACTTCTAGATTATGTCAGAGACAGAGACACAGAGCTAAACAGATGAAACTGTGATAATGGAGGAGGTCACCTAGAAATAAAGGATGCAAAAAGGAAAGTAGGACTGAACAATGAGGGACACAGAAAGGCAAGGATGGGTGTACACCACATGAGATTCTGAAGTGGAAAGTGAAGAAGTAATGCCCCTTCTTCTTTGCCAGAACAAGGTCTCACATTTACATGAAGCCCTTGGGAGAGCCAGTGAGATGACATAAGCTAAAGAGCCAGCAGTACACAGACAACACCCATTTCTACATCTCCTTTACATACATCACTTATGCACCTCTCTTGCCCTTATGAGTCACAATTGGGCCCTTGATGAAATTTGGTATTTTACTGCTACTTCACAGCAGGAAATCCATTCAACTGACATAGGGTCTGCTCCTACGGATGTCAATTTAAGTTTTGCCATGACTTTCATGACATTCATAATTTTAGGGTAAATTCTACTTTTTTCTTTAAAAAAGTATTAATAATCATATATCCGGCCAGGTGCTGATGGTGGCAAGAAGGCCCAGGGTTCAATATTCAGGGGGTTTCCTTAAAGACTTAACTAACATCTGCTCAAGCCTCCACCCAAAAGTCTTGGAAATCATATCTACCACCCTGGGTGCCCTGATGGGGAACACTTCCCCTGTCCCACTCAGAAGCATTAAGACCGGGCTTTTGAAACAAAGCCAACTTTATAAGAGATGGAAAGAGGAGAGGGGCAACATAAATAAACTTGGGGAAAGCAATTAATAAATAAACAAATAAATAAATAACTAAATCAACAAATTCTATGAGGTAAGGCTCCCACCTCTCAAGGGACCTTAACAATTGTCTCACTCTCAACCCCCCTGGGGTTGCATTCTGTTGCATTCTAACCACTTCCCTGCTCCCCAGTTCCCTGCTCACAGTTAATTGTCCTGGGATAGAGAAGTCCAAGGATGCTGGCAGGCCAGTGATAGCAGGGCTGCTCTAGGGGTTCAACCACCTGCCCCAGGTGATGTCAGCTTTAATTGCTGGATAAGGTCCTTTATGTAATACGTTGCTCTCTCTGTGGCTTCAGCCCAAACTGCCTCGACTGTGCTCTGTGCTGTCCATTGCTCCGAAGTCACCTTTAGCTCTGGGCCATCCACTCTATTGCAGCAGTCTCAGCTCAGCTTTTTAGAGATAACTTAAGGCCTGGTCTACACTAGGAGGCTAAGTCGACCTAAGTTAAACAACTCCAACTATTTGAATAATGTAGCTGGAGTCAGCGTAGTTTAGGTCGACTTATTCCGGTGTCTACACCATGCTTGGTCAATAGGAGAAACTCTCCCATCAACTTACCTTCTGCTTCTCAGTCCGGTAGAGTACCGGAGTCGATGGGAAAGCTAAATCAACCTATGGTGGATTGATCGCCTCAGCGTCAATCCCCGGTAAGCATATACCTTTATAGAGTTCTCACCTCCGGAAGATAAGAATCTTCCCCCGCTCCTTGTAGGTCTGTCCAGGCTCTCTTACCCAAGTGTGCCTGACAATAGTCTTGGTCAGGGTGAATCCATGCTCATTCAATATCATTGTCTTGTCTCTTATTGCCTCCAAACTCAAAATGTAACTATTTTAACCAAAACGCCCCAAACTGTCACATAACTAAAATGCAAATGAGGCCTGACCCAGTCAATTCTCCTTGATTTTTAGCTGATGCCAGGGGAGCTCTAGACCACTCTTCTCCCATTTCACTGACAGGTTACAATAGAGAGCTCCCTTCTCTCTAAGCTTTCAGGCCACAAGGGTTACGTATAGAGAGTAACTATTGTTCATATTTAACCAATGTTATGATATGAAAGTTCATAGCATTCCCCGTGCATCCATATAGATGCTGAGTAGAACTTTCTTTGTCACACCCAGGGACCTGAGCTGGAATCGTTCTATAAACACCCACATTAAAGTCAATAATAATTTTGCTTGTGTGGACCCTATGTCAGTAGACAGGCAATGTAACTTCTCTTTATTTCTATTGCATTTAATAGCTTTCAACATTGGTGATTTTCAAACCCGAAGCGGTGATTATGTAACCTTTAAAAAAAAATTCCATTTGCCCTTCAATAACATGCAATAGTGTTTTGCCATTTCCTAGTGTTTCATTACAGCAGTTCAAATCTCACAGCATTCACTTCTCTGCTCTCATCTGCAATGACTGATAAGGCATCCTGCTGCCATTCTCTCCTCTACACGTGTCTTCATGGCAGGAGAATTTGCCTCCAGTTGTCTGTGTAGCATACAAAAGGTTTTAATATTCCTTCTTACAATTGCATAAATGTTCTTGATTCTCAGTGTATCCAAGAGTTTCTAACATTCAATAACCTATTCCAGAGACGACATCTCTTCTCAGGCTTCCCTTTTCTGCTCAAGAGCAAACAACAATGTTGTAGTTACTTTCAGTTTCATACTTGATGTGTTTTTTTTTTAAATAAAATTAACAAATGCATTTTCTTCCACTTGGCTTGTGCACAGCATGCCTCTTGACCAACCTGAGCTTGTGTATTGAGTTAGCAGTGGTAGACTATGTGAATGCTGCTTCTGTAGAAATACTGAGAATGTGTCCTAGATTTCCTTAAGAACAGAGATGTTGGTTTTGTCTAAATTTTCTATTTTATTTTGATATTGTGGATTTGCAAAAGTTGTTGCAAAATTTAAATAATTTTCAGTGTGTTCATCAGGAAACTCATGTTTGTTAGAAAAATGACAATACCCTTAAATTAACCAGTAGTTTAAGTGTAAATTTAAATGAAAATTGGAAAGGTGAAGCTAGATATATATTTCAGTGTATACAGAAAGACAGAAAACTGGGGTCAAACTAAAAGCTTTACACGATTGCCTAAAATAATATTATCTATGGCCTATGCTATACTTAGCATACAGTGTACCATAAATATTGGTGTAATAGTATCTAAATCAACGGAACAAGTTGTGCAAGTGTTGATATACACGGTGGTGCACTTACAATGCTGTATATCTGTGTCTCATATGTTATGGTGTCTGTCCCCCCCATAACAATTCACTAGGAGATAACTTTCTCTGTTAGTAGCAGACAATATGAGTGACATTATGAGCACACTCGCCTTAGCTACTTCTGGGGAGCCTTCTAAGGAGCATCAGGAGTGCTCCTGATTGGTGGCCCATATAACTGTGCTTGCACCTAGGGCTCTAGTAGCCTATTGCTAGGAGTGCTCACATTTACTAGGAACATGCATCATGAGTGACATGCTGGGGTGCTCATTGCTAGGCAACATGAACATTTGATATCCATGCTGTGCTGCAGTAGCTGGAATAAATGTGCTTTCCAAATGTGTTATCTGATGCTAAACATGTGTTATATGCTTCCGGCAGAGCCCAAGATATATCAAGTGTTTTCCAAATGGGAATAAGGCACAATCCTTGTTCCAAGGAACATACAATCTACAGACAGATTAAAGATTACAATATATAAAGTTACAAAGAAGGGATATGAAGTTGCTAGATTTCTCAGAAGTTGCAATGTAAAAGTGGGTCTTCAAGAGGGACTTAAATACATAGAGAATATGGGCCTTTTGAATTAGCTCTGGAAGGAAATTGTACCAGAGGAGCAGAAACTGTGGTCAGAATGGGAGGAGGTGAAGGATAAGGTGGCTGGCTTGTTGCCTGGTGTCTCATAGGCAGAGTACAGGTGCTCCATGACCAAAGCATGACAATATTCTGATTGACTACTAATTAAGGGTGTCATTACTGTAATCATTTCCGTGATTTTTTTAAAAAAAATCTACAAAAATTTGCAGTAAATATTTCCAGTCCCATGTGTCATTTGCCTGGATAAATGAGAATAGCTGTGTTATATTTTTCTTCCTTTTTATTTATTTGTGTGTGTGTGTGTGTGTGTGTGTGTGTGTGTGTGTGTGTGTGTGCTGTCAGCACTTATCAAATGCTAGGCAGAATATGGTCTTTATTTCAAAGTGCATCCACCAAAGGGTGTCTGTTTTCTGTTTTATCCATTGTTCTTACCTGGCTTCAGCAGCAATAAACTTAACAAAAACTCCGTGGCCTTGGTAGGATGTTCCTAGTATGAGAGGGAGGTATTGATTTCATCGTTAGAGAATTAATATGTCCTCTAAAAATCACAGGCAATATCTATCACTCAATAAGTCTGTAGTATAATGATGTGCTCATCGTAAGCCATTTTTAGCAGTGGAAGAAGTGGCTATTTCTGGTAAGGACGCTAAAGGAGGTTGGTGACTTCTGTTTTTAAATGCTGATCCTGCTCTAGGTCTTTGAAATTTGGTTTGACAAGAAGCAACCAAGGCATCTGACAGTCCCATTATTTCTCTAACAATGTTCCATCTTTCCTAGAGGCTCCCTCCCTGCCTGCAGCTGACTTCTACCCATTGTCCCTCTCCCCATCTTGGAGAACAATTTCAATCTTCTGTAACTGAATGAATCTTTAAGATTAACTGCCACAGCTGTTGTCACCTTCTGGAGGGAAGATCAGCAGCAGCAGACAGGTGACCTACATGGTTTGGTCCAGCAACCTCCTATTAAGCCCTGTTGCCCCAGAGCACTGGTTGGGTCCCAAGTTACAAAAATACTGTTAACTTCTTGGCCTGTAATCATATCTCAAAGGTTGGAGGAGCTGTAGGAAGGGACAGGTACTGAATGGCAATGGAATATTCTGGAAAGAGAAAGAGACCTGGTGGAAATGATTTTAGGGTCACTGGAATGAAGGGAGCAACAGTTACACAAGGAATTCTTCCCTCCCACTTGCAATGTACTTTTCCTCCCTATCTAGGTGTTGGGGACAGGGGTCTGAAATGAGGTGAGATGAAACCATCATGGTCTGAATGATGGGGAAATTATTAAAATAGCACTTAAAAATAGGATAGGTCCTTTATGATATAAGCATGTGGCTCACTAGCCTGCACACACGATGGTGGCCATGCATAGCAGGCTCTCATCCTTTAGCACCCCATCCTGGCAACGGTTCTAGCCCTACAGTGGTCTGCTTCTTCTTGAGACTTCGCCCTCTGGCCAGGGCATATACAGTACTGGGTAAACCAGCAGTCTAACAAATAATAGTTTGTTGACCTCACATTGGGCTTTTGGTCCAATTCTGAACTCATTAAACCTTACCCTGGTATCAGGCAGTTCCAAAAGTTCCTTCCTCTTTCTCTGGCATGTTCTACTTCATCTTCATCAGTTGGCTGCTAGGGGAACCCAGGCCCTCCCTCTCCACTTGGGTTTTGGTCCAGGGACCCTTTATTAAGCAGTCATGGCCAGACTACACAGATCTCTTGCTGCATCCCTGGATAGGGTTGACAATTTTGTAACCCCACAAAACCAAACACCCTAGCCCCACCCCTTCTGAGGCCATGCCCCCTGCCCCACCCCTTCCCTGAGGCCCTGCCCCCTGCTCATTACATTCCCCCTCTTTCGGTGGCTCGCTCCCCACCACCCTCATTCATTTTCACTGGGCTGGGGTTGAGGTGCAGGAGGAGGTAAGGGCTCTAACTGGGGGTGTGGGCTCTGGGGTGGGGACAGAAATGAGGGTTTCAGGGTGCGAGAGGAGGATCCTGGCTGGGGCAGGGGGTTGTGGTGTGGGAGGGGGTGAGGGCTCCAGCTGGGGGGTGCGAGCTCTGGGGTGGGGCTGGGGATGAGGGGTTCAGGGTGTAGACATGGCTGCTGGTTGAGGAGGGGGTTGGGGTGCAGGGGGTGTGAGGGCTGTGTCTGGGGGTGTGAGCTCTGGGGTGGGGCCAGGGATTGGGCCGCTAAAAGTCTGGTCAGTGGTGCTAGGGGGCTAAGGCAGGCTAGTCCCCACCTGTCCTGGCTCCATGCTGAGCCCCAGAAGTTGCCAGCAGGTCCGGCTCCTAGGCAGGGGCACGGCAGGCATCTCTGCAAACTGCTCTTGTCCACAGGCACATCTCCTGCAGCTCCTATTGGCTGCTGTTCCCAGCAAATGGGAGTGCAGAGCTGGTGTTTGGGGAGTGGGCAGCTTGTGGAGCCCCGTGGCCTAGGAGCCGGACCTGCTGGCCACTTCTGGGGTGCAGCACGGAGCCAGGAGAGGTGGGAACTAGCCTGCCTTAGCCCCCTAGCAACACTGACCAGACGTTTAACTGACTGGAGCTGCCAGGGTTCCCTTTTTGACCGGGTGTTCCAGTCGAAAACCGAACACATGGTCACCCTATCCCTGGACCGCTTTCTATCTTGCCCTGTCTTGGACCTTTTCACAGTCTCTTCCCAGGCTTGCAGTGTATCGGCTCCCATTTCTCTCAGCCTCTTCCACAGGGTCATGGCAGAGCTTCTTAGCACCTTCTGCCACCCAGCTAGATATCCTGCAGGAGAGTTTTCCCTATCACCTTAGCAGGACAGTCCCTTGTCCTTGCCCTTCAGGAATCTTCCTACTCCCTGAAGGGCCCTCCACCATTACAGGGAACCCTGGGTGGACACATGTCCTGCCACTTTCCTTGCCAACTGCCTTGGGCCCCCTGTTTCAGCGTACCTTCCTTCAGGGAGGCTCTGTCTGCCAGCAATCCAGTTCAGCTTCCTGACTCTAGCCAGGCTTCTCTCCCTGAGTGAGAGCCAGCAACCTGCTCTCCTTCCTGGTCAGCCCCCAACTGAGCCAGTTTTTCCCTTTTAACTCCACCCTCCAGGCTTGACACCTACTGCAGGTGTATTGGGGTAAGGCTGTCTGAGCCCACAAGCTCTCACGAACCCTTTCTGGTCCAGTATAGGGTTAGTATACATCATCACAGTAGATAGGTAAGGGACAACATAGTCGCTGTCTCAAAGACCTTATAATCTACCTTTAAGACACAATAAAATAGAGTAACAAAGAGGAGGAGTGATGTACAAGGTTACAGGGCCACGGAAGTTTTTGTCTTGCATGTATCTTGCTGTTCTGTTACCTATAAACAACTCTGAATTATCAAATTGATTAGTTTGCTTAGGCCCTTAATTCAATGGAGGAGTGTGCCAGGAACAGACACTACCATGAGCACTAATATATCAAAGAGGCTTTGGGCCTTGATATACATTACCAGTAGGCCAAGAGTCCCAATTTTACAGTAAGAAGAAATAACCTACTGTTTATTGTCCTGCATCTTAGAGCTATGTATAATAAATTTTAATAGAAAAAGTAATTCCGCTAAGCACAGAGATACTAATATTTCGCATATCAGTTTTCTGCATATTGTTGCTTTCCTGAAGATGACTTTAACTTCTATAAATAACTTAAATAACTACAGATAAATAAATAGCCAGTATTCACTTTCGGTTCATGAATTTGGTCAGCTGCAGTAGCTTTTGTTTATGTCACCTGAATAATGTTACACTTGCATTATGTGAAACACATCAAATGTAACTAAAGGTTCTCAGGAGTCAATAGCAAGGTCATAATTTACTATCAGGATTCTGCTGACATTTTCAGACCATTTAAACTTTGTTCTTTTGGTTTATAACATCAGCATCAGCACAGTCCTTGAAGTGCATCACTGCCTGCAGTGTGGCTGTAATGGAAATCAGATGAATAACTAGCAAAGAATTAGAATCCCTATTTATGATTTATCTATGCACCAACTGTAAACATTAAAGTAAAAAACTCTTCATTATATAACAGTTAAATGAATATGAAAATTCAGCTGATCCTGTTAAAAGAACAAGCTTTCTGTGCACTATTGGGCTACAATGTTACTTGAATTCTTCATAAATAAAACTAGTATTAAAATGGTACCCTTTCCTCCACGAGGCTGAGGATTTATCAGTGCTTCTCTAATCAGACAGTTAAAGCTGGCTTTTAAAAAATTACCAGAGATAGGAATAATATGTTTCAGAATATTTGAAACCCATTCAAGTATTGAGGATTTGAATTTTCTGCCCAATTAATACCTGGAGGAAAGTAGAAAGGTTTTATTTTTTTTTTAAAAAAAGTGTTTGGGAAGGGTGCAGCATATTTGAATCTTATATCGGTGGGTGAAACCCAACAAAAGAAAACCATTGAGGCCCCTGCCTGCGTCCCTCCCTGGCCCCAAGTCCCCTCTGAGCCCCCTGACGATGCCCCTCTGAACTTGGTCCAGATTAGAAACAGTGATTTTTTTAAATGGAAGGCTCATCCATTACGAATATCCTTAGCCAACCAGCGCCTGTGACAGTCTTCTTACAAAAGTCCAGCATCAAGTTATCCATGCCTCATATTTCCATCATTAGTCTACAGTCTCTCTCAGATGGCAAGACAATTTGGCTCTCTGGTCAAAGCAGAAGCTGCTACTTCTGGTGTAAGAAATGCCCAAACGACATTTTTTGACACTCCGCCCCAATGCAGGATTTTACATTTCTTTTCCCTCCCCAGGGTAAAAAGCTGAATAGTTGTTTCTCCAAGAACCACCCTGGTCTTTCCCCTTGTTGCAGCAGAGTGAAGGGAGGCTCCTTCAGCCCAGCCATGGGCCTTGAAACAGGAAGGTAGCACTCAGTTCCCACCCTGACACCTCTACACACCATTTGCCAAGGAACAAATCACCTTTCCCTGGATGTACTGCCTCACACAGGCCCTTCTCCAGAGCTCCTCCTGGCTCACTTCCTAAGTGCCTGTGCAGGTCTTACCTTATTCCTACTCTCAGCTTTAACAACAGAAAGACTGTTTCCTAAACAGTCCTGCCCCTATCTTGCTTTCAACCTGCCACTGAATGATCTCTCTGGAGGCAACGGTTCCCAGAATGCCAGTCCTCGAAGAACTAGATCATGAAGCAGGGATGCAAAGGAGATGAGCCTGCCCTTAAAGGGACAACACACTCTGTGGCAGCTTCTAAAAGTGAATATTTTGATTCCATCTCATTCAGCCTTGAACAGTTAGCCCTTTGTCATGGTGACCGATGTTTATATTTCATGTAACCCTACATGATTTTTATAACGGACTAATGGACTAACTTCTGAAATGTAAATAAAAGATGTCAAGCTGATCTACTTTTTCCTGCTAACACAAGTCCTGAATACTATTCATAATAATGACAAATTGACAAATGTTCCTTGAAGCTTGTGCCTTTAGTTCATTGCAAGAGAGGAAGAATACAATGCAAGCATATGACTTACTAGGTGTGTGCTTTGGTAGTTCCCAGAAAGGAAGGGTGTGGGGAGGGGGAGGAATGGGGAGCATTATTAACCCATCATGCAGCTGATTGGCTGGAGATGTCAATGAGGGTTTTTACTTTGACTGGAGACCCTGTACCCTGCCAGCCTGCTGATTAGCTCTTCCCCTCCCCATCATGTATTGGCAGTGTACAGACGCCACCAAGTGTAGAACTTGGCATTGCTGTCTCTACTATCAAATAGGTCAAATCAAGTTTCCCACCCAACCATCCTACTGAGGATAATTTTGGTTTGTGGGTACCATAGTTCATTTGGATTTTTGTAAGTAGCTGGTTGGTATCAGATTTTCGTTGTGCTTTCTGGCATACTCTGAGTTATATGTGGCTGATTGCCTCTTGGGATTGGGAAAGACTGAAAATTTCTCTGTTGATTGGCTTTAGTGGCATGACAAGGAAGGGGAAGAAAAGGGGTTGGGTTCTGCCTTTTTTTGAACTTCCAGTAGGTGTTGCTAACAGACACGTCCAAGGAAGACAAAATGGTGTTTCTGCCTGTGTTGCATTGTTCAAGTTTCTAGGCATTGGATGCAACTTCATCAGGAGCCCTGCTCTGTGATAATGGGGCACATCCCTTATCCTGTGCCCAAGTAGAGGGCTTGGAAAGAGTTGCCCCAGGATTCAGAGGGTGGCAGGTATATCATGATCAGTGGAACTGGAGTCAGCGGACCAATTTTCCCTGGAGGGACTGTTATTGAGGGATCACCAATGAAACAGGGAATGTGTAGTATTAGGCTGGAAGGCATATGAACAGAGGAGTGCACAGGTTTTAATAAAGTTTCACTTATTCAACTTAAACTGCATTCAGCTTCACACTTTGTGAATGAAACATGGTGGCAGCATCTAAGCTGTGAGTTCTCTGCTGTACAGCAGCTAGCTTGGAACTCAGTCTGAAGCCCCTCCAGAAGTCCTGGCTTTTGTAAACACAAACCTAGCCCAGAGATGGACCTGGTGGAAGCAGGGGCTCGAGCTGTACCTAGAGGAGGATGACAACAGCTGGAATGTGAAGCTGTTACTTTACCTTACTAGGGAACACCGCAGAGAGGTCTGCAGCACTCTGAAGCTCACCACTACCTCAAGCTTCTCAACAGTCTTAGAAGCCCTGGGAATCTGTTGCTCCACAAAGCAGAACAAAACTGCACAGCAACACAGGATTTTCACTAGATATCACTCTGAAGGGGAAGGATGTTACCACCCTACACACGCTGGCTGTGACATGCAGTTTTGGGGACATCTCAGACTCCTTGATTCAGGACAGGATATTCTGCAGCATTTGGGATCTCCACCAGTGGGAGTAGCAGTTCTAGGAAAGTGATCTCACATTGGACAGATGCTTGGACATGGGGCATGCAGCAGAAGCCTCGAGAGAGGATGAAAGCCCTGGGAGGTAGAATACCTCCCAGAAGGACATGCAGTGAAAACAGGAAAGGACAGCAGGTGGCCAGGATTCCTTACCCATAGTCAGATGCATTTACTGTGGAAGACAGCATGATTGGGCAAAGGAGAAGTACCCTGCACTAGCACAGCATTGCAAGGGATGTGGCAAGTTGAAGCATTTTAGCAGGGTGTGCAAAGGCAGAGGAAGATTCAGTGAGACTTGTCAAAGAGAAGGATGGCACACCAGACAGTGATTATGATATCTTGACTCTCCTGGAGTTTGAGAGAATGTCAGGTACAGGCTGTAGGGACAGGAAAGCAACAAGGGAAAATACCATCCTCCAGGCATGTGGTACTGTTCATAGGGAAATGTCCTCTGCGATTTCAGCTGGGGCTTCCTGCAATGTGATTCCTTGCGGTGAACTGGAGTCAAACACTCCAATTTCAAAAAGCAGCCACAATCTAATAATGTACAATGAGAGAGCATCATGCAGCCCAGTTGAAACGATGACCTTATAGTAACTAACCTGAAAGATAACAGGCAATACCAACTAACGTTTGTGGTGATGGCTGGTAAGTGCCACAGACCCCTCTTGGGGAATACAGCCATACAAGCCATAGTTCTGATCAGGGTGCAGTTTCAGAATTTTATAACTGCAGTGCAAGAAGCAAAAGGGGAAGTCCCACTGAGAATGGAGGTAATTTTAAAAGTGCCTGGGGACGTTTCCAAAGATGATGGGTGCCTCAAAAGACAACTGAGACTGGAAGTACAGCCCACAGTGGAACCTGTGTGCTTACCATGAAGGAAAATGCCAATACCCCTACATAATCCAGTACATAAACTTGTAAATCCACAAAGCAGGGATATCCTAGCGCCTATAGAGGCTAGTATAGTCTGGGTAAGCAGCATGATGGTGATAAAAGAGCCATCAGGCAACTTACATATCTGCGTAGACCCAATGCCCCTGAACTGAGCATTGAATAGATGCCAATATCGACTATCCACAATTGATGACATCGTGCCAGAACTTTTCAAAGCCAGACTTTTTACGGTCTGTGATGTGAAGAATGATAAAGTTTCTGCCCAAGTTCTGTCCACACTTCATTGCATCAGCAGAACCCGTTTGCCAGCTTCCAAAGCAGGATCCTAAGCGGAACCGGGCAACTCCCCAACAGCAAGCATTTGACATGCTGAAACAAATTATAGTGGATGTTCCTGTTCTGCAGTATTACCAGCCAGACAAGCTACTGAAATGCCAGTGTGATACATCAGAGAAAGTATTAGGAGCAGCCAGTTACTTACGCCAGCAGAGACCTCTCAGAAATTGAACAGAGGTAATTTCCAAATAGAAAAAAAGCTTCTGGCTGTGGTATTTGGAGTGGAGCGATTCCATCAGTACACCTATGGCCACCCAATAATAGTGCAATCAGCCCACAAACCGCTAGAGACAATCATGGCAAAGCTCCTTTTTTGCGCTCCAAAGAAACTGCAGCATATGTTGATGCACCTCCTAGTTACCAGGTAGAGATCAGATATTGTCCAGAACAATTACTGGTGTTAGCTGACATATCTGAGCAGGGCATATATACTCAGCTTATATACTGAGGGAAGAAGATCAGGATATTAAATCCATTAAAATGCTGCACTATCTCCCAGTTTCAAAAGCAAAGCTGATGGAAATCAAAGAGGGTATGGAACAGGACATCCAAATACAGGCAGTCAAGGGAGCGATACTAGCCCAGTGGCTGGAAGACAGAAGTCAAATATTGGTAGGAACAGAACCATATTTTCAAATGAAAGATGAGTTAAGTGTGAAGGATGGAATCATATTTCAAGGACCAAGAGCTGTTGTATCCACCTCATTACATAAGGACATCATTCAAAAAATACATACCTCCCACCTGGGCATTGACAGGTGTCTTAGACAGACTCGAGTGTGTTTACTGACCAGGAATTAAAACACAACTCTACTCCTTGATAGAGGGTGTGATACCTGCTAGTCTTGTGATAACCACCAGCAGAAAGAATCTGTTACCACATGAACTGTCCATCCAGCCATGGGAAAAGGTGGGAGTGGACTTATTTACCTTGAGTGAAAAGTAGTCCTTGATTACAGTAAACTACTATTTAAACTTTTGGGAGGTCGAAGCCCTGCCTGATACAAGAAGAAAGTCAGTGATTGGCAAACCATTTTATGAGGTATGGCATTCTGGATACTGTATTCACCAATAATGGATCCCAATTTGCCCTGGAAGGATTAAAGGAATTTGCACGCAAATGTGAGTTTGACTACTACACCACCTCCCCAGCATACCTACAGAGTAATGGTAAGTTGGAATCAGCTGTGGAAATAGCTAAGAGATTGTTACACAAGGCTGTTTCTTCTGATTCAAATCCCTTGATGTCATTTTTGGCACACAGGAATACCCCATCAAAGGGCTGCCAAAACAGTCAAGTGAAGGCACCGGTGGAATGAAGAACCAAAACCCTGTTCCGATGAGGGGATACATGTTCTTGCCAGAAGGATGGAGATCCTGCTGAGAGGACATGGCCAGCAATCAGAGAAAGCTGGTACTATAGTACGACAGGTCAGCCAAGTACTGGAGGCAGACACTCCTGTGAGGATCCAGCCCTTATAGAGAAACCAGGAGTGGGCTAAAGGTGTTGTGAGGGGTGCAGTGGCACCCAGGTCATATGAAGTGATTATGCAAGAAGGACAAGTGATCTGAAAGAGCAGGAGGCTTTTATTGAGCCTAGAGACACAACACCCCAAGGGAGACTATAGAGATACAGAGATCAACATAGATGGAGAAATACAGAACTATCTGGAGGCCAGCCCCACCAGGAGGTGACTCTACAGAGAGAGGGTTGCTAGGCTCAGAGACTAGTGATGGAGAAACAGACAAGTCACTTCTGGTGTGGTCAACTGTTCAGGAGAACAAACTATCTCAAAGATTACATAACTAGCTGAATGTGGCAAAGACAAAACTCCAACTTAGCTTATGTGCTATCAACCTCTGGCTGAAGGGAAACAGGATGCAGGTCTCTGCACCAATGATTTGTTTTTAATGTTTATATTGAAATGTTTGTAAAATAGGGAAGATGTATCATGATCAGTGGAATAGAAGTCAGAGGGCCCATATTTCGTGAAGAGACTGTTATTGAAGGGATAACAATGGTACCAGAATGCTGAGAGTTAGGCTGGAAGCAACTTAGCTGCATGGGCAGAGCAGTTCAGAGGGTTGAATAAAATTTTGCTTCACACTGTGTGAATGAAACAGGCTGCAGGAGGGCCTTTCACACTGAGCACAAGATTGGAGGCACCCATGAATCCTACCAGATCTTCACACAAAGAAGAAACTCGGGAGGGGTGGGGGAGGTTCAATTTTGAATAGTATTCCATTAGAGGTATTCTATCTGGGGCCCTTTTTGGTTGTTGTGATCTGTTGTGGCCTCACTGAGAGCAATCCAGGTAATGGTTGTTGGGATTTTGTGTATTTAGTTGCATAACAAAAGTTGCAGTCAATTGTTTGAACCATGAGCCATGCCCAGAGTTTACATTTACAACCTTTCAGCGACACCACCAAGTGCTCTGCTCTCAGCTCAGATATCCCATCAAGATAACTGCTATTAAAGGGACATTTAATTGAAACAATTGCATACATACACAATGCTTATTTGTTCCCAATACTGTAATTTAAAGGTTATGTATTCAAGAAGAATTCATTCTTGTATAGAACTGAAATATTTTCTAATGTTCCCCTGTTGATAAGGTTAGTGTCTACTTGTGTTTTTGATCACACAAGTACTAATTTAAAAATACTTTCCAAAACGATAGAGAACATTCATGTTAAAGTACAAACGGAAATTCTGTACTAAATGACTGGAGGATAGCTAATGTGACACCAATTTTTAAAAAGGGCTCCAGAGGTGATCCCAGCAATTACAGGCCAGTAAGCCTGACTTCAATACCAGGCAAACTGGTTAAAACTATAGTAAAGAACAAAATTGTCAGACACATAGGTGAACATAATTTGAGGGGGAATAGTCAACATGGTTATTGTAAAGGGAAATCATGCCTCACCTCTCATGGATTGATAACTGATTAAAAGATAGGAAACAAAGGGTAGGAATAAATGGTAGGTTTTCAAAATGGAGAGAGGTAATAGTGGTGTCCCGCAGGGGTCTGTACTAGGCCCGCTTCTTTTCAACATATTCATAAATGATCTGGAAAAACGGGTAAACAGTGAGGTAGCAAAATTTGCAGATGATACAAAATTACTCAAGGTAGTTAAGTCCCAGGCAGACTGCAAAGAGCTGCAAAAGGATCTCTGAAAACTGACTGACTGGGCAACTAAATGACAGATGACATTCAATGTTGATAAATGCAAAGTAGTGCACATTGGAAAACATAATCCCAACTATGCATATAAAATGGTGGGGTCTAAATTAACTGTTACTGCTCAAGAAAGAGATTTTGGAGTCATTGTGGATAGTTCTTTGAAAACATCCACTCAATGTGCAATGGCAGTCAAAAAAGTGAACAGAATGTTGGGAATCATTAAGAAAGGAATATATAATAAGACAGAAAATATCATATTGTCTCCACATAGATCCATGGTACACCCACATCTTGCATACTGTGTGCAGTTGTGGTCACCCCATTTCAAAAAAAGATATATTGGAATTGGAAAAGGTTCAGAAAAGGGCAACAAAAATTATTATGGGTATGGAATGGCTGCCATAGGAGGAGAGATTAAGAAGACTGTGACTTTTCAGCTTGGAAAAGAGACAACTAAAGGGGGATATGATAGAGGTCTATAAAATCATGACTGGTATGGAGAAAGTAAATAAGGAAGTGTAATTTACGCCTTCTCATAACACAAGAACTAGGGGTCACCAAATGAAATTAATAGGCAGCAGGTTTACAACAAACAAAAGGAAGTATTTTTTCACACAACGCAGAGTCAACGTGTGGAACTCCTTGCCAGAGGATGTTGTGAAGGCCAAGACTATAACAGGATTCAAAAAAGAACTAGATAAGTTCATGGAGGATAGGTCCATCAATGGCTATTAGCCAGGATGGACAGGGATGGTATCCCTAGCCTCTGTTTGCTAGAAGCTGGGAATGGGCAACAGGGGATGGATCACTTGATGATTACCTATTCTGTGCATTCCCTCTGGGGCACCTGGCATTGGCCACTGTTGGAAGACAGGATACTGGGCTAGATGAACCTTTAGTCTGATCCAGTATGGCTGTTCTTAGCTGTTGACACTCCATTATAAAAAAGGTACAAAGAGAGGCATCATGTCTTAAGAAAAAAATCTCTATTAAAAAAGAACAAACACACATTTACAGTGAAACCCCGCTATAATGCGCCCCGCGATAATGTGAATTCGGTTATAACATGGGGCGAGTCTGGCCCCGGTGGCTGAGGTGGGCACGGGGTGAGTCCGGCGGCCGCGGGGCGTTTGGTATCCATGCCCCGGCAGCTGCAACAGGAGCGAACCTCCCTGCAGCCGCGGCACGCTCCCGGGGTTCTCGCTTCTGTCCCCAGCGGGCGCGGGGTGAGTCCGGCAGGCATGTGGCATTCCGGATCCATGCCCCGGCGGCTGCAGCAGGAGCGACTCTCCCTGCAGCCATGGTGCGCCCCTGAGGTTCTTGCCATCCTGCTCCTCCTGCTCCAGCAAACCCCTAGCTTCTGAATACTGTACAGTGGAATCCCGCTATAAAGCGACCCTGCATTTACCACGATCAATTTTCTTGGACCCCAAATATCGTGTTATAACGGGGTTCCACTGTATATGCCTTTTTAACACAGGAGTGCTTTCTATTTTACCTGTGTTTTTAGAGAAATATCTGGGGCCTGATCCACATTTACATTAGAGTCCCTTTACACAAGAACATAAGACCAATGGTCCATCTAGCTTAGTATCTAGTCTTCTCACAGTGGCTGGTGCCAGACACTTCAGAGGGAATGAACAGAACATTCCCTGTTGTCCAATCCCAGTTTCTGGCAGTCAGAGGCTTAGGGGCACACAGAGCATGGGGTTGTATCCCTGATCATCTTGACTAATAGCAAATGATGGACCTATCCTACATGAAATTATGTAATTCTTTTTGAACCCATTCATACTATTGGTCTTCACAACATCCCCTTGAAACAAATTCCACAGGTTGATTATGTATTGTGTGAAGAAATACTTTCTTATATTTGTTTTAAATGTGCTGCCTATTAATTTCATTGGGTGACTCCTAGTTCGTGTGTTCTGTGTAGATTAAATAACACTGCTCTATTCTCCACACCAGTCATCCCAACCAGTGGTCTGGGGCCCCCTGGGGTCTGTGAGCAGATTTCACGGGGGGTCTGCCAAGCGCAGTGAGTCTAATGACAGCCAGGGCCCAAGGCAGAAAGTCAAAGCCCTGCCACACGGGACTGCAGCCTGGGGCCCAAGCTCCACCACCGGGCACTGAAGCTGAAGCATGACCAACTTAGCTTTGCAGTGCCCCCCTGTGGTGTGGGGCCCCAAGCAAGTGCCCTCCTTGATATCCATGCCAGTGCTGGCTTTTATATGCAGAAAAACTGTTGTGGCACAGCTGTGCCATGGAGTTTTTATAGCATGTTGTGGAATCCTCAGAAAGAAAGGTTGAAAAGCCATTCTTCACACCATTCATGATTTTATAGACCTATCATACCCCCTCTAAGTTGTTTTTCTTCTAAGCTACAGTCTAAGTATTCAAGGCATGAGCATACCATAGATGTAGGTAGTGGCATAATGACATTTTCTGTCTTATTATATATCACTTTCCTAATGGTTCCTAACATTCTGTTAGCTGTTTTGACTACTCCTGCACATTGAGCAGATGTTTTCAGAAGACTATCCATGGTGACTCCAAGCATAGATGACTCATGGCTGATGATACTAAGGGGGGAGCAAAATGAAAAGGATGGGGCACATGACCACCCCACATGTTGCCTTTGGGAAGAACCTTCCAGCCCCACCTCCCTGGGCCAGGGCACGCAATCCCATCAGTTTCTGGAAGGCTGGGGCCACAGGAACCAGGTGCATGTGCCTCTAGGCTGGGCCAGCCAGACCTGGCCCGACTCACAACACCATTGTTGCCACAGAGCTCCCATGCCCTCACGTACACCTCAGCAAGGGAATGGGCACAGGCAATACCGCCACCTCCTGCTGAGCAGAGGGACCCTGCTCCTGGCACCTTCCCCAGTAACCCCCCGCCCTGTGCCCAGCCTGGGGCTGCCATGTTCTCCCTGCCCCACCAGAGCTATTTGCAGGGGGCGGGGCTCTGTCCTTTTCCTGCTGCGCCTCTCCCCTGGCACTTTCAGCTTGCTTGGCTTCTCCCTGGCAGCTGGGCCTTGGTGGGGCTGAGCCGCTTCTCACACTGGCTGATTGCTCAGGTTTCCTGCTTCTGTGCAGCACGGTGCCCCTCCACACCATGCCCAGGCCTGGCTGCAGGGAACAGGAGCCGAGTGAGCCATAGACCACCCTCCCTCCCTTCGTCATGTTTCCAGCCCCAACATGGACTCTCTCACAGACAGTGACCCTGAGCAGAGCCAGCTGGCGTGACAAGCAACTCCATCCCACCTCCTCAGCTCCCTGCCTGGGCTCGGCCACCACTGAATCACCCTTGTCCACATGCTTGTTTGACCCTCTCAAAGAATTATAGTGGATTGGTGAGGCATGATTTCCCTTTACAATCGCCGTGTGGACTCTTCCCCAACATACTGTGTTATGTGTGTTTGATAATTCTGTTCTTTTCTACAATTTCAACTAATTTGTCTGGCTCTGAAGTTAGGATTACTGGCTTGTAATTGACAGAATAAGCTCCGGAGCTTTTTTTAACAAATCAACATTAGAATCATAGAAGATTAGTGTTGAAAGAGACCTCAGGAGGTCATCTAGTCCAACCCTCAGCTCAAAGCAGGACTAACACCAATTAAATCATCCCAGCCAGGGCTTTGTCAAGCCGGGCCTTAAAAACCTCTAAGGTTGGATATTCCACCACCTCCATAGGTAACCGGTGCTTCACCACCCTCCTAGTGAAATAGTGTTTCCTAATATCCAACCAAGACTTCCCCCACTGCAACTTGAGACCATTGCTCCTTGTTCTGTCATCTGCCACCACTGAGAAGAGCTAATCTCCATCCTTTTTGGAACCTACCTTCAGGTAGTTGAAGGCTGCTATCAATTTCCCCCCTCACTTTTCTCTTCTGCAGACTAAACAAGCCCAGTTCCCTCAGCCTCTCCTCGTAAGTCATGTGCCCCCATCCCCCGATCATTTTTGTTCCCCTTTGCTGGACTCTCAAATTTGTCCACATCCCTTCTGTAGTGGGGGGGACCAAAACTGGATGCAGTACTCCAGATGTGGCCTCATCAGTGTCAAATAGAGGGAAATAATCACTTCCCTCAATCTGCCGGCAATGCTCTTACTAATGCAGCCCAATATGCTGTTAGCCTTCTGGCAACAAGGGCACACTGCTGACTCATATGCAGCTTCGCATCCACTGTAATCTCCAGGTCCTTTTCTGCAGAACTGCTGCCTAGCCAGTTGGTCCCCAGCCTGTAGCGGTGCATGGGATTCTTCCGTCCTAAGTGCAGGACTCTGCACTTGTCCTTGTTGAACCTCATCAGATTTCTTTTGGCTCAATCCTCCAGTTTGTCTAGATCACTCTGGACCCTACACTCCATCATATCTACCTCTCCCCCCATCTTAGTGTCATCCACAAACTTGCTGAGGGTGTAATCTATCCCATCGTACAGATCGTTAATAAAGATATTGAACAAATCTGGCCCCAGGACCAACCCCTGTGGCACTCCACTTGATACCAGCTGCCAACTAGACATTGAGCCATTGATAAATACCCATTGATCCCAACAATCTAGCCAGCTTTCTATCCACCTTATAGTCCAGTCATCCAATCCATACTTTTTTTAACTTGCTGACAAGAATACTGTGGGAGACCATATCAAAAGCTTTGCTAAAGTCAATATATATCATGTCTATCACTTTCCCCATATCCACAGAGCCATTTATCTCATCATAGAAGGCTGTCAAGTTTGTCAGGCATGACTTATCCTTGGTTAATACATGTTTACTGTTCCTGATCACCTTCCTCTCCTTCAAGTGCTTCAAAATGGTTTCCTGAGGACATGGCTCCATGATTTTTCCAGGGACCGAGGTGAGGCTGACCGGTCTGTAGTTCCCCGGGTTTGCCTTCTTCCCTTTTTAAAAGATGGGCACTATACTTGCATTTTTCCAATCTTTGGGACCTCCCCTGATCGCCATGAGTTTTCAAAGATAATGACCAGTGGCTCTGCAATCACATCAGCCAATTCCCTCAGTACCCTTAGATGCATTAGATCTGGACCCAGGGACTTGTGCATGTCCAGCTTTTTTAAATAGTCCTTAAGCTGTTCTTTCAACACTGAGGGCTGCTCACCTCCTCTCCATACTGTGTTGCCCAGGACAGCAGTGTGGGAGCTGACCTTGTTTGTGAAGACTGAGGCAAAAAAAAGAATTGAGTACTTCAGCTTTTTCCACATCATCTGTCACTAGGTTGCCTCTGCCATTCATTAAATCCCCCATCCATTAAATCCCCCATCTATTACATTAGCTATCCTGTAGTCACCTGTTATAGAGGCTGATTTTAAGTGATGGGTACATACCATAGTCAGTAGTTCTGCAATTTCATATCTGAGTTCCTTCAGAACTCTTGGGTGAATACCATCTGGTCCTGGTGACTTATTACTCTTTAATGTTTCAATTTGTTCCAAAACCTCCTCTATTGACACCTCAGTCTGGAACAGTTGCTCAGATTTGTCACCTCAAAATAATAGTTTAGCTGTGGGAATTTCCCTAATACAAAGAACTCATTTAGCTTTGAAACTGCATCATCTTCCTTGACTGCTTCTTTAGCACCTTGTGGCTCCACTGATTATTTGGCAGGCTTCATGCTTCTGATGTACTTATATATATTTGCTGTTATATCTTTTGCTAGTTGCTCTTCAAATTCTTTTTTGGCCTATGTGTTTACACTTGATTTGTCAGTTTATACTCCTTTCTGTTTTCCTCAGTAGGATTTTACTTCCAGTTTTTAAAGGATGTCTTTGTCTCTAACCACCCTTTTACTCTGTTGCTTATCCATGGTGGCATATTTTGGTCCACTTGTTTTTTATTTTATTTTTATTCAGGGGCTTACATTAATATGAGCCTCTATTGTGTGTTTTAAAGGTTTCCATGAAGCTTGCAGGGGCTTCACTTCTCACACTTTACCTTTAAATTTCTATTTAACCAGCTTCCTCATTTTTGTGTAATTCCCCCTTTTTAAGTTACATGCTACTGTGGTGGGTTTTTTTTTGTATTTCACTTCCCCCCCGCCCCAAGGATGTTAAATTTAATTACACTATGCCCAGCTTGGACCAGATCTTGGACCAGATCTTGTACATCACTTAGGACTAAATCAAGAATTGCCTCTCCCCTCGTGGGATCGAGGACTAGCTGCTCCAAGAAGCAGTCATTCATGGTGTCTAGAAATGTTATCTCTGAATCCTCTCCTGAGGTGATGAACCTAGTCAATATGGGAATAGTTGAAATTATTACTGATTTTTTAGATTTTTCAGCTTCTCTAATCTTCCTGAATATTTCACAATTACCATCACCATCCTGGTCAGGTGGTCCCAAACTTGGGACACCGCTTGTTCAGAGAAAGTCCCTGGCGTGCCCGACCGGTTTGTTTACCTGCCGCGTCCGACCAATGGGGGCTGCGGGCCACGGCAGGGGACGAGGAACATACTGACCGCCCTTCCCGCAGCCCCTATTGGCCTGGCACAGCGAACCGCGACCAGTGGGAGCCGCGATCGGCCGAACCTGCGGACGCGACAGGTAAACAAACCGGCCGGGTGCGCCAGGGGCTTTCCCTGGACAAGTGGCATCCCAAGTTTGGGAAACACTTCCCTAAGGGATGTCTCTGTCAAACCATGCACTCTTCCACACCTGTTGGCTTTCCCCCACTCCTTTACACCACTCAGGCAGTGTAAGAGATCAATAAAGGGGTGTAATTATACTCACAGCATAATTGATCATAATTGTAAATTGATCTTAATCTAAAGAGAATCATGCCTTTCAAGTTTTATATTTATCAAAGTAGAATTTATTTGCAAGCACTGAATGCAACCAATTTCTTTAACTTTAGCCACATTCTGATTTGAGTCTCTTAGACTTTAAGGTCAGATGGGACCATTGTGATCATCTAGTCTGACCTCCTACACATTTCAGGCCACAGAACCTCAACACTCACTCCTGTAATACACCCCTAAACTCTGGCTGAGATAGTGAAGTCCTCAAATCATGGTTTAAGACCTCAAGTTACAAAGACTCCACCATTCACCATTTACACTAGTTGAAACCTGCAAGTGACCCGTACCCCATGCTGTAGAGGAAGGAGATGCTGGAAGAATGTGCCATTATGCATTTAAAGGAATGTCTCCATTGAGGAACATGAACTTCATGTAATTCAGAAGAAAGTTGAATTCAGATATTATGAGACATCTGACTTACATCATGGAGTAGATACTGTCTCATGTGGTCCCTCTCTTCGTTTTCCCACGCACTGTCCCTATTAAACATTCATAAGCAAATTCATTGCAGGGTATCAGGGTAGCAGTATAACTTAAAGCCTTTAATGCATTTATAAGGGCAAGTAGTACACTGGGGATGAACTGTGACCTTTCACTAAGAGGATGACATCTATCGTAATAGGTTTTTATACCCTGCTGATTTAAACATGCCATTATAAAAAGGATTTTGCAGTTGTTAAAAATTTGTTAACATATTCATGAAACATAATGTGTGAATTATTATTCCATTTAAACAAAAAAAGGTTACTCTATTCCCACATGATGTTTAGAGTCCCTTTAACATAGTGTAAAATATAGTTTCCTTTTTGTGCTTGATAGAACCTAGTTTAACAGGTACAGGGCTCTAAACTTTTATTGCCCAAACCTAAATTTCTTTTCCAAACTCTGATCTTAGTTATGTATCCTGCAATCAGACATTAACTGTTAAAGATATTTGATGTTTTGGAGTTCTTTTGTAATAGATATTGTCTGACACAAAGGCAGGTTGCCAAGTTATCTCCCCATGGTAAACTCCCCAAAACACAGCACAGAAACTAAAAAAAATTAATATCTACTTCAGGTTCTGCTGTTCAATACAATGAAGGTATTATGTTCAGACTTCATTCACGCATATGTCTCTCGACCCTTCAACTTCAAGACAAAGTTTTTAGGTTTTTCTTTGTTTGTTTAAGAGGAAGAGAATAGGGGGAAGAAAACCTCTTGTTTATTTACACTCCAGTATTATTTCTACTAGTTTCAAGTAGATTTTGTCTGTAGGTTTTCTTCCACTATGACTTTAAAGTAGTTCACGGTTAGGGGCTATCCCGTAGTGCAAAAAGATAGACAAATCATTTCACGTTGGAATACTCAGTTCTGTATATTAAAACAATAAAATCATAAAGTGTGGCAAACAATACAGTAGCACGTATATATTAAATACTGATGACCTAAGGTATAAGCAGTTTACCTTCCATTTGGTGTTCACAAAGATTCACTTTTTCCCAGATCTGATTCTAATCTGCCTACAGACAAAACTCCCATCAAAGTCAGTAATATTGTTACTGTTGTGAAAGTACTACATCTTATGTCCTAGCTATTTAGCTATTGCTGTGCTCAGCATTGCAATGCCTAACTGACTTAGGAGCCTAAGTCTCATTTTCAAAAGTGATTTTGGCAGTTAGGAGCCCAAATTCCATTTTCTGAACCTATGTGGCTAATACTTGTAATGGAATGTGGCACCTAATCTGAATGAAAGGATCACTGTTTTTAAAAGAGTGATTTGGATAAATATTTAAAATATGCTACATTTTTAAAAAATCATAATGTTTACTTGAAAAGCACAAAAGCTTGAGAGCAGAGGCAGGGAAAGACTAATTCTTTAATTATACAGCTATGCTAATTACATGAATGCTGCTTCAGAAGCTTTTGTCTTCAATGCTGACAGATAAATGAATAGGGATGTTCAAAGATTCAACAGTCATGTTAAAAAAAATGCAATCTACAGAAGCAATTTCATAACTAAACCTCGTGGGATGCATATCTTCTTTGAAATGAGTATGATGAATGGCAGTGAAGGCAAGAAGAAAGTTGGTTTCTGGATGCATCTGTTTCTGACTGTTAAATCTAGCCCTCACAGAAGATGTCTGTTGGGTTTGAAACTGCATGATTGGCATAGGTTATCAAAAATGGGGGAAATATACATTTTCAATATTCAGCAAGTGAATATTGCATGGATTTGACTGACTGATAGTATATACAAAATTTCCCTTGAAATCACAAGTATTCTTATTTACAGTTACAGAATTTGATGTACAAACTCTATGAAATCTGACCATATGATCCTAGGGTCCTAATTGTTTCTAATTTTGTTTACTATATATCTTTTCTTGGCCATTGGTTAAGATATGATTTAGAAAAGTTTTATTCCTGGTAAAGTTTATTCCTGATAAAGCTACATTGGCTTAAAAAGCTACAATGGATCTACATAGCAGATCCATTACTTCTGCCTCCTGCGCTCCATACAGTACGTTCACAGATTTTTTTCAATGAAGTGTTTAGTAGCTCACCCATAATCACTATCTTGATTTCCTTGTCTAGTCAGTCTGACACAAAAATACTTAATTCCCATACCTTGAGGTTATATCATATACCTATTATTAAACTATTAGTCTTCAATGTTTATTACTCTATATTTCACAGTTGGGTAAGGTTACTGTCAAGTAAACTTCTAATTGTCCCTGATTTATTATTTTCCCCCTGTGGAGAATCCAAGCAGTACCCCATGTTGCATGTATTTTATTTGTCCTAATTATTAAACCTTATTTGTGCAGCTCTATTGCGATTTTACAGTTCCTTATCATGAATGCTTGGAAGTCAAGTATTCTTCTTTGAACTTTCCCTATATAGAGCCCTACTTGAGCCCCACTTTTGGGTATCTCTAATTCAGCTTTCACTTCTTCTAGAATTCCTGTCCAAGAGCCAAAGAGAAGATACTTCATACTCCTGACACCCCTTCCTATATATGCCACTTGTCATGTGGCCTTTAGCAAATGACTTAACCCTTGTGCCTCCATTTACCTTTCAAATGCGTATAAACTTATCTATTTCATACCATCATTGTATATAAGGCTCATAATAATGTTTTGCAAAATGCTTCTAGAAAGTCTCACATGAAAGGTGAAATGCACAGCAAGGGCCAGCAATTATTATAATTGTTAATAGTGTGGTATACTGTTGCTGCACACCGTTAAAACAGTTGAGGTTTTTTTTTCTCCCCTGCAAGAGGTGATACTGTTCAGTGTTGGATAAAGGAACCTTTCTATAGCATTGTAATCACATTTATACAACACTTTTGGGTCCTTCACAATGAAAGGTTCTATATAAATATAAGATACATTAGTGTTAAATATACAGTAATTGCTGAAGCCATACTTTAGAAAGTGAAACTATTTTGGACTACTATCCAATCTAGGTATCTCTGAACACGGTGCACAGGGAATTATGGGGCCTGAAGTAAGTAGACAGAGCCCATTATATGTGTTCTAAGAGCTCTGATATGCTCTTCATTGATTGCCGACCCTGACTTAATGTCATCAGGCACTAGGTGATTTACAACACTATGAGTAATAAGGCAGAGGCATGGAAGCAGGCAGATAGTGAGGTTTTTTACTTGCTTCCCTACAGTTCATTCGTTGGGTAAGGCAATACCATGGTGATAATCAGCAGGTAGCTGAATATAATGAAAATGAAGAACTGTGGGCAGATTATGCAGAGGAAAAGAAGCCTCTTCTCATTGACTTGTAATCAATATTGTGTCAAGCAAACAGGAGCCACTGTTTTTGAGCTCTCTCTGCTGCAGCTCTTACACTCCATTCAAAAAGGCTGAGAAGCCTTGATGTTCCATTGATGAAAAGTTACACTGGAAGCACAATGAGAAACAACATCTTTTTGTTTCAAAGAAACCAGAATTCTATCAACAATGCAATTCATAAGGAGGATCAGAGAGTGAGGCAATAAACTGACTTTTCAATGATCATCACATGCTGGTATACACAGGAGTGAAGTAGCTGATGATCTGGCCAAAGCTGGAAGATCAGAAACACAAGTTGGAACAGTGATTTCCCTACACCCCCCCTAGGGGGTGTACACCCCCCCTGAATTTTCCCAACACCCCCCCCCAGTTTTGTGAACTAGTTACATGTAGTGTTGCCACTTTAGTGATTGTGTGGGAATTTGAATTGAAATTGAAACATTAATACACACTTTAAAAGCATATAAAGTGTATGATAAAACATAGACTAGCTTCCTTATACAGCTTTTGATTTTTGTGACTGTCAGTGCATTCATTTCGGTGATGTTGGCCAACCTAATAATTTCAAATGATGATTTGTAAGCAAAGTCTAAATGAGCTCTCCCTGACAGCTAGTGATGAGCTGAGGCTGGGGGGAAAGGCTTCAGGACCAGATTGTATTTACATTCACACCTAATCTACCTAGGTATCCAGCAAACAGAGCTGTGTTGCCCCAGTGATGGATTTTGGCTGGGGCTGGGTTACAAATCACTTGAATGCGGGGGGGTAATGAAATGTTGTTTTTATTGTATGAGTAAAGGGCAGTAGAACTGTCCTTAGCCTGTGCTGATTGAGGGCATCAAGAGAGAGGGTGGGGACAGGTATTTTGCTTGATGGTCTGCCTGAGTCACAAGTACTATTTGACCTGCGCCTCTCCACTGTTTAAAGACAGAGCTGATTAGGCGTCATAGAGAGTCTTTTGGTTTGTTAAGTGACCACTAGAGCTGAAATCTCTGATAATCAGGTCTTAGTGCTTAGACCTGCTGTGGGACAGTGTTTCTGTGGAAGAGATGCCCCAGTCTGCACTAGCACCGAGGTTCCTCCCACCCCGAAGAGCTGAAATCTCTGAGAGTCGGGTGGAACCGCGAGAGACCAACTCACAGAGGTCACAGTGGCAGGTGGCAGCAGAAGATGACAGTGTAGGGCTATTGGGGCAGAGCAATAGAGTGAACGGTGGCATGACAAACAACAGCAGCCAGAGCATTGGATTTAGGGTGACCAGATGTCCCGATTTTATAGGGACAGTCCCAATTTTTGGGTCTTTTTCTTATATAGGCTCCTATTACTCCCCGTCCCGATTTTTCACACTTGCTTTCTGGTCACCCTAATTGGACTATGCTTTAGTGAGCTTTCTCCAGAAGCTATATTTGTGACGGGGAAACTTATATAAATATATGTTTCCTAGTAGGCCAAGATTTTAAAAATGCATTATTTGCCAAGATCATTATCTCACATCATCGCTATCTCAAGAGGTCATTATCTTGGGGAGTTTCTGTACTAAACTTCTTTATTATTATAATTATTTTTAATGTAAGAATGGCTATATTGGGTCAGATCAATGGTCCATCTATCCCAGTATCCTGTCTTCCGACAGTGACTGTTCCAGGTGCTTCAGAGGGAATGAACAGAACAGGGAATCATAGATTGATCCATCCCCTGTCGTCCACTCCCAGTTTCTGGCGAACAGAGGCTAGGAACATTCAGATCATGATGTTGTATCCCTGCCCATCCTGGCTAATCTTCCATGAACTTACCTAGTTCTTTTTTGAACCCTGTTATAATTTTGGCCTTCACAACATCCCTGGTGGCAAAAAGTTCCATGGGTGACTGTGCGTTGTGTGAAGAAATACTTCCTTTAAAACTTGATGCAATAGCAATTTTTGTTTTAAACTTACTGCCTATTAATTTCATTGGGTGATCCCTGGTTCTTGTGTTAAGTGAAGGGATAAATAACACTTCCTTATTCATTTTCTCCTCACCAATCAAGATTTTATAAGACTCTATCATATCCACTCTTAGTCGTCTCTTTTCCAAGCTGAAAAGGCCCAGTCTTCTCTCCTCATATGGAATCTGCTCCATACCCCTAATCATTTTTGTTGCCCTTCTCTGTACCTTTTTCAATTCCAATATATCTTTTTTGAGATGATGTTACCAGAACGACACGCAGTATTTAAGATGTGGGCATGTCATGGATTTATATAGTAAAAGTGGAGGAGCTTGGTTTGCCAGACTGATCAGCTAAGCCAATTCTGACAACCTATATGAAAAGGCTGCAAAACACCATGCTTCTGGACTGCATCAATATGCAGAAAGTCTTATAAGCCAGTCACTGTCAAAGCCAATTTTAGAAGAACTTAATGAGGCTATTAAGAATGCTGGAGACACAACTCAGTTTATGTGAACCAACACTGCTATTGCATCACACTTTCTATTTAAGCAAGAGATACCACACACTACAAACTAGAGGCCTATGTTAAGTGCATTGTCACTTGTTAATCCTGAAGCTGGACATTGGTTCCGAACAAGACTGGCAAATGCTCACTATCTTTCTGCAAAAAACTCAGCTGACTCTCTTGAAACATGTGGTGCAACAGTGAAAGACTCAGGAGTTGAAAAAGTGAAGAATTCTCTCACTATATTAAAAATCCATGTGCATACATGGCCGACAAATGCACCAGTGCAAATAGGCATCAAGTATTAAGTCATTACGTATGTTATCTTGATGTCCATGGTAGGCCAGTAGATGCATTCTAGATGTTCAGGTTATAGAAGACACATCAGCTGCATCTGTGACATCTTAGAAGAGTTAAATGCTTGTAAATAGAACACCAAACAGATGGCTACTTGTGCATTTGATGGAGGTACAAACTTCTCTGGAAGACATAGTGGAGTACAAGCTTTGCTCAGAGAAAAGTGTAACCCTAATCTTTCCTATACACACTGTAGAGGCCATCTACTCCAGCTAGCACTAGTACAAGCTGCAGAATCTTCAAAAGACATTAAAAAGCCATACATTTAATGGCTTTTTATACTCTTTTTTCAGCAAGAGTCCAAAGGACTGAACATTTTGGAAGCAAATAGAAGATACACTGGGATTGAAGTTAAAATGAGTCCAACCTGGGAAAACCTGCTGGCTTTCTCATGAGTGATTCTTGGCAGTTGTCTTAAAATTACTGCAACCATTATTACTGGCTTTAGAAAGTATCCACCAAGATAGGACAGATCTAAGTAGTGAGGCTGGTGGACTACTTTTGTTACTAAGTTCAGAGAAGACTATCGCCATTCTCTCTCTTGTAAATCTACTGTTGAAACCACTTGGGTCATTAAACAATGTAATCCAGGCATCTGCTACAACAGTAGTAGATCTTTGTTCAGAAATAGAAGCTATCCTTGGATCAATCAGAGATATCCATTGAAAATGTACTGGAAGAAGCAAAGACTTCAGTCCAGAAGCTGACTAATGAAGGTACTTATATTGACTCCATAAGTGAAGAGGACAAGAAGTGTTTGTTAAGCCAGCTGAAAAAGTACAAAGACTTGATTCTTACAAATCTACAATAGAGATTTCGGGATTCTAGTCAGCCTCCACGTAGCTTTTACAGATGCCTGTCTTATAAAACACCTACAGTTGAGTGGAGTGAGGCACTACCAGCAATGGGGCTGCCATGTGCTCACGGCAGAATAGAGAATTTTGAACACAGCGTGGAATATCACACGATGAACGAATGCAGATTTAACTTCAACTTCTTTATCATTACTAATGGTTTGACCCAATCTTTGTTCTATGTTTCCTGGGATGAAAGTAAGAATTCATCTCTTGCTAATCCCAGTCAAAACAGCTACATTTGAACATATTTTTTCCTCATTGAATAGAATTTTGTGTTCTGAAAGAAGTCGCCTTCTGCCTGATCATGGGCATATCATGAAGGACTGGAAGTAATGGACACACAAGAAGACACCAAAGAGTGCAAAATTACAACAAGAAACCAAGACTGATGTAGATGTACTGCTTCATAGTAGGCTTGAGTAGCCAACTTTAATTTTTGTGATGGTTTTAAAACATAAGTTAAATCTAATAATAGTTTTTACTATGGTGCCATACAGCCCACCTTCACCCTCAGTCTCACCCCTCATTGGCCCTGACACCCCCCCTGTAAATTCGAACACCCCCCCTAATTTCAATTCCTGGGGAAACTACTGAGTTGGAATGAGAATGGTTAATTGACACCCTATCAAGGAAAATATTGGCTGAAATACATGGTCGAAAGATCCTCTGATATCAATGCATCTAGGAAAATAACATCCAGTATTACAAGAGTGAGGACAGGGCTGACTGCAGGAATGAAAATCAATAGAGAAAGGATCAAAATAGAGCCACTCAGCAAGATGTGTTGGGAGTGGGCTTTAACACCTGCCCACACTTTTTTGAATGTAATATTGTAAAGAAAGTGATGCCTTTCAGATCGGACCTTACAAAGGACCCTGTAAAATTCATTTTCAAACTTCATGGCCTGATATGATTATCATGGGTCAAGACAAAAACAGTGCAAAGAAAAGTAACCAACGCCATTTGAAATGTTGTAGTGTATTTGTTGCATAAAACTTCCCAAATAGAATTATCAGTTCGCCCTGTCTGGTATTTTAGAATCCTATCGTTTTTCAATGTTGTTTACTAGCTATCCCCAGTACTCTAGGAAGTTACTTGAGGATATATGTAATTCTCTCCTTCCCATCCCACATCCTGATAATTTGTCACTCACTTAACCTGCATGTTATAAATCTACTGGTGTCAACATACAAAGCTAGAGTTAAAATATAGGCAAAAATGTATTTAATGTATTTTGAAATAGATGAATAGATCTAACACCAGAAGGGACTTCTGTGATTATCTAGTCTGGCCTTCTGTGTGGCACAGGTCGTAGGACTTCTCCAAAATAATTCCTAGAGCAAATCTTTTAGAAAACCATCCAATCTTGATTTAAAAATTGTCAGTGATGGAGAATCCACCACAACCCTTGGTAAATTGTTCCAATGATTGATTACTTTCACTGTTAAAAATGTATGCCTCATTTCCCATCTGAATTTATCTAGCTTCAACTTCCAGTCATTGGACTGTGTTATACCTTTAGTTACTAGATAGAAGAACCCATTATTAAATATTTAGTCCTCATGAAGGTACTTACAGACTGTAATCATTTCACCCCTTAACCTTCTCTTTGTTAAATAGTTAAATTAGGTCAAATAAACTGACAATTTTTTAAAAAAATTAGGAGAAAGGATCTAATGTATCCATAACCCATTTTCTATTTCTTAATTTTTTTATATATTGGAGCTGCCCAAAAGCCAGCCCTTTCATGAAAGGAGTGAACATGGGAACAGTAGGTGTGGCTTGAGTTTCCAGAGTAAGATTGCAGGTTGCAGACTTATCATTCCTCCAGTTCCTTGTCGGCTGGCTCTCAGACTTACCAAGGACTATGATTGGAGTATCTCACTGCAGAACACTAGAAAAATTAGGCTAAACAAGAAAAAATCTCAATTTTAAAAGGTAAGCTGAGAAGTGATAGCAAAATACAAAAATAAACTATTATTAATTGTCTAGCTGTGACAATCATCCCCCTTTTAGGATGAGATCGCCCATAGTCTCATACCCAAAAGAATTACAATTTTCCCTTTCCAATTAAATAATAATAATTCACATATGCTGTAAACACACCAAATAACACACCACGAATCAAACTTCTCCATAGTAAAACCATATTTTTAAAGTTTCCCAATCACATACTTCAGATTTGGGTATACCGTGCCTATAGTATACTGTGGGCCTGATCCCCAATCTAGACCCCCCACCCCCTCAGTAATATAAACATTATGAAGTGTTGCCTGCATCTTGTAATTTTATCACAAATCTTGTGGATATCTGGTATTTTTCTTAAACCCAACATGGAGGCATGTTATTATATGAGAGTCTCTGTTTTCATTCATAAACAAGTAAGTTTCTAGCCCTAATGGTGGCAGAGAAAAGTTTGAATATGTGAACTGTTAAAGACTCAAAAATGAGAAGACAGACAAAAAGAACCCCAAATTAATTATTTTAAACATCTCATGATTTTTAAACTAATTTAATGATATTTTAGACCTGACTCACGACATTTTGGACTTGCCTTGTGATTTTTGGCAGCAGCTCCAAACACTGTCTGCAGGGGCCTGGTCCTGCAGATCAGGGAGCTATAAGAATGTTTGTGGGGTCCTTCCTGTCTCGTGCATTGAGTGGTGCTCTAGTGCAGGAGCGAATCAACTCCCATATATATATATAACAAGCATTTAGACCCAAAACAAACAACATGTAGTTAGCGTCTTAGAATCCCTGTTGTAAGGTGTCGGGATTTCCCAAAGCAATATGTAATCATTTACATTTTTATATGTTCTCACTAGTAACAGATTCAAGAGGGGTTTTTTTTGGTACATAACTTAAATATGAAATACTGATCATTCTGCTACTAGGTGGCTTGCTTTTGATCCCGACCAAGGGGAATAGTGAAAAATAGGAATTTAAAGTGCCTTACCACTGCGTATGCTGTTTTGCCTCGCTTTTCTTCTTGCTTTGCATAAGTAGTAATGTAGTATCACTATTCAGTATGTGCATCATTTAAAAGAGGGTGGTTCACTGGTTACTCACTGGATGGAAGGCAACTCCATCACAGCAGACTAGGCATTACATACAACTGGACTAGGGCTTTGATTAGCGTAGTCTTGTAAATTTTATTATGTATTATAGAAATGTTGTTGAATCAAATGTTTTAAATTGTCTTACTTGTTTTATATAGTTGGCTGTACATTCTGTACCTCAGTTTACTTCCTCTTTCTTTTCTCACTGATATTCTAACTCAATGATTTTATGAGTTCATAAAAACATATCTGAATTTCTCTGCTGTGAGTATCATCAGAGAATGTGGAATGTGTTGGTGTAAATGTTTACTTCTTTCAGATCAAAGAAGGATATACAACTATTTCTGCTTGGTAAGAAATATAATATCCATCTTAGTGTGTTGCTCAGAGTACTTGTGAGAAAGAGTACGTAGCTAACCTGAAGAGCAGTACTGAAATTATTTTAAGACGGGTATAGGGAAATGTTCCCTTTTATAAAATATCAGATCCAATATATAAACTTTTTCAGGTGCTTTCAAGATTTTTTATACTCAGATAAAATAGCAACTATTTCTCGTAAAAAGATAAGTTGAAAAATAGCAGACGTATAAGGACAAGACAGTCCAGACAGGCAGTCAGAAATCAAACCTATAATTATCTACAAGTCTCTAAAAACTTTCACTGTCATGACTCATAACCTCTGGAATGCCAGGAAACCAGGAGCCTTTACGTGAAGAGTGCCTATAATTTTCATATAATGTAGAAATCTCTGACCTGTGATTGCAAATGTATTGAGAAGATGGAGGAACAGAATGATTTTGCCGTGGACTCACTTGATATTCATATGCATTATCATTACGCATCGTTTTAGTGCTTAATTATTTTCAGTAAATATGAATTCAGATAGCATCTGAGAATAAGGTGTAACTTTAGTTTCAAATAATGATCTAGGCTTCATTTTTATTTTATTTTTTATTGTACAGTACATGTGCTTAAGGATAAGATTGATAGGGAATATGCCAGGAGAAAATAAATATTTTCTATTTTAAATATTTGAAAAACTGGCAAAAAGAGAAAATTTGCTGGTTTATTTGAATCTTGTCATATGGCCTTATTCAGAAGACTGCAGTTAACTTCTGCTTTAATAGAACTTTGTGTAAAGATCATGGAAGTTAGCAGGATGTGGCACTCATACGGAACAGTATTAAAAGGAAAGTCCAATCTCTGCTGACTGTACGCAGTCAAGTCCATATATCAAACACTTAGGAGGAAAGCTCTTTTTCCTTCAAGGACTGTGCATAGTAAAGGTAAACCCCAAATGTAAGGAACCTAAAGAGGGCCTGGGTTCCTTTCTGGGGGGATATGCTTTAGTCAAACACGAGTTCAACACAAGTTAGTGGGCTTGATTCAGGGGGAACTGGGTGCAATTTAATGCCCTGTGATCTACAGAAAGTCAGATTATCTAATGAGCCCTCCTGGCTTTAAACTCTATGAATTTTCCTGTTTTCACTGACAGATCTTATGGACGTAGAGCTCTACCCATGTGGAACTTTTTGCATGATCAGGGTACACAAGTCCAATTCAATGGAGAAGAAGAACCTTAAGCCAGTAACTGCTGTATTGATATAACATGGTGAACCACACATGATACTTTCAACAATTTCTCAGTCTACACACAAAGAGGGCTTTTCAGGATCCCTTATTAAATTGCAACAAACAAAGAATCCCTTGGAAATTCCAACACAAAAACTGTTTCCCAAACCCCTTACAGTTGCTAAGTGCGAACTCTGAAGTTATCTGTAACAACATTTATGAAACCAAAGCACTTGAAACAAGTCTATGAATAGTTAAGGATATCATGCATCTTATATTTTCCAGAAAGAAACACATTATTCTTATCTCCTCACAATGCTGTAAGTCAAGAGGGCTTACGAGTGATGAAAGTTTTGCTTGATCTCGTAAGTGTTCATTTCCAGACTTGTCAATGCTTGCACTTTTTTTCCAAGTGTTCAATTTTTGTAAAGAGAGTGTATGATTTTGGTAGATGTTACCTGGACTCCATCAAAAAAAGAACAATGGTTGAAAGTGATGCCTTTTTTTGTTTATGATCTGTATGGTATTTGTATCTATTTTAATTAATCTATGTGCTCAATACAATAATGTTGGTATTTCTGGCTTGAATAGAAGCAGTGTATCCAACAATTAGAGACAACAGAAAAAATGACGATTTTTGTGAAAAAAATTGAAATAATTTTTGTTCTGCCAGTTTAGAAAATGAATGAGTTTCCATTTATTCAAGATTTAAAGTTTTTTTTCTTTCCCATTTTCCCTTCCCCTTCCCTATTTTTCCCTTTTTTACCCAATTTTTTTTTCATGTTGCCATTTTTCCATTGGAAAAAAGGGGACAAAGGGGAAGATGTGTAGGAGGAATAACCAAAAAAGACCCCAAAACTAAACATCTTTTCTTCTGATTTTTGTTGAGGGGGAAAAAAAAAATCTAGTGAACAAAGAAAAGTACCGATTAAAAAAAAATGCACGGAATTTTTTTGTTCAAAAAATTTCTACCATCTCGTGTCACAAAAAAAATTCTCTTGTGGCATCTCCATCCCAATATTTCTGATTTAAAAGATTGAGATTGTTTGAATAAGATTTGGCAAACATCTAAACTTTTGCTGCTTACCTAAACCAAAACTTCAGAGGTTCATCTGTCGTTATCACTAATCGGATCACCCTGAATATTCAGAGACATCTGTCCTCAGATATATTGCTCTCACACCTAAAGTAACAGAGACAATGAGGCTGTCTTTGTATCTTAGGCCTGGGTCTACACTTAAAAGTTAGATTGATGTAGCTATGTCACTGAGGGCTGTGAAAACTTGAATGCCCCATGCGACACAGTTAGGTCGACTTCAGCACCACTGTAGACGCAGTGTAGTCGATGGAAGAATTCTTCTATTGACTTAGCTACTGCCTCTCATAGAAATGGATTAATTACATTGATGGAAAACCCCTTCTGCTGATGTAGGAAATGTCTGCACTATGGCACTACAGGGGCACAACTGCAGAGCCATAGCTGTGCCGCTGTAGCAGCCATAGCATAGACATACCATAGACTGCAACAGAGCTGAAACACTTCAGCTTTGGATTCATTGTGCTAGGCACTATGGTCTGTGTTCTTGTGGCTCCCTACACTCAATGCCATTTGTCACTTGTAATTTTTAGTATTCTCTGTTCTTTGACCCTTCTGACTCTGTAGTGTACGCTCAATGGGATCTTTTTAATGTCTGAGATTTCCACAATGAATTCCATTTAATATAGGCACAAGACTCTCTACTCTTTTAGCTTCATTTTTTACACACTTCCTCCAGATGACCATTCAGCAATTTAGCATCAATTTCTGCCTTTGGCACACATGGCCATTTTGAGTTCAGTTGTGCCTACAAATGTGCATCATATTTGTGCAGATGTGACCACTGGAATCTGTAGCTGGTGTTCCCATCTAGAGAGCCATAGCTACTCAACACTTGTTTTGGATGCAGTTAATCTGTTCACAGACTTAGAAGGTATTTTAACAAATTATTTGATTTTGGGACTTAACTTCAGATGTCTTAGGTATTGAATGCCCTTATGGAATAGACATGTATCTGTTTCAAAGAACCAAGGATAGCTGCCTTCGAGTCAAACAGACATCACAACATCCGCCTCTATTTTTGATCTATTTCTTGCTATGCAATGATAATAGCTTTCATTTCAGCTGTATAATTCAGGCTGACATACCCCAACCTAATGTTCTTTCTTTTACTCTCTCCATTAGGTCACCGGATGAAGATACCACCATTCTTGAAGGATTTATCTGATGAAACATCAGTGCACACATGTCTTGTAACTGATACTGTTGGTTCGTATTTTCTGCAACTTTCATTTGTATGGCCAGGTCTGTGTGTTCCTTTGAGCAAGGTTCCAAAAGGGAAGAGACAATTACTAAAGTAAATAGGTTCACATCTTTGAAAACAAGATGATTGTTTTAGCCTTGATTTGGTGTTCCAATTTCTGAACAGACTTAAATAGTGACGACATTCAGGTAGGGAACAAAGATGATTTCCATACCAATTAGCTGTTCTTTTCTACCATTCTCAAGAGGTTGCACATCAGAAACTTGTTCAAAAATTGCTATTAGAGTGGATCTTGCAGCTCCTGTTATTGTGTGAACTGCAGACAACTGTACAATGTCAGTCCAACAACAGACACCCACCAACAGGAAAGGGCCAGGGGAGAAAGTGAAGAAGAATGTTCATAATCCAGATGCTGTGGATACTCTCCAACTAATTCATCATTGGAGTCAATGGGACCCTTTCCTGAGCAGATGTAGGTCCACAAGGGGATAGAAGAAAAAACTGTCAGTGGTATCTGACTTTAGCATCTGACTTCAAACATCTACTTCAACATTAGTTCTTTTGCCTGCCGTGTTAAAACACAAACATAAGTGCAAGCATTACAACAGCATTTACACCCACATGGAGACTTACCTTTCAAAGACCTTCCCCTCATTCAAAGACAGACACAAACACCCTTTCAAAGTCACACCCATACCTAGACAAACACCCTATAGAAAGGCACATGCCACAAAACCAGTGAAAGTAATATTCATACTACTGAATCCAGGAGGACTCAATGACAAAGCCCCTGCAAACCACAAACAACAGCAACATCTTTTTTTTTTTTTTGATTCAGTGGAGAAAATGTCCCAAATATCTAGGAAATGTTTCTATACTAGTCACCAGCATGATCAAGGAGAGATTTCTTTTTACTGCAAGTACCATCCAAATCTGCCTCTTCTACCTAATCACTCTGTAGGTATGTATTCATTGTTTATGTGAACAGGCATCTCTCATACAATTGTCCCACCCAATCAGCACTTACAAAGGTTACACCTGGTACCCTTTAAGATCTCAGCCCTTCCGTAAAGTATCTCCAGTAAAGCTAGCCCATGAATTACTCATCATCATCATCATCATCATCCTGTATTTTCTCTGCAAACATTTTTATACCTTCACTTGTAGGGTCTGATCTAAAGCCCTTTGAAATCAGTAGGAATCTTTTCATTTGCTTCAATGGGCTTTGAGTCAAGCACTATGTGGTGAACAATTTTAAAAGGGCTCAATTTTTCTGTAATGTTCATTACTATTTATTACTTCTACCAACATAGTAGCATGTGTTGTAATTATTTTATTCCTTGTTTCCTTTCCTTATATATAATTTCCTGAGCCAACTTTTCATTTATTCCAAAAGTCCCACAATTTAGACATGTCATTAACCTCAGATGTGTAACTTTGTCAAAAATGCTTTCCTAAAGAAAAAATAGCCCTGTCATTTCATGAGAAAATTTGCACTTGGGTTCTTAATCCTCTTTTAATCATCAAAGGTTGCACTGTCTTCCATCATAACCTTTGATTTCTGGGAAGAAACTAAAATAATTTCCTTTGCAGAAAATCCTGACATCTGAAGTCCTTGTCATGACATTAATTTAGTTATTTAACTCATGATGAATTTATGTAGGAAGATTTTTCTTTTCAAAAACTTTCCAGAGAAATGCTCAGAATACATTTACATATTCTACCCAAATAGATTACTTTACACCTTGTTAAGAGTTTAGAAATAGGTTTTATATTATTATTAGACTCCCCTTCACTAATAGCTGGTTTTCACAAAATGATAATCTGGTCCAAATTATGAAGATCTCCCTTTCATTATGTTTCCAAGGCTACCTCACTCTCTCCCCCCCTCCCCACCATGAGGTTTATTTCTGCATACGGGAGCAAACAATCTGCATGTTTCAACTCACTCTTATCTTAGAATTCTTCCTCTGGGAGATGGGATGAGAACACTGGGCTTTACCCCCTATTAACATACTTACATGGTTACTGTTGTATTTCATCACATCACATCATTAACATATTTATCCTCACAACAACCCTGTGAGGTAAGGACCATTTTACAGATGGGGAAGTGGCGCACAGAGAGACGAAAGGTACATCTACACTGGAAGTGTAATTTCCAGTTCGGGTGGACATACGTGCACTAGCTTCGATTAAGCCAAGTATGTACCTAGGGTCTCAGACATAATTGTAGTTGGGGGCAGCTAGCTCCCATTCTGCCACTGCTACCCTGCTATCTTTAGTGCACTGGCTTCCCCTAGTACAGTTCTGTCTGAGACCTTAGGTATATACTTGGGTGGCTAGCCCATCCCGCTGCCTTTGCTGCGTGTCTACACTGCTATTTGATCAAGCTTGCACTCTAAAAAGCTAGTGCTCATACCTCTAGCTGAGCTGGCAATTATACTTTCAGCTCCAGTGTAGACATATCCTAAGTGACTTGCCCAAGGTCACACAACAAGTCTGTGGTACAGGAGGGGAATGGAACAGAGGTCTCCTAAGTCCCAAACCTTAACTGCAGGACTATCCTTCCCATGAAAGGAGCCAAAGATTACACTCTCTAAACCTATGTATTTGTGGGTACTGCTGGTCAAAAATTCTCCTTCAAAACTGTTTTTGACAGAAAATTGAGCTTCTGACTAAACACCTTTTTTCACAAAAAGTGCCCACTTCCTGCAGATTAGGCCTTATTTCCTGGCCTGTCATATGATATGAATCAGTATTATTATGGCAAACATTTTGAGAGCAATTCATATGCTGAAAGGAGGTTTGCATAAAACAGTAACGAGATAATTTTGAAGTATGAACGAATTTGTAAAAATCTAAATCTGTACATGGAAATTTGTAAACAAAAAGGCTAAATTCTGTAAATAAATTGTTCACCGCACATAATTCTGCCAGGTCTAATTCTAACAAATAACTTTGCTGAGAGAACTAACTTAACATGATGGTTTAAGAGATTTCCTTTTTTCACAAACAAACATTCAATAGTGGTTACCTTAAAAAAATAAAACATTGTAAATGCTTTTTCCTGGGATTCATATGCAAATAATTCATATTATAAAAAAATCATACAAAGGCAGGTATGTGCATTATATTCACATAAAAAACAATAGAGGTGGAAGGTTAGCGATCACACTAAAACCAGATTAGACACTTTGTTTGCAACACATTAAATGAAACTAATAAATATGCAAATTAGATTATTATTATGTAAATTGCACAATTTCAATATTCTGGTGAAGAGCCATATCAACAATTTCAATTAAAAATTACAGTTGTCTACATATTATAGTTTTTGAGCAGGAATTACTTGACAGCATCTGAAATGTTGAGAAATTATTATTTCTTTATTACATTCCATTTTACATCAACTCCACCAACTGAGTCAATCAGAAGCTAAATGCTATTATAGAAACGAGTGTAAAAGCTGTACTAGACAGTTATATTTCCTTCAGCTTCATTCATCATAGAAAGTGTCTTATGAAATGGATCTCTTGAAGAAGACAGAAACTTTACTGTTCTCCTTCTGGTAAATTCTCCTTCAAAGCAAATATTTTTTCTCTCTCTCTTTCATTTCTTCTTATTTCTGTTTGAGAAAGAAATGCAAACAGTAATAATGGGGATGATGTTTTAATGGGATCTTTCTATTTGATTTTATTCAAATGCATTTTAATCCCACTCACAATGTCTCTTAAAACATTTCCATAACAAAATGGGCTAGTCTTCATACCCACTGAGAAGTATTCATCTAAATATTTTCATGAAATCTTTAGAATGTTGAAGAATTTCATATTGATGGCTGTGCTATGGTAACTAATAGCAATTAGGACATAGTCTGTAGTGGAAATCAAATGATACAGTGAGCAAAGAATTCCAAAATTGTATTGATAGGAAGCTAACATTGACTCACTGGCAGAAGACTGTTTATTATTTAATGGCAATATGAGCCTCTATGTTCCGCTCTGCTGCATTATGTGCACAGTGAACAAAAGCATGGAAACATTATGCAAAATATGAGCGGTAGGCTAGGCAGAGGAAACTGGTTGTTATTTCTCCACCAAGTAACCACATGCAGGATCACTGCTCCATTTCTGCAATAAACTGGACATAGTAGGGGAAAAGATGAGGAGAAAGGGAAAGGATCCATGGAACATTCTGTTCTACAAGTTATAGTCCCATTAGAAATCATTAATAGGATCACTATAGGATCTGCTGGCAAACTGTTCAAATTACTGCTGCGCTGAGTAGCATTAATTCACCCTATGTGCCACTGGTGGGCTCACATGGTAGCAGGTGGTGGGGCAGCTTAATGGTATCAGTTTGGTTTTGCTAGCCAAGCTGCTATTGCTAATGATGGTATTAGGAGGGGTTCAGAGGCAGGGAGCTTGTGTAGATGATCCAATATGCAAAAATCTTCCTCCACTTTTTACCCCCTGCCTAATGCACATTACCTCAGCCTTGCCTCACTGTGGGGATGGTGTGGAAAAAGGAATCTTTTGAGCTTCTAAGGTTAGGCGTTCCCGTCTGTGCATTTTGAAATGGAAAGGAAAGATATCTCATGACAATTTACAAAATGTTTGTGAGATCTGTGAAGCTAATGTCACGTGTTTCAGTTCTCATGTTCTGCCTAACTATGGGCCAACCTCTTCTCAGACTACATGGCCACACAAGTTTAAGAGGGAGTAAAAAAATCTGCATGAGTTACCTGGAGATTAGGTTCAGGCATGAAGGAATGAGTGTGATCTGGGCTCTGAGCCAAATTCTCTCTTAGGGCTACTGTGGAAAGTGGTGTAGCTTATACAAAACCCCTTACTCCAAATTATACCTAAAGTCAAATATCAGTCCACTCTGAGTATTTAGTTTCAAAAGATCATGGTGGGAATAGTGACACTGGAATAAACAGGTCAACTTGCATACTGATGTGTAAGTGTTCACTGTCAAATATAGTTGCAGCTTAACAAGGGCATAATAGTCATAGGTTGAGTTAGCAGGCTAATTATCTATATGGATTTGCCATGTAAGGTCCAGCTCACTAAGCCACATGTGGGGCATTGTAGTCATAGTTCAGGGATATCAAGGACATGATAGGGCTTGGTATGACTGGCAAGTGTAGCTGTTGAAGATAGATTTACAGCTATATATTTGCATAATAACAAGACAGATGCAACAGGAGCAGGTAGAACAGGTTTTAGGTTTAAAGGGTATTAGTAAAAAAAAATCATTCCTTTAATGAAGTCAGTTTGAATAATTCAAATGTTGATTGGTCACTACACTTCCCTGGGACAGAGGGAAGAGATTATATGAGCTAATGGGTGAAGATTGTTATCAATAGCTGTAAAGGTTTTCCTGAGATTGCTTTTTTTCAGCAGCAATTAACCCTGAGTATAAAGAAGTTTGCCCAAATGCCACTCAGATAAAGGTGGCAGGAAAAATAATGAACTTAAAATACAGAGATCCTTCATTGCCACTTAAGCTTTTGACTGGAGGTAGATGCTGTAGGATCACTTGTATGTTTTCAGAGAGAAATGCAGGACAAAAGCACTTGGAAAAGGAACAATGTAATCAGTAATATGAGTGAGATTAATGTGGTAAAGATAATCAGCAGTTTCTGGCTGTTGACCAAACCAGTGAGGATTAGTTTTTACTGAAAAAGACAGAAGGACAAAGAGGACAAAAATAACGGCTACTTAGAAATGAAAATAGAAGCCATAGGTCACGATTGTCTGATAGGAATATAACTATACAAGATAAAGAGATTGGCAGCAAAAGAATTGTGAAACTGTACAAAACATTTCCTGAAGTTCACTGAAAAGAAAGCATGGAAGGTAGGAAAAGAACAGAATGAACAATGTGTAGCTTCCTATGGAAATATGGAGGGGAAGGATGGTAGGATCCAATTTAAGAATATGTTCTAAAACCTACTGGTGACAGGCAGATGTGATGACAACACTAACAAATTATGAGTTTTATTATTAATATTATGCATATTAAAGGATTTAAGTTCCAAACTCTAGACACAGGAAATCTGGGTTCTCTCTGCTCTTCCACAAACTTCTTGTGTGACCACTGCCATGTCACTGGGGGTATGTCTACCCAGCAATTAAACACCCGTGGATGGCCCGTGTTAGCTGACTGGAGCTCACAGGGCTCAGGATGTGGAATTGTTTAATTGCAGTGTAGACGTTCGTCCTTATGCTGAAGCCTTGGATTCTCTTGGATTCTCCCCCCTCACAGAGTGTCAGAACTTGCGCTCCCGCCCAAGAACAAACTTCTACGCAGCAATAAATCAGCCCCACAACCTGAAGCCCATGAGCCCTAGTCAGCTGACACAGGCCAAATGTGGATGTTTAATTGCTGTGTAAACATACCCTTAGGGTAAAATTTTCAAAAGGTACATAAGAGGCTAGGTCCCAATGACTTTTAGTGATACTTGGGTTCCTAAAGTCCTAAATCACTTTTGAAAATGGAACTTACATGCTTTCGAAAATTTTACCCTAATTCTTTCTGGGCCTCAGTTGTTAATAGTGGTGATGAGAGCCAACAAAGTACCCGGATAGACAGGTAGATGGAACACCTTTCACTGGGAAAAATATTTTCAGTGAATTCTAAGTTCATTAAAGCATTCATTTTTGGGGGCACAGAATTATTGAATTTGGGTTCAATTCAGAAATATTTTCAGCCAAAAAATACGGAAAACAAAAATTTTGAAAATGTCAAAAAGTTTGTTTTGAAAAAAATCAAAATTAACTGTTTAAAAAGGTTGTTGAAAAAGTCATTTGACTCAACATTCAAAATGTTTAATTTTGACTTGAATGAAGATTTCAGTTTTGCATTTTGTCCAAAAAATGAAAAAAATCAGTTTTGGTTCAAAAGAATACATTTTTTTCCTGGTTATTTTTATTTGACCACAGGACAAAGAAAAATCTTATTGTTTTGTCTGCTATATTCCCAACAGATCAAATAGAATCCTCTTTCTAGGCTTCACAATTTCAGATTGAGACACTACTACCATAAATTCTTACATTTATGAAAGAGGAACTTCTCTTTTCCTTTTCTGTGGTTTGGTTTACACTGAACTAGGGAATGATGATTTCAAGTACAGTACAGACCCCTGCGGGACACCACTATTTATCTCTCTCCATTCTGAAAACTGACCATTTATTCCTACCCTTTGTTTCCTATCTTTTACCAGTTACCGATCCATGAGAGGACCTTTCCCCTTATCCCATGAAAGCAAATTAAGTCAAAAGTCAAAGAGCAGTTAATTATATTATATTTCAACAATATTAAATTTAGAAGAGAGGACTTTTGTTTCCAAAGGCTTCTAAATTCAGACTAAAATCATACTGGATGGAAGGAAAAAAATCAGTTCTAAATGCAGCAATTTTGCCGGGAACCTCCTCCCTATTAAACTTTAAAGTGGCATGTTTCAGTTGCTAGGTGTAATAGGGGATTGTTATTCTATCCTGTCCTCTGAAAATAGCTGGTCTTCTATTTGGCTTTTCAATATAATGCAGTAGGAAATAAAATTATAGAGTGCCCTTTATAAAAGTTCTGAGGGTGTTTTAAATAAATAAAACAACACCATTGCTGTATTTATTCAACTTTGAAGGGCTCTGGCTTATTCAGTTTCATCTAGGAATGGAATCCATAATCAGCAAGCATAATTATTACCACAGGTGTGAAATCATTTCATATTATTTTAGTATAGTGTATTAATAATTCTTTAAGTATAATTAGTACGCTATTGAAGATGGTCTTAAATCAGTAATGAGAACATGACATATAATCAGCAATAGCAGATCTGTGTGAATGGATGGGGCAAGGGAAGGTCAGAGAGGAAAATAAGAACACATTCTCAGTGAAGGTTTTGTAATTAAGTAAAAGCACCTTAAAATCAACAAGGGATTTCACTATGCACCTATGGAGAGATGTAAGGCCAAGAATTACACTGGTGCAGAATCAAGAAAAATGTAAGCTGTCATATTCATTTGCTGGAGCCTAGGGACGACATCCTCTGGGACACATGCAATGCTAAAATCCTGTAGGCAAACCTAGAGATGACATAGTTACATAAAGTTATATGACTTCCAGAATTACCCATTATGGAGGCCATTATCTAGGATAGAGACTGCAGTGTGGTGGTTGAAAAGGAGTGCAAAGAAGACGAGGCTGTCATAGACCTAACCATGAAAACCAGAATACATTAAAGAAAACTCCGTCCAAAGGGCAGCATTGAAAAGCATGGGATCTACAACTGCCTTGTGTGTCATGTCAAGGCACAAGAGGTAAACTTACTCTAAATAGAGGTAAATTAGAATCAAACCAGAAAACAGCTGCACCACCAAGCCCCATGGCTCATTGAAATGTGGAAAATTTCAAGGCTGACCGCATCAAATGCTGCCAAGAGAAACAATGAAAGCTAAAGACAGCTAAGAAAGCATTACAAACTTGGGATGTGGCAGAAGAATCTTGATATAAAATGTTTTCAAGTAAGCCACAATTTTAAAAGTAAGGATAACTTGTAAACGGGAACCCACATTACACCTGAAGACGTTCTTCCAGCACAAACATACATATGCTTCAGATATTGCTATCTCCGATTAATCAGAAAACACTAAGGGCCAGATTTAGGGATTTAGGCACCTAAATAGGCATATGGGTGCCTAAGTCCACAATGCAGGTGCCGTTAACATTTTCAAAGCTGCAGCTCAGGTGCTACCTAACCCCCTTAGGTGGCTAAGTTTCCATTAGTCAGCATTTGCAAAAGAACTCATGGATTGCTGCCACTCATAACAAGCTGCTCAGAGTCCTAGCTCAAGCTGAAGTCCCAGAGGCTTTGAACCAGGATTTTTAAATTAAGTTAGGGTACGCCTATCTCATCCAGGTGGCCGTGAGCCCATAGGCATGCTCTGAGCATGTCTACAGATCTGATCTCTTTGACGTCCTACAGCCGGAGGCAGGCTACTGATAGCTTGAGGGGCAGCACAGCACCCTCACAAAAGACAGCTATGGACACGGGAAAACATAATGCCAGTGTTGAAGAGGTATCAAGTGGGAGCAGGAGTCCGAGAGAGATGGTGTGACTCTGGGAAACCCCTCAATGCCAACTGGCAGATAACTACCCCTCCCATGCTGTAATTCACATCAGGCCTGACACACTCATTTCCCCCAGTGCACGGTTATCATAACGTATTGTGACAGACCCAGACAAGTGGGGTACAGAAGTCTGATAGAAGGCAAATATACTGGCCATTGGATGAATAGTTTTCTGTTTCCTGAGTGACCAGAGCAGGGGCTGCACTAGAACAAGCAGGAACTTTCCGGAACCAATTTAAGGCAGGCAGGCTAATTAGGACACCTGGAGCCAATTAAGAAGAACCTGCTAGAATCAATTAAGACAGGCAGGCTAATCAGGGCACCTGGGTTTAAAAAGGAGCTCCCTTCAGTTTGTGGTGTTGCGTGTGAGGAGCTGGGAGCAAGAGGCACACAAGGAGTTGAGAGTAAGAAGAGTTGAAGGACTGAGGAGTACAAGCATCAGCAGACCATCAGGAGGAAGGTCCTGCAGTAAGCGTAAAGAAGGTGTTGGGAGGAGGCTGTGGCGAAGTAGCCCAGGGAGTTGTAGCTGTCACGCAGCTGTTACAGAAAACCCTATAGACAACTGCAATCCACAGGGCCCTGGGCTGGAACCCGGAGTAGAGGACGGGCCCGGGTTCCCCCCCAAACCTCCCAACTCCTGATCAGACACAGGAGGAATTTGACTGTGGGTTCTACCAGAGGGGAAGATCTCTGAGGCGATCAAAATCCGCCAATAAGCGCAGGACTCACCAAGGTAGAGGAGGACCTTTGTCACAATATATATCTCAAAAGTGTCATGTAAGGTATCACTTGTAAACTGGTGACATGCTAGTCCTGAAAATCATCACAAGAGGTATGTATGGGTTGTGTAAAAAGAGTCAAAAATGTGTACTGGTAAAGTGTACTTCAAAAGGGTTTGGGAGGCAGAGCATAAAACCACCCTTTCCCAGACAGAGGAATGAATGTTTACCTGTTGGACTAGCTTGGTTACAGATGGAGAACAATGAAAGTACACATACATATAAGTGAACAAAGCCAAAACAAGAGGGGCAGAAGACCGTTTAATAGTCACGCTGGGGAACGGAATCTGCACCCCAGGAAGTCTTCCTGACTCTTGAGGCAGAGAAAATGGATTTTGAGTAGTATAATAAGGGGACCAAAAAGACTTGTTAGTTATCTATCACTGGGGGGACATAGGGTATAGCACCCTCCAAGCCTGTAAAAGTTAGATCTCCCAGTCTGGAGGGCTAGGGATACTGATAACTTGATGTAAGTAAGAAAACTGCTTAGGCAAAGATTGTAACTTGCTAAGCTTAAGTGTTAGTCATTAGAAAGCGTGTTTGTAACCAGACCTGTCTCTTTTTCTCTTGCTTAGCAACACTTACATCTCTGTTCTTTGTTCATAAACTTGTTCTTGTTTTATTACAAAACTAGCACAGTGCTGTGCATTAAAGTGAAGTGTGAGTCTTCAGCTAAGCTAACAGGCTGGTGTGTGCTCTGCCTCTGTGGGCAGAGAACTTAATAATTTCTGTGAGTGTCCAGTAAGAGGGACTGGACACTGCAGGGAAATGTCTCTGGGGCACTCAGGAACTGGGGCTCACTTATTATTATTTGCAAGGCAAAGTTTAGACTGGCAGAGTCTTGAGGAGTTTGCTGACCAGGCAGACAGACTGGTATAACAGGGAGCTGACACACAGCAAAGCTCCCTCTTGCTGAGGTAGACGGGTAACACAGTGGCTCACAGTTGTGGGTGTCCCGAGCACGATGTCACAGATGATGGTTTTGATTCCATGGGCATGGACTCTCAAAGAGGTTATCCTGGTTTACATGGCTAATTCCATAGGATGTTTTGCAGCTGAGGATCATGAGAGAAGGGAGGTGCCTATCTCTGGCCCATCAGCCCACTGAATCAAGTCAGCCACTTAGGCACCTAAGCCCCTCTCCTCTCCCTGCGCCCCTCCCCCTTGGCATTTCATTCCTGGTTAGCTTAGTGGCTCCCCTCTCAGCTGGCCTGGTTTCTGAAAAACCCTTTCTCAGTCATTTAATTATCCTTGTGCACATTACAGGGAGCCTAGGAGGCACAGAACTACCTAACTCAGGGCTGAACATTACACTAGGTGGTGGGGCACCTAGGGATTCAACATTTCTCTGCTCAGCCAAGCAACATCTAAATCCCTTTTAAAAGCTGGCCCCAACTTCCTTACCGGGCTCCTTCAGCTTCAATAGCAGCTTCCATCCAAGGATCCCAAAGCACTTTACAAAAGTGGACAAGTATTATTGGCCAGATGGGGAAACTGAGGAAGAGGGATTAAGTGGCATGCTAATGTCACACATGGCTAGACTGCGACTTTGCTTGTGCCCTGGGAGAGGGGCAATATGTAGCCACACCAACACAGGAGGAGCCCTGGGAGGGAATTATGATTTAGAGTTGCAATTCCTTCATTGCTCCTGCTTCCACCTGGGGTCGGGGTGAGTAAATTAACTGGCAGCAATGAAAGGTTGCAGTACTTCTCTTGTGCCAGCTCTGTTTACTGGTGCCTGAGGGTGGTGAGGCAGGGCAGAGGACCATGAAGCCAGGGCTCTTCCAGCCTCCCACTCCATAACCACCTGCTCAGGAGAAGCACAGGTTGTGCTGCCCCTGTGCTCCAGACAGTCTGCATGTGGTGCTAACAAGTGCTGTTTCTCACTCCCTTATGTGGATGCATTAGGACAATTTTAAGTAACAAAAGCCTAAAGCCAGACCCCAGGCTGCCTCTAAGAGTATACTGAGTATGTGTTTCTGAAGTGCACATCTGCAAACTTCTCTGACAGCTGACCCACAGCTAGATCTATTGTTAACAATACTCTTAATAGTTTGCCAGTTTTATCATAAACAGGGGTTACTACATTACCTGCAGTATTCTCAATGTTTTCCTGTAGGAAATACCTTAAATATTGATATAATATTATATATTTATCTGAGGCAAGTGGCAAGATTTTAAGTGACCATGGTAATCTTTCAACAAGTTTATTAACTGTTTTACAAGTATTAAGCTTCACAATACCTCTGTGAGTAAGTAAATGAGTATGAGATATGAGTTTTACCACCCTCATATAATTTTAGAAATCTGATGAAAATGTACTCAGGAGCCCAGACATTTAAGTACAAAAGCATTAGCTGGAAGGAATTACAGACAGCCATGTATCACCAAGAGTATAGAAATTGACCCAGAAGCCAGCTTAATTGTTTTCTAATATCCAACCTAAGCGACTTCATAAGAGTTTCTTCTTCTCTGTAAACGAACAAGCTGTATCTGTAGGAAAGGGCATTCCATTATGAGCCATTTTCAATTTAAAGATGAGAAGAACAGTAATGGAACACAGAAGAAGTTGCAGAAAGGAAATCTTTATCTCACCACCCAAGTGACTGGAAATGAAGTGAGTCAAAGACACGGGGTCTGATAATGGCAAACTGTTAAACCATGTCTTGAATGATAACTTACTGGGCCTAGGTGATCAGTAACTCAGGAACTACATTAATGAAGTGATAATGGTATATCTGAGAGGCGAATCTGGTCCATGGTCATTGAAGTAAAAAAGTGTAGCTTGTGTCAAATGTTAGCAGGGCCGGCTCTTACTATTTGGCCGCCCCAAGCAAAAACAAAACAAAACACCCCAAGCGCCGCCCCACCGAAACAACAATTCCCTCCCCCCCGCCAGCGCCTCTCCCTGCCTGAGCGCCAGGGGAGGGCGGCCAGCCCGGCCCGGGCCCCACTCTCCCGGCCATGGCCGGAGCTCCGCAGCCAGTCCGGCCCAGGCCCCGCAGCCAGGGCGGCCAGCCCAGCCCAGGCCCCGCTCTCCCGGCCGTGGCTGGAGCTCCCTGGGGAGGGCGGCCAGCCCAGCCCGGGCCCCGCTCTCCCGGAGCTCTGTGGGGGGCGGTGGGCGGGCGGCCAGCCCGGCCCAGGCCCCGCTCTCCCGGCCGGCCGCAATGTTTAAAAAAAAAAACAAAAAAAAAACCCTGAGCGCCGCCCCCCCTAAGGTGCCGCCCCAAGCACATGCTTGGTAGGCTGGTGCCTGGAGCCGGCCCTGAATGTTAGATGTGCCAGGCTTTATTTAGATCATGCACTGTACATTAAGAACACCTACTGTACCTATTCCTACTAGAAAGGAAATGAATAAAACCTAAAGAAATCAAAAGTTTTTCCCCAAATCTTGTTTGAAAATTTTGTTGTGGAAATCACAAGTATTGCTGAGGTCCATCGTCATTCATATAGTCCAGGCAGGATCACACAGTATACAATAATCATGATCAGACAGTGATGGTAACGGGGGTGGGGGGACACTTGTAGTGTTCCACTTCAGCGAAAGAGTCCTACCAAATTCAAGGTCCATTATGGACAATTTCGTGGCCATAGGATTTGAAAATTGGTAAATTTCATGTTTTCAGATTTAAATCTGTTTAAATGTTTAAATCTGAAATTTTATGGTGTTGTAACCATGTGGGTCCTGACTCAAAAGGTGATTGTGGGGGGGGTGGGGGAGCAAACCTGCTTTAGGGGGTCATGGGATTGCCACCCTCACTTCTGTGCTGCCTTCAGACCTGGACTCCAAAGGCAGCAACCGTGGAGCTTCCTGCAGCCCCAGGAGATTCCCAGAAGTGGAGGTAGGTCTGAGCACCCACCAAAAAAGGCTGTGCAGGGAATGGACAAGTCCTGTCCCTCCCCAGCCCTGCCCAGCCCAGCCAGAGCTAGGAGCCCCCTGGCTGGGGCACTCCTAGTAGCAGGGGGAGATTGGACCCACCTCCACAAGCCTCTTCCACAAACTCCACAAGAGCGTCCTGCAGCAGGGGAAGGCACCCGGAGACCTCAGATGGGTCTTAACTCCTCCCCACACTCACCCGAGAGCGGCTGTGCATAGGATGGACAAATCCTTGCCTACCCAGCCCAGCCAGAGCTAGGAGCCCCCTGGCTGCAGTGCTCATAGCAGCAGAGGGAGATTGGATTTCACGAGGCAGGCTTATTTCATGGTCCGTGATGTGGTTTTCATGGCCATGACATTGGGAGGGGCCCTAGTCATACAGAATACTTCAAAGATCAAGGACAAGGGCGGAAATAGGTGGTTTTATAAATTGTCTGTACAATTATATTCTTATAGTATTACTTTGTCAGGACTGCAGTTCTAATGAACTAATCAAAGAAGATATCACACATTAGGCACCAGCTCAGACAGGGTGTTAAAATATAATAAGATTCTGCAGGATGAAATCCCTCCAGTTTATTCATAGAACTAAAGCAAACCAAGTGAAGACACCTTGCTATAGTCTATGTTTATGTATCTTTTAACCATGACAACTGGTCTTGTGTCTTCCAAGTTGTTCAATATTTAAAAACCATCAATACCTGAAGTATAGGAATTCTAGTCCTGAAAAGTTTAACTTGGTTTGTTCCTTCTACAGTCAAAACTACCAAGAAAAGCCAATATTTTTTTCTGTCATGTGCATTTTGTGTGCAGCACTGACATGATTCATTGGCATGCTTCATGGCTCATGAAAAAAACAGTGCCTGTTTGCTTCCACCAGGCAATTTAAAACTTTTAGGGTATATTAGTATCTCTATTGTTCATTTGGAATAGATGGAGCCTTTCTTGGAACCACAAACCATATAAATAAAATCAGTTGATGTACCTGCAATAGAGTGCAATGACAAATGACAACAATCATACTGGAATTCAGTATCAACAACAAATAATCAAACACTGAATGAACCTGACAGAAGACCTTTAAAATGTTGCCAAACTCTATTTGGATAAGTTGAATGTTTACAGCAAGCCTAATGATTTCATCAGTCTTAATTATTACTGTGGCTTGGTGAAAGACTCACATGCACTAAAAGTAATGAAGAATGTGTCAAATGTTTGAACAAGAACAATTAACTTCTGCCCCAATGTTTATTGTTTTGCAAATAATCAGAAACTGGGGGAAATTATGGTAATTGCAAGAGAGAGTCTATTCTATTGTCTGCACTATACCAAAGTGATTCCCTTACACAGCAGGTTAGAGTGATAAATTCTAGAGCTATAAGCATTGTGTGGTCTATTTCCAGCTTAGAAACTTATATAAAGTAAACTTTAATTACTCTTATATGATTAAAATAGAAAATGCTCAAAGCTGACAAGCTCACGCAAGACATTTTGCTTCCCATGACACATACAAATGGAAGCAGTATGTTTTGAAAAGATGAGGAAAACTCCTTTTTGTTTGCTTTTATCTATGATCTCATTTGAAAAAAAAATAGTGGTCCAGTTTTTATTGCTGCCAATCCTCATTTTCTATATTAAACTCCTCAGTTTTCCCATAAGTTGTCATTCTTATGTTTTCCTCCTCATCACCTTTGTAAAGGTAGTGCTCAGTGCAACAAAAATAAGTCTATGCATGTGACTGCAGACTGAGAAATTGCCGCTTTATTTAATTGCATCACAACACATTTGAGGCAGGGAGAGAACTTCCAATAAACAGGAAGTAAGGGGTGGGGAGTGGAGCATGTAGGGTGACCAGACAGCAAGTGTGAAAAATCGGGGTGAGGGGTAATAGGCACCTATATAAGACAAAACCCCAAATATTGGGACTGTCCCTATAATCAGGACATCTGGTAACCCTAGGAGCATGGCTCCAACCCATAATACTCTGAGTAGCCCCATTAACCCCTTGATGATTACTATAGTATGGAGTACATTGAGTTGAATAATACAGGTAGGCTTGGAAGGATTCGACTTTGGTAAATTTTGGTAAATATTAATTTCACAATACACACAAATCGATAAAAAAATATTTTAATCTATAAAAATAAAACATTGCAGATAGGCAAAGAAAAATGCTGTTTGAGAACTTATTAATTTGATTTAAAGACATTTACTTTGTATATTTTGATGTAATCTTGACAATTTATAGTTTAACAGTTATAAAGTTTTTACTTTTTGAATCTCAATGGCTACTGTCATTAAATAATTATTTTCTGACCCCTTCCTGTTGGCTGACCCCTCCATAATTTCCTGCAAGTGTGAAAATTTAATTAAATAAAAATAGGGAGGGGGAGTAATTAAAAATAAACTACCCAGAAACTAGTACCATGTGGATGGAGGTGTCCCCATGTACTATTCTGATCAAGTGGGGTGTGTTTGTGGGTGTGGAAAAAAGTCTATCTGGGAAAACAGACAAGAAACTGGCAGAAACTCAGAGGTAGAGGGGAAAAGCTAAGCCACAACTTGTAAGCATGAACATGTGAGAAGCTAGAAAGAGAACTCTTGGGTTTGGTGCTAACTAAAGAGATTTGGGGCTGTAAGCAAAGAAGCTATCCCCTGATTTTACTTCCTGCTGTGTCTGGTGAAACAGGTCTTTGTACATTCCTTTGAAATAAACAAGATTGCATCATAGAACATACCAGACTCCATCATCAATTTCTACTCCAAACTGGAACATTCCCAAGGTCCTGAACTTTGATGCTTAGGTCAAAAAGGGGCAAACTTGTTAATAAATCTGGAGTAAATATATTACATTTACATGCACTATATAAAAATACACATTCACACCCTAATTGTAAAATTAATCTTCCTCCCCAGGCAATATTAAAAAATGCATGATGGTTTGCTATGGTACCACTATAAATGTTTTATCAGCATGAGTTTGGATGGCTGCATTACTCACCTTAACTCATCTCAGCTGTTGGGAAAGAACATCTGGAAAGAAGCAATTTGTCTCTTTTAGCTTGTGATTACCTTAACATTGGAATTCAGTGCAGACTACAGAGCATAAATGTAATATGTCCCATGCAGGAAGCTTTGCTCCATGAGTGAATGCGCCATTCTCCATTAGCTGAAGATTCCAAGTAGACATCAGGTTTACCTCTGAATAGAACACATTTCAGTAATCCAAGATGAAGGTGATGAAGGCATAGATGAGTATGAAGTCATCTGGATCTCAGAGAAAATCACATTCTCTTTGACAAGCCCAGATGGAAAAACAAACAAACATACTGTGATGGGTTTCGTCACAGAGACCCCCTTGGGACTCTCACCTGTTGTGCTGAAATTACCTCGGAGCCCGTTTTCCCTGCCAGCTTGGGACTTCCAGAACCCTGTCTTGTTGAGCCAGACATGCTAGCCTGCTTCAACACAGACCCAGGGTCTGGTCCATGCCCCCAAAGCTGCAGACTAAACTGAAAACAGCTCAGCAGGTTACCTGCCTCCAGCACTCAGACACCCCACCATCAACCTTAGCCTAGACCAGTCCACACAAGCAGTCCATTTCCTAGACACTACTGTGCTAATAAGTGATGGTCACATAAACACCACCCTATACTGGAAACCTACTGACCACTATACTTACCTACATGCCTCCAGCTTCCATCCTGAACACACCACATGATCCATTGTCTACAGCCAAGCTCTAAGATACAACCGCATTTGCGCCAATCCCTCTGACAGACAAACACCTACAAGATCTCTATCAAGCATTCTTAAAACTACAATACCCACCTGCTGAAGTGAAAAAACAGATTGACAGAGCCAGAAGAGTACCCAGAAGTCACCTACTACAGGATAGGCCCAACAAAGAAAATAACAGAACGCCACTAGCCGTCACCTTCAGCCCCCAACTAAAACCTCTCCAGCGCATCATCAAAGATCTACAACCTATCCTGAAAGATGATCCCTCACTCTCACAGATCTTGGGAGACAGACCAGTCCTCGCTTACAGACAGCCCCCCAATCTGAAGCAAATACTCACCAGCAACCACACACCATAGAACAAAAACACTATCCCAGGAACCTATCCTTGCAACAAAGCCCAATGCCAACTCTGTCCACATATCTATTCAAGTGACACCATCATAGGACCTAATCACATCAGCCACACCATCAGGGGCTCATTCACCTGCACATCTACCAATGTGATATATGCCATCATGTGCCAGCAATGCCCCTCTGCCATGTACATTGGCCAAACTGGACAGTCTCTATGCAAAAGAATAAACGGACACAAATCTGACATCAGGAATCATCACATTCAAAAGCCAGTAGGCGAACACTTCAACCTCCCTAATCACGCAATGACAGATTTAAAGGTAGCAATTTTGCAACAGAAAAACTTCAAAAACAGACTCCAACGCAAAGTTGCTGAACTGGAATTAATATGCAAACTAGATACCATTACCTTAGGTCTGAATATTGACTGGGAATGGCTCGGTCATTACGTTAATTGAATTTATTTCCCCCCGTTAAATACCCTTAACACCTTTGTGTCAACTGTCTGTAATGGGCCATGTTGATTATCACTTCAAAAGTTTCTTTCCTACTGATAACAGTTCCTTTCAATTAATTAGCCTTTTACAGTTGATATGGTTACTTCCATCTTTTCATGTTTCTCTGACTGTATAAATATCCTCTCACTGTGTGTTCCATTCTATGCATCCGACGAAGCGGACTGTAGTCCACGAAAGCTTATGCTGAAATAAATTTGTTAGTCTCTATGGTGCCACAAGTATTTCTTTCTTATTTTCTTTTTGCTGACACAGACTAACACGGCTACTACACTGAAACCAGTTCCCAATGGGATCCAAACACCAAATAAATCCATTTTACTCTGTATAAAGCTTATACAGGGTAAATTCATAAATTGTCCACCCTCTATAACACTGATAGAGAGATAGGCATGGCTGTTTGCTCCCCCAGGGAGTAATCACTCACTCTGGATTTATTAATAAACAAAGGGGACTTTATTAAGTATAAAATGTAGGATTTAAGTGGTTTCAAGTAATAACAGACAGAACAAAGTAAGTCACCAAGCAAAATAAAACAAAAACACGCAAGTCTAAGCCTAATACATTAAGAAACTGATTACAGGTAATATCTCACCCTCAGAAATGGTCCAATAAGCTTCTTTAACAGACTAGACTCCTTCTAGTCTGGGCCCAATCCTTTCCCCTGGTACAGTCTTTGTTTGATCCAGCAGACATCTCAGGTGTTAAGCAGGTGTTTTCTCATGACTGGCAGCCCCTTTTGTCCTGCTCCACCCCCTTTTATAGCTTTGGCACAAGGTGGGAATCTTTTGTCTGTGCTTGTCCCCACCTCCACCTCATCAATGGAAAAGTACAAGGATTAAAATGGATTCCAGTATCATGTGATATGGTCACATGTCACTGTAAGACCCCCTAGTCTCCATTCTTCCTGGGTTGGCCCTCACGTATACAGGAAGGTTTGCAGGTAGATAAACCATTTACAACCAATTGCCCTAGTCAATGGGAGCCATCAAGATTCTCAACCACCATTAATGGCCCACACTTTGCATAATTACAATAGGACCTCAGAGTTATACTTCATATTTCTAGCTCCAGATACAAGAATGATACATGCATACAGATAGGAGGAATACATTCAATAGATTATAACCTTTGTTATGATACCTTACAAGAGACCTTTTGCATAAAGCATATTCCAGTTACATTATATTCACACTCATAAGCATATTTCCCTAAAACATATGGAGTGCAATGTCACACATACATTCTGGACTGTTGTTGGAAATTCTGTGAAACAGCTCTTGTCGTGCAGTAATATAGGATGTGGTTGCACTGAAGAAAGGTCATCCTCCATTTTGGAAGGACGAGCTCAGAACTGTAGAGATAGATCAGGGGACCATGCACTGCAGCAGGCTCTGGGTCATATACTGCTAGAGCAGGTTGAACATTTTTCATCAAAACTGCTTTTTGATGAGAAAATTTCCATTTTTGTCAACAATTTTTGAGCTGTGTGAAAAAAAATGAAAACAAAAATTAAAACAGAAAAATCATTTTCTTCAAATTCATTTGTGGAAAATAACATACATTCCTGACAAGCTCCATATCATGTTTGAATAAAATAATAATTTAATTGTTATATACGAGCACTTGTTGCATTAATGCTGAGAGCAATACTTGAAAAGCAATCAAGGATCCAGAAGGAGCCCTAGACTATGAAATTTCTCTCACTCAAGGGTGAAATTCATTCCTGCATAGAGAACTAACATAAAGCCTGTGAAACTTTTACTCTCTCTAAAGAAGGGTTTAAATGGAATCTATGTGTATCATAGGCCTCATGTCGGATATCTGCACAGCGGTAAATTTCACCCGTGGGGTTTGCACATGCATATGAGCTAGCAGGATAAGGACATATCTTTTATGTCTTTGAAACATGGTGGGAGGTGGCAAAGAAAATATAAGCCACCATTTTTCTACTAGAAGCTTAGCTATTGCAATCATTTATAAAGCCATAAACAAATACATATAGTTGTTGCTCTGCAATGCAGATAATAAGGTTACAATTTTAAAAGGAAATGATTTGTGCTGTTAATATTTAGCAGTTTATATTCAGTTCAACATCCATGCCTCGACTTCATTTTATTTTTTTACATAGAATATTGCTTTTACCCTTACAACATTGCCTGAAAGAAGAAAATATTTTCCACAAACAAATGTGGTCAAACTGAAACACTAGATTCTGTAAACAAAGAGAGAAAACATTACTGCATTAAAACAACAAAAGCATGTGATAATGACTGACATGACAAGCAAACGTAAAAAAAAAAATGCTGTAGAATAACCTCACGCCACCAAGAGACCTCTAGAGCATTTTTAAATGTCTGATCAGTATGAATTACGAATGTTTGCTGTTTTTGTTCATTTCTTCTGTAAGACTGATCAATGACCTGCCTAACAAATAGCTAGCTGCATTTGCACAAGGACAATCTAATCACAAAAAATACGGATGCAGCATTTGTAAAATCCAAACCCTTATCGAAGCTAAAGGAGAAAGGCCACAACTTCTACCATAGTGGAAAAATTTTAAGCACTTATCAGCCCTCTGCAGGAGAGGACTCTGCTGGCTCTGCATTTGCTAGAAAAGTCATTCAATCTCAGCCCCTTTAGTTGGGCTGTGTTCATTTTTCCATATAAAAGTAAAAGGCTACAAGTAAACATAACAGTGCAAGTCAGAAGCCAGGCAGTAATAAGCAAACTACTCATGATGAACAGAACTTCAAAACAATATAACTGAGGGAGTTATAGCAGCTTAATCACTATTTTGCTATTGTGAGCCACTTTTCAAATGCAGACAGACAGACAGGCAGACACTGGGTGGACGCAAGCCTGGGAAAGGTGGCAAAGGTGGCTTTAAACCAACTTTTTCCTCCTTCAGATTCTGAGCCAGTTGGGGGTCACAATGGCCCTCTAAATAATGTATGCAGTGGGAAGGACCGCTGTAAGCTTCAGCAGCCTCATAATCTCAATAAGCATCTCAATAAGCCAGAATTGCTCGTGTCATTCTTTGCTATAGCCTGGGCCCCAGTCCTGTCCCTGCAACTTGTGAGGGAGCATGTGCAGGACAGACTGTGTCGGTAGTATATAAAGGCCGTAGAGGAGGAAGACTCCTTTCCACTGGCTATAACAAATACCTAACACTAGGTCAGCAAATAAGCCCCTCTAAACCAAAAATGAGGAAAACAGAAAAGAAAAGTGACTGGCAAACTCATGGGTACACTACCTACATGCATTCCTCTCTAAAAAGCATAATGACAAGGCAACATGACTGTTCATGAAACAGTCTCTCTGGTTAAGTATTTCAAAGGTCCTTGCTCTCATTAAGCAGTATGGCAATAGGGGCCCATGTTGTAAGTAGAGTAGTGGTTGGTAGGGCAACAGGGCACAAAAAGCCTTCTGTTGGACCCTTTTGCAACACAATTACAGTCCCTTTGAATACCCTCCTGAATGCTAACCATCTCCAAAAGGATGAGGAAGGATTGGCAGCAGACTGGGACATACCCACTCTCTACACTGGTGTGGCATGCAGGTGACTGTTGAACGCCTTAGAGGCCTGGAGCAACCTGCACACTCTCCCTGTGCACGGGAGCACATGAGGAGACATTGTTTCTCACTGAAGCGGATTGCTTCCTGGTGCTCCCACGGTTCAGTGCAGCTCTGTGCTACACACAGCAAAGCTGGTCCCATTATTAGCATTTGAATACTCTTACTTGGCACTGGCAATATTGCCACTCTCCAAAATCATGAGTTTTAAAAATAAATACACTTGGGGTTTGTTCTACTTGCCTTCTAGTTTTTGAGCCTTTAAAGTATACCTGGTTCATGTTCCCAACGTTTTCTCCACAGCCATGAAACTTACTTCTCTAAATCAAAGCTTAGAATGCCAAGCAATCACCTGACTCCATAAGCTGGAACTTTAGTTAAAACAACAAATCACCAACTCGCACGATTTCATTGAAACCCCTCATTCGCAATACACAAAGGTATTTTAAACACAAATCCCCAAAATGTTAGAGCCTCAGAAATTGGAGGGAAATTCCTTCAATGGAAGTGAATTGGAAATGATGGCTAGCAGAGGACTGACACAGCTTTAGAGGCATTTTAAAGAAAAAGCAAGGATCACACAGTTCTTCAAACTGCTATAGGGAGCTCCCTGGCAACTGATGATGCTTTAACCATTCTAATCCTTGTGTATTTTTGAAGGTTTTAAAATTTTGTTTTAATAATTTGCTCAGGTGTTTTAAGAAAAAAGGAACATAATTGTGATGAAATTGGAATGAGTTTAAGGAGACTTTTCCTTTAGAACTTCTTAGTGGTAGATTTAAATATATATTTAGAATCTTGAATTAATTCCCCATGAAATGATACCAGTTTTAAGATAGATCATAAACTTTGAGTTCTTGCTACTGTTTTTAAATATATATATAATTGTACATGGATTTAATGATTGAAATACAAAACAAGCTTTCACTTTGCCTTTAAACACCAATTAAAATATCAGATCCTCATCCTGATATATTAATAAAATCTAATGAAATGTGAACATTTTAAAGAAGCAAAGCAGTAATTTAAAGTGGTGGTTATATCTATAACTATAGCAACAATGACAAGAAAAGGAAAGGTACCTCTTCACTTCCCATGTTGGCATGCTTATAGAATTAGTTTAATGGAATACATTATGGTTTATTTCACTCCATTATAAAAAAAGAATGCAACATATGTTCAGATCCTACCAATCTTTGTTCCTTTTTTAATTTCAAAACTATACAAAAATACACTAATTCTGAGCTGTAAGGTGCATCTATTATATAAGGGCTTTTTTTTAACAATAGCATTAAAGATATTGATCATGTTAGAATGCACAATTAAAGGACATAAAAGGGAAACTGTTAATGTCAGGTTATAAGCTCATTTGACAAGCTGAAGCAACACTAGAGGCCCAATAGCAACCTACGTGCTGAGCACCCTCAACCACCAATGCACATCCACTTACCACTGACATTTTGGTGGCAATGTCATATTGTAGTGTCAGTCACTTTCCAGGATTGTGGTACAACAACTTTTTCTTTTTAAGTACATATCTAATCTTAAAAGAAATACTTCTACAAATACAGTTGTTACCATGAAAAAGTCGACTCTGGTTCCTCAAAGATCACGGTTGCAACCATGGTTAGAATTAGAGTTGGGCTGAGAATGGAAACATGTTTCAGAGAGGATTCTGAGACTTCAAAATTTGTTTTTCTTTTGATTTGGCATGAAACTCGAACATTTTTAAATTCTCCACGAAATGATTTTTTTAAAAATCTTTTCAGATCAAAATGTTTCATTTCCATTTTTACTTTTTCAATTTTTATATATACTGTGGAATGTGATGTGGATGTGATTTGTTACCAGAATTGTTATATTGGTAAAACCCCTAATGTGGACACAGTTATGTTAGTTTAAAGGTGCTGTATACAAGTATAGCTTGTTTCCCTTCCTGTATAGGAATAGCGATGTACCAATATAACTAGGGGGGCTGTACCGCTTTGACTATACCATTGTATACCCTTTTATTTAGCTCTTTGATGGTAAACATCCATAGTCACAACAAACATCCCATGTATTTATTAGCATGACTTTCTCAGACAAAGACTACTTTTAAAAGTTAAACAGAAAAAAATGACTATGCTTTGTCATCACAGTTTTCACTTACACCAAGAAAAGCTGACAGCAATGTTATCTGCTATGTACTTGTGTTCTGCAATGCCATTTCTTTAGCCCTGAATCGTAACCTATTTCCCTGCCTCCTCAGTTCTGGTTTGTCAAGGTGATCTCTTCTCTTTTTCAAAGATATCTTGTGGCAATGCATTGTACTTTTTAAAATGCCTTTCCACTGCATTGGGTGTAGTTATTGATATTTGTATTATAGTAGCACCAAGAGGCCAGGATCCCACAATGCTAGGCACTGTACAAACATATATAACAAAAAAGAATCTCTGCTAAAAAGAGCCTATAATCTAAATTACATACAAAGATATTCCCTTCCCCTTTGTAGTAGTAGAAAGGGTAAATAGCAGTGCCCATCTGACCTTCTCCATACCATTCATTATTTTGCATATGTCAGTTTTATCCCATCTCATTCAAGTCTGATCTAAATTTCAGTCCTTCTTCATACGGAAGTCTTTCTCCATGTAGAATATTTTTGTCATCTGCAGCATCAAGTTCATTGCTGCAACTTTTTCAATCCTGGAGACTCTGCCTGCAGGAATGTCCCCTTGCATGTGGACCACTGTAACTTACACAGTAGCTAAAGGCCCCAAGAGGACAACACTATAGCCAGTGATCAGTGCATCAGAAGGGTGTCATGGCCACACCTCCTTTTCTCTACCTCTGTCTTCTGTGCTAGCAGCAGGGATAAGGGTAGCATATGAGCCTATAGCTTTACCCCTTTACACTGTACAGCCAAGATCTGCCCCAAAGTGATGGAAAGCTGGTGTACCACCTTAGAGGATCTGATTCACAAAATTTATTATACAGCATAATGTTTTTCTTCTTATGATACTTTATCTCCCTTTGCGTATGTATGTGTGTGTGTGCCTGGCACACTCACATGCTTGCAGTCAGGAGGCCTCTTGACGTGTGGCTGTGGTACCAAAGGCTTCTGAGATAGAAATGCAACCCTAGGCAGTCAGTTTCAGGTAATTTTGTCCTGAACTTTTTCTGGTACCAAAATACGGGAATTACATGTTTCAATGTGGGTATGTTGGTGATAGCCATAAATTAGAGGTTTCAGTACTACAGCTATACCGAGGGCTAGTTTCTTTCTTTTCTTTCCCTTCCAGAAATAAATCCCAAACTTAGAAATGTTTCCTTCTTATTGATCCAACTTGCCTTTCAATTCTGCACTTCAAAATAGCATAGCCGGCAAACTAACCTCCACCTGCTAGTTTGGACACATGGAGGAAATGGACATTGTGGCCATCACCATTGGACTTTGCTTACTCTGGGACGGTTCCATGAGATACCGAGCACTTCCTACGATGCTCTGCATGCCCTAAATGCACGTTGATTTTAATGGAATTGAAGGTGCTCAGCAATTTACAGGACTGGGCTTTTTCTTCTTCTGCCTGAGGTTTTGTAAAACATATTGAAGATAATCTCAGGTCTTCAGCCATTTTCAGTTCAGTAGGTGTTCATCTCAACACTGTGCATGGAAGGCACTAATTCAATCCCATACTCTGTGGAGGTAAAACTTGTGGATTTTGTCCTGCTGGTTTTGTATCCAAGCTGTTGTTTTGCTAGCCTAGAGGTTTATTTTAACTGCTTCATGATTTTTTAATGCCACTTTCCTCTAATCCTCCTTCAATAAACTCAGCAGGTTAGCCTCCATTCAAGTAAAAATCACAGCAGTCTAGAATTTCTGTTAAAACTCTACACATTCAAAAATAAGCTTTTCAAAACTCATAGTAGAACTAGATTTGGACTAGTGGTTTGGGGCACATTATTCAGTACTTATTCTTGAGAGACAAGTATAATTTAAAAACAAAATGAATTCTGGAAATCTAATCATTATCTTTCTTTTGGCATGTCTGTGGAAAGCTGTTGCATACCAGTCTATTACACTTTTTTATTACACTATTTGCAATACTTTTACTGAAGCTCCTACTTTTTTGTACAAAGAACTCTCTTAAACAAAGGCCCTATAGAAGAATTAATGTGTTCATGGAACAAACTTTCTGCATTTCACTTTCTGCTACATTGAACTGTGTATTTAACTACCAGGCATAATTTAACTAATGGATGGTAGAATAGCTGACTTTCTATATGAAACTTATCTGTTTTACTATTCACTGGATTAGGGCAATTCACTTGAAGAGATTTTCTTTGGAAGAGGATATAGGGGCAGGAGCAGGCCAAACACCGGTAGAATATAATTACTAACCCTCTCTCTTTTAATCTTTGGTTGAGACCTGAGCTCGATTATGACTAGGTCACAATAAGCACACGTCAAAAGCCCAGACTTCCAGAGTCATGTGACAGCATCAGGCTCTAAAGCTGTCATTCTAAATAAATTGTTTCTGGCTCTTCTGTTTGAAGATGTGAGTCAAGTGTTATTGATGCAGCTGTGTATTCCTTAATCAGCAGACAAGTTCCATGAGAAGGAGGAACATCACCTACTAGAGCCATGGACAAAACTCCATGGCTTGACACCCTGCTCCAGAAGACACCAGGGCCCCCTTATGTGATGGGGGTGCAGTTTGCTTCTGTTCGGGAGTGCAGACTGTTGGCACTAGTGGGCGTGTCAAGCTGTCTGGAGAGGTATATCAACGTGGGTGCCAATCTCAGGGCAGACTGTTACAAACCAGGGCACAAACCCCAAACTGGTTATGTGTTCTGTAATTAGATTTCACAAATCAAGTATCATGTGTGAACTCCTGAAGCACTGTAACAGCCTTAACATGGAGTCACAGACAGTCCCTTTGGGCACTTACAATCTAGCTTGCCACCCAGGCAAGCCTGCCTTTGTGATAGATGGCCACTTACACCAAAAATCACAACAATATTTAGGTTACTCCTTGTCCCAAAGGACCAGTTACTTACTCCAGGTCAATTGCACCACAGATCACACACCAAAGACAATGTTTATAGCCAGTCCTGTAATAAACTAATTAAATATTAATAACTAAGAAAAGGAAACAAGAGAGTTATTCACAAGGTTAAAGCAAATAAACATACACATGCAAATGAGTTACACTCTTAAGTTCCAAAAAGCAACAAAAGCTGCTGTAATGTGCAAGCTCTATATGTCCTCTAGAGCTAACCCAGTTTGGGGATCCCTAGCTTATGCTTAGAAATATTGCCCTCTCCAAATTCAAAGCAACATAGCGATACAGTCCCTTCTAGTCATGGATTTTTATTCTCTTCCCCGCATCAAACTGATGGGACGAATGTTTGTGCACATCCCCCCTTCATGGATGTGAGGAGAGAAATCAACAAAGTCTTTTGTCTACTCATGTTCCATAATGGTTCATGTGGTGTTTATGGGCCTTCTTTTGTTGGGCAGGAGATAATACTGTGGTGAATTAGCATTTCACACTTGGTAATGCTTCTTTCCTGACTGAAGGGATTTCCAGCCACATACAAGTGAACCAGACTGGTTTCCAGCTATGCATTTGTCAGTGTTCAGTGGGGCTTTGGGGCCTTGACATGAGGTGGCACCAGGTCTGTCAGTGTCACAGGAGGATACAGAGGGCCACCACCACCAGTCCATCTTCTGCTGAGGTGTGACCATGGAAAGCCTACATGTTGCATGTCATGACTCAGTGCCCTGTACTCTGCCTTTGCCTATTCTGTCCCTATAAATAGGTTTACATGTGAAATTGCTGCAGGTATACCATTCATTTACAAGATTGTGATAACTGTATTTTTAAAACACTGTTTCGGTAAAACTTCTTACCATTAGCACTTTTAAATTATCTCACTAGACATCTGTACTTGTCTGAAAAAAAAGAGAATGCACTTACTTCTGTTGTCCTTTTTCTACATAAAAAGGCCAATTTACTAAAGGAAAAGAAAACAGTATCAGGTTCGGCCTATAAGTAAAGATTTCCACCCTTCCCATTTACTGAGAAATTGTAATCTCTACGTTCATTTTAGGATATCATTAGTTAAAAAGATTAAGTTTGGTTTAATATCCCTTATGGTTTCCTGCAGTCACACAGTAATTCATTACCTTGCAGAATTTTTAGTGATTGATGCTATAAGGCACAATAGGCTGGATTCATCAAAGAGATAATGAGGAGAGTTTGACTTCTGGAATATTAATGAATACATGGAATTCCCATTCATTAATATTCAAACACTGATAACAAACCAGTAGCTGTAATGAGAAGCAATGGACAGCTGGCATCCAATTTCTGTCTTTCAATGGAAACAAACACATTTCTAGATAACAACACAATTTGATACTTATTAAGTAAGTGCTGGGTGTTTATTAATAAGCTATATTCAGCTATATTTTTAAAAAAACAATTATTAATATGACCGTGTTCCTGTTTTCAAATTTTAATAACCAGCAACACTATGTATACAATAAGGGTCCATGAGTGATGGCTAGGCCCTGGCCGGCATTGGCACACAATCCTTCCTAGAACACATGCAGGGGAGTGTACATGCCCTACCTCCTTTTCCAATGGCTCACACCTCAGAAGGCGCTTGGAGGGATCAGTCTCTGTGCTCAGGTAAATGCTGCGGGGAGGGACAATGTAAAGTGAAACATTGCACCCACATTTTCCAATTTGGGAATTATAACTAGATCCATAATGAAGCACTTATATAAGAGGCCTGGTTTTCAGAGGTGCTGCCTGCCTGCACTCACACTGTCTCCAGATTAAATCAGGGGGAGCTGGGGTTGCTCAGCACTGCTGAAAATCAGGCCAATGTGCCCACACCAACCTATATGCTTTGGCTCTGACGAGTGGGTCTCTGGTTGGCTAGCTGGAAGGAAAGGAGTGTTACCTCTTTCAGGGCTCCCTCACAGCAGGTGGGGAGAAGGGGGAAAGTTTACAGGGATGGGCAGGATAAGGAAACAGTTGGGGCCAGGTTAGGACAAGATCATTGCTTTACCCTTCTTGATGACAAGAGTGGAAGGATATTTATACCCCATGCAGCCCTATAGAGGCTCACTTTAACAGGATCAGGCTAGCAGCAAGAGTATCAGCAGTAGCAAGGATTTGCAGGCTTCCAGCATCAGCAGCTTCTCCATGTGAAAGCAGCCTGCCAGCAGAACCAGATGGTGCTGTCCTCACTCGTTGGGGTAGGAATCATTAATATGGAGGGAGAAGAAAAATTCAGATCCCCCTCAGAGAATGTTAGTTCATGGGATAAACTCACCATTCAGGGAGTATCCAGGGGGCCTCAGGACACTGAAGGTTACATGGAGGCTAGTGGAGAATATGGTTATGCAGGAGTGTGGCATTCATTCTGTGTTCACCTTCTCTCTAATACTAAATATAAGATATTGAGAGGTGAATACATAGACATTTATCACTGCTCCACCAGGACACTATGGCAAACAGTAAGATGGGACAGGACAAGCAACGCAGTGACAGCCAAATTTCCAAGAGTGGTTAGAACGTGGGAAAATTGGGAAGCAGCTTTACACAGATGTCAGTTCCCAGAAAGAAGGCCAGCATTATTCAAATATATAGATATAATCAGACAGGCATGTAATACATTTGGGGGCAAGGCTTGGTTTAACTATGATCAGCAGTGTAGACTGAGGGCTGTGACACAGGCTGGGAGTCAGTGGGACATCCTGCATCACTTGCTTTGATTAGAGTGGATGACACCACAGGAGGCAGGTGTTCATGCTAACAGCAGCCTATTTATTACTCATCAAGCCCAACAGAGACCCAGCGCTCTGGATAACATTTGCTGGGCTTTCAATGAGGATGGATGTTTTCAGGGCATCTGCAAATATAATAATGCCTGTGAAATGTGCTTCGGGGTCCACACAGCCCACAATTACTATAGCTTTCAAAGAAGGCCCCAATATGATGAAAAATTGGTGGGGTAAATCTAGCCCTCATTTGTCCCCGGGTACATGGACAGGATGGGAGGTCAGGGCACATGAAAGGGGGCAGCAGGAGTAATGGAAAAAGCTTTTTCTCCAGTTAAACTCATAGTGTTACAGATATTCCTTTGGGATTACCCCAACAAGACAAGTGGAGCATATTTATGGGAATGGTTTACTTCAGGGCATAGCATTCTCTATATGTGGGTAAAAGGTCATATAATGTCAAAAAACATTGAAGTCAATAGAAGGGTTGGTCACATTGTATAAGGAAAAAAGGGACTGCACATGAAATAAATGCTAATAGAGTTGCAGGGCCATTCAATCAGTTACCTTAGAAGAACCTCTGGGTTTCTCCCCTGAGCTTGGTTTCTAAGAAGGCACCTCGTTTCTCTTGATCTACCACCTGTAATATCCATGGGGTAGATCAGTTAATAATGAGATAGACCCTGAAGTATGTACAGTGCACTATTCTGCCTTTGATAAGGCTGTGTGCATGATTAGAACCCATGGCCTAGGTGCATAATAAGGACCTGTGTCCTGGGGGTTCTTTTGGCAAAATATGGCATCAAGTCGGCTTTTCGATTATTGCCAGTGCATCCTTCTGATTTTAACCTTTTGAGTTTCTGCTTTGATGATCAGTTTTATTTCAAAATTTGAAATTTGAAATATTTCAAATTATTTGAAAAATTCAGTACTTGTTGATCTGTAATTCAACTCAACAATGCGCATCATCACAGGAACTCTCCAACTAACTCATCTTCCATGGCTTACAGCTGAGAGCCACATCGCTCCCCCTTACATCAGGATGGAGATTGCAGCTGGCAAGCTGCTTGAGAAGGTACGTGACAACCCAAGCTTGTTCTTGTTCAACAACCTTTTTAGCCCACCAGCTACGTCTTTCATCATGACACCAATTGTGGTCAAGGATGCCATGACAGGACGTGACAGTAGAGTCCCTGTGGCTGGAAGACTGGTACTTAACTTCAACCACCAATCAGTTCCTTGTCACAGACCCTACTGCTCTCCCAGCCAGCTTCAATCCTGCCACTTCTTAACTGATTGCGGACTGGGCAAGGCCTTTGTGCAGCCAACGAGCACCGTTGCGGTCTTCGAGACAATCCAAGCTGCAGCTGAGGCACAGATCAAACAATGATACACATTCCTGAGGGGTGCCCACTAATCAAATCCAGTAGCAGGATCCAAGAGTTCTACTTGGCAACTAAGAACACTATTGTTGCCTCAGCTAATATGCAAATGCTAAATAAATAAAATTTAGTATCTTAACTTTGCATGTTCAGTGGTGTTCCTGGGGAGCAGGGGGCGGGTGGGTGGGAGGGAAGGTACATTTTGCACCAGTTTGTCAGCTGTCACTGTGGGAGTAGCAAAGCCCAGCCATTTTATAAAAGTTATTAAAGAGGTGGAGGATGATTTGGGGGATTGGGAACAGTTTATGAATCAATCTAATGGAATGTCTTTTTGGAGAAAGGAATGAATGATAGAGGCAGATTTAAAGATTCAGTCAGAGTCATCAGGAGGAAATAGGTTTTGGGGTATTTTGCAAAGACAGGTGAAATGCTCAGAAATGGGCCTCAGATTGGATACAGAAATGTATAGTAAAGGATATAACATTACTGGAATTTTTCCTCGTTGTCATGACTGCACATGAAAATTAGGTATTTGCACATGTTGATGGAAAGTTAGACACATACCTTTGTGAAAACATACATTCTGTGTGTGCAGCTGCAGTAATTGTGTATGGAAATTAGTATAGCCATACAACAGAATGCATGTTTTTGCTTTTGTATTTGAACGGTTGATATTTTAAACATCATGTCTTAAAAGTAAACAATAAAAATCATAACAGTTAGGGAGTACTATAAATAAAGTTTTAAATAATAAAAAGACATATCAGGATCAAAAACAGGCTCAGATTTTCATAATCAGTGTTGTTATTTTTAGGTTTGTTTTCTGGCTTTGCCTAATATTCAAATTTTAATACAGTTTAGCAAATATAGACAATATATCATTTTCTGCTTCAAAAAATCTCATTATGATAATTATGATGTGCCCTTGGCCAATAATATTGTGTATTCTACATTGAGAATCCGTAATTCTTATTTTACTCCACTCTCTTCAAGCTACATATTTGCTGTTTTACAGCATAAAATCACAAGTCTCAAATAAGCTTTATGACTATTCTACATTTAATATATTTGGTAGCTATATTCTTATTTTTATATTTAAAACATTAGAAAGCAGACACTTAAAACTATATCTACAATTAGGCTATAAACAAGGCATTTGAATTGTGGTAGAATATAGTTTCAAAATCCATTTTGTGGGCTAGGAGTATGTTTGGGACCTTATGAACTAAATTTTGTTTGGTTTGCATTTTCTTCTAAATGGGCCTTTCAGTGATAAAGCAAGAAGTGTGCTCTGTGAGGTGCATTATGAAAACATTGCTTAAAAGCACTACAAAGTCAGGCAGATAGGGATCTGATAAGGAGAAATCTCTGTGAAAACTGAGGAAAGCAGCAATGAGTTATTGAATGTGACTGTGGGTGGTATATTTAAGATGAGTCAGCCTGACAGGTGATGAAAAAAGCATGGTTTGTGAGGTCACCATAACAGCTCCTCCAAACTTTGATGTGGCAGGGGACCAGTAAGGTCTACTGCAAGCATATAACCACTTGGGACTAAGGAGCAGAAAGGCCTTAAAAATGCTGAAAATATTTTTCATGGTAAATAAAATGTGTTTTCTAGGCAAATTTTCCAAAGCTCACATATATCTAATCTTTCTTCAATCGTTATTCATTTCAGGGCTCTGACTGGTTTGAAGAATCTTCTCTCCTTGTACCTTTCAGACTGTCTGCTGCAGTTAGCTTTCATGTTATTAGGGCTGGTTGAATAATTTCAGATGAAGCATTTCCCATTTGAAAATAAGATTTCATTTAAATAGAAATTTTCCATTGGAAAAGATTGATTTTGGAGAAATTTGACATCGGGAAACTTGAAACATTTCAGTTTGTCACCCAAATCAAAATTTTTCATTTCTGCATCTGATTGAGTCACCACAGTGCCTCATGGGAGATGTATTTTCAGGTCTATCATGCCTCCATTCTTTTCTATGGGCTGGGTTCCCCAACTGGACTGCGTCTCTCATGATGCAGATTGTTCTCTCCCTTTGTCATAAAGTGTCAAGGAGCCTCAGCCACTATACCTTCAATCTGTTGTGCATCATTGGAGATACAATCTGACAAAGGGAACTGTGCTCAGAGGTGAATGGAACTTGAGAGCCCTAGAAATAAATAAATAAATAAATAAAGGAATTTCCTACAAGGTTGAAATTGCCTTTTCCAGCTCTACTACTTAATTTTCTCTTTTCTGCCTGGGAAATAAGAAAATAAATGCACATGGCAATATAAATTTTCTACTGTTAAGTTGCGTGTCTCTTCTGTTTATCTATTATTTTATTTCCTTCTATTTTCTCTCCTTCTCTCCTTCCCTCTCCATATTTACTCCATAATTACTCCCATATTTTGTTTTCCCTTCTTATACCATTTTCTCTCCTCCCTGTGATTTCCCTTTTTCCATTTCTCCAAGATCTCACCCACTCAATGTCTCTGTTCATTACTTCCTCCCTACCCTCATTCTCATTCCCTTTCCCTTGCTTGCCATATCCCTCCTCCCTTCTGTACCCAACCCCCCAGCTCTCACTTTACTCTAAGGGTACGTCTATACTACCCGCCTGATTCGGCGGGTAGCAATCGATCTTCTGGGATCGATTTATCACGTCTCGTCTAGATGCGATAAATTGATCCCGGAAGCGCTCCCCGTCAACACTGGAACTCCAGCTCCGCGTGAGGAGTAAGCGGAGTCGACGGGGGAGCCTGCCTGCTGTGTCTGGACCCGCGGTAAGTGCTTTTAAGTTCGAACTAAGATACTTCGACTTCAGCTACGTTATTCACGTAGCTGAAGTTGCGTATCTTAGTTCGACCCCCCCCCACTCATGTGGACCAGCCCTAAGTCTCTGTTCTTGTTCTTGATGAGAGTAGGATGTATTCCAGGGAGGCAGAGAGAAAAACCCAGCAGTGGAATATGCCACTGGTATGCCAGGGGGGGAAAAAAGACCAAATTTCATGTAGAATTCAAATCAAGTATGGATACAGCAGCACAAGGAAAAGATTAGACTATTTAAATGATGGAATGGATGCACTGGTAGTACAATCATTGACAGATTCAATCACTAATTCAGATATAAAGTGCTTCTGCACCATAAGGATTTTGAGATCTCTAGGGAATATTACCACTCTTCACATTATCTGAGATGATATTATAAGTGGGAATTATTACAATGAATAGGTTTCTGTCTAGCAGAGACACTCAACATGTCGGGATATTTTTTATTCATAAAGATTGACAAACTGTATATAATTACAATTCAAGCCAGTCTTCCTGGATTTTTCACACCCCTGAGTGACAGTTATTCTGATATAAGTTTGAAGTATAGATCTGGCAGGGTTCCTGCTTCTGATGTACTGAACTGTGCTGCCCCTTTGGTGGCATAATTCTGCATATATGCTGTTAATTTTTGTGTCTTTTGCTAGTTGCTCTTAAAATTCTTGTTTGGCCTGCCTAATTAAACATATATACTTGATTTGCCAGAGTTTGTTCCTTTCTGTTTTCCTCAGTAGGATCTGACTTCCAATTTTATCTTTTTTTCTCTAACTGCCTCTTTCTCTTTATTTAGCCATTGTGGCTTTTTTTCCATTCAGTTTGCAGGCATTTCACTCTTATGATTGTTCCTTTTAACTTCCATTTTATTGACCCCTTCATTTTTGTGTAGATCCCCTTTTTGAAGTTAAATGCTACTGCAGTGAGTTTCTTTAGTATTTTCCCACCTACAAGGATGTTAAATTTAATTACATTATGGTCACTGTCACCGAGCAGTTCAGCTGTATTCACCTCTTGGACCAGATCCTGTGTGCCGCTTAGGACTAAATCCACAATTGCTTCTCCCCTTGTGGGTTCCAGGACTAGCTGCTCCCACAAGCAGTCAGTAAGGGCATCTGGAAATGTTATCTCTGCATACCATTCCGAGGTGACATGTATCCAGTCAACATGGGGATAGCTGAAATCCCTCATTGTTATTGGGTTTTCCATTGTTGTAGCCTCTCTAAGATCCCTGAGCATTTCACAATCACCATCACCATCCTGGTTAAGTGGTCAATATTATATTCCTACTGCTATACTCTTATTATTTCAGCATGGAATTTCTATAAATAGAGATTATATGATACTGTTTAATTCATTTAAGATTTTCACTATATTTGACTCTGTGCTTTCTTTCATATACAGTGATGCCTCCCCCACCAGTGCAACTTAATGTGAATTACCATTGGTAATAGATTAACCATTGAACTGAATATGAAGATGCCTTACTGGGTAACTGGGTAATGTTCTGCCCTTCACATTTTTGTTAGTGATTAGAGCTGGTCAGAAAAACATTGACAACCATTTTCCATTGGAAAATGCAGGTCTGTCAAAATTGAAACACTTTATGAAATCATGACAAGTTCACTGAAATTTCATTTCAGAGACAAGTGGAAAAAAATGTCATCCCATTTCAATATTTTCAGAATGAAATACTTCATTTTTGTTTTGAAATGACTTCATTTTTTAAAATTTATTTTTATAAAACATGCAGAAAATCAATTAAAACAAAAAACATTTGATTGATCCAAAGCAATTTTTTCCCTGAAATGTTCCTTTATGGAAAATTTTGGACTTTTCAGTTTTCTTTCCAACTTGAAACAAAGTCAAATTTTTAAATCTTGAAATCCTTCACAACGGCGAATTCTCATCTTCTACCCATCTCTATTAGTAACTTTTATTTGATGTGTTGTGGTGAATTTAGATTGAAAGCTCTTTTGGGGGTAAAGACTGGGTTTATTTTATTTTCTCTTTGGGATAAAGACTGAGGTTTTATTTGTTGTGGTAGCCAGTCAACATGATTTTTGACTTTCAGTGGAAATGTGCTATGTATGGGCCAGATAGATTCTATGTAGTCTTGATGAAAGTGTGCTTTAGGGTACACAAATGGCTCAAGGAACTTGGCCAACACAGAGGATGGTCTATCATACCCTGCACTCCAAGGGATAGACTGCTCCACCCCTACTCCTTTGGGGGTCTGTGGCACTCCATAAGGAGTAGGAAGTTGGCAGGGCCATCTCCTCTTCCCACCGTATTAGCTTATGAAGAGGAATTAATGTACAGGAGGGAACTTGTACTTCCATACAGGACTATAGTGATAGGTGAACTCCTCTGGACACCAGGGATGCCTCACTGTGCTGCCCCTTTGGTGGCATAATTCTGCATATATCTTATGCTGAGCTGTACTTTAAAGTCATGACCTGGTCCTTTATATGTTTTTCTCATGCATATTTTGCAGATACACATACATATATATGTATATACATGATTTCTAAAAGTGCTGAAATACCTGCTAATTCTATTTACTTCAATGGGATTTGTGCATGCTTAGCCCTTCTGAAAAATAAGCCTATATATATATACATACTTAAAGAAACTAAATGAGAACATTAGTCTATTGAATTGTGTAGTCTGCTCCTCACAGCTGTTAGCAAATCATGGCAAGATTATGAGAATTGCACATTAGCGTGCAGATATTTTAGAAATTGCAAGTTGATTAACTATAAGAATGCTAATTTGTGTCAGTTACCTAAAGATAAAATACTTGCCAATAGAATTCAATGATGCTTGCCTTAATAAGATTTCATAATTATGTAATGGCTAATTAACTGATTGTTACAACTGTTTAAAATATAGACTCTGCTATACATGTAAAAGTTACTTAATATGAGGAGCAAGGCACATTTTTTTTACTTCCTTAAGATATGAGGTACTTTGTACAGTGTTATAATACAAAATAAAACAAATGTCAGGCACTTAAAGCATCCAAATGGTGAAATTCTGACACTGCTCTTACTAAATGGCAACCTCTCAAGGAGAATAAGCTTCCAGTTGTATTTCATGAGTAAAGAGTATGAAAAATATGCTGTTCTGCAAATGCAAATCTCAGGGTTCCCCCTCCCCCACTTCAAAGTGCTGATAGCACAATTAATGAATCTATAGGAAATATTTTAGGATAGGAGTTGTGTACAATAGGCCAAAAATCAGCCTGGGTGTAAGTGGGCATGACCCCACTAGCAAGAATGGAATGCACTCATTTTCACCAGGGCTGAATTTAAATTAGTGTGTTTCTAGCACCAAAAACCTAACCTTAAAGAATGGCAGATTAATTTTGCACCTGCCATGAAATCTTCCTGGAAGACATTGTGACAGGATGTGATTCTGCAAGTCATTATTTCCAGTGGATCCATTTCCATTTCAACCACTGACAACTGATGACACACAATAGGTCCTAGAGAAATAAAAAGTAGTGGGCAGACAGTATGAAGAAACTTAACTGACAGAAGGCATTGCTCACCCACTGGGCAATTTTGCTGGTGGCTGCTGATCAAACAGACAGCAGAAAGGGGTCCAAAGATTGTAGATAACATCAAGAAAGAGTCACCACAGGGCATGAGAGCTGAGACAAGGATGCTTTCAGTTTCTGAGAACTTATCATGCAGGCAGGTAGCCACTACGCTGCTGCCATGATATGCACCGTAATGGAAGAAAAGGCTTGGGATGTATCAGTTCATTGGTACATATCCATGTTCATTTAATGCCAACCTTGGGAAAGGGAAGAGGCTGGAGCTTTAGCTGACTTCTCTAGGAAGAGGAAGACAGATGGGAGCAGAAAATAACTTTTGAAATTTGCAATGTCTAAGTATTAGTCATTGCACCAAATACCTGACGGCCAGTGAGGCACAGGATTACAGATGAAATAAAGTAAAAAAATAGTGACTAAGGGCCTGGCCCACTATTTTGTTATTTGTTTTAGATTCTGATTTTACATTGATCTCTGTTGACCTGCACCCACATGATTTCAATGGGACTGCCCATGAAAGCAGTCCATAAGCAACTCATTGCAGCATTGGGGTCTTGCTGACATCACTGGAGTGACATCAGCATATAACTGGCGTAACAGTAATAGACTCATAGACTTTAAGGTCAGAAGGGACCATTATGATCATCTAGTCTGACCTCCTGCACAATGCAGGCCACAGAATCTCGCCCACCCACTCCTGGGATAATCCTCTCACCTATGTCTCAGCTATTGAAGTCCTCAAATCATGGTTAAAGACTTCAAGATGCAGAGAATCCTCCAGCAAGTGACCCATGCCCCATGCTGCAGAGGAAGGCAAAAAATCTCCAGGGCCTCTGCCAATCTACCCTTTTCACTCCTCTGATGGTTAGAAACCTTCATCTAATTTCAAGTCTAGACTTCCTGATGGCCAGTTTGTATCCATTTGTTCTTGTTTCCACATTGGTACTGAGCTTAAATAATTCCTCTCCCTCCCTGGTATTTATCCCTCTGATATATTTATAGAGAGCAATCATATCTCCCCTCAGCCTTCTTTTGGTTAAGATAAACAAACCAAGCTCCTTGAGTCTCCTTTCATACGACAGGTTTTCCATTCCTTGGATCATCCTAGTGTCCCTTCTTTGTACCTGTTCCAGTTTGAGGTCAGTAAATAAAAAGATTAAATAAGATTAGTCCCAAAACTGATCCTTGAGGAACTCCACTAGTAACCTCCCTCCAGCCTGACATTTCACCTTTCAGTATGACCCGCTGTAGTCTTCCCTTTAACCAGTTACTTATCCACCTCTCAATTTTCATATCGAGCCCCATCCCTGAATCAGGCCCTACAATGGCAAAAATAATAAAAACTGTTAAAAGGCTTAATTTTTCCCAAATACATTCCAAATGTGTGCATTCATACATAGGAGAAGCAACTTTGATATGCACTTGTCTTTTGACAATGAACAGTCTGGCATATACTTGTCTCATGCAATGAAACCATTCAGGTCTGTGAGATAAGTATCTGGCATATGTGTATGTGCCAATAAGATGAGATTTGGCTCAGTGAATGCAACATTTTACTCCAGTTGTGTTTTAATAAATTTGTTGTGACTAATTTATGCTTGATGATTGTTATTTTCTTTCCATTTATACCTACATCTTTTGACAAAACAGCAGTTTGGAAGGTTATCTTTTAGTAAAACACATTTTGGTAGTCCATGTTGGGAGGTGGCACTGCATATTTGCAATTATCATACAGATTTTAGCTGTGCATTCATTGTAGTTAAGGAGTGATCCCTGACATGTGGGATGTTTCCCACTAATTCCCACTATACTATTTAAGGAAAGGCCTAGGAACTGCCAATAATGAACTTTAATTTTAGGTAAAGTATCTGAAATTATTTTAAGCAATTAAGAATGAAAGAAAATTCATTGCTGACTGAGCCCATCTGTATGGTAGTGCTCGACTTCACTCTGAGTTGTCTGTATCTCTGCCAATTGGTAATAGGGCTTCTGGTAGTCAGAATCAAAATCTGAATCAAACTCTCCTTTTATTCCTATTCAGGATAACAATTTTTAAAAATGAAATGCATGTCTATATTTCTCTCTCTCATATATATCATTTATCTCCATTGTAAGAGCTGATAATGAGATGAATTTAATGCTAATGCCCTCTCATTTTTCCTCATTAGGATTGTTGGCTATTTTATCCTTACTCTTGCTAAAGAATTACTTTAGGGATATAGCCGTCTTGCCATTCCTCTTCATTAAACTGGAGGAAGTAGAAGTATGTAAAAATTGCATTGTGTCAGCAGTCTGGACGAAAAGTTTAATGGTTATAAATGGGCTATCTCGTAAAATTATTTCATGTTATATAACCTAGTACTATTGTATATTGCCTGCTTTTGTTTATATGTTGATACACTGTGTTTCTAAATGAGTTAAATGTGTCCTTAATTTTATCAAGATGCAAACGCATTCACCCTTTCAGTTTCAAAAATATGAAATGGAATTCCATTCCAGCAGAACTGACTGGCAAAACAACACACGACCAAGTCTTCAAAAAGTGCTCACCATTGGCCTAATTGGCTCTCATTGGAGTAAATGGTAAATTTCCCATTAACTTCAAGTACTTAAGTGAATGCTTAGTGCTCTCAAAAACTTCACCCTAAACATTTGTAATTTAATACAATGTTGTATTTATACTAATCGATTCATTGCAACAGAACATCCTTTTCCTTTTATTGCTGACCTTCAAATCAACCTGCACTACTGGAATAATGCTCTGTACACATGTTCTGAACATATTTCCCAGATCCATGTCGACAAAATAATCCAGGTCCTATAAAATGACTCCACTAAACACTCTCCCTTGATCATATTTGTATCAGTGTGGTCTGCCCCTCTTATGGCCACAGGCCTGAGGCTAGTCAGCTCTGTTCACTAATCAGATGCAGCTGAGAAGAGGTAGCTATAAAAGGCTGAGGAAAGAGGCTGGGGGAGGAACTACAGAGTGAAGCATCAGGAAGAAGCCATCTGCTGGAGTAGCCCTGGAAGGTGGGAAAACACCAGGCAGTAAGCCCTTCAAGTTGTGTTTGTGTAGAAAGCCCCAGTTGGAAGTTTGTTTTTCTTTTGTGAGTTTGTGCTTGTTTGGACAATAAATGGAGCATGAAGAGAAGGACTTGGGTGGCTGATAATTCCCCAGGCTGGTGAGGAAGGTTGCCAGTATATAATATTCTTATAACTTCAGTATCCAAGAATATTATCACATAAAATGAACAATAAATAATGCAAGATAAGATGTGTAAGGTAATACCTTTTATTGAACCATCATCTGTTGGTGAGAGAGACAAGCTTTTGAGATACACAGACCTCTTCTTAAGGTCTGGGAAAGGTACTGAGAATGTCAAAGCTAAATACAAGATCAAACAGATTGTTTAGCATATGTAGTTTGATCTTGTATTTTAGCTGTAACACTAAGGCTGTGGCTACACTTGCAGTTGTAGAGCGCTTTGAGTTAAATCAGCCTTTGGAGAGCGCAGTAGGGAAAGCGCTGCAGCCTGTCCACACTCACAGCTGCAAGAACACTGGCATGGCCACATTTGCAGCATTTGCAGCTGCATTGGGAGCGGTGCATTATGGGCAGCTATCCCAGCGTTCAAGTGGCTGCAACATGCTTTTCAAATGGGGGGGTGGGGGGGCTGGAGTGTGACAGGGAGCATGGCGGGAGAGAGAGTAGGGTTTTGGGGTATCCACACACTATCAGTTCACTATCTCCTAAGTTCAGAACCCTCTCCCTTCCCCGCCTCTCTCTCACTCACTGAAAGCAAACAGCAGCTGTTTGTTTTTTTCTCATAGACCAGATAAGAAGCCGCTCACCAAAACGGACCCCAAACCCTTCCCCTCTCCCCCCACCGCCTCTCCCTTTAAGCAAACGTTTGCTGTTGGCACTCCAAACAGAGCCCCCCTGCCTGCCTCTTACTCATTCAAAGCAAACAGTAGCTGTGTTTGTTTTTTTTGATAAGCATCCCCTGAAATGGAGCTCTGAACTCTGGACGCGGAAGTGCTGTTTCAAAACAAAACAAGAGAGGAGCCTCAGTTAAGATTATGGGACAGCTTCCGGAGGTCAATCAATGTGTAATAACGTTACTCCCTGTTTACACTGGAGCGTCTCAGCCAATGAGCAACAGCTGTTAATCCTCTCGGGAAGGTGGAGTACCAGGAGCGCTCCAGCCAGGGATTTAGAGCGCTCTACGTGCCTTGCCAGTGTGGACGGGGAGTAAGGTAGAGTGCTCTAGAAGGCTTTATTGTGGTATAAATTGCAAGTGTAGGCAAGCCCTAAGTACCTTTCCCAGACCTGAAGAAGAGCTCTGAGTAGCTTGAAAGCTTGTCTCTTTCACCAACAGAAGTTGGGCCAATAAAAGACATACCCTCACACACCTTGTCTCTCTAATATCCTGGGATCAACATGGCTACAACTACATTGCATACAATAAGTGTCTGTCATAAGCTTCTCGATATTTTATTTTCTCTTTCAGCAATTAATACATAATTTCATAGTTCAAACACAAGATACAACATAATATTTATTCCTCAGAATCAATCCAGTTTTATGGGGTTTAGATTTCTTTGGGTCCAAAGCTTTTGTTTTTCCTCTCTCACTCAGCCAAATTCAAAGGAAAGTTATTTTCTCTTCTGCTCACAGCTCCCGTCTATGGAATACAAATAAAATGGTTATTCCTTGTGCAGAATTCTACTGCCCCTCCCAAATCAATGACTTAATGAGCATTCTTAAAGATCCCTCTTGGAAATCACATTTAAAGAGTCAAAACTTTTCAAGGTTTACAACTGTGTATCTTATACAGGGACGCTGTAGTGTACCACATTTGTGAGTTTGACTGCATGAATGTGTGATGTCACCCTCTAATTGCTGATCTGTAGAGGATAAGGGACCTGCTACAGCAACAGTCCTTTAGCTCAAATAAGGCCTGCAATTTCGGATCTGAACAATGGGTCCTGGATTCCCAGTTGTGTGTATGATTTGTAGAGTAACTGTGTCTGCTGTCCACAGAAAATTGAATTGTTTCACTGTAACAAATCGATCACATTTTCAAATAGCACCCCATAAGACAATTTCTACCCCATCCTATGAGGCCCACAATCACCCACACCACTTCTCATTGATAAGTCTTCATGTCTGAAACATCATAGCGGCTCCCTGAAGTACTAGTTCCCCTTTGCTCCACAGTCACAATTATCTGTCAAAATAAGCAGACAGACTAGAATAATAGTCTGAGGTTTAATTCTTTATAACTATGTGCTTTGACGGTACACATGGGGCAACTTTTTCTAGGCACATTCATGGGTGTACAAATGGCAGAAGGGCACAAGGAGAGTCCCTCTGCTGTTCCACAACCATACAAGCGCTGCACAATATTCTCTCAACTGAATGCAAGGACTACACAAGGCTGATCCCCCCGCCTTTTGGGTGTCTAGTGGTAACTCCCTGACCCCGTCCATACATATGAGCCAGTGGAACTGGCCAGTGATGGAGAGGGGCAAAAGCTGCACCTTCTTAAGATGTTTTGTGGTAATAGCACTCCCCAGCACCTGTGGGAGGCTGTTGGGATGTTTCAACCTCTCAGAATCCCTCAAAGCAGGACTGAAATCAAGAGCCACAGGAGAGTCCTTTATCTGTCTAACTATCTCAGAAATTTAGTAGTTAAAACAGATAGTATAAAATAATATGGGTAAATGATGTTTGTGAAATACTGGGGCAGGCGGGTGGATATATATTGTGACAAAGTTCCTCCTCTACCTTGGTGAGTCCTGCGCTTATTGGCGGATTTTTGATCGCCTCAGAGATCTTCCCCTCTGGTAGAACCCACAGTCAAATTCCTCCTGTGTCTGATCAGGAGTTGGGAGGTTTGGGGGGAACCCGGGCCCGCCCTCTACTCCGGGTTCCAGCCCAGGGCCCTGTGGATTGCAGTTGTCTATAGGGTTTCCTGTAACAGCTGCGTGACAGCTACAACTCCCTGGGCTACTTCCCCACAGCCTCCTCCCAACACCTTCTTTACGCTTACTGCAGGACCTTCCTCCTGATAGTCTGCTGATGCTTGTACTCCTCAGTCCTTCAACTCTTCTTACTCTCAACTCCTTGTGTGACTCTTGCTCCCAGCTCCTCGCCCGCCACACCACAAACTAAAGTTAGCTCCTTTTTAAACCCAGGTGCCCTGATTAGCCTGCCTGTCTTAATTGATTCTAGCAGGTTCTTCTTAATTGGCTCCAGGTGTCCTAATTAGCCTGCCTGCCTTAAATTGGTTCCAGAAAGTTCCTGCTTGTTCTAGTGCAGCCCCTGCTCTGGTCACTCAGGGAACAGAAAACTATTCATCCAATGGCCAGTATATTTGCCTTCTATGAGATTTCTGTATCCCACTTGTCTGGGTCTGTCACATAATATAACGCACTCGTGGCCAAGATGGAGTCTGCTCTGCAGGGAGATCTGGCCAAGAGAAGGCACATGTAGGAATGCAGCACGGAAAGTCTCTTCCATCCCAGGGGCACCTGTTCCAACCCCCCCAGAGTAAACACAAACACATGCACACTGGAAAAGTACAATGAATATAGGAAAGGAAAATATGTATTTACAGAGGGATGAAAGGAGAAAAGCAATAGCGGGAAATATAGGGGGAGTGGTAAAACAGGGTTACATTCAACTCAAGGCCCCACAGGCCCAGTGATAGCACAGTCTGAAAGGGCAGACACCAAGCAATGAGTCTGCACACAGAGTTCAGGAGTCCTGGGGAAAGTTCCAGTCCAGTGGTAGGTCTTGGGTACTCCTGGTCATCTTTGGCACAAGTAAACTTTCCCCAACAAACCCCTCCAGTGCCCTCTTCTGCTGCTCTCTGCAAAGCCACACAGAGCAACAACCTCCCCACTTAACTATCTAGCAGCCTCCCTCCTTATTCCCAATGCAAATTCACAAGCCCCAGTATGCATGGCCCCATGCAGCTCTGGGCAGCAGTGATACTGGGTCCAGCTCTGAGTTATCCTTCTCAGGCGATTCCTCCCTGGCACAGTGCTCCTCCCGGCTCCTGTCCTGGGGTGTCCGTGATCGGCTGCTCTGTCCCTCCCAGGCTTCAGGCAGGTTCTTGGATGCTTCACTCTGTGAGGGCCTGCTTGGTGCAGCCCTTCTGTCTGGAGCTCCAGATACATACACCCTCCTTCTGGAACAATCAGCACTCCCCGCCCCAGGAAAAATATTTAAAGGAGCCATGCTCTCTAAACCCCAAAGGGGTTACATATATATTGTGATAAAGCTCCGACCTTGTCTCAGTGGGTCCTGTGCTTCCTGGTGGATTACGCTCGCCTCAGAGGCTCACTATGACCCTCCACGTAGCCCTTCTCTCTCTAGAGGCAAGGGTCACAGCCTACTGAGCCATTTTCATCATAAACCAGCAAGGGAGGTGAGGAGAAGCTATCCTCCCTCACACAGTCTCTGTTGTCTCCCAGTCTCAGTGATTAGTCAGGGAGGAGAGAGGGAAGGCCAGGCGTGCCCTCTACTCCGGGCTCCAGCCCAGGGACCCTGATAGTAGCAGCTCTTGGTAGATGACTTTTTGGAAACAGGACGAGTATGATTGCCTGGGCCACTTCCCCACAGCAGCCCCCACTTCCTCAATATCTACCTCACCCTTACCTCAGGGCCTCCTTCCTTGTGTCTGATAGGGTTTGTACTGCTCCATTTCTCCAGCAGCATGGCTTCCTCCTACAGCTCCTGACACATGCGCACCCTCCTGGCTAACTGGGAGGCTTTTAACTAGTTTCAGCCAGCTCCTGATTGGCTTCAGGTGTCCCAATCAACCTAGCTGTCTTCCCTGCTTTCTGGAAGGATCTTAATTAGCCCCAGGTGTCTTAATTGATCTGGAGCAACAGCCATTTGCTTACCCTGGTAACAGGGATTTGTTTAGCCTGGGGCTAATATATCTGTCTCCCCACTACTTCCCTATAGCCATCTGACCTTGCCCCGTCACTATATATATATATATATATATATATATATATATAATGGGACATCTGGTCACCCTAATAAATACTATTATAACAATATTTTACCAAAAGAAGCAAACAAATAAGGATTGGAAATGCAATTCAAATGGTAACATTTGAAGAAATGTAAATCCATCCATTATCCTTTTCATGTGTGTTACTCATTGTTATAAATAATGTCACTATTAAATATAATATGCTATTATAATCTGTTATTTCATCCCAAACATTATTTGCATATCCCGATTGCTCATTTATAATAGTTATGTTCATTCTTCACTTTTATTTGAAATGTAATTTTGTTAAAGGCATAAAACACAGATAAGAAGCTAGCTTGAAATATAGGAGTGCTTAAATTAAATGAATCAGGATTAAAGGGATGCAGAAAAAAATCCACATTTTCTCTCCTGCCCTCGCCCCCCTCCAACCAAAGACACACCAAAAAGTGTTCCAAAAATACAGATATGCTGTGAATAGCAGTGGGCATCACTTTTTTTTTTGAAGCAACACTTCAGGAAATAACATTGCAGGGTCAGCAGTGCTGACCGACCAGAATAATGTTTCACAGCTACTTTCTTCTGGTGGGGCTGAATCTAGGAAATGACATCACAGAGACAATATATTTAACAGAACTAGGTCCTTTGGGAATACCTAGTGATATTGAAAGCACATATTTCAATTCTGACCTGTTACTATTAGACTTTTATGAGGAATGATAAATATACTGGGGCAGCTTTTTAAAAGGCGTATTTTTAAGGTCACACTTAGGCACAATATTGTACACAATTTTTTTGTCAGAAATGTAATCAAAGCATCTAATGCAGCTAAATAAAGATGTTCCTATTATCCAGCTGCACACTTAACATAGGGACCAATCTATCTCCCACTGGGGAACCTGTCCATTGACTTCAGCAGAAGTTGGATTGGATTAATAGAATATGATCCTGGGAGACCTTCAGATATCATGGAGTTTAGCATAAGGGGGGAGGGATAGCTCAGTGGTTTGAGCATTGGCCTGCTAAACCCAGGGTTGTGAGTTCAATCCTTGAGGAGACCATTTAGGGATCTGGGGCAAAAATTGGGGATTGGTCCTGCTTTGAGCAGGGGGTTGGACTAGATGACCTCCTAAGGTCCCTTCCAACTCTGATATTCTATGATAATAAAAATGAGAGCAAAAGAGATACTGAACACTCACAATTTCATGTTTTTGGAGATCTGATTGTCCATGAAATTTATTATCAGTTTTTCAACAAATTCAAAAGTTTGGGGTTTGCAACCTGATCCACACCATCTTATTGATTAACATAAATTTCCACTCCTATCTGTGCTTATTTTCACTCTGTAAGCAGCTTCTAATAGTTCCTTTTCCCTCTTTGTTTAAACAAATGGCAGCCTTTGAAACAAAGGGCTTGTCTACTTGGTGAGTTACAAGCCAGGGTGTGACTATACAGCACACTAACTTGCTGTGCACTAACTTGCAATGTGAACCCTGCTACCACACACTACAAGTTCTGTAGTGCACTTTGATGTACTCTGTCCACATGGGATAGGGTGACCAGATATCCTTTTGATTTTATAGGGACAGTCCCGATTTTTGGGTCTTTTTCTTATGTAGGCTCCTATTATCCCCCACCCCCCTGTCCCAATTTTTCACACTTGCTGTCTGGTCACCCTAACATGGGATCACATGGCAAGTTAGTGCATGGCAAGCTGCTGCACTGTAGATTTACATCCTGGCTTGCTGTGCACTATCTCGCCATGTAGACAAGCCCTAAGAAGAAAAATCATAAGCAGGTGAAAGCTTATTTTTAAGGCTTCTGAGCCAGATTTACAAGAATAGCTAGGTCCCTAAAGATACAAGTAGGTCGCTAATGGGATTTTTGAAAATGCCTAAGCAGGGTAGGTAACAAAGGGAATCAGGGCCCTTTCCTATTTAGATACCTAAAGGAATTTACAAAAGCACCTATGTGTTTAGGCTCCCAAGTACCTTTGTAAATCTGGCCCATTGTGACCAAACTAACATTTAAATAAGATATAAAACTTGTTTTCATCCATCTCTCTTTTAGCCCTGGCATACATTAATTATGTTTTATCATGCCTGGTTATGCAATTCATTTCTAAACCTTATCAGCTAGGTAAACATTTTTATTTTTTCCATTACATATGGGGCCTGACACTGATCCCTTTGAAATTGGTGGCAAAACTCCTGTTAGGCCATTGATGAAAACATAAGAGGCCAGATTTACTCCAGGGGTTCCATGGCTTTAGTATTGCCAATCCCAAGCATTTAAAAATCTGACCCCCCCAAATCACGAGATTTTTAAAAATAATAAATTTTACGTCTTTATATTTAGGTCGTTGAATTTGTTTTCTTCTCTTTTTTTTTAGCCTTTAGCAGTCACATTTGCAAGCTTTTGCTTATGTTCATGCCAGCCAGCTTTCTTCAGGCAAAGCACCTGCTAAGGAATTGAAATAAACACTGAATAATCTGTAGAATATAAGAGTCACGCTTTTTCTTTTCTTTTGACTTTGATCAGCATGAATAGCCATGCTGAAAAGAGAACTAAAAGGATCTTTAGTAAATTGTACACAGTTTTGGAGGCTACTGTTAAGTGCTGTGTTCTCTTTCATTGTGTGTTCGTTTAGACACAAATTAACATCAGGAGTTTATATTGGAAAGGCAATTATTCTTATGAGGTCAATCCAGCTCCCATTTCCATGTAGTGGAGATTCCAAAAGTGCTGCAAAGTCAATAGTGGGGGTTAGATGATGCATGTGGGATACGGCCTGCAGCTTTTTTGGGAGTGGTCATAACGGGCTAGGGGATGCACTAGTACAGGGGGCAGCAACCTTTCAGAAGTGGTGTGCTGAGTCTTCATTTATTCACTCTAATTTAAGGTTTCGCATTTTACATACATTTTAACATTTTTAGAAGGTCTCTTTCTATCAGTCTATAATATAGAACTAACTATTGTTGTATGTCAAGTAAATAAGGTTTTTTAAATGTTTAAGAAGCTTCATTTAAAATTAAATTAAAATGCAGAGCCCCCCAGACCAGTGGCCAGGATCCAGGCAGCATGAGTGCCACTGAAAATCAGCTTGCGTACCACCTTTGGCACATGTGCCATAGGTTGCCTACCCCTGCATTAGTACATAGATTCTCCCATCCTCCCCACCATGGAGATGCTTCAAAAGAACATTCAGAGTCTACTCCAGCAATTGACTTGAGCAGACTTTTCAGAGCAGCTACACATCTACTCTGTGGCTGAGATTCTTTCCATCTGCCCCTTGAACATCAGTTCAGAGCCCAGTCCAGCAGTTTGAGACAGGTTATGGGGTCTTGATAACATACTATGGATAACATTTTCAAAAGTACCTAAAGTGACTTAGCCACCTGAATCCCAATGAAAATCTATGGGACTTGGGCTCCTAAATCACTTAACTACTTTTGAAAAATGTTCCCCTATATGCTTGATTTTCAAAACACGAGCATGCAATTGCACACACAAATCATATGCAAATGACCAGCCCTTAGAATTTTTGGTAGGATTTTCAAATACCTAAAGAAATTAGGCACCAAAGCCCAGGCCCTCAAAAGTATTTAGATGCCTAACTCTCATTGATATCAGTCCCTTGGGCACTTTGAAAATCCCACCCTACATACTCACATTTTACGCACCTGACTTTTTTGACTGTCCTCTCAGTATGTACATACAATGTATAACATTCTTCTTAAAAAGGCTAAGAATCCTGAATCTAGTCTGAGTTTTAAAAAAATGCTGCATTGTATAGCTCATAATTTCAAGACTGAATTAGAATGTCAAATTGACTAGATTTGATACACTATTAAAAGTGACATAATGAATAATAATACAGTATGCAAATCAATATGAAAAATAAAAACAATACTTTAGATTAAAAATGATTGCAGTACTTGTATACTGGAGCTCACCAGTCCAAGAGCTGTGGTTGTAAATTGTCTGGTTATCTATCAGCTCCTACATGTGACATGGAAGTTAAAGCCATTCTCTAACTGCTCCGTTCTGCCTGGATTTGGTATAGTTAAAATAAAACAATGTGGCAAACAGCTGGCATAAATACCAACTATTATTGTTAAACAACATGAATCAAGAAAGCAACTTTTCAAATTTTGTTTCTAAACCATAATTGCACAACTCATGCTGACAGATTAAGAAGCAAAAGCAAACAAAGCCTATTCACATTCAAATAATAGGTTTCCAAACTGGAAATGTCAAGCACTTCTTTATGAGGCACACTTCAGCCAGCAACTGCGTTTGTCAACTCATATATTTTTTCACTAATATAATGGTAGGACATGCCAATAGTGCAGCACACAGTCTTTTTCCCTTATAAAAACCACTGAAAAATATATTAATTATCTTACTTGTTGAAGTAGACTTTGCCATTGAGAGTACAGTGCTAGATTTATTAAAATAAACCATATTAATTATGTAAATGTAATTATTAATGATCCTTTTGCATCTTGACCTGACAGGAGCTAAACACAGTACAGAGAGATCTTTGCGGAAGAACCATTTATTTGAAAATATTGGTACACTGTTAACACACATAGGGTTAGTTTTTGTCTGGGGCCATAGATGTAACATAACGATTAAAATAATAATTTAACAAAATTCTCAAGCAATTGAAAGGGAAAATTATAGGAGTTGAATTCAACAACATATGCAGTATTGGAGCTTAGTGACACTTTTTGATATTCAACTTTAGGAAGGGAATGTGTACTAAGATTAAGGGGTGGATTCTGCATAAATAATCCCCACCTTCTAGTCTCCTCTCATTACCACTTCATTTCTCTGTATGTATGCTAAGCCAACTTCTGCTCTAAATTACACCTGTGCAACAGTGCTAAAGGCAAAATTCACCTCACTGATTGCTGGAATATCCCCTTTCACTTTTCAAAATACCTTTAAAAAGTGATACTAATTGCAAAATAAATTTTAAATTGAAGGGTTTTTTTTTAAACAGCAATGTCTTAATTCACCCAGTTTATGCCACTTTTTACCACCATAAAACAGGGTGCAGGTTCCCTAGCAGCAAAGTCCATCAGGGAAAAGTTGCACTGGCCCCTCCCATCCATAGCAGAGAGGCAGTGCTGTCCATAGATGTAGCATGGCTTGAGTGACCAGGGAAAGTACTGGGTCAGCAAACCACCTTGGCAGCCTTTGATGCTGGACATCCTTGGAGCTGTCGACAGAACCCAAGAAGGAGGCTGGCAATGGAAAAACTTCCTGTTGTTCCCTCAGGGAGAATCTCCCTCAGATTGCAGACGGCCTAGATGATGCAGGGATAGGTAATATGCACCTCAGTAGCATAGCCAGGGGGGGAACAGGGGGAGCGGCCGGTCCCCCTGTGAGCAGAAGCGGGGCCTTACAAAGGAAGCGGCGCCTTTTTTTAGCTCCGCTTCTTTTTAAGCGCCGCTTCTTGCATTCACCCGGCGGCGCTCCGGGTCTTCGGCGGCATTTCGGCGGCGGGTACCACTGAAGACCCCGAGCGAGTGAGGACCCACCGCCGAAGTGCCGCTGAAGACCCGAAGCGCCGCCGGAGGCGCCGCCGGGTGAGTACAGGGGGAGCCTGGGGAGGCGCCTTTTCATAGCGCTGCTCCCCCTGTGCTCCGGACCTGTCTACGCTACTGATGCACCTCCCTGTGCCAGGGAGGAGGACTTCAGTCATTTTCTCTTTTAAAATGTAAAACTGTGTGAGGTATTTATTTTAGAAAAGATGCATTGTAAGTATATACTTAATGTTCATGTGTACCCATAACTGGATGGAATCAGAACTGATCCATTGTGTGTCAGATGTCCTATATTGCCAGCAGCTAGAGGAAATTCTCCCTTGTCCTGCTTATCTCCTGCTATGTCTGTGTTCTTAAAATAGTCCCCATTCTCCCTTAGAAACTTAATATCCCAATGATTTTACTTCACGCAATTAATTTTCTAAGGATTTTTCTAAGTCGGTGAATTGGGGAACATAGACAGTACCTTTGATTTAATCATAATTTGAGGCAACATACGCACTCAATACAATACAAGTTTCCCCCACTATCATCATGACATACACCTACATCAGTACATTAACACTACTAATAATACCATCTTTAACACATTCACTTTCAATTCTACTGTACTATAACCATCAGTACACACATCAAGGAGATGAAAACCACACTACAGTGCAAAATCTGTGGCTGTTATGGCTGCAAAGAAAACTTCACAAATAAGAATCAGGTGTTGCCGATTCAGAGAGGCCTTTGTAGGTATGTCTACACTGCAGCTGGGAGTGAGCCTCCCAGCCCAGGTACATAGATTTGTGCTGGTGGGGTTTGAACAAGTGTTCCTGGGGATTGAGCTAGAGTGCTAACAATGGCGGTGTGGATGTTCTGGCTTAGGCTGGGTGCAGGTTCCCTAGCAGAGAAGTTGTTAGTTGGGTTCTGAAGGCAAGGGGTCAGGTGGTTTTGAGAGTCAAAACTTCTGCACAAGTTGGAATAGCCCACATTGCTATTTTTAGCATGCTAGCTCGAACACCGCTAGCTCAAGTCTCTCTACCTGGGCTGAGAGCTGCAGTGTAGACATCCTCTGTGCGATTTGCAGCGGCTTGGAAAAATAGCTCTGAGAGGTATGTACTGCCCCATTCACTTCATTAACTGAGATGCTCAGTGATCAATTAAATGTCAACATTGTTAACTATTTCATCCCTCATATAAGAAAGGAGAGGAGAGGGTGACTCATAGATTTGCTGCGGAGGAATATCTCATCTGGTGCCACAAGTGGTCGATGCTTCCTCCCTCCCTCCCCAGGCCCAGCCCCCGCCTCCATCAAGAAGGAGCAAAGCCCAAAGAACCTATCAGAGCCCTTGAGCATATTGAAGTGTCACTGAGGGGAAGGCAAGATTAAGGAAGGCAGATCTCTGCATGATCATATTTTTAACATCTGCACAATCTGTTGTGAGTGGTGTTTCATTTTGGGCAGAGTTTAGTTTGTGGACAATGCTTGGAAGAGCTCCACCACCTTTTTATCTCCCCAGTCTGACCCCTGAACACACTCCGCTAAACAGAGCCATTCATAAATACTGTTGAAATGTGCACCTACACACTATTTCAAGGTGATAACAAAACAACACATCACCAGGTCCAAACCCCATCCAATGCACCACAGAGTCGGATTTAACCCTCACTGTGAATACCTCAAGAACTACTTCACTCTCTGCAATCCAGTGAGAGTGCTGTGATCTATAGGTGCACTCTGTCTGACTGAGTCTGGAGGAAGCTCAAAAGGGATGGGTGTCAGAGACACAGCTTTATTGGTGGAGAGCCCTAGGCTATAGAGGATTCTTCCACTGGAAGTCATGTTGGGCTCATTTCTCATCACATTCAGGACACAATGCAAAACTTGTCTCAGTAATGAGGAATGCTGCAAAACAATCTGTAGCATTCTTCCTTGGAATTTAATGTCCATACCTAATGATACATGATATGCAGTAATGTAAACAAGAGCAAAGAGTGGAGTCCTAGTAGCAATGATGCTTGTATTAAGCACCTAGATACCATGGTAATAGGGATGCTAGGAATAGATAGATAATCATAAGAGCCCTCAATTATAAGAGCTTATTCTATACTGACATTAAACATTTACCTCTAGACCTTGCCAATATATGTTAATTATAATAAATATTCCTGTGATAAAACAAGGAACAGGAGCAATCCACACATTTAGAAACAGTCAGGTTAGTACATATTATCAAGGTTGTGACAATGCTCTAAGTATTTATCTTGTCCACTGAAGGGGAACTCAGAATCAGCAGTTTGCAAGTGCATTTGTCATTCTTAAATCAATCTGAAAACTACCACCACAATAAGAACTACAAGCACAGTGCTCAAGATGTGACATTCCACATTGTGAAGACCCATTTATAAACTCTCCAGGAGTGAAAGCGCAATCACAACCACTTTTAAACCTATCTTGTAAAGCCTTCAACAATAACCAACTCACAGGGTCACCCTTGCCGTACGGGTGCCATGTGCTGTAAATGGCTGTGGCATTCTGAAATGCAAGCGGGGCACCAAGCAGCTTTTGCTATTTAATTGAATGGATGAAACATGGGTGAATTGCTGCTGGCAATGTTGAGCTATCGAAGACGGCTACTGTCTAGCTGTGCATCACTTTCAGCTTAACACAATCTCTCACTACAAGAGAATAGCATGGCTCTTCTAGTTGACAACTGAAGAATCTGAGGGCTAGATGGTGCTCAGTCCCAGAGGGCTGAGCAAGATGGAAGGGAGGGGGCAAGCAACTTTTCCACTCTCATGGCTGTGCATTGGGGCCAGGCACAGCAATACACATACTTTCTCACAATGAATAATCGGGGAAACTGGAAAAAAAACCTCAGTAAATTCTTTCACTCTTTGGAAAATGTGCTGTAATAACTCTGATTAGAAGATAATACTGCTCAATATTAGATGATTTTGTGCATTTCAGATTGCAGTTGATTTTCAGCTGCCAGTAAAGATGGTGGTGGTGGACTAGCAGTGGCTGTGATTGTAACAATCACATCGTAATCATTCAGAGTGAAATCAATTCCTTCCTCCATAGTCCAAACAACTGGGCTTGCTGATGGGAGCTCGGCAGGGGTGAGGATGGTATTCATCGCTCCAAACAACAGATAAACTGTGGGGCTGCAGCATAGTAGCTTCACAGCTGTTAATCCAAACTATTGGGCGCTGTCTGGGGGTTCTCAGCTTGGTGTCCCCTCTGGATCCTTTATTATGACCCTGTGACCCCCCACACCCATCCTTGTTTATTCATTTGTTGTCCCCTGGATTCAGTTGAACCCCAGATTCAGTGGCTCCTCTCCCTAGGCCTTCAGCTGGATTCAATAGGTGTTAATCCAAACTATCAGCTGAACAGCAGCTGCTGCCCTCTAAAGTGCTGTGGGGAAACTGGAATTGCTTAAATTCAATCCTATGATCGCTGTACAGCCACATGGTTCACACTACAGAATGATACCATATTTGAACATGACTGAAGTGCTGACACAATGCTGACCACTCTTGATCCTGCTCTACACTGACCACAAAGTCATGGTCAGCATCATGTCAGCTAATTTGCCTCTTCACATCAGTGAGAAAAAGGTTAATATTTTGCACAAGCCCACAGAGTTCAAGCGATAAAGAGAACTGTACATAGACTGCCACATGCAGGTGAATTTTACTCGTACAGCTTTCTCTCTCCAAACAACTGAGTCCTGATCTCTCCGTGAGTCGGACAAAGTTTAAAGAAATACAAACCTCTGAACCATATCTTTTTTATTTAAACTCAAAACAGCTGTACAGACAGAATGTCATACAGAGCTTTTACTTCAGATGTTCAAATTATAGACAAACCAATTCCACTCCACCCCTCTTTTCTCTTTACAAATTAACGCCAATATTTGAATACCCAACTGACTGTATATATTTTCTTTCATTTACAAAGCAAGTCATTTTCTTAAGTAAAAGAAGGAACACCATTTTTATAGTGTTAGAAACAATGACTTTCTTTTAGTTATCAATAAAGAACAATGACAAAGACAAGAGTTATATATTTAAAACATATAAAAATCTGGTTTAAGATGATGTAAATTAACTTCCACCTTTTTGGTTTAAATGTGCCCACATCAAGTCAATGTGTTGAGATTTGCCAACCAAAAGCAACATTTTAGGGATTACATTCATATTTGTACAGCAAAATTCTCTTTCATTTCAAAATTAGAAATGTAAGTTGATTTTGTATACTGAAATTGCTTTTTAGAACAGCTATGCAGAAGTTAAGACATTCAACTTTATAAAGTATTTTAAAAATAAGTTTACATATAAGAAATACCAAGAACATTTGCTAATGTGGAATCCAGTGTTATCTAAGAAATAGGCTCAGTTTGTCATTTACAATAGCCTCCTCATAATTATGGATTAGCAGACTTCACTCTATTATCCATATTTAAATTGAAGTGTCATTCATTAGCAGTTGAAACACCATGTTGACCTGATAAAAAAACTAATAAAAAACTTAATTATTCCAGTTCTGCTTAAATAAAATCCTTTCATGACATTTCCAAACAACATTGCACTGTTGGTCTCCAAATTCTTTCATTTTTGCTAAGAATGCATTTTCAATTAAAGTCTGTTAAACCCATTAATTTACTCTTTATAATGAAAGTAGGCCAGCAGGCACAGCTGTAACACAAGAGATTTTTTCACTGGTAGATCCAAATAAAGATAGAGTATGTTCCAGACCTTCTTGAACTAGCAGCTGCTAGCTGCTTCCCTGAAGGGGCATATGTGCTGTCTAGAAAGGAGCAATCAGTAGCGGAGTTGTGCAAAACTTTTATTACAAAACTCAACCCCAATGAATATTTGGGCTTTGGATTTTGTTAGAAACTCAAAGCAAAGCAAACTTTTCAAAGAACTCTAGCAATAGGCTTGTGGAATTCATACTGGGTCTAGTTTGAATAAACCTAGGATATTTTCAAGGGAGCTAGTATTGATTTATAGGTTTGGGTTTTTTGGTTATTTTTTTTTAAACCATGTGAATCTCCTCTTTATTCACTGTTTTGACATGAGACCAGGTGTAGCTTGCCTGCTCAAATGAGGAGATTGTTTGAGTTTTGTAGTTCATTCAAACCCAGCTTTCAAACTGAAATTCAGGAGATATAAACTTGGGCAAATCAAGGCTGAAAGAATAGCCAATGAGGAAAGGACAAACTATCCTTTTATCCTTTTACTCTGTGATTTACTTCTATAATTAATATATTGACTGACATTTCCATGTACATATATAAAATGGATACCATTATAACACAGCTATTTCCTAATCCAAATAGGTCTTCACCCAGCAAAGTGCTGAGCAATTCCAGGAAATGCTGAGAATGCTCAAATCCCTCTGCCTAGTAGGAGTTGGGGATGCCTAGCACCTTGCAGGATCAAGTACACATTTCATGAAAGGTATTATTAATAGCCTAGTGTGGTAAACTCCCATTCTTTCTTAATGGTTCTATAAACAAATTAAGTTCCCGTCCTGCTCCCAACAACCTATATAAACACCATATCAAGTCTGAACACAGGCACTTCCTAGGTTTTGGCTTTACTGGCAACAAACGCCAAATAAATATAAGTGTCAGCCTAAACTTTCACCTCATACTTGGCTCTTTCTAGAGTTTTCCCTGCAGAACTGTTCTATCCTAAACACTAATTCTATCTGCAACAGGGAGACATGCCAACCCCTTTCTGAAACTAATCGAATTCACCTGATAGTATGACTGCAGAAATTCTATTGGTTTCAAGCACCTGCTAACTGTGCAGCTGCCTACAGTCTGCCTCTGGCCTACTACACATATAAAACTTATGCCACATCAGCTAACATATCCTGTAAAATAAATTGGACTATACTTGCCTTCCTTGTACTTCTGCAAAAAGAGAGAAAAAGGAAAAAAACTCAATGTCATTTAAAATCTATAGTTGGCAGAGAATAGCAGATGAGTTGTAGTGAGATGTATGTAATCCTACGTGGATTTAGAGTATGGTAGAACTTGAAGATGAACATGTTCTTGTGTTTTAGTGCTGATTGATTCCCCCCACCCTCGTGCTATAGATGGTTTTGGAAGGAAATCTAGAAGCCCAGTTAAAACTTGCTGGTATTTTTATGAGTAAAAATATAATAATTCTTTAACTCTCAAGTTATAGGACAAATTCCTTTCTCAGTCCTGAACAATTCAATGGGAATTATGCCCATGTAGCCAAGGGCAAGACCTAATACTGTTGCTAGGTGCGGAGTGCCTATTGCTGTTGCTGAGTGCCCTCACCTCTTCAGGAGAGAGGCTATGTTTTCCCTTGTGTTTGGGAAGCACCTAGCACATTTGGGGGAAAAAATCCTATGAAGGAAATCAATAGGAGATTCAGGTACTTAGCATGCCACAGGATCAGCCTTTAGGGCTGTTTAATTTCACCTTGTTTCTCCCAACTGGAATCAGAGTGAAAATGTTTGGTTTGGTTTTCCATATGGAGATGTAAAAAGAAGTAAGCATAACTTTAGAAAACTTACGTAAATCAATGTCGTTACAGTGTGAGGTGGGAAACCAAGTCATAAATTCATCCAACGTAGGCTTAACCAATTTTCACCTTAATGTATAAGTTTTCAGACAGGCTTATTGTCACTTATAGTTTCTGAACATATATTTATTCAAGACAATAAACAGATAAATTGGAACAGGTAGGGGACCCAAGTTACCGAGTTTCTGAGAACCAGGAAGCTCTCTTGTACTTTATGAGGGACATATCAGTCTCTGATCTAGTCCTTCAGTTTCCAGTCCAGTCTTCCTCTCACTTGGGCCTTTGTTCATTTGGTTTCTTTTCACATTGCAGATTAACTAGCTTTCCTCCAATCAACATTAAGCATGTCTGACATAACCCATACAATACGCATACACAAGCTTCAATTTACATAACTTTCGCTGCCAACACTATTTTCATGTCATCATGTCCTCAAGTTACCTTACTTCTATTTTTCCTAACATAGGGGCTTTTAACGTCATTTTTGTGTGTGTGCTATCCTCTTATCTGTGTCTTTCAACACAATAACAAAACATCACCTTTGTCCTGTCAGCTCTGAGCAGTATCTAAACAAGTCTAAGAAAAGAAAGATTGGCAAGAAAATAGTCATGCCAAGCAAGAGTTAGACCAAAGCTGACATAAACATTACCTATCCAAACCATTCACAATCCATAATTGTAAACTATTAAATTAGACTAACAAGACCCTTATTTTTACCATTCCACAATTCTTCATGTTTATTTTTCAGTACATGTGCATTATATATATGTAAGGGGGGGAATAGTCCCGCTCTTGTGGGGAACTTTCCTCGTCTCTGCACTACCCCGGTGAAATGGGCTACCGGAAGGATCTCAGTCCTCGCTCCCACCTCCTTTACCCAGAGGCCTCCCTGCCCTCGAGGACTCCCCTTGCACTCTCCTGTCTGGCAGAGTCCTCGTAACCCCAACAAGGCTGGGCCCAGGATTCCTGGGGGGCTCGACCCCCAACCTTGTTGTGGTCACCTAGGTCAGGGGCTAGGGTGTCCCCACTCCGGGGTACTCTCTCTGCACAGGATGCTTCCCTGACCCACTGATCACTGCATACAATTCAAAGCAAATACAAATTATTTAATTAACAATTAATTTTTTAACAGGAATAAGGAAAAATGGGAAAGGCTAATGAAAACACATCACCCCGCTCTGTGGCAGGGAACATCACAACAGTGTCTCTGCAATGTCAGGGCAGTTCAGTCTGTTCCTGTGTAAGTCCCAGGCTCCTTCTCAGGCCCTGGCTGTGCTGCAGGGACGCTGTGGCTTGGACACTTGCTCCGGCGGTGGCCACACGCTCGCAGGCTCTGGGTAGCAGGACCCTCTTCCCAGCGTCGCCCCCGCCCTGTCGGGGGTTAGATCCCCCTGCAAGTCTGGCCTGCAGGGCCTCTTGGCTGAGGCATCTCCCTGTGCTGGGCCCACTGCCCAGGGTCCCCCTCGCTCTCCCCAGCTGCTCACCGCACCCAGCTCCGGACTGCTCCAGCCCCAGCTCCACCCTCTGCCTCAGCTCCAGCCCCTCTGCCTCAGCACGGCTGCTGCTGCTCTGCCTCCAGCTCCCTGGGCTGCTGCCCTGGCCCCTCTGGCTCTGGCTGCTGCAGCTTCTCCCCCCAGGGCAGGTCTGTCTCCCTGGGCTGCACCTCAGCTCCCAGGGCAGGTCTGTGTCTCTGGGCTGTGCTCTGGATATGGGGCTGCACCTCTGCTCCCAGGGCAGGTCTATCTCACTGGGCTGCTTTTCTGGCCCCTCTGGATCTGGCCCAGCTCAGCCCCACTCACTCTGACTCAGGCAACTTCAGCTCACACGGAGGACGGGATCCACCCTGACCTCCTGACTCCCTGATTCCCCTGCCCACCCTGTCAATCAGAGCTGACCTGGAGCATTGGCCTCTCCCTATTGCCCCTGGGGACTGTCAGTCCCATTGACCCTTTCCCTTTTGGTACTGGGAGCTCTGAATGTTAGTAAGGGGATAACAGTCCCCTTACATATACCATCCTAAATTAGCCATTAACCTTTATTTGTATTTGACCTTTAATGTCAGTATTTCTTATCTTCTCCAAACATGAGTTTTCATGGAACTTTTTGCTCAAAGTCTAATATCACACTTGTAAATTATTAAAAAGCCTTGTCAGTAATTTTGCCTGTTGCATTTTTGAGGTGCTTTTTAGTTTGACCTTGCCTCACATTAAGCAGGGGGTTGTTGTTGGAGCAAGGTGTGTACCTCTTTAAGGAGTTAGAGAAGCATGGAGTGATTTTATGGAAATTGAAGAACAAGTCAGCATGGGGATGCTGCCCTATCTTCCCCCCTTATGACCGGAAGAGAGGAGGTGCTACATAGGTCCATGATGGACAGAAAAAGCCCTCTTTTACCTGGACCAGGTGGAGCAGCAAGGACTCCAGCTCTGTGGTCTTCATCGCATCACATGCTAGCAGAATGGTGAGAGTGAAGAAAGGAAGCCAGTGCCCCCACTTCCTGTCCCCAGGGGGAGAAGCAGGTCTTTGGTAACAGGAACAGAGGGAAAGGTAGTTTCAGATGTAGCTCAGAGATGTAACAGATCAGTGAGAATGGGGAAGAGGGAGCCTTCCCCCTCCACCCTAGCTGCAGAAGGAGGCAGTTTGTGGGAGAAAGGGAAAGGGATTGGGTTTCGGGCTCTTCTCCAAGCTGTAGCAGATGGGTGAGAACAAGAGGGGGATATGTCTCCCCCTTCCAGCCAGGCATAGCTGGCATGGCAGAGCAGAGCAGGGAGGGATTGTCAAACTCAGCACCTGTGGACGGAGTGAGGCTGGAGGGCCATGAGGGACCATGTGGAGTGATCCTTGCCACATGGGCAAGGAGCTGGACCCAAGACTGAGGTTGCCAGTTCCCAGGTGATCTGTTTCTTTATCAAGTGGATTCCCCTAGACTGAGGGATGATGTGGGTCCTGGGGAAGCAAACACCCCTGGTGGTGAACTGGCTGCTTTTGGGGATGGGACAGCCAGCATAGACCTGATTCAAGTGGTTGCTTCTGAAATTGCTCCCACAGTACTGCAGGGCTTGCAAAGTGCGCTGCAGTGGGTCACCCACAGCCAGGGCATTCAACTGAACAGACTGCAGGAGAGGAAGGCAACACTGCTGGCAGGTGTGAGTTTGGCCAGCACCACAAGGAAGTTGCAGAGGTAGGGTGTGAACGTGAGCCCCTGCCACACAATACAGCAATGGGTGTCTGTAGGGGGAAACCCAGTAGGGTTCAGGGACCTGGCACACTTTTCTCCTCAGGGGATTTATATGGGGGAGGAGACGATGGACCTAGTGGGGTAACAAATATACTATAGGGAGAATCGAATGTCCTCGGACCTATATCAGAGATGTCTGGGATTCACAAACCTTCTATGGATGCTAACTTCCAATTGTTGCAGCAGTTGGGAGCAACCATGGGTGCAGGTCTAGACGGGGCCCAGAGTCCACACAGCAGCCTGTTCATTCCACAGCAAGCCAAACAGAGGCCTGAGACGTGTAATGTTTGCCTGTCATACAATGAAAATGGTTGTTTTCATAGTGTCTGCAAATTTAGACATGGTTGTGAAATGTGCTTTGGGGTCCGTATAGCCCATTCTTGCTAGAACAGTAGGGAAAGGTTGCAGTGGGGGAACAGAATGGGCAGGTATGATGCTGACCACAGGCCCATGGGGCAGGACCAGGGTATGAGGGACAAAACACAGGCAGGAGTAGAGGGAAAGCTGAAAACGGTGGGTTGGACAAAAGCACCATCCCCAGTTAAGATGGAGGTGTTAAGAGTGCTCCTTTGGGATTACCCTAACAAGATAAATGATGCATATTTGTGAGGTGGATTTACTGTGGTTTAGGATCCCCTTTATGGGGAAAAGAAATCATGTGATATGTAAAAAAATTAAGTCCTTAATGGGAATGGTCCATATTCTAAAGAAAAAATATTACACAGGAATTAAATGAGAATATTTTAGCAGGTCGATTTGAACAGTCTTCAGGTCCCTCTTACAGACATCCTTGAAGCGAAGGTGGGGCCGTCCTGTAGCTCTGTTTCCGGAGGCAAGTTCAGCATACAACAAGTCTTTGGGTATCCGTCCATCTTCTATGCGACTTAGATGGCCAAGCCATCTGAGGCGGCGTTGATGGAGGAGAGTGAACATGCTGGAGATCTTGGCACGTTCCAGCACCTCGTTGTTCATTATTCGATCACTCCAAGTGATCCCGAGTACGCAACGGAGGCAGCGCATATGGAAGGCATTCAGTCTCTTTTCTTGCGAAGCGTAGGGGGTCCAAGTTTCGCTGGCGTAGAGAAGAGTGTTTAGCACACATGCACGGTACACAGCGACCTTTGTGTTGATGGTCAGGATGTTGTTGTTCCACACTCTCTGTGACAAACTGGCCAAAATTGTGAAGGCCTTGCTGATTCTACAGTTGATCTCAGGGTCCAGTGAGAGGTTGTCCGTGATGGTAGGGCCTCTTTTGAGGGCCCTAAATGTCAATTGCAACTCCTTCTCTCTCTCCACTGTGGAATATCAGAGCTAATTTTGAGTTCCTTAGGAGTCTAATCACAGGCTGCTGAGTTGGAATCACTCTGGGCTAAGTGTGCAAATGAGCACGAAGGCTCCCCTAACTACAAGCTGAAATCACTAAAAAGCTGAAATTGAGCTGAAATCACTGAGCACTGTGTTAAGTAGTGGGGGAGCTGGAAGATATATTGCTGAGTGGCTGACGGAGCGGAGCAGTTGGTGGGACAGCCGGAGCGGCTTACAGGATGGCTGACGGAGCGGAGCTGCTGGCGGAGCGGAGCAGTTGGCGGGACAGCCGGAGCGGCTTGCGGGATGGCTGGCGGAGCAGAGCAGAGCCGAGCGAAGCCCCACGAAGGGACGGGGCAGTCAGCTTCGAGCCACGTAAGGTGTCCCTTACCTCTCCCCTGCCCATTTCTACCCAGACTGGGGCGGGGGGGTAACACTCTGCAGATGAACTTTTGAACTCTGGGTCTGGACTTTTGGGTTGTTGGACTTTTGGGACTTTGGGTGATTTTTGGGGTTGCTGAACTCAAGAACCAAAGGGAAAGGACATGGCCAATTTGCTGGGGTGGGTCGTTGTTCACAGTTTGGTTTACAAATCCTAGATGTGGTGTTTCCCCAACAAAATGCCGTATTGTTTCTCTTTGGTTCCTGAGTCCAGCAACCCCAAAAATCACCCAAAGTCCCAAAAGTCCTCCGGAAACACAGCTACAGGATGGCCCCACCTTCGCTTCAAGGATGTCTGTAAGAGGGACCTGAAGACTGTTCAAATCGACATCAACAGCTGGGAAGAGCTCGCCCAGGACAGATGCAGATGGAGACATGCTCTGACCACTGGATTGAAAACTGGTGAAGACAAGCTGCGGCAGCTTGCTGAGGAAAAGCGGGTTCAACGAAAAAGGAAGCAGCGGCTCCAACCCACAGCTGACACCGCCTTCAAATGCAGCAAATGCAATCGAGACTGCCACTCTCGTGTGGGGCTCTACAGCCACAACAGACGCTGCACAACCATCAACTAAATATTCCCCATGGGCGCATATCCATCCTCTCTCGAGACTAACGGACGCCAACAAAAAAACAAACAAACATGTTAGCAGGATCATTCAATCAGTTACCTAAACAGAACTTGAAGGTTCCCCCCTAGGCTTGGTTCCTAAGAAGGCTTCAGGTAAATATTGTGTAATTCACCACCTGTCATAACCATAAGGTAGCTCAGTTAATGTGGAATGGACCGGACTTTGTGTTGTGTGTGCTACTCCTCCATGGATGAGGCTGTGTGCATGGTTACATTTTGTGGCCTAGGGGACCTGATGGCTAAGTGCGATATCAAGTCTGCTTTTCAGTTGCTGCCAGTGCATCCGTCTGCCTTCAACCTTTTGGGTTTCTCTTTCAAGGGACACTTTTATTTTGATAAAGTTATGCCCATAAGATGTTCAATATCCTGTTCAGCATTTGAGAAATGTAGTACAATGCTACACTGGGCAGTGGAATGGGAAGATGGTTTATGGCAAGTAATGCATTATTTAGATTATTTTTGTTCACATATTTTGTGTGTTAACCTGTTTCAGGCCCTTGCTAAAAAATTGGGGGTAACCCTAGTGGAGGAAAAATCACAGGGACCTTCCACTACACTGACCTACCTGGGGTTTGAGCTAGATACATGGGCTGGTATATTGCGACTCCTTCAGGATAAGCTTCAGGAACTACTGGGATTCATTAGAAGAGGTAGAGGGGCCAAGAAAGTTACACTCCATGAGCTGCAATTTTTGGCTGCCTGGTGGTATCCCAGGTGCAGGCATTTTGCACCTGGCTGGCAGCAGCCACTGCAAGCATAGCAAGACCTCGCCATCTTAAAAGAATTACTAGAGGATGATTGGGTGTGTGGTGTGGCAAATTGCCAGCATTACTATGATTGGTCGCGTGCTTTCTCTTCTTGTGGGGGGGTTTCAGGGCACCACTTCTTGCCCCTGAACTGGGGTATCAGCTGTCCCACTAGTATCCCAGAGAAGGGGAATGGAGAGGGAGGGACCCGGGCCCACCCTGTACTCTGGGTCCCAGCCCAGGGGCCTTAGGATAGCAGGTAAACCACTTGTACTAGTGATACTTTCCCCTGGGCTCCTTCCCTCTCCTGCTTGTGGGGCTTCCTGCCTTCCCTCTGCACAAGCCAGGTGTCCCTTTACCTAGGGTCTTGGTCTTCTTAGCCCATCACAGCACTTCTCCAAACTCTCCTCTTCTTTCCTCCAAACTGCTCTCTGCTCCACTCCAAACCACTCTGTTCCAACTCCAAACCACTCTACTCTAACTCCTTCCAACTCCTCCCCTGTGTGCCTGAAGCAGGGGGGTTTATTAGGTTCCTGAGAGGGCCTTAATTGACTGCAGGTGCTCCAATTAACCTGTAGCCACCCTCCCTAGTCTCCAGGGAGCCATGCCTTAATTAGCCTGGGGCTTATATATTTCCCCTCTCACACTCTACTACTGCTCCCTGGCCCTCCTGTATCACAGTGGGAATGATTTCTGAGCCATTTTAACAGGGTATTATTATGGAGGGAGAAATGGCTACTGGAGGCCAATTTAAAAATCCACTTGGATGCCTTGGGAGCTACAGGTTTTGCAATATTTTACCAAGGTATATGATGCACCCAGAAATGGCCCTCCACCTGGATGCAAAACAGATGTAGGATATAACATTTCTAGAATTTTTTTCCTATTTTGGTTGCAGTGGTCATTTGGGGAACAGAATTTGCTAACAATAGGGTGTATTTCTGGTGTGACAACGTGGCAGTGATACATATTATCAATCACCAATCCTCCAAAGTACACAGGGTTATGAGGAATTTATACTACAGTGTTTAAGATTTAACTTTTGTTTCTTTGCCAAGCATGTGCCCGGGGTCGATAATGGCATAGCAGATGCATTGTCTCATTTCCAGATGGACAGATTTCAGGAGCTGGCCCCAGGAGCCTGCAAGGAACCCAAACGGATGCTGCTGGCACTAAGGGGCCATGGTCTGTGATGGCTGTCAGTGTAGCGCAGAGGAACATGGCTACACGAGCATAGTGCAGTTATGAGAGAAGTTTTAATGATTTTCTGCATTTTTAGGTCTGAAAAGGCCTTTCCCCAATATGGCTAATTATAGAGGAATGTGCATTGCAGTATATGGTGTCTTTAGCAACCTGACGATTTGGGTCCACAACTATTGCCAATCGCCTGACAGCCCTTACATTTGTCAGTAGGCTGAACAGTTATCCAGATCCTTGCAGCATTGTTTTAGTTCAAAGGTTTCTAGCAGGGTGATCACAAATCACTGTCCAGAGGGAGAATATGTGTCATCTCATCACTGTTAATACACTTAGGGATCTGGTACAGATCCTGGAGTGCATATATTGTTGTGAACAAGAGGTGGCCTTGTTCAAGCATTGTTTGGAGCAGTTATGATCAGTGAGCTGGTACCTGGGTCCTGGAGGTATTCTTCTGAAAGGGTCTTGGAACTGAGGGATATACGCTGGGTAGGGTGAGTGGTTATATAAACCTTGTGGAAATCTAAGACTGATCAAGGAAACTGGGATGAATCCATTATTCTGTGGGAGGATAGTGAGCCCAGGATCTGCCCTGTGGAGGCTGTGGGCATACATGAATATAAGATCAGGGAAGGATGGGCCCCTCTTTGTTCATGGTGACGGGAGTCCCCTCACAACATACCAGTTTGTGACAGTGTTGAGATGGAGACTGACCGGTTTGGGGCTCCCAGCATATAAGAATATAAGAACAGCCATACTTGGTCAGACCAAAGGTCCATACTTGGTCAGACCAAAGGTCCATCTAGCCCAGTATTCTGTCTCTGATAGTGACCAATGCCAGGTTCTTCAAAGGGAATGAACAGAACAGGTAATCATCGAGTGATCCATCCCCTGTCACCCATTCTCAGCTTCTGGCAAACAGAGGCTAGGGACACCATCCCTGCCCATCCTGGCTAATAGCCATTGATGGCCCTATCTTCCATGAACTAATCTAGTTCTCTTTTGAACCCTGTTAGTGTCTTCGCCTTCACAACATCCTCTGGAAAGGAGTTCCACAGGTTGATATGAATCTTGTTCCCATTCATTCAGGATCGGGGCAAGAACAGCAGTGGCCCAAATGGCTGTGGGGGCTAAGTCAATTCAAATAATTGGGCATTGGCATTCTGAGGCACACAAACCACAGGTGGGGAATCTATCTTAATTTTCCATTGTGTTTTGATTCAGGATGTGGGTAGACAGGCCAGGCAGATGTTAATATGGAACTGTGGGCTCAGTATTGCTTACTGGGTGCATAGGTGGGCTTTCAAGTTATCTAGAGGTTCACAGCAGGGCCTCGGTGGTGAAGCAGTCCTGAGCTGGCACAGGAAGACAAGCATGTTATGGGACCAGCTGATGCCCCTTCTGTACTCCATAGGGGCCCAGGAGAGGGCACCAGATATAATTGTGGTTCATCTTGGGGAAAGTGATTTAGGAACATGTAAAGGGGTAGACTTAATGCATAGAGCTAAGAGGGACTTGGGGCAAATCTTGGATTTTTCCCAGAAGTAAAAATTGTATGGTCAGACATGCTGCAATGGATAGTGTGGTGGGAAGTTGGGAACCCCCCTCAGGTCAACAAGGCTAGAATATATGTGAATGAGGAAGTCGTCCAATTCATTGCAGTAATGGGAAGCAAGTAATTTCACATCCGGACATAGCATGTGGGGCATCAGAATTATCCAGGAAGGATGGTGTTGGGATGGTGCTGAATTATTATGAACTACTGTGGTTAATATGAGTCTAGTAAAGCTTGGTAAGTCTTAATTTACTTGAGGATTCTGGGAGCAGGGTTCTCTTAGCATCAGTCAGATTGGATGGAAATTTACTGACAGTGCTGAAATTGCACTTGAATGCTGACGCAACTATGTATTATGAATGTTTAAGCGAGGTCTCTGTGTGTATTTGTGCTGATCTGGAAGAACTATGGTCATGACCTTCAGTCTGTTCCTGTTGTCCCTTACAAAAATATTAATCAGAAAAACAAGTTATGAAACTCCAACTGGGCATATTTCAGAGACATGTGACTCTTTTGAGGAAAAGAATATAAGTACCGGAGAACATCATATGCTTTTGCCCTACCCCAATTAACATCTAACGACACCTGTGACGCTGTAAGATGAAAAACCTCAGGGTAGCCAACCCGACTACGAGGGACTTTTGAGGGACTATTGAGCTCGAGGGTTTCAGGGTAGCCAACACCCTGCCCTGGAGAATATTTGACAGGCCAAGTGTTTGAGAAGAAGAAGAGAAATAGAGGCCTTCATCCAGAATTGGTAGCTATACCTGCTTTGTTTGCCAGTCAGGATACCGTGTAGGGCAAGCATAGGTCCTGAGGGTTTATGTTTGGGGAATTAGGACTTAATAGGAAGAAGCATTTTGTAACCTTTTTGCCACCTGTCCATGATTCTTTCAAATAAATAGTTTTGCATTGCAAAAAAAAAAAAAAAAAATCTGGATTTTTACTGATGCTAATACTGTAAATTCTGCACAGCTGTGGGCCAATAAAGAACCTATCTCTTCAGACTTGGGGACTGACACATTTTTGGCCAATATTAAAGGGGGCATTAGGAGATGTCTGGGAACCCAGCCAAGCTAATTGCTGGCATATCCTTGTGGCAGATGTCCAGTGCAGGAGCTCCAAAGGGAATGGATATAGTGGTCACATAAAATGGATTGATAAAGGATTTGAAGGAGGTATTTGTTAAAGGAGTAGAAACAGATGGGAGTTCAAGGGGCTCCGATGACTTGCACATCAGGGAACCAACCCCCTGCTTTATAGTCCCCCTCATTGGGGGAGGGGGAGATGGTGAGGTCCCAGCATGGATTGGCTGAGGTCCAAAATGGGGTAAGAGGGAGGGCTGATAGATGCCTCCCCAGGTACCGTATATATGAAAATGATCATGGAATTAACTACACTGTACACTGTTATCAGCTGGGTACTCCCAAAAGGTTAAGAATAAAGCTTTTGGCCTAATTAAACTACATCCAGAGCCTCCTGTCATTCTTCCAGCATAGCCGGACAATAAGGCCTTGATATTAAATTGTTCCTAACCATTAGGATCAGGGATTTTTTTAATATTAGCAATTTTTATGCTGCCATAGAAATAAGTAATTCAGAAGGAAAAAGTATTGAAAGAATAAGTATCTAGTAACTGATAGTATGTGTAAATAGGAAGCAATTTATCAGTTCAAGGAGAGAAGCAAATTGGTATTCCAATTATTTTGTTTACAGAATTCCTTGGTGTGTAGTTCTTCTCATCATTAGACAACCTGAATTAATTCAGTTTTACTGGAATTATATTGAGGGGTAAATTTTCCAAGTAGTGTGTGGGGATTTAGCCATAGGACTCTTATTAAGGTTGATGGGCATTATGTGGCTAAATACCTGTTCACTGCACTGTGAATGGGATTTACCTTCAAGATTTTTTTTTTGAATGTGCTGAGAACTGCTGCTTGAAAAGAGAGAATCAAATTTGAATGAGACAACCGGTCCCAAGTCAATTACAAACAGTTAGATTTTTGTTATGATGATAGTTTGTTTGCTCAGAAATTAAATCTAAGTTTAATTCAAATGAAGATTTTCTGTTCTTCCTTTTACATAATAAAAATTAATCAATCAGTTTCTCTTTAAACTGCACCTCCTATTTTGTGAAAGACGTCAGAGAGAGACACCCTTTATTTTTCTGCAGAACTTGTATTACATAAAGATATCTGGTCTTCTCTGAATTTCTAAACGAGTCTACAGCAGATCTTGATTTAACTTCCTGTAAAGCAATCATAACAAGAATGAAAATGATTTTTTGGAAAAACTAAAATGATTTTCAGATTTTTTAAATCTTTCAATATAAAGCCACATTTACGGTAAGCTTTTTTCCGCTGGAAAAGAACTTTTTAAATCCTTTAACATAAAAAAAAGATTATTTCCCTATGCTAAAAACATACAGTCAAAACTCTTTATAGGAGAAAACAAAGGCACAAACTTTTCAAGCTTAGAGGAAATAGGATTATACGTTTCCAATGAGTTTTCAGTACTTATAGCACAGAGATATACAGTAAGCATCTTCATAAAGTCTCTATTCTCCAACAATATATGCAGCCTTGAAAATAAAAGGGATTTTGTCATTCTGTATTGTTGCAAATTAAGGTCAGCCTTCTTATTCTTTTTCATTAAAGTGACTGAGCTTCTCTTCCCACATCCCATCTTCTATATAGATAGAGTGAACATCTTAGAGCACATAAGAAGTAAACAAACAAAATAAACCCCAGAAAGAACAATAAAATGCAACAGCAAAGGCAACCAGCAAGAGAAAAGCATTCACATCTCCAATGGCTTTATCTTCACATATTTCTGTTTATAAACTGCACAGTATAGCTGTGCTTTAAAAACCTGAAGAATTTGGCTGCCATGGTTACAGGGACAGCTGCACTTTAGACCCATGTTGTCTGTCCAGTGCACCCTTCAGATGACAGGCCTGGCTTCCTTACCTCTCTCAAGGCTGGAACCACACAGTCCAACCACTCTAAGACTTGATCTCTGAGTTTCAGCCCCCATTTCCCAGCCGTGTTAACCTGACAGGCCCAAATGCGTTTGGCAGCTCTATGCCGTTTTTCTCTGAGACCCTGTGACCAACAAGCCAATTCATGTGACTCAAAAACAGCTTCTTCAAAACAAAGCATTATTTATTCACCCAAAGGTACATAGCATGCAGAGCAAAAGATAAAACCAGGAAGGTCTATATGCATATTCCCTTTAACTACACTTTTCCTTCAGCCCAGTTAACTTCATCTCTGGCTGGGAGAGAATGACTGCCTTCTGTAGCATACTCTGTGACTCTCTCTCTCTCTCTCTCTCTCTCCCAGTGTGTGTCTGTCAGCATGCCACCAACTGACTCACTCCCCAGTCCTTCCTATCTATTACTCCTGGAGGAATTCTGCATCACTGTGTATGCACAGAATTCATATCCCCCCACAGATTTCTTTGTTTCTCTGCAGAAAAATGAATTCTGATGGGGAAGCAAAGGGAAGCCACAAGAATGGTTACGCGCCCCTCCCCAGCAGCAAAGGCAGGTCGGTTCTGGCACCTGGAGCAGCCAATAGAGATGTAAATCACTGCTGGGAGGGGTGGCTGGGCAGTTGTGCGTGTGAGAGACAGAGACACTCTGTCCCTCTCACTTGCTATTGCAACATGCTTGGCATGGAAGGGCAGGGCATCGAGGTGTTTCTGAGGAGGTAGGTGTGAGGCAGGCTCTGTCCCCTCAGGCAGAGCAGAATGTAGCAGCCTGCCTGCTTAGTAAATTGTTCCCATTGTCTCTGTGAATTCCTCCGGGAGTACAAAACAGGTGTAAAAGTTTTAAGGTTCCTTTACATTGCCAGAGTGGTGTAAAGGACAGGGTGGTGCTTATGCTGTTTTAGTAATTAGAACTGAACTAAATTTACAAACTGAAAAAAAATACTATCAAAATGTGCTCCATGAACTGTTTGCTACTGACCTTTTGGGAGATGGTCAGTAGCCAATATAAATTATGAGTTTGATTCCCCAGCCCTTACTTGCTCTTCAGTTCCTACAATGTAACACCAAGCATATGGCTGCATATATTTGTTGACTAATAACTAGAAATAAAGGGTCAAACTTAGCTACATTACCATTAGTCAAGGGGGGTTGGGAATTTTCTCCAATGCTCCACACTCTCATTCTCCATTCATTATACAGTAATTTAAATAAATTACCAAAATAATTGAAACCAGCGTGATTATATTGCTTTATTTTTATACATCAAATATGCAGAATTTTGCAAAATTTTAAAATATTGTGTGCAGAATTTTAATTTTTTTGGTGCAGAATTCTCCCAGGAGTAGCCTATACTAACATCTTTAAAGTTTTAGTTTAACTTTTGATTCTAGGTCCAGCCAGGAGGAGTAAGCTTTGCCAGTCTAGTGGACACTAGGCGAGAGAGTGTTTCCCACTTAATATTTTCACAAGGACGCTTAGTATTGCCAATGAAAGCATCTTATCCCCATCATTATTTCCTCCATTAGTGGGCAAAAGGGGAAGGAGAGTGGCATTCTATGACAAAAATGGCATTACCTGTTTGAGTCACTGATAACTCGGAAGAAAATTATCTTAAATACTTATGGATCAGTGTCTTAACAGATAAAGCACAAGATCGAGTACTAGTTGGTGTCTGCTACAGACCACCAACTAACCCTAGGGAACAGGATGACCACCTCTTTACACCTTATCTATAATGTGTAGGAAGGAACACTCTGATCCTGGTGGACTATAATCTGAGTGACATATGCTGGACATCTCATGCTGCCAGTACTAAAACATCCTTGGAATTTCTAAACATTATAGATGACAATTTCTTAACTCAGAAAGTGTTACAGCCAAGATAGGGGAATTCTTTATTAGACCTTTTCCTAACAAATAGGCACTGATCACACAACTAAAAGTTAATGGTAGCTTAAGTACAAGTGATCATGATTTGATCACAATCATAATAGGGAAGCAGAAAAGATTCCAGACAAGTAATATATATATACTTAGTACTTTCACAGGGCCAATTTCACAAAGCTGAAAACAATTATGAGACAAATGAGGTGGGATGAAGAACTTAATTGGAAAAATGTGAATGATACTTGGGAATCATTTAAGAACACTGTACTAAATGTCCCAAACCCCGTAGTCCCTCAACTGAGGAAGAAGTCTATGCTACTTAAAAAACCTCTTTGGCAGAGTGGAAGTAAGCTGTAAAAAAAAATGTTAAAAAATGAAAATATATATAAAACAAATAGAAGAAAGGGGAAGTTGATTGTAGTGACTATAAATTAGAAGTTATCAGTTTTCTACAATTCCTAAGAGAAGCCAAGGATAAATTTATGGCCAGCAGAGTGAAGGAAAATAAGCAGTTTTTAAAAAATATATTAGGAAAAAACAGAAGACTGGCAATGCTATCGGTCCATTACTTCATGGAAATAGTAGAATTATCAGTATTAATGAATAAGAGGCAGAAGTGTTCAATAAATATTTCTGTTCTGTATTTGGGGGAAAATGATGGTATCGTCTTATCATACAATTATAACACTATTTCATTCCACTAGTATCTCTGAAGAATGCTAAACCGAAACTACTAAAATTAGACATTTTTAAATTAGCAGGTCCAGAAAATTTACATCCAAGAGTTTTAGAAGAGCTGCTTGAGCCGCTCATTGGACAATAACACAGATTTTCAAGAAGTATTGGAGCACTGGGGAAATTCCAGAAGACTCAAAGAAAGCTAATGTGCCAATTTTTAAAGAGGGTAAACAGGATGACCTGGGTAATTATAGGTCTGTCACCTGACATTGATCCCAGGTAAGATAATGGCATGGCTGATATAAGACTTGATTAATAATGAACAAAATGGGGGTAATGTAATTAATGAAAATCAACGTGGCTTTATGGAAAATAGATTCTATCACACTAATATCTTTTTTAATTAAATTGCAAGTTTGGTCATAAAGGTAATAGTATTGATGTAATATATTTAGACTTCTGTGAAGCCTTTGGCTTGGTACCACGTGACATTTTGATAAAAAAAATAGAAAGGTATAAAATTAACATGGCATACATTAAATAGATTAAAAACTGGCTAACACATAAGTCTGAAAATGTAACTGTAAATAGAGAATCATCGCTGAGTTTGTCTGTTTCTGGTGGGGTCCCACAGGGATTGGTTCTTGGCCCTATGCCATTTAACATTTTATTAATGACCTGAAAGAAGACAAACTCATAACTGATAAAGTTTGCAGACACAAAAATTGGAGGAGTGTTAACTAATGAAGAGGACAGGTCACTGATTCAAAGTGATCTGGATCACTTGGTAAAGAATATATATTTTAATCTGGCTACGAAGAAAAGTATACATCTGGGAACAAAGAACGTAGGGCACACTTACAAACGGGGGACTTTATTCTGGGAAGTAGTGACTCTGGAAAAAAAGATTTGAGGGTCCTGGGGGATATTCAGCTAAACATGAGCTCCCAATGTGATATGTGGTCAAAAGAGCTAACGTGATCCTTGATGCATTAACAGGGGGATATTGAGTAGGAGTAGTGAGGTTATTTTGTGTCTGCTGGAATACTGTGTAGTTTTGGTGTCTGAATGTCAGGAAGGATGTTGATAAATTGGAGATGGTTCACAGAAGAGCCATGAAAATTATTAAAGGATTAGAAAACATGCCATATGTAGCCTTTTATTATATTTAAAGTGAATCAAGAGATGTTGTATTACATCACTGTGGGTTTGGCTCTGGTGGCTACGATTTCAAGCTCAGAGTTATCTCTGCCTCTTGTTTCAGATCTAGAGCTTCTAGGAATACATGAAGACCAAAAAAGGAACACATACATTCACAAGACAATGTCTAATATCTTTAATCAATTTTATTAAGTTATCAACAAAGTTATGAATATCTGAGAATAGATAAATCCTACATGTATCCACGCACAAATTATAGCTACAGTCATACTCACATCTTCTTACCTAGTGTTAGGGTTTGATGGGTCCCTCATGGATTGATCATGAATAGAGGGATGGTTCCTGCTAGAGTTTCTCCCGGGAAGCTCAATTTTCTCAATCTGGGCACACTCTTTTTATAATGTGATTCTGACTATACCTCATACTCTGTGCATGTGCATGAACATGTTAACCCTCTTTTTCCTTATTTGTATTGTGTCCCCCAAGAATATTGGTGTACCCCATTTTCTATAGGTTGTGTATAGTTCGTTTTATTCTCATTACCGTTGACGCACAACCTGTATCCTGTGGTTAAGGCATGTGTTAGAAAAAATGTGCCTGTTGAGCATTTTGTGATCTAAAATTAATTTTACAGCTAATTTTTTGCAATACCACCTCTTGGCACATCTTTTCCTGTAATCTTATGGTATCAGGTTATTCTTCAGTCACTTATTTATGTCCGGCACTTCTTAATTCTAAGGCCTAAAATGGCTAAGCTAAAATCTTACAAGCCTTAGCCTGTAGGCCTTGCATTTCAGCCCTCCCTACTTAGATACATAATACATATTTATCCCTTCTAACTACTGATCAAGTTTATTCTTCTATAATCCCATCATCACAAAACCCACAATAAATGAATAATAAACTAAATTAATTGGCTACCCATATATTGATCAACTGAGCTCCTTCAGTCTATCTAGCTTAACAAAAAAGAATGTTAAGGGATGACTTGCTTACAGTCTGTAAGTACGTATATGGGGAACAAATTTAAAAATGGGCTCTTCAATCTAGCAGAGAATGATATAATATGATCCACTGGCTGAAAGTTGAAGCCAGACAAATTCAGACTGGAAACAGTGAGGGAATTAACCATTGGAACAATGTACCAAGGTTCGTGGTGGATTCCTCCATCACTGGCAATTTTTAAATCAAGTTTTGCTCTTTTTCCCTAACAGATGTGCTCTGGGAATTATTTTGGAAAATTTCTATGGCCTGTGCTATACAAGAGGTCAGACCTGATGATCAGACTAGTCTCTTCTAGCCTTAGAATCTACTAATCTTTGTTTGGGCTCCTGCTTGCTTTATCCCTTACAGCCTCCTTTGATTTACCTTTATGCACCCAGGCAGGATAAAATCACACAGATTAAATGAGGGGCATATGTATTTATAAAAACAATACACACAACTCCCTCATTCTTCACAGTGACAAATGACTCCAACAAATCAAGGATGACAGTGTTATTGTGTCAATATGAAACACCCATTCTCTGAGTAAACCAATGTTCTCAGTTTTAATTGATGTAATATATTTAAATTGCAATACTTCACTGTGAAATATTTTCAGCAGTTTTTTTCTGGGGGAGAATGAGATTCATGTTAACATTTGTAATAATATGGGAGGACCCTTTTTGTACTGAAAAATCTGGTACCATATGTCTAAGAGTGCTATTTATATCTACTACCCTGGTTCTCTTTCTTGTAGCTGAAATACTGTTTTTTGTATCTTCATTACACAAAGCTAGTGGAGACGGTGAGAGGTTTAACTGTTCCCAGTCACTGGAAAAACAAAGAAGACTAAGTGCACAGGCAGTACAGTCCAATATTCTGACTGGTAGATAATTCATGTAGAAATAATGAAGAAATATTGACTTTGGTTACTAATCTGCTTCCAGTAAAACCATAAGTGTCAATGGCCCCGATCCATTGAGCTCCTCTGTGTGGGCAGGACCCTTGTGCCTTCATGGAGAACAATTCACTTAAATGTGACTCTCCTCATGCAAAGCAGCTTTCAGATTAGCTTTCAGGCTAATAACATTAGTATGACAGTTTTGCATAATTCTAACACAGTAGATTTTCATCCTGCTCTTAATGTTGAGTCTTACTATTCACTACAGTTATTAGTGTAGCCTATATTTAGGTTGAATTGATATAGTAATTAATACTTCTGTGTAAAACCACAGTATCCCTAGTGAGTAAGTCCATTTTCTGTGCTGCTACAGTTTTAGAATCAGCAGGATGATAGTTATCCAAAGGGATTTCCTTAGGTCTGAAGCCTGTAGAAAAATTAATGCAGTGACCACAAACACAGCTACAAGTAAGTAATTTTGCCTGTATCATAAGGTTCCCTAAGCAGATAATCAATGTCACAAATACATACACAAAACCTGACGGAGAAGTGTACTCATACTCATATCCCAAAGATATCAGTTTCAGGTGGCTTTCTCAACAGGTGGAGATCTCCTGATGGGATCTTTCCTCACTAGCTGCACCAGAAAACCCGTTTTATCTTGTGTAATGACCCCACCTACCACATTATGAATCTAAATGAGGGTTCCAATCCCCATTTCCTTACCTGTATTTCCATACCCCATAAACTTTTCAGGTGCCCCGCTTTTCATAGGTTGTTCTTAGTTCCACTTATTCTCATTAGCATCTATGTAAACAAGTCCAATGGTAAACAGTGGTGACAACAGAATTTCCCATGATGTTACAGTTTTGCAGTCTAGATGTGTACATTGTGGCATATTTTCCCCAAACTTCATCCACTGGCATATTCTTTACAGTTGTTGGAGTTGGCGTCCGTTAGTCTCGAGAGACGATGGATATGCGCCCATGGGGAATGTTTAGTTGATGGTTGTGCAGCGTCTGTTGTGGCTGTGGAGCCCCACACGAGAGTGGCAGTCTCGATTGCATTTGCTGCATTTGAAGGCGGTGTCAGCTGTGGGTTGGAGCCGCTGCTTCCTTTTCCATTGAACCCGCTTTTCCTCGGCAAGCTGCCGCAGCTTGTCTTCACCAGTTTTCAGTCCAGTAGTCAGAGCGTGTCTCCATCTGCATCTGTCCTGGGCGAGCTCTTCCCAGCTGTTGATGTCGATTTGAACAGTCTTCAGGTCCCTCTTACAGACATCCTTGAAGCGAAGGTGGGGCCGTCCTGTAGCTCTGTTTCCGGAGGCAAGTTCGGCATACAACAGGTCTTTGGGGATCCGTCCATCTTCTATGCGACTTAGATGGCCAAGCCATCTGAGGCGGCGTTGATGGAGGAGAGTGAACATGCTGGAGATCTTGGCACGTTCCAGCACCTCGTTGTTCATTATTCGATCACTCCAAGTGATCCCGAGTATGCGACGGAGGCAGCGCATGTGGAAGGCATTCAGTCTCTTTTCTTGCGAAGCGTAGGGGGTCCAAGTTTCGCTGGCGTAGAGAAGAGTGTTTAGCACACATGCATGGTACACAGCGACCTTTGTGTTGATGGTCAGCATGTTGTTGTTCCACACTCTCTGTGACAAACTGGCCAAAATTGTGAAGGCCTTGCCGATTCTACGGTTGATCTCAGGGTCCAGTGAGAGGTTGTCCGTGATGGTAGATCCGAGGTAGGTGAACTATCTGACCACCTCTAGCACATAGTCATTGATGGCAATGCTTGGATGTTCCACATCCTGGGCCATAACTTTGGTCTTCACAAGACTGATTGTCAACCCAAACTCTTTGCAAGCTCTGGAAAAGCGGTCAATCAGACGCTGGAGATCGATTTCTGTGTGGGTGGCCAGGGCAGCATCGTCTGCAAACAGCATGTCTCTTATTGTTGCCTCCCGTACCTTGCTTTTGGCCTTTAGTTGAGCCAGATTGAAAAGTCTCCCATCAGACCGGGTGTGGAGATAGACTCCCTCTGTGGAATTTCCAAAGGCACGTTTCAGCAACGCTGCGAAGAAGATGCCGAAGAGTGTGGGAGCGAGAACGCAGCCCTGTTTTACTCCACTGTGGATATCGAAAGCATCGAGGATGAGCCATCATACAGTACTGTGCCTTTCATGTTGTCATGAAAAGACTGGATCATGCTCAGCAGCTTCGGTGGGCAGCCAACCTTTGCCAGGATCTTGAACAGCCCCTCTCTGTTCACAAGGTCGAAAGCTTTGGTCAGGTCTATGAAGGCAAGGAGTAGCGGCTTATGCTGTTCTCTGCATTTCTCTTGCAGCTGCCTTAAGGAGAAAACCATATCGGTTGTGGATCTCCCTGCTCGGAACCCGCACTGTGACTCTGGGTAAACTCTGTCAGCAAGCTTCTGCAGTCTGTTCAGGTTCACGCGTGCGAAGACTTTACCCACAACACTCAGGAGTGATATGCCACTGCAGTTGTTGCAGTCGCTTCTATCACCCTTGTTCTTGTAGAGGGTCACGATGCTGGCGTCTCTCATATCCTGAGGTACTGCACCTTCATCCCAGCACTGACAGAGGAGGTCGTGGAGGTGTTCTAGGAGGACATTGATGCCACACTTGATAACTTCTGGTGGGATGCCATCCTTTCCTGGAGCCTTTCCTGTGGACAAGCTCTCAATGACTTTCTTCAGTTCTTCCATGGTGGGCTTCTCGTCCAGCTCAGTTTCAACGGGAAAACCATCCACGGTATTGAGGGCAGCTTCGGTGATGGTGTTTTGCCTGGAGTACACTTCAGAGTAGTGCTCCACCCATCTATCCATCTGCTTGCTCTTGTCCTGGATGTTTTCGCCTGTTGCAGACTTTAATGACACTCTCCACTTCTTTGTGGGTCCCATGGCCTTCTTGATGCCATCATACATTCCCCTGATGTTTCCAGTGTCAGCAGATAGTTGAATGCTCCGGCAGAGCTGGAGCCAGTAATCATTTGCACACTGTCGAGCTAGTCTCTGTACTTTGCTCCTGTCAAATCGATACTCTTGTAGAGTCCTAGGACTGGGGGAACGCTTATACTCCAGGTGAACAGCGCGGCGTTCTTCAATGGCTGGAGTGAGTGTGGCAGAGTTGGCCTCAAACCAGTCATTGTTCATTTTTCATTTCTTTCCAAAAACTTTCATGGCTGTGCTGTGTACTGCGTCTCTGATGTGGTCCCATCTCTCTTTGGCGCAGCCACCGGGAGGCATGCAGTTCAGCACCTTGGAGAGCTCATGGGTAAATTTCTCTGCCTTGTCTGGGTGTGCGGTCTTGGTCACATCAATGCGGGGTTTGCCCTCTGGCCTAGAGCGATGAATCTTCTTTGGCTGTAGCTTCATCTTGCTGCACACCAGCGAATGATCACTGTCGCAGTCAGCACTGTGGAAGGTGCGAGTAAGCAGGACGCACTTCAAGGCAGACCACCTGATGATGATCAGGTCGAGTTGGTGCCAGTGCATGGAGCGAGGGTGTCTCCAGGACACCTTGTGTTGAGGCTTTGTCTGGAAGAATGAGTTGGTGATGCTGAGGTCATGGTACGAGCACAGTTCCAGAAGTCGTTGTCCATTCTCATTCATTTCTCCAACGCCAAACTTTCCAAGACAGGTTGGCCAAAAGTCGTGGTCAGCGCCCACTCTGGCATTGAAGTCCCCCAGTAGTATCAAGTGCTCTTCTTTAGGGATACTCCCGATGATCGTGTCTAACTGGTCGTAGAACTCGTCCTTGGTATCACTGGTGGCACCGAGTGTTGGTGCATACACGCTGATCAGGTTGACGGGTCCAGTGGATGTGTGGAGTCGGAGTGATAACAGTCTTTCAGTTCCTTGTTGACCAGGTTCCACCATCCCCAGTAAAGAATTTCTTACGGCAAATCCAACACCACACTCTCTGATTTCTTCGGCACTCTTCCCTTGCCAGAAGAACGTATAGTTCTTTTCCCTGAGAGTCCCAGCGTCTGGCAGCTGTATCTCCTGCAATGCAACTATGTTGATTTGGAGTCATGCTAGCTCATCGTTGATGACTGCAGTCTTCCGAACATCGCTGATTGCCTGAAGGTCTTGTGATAGGCCAGTTGTCATGGTCCGTACATTCCAGCATCCTAACTTGAGGGCTGGTTTCTTATGTTGGTTTTCTTTTGTTGTTGCCTGGTGCATGGTTCGCAGTCCACTTATCGGGTACTCACGTACACTAAGCCCCACGCACCCAGTGAAGCAGGTGAACTGTGGCGGGACAACACCTTATTGGCTGGGGGCTGCCCAGCTTGAGGCGGGCGATAGTTGTCCAGTGAGACGTGGTGATCCCTCCCACCATCGGAAGCAACCCCTGTTGCCAGCTCTACGCCAATTGAGCAGGAGGCTTATAACCGGTAAACTGTTGCTTCCCGTGTTGTATCGATGCTGTGAGGCGAAGCTGGAGTGTCCTCTCCAGGGCGCAAGCCAGGGCAGGGTGATATGGAGGAACAGCTGTTGCCCATGCAGCAGAACCCCCCACTCCACGCAACTGATGGATCCAAGGGAAAGACAATGTCGATACAACTTGGCACCAGTGGCATCGCAGGAGTTGCCAGAATGACGTTGAGGACAATGTCAGACCGCCTTCGGGACTCCGACACCGGATTTGGTTTCAGGGTTGACTCCCTTAGCCTTTCCCATGAGTGGGTATTGCCACAAGGCAGCGGAGGTTTTAAATCAGAATTTTCCTTCTCCTAGGTGGGCTGCCTTCCAAGGCTAACAAGCCCCACCTGCCCGAGTCTTTACAGTAATCTTCTAACTTCACTGGTACAGGGTTGCTCCTGGGTCACCTGCTTATGTAAACCCTCCTTGGGCCTGAGGCCTAATATGACTAAGCTGAAATCTTACAGGCCTCAGCCTGTAGGCCTTGCATTAAAGACTTACTTTGCTTATAGGCCTAACATGCACTCACTCATAAGTGAGTATCAACCTTATATTCCTATGATCCTAGCCTACTTAAACCTATCCATCACACATCAATTATACTTAACCACAACAATAAATTCTCTATTAACATGATTAAATAAAATAATTGGCTACATTGGCTGCAAAAGGTATATATGTCTGCCCTGCAGCTTTGAGCAAGCCTCCTAGGCAGGTAGACAGGCTCACACCAGTGGGGGTTCAAGATGGCACCCTATAAAATAGTATGGATTTATGGCTCAGGTGGTAGTTCAGGCTCTCCAGACTGCCCATTCCCCTGGGTCTGAGGTCAGGTGCCTAGCCCAAGTCTCTGCTGGAGCTCCAACATCTACACTGCAGTTTTTAGTGTGCTAGCTCAAATCCCACTACTGTGAGTCTCTCTATCCAGATTAGGAGGCTCTCTCCCAGCTGTAGTGTAGGCATACCCAAGGAGTTCCAGGTCCAGTCCCAATCTTGAAAACATGTATGGTCAGGACATATCAACATTATGAATATATTTCTCCCGAAGTTACTTTTGGAAGCTGATTGCTCTTTCTGTTTAAAAACCCATATGTTTTTCTTTGTTCAGTATTACAGGGGCAACCTTGTGTTACAAGTCATACTAAATTTGATGTCATACATTTCACATCACAAAAAAAAGACTGGAATCAGCGCTTTATTAAATTTAAATACTGATTTTCAGAGTGAAACTAAGGAATAAAAAGCTTATTTTTCCTTAGGTGCGTTGAGCAAGAAAAAAGGCTTTTTTATAAATGAAGTAAATATGTGGGACCATAAGAATGGCCATAATTGGTCTAGCTTCTGCAGACTTAAGGACACACAGAGCATGGGGTTGCATCCCAAATTAGCCACTGATGGACCTATCCTCCATTAACTTATCTATTTTTTTTTAGAATCCCATTATAGTTTTAGCCTTCACAACATCCCCTGGAAATGAGTTCCACAGGTTGACTGTGTGAAGAAGTACTTCCTTTTGCTTGTTTTAAACCTGCTGCCTATTAGTTTCATTGGGTGACCCCCAGTTCTTGTGTTATGTGAAGAAGTAAATAGCACTTCTTTTTTCACTTTTCCACACTATTTGTGATTTTATAGACCTCTTTCATATAGACCCCCTTAGTCATCTGTTTTCCAATCTGAAAAGTTCCAGTCTTTTTAATCTCTCCTCATATGGAAACCATTCCATATCCCTAATCATTTGTGTTGCCCTTCTCTGTACCTTTTCCAATTCTCTGTACCATTTCCAGTTCTGGTCACCTTTTTTGAGATGGGGTGACCAGAACTGCATGCACTGTTCAAGGTGTGGGTTATCATTGATTTATGTAGTGACATTATGTAATGGTCCTCACTCGGGGTCTGGCTAGGAAGCATGGCCTAGTGGTCACTGCTGCGACCCCTGACTGCCAAGGGGATTGTGGGGAGGGGAGCCTGGGCCTTTCCTGTCCACCGGAATCCCACCCAGGGCCCTTTGGGCTACCAGTGGTCTGGAAACCCTCCAGTCCTCCCTGGGCCTCTTCCTCTCCCTCTCCCCCACCCAGGGTGAACTCAGTCCAAGGCTTTCCCCTGGTGTGAAAGTTCAAACCAATATAAGTAAGCAAGGCTTACCAATGTCCAGGGGCCACAGAATAATTCCCTCTCTGATTTCAAGTGTGCATTATTTTGCATTTATCAACATTGAAATTCATCTGGCATTTTGTTGCCCAATCACCCAGTTTTGTGAGATCCGTTTGTAACTGTTAGCAGTCAACTTTGGACTTAACTATCTAGGGTAATGTTGTATTGGCTGCAAATTTTGCCACCTCACTGTTTTCCAGATCATTTATAAATATGTTGAACAGCACTGGTCTCAGTACAGACCCTTGGGGGACACCACTATTTACTTCTCTACATTCTGAAAATGGACCTTTTATTCTTACCCTTTCTGAAATCCAAGTACACTATATCCGGATCACTCTTGTCCACATGTTTGTTGACCCCTTAAAGAATTCTAATAGATTGGTGAGGCGTGATTTCCCTTTACAAAAGCCGTGTTGACTCTTCCCCAACAGATCATGTTCATCTATGTGTCTGATAATTCTGTTCTTTGCTATAGTTTCAACCAGTTTGCTTTGTACTGAAGTAGGGCTTACTGGCCTGTAATTGCCAGGATCCGCTCTGGAACTTATTTTAAAAAATTGGCATCATATTACCTATCCTCCAGTCATCTGGTACAGAAGCTGGTTTAAGTGACAGGTTGCATACCATAGTTAGTAGTTCTGTAATTTTACATTTGAGTTCCTTTAAAACTCATGGTTGAATACCATATGGTCCTGATGACTTATTACTATTTAATGTAACATTTTGTTCCAAAACTTACTCTATTGACACCTCAATCTGAGACAGTTCCTCAGATTTGTCCCCTAAGAAGAATGACTCAGGTGTGGGAATCTCCCTCACATCCTCTGCAGTGAAGACCAATGCAAAGACTGCATTTAGCTTCTCCACAGTGGCCTTAAGTTCTTCGAGTGCTCCTTTAGCACCTAGATCACTACTGATTTTTTGGCAGACTTCCTGCTTCTGATGTACTTAATTTTTTGTCCTTTTTATTACTCTTAATTTGTGTGTTTTGCTAGGGTGGTTTTTTTTTTCAAATTCTTTTTTGGCTTGCCTAATTATACTTTACAACTTGACTTGCCAGAGTTTATGCTCCTTTCTAGTTTCCTCAGTAGAATTTAACTTCCAAATTTTAAAGGATGCCTTTAAACATCCTTTGGATTTGTGACTAGAATGGACCTCCTGAATCATCAAGTCCAGTCTCCTGTCACAGGCAACCCTGTCATGTAATCCCTTAGATAAATTTTTCAACTCCATCTTATACCTTGTTAGGTTCTAGATAAATTATGTAGCCATGTAAATTATGTACTATTGGAAGGCTGTAAAAGTGGTAAACAAGATGACCCTGATAATTATAAGATGGTCAGCTTGACTTCAGTCCAGGGGAAGCGGGGGGAGGGAGGGAATAGTCAAACAGTGATACAGGACTTGAGTAATAAAGAATTAAAGGAGAATAATGTAATTAATGCCAAACAACATGACTTTATGGAAAACAGATCCTGTCAAACTAACCTGATTTCTTTTTTGAAAAAATTGGTTGATAAAGGTAAGGGAGTCGATATATACTTGGACTTTTGTAAAGCATTTGACTCGGTACTGGCACAACATTTTGATTAATAAACTAGAACAATACAAAGTCAACTTGGCACATACTAATTAAAAGCTGGCTAACTGACAAGTCCCAAAATGAAACTGTAAATGGGGAATCATGACTGAATGGTTGTGTTTCTATTGAGGTTCTTCAGGGATCCTTGGTCATATGGTATTTGTCATTTATGTCAATAACCTGAAGAATACAAAGTCACTAATAAAGTGTGCAGATGATACAAAGATTGTTGGAGTGGCAAATAATAAAAAGAACATATCATTGCTACAGAGTGATCTGGATCCCCTGATCAGATCGGTTAATCAGCTGAACATGAGCTCTGTGGTCAAAATGACTAATGCAGATCCTTGGATGATAGACAGGGGAATCTTGAGTGGGGAGGTTATATTACCACTATTTTTGGCACTGGTGCAACTGCTACTGGAATACTGTATCCAGTTCTGGTGCTCACAATTTAAGAAGATGATAAATTGTAGATGGGTCAGAGAAGAGTCACAAGAATGATTAAAGGATTGAAAGACAAGCCTTATAGTAATACACTCAAGGATCTCAATATGTTTAGCTTATCCAAATGAAAGGTAAGGGGTGACAATTACAGTCTATAAGTACTTACAGGAGGAATGAAACTGTCATAATGGGCTCTTCAATCTATCAGACAAAGGTATAACAAGATCAAATGGCTGGAAGTTGATGCTAGACAAATTTAGACTTGAAACAAGTGAGAGTTATTAACCATTGGAGCAATTTATCAAGGGTTGTGTTAGATTCTCCTTCACTGGACATTTTACAATCAAGTTTGGATGTTTCTCTAACATATATGCTGTAAGTCAAACAGACATTAATTCAGGGAAGTCCTATGACCTGTGTTATGCAGGAAATCAGACTAGATGATCACAGTGGTCCTTTCTAGCCTTATAATGTATGAGGTAATCAGACTTCCACAACTCCCTTTGAGATTCTATTCCATAATCTAATAGGCCTTGCCTAGATTGAAGGATATTTAGTTATTTTAAAAAAGGAGAAGTAGACAATCTGATTTCTATGTAGCAGTCCAAAGCTATGTAAGAAGACTAATCCTTTATTAGCATATATTGTAAAAGATGGTGTTAAATGTATGTTCTCTTTAAAAGTGTCCCCCGCCAATGATTGTGATGTAAAAGAGCTACAGAATAAAGACAGTGAAGAAATACACCTAATGATTTTGAGAGCCATTCACAATGTATTTTTGTGTTGGAACCTTTAAGAAGAATGCATTGTACTTTTATGAAGTAAAAGGAAAGGGAAAATAACTTCATGCTACATTAAAGAAATTGGGGAAAGAATCTGTTAATATAGGGCCAAATTTATCATTGGAGTAGTCTTACTGAACTCAGCAAAATAATACCGGTGATTAATCTGGCTTATTTCATCTAACAGCTTTTGGTGAAGGAAAACATGCAGTTTAAGGCAGAACTTGCTATTTATCAAAACTTTTGAGTCTTGCAATTAGTAATTCATCAGCTGTGTACATCTTCAAGTTTTTGTAAAATGATAAATTTATCTTTTGACACTTTAACCTTTATAATCCTTTTACAGCCAAGTTAAATATTATGGGATCTCATTGATTTTATGGATTTTGGGAAATACTTCTTTGATTAATGTTATGCTGTTTAGATTATATGATTTCTAACCAGGCAAGTACAAATGTGCTACTTTAAAATGACTTTGAATACAATCCTGCAGATGTAGAATCACCATAATGGGATTACATTTCTTAACAAATGTGACTTTGGATATAAGTATCCTCCTTTATTTTCATTTAGAAAAATGTGCAGTAGTGTAAGCACCTCTCTGAAAGCAGATTAAAGTGAATTTTTACTAGCACCTATTTTTTCTTAGAGGTAAAAAATGAAATATCAATAGTAGCATGTAAAAAGTTACCAAGACAACAGCCTCCTTATTTGAATACAAAAATAGTACGCAGGGGAGTAATTCTGTTGGTAAGAAAACAAAGCTAAGTTATTCGTTTTATATGTTGATTACCTGAATCTCCTGAGTCTATTGGTTTACTGTCTGTGGGATAAGTTATTTAAAATGTTAAATAAATGATTAAACATATTAAGACCCAAGAAAGCACAATGATATTTACTTATCACATCACACAATGGGCTACATATTCAAAACACTGTCTAGGATTCGTGCATCCAAAAATTTGAGGTTAGGCATGGCGATATTTGCACACCCTTGAGAATAGCTGATAATTTGCAAATAATCTATTAAAGCCATTGCTGAAGTTGATTCCCTTTGCTGCTCAGAATTATTCTGGTCTAAAAGGTGGTGGAGTTGGTATGTCCACAGAACCAGCTTCCCACTTTTTTGTGGGGGAGAGGTGAGGGAGTCAGGGTGGGAAGTTCAGCAGGCAAAGCAGTAGGTCAAGCATATGAAGCTAGGGAGAATCCAAAAGGCAGTTTACACCTCAGAGTCACAATCTGCCTTACAGTCTGTTCTACCAGTCTCATAATGAGAATGATGAACCTGAGGAAGATTCTGAAGCCAATATACTGTTTATCCAATTCTCTCATACTTTATGTGCAACTTGATACATTAATAGTGACATGCAACGTACAGGCTGTTCTGATGCAAGATACTGCACATGTGATGTTCTGGCCACAAGGGTGTTACTCTTGGTGGTTATTTGTGGATTTCAGTCTGCACTGTAAATATGCTGTATGCTTTGTGTATGTGTAGGCTGGGTCCTACTATATTTTTATGGGGAATATAGATGTAGTTGTGAAATCATGCAATTGCCCTAGGTCCTGATGCCCAGTGATCCAAATTTTCTGGACGTTATATATTATGTGACTTCTATGGATTACTGGGAACATAGCAGCTGAATGAGGTATTATTACATTAATGCAAAGGAGAAAGAAAGAACAGCAAAGATAGAAAAGCCAGCTTCTGCCTCTGGTGTTGACTTTCACTTGCAACTTCACTGCTGGAAACACATGTACAACGCATGGTTTTATCAGCCACTATGAGACCTGGTAAACTTGTACCAGTATCATACTGTTTAAGGAATTGCTTTTAGCTGCCTCTCCAGTCACAGATTTACAGCAATGTTGCAAAAGTCTCTCTCAGCTAAGCCAGACTTTTATTAGATAGAAGGAAAAAGGAGAGGGATAGGAAAGAGAAGAAATAAGATAGGGAAGGAAAAGTACATGGGGTGTGTGACAGTCTCAAATCCTAGATGGTTTTGGGAATTTAGCCAAAGCCAGTGGAGATGGTGATATCATCTGGGTCCCTTTCTTTGGCCCAGTCTGGTAAAGACATTTCTCAGGATTAGGACAACAAAGACTCAGCAGTGTTACATTGACTAACAAGATCCCAGGACATGGTGCGGATGGCAGCCATGATGGTGAAACTTGCTCTTTTCTGTTCTCCCTTCTTGTAGTCAGGCACCATCCCTGTCCATTTCCCCTAATTTATTTATTTAAAGATCCCTCCAAAAGGGAATGGTGGGTGGAGTAGCCCATCCTCGCATTATTTTGTCCACCAATTAGGCCTAGTCTCCTACTCACCAATTTTGGTCCATTGATTTTCAGTCCCACATTTCTTTTGTTTACCAGACATGATTTTAACCGTCTTTGAGCTATATTAGTAGGCCTTGTGTTTTGACTAATTTACTGTCTCCCCCTTTGCACCTTCCCCACAACCAGTAATGTTAATTGTGACATTTTATAAACTTTTATTTATTTCCCACAGTTAGGCCCACAATTATTACTGCGCCTCTCACCTCTGTCTCTTTCTCTCTTTGTCTTTGTTCATCCCATCCCTCTCTCCTGACATCCCAGCCTTTGCAACAAGTGTCTCTATGAAGCCAAATGCCTGTTCAGAAGATGAAATATCAGAGGTCTGCTCAGTTTAGATGCTTACAATCACTGAAAATGTTCAACTAAGTGAGAAAAAGGAGAGTATTTTAAGTGAGTCTTTGTCCTTTTAGTTGATAGCTCACTTCCTTGATAGCAATATTTTTCTTGCTCAGTACAGAAATATGGTCCAGACAGATTCTAATCTTGGTATAATCACTCTGAATAAGTTAGTTTATAAAAGATGCCTTGGTTAAATAATTGAATTGACCAGTTACCTCTACTAGAGGTCTCACTGTTGTGTATCTGCATTGATTAGCTAGAGAACAGACTGGATAATTATTATAAATTTATGAATTTTATTAGCCAATATAGCACTTAAAGATAAGCTACTATAATGGGAGACAATCATCTCTTGAGCACATCCTAGCAGTTGGATGTGGCACTACAGTCCTTTTCTCACCCCTCGTGTCCCCTTCAGGCTGCCAACCAACCTTGGTTGGTCTTCCTGGCTTGGCCCTCCAGCCAAGTCACAAAGTCAAAATGAACCCCATTCAGGGTAGTAAAGAGTCCTATTGCCCTCACTAGGGTCTTCAGCTTTGGTTCTGGGCCTTTAAAATTCAACCCCTTTTTAGGCTCTCAAATAAGCTATGTCCTCTTCTTGGGTTTTATGCCACTATGGTCAGTGGGGGAGCCCAGACATGCCCACTACTCTGGGTACCAACCAAGGGACCATGTAAACAGCAGCTATGCCCTGCTCTATTTCAGTTCATTGTTGCTTCTTGTCTGGACCTCTTCCAATTTGGCCCCTTTTAGCTTCATCCTTACATCAGAGTTAAGGCTCTTAGATCCTCTCTCTCCCTGCAAACCTATCTTAAGCAAATGGAGACAGAACCAAACTCCAGGTGTCCCTCAAGAGCCTTTGACAAAAGAGGAGCACCCTTCCTCACCTCATTGGTCCCAGCCAGAACTGATGTGCTAAGGCCTTGCAACTCCTTTTAGCTACCCCTGATGGGCTCTGATTGGCTGCTTCTGTGCAGCCTCTCTAGGCAGGCCTGTAGGACATATGGTAGTAGGACCTTGGGGCCTCCAGAAGGGGGCCACAAAGGCCTGGTACATTCCCTCATAGCTACAGAAAGCAAAATAAAGATGGTTGGATGATACAATATCAAACTTGAATGCAAGGAGGAAAGTTATAATTATCAAGAGATCATAACTGTTCATTTAGGGGGGAGGGATAGCTCAGTGGTTTGAGCATTGGCCTGCTAAACTCAGGGTTGTGAGTTCAATCCTTGAGGGGGCCATTTAGGGACCTGGGGCAAAAATTGGGGATTGGTCCTGCTTTGAGCAGGGGGTTGGACTAGATGACCTCCTAAGGTCCCTTCCAACCCTGATATTCTATGATTTAGTTCAAGGTCTTATCACAATCTTGTTACTGAGGCAAACATTGTTCAGGCAAACGAGGTAGCTATCAACACGGAACTACAGATCTTTATGTATAATCCAATCAAATTTATTTCCAGTGGAATTATGGGACTGATCATGTCAGTTCAACTAAACAGTACTACAGTAGAAATTAAGACAAGATACCTAATTGTCAAAGAATGTCAATTCAGTTCAAAATTATCTTGATCAGGTGATATTCATAGCCAGGTTTTGCCACCTATATGTGCAGGACTATCACATTAAACTCATGGCAAAATAAGCAGGTAACTTTAAAAATATTCTAATTTCTCTGGAATTTCATCAGTACCATAAGATCTTACTATACTTTAACCAAAGGTTCAAATAGTGGTACAATATTCACTTTACAAGCCAATTCAAAGCTTCTTCCTCTTTTTGTGTAAGAAACTGTCAATTCTCCTGACCACAAAATCTGTGTGATGATTTTAAGCCAAATTCTGAAATGCTGACTAGCAGTTTCTAGCAGCTAACTTTTGTTGTAGAGAAGCACAGTTTCCTGTTACAGGCTTAGTTAGCATAAAGCCTCAATACCCACAGCTGAGTTAATGATGATGTAATTTATAGACAACTTAAGGCTCATCTTGTTAAAGAAATACAAGTACACAACATAGGTTTTAGTCACTTTGAGGGCTTTAATTCAGGTATGTACCTTCTGAGAAGCATTTAGCTGACTACCAAGTCATCACTTGGGTAAACAATACATATACAAAAGTTATTTTGTTTCTTAGCAATTAGAACTGGTATGAAGGTGATTTCTGAAGCTCCGCTTCATATTTGCAATGACTGTTTTTTGGTGGAGAGAGAGTTCATTCAGGTAATTCACTCAAGTTGTTATGACAGTTGTGTTCCTATTTTCTTTCTGGATTTCACAATGGTTTCCCTAGATAGGACTGTAAACGAGAGAGTTAATAGGGTGCTTGCAAGTGAGAAAATTTTAGTTGTCACCGAGCAAGGGGCTCTCTCGCTGGCCACACCATGACAGCCCCACTCCTAGTCTCACATCTAGATGTTTTAGCTTCAGGGAGCAACATGGTGAACAACACAGGGAGTTGTATACATTTTCTGTGAGGTGGCAAAACCTGTTTTCACTTCTTGGCAAAGCTGAAGTGAAACTGACCCATTCTCTGGGCAAAAATTTGAAATGTCCAACCAGGATATGATGTCCCTTATCATTCAATGAGATGTTTGCTTTATGGCTTCTTGCAATTTTGTATGGAAAATTCCAGGATCTTTGTGCCATACCAGTTTACATAAGATATGTCAGGTCATACATTGAACACCTACTGGCTTAGCTCCAGTGAGCAACCTACTTCTGAAAGTTACTTTCCATGGGCCTCTCTGTGGTGTGGTGCTTTAGCCAACTTTGCAGGACTCCATGCTCTTTCCATCAGCACTCTCATCTATCTGCAGAAATGTCCATTTCAAAGTTAGAGAAGAGTCTTTACAAAAAGTCTCGTCATGATCCTGGATGACTCTATCTTTGTTTAAATACTTCATCATACAGCATAGGCGCCAACTCCATGGGTGCTCCGGTGCACAGGGAAAAATTGGTGGGTGCTCTGCACCCACTGGCAGCCAAGCTCCTCCGCTCCCCATCCCAGCTCACCTCGCCTCCGCCTCCTCCCCTGAGCGTGCCGCGTCCCCGCTTCTCCTCACAGTGCTTGCCGCCATGAAACAGCTGTGGAAGAGGCAGGGCCGGGGCAGGGATTTGGGGAAGGAGTCCAATGGGGCAGGGAGGGGGCGGAGTTGGGGTGGGAACTTTGGGGAAGGGGTTGGAATGGGGGTGGGACAGGGGCAGGAGAGGATGGGGCAAGGGTGGAGTCAGGGAGGGGTAGGGGTGTCAAGCACCCACCAGCGCCAGGAGAAGTTGGCGCCTATGTCATACAGCATTAAAGTCCTTTGATTCATTTGCTTGGTCAAACATCAATAAGCATTAACAATTAATGAAAACACAAAACAGCTATATACACCTCTACCAGTACTTCATTGCTCCCTACACTTCAGTGATAAATATAGTAAGATCACTTTGCAAGCAAAACTCCATGCAACCACCAATCATATGGGTAATCAAGTCTTAAAGCCTTATAACTAGGACCCTACCAAATTCACGGCCAAGAAAAATGCATCACGGCCTGTGAACTCTGGTCTCCCCCCGTGGAACCTGGTTTTTTGTGTGCTTTTACCCTATCCTATACAGATTTCACAGGAGAGACCAGAGTTTCTCAAACTGGGGACCTTGACCCAAAAGGGAGTTGCAAGGGAGTCACAAGGTTATTTTAGGGGGCGGGGAGTTGCAGTATTACCACCTTTACTTCTGCACTGCCTTCAGAGCTGGGCGGCTGGAGAGCGTGGCTGTTAGCCGGGCACCCGGCTCTGAAGTCAGTTCCCTGCTAGCAGCAGCACAGAAGAAAGGGTGGCAATACCATACCATGCCATCCTTACTTCTGCGCTGCTGGTGGTGGCAGGACTGCCTTCAGTGCTGTGCTCCGAGTCAGCAGACACCTCTCTCTAGCTGCCCAGCTCTGAAGGCAGCATTGCCACCAACAACAGTGCAGAAGTAAGAGCAGCAGTACTGCAACCCCCCCTACATAACCTTGTGACCCCCAACAACTCCTTTATTACAACATTGTGAAATTTCAGATTTAAATAGCTGAAATCATTAAATTTACATTTTCCAAAACCCTATGACCATGAAATTGACCAAAATGGACCATGAATTTGGTAGGTCCCTACTTATAACATTTTGGTTGAGTCACCTTAAAGATTTACACTTCCATTAGGGTGCTCAGCATACCATTTGACCAGATCAGTTTCTTAAATAAAAAAACAAATATTTTGTATATGCATACATTAGATAATCTAGATAATACTTAGTCTTTCCTCACTGCAGGGGACTGGAATACATGGCCTATCAAGATCCCTTCCAGTCCTACATTTTTATGATTGCTATGTGTGTACACACACACACACACACACAGACATTTTCATTAAAGATTAACTGTTGTTATGTTCACAGCATACATACATAGAATCATAGAAGATTAGGGTTGGAAGAGACTTCAGGAAGTTATCTAGTCCAATCCCCTGCTCAAAGCAGGACCAACATCAACTAAATCATCCCAGCCAGGGCTTTGTCATGCCAGGCCTTAGAAACCTCTAAGGATGGAGTTTCCACCACCTCCCTAGGTAACCCATTTCAGTGCTTCACCACCCTCCTAGTGAAACAGTGTTTCCTAATATTCAACCTAGACTTGAGACCATTGCCCCTTGTTCTGTCATCTGCCACCACTGAGAACAGCTGATCTCCATCCTCTTTGGAACCCCCCTCAGGTAGTTGAAGGCAGTTCCCTCAGCCTTACCTTTGTAAGTCACGTGCCCCAGCCCCCTGATCATTTTTGTTGCCCTCCGCTGGACTTTCTCCAATTTGTCCATATCCTTTCTATAGTGGGGGCCCAAAACTGGATGCAATACTCCAGATGTGGCCTCACCAGTGCCAAATAGAGGGGAATGATCACTTCCCTCGATCTGCTGGCAATGCTCCTACTATTGCAGCCCAATATGCCATTAGCCTTCTTGGCAACAAGGGCACACTGCTGACTCATATCCAGCTTCTCATCCACTATAATCCCCAGGTCCTTCTCTGCAGAACTGCTGCTTAGCCAGTTGGTCCCCAGCCTGTAGCCGTGCATGGGACTCTTCCGTCCTAAGTGTAGGACTCTGCACTTGTCCTTGTTGAACCTCATCAGATTTCTTTTGGCCCAATTCTCCAATTTGTCTAGGTCACTCTGGACCCTAGCCCTACCCTCCAGCATATCTACCTCTCCCCCCATCTTAGTGTCATCCGCAAACTTGCTGAGGGTGCAAGCTATCCCATCGTCCAGATAATTAATAAAGATGTTGAACAAAACTGGCCCCAGGACCAACCCCTGGGGCACTCCACTTGATATCAGCTGCCAACTAGACATCAAGACATTGATCACTACCTGTTGAGCCTGACAATCTAGCCAGCTTTCTATCTACCTTACAGTCATCCATCCAATCCATACTTTTTTAACTTGCTGGCAAGAATACTGTGGGAGACTGTATCAAAAGCTTTGCTAAAGTCAAGATATATCACGTCCACTGCTTTCCCATATCCACAGAGCCAGTTATCTCATTACTGAAGGCAATCAGGTTTGTCAGGCATGACTTGCCCTTTGTGAATCCATTTTGACTGTTCCTGATCCCCTTCCTCTCCTCCAAGTGTTTCAAAATGGTTAAGGACCTGCTCCATGATATTTTCCAGGGACTGAAGTGAGACTGACCGGTCTGTAGTTCCCTTGGTTCCCCTTCTTCCCTTTTTTAAAGATGAGCACTATATTTGCTCTGGAATTTCCATTAGGCAGCCTGTGAAGGGGGTACACATTGCTGAAGTGCCTCCTCATGGCTCGGTGTGGTGTAGTAGCTCTTTCCCCATCTGACATTCCCTGCTGACAGCTGCTCTGGTCATCTGGTGGTCCACCTCCTCCTGTGACTCAGCCCTCCATCCAGGTCACAATTTAAGTCCACCCCTTTTGGAGTAACAGAAAGTTCAATAAACCAGTGTCCAAGACTTTGTATCAGATCTTCGGCCCTGAGGCTGGGCTCTGTGGGCCTCAGTCCCTTTTTTCAGGTCTGTCCATCATCCTTGTCCCTTCTGAGGGGCTTCACATCACCTTTTCCAGTGGCTAGTAGGGGAACCCGGGTCCCCTCACTACACCGGGTTCCAACCCAGGGACCCTATAACCAGCAGCCAAGGACCTCTCTGTGCAACTGCTTGCTGTTTTTTCCCTGAACTTCTTCCTACTATGGCCTTTCTTGGACCTTCTCCCCCCACAAATCTCTAGGGTCTCCTTTCTTTCACAGCTCGGACTCTCAGGGTTTCCCCCTGTAATCCAACAGCAAAATCTCAAGCTAAAAGTATAAATTCAAAGCAAGTTCTGACCTCCTCAGGCTTGACCTCTCATCCCTCCCCGATGCTCTGTTCCTCAGCTGAGCACCTCCCAAAGTCTCTCACTGGTAGGCCAAATCCTGCCCTGTTATCAGTGTTTACCACTGGACCTTGCTTCACTCCCAGTGGCTTTTCTCTTTCTTCTGGCCTCTTACCAGACTTCCTTACTAAGGAGAGGATGCCAGGGCTAGTTAAGGCAGGTGGGCGGTCTCTCTCAGTCTCTCTCTCTTTTCCCAGAAAGAGACTACACACTCTCCCCCTGCAGTCCTCTTTCTGCTCTGAACTTCCTATGTTTCTAGTGCTCGCCCAATCCCTCCGGAGCTAGCCTTCATCCTCAGTTAAGCCTGCCTCGCACTCCAGTTTCAGCCCAATATGTTAACTGCCTGTCAGGCCCACATAGACTCATTGAGAGCCTGTGTGGGGTAAATACCCCATTGCACAGCCATTTTGAAAAACCAACCTTCAAGATTAGTTTAACTAAACAAAAGCTAAAAATCAAAAATAAATTATCATTTTTCATTTTTAGCTTATCTCCAGTAGACTCAGTGCTTGATTTTAGAGCCTTGCTTTCCTGCATAAATTCAAATGCAATACCATACCCCTCAGACGTTATCTCTGCAGCAGCTACACTACAATAGTACCTTTTCATTACTTTTTTTCAAATTAGCCCCAGATTGCTCACATTTTACAAGGAATGCACTCATTGATTGTTGTAGACCATTAAGATCTTTGGTCATTAACTCATTGCCTCTAGAGATCCTACTGAACAGTTTTTGAAGTGCTAACACTCACCCTCCAGGCCAGTGAAACGAGAAGCCTTTATTGAGGATATAACAGTGTCAGACAGCATAGTTTTCAACTGAGTAACTTACTGCTTCAGTAGATTTTACTTGCTGCTGGGCATTTTGACTTGGTCAGATGAGGAAGAAATCATACTAAAATAAACTAAATTTAAAGAGGATTTTTTCCCTCGAGTAGTGAATCCAAACATCAAATGCCAGCATTAGTACAACAGTGGCCTTCAGTTTCTATCTTTTGGATAATGTTTGTTCTTTTCATCAAGAAAAAAATAGTGTTGGTTAAACTCTGCCTGCACTAGACCAGCAGACACACAGTTTAATCATTCCATGAGAATATCACAGGCACACTGAGCCAGCAAATCTTCTATAATTACTAGTTCTAGCCAATATTCCTCTACCTAACATCCAGCATCAGAATGCAGTCAACAGACTGATCAGCAAGGTACAGCAAATGCCACACCTGCTGCTGTTCAGGGATATATGAGGTGCACTCCGCCACTACGTGGCAGGAATCCTATGCTACACTTTCCATCCGGCTGATAACATCATCAACTCACTGTGGTAGACAGAATCAGGGAGAGCCTCTGCCACTACCAGGAACTCCTACAGCATCAGACTGCATGAACCAGTATCTGGCTTTGGGCTGCCATGCCACATCTGGATCCAGATTAACAGCTGAGACCAGCCAGGCCTGGGGTATCCAGAACAGCCCACTGTGCATCTGTGGTGCCATGGAAGATGTTGTACATATGCCGGACGTAAGACGCATATTCTGTTTTTGTGCTGGGCTCCCCACTGGTGGTCTACTCAAGCTGAACATGGCTGTGATTTTCAGAGGCCGTTGATTGACAAAAGACCATTTTGCTTTTGTTTTTTCTAAAAACCTAGTTTTGCTGGAAATGACGGATTAGTCACTGGGCCAACAGGGCCTGTGCCCAGGGACTCCTGCCAACCGGGGAGTCCTGGAAAAAATCCGCCACCAGGCGGCGGAAGTCCAGAGTACTAGCACTGGGTATGCATGGTAGGGGAAGCCCCTGTGCTCCAACCCTGCTCCCCGGCAGCAGTGCCAGGTGAGCAGAGTGGGGGAAGTCCTCCTGCCAGCACCCCCCATCCCCGGCAGAAGCTCTGGGACGTGGGAAGCCCCCCTTGTGGTCCCTATCCCTGGCAGAAGCCGTGGGATGGGGAAAGCCCCAGCACCCGGACTCCCCTGCTACAGCCCTGGGACTGGAGGAGCCATCATGCCCTGCTACGGCCCCAGAGCTGTGGCACAGGGACAGAGCTTCTACGGTCTTGGGACCATGGGGGGAGGCAGAAAGAAGCAAAAGAGGTTGTGGGGCTGCAGTAGGGGATGGAATGGAAAGGGGACCCTGGATGGAACAGCGGCAGGAAGGGGCAGAAAGGGGTGGTGTATTGATGGGGCTGGAGGAATAAGGGGTGGAGAGGGGCCCCCACTTGCTCTGGCCCAGGGCCCCAGGAAATCTTAATCTGCCTCTGTTTGCTTACCTTACCATACACAATCACATGTATACTAACAAACCTTTATGCTTGCTACATTTATAATTTAAGGATAAATCACAGATTTACAGATCTTCTAAAGCAGTGTTTCCCAAACTTGCGATGCCACTTGTCCAGGGAAAGCCCCTGGTGCGCCCGGCCGGTGTGTTTACCTGCTGAGTCCCTCCGGTTCGGCCGATCGCGGCTCCCACTGGCCGCGGTTCGCTGTGCCTGGGCAAAGGGAGCTGCGGGACGCGGCGGACAGCACATCCCACAGCCCCCATTGGCCAGGCACAGCGAACCGCGGCCAGTGGGAGCTGTGATCGGCTGAACCGGCGGGACACGGCAGATAAACACACTGGCCAGGTGTGCCAGGGGCTTTCCCTGGACAAGCGACGTCCCAAGTTTGGGAAACACTGCTCTAAAGATACCAAGTAAAAATAATATTGAAATCATAACTCCTTTTCTCATATTTCAGTTTTATCATTTATGGAATAAAATTAAGGCATCTTCATTTTTCTGACAAATGGTGAACTGGAATTTTAAAAGCAATGAAATCTGTTTTCTTACTAACTGAGAGTGACAGTCGCCCAGGATAGAATTTGCGCACAAGGCCCTATATGAAACTTCAGCCCAACGCCCAGTGTGCTGAGCACTTTAGAAAATCTGGCACTTGATATTGGGTTTAAGTAGCATATAAGGTTCCATGGAGGCCCTCTATCTTGGAGTGAATTTCGCCATCCACTAACAAGAAAACAGTGACTGATTGCTGCAAGAATGTGCTAGTCTGACCAAGAACACTTATTGGCAATTACCAACTAATGGGAGACCACAGCAACATAGTTATTGCCAGAAAATATTTCTCACCTGGTAACATTAATAAGAAGCATCAGTTTGAAATTAAAAAGATAGAAAACCTGACAACTATGGTATACAAGAGCTACAGTCATGGTGGAGGCCATGTTACGTCTCATCAACTTGCTTTTAAAAATGCCCCTCCCTGTCTCAGCATTGGAGCAGGGAGGAGAGGCCAGGAGATTGGTCAGGTCAGCAGTACGGGGATGTCCAATTCTGCGAGGGGAGGACTCATGCCCAGACATGCTTGAGCGTGTCTCCTCTTGTACCTCACAATACATGTGGAAGTGTGCTTGGAGGAGGGGTTTATTTGCTTTATATTGGCAAACCAGTCAGGTCATTAGGGGAACCAGTTAGTTCTCCCAGACCCTCACTCTCTTAATTTAAAGCCTTCCCAGGGAGTGTAGGGCCATCTGGCCACTATTTATGCCTCAGTAAATGAGGTATATTGAGCTGTTTTTCCAGGACACTGTGGGTCTGACTGATTGCCTGCTTGGGGAGAATCAGGAAGGAATTTTTTCCTGTTGGCAAAGCTGGCAGGAACCCAAGGAGGAATTGCCTTTCTCGCAGCATTGTAGAGGGACAGTTTAGGTGAAAAGGAGTAAGACTAGGAATTTCAATGCTAGGAGGAATATGGGGATGTCAGTTCATTTCAACTTACACCCAGTGTCTAGTGTGGATAAAAGCTAAAAGGGTTAGTTCCCAGAGGTAAGCAGGAGCTGGGATATGATTGATGGACCTTTGGCCTGAAAGGAGAAAAGGAGACTTTGCAGACTGAAGTACTTCTTGGTACCCCTGCACTTCTTTGGGCTGGTGGTGAAAGAATACAGAAGTGAGTTGGTGTCAGGGATAGGCCGAAGAGATTCAACCATGAATTGTCAGTTGTTTGGTGTGAGGCAACTGAATCCCACTGGACCCGGTTAAGTGCATGGTATGTGAGAGAAGGTGGGCAGATAGCACCTTCTCTCTATTGTTAAATTATTAAATTGCAGCTTGCTGCTTAAATCATCCCTTTGTCTGTTTTTCAGTCACCCATATGGCCTGTGCAATGTGCTTCAGTTTTTACTGTTATTAGAGTTTATGATTAGATGTTATTTATACTCAGAGAGAAAATAAATTCCAAAAATAATCACTAAACTCTTGAAAATGTTTTATAAAACACTATATCCTAGACAGAATTTTATACAAAGTAAGTGGCTTAGGAAGGGACCTAACTCCATGCTCCACTATATGTGGGTTCAATCCCGTAAATTCTAATTCACGCTAATTGATTTCTTTACTGTGGCTGCTCACCCAAGAGCTAATCATAGGCAATATTCTATGTGGCCTATAACCAAGTGCATAGTGGAGAGGGAGGGACTAAGGTGTCTACCTCCGTCATCCTTTCATGACCCACCTATGATAATTGTTCTCCAAGCCCACTGAAGGTAGGACAAGAAGTAATGGGCTTAATCTGCAGCAAGGGAGGTTTAGGTTAGATATTAGGAAAAACTTTCCAACTATTAGGGTAACTAAGCTCTGGAGTAGGCTCCCAAGGGAGGCTGTGGAATCCCCATCATTGTCCCATCTGTTTACAAAAACCTTCAAACACCTGTCAGGGAAAGTCTAGGTTACTCGGTTCTGCCACAGGGCAGGAGGCTGGACTGGATGATTTCTCCAGGTTCCCTCCAGATTTAAATTTCTATGATTCTATATGGGCAAGGAAGAACAGCAGCTCCTGTGCTCTGGGTAGCATGAGAAGTGCTCCCTCCCTTCTGCCTCCAGGTACACTCTATGGGGAGGTGCAGCTCTAACCATCCCTTTACTTTGGGCTGTACCTAAATGACACATATGTGCCCATGTGATTGCAAGATAAGGCTCTAATGGCTGAATTCTGCCACCTTTACTTATTATGAATAGTAGTCCCAATCAAAGCCCTTTGAAGGGGAGGAAGAATGGTATAGTGGTTAGGGCACTAGCCTGAGATTTGAACAACCCGGCTTCAATTGTCCACTCTGCTACAGACTTCCTGTGTGACCTTGACCATGTCACTTAGTGCCAGATTTTTAAAGATATTTAGGTGCCTGAAGATGCAGACAGGCACGTAGTGGTATTTTCAAAAGTACCTAGGCACCTAACTCCATGACATGATCCCTCCAGGAACATGTGGGATAGTAACTTGTTCCTGAACTAGTGCCCAGGAAATGTCTGAGAACTTTAGACAAGACAAAAAACAAAACAGGTACATTCAGACTGCACTAGCACTGTGGTCCAAATACAAACTGGATTAGATATTCAGTTCCTGACATTTTGGATAACCCCTCTCCTGTCTCCTGATTTTGGAGGCATATTCTCATTGAGACCCAAATGTGAGTCACCGCTGTATTAGATATTACAATAATGACAATATGTTTACTTTTATTTTAAGCAATCTAGCTTCTGCTCCACAATGTTGATGCCATATATTTATCAAGGGGAGGACAGATTTCTAAGGCTGTGTCAAAAAGGTGAAGTTTTAATATGTAAGAAATCAACAGCATTCTAATCCAATCTTCTTCAAATGTTGACAACTAAGGTTTCCCTACTTTGAAAGTCTTGTTGTGGGAAAGAATCCATTAGAAACAAGAAGTGCTGTCTTCCCCTGGAAGCACATTCTTTTCTTGTCACCTGAGCTGATCAATAGAGCTCAATTTTGGTCAATGTTCTGAAGAGCTGTGTACTTTGCAGATTCCATAGTATAGACAGCATTGCCTATATAAGACCAAATGAAATAACAGAGATGCTCGAGAAAGACAGAGAAAATACAATCTAATTTTCAACATTGGGAGGGAATATTTTTAAACGTAATTACCTATGTCCACTTAGATACTAACTTGTGCTTTAACAGAAAAAAGTTCATCTTCTGAAAATTCATATGAGCAATCGTAGTGTATTGACAACTTTTAAAAGAGTAGGCTGTCCCTTTAAATTTCAGGGCTTTTTCCTGGTCCTGCTTGCAGAGTAGGTTGCTCTGTAGCAGTGGCAGAGCTAGTAGGAGAGGGAAGGTGGCAACCACCCCTGCTGGCCTAAATATATGTGTAAAGCCTTTCACATGGCAGTGGAGAGAGTGGTTGCCCTATACTCACCCACCAGTGGCGGCTCCTATATACCGGAGCTGGGCCTGGCTCCCCGCCGTGGGTGTTGCGACATGGCTGTGACCCAATACACCATGTCACAACACCATACATCCACATTTGCCCAGCTGCCCGTCTGTCATGATAGAGGGGTGGCAAGGCCAAACCTGAATGGTGCTTAGGGTTCCCAACTTTGGTTGGATGAATTCCTCGAGATTTCATCACATGACATGTTCTTTCGTTAAAGATTAATCTTTAATTCCGGGAGACTCCAGGACAATCCTGAAGGAGTGGCAACCCCAGGGGCCAGGTTGGAACTCCTGGTAGTGGTGAGCTAGGTCCAGCCCCGCAGCACAGGTCCTGTCACTGCCAGGTGAGTGCTGAGCAGGCTCACTCTCCAGCTCACCTCCAAATATCCATCACCCTCCAATGGCAAAACCTGGCTCTGTCACTGCTTTGTAGGGAAGTGTGTGATCTGTGCCTAGCAGCAGTCAGTTTGTGGACAGACAGCCTACAATAATAATAATGTGGGGTGAGTTGTGCCTCTCTGCTTTAGTGAGCAGCCTGCTTTGTCTACCTGTTTCCAGGTTATTGGGTGTTATTGTTCTGAATTCTAAGAAATAAAGTCATGTTAGATTGCAACCTTCCAGTAAGAGTATATATGGTTTTATCTCACTTCTCTATGTGTGTGCTATGAACATAACAGCAATGTTATAATTACTAACTATGATAATGCCCTTGCAGCCTTCAGTCACTCTGCGTGGGGAAATATCAGTGTGAAAAACAAACACCAGCTTCTTGCCACATATTTATAGATTCAACAAATGGTTACATTTAAGATAATGATATAATTACTTCCTATAATTGTAATATAAATTGGGAAATATCAGGAAATGAAAAATATTAATCACATCTCATGATTTAAAAAAGTTTACAGGTAGTGCAGGTCACTGAGGACTAGATCTTCGACTGGTGTAAATTGGTGCAGCTCCATGGAAGCTAATAGAGTTATGTTGATTTACACCAGATGATCATCTAGCCCTCTTCACCCACAGGTTAAGAAGCACTTGTTCTCACATAAGCAGTGTGAACATATCTTCAAAACAAACACTGTAAATTACACCTGGCAGCGCTAAACCTCCAACTTCTGGTGATAACCTGCTGAAAACAACATCATTTGCAGTGCTGGCAGAATGAGACCCTGCATCAGCCAAGATGCTATTAGGGAGATTATCAAGAAGAAGGAAAGCAAGAATATATGGATGAATTCAGGTAAATTTTGTTTCAAATATACTGCTGCTCTGGAGATTAGGGAGACTTAAGCACCTCCCAGCTGATTAGTTCAGGTAGCCCAGAAGGACACGGGCAGCTATAAGAAAGATTTTCCTGCCTGATCTGCTGCTGCTGGTACTCAGCAGTGGCTTGAGATAGAATTTTTACTATCTTCATCCTCCTCCAATTGACTGTTCCTACCCAGGTTTAGAAATGATATATGCTCCCTACTGAAGGATATCAGATGCCTGGGTTCGAGTCTATGTGGGCAAGAGTACAGGCTTTGTCATCTCAATTTCCACCTAATCATAGGTGGTAGGGAATGAGAGGTGTTCAGTTAGCCTGGTGGTGGCTCAGGAAGGAGCATACCAGCAGCCCTATCATGGTTGGGAGAAAAAGATGTTTTAGGATTGACTAAGAAGAGATGTAGGAGAAAAGAAAGGTAAAGTGAGGGAGGAATAGGAGTATGGAGATGAGAAAGTGGGGAGCAGGGCTGGATTTAGTGGCAGGCGACCCAGCTGACTGCCTGGAATGATGGGCTTGTGGGCACCAGGCTCGGGGTCCTGTTTTTGTTGTTAGTGACAAAAGGTAAAATAGAATGTTTGAAGAAAAATGTTTCAGGTATTCTTAATGTGGATTCATTTTTCACTAACCTTCTAGAATGTTCTCGACCTTTGTAGAATCTCATGGAACCTTCCAGACTTTCTGGGAACTCCATTTTCCTTTAACCACCTAGAATGTTGTCAGCCATGTCCTCATAGGTAGATAAGGGGCAGGGTGTCAGTATAGGAAGTGAAAAGCTCCATTGGAATCTAGTTTGCAGCAAGGGGCAAACTTCATAGGAAAATATCTGAAAAAGAACAACATAGACTAGACTCTAGGCAGTGGCGATTGTCTCCGTGCAGAAGAAATTGAGGAGTGAAGTGTAAATGGTGGAAGTTTGATTACTAAGGAATTAACAGATTGACCTGAAGATAAGGAATGGAAATGAGAGGAAAGTGACGGAGAATCATTGAGTTTTCCTGACTGCGTAAAGGAGAGTGATGATAAAGAAGAATGTGGCTCACATGAAAAGGAGAGTAATGACAAAGAAAAATCTGATTTACATGAAAAGGAGAGAAACAGCCTTGTATGATGACAGAAACAGCAGTGAGAAAAATTGCACACCACAAATTGATACATCAGATCCTGCCTTATGCCGGCAATCCTAAATTCTGCCAATATTGACTGTAAAATTTTGAATGGGCTGGGCAAAATCATGGCTATGACATTTCCAGTAAATGAGCAGAAGCAACATTTCCCACTCACTCTGGGAAAGAGTGCTTGAGAATGGTGAGAAACTGAATTGGCATTGGCTAGGTTACTCTAAATCAACTGACAAAGTGCTGTTTTTGTTGCAAAATATTTGACAGAAATGCAAAATCATTGCTTGTGCTTTCCACGTACAATTATTGGCATCACTTAGCTGATGCTCTGCAGCAACATGAAAAGTCAGCCAGCCATTTTACAGCCTACTCCAAATGGATGGAGGTTGAGTCCAGACTCCAGCTGACTAAATGCATAGACTCAGAAAATCAGCGCATTATTAATGTAGAAAGTCAGCACTGGAGAAATGTGCTTGAGCGTCTGATTTCAATTACTCTCTTTTTTGCAAAGAAGAATTTGCCTTTCCAGGGCTCATCAGATAAGTTGTTCATGGAACATAATGGTAATTTCCTCAGTTTGGTAGAGTTCCTTGGGAAATACGATGATGTCATGCCTGAGTACCTATGTCGAGTACTTCATAAAGAAGCTATGGACCATTATTACAGCAAAACAATTCAAAATGTATTGATTGACCTTATGGCAAGGAAGGTGATTGATAACATACTGATGCAGCTTGGCAAAGCGAAGTATTATGCAGTAATAATGGACTGCACTCCTAATGTTAGTTACAGTGAAAAGATGTCATTTACAGTAAGATTTGGTGATGACAAAGATGGCTGTATTCAAGCAAAGGAACATTGTATCTGTTTCTGGTCTGTGGATGATTCTGCTAGAAAAGACCTAACAGAACTGTTTATAAATGTTTTGAATGAGAATAAAATAAAGCTTCAGGACTGCTGCAGCCAGGGCTACAACAACAGTGCAAACATGGAGGGAAGAAACAGTGGTGCCCAGGCAAGAATCCTTGGGCTGAATCCAAGAGCTTTCTTTGTGCCTTGTAGCTGCCATTCCCTCAACCTGATTGTGTTGGACGCAGAGTCATCTTCTTTAGATACAGTATCTCTCTTTCGAGAGACTATATGTCCTGTTTTCAGCATCAACTACAAGGTGGAAGATCCTCGTGGACAATGTTACAAATGTGACTGTGAAGCCACTAAGTGACACTCACTGGGAGAGCCGTATTGACAGCTTAAGTCCAGTAACGTACCAAATGACTGAGGTTTAAGATGCCCTGTTGGAACTGGTGCAGTCGAGTAAAGCCAAGGCCAGAATCCAACACAAGGCTCAAAGCTTGGCAAACCAGATCACTGTCTTCAAATTTCTGGTGTCAGTTGTAGTTTGGTACAATATCTTGTTCCAAGTAAATGCTGCAAGCAAGGCATTACAAATGCAGTCAATGGACATTGTGCCTCCCACTACTTTGATGAGAAGCTGCCTTGATTTCGCTGTGGCCTACAGAGACAACAGATTTGAAGATGCCATCACTGTTGCTAAAGAAATGGTAGAAAACCTAGGAGCTGAGCCTATCTTCAAGGCAACTCGTATTCATCATAGAATCACAGAATCTCAGGGTTGGAAGGGACCTCAGGAAGTCATCTCGTCCAACCCCCTGCTCAAAGCAGGACCAATCCCCAACTAAATCATCCCAGCCAGGGCTTTGTCAAGCCTGACCTTAAAAACCTCTAAGGAAGGAGATTCCATCACCTCCCTATGTAACCCAATCCAGTGCTTCACCACCCTCCTAGTGAAAAAGTTTTTCCTTTTTCCTCTTTTCTCAGAAGAAACACCTGTTTGTTGATGAGGGCAGAGATAAGTTGATGGGAAGCTCGAAAGAAAAATTCAAAAGGGAGTTTTTTTGCTCACTTGTTGACACTTCTTGAGTGTCCATTGAAGAAAGGTTTGGACAAATGAAGCACCATGAAAAGACATGGGCGTGGGGGGTGGGTGGGTTGTATGACCTCAGTAAGCTGCTGGTGGACAGAAAAACACTCTTGAACAATTGTACAGACCTTCACTGGACGCTGACAAATGGGGAACTGGGGGTGCCAGGGGGTGCTACTGAATATACCGCTTTCCATCATATACAGGGTTTACAGTTTGGTTCAATGGCTCTCAGCGCCCCCACCATACAAATTGTTCCAGTGCACACACCTTCCCACATGTGTGTGTGGGCACCTATGTTATCATTTTGAAGATTTCCAATTAGAAAAACGTATAGCAACTTCCAGCATCAGAGAACAAAACTGCTTTCTCTGCAAGAATAACAAAAAGGTTTTGCAGATTCTAGGAGACCATGCAATTAATGAAAGATGCCTTGCCAATTCTTGATTTGTCGTTGTTTAAAACTGTGGAACTTGCACTGTTATTTATTGGGGGGTGACAAGCTACTGTAGCGCTAGATAAAATGTATTTTTTACCAGAGCTCTGGATTTAAAAGCAACATCAGAGCTCACTGACTCAAACGTTTATCCTGATTTATGGGTTGTACTAGGAGAGTACTAAGGCTAAGTCTCACTAAGACCGCTTTAAATGACTTTTAAAATTAAGTAAAGAAGCAAATGTAACTACTAATCTAAACATGCTGTGAAACATTAATTATGCATTTCAAGGGAAGGGAATAAACAAGAAATAATTTAAACTGTGACATAAAATAAATCCCAAAATGTATCCTTGCTGAAGGCATTTTATAAATAAACACTTGTTTTCAAGTCACAAAGGAACTGGAGATGAAACCATTAGTAACTGAGTCAGAAGCTGTTTATTATTATTATTTTTGCAGTCATCTCTTAAAAACACAGAAGCCAGTGCTAAAGATGAATATGCTGAGAGAAGAGTAAAGTACCCTAACATGAAAGGGAAGGGAAGATCTTTAAGTCATGCCGAATAGGGTTTGTTAAAAGAGAGCGCAAGATTTCAGTTGCAATTGCTGAGCTAACGCAGAAGCAAATCTGAATGGTGTGTGCAGCTGTAATATTTTTGACAACATGTTACACCCCTCTAAAAAACTGCCAGGATCTGGAGACCTCAAGATTTCCCTAAAGAAAAGGTTCATAACACCTTAGGTGTAAATTCCTTTATGTTTTATCAATATGCAGAAAGTTCTCTATGTGAAATAAGTTGCACATATTACACTATATGTATTTCATAAACATATTCAAGCAGTACGCAATGAAAGGGGCCTAATCAATACTAGAAATAAGAAAGGCTGGGAAAACTTACCTGGAAAGTAAAGATCCCTTGTCCCCCTTGAGGAGCTTGCTTTTACCCCTTCATTGTGGTTTCTGTTATATCTTCAGCACAGCAGTGGAACACACCAATATACTATGGAAGCACCTGAAGCTTCAAAGGTATTTCAGGCGAGTGTCTCAAATATCAGGCACATTTATTCAGCAGAGAAGCAGTTAAAGTCAGAGACACTAGAAGTGCAATCCTCATGCCCTCCAAAAACTATAAAGGAGAGGAAAGAAAATGAGAACAAAAACATTGAGCTGTGGACTGCCTACTTCTTTCTCCTCTCCCCCCCTACAAATAACCCAAGTAACATGGAGTGCTCGTGAGATGCATGTACCGCTCTGAATATTTAATACGGAAGAGACTGCTAAGATTTCAGGATGGGAAGAGACCAAGCAGCCCATCCAGGTTTGTCCACCTATCTGTCTTGTGTTTGCACTCTGTAGTGTTTCCCCCACCCAACATATGCCTAACTCTTTTCTGACTACGTTCATAGTTACAGGATCTCTTGTTGCTTTCAATAAGCCATATCGTTGCTCTCTATGTAAATATGTTTTCCTGAACTATTTCAGGGACTGTGTCTTCCTTTTCGTAATTGTTTACCTCACTTTATTGTTATTAATGTGGTAGTGACAAACGTCTCAATCAGGGATGGGGCCCATTGTGTTAGGTGCAGATCAGGTCCTGTTCTGAATGAACATACAGTCTAATTTGAATCAAGATATAACAAGTGACTATTTTCAGTACATATCCTCATGGCTTGGAGCTTCTGTTTAGTGAAGGGAGAATCTCCAGAGGCACAGAGGTTAGATTTCCATAAGCACCCAAATGTTCAATGTCTTTTTTAAAATTAAGTCAATCTACTCATTTAATCTGACATCAGGAATCATCACATTCAAAAGCCAGTAGGTGAACACTTCAACCTCTCTAATCACTCAGTGACAGACTTAAAGGTGGCAATTTTGCAACAGAAAAACTTCAAAAACAGACTCCAACGAGAAGCTGCCGAACTTGAATTAATATGCAAACTAGATACCATTACCTTAGGTTTGAATATAGACTGGGAATGGCTCGGTCATTTCGTTAATTGAAGCTATTTCCCCCAGTTTAATATCCTAGTTAAATACCCTTAACACCTTTGTGTTAACTGTCTGTAATGGGCCATGTTGATTATCACTTCAAAAGTTTCTTTCCCCTACTGATAACAGTTCCTTTCAATTAATTAGCCTTTTACAGTTGGTATGGTTACTTCCACCTTTTCATGTTTCTCTGAATGTATAAATATCCTCCCACTGTATGTTCCATTCTATGCATCCTACAAAGCGGACTGTAGTCCACAAAAGCTTATGCTGAAATAAATTTGTTAGTCTCTAAAGTGCCACAAGTATTCCTTTTCTTATTTTCTTTTTCCTGATACAGACTAACATGGCTACTACACTGAAACCTGTATATATTCAGTTACGCCTGTTTCTAATCTCACACCGCTGCAAATCTACATCCACTCCAGTGAAGTCAATAGAATTTTGTCACTATAAAACACTGTAAGCACAAAGACAGACAACCTCTACAACCTCTTAACTGTTGAAGAACCTTTCACTCCTTTAAGGTGGCAGGAATCTGTGAGCTGGAATGTGCCTTATAGGCACTTGTACAAATTGAGAATGCCAGGAGGCATTGTGCTAAAGAGAAGACATACTAGAGGAATGGGCTGTTGCAGTATCCCTTAAAGGGGGACAATGTGTTTTCTCCTCCACAGCAAACCAGTTCTGCTCTTCGGTTGTGGAGGGCTTACGGCCATTATCGCAGTCTTTGAGTTGGCTAGCTGCCCTTAGACTCGTGCAGTGCCTGTGCATGCGAGCACAGGGACTGAAAATGTTCTTGCTCCCTATGTGGGAGCATTAGATGGGAAGTTCCTTGCACATGCACGTATGCATGTCCTGTGCCCCAGTGTGAGCAGGCCACAATCTAGTCCTTTATAGGAAATTGTGCCAAGATTGTGTTGTTAAGCAGATAGGTACAGATTGCAGTGCTGTAATAGTAATATCAAAGTCTGTCCAGTTCATGCTGTGCAGGAGTTCAGTAGAGCTGGATTTAAGAACTTCAGTCTCTCATCCAGAGGTTAGGGGTCTATTACAGAAGTGGGTGGGTGAGGTTCTTTGGCCTGCAATATGCAGAAGGTCAGATTAGATGATCATGATGGTCCTTTCTGACCAGATCTATGAATCTATGATGCTATGAGCTTTCCTGTTCCGTGAATATTTTTGAGAGTTCAAATTTTTCTCCATCTCAAACTGCAAAGAAAAATCAAAATCTCAAAAATATGTGCAAACCAAAAACAAAAAATGTTTTCATTTCTAGTCAATCAAAATGTTTTGTTTTGATCATTTCAGAGAACATTTCGTTTAGATTTCAACCTTTATTACAAACTTTTTTTTTCAGTGCGATTAGCTTAAATTTTGAAACAAAAAGTCATTTCTTTCAAAAATACCAAAATGAAATGGTTCAACGGTTTAGAAACTTTTTACCTCAACATTCTTTTCAAGTAAGGAAATTCACTGAACCCAACTCTGTTTCACAAACAGTTTTGGCTTTCACAAATTGCCATTTTTGATGACAAAAATAATCAAAAATTCCTGATCAGCTCTAGAGTTCAGATCAAGGGAGAACTCATTTGTGCCAAGAAATATTACTAGTTATTCTACCATGGGATTTAGTACTTCTATCATTGGGTTTTTTTCTTCTTTTACTGAATTCTGCCCTATTAATACTGAGTACAGATAAACTATCAACCACATCCTATCTCTTAACACTTGCAAATCAACAGAGAAAATGACTGACTGAATTTACATGATTTCAGCAGATGTGTGTGTAGGATATGGGCACACAGGACCAAATTCCCAGTTGCATTTCAGGCTGTTTGCACCACCTGAGAATTTCCCAGGCTGAACTGGACCTTGTCATCACTCCGCCCCCAGCAGCAGGGCCCAGGATCCTGGCCAGATCATTCTGCATTCCAGTTATGCTCAACCAGCACGTAGTCCTTTATGATCTTTAGGTTGCTCTAATATATGCCAAAGCTCAGGGCAGCACAGCATCAGATCTTAGCATCCTGGCAACCCCACCCCTCCCACTCGCTGCACCAAACTCAGCTCAGCAGACTAAGCAATAACATTCTGAAGTATTTCCAGCAGATTGTGTATGATATATAAAAATAATAATTCTTCTCCAGTGCTCAGTGATGACAGCTTTATAATCATGATTGTGTCTGTATGTTTGTTCTGTGTTCTAACCAGGTGCACATTATTCAGCTCATAAACATGCAGTGGGAGAAGCAGATCTATTGAAGACATCTCTCACAAACAAGAGACAAGGCGTTTTTAAAGCTGATTATTCACTTGTTTTCTCCATTCTAATATGTTACAGGAAGATACATCATAAAAGTTAAATTACATATAAGAAAAAATACATGTAACTGAAAGGAATGCACTGGATAGGTTTACAATGATCACCCTGAAATCTGAACCTTTAAGGGTAGGAGATCCTTCTGGGCACTTATTTCCCTAGAAAAGATTTACCATTTTTATTCGAGTGACGCATGGATGAAAGAGCAAGCATCTTTTTTTTTAATACTTGATGATACATGAGAAGATCATGTACACATTGGACCAAAGATATTGCACATCTGTGCACTTCAAGCATGGTTTTAAACTCTACTGGGATCCTAAATTGTCTTTTCGGGTGGGTGGGCGTGGGGGGAGGGAGTAAATGAGCTTGTGTTGATTTAATTTTCTCCTGTGTCCTTAAAGTTGTATTGCAGCTGGTTATCGTTTTAAAAGATTAAGTGCGCAACCTCAACGAAATAAAAGCATTAAGCTGCATGCTTCTGAAGCTTAATCCATGCACAGTTTTTCTGACAGTCAAGCCTGACCTCACACACAATTCACACACCTGCACCTATATACAGCTCATGCCCTCAGCCTGCTCAGGCTGCAGTATGTTCATTGAGGAAATTACCCCAGGTATTCAACAGCTCTTCAGGATTCACACTTGGAGTCATTTGAACTTTGTCCAAGCCTCAGTAACATGCTTTTTTAAATTGGATTTCTCTTTGAAAGGATGACACACCACTGATGGTGAGCCTGAAAGCCTGGACGTGCCATTCCGCCTATGCTTGAATCTTTGGCAAGCAGCTTGTATTAAACATTTATCTTAGTTCTTTTACAATCATAAATTATTTTGGGATATTCTTCTGCAGCAGAAGAAAACTTTACCAGTGAGATTAATAAGCTGCTTAAAATGAAGAATAGCTCAGGATATATATATATATAAAGTAATCTGTTACCTCCATCTGCCTTCCTTTTGCTTTTTGCTTTTACAGGCAGGCTTATTTACAGTTGTTGTAGGAAACATGACTTTGAATTCCCTAAGTTTGGTGCATAAACGTGAACTGATATTGGGGTGGGGGTGGGGGGGGGTTCTTGATTCGCTATTATATCTGCCATGATCCCAAGACTGTGTTATAAACATGCCAAACTGCCAGCATTTTTTTAATGTAACCATTTCATATATGGAGTGCTACACATTTCTAACAATCATGGAAGGATTGGGAGAGCTACAAGACTGGAGTATTGCCTCACTACACAAATATTTTGTCTAGTGATCAAAATGGTACAGTTATAAACATGCACCTGTCAGCTGGCCTCGGGTCATGCAATTTTTTTTTGCACATGGCTCCGTAAATCTGCAGCGCAGCCTTTTATGATAAAAACATGTGAAAATGGACCCAGGAATGTAGAGAAAATGCAGCCAAGAATGTAATGAATGGTTTGCTACAAACTATAATATCTGGCAGTATCATCACTTAGTAGTTCTACAGTGGTCTTAATCCAAACCTGCACAGATGGCTATTCACTGCATATTTGCTTTTCATCGCTACAAATAAGACAGTGTCACTTCTCTGGGACTTGTGCTGCTTCATCTGAAGACCTTGGTGTTGCATTTTATACATGTTTCAGAGCTAATGGCTTACTTATTCTTGGAGAGGTTGCATGGTTTGGTGGACTGAGTACAAGGCTAAAAGCTGATAACTGCTGAGCTCTAATTCTGGCTCTGACACTGACTTGCTGTGTGGTTTAGATTTAAACTCTCTGTCTCATTTTCCCCCTAGAAGTTAGAGGAGGTAATATTATTTATGAACCATTAAGAGGGTTTGGAGAGACAACTATGATTATGGTTTTACAGTGTTTTGAAAATATAAAGCAGTAAATCTGTCTACCATGACAACCACAAGTAGCTGGGGTTGGAACAAGGCTTTCCTGGGCATTGGATGAAGGGAAAAATATCTTAAGGGCTGACTCCTCTCACTGGGGAAAGAGCTGTAGTTAGGGGAAGATGTGTGTGTTAGTGGTTGTGGGGGAGGCCACACTGAACTACTTGGGGATGTTATTCATCCTGGCTAGACAAAAAAGATGCATGGTAGTTGCAGCACTCTCTTAGTTTGTGGGGACTGCTGGGCTGAGCATTCCACCTCCTTATTGCCTCTCAACCAGTTGCAGGTAAAAGAGATCAATCCTGAGATGAGAAAAGGCCTTAGGTCACCTGGAATCACAATGTGATTGGAACAAGGCTCATGCCTGGACCAGGAGCAAGGAGCCAGCCAACCCAAATGCAGGGTCTCAGCAGCATGCCCTAAGTTGAAGCGTAGCATGTGTAAACCGGCAGATGTTACTGTTGTGCGTTGCACTCTCAGCCTGAGAGCATCAGCAGCTTGAGGTAGCTTAGCCAGATGCTTCACAGACAGATGTTCCTTGCTCCCGGCCAATGACCAGGAGCGGAGCAGCCCCCAGGCTGTCTGAGATACCAGTCCACTGGCCCAAAGTCCATCAGCTCAATCTGGACCTACCTCAGGTCACAGAGTGGCAGAGTTATAATACAGTTACTTCTGCAACTGTAAGTGAGACTGCAGTAGCCTCAACTGTTCTTGTTTCCCTGCCAAATAATGTGGGGCATTGGCTAGGGGAGATACACACTTCTCTTCCCAATTCAGCGAGCTTTCCACATAGAATACTCACACCAGATCTATGCTTCTTGAGCGCTCAGCGATGGTGGGAGAATGTGTGTGATGAAAATATTCTCCTACATGAATGTGGAGAAATTTGGGGGATTGAGGAAATTGGGGCACTGAGGTAAATATATATGCTTGACAGGGAAGATATTGAATATTTATAGCAAGGGTAAAAGTTACTACATAAGGCCAGCAAATGCTTGGTGCAGCTTACTTTAGTTAGTTAGTTAGTTAGTTGCATACTTTTCTTTCCATTTATTTTACATTAGCACTCAGATGAATAGCCCATTTCACTCCATGAGAAAGGTATATATCCTATAGACTTGGCTGCAAAAGCAAGCATATTAAAATCATAATTTTAAAAATTGGTCTTCATGCCCTCTGTTCCCAGGCTACATCTTTCTTATTTTACCAGATCCCCAATTAGATGACATAAACTGATGTATCAAGCAGCCATTTGAGGAATAGCTGGAAAATTTCTGCACCAGCATCAATTGCTGTTCTACTTAAAGCTCACAGGGAATCCACATCTTTTAAAACTATTTACATCAAGGGAGGCAAAGAAAGGAATAAGTCATTGCAATCAGAGATTCACTTTCAATGTACGCATGCTATTGCTGCCCATTCCCACTGCCCTTACTGGATTGTAGGATCTAGCCGGTGACCACCAGGACAGGTGGCATACACAGAAACAGCTTCGCTGGAACATTCACAAAGGGAATTGGAACAGAAAGAATGAACTGTTGTAGTATTTCCAGTTGGAAATAAAGCAAAACAATACAACTATATCGTGTTTTGTTTCCCAGTCAGAAAAAATGCAAAATATTCCAATATACAGGAGAGCATTAGGAAGTCAACACAGCGCATATTGAATGTACTGGAGAACAGCAAGGAGGCTACAGTGTTAACTTTAACAGCTATTAGAAATCTGTCAAAACTTTGGTTGGGTATGGAGGTGATAGCTGGGTATAGTGGAGGAGAATTAGGTATTAAAGACAAATTATTATGCAAAAGGGTTAGAGCTCATGTCCTCCACCCTACCAACCCCTAAAATACAAACACTTACAAAAGACAGTAATCATGCCACCTTATACTCTGATCTTGTCAGCTCTCACAAGCCAAAGGCCATTGACATCTTTGGGGACAGGAATAGACCAAAGCCTGGCAGACTAGGTCAGTATTTAGATGGGAGACCTCTGAGGAACACATGGTTCAGGAAGTGGTATAGGTGATCCATGAAATGACAGTCTTCCAGATGAAGAAATACTGAATCGAGTATCCAGGTGTAATGCTCAGGGAACATTTCTCTACCGCTTTTTGGATGAGATTTAAATGACTTATTGTCATTACAGAGCCCAAGAGGTGATCAGAGAGCAGAATCTGAATCCTGGTGGTTTATGGCCATGTAGCTGAAATGAGAGAATTTGGCACTCTGTGTTTGCATGGGGAGGCGGGGGAAGAGGTGAGTCTGAATTTTTTCTTAAATGTTAAATATCATGGGGCCTTCACTTCCAGGCCAGTTCCAAATGGCATTTCAAAATTTACTTCCCCTCTCCCCACAAGATCCTTGTCATCTCTACAAATCTAGCTGGGTAAATGTCTGCTTCTCCTTCCTGAGTCTTATAGGAAAGTTTAATTCTGGCAGCCAGTATCTACAGAAAGAGGAAGAGGGTAAAGGCAGGGGTTTGTTCCTACTGGTATTTCCTGGATAGTACCATGGTGCTTTAGGAAAGTTAGGCTAGTTGAACTATTTAATTCTGGAAATTCCATTCCGTTCAAGTCATTGTACAATTATGTTTAAAAAACATAATATGAGAAATGTTAATTAGTACTCTCATTAATAATTTTAAGGGATTTTTTAAAATGATATGTAAAGGTCTGAGTTTTGGGCAGGAAGCACAAACTCTTTGTCTTTGAATATAAATGCTCTTGTATTTTCCCTAAATATGAGTTTACATTCTCTACCAGTCATAATGTCCATATTACCCATAGGCCAAGTGGTACAATCTTTTCATATATTAGGGCAGGTCTACACTACAACTGGGATTGATGCTCTGAGATCAATCCACTGGCGGTTGATTTAGAGGGTCTAGAGAAGACCCGCCAAATTGACAGCAGATCGCTCTCCAGTTGACCCCTGTACTCCCCGACAAGAAGAGTAAGGTAAGTCGACGGGAGAGGTTCTCGCATCGACACCCCCACCCCCGCCCCCCCGCAGTGTAGACCCCACGGTAACTCGACCTAAGGTACGTTGACTCCAGCTACGTTATTTGTGTAGCTGGAGATACATAGCATAGCTTAATCCTCTGGTGACCAGGATTAAAAATTAGCTTAAAAAAAAATCCCATGGGGACATTTATATACATCACAAATTTGCTCTCTCTAGTTTGGTATGTCTGGGAGTATAGTAGACAGAGTGCTGAATGGGACTGAGGTGTGTTGTTTCTGTAGGGAAACTTGAATACATATGAACTATAGCCCAGGCTTTACCCTCTGCGGTTTCTGCCATGAGTACTGAAATTCACTGATTTAATTTAAATGTTATAAACATACCAAAACATTATAATAATGGAATAATAATGTAGATTACACAGGGCATGTAGCAGGTCAGTCCTGAGTAGGGAGGCCATTCATCCACCTTAAATTCAGACAGTCCTAGATTTGTGCAGCACTGTCCCTGTCCGGTAGGGCCCTAGTACCAAATGTGACTTTTGTCCGGTGACAATGAGAAGAGAGAAGGAGGAGACTGTGGATGCAGGAGGATGCCAGAGGGGGCAAGGAGTTGTGAACTCACACAGGTAGGGGCGTGCTCATGCAAGCGGGCCAACATGTACAGGGGTAGGGATGATTTATATTTTGGGGATGTGTAGGTGGCCACCTGAGTCCTGAGGCCAGATTGCCTAGAGGTCAAGCCATGCCTTCACAATTCTTTGGAGTCTCTTTGCTCTGGAGTGGCCCTGCCAGGTCATACACAGCAGTCCCAGCCCTTCCCAGATGTCCCCTTGGACTTCTGTCACAACAGAGGGCAGGGGGAACAAGATATGGGGATCCTACTGCAATGGGTCCCAACCCAGGGCCCTAAAAGGTTGTTACAGTATCTGGACCACTCATCGACCAACCACAAGTTATTCTCTCCCCTGGTTCACTTCCTGGTGGGTGGGAGCTCCTCCATTTGAGGCATGGTCCCAGTCTTAGTAGCAGTTTAACCTCGTAGGGGAATAGCATCCCTCTTTTGTGTCCTCTCTTGGCTTCCCCAACTCCAAAAGGGAAGAGGAGCAGATCCAGATCACTGCTTCCAGAATGACCTTGCCCACAGCTCCCAGTATCAGCCTCTCACTTCCTGATGCAACCTTTAGCTCCTTCCACTGGGCTGTCAGTGCCCTTTTAAACTATCCTTGCACCTGTAGTGTGCCCTGCAGCTGCTGAGAGGTGGTGCTTCCCTAGGCATACCTTGTTCTGGCTTAGTGTGGGGTCTGTAAACCCCATCACAGGGCACAATATTGCCAACATTTACACATGTGAGTAAGGGCTCATAGGTAGGGGTAGTAATGTAGAGCATCTGAAGAGATGCATATAATGTAAATGCTTCTGGTAAACGAGAAAATATTTATAGCCTACTACTGCCCTCTAGTGTACCAAGTGTAACTGTTTGGAGTCTTTTTGAAGTGATAATGGGGGAAATGATATGAAAAGATTGCTGCAGTCACAGGGGCACTTTAAAAATGGTTTTAAAGTAAAATAATTCCCAGAGAATCCAAGACATTGCATAAAAAATATCTAGTGGTAGTCTTTGATGTTTTTGTACATGCCAGCTTTGGCAAGGTGAAAAGCAATACCCCTCTTATAACTGAGGGAACAGGCATTCTACCTGCAAAATGTTTTGCTTCACAGACCCTCTGTTTTGCAACCTTTTTGCATCATGTAACAACAAAACATATTGTTTGCTAATTGATATCATAAACCAAGACAACCCAGTGAAGGATGATAATCTTACTCTGGCTAGCAGCTGACGTTGAGTTTGATAGGAATTGTTATTTTAAAACACAACTATCCCATTACACAGATTTTTTTCCTACTATAAATATATATAGAGAAAGATTTGGAGCAAGCCGGTAAGCAGTATATTAGCTAAAAGATTGAGCTGATAAATCTGATACAATAGGTCTGAGATTGGTAGCATCACTGGCAGGGTTAGTGAAATTGTTTAAATACAGAGGACAAGATAGGCATATTTATAAAGAACTGGAATTTGAAAAAATGTTATAGTGAAATATATATTCACGGAGGAGAAACTGGACAATGGAATCTGGTGCACAAAGAATTAATATTACAGTTTAAGAATGAGGGAACTGCATGCAAATAATTAGTGCATTAAACACAGAATAGGAAAGAGACAGAAAACAACAGAAATTATCTGTGCTATGAGGTTACATATAGCCCCAAGCATTGAGCAGTGCATAGCTGTGTCACCACAGGAGCAGTCCAAAGTCACAGTTCCTCCCAGGGTTTACCTCTTATTCCAGGGGTGGGGGAAATAATCTGCTACTTGTCTTTCTACCTCCCTTGACAAGTAGCAGATTCATTCCTCATTTCTCCTGCATACACACCTCTGTGCCCCTCTCTGCTCACTCCTTGCTGTGCAGGAATAGTGACCACATAGAGCCTCCTCTCCAGCCCCCATGCACACCCCAGAGATCCAGGGGAAATAGGAACCCTTCCTCCCCTGCACAGATTCACAGCACAAGTCCCAATTTTGCCTTATATTTGCCCTAATTCCAGATGAATTCACACCAATGGGCTATTGATATACATATATTACTGGTACCTGAGACCAATGTTGCCAAATTCCATTTTAATAGTATATTTCTCTTTTCATCCCAGCTGTGATTAAATACGGGGGTAGGTGAGGGGAGCTGGATGGGAAGAGGGAACTGCCTGGACAATTTACATGAACTGTAACATCAAAACCGTTTGATCCACAGTAAGGATAACCATTAGTAAAAATCTCATTCTTTAAAGTATTCCTATTGTTAGTCTAAATCAAGAGAGAACAACTGAAACTATGAAGACAGTATGTTGAATGTCAGATCTGTACAATTTGATGAACTCAGTTGGAATCCCCTCCCACCCTGAAAAAAAAAACCCTAGAGTTTATCATGGGGCCACTGACAAATTCTTAACTTAAGCATTGGTGAAATGGAATTATTATACTGACATCAATTGCCATGGCAGATAAAGCAAGTTTGACAAGTTCATTCTTTCAGCAAATCTGATTTGATAACTATTATTATTTTACATGGACCAGCCAGTAGAGGAGATTAAAAATTAAACAGTCATAGTTTTTTCCCCCTCATACTTATTTGTGAGATTCCCATGTACACATAGGGCTCACAGTGAATAGTACAGACAGACAATTTATTCTTTAAAAAGCAAATTCTCCTGTTAAATCAGTTTTTATTATGCATCATTTTAATTTTGTTTCCAAATTCTTCAGAAAACAGATTGTATTTAATAGGCAAGGTTAACTACTGTGTTAATCTGTTTTTACACCAATGTAATTAGCAATACTTATTGAAATTATTTGTTATATTTTTGTAAAGTGGAGTGAATCAGGCCCAATAGCTTTAATCCTAGATCTAGGATAAAGTTCTGGTGATGGTAAGATAGCTGCTCAGTTAACTATATTTGTGAGACACACTGTAAGTTGGACTTATGTCAGAAACATTACAAAAATATAAAAAGCCTCAAAAGCTATGTAGTTGAGACGAGATTTAAGAATACAATCCAGGGTAAAGAACACCATGAACCTTCTAAACCATAGGAAGTACTATACATAAGCTCAAAATTCAAATAGTAATAATGATAATTGTGCAATTCAGTAGCGCTAAGAGTATGTCTATAGAAAGAAAAATCCATGGCATTAAGTCTCAGAGCCTGGGTCAAATGACTCGAGCTTGCATGGCTCAGGCTGCAGAGCTAAAAAAAGCAGTCTAGACATCGGGGGTCTGACTGGAGCCTGGGATCCAAGACCCTCCCCATCAACAGCTTTCAGAACCCAGGTTCTGGCCTAATCCCAAATGTCTACACTGCTATTTTTAGCCCTGTAACCCGAGCCTGAGTCTAATGACCTGGGCTGAAAATCAGTGCCACAAGTTTTGTTGTTGTTGTTGTTGTTGTTGTTGTTTAGTGTAGACATACCCGGAGAAGCCCCAAATGAGATCAGCACCCCATTGTGCTAGGCACTGTACATATTCATAGAAAGAGATAGGCATGAACATCTAAGCAGTCAAGACAGAAACAAAATAAATCAATATTGCTTGTTTTTCTAAAAGGTATGCTCTAATTAAAAAAATAATTACTTCAGGGAAGTCCTATGGCCTGTGTTATGCAGAGGAGCAAACTAAACAATCACAGTGGTCCCTTTAGGCTTTATACTCTATGAAAAATGGTGCAAGGTGAAACAGAGGCCCAGAGAGGTAAAGTAGCTTATGCAAGTGTAACGCTGACAGAACTCGGTCGGCATTGAACTGGGGACCTCTGGAGCTTAGTGCATGAGCCTCTACAGCATGCGCTAAATGTCAACTGTTAGCTAAGGCTATAGAGCAGACTCATTTTCTCTCTCTAAGTGGTCTTGGTGCCATTAAATGGGACAGAACACCACACCCAGAAGGTGTGTGGGTTACACAAGGTCACTCAGCAATGGAAGAGTTAGGAACAGAACCTACATCTGCCAAGTCCCAATCCAGTGCCCACACGCCACAGTTGGACAATACTGACTCGCTGTCTAAAGGGAACAGTCCAAGAAAACTCAAGAAACTTCAAGGAAATCCAAAACAGAGTCCAACATGTTTTACATCCAATTTCATTTAATTTCAAAACTATAATCCCTGCCAATTTGTTTTCCCATATCCCTTGTGCTTCTATGCCATAGTACCATATGCCACAGTTTGGAGTACTGTCTCCCTCAGTTATCCTTTAATTGGCTTGACCTATAGGAAATATGGCACAAAACCAAGCTAATTATATAAACTCACCTCAGGCTCTATAAAATCTGCTGCAGAATGACATGTGAGGTGACATAATTTAAAAATAATAATACAAATGAGCAATAATTTCTGTGTACAGTTTCACAGTATCCTTCCACATGCAGTACTCCATAGATTGTATTTATTAGCAGCTTAGTGACTTTATTCACAATGTAAGCTGACTTCAGATCTCATACACCTAAATAAATAAATGGTTTTTTTAAAAAATCACTGGGCAAACGTCTAAATATCAGAAGGTGTTTTTTTAAAAAATAAGAGATTTCCAGAGAATAAAAACCACTATCAGTATGTCAGCAGGTGCTGAAACAAGCACCTCCCCAACCCTCTTATAGCTTACCAATTTCTGAATAAAAAGACTTGACATTTTCTGTCTTCCATTCAACATGCAACAACAATAGACAATAGTTGCAGTTATAAATTGAAATATCATTTATAAGCGTCTGTGAAACTGTGCACAGATGCCTAGAAAAGACTGCTGCGAGTGATAAGTGACATGAATTAGGCAGTAAAGGAGACGTCACAACTATATGAAAGTCATATTCAAAGCCAAAATTATATGCCTCATGCCAATAAAAAAGCATATTATCCCCAGCCAAGTCATATCCATTTTATACACTGATGTTTGGAATTATGTATCCTCAGAGGGCTTGAGAAATGCTCTTTCTATCAGATTTCTAGCTACTTGAGGAATGAATCACTATTTCCACTGATTAGGAGTTTCAACAGTGCCTAAGTGAGTTAGGCACCTACATCCCATTAAAAGTCAATGTAAATTAGTACCTAACTCAGCTGGGCACTTTTGAAAATCTCACCCTTTCCTGACAATCTTAAATGCATTTTTAAAGAGTTTTGTACTGTGTTCCCTTAGCGAAGATGAATGAAAATATTGTTTTCTTGTAACTGTAATATTTAGAAGCATTTAAAAAAACAGGGCGACAACATTTTTCAACTTCCTTTTGTGTAGAACTCCTATATGACATAGTAGGGGGTGTGGTATTATCAGCATGAGATTAGGGACATTGCATTACTCACAACTGATAAGGCCATGAGTTCCTCTCCCATCCCAGGCCTCAGAAAGGGTTAATTTTAGGGGGGGCATTCTACATTCCTGGCAATAAAGAGGAGACCTTTCACTGGCTGACTTAAAATGGTAGTGACTGTATTTGAAGATTCTATGAACTTTGGAATATTAGATTAAATTCCCGGGAATATCATTAGAGGCCAAGTGATGTAATCTAGAGGGTTTCTGATAAATTGCACAGGTATTTAATGCATACATGTGCAATTTATTACATGTATATCAGGTTCATTACTGATAGATGATAGATACACACACAGCATACGTTAAAATAATATACACGCACAATAAAATACCCTTCTAGAAAGTACTCTGATTACAACATTGCTTCTAGAGATAGGAGAATATTCCTAATAAACAAACCCACCTTAAAAAAGAATTCACAGAATAACTGTAGAGGCTTACTAAGGTTCAAAGATGCATTTTTTAGAACTAAAATAGAGCTTTTCAAGTTTCAAACATGGCTATGGCTGTTTTGAGGTCTGACAGCACCCATTTAAGTCAACAAAAAGATTCCTGTTGACTTCAGGGTGCATTACATTGGGCTATATCTCCTCAGTGAAGCAATTTATATGATGGCTAATGCAATCGGTGCTACATGTCCCTCACTTCACAGGCTTGAGTGCAAGATTTCATGGAAACCATGAGACTATTTTGCAGTTTGGGGATTGTACATCTTTGAGTTGCCATAGATACTGCACATCACATAATTTTTATATTTTTTTGCAGACATGCTAGTGTTTCATGGGATGTTCCAAAAACCATTCTCCATAAAACAAGCCACTTAGACAAGTTGCATTTGCCTATCTTACTTGATATCTCATTGCGCAGGTGGATATCCAGTAATCCATGTCTAGGTTGGGACTGTCAGATTATGGGTGAGAATAGGAGTCTGTCAATAGAGTCTTGTTTTAGGAGGTAGTGCCTGTGAAAGTACAGGAATGGAGGATGTCAGCAGACAGAAAATACATTACACAGAAACTCAAGTTGGGTTTGGAACCTGGATTGTCTCGTCTTTTGTACACTTTACAACAGTTTAAGTGATACCCATTGTCTTTTTCTCCTATTTTCTATAGTTTTTGCCTGCTTTACCTTGCTGATGTTGTTTTAATACTAGAGTCATTTAAATACAAAAAAAAGATAATTTTCTTAGGAATCCATTTACTTCTGCTACTTATTCCTCACTTATCCTCATAATCCTTTTTGGTGATGTTGCAGTCAGCTGTTGCAAAGACAATTATGATATTACAAACCCATGATTGTAAGAACAGGCAGTGAAAAGCACAAGCCAAGTGAACTTCTAAACAACTTCTAAGCCAGTTGACGTAAATATCCTCACCAATTTCAACATAGTCTAGTATTCAGCAAAGTCTTTGGTCTCTGCTATCCATGAGGTCAGATTAGATTATCAGAATGGTCCCTTCTAGCTTGGAAAACAAAGAAAATCAAGAGAAGAAAGAGCTGACAATATGTGTTATGCAATATAGGAATATCTTACTCACATTTTAAACTTTTTGGGGAAGGGACTGTCTTTTTTGTTTTGTGTTTGTGCAGTGCCTCACTCAGTACAATCCTAGATCATGACTGGAACTCCTAGGTGTTATGAGCGACAACGAGTCCAATATTTATACCTGCCTCTGGCAATTTCCACCACATGCATCTGACGAAGTGGGTCTTCGCCCACGAAAGCTTATGCTCCAATATATCTGTTAGTCTATAAGGTGCTACAGGACTCTTTGTTGCTCTTGCAGATACAGACTGACACGGCTACCCCTCTGATAGGTGTTATGAGTATACAAATGCAGAGATAATAAACAACACATTTTTTCAAACTTTTCCATGCTACTGCTCTTAATGTGAGATTGTGAACCTCTTTGATTAGAAGAATTGGCCTTACCTATATAACCCTCTTATACTGAACCTTTTTAAAAAAAATCACGGGTTCCCCGGAGGCTTTAAAAGAGGTGACAGAGGGAGGAAACCTCAAATGAGTTAGACTCAGGTAAGCATCCACAGTTTATCCAAGCTTTTTGAGATGTGCGTATCATAGATCCTAAACAATTGCTTAATTAGGTAAATAAAGTGTACAAGCTATACTGAAAACTATCTCTTGCTGAACTATATTGTAGATATCTCTTAGTAGTCACCAGTGTTGCCTGCAGCCACAAAGTTTATAGTGGCACTGATGACTATTGGGATGTGAAGCCCATCCTGAGTATATATCCCAACCCCAATAAGGTTGCCTTAGAAGTTAAAAGGATGATAAGCAAATGAAAACATAAAGATTATTTTTATGTATAAAGTAGCAGTCAAATATTATTGTTGCTCAGCAACATAAAAACTACAGATATTATGAGGAGGTGGTGGCTTTGGAATTATGGTCTGTATGAAATAGTTATCTTGCATAATTTTGCCTTCCAAATTGGAATATTCTCCCCTTCCCCGCTTTAAAATAATTTCGGTGCCTTTCTAGGATTCCAAGAGGAATGTTTAAAAGTGAAAACCTCAGCATTTTCACAGCAAAACTAAATAAAAGAATTTTCAGTGAACTTATCAGGAAAATGACATATAAAACCACCTAGTAAACCACCCCTAGCACTGCAAATACCATATATATTCAGTTAATTAGCATCACATCAAGACCACATGCAAGAGTATGTAAAATTCATCCCTGGACAAACACATCTGGGATTAGCAGTGAGCAAACTTCAGAAAAGTTTTAGTTTGGTTAAGGATAGAATAGTTTGGATACTTATCCAATCCACTCAAATGTATGGAGCTCCACACCCACCAGTACTGTGGCCTATCAGTCCCTCAGAGACTCTTTCCTCCCCATGCCCACAAACAGGCCCGTGTCTTTCCCTCAAGCCCCAGCACCCTATCTTCTGATAGGGAAAAGTGGCAGGTCTGCTTTTCTCAGTGGTGTATTTGGAAACATCTCCCTCCTTCAAATAAATGCCTGAATAAGCAAGGCAAATAGTTTCATCTGTGCACATGTCACAGGCCAGTTGATCAGGAACTGTGAGGAAATATCATGTGACTTTAATCATAGGCCAACAAACTCAGACTGAAACTTGAACTGTACCATGAAAAGCTGCAGTGACATTTTCACTGACATTCAAATCATGAGAAAAAAATATTGTCCATAAAACTTAGGACTTCCACTGATGCGGCTTTTCCAGGGCTAGCGCTATGGGTCCCCAACCTTCTTGGTTTTCCAGGTAGTACTCTAGTATAAGTATTAATAATCATAATAATGCAAAATATTTTGCACAATAAACTACATTTTTATAGAAGCTCTTCAAACTGAAAAAGGGGCATATTAAAGTGGTTTTAATTTCATAGTGAATATTTTGAACATCTGTTTTCTATGTATATTACAGTGGCTGCCATTACTAATTATAAGAAAATTAGGTGGGTAAATTCTGATCTTTTAATGGTGATCACTGCATCTAACAATTTTACTGCAGTTTAGCTGTCATAGGCTTTTGGAGGGTTTTTTGGTCATACCTCTTTAATACACAGGGAACAAAATATCTCACTGTAATGTATCTGTCCACTAACGTATTTTAATTAAGTAAATATGGAAATTGAAATGAAGATGAAGATCTGTCTTAGGCACATATATGGCAACCATCACTATAGTATCTGAATGCCTCATTTTTTTAATGTATTTATCTTCACAACACTCCTATGAGGCAGGAAAGTGCTATCATTGCCATTTTAAAGATGGGGAACTGAGTCATAGAGATGCTAAATCAGTGGTTCTCAACTTTTCCAGACTACCATATCCCTTTCAGGAGCCTGATTTGTCTTGCATACCCCCAGGTTTCACCTCACTTAAAGGTACTTGCTTACAAAATCGGACATAAAGATACAAAAGTGCCACAGCACACTAGTACTGAAAAAATGCTTACTTTCTCATTTTACCATATAATTATAAAATACATCAATTGGAATATAAAAGTTTTTCACCTGTGAGCTTTGTCTGAAGCCCAAGCCCTGTTGCCCAGCCTGAAGCCCTGCTTGCCACTCCCTAATGCCGGCTCTGCACTTTCAACCTCCCCCACCAATCTGTCCCATGACCCCCCACCCCAGGGGCTGCAACACCCAGGTTGGGAAACACTAATATAGATGAGTTGAGTACCCCCTGGAAGACCTTTGAATACCCCCCAGGGGTACATGTATCTCAAGTTGAGAACCATTGTGCTAAATGACTTACCCAAGGTTACAGATGAAGCTGGTAGTAGATTGATAACTTGAATCCACATTTGCCAAATCCTAGTGCTAATCCTAATGCTTTAACTACTGGACCATCCCTCCTCTCTAGCTCAAGTTTGCATTTGATTTTCATCTATACTTTGTTATTTTCTGATTTCAGAGTAGAGGAGAGACTGCTGGCTTTATCATTGGTCATTTGGAAAGGTACCTGGGGCCAGGACAGGTGCTTAGTTTCTCATAATAATTATAAAAAAGAAAACTAAAATGAAATAAATACTGTGAACCTTAATTTTAATTTATCCTTGTCCCTCTAGGATATATCAATAGGGGAAAAATGTTTTCTCAATGTTGCAGTAGAGGTGTACAGCCCTTCAAATGCTCAGTATCTTCTGAAAGGCAGCTCTTTTATTTATTTAGGTGGTATCTCTTATCATTTCCAACATATTTGTAAATGGCTTGTTGGGGTCAAGCGGGGTGGGGGGGAGAGAGAGAAACAGATTTACAATATCACAGAAATTATTTTTCTGCAGGAACTGTAAATATTGGGGTGTGTGCGCACATCTGTGTGTCTATCTGTAATTATAGCAGCTATCAAGCCAAACTAAACAAGCCAGAACAACTTATCAAAATAGTATCTGATCCCAGTGGATAATATCAGTTGCTCACAGTTGCAGCTGCTTGTAGAGAAAAATAATCTGATAAATAAGTAGATAATGTTGTACAAAAGATATACTGTACTTGCACTGAACCATGTTTTCAGTTTCTGCCTTCATCCACTGATGCGTATAGTAAAAGATGGTTGCAACTGAAATTTCAAGTTCAAATGAGCCAGAGTATAGCAAACGTGTTCTGAAGCATCATTTATATTGGCAAAATTCTCAACTAGAATCCCATAAAACTGCCAGATATTAGATAGATTTATTGCATATCAGCTTTAAACCAGAGGGAGGATATCTGCTTCTCATAGTGGAGAGCTACATTATAAAAAATCAACTGCTGTACTAAGAAATCATCACTCAATCAAGTTAAAATGTATGATAAAGTTCCCTTTGTGGCTGATTCTTGTCTAGCAACATCTGCTTGTAAACGTTTTCACAGGGGAAGATACCATTTGGTTTTAAACACAGAATAACTAAAAGCATTTCCAATCTCCAAACTTGTTGGCAAAAGCTGCATGAAGCCAGTCTGTAATATATCCTGTCTCTTTCCAAGAAACTCAGAATAAAAACAGGACAGGGAGAAAAGTAAGACTCTCAGCTTATTCCCACCTTTGCAGGTCCAACTCCAACCAGTGATATGGAGGATGGGCAGGTTGCTTCCTCACCTATTCGGGGCTCCATGTACCCCTAGGGGAATAATACTAGAACCATCCCTGTGTTTCTCAGAGCATGGGGACTAGAATTCGTCCTGGTCTTTGTGTGGGCCACCACAAGGGGGCTAGGGGTGTGCAGGAGGGGGGAAGGTTCCTTGCACCTTTCCCTTCCATTGCACAACCGTGTAACAGCCAAGCACAGTAATAAAGAGTCCTGTATTTCACAAGAGAAACAGAAAGGGCAACCTCTTTTGAAAGAGTGTAGACAGCATAGTAAAAGTAACCCATCTTTAATGTTACCACCTTATCTTGTGATACAGCAATCAGTAATTCACCTCCACTGTTGTTCTGTCAAGGTCTGTATATCCGGAAGAGAGGTAGATATACATTTCACTGTAATTCCCTTTGATGTAAATATCACAACACACAGATAAACGACAAAGCTGAGTTTGCACAGGTGCGAATGACCACACAAGAGGCAGGCAGTGGGCAATCGGGACCTTTTTGGAGCTCCTTCGTGGTTTTACTCAGAATATTTTTTATTGTATTTATTTATCCAATCCTGTATTCCATAAAACACCATTTGTTTCTCACATATGTCTTTAGGCTGCATATTTTTTCTCTCTCTCATTTTATTCTGACTCATTTATGTACAGAGAAACTTTACAATTCCTAATGGAGCTTTGAGTGGGAAGTGGAATAGGGTTCTCAATACAAATTCATTCTCACACATTGAAATTCACATCTTCTACTGTTGTATCCTTCCTGAAATGTATTTCTCCTGTGAACTGAAATTCATTTCTTCCAAGAGCACTAGGCTGTTGGGCCCCCACAGAAACTATTATCTGCAACAGGGAGCATTATGCTTTGAGCAGTTGTAACATAGGTTCTCATGAAAGTGAGCTTCAACTCCTTTTCTGAGGTCCTCCAGCAACAGTAAAATGTATGTGCACGGACACCTTACTGCAACAGATAAAATATCTTGTAAGTATTATCTATCCTGTATTATCTGTCCTGTAATTGTATGTATGCAAAGATCATACCAGAATTAAAACTGAAATCATCTCACATGAAGGAAAACATGCAAGAGCTACATTTGTCATGGTGTGTGTCTTACCCTGCAAATAGCTACAGTGCATTGCCAACAAGCTGAAGTACAAATCAGTACTGTTTTCATCCTGTGAGTGTGAACATGAAGTGAATACAAAGATGCTTTTGTGTCTGTAATATATTCATGAAGTCTTTCTCTCTCTCTTATATATTCCCATTGAAAAGAACAAATCCATTACGTTCCTTGAAGATTTTATGGGTGAAAGGTTTGGAAAGCAGTTTGAATGACTTCCCCAGCCACTGGAATGTCCCTGCAGATTCAGATGTAATAAAGTTAAATTAAATGATTGGACACAACTCCTATTAATGGAGAGTTTGGGTTTTTTTCCTTCTTTTTTTTTTCAACCACATTACTCCGAATCCTCTGTCTTGCATTCTGCGTCTAGATTACACTATATGGATTGGATCCAAGGTGTTATGAGGACTGTATTGCAATTGGCTTCACCCAGACAGATCCAATTGCAGGATTGGTGCCTAGGATTAAGCTTCTCATTTTGGTCCAAACAAGAGTCCCATATAATGTGATGATGGTGTTTTTCCTAACTATTCAGAGAAACCAATATCAAGTCTGATGCAATGTACTCAGTCCCAAATATGAATCTCATTTTACTGGAACTAATTCAAAATTGGAAAGAGAAGATGAAAATATTTTCTTATTACTATTCCTAATTTGTGCTGATTTTTATATGCCTGTTTCCTGGAGTTCTCTCACACAGACACAAAACCTACGAGCAGGCTGCTGCTCATTCTCATTCTTCTAAATAAAGCATTTGCTCGGCTGCTGTTGGACATAAAACTACACACACTATTTAGCTTCTTTTGTCTCCACAGCAACTTTACTTAGTTTTTGATTTCTCAAACGAGGAAAAGAAGGGCCTGGGATGATCTTGATGCTGTTCAGTGATATCACTGACTTCCATGTGGTATGGATTACTCCCTATCTGGCTAAATGCAATGGCTATATTGCTTCTAAAGGATGCCTAAGAGCATATGTACCAAAAATGCTTCCAGATTTGCTAAGGATAACAAACATTTCAGAAAAACTACTAACTTTGCTTTGAAAGTGTTTTTGCCTTTGCAGAAATTCAGGGAACAAAACAATTTTTTTTTCACAAATACATGACTTTGCAATGGTGAGAATATTTTAGACAATTCTAATGTTTTAAGCTCCTTTCCTTACATAGACAGTAAATCTCTTTTGAGGCATCTCTCCCCAATCTAAAATATGCCAGAGTTTATTGGGTGCAGCTGAGAATCTGTCCTGATATATTTTCAGGTAAATACAAAATGCCAGCTCATTGTTTTGTCCACTCGTCTGTTCTTTTGTTTTGATTGAAAAGACATTTATTTAGGCTCGGTTTCCTAGAAATCACATTTCTTTTTGGTTAAAGTTGCCAAGGAGTTAGACTGCAAACCATCACATTATCCCAGTCACATCTTATTACCTTCCATTAGATGTGATTGATTTAGCTGATTGTTATGTATTACAACAGTGTATGTGTATATATGTTTAAAAGAAAGACAGTTTTCTGAAAGTCTCTTAAAGTTTCAATTAAAAGATCATGTTTGTAGTGATCCTCCAGGATTTTTGCTCCCTGTATTCCCTGCTGGTGAGTTTTTTGTTGATTTGATTTTTGGAGTGGTAATAAATTCAGCCTAGCAAGTTAAAAAAAAGACTCCTACCTCTATCTACTCAAAGGTGATTTCCTCCTAACCCACCACATACCATTTTCCACTGATTCACTGTGCTGACATATCAAAACAAGATGCATTGCTCTCAATAATGATATGTCAGGGCCAGTGAATCAATATGTCTGCTTTTATAATGACTCAATCAGGCAACAAATTTGAGGCTACTTGCCTGTTGTTTTGGAGACGCCAATCAGATATATGTCATTGTCCCAGCAGGATCATAATAAAGGAATTATTTATATTATTATAATAATCTCAACAAAATGTTGAGATTATTCAAGAGGACAGCTCGGTTAATGCTTAGTGACAGTAGAGAGTAACCCTAATTGTAGGTACTTATATGGCCCCTGTTACCATAGTATCTGCACACTTCACAATCTCACAAGGGTGCTGTGAGAAAGAAAAGGATTATCATCCCCTTACAGATGGGAAACTGAGGTAGAGAGAAGTTAAGGGATTTGCCCAGGGTCACACATGCAGCTTGTGGCAGAGCAGGCTAATGCCCTGATCATTGAACCATCCTTCCTCTTCCCCAATGGATGGATCCCACTTGGTGCATGGGAATGCAATTTAGTGGGGCTTTGTCTCTCCTGCTGTCTTGACCACTGCTAATCGTTGGAATTATGCAATGTATTCTTATTGAAATGCAAAACGACTCACAAACAAATTTTGAAAGTGAGCATTTCTGTTAAAAAAAAAAAAGTTTAACTGTGCACATCTTCAGTTGGTTCACTTTTCTGGGAAGAGAACTTTGCAACTACAAAATTCCCAAATTCATGTTTTTTCACTGTGAAAATAGGCATTCCACATATGCCAGAGCAAGACATACCCAGTGACATTCCCCATAAAGCAGAATTAGGGAGCAAGGGAGAAATCTCACAAAATGAAATGGTGAACACATTCATGTAATAATCTGTGAAACTGAAATTCAGGAAACAAGGCAGAGATGCATTAGTATCACCCTCAGGAAAAGAGACCAATTGATTCATTTTCCTCTCTGCCTGCTAAGACCAGGAATCCCTAACATCAAGTTTGCTTTGGATCTTAAACCAAATTCTTGAACATTGGGGTTACATTCATGGTCAGGGGCATTACTCTTGAAAAAGTCGATCTCACATTCATGGAAGTACTTCCTAGGAATATTTCCAATAGTAAGATCCCTCTATGCTCTGTTCTTTCCTACTGTAGTTTTAGCAGACAACAGAAAAAGCTTGTGCTAGGTAGAGCTAGTAAGACATCAATCAGTGTAATCCCTGTGCTGCCAAAACATTCAATGATGTGAGATTTAGACATTTTCCCTATTGGTGATTTAATAGCTGTGTCCATATATTTAAGATAGCCTTAATTTATAAGTGGCGATCTTCAACAGGATCATGTGACATGGTGGATATCAAAACCTTCATAAACATTGTTTCATAGGCAATTCTTTCAAATATACACCTCCTTATAGACCAGATACAAATAAAATGTATAGTTAAAGTTTTGGCCATTTTAAAGCTATTCTCCTGAAAACAAAGTGTAATAATTTACCTTTATACAGTACAATGAAAAATTGGTGAATTTATTTTATCCTCTCAATGACTGGAGGTATTTTCCTCAAACTTTCATAAAAGGATGCAAAAGGAAAAAAATAGCCACTTCTTGTTAGAAATTAAGAATTGAAAGCTTCAGCCTGAGAAGTAAATTTTCAGAGAGTTACAAATTTGTGAAAACTTGGGAATTAAAATGGAAATTATTTGGCAGCCATAATTATAGAGATTGCTGCTCCATCATTCGTGGCTCAGTGTGTCTACATTTTCATTGTGTTTCTTCCCTGAAGTTCCTACAAAAAATTCCTGATCCTTGATATGTCCCACCATGGGTCCTGGTGAGTCAAAGCTGGCAGGTTAATGCCAATGTAGATATTTTTTTTTATGTATACCTGAGAAGGTTGCTATGCTGAAAGTTCAAGAATTCATTTCACTTATCACTTTTTATAGGCATCTCTTATAATGATTTCCGTCAGTCATTTTAGCCCCAAATAAACTCAGATAAAGTCCCTCTACTTAAAGGATAGTGAAAGAGAAAAACACTTAATCCATGGGGCAAAGTAGCACTTTATTGTTGTTATTTATTTATTTATTTTATTATATAATAAATAATCCACATCCCTGAGCTACATAAGTTACACTGACCTAAGCACCTGTGTGTACAGTGCTATGTCAGTGGGAGGGATTCTCCCGCCGACATAGCTACTGCTTCTTGTGAAGGTGGATTTATTATGCTGACAGGAGAGCTCTCTCCAGTCAGCATAGAGCATCTTCACCAGACTCGCTACAGCAGCACAGCTGAATTGATGCACTTCTAGTGGAGACTACGCCTTACATCCTTCTGCAGGATCCAGAGCCTCTGTCTGGAAGGCTCTTCCCCATGGCCCCAACAGACATTTCATCCAAATCTCATATGGTCTGGAGAATGAAATATACTCTAGAGAACTTGAATTGATCAGCAACAGGACACACAGAGAGGCTGTTGGAGACGAAGGCCATTCCTGGCTTTTCCTTGAAGAACTACCCAGAGGTAAGGAGTACCTCAGGCTTCCCAGCACAATGATAATTAAAGAACAGAGACCTTAGGATTTGGCAGGAGAGGAGGAGAAGTTATATTAGAGAATGATGATTCTCGGATGATTTCTGTAGAAAGGACATCACAGTTCAGCTAAGCTTTGCCATAAACATCCACAATTATGAGTGTCTGTCCAAAACCACATTTCCAGATTCAGCTAATTAGTAATTATTATATTAATGAATTTTCTTTTCTTCGATTTTGTTTGAGTGTCTGCTTTAGTTTCTTGACATGTCTCCAGCAGTTTGGAGCTTTCCATTTATCCCCAGGTGCTTAAAGAAATAATAACAGTTTCTCAGTCTCTAAAGAGGACCTCCTTGGGAGATAACCTATTTGAGTGTAGGGTCAGGCCAGACCAAGAAAAATCATTAAACAAAGAATGTATTTTCTCAGTCTCTTAAGACTTGAATAAACTAGAAATGAGTATCATTTGCTAAATATTTAATAAATACTCATTTGAGTGCATAGTGGAAATGAAATGACCCTTCAAGAAAGAGAAATTAACATGCTTGCCTGTGCACATGATTGTAATAGCATATATATATATATATATCCCCAAAACACCATCTAGTCAGTATTTCCACACAGACAACTCTCTGCCCTGCCACCACATTTTTAATTTAAAATGTACATTAGGAGGGAGGTCCAGGTGCTTTTTTCTGTACTTAGGGGAGGGAAGTTAGTTTGGGAAAGTGCTCTAAATATATAGAAAATCTGGCTTTGCTTCAGTTATACTGAGTCAAAAGACCATACATCTAAAAAATATCAGCAGAGGCTTTGAAGACATCTGAGCAAAGACCGACTCTTTAGCATGTAGGCCACTAATTTTCTCTTGCTTGTAGTTTTCCAGTGAGTCTATTACAGCTGCTGTCACCATTGTGGAAAGGTCTGAGTACTTGAAACTGAGTAGCTATTCACTATTTTCAAGTAGAATGCCTAGTCAGCTCAGCTGATCTAAATATATAAAGGGATTTTAGAAATACAGCCTCTTTCTCCTGAGCCACAGGATATAGTGATGCAAAGCAACCTTAAAGTTGTCCTTACTGCCCAATTTGGGATTCCCAAAGTATGGGCCTTACAAGATCTCTGGGCAAAGTCTATGCATTTTCTTTATTATTCTTCTTTCTTAACACATAAATGCAAACAAAAAGAAAAAGGAAATTTCATTTAAAAACCTTGCATTCTCAACCTAAGAGTTGTAGTCAAGTGTTCATAATTAGGAAATGCATCATTAAGATTGAGAAATACAGAGTTAAGATTGAACTTCAATTTTAACTATGCCCTTGTGCTTGTGGTTTAAGATATGACCTCTTTATATCATGATTAATTATTTCAATTAATACAATATAGTACAAGCTGGAATTTTTTATGCAGCCTTTCATAGGCCAGCTCAAGTAGTGCCTGGAATATTTTGTCCAGTCTATATCCTTTACCAGGCTTGCTTTAAACACACACATGCACCCACGCACACACGCACCAAAACAAAAACCACAGAAGTATAACCATGTGAAAGAATCAGAGATGTATTCATGCTCCCTGCTCTGTGTGTTTGTCTGACAAAGTTACAATCCCTACTTCCAGGTCACATCACACTCCACAAGCCATGCTGAATATGAAATTATGTTGATACAATAGTCTCACCCTATATGGATGTATGGTACTTGAATTCAATGTTCTTTCCAGTTGGATTCCTCATCATAACTCAACATGGATCTGAAGCCTCTGTGCGTTTGCTGTGTGTTTCCTGGAAAGTCCAGTGGCCACATTCAGTTTCAAAGAGAACAGAGCATTACCGGAGAGGATGAAGAAAACTAGCAGATTTTGCACCATATCTAAAGAGGCATAGCCAAGGTGAGGCCAAGGCAGTGCCATCCCCATGACATTCGCCCCTCTACTGAAGCTCTTTCATCACAACTTCCTTGGGGCTGGGATCTGCATATGAGTTACAGACAAAGATGATAGGTTTCAGTGTAGTAGCCATGTTAGTCTGTGTCAGCAAAATGAAAATAAGAAAGAAATACTTGTAGCACCTTAGAGACTAACAAATTTATTTCAGCATAAGCTTTCGTGGGTTAGTACCCACTTCATCGGATGCATGGAATGAAACATACGGTAGACAGATATTTATACAGTCAGAGAAACATGATAAGGTGGAGGTGCATAGACCAACCTTAAGAGGCTAATTAATTGAGAGGAACCATAACAGCAGGGGAAGAAAAACCTTTGAAGTGATAAACAAGATGGTCACACAGGTGTGAATGAGGATCGTTAACTTAAGGGAAATAGATTCAATTAACGTAATGGCCGAGCCATTCGAGGTCCTTATTTAATCCTGAGGTAATGCAATCTAGTTTGCATATCAATTCGAGTTCAACAGTTTCGCTTTGAAGTCTGCTTTTCGAGTTAATCTGTCGCAACACTGCTACCCTCAAGTCTGTCAGTGAGTGATTAGGGAGGTTGAAGTGTTCTCCTACTGGTTTTTGAATGTTATGATTCCTGATATCAGATTTATGTCCATTTATTCTTTTGTGTAGAGACTGTCCGGTTTGGCCAATGTACATGGCAGAGGGGCATTGCTGGCACATGATGGCATATATCACATTGGTAGATGTGCAGGTGAATGAGCCCCTGATGGTGTGGCGGATGTGATTAGGCCCTGTGATGGTATCACTTGAATCGATATGTGGACAGGGTTGGCATCGGGCTTTGTTGCAAGGATAGGTTCCTGGGTTAGTGTTTTTGTTGTATGGTGTGTGGTTGCTGGTGAGTATTTGCTTCAGGTTGGGGGGCTGTCTGTAAGCGAGGATTGGTCTGTCCTCCAAGATCTGTGAGAGTGAGGGATCATCTTTTAGGATAGGTTGTAGATCTTTGATGATGCGCTGGAGAGGTTTTAGTTGGGGGCTAAAGGTGACGGCTAGTGGTGTTCTGTTATTTTCTTTTTTGGGCCTGTCTTGTAGTAGGTGACTCCTGGGTACTCTTCTGGCTCTGTCAATCTGTTTTTTCACTTCAGCAGGTGGGTATTGTAGTTGTAAGAATGCTTGATAGAGATCTTGTAGGTGTTTGTCTCTGTCTGAGGGATTGGAGCAAATGCGGTTGTATCTTAGAGCTTGGCTGTAAACAATGGATCGTGTGGTGTGTCCAGGATGGAAGCTGGAAGCATGTAGGTAAGTGTAGCGGTCAGTAGGTTTCCGGTATAGGGTGGTGTTTATGTGACCATCACTTATTAGCACAGACCTCAGGATTAAATAAGGACCTCGAATGGCTCGGCCATTACGTTAATTGAATCTATTTCCCTTAAGTTAACGATTCTCATTCACACCTGTGTGACCATCTTGTTTATCACTTCAAAGGTTTTTCTTCCCCTGCTGTTATGGTTCCTCTCAATTAATTAGCCTCTTAAGGTTGGTCTATGCACCTCCACCTTATCATGTTTCTCTGACTGTATAAATATCTGTCTACTGTATGTTTCATTCCATGCATCCGATGAGTGAGTACTAACCCACGAAAGCTTAGACAAAGATGAGTGGTGGGATCACTCTTTTGCAGCCTCAGCTCTCACCATCTCCACAACACTTAGTAAAGCCTCACAGCATTAGAACGGACAACATTTTTCATTCAAAACAATTTGTTTTTCACTGAGAATTTTTGCTCTTTTGGAATTTTCCAATTTTGGACCCAACCATCCCTCCGCCCCCCATACAGACACACACACTCTTTAGTTGGCTTCCAACCCTTTCACTATTTTAGTTTTGGGGGTTTATCACTATTTTCTCTCTTTTTAACCACCTCTTCCCCACTTTTGACGGTTTCAAAATGCAAAAAGAAAATAAAAAGGTGGGAGGGGAGGGGCTGGACAGGACGAAAGTATGAGAACCGAAAACTGAAAAGTTTTGGGGATTTTTTTGAGTGTGGGGGGGTGGGGGACGTTGTCAATAAATCTGAATTTTTTGCAATTTTTCACAAATAAGGAAAATAAAATGTGTGTGTGTGTGTGTGTGTGTGTGTGTGTGTGTGTGTGTGTGTGAGAGAGAGAGAGAGAGAGAGAGAGAGAGAAATATGCTTAACAGTTTTCAGCCAAGTCTAGTCAGCACTAATTTAGTCTGTCTCCTTAAGATTGGAGATCCAGAGATGTGAATATTGGGAAGTCCTGGCTGCATATCTCCTGAAGTATGATTTTAGGGAGCAAGAGAGGACTTGAGGAGACATAGGGTTACTGCAAATCTCCAGGGATCCAAGACCTAATGTTTTGGTGTAAGCCACCCCTCTGATTCTCATGTCGGAATATCCCTCATCCCTAGTGGAAGAATTTATATCCTTGGAATTTTCTGTGCCCAAATTCTAGTCTGTGTTGATGACAATAGGACTCAGATGTTTTTCCCTAAGCTCACAGTCAGTGCAATAAATTTTCTACCATGCCAATTTCAGTAACAAATTAGGGATAAAAAAAAAGCTTGAGAAATAATGTGACATAGAACCTTAACCATTTTAACAACACAGTAACTTCTTATAGGGTATAATGGGGTTGCGACTAACTGTGAGTAGCTCAGTAGTTTATCATCTGTCATCTACATATAGCAATATTTTAAACCAGATGTCTGCTAAAATATGCCAGTGGTAGGTAGCTCTGAGGGCTGGGCAGCCTAGCAGTTAGCACACCTGGCCCCTTGCCTCTCTGATAGGGCAGTAGAGGTTCCTAGTTCCTGACCATAAGACAGGAATCTTCTGGCCTCCACCTGCATCTGGGCTTCAGCCCTTAAGGAGGCGTGGTAGGGGCATCTAGACCCTCCCTCTCCACCAGATCCCAGTGCAGAGCCCTATGGCAAGCAACACCAGCAGGGTCTACCCTGCAAAGAGTTTAGGTCCACTGCCATGGGCTACCTATAGGTCCCTTCAGTTTGCGGCATGGCCCCTGTAGTCCAAACAGGCAATTGCTTAACAAAAAAAGAATCCAAATGAACAGGACCTTGCATGTTTTCAAAGGGGGTGGTTGGAGAAGGCACTGCCTGTGAACTTTACCCACTCTGTGGTCCCCTCTCAGACTAACCTTCTGTTGGGCTTCCCAGAGAAGGATTCCTCTCTCCTGCAGCCTGTCAACTATCCTTTGTCTGGGCTTCTAAGCAACTTTTCACCCACTCCTCCAGTTGGAGCATGCTTGGCAGGCCCAGGAGGGCCGGACTATCTGGGCCCAATATTGCCTTTTAACCCTTTTAGGCAAAGTTGGGTTTGTATATCCCATCACAATATCCATTATGCCAAAATTATATAGAAATAACTGGACTGTGGTTCTAATACCACTGCCCAGAAATTCTCATGGGGGAGCCCTTCGGATAGTTTAGTGACGCATTGTAATGACTTTGCCCCCATGTCATATCATATTACAGAAGTTCTCTCTAATACTTTGATATGGTGTGAAAATCCTATTGTGTAATGCTCTAACAAATTCCCATTATACCACATTAGCATGATATTTCATTAGTACCCATCTTTTGCTAACATTAAACAAAAATCCCACTGCGTTAATAACTTCCCTTGCAAAATCCTGCCAAAAGCTCTTATCCCAGGATAGCATTAAATTTATGTAACACTGAGCTGAATTTGAAAGTTTTGTGGATAATTCGCAGATTAAATATCTGCAGAGGCAAGCATGATAGGAAATATATCAAATATTTCATTGTGACCACAACCTTAAATATATCCTTCTGCTAAAACAGCCCCAACACATTTTAATTTCAGAATTCCTGAGCACTGATGTCTTTTACAATAGCTAAGTTACTTTCCCTCTTTAGTTGTTGATTTAAAAAAAATTACAGTAATTAAATGTATTCTGACACAGTCCGCACCCTATTACTACAGACTATTTGTTCTCCTAAACAATACAAAGCAAATTGCCCATCTCCCTTTTCATTGCTTGTAAACACTTCCTTTATATCTAAGCCCCACTCCTTAGGTTCTAAGCTGTCTGGGACAGAGGTACATACAATCTCTACAATTGGAACATTGTCTTGCACAAAGGAGCTCCGAGACTTACGAGGCCTTTTGCAAAATAATAAATGATAATATTTATAGCCAGATTATGACCCCAGCTTCTGCATGGAAAGGAAAAAGAAAAAAGGTGCAAGATGCCATGCGTATCCTACACTGGGACCAGGCACATAGGAGTCCTTGAACTCAAGGGCCCTGATTTCCCAGTCCATTACATCATTGACATTAATAGTGCTACACCAGTGGAGTGGTATGGGGAGTCTGACCCAAAGATTCTGTAGAGTGAGTGCACTTAGCTTCTCTAAAAAGGAAGCAAGGAGAATATTAGGCCCCTCCCCACATCAGACACATTAAAGAGAGTGCAGCAGCACTTCCTAAGACATTCTGGAGGCAATGAGCTTGAGTTGTTGACATCACTGTAAACCAGGCATAACTCGAGGAATATCGATATTAGGAAAATTTCTAAACTAAGCCACCCTTTACATCAATGCACCAGCGTAAAGAAATTGATGCAGATACATCAATGAAAATCTCTGTAATGGAGAGACAGCCCCAGTTGAAGCCAAAGGGTTACACTGGCACAAAACCAGAGTGAATACAGAATCATTGTGTCTCTGAAGCAGATTACTTCCTTGAGCTCCCTTTGAAATGTTACACCTGAGCCCTGCCCCAACTCAGGGCTCTGGCTTTAATGTCACTATTTAATTCGTTATAAGAAACAACCAAAGAAGCACTCGGATTTCTGGTGTATCATCTAAGATTGAATAGAGAATTAAACTACTTAAATAAATGTCAGGGTTTGCTTCAGGGTCACAGTACAGCCAATAAGACATCATTCATTTGCAGTACTAACCATAAAGAGAATCTGTTAAAATCACAGTTGCCATAAACATCATTAATGTCAATTGCATGATTTTGGCATTGGCTGTGCTTTTCCTAGGAAGGGACTTTAATTATCCGTTAGCAATAGTATTAAAGGCATTTACAAATATGGAATAAAATAATGACATATGTCAACTGACATATGGTAGACAATACAGGAATAAAAAAGACTAGCATTAATTTGGTATGTTTATTGAAGAAGAGTCATTAAATATCCAACTTATGATTTGATAACCTTGACCTAGAGGAGAAGGAAGAAAGACAGGGTTTTTTTTATCAGCATGCAAAATCATGATTTTCATTATATTATTAGTATTGTTCCAAAGGCACAAAGATGCCAATCTCACCACAAAGAAAGGAAATTGTTTTCCAGGACTGTTTTTCATACTGATTTGCTTCAGTGCACTGTCTGTTGCTACATAATCATACATCCATATATCTGGTGCTTCAAAATTTGTAACAGAGATTTGTTCAGGTGATAGCATTAACTATATGCAGATTTAGTGTCATCGTGAAATGCAGTTGATAGGGTAATTGTCCAAAGCAGTATTCAGAAGTTCAGTGTACAAATCTTATTATCAGTGCTAACTCTTGTGCACTGCTATGAAAATATAGCCTGATATGTTGTTATAAGGTATAAATATTAAATGTAGAAAGCAAGTTTGGTAAAAGCATTAATATCACTGACACCTAATCCTTTAGTTCTCATTTTGCCTCCAGACTGATTATGGTATTTTTACACCTCTGTCAATTAGACTTTTTATGCTTGTTTTATATATTCTGAGGCTGAAATAAAACTAGACATCCATATTAAGTACTGTGGGTTATACAGGGAAAGAAATCATTACCCTTTGAGAACCATGTGAAGACTTGCTTGCCTTTGGAAGAGGTGATCCCATCTCAAGTCATTTCAAATTTCAGGAACCCAATTTTTTTTTAAAGAAACCTTAAAATGAAACAGTAACAAATAGGAATATAATCCCTGCCAGGTAGCTACCAGTCTCAACTACGATGTGTTAGAACAAAGTTCAAAAACATTTTAAACATATAACTCACATTCAGTATACACTTCTGTTCTTCCCAACCAACCTAGTGAACAATATCAACTCCTTTGCGCCAAACTTTATCTTCTATTCTATACAGTTATATCATAATACTGATTTCCTAATGATTCATAATGAACAAAGTCATATCCTTGTCCACAGAACCCTTCTCTGGGACTAGGAATTTATTGTCCTTAGGTAATGAGGAAAACCTTTACAGCTATATAGTAGAAGCAATGGTATCCATATCTCCTAATGGGCTCTCACTTTGCTGGGCATTGATTGTTTCCTTTTCAAAAGGGAGGCAAATCCTGCTCACCCACTCCAAACTGGGTAAGGCTAAAAAGCAGCAGAGTCAATGTGGTTCCATTGCACAAATCAAAGGCAGGGTGAAAGAGTTCACTCAAGCAGATCTGCACCTTCTGCACCCTATAGAAATATGTTCCCTGGGGCTTCACCCAGGGTAGTTGAAGGATGTTTGGGTACAGTGGAGGAATAACAGGTGGATCCACAACTGGGTGAATCTCTCAGCCAAACGTCACTGCTGTCTGTTAGGGTTTAGCTAATACAGCACTGGGACTGCAGCAGAATCTATGAAGAAGCTCATCTAGCATTTTTTAATCACATGCCTCTCCAATTCATCATATAGAGATCATCACCACATATATGGGCAATATGTGTATATCTGTGTGGGTGTGTCCTCCTGACCTTACACTCTTAAGAGACAAAGCAGAATGTTAAAAGACAGTGGGAAAGATACAACATTCAAGAAAAGTGCTCAGGTGGTGACTGGCCATGACTCAATTTTATATGATATGTACTTAGATTACTCCAGAGTACCCTCACAAGCTCACCATAATCATGCCGAAAACATCATGGAAGAAGGGGGTCATTCCGATTTTACAAAGAAGAAGAAGATATAAACAACTAGTCCTTATTCTCTTCAAGCTTTTATCCTTTGCCCATCACTGTGGTATCTGAATGTGTTTCAACAATAAGTGAAATGACTATCTCGCCACACAGCATCGGTCACATGTGATTCTTTCTCTCTGTCTTTCCCCAAGCCAGATCGACGGAACACACCCTGCACTTGAAACGAAAGGTGGTGTGGGTTTTGGTGGTGTGTTGGCTTGGTTGGAGTCGGTTCCACAGATTTGGACCAGCTCCTAAAATCTTCTCTTTCCTACACAGACAAGCTTTCCCTTTGGTATGGACTTTTGCTTGTGCCAGAGGAATGCAGTCCTTGTCCAGGAGCTTTAGGCCATCTTTTAGGTATCCTAAGCCCAAACCCTGATGAATTTGAAAGGCTGCCTGAAGCTTGAAAAATTTTCTAAGTGTTTTTGTTGTTGTTGTTTAATTGGATATCCAATCTATGCTTGAAGTGTGCTGCTTTATTTGCTATGCTGCATAGATTATAAATGTGAACGAAATAAGGAATTTTTTTAATTATACACAGGATTACTCTGCAGATAGGTAATTTTCCATTTGTATTCATAGGAGGCCAAATTCTGCTCTCAGTTACTCCAGCGTAAACCTGGACTAAGTCCACTGACTTCAGTGGAATTACTCCAGGTTTACATCGGAGTAACTGAAAGCATGAACTGGTCCAGAGTTTGTTATTTTATTAATTTTGTTAAGAGGTGATAACAGAAAATGGGAGGATAAGATGGAGACATGGTAATAAAATGTCAATGGTTACCATCTGCCTTCTTGTGAGAAATTAGTAGTTATTTATTTTGCTTCACTGCAAATACAGGACAAGATCCTACAAGCTGCTCCACTTTATTTGTTAGGTAGTTATTAAGATAGAATGGGATCAGAAACTGATTTTATAGATCATATAACCTAGAACACAAACAGTTCAACCCAGGCTTAAATATCCACCACCTAACAAAGATCAGCTATCAAGAAAGTTGAACACTGCATCTGAGCAATTTATTAACTCTTTCTCTCAGGGCTGTGAACACTAAAAGAGTTTTACTTGATTGATGATCCCAGGATCTGATCATGGTTAGTTTCCAAGATGTGGAGCATGATTTGTCCCAATCTACATTCACTGCTAAGTCTTGCTCAACATCATGCCAGTTAATTTGAGTTCACAACCATGTTCATACAGTAAACTTTTGTAGTATAGACAAGGCCTTAGCCATTACTGATCAATAAATGCATACATAAGAGCCAAAAAACTTCAAAGATGGGACTGGAGGCAACAGCTGAAATCTTATGGCTTTCAGAATGAAGATCCTTTAAAATACTTGAAAGTAATTTTCCATTTTGCATAACACTTTTAAAAAACCTGCCTTTTGAAAGTAGCTTGCCCTAATATTTTTTTAACTGTGAATGAAATCTGTTTTGTTCATTTTTTGCATGATTCTCTGGACTCCTATCTTATTTAATAGGATTTGAGTCTGTATAAAATAAACTTTAAAATGAGATGATAAAAAATGTATCTGTCTACAAACAAATGGCATCAACAGGAGAGGCAGCTAACTTAACTAAGAAAGACGGCAGAACACATTTAAGATCTGTACTGCGAACAAGGTATACTTAAGAATATAAAGTAATGAAAAAAAGAGACAGATGTAGTTCTGAAAGAAAAGGTAAATGAAAAGAATGGGAGAAGTTAAAACTGAATAATTAAACCAGCTGAAAAACTAAAATACACTCCCCTAAAAATAACAAAGAGCAATGGAAATGGAACAAAGGCAGATACCAGATACAAGTCAAATTAAACAAGAGAAAGAACAAAATGAAACTGCATGTAATAGACAATGCTTTAAAAGTAGAGATAAATGAAAAGAAACAAAATAAAGGGGATAAACTGTTTACTAAAAAAAATACTTAAATGAAAAAAGATACAAAATTGAAGCTACACGAGAAACAAAAAAGCACAACATTAAAGTTATCTGTCTTTGAGACAGGGATTCAGCTTGTATGAGTTTGGTAGAAATGGCTACAACAAGGTTTTAAAATTTAGCGGTTGTAAAGAAATTCACTGCTAGGTTAATCCCCCTAGTTTTATTTATTTTTACACTGTGAAGTGATACTCAGAACACAATAAGTACTAAGGGATACATGGAATATGATAATCGCAACAGCTTTCCAGGGTACTCTGAATATTTTCATTAAATAAAGGTGCTAATTTTTGTTTCAGGTTGAAATTTGAAATGTTTTGTGAGATGAAATATTCACACTTGGAAAAGATTCCAAACTCTAATTATCTTTAAACTTAGACCCTTGTGAGTTTATCCCATAGCTGCAAAACATGTTGAGTGCAATACAATCCATGACACTTGGTGAAACAAGCAAGAGTTAAAAACAAAGACATGAAATGTTCAGTCAGATGCCAAGGCTAAAATCCAGAGTCTTGCACACAGAATGCTTGATTGTCGAGAATCTTTGTCCTCAGGCTGCTGTGTGGCTCCTTATCCCCTTAGCAGAGGTTGCTCCAGTCTCATGGCTGGAGGAGTCTCTGTGCCCCCCTACACCTCTTTTTCAGTGCATCCTTGTTTGGGGACAACAGGAAGATCAGCATAGTCTTGCAACATTAGTCTTGCCTCTCACGCAGTCAGCCCTGCCCCTGCCCCTGACATGCTGTGCTATGCAAAATACCACTGCTAAAGGCAAGAGGGGAGTTTTTATGATATTGGCTATTGTCTAACTAGGAAACGTTGGGAGACTATTAATTTATTTCATATAGGCTTTTAGCTGACATGGCTTTCAGTCACTTCCAGTCTAGGTCAGTTTCAAACTGGTGACCTAAAGGTGAAACTAGGCTCTTTTCTTTATCATTCTCAAGAAGCATCATGTTCCCTTCAGGCACAAAACCTAATAGCTTTTGCTGATGCTGGTGGATTGTATTTATTGGTCTAGCTGGAGAAAGATGCTGCTATTATCTGGCTGTGATACCGATTTACACCTACTAGCTTCTCTTGTCTCCTCTTTCTATGTTCTCAATTAACAGAGGGAACTTGTTTGTAGGCTTGAGGCTAGCTGCAGTCACCTTCACCCCCAAACGGGTGTATGGCACTAATTGCTGCAGCTGCACACACTCCATTAGAGTCACAGGGTCCATGGAGCCTGAGGAGGATGCTGCAGCTGTGCCTCCTGCTGTCATTGTATCTCCATCGCTGGGATTTTAAACGTAGCCCCGTTGACTACGCTGCTTCTTGTAGCTCCTCAGTTAGAAAATCCAGGCCTGATTCTCCACTGCCTTGGCCTGTGTGCTGTCATTTTCAGGTGTGCAAAGTGGGGCTCGCACACTGCCAAATCAGTACATTAAACAGGTGAAATCAAACGAAGAGAGCTGGTTTCCTTTTAATAAAATCATCAATAAGCCTAAATCCCTGTTTTCCACTGCAAAGTTTTCTGCCTAGCTCTAGGGTTTAGATCCAGTTGGGGTTGATTCTTTGCAAGCAAAGCTATGCATATTTTCATAGCTGAGCACACATAATCAAGATTTTCACTGTGAAGGTGTTTTCCAAGGCTCACCTAATTCACGGTGTGCTATTGATCCTATATTATGAAAGAAATTCAGACAGCTCCTACAATCACACTGAAAAAACGACCTGGGGCCATGATCAAGAGACAGGAATAATAATCACAGATACACTTGTTAATGGGGGAGGGGAGAAATGAAAAGCTCTATCAAGGGGAAAATGTTCTAAAGGACAACAGAATTGTTAGTTTTAATTACAGAGAAGTAAGTGACAAAATGAAGCTTTCTAAAATAGATGAAAGTGGCATTTTTTTCTCCCTCCAAATATAGCAGAAAAAGAAGTCATTAAGAAACATGGCAAGATAGCTTCAGAAAAACAATTGCAAGAAAAGAAGGGTTCAGTGTAATTAAGGATGTAGAAAAGAAGGATGCAGTGCAGAACAAGTTTGTACTCTCTATCTTTCATTGTACAGGAGATATGGATTACTAATTCCTTGCTTTTATTTTTTTTAAATATCCACCAGTTCTCCACCCCACTTCATTGTCATAGTGTATAATATCCCACTATATTTCAGGGAAGTTCTACTGCCTCTGTCGTTGTCAGGCTACATCAGTGGATCTCAACCTTTCCAGACTACTGTACCCCTTTCAGGAGTCTAATTAGTCTTGCAGACCCCACTTTCACCTCACTTAAAAAACTGTTTGCTACAAAATCAGACATAAAAATACAGGAGTGTCACAGCACACTAATACTGAAAAATGCTTACTTTCTCATTTTTACCATATAATTATAAAATAAATCCATTGGAATATAAATATTTTACTTACATTTCAGTGTATAGTATATAGAGCAGTATAAACAAGTCACTGTAATAAATTTTAATTTGTACTGACTTCGCTAGTGTTTTTCACGTAGCCTGTTACAAAACTAGGCAAATATCTAGATGAGTTGATGTACCCCCGGAAGACCTCTGCATACCCCCAGGGGTACATGTACCTCTGGTTGAGAATCACTGGGTTAGATGATCAAAAGGGCCCTGTCTCACCTTGGAATCTATACATCCTTAACTACTAATTTTAGAAGTAACAGTTTAGGGTCAAATGTTCTCCTATGTAAAAGTATGCCTAAAGGAAACACTTACCCAAAACGATTCACAGCTTCTGGGAAGTTGCAGTGGCACAGCATCGTTCCCTTTGCCAAAAAGGGAAGAGATCGTAGCCAACATAACATATTTAAGGCCTAGGATCTGTGGACAGCCCAAAGCTTGTTAATTTCAGCCCTTCTGCAGGTATATGCTGAGTCTCTGTGCAGGCTCTTCCCCCTGCTATACCAAAAACATGGCTGAGTGTGTTGCAGTGTTTCCATTTGCACCATCCCTGGTGGATTCCATGATGTGACCTATCTGAAGGGAGCCACAGAGCACGTAGGTCAATTTAATCCTGCTCAAAGCAGTGTTATTAATGTATGCAGCTCATCTCTGATGGGAATTACGCTTACTTGGAAAGGAGACATGTTGCACAGAGTGGATGTTTCCTAACTCCTCCTCCTGTTTTTCAGGCCATACACCCTTTCCCCATGTATAGCACTAGTGGCAGTGTGTCTGTGTCACAGGGTGGGTTTTCCCCACTCCTGGAGTCCTTGCCCCAAACAGTCCTCACACAGAACTTTTAGCAGTTCAGCACCAAGTGCTTTATTCATAGCATGAATATAACAGAACAAATTCCCCACAGTTCAAGGTTCTTACAGTCTTCCTAGGGACAGGGTCAGAGATCTCACTTCCCTGAAATCTTGATGGTCTGTAGCCCTTACTTCTAGCCTACCCCTTTCCCTCTTCTTCTCTCTTTTAGTTGTCCTCAGCTGCTGACCTGTGCTACCTTGTTAACTGGTTAATCATTCAATTCTTAACTAATTATCTCCCTAATTTGTCCCATGTGGAGACGCTTACCAAGTATCCAGAGTGGTGAGTCAGCCATAGGCTACTCACATTCTGTCACATTCTCTCATATTATGATGATGAGCATTGTCTCCATCTAGCCATCCCTCCAGGTATCTGTAGGACCCTTCCTCCTGTGTTATGCCAACTGATTCCTTTCTGCACTGTGTAAGGGAAAGGGCCTTTTGGCCATTCTCATACACACTTTTCTGCTTTTATTTTTAATGATACTCCAAATAAAATGTACAATACAATCAAATCAACTCGGAAGACTATTTAAGCAGTCTCCCATAGCCAACAAAGCAAATAGAAAGACAAAATGGATCAGAACAAGAACAGTAAAATGCAATTAGAACAATACAGATCCGGCAACCTCGTTGTACATTTAGGCTGTTCTCCAACCATCTTCCCATCCGTGTAAGCTCACTGGTATGGTTTCCTGTTTGTTTGTTTTTCCTCAAATGAAAGTGATAACTTGGAAATCTAAAATAACAGGGCTGTAACAAAAAAAAAGATGATAACAACTGCCATTACTGACAAACCCGTCTTGCAGTGCAGAAGAGTTCCTTGCTGCTTTGCAATTAGGAATTTTTGACTCACCACTCTCCTTGCAGGTGAGGAACAATGGAAATAATGAGAGCTAATCAATATTGAGCATACACACCCTTTCATGTCTTTTGTCACAGTCACAACTCTGCTAAATGGCTCTGACTCTTGAAAAGCTAGTGGAAGAAAAACTCGAAACAGGAGTAATTATAAATAGATATTTAAACTAAATGTGTCTAATAAGAAATTGTAGACTAACAAGTATGTGCAAAAAGGATGCACCATCTTTTTCTAGGGTATGCATACTAAGGCTAATTTTGCTGCAGTTAGGCTACAAGTAGACGAAGGCACAGTCATTATCTGCTGACCACTATAATTTAAAAAGTGATTGATTTAATAAGTAATTGGTAGCAAAATGCCTAACCAGTAATCATAAGCACAGGCCCTATGTTTTTAAATATGACCAAATCATTTGCATAGTGTTTATATATAATAAATTCAAGCAAAATGAAAAATGTGCTGACAGGAAATAAGTAGCAATAAGGGTAGAGTGATGTGTTAAATCCTTCATTCTGGATCATTTAGGTAATGTTCCATTCATTTTAGATTCATGAGTGGAGGCCTTTACAGATTGGGCATGCATACCATAAATCTCAGGTTATCCATTATTAGGTGGCATTTTGCTGTTTGCAATTGTACATGTTTACTTTGTGCATAATTAACTGCATAATAGCTGTCTATGTTCTGCACAGAATTTACACTCAGGCTCTCATCAAAACAAATGACTCCAGAAAGTAGGGCACTTCCATTAAGCTCACTGCAATCAGCATTTTCTAATACAGGTTTGCAGAAATGGCTTTGATTTCCAACTGCAGTCTGACTAAAATAAAATCTTGCAAAAGGCCACTGTTTGTGTTTCCGTTTATTTTACTAAACCTCAGAGAAGTGTCTAGAGCTCCAAAGGGTGGAGGCAGAATGAGGCAGAGAATACCTAGGAGTAGCCGGGACAAGGAATTTCCATAAAAACAATAAGTGCACAGCAGATCTGGACAGGCAATTGATCATTGTACAGCATCCTGCTATGGATCAAAGACTTCACCCAGCAGTTCTTTTATTTCAGTGCGCGATTTCTACTACCAGGTCAACTACTCTTGGCTGTACAGCTTCTTTATACACAGTCTGTCAGAGAAAGCACCAAGATTTTGTATTTCATATAAAATATAAAATTGGGTAAAAAAAGCCATGCAGAATCAAAGCAATAGGAAAAAGCTGCTAATTTTAATGTCTGTAGTAGAAATGGAATAAGGAGAGATAAAACAGAGAAAAGTGGGGCATTTCAATAATTCATAGCACTGCATGCTGGATTCTATCCATATATAGATATTGTTGCATATTCTATATAAACAGCATTGGTACAAATGCAGGTATACTTAAAGTGAATATTATTTTGCTGATGATCTGCAGTATAAAAAAGGTACTTTATAACAGGAGCTTTTTGAAGTGGCTACTATAAAACAAGAGTGTGTGTGTGAAGAAATCTTATAATCTATCTTATGTTTGAAGGAAGTATTGTTATAAAATGTAACTTTTATTCTGTAGAGTAATCTACATATTCATAACAAAAAAATGCACTCAGCTTGGGGCAGCACTAAGCTAAAAAGCATGAAGAATATAAATAGTATACTAATTCTAATGAGCTTCTTTCTTTCCCCTAGAGTGGTCTAGGGCTACACTTGAGGGAAACAAATGAAATGCAAAATTAATTGCAAAGATGATTGTGTGTTTTATATAAACTCCTTTGTTTCTGTTGTTTTACTGGTTACCGTAATGTAAATTTACCGTTTTTCTTACAATCAATCATATACTCTAGTCAATTCCATTCTTTTTTTTTCTCCTTTGTCTATCTCCATTCTATACCTTTGCCTTTTCAGTTGCAAAGTACTCAGCTTTCTTTCAGGACATTTTCCTTCACATCCACCACCATTATTTTCTAATTGGTTTACTTGATTTTGGGGTTGGGGTTTTTTCCTGTTTCCTGTCTTTGATTAATGTACATTTCTGAAAGTATGATTTTCTGTATGAAAACAGTTCTTTCTCACTGTGTGTGTGAAATTTAGGAGCTCTTATGCAGGCAGAGGCAGTGTCTCTCCGAATGCAATGTAAAATATAACTATGTATTTCTACAACTTGTCATTGTTTTTTAATGATTATTTCCAAACTCTAAACAGTTGAGATAAAATACATCAGAATCAAAATGTCTTGAAATTCGGTCACCTCAATTTGTGCTCATTTATGCTAATTGGTGCTCATTTATAGTATACACCTTCCCTTTTTTGAAATGTTTAGCATTATGAAACTGGAGTCTACAGATATTATTTTTTTATGCTGAGATTTAATAAATAATTAAATATTTACGTAAGTAAAATGGCATTTTATAACATTACGCTGTAATGAAAATGGCTCCTGTAGACAATCATTTGTTTCATATTCTTTTTATAAGTGATTAATTAACATACATATAGTCCCATACATAAAAGAAGCGATTTTCAAGTGTTGTTAGGCTCCTAACTCCCACTGTACGACAATGGGATTTGGGTTCCGAACTTCCATGTATGCTTTTGAAAATCTTCCCCCAATGTAGCTGTAAAATATGGACTACATATATGCATCTATAAAACGCTAGCTTAGTTAAACTCAGCACACAAACTCATATCTGCATCACTCACTGTCCCCCCATCTGTAAATAAATGAAAAGAGGGAAAATTCTCAAAAGAAAAATACAATTAATGTAGGCCCCTTTCTTGCAATTGACTTCAGTGGGAAACCATGCAGGAACAAGAGTGCACCCTTATTCAATAATGTACAGGATCAAAGTCCTAGTAACCTTGACACATCCCAGCTATTACAAGATGTTATTGTAAAATAATATAGCACTTCACTTACTCTATGGGGAATATACAGTTTAATTTTGGAAATTATATGTAACCCATAACAACAAAGCAAATATGAACTATAATGAGCCAGGACCTCAGATGGTGTGAATCAGTATAACCCCGTTGATTTCAATGTAGCTATGCCGATTTGCACCTGCTGAGAATCTGGCCAGATACTTTATTTCTAGTGTATCTTGTAACAGAAAAAATATGCCTAAAGTGTGGTTTGCTTTTTTAAGCATGACTAAGTTTGAGTGCTTTTAGAACACTGGGGTATGCGTGTCTTAAATGTCCTTGTGAAAATAATTTACAAAATGAGACCGATAAGGGATTACAAAAATGAAAAAAGAGCTACTTCAACACTTGCATTAGCCTTGTAACAGGGGCAGTGTATAGATTGGCTCTGGAAGAGCACACCTGAAAGAGACTAGAGCTGTAACTGAGAATTTTTATGTATACATATTAAAAACCCATGAAGTGGTTTCTTTTCACTGAGTTTACTTCCTTTGTATATTTAAAGTCATATCTGATGTTTTCAGTAACACCAAAGTTTGATTGTTATTGACTTCTGTTAGCTCTGCAGAGACAATGTAGCTATGGCAGACAGAGCTGGGTTCTATCCATTCTTGCACATCACAAATACATATTCTGGGAGGCACATAAGGCCCAGCCCAAGGAGAGGTGCAAATAAATGTGCCTTTGCTCCCTCCTTGTTCTGGATTGCTACGGGGCTGAAAAAGCCAATGGCATAATTTGAGGTAGCATTGAAGGCTGCTCAAATTTAGCACAGCCTTCCCAAGGCTGCTTAAGGTCTGAACATTAGTCCAGATTTCATGTAGCACTTAGCATTATGGACACCCCTTTGCACTCCCTGATCTACCCCCTACTCCAGGCCTTGCAAGGTGGGGGGAAGGGCAGAGCTGCTTCTCCTTTTGGTCCTAATCTGCTCCAGTGACAGGGGGACTCTCTGCTGACCTCTTGAGCTCCTATAAAGCTCTGGTGGCATGAAGGATCCAGAACAGAGGGGGCAATTGACTCTAGAATTGTTAACTGAAGGTCCAATCCTGTGACATTCTGAGCAGCCACAATGCAGAGCTGGGGACACTCTGTACCTTTCAGGACTGAACCCTCAGTTATACCCCTGCAGACCTGTAGAAAACAAGACTATTACACAGGCACAATTTGGCCTGCTGATTCTGATTTGAGTGGTGATAATATACAAGCCAGAGGAAAAACAAACAAACAAAAACTTGATTTTCAGATTCCAAGTGGAGTTTGCAGGGCTAAGAGTTAGCAAAACTATCTTTTTACTCATAAATTGTTCAAATTTGGCTTAGAGCACCCAGGATGTCAGTTTGAATTACTGTTCAAAGAAGAGCTACACATTGAGCATATATCTCAAGAGCAATGTCCAAATCTTCTTGCTGTTTATTGAGTCTCTAAAAATCTATCTTCTACAGAGTAGCTGTTTCACTCCAGCCCACATGTTGTACCAATCTTCAATACTAGGTGATTTGTCTGGCTTCCAATGTTGTAAAGTTATTTTCTTGGCCATGAAGCCAGCACAAAGTAGTAGCTATTTCTTTTGCACTTCTGAGAGATCACTTTTTCTTGCAATATTACCTAAAATAACAGGTCTATCTGCAGGAAGATAATATCTTGTAAGACTGTATTAAGTCTATTACACAATCATCCTCCAAAAGGCTGCAAGAGTAACATTTCCAAAACACAGGTACCTGTGTAACCGTATGGCAGCAGCAGCAGTAGCAAGCATGGTCTGGATGTCTAAATCTATTGAGTGGTCTGTGTCAAAGCTGACTGGTCTGAGTGACTGAAAGGGTGAAACCTCACTGGGGGCTCCACCATTTTCTCAGCCAGTAGATGTTTAATAGGCATGATGACTGTAAGTCTCTGCTGGCTGGTGGAAGATCTTTCCCTCCCACCACAGAACCACCTGGCAAGGGAGGTGAAACCCCACTGCTTTGGCCCTTTTTCCACTTTCTGGCTATATGGGTCACCAGGAAGCATAGGCGCCACCTTTTGTTGGTGCCGCTGGGTGCTCCACCCCGGCCCCGCCCCCGCCCCAACTCCACCCCCAGCCCCGCCCCGTCCCCAAATCCCCGCCCCCTCCGCCCTGGGAAAAATTGGTGGGTGCTGAGCACCTACCGGCAGCTCACCGGCAGCTCCCCGCCCGCCCAACTCAGTCACCTTCCGGGTTCCCTGCGTGGCCGGAGGCGCCTCCGGCCTCACAGGGAACCCGGAAGGTGACTGAGTTGGGCGGGCGGGGCTGCCGGGGAGCTCCCGGTGGGTGCTCAGCACCCACCAATTTTTCCCCGTGGGTGCTCCATCCCCAGAGCACCCATGGAGTCAGCGCCTATGCCAGGAAGGTGGAGAAGGGACCAAAGTAATGGAGTGGACTGCACTATTCTATCTGACCCCCAGCTTCCTGGCTGCTACTGGTGAATATGCAGAGTATTATTGATTTTGGGTCTTTCTTCCTGTGAATGATTCCAGAGCCTGGCCATGCTACTGCTCATAGCTTCTCCAAAGCAAGCAGCAAAGTAAAACTAACATGGTTCTTGTCAAATTGATTGCTTCCCAGAGGATTCTGAAATGGTCATGTCAATTGCACTCAGCTGCATTGTGGCATCAGAATCAGTGTGTGGCCTCAGACTTAGGAAGATGGTGTTGCCTTCAGACATCTTTGGGAGCTTATTTTTGCAACCCTATATCTGTAACTTTATTTTCTTTTCTGAGGGTTTATGTTCCACAGAAAATGATGATGGCTTAAACACCTCAATTTCATGGGGAAAATTTCCCTCCTCTCCAATGGTCACTGGATTTTTCAAGCCCTGAAGAATGCAATTATCTTATACCATTTTTTGAAATTTTACAAAATAGCAAAATGGCAACAAAATGCACGTAGGAATTTATTTCACTGAACAAATCCTTACAACTGAAGACAATCTAGTTATGAAAGGAAAAAGCTTTACACTATAGAAAATCCTTCATGCAGAGCACTGCATGCTAATTCCTACTGAATAACATTTATGGTTCTTTATTCTAGGATCCCAGTAGAGGTGGGCAAATAATTCATTGAAAAAATAATGTATTGGGTGGATTTTGATCTTTTTCTGTTCACAAATTATCAGACTCATTGCAATTTTCTTGAACATATCAATGACCATAATTATTCAGTGACTATTTTGGGAGGTCTGATTCTGCACAAATATAAACAGGATGACTAAATGTATTTGCATGTGTCATATTTGGACTGCTCAGCAAATAAAATTACTTACACAGGTAAAGATCAGATCAGGGGTGGGCAACCTATGGCACGGGTGCCAAAGGCAGCACGCGAGCTTATTTTCAGTGGGACTCACACTACCTGGGTCCTGGCCACCGGTCTGGGGGGCTCTTCATTTTAATTTAATTTTAAGTTAAACTTCTTAAACATTTTAAAAACCTTATTTACTTTACATACAACAATAGTTAATTATATATTAAAGACTTATAGAAAGAGACCTTCTAAACGTTAAAATGTATTACTGGCATGCAAAACCTTAAATTAGAGTTAATAAATGAAGACTCGGCACACCACTTCTGAAACGTTGCCGACCCCTGGATCAGACCTTTGGTCTGTAGCTGTTGTGTGAATATTTTATGTGTGATGTTTAACATTTGAACTCAAGCTGTTTTAGTTGGCCAAATAGTTTATTTCAGTTTTTGGTTTGGTCCTGGGCCTGCAAACACTTAAGCATATGTATAACTTTACTCACATGACTCTCCTACCGGGACTTCTTCTGTGAGAAAAATTATGCAGACATTTAAGTATTTACAGTTGTTATCGCAGATGTCACCAGGTAGTGCTGTTACATAAAGTCTTCCAAGTTCTTTTACTTATGGTATGTCTACACTGCAAAAATCCCTAAACAAAAAAACCCTGCAACAGCAAGATCCTCCCCGCTCTCTGGGTTTCACAGCCCAAGCTCCAGCCTCAGTTCGAATGTTTACACTGCTATTTTTATCCCCGAAGCAGGAGCCCTGCAACCCTGAGTCAGTTGACCTGGGTTCTGAGATTCACTGCCATGGATCTTTTTCTGCCATGGATCTCTTAATGTACGAGCAACTGTTCAATCTTAGGAAGACATGCCCTTTGTGGTGGTTAGTTGTGGTTATTCAATACTATGTGTAGAAGGAGATGTGCCAACTAGAGGAAAGTTTGCTTTGTATCTTGATCTCAGATTGGAGTCAATTCTCAAGGCAGAGTTGATCCCTGGGAACTGGGCCTTGATCCTGGGATGAGTTCCCTGAAGCAAGGGATGGCTTGAATCTTTGTTCCAGGACTGGTCTGTATGTGTAAATAAAGCAAGTTACAGATAAAGATTGTCTAGATAAACATTTAGTTTGCTGCAAGCTGGGATCTGAATCTGTCCTGCACTAGCCTGCCGCATACCAACTGTCCTTGCTGATACACATTAACAGTTTCGTAGCATGCTTTGATCTACCCTACTTTGAAACGGAATAGACTCAGACTCCATGTTACTGATTTCTCCTGCACTGGGAAGCTGAGCTGCTAGGCTCTGGGCATCTGCACCTGCTTGGCAAAGGATTAGGACCTGGAGGAGGTCAGATCCAGGTTTCTTGTGTGAATACTTGTGAGCACCAATTCAAAATGTGTTTCCTATAAATATTCTGCAATATTTGCTTAATATTTGCTGATTTTTAACGAATATTTTGCAAGTAAACTCATTTACTGGCACATTCATGGAAAGCAAACCTAGTAAAAGTGACTTCATTAAAAAAATTCAAGGAAATATTATAAATCATAGAAAAATAGAAATGTAGCATTGGAAGGGCCCTTGAAACGTCATCTAGTCCAGCTGCCTGTGGTGAGGCAGGACCAAGTATACCTAGACCACCACCCTAACAGGTGTTTGTCTAACCCATTGGTTCTCAAACTGGGGGTCGCGACCCGGTTATGTGGGGGGTCACGAGCCCCGCGAGCCCTGACCCCTGCGCCAGGCTGTGAGCCCCGACCTCAATGCAAGGCTGCGAGCCCCGACCCCTGTGTGGAGCTGCAGGGCTATGAGCCCCGACCCGGGTGCACGGCTGTGAGTCCCGTCCCCTGCACTGGGCTGTGAGCCCTGACCCCGACAGGGACGTGTGGCTGCAAGCCCTGACCCTGGTGCGCAGCTGCAAGCCCCGACCCCTGCACTGGGCTGCAAGCCCTGACCCTGGTGCCGGACTGTGAGTCCCGATCCTGACCCCTGCGCCAGGCTGTAAGCCCCGACCCCTGCGCCGGACTGCGAGCCCCGACCCAGCCTTCTCACAATAATCTCGAAACCGCTTGATGTGAAGGACGACCTCAGATGCACCCTTTCTAAAACAACACCAAGAATAAAACTTCTTGTGTCAAATAAACAGCATCATCCATCTCACTGATTTTTGGCTGCTTCAGGTCATTAATTGCTGACAAGTATTAAAATAAAATTCTATTTAAAAATAACTTTTCCACTTATATGTAATTCAATAAAAATGTGTTTTAGTCTTAATTTAAATGCGGTGAGAAAAGGTAAATTCATTTTAAGCAATAGGGTTTAAATTTAGTATTTAACAGAGTGTTAAATATCAAAAATGTGTTTTTAATTTCTAAGCGGGGTCACACTCAGAGGCTTGGTGTTGGAAAGGGGTCACCAATACAAAAAGTTTGAGAACCACTGGTCTAACCTGTTCTTAAAAACCTCCAATGAGGGGATTCCACAACCTCCCTTGGAAGCGATTCCAGTGATTAACTATCCTTATAGTTATTTTTTTTCTAATACCTAACCTAAATCTCCCTTGCTGCAGATTAAGCCCATTACTTCTTGTCCTACCTTTGGTGAGCATGGGGAACAATTGATCACCATCCTCTTTGTAACATCACTTAACATATTTGAAGACTGTTATCAGTTGCTCCCTTCAGTCTTCTCTTCTCAAGGCTAAACATGCATAGGTTTTTTTTAACTTTTCCTCCTTAGTCAGGTTTTCTAAACCGGTCATCATTTGTATTGCTCTCCTCTGGATTCTTTCCAATTTGTCCATATTTTTATTAAAGTGTAAGTCCCAGAACTGGACACAATACTCCAGCTGAGGTCTCATCAGTAACAAGCAGAGCAGGACAATTACCTTTGGGTCCTACAGATGACACTTCAGTTTATATACACCAGAATGTTATTACCCTTTTTCGTAACTGCATCACAGTACTGACTAATATTCAATTTGTGATCCACTATAACTCCCGGGACCTTTACAGCAGTACTACTCCCTAGCCAGTTATTCCTCCATTTGTATTTGTGGATTTGATTTTTCCTTCCTAGGTGCCATATTTTGCATTTGTTTTTACTGAATTTCATTTTGTTGATTTCAGACCAATTCTTCAATTTGACAAGGTAATTTTGAATTTCAATCCTGCTCTCCAAAGTTCTGACAAACCCTCCCAGCTCAATGTCATCTGCAAATTTGATCAGTATTCTCTCCACTCCATCATCCAAATCATTAATGAAAATATTGAATAGTGCTGGACACCAGTGAGATCCTACTAGATCCACACCTCCCTCCGGTTTGACAGTGAACCATTGATAACTGTTTGAGTACAGTCTTTCTACCAGTTTTACACCCCTTTATTGTAATTTAATCCAGATCACATTTCCCTAGTTTGCTTATGAGAATATCATGCGGGACAGTGTCAAAAGACTCATTAAAATAAAGCTATATCATGTCTACTGCTTCCCTTCTATCCATCGGGTCAGTAACCCTGTCAAAGAAGGAAATTAAGTTAGTTTGGCATTTGTTCTTGACAAGTCTATGTTGGCTATTACTTATCACCCTCCTATCCTCTGGGTGCTTACAAACTGACTGTTTAATAATTTGTTCCAGTACCTTTCCAGTTATCAAAGTTAGGCTGGTAGGTCTGTAATTCTTTGTTCTTCTTTTTAAAAATAAGTACTATGTTTGCCCTTTTCCAGTGCCCTGGGACCTCCAGTCCTTTCACAGACCTCTTCCTGGAAGATCCACCCGGCTCTAGTCTTCAGGATGGAAGGGAACACCGTGGATCCACACTACAGAGAGGATTTTATGTTGCCATCAGAAAAATGTGACATATATACCAGAAGAAGGTACTTGCACGAACATTAATTATTACAAGTTTTATGGGTTCACTTGAGTTCCTCCATAATCTGTTATTTAGAGATACTGACTTGAGACGATACAGAGCACAGGTTGTGTCACTGTAAACACAAATGTTTCTCAAACATACTGGCTAACAATCAAGTTAGCTTTAAGTTTAAATTGCTGTTCATGGCACTTGGTACTCCATAACTGTTGCACAACAAAAAAGATTAGGAATGCCAAGGAGTAATTTCTCACACACTTATAAATTCAACCCCAGCCATAGCTCATATTAATCAGATCTCTTGTATAGAATATTTCATTTATTTTCCAACCTAAGTGCCTCAGACACACTTGAATGAAATGCATTTCAGATCATAATGCCTGGTTTCTATTCAGTAATAGCAACTACAAATGTATAGTCTGGCAGCAATTTGTGTCAAAAACACTGTCATGTTATTTTTAAACTATATTTGACAGGGAGATTGAAATGTTGTGAATAAGACCATCAGTCTCTTTACTACCTACACCCTCTTTGTAGACAATTTTCTTCAGGTGAAGTGACTGTTTAAACACAGGAATGCTTTACTATTAGGTCCAAAAACTGCACTTTAACATCAGTCGTTTTCTTACATTTTATTTTATATTAATGTGTGCTAGATATTTTCTGAAATGGTTAGAGGAAATGTGCAATTTGTCCTTTCTTCTTTATTGAAGGATTTGTTGTAAACAAATTATTACTCGTGTTCATTATGATAATGCCTCGGGATCAACCAAGAACAGGGCCCCATTGTGCTAGATGCAGTGAAAACCCAAAGTAGTAGACAGCTTCCTGCCTCAAATTGCTTAGAAGGTCCTACTGCCAGTGACTGATGCAAGTGCTATCAAATGGTTAACAGGAACTAAAACCCAACTGAATCTATAGTGAAGTACTGAATTACGAAACGAAATATTAGACAGTGGGACTCACTACAATTTGCCATAAGCTAATGGTGTTTGCTCATGAGATGCTTTAGCTTTGGATGGGAACTTTGGTCCTAAAGAAGATATTTGCCTACGGTCTTTCATACAGTATTGCTGTCTGCATCCTGCTCTGCCCGTCAGTCTGTGGTTTATTGGAAGTAGAAGGCAGATCTACAGCTGATATAAATGAAGTCAATGCGGTTGAGAATTTATACCAGCTGAGAATTTGTCCCTTGATGTTTACAGTACATTACTACAGGGAATATCCTTGAAAGCACAAGCTGAAATAGAAGAAACAAGGCAATTTTTAATTTACCAAATGGTCATAGCAAAACTTATGCAAATATATGTGGGGGAGAAAGGACATTCCTGGAAATGCTGATTGCTTCTCTGACTGAAGGGCCCCTGTCCCAGAAACTCTGAATAAGGGTTTTGTTTCTCTACCTTTCTTTATTTCCTCTATCCCTTCTTTACCAGTCTAGGAGTGAGAAGATTGGACAGAGAGGATATGCTCTGGCCCAGTGTTTATCATCTTATCAGTCTCTTACCATATGTTTTTTCTGACTTGTTTGAGCTTTCTTATTTTCTCACTTCTCCCTTATGTCAGGAGCTGTGAAAGATGGTTGGTCCATTTTATACAAGAAATCCCTTTCACATAAGAAGTTATGCCAATTATTTTAAGATAGGGGACTAGGTGGAGTTTTAGCTCTGATGGCGGTTAGCAGCCAAGCTTGGCTTATAGGAAAGGAAATAGGGGAAAGACCCAGCAGCTTCCTTTAGGCTGATGGAAGCCAGGGGAAAATTTCCCACTGCATATTACTATTCTGTTTTCCTATCTCGCTTTCGCCCATGGTAACAGGTCTGGGGCGGGGGCGGGGGGAGGTTATATGGAGAGAAACGGCAGGTCATTTTACCTTGCACTGAGGACCCACATTTTGTAAATCCTTGCTCCCACAAATCTCTGTATATTGCACTAAAGCCCTAGTACACAGAAGTCTCATTCTCATGTAGTCAGATATGAATTGAAAAGGATGCCCTAGAGCCCTTCATTAAAACTGTATCATCAAAAAGGGAGGCTGGGTTAGAGTGATTTCTCCATCACTGGTGGATTTCACCACCTGTTCAGATATTGTCTAATCGTCCCTGCCACAGGTGACTTATCCTACGGGTTCCCAAAAACACTTCTGAGAGAAAAGGTAGGGGTTGTTGGTGTTTTTGTTTGTTTCAGGGTTATTTTTGGTTTTGTCCTTTTGGACTACACCGGCACTTCCTTCCCCAATCTGGCTTAGGCTAGCTGCTGCCTCAGTCTCATTTCCAGGGGCCAATCACCTGCCCACATTCTCCACCACATGTAGGCTTCTGGCCTCTCTCCCCAGAAGGTGAAAAGAAAGAAAGAAAGAAAGAAAGAAAGAAAGAAAGAAAGAAAGAAAGAAAGAGCTTTTTTTCCAATTAGCACAGTTAAAAATGCATCTTCTGTAATTTGTTCTAGTCATCATAATTGGTATGCTAGTCATCATTAATGAACCATTTATGAACTGTCAGTTGCACAGACCTAACAGCAGTAAAGTACAAGTACCAAAAAAACAGATAAATGGCAAACTTTGTATTGTAATTGTTGTTTCTTATTTCAGTTTCGCCTACTATCGATAATTACTGTAACTGACAAAAGAATTCTGTATTTACCCCCAAGTTTTCATTCTTTCTCATTTGGTTCAAACATCTTTTCTGAGATCTGTTTTGTTTTGTTTATTATAGGTGTCATTCTCTCAGGATTAGCGATAGCTGGAGGAGAGCTTTGATCAGTGAAAATGGTCCCACCAGTACTAAAGACCCTCACTGCCATACAATTCTCATCTTACTACCTGTAATTGAGGTAAGGGCCATTATTTTGAAGGAAGATGGTAATGCAAATTCAAGCTAACCATCATGATTCAAACTGTCAGAAGTACGACTCCTGATTGTCTCATTTTGACACATCCACCAAACCAAAATGTAGATCGCAAAAGTGGAGAGTGGTGAAAAATAGAATATGGGGGTAGGAAATTGTGAAACAGAGGAGGTGGTTCTAAGAAATTCTCAGTCTGCTGCACTTTGGTGTCTCCTTTAGGACTAAGAATTACTTCAACGGCTGAGGTAGTTCTTGAGAGGAAAGTCCTGTACTGGATATGTGATGGAGAAAGCATAGGGAAGGGATGGTATGTGGCAGAAGAACCAGCAGCTCAGCACGCTTGAACACCTATTTCAGTCATACTGTAGCAAATCGCCTAATGAGTATGTGTACCATTGCCCTTTAACAGTTAGGCTCAGAACTCCTCAGTGTTGTCTTATATGTCTTGAACTGTAGCTGAGAGGAATTTTTTTTCTTTGAGCTCAAATTGTGGGGCATATACTTTTGCAGCAGAAAGATGGGAGTTTTTCCCCTCCCGTGTCAATAAATTTGTAAGAGGCCACGGTGTGCAGTATAGTGACAACCACAGAAGATCTGAGTGTCCACCCATTTATTCTAAGACCTTTAATATTGTTCATTAAAGAATTTGTCAACTATTGTCAACTGCTGTCTGCCACAACCTCTAATCTTGACATATTGAAACAAAAATCAGGAATCAAAGACGTGTGCGAGAGGCTATCCCCCATATTCTTTATAGAGATATGCTTATGATATGAATAGGGCATAATTAAGACGTATTTTATGCCAGATGGGTCATATGAGGTATTATGGGAAAGGCTATGATTTACTGAATGTAATTATCTAATTTGTATGCATGTATCATTTCTGTATCTGAAGTTAGGAATATTGACTATGTAGCAATTACAACTGTGTTTTCACCTGGGGAATGCCCATCAGATAGTATGCAAAAAGCCTGGATGGGCCATTAGGAAGGACAATAGGAATGTGAAGATACTTATTTTCCACTTTCCTGAGAAGCTTCCTGGGATGCTGCTTTGATACTGCAGGGTCATGTGATCAAGTCACCTGGTATTGGACACTGTCTTGGAATTTTAGTGTTTTTCCACTAAGAGGGGGTGGGGGGGTTAAACTGGGATACAAACGATTCCCACCATATGCAAATCCTATTTAAGGCTGGAGAGTGAGTTAATTTTGGTTCATTCTTCAATGAATCCCGGCCCAAGATGACGGCTGGAAAAATCGAAGAAACAAAGACAAAGGGGAAGTGCGGTGGGGAAGTACTGAACCCGGGCTAGGAATGGTGTCTGGCCCGTGAAGGACATACTTGGAGTTTTAAGATGCAAGCAAGAGCTGTCTATCCACAAAGAAATTCTTCAATCTGCTTAAAACAACATTTAGGGTGAGAAATTACTATTTGTAATTCTTTACTGTATTGAGCTTAGTTTGCATGTTTGTTTTATTTGCTCAGTAATCTGCTTTGATCTATTTGCTATCCCTTATAATCACTTAAAATCTACCTTTTGTAGTTAATAAACTTGACTTTTTTGTTTATTCTAAAACTCGTTTGTGTAATTCATGGAGAGGGGGGTCAAAAAGCTGTGTCTATCTTCTTCCACCTTGAGGGAAGAAGATCTCTATACAGTGCAAGACAATATAATTTTGGGTTTACACTCCAGAGGGTGTGTGCGCTTCAGTGCTCAGCAATTCCCAGGCGGAGTCTTCCAACAAAGAGCTGATCTCAGTGTATGAGTATCCTTTTGCATCTGGGTGTGGCCCTACCTGTGTGTGTACTAGAGGAGGTTTGAGGGCCTGGTGCAGCAGGACATGGAGAGGGAGCGCAGGCTGGTGGCACAGGTGGGCTCAGTGGGGCCCCAGTACATCAGATGACACTTTGAAAAGGGAGAGGGGGCAACCCATCACAGTGTGGCTCTGCTCCTAGAAGTTAACCATTCCATAACCACAGCATTGTTAGATAGAGAGTAATAGACAATTGAGGGGTTGAGTAGGGTAGATACATTATCACTGCTAGTAATTGACCGGCCTCTGCAGGTCCATTTCAATGAGATGCAATTATGAAAAATCTGACTGACCTTCCATGGTTCATAGCCTGCACATGGTGCAAGAAAATATTGATCTTATTGTGTATTCTGAATTTGCCTGTTTAAATAACCCTCACTTCTCTAACTTGATTTGTTTTGTAGATATTACATGGCTGATCATAATTTCTAACTTAATTGTTTCTGAAGGTGTGACCTTTTTTTTTTTTTTGGTTTGTTTTTTTGTTAAATCATACAAAATTGAACTAAGCATGCTCACTGCCAGGGTGCTGCACTATTGTAGCAGCTGTTCTATACATGAGATTTTAAAGGGAAGTCTCTTTGGCTCAGCCACATCTGCTTGTCTGGCTAGACAGATGGAAGTTAAAAGACCCCCAGTAGTACTGCAGTAATGTTAATCCCACTGTCCTTGCCAGTATTCCATCTATCAAGCAAGCAAGCTCGGATGTCCAGTGGTGTGTATATGAGCTGCTGTTGAACACACCATGGGTGTTGGGGTTGGCTACATGGTCACTGCATAACCATTATTCACAATTTATTGATGTGCTTTCAGATACCTTGATATGCAGTTCACTGTATAACAAAGAGATACTGATCTGAACCAGAACCATAGATCCGAATATCCTTGAATTTGTGGGAATTTCTTATCCAGATCTGGATCTAAAATCTGAGCCTGATTCTGACCCATTTAAGATGGGGGTAAATCAGAAATAAGTCTATTTATTAAAGTTGCTACAGTGTGAAATTGATATGAAATCAGACTAAGCCCCTCTGTAACTGATCCTTGTCTCATTGTTCGGTTGAACAAAACCCTGGATCTAGACATCCTGAAAGTGTGGATCTTGGCCTGAGCTTTGAGGCTCAGGCTGATTTCTAATGTATGTCAAACTCTATAATATTCCAGCCTGCATACAATGATTTAAGGACTTTATTTACGCATCTTCGATAATTATGAAGCTTTAGTTCTTCACCCTGTTTTTCTAATATCAATTTTAATGACTTTTATACTTGGGATTTTTCAGTTGAATTTTTAAACTGATACTTTATTTTTGCTCTGTGTGGTTCATGCAAATTGCTAAAAAAAAAAAGCTAAAAAAAACCCCTAATTAAATATTCACTTTGACATTCTGGCCCCAGAAGAAATAACATTAGCTTTATACTTATCCATCTGGTTATCAGTTTTAGCTAGAGAATCTCTGCTTATAATTTTCTAGGGACATGTGGGCAACCTTCCAGTTGTACCATTAAAATCCCTTAGATCCTAACAACATGCTAATTAATGACCTCTGATGCTTCTGCACGGACAGCTGCCATGGAAACTTTGTCCCAATAAGAGCTTTTTGTCTGGAATTCCAATTTTTTTTAAAATGACTCTTATTTTCTTCAGTTCAAAGGAAACCTCATGTTAAATATGGAATCAATGTTTAAAATATTTTGCATTTCAGAAAATATTATAGAACTCTTTTTTTAAAGTCAGCTCTCACTTAGAGAGAACTAGCTGACCAATCATGTTGCTTAGCAACTCCATATTGTCACAGGGAATCCAACACTGGATTGTAATGACTTGGGAAGTGCTAGTTAGAAGTAATAATTTACATGAGAAAGATACCAGTGTCTGTTCTGATTAGGAACAACATCTCTTTACTAATATTGGTCAGCCACAGTCCAGAGTCAGCCATCTGTCTATGAATGCTTTTCTTTATGTGGAATGCTCCCTATGGCAGGTGAGCATCATATCACCAAAAGCATATAGCATGGGGGAATGGACTGCTTCACAAATGAATAGAAAATGGAATCTAGCCTGAGCTTTTGCACTAATAAAACAATAACAATTTGTACTTTTCAGAACATTTTCATCAGAGCATTTCAAAGCACTTTACAAGCATTAATTGATGGTAGATGAAATTATTATGACGTGGGTGCACAGTGGTTGAAAGTGGTATGAAGTGGTTGAAAGATCATACTCAAAGAGTAGGTATAGTTATCAATGGTTTGCTGTCAAACTGGGAGAGTGTGTCTAGTGAGGTCCCACATGAGTCAGCCCTGGGTCCAGTGCAGGGCTGGCTCTAACTTTTTTGCCGCTCCAAGCAAAACAAAAAACAAAAAAACGAGCGCCACCCAGCTGAAACAAAAAAACCCAACCCCCCGCAGCGTCGCCGCGCTGAAACAACCTCCCCGAGCACCACGCCGAAAAAAACTCACCCCTCCCCCGAGTGCCACGCCGCCACGCCAAAGTGTGGGGGAAAAAAAAACCCTGAGCGCTGCCTCGCTGTCCCAAGATTGGCCGCCCCGAAGGTGCCGCCCCCAGCACGTGCTTGGTCAGCTGGTGCCTGGAACCAGCTCTGGTCCAGTGCTATTCAATATATTCATGGATGACTTGGATAATGGAGTGGACAGTATGCTTATAGAATCTGTGGATGGCACTACATTGAGAGGGATTGCAAGCACTTTAGAGGACAGATTTATAATTCAAAATGACCTAGATAAATTGGAGAACTGGTCTGAAATCAACAACTTGAAATTCATTAAAGGCAGAGTACTACCCTTAGGAAGGCAAAATCAAATGCACAACTATGAAATGAGAAATAACTGACTCGGTCGTAGTACTGCTGAAATGGATCTGGGAATTGTTGTGGATCATAAATTGAATGAGAGTCAACAATGTGATGCAGTTGCAAAAAAAGCCTAACATAGTTCTGGGGTGCATAACCAGAAGTGTTGTATGTAAGACCAGGCAGGTAATTGTCTCGCTGTAGTCAGCACTGATGAGACCTCAGTTGGAATACGATAGACAGTTCTAGGTGCCATACTTTAGGAAAGATGTGGACAAATTCAAGAGAATACAGAACACAGCAACAACAATGAGAAAAGGTTTTCAGAACCTTTTCTCATGAGGAAAAGTTTTTAAAAAACAGGCATGATTAGCTTTGAGAAAATGAAGACTGAGGGGGGACTTGATAATCGTCTTCAAATAGGTTAAGGGCTGTTACAAACGACAGTAATCAATTGTTCTCCATGTCCACTGAGGGTAGGACAAGAATTAATGGGCTTAATCTGCAGCAAGGGACATTTAGGTTAGATATTAAGAAAAACTTTTTAAACTGTGAGCATAGGTGTCTAGTTGGCAGCCGGTATCAAGTGGAGTGCCCCAAGGGTCGGTGCTGGGGCTGGTTTTGTTCAATATCTTCATTAACAATCTGGAAGATGGTGTGGACTGCACCCTTAGCAAGTTTGCAGATGACACTAAACTGGGAGGAGTGGTTGATATGCTGGAGGGTAGGGATAGGATACAGAGGGACCTAGACAAATTAGAGGATTGGGCCAAAAGAAATATGATGGGGTTCAACAAGGACAAGTGCAGAGTCCTGCACTTAGGACAGAAGAATCCCATGCACTGCTACAGACTAGGGACCGAATGGCTGGGCAGCAGTTCTGCAGAAAAGGACCTAGGGGTTACAGTGGACGAAAAGCTGAATATGAGTCAACAGTGTGCCCTTGTTGCCAAGAAGGCTAATGGCATTTGGGGTTGTATAAGTAGGGGCTTTTCCAGCAGATCGAGGGATGTGATCATTCCCCTCTGTTCGGCACTGGTGAGGCCTCATTTGGAGTACTGTGTCCAAGGGCCCCACACTACAAGAAGGATGTGGATAAATAGGAAAGAGTCCAGCGGAGGGCAACAAAAATGATTAGGTGGCTGGAGCACATGACTTATGAGGAGAGGCTGAGGGAACTGGGATTGTTTAGCCTGCAGAAGAGAAGAATGAGGGGGGATTTGATAGCTGCTTTCAACTACCTGAAAGGGGGTTCCAAAGAGGATGGATCTAGACTGTTCTCAGTGGTAGAAGATGACAGAACAAGGAGTAATGGTCTCAAGTTGCAGAGGGGGAGGTTTAGGTTGGATATTAGGAAAAACTTTTTCACTAGTAGGGTGGTGAAGAACTGGAATGGGTTACCTAGGGATGGTGGAATCTCCTTCCTTAGAGGTTTTTAAGGTCAGGCTTGACAAAGCCCTGGCTGGGATGATTTAGTTGGGGTTGGTCCTGCTTTGAGCAGGGGGTTGGACTAGATGACCTCCTGAGGTCCCTTCCAACCCTGAGATTCTATGATTCTAAGAAAGCCAAGAAATGAAAAAGTTAAAGATCTCAAAATAACATAAACACAGCAATGTTGCACATTCTGGATGTTTCCTGGTGTGCATTGAATGCTGCTATTTTAATGTATATATCTAATAAGGGCAGGTCTTCACTACCCGCCGGATCGGCAGGTAGCAATCGATCTATCGGGAATTGATTTTTCGCGTCTCGTTAAGATGCGATTAATCGATCCCCGATCGCGCTCCCCGTCGGCTCCGGCAATCCACCTCATCGAAAGGCGGAAGCGGAGTCGACGGGGGAGCTGCAGCGATCGACTCGCCGCCGTCCTCATGGCCAGGTAAGTCGATTACGATACGCCGACTTCAGCTACGCTATTCACGTAGCTGAAGTTGCGTATCGTAGATCGACCCCCTCCCCTAGTGTAGCCCTGGGCTAAGGAGCAACATAGGAATAAAAAAGACAACACACAATATATGCAGATTGTCTGAATTAATATTAATGAGAACTTTTTTTCCAATTTCTGAATGCTGACTTTTAAGTTTATAACTTTCATGTGATGTTCAGGTAGATAGACAGATAGATGGATACACTTCTGGTTTTTTTTCCCTTGAGGAACTTTGTGATGGAGTCTGTAAACTCCTTCAAGTGAAATAAGTGGGCCATACTAGCCTATAAATTCTACTGGCTTGCAAGCATACAGTTTGTGTTCACAATGATTATAAGCATAACAGAAAAATAATCACCCTGAACATCCATGCCAAGCTACTGACCTAGCTACTTGAACTGATGCTTTTGGCATGAATTCAGCAAGTACTTTAATGCAATTTAACTTCAGTTGGGACTACTCATGCATGTAAGTCAGTGGGTCTATTCTCATGCTTAAAGTTAAGCCCATGTTTACAGATTTAGCCGGATTGGGGCTTAAGGCCCTATGCCAGTGTGACAAAATTGACCCCTGTATCCACACCCTACACATTAGTGTAGTAATTTTATACAAGGCATGTCTTGTAAGGTATCATTTGAAAACTCACAATTTGCTACTGAGTATCATTGTGATAAAATATGTGTGGCAATATTGGATGTAAAGTTATAAGATTTCCCAGCCCTGCCCAAAGAGAGATTGGCAAACAGGTCTGTCCTAAACAGAGGAATATGTGCTCTGCTTAATTTTCATTTAAGCAGTGAACAGAGTCATCAAGCAGGAAGGGAAACAAAGAAAACTTAAGCAGGTGAGAAAAAAGCCAGCAGGGAACCTCCTTCTAAATAGACTCTTTCTCTCTTAGTGCCCAGCTGGAAATGTTTTTCAGGAGAGGGAATGAAACTATAAAAAAGGAGGGATAAACACCTAAAGGCACCCTTCTTTCTTGCCCTGCCTATCTCATTCACTGTACCTGAAGAGAAAAAGGAAGAAAGCATTGGACTCTGGGGGAGGAGTCTGGACCTACAAGGTTTGGTAAGTAAGACTGTTGTGAAAGCATGTGGTGAGAAACTTTGCTTGAATCTGTTTATAGTTTATTAAGTTAGATATTGGTAGATGTCTTATCTTTATTTTTCTTGTAACTATTTCTGACTTTTATGCTTCATTACTTGTACTTACTTAAAATCAATCTCTTGTAGTTAATAAACTTGTTTTACTGTTTTATCTAATCCAGTGTGTTTAAATTGAAGTGTCTCAATAACTATTTGAGATAAGCTGACATATTATTCCCTTTAAGGAGTATCAGATTTAAAATATTCTGTTCTGTTCAGGAGAGGGTTGGGCAGTACAGGACATACATTTCTGGTAGGAAGTTTGGGACTGGGGGTGTGTTGAGGTCACCCTAAAGCATAACTAAAGAAGTGAGAGCCAGAGTGTAACCCAAGTGTGGCTGGAAGGCTGCAGTTACACACAGACACTCAGGGTGTGGCTTGCATGCTGGAAGACTGTGAGCAGCTCAAGTGGGAGCTGCTTCAACAAGGCACTGTAAGGCACTCTAATGTTGCAGAGTAGGGGTGACACAGATGCTCATTATTCTGAATTGTACCCTGGGATGTTACACCAGGATCCAGGTCTATTTTTGTGTTAGCGTTATAGTGTTTCTCACTTGACATACTTTTTGCAATCTAGTCATACATGGCCTGTTGCAAAGCCTATTGAAATCAGTTGAAATATGAACCATGTTGAAGTGCTAGAAAACTTAACAAGAATTACAAGATGTGAACAGAAATGTTTATATGAATGTATTTTATTTTATGTGCTTCTTGTACACAAACTCAGAAATAAAAATTATAAAAAGAACTTGATTAATATGGCCTAAAACAGTTCTTCAATTGGATAACTCGCATGTACACATGAAATAATGTTATTGGAACTGATGCAGAGTCAGAAAAACTTTAGCATTTTAGCAAAATTTCAGTATTTGCAGAACTTGACAATTATTCACAAAAAACAAGGAAAGATACTTGAGATTGCTACAAAGAAACATTATGCAGATGTGTTGAGTAACCCCAGCTTCTAGGGACTCCAAATATATGGTCAGCATTACTGAAAATCAGGCCTCATATGACTTTTCTTTCTCAATATCAAAAATAATATAAAAGCCAATTACTCATTTATATGCACTTCTTCTCAAATACCAGGTCAGTAAGAATACACACTTGGCAATATGGCATGGGCTAGAAACTATAACACGCATGAGCTGGTTCTGTTCTGACTGATGTGCATAAAACACAAGTACATATCTCAATCTTCACTATGCACTTCATCACCTAATATCAGATTTTGCACAAGACTGACCTCAAGAAGAGCAGATCAAATAAAACATGCAGAGTGTGAAATAAGCAGTGCTGAAAGGAAGACAGCTGAGCATACACATTTAGAACAATATATAGCAAAACTCTCCAACAATGTGAACTAATTATTGGTGAACAAACTTCACTGAAATCCATTTATCTATTTGAGGTATAGATCATAATTCACCTAAGAATAAATCAGAAGCACAGATAAGACTTTTATTGCTGTAGCTGAATGGCCCATAACCACTAAATGGTGCAGTCCAATTGCCCTGTCACTGGACAGGTGGATTGTTAAGGAATAGGATGTACTGATGATGGAGATGAGGACTAGCCTCAGGAGAGACTCTTATAATAACCACAAATTATATAGTCTTATAATTCATTTTATATATAGTTCTTATAATTCATTTTTATCTACAATAAAAAACAAATTAGATCTCGTGATACTGAAAGTATCTGAATTGTCTGATAATTTGTACTCTGCTTTTATACCAGTGAATCAGAATTCAGAATATGTCCCTCTAGTTATGAAATCAAACCTTTGGATTGAAATTCAATTTATTTATTTTTTGTTGTATTGCAACATGCTTACCTTGTTCTTTTAGACTTTGTCTATGCTGTAAAAAAATACCAGATTAATTTAAAAACTCATCTAGTTAAGCTGGTGTAAGCCCCTAACATAAATGCATATAAATCAATTTTACCCTTGTTTATAACAATTTCACTTGTGTGGATTAACTTAAATTGATGTACAACAGGATTCAACTAATGGAAGTGCACTTTATATTAAGGATTGTACCAGTTTAATTTGTTCAGTTTTTTTAAATGAATTAGTGACACCAGTTAAGTTTTCTAGAATGGAAAATGTCTATTGTTAACCTCACTGTTACTTTACGACATGGGATACTTGGAAATATATATTTTTCTACAGTGCCAAAGTATAAGATGTAAACACTGATATTTCTGACTATTGAATCACCAAAAAAATTGTTTGAGACATCTTATAAGAAATGGGGCCCTTTTATTTCATTGTAAAATAAAGAAAATGGATGATGACACCAAATATAAAAGTAGTTGTATGCTAGCTGAAACAGAGAACCACAAAAACTAACCGTCATACTTCACAACAAAACACACACCCGACTAGGTTCCTGAAACACCCCCTTCTTAGGGGTTTATTTTCTCCTCTCCCCAGTACGTTGAAGAGTTGTGTGAGTGTAGTGTGGTAGGGAGGCTATATTTGTAATTCTATTACACTCCCCTTCTTCCTACACCACAGCTTAACTCCTTGCAGAAGCACAGGCCAGAACTGTCTCTCTTCAGAAAGCATTACATAGAGTTGAACCTCAGACCTATTATATGTTAAACCGTGATAAGTAGGTGACAATAGTTCTCAGTCAGTTTCAAAGCGGGAGTACCATGCTTCTTCTTAGTAAACCAACTATTTCATTCACACCAAAAACAATATAAATAGTGTAAACTATTGTACATAGTATTTAGACTACTATGAACAACTTTTAAACAAAAGCGGTTAGCCAGTAAATCTACTGGTGTTCCTTGTACAGACACCCTCACCTTGTTGCTGTTACCTAAATTCAAATATAATGTTCCAATCTAACATTTACACTTCTATACTTCGGCACATACATCTAAACACATTCCGCTCGGATTTTCTTTCTGAGACGATTATGGCCATAACATGTAGCCTGTGTCACTTGGACTCCTCAAAGCTTGAGAAGAATGGCAGCACCTCAGATCTTGCAAACGCTCCAGAACAAACAAATAGTCTGAGTAGTTCACCATCTAGTAGCATTCCAGTCCTTGGGTTAATAACTGACTGGTCCTTTCAGTTGCTGCTGAAACAGACATCTGTAGCCTGTGTTCAAAGGCTTTGGGTTAAGCATATGAAATATCCATTCCCTGGATTTCTATAAGGCTTTTGCTGCAAAGCACTATCCAAACATTATCTTGCATGACCTTCTCACGAACAAACTAATGAAATACAACCTAGATGGAGCTACCATAAGGTTGGTGCATAATTGGTTGGGAAACCATTCCCAGAGAGTAGTTATCAGTGAGTCACAGTCAAGCTGGAAGGGCATAATGAGCGTAGTCCCACAGGGATCAGTTCTGGGTCCGGTTCTGTTCAATATCTTCAATGATTTAAATAATGGCATATAAGAGTACACTTATAAAGTTTGCCGATGATACCAAGCTGGGAGGGGTTGCAAGTGCTTTGGAGGATAGGATTAAAATTCAAAATGATCTGGATAAACTGGAGAAATGGTCTGAAGTAAATAGGATGAAATTCAATAAGGATAAATGCAAAGAACTCCACTTAGGAAGGAACAATCAGTTGTACACATACAAAATGGGAAATGACTGCCTAGGAAGAAATCCTTTGGAAAGGGATCTGAGGGTCATAATAGATCACAAGCTAAATATGAGTCAACAGTGTAACACTGTTGCAAAAAAAAAGAAAAAAAGAAAACATTCTGGGATGTATAAGCAGGAGTGTTGTAAGCAAGACACGAGAAGTAATTTTTCCGCTCTATTCCACACTGATTAGGCCTCAACTGGAGTATCCAGTTCTGGGCAGCATATTTCAGGCAAGATTTGGACAAATTGGAGAAAGTCTATAGGAGAGCAACAAAAATGATTAAATGTCTAGAAAACATGACCTCTGAGGGAAGATTGAAAAATTGGGTTTGTTTAGTCTGGAAAAAAGATGGAGAGGGGACATGCTAACAGTTTTCAAGTACACAAAGGGTTGTTACAAGGCGGAGGGAGAAAAATTGTTCTCCTTAATTTCTGAAGATAGGACAAGAAGCAATGGACTTAAATTGCAGCAACGGAGGTTTAGGTTGGACATTAGGAAAAAATTCCTAATTGTCAGAGTGGTTAAGCACTGGAATAAATTGCCTAGAGAGGTTGTGGAATCTCTGTCATTGGAGATTTTAAAGATTTTAAACACCTGTTAGGGATGGTCTAGATACTAAGTCCTGCCTTGAGTGCAGGGGACTGGTCTAGAAGATCTCTCAAGGTCCCTTCCAGTCCTATGACTCTATGATTCTAATGGAGGGCTTTCCTAGTAAGTAAAGTTGGAATAGTACTCACTTGTATCCAAAATGCCACAGGTTTTGCAACCCAATCATCACAGCAGACACATCTTTTGGCTCTGCATGGACTGGCCACTGAGTACACAGTGCTGTCTTTAACTGCTATATTTATAACCCTTCCTTGCCTTGAGTGCTGATTGGCTCAGCTCTCAGAGGGTGACTAGGGTGTGACTTACCAGGTGGATTACCCACAATGAAAACTTCCTAAACAACCTCAGATACAGCTACTGAGCATGTCTAGTAATGCCACACCCTACTTCTGAATGTTTCCAGATCCTTCTGGCTGAGTTCTCCTCTTCTCCTTTCTGCATTTGAGCAAAGACATGGAGTATTCTAACTAAAATCTACATTTCCCCTACAATCACATCAACTGCTTCTCTTCTTTTCTTTGGGCCAGAGTCCAATGCTGCAGTATAATGCACATGGGGTACATGAGCAAGTCTCAAATTCATCAAGATAAACACATATAGAAGTAGCCAGTAAAAACTATTTGTGAACCATACTAATCATTGCTCCAATTATTTCTTACTCTAAATAAAGGGAGTAATTATGGTGTCCCAGATAGTACTAAGTGATAACCTGTGGGTAATGCTGACTTTTTAAATGTAACCATCCTTTCACTTAGTCTGTATCTCTGTTAACCACTATTGAAAGGGACTAACTTAGAATTAGAAGCCAGCTCAAGCCTCACAACAACACAAAATAGGTATGTGGCATGGGTGAGATTTCAAGTGTGAAATTTTTATCTCATAGTGTCCTAGCACAAGTTGAAATTCTGCTTCCCCTGTGTTCTGTGAAGAACTGGGATTGTTCTGAGGGAACTGGGATTGTTTAGCCTGCAGTAGAGAAGAGTGAGGGGGGATTTGATAGCTGCTTTCAACTACCTAAAAGGGGGTTCCAAAGAGGATGGATCTAGATTGTTCTCAGTGGTAGAAGATGACAGAACAAGGAGTAATGGTCTCAAGTTGCAGAGGGGGAGGTTTAGGTTGGATATTAGGAAAAACTTTTTCACTAGTAGGGTGGTGAAGCACTGGAATGGGTTACCTAGGGAGGTGGTGCAATCTCCTTCCTTAGAGGTTTTTAAGGTCAGGCTTGACAAAGCCCTGGCTGGGATGATTTAGTTGGGGTTGGTCCTGCTTTGAGCAGGGGGTTGGACTAGATGACCTCCTGAGGTCCCTTCCAACCCTGAGATTCCATGATTCTACGAACATCACAATTCACAGTGGCTAGTTTTGACATGTACATTGAGGGACTGGCATGCTCTATATGAATATATTTATATATGCATATCACCTATATGCATATCATTCTAAGCAGGGCCGGCGCGCCCACTAGGCAACCCTAGGTGGTCGCCTAGGGCACCAAGATTTGGGGGGCGGTGGGCGGCTGCCCTTTATCTCCCCGCTCAGCGGCTGAGCTGCTGAGCGGAGAGACGGGGCAGCTTGCCGCGGCTGCCCCTTGTCTCTCCGCTCAGCGGCTGAGCGGGGAGATAAAGGGCGGCTTTCCCTGGCTGGCCTTGTCTCCCTGCTCAGCAGGTGAGTGGGGGCAACCGTGGAGAGCCCCCTGCCTCGTTGCCCACCCCAGCGCCTGAGCAGTGAGCCGAGGGGAGCCGCGGCCCCACCCCCGCTCCCCACTCAGCTCCCGCGGCCCGCGGGTGGGGGGGGGGCTGAGGTCCCACGGGCGGGGGATCTGGCTTGGGGGGAGTGGAGTGGGGGCGGGGGGAAGTGGCGCAGGGCTGGTGCAAGGAAGTTTCGCCTAGGGCGCGAAACTTCCTTGCACCGGCCCTGCTTCTAAGCATGCATAACGGAAAGAATGATCTGATCAGGTAAAATAAATACTGCCTAGACACTTTAAAAACAATAGTTTACTTACCAATGGATATGTTATTTCCAAAATTCAAAATAGTTATGAATAACTGTAAACTAACATTCACCAGAGCTACCTGCAATTAAATACCAAGTGAACTATATGTATTATTGTGGTGCCTTTTCAAATACAGGGCATATGCTCCAATTCTGTGGTGATAGGTACCAATGTAATAACAATAGATGATAATATATTAGGTAGATGTATACATAATATGATACTAAGTGATATTAGAGATGGGCCCAAACCATGCAGTTATAGAGTCTTTATACAAATCTGAACTTCTCTAAAGTTCACTGGGCTGGGGAGGAGTGTTTGTGTTTAGGATCTAGTGTCTGAGGTCACGTCCAACTTTAAATGGTATTAATAACTGTTTACAAACTTCTGTGCTAAATAGCAAATTGAATTATGAAAAAAATCCTTGCTGATCAAAACACACATAATGGTCACTATTTAAGTTTTGAGAGGTCTGATACACCACATAGACAGTTTCATCACATTGAAAACCTCCAAATTCTGCCCTTACTATGCTAGGGCTGACCCTAGGCTATTGCAGAGCATACAGTTGACTCACCCTGAGACCTGCTGAATGGCCAAAACAATGGGGAGAAGAGAGCTGTCGCTATAGAATGCCATTATCTGAGCATGAGGAAGAAGTGAGGGCTGGCTGCTCAAGCATAGGATTTGGTTGAAATATGTTTTAGGAGTGCACAAAGAAGTTGAATACAATAAAAATGAAGTCTTTCAAGATTCTAAAGCTGCTGCAGGGTTCCATCCATCTCAAAGAGAAGTCAAGGTGGTGACCACTGAGAAATGGGTGTGCATGCTGGAGGCACCAATATTTTCTGTTTTCCCTTTGCAATTATTAATAGTTGTTGAATACTTTTCTCACTTGTCCCAGCTTCTGCTGCTCTTTGACCCTCCAGTGAAAATCATAATCCTCTGTTTGTGAGATCCACAAAATAATTGAGGTGTCACAGTTCCACCATTACGAAGGGTTGTGTGAGAAGTTGGACCCCATGGAAGGAAACCCTTATTTAACACACAGATGTAATTAATAATTAGCTAATTTAGAAAGGGAAAAAAAAAAGTTACATCACAGAAGCCACAGTAAAGAATCCCTGGTATTGTAGAGTCTGCCTGCAGTCTCACTGTGATGCAAGACAACTGCAAAGTACTGCTCCCCCAAAGGTGGTCAATACTGACTGAAGAGGAAGTCTGCCCATAGCAGCTGGGAGGATGCACTGGTTCAGAACATCCTCTCCAGCCTATCACCAGATTCATTCCCAGAGCAAGGGAAAGTCATCTGCTGCCCTTCCTTGGAGGCAAATCCCCGCTGGAGCTCAGATGCCTTGCTAGCAGTTTGCTCTCCTGTGGACTGTAATATAGTTCATAAGCTTAAATTTGATGTAATTTAATGTTCTCCTGACTGAAATTTCTTCCTTGAGGACTGGCAGACCTAGAGCAAAGCTGAATAAAGAACACTTGGGCTGAATGATGGCTTTTGAGAGACATGAAAACGCTATGAGGAGGGAACATGTTTAGCACCTGAACACTGGAAAGAATGGCATTATTCCACTGGATGGTATAATGTCTCCTGGGTGGTGCGGGGAGAGTCATAATGGTCTCAGAGATGTAATAGACACTGATGTCTCCGCGCAGCCCAACCAGTGCAATGTGATGCAATGTGTGCAGTGTGGAAAGCTGCAAGCAGTGCTGACAAGCCTCCCCCATTGCTCTTTCTACCATTGTACGCCCAAATTATGGCTACCCTTTATGTAAGTGCTGGGGGAAAGGCCTTTCTCATTCCTTTCCACCGCCTCAGGGACAGGTATAATTTAGTTTTCATTGCATTTGTGGATTCAGCTTTTAGATAGATCTGTATTTATTTTGAGTCTGGCAAATAGTCAATATGTAGAACTATAAGTTTTCTGGGTTCTGTGCTGACTTATTTGTCCTTTAATTTTTCTGCATTTTACATCTCTCAGTTAATAGTTATGGCTGGGGTATTCAGAGACACCTAGGGAGTTAAAGTTACAAAATCCCAATAAAATCAATAACAGTTGGGCAACGAGGCACAGATTGTCAATAGAATTTACGCTTCTAACTTCCATTGAAATCAACTCCCATTGAAAATCTCAGACATTCCTTTTGATCCTGTTCCAGTCTAATGTAAAGTATGGTTCAATCTTCAGTCCTAGGCTTCTTAGTTTGTTTTTAATTTGCTTAACTTGAGAAATATTTGTCGGGATTGCCAATTATATTGTATATGTTTTGATATTTATGCTGAGGCTTCACTGGTATTAGCACAGTTATAGACATTCAGTCCAATCTTTACAGGCAAATGAGAGAAGACAGAACTGTTGTCTGGTCTTATACCCCCAACTCTTTTAGTTAGTTTATAGTCTCTTCAAGATAAATTACTTTGTCTTCTCCCACAACCATGTCTGTGCCTTTTATCAAGCCAAGGCCTATGTTTTGGACCCCTTGCGTATCCTGATTCACCTGCCCCCTTCATTCAAATCCCGTCTTAGGAAAGATGCACTTCTTGGAATGTCTACAGGAAGTGAATCAATATCAAGCCATTATAAAAAAACAAAACAAAAAAAAAACCCCAAGATTTTTAACTGAGCCAACTATCTACGCATGCAGGGAGGAAACCATGTGATTTTATTGCAGTAGTCCCTGTCCTCTTTCACCCCCAGCCTCTCTTAAACTCACTTTTCTTTACCTCTTGTTCTCTTTGGGAGCAATTAGTTTGTCTCTACAACATGCTTCTCCCACTGCTCTTTCTGTGCCGGTTTTTTTCATGCCATCTCCAAAGTATGGAGTACCTTCACTTTTTCAGCCCAACCAACTCATTATTCCATTCATTCAAATCCTTTTTAAGGTGCAGTTCTTCTGTGATAATCACCAAGAGTCAATCAATTCATCATTGACAAACACGAACATCCTTTTAACTGAGCCATCTGGATGTGCATATGTCTAATCAGAATAAAGATGTGATTTTGTTTCTGTCACCCTTATCTTTCTTCACGTCATCCACTCTCTACTCTTTGTTACTTCTGCTTTTTGTAGAAGTCTAATTTATGTCTCAAATTAGATTGTAAATTCTTGGGTACAGGAACCATAGATTTGTTCTGAAAAGCACCTACTGCACGTCTGGTGCTAGAGCATGATATATAATATCAAAAAGAATGCAGGACGAGCTAGAGAAATCCTTTCATTTTGAGAAATATATAGCTGCACCTTAGTCTCACTCAAGAACTCACCCTACATTACAGCCATTGTGTCTTATTCAGACGTTGACATGAGTTTCCTCACTTTTGGTCCCTCAAGATTTGATTATTGCAACAACCCTCTGCCTAGCTCACTCAGTAAGGTCATGCATAAACTGCAGTTGATGCAAACTACAGTTGTCAAGTTCCTTGTGAAAAAGGGTGAGTTAATATTGAATATTAACTGGTTGCTGCTTAACTAATGTGCTGATTTTAAAGCCTCTTTTGCAATCCAGAAAGCCCTACAGGCTTCTGTCTAACATATTTACCCATTTTATGTTCCCAGCCAACTATTAAAAGCTGCCAAAGCAAATCTGTTGGTTTTCCTGAGGTCTCCTAATTTTATGGAATGAGGGCCATTAGCTACTATGTCCTTTGCAGAATTCTTTCCATTTGCAGCACATAGAGCTTAGACTATTTATGTTTTTTAAATCTAAGTTGGAAACTTAGTCTGGCTGTTTATGAAATCTGTGTCAAAGTTATATCCTGCAATATCACTTTATTGCTGATTAGCTATTATTTGTAAAGCACCCTAAGCGCCTGTGGATGACAGGCGTTAAATAAGCATAGTCGGATATAATAAACTGATTCACTGTATTGGGAAAGAGTAATTTTGCACATGCTGATATATCACCAACCTCCAGAATTTTGTGTATCTAGAAATTAGATAGTTATGTGTTTTTCTTTTTACCACTTCATCAAAGTGTAGTCACTGGAACCATGCATACAAGTGGAAGCCGCTTCCATGGGAACATGGCAGTATGAAATATTATCCACTAACCATTCTCATTATTCATGTTAGGTGGAAGCAGGTTGGCATCAAAAGATCTAGCTGCAGAGACTAGAGTCGTGAATACAACTAATTAGAGCCACATTTAATATCTTTATGTGGTTTTCGTCAACTTAACAGTATGTCTGTCCTTCCCAAGACAAGTAATAGGTCTCTTGATTTTTCCACAGTTAATCACTGTAGTTCTCCATGTTGGATAAAACTTAAATAATGTAAAAATCATAGGAATTTTGTTAGAGCAGTTTTTTAAGCTTCTCACTACCTTGGCAGAAGGAAAGTTAATGAATAAAACTAGCTTTACAGCTAGTATTTCAATCTGATGTAGGATAGTCATAACTTCTGTTTTTAATACCATCAAATACATAGTACAAAAAGGACTGCATTGCTTATTATGAATAGGTTTTTGCAAAAATACCTTATGAGTGACAGAAGGTACATGTCTGCTCTTAGTTACATGAGAATGAATTCAGAGTAATTCCACTGAAGTCAATGGAGTTACATGGGTGTAAACCAGAGTAACTGAGACCAAATGTGGCTCACTGACTATAAAAACCAGGCAGTCAAAGTAATTGTTTCTCCTTACACGTAAATTCAGGCGATCAGTGCTTTATTATTTATTGGCGATAAGAAAAATCTCACCAGTGGCATGTTTATACTTTTACAAAAACAAAAAGTATTCAGAAGACAATAAATATGCCATACAATTCATAGTTCTTAAAAACAGGTTATGAAACCCAAAGCATTTAATTAATGTTTTTATTGATTTTTGCTTTTCAATGTAAATATCACATTACCAAAAAAAAAGCCCCCCCCCCAACATTATAAATTTATGAACTATACAAGTTGAAGAAATCCAGGCTCCATTTTTAGAAACCCAAAGGCATATTTTAAAGATTAACCTAATTTGCTTCTGGAAAGAAGGTATTGCCTTCTTTTGGTCTGCTCTGCTCTCCCAACTTGGCCTTTGCAAAAGTGTTCTCTGAAGGGAATGAATGGGGATGGAGGAGAATCCCTATATTTCCACTCCCCAAAGAATCAATGCAGCTACTGTATGGCCACTACTGCACCCATACAAAGGGGTTCTCTAGTAACAACATGGATCCAGTTGCCTTGCCCCTTCCTCAGTCCACCACACCCTGAAAATTCCCACTGTGCTACTACAGGTGGAATCTCTATGGAGCACCGCTCTCTGGTGCACAATGGGTGGCCCTCACAAATGGTTTCATCACACCCTGTCCTCACATGTGCAGCAGAATAGCATCAATTCCACTTCTTTTCATGGCCTTTCTTTCGATGAAGTGGATGGGCTTATATACAGATCTGAAAACACTAATATACCAGCCACCAATCAGCAGAAAGGACACATGGAAACATAATTTGACTTGACAAGTATTATGAATCCACTGGGACACAGTAGCAGCTCTGCACAGCAAAAGGTAGTGGAACTGCTAAGCAAAACAACTTTGATAACATGACCGCAAAAACCTGACAATCATTATTATTTTCTATAAACAGCTTTCAAACAGAAGGAATCATAAGTATGAGGTTTAGACACAGACATTCTGACTAAGGCCCTGATTCAGCAAAGCACTCAAGCACGTACATAAATCCATCCTTACCTAGAAAAGCGCACACACATGTTAATTTGACTTTAGCACACACTTAAAGTTAAGCACATGCTTAACTGCTCTGTTGAATACCAGAGTGACACCAATTTGGAATCTCTCCACAAGAGTTATACTATTCCTTGTGCTTGTGGAAGAACTGGCATGCTAGCATGACCACTTTTGTTATGTTGGCCTGATACAGTACACAGATTTAAGAATGTTAAGATCTCTTTTTCAATTAACCTTCATTGTTTTTTGGGTTTTTTCAGGTTTATGCCTGCTCTGTAAAAAAAAAAAAAAGTGCATCTATTATATAGTGAAGTATTTAAGAAGATAAAATAAATTCCTCATCACTACTGGCATGGAGACACAGTAGCAATTTAAATAGTCTGAATCCGGAGACAAGGAAAAACTGATTTGAACTGGTGCTCATTCTATTGATTCCTGAAATTGTTTAATTAATCTAATTAATCTAATTTCTTTAAGATACCATTCAGTTCTACAGGTACTTGATATGACATCTAAAATCCACTGGTTAGTAATCATGGGCCTCATGACTTCAGAAGAAAGTTGAGAGGTCCTTCTGTGAAGCAGGAAATTATCACCTGCCTCCCTTCTGACTTATACAGTCTTTCATGAAGGGACTTGGCTGACCAGAAGCTTTTAATTCTGACATCTTGAAATAAGCTATGTAGTCAGAAAGGGAACAGGGATAAAAGTGAAGATTTTTTGGATTTTGGTCCAGAGCCTTAAAAGTATTTAGGAGACTAACTTTCCGTGGAAATTAAGCATCTAAAACCTTTCAGGATTTAGTGCTCCCGTGTAATACCAGGCAAATCATTTAAATCAAACTTTTCACGGGTGATCACTAATTGTGTGTTCCTGATTTTCTGGATGACTCAATGGAGACCCTGGTCTGATTTGTGGAAGTGCTGAGCATTCACAGCTGCAACAGAAGTCATTGGGAGCTGTGCTCGAAACATATAAAGTGCCATGTTAATGGCAAGTATTCTGAAAAACAAATTGGAAATGCAAAAAAGTGGAAACTTTTTACTTTAATCCCTCAATTTACTCTCTGTAAAACTGAAATAACAACACACGCCCTCTCCTCATAGGGGTGTTGTGAAAATAAATTCATTAATATTTGTAAAACACTTAGATATGATAGTGATGAACACCATAGAAAAGCCACAGAAAAAATTATTCTATCTTCAAAGGAGGGTTAGAATACTGTGCAGTAAATATGGCCTGGACGATATTGAACAAGAAGAAAAAAAAATATTGCCTAGCTGCTCATTAACTGAGCACTGTCCATTCTGTGCACTGATTGAACCAGGGGCTCGCTGGAAAAAAATAGTATGTGACTATGTAATTACAGACAATATTGTAATGCATACACACAAAGGGGACAACCCTAATTCTGGCACTTCCTAACTTTTGAGAGCTTGATTTTTCAACTTTAACACAGTTATTTAGTGTAGTTGTTTTGCATGTAATTCTGTATGAAGAGTGATAAAACAGATTCAGGATAAGAAATGTTTTACACTCAGTAACAGCTTATGAATGTAGAATAGGGTAGGCATTATGTTCTGTACATAGAGGGTGAGTCGTATTGGCCCCTGCTCCACCAATATTCAGGAACATGGGCCCGGCTCCACCAATGTTTGGGCTTATGTTTTCAGAGCCATCCCATCAATAGGACAGACTGGAGCAACCGCCCTGGGTCCTGTGCTTTGGGGGGCCCTGTGCTTCAGGGGGATGCAGGGTCCAGGGTGGTCAGGGGCCTAACGGGGGGCACCAGCAGCAGCAAGCTTCCCCCTGCCCCGCATCTTCCTGCCCCTGCCCTGCCCCCGCCCTACCCCCATTCTACCCCTTCCCCCAAGCCCCCGCCCCACCTCTTTCTGGCTTCCGACCCCTCCCCTGAGTGATGCTGGGAGCCGGCAGCACGGGGCAGAGCGGAGTGGGGTAATCTAGGGCCGGGTCGCTCGCTGCTGCTGGCACCAGGCCCCCTGCTAACACCCCAGGCCACCCTGGCCCCCGCGTCCCCCTGAAGCGCGGAGCCCCCTAAAGTGCGGGGCCCAGGGCACTTACCCCATTCCGTCCTATGGACGGGATGGCTTTGCTTGGACCCGTTCTGGACATCACCAAAAATTATACAAACATGGTGCCCATGGTTCTGTATCAGTACACTGTACAGAATGGAGATCATCTTGCTGTTTTACTTTTAATCTAGATCATTTGAAGATCACCTTATGTGTGCACAGCATGCAGTTATAAAATGCTTCTCTGTCTGCCTCTCTCCGTGGAAGTACTCGCTCCATCCAATGTACTTTCTTTCCCACTCTCAGCCCAGAAAACCATGTTCTCTCTTTCAGGCCCTGGAATGCTATTCCTTCAATCAGATCATAGAATCATAGAATCATAGAATCTCAGGGTTGGAAGGGACCTCAGGAGGTCATCTAGTCCAACCCCCTGCTCAAAGCAGGACCAAACCCAATTAGATCATCCCAGCCAGGGCTTTGTCAAGCCTGACCTTAAAAACCTCTAAGGAAGGAGATTCCACCACCTCCCTAGGTAACCCATTCCAGTGCTTCACCACCCTACTAGTGAAAAAGTTTTTCCTAATATCCAACCTAAACCTCCCCCTCTGCAACTTGAGACCATTACTCCTTGTTCTGTCATCTTCTACCACTGAGAACAGTCTAGATACATCCTCTTTAGAACTCCCTTTCAGGTAGTTGAAAGCAACTATCAAATCCCCCCTCATTCTTCTCTTCTGCAGGCTAAACAATCCCAGTTCCCTCAGCCTCTCCTCATAAGTCATGTGCTCCAGCCACCTAATCATTTTTGTTGCCCTCCGCTGGACTCTTTCCTATTTATCCACATCCTTCTTGTAGCGTGGGGCCCAAAACTGGACACAGTACTCCAAATGAGGCCTCACCAGTGCCGAATAGAGGGGAATAATCACGTCCCTCGATCTGCTGGAAATGCCCCTACTTATACAGCCCAAAATGCCGTTAGCCTTCTTGGCAACAAGGGCACACTGTTGACTCATATTCAGCTTTTCGTCCACCGTAACCCCTAGGTCCTTTTCTGCAGAACTGCTGCCCAGCCATTCGGTCCCTAGTCTGTAGCAGTGCATGGGATTCTTGCGTCCTAAGTGCAGGACTCTGCACTTGTCCTTGTTGAACCTCATCAGATTTCTTTTGGCCCAATCCTCTAATTTGTCTAGGTCCCTCTGTATCCTGTCCCTACCCTCCAGCGTATCAACCACTCCTCCCAGTTTAGTGTCATCTGCAAACTTGCTAAGGGTGCAGTCCACACCATCCTCCAGATCGTTGATAAAGATATTGAACAAAACCGGCCCCAGCACCGACCCTTGGGGCACTCCACTTGATACCGGCTGCCAACTAGACATGGAGCCATTGATCACTACCCGTTGAGCACGACCATCCAGCCAGTTTTCTATCCACCTTACCGTCCATTCATCCAGCCCATACTTCCTTAACTTGCTGGCAAGAACACTGTGGGAGACTGTATCAAAAGCTTTGCTAAAGTCAAGAAATAGCACATCCACTACTTTTCCCTCATCCACAGAGCCAGTTATCTCAGCATAGAAGGCAATTAGGTTAGTCAGGCATGACTTGCCCTTGGTGAATCCATGCTGACTGTTCCTGATCACTTTCCCCTCCTTTAAGTGGTTCAGAATTGATTCCTTGAGGACCTGTTCCATGATTTTTCCAGGGACTGAGGTGAGACTGACTGGCCTGTAGTTCCCCGGATCTTCCTTCTTCCCTTTTTTAAAGATGGGCACTACATTAGCTTTTTTCCAGTCATCCGGGACCTCCCCCAATTGCCATGATTTGTCAAAGATAATGGCCAATGGCTCTGCAATCACATCGGCCAACTCCTTTAGCACCCTCGGATGCAGTGCATCCGGCCCCATGGACTTGTGTTCGTCCAGCTTTTCTAAATAGTCCCGAACTACTTCTTTCTCCACAGAGGGCTGGTCACCTCCTCCCCATACCGTGCTGCGGAGTGCAGCCGCCTGGGAGCTGACCTTGTCTGTGAAGACAGAGGCAAAAAAAGCATTGAGTACACTAGCTTTCTCCACATCCTCTGTCACTAGGTTCCCTCCCTCATTCAGCAAGGGGCCCACACTTTCCTTGACTTTCTTCTTGTTGCTCACATACCTGAAGAAACCCTTCTTGTTACTCCTAACATCTCTGGCTAGCTGCAACTCCAAGTGTGATTTGGCCTTCCTAATTTCACTCCTGCATGCCTGAACAATATTTATATACTCCTCCCTTCAAATGATTGGGTTGAGCCAAGCTGTGAGATCCATTCTATCCTGCTTATTCCCTAGGCCACTTCTGCCTACAAAATACTGCTGTCCACATGGCATAGAACCCTTTTATGATCCACAATTTCACAAGCCGTTCTCAGCAACTTGAAAGTCATGCACAATCTGAAACAGATTCATCCCACAATTGGAATTTGTCCTGGATCCAAAATCAGCAGAACAAGTTCAGAGCCAGACTTCTCCATTCAAAGAGCCAAAATTCAGGGGTGTTTTGGTTTAGAGTATTGAACTCATGTTTAAAGGAGCCTACGTTATAATTCTTTGAATGTTATAATTCTTGGCATGTATCACATGGATATATGCCATCATGTGCCAGCAATGCCCCTCTGCCATGTACATTGGCCAAACCAGACAGTCTCTATGCAAAAGAATAAATGAACACAAATCAGAGATCAAGAATTATAACATTTAAAAACCAGTCAGTGAACACTTCAATCTCCCTAGACACTCAATAACAGACTTAAAAGTGGCAATTCTTCAACAAAAAACCTTCAAAAACAGAATCCAACGAGAAATTGCAGAACTGGAATTAATTTGCAAACTGGACACTATCAAATTAGGCCTGAATAAAGACTGGGAGTGGATGAGTCACTACAAAAACTAATTTCCCCGTACTGTTACTCACACCTTCTTGTCAATTGTTTGAAATGGGCCACCCTGTTTACATTGGCCTCATTTCCACTACAAAAGTGATTTTTTTCCTCCCTTGGTATTCTACTGTTGAGAACTTCCACTCTAATTGAATTGTCTCATTAGCACTGACCTACCCGCCCCCCACACACACACTTGGTAAGGCAACTCCCATCTTTTCATGTACTGTGTATATATATACCTGTCTACTGTTTTTTTTCCACTCCATGCATCTGATGAAATGGGTTTTAGCTCACAAAAGCTTATGCCCAAATAAATTTGATATTGCTCAGCTTATCTCACTTATTTTAAGTAAATATATAAAGATTTAAAATATTTTTACTCAGGCACTGCAAGAGACAACAATACATTCGGGGCCTGAGGCACAGGGCTTAGAGTTTGGAAAGCTGTTTTCAAAGCTTGTGCATTGTGGTAACCATGGACACTACACACCTGCATTCTATACAGGTGCAAGAGGAAAGAGGAAGTTATGCGGAGGTGGGGGAATTGTGTGTGTGAACTCCAAAAGATAGGAGTTCTCCCCAAAAAAGAGCAGGCCTTGATCGAAAGTTTGCAGGTTCTCCAAGATACTGTTCAAAATTTAAACATACTGGACAAATTCATGTCCTCAGGGATCTCCAGCCATCCAGGTTTTGGTTCCAACCTGCTAATAATTGTTTTTATTAAAATCCCCTGATTTCTACTGCATATAGAATTCTCATGTGCCCTAGACTTTAGTATGAATTAGGATATTTAAGTGCTTCATATGCAATATTAAGCATTGTACATTTTACAACAAACCATTAAGTGCTGGTAAGATTCAAAACCTGAACAACTGGATGTTGTCAAGGACCAAAGATGAGAGTCTCTCTCTTAATCACTGACCTAATACACCACCTGGAAAGTATCACTCTTTAGCCTTGAAAGTCACTCTTTGGGGCTGCAAATCTCACTCTTGAGGACAGCAAAACCTTGTCATCTCTGAGATTTGTTTTTGCTAAAGAGAAATGTCCTTATTATTCTTCACTGTTCCCAATTCTTCTTTCCCAGTGAAAGTGGTTGAAAGGGTTGTGTCAGAGCATCTGAAAGACCATATGTTAGTCATTTTATGAGTACTGCTCATTTGTCTTAGCCCTGAGCTAGTGTCCTTGTCTAGATGATTCTGCTGCCACATATGTTTAAATATGTTAAATCTGTTGCCATTATTGTTGCTGTTGGTTATTGGCTTCTTTTAACTGCCCTCAGACATTTTGTATTTAACTTATCCTAGTTTTAATTATTGATTGGTATACCACAAAAATTTCAGAGTTTGGATTTGAACAAGAGAAGCATCCAAAACTCTGCATGCCTATCGGAACTGTCCAAACTTCTTACATCTGAAAAATTGGGTTAAAAAAATTTGGTGAACGAGAACTTCTCGAGAGTTTGTTTTGACAATTCCACTTCTGATCCAAGTCACAAGTTGAAAAGCATGTATATGAACATTTCACAACCTCAGAAATGCTTCACTTCAAATTTAGTTCTAAACCTGAGCAAAGGCTTAGCAGGGTAGTGGAGGTACTTTTTTTTTCCCTGCAGCAATTCACCCATCCCAAGTTCTAATCTTTGTTACCCAAATGCTGCTAGTTTGCTATTTGGAACAAATGCTTCTCTAATTTCTATCCCATTTAATTAGGCAAGTCTTATTCTCCTTTACCCTCCATTTTAGGTCTCATATTCATCATTTTCTGCAAATCTCTTATCAGACATTGTCAGCCAAACTGTTCATACTGATGAAATGTTTTGGGAGGCCTCCAAGGGAGTAGATATGGCACGTGAGGGGTATTAGCAATGAAGAAGTCAAGCAAGAAGCCATCATACCCACTTTTCCATGGAGCACTGTTTTATGGTAGCTTTCTCTACACTGCTTCCAACGGGTTGGGGCTTGCTGGCAGGCACACAGCAAGTATGCAGATTAATCTGACCACAGTCATTTTATGGAGGGGGAGCACAGGGATTGCAGTCTGCTATGACATAATTTTTCTGCTATTCAGTGGCCTGTCATGGAAGGATAATTCTGTCCCTCCTCCCACAACCCATTGAAATTCCTGTGCAAGACCATTTGTTTGGGCTTTGTGCAGATTTCAGGATGTGGCCCGACAGGCAACATTGTTATACTAACAGAGATTTAGTTTACTTCTTTAGCTGATCCCATCAAGGTATTCTCACTTCTCTCATCACACTAGGATTAATTGTATGTGTGAAAGCAAGTGAAGATTAATGCTGATAAAAGGAAATATAAGAACTCAGCCTTTTGAAGCTTTTGCCCTGAGGAGAGAACCTTTGTCTGATGATCATCTACTACATAAGGACAAAATCAGTGTATGACACATGTAGCATGCTATATCAGTGAAAAGTATTAATATTGGTATTGTTGATTCAATTTGGCTGACTGAGATGCATTTTTTTAAATACTAGCTGCCTGTTCTACTTTCTTAGTATTATTGTTATCAGTAGATTGCAAAACCATTCACTGAAGTCTGATATGGAAATGGTGTTTTGTAGTTTCTGTGCTTGATTACTGGACCTCTGCTGGCATCTTTGATAAGGCTCTCCAATATTTGCAGATTGTTCAGAATGCTGCTACCATGGCCTGAGGTAGGCAATCACAGTATATCAGTTTCTCATTGGTAATCAGTTCATTGAACCTCTGTTAAGCAATGTATTGACTTTACATTAATGCTACAACCTTTGTGACATTTCAACTTTATGACCTTTGAATTTGTTTCTCTCCAGCTTCAATCCAGAGATCCAGCAGCCCCTCCCACCCAAAAGTCTCCATTTTTCTATCTAGCATTTGGGAATAATGTAAAATAAACAATAATAATATTCTAACTTATTCATTGTGCTTTCTGATGTGACATGTTGAACATGACAGACATATATAATTTTAGGGCCCAATCCTGCTCCCATTGAAGTCAATTACAAATTTCTATTGACTTTGGTAGCCTAGGACCAGCCCCTTGTAGTACAGGAAGTAAATTACTTTTATTATTTTTATTTGGTCAAATATTGACATAAAACTTTTTAAATAAGTATATCCCACTGCCAAGACTGACTAGCCTGGGTGGTCCCTTCCAGGGCCCATACACGCTGCGCTGCCTCATTAACAACAAGTAAGTAATCAAATCGAATAAAGTTAAACTCTTGCATTCCTGCTGCTCTACTGCAGCTTTGTACTGTGAAGCCTTCAGGTTTGAGGGAGTACAAACATTGGCAAACTGAGGCACTGCCAACAGGCATCCAGAAGAAAAATAATGCTGAACTCCTGCCTCTCCATTTCCTGCTGCTCCTCTCCAGCCTCAGGCTGCAATACCATTTCCAACACTGATTTTCAGCAACACAAAAAAGATGAAAATCAAAATGTAATATACTCTTAAATAGATAGTCTATTTCCAGAGGCCATATCTCAAAATTAGTTCAGGACTTACCTGCGCCAGCAAATCTCAGGTATAGATGTGTGTGAAGCCAAAAGTATCACTAACAGTTACACTGCCAATATAGCCAAGCTCTCCTTCCCAATGTAAGGCTTAACCTTAGGACCACTTATTCATGTGCATAACTTTTCTTGTGTGAATAACGCTGCTTAAATCAAAGGGAGGGACTACTAATGTGAGTAAACTAACACACATTTAACTCGAGCTAGGGAAAATTGTTTTTTAGCATAAAAAATATTGAAAAAAAGTGTTTTACACTTAAATGAACAGCTTTCTGGAAGATCTTCATCTTGGTGACATTTTCTGGGTTATCTAAAAATTTTCAATGTTCACATTTTTCCCTCTTTTGCTCCTATTTTCCTCTCTTTCCAATGGAGAAATAGAAAAATGCAATATATTTTCTGTGGAAGATTTCAAATGAAATAAAAAGGGTTTCTTTCATTTGATATTTTTTAACAATTCTGCTTTTCAATGAAAGAAAACTCAAGTGTCTGCAGGATTAGGCCCTCAAGGACATGACTGCAGACTTGATAACCTGTAATTTTTACCTTTGCTGTTCTTGTGTAACCTCATTTTAGCTTCTTCTAATTCCATCAGAGCAACTGCAAAAAACCAAATCTCCATATCAGGCTAAATTCTCAAAGAGATACAAGAAAAAAAACCAATGGAATTCATCACTTGTGGCTGGACAACTAGCATGAGGTGCTTAAGTGTACAATGACATTGTATGCCTCAATAAGAGCACAGAAACAGACTAGCAGACTCGGGGATGGTTATCTATTTAACTATAAAAAGTTATCAAAGCTGTTCCTGTGATGAGAGGTTAGAGTGCTTGAGTGCAATATATGTATTTTTAATATAGTGCCATCTCTAGAAAACTCAATAATAATGGGGGATTTCAACTATCTCCATATTGTCTGGGTACATTTCACCTCCAGGATAGGGGGCAGAGATAAAGCTTCTTGATTTAGTTGGGGTTGGCCACCCTGATTTGAGTAGGGGTTGGACTAGATGACCTCTCCTGAGGTCTCTTCCAACTCTAATCTTCTATGATTCTATGATTCTTCTATGATTCTATGACACCATGCTTGATTTAGTCCTAGGTGGAGCACAGGATCTAGTCCAAGAGATGAATATTGATTAACCACTTGATAATAATGACCATAATAGAATTAACTTTAACATCCCTGTTGTGGGGGAACACCAAAGAAGCCCACCACAGTAGCATTTAACTTCATAAATGGGAACTACACAAACATGAGAAAGTTAGTTAAACAGAAATTGAAAGGGACAGTCCCAAAAGTGAAATGTCTACAAGCTTCATGGAAAATTTTCTAAAACACCATAATAGAGGATCACATGAAATGTTTACCCCAAATTTTAAAAAAACATAATAAGAGGACCAAAAAAGTGCCACGATGTCTAACTAACAAAGTAAAAGAAGTGGTTAGAGGCAAGAAAGCACCCTTTAAAAAGTGGAAGTTAAATTGTACTGAGGAAAATAGAAAGGAGCATAAACTCTGGCAAGTATAATTAGGCAGGCCAAAAAAGAATTTGAAAAGCAACTAGCCAAAGACTCAAAAAGTAACAGATTTTTTTTAAAGTACATCAAAAGCAGGAAGCCTGATAAACAACCAGTAGGACCATTGGACAATAGAGGTGCTAAAGGAGCACTCAAAGGAAATAAGGCCATTGCAGAGAAACTAAATAAATTCTCTACATCAGTCTTCACAGCAGAGGATGTGAGAGAGATTCCCACACCTGAGCCATTCTTTTTTAAGTGACATATCTAAGGAATTGTCCCTAATTGAGGTGTCATTAGAAGAGGTTTTGGAACAAATTGATACATTAAAGAGTAATAAGTCACCAGGACTAGATGGTATTCACCCAAGAGTTCTGAAGGAACTTAAATATGAAATTTCAGAATTACTAACTCTGGTATGCAACCTATCTTTTAAATCAACTTCTGTGCCAGATGACTGGAGGATAGCTAATGTGACACCAATTTTTTAAAAAGCCTCCAGAGGTGATCCTGGTAATTACTGTCCAATAAGCTTAACTTCAGTACTGGGCAAAGTGGTTGAAACTATAGTAAAGAATTATCGGACACATTACATGATTTGTTGGTGAAGATCAACATGACTTTTATAAAGGGAAATCATACCACACCAGTCTATTAGATTTCTTTGAGGGGTGGAAACATGTGACCAGGGTGATTCAGTGCATATAGTGTACTCACACTGTCAGAAAGTCCCTCACCAAAGGCTCTTAAAGTAGGCAGTCATGGATTAGCCATAGAGAGGGAAGGTCCTCTCATGGATTAGCAACTGGCTAAAAGGAAACAAAGGAAAAGGAAAAGGGCAGAAATAAATGGTCAGTTTTCAGAATGGTGAGAGGTAAGTAGAACTGAGGGATCTGCACTGGGACCAGTACTATTCAACATATTCATAAATGATCTGGAAAAAGGGGTAAACAGTGGAGTGGCAAAATTTACAGACAATACAAAATTACTCAAGATACTTAAGTCCAAAGCAGACTGCAAAGTGTTACAAAGGGATCTCACAAAACTGGGTGATGGGGCAACAAAATGGCAGATGAAATTCAATGCTAATAAATGCAAAGTAATTTGCATTGGAAAACATAAACCCAACAATAAATAGAAAGTATTGTTACCACAAAAGAAAGAGATCTTGGGGTCATTGTGGATAATTCTTTGAAAACATCCACTCAATGTGCAGCAGCTGTCAAAAAAGCTAACAGACTATTAGGAACCATCAGGAAATGGATAGATAATAAGATATAAAATATTATAATGCCTCCAGATAAATCCGTAGTACACCCACATCTTGAATACTGCATGTAGATCTGGTCACCCCATTTCAAAAAATATATATTAGAATTAGAAAAGGTACAGAGAAGGACAACAAAAATGATTAGGTGTATGGAACAGCTTCCATATGGGGAGAGGTTAAAAAGACTAGGACTTAAAGAGATGACTAAATGGGGCTATGATAAAAGTCTATAAAATCTTGATTGGTGTGGAGAAAGTTAATAAGGAAATGTTATTTACTCCTTCACATAACAGAAGAACTGGGGATCAACCAATGAAGTTAATAGGCAGGTTTAAAACAAACAAAAGGAAGTACTTCACACAATGCACAGTGAACCTGTGGAACTCATTGCCAGGGACTGTTGTGAATGTAGGGTGACCAGATGTCCTGATTTTATAGGGACAGTCCCGATATTTGGGGCTTTGTCTTCAATAAGTGCTTATTACCCCCATCCCTGTCCCGGTTTTTCACACTTGCTAACTGGTCACCCTATGTGAATGCCAAAACTATAATGGCGTTCAAATAAGTTCATGGAGGATAAGTCCATCAATGGCTATTACCAGGATGGTCAGAGATGCTCTAAGTGTCCCTAGCCACTGTTTGCCAGAAGCTGGGAATAGACAACACTCGATGATGGCCTGTTCTATTCATTCTCTCTGAAGTACCTGTCATCGGCCACTGTTAGAAGGCAGGATACCAAGCTAGATGGACTATTGATCTGATCAGTATGGCCATTCTTTTGTTCTTATGTTCTATGGCCAAGCCTAATTGTACTATATGTTTCCATGGTTACAGCTGCCTTGTCACAAACCTTAATGTGCAAGATACGAAGTTCCATTTCTACAGCTTGTCCTTTTCTTTTTCTCCAAATTCACCTGCCTGTATCTGGCTGGAATATCTAAACATTATAGGTGAGAATTTCCTAACTCAGAAGGTGTTGCATCCAATCTGGCAGAATTCCATATTAGAACTCATCTTGACAGATAGAGAGGAAGTGATCACAGAACTAAACATGCACGGTAGCTTAGGTACATGATTGTGAGTTGATGACATTTATAATGTGCAAACAGAATAAGGTCCAAAACAATATAAAACGTCTGTGAGCTAAATCATCTGGGATAAAGAATTTAATCAGAAAATGTGATATTGAGAATTGTTTTAGAACACTTCACTAGATGCCCAAAAAGCCATAATCAACAAAGAAGCCTTGGTTAAAAAACTGAACTGATTTAGAGGGAAATTGAAGATAGCTGGAGAGAGCAAGAGAGAGAATGGAAGAAAAGGAAAGTTGATAGTAATGAATATAAATCAGAAATTAGGAATTAGTAGAAAATTGATAGGGAAACAAATGGATACAAGAAGAAATCTATGGGCAGCAGAATTAAAGACACTAAGGGTACGTCTATACTTACTTCCTGGTTTGGCGGGAAGCAATCAATCTTCTGGGATCGATTTATCACGTCTTGTCTAGACGCGATAAATCAATCCCGGAAGTGCTCGCCATCGACACCGGTACTCCTGCTCCGTGAGAGGAGTACGCGGAGTCGACGGGGGAGCCTGCCTGCAGCGTGTGGACCCGCGGTAAGTACCTTTTAGTTCGAACTAAGATACTTCAACTTCAGCTACGTTATTCACGTAGCTGAAGTTGCGTATCTTAGTTCGAACCGGGGGGTTAGTGTGGACCAGCCCTAAGAAGGAGTTTTTTAAGTAAATTAGGAATAAAAGGAATCCTTACAATGTTATTAGTCTATTATTAGATGGAAATAGAATAACCACCAATAATGCAGAAAAGACAGAAGTGTTCAATAAATATTTTTGTCTGTATTTGGGAAAAATATGATATCGTTATATCATATGATGATGATAACACTTTTTCCATACCACTAGTATCTCAAGAGGATGTTAAACAACAGCCACTAAAGTTAAATATTTTAAAATCAGCAGGTCCAGATAACTTTCAATCAAGAGATTTGAAGGAATTAGCTGAGAAGCTTGCTGGACCGTTAATGTTGATTTCCAATATGTCTTGGAACACTGGGGAAGTTCCAGAAGACTGGAAGAAAGCTAATGTTGTGCCAATTTTTAAAAAGGGCAAATGGGATGATCTTGCTAATTATAAGCCTGTCAGTCTAACATCATCATGGACAAGATAATGGAGCAGCTGATATGAACTCAATTAATAAAAAATTAAAGAAGGGTAATATCATTAATGCCAATCAACATGGGTTTATGGAAAATGGATCCTGCCAAATTAACTTGATATCTTTTTAGATGAGATTACAAATTTGGTTGATAAAGGTAATAGTGTTGATGTAATATTCTTAGTCTTTTGTAAGGTGTTTGACTTAGTACCACACAGCATTTTGTTTGAAAAATCTAGAGTGATATAAAATTAACATGGCACACATTAAATGGATTAAAAACCAGTTTAGGTCTCAAAATATATTTCTAAAGAGGGAATCATCATAATCAAGTGAGCATGTTTATACTGGGGTCCCACAAGAAGCCGTTCTGGGCCCTACGTTATTTAACATTTTTATCAATGACCTGGAAGAAAAATAAAATCATCACTGATAAAATTTGCAGGTGGCACAAAAATTGGGGGAATGGTAAATAATGAAAAAGACAGCTCACTGATACAGAGCAATCTGGATTGGTTGGTAAACTGCGTGCAAACAAACAATATGAGTTTTAGTATGGTTAAATGTAAATGTTGATACCTAGGAACAAAGAATGTAGGCCGTAGTTACATGACTGGGAACTCTATCCTGGGAAGCAGTGACTCTGAAAGAGATTTAGGGTTGTGGTGGATAATCAGCTGAACACGAGTTTCCAGTGTGATGGTGTGGCCAAGAGGGCTAATGCAATCCTTGGATGCATTTAAACAGGGGAATCTTGAGTACGAGTCAAGAGGTTATTTTACCTCTCTATTTGGCACTACTGTGAGTGCTGCTGGAATTCTGTGTCCAGTTCTGGTGCTCACAACTCAAGAAGGATGCTAATAAATCGGAGAGGGTTCAGAGAAGAGCCACAAGAATGATTAGAGGATTAGAAAACCTTCCTCATACTCATAGACTCAAGGAGCTCAATCTTATTTACCATAACAAAGAAGGTTAAGGGGTGACAGGATTACAGTCTATAAGTACCTACATAGGGAACACATACTTGAAAATGGGCTCTTCAATCTAGTAGAGAAAGGTACAACATGATGGCTGGAAATTGAAGCTAGACAAATTCAGATTGGAAATAAAGCCATAATAATAACCAATGGAGCAATGTACCAATGGTCACAGTGGATTTTCCATCACTGGCAAGTTTTAAATCAAGACTGGATGTTTTTTCCAAAAGATGCGCTCTAGGAATTATCTTGGGGAAGTTCTATGACCTGTGTCATACAGGAGGTCAGACTAAATGACCACAATGGACTCTTCGGCTTTGGAATCTATGAACACTATATGATCAATAAGGCTAAGATTTTGTCATGGATATTTTTAGTAAGTCATGGACAGATCACAGGCAATAAAGAAAAATTCAGAGAAGCCCATGACCCATCCCTGACTTTTATTAAAAATATCCATGATAAAATGAGGAGGGGCTGGGCAGCTGCAGGGTGGCTGGGAGCTCCAGGGCCCCTACGACCTGTGGGGGCTCAGAGCTCCAGGTTCCCCCTGCCCCCTGAAGTGGTCAGGAGCTTTGGGGATTCCCTTGTCCTCCTGTGGAGGCTGGGAGCCACCTGGGTCCCTCTGCCCCCCCTGCTTTGGTGGGGAGCTGCTGGGGTCTCGCTGTCCTGCTGTGGAGGCTGGGGAGCTGAGGGGGTCCCCCTGTTGCCCACAGCAGCTGGGAGCTGTGGGGTACCCTCTGTGCCTGTGGTGACTGAGAGCTGTGGGGTAACTTCGCTGTCCATGGCAGCTCAGAGCTTGGGGGCCTGCTGCCTCAGGCACCGAGGGTACCTCACAGCTCCCTGCCGCTGCGGGATGCGGCGGGACTCTGCAGCTCCCAGACACCAGTGCTGAAGTCATGGAGGTCTTTGGAAGTCGACCTCCGTGACAAAATCATAGCCTTAATGATCAGCAAACAATATAGGCTGTGTATTAGTGTGTAATTTTGTAAACAAAATACCTCAGTACACAGAGCCCTCATAGTGTAAAACAGTATAGAAGAGGGCAGGTACCCCACTAGTCTACTTGGAAGTTTCACAAGAGGAGAGGAACATGCTGAAGTAATGCTCTTCCAGGTGTTGCAAAGCCCTTACATGTATGTCTTAAAATATTCTTTGGGATTGAGCCTCTCCATTTTCTGTGTGCTTGGAATAGAGTTGCAGGGCTGGCAAACGTAGATTATAAAATGCAAATTTTGCTTTTCCATTACTGAGAAAAGCTTTCTGGCTTTTCCACTAAAGCAGCATAGAGCTGAAATGTTATGTGTTTATGTTAAATGTGACGATCTCCTTTCTGAGCCTAATAAGCCTGAACCTAATTACATTTAAACATAAGTAGAAGACAGAAGGGACATTACACAAAACCAAACTGCCAAACCTCAACCAAAGAAGAGAAATCTAAATTAAACTGGATGAAAGGCAGCTTTGTTCATCCCTAAAAACTAGTACCTACTTACAAAATCTTTTTCTACTAAATTCATCAAAGAGATTGGAATGCTGCCAAATCCAGATACACTAGGACAGATATACTTGACTAAACTGAGACAAGAAATGGAGGATTTTTAACAGAAATTACATCAACAATAACACCACATAAGGGTATCATGATTAACATTATTATAATGGATACCAAATGAATTCATAACGATTGGGCACTTATTTTAAAGTGTCACCAGCAACTCTTTAGCAATCGCCTGCCACAAAAGCACAAATGCAAAAATTTGTCATATACAGCAGATGTCCTAGTGTACAATGAAAAAAAGAGAAAGCATAAATTGCTAACATCATAGTTATTCCTCTGGTAACCCACCACACCACAGTTTTTTAAACTCCAGTCTAATCCTTATATGTCTTCTGAATTAAAAAAATCACATGATAAAACATCTTGTGTGACATTATTTGTTCAATAAAGAGACAAGAAAGGCTGCTAATTATGCCAGTTATTTCAGAGTGGAAGAAACGGCTTCCCCTAAGCAAGCAACCATACCTTCTTTGCTGCTAGAATCATCTGCCTATAGCAGACTGTTACCCATTAGTTCCTGCAGGGTCTTAGCTCTCTACTACTAGAACCTCCCACCCCTCTGGAGGCAAAGTGCAGGAATGGAAATTTCTGAGCATTTCCAGCAGGAACAACAAATGCCAGGGAAGCACTGTTTCCAGCCCCTAAGAATATTTCATGATATCTGGTTTCAGTAATAAGAATAATTGCTGACAGAGGCCACCCACACTTGTTCTATCGAGGGAAACACAGTCTTTATCTTGGTCCTCATTTAAGGACAAAGTTCTAAGGATAGACCCTCAGCTGGTGTAAACCATCCTAGTTTCACTGAAGTCAGTATCAGCTTTGTGCTAGGTTACCAAAAGTTGCATGATGGAAAGATGCTATGATTGCCTCTCATAGACTCATAGACTTTAAGGTCAGAAGGGGCCATTATGATCATCTAGTCTGACCTCCTGCACAATGCAGGCCACAGAATCTCACCCACCCACTCCTGCAATAATCCTCTCACCTATGTCTCAGCTATTGAAGTCCTCAAATCATGGTTTAAAGACTTCAAGATACAGAGAATCCTCCAGCAAGTGACCCATGCCCCATGCTGCAGAGGAAGGCAAAAAACCTCCAGGGCCTCTGCCAATCTACCCTGGAGGAAAATTCCTTCCCGACCCCAAATATGGCAAATCAGCTGAACCCTGAGCATATGGGCAAAACTCACCAGCCAGACACCCAGGAAAAAGTTCTCTGTAGTAAATTCTAACATCCCATCACTGACCACTGGTCCTATTTACCACTGATGGCAATTAATTGACCTTTGATTAAGATCATGTTATCCCATCAAACCATCCCCTCCATAAACTTATCTAGCTTAATCTTGAAGCCAGATAGGTCTTTTGTCCCCACTGCTTCCCTTGGAAGGCTGTTCCAAAACTTCACTCCTCTGATGGTTAGAAACCTTCGTCTAATTTCAAGTCTAAACTTCCTGATGGCCAGTTTATATCCATTTGTTCTTGTGTCCACACTGGTACTGAGCTTAAATAATTCCTCTCCCTCCCTGATATTTATCCCTCTGATATATTTAAAGAGAGCAATTATATCTCCCCTCAGCCTTCTTTTGGTTAAGGTAAACAAACCAAGCTCCTTGAGTCTCCTTTCATACGACAGGTTTTCCATTCCTTGGATCATCCTAGTGTCCCTTCTTTGTACCTGTTTCAGTTTGAATTCATCCTTCTTAAACATGGGAGACCAGAACTGCACACAGTATTCCAAATGAGGTCTCACCAATGCCTTATATAACGGTACTAACACCTTCTTATCTCTACTAGAAATACCTCGCCTACTGCATCCCAAGACCGCTTTTTTCACGGCCATATCACATTGGCGACTCATAGTCATCCTGTGATCAACCAGGACTCCGAGGTCCTTCTCCTCTTCCATTACTTCCAACTGATGCGTCCCCAGCTTATAACTAAAATTCTTGTTATTAATCCCTAAATGCATAACCTTACACTTCTCACTATTAAATTTCATCCTATTACTATTACTCCAGTTTACAAGGTCATCCAGATCTTCCTGTATGATATCCCCGATCCTTTTCTGAATTGGCAATACCTCCCAACTTTGTGTCATCTGCAAACTTTATTAGCACACTCCCACTTTTGGTGCCGAGGTCAGTAATAAAAAGATTAAATAAGATTGGTCCCAAAACTGATCCTTGAGGAACTCCACTAGTAACCTCCCTCCAGCCTGACAGTTCACCTTTCAGTATGACCCGCTGTAGTCTCCCCTTTAACCAGTTCCTTATCCACCTCTCAATTTTCATATTGATACCCATCTTTTCCAATTTAACCAATAATTCCCCATGTGGTACTGTATCAAATGTCTTACTCATGCCTTACATGAAATCAAGGTAGATTAGATCCACTGCGTTTCCTTTATCTAAAAAATCTGTTACTTTCTCAAAGAAGATCAGGTTGGTTTGGCATGATCTACCTTTTGTAAAACCATGTTGTAATTTGTCCCAATTGCCATTGACTTCAATGTCCTTAACTACTCTCTCCTTCAAAAATTTTACCAAGACCTTACATATTGCAGATGTGAAACTAACAGGCCTGTAGTTACCCAGGCCACCTTTTTTCCCTTTCTTAAAAATAGGAACTATATTAGCAATTCTCCAAGCAAATGGTACAACCTCTGAGTTTAGAGATTCATTAAAATTTTTTGCTTATGGGCTTGCAATTTCATGTGCCAGTTCCTTTAATATTCTTGGATGAAGATTATCTGGGCCCCCTGATTTACTCCCATTAATCTGTTCGAGTTTGGCTTCTACCTCAGATATGGTAATATCCACAGGCGCCGACTCCGTGGGTGCTCTGGGGATGGAGCACCCATGGGGAAAAATTGGTGGGTGCTATGCACCCACCGGCAGCTCCCCGCCAGCCCCGCCCCCTCGCCCAGTTCACCTCCTCAGCTTCCCCAGGCACCGCGGCAGTCAGAGCGGCTTTTTCTCTGCTCACGCAGGCTCCTCCGGCTCCAGCAGCTGATCGGTGGTGGCACATGGGGAGGGTGGGGGAAAGCGCAGGGCCGGTGCCTTGGGGAAGGAGTATGGGGAGGAGGCGGGGAGCTGCCGGGCCCAGTGGGTACTCTCTTGCTTCCCTCCCCCCTCCCCAGCTTGCAAGCCGGGGGGGGGGGAGAGGCAGCGTGCCTGGGGCCAGGGGAAGAGGCGGGGGCGGGGCCGGGGGCATGAGCACCCACCGGCAGCTCCCCGCCAGCCCCCATGCCACATGCCCAGTTCACCTCTCTGCCTCTCGGACTCGGAGGCTCAGCCAGACACGAAGCGGCAGCCCGCCTTTTTTCTTGTCTCCCTCTCCGGCTGGTCGGGGGAGGGAGAGGTATGGGGAAGCAGGGCCTGTCTCCGCCTCCGCCTCTTCCCCATACCCCTCCCTCCCCTGACCAGCTGGAGGGAGCCAGGAAAAACGGCGGGCTGCCACTTTGCGTCTGGCTCAGCCTCCGAGAGGTGAGCTGGGGGTCCGAGGGCTGGCGGGAAGCTGCCAGGCCCGGTGGGTGCTCTGCTGATTCCACACCCCCACCCCCGGCCTGAAAGTCGGCGCCTATGGTAATATCTACCTCCATATCCTTATTCCCATTTGTCATGCTGCCATTATCTCTAAGCTCCTCATTAGCCTCATTAAAGACTGAAGCAAAATTTATTGATTAAATATTGGGCCATGCCTAGACTATCCTTAACCTCCACTCCATCCTCAGTGTTTAGTGGTCCCACTTCTTCTTTCTTTGTTTTCTTCCTATTTATATGGCTATAAAACCTTTTACTATTGGTTTTAATTCCCTTTGCAAGGTCCAATTCTACATGACTTTTAGCCTTTCTCACTTTATCCCTACATACTCTGACCTCAATAAGGTAGCATTCTTTGCTGATCCCTCCCATCTTCCACTCCTTGTATGCATTCTGCTTTTTCTTAATCACCTCTCTGAGATGCTTGCTCATCCAGCTTGGTCTAAAACTCCTGCCTATGAATTTTTTCCCTTAGCTCCTTTTACCTGCTGCCACTACCTACATAAAAAGTTTGTTCAGATTCTAGAGATACTACTGGTTCAAGCTGTGTTCCCCATTTTAAGTATAGGAATATCTCTGAAATCTAGAATATCTCCTTAACTCAAATTAACTTTTAAAGGGCACTTTCTGTATTGCCTTTAAGTGTTACCTTATGTTCACTTCAATAAGGTTGTAGTCTTTAGGCTTCTTTCTGCATAAATGTTTGTGTGAGCATTGGCTTCTGTTCAGAGCAAAATGTTTAAACACATTCACCTAAGTGTTATAAATGCTATTTAGGATAAAGCAGCTGTTTAACTTAAACCACTACCACTGCCATCTGAATGCATCACCTCGGAGGTACGCTTAAAATCCCCAAATGTACATTAGTAGAGACTTGATCCCAGTATCCCAGAGCTCTCTCTTGGTAACAGAAAGCATTATCACTAGGCCACTAGACTGGTTCCATAGGTTGTTATTAAAATTTTATAAAGGGAAATAGCCAGTAATAGAATATAGGCACAAAGTATTGTAGATAAGATCCTGCCACCACTCTTGTCAATAAGAGTTTGGCTTTGACTTCAATTAGGCCAGGATTTCATGCTGTAGCTGTAATGCTGGTGGCATTATTATGAAAATGAGTTTCAAAGTAATTAATAAGCAGTTTGATCCTATGCACATTTTAGGACACAATGACCCCAAAAATGCTTGAAAGCCCTCTGTGAAACGTAGATACTGCCCTTTATAATTTCACAACAGAATTTGCTGCTGCTATTCCCTTTAAATCAGACTGAGAGAGAGGAAACAATACTACAACACAAAGGTTGAGATGTAAGGAAAAACAATTTATTTTCAGATCAGATACCTGCTGCTTCCAATTTAGATATTGGATAAACGATCTGAAATGAAAGCAGCAGCCTGAAATGGAGTGTTTTTCTAAGCTTCCCTAATTAAAATCAGCTAGTTCAGTGCAGCTCTAACCAGAACCACCTCCTCTTCTTTGACTGACTGGGTTGACCTGCAAAACAGAAAGTGTGAGCGTTGTCAAAGAATATCTCAGCCAGCAGATAAGAAATGAAGGCTTTGAAGAAACTGTGAACACCCTCTGGGGATGAAATTAGACTTGTGAATTTAGGAAAAAAAGGCATGCAAACAATTTAAACAGGAACTGAAGACCGAGGTCAACAGGGATGTTTCCAACTGGAAATCACCCGCTGGGGAAGAAATTAGTTTTGAACACCTAACAGAAATCAGCTGAGTGGGTAGGAAAGACTTTAAGTTATTCATCTTTGTCACAAAATCCTCATTTTTCCCCTCAATCAAGCTGCATAACAGGAAAAATATAATCTTCATTCACACAGGATGAACTGCACACAATAATATTAAGAGCCTCATGCTACAGAAGACGATTTGAGCAAAGAAAGTGACATTAATAGCTCTTTTGACACCTGGACCATTGACAAAAGACTTCTAATCCTGTCCTGTACAGGTAAGAGGCAATGAGCAGGACAAGGAAAAGAATGTCCACTCCTTTATTAATTAAGCTATCACCATGTGGCCACCGGGCCTTCCTAAGCAAGTTCTAAGATAAGAAACACATGGGGAAGCATCTCATTATAATAATGCAAATTGTGATTAAACCCAAGTCTCACTCCATGTCCTGCTCCTTTTTTACCCTGTACACCCCTGAGTGCATCCAGGGGCTATAAACAAGCTAATCATCAGCGTGGAGGACCATACAGAGTGTTAAACCTTACTTGCACCCATAAATAGTGTTCACTCTCACTTGTGCTAGAGCAGAAAAACCTCATGAAATATTAAACTCAAGTCACAAATAATATTGGAAACTGAACTTTCTCCTGGGATGAGAGCTTGTGTCCTAAATGAGAGCACAATGACAATGCTGGTGTGAAAGGGTAAAGGTTGTCATCATGCTAGAATTCAGGAGAGCCGGGCTCTGTTCCTGAGTATGCCACAGACTTCTTTTGTGGCCTTGGTCAAGTCACTTAATCCACACTGTGCCTCAATTCCCCATCTAAATAATGGGGATAATTAAATCTCATAGGGGTGCTGTCAGGATAAAAATCCTTTGATGATTGTGTGGTGCTCAGGTACAGCATCATAAGAGTCATTCAACTATCTTTTAAACTAGGTAAATTCAGTCTGCAAACACTCATGCATAGGAGTAGCTTTATACACCCTGAGCATTGCCACTGAAAATAACAAGAATACCTACAAATAACCAAACTTATTCATGTGTCCAAGTCTTGTCAGGATTAGGTCTTAAATAGATTAGCAATATAACTGCTGAGCTGTAAATAAATAAATAAAAAGTTGCTGCAAGTATCCTTCTGGACTAATATATAACAAGTTGCACTGGCTAAGCCTGGGTGCTATTAAAAATGCATTAAAATGTCAGTGCCTGACTGGGACATGGCTGGACTCAGTCTTACAATGTTCCTAAAAACCATAAAGGAAACGTTTGCAATAGGGTGCAAAGCACAACCTATAATCAAAAATAACCTTAAGAGTCACAATCGACACAAGAACAAGGGAAGCATCTGTGAAAAATGAAAATCAGTAAGGGAGAACTGACTATAATCTCCTGAAGCATTTTAGAATTTAGTTTCAAAACAACTTTTTGGACCTGATTCTCATTTATATGAAGGCCCCTTCACACTGCTCTGGCAGAAGGAAAACTGTAGTATAAATAAGAGTAAAAGCCCATTGACTAGGTGCGCCGTTCTCAGTTTCGCTTAATGCAGTTGGTGCAGGTAAATCACTTCACCGTAGGAGCTATTACAACTATCTTCTGAATCTAAACAAACAAGCATGGAAAAGAAAAAGAATGGAAATACAGCACACAGAAGAGCTAAAAAAGGGATGCAGATGATACATATATATAAAAATAGGGTGAGTGATGGGCCCAGAAAAAAAGATAGGAATTAAGACAAGAGTATTGTTTCAAAAACATTTCTTTCCTGATTATGGTGCCCCACTTAGAATCACTGTATGTGGCCTATAAATATTTTCATGGTTTTTTTATAAAAATATATTGGGTGGCAATTTTGTTTTGTGGTGAGTGTAGCAATTTGCAGTAACTCCTATGTGGGTCCTGCTTTGCAACAAATTTAGGAACCATTGGTTAACAGTAACGGTAAGCTACATTATGGTAGCCACATGTCAATAAGTGACAGTGTAAACCATGTATTACTGTGGGCTGTGTCTTCTGCTGTGCCTTATCCACTGAGAATGAGTCTGTTAAAACTCCTCATTACAGAGCCCTGCTTTTTATCTCAAGCTGTAGGGACTGATGCTTTCAGTTCTGGAGGTCCCCAGTTCAGTCCCTACTGTCATCTGAGAGAGAGGTCATTGCAGCAGTATATAGGCAAAACCATCTAACCATGCTAATGCCCTGTTAGGGTCCAGTCTCTGTTTTGTATGAACTCAAGGGATTTTCCTGTGCAGAAATTACATTTCTAGAAGATGTTGGGCAATATATACCTGAGAGCACCTGTGACAGATTTATGTTACCAATCTTCCTGGGACTTCAGGTGAACAGTCTGAGGCCACAGGACCTTTAGGGAAGGAGATGAAGGAGCACATCAAGTGACTAAGTTTAAAGCTTTATTAACCAAATAACAGTGGTGAGTGCTGGGAGCGCCCCACATCACTCAGAGGGAGGAAGAAAGCGTTAGTGCCCAAGGCCTAACCCACTTTCATACTTACACACGCACAACCCAAGGCTAGTCAACCCTGAGTGTAACGTAAGAAGAAGAAGAGGGGGAAGGGTAGACGAGAGTTCAGCCCTGTGCACGTCATCTAGGGTGCGCTGTAAATCTCCGACTTGCTTCAGCTCTCAGGAGGGTTTTAAGCGCTGGGTTCTTCTGGGAGCATTTCGGCCAGGGGCCCCCGTCCCCCGTGCTCTCTGTACCAGTCCGAACCGGCCTTCTGCAGCTCCCTAAACTTCCCCAAAACACACCGGTTTCAGGGTCACGAGACTGTTGATTTCCAACTTGTCGACCTTCACAGTCTTACTAGTTTTGCAAACCCTTCAGTTCTGTTTGGCTCAGTTCTCATTTCTCATGGCCGGCTGGGGTTGAGACACAGGCTTCTGGCTGTCTGGCACGCAGAGAGCATGTTTCTGTGAGCTGGCCTTGGGCTGCAGTTAGTTTCTTATCTTCGGGCCTTGCTGGATTGTCAAGTTAACCTGTTTCATTCTCCCTTCCTCCCTCTTCGGCCTCTCACAACCTGAAAAGAAATCTTCCACTCCACCCCTTTAACCCTTCCCAAAATACTTTCCAATACATATAAAAGTGTTAGCAATATACAACGCTGGTGCTTACCCAGGTGACCCTATGGGCGCGGGGGGAGCAATTTTTATTGTGACACACCAACCTAACTCAACACATCTATACATTATGGCTTCGTCTTCACTATGAAAAAAGATGTGTTCTTAACTCCTGTTCACTAATATAAGGTACAATTGTAGTGAAGACAAGGCAGTTGTACTTTCACCATGAGTTAGCAGGTCAAGGTAAGCCCCAAACTCCCTCAGTCTTTAGTAGGGTAACCAGATGTCCAATTTTAGGGTCTATTTTTTATATAGGCTCCTATTACCCCCCAACCCCTGTCCCGATTTTTGTCTGGTCAACAAAGTCTTTAGCTCAATCTGTTAACAGATGTGAAAACAACAAACTGGCTTCTTTTTACTAGGATTTTACCTAATGTTAGCTAATACATCTTAAGAACACACCTTTATTTATAGTGAGGACACACCCATAAGATAAAGGAAAGACCTCATTTCCCTATTAGCACTATTACTAATACCATGTATTTCCATTTGCTTTAGAAGATTCTTTCCATATGAAATCAAGAACACTACTGATGAGCAAACTGATAGATTCTGCTAAAATAACCTTCAAATTCACAATGTGATTCTTTGGAAGTGGCAAAAGTACTAGCACTCTTCACGACAAACCTGATCTCAAAATCTAGATGGGCAATTCACATCAAAAGGCTTAAAAACAACCCCACCCACCTTCTCCCCCTCTCCCTCCAGCCTCACATGACACTATGAACTCAAAAAAAAAAGTTAGAGTGGAAGGGAGATAGATAAATGTCAAGTTTTTAATGGAAACATGGTTGCACTTGTCACTTTAATGATTTAGGGGTTGCTGATTCCTGATAACAACAAACTGTGCCTTTAAAATCTGACCGTCAGCTTGGAGGAATAATTGTTCTCCACAGACCTTTCAACAATCTGTAGGGAAACCTTGGCATGTTGAACTCCAGGGATTACTGCAGAAGGAGTACTACAGGGACTACTGTATGGATAGGATTAGTGTATTAGAACAGAGGTTAGAAATCTAAGGTTCTCAAATCCAGGCAAGAGTTAAAATAAAGCTTCTGTTCTAGCCACTAAACACCACTAAGGCAACATCTACTCTACATACCAGTGTCGGCAACATATAAGTAGGGCCCTACCAAATTCACGGTCCATTTTGATCAATTTCACAGTCAGAAGGTTTTAAAATTGGCCAATTTCACGTTTTCAGCTGTTTACATCTGAAATTTCAAGGTGTGTAACCGTGGGGGTCCCAACCCAAAAGGTACCAAGAAATGGGTCTGATCTCCCACCATTCTGCCCCCACAATGGTGCCTAGACATTTAATGGGATGGATATCTTAGAAGTGAAAAACATTAGTAGATAAATTAATTAAAAAACAAAACTTCTCACTTTCCTTATTGTCACATTAGTTATGATTGCAACACCTTTTTTGTATAAGATTTTTCACAAAGCACCTCAGACTCCATTGCAAAATACATAAAGCCATATCTTTACCTAATATAAGTTGGTGTAGCTCCAATGAAGACATTAGCCTACACCAGCTGAGGATCTGACCATGGTGGTTGTCATAAATATGAAGGGAAGGGGGAGAGGATCTGATGCAGTGCTATAAAATCCTCTTTCCAGTAAAGGGTTAAGAAATGCAGGTAGCCAGACTGACACCTGACCTGGCTGGCATCTGACCAATAAGGGGACAAGATACTTTCAAACTTTGGGAGGGGGGAAGGTTTTTGTGTGTGTCTTTGTCTGAGTCAGAGTGATCTTGGAAGACAGAAGGAACCTGCAGAAAATCAAACCTCCCTTTTCTGAAGTAAGTTTAGATAGCATAGCACATCGATTTCTGTTTAATTTCGGCTTGGTGTATTCCCTGTGTTAGAAGGGGCAAGGGGGGGTGGGGGTTATTCATGGTTTTCTGTAACTTTAAGGCTTCGTCCAGAGGGGGAAATCTCTCTGAGTTTGGAAAAATAGTGCCCTGTGAAATAGTTACCATCCTGATTTTTACAGAGATGATTTTACCTTCTTTATTTTTAATAAAATCCTTCTTTTAAGAAGCTGACTGTTTTCATGGTGTTAAAACCCAGGGGGTGGGTTTTTAGATCACTGTATAACCAATTGGTTGGGAGATTGTTCTCAAGCTTCCCCAGGAAAGGGGGTGTACGGCTTGAGGGGGTATTTTGGGGGGGAGGGAAGTTCAAGTGATTCCTTTCCTGGATTCCTGTTAGATACTTGATGGTGGCAGCAAGAAGCATTTCTCAGGGTGCAGGGAATTTTGTACCTTGGGGGATTTAACCTAAGCTGGTAAAAAATAAGCTTAGGGGCTCTGAATGCGGGTCCCCACGTCTTTACCCTAGAGTTTAGAGTGGGGAGGGAACCCTGACAGTGGTATTTTAACACATACAACATTCAGTGGATAATAAAAATGCTTCAAGGACAATCAACAAACATATCACAGGTTAAAGATGAGGTGTATGCAGGAGCTAAATGTGGTAAACAAAAGTTCATTTTGGAAAATACATTTTGTGAAAGTGTATATAAATATGTGAAATTGCTAACTTTGAGAATTCTATAACTCAATAGAAGCAACCACTGAGAAAAAAATATTCGCTGAGGATTAGTATTTGTATGCCAAGTTTTACACAAAGTGAATTTGTACTGATGAATTATAGACTGAAAATAGTAATGGAAACAATTGTAATGGAAACCCTGATTACAGTAATTTAATAGCATGTGAAAAAGCACCACTGTAATAAAGTGTTTTCATTTGCATAATACTTCAATATATTTACTAAAATATTTTAAACACGTTCTAAATACATTTAACAATCACACTTCATACCAAGACATTGCAAATTTAGTTATTTTCAGAAATTGTGTTGTATTTTAGATTTAAATGATGTGGGTTATTTTGCAGTAACTATGCTATTGCTTAACTTGTATCATCTTTGTACTTGACACACTGGTTTTTATCACCTAAAAAGATTATTTTCTACAGTATCTCACTGTCTTTAGGTAGATATAGCATCTTTTTAACATTTGAGTGATAACAAGGAGACTTAGAAAGAAAATTTGAACTGGGCCAAGGCCAGGACACATTCTTCACTATAGGATCTCTAGATACCCTCAACACAATAAGTTCCCTCCTTACCCTTTTCTGTCTTCTTCAGGTAAAGCCAATGTCTGACCATTCCCACTTCTGTCTCCAGTGCTGAAAGAGCTGAGACTTGAAGAGTCCATAGTCCATGGAGTTGCAATAATCAAAGTGAGAGAATATAGAGGAACATTATGAACAAGGGAAATGCTGTTGAGGTGTTGAAATGCACAACTGCAAACATAGAAGATATCTGACCCAGATCCTCAGCTGGTATAAACTGACATAGATCTCCTGACTAGCTGGGGATGTGGACCATGAAGTTAGAAGAAAAGTTGAGGGTCAAGAAAGAGGCTAAGATTATGGTGGCAGATGTATTCACCAGCTTAAACAAGATTTGATCGCTGCAAATCTACAACTTAAAGACCAAACTATAAATCTTCAACTCAAGTGTTATTTCCAGACTCACATATGGATATGAAAGCTGGAAATCCACCAAAGGTATAGTCATCTGAATGCCTATGGGACCAAATGCCTCAGGAAAATACTTGGTATCAACTGGAATGAAATTATAACAAATGCCAAGATTCATCAGAGAGCTCAAAAATCAATTATTTCCAAAGTTATCCAGAAAAGAAGATGGAAATATCTGGAACAGGTGTTGAAAATGAAGCCAGACCATCTGTCATGGCAAGTATGCCATTGGGCAACTGGAGGAATACATAAGAGGGGGTGACCAAAAAAATCACTTCATCGTATGATACACATAGAGGAAACACTTATGTGATTTAACAATGAACATGCGAAAAGTGGCCCAGTATAGACAGGGATGATGAAGCCTCTTTCATGGCCCAAGGAACACGTGATGATGCAGAAAAAAATTAGATTCAGTAGGTGGAAATAGGGCACCCAAGTTAAGGAGGGAAATCACGAAGATAGAAATATTTTAGAGAATAATTCTCTTACCTATGAGATACAAACTCCTTGCTTTAAAACATATAATTCTGCTTCTCACCTAGGTATCCATGCATATCATAAATATTTGGTAATCAAAACACTGTTGATTGTTAACTGCGTGAATCTTGACTGCATGGTGACAAGTCAGATATTGTCTTGTTCTCTAGCTGAGTAAAAAAAGTTATTCACTGAATATTTCATTTTCCAAAAAAAAAAAAATCCTTTCTTTTAACTTGAAGAAAAACTATTTCTCATACATATTTGTAAATTATTTGACCAACTCTATTGAATCTGGGTGGAAACAAGTATTCACTGAATAATTTTAATGACATTTTATAATAAATTTCATCAAATTAATTTGAGGGCTATAATTCAACCAGCTCTACACATCTATAGGTAGCATCCTGCTGGAGTCTAAAACAGAAAAAAAACCGCAATGAACATACAAAAGTAGAGACGATATAAAAGGAAAGTGGTAAGAGGAAAAGTTATTCCTTATATTTGTTCTGTGACTTTTCTTTTCCCCTATTATCCAATCCTCTCTCAAATTGTTCTATGCAATATCACTTTTAATTGCTATGTGTCAGGTTTGGCAGACAGATGAGCAGAACCATGTATACCTACTGTATAATAACACTGTACTAATGGTGATGTTAGCTGGTAATGAGGCATCATTATAGCATTTTAATGTGACTTATCATTACTATTCCTATTGATTTGGAAGGAAACAATGTCTTCAAGAAACATAACCCAACCTGAAATCTAGCTGGAGGCAAACATTTACCACTGTACAGCTAAATCTGTTGGCAACACAGGTGTTTCATTTTAAATTTAACAGGCAGATTGTGTTTGTGTTTAGGAAACAGAAGTTTTGCAGGAAAAAGAGAGAGGGTACAACCTTCACCTGCACTGAGGCAAAGGTGGCTTTTAAGCCACCTTTATGTCTCCTTAGTTGCTGGGGCCATTTACACCGCAAAAAAGTCAGCAGACTCAGGCTCTCTCTACTGTAAATGTTCTGGCTCAGACTGGAACCTGCTCTGAAGCCTGGGGTGTGTGGGGGTAGGGTTTCGGAGCCCAAGCTCCAGCCCAAGCCAGAACATCTACATGGCTATTTTTAGCATCGTACCATGAGCCCGAGCCTGTAGACCCAGGCTCTCAGTCTCTGTTGCAGGGGTATTTTTTTGCAGTGTAAACATTCTTATTTAGAATTAAAGTGGATTAAAGTATGTACACACAGGGTTTAATTCAGTTTAATGAATCCACTTTAAATTTACACCTTTAGTTAATCAAAATAATTTTCCTGAGTGTCCCTGTCTAGACAAGCCTTATAATTTGAACAAGAAAAGGTCAATAGCCTATTCACAGCCCCTTAAGCCACCCAATTCCCCTTTAGCAGTTCTTCAAATAAGTTACACAAGGAATGACCTTGATCCATTGTTACTAAATGACTGATATAAACAAATATTGTCTCTGGGATCCTTCGGGTATATTTTACAAATCAAACATTTCAAAGCTTTTTCTAATCCATTTACTGAGTTTTTAAGTTGTTGTTTCTTCCCTCCCCATCCACCACATGCACACTTCAATCCTACAGAAGTATTAATACCTGTTATATGATTGGAGACAAACTGTAATTTCACTTTGCAGTGCTGGAAAGTTAGAGGGAAGGTCATATTTCGTGACAGAATGTCATCTAAAAAAAATGAAAAAGTTCTAGTTAAAATAAACTACATAGGAAAACTCCATATTTAAACAATGTACCAGCACCATATCCATCTGAAACTTAGATATAAATGTATTTGTGTTTATAGATATAGATAGATAGATAGATAGATAGATAGATTTATTTCCTTATTGGCTCAGTATTAGAACACTATCAATTACTGCACGTACTTTTAAGTTTATATTATTTTTCTCCTTATAATCTTCCCAGTTCTTTTGTTAGCCTTAAAAATTAAGGCCCTGAATCTTGTAACAGTGGGGTTGTGTACCCTAGTTATTTTTGGATACATGAACTTTTGGATTCATTTCTGGATACATGAATTTATGAAAATCTGGGACAAAATCTTTAATTGACTTAATCAGATACTTTGAGATCACAGTACTCCATCCTGAACATTTTTATGCTGACTCACTCTGGTAATATTTTACATGGATTATAAACTGACTTTTTCACTCAGACTAGTTGTGTCAAGTCATTGTTATGGGCCTACTTCAAGGAGGAGTTTAAATGCCCATGAATTTTTATGAGTGTATCCACTGGGAAGCGCCTACAGAATTTTTTCTATTGATAAAACTAGGGTTTTTTTCATGCAATTCCTGCTTCTTTCCTCTAAATCTTTAACTTTATGGCCAATGAAGACTTCTGACCCAAACTCCCATGCACATCACTTGGAAAACGTGAGTTCCTTGCCAATTATTTGATTGGAGAAATCATACAAATGAATATAATTAAAAATCTCTTACTGTACATAGCACTTTGCTGTTTCACTTGTTCTTTGGAAGGGAAGATAAAACTCAACAAAAACACTTCAGATTTTGATTTACCATGCACCCCATCCACCCGGTATTTACCTCCTTTTTTAGCAACAGTGGCAGGACCATAACCAGGGTGGGAGAAGAGGGACAGCCACCCAGCGTGCAAAGCCACAGGGAGTGGAAAAATGGTGCGGAAAAATGGTGAAAAAACCCAGTAGGCAGCACTAAAATGCCTAGTTACAGCTCTGAAATATGGGTTGGGCTTACCCCACTCTACGCACCCATCTCATTTGAGCACTAGGAGTAAGCTGTGATCAGACAGTGCTCATAATTTTCCAATACCTTGTCCCCAGTATGATTGGTTGCTGACATGTAGTTTATTGGACTGCCACAGGTGCTTTAAGCCTTAATCTATTCAGAAACTTTTCTGGCCAAATTTGCAAAGTAAATACTTTTATGTTCCTTCCAGTTTTTTATGACCACTCATCAGCCTGCTAATAAACCTGTTCATAAAAAGCAGGCTGAATAGACTTCTATTATTTCATTACCTTCTAGAAAACATTCGATGAGGAAAGAAAAAGAAAGGGTGAGGGAGTTTTATAATGTCTTTGCCTCTAGCACAATTCAGCATTTAAGATCACCAAAACTCTTTTGTTATTGTCTCCTAAAAATAAGCTCGATGAAATGTTTAGTATTTTTAGACTTTAGGGCCAACTCTGCACTTTCTGAGCCCTACATAACTTGTACTGTATTTTCATGAAGTCTGAATAAAAAGTGACAGCAGGCAACTTTAGTGTGTAGAGTCGGTATTCTTTACTTCGAGGAATCGGGAAAACTTGTTGCATGGAGAGAAAGTAATAAAAGAATGGGGGTAAATTGACAAATAAACAGACTCCTTAAAAAGTATTAAGAAAGAAGGAAATAAGTAAGTTTTTAGACTGTTGTGGAATAGCTTTTATATATATTCTCTACCCTTATGCAAAAAAAGTGCTATCACTGAGCTCTAATGATTAAACACCACCACGCAATCTCTCTCGAAAGAGAACAGCCTTTGAACTAAGCATGTACTGCTGAGCCTGCATGGAGTCCTGCTGAAATCAATGGAACTCCATACAGGCACAGCGATTGGCCTGCACACATCAAGTTGAGGGATTGGTGTAAAGTCTCAGATACATTTTGAATTGACATTTTGAAAAATGCACAAATGTGAAGGTTTGTTAGTACATAACACTGGTCTACAATTTTTGAGAAGTCGTCTGCTTCAGAGATAAAATGTGCTATTTAGTATGTATTTTGATGTGCTGAATTCAAATATGACAATTAAAACAACTGATTGGCTACTGTTTCTAAGATATTTAAGTTTTTATATTTTATGTCTATGTATATTGTGTAGATAGTAGAGTTTTAATCATAAATTGTAAACCTAGGTCTTTTCATGTGTTTATGGTTGCTTTACATGATACTATTTCACCTGTCCTGTTTATGTAACACTTTAAAAATCAGCAAGGGGGTTATATAAATAAAATGTATTATAAAACAAAAGGCAAAAAACTATTATGTACATAGTTTAGTCCTATTCAGTGTCTACTCGGCACTTCTTGGCTTGTCTCTTGTATTCATTAAATGGAGCATCTCTTGTCACTGTCCAGCAATAGTCTGCAAGCATTGATGGGCTCCATTTGCCCTGATAGCGTTTCTCCATTGTTGCAATGTCCTGGTGAAATCGCTCGCCGTGCTCGTCGCTCACTGCTCCGCAGTTCGGTGGAAAAAAATCTAGATGAGAGTGCAAAAAATGTCTCTTTAGTGACATGTTGCAACCAAGGCTTTTGTATGCCTTCAGGAGGTTTTCCACCAACAACCTGTAGTTGTCTGCCTTGTTGTTTCCGAGAAAATGTATTGCCACTAACTGGAAGGCTTTCCATGCCTTGTTTTCCTTGCCACGCAGTGCATGGTCAAATGCATCATCTCGAAGAAGTTCACGAATCTGAGGACCAACAAAGACACCTTCCTTTATCTTAGCTTCACTTAACCTTGGAAATTTTCCACGGAGGTACTTGAAAGCTGCTTGTGTTTTGTCAATGGTCTTGACAGAGTTCTTCATCAGACCCAGCTTGATGTGTAAGGGTGGTAACAAAATCTTCCTTGATTCAACAAGTGGTGGATGCTGAACACTTTTCCTCCCAGGCTCCAATGACTGTCGGAGTCGCCAATCTTTCTTGATGTAGTGGAAATCTCTTGCACGACTATCCCATTCGCAGAGAAAACAGCAGTACTTTGTGTATCCAGTCTGCAGACCAAGCATGAGAGCAACAACCTTCAAATTGCCACAAACCTGCCACTGATGTTGGTCATAGTTTATGCACCTCAAAAGTTGTTTCATGTTGTCATAGGTTTCCTTCATATGGACTGTATGACCAACTGGAATTGATGGCAAAACATTGCCATTATGCAGTAAAACAGCTTTCAGACTCGTCTTCGATGAATCAATGAACAGTCTCCACTCATCTGGATCGTGAACGATGTTGAGGGCTGCCATCACACCATCGATGTTGTTGCAGGCTACAAGATCACCTTCCATGAAGAAGAATGGGACAAGATCCTTTTGACGGTCACGGAACATGGAAACCCTAACATCACCTGCCAGGAGATTCCACTGCTGTAGTCTGGAGCCCAAAAGCTCTGCCTTACTTTTGGGTAGTTCCAAATCCCTGACAAGATCATTCAGTTCACCTTGTGTTATGAGGTGTGGTTCAGAGGAGGAGGATGGGAGAAAATGTGGGTCCTGTGACATTGATGGTTCAGGACCAGAAGTTTCATCCTCTTCCTCTTCCTCGTCTGACTCAAGTGAGAATGATTCTGGTGCATCAGGAACCGGCAGTCCTTCTCCGTGGGGTACTGGGCGTATAGCTGATGGAATGTTTGGATAATGCACAGTCCACGTTTTTTTCTTTGACACACCTTTCCCAACTGGCGGCACCATGCAGAAGTAACAATTGCTGGTATGATCTGTTGGCTCTCTCCAAAGCATTGGCACTGCAAAAGGCATCGATTTCCTTTTCCTGTTCAACCACTGGCGAAGATTTGTTGCATAAGTGTTGCAGCATATGTGTGGGGCCCACCTCTTGTCCTGATCTCCAATTTTGCAGCCAAAAGAAAGGTGATAGGCTTTCTTAACCATAGTGGTTATACTGCGCTTTTGTGATGCAAAAGTCACTTCACCACAAACATAGCAGAAGTTATCTGCACTGTTCAAACAAGTACGAGGCATCTCTGCTCACTTTGGCTCAACAGAAATGTGTCCCTTTGCAAAATCAAACACTGACAAATAAGAGAGCACAACACTGTATGATTTCTAGAGCTGATATAGGGCAATTTGTTCACCAGAGTGATGTAAGCTTCGTTATGATTGCATCATCCATGACTTCTAGGAATAACATGATGCAATTCATATCATGTATGACGCAATACCAGCTTCAGATTGCATCATTCATTGTTTTGCCTGAAAAGCAAGTACTGTCCAAACCCAGTCATAGATTTATTCATAGATCCAGTCAAAGATGTATTTTAGTCATTTCTGGTTTAAATTGAGATCCCTTCCCTTTATAACTCACTTATCCTCTGCCATTCCCAAGTCAAGGGTCGTATATACTGACCCAATAGCATGTCTTGAAAACTAGAGCCAATCAACAATTTTAAGCATCATTTTCATTCTCAGTGACCCAGAATTAATAAAGTTTGACTACATTTATTTCAGAAGCATTTTGGCTGTAGAGCAGTGTAATAAATTCCTTTCTATTTATGATTTTAATGATGACTTGTGTGACAAAGTTCCTCCTCTACCTAGGTGGGTCCTGCGCTTATTGGCGGATTCTGCTTGCCTCAGAGATCTTCCCCTCTAGTAGAATCCACAGTCCAAGTTAACTCCTCCTGTGTCTGATCAGGAGTTGGGAGTTTTGGGGGGAACCCAGGCCCGCCCTCTACTCTGGGTTCCAGCCCAGGGCCCTGTGGATTGCAGCTGTTTAGAGTGCCTCCTGGAACAACTGCACGACAGCTACAACTCCCTGGGCTACTTCCCCATGGACTCCTCCCAACACCTTCTTTATCCTCACCACAGGATCTTCCAGCAGTACGCCCTCTTACTCTCAGCTCCTAGTGCCTCTTGCTCCCAGCTCCTCACACGCAACCTCCTTCCACAGCTCCTGACATGCGCCCCTCACTGACTCACTGGGAGGCTTTTAACTAGTTTCAGCCAGCCCCTGATTGGCTGCAGGTGTCTCAATTAACCTCCCTGCCTTCTGGAAAGTTCTTAATTGCCCCCCAGGGTGTCTTCATTAACCTGGAGCAACTGCCATACGGTATCAGGGATTTGTTTAGCCTGGGGCTAACATACTGGTTCCTTACCACTTTCCTATAGCCCTCTTGCCTTGCCCCATCACACTTGTTTTTAAAAAAGGATAGCTATCCACTCTTCTTTTAATTAGCTGATACTCATGAAATTCCTATAAAATGCTCTATTTCTAATTAACTATATTACATAGAGTATTACATCTATATTAGCTGTCAGTGTAGTGCTGATCAATGGGGGGTTTTTTAGGTTTAAAGTGACACATGGGACGAAGCTCCCACCATTTACATTTCTGAAGAATAATGGATCTCATCTCAGCAAATGTTTCCTCCTATTCAGTCCAAAACTTTTATTTCCTCGGTTTCATATCTTTAACTGTGGGCCTGTCCTGAACAATTCCTCACCTGCAACTGTAGTTCAGTGCTCCCAGTGCTTAACCCCTCTTAGGGCTGGTCCACACTAGGGGGAGGTGTCGAACTAAGATATGCAACTTCAGCTACGTGAATAACGTAGCTGAAGTCGAAGTATCTTAGTTCGAACTAAAAGGTACTTACCGCGGGTCCAGACATGGCAGGCAGGCTCCCCAGTCGACTCCGCTTACTCCTCGCGTGGAGCTGGAGTTCCGGTGTCGACGGGGAGCACTTCCGGGATCAATTTATCGTGTCTAGATGAGACGCGATAAATCGATCCCAGAAGATCGATTGCTACCCGACGAATCAGGCGGGTAGTATAGACGTACCCTTAGTTATTCAGGATTAGGGCCTGATCCTGAGAGGCAATGAGAAGGAGTCTCAGAGCATTTCCTCATTAGGCTCTCAGCACAGAGCCATAACGAGGGCGAGGCGGTGAGGCACTCGCCTCGGGCGCGCATATCTGAGGGGCGCAGAAGGGTCCTGTGAGGGCGCAGAAGGGTTGCTGTGGGGCCGGCAGTCAGGCAGCATTCAGCAGAATGCTTGTGGGAGGTCCGCCGGTCCTGCAGCTTCGGCAGCAATTCGGCGGCGGGTATGCCGAAGGCACAGGACCAGCAGATCACCCGCAGAAACGCTGCCGAACGCTGCCTGACTACCGTGCTTGGGGTGGCAAAAAACATAGAGCCACCCCGTTGCCTCGGGCGCCAAAATCCCTAGTTACTGCTCCATCTCAGCACCTCAAAGTACCTCACCTAGTGCACTAAATGCTGCAATAACAACTATGTGGGTGAAACCAAACAATCACTGTGCTCTCCCATGAACTCATACAGGAAAATGATAAAAGATAAAAACACCCTATCACATTTTGTCTTCAGCTGGCTCAAGAGATGGCCTCTCCACCCCAAAGAGATACCTGAAAGAAACTGGAACAAAGCACTGTAACTACGGGTGTGTGAGTGATTGTTGGACCCAGGCCATAAGCCACAATGTTGGTCTGAAAAGGATTGGGCCCAGACTAGGAAGGAGTCTAGTCTGGGAAAGAAGCTTATTGGGATATCTCTGAGGGTGAGATTTACCCTAGAACATATTCTGACTGTGTGTTACCAATGGGAAACCAAAACTAGAGAGACAAAGCAGGCTGCTCCATACGGCAAAGATGCACAATTCACTCCATCCTGCTCTAGGCTGGCTCTTTACAGAGTACTGCTGAAATCAGATGGCAGGCTTCACTACACCACAGAAATAACCCTTTTTCTAACCTAACTCACAATATTTGGGTTCTTGTCAGTAGGTCTGAACATGCTCGGCTCAAACTGCTGTCTAAACTGTTCATTCAAAGCTAGTTCCAGGACTAAAGTATATGTATCATCAGTAAATATAACAGGCTCAGGTGTCTGCTCCAAATTTCTGTTCCAGATGCAATGGGGAATATATCAGAAATAAAACAAACATTCCAGCTGGACGGGAAGCTATCCTAAAGACTTTGCATCTGATGCCTACTTCAAATCTTGATTTCAATATTTATAACATGAATTAACTGATCACATTACTGCTGATGTACTGTTCCAATGAGAACAGCCATACAACCTGAAAACACACAGCATTCTTCCTTGACATTGTGGAATTAGTGCTACTGTGTAGAGGTGGGCAAATGACTGATTTTTTTGGTTCAGTGGCAGTTCTGAAAAAGAAATAGAAAAGTGGGTTTGGTTCCGATGGAATCAAATCTGAAACTTGTTGGAATTTTGGGGGAATGGAAAAAGTCTGTTTTGGGTCTGTTCCAGAGTGGGGATTCAAACTAGGTCTCCCACTACATCCCAGTTAAGTGCCATCATCACTGGGCTAAAAGTTATAAGGAGAGAGATAAGGAGCAGTGGTGGCCACAGCAACACAACCACTTCCTCCTCCTCCGGCCACTTTTTAAATTCCCAAAATTATTCATGTCAAATTTGTGAATGGTTTCAGGTCAACCACAACTGCATTTTTCATCACATAAATTTATTTGTCCATAAAATTTCATCCATCTCTACAGCAGTGCACAGTTGAACAGTTACCACCTCTCTTCTCTCCTGCTTCCACCCTTCCATATACACACCAACCAAGGCAAGGTGCATTTCTGTTGTGGCTGAAGTTATTCTTGTACAACATTGATTTTTTAAAGCACTTGAAAACCTTCAGGATGAAAGGTGATGTATACATGAAATATTGCTATATTTTATGCTATATTTATGTAAATATTATTTTAGGGTAAAGAAGAGAAGTGTTTTGAACAACATGGTATAATCTTTAAAAAAAAGTGATTACATGTTAGTCATTGTCACTAGACAAGTTGATACAAAACTATAATATAGAATAATTAGTTTCTAAATTAAACTGACTCAACTTCATGTTAAAGACTTGAAATCAATGTATTAAGTTTATAAAAAAGAGAGCTATTTTTGTAAAAATAAAAAAATCCAATATAATATATTCATTACCAGCGCTAAAGTTTTGTTTTGCTTTTCCATATGCTTGACGGTATTTCTGGTACCCTGTAATGTTTCCATTTTTATCTGATCCATTATATTAACAACCTAATGGGCCAAAACAAGAGAAGAATGATAGTAACAAAGACAGCTTTCAGAGTGGTAGCCGTGTTAGTCTGTATCAGCAAAAACAACTAGGAGTCCTTGTGGAACCTTCGAGACTAACAAATTTATTTGGGCATACGCTTTCGTGGGCTAGAGCCCACTTCATCAGATGCATGGAGTGGAAAATACAGGAGCAGGTATAAATATATGAAAAGATGTGAGTTGCCTTATCAAGTGTGAGGTCAGTCTAACAAGACAATTGAATTGACAGCAGAATACCAAGGGAGGAAAAATAACTTTCGAAGTGGTAATGAGAGTGGACCATTTCAGACAGTTAACAAGAAGGTGTGAGTAACAGTAGGGGGAAATTAGTATTGAGGAAATTAGGTTTAGGTTTTGTAATGACCCAACCACTCCAAGTCTTTATTCAGGACTAATCTGATGGTGTCCAGTTTGCAAATTAATTCCAGTTCTGCAGTTTCACATTGGAGTCTGTTTTTGAAGTTTTTTTGTTGAAGAATTGCCACTTTTAGGTCTGTTATTGAGTGACCAGGGAGACAACTTTGACAAATAAGAGAGGAATTGACCAGAGATACAGGATTATATGCATGCTTGTAAAATAAACCACAATAGATACAAACAGTGGTGCATGGAGAGGGTACGGTCCAGTACATCATACCAGTATGATATTTATAGCCGGCATGCCCTACCAGAAAGACACAGGAGAAGCAGAATGTGGGACTGCTAGGCGACCTCACGCCAGCAGCTCCTCCGGGGCGGCTGTACTGCCCCCAGTCCCCGTCCCCCTGCAGCCCTTCCATGCAGCTGCGTCTCCTGAGTCATGTATATGATCTGTACAGCAGCCCCGCAGGAGGACAGGGCCAGGGGTGGGGATGATACAGCAGTGCTGGAGGAGCTGCCAGCATGGGGCCATCTAGTGGCCCCATGTTCTGCTCCTTTTGCCACTGCAGTTTTGTAGAGCCCTGCGGTTCAGCACCACAGGAGGAGGAGAGAGCCCCCCAAGGTAATGTGGGTTGGATCATGGGGAGGGATGGGGGAGAGAGGGGGGCCCCGGGCTGGGGGTGGGGTGGGTAGGAGTCACGTGAGGAATCACATGTGGGGTCGTGTGGGGTGGTCACATGCCCCCTCCCCCCTTTAGTTGGTGCAGCATACCGGTAAGAAATGAATTCTACTTGCAACACTGGATACAAAGTGAGATTTAAGTAGGGGAATGACTCTTAACAGGGATTTTTAGATAGAGCATGATGGACAAAGAGAAAGTTGGCTTATACATTAAAGAAATCTCTAGTCCTTATAGCATAAATTATAACCTAACCTCCTCACTAAAAAAAAATATTTTATTTATATTACTTCATTTTACTTTCTACTCATGTGAATGTGACATAATTATCTTTTCAAAAGAAAAAATAATACATTAACCCAGCCATTAGTTCTCCTTTTACTTTTCTTTTGTGTTAAAACACACAGAGGTATGGTTAAAATGTCTTTCTTGATGATAGTTTGCAAAATGTTAGATAGAAGACCATGTTGTACGCTGTAACGTAGTCTTGTGATCAGATTTTTATTTTGCTTGCTACTAACTTTTTACTTAATCTGTGGAATGTTTTTCTTCTGAATCCCAAAGATTGCACTGAATACAATGTATTCATTATTATGTACACATTATTAGACGTGTTAGGATTAATTTTAACCTTACTGTTATTTTTATCTGAATGACTCCTTTTCTTTAGCATTATGTTTGTAGATAATATATACATACAATGGGAACTAAGTTAAAAATTGAGTGTCACCCATTGATTTTATATTTTTCCTCTCTCTCTGCTTTGTGTTTACTTGTACCAGTTTTTCCCAATTACATATATTACTGTTGCAAGCATTTTAAATCAATGCAAGTATTGTTACTTCTTATTTGCTAAATAAATATTCCATCTTCTTCCTTCATAGAATTGTTCCCCTGCCCTCCCAGTGATCTCCATTATTAAAGATTTTACTGGTTTCACAGTCCCTTCTTCTAGCAACTCCAAAATCACTCTTCTTTCAAGTCCTTCTCAACTATGCCCCCTGAATAACTCTAATATTCTCCCCCAAAAAGCTAATTGCTTCCTTTCTTTAGCCAGTTCTCTCCTCTTTAAGGCTCTGATTCAGGAAAGTACTTAACCTGAGCATGTGCTTAAATCCATGTGTCAAGTGCTCACCTGAGCCAGGTGCCATGGAAATTAACAAATTAATGTTGAACTCAAAGCCATCTGGGGATTACAGTCCATAACAAATAATAGTCTTCAGAGATATAAGGAAAATACAGTCAAGAATCTAACTGGGCCAGGCTGCTTGGCTTATGGCAGGCAGAACATTCTTCCCCTGTCCTGGCTTCACTCAGAGCTAGCACTTAATAGAAGTAGTCAGCCATTTTTATCTGGCCTGCCCTGATTAGCCTCCACCTGTCTCTGGTCCTGCTAGGCACAGAAGGACCAAGTCTCTCTGGTTTGGCCAGAAGCTGATCATGGGAGGCCTCGCTAGGCAACCCCTGGAAGTCTGAACTCACTGTTCTTCCCTTCCAACACAACAGCTTCTTAGAGTTGGGTGTGCCAAGATGGCAGGGCCTCTGGCAGGGAGCAGCAAACATCTAGTACACTTCAACACGCTGATTCAGGATGGCACATTATCCTTATTGAGGACAGCATGACAGACTTTCCTGAATCAGCTTCTCAGTGCACAATCTTCCCTACCAGTGCATCAGTTATCTGTCCGCCTCCCTCACTGGTGTCTTCAACCAGCTTTTCTGACAAAGTTTTCCACCATTGCTATCACCAGTTAATTTCCACTGTGGTAGCAATGGTAGGAGCTCTGGTATAGACATGGAGCTCTGGTACATTGCTGGGGTTGTATAGTTTCAAACCCAGAAAAGTTGCAAGTTTACACTTCTGATACAAGAGAAATTCTTCTCCACAAAAACACATCTAGGTTCTAGTCTAGCAAAGCAGGTGGGCTCTGATTTGGTATCTCTAATCAGGAAGGGAGTTTAACTTTAACATGTTTAACTTTAAATGTCAGCATGTCCTTAGGTGATTTCCTGAATCAGGGCTTCTAAGCATGTGCTTAAGCCCATAGGACTACTCACATGCTTAGGTGGCATGGTGGGTTGAGGCCTTAGAAAATAGGCAAAATCTTGCAGGTGGAAGTTTGTCCAAAATGATTTATGAAACTTTTCAGTAATTTAATTTTGAAATGTCAATTTCATTTAGCCCTAGTCCTTAAATACAGAAAGAAGAAACTCAGTTTCTTATAAGGACATTTTTACAAGAACATCCATTTTTAATAGAATGTCCTCATTCAGTAATAGACAAATGTCACACTATTTTTTTTCAGTGTGCCACTCAAAATTTCTGCAACCTAAAATCTCCTCTACTCCTTAGTTCTCCTTTCATCCAGCCAACTAACTATGAATAGAAGAATTGACCTAATAGTTGGATAACTTGTAAAGTTCTTTGAAATCCACTACAAAGTACTCAATAAGGCTAATGTTCCTTTCTCACTTAAAAAGGAGCTTGACTTCAGGTGCTGTTTCTATCAGAAGTGCACTTTTAAAATATTTTTAATTATAGGTTTACACTAACACTAACATGGGCAGATATGTTGGAACTAAAATTAATTGTAATATACACAGTATTAGCCTAAGTGACACGACAGATTTCCCAGTGTTTGAAAACCCCTCTAAGAAGATTTCTGAATTTGGCTTTACACTGTTAAGGATTTTACTGCTGTAAAAGAGAAAGATAAATGTCTCTTCTCGTCATACAATATCAGAAGTTTCCAGGAGGTATTCTGGAAATATTCACTGCAATCCCATGCATTAACTATACAGCTCTTCCAAACGTTTTACACTCACCCCCTCCCCCCACAAGATGCTGCAGAAACAGTTTAAAGTTGATTCCAGCTGGATGGAATGGATTCACTTCAGAAACAAAACCAGTGTTGTGGTTTCTGCTCTATGGAAAATAATAGCAACATGGATCAGAAAGTAGCTTTATGTGAATATTCCCTATGAGAGAAGTTTGCTCTGAATTCTCCCCTCTGGGTCGTGGGGTTTCCCATATGGAAAAAAAGGGGGATCCACAAACTTTTGATATCTTGGTGCTCCCCCAGGAGAAAAAGGCCATCCCTACAGCAGCACTTTGTCTCCACATCAGCCCTTTGTGACACTGCCCCAGCTCCATTGCAACATGATTTCAGAAGTTATGCTGCCAGACACTCCCAGCCAGAATCTGATCCTGAGACCTTAATTTATATCCTGACCCAGGAAAACATTTATGCATGTGTTTGAAGTTAAGCATGTGCTTAAATGTTGACCTATTCTATAATGCTTTTAGGACTTAGGGGACTCTGCAGAGAAGTCAATACAGTCTCTGGTTTCTGTTGAGTATTCTCCACTGAGTGAAAGAGTGAAAAATGCAAATTAACCAAGTCATAAAACCCACTCATGAATCCCTGGACCTGCATAGAACTCACAATGCCAAAGAGGAGATGGTGCTATGTATGTAGCTGATTGTTCTGTGTGGGAAGATGGAGATCTGCAAACAGAGCGGACTCTCCCCATTTGGATCTTAAGGGCATGGTCTGGACCTTGAAGAACACTGCAGAGTGTAACTTCCATGGTAATTGAATTAATAAGTGGCACTGAAGACCGAAACTGAAAAAAAATAAAATAAAAGAGGTTTGCACAACAGCTTTAATTGTAAAATGTGAACGTTTGATATAGAAATTATTGGAGCAACAAGATATAAGACTCAACAAAGCCATTTTTGCAAGGTTACTTTTCAGGGTACAACTACACTATAATGTTGTTTTTAAACACTTCAATCAGTTATAAAATGGCTGTTTTCTGTTGTTGGGTTTAGCGTCTGCGTGCTGTGACAAAGTTCCTCCTCTACCTTGGTGAGTCCTGCGTTTATTGGCGGATTTTGATCGCCTCAGAGATCTTCCCCTCTGGTAGAACCCACAGTCAAATTCCTCCTGTGTCTGATCAGGAGTTGGGAGGTTTGTGGGGAACCCAGGCCCGTCCTCTACTCCGGGTTCCAGCCCAGGGCCCTGTGGATTGCAGTTGTCTATAGGGTTTCCTGGAACAGCTGCGTGACACCTACAACTCCCTGGGCTACTTCCCCACGGCCTCCTCCCAACACCTTCTTTACGCTTACTGCAGGACCTTCCTCCTGATGGTCTGCTGATGCTTGTACTCCTCAGTCCTTCAACTCTTCTCCCTCTCAACTCCTTGTGTGCCTCTTGCTCCCAGCTCCTCGCACGCAACACCACAAACTGAAGGGAGCTCCTTTTTAAACCCAGGTGCCCTGATTAGCCTGCCTGTCTTAATTGATTCTAGCAGGTTCTTCTTAATTGGCTCCAGGTGTCCTAATTAGCCTGCCTGCCTGAAATTGGTTCCAGAAAGTTCCTGCTTGTTCTAGTGCAGCCCCTGCTCTGGTCAGAAAAGAAAACTATTCATCCAATGGCCAGTATATTTGCCTTCTATCAGACTTCTGTACCCAACTTGTCTGGGTCTGTCACAGTGCTGAGTGGTGTTGGTGGCCTGTGATATACGGGAGTTCAGACTACATGATCTGATGGTTCCTTCTGGCCTTAATCTCTATGACTCTGAGTTTATGTAGGATGTAGGTGACCACAAAATATATCCCTATTAATTTCTAATAAATGTTGATAGTTTTATGGACATGTTTCTATGTCAACTGGAGTGTGCCAGCATACTAGATACCATTGTAGTCTTGTTCACAAGTAACAGAAGTTAAAGCAAAACAATTAAATGTAATAGTTATTATGATTTAAATCTGCACTTCTTTCCAAAACACGTTTCTTGTTTTTCTCCATTTAAGTAACAGCTTCATAATTTTTTTATAGTTCTTACCATAAAAGATAGCTGTGAAGGAGACACTCTTAATAATAATAGTTTGCTGGGGCAAACTATGGTGGTGAATAATTTATTTCACACACCTACCCCATTATTCTTTTATCAGATTACAAACAGAATAATTAATGTGTTAATTATTTGCATATATTATAGACTACTATGGATTGTTTGCAAGTTGCTTGCTCACTTTGATTATGTGTGTGACTATTCTTTATTTGGGTCATGTGATTGGTAAAGCTGGCTGAACTGTTAGATACATTTATCAGATAACATATTTGATCTATTTTTCCGACTGGATAGTTTTGCGAAGATAATTTGATATTTACAAGAGTTTTCATTATTCGTGATTGCAAACAAACAGTATATGAAAACAAATACTGGGCCATGGGTACTTCATGAAATGTTCACTTCAGCTACTTGCTGTTCATAGCTTGTGGTGTGTGGTTGGTCATGCAAGTATTTGTGATACTTTTGCTTTCTGTGAACATTCTTGTGAACAAACCAAACCAAAAACTATTAGTCAAACAAATGTATATGAAAAACATATTGGAAGGGTTCTCAGTGTTGAAGCAAATTTCATTTTTTATTTTTAAAAAATCAAGTATTTTAAAAAAATGTCCAGTGCCATTAATAATTCCAATTTCCATTCCAAATTTCAGTTCCAAGTGAGTGAATTAGTGACCTTTTTAATTAAAATGTAAATATTGAAAAATACAGCTAGTAGGAGTCACAACTGCAAGATATATATCCAGCTCATAATTGTTAAGGTTGCACTGTTGAACAGAAGGCCATGATGCTGCAAAGACTTATGCAAATGCTTAATTTACACATGTATGTAGTCCCACTGAAGTCAGTGGGACTACTCATAAGTACAAAGGATGTGTGTAAATCTTTGCAGGATGAGGCCCTAATATTGCAAAAAAAAAAAAAGGGGAAATTGCTTTACAAACTTTAAGTTTTTCATTTTAAAAGCATGTCACTGAAATATATTAACATGTAAAATACATTTCTGCCCATGCTTAGTCTGAGGAACACGGGCAGGTAAGTGCTGTGCCAAGGAGAAAAGATTCACACTACCCAGTGTGTACCTTTCTCCTTTCTACTGATTTCACTAAACCCACTATTGCATCACCTTTATGTGATATGATTTCTAGCTCAGCCAGATGATGTGATATTATATATCTAAAACCTATAGACCAAAGCTTTAAGAACAGAGTAGCTGTGTTCTACTGCTTCTATCTTTTCTCCTATGTCTTGCCATCAAAAATACTTTCAAAATATTCAGTGATTATACTTATGTGAAATAGAGAGTGATACATAACATGCAATGTCAGGTTAATGTTGTGAATTACACAACCCGATGAATTCACTTATGCTGTTTCAGCAATACACTGAAGTTTTGCAGTACTTCAAGCAGCCATGCTTTCACATCCATGTCTTCACCTCTAGCATATCTCCACGACAATCGTTTTTTTCCTTCTCAAGTGTAACAAAAGGACTGTAATCAAATATACCTAAGAAAAAGAGATCTGATGTGTAAAACTAATATATTTTAATATAGTGGAAATAGATATGATGACGTGCACAAAAATCGAGGTTAAAAGTGGCTACAATAAAAGGTTGAGTAAAAATTAATTTTATCTTACATTTGGCATAATATGGCATAAGCTATTCTTTTGTTTTGTTGCCTCTTTTTTGGACCTTAATTTTCAGTTAGTCATTGGCTTACATCTTATCTCACACTATAATGGCAGAAATTAATGGGATAAAAGTACTCCATTCAAAGACAAATTATCATTTCACTGATCTACTTCACTGAGTGAAAATTCCCTCTGCTCCCATTAAAAGCTTTAGAGCAGTAGAAAAGTGCTAGTTAACTAAAATTGTGTTTCCTTTCTTAGACCATAAAATTTTCATTTATTCTGTCTGTAATTCCCTTGTGTAAATACAGTAATTTTGAAGCCTTTCAGTATAGTGTGATACATATTTTGGCATTGTTGCATGTCTGGATTTCTTCCATGGTACTTTAATTTTGTGGTTCAGTGAGCAAAACTAAGACTTCTCCTGAAGGACTTGTACTTAAAACAGTCAGAGGCATGCTGCCTGCTGAAACAGTCAATCTTCTCCCTTGACGAGACTGTCCAGCCACAGTCCATATAAACACTCTCTCTCTCTTTTTAAAGCTGGTTTAAAGCAGTGGCTGGTTTCATGGAAACAACAAAATGCAGGAAAAGCCAAGAAAAGAAATATTTTCAGAAGATGATACAAACATGTAAAGTTCTTTAAACTATTTGCAATTTCTACATTTGGGAGTCAAAATTAAAATTTAATAAATGCTGATGATATCTTTAGATCTCTCCGCATTTATTTGTAAATATATAGGGTTGAAATTCTCTTAGGTGTGAAGAGATTTTTTTAATGGGATGTTTAAACTTAAAGGAAAATATAAAGTGGGCTTTTGACATAAAAAGAAGATACAGAGCAATTGTAATTTCCCCAGGAACTGCAATTCCATCCACTGCTAGAAGAAGAAGAAAAAAATGATGTCCACCGTGATTACCAAATAAACTGCATTACCCTGGCATCAGGGTTTAAATGTATACACAGCCATACCCACTCGCGTGATATACTGCTCATATGGATTATGTGTCTGAAATAACAACAATGGCAGCATTTGTTTGAACTAGAACACCTGTGCATTTCTTCCACAAGAAAAAATACACTACAGCTTATTTTGCCTTTCATTAGCAATCCAACAATTTTCATTTAACCCCAGAATACCCATTTATAAATGGAATCTTAATATATAGCAGAGATCAGCAACCTCTGGCATGCAGCCCGTCAGGGAAATCCGCTGATGGGCTGGGATGGTTTGTTTACCTTCAGCATCCACAGGTTCTGTGGATCACAGTTCCCACTGGCCTCAGTTCACCGTTCCAGGCCAATGGAAGCTGTGGGAAGTGGCAGCGAGCACATCCCTCAGCCCATGCCACTTCCTGCAGCCCCCATTGACCCTGGAGTGGCGAATCGCAGCCAGTGGGAGCTGCGATCGGCCGAACCTGAGGACGCTGCAGGTAAACAAACCGCGTACCAAAGGTTGCCGATCCCTAATATATAGTGTAACATAATTTGGCTGCTAGACAATACCAGCCTTCATGGCAACAAAAAACAACCCCAAAAACCCAACCCTGTGGTGACAGCCTGGTGGCAGTCTTACATAATAAAGAGCTTCAAGTGTCTAGTAGAAGATGAATATGTGTCCCCTCTCTACCATTCTGCACTGATGATAAGCACCTTATTTCCATTTGCAGTTCAGCTTCTTGCTCACATTAAAAATAAAACAAAACATTCATTACAACCTTAAAAATCAAACTATAGCCCATCAGAAGTGATGTCAATCTCACTGAAAAGCTGGATGTAATACTTATGGATGCAGTATTGCATTGCTCAGACAGGTAGAAGTTCCATTGGCTTCAATGGGACCCCTTCTTGTGAGAGTCTAGAATGGTGCCATATGTCAGATACAGAGTGCTTTAGGAAGGTTTACTGTCTATTGTGGATCAGTGAAGACCTTCATGACACCCAAGGAACAGGAGGGTATCTTAAGGAAAACTTTGGCAAGGCCAAATCTTCCACTTGCTCATAATCATAGAGACTTTGGGGGTTTCAAAAGCACCTGAAACGTAAAAACCTGCGTTACTTTGAAAGTCAGTGGGTAAAATCCTGGCCCACTGAAGTCAATGAGATTTTTACCATTGACTTCCCTAGGACCTGGATTTCACTGAGTGGAACTGACATGCTATTGAAAATGCTATTTTTAATCATAAAAGCAGCAGCAAATTGGAGAATTATACAGGAGTATGGGGAAACCAAACATCCTGTAACAGACTAAGCTCTGGTGCTCATAGGTTCTTAACCAACAGATACCTAGGCTCAGGACCAAGATGGGAAAGTCCACTGGGTTCAGGGAGGAAGTGTATGGCTCGTTAAGAAAAAGTCTGTAGAGTTGTCTCTCCTAGCGAGTCCACGGAAGGACATCACTGCACAAAAATGGGTGCCTTGATTCAGTGCATTCCTTGGTAGCCTGCTGGGACTAGGGGGCCCCTGTTAACATTTGTGAGGAATTTTTAAAGGACACAGAAAAATCAGCTGAGATGGGACGGTAAAATTTATGCCTGAGTGTTCTACTTGGGGATAATCTGGTCTTCTCCGTGTAATGACCTTTTTATCTATCTGGATTGAAGCAGCAGTGCCCAGAAGAGAAATCAATGGAATACTATGCATCTGCAATTCACAGGCCTTTAGGCTCTTCTTGTCTGGACCAATATTTCCAAAAATAATGTAAGAGAATAATAATATAAACAGCACTTTTAGAAATAACAAATTCAGTGTTCCTGAACTATTAATCAAGTCTGATTTAATGGGATCATTATATCTGGCATTCTGCATGTGTTAATAGCTTCTAACGCACAAATGCTTTTTTTTTTTTTTTGACTGTTGAATGAATAATGATCTGGGATTCAGGTTTTCTTAATGGCTCCTTAATATCAACTACTTTGGCTAGAGATGCAAGTAAAAATACATGACATTTATTTTATATTAACAGCATGGAAAATGTATGTTTGCAATCAAGGTAAAATTTTACAATGTAGCCATAATGACTTCCACTGAAGAGAGGATGATTATGAAGAGTGCAACTTCCAGCATAAATAATGGTGTTACATTAGGCCATGATGGGAGAAGAAGTAAAAACATTGCTAATTTACAAAGCAAGAATGAAGTGACTCTTTTTTTAAAAAAAGACTTGATAAAAACTTGTAAAACTAAGGAGGTCAGCAAAGCAAGGTCGGAAGTCAGACTTCAGTTTTTTATAATTTGTCTTTTACTGGTAAGTGATAGAATGGTTAGGGCAGGGGAGTGAGAATCAAAACTCCAGGGTTAAATATGTAATTCTTCCCCAGATTGTTGGATGATCTTGAGCAAGTCCCTTAACCTTATTGGTCCTCAGTCTCCTTATATGTAAAAACTGTATAAATCAGGGGTCTCAAACATGCAGCCTGCAGGCTGAGTTATTTCCTGCAGACTGCCAAGCTCCCCTCCCCCGCAACCCTCCTCGCCCCCAGCGCTCCGCGTCCCTGCTCCTTTGCTTACCTCCAGGTGCTTCTCACTGCCAAACAGCTGTTTGGCAGCACTTAACATTTTCCAGAGGGAGGTGAAGGAGTGGGGAGCCACGCGTTCAGGGGAGGAGGTGGAGAAGAGGCAGGGCAGGGGTGGGGATTTGGGGAAGGGGTTGGAATGGGGCAGGGAGGGGGCGGAGTTGGGTTGGGACTTTGAGGAAGGGGCTGGAATGGGGGCAGGGAAAGGGTGGGAAGAGGCGGGGCCTCATAGAAGGGGTGAGGTGGGGGCGGGGCTGGGGGCAGCGGTGGGGCGGGGGCTTTTGTACCTTTATATGAAAAGGTGTCAGTGATGCAGCCCTCAGGCCAATGTTCTAGTCCTCATGTGGCCCTTGTGGTGATTTGAGTTCAAGATTCCTGGTATAAATAATACAAAATAAAGTAGGGGGAGTCCACTTATTGGACTTTGTCCTTCATTTGGGTAAAATTTTCAAAAACACAAGTGATTTAGGAGCCCAAGTCTCACTGAAAGCCAGTTTGTGGGCTGGGGAAGTGAGACAGGGGAACTGTGAATTTGTGTGTGGGTGCTCTCCTTTATGTGTGCACGCTTGTGTATAATTTATTGTGGGGAAGGTAAGTCAAAGAGTGAATTTTGCATTTAGTTTTGAAAGTGGTCAGGTCCAGAGTCATTCTTATCTCTTGTGAGAGTGAGGATGTCCAGCTGGAGTCTGAGTCTCATTTCTACTCAGGCAACTTCACACCTCCGTGATAGTGTAATGGGACCTGAAAATGAGTGTAATTTAAAGCCTCTTTACCCTACTCTTTACCACACTGTTGTACATGCGAATCAGGCACTATGAGAAAGCTCTGTCTACTGACTTCCCCAATCGGTTGACACTTTCATTGCTCCAGTGGAACACATCTGCTGAGGGCAGTCATGGCTGTTAACAGTCCCTTGACTTTGAATATTAGGACAGAGGTATCAAACTGGTCTTTGCATACAGTAATTGAAGAAAATGATATGAGAGAGTTTGAGATGACCTATGCTACAAAACACACAAGCTTCTGCAGTTTATATCATTTGGGGCTCTCTCTAACAGTTTCATTTCTGGATGTGAGGAGCAGTAATCAAGCCTGAAGGTCAAAAATGCCTGGATCATCAGTCCCAGGTCTGATTATATAGGATGGGGTATGGTTTTCTGGCCAAATACAGCTGGAAATGGGTGGTTTTTGCAATTGTAGATATTTGGGCACCTAGTACCATTGAGGACCCTACGACCGTCGATCAACTTAATCTGTGGATAGTTGCCCACAATAAAATGGGGATGTAAGGAAGCTAATTTTTCTAAGTGCTTCCCTCTTCCTACAAGGATCACCAGCCATCTGTTCTTCATCAGGGTGCTTATAGCAAGCTAACTTCTAGACCTGCACATTCAACCTGTGATCTGAGAATCAAGCTGGGTGTTATTTTCATTCATCAGTATCACAATTTAGGGCAACTGCACCTGTATTCTCCCTCCATGGTCCCTCAAGGGCACCCCTATAAGATCCCAGATTGTTAGCCATCACCTCTCTTTGGTAGATCCCTGTGTATCTACCTATTCTAACAGTCATTTTTTCCAGGCTGCATTGTTCCCAGTTTTACACTGTGATATTCCCAGCAAGCCAGAGTGCCTAAATAAGTCAGCATGTGCACTTTGCATTTTCTCTGAGGCTATGAACAGCTGTAATGCTAGCAGTCACAAGTTACCACACACCTCTGTCTAAGCAAGCACATTTATTTTTTATGGTGAAAGTATTACACAAAAAATGTATTAAAGACAATAAAAACACCTAAGTATGTACCAAAAAATTTACCAGATGTCACTCCAACTCCAGCCTCAGGCTCTGGCAGATGTCAGTCTTTCCAATCCTTCACAAAGATTGGGGCTTCCAGTCCATTTGCTAGATCAGAAAGAAGGTCCTGAGTCAGTTTAAATTCAGGCTATTTGTCCAAAAAATTTTATTGGTCTATAGGTTTCTGGGGAATCTAGTTTGAGCTAGCATGTGCAAACCTACCCAGGTGATGGTACCTCTCGGTGAGATTACCACCTGGCTGATTTGTCTTAATCATCATCCACTGTTCTTAGTTTCTATAGGAGCTGTGGTAACCCTCCCTCATAGATTAGCACACAATCATACATAAACCATTCATTTAAAACAATGACTCCAGAGATACTGCATGGAGTTTCAATATTTGTCACACCCTCTCAATAAAGAAGTTACATAGAAGCCTAGCCCACAATAATACATAAACTTAATACCATAAGGTCTTTCAAGGATATTGCAGGAAATTGCCATCTCTCTCACAATCACCATCAGTAATACAGGTTTTGCAGGCAAAATTAGCCACTTAGTGACACTTGTGCAATTCCGTTGCTTTCGGTGGAGTCACACAGGTGTGGAACTTAGTGATCCATTCTGTTGATGATGCACAATCAGACACAGATTCCAGCTGATATATTTTAGGGTTGTCTACACACAAGACAGACTAACTTCAGAGGTGTTCTAGAGCGAGAGCGAGCACTCTAGAACACTTGAGTAAAAACACTTGAGTAATACAGAGTGATTGTTTTAGCCGCTGATGAAATGTGCTAAATCAAGCTGTGACAGGCCAGCCAAATTAAGCTGAAAACACCATGCCTCAGTTAAGGGTTTTTTGGTGTGGACAGAATTCGAGTCAGTTAACACTGTAGTGAAGAGTTAGTTGCACTGGCTTTCCAAGGATAACAGGAATAAAAAAGCAATTAAAATGTATTTTTGTGACTAAAATGGGCAGTTGTGACTCTCAGTGCATACAAGGAAAAGATATACATATTTTTACATAATAAGCATCGTGACAGCTGTCCTTTTAAAAAACACCGTTTGAGTACAAGTGAAAGCTATTTCAAATCTAGATTATGAAAGCAGAGATAAAACGGATTTGAAAGGTTAGGGATCCCATCCAGACCTGAACTTTTCCAAAGTGAAGGGGTGTTCTAATATGGTTTTGGCCCTTCCCCTCTCTAACTGAGAGATGTTCTCTAGTAAATTTGTTTTAATAATAATTAATTTTGACAGATTGGAAGATTATCCTATCTGGTTTCTCTTGAATTCATTGATCATTAATTTCTTATCTTTTCATTATGCTGTCCTGAGAGGAACCATCACCAACTTAAATGAACATTGTGGAAAATTATCATAACCTCATCTGTGTCTCCTTCCTCCCCACCCAAGGAGTTTCTTAACTGGGTAGAGGTTTAGAGTATGCATTTTATTCAACACATGACAAATATCTTACATGCTTTACATTCCAGGGACTTGACTTATTCACACTTTTTATATGTGGTGTGATTCAGAAGAGCACAAAATATCATTTAAAAAATATATCAAAAGTGCCAAGTACCCATTTCCAGTTTGGTGCATGCCTATAAATTAAGATTAACTGAATCAATCTAAATCTTCTTCAGATAATAAAAATTTTTGTGTGTGCAAAAATATACACATGTATGCACATAATGTATGTTCCAAGTTTTACCTCAGCACATATTTTTAAGGTTGATGGATGATTCAGTACTGTATAGCGGTGCAAAAATATACCACTAGTAAAATGAATCACAAAAAAATATTAAGTATCAGAGGGGTAGCCATGTTAGTCTGGATCTGTAGAAGCGACAAAGGGTCCTGTGGCACCTTATAGACTACCTCTGTTAGTCTATAAGGTGCCACAGGACCCTTTGTCGCTTCTTAAAAAAATATTACTTATAAATTATAGTGCCAGAAAATAATCGTCAAGAATGAGTAATCTTTCACAGCCTAAAACAATTTCACAGCACATATTCTAAATGCTACAACATACAACTATCCAGTCACATTAGGAAAAGGAAGGCTTTTAAGTACAGTGTTCAAGTCCCTTTATAGCTACACTACAACTTATCCAAATCCTTGGCAGTATCGCTTAGAATTCTGCCTTTTCCCTTTCCTGTTTGTATATCTCACTTTCTTTAAAATGAATTAGAAATATCTAAAAATAGAGGGAGGAAAAATAGAATGTTGCAACATTGGTGATTCAGTGACTTCTATGTTTGTGCTCCCACACTTTATCGTTTGCAAACAGTTGTCTCTAAAGTGGACAGTATGATACACTGAAATAACAAGTTGCAATGAACAGCTGCTTTCTTACTGAAAAGTTACCTACTAGTAATAAGGGGAGGAAAGCAATTAAGTAGTCACATATTGAATTTGAAAGTAGCACCATGGCACACAAAAGGGATTTATATTAATACTGAACCAAAGGAGTATACTTGATTGTGGGATAACAAGTAAGATATTTTAAGCTATTTTTGTTTTAAACAAATGGAAAGGGAAATTCAGTTTCACTCATTGTCCAAGAGATCACATCATTTAGATCTGTAATAGTCATGCAGTACCTGATAAACTGGCCCACCAGTTTCATGTTCATTTGATACAGCTTATGGCAAGTCACTGCAATCAGAAGTCATTACTAACAGCACAACTCAGGAGTCATTTTAATCAGTCATTGGGAAAGTCAGCAGCAAGTGTGGCTAAGTCGATACATCTTTGCTGAAATCTGCCACTGTGATTTTAGTAGTGGTCTTGAAGAGAGGCTATATGATACTATGCAAAATCAATAATGACAGAATCAAGGACTACTTTGGACGGATGTCACACTTGATTCTATAAAGACACGGGCAAAGCTTATTCAACTAAAGCAGTGGCTAATGATTCACATGATGTGCAGATAAAATGAGTACCTACTAACCTTAGGGAACAAAGATATGCATAGACTATAAACACAAAGCCTCATTCTGATCTAACATTGTTTTCATACCTGTGTAGCTTCATAGGTATGAAGGGGAAATAAAAACAACCCAGGAAACTACAGACCAGTTAGTTTAACTTCTGTGCCAGGGAAAATAATGGAGCAGGTAATTAAGGAAATCATCTGCAAACACTTGGAAGGTGGTAAGGAGATAGGGAATAACCAGCATGGATTTGTAAAGAACAAATCATGTCAAACCAATCTGATAGCTTTCTTTGATAGGATAACGAGTCTTGTGGATAAGGGAGAAGCGGTGGATGTGGTATACCTTGACTTTAGTAAGGCATTTGATACGGTCTCGCATGATATTCTTATCAATAAACTAGGGAAATACAACTTAGATGGGGCTACTATAAGGTGGGTGCGCAACTGGCTGGATAACCATACTCAGAGAGTAGTTATAAATGGTTCCCAATCCTGCTGGAAAGGTATAACGAGTGGGGTTCCACAAGGGTCTGTTTTGGGACCGGCTCTGTTCAATATCTTCATCAATGACTTGGATATTGGCATAGAAAGTACGCTTATTAAGTTTGCAGATAATACCAAAATGGGAGGGATTGCAACTGCTTTGGAGGATAGGGTCATAATTCAAAATGATCTGGACAAATTGGAGAAATGGTCAGAGGTAAACAGGATGAAGTTTAATAAGGACAAATGCAAAGTGCTCCACTTAGGTAGGAACAATCCGTTTCACACATACAGAATGGGAGGAGACTGTCTAGGAAGGAGTACGGCAGAAAGGGATCTAGGGGTTATAGTGGACCACAAGCTAAATATGAGTCAACAGTGTGATGCTGTTGCAAAAAAAGCTAACATGATTCTGGGCTGCATTAACAGGTGTGTGGTGAGCAAGACACGAGAAGTCATTCTTCTGCTCTACTCTGCGCTGGTTAGGCCTCAACTGGAGTATTGTCTCCAGTTCTGGGCACCGCATTTCAAGAAAGATGTGGAGAAACTGGAGAGGGTCCAGAGAAGAGCAACAAGAATGATTAAGGATCTAGAGAACATGACCTATGAAGGAAGGCTGAAGGAATTGGGTTTGTTTAGTTTGGAAAAGAGAAGACTGAGAGGGGACATGATAGCGGTCTTCAGGTATCTAAAAGGGTGTCATAAGGAGGAGGGAGAAAACTTGTTCATCTTAGCATCTGAGGATAGAACAAGAAGCAATGGGCTTAAACTGAAGCAAGGGAGGTTTAGGTTGGACATTAGGAAAAAGTTCCTAACTGTCAGGGTGGTTAAACACTGGAATAAACTGCCCAGGGCGGTTGTGAAATCTCCATCTCTGGAGATATTTAAGAGTAGGTTAGATAAATGTCTATCAGGGATGGTCTAGACAGTAATTGGTCCTGCCATGAGGGCAGGGGGCTGGACTCGATGACCTCTCGAGGTCCCTTCCAGCCCTAGAATCTATGAATCTATGAATAGACTTCAGTTACTCCTGATTTGCACCAGAATAATCAAGACCAGAATCAGGCCTCACATGGTTGGAAGCATGCAGAGAAACATGGATCAGCACCCCCTTTGAGCCTGCACCAACTCTCTCCAAAGAAAAGAATTGTTAAATAGATTGGCTAAGATAAAGTGAGACAGAGTTTTCAGACTCCTGAGATAGTAACTATGGGGGGCGGGAACCCTTATGATATGACTTGAGCCTCAACTTCAAATTAAAAATGGTGTGGACCTGATTCTCCCTTCACACTGATGTACATCATGAATCATGACATTGAAATCAATGGATTTACACTAGTGTTAGATGAGATTCAGGCCCTGTGAATAAAATGATAAATGTGAAGACTGGGTTACTTATGCTGAGTCTGCCATTGATTTCAATGGACCACTTCTGGTCCAGCTTAATGGTCCACTTATTCAGCTTAAAAAAAAAAGGCACTAGAATCTGGCCTTGCTATATCTGTGTAAATCTCATAACAGTGGAACTTGCATACCAAATGAGCAAGTAAAACTTAATTCCTATTTGGAAAGCCATTTGAAAGCCTTGGATAAACAGTGCTCTCTAAGTGCAAAGTATTATTTTGTTTGCAATTAGTACATGAACTCTTACCTCCAAAAAAATTTCTCACCTGCTGGTCTAACTCCTCAGGGCATCTCCTACCACTCTCTCCACCTGAACATAAAATGATTTCCAAGAAATGCTGGGTCTGCCATTGCTCAATGATTGAATTTTCTTACTTCAAATTCCCAACAAAAACTCACGGCGGTAGTAGTGAAAATAGTGCAGTAAGTTGTCTGTAGGGTGTAAAACGGTCAGAGTATGAATATACACAACAAAAAAGCAAACATTCAAAAACTGATATCACATGATATACATTAGGATTAGCAAAAGTAACTTTTTAGTACTGTTTGCATTATTTCAGCATTTTCATTTCAATTCTTGATAGAAAATTATAAGAATTTTAATTAATAAATTAATTTTAATACAATGTCACTGTCATCGATCGGTCTATCAGCCCTCACCGAGAGAGCGCCGATCACAACACATCAGATGTGTTGTTCTAGCCAGTCCTCCAACTACCCGCTGGCCAGGCTGTCAGTAGCACCAGACACCCGATTGACATAGCACACAGCAGCCTAGAACTCCTGAGCGATCCGCCAACCGCAGCCTCCCAAGCAGCTGGGATTACAGGCACACGCCACCACACCTGGCTTAATACAATGTAATACAATTAATTAATATAAATTAATTTAATTAATTTTAGTACAATTTTAATTTGAATCAAATGCAATAAAGCCTTGAGAAAGGCTTGGTTCCTATTTAGTTAGTTTAAGCAGTGGTTTGGAGTAGTTATATTAGAAAAAATTACAAGTAGTTCATCCAGAACATCTAGTGATCTACAGTATTAGCTGGCCCAGATTTTCAGTTTCAGTTTTAACATTAACTCAGAATTTTTAAACACTGCACAAGTGGAGCAAGACTTCAAAGTGAGATAACAGGCCAGATTCTGTGTCCCACTCCTCTGTCCTGGTGCTGCTCAGATGGCAAAAAAAGGAGCAGAAACTGGTTGCAGCCCCTAGCAGGGGATTCCCCCAGGATGTAGGAGTCTCCAGCAACCTGGGATAGCCGGTTCCTAATACACCCTTTCTGCAGCTCCTAATAGAGGGGGCAGAAGGGGTGGGAAGAAGACACAGTCAAAGTATCATCCTCACCAGCTATGTTCAGCTGGTAGCTGATCTATTGGGGATTGTTACCAATTGGTGAACGTTAGAGTAGGCCTTCAGCACCTCTAATCTGCACTCATGGCCAGGTTGGTCAGAGAATCAAGGAGGCTGTACCCAGCAATATGACAACTTCCCATCCCTCCCCCAAGCTGTACCCAGCTGGGTGCTGCATAGATTTTTTTTTTGTCCCAGAAGCATTTGCAACTGAAGGTGAGGTCACAACCCTTCCTCATGAATTAACTCTCAGGCTCTCACTTTCTGTCTGCTGGAAGCACTGAGCAGCACCTTGACACACTCCACAGATATTTTGTTCTATAAAGTTTGAGCAAGAGTTTTATTGCTCTATATTAAAAATTTTAATTAAGCAGGAAGGGTGTATAGATGCAAATGCAATGCTCTAGGAAAGGATGGCCAGCCAGCAGGCAGGAGCTATTTAGAAAACATTTTTCTTCCCTATTTTTGTATGTGTGTGTGCGCGCGCACGGTGTGTGTGCGCACAGTGTGTGTGTCTCCATGGTTTTCAATAGTAGTCCCCTAAGGCTGCTTTCAACTTTTAATTTTTCTTTAAGAAGCCTTAATTGGGGGCAATAAAAGCTACTGATTTCACTATTGAAATGTAACACAAAAAATGTCTTAAACAGCAGCTGTGAGGTAGCTTTTTGGAAATGTACGGCTGGCAGATTAAGAACCACTTTCATGCCAGCCCAAAAGTTGTTCATCACATCTGTTATTTCTCCTGGAAATTATAAACAGTGGACTTTCCAGCCAGGAACCACATCTTTTTAAACAACCCCTGCTTCTTGTGAGAGACAGGCCTAAATTCAATGCATCCTCTTTTTTACGTGTTGTATCTACTGTACTCTGTGTATGGGGTGGGGGGAAGGGAGTAGTTTTATGTAAAAGCATGTCCAAAAATCTCTCATCACAGGAGCAAGAGGTCACAGGACCCTCTTCTCCTCCATCTCCCAATAAATCAGCATGGCCATATTTCCTATGTGGCAATCAAAAGATTGCTTGGTGTGTGGTCTGGGTGCTGTACCTGCCAGTTCATGACAGCTCCAAAGGAGTATGGCCTGCAGTTTGAGGGCATTGTCAGTGCACCCCAGATCACTAGTTCACATGCACTGATGGGTGGCATGCCTAGATGAGGGAAGCATGTTGCATCACACTACAGGCTATATTCTGCCCATTTATTCCTCTTCAGTAGTGTTTTATTCTTCAAGCAATTCTACTGAACTGCCTTGTGTGGTCTTAACCCACATATGTGATAGGTGCTTTAGAAACTCTTAAAAACCACTAGGCTGTGCATAAGTCACTTGGTCACTCCACCACTCTAGCTTTTCTACTAGATCCACATTACAAATATTAAGGAGTCTTGTAGTCTTAGCCTTGGTCTACACTGGGGGAGGGGAGAATCTATCTAAATTACGCAACTTCAGCTACGAGAATAACGTAGCTGAAGTCGACGTACTTAAATCTACTCACTGCAGTGTCTTCACTGCGGTGAGTCGACTGCTGCTGCTCCCCCATCGACTCCGCCTGCGCTTCTCATAGTGGTGGAGTATAGCAGTCGACAGAAGAGTGCTTGGGGTCAATCTATCGCATCTAGACTAGATGCGATAAATCGACCCCCGCTGGATCGATCATTACCAGCCAATCTGGCAGGTAGTATAGACATACCCTTAGTAATAGTCAATGACTTCACATTCAACATCCCAAGGAGAGACGGATTTAGGTAATGCTGTGTTTTATATATAGGCACTATACACTAGCAACCTCCTGATATTCCCAGGCTATATGACACAGCTGTCACAGGACCCTTTAAATGTATATATGGAGCTGAAAAGGATAGGGGAAAAAATCACCAAAAAAATAAATATTGGAGACAATTGCAAAACTTCCTTAGTACCTCTTTAAGGTGATTAACCCAACAGTCACAAACATCTCCCTTACATACCTGGCATATAATTTCAAATAGCCAATGCAAGCAAAGAAACTTCTATTTGTGTGTTTGAGATCACCTGCTATGATCCATTGCTAGGGAGGGGCTTCAGACTGTAAAATAGCAATCAAATAAAATGTACACACTATCCATTTACTAATTACATCTACCCCACAGCCTTGCAGTGATTCCCAAAATCTAGCACGGAGTTGGTATAGATCTAGCAAAGCCTCTTTTGTTACCTGAAGTCAATCTAATCTCCAGATCAGCCCATCTGGTCTGCAATGCCCACCTAGTACTATCAATATAGTGGCACAGATTCTTTGGAAATTGAGCACAGTAACCTGGAGGACAGTGTGTCCCTATGACAGTTAACAATTTTGAACTAAAGATGGGGGATAAAGATGGGAGATCTGGCTGTGCTAGCACGTCATTTGTACACATGTAAGGATATTTGAAAGAAGCCATGCGTATCTATTGTCCAAAAGACTAATGTAGTGTTACGAGCACAGGCAGCAGAATATATTAAACTTCCATAGAGGACAGGAGCACAATGTTAGGCAAAGGTTGTCAAATTATAATTGCATATAAATTATAGCTGCAGCAAGGGAAGGGCTAAGTCTGCAGAGCTGAGATTAGCCACAAAAATTCCTATTAAATGTGTATATGTGATGGGGATTTAATGAACAAGTAAGCCTTCTAAAGTTTCTGAGGTGTTCCATGCAAATAGACAGATTTTTTTTTCAAGGACAGCTTCAAAGTAACTGCAAAGCCAAGATCACTGTGTTTCAAGCCACTAGTGTTTTTCCTGTAATAGAGGTCAGACATGTCTGTACTTAAGATAAAAGCTTAAATTGACTTTATTCTGGGGTCCACTCTTGTGTAAACCAATATTAAACTTTCACTGGGAGAGATTAAGTGTATACAGATATTTGCGGTGCCTGCCTGAATTCTGCTTTCCCTAGTGTAGTCTTAGTCCAGTGGATTAACACATGCTTCATGAGCACTAAATTTGCTTTAAAAAACCCCCAAGTAAACAAAAGAAACATCTAGAATCATGTAAACAAAATCCTGGCCCATGAAAACACCCCAAGTCAGGTATGAGCTTTAAGAATATGATACATTCTAAATAAATACTAGCTGGTGTAGAAAACTGACAGATTAAAAGCTTTGTCCACATTTCTTTAGGGAGGATTACTGTATGTTACAAGGACTATAAATAACTATGCTATCAATGATTCAGCTGGCTCTTTCAAAGACAGATAGGTAACCTGGCAGTGAAGAGCAATCACGAGCCACACAACAACTGCTAGGCAGAGGCCAAAAGTGGATCACGATCTACAGAGAAAAGGCACACAAGTTTGTACAGAATTATAGTACTGTAACTGCAGGACTGCTTCTGCATACATTTTTTGCTCAAGATTTTTGTAGTTAAAATAGAAATATTTGGCAGTTTCACAAATGGTGGCATTCTAATGAAAGTTCTTGACAGCAAAACTCCTCCCTATTAGCAAAATTTAATTCAAATACACAGACTTCTCTCTTTTTTTAGAACAAATTCTTCCCCAAAAATATGCATTCACTGCTCTCATTGAAGTTGGAGATAATGCATACTGACCACGTGCACCGAAAAGCAAGATTTGGCCCTATTTTAAAAATTCCTTATGAAGCCATTAGTGCTCAGATATCAAATAAAGCGTTAAAAAATCCTGGACCCAGATCATCAACTGGTGCAAATTGGCATAGCCCCACAAAAGCAAACTGAGATTTATTTTGCCTTATATAATTAAAATTCTAAATATTTGCTTGACTAGTGAGGAAGTTTCCTGTCATTTTAAAAGGGTGATAATTACTGACTGTCCATTTCTAATGTTAGTCTTCCTTACTAGAAAGACTCAGAGTAGCCGAATTCTTAGCTTGTGTCCAAGAAGTCTCTGCCAACAAAACCACAGGCCCTTCTTTATATTGTCTGACTTAAGTGCAAAAAGTAAGTGGAATCAAAAGAGATATCCAGAGAATAAGTATCCAGTGAAGAACGATAGGATCAACAGCCTAGCTGCTACTACTTCTTTCATTTCCATCCATCAGCTCAATAATGACAACTGGTTTGAATGAAGTCTTTCAACCACTTTCTATCTTGCACTACCAATATGGCTTCATTAATCTTTAAACCTTTTTATTCTATGTTATTCTTCACCGTGTCTATCCAGTGCAACCTTGGTCTTCCTGTTTCCAGTTACTTGCATTCTGGTATATATCTCTATGTATGGTATATTTTCTGCGTCAATTCTTGACATGTGTCCAAAGGATCACAGTTTTCTTTGTTTAATTTTGTGTAACAGCGTTATTTTTTGCCCTAGCCATTCTCTTATCTCTTCAGTTTTTGTTTTCAACGTCTAGAAACTTTCAGTATTCCCTCAGACAGTTCAGTTCTCCAGTCAAAATCTTTTGTTTATCAGCTTTCCCCATATTCCAGTATTCTGACACGTGTAGCAATATTGGCAAGACAGTTGTCTCATATTAACTGATTTTTTAAAATCAAAATGTCTTTAGCCTTGCAGAGTTTTGCAAATGCAGTAGTGGCTAGTCTGATTCCTCTTTTTATGACATCTTCACAATTCCCATCCTTTGATACTAGTCCTCCAAGGTACACAAGTTTTTCTACTTGTTCTAGTTCTTTGTCTCTGAGTTTGACTTTTTCCTTTTTCTCTTGTCCTTCAATTGCCATATTTTTTGTCTTCTCCGTGCTGATTTTCAGTCTGAATTTTCTGCTCTCCTGGTATATGTTGTCAGTTATTCTCAGTAAATCCTTCTAGGAAGGACAGCCAAACTGCAATTTCCTGTTAAACAAAATACCTAATAAACCAAAAAAGACATTCTGTTTGAAATCCAGAGAAAGCTCACCAATACTTTATCATTTACTATTAGAGTGTAAAGTCTAATTGACAGAGTCCCAGTCTCATACTGTTTTCAAAGCTTTATGTACTATTTCAGCACTAATAAATGCTTCAAAATAACATCCTTGTATGATTCATTTCTAAGGGGAGTTTTGCACTGTCTTAAAGCTCTTACTATAGAACCAGACTACACTGATCTAAATTTATTCTGCAGTAGTCTTTCCTAGATGTGTCAAGCATCATCCTCATTTTTGCTCATGAGGGCCTTGGAAAACACATTTAACATCTGGTAGGTCTTTCTAGCACGACTTTCTCACCTCAAATATTTTTATTATTCTAATACTTTTAAGTAAAGGTTCATCTGACTTCTATCCATTTAATTAAAAGATTCTATTTTTACCCCCATGATCTTGTCTAATGTGTACACTCCCATCTCTGTATTTTAAAGACACAGTACAGTTGCCCTGTCATTGATTCATCGAAGACTACCCATCTCTATTCCTTTCTTCAGATGATCAATGGGGGAAGACTTTCTTCTGTTATCATGTCTGGCTGAAATGAAAGTATAAAGGCTTACAGTTTCAAAGGTCTCTCTTTGTAGACCTTTTGAGGTTCATTTCACTACTCTCCTGTCATTTGATGAGAAACACTGGAGGTTCTAAATAGACTCATTTAGTCTTACTTAGCAAGAAGGATTTGAAAAAAAAATTGAGAATAACACAAGCATACAAATCTTGTAGAACAGAGAATACAGGACTTTGCACCACATGAAAAATGGTGAGCCTCGGACACAAAATCCTCAATTCCAAACAGCTGGTTTGACTGGTAGTCCATAGCAACTACTCCAGGCTATGGAAAGGTGTCTCAAATACAGCTCACTGCTTCTTGCTTCTGCCACCTGGGGTTTCAGCTCAGTAGATCTGTACAGTGCATATGCCAAACCTATAATCTCCCCTTCACTCCATGACTGTATTAAGTCAATGATGGCTTTGGCAGATTTCAGGATTATGTGTTCATAAATTATATAAAGTAAACACAGTAGTGATAGTGCTACAGCTTGTCCTGGCTGCATCTCCTGTCTCAGCCTCTACAGCTAGCTCCTGTCTCTATGGGAGAGAAATTCTAAATGTGTCAATAGGAAGTGTAGAACTTCACAGTGTCCTACAGAAGGTGCAGCAATTTGACACTTCTGGATTAAGCTTAACCCCTACTTGCATAACATTGGCTGTACAGCTCTCCTACATGACACACACAGGGACATATTTTTGAACAGCCTGAGATGTTTCTTTTAGCTGATGTGTTTGGTCATCTCGTGCTCAACCTTGCTCTATAATGCTAGGTTTCCACCTGCTGATTAAAAAACAGACTGAATACTTTTCAGTAAAAAAAGAGGGGGAAAGAAAGAAAAAAGAAAACAGGAAATACTATATTCACCATTTTAAGTGCATCCAGAGGATGGTGGAGATTAAGAACTCAAGTACTGTCTTTTTGCATATTTTATGCATAACACAAGTACTGTCTTCCCTGCATATTTATACCTGCCTCTGGACATTTCCACTGCATGCATCCGACGAAGTGGGTATTCACCCATGAAAGCTTATGCTCCAATACGTCTGTTAGTCTATAACGTGCCACAGGACTCTTTGTCGCTGTCTTTTTTGCAGACTTCTTGAACTCTCTTTTCTATTCAACATCACCTTTTTGATGGTAGCATTTGCAGCCATGGCTCTTATAGCACCCCTAACTGTTGCATCACTGAAAGTCCTGAGATTGTGGGGTCAATCCTGAGAGACTCAGGCTTAATGACTAAGGTGAGGTATTCACATGGGGTATGGAATCTCTTCCACCCCCTAACCATGCTATCCAACATGCCACTTCTGGGCCTACTGAGCTGTGGAGGCTGCCCCAAGATTTGACCCAAAGTTCTATATAATTCAATTTACTATGTAATTTCATTATTATAGTGTTCTGGCTTGAGTACCTCTAAAAATGCTACTACCAAATTGTCTGACTCAACCCCCCCACTCTCCAAAAAAACCCACTTGATTTCTTCCACTTTTCTCCCCTCCCCCTGAAACCCCAAAATGCAATAGAATGCCCCAGGTTCCTCTGTGTGGATGGGAGTAAGGCAGGCCACAGAGAATTTATGTAGTAGGATTTTGCACCTTCTGCCTACTGTAGATCACTGTTCCATAGCAGCCTGGGGTGAGGTGGGGTGGCAGAAGGACCATGGATGAGTTTGCCAGCAGGAATTATGTGGATGCACTGGCCAAAAAAAACACCTGGTGCAAACTGTTCATGTTCCACAGAATGGGGATGTGGGAAGAGAATTGTTTCTTCCCACACCCTAAATACTATGTCCTCACCTGGGCAAAGGCTGTTTACATGTGGTCTATATGGATGACTAGATTTATTATAAGCGTGCACTAGATTCAGCCAATATAATTTAGTTGTTTTGAACAGTGCCTACCAAATTAGAATAACACTTTACAACTGATTGGCAGAGAAAGTGTAAATATGGCACAGAGAACAATGAGCTTAAAAAAAACAAATGTGGAAGGTAGGACAGATTCAGTTCCCTTAGTACTTTAAAATCTTGAAATTAATGTTTCTTAATCCATAACTGGATTGTTATCAGTTGCTAGGTTTCCCATCTAATTGAGATGCATAAGAGAGTCAATAGACAGCCCTATTTGAAATTAAATTTTGGCATTAAGACAAATCCACTTGAATCATGAGAAATGCTGGACAAATCTCTTTTCAGCAATATCGTAAATAGAAATGTTCAGACGATATACAATGCTAATTTTTGGACAAAGGCAACATATTATTATACATAGCAAAATCGAAGCAATTATAATTAAAAACATTCTTCCGAACCGTTGTTTACTTTGGGATGCATTAGCTTTGCAATTCCTCTAAATCTTAATTTGTATTACCTAATATATTTCTAAATCCTTTTCCATCTTGTAAGCTCAGGAATAAATTCAGATACTCATTGTTTCTTAAGCATTTTATAATTAATTATGTCTGTACTAATGTAATTCCACAGACCGGTTTGAAAATAGCATGGTCATAAAAACCCCACAACAACTGAAGAGTCATTTGTGGAAAGCAGGCAGCCACGGAGTTATTGTGCTACAAAGTTCAACAGAAACTAAATCAGTAAAAGTTCTACCAGCAGTTTGATTTTACTGGAAACTTGGTAACCAGTGCAAGGAAACAAGGACAAACTACTTTTCAAGAGATATTTTCTTGACCCTACTGATCCCATTTGGGTTAGAATGTGACCATCAGAACCTCTAGTTAAAACACAAAAGCAGCTAAGGAGCCAAAAGAGACAGAAATACGCACATGCACACAAAGTCTCTCCAGATGAAAATATTAAAGAGTAAACTTTCATCATAGTCTCAAAAAGGGTGTTATTTTTGAGACCTGAACGCTTACAGGGCTAAGGGTTGTCTTTGAAATGTTTAAGCTGGTGTGTTTTCAGACAGTTTAGTAAAAGGATCCTCACATTGGAAACAAACATTCCTGCAAGCTGATGTAAAAGGGAATTTAGTAGATGATCAGTCAGATTGTGCAACCAGCCTGTTTTTTTTTTAAATGGTCAGACTGTCAATATTTTTTCAAAAGAAAACATAGTGCTGTGCTCAGAACAGAAAGATGAAGCCACAAACACACCTTATTCGTGCTTTGAAGAAGCCCCACAAAAGGAAGACAGGTAAAGTTTTTCTCTGGATACTGAGGCAACAGGCTTCCTAAGGGAAGTATTTGGAAAATCACGGAGTGGAGGTGCTCTCTTGGACAATGGTCAATGCTTCCCTGAGCAACTGACATAACAGCAAGCTACGTATGTCACCTGAGCACAATAGTAAAAGTAATCAAACTCTTGTCCCTTTGTTAATTCAGAACAATGAACCATGGGACTATGTCTACAAAAATAAAATATTTGGAGAGGAAGAATGCTGAATCAATTGGTTTTGAATGGAAAGATAATAGGGACCCCAAAATTCATCTCTAAAATACATTTAAGAAATGTTGGAGCATTCACACATACAGAGGACCTGATTCTGCTATGCTTTGTTATATTGAGTTGTACTTCAATAAAGAGTTACTGAATGTTTTCTCTGATCTTTTCATCACAGAATGTGTACATTTTCCTAAAATGCACCTTTCCTTCCACAGTCACACTAAAAGAGGTAAAAATATAATACCATATGGTAGGTCTGAAATTTTCAAAAGCTTGCACAAGCATGAGCGGCCTCTTGCATACACCTATCGATACCCAGAACTTGACTGAGAACCAGGAGATTTTTCATATGTTTGCAGTTGTGCTCTGAATGCTGAGTGCCCCCACAGGGTGGTGATTTGCTGTGGTTCAGGGGCTATGAATTGCAAGACCTCCACATACTCCAGCTAGATGTTTCTGGCTTAGTTGTGTCAGCAGCACAAATAAACCAGGAGGTACCAGTTAAGCCACTCAAGCAATGTTCCACAATGGAGACATCACATCTAATTCATTTTGAGTATGAAGCCATATTTCCACAACATGCCAGTTCACAAAAGACCACACACGCACACACACACACAACAGTGAAGGACACATTACAGCTGCTAATGTGTCTCGCTCCTTTCCTCTGAAAACGGAACATATACCTTTAAAACCTGTCTCCTCACTGCTATCATAAACCCTTAAATATGGGCATTAAAGTTACTCATAATGGATGTCACTATAGAGTCACTACTGACACCATGATACTAGATGTACACACATGCCAGTAAACTACTGGTGTTAAGAACTAAGTTTGCCATCTTATTTTGAAATACATTTTCAAATAGACATTAAGCACTCAGGACACCATTAAATGAAGCACTTATGCACATGCTTCACTCTGCTGTCAATAGGATGATGCGCATGCTTAAAATTAAGCATGTGCTTTGGTGCTTTGCTGAATTGGGGCCTGAGTAAAGTGAGATTAAGCAAGAACTTTTGCCCAAAGATAAATAGAAATATTTTCATAAGAGTACCTTAAAGCATTTGAGTGGAACCCATCCATTGGTCAGTGCCAGGCCCTCCAGAATGCAGAACATCAGTGGTGCTGCTGCATTGAGGGGGTGTGCAAAGGTCACTCCACATCATCTGCACAGGAGGGAGATTGAAAACTAAATTACTACTAGGGCAATTATTGAAGCCACTTGTGCATATTTTCTCTCCAAATTCCTTTTTTACCTCCTCGTACACTATAAATTGCCAAGCCTATATGTTCCCAAAACACGTGCCTCTCTGGCAGAATTGAACACTGAAGTATTTGACTAAATAGTCTATTAATAATAAATTAAGAAATATTATTTTACTTTTATAGCATCCTTCATTTCAGCCTCTCCAAGAACTTTACAACTGGCTATTAAGGAATGAAGCCTCACAAACCTGAAGCAAGCAAGTATTATGAGCAGGATTTGTTTTTAAAAGATGTAAGGAAACCATATGAGATAGTTAGGATTTACATAGTCCAGGTTTGGTTTGTGAGATATAACTTGAATTTGGAGTTCTCTGTGAATAAGATAGCAATTTGTCTCAATAAGCTCTTTTTAGTGCATCTGGTATCGTTTGTTATTCTTGTGCTTATAACTATGCTTACTAATTATTTGTTAGATTTTAATAAAATTTGTTTGGTTTTGTGTTTGTTTTGCAGCTATTTTTATAACATTGTAAAACATCTTAATTAAGAACATTTAAAAACAAAAAAAGTGCATGTATTTCAAAGTCAGATAGACTGAATAATTTTATTTGAGGGAAGTTAAAAACAAAGCACTGCAGAGCACTTGTAAATAAATCATAGCTACTTACACATGCTAATACATCAACAAAGTTTTGCTGTTCAATTAAGTGTCTAATTATGTTGAATATGTACTGCACATGAATGCTTAAATAAATGACCATGCCCCTCAGACTATCCACTTATCTTTGCGTTCCCATTTATTGTAAATCTTCAAAAGGTTTTAGGTTTCCCTTTACCATATTTTGGCATTCAGTTTTATGCTCTTAAAAGGCTAAAAATGCTAATGAGTGTAAGTGCCTGATCTGTCATGCACATCACTTTTAGGCAGGTAACACTGAAGCATATTTGTGAAGACTTATCCACTTGATTTTTAAACTGTAACAGTAAATACTTGAACCACATTTAATCAATTTAAATAATAAATAGGAAAAAAATCACAGACCAAACACATTTCAGCTATGCTCTCCACACTTACAATATTTGATTAGGTTTTGTGTGCGTGTTTCCCCTCTGCCCCCTTGAAAACTGACACACTGTGGTGTCGATTTTCTAAGCAGTGTGAAGAAGTGCTTGGCCTTGCTGACAAGTGTTACCGCTTCACTGCATAGTTGTCTCCTCTCAACCAATGCCTCAAAGGTGGCTTTGAGTGAGGCTGCTTCCCAGATCTCCTTATTACAGGAAGCATCAAAGAGAAACTCCAGAGGATCCTTCCTGGACTGCGTTGGCTGGATCAACTTTCAATGTGGAGAAACCCGATAGCATGAGACAAGATGCCCACACTGTCCAGTTCTGATGTCTATGCTTTTAAAAGCATGTTGAAGCCTTATGGAGCTCAACCTATTTAGCTTGTCAAAGAGAAGGTTGCCTAGATGGGAAGAAGGTGTCTGGAACTTATGGGTGCTTCAGTCTAGCAAACAAAGAGAGAACAAGATCTAATAGCTGGAAGTTGAACTTAGAAAACATCATATTGGAAATAATCTACACTAGATATCTTTGTAAAAGATATGGAGTGAAATCCTGGCCCTGTTGGAGTTAATAGGAATTTTGCCATTGATTTTATTAGGGTCAAGATTTATTATGTATTATTATTTATATAGTGGTTCTGCTGAGGACCCCTCAATCCTTGTGCTAAAAGCCCAACGATCTTAATTCAACCACAAATTTGGGGCTCGATGCAGGAATTACAGGGTAAAAAATTTTGGCTTGTGTAATGCAGGAGATCAGACAGATGATCATGGTACTCCCTTCTGGCCTTGATTATAAGATGTTCAACACAATACATATGTTTTCCCTTCCCACATCCTCTCCCCCCAAAACCCTACTTTGGACATTAATATACTTACAGAGGACTTGTCATCAGTAAAAACAATTACATAGAATTAGAACATGCTCTAGAACAGTTGTGTTAACCAACAGTGAATAGTCAACCATTCCATCAAAAAATCAGAAATTTTCCTCTGTGACTCTTTAACTACCCCTGTTGGGTAGTTGGGACTTTGCAGAATCAGGTTAATTCCAAACCAGCCTTGTAGCAAGTGTTTCTCCTCCGTTAGCGAAGACACCCAATCATATTTTCTTTCAAAGATCATCTCAAACATCATATATAATAACAGAATCAGTGGTGAAGAGTCTTTCACCTTGCAATAGGCTGAGATAGATGGACAATATCCTGGATAATCTATTAACCGTACTCATAGAATCACAAGTAGTCTTTATTTTCACAATTCCTGTTGAATGTTTTAAGGGTTCAGATAAAATGCTAAATAAATTACATTAATGGGATTACATTAATTACATTGTGCAGAGAAACAATGGGAAATAACAGACTGAACACTGAACTTTCTTCTATTCATCTTTCAGCCACTTTCAATGTCAGCCTTGATGACATCCCATTCATCTTTACTTTCTTCAGTGAAAGCATCAATAAACTCAAGAGCACTCCTCTTCCCTTAGCCACTAGGACATGACACAAACTCATACTCACGTGTCTATTCGTTATGGCACATCTAGTGTGTGTTTTTATGAAGCATCCAACTTGTGTGAAACTATTTAGATGAGGAGAAGCAGAGCAAACAAGACTTGGCAAACTCCATTTAGTTACCAAAATGTCGCGCTGCATTGAAATTTAAGGTGTAAACATAAAATTTCTTATAAAATGACCAGATATATGGGAAAAGAATGTTAAAAGTAGCTTATATGGTTTGCAAAGACAAGTACATGCCACCTTGATTCTTTTTCCTTATACATCCATCCTATGCACGGAATGAAAAAAATAGTATATGATTATGTAATTAGACAACTTTTAATGCATATGCACCAGGGGGTTGAAATAAGATTGCTGTAAATGTGGCAATTCCTAGTTTTCTAGTGCTTAACTCTACACCAAAATATCATTCTTTTAATGTAAGTATTTTGTAGGTAATTCCCTAGTTTGTTTGTTTAAAAAAAAGGAATCAGATAAGACAGATTCCCCAAAGTGTAACTTTAAAAAATTCCCCCATCATACAGTATCAGCAGAGTTTAACCCCTAAACCTTCAGCACTTAAGCTACGTGACTAACGATTTTGGATAGGAGCAGCAGAAGTATGTTTTCCCAGATTGGAGAAGAACCACTGAGTCCAGGTTCTGTGGTTGGGGAGAAGTCTGGGTGAGTCCAGCCTGGTCCAGATTTCTCTCCCTGTGCCCAAAGCAAGAGTTGGGGGACTTCTTGGGGTATGTGCTAGTCCAGAGGAATGGTTGTGGGGAACCTGACCCGTCTCACACTCTCTCTCCCCTCCCATATTACCAGGAGGCAGTCGTTTCCTGCCCAATGTGGTGCCCCCAGAGAAGGGCATGCACCAGTGGGACATGTGCTGGGTCTGGGGGAAACCTAGTTAGGCTGTCTTTTCCACAAACTCCCTGCCACACATGTCCCAGCAACTTCCATCTGTTCCCAAAGTAGTGTGTACTGCTACTGCTTTGATGGCATAAGCCCCGCTTTAGAGTGGTTTGGTTTAGTTATTATTTTGTCAGGCTACCAAAATTTTCTGGGGAACGCAGGTGAGAGAAGGGAAATGGTGACTTTCACTGTTTCTATCTCACCAAAAGCTGAATTAAATTTAACAGATCAAAGAAAAGGCACTTCTTTAGCCTCAGGGCTATCCCCCTGCCAAATAAAGATCTGCTGCTAACAATGCAGGTGTGAGAAATCCTCAAAGAAAAAGCATATTTTATAATGGAAAGTATTAGCCAACGTAAATATAGGGATCGCTACCATCTTCTCCTAGAATCTTAATTAATTTGTTTTGGTTTCATTTATTTCTTGAAAATAATGCACCTAGGCATAACATTTCCAATATCTCATGATATTTTACTGGAGTAATTAAGGTGACACACTAAGAAGTGTTGATTAAAACTAATTTTCATCCTGTATATTTACTAACAGATAGATCAGGAGGGTCCTATTCTGTCTTAGGTCTAGTAAAAAAAAATGTTTTTCTTCTACAAAAATTTTTGAATGAAAACTTTCATTTGAATTTTTTCAATCTTTTTCATGAAGTTTCTCACCAAAAAAACCCCTTCATTTATATTGAAATTGAAATTTCCAGTCAAAAATGTACTTGAAAATATTTTCCTGCAAAATACTACTACCAAATCATAAAAGGAAATAGGAGGACCAAAAGAATATTACCATAGCTAAACTGCAGCATAATGGAAGTCATTAGAAGCAAAAAGACATTGTTTAGAATTTGGAAGTCAAATCCTAATGAGGAAAATAGAAAAGAGCACAAATTCCAGCATGAAAATGGTAAACGTATAATAAGGGAGGTCAAGAAAGAATTTGAGAAACGATTTGCTAAAGATGCAAAAACTAATTTTTTTAAGTACATCAGAGGCAGGAAGCCTGCCAAACAGGCAGTGGGGCCATTAGATGAGAAAAGGTGCTAAAGGAGCACTCAAGGAAGACAAGGCCATTGCAGAGATAATTGAGTCCTTTGCATCTGTCTTCACTGATGAGGATATGGGGGAGAGACCCACATCGGAGCTATTCTTTTTTGGGTGACAAATCTGAAGTTCTATCCCAAAGTGATCTCAATAGAAGAGGTTTTCAAACAAATTGATATATTAAACATAGGTCACCCAGGACCAGATGGTATTCACCCAAGAGTTCTGAAGGAACTTTAATAAGAAATTTCAGAACTTCTAACTGTAGTATATAACCTATCACTGAAATCAGCCTCTGTACCAGATGACTGGAAGATAGCTAATGTAGTTCCTATTTTTAGAAGGACATCAGAGGAGACACTAACAATTACAAGCCACTGAGCCTAACTTCAATACTGGGCAAACTGGTAGAAACTATAGCAAAAAACAGAATTATCAGACACATAGATTAACACAATTTGTTGGGGAAGAGTCAACATAGCTTTTGTAAAGGGAAGTTCAAGCCTCAACAATCTATTAGAATTTGTTGAGTGGGTCAAAAAGTATGTGGATAAGGGTGATCCAGTCATTATATAGTATACTTGGGTTTTCAGAAAACCTATAATAAGGTCCCACACCAAAGGCTCTTACAGAAATGAAGTAGCCGTAGAATAAGAGGGAAGGTCCTTTCATGGATCATTAACTGATCCATGAAATAAAACGTATTCATAAATGATCTGGAAAAGGAAGAGAACAATGACATAGCAAAGTTTGCAGGTCACATAGCTACAGAGATATGGGGGTGTCCTCCCCGCACATGTAAGTGAGTGGGGAATGAGCGAACCCCACAGGGGAAACCCGGGCGATTGCCCTGGAGATAGAGAGAGGTTCCCACAGAGTGGTAAGGAAGAGAGAGCCCACAGAAAGAACCTTCTGGTTTGATAAGGGGGAGGAGTGTGACAGAGTCCTAGGTATGAAACCCTGAGTCAACATTCTGTTCACAGCAGCTCCAATCTGCTATGCCTGACAAAGCTGACCTGTGCCTAATTTGTGGGTGGGGTAGGGCAGAAAGGCTAATTAAGCCATTAGCCAGAGCCCATAAATAGGCACAGGAAGGCAGTGAAAAGGGGGAAAGCAGGCAGTGAAAGAAATTGATCTCCCCGTTTGTAAAGGTGCTAGGTATGCTGCAAAGGCAGCGAGACTCAAATTGTAAATAAACTGCAGAGTGTTGAACCAGCACAAGGGTCTCAGCATGGTTTGTAGTGGAGACAGAAGCAAGACTGAGAAGGCCCTGTTACAGTGGGTCACTCCATAATTGCCTTGTTCTGAACTTTCTCCCTGAAGCTCTGGTACAGGCCTCTGTTGCAGACAGGAGAGTGCGTAAGATGGATCATGGTCTGACTCAGAATGGCAGCTCTTATGTTCTAATAATAATTGTTTTAATGAAAACCTATTTTCTGGCAGGAAAATTTCAGTCAAAAAATTTCAACCGGCTCTACTCTATCTTTAATCAAGCTTCTATGACAGCTTACCTGAGTAAAAGCTGGGTAACAATTTCAGGATCTGGCTCTAAGGGAAAATCCACTACTTAGAATCTGATCACTGAGCAGATAGATGAGGTGGGTGGGTGAGCAGGTGTGAGGGCCCCCTCTTGCCTAACACACCGGGGATGGAACCAAGGACCTCCACAGCCAAAAAAAGCACAAGCTGCTAGAGCTTGAGCTAAAGAACCAACGTCTTGTAGCTGTGGGCTATAACAACTCATATCCTTTGTGGATAAGCAGAGAGAGAGACTTCTAACACACACTCGCCAGTGGGTTACATAGTATTCCTGGCAGTACAGCCACTCCACAAACTGTACTTTTGCTTGGTGGCTAAAATATTCATTGTGAGCCCTTAAACAGTTTCTCCCTGTGGGGACAGGATGGAAAAAATCTGCCCAGCAATGGGTCTTCTAGCCTGGCCTACATCTTTTCCATCCCTATCTCTCTTCCTTACTGATGCATAGGGAGTTTGCAAGGACTAGGGCTCATGGAGGAAATGCATATCCTCTTCATAGCATCCAGCTTCCCTTTGCATAGTGCAGCTTTATAGCAGTTTGCTCCTAAATGCATAAAACAGTTGTAGTTGAGATTGATTGCCACCTAACAAAAACAAGGCAAAGTCATGATTCTTACATCATTATTATATTTGCCATTACCACATATAGGGTTAACCTACATGCCTCTGTAGATATATATTCAATGAGATTGTTATAACTGTTGTGATATTTCTTTATAATTCATGGGCCACAATGCATCATAGAATAGTGAAGAGCCAAAGTATGTGCAATCCCACTCCAGTTCCATTTATCTGTAATACATCGGCAATTTATTTGAAACTGATCTGTGCCCCTTATGCAGGAGAACTTTTGTTTAAAAAATGGTACATCTAAACATGACAGAAGATCTAGCTTGTTTCAGCTACAGTGCAATTTATCCAGTACACCAAAGGATTTGATTCTTCTGAGGCACACACTCAACAGATGTGATCTTCGGGTGAGATTTTGCAGTTCCTATGGAAATCTAGAATGGCCAACCCTAGACAAGTCAGTCTAGATTAGCACATTGCAAATTCTGATTTTCTGTAGACAGAAAAGTGTATGAGATCTGAGTTTATTCAAACCTTCACAGAAAGCTTCCAACACTGTAGTTACATTACATTTTCTGCCACCCCATAGCAATTTAAAATTGCTTCCAATTATGCCTTTTGCATACTTAGCTGCAAACCCACATTGCCAAATGCTTGAAATCTCCATGATTACAGAGGTTATAGAAAGGTGTCCCTCCACAGTACAGCTGTTTCTCATCTAAATAAAAGGGAATACTATGGGCAAGCCATCACCTCTAGTGCCTACTTGCATACCCTCCACACAGGTGGTATGAACCATGAAATGCACTAGATAACTGTTCCACTTGTTCTCACACACACACACAGACATTGATTACCATAAATTCCCAAACCATTTTCTATTACTACAATACATTTGATTAGTTACAGACACAATGTATTTGCATGCCCACTGTAATTTGGGTTCAAAACAAAAAAGAAAACCAGATTCCTTAGAATTTTAGCCTAGACTGCAAAAGTAAGTTTCAGACTATTTGGGAATTCTCCCACTTTTAGTGGGAAGTATTTGGAGCTTTCATCAAACCAGTTAAACAAACACAATGATAATTTGAAATTTACAGCCAACAATTCAGACTGACACACACTGCCTCCAGAGTTAACTGCTTCTGTTTTGCCCACCTAACACCAAAAGAAAGAGAGAAAAAATGACTCTTCGGGCACTTCCTCCATGGACATGGTACTTTGGTTACTATTTAAAAAGTCAACATTGACCAACTATTAGCAAATAGTGGTATGTTAGGTATGACAAACGTTCCCTATTTTATGTGTAGAGACATTCTGACAATCTGATTAAAGAATTAGCATTAACAAACATAGTCTATATTAAATGGATTAAAACTGGATAACTGATAGACCTCAATATGTAATTGTTAATTGGGAATCATCACCAAATGAGGGCATTTCAAGAGTGTATGTGAGTGTGCGGGGAGTTCCCACTGGAAACTGTTCTTGTCTCAATGCTAAATCCAAGGTCACACATCTAACAACACAGTAAGCTGGTCACACTTGCATGATGGAGAACTATATCTTGGACAACAGTGACTTGCGGCCATGGTGGCTAAATACAAAGATAAGCTTCAAAGGCTGGAAACTGAATTTAAGCAAATTCAAACTGGAAATCAGATGCACATTTTGTGAACAGTGGAGGAAATTAACCATTGGAATAATTTACCAAGAAAAGTGGTCGGCTCCCACTGGCTACAGTTCACCGCTCTAGGCCAATGGGGGCTGCAGGAAGTGGCACGGGCCAAGGGATGTGCTGGACACCCTTCCCACAGCCGGGAATGGCAAACCACGGCCAGTGGGAGCTGCGATCGGCCGAACCTGCAGACGTGGCAGGTAACCAAACCAGCCTGGCTTGCCAGGGGACTTACTCTGGCAGGCCGTGTGCCAAAGGTTAACGATCCCTGTTTTACTCTATCAATAATTTGAATAATTTTTATTCTTTCAAATATTTGAATTTGAACTGGTTTGCTCAGTTGCAGTTGGTTGTGGTATTGTTTTTGCTCCCTGACTGGATGAGTGTGGAAGCATTTATAGTGAAAATACTCATGCATGCACATTTAAAGTTAGCTTTCTTCAAATTCTTACATATGAAGTGCTGATACTCGCTTTTTGCTGAATTTATAAGAATATCTCAGTAGCTTGATGTCTGAAGAAAGCAAACACAAGAGAATTTAACATGGTCGAAGCTAATTAATTTAGAAAAATCATTGCTGAAATTTTATTTCAGTATTTATCCAACTCCATTAATTCAGACTTAATAGATCTGGTTGAAAGGGGGAATCCCTTTCCACAAAAATGTTCACATTTTTGAAAAAAGTTTAGTCCTAAAACCAGTCAACATCTAAATATGTGAAAACATTTGGGGAAAGGGATTTCCAGAAAAATTCTATTTTAAGATAATGGAAATGGAATTGTTTGGCTTCCAGGCTGACCTCAGGGAAGTATCTTGTCCATTTCATGTGTGAAATGGACAAGAAACTTAGTGGCTATAAGTAACCTATCAGAGAGCTATTGTGAGGATAAATACATTGAATACTGTGAGGTACTCAGATACTGCAGTAATAGGCTATTTCAGTCCCATAGATAGATAATAAGCTCCTTATATACAGTATGTACCTTTGACCTTTAATCAGCTAAATTCTAATGCCCTAATCTTTTCAAGCAACCTTAATACTTGCTGTGATTTCTAAAAAGAGAAAACAACGTAAAGATTCCAAAATATTTCCTTTCATAATATTAGCATGATTCATTTTTATTTAACTAGAATTTTAAATATGAATATGCCTATATAAGCTGGAGTGTAAATATAATGATATTGCTAAAATTACTGCATGGGAAAAAACCCCACTGAGGCTATGTCTACACTACCCCCCGGATCAACGCTCCAGGGATCGATGCACCAGGGTCGATTTAGCAGGTCTAGTGAAGACCCACCAAATTGACTGCAGATTGCTCTCCAGTCAACCCCGCTACTCTACCCCGAATGAGAAGAGTAAGGTAAGTCGATGGGAGAGTGTCTTCCGTCGATCCAGCATAGTGTGGACCCCACGGTAAATCGACCTAAGTTACGTCAACCCCAGCAACATGAATAACATAGCTGGAGTTGCATAGCTTAGGTCGATTTACCACAGTAGTGTAGACATAGCCTTAGTGTGTATCTGCACCACAGATTCTGCAACACCACCAGAGACAACTTCCGAGTGATTTACTACCATCGAGCTAAACTTCCCACCACTCCTGCTTTTGCTCTTATGTGGCACTTTCCGGAGTGTATTTTACTGCAGTATATGCCACGAGATGATGGATAGCTGGATACTGAGTGTATATTTATCATTTTAAACAGATTACATACCAATAGCTGAATGAAATGGAAACACTGTGTCTGCTCTAATTTCTTTTCTAGGAAAGGGTAAGATTTCATCCTTCAAGATTTATATTTATGTGTGTGTGTTTATTTTTTCAGATTTTAGTCCTACAGTAACAAGAATTGTTACCAAGGGTTAGTTACAGCCTGCTACTGCACTGTAATTCTGATGAGCCAAAATAGGCTAAAGACAAAGTAATCTCAAAAGCAATAAATTCCACAGAGGTCTGTTGAAAGGTATTTATTAATGTACATTATTTTGTACATTAAATTAATGTATTTATTAATGTACAGATATTTTAGGAAGTATTTGGAGAAAATGTTGGCTTAATGGTTGGAATTCTACAAGGAGGCTAGGATGTTCAAGTGTCTATCTCCCTGAGGCTCCTTCGCAAATCCCAGACAATATCAAGAAAAATTTTCTAACACTGAGCCAGACAAGACTAGTTAATAGTTTCCCAAAGCAAATAATAGAAGTTGGAGTCAACAATAGATTAGGCAGGACTAAACACTTGACAATATACTGTAGTTAGTAATCCTATACTGGCAGACAGAGTAGATGATTTATCATGTTGTTTCCTTCTCCAGTTTCTGTAACTCCATTTTTGGTGGTGGTTGTTTTTTTGTTGTTTTGTTTTTGGGGGGGTTTATTAAGTGCTCAAAAATGCAGAACACTTACAGCTCAACCCAAAATACAATAAACTGGGTTGTGGCTGTAATGGTGTAAAGCCACAGCCACATTCTAGGGGGAGCATGCTGACCCAGATGAGGATACCAGAAATATTATACCCTGTGCAGTCAAAAAGCTCTGAGTGTATGGAACAGAGTAACAGGAACACCACCTCTGGCACCCTTACTTATGTTGATATTCTTAACCGATAACTTGTTTTAGTATTAAGATTTGCAGAAGTTTGTCCAGTTGAATGCCCTGATGGAAAAAAATAGGGATATTCCTGTTTAACTGTGATCTTCTCACATAAATGTTGAGGTTGGCTATGAACATTTTGTGGCACAAGTATGGGCATTTTCTAAGATCCCCATTATAGGATTGTTCCTCAGATTGTTCACTGTCTTCCTGGGTCATTAAACTCAGATGTCTTTATATGGGGCTAGAGGCTGTAATGTACTTCCTATCTGCATATTTCTTTATAGAGACACATTTAAAAAGCGTACACACATGAAATATGCATAAAATGTACATTGTGGTTACATATTTTACATCTTCAAACTTCCAAAGACATGACAATATTTACCACAGAAGATAAATTTCATAACTGACTATATTTCATAAAGATCTGCAGAAGCCATTTGCTTATACTATCCCAATTATTATTCTGCTCACTGATACTTCACTAGAAATACAGTCTGATATTATTTTTCATAAAGAAGTGGTATTTAGGAATAATAGCATGCACATGAAATCTGATTTTATTTTTATGCACATCTAAATTCCACTGCACAAAAACCCTGCAGTCAACTATCATTATGATACCTGTTGGCTATCTTTTCCCCTTTATTGATGTGCACTAAGCACTTCTCAATGATGTTTTCATGGTTTGCAGAACATATCAGAACTTAGCTGAGAAATGATTTCAAGAGTAGACTACTGGGAATGTCAATGAGGCAAGGATATTTTTGACATATTATCTGCATTACTGAGCTTTATTTGATTTGCAAGATTAAAAGAGATTGAGTTGAAAGAAGCAGTGAGCTGTACTTTAATGGAACAATAGCCTGACATCAAAGATGGGTGTGATTTGAAAGACTGAATGGCAGCTGCTACAAGGAGATTATAAAAATCAGGATCCAGGGGTTTAACAGCATACTCCAAATTTTAGCCTGGAACCCAACCAAGCCTGCAGTTTTATTTTGCTTTCAGATCACACTATTAGCAAAAAGAATGTTTGCACTTAACATTTAACCTGACCACTTCTCTCCTTTCCACCTTTTCTTCTAATTAGATAATAATCATCAACAGTTGGCATGACACTTTGAAATATCCAGTAAGAATAACATTGTTGTTCTAGCAGTGATAGCTGTAGATAGCTGTATGTTTTAAAACATACTGTATGAGTAATCTATGGAGCAAGTTTAGTGGGATGATGTCTATATTTTCATGAAAATCAGAAGTCCAAGAGTGGAGTTTCAGTTGCAAGAAAAAGGTAGGCAAAGGAAAAGCATCACCTAAAAATATAGTTTCTGATTTGTCTCCTTGCTAGGAACGTTCTCCCATAAATGATACATTCTACCTTACACATTATCTGGTTAATTGTAAAAGTGTTGGCAATAGTGTTTGCATTCCTTAGTGGAAGCTATTTGGATGACAATAGTAATTAGTTGTCATTTTCTGACACTATCCATCAAAGGACAATATTGTAGGCTTAACAGTTTTGAAAACAACTGAAGCAAGACTTCTAGGTGAAATGTTTCTCGTCGTGTGAATGTTAAGGACCTTTTTGTTCTGAAGATGCAGTTTCTTTTCACTCCGGTTAAACAAATGTTTCCTATACTTTTTAGTGATTGAATACTTTCAACAGGGTCTGGGGCCTTGTGGCACGTCCAAGCATCTCAGTGAGCCTGTTATGGCCTTTTAAGAGCAGGGATTCTGGGAAATGTAGTTTTCTTGAGGAAGGACGGAAGGTTCATCAACACCACAAATTAAAGTGTAATGTAATGCAGCGAGGCATATCCACACTAACTTTAATCTAGCTCTCTCAAGTAACAATATTAGTGAATACAATGGCACAGGCTCAGCATGGCATACAAGCCCATCGAGGATCCTAGATATACAGTCTGGTTGCTAGCCTGCACCAAGGTCGGTTCCTCCATGTTTTCACAGTTATTGTTATCCTTCCTAACTAGATTAAAGATTAGACCGCCTCGTACTACAATTGCACTTTAATTTGTAGAGTAGACTTACCCTGAAAGTCCAGAAATCACATGACTGAGGAACCAGGTGATGACATTTAAGAACTATAGAAGGGGTAGTCTGAGCTCAGTATGGGACTGATGAAGACTAAGACAAGAACCTGAAGGGCAACAGATAGTATTTGAATTGCTTTGTTCTCTATTTGGATCTTTTATTTGGCAATATACAAGGCCCCAGGAAAGGGACATTGCTTTGAGCTTCATTTTAACCTTCCCTGGCTGGTGAACTTGTCCACTGATTTAAATATTTCAACTTGTATAAAGAAAAATGGATAAAGATGTATAACTAGGAAGAAAGATAGTTGTGTATACGAATACAGGGAATCTGTGTGCATGTTTCTGGGATAGCACAGAATACATGTGATGCTTTATTGACAAGGACAAGGGGAAGCCAACAAAAACAGATAGTATGGAGTTAAAGTTCATGCAACAATTTAAATACCTCAGTTCAATGTTAAGCCATGATCAGAATGAGGATGCAGATGTTAGGATCCACATAAAGAGCACTTGGTGTAAGTAGAAGGAGTTGACAGGAATTCTCTGTGACAAGAATTATGCCAAGGAAACTAAGGATCATGATTAGGCCAGCTATGGAGTATGAGTTGGAATGCTAGCCAGTGAGGAAGCTAGAGATGAACAACTACATCACAATGCTAAAATGAGACTGCTTGGTTGGATGCTAGCTAAGAGGAGAGCTGAAAGACTACATAAATGAAACAGTATGAATCTTGATGCAGGTAACTCCCATCATGGAAAGCTTGAGGGAGTACTGACTGAACCACCTGGGTCGTGTGAGATGACAAGATGTAGGATATGTTGACCAGAGACTACAAGAGCTAGTAGACACGGGACAGAGACCATGAGGAAGACCTAGAAAAAAAGTGGTTTCAAATGCTAAAGAGGACATGAAGAAGGTTAGTGTCAGCTTGGAAGACACACTTGACAAGAACACTTGCAGATAAAGAACAAGAGAGGCCTACCCCCAATAGATGGGATAAGGAGAAGAAGAAAATATTTATGATTTGACTGGAACCACTAAATACAGGAATTGAGAGAGTGATTTCCTATCCAATTTCTAGACCAGAGGAGCAAGATTTGTTTCTAAAAAGAAACTGAACTTTCGGCTACTTAGTTGAAGTACTTAAGGCCCAGATTCTCAAAGGTATTTAGGCAACTTACTCCCACTGAAATTAGTGGGATTGATTTAGGAGTTAAGCACCTAAATTCTTTTGAGGATCTGGGGCTTAGACTCCACTGAATTTCAGTGAGATTTAAGCACTTAAGAGTCCTTTAAGCATTTAATGTCCAGGTATTTAAACATATTTAGGTGCGCACTGATGCAGGTAGGCAGCTTGTGAGGTTTTCAAAGGCACCTAACTCCCACTGATTTCAATGGAATCTAGGCACTTTTGAAAATCCCACTAGGCAAAAATGCAGGAATCTTTAGGCACCTACATACTTTTAAATATCTGAACCTTAAATGCCTAAATTCATTTTGAAAATGGATCGGAGGTTTAAGGGTAACATTGTGTGAAGTGCCTACATAGGCCTCCAAGACACCTGAGTATAACTGATTTCAGTACTAAAATGCTGCATATTCATGTGTCAGTGCTACCCTCATTCCATTGTCTTACATCTCCACTACCATGAGATCTTTGCTGTGACATCAGACCACCTGTTTGTACACGCTAATTATTTCTAGCTCTAACCCCTTTCTTTTTGTTCCTCCTTGTTGATACATATTCAGGTCTCAATGGTCAAACAGATGTGCCAAGTGACTCTCTGTATAAAAATGCCAGACAAAATTCAGATATGGATGTCATCACATGATAACTGTTTTATACGCTGTAAGAAGTGCTCACCCCCAGGGCTGCTGAGAATGCCAACATGATTTGATGCACAAAATGTAGGACACCAGGTGCTCTCTATAAACAGAATTTTAAATGTAGAATGTAAAGTAACAGTGAGTTTTCAGTAATAAGAGTTACATTACTTGTGCAGTAAACAAAAGAAAAACTTAGCCCCAAAAGGAAAAAGGTCATATATTTAAAAGCTCCTGAAAAAGAAGGATCATGAAGTTAATAGAGTAGATAAAGGCCAATGAAACTTTCTAGCTAAGGAGAGATAATTCTTCATTTAGCCACAACTTCTCCTTACCAAGCAATCTTCCTTTGCTTGTATTCTAATCTAAATCAATTTGAGGTTCTGGAAATGGACATCATAAAATGCTAAATAAGCAAACTGAGAAATTTTAATTGTTCATCTTGTTGATCTGACAAGCTTTAAGTGATTACAACCACTGTGGATGTGTGCGTTAGAAAACTATTATCTTCTGTTATAAAAATATTTGATAACTTGAGGTTGCTTCCTGTTTGAGATAATAAGCACATCTTGGGCTAAATAAACTCGGGGGAAATTATCATAGTTAAGACATAATTTTCCCATTTTATTATAAAATGCATCATGATTAAAAAATGTAGGGATATAAAACCGAAAAGCTAAAGTTTATCCTGTCAGCTAGAGAAAGTTGAAGGAGCCATGCTTGCTGTGGGGCATGTTTATGTGCAGAGCTGGTTGGAAAATGGAATTTCCATTCCACAGGAAATTATGACATTCTGAAAATCGTTTTCATGATGAATTAGAACAAAAAGAAATTTCACATTTTTTTTGTACAACAGAAATATGTAAAACTTCAATTTGGACCTATTGAATTATTTAGTTTCAGCAATGCCAAAATGTAATTTAAAATATTAAATATATTTTAAATATTCAATTTAAAACAAATGCAGTTAAACATTTTTGTCTAAACAATTCATTTCCCCATTGAAAATGTAATAAAAATCAGCATGTTCTTGCAAAACTTTTTATTTCAATGAAACTGCATTTCCAAAAGAAAATTGTTTTGTGAAAAAAGTTAGACCAGCTCCAGATATGAGTTATGAGTGCAATGATAGGGTAATGGATGAGAATGTTTTGTTTGAACTAGCAGGTATAAGGATGGTGACTAACAACATCTGGAATGTAATATGTAACTTGTTTGTACCAATGTATAAAAGGAGAAGTCATAGAAGGGGCAATCTTTTTACTGGCAGAGGAGACAGCATCCTGTTATGTTGACTGAGCCTTTACTTTGTCACAGGCGTACGTGTGTTAGTGTCCCTATGACCTGTTGGACAGGATGCTAATACCATGCCTTGCTGACAATAGGCCTGGCCGAGCACCTTCGCCGAAGAATTGAGCCTATGGTCTTTCTTTATGAACAACATCAAGGTCTGCTGAATCAGCAAGCTGCCCTCTCTACAGGTGCAGCTGACATTAGAGCTCCAGAAACAGCAGCACTTAGCAGCCTTCACCCTCCATAGCATTAACCACACAGGGCTCCTTACCACATACCCATCCCTCTGGGTAGGCTCTCCTCAGACTATCCCCAAGACTCAACTCTCTCTGAGTCCCAGCACCCTCTCCCCGCAAAGGGGACAGAAGTTTCAGAAGGATGAGGACCTTGGCCTGTGAGGGACAGAAGGCCTGTCCTCAACCAGCAAAAGCCACAAGGTCTCACCCTATCCCATGACCCATCACCAAATTCCTTTTACCTATGGGAACAGTTCATTTTATCCTTTTAACTGCATTGAAAACTGCCTCCAGGGAGCACAAGCGACCAACTTGGTCACTCCTCACCAACCTCACAGCCTGGTGTCACAACTCCTGCAGAATCCATACCCTTGCATTACATAGCCATATGTCAGCATCTTCATCTGACAAATGTACACCATCATCCCTGAAAAATTTGGGTCAATTGTAATGCATGTCCCTGTACTGTATCCCTGAACCTTATGTCTCCAGGAATGTCTGGGTGACCTCCCTATTTGCTTTCCTTCTAGCCTTGTCCATGAGGGCTGGGTCTGTGGCTCCCCGCCAAACCCATCTTACCAGCAGCTTTGACCATACTAACCTTGATTGCCTAGTCAAGCTAACATTCCTCTGGATTCTGTCCCTTAAATTGATTTCTGTACAGCCCCCGAGATCATGACTTCCCCTCATCCCACCCCATGTTGTCATTTTTTTATGAAGAATGTTCAATCAGCTCTGTACACCAATATTATCTGAGGCTGAACCTTGGGATAGTACCATGGTTTGTTGTGAAGGCCATGAAATCCCTGTTGAACATAGAAATGATTTAACCAACACTCACTCAATGTGGAACTCTGTTCCCTTCCAGAGAGGGGCTAGACCACATATAAGGATCAATGAGCTTCCTACAGCCTTGACTAACAGACCTGGCACTTTTAGTTCAGGGTGTGGAGCTTCCTATTTTTAGATTCAGAAGTCAGGGATTGATCCCTGCTGCCAATGATCCACCCAGGCATGCTGTAAACTAACCTGAAAAAATACAAAACATTTTGCAAAAATCTGTATAGAAAACTTCAGCCTTATGTTTACCATAAAGACAGATGATCCTGAAAAAAAAATTGTGATAAGCTAGCTGTAGTAGAATTTCCATTTATCAGTATTAACTAGTCGTTAACCTGTTCCTGCATTACTGACATTGTAAGGAATAGTAGTTTTCAATTAGATCTGGTGCAACTAAATGTTCCATATTTTTTTTATATATATATATAGTCTCAAAAATTTTAATAAATGTTACTGGTCTCTGTTAAATCAAGTGTAACTATGTAACAATTTTAATATTTCAACACAGCATCAATTATTTAAACAGCCAATGGATTTCAGTTTAATATAACCTCCTTGTATCCCTTCTCCTCTGCTCATGCTTAGTATTTCAGTAATCGGATAACCATGGAAAAATTAGGTTCATATGCATAAACCAAAAAAAAAAAAAAAAAGTGCTGAAACTGACATGGAGTTAACCAGTAAATGTAAGGAATGAACTCTTATGCAGATGTCTACTGAAACAAAGCAGACTGACTTAAAGCATCCTTTCCTCACCCTCCAAATACATACACGTGTTTAATTTTTGCACACTGATTGAAGGTTACTGTTACTACTCACAGGGTACAAAGTTACATGTGTGTAAGTCATTGCAGGATTGGGGCCACACACTGAACTTTCTTTGAAGAAGGGTCTGTCTTCTTCTGTTTGGAAAGCACCTACTACATTTTCAGTGCTACTGAAATATAAATAAGAAAAACAAGTATTTTCATTTCAACAATACAAGCCTTCCTTTTAAGATTCTATTTGACATTGGCACACAATACTAATTGGTTGATAAGACTTTATTCCATTTTCAGCAAAAGCATAATTTTCCCCCGGTAGTTCCAAGAGCAGTGTTCAACCGTACTCTATATCCATTGTTTTATTTACCTGTTTTGCACTCTGCAGGACCACAAATCATACATGATCACATGAGCAGTTTGCCTCTCTTATAGATGTGCCTTTAAGCTTAGTAAATGCACAATATATATTCAGAGCATAATTGCTAGAGTTTCTTTGGGGAAGGCTAAGATATGTAGTCTGAAATCTACTTATTATCATAGCTCTGACAGAACACTGTGTCACACAAGTAATGCTCTCTTTCAGTCTTTTGATTCACATGTAAACATGTAACTCCTGTTTTTCACTAGTGAGAGTCAGAGATAACTAGCATACCCCTTTTCCTGGTTACCATATCTCAAGAAGGATGTAGCAGAAAGAGGGTGTTCAGAGACAGCAATGTGAGTGACTAAGGGTATGGAAAAGCTTCCATATGAATAGTGATTGAAAAAGTTAGGATGTTTACCCTATAAAGGAGACATGGTAAAAGTACACAAAATGATAAAGGGTCCAGAGACAGTAGACTGGGTGCTTCTATTCATCCTTTTATATAACACAAGAAAAAAGGTTCATTCAATAAAACTGAAAGGCAGCAAATTAAAACTGATAAAAGGAAATACTTTTTTCACACAATGTACAGTTAGACTGTGGAACTCATTGCTGCTGTATTGACATCAGGATTATAACAAGATTCAAAAAAGAACCAGACATTTATATGGAAAGCAATAATATGTTGCGTTTGTCATGGTCCATACTCACTACTTGAGAAACCCCTTATGCAAGGACATAGTACTGGAGGGTTTTTTTCCATCCTAGCACCCCCTGTTGTTTGGCATTCTAGTCTTATTGTGGTATGTGGCTTCTGTGTCCCAAGCCTCTAAGCAGGTCACCTTCCCAACCCACTCCCATTCTGGGGTAATATAAAAATCCAAACAAGGCAAGTCTCAAAGGCTATTGGCCTTTATGTCAAACCCTTAGTCCCCTTTGGAGATTTTGTCAGTGTTTGTATCTCTCAGTCCTAATGCTCATACTGTGTTGGGGGGAGGTCTGAGAACCCAGGCCGAATCTCTCCTCTGGGTTCCAGCCCAGGGGCCCTGTATTAGGCAGTTAAACACTGCTCCTTCCAAACTCTTGCCACCTTCCTAGGCTCCTCCTTTCATTCCTTGTTCATCAGCACCTCTTGTCAGACTGCAGATTCAGTTGCTCCTACTCCATTGTTCAGTTGCCTTATGTGGCTCCTTCTCAGCCAGCCAGCTCTGAGGAGCTTCTTCACATCCACTCCCAACTTTTCTGGCTGTTGGGTTGGGCTCCATGGAATTCTCTCTCTCTTCCCCCCCTCCTTAGGACAGGAGTCCTCAGCCGAGGTTTGGAGAATTCAGAAGGCTGACCGTCTATTGTTGTATATACTCACTCCGAGGGAGAAGGCAGCATATATGCTAGTCCCCTTCCCCAGCTGGATGAGTGAGAGGGGAGCCTTGTCTTGCCCATGTTCTAGGGTTCCTAGGCCTGGGCTCTTAAGGGAACAATAACGAGTTTCATTACCTTAAGTACTAATTAGCCCTGGGAGCACTTCCTCCCTACCTATATCTCCCATTTCCCAAATCCTTACCTATGTCAGACCTCTGCAACTCGTAAAGGGCCACAATTATGGGATAAGAGTGGACTGACTCATAGGCCTTGCTATCCTTAACGGGCAGCCTAATCCTGTCACAGCGTGACAATAGTAAGAATTAAAAAACAACCAAGAATGAATGTTCATGCAGTTTTGGAAGGGATGCTTCTGGACATAAGCCAACCTCATAAGAAACTTTCCCTGTGGGCAGATTATTCCATAACTAGCTATCACAGGGTTTCTTCAACTTTCCTCTGAAACAGCTTGCACCTGCCACCGTCAGAGACAGGATAATGGACTAGAGGGTCCTTGGTCTGAACCAGAATGGCAATTCCTATGTCTCTCCCCCTCCAAAATGAACATAAGCAAACCTTCTGCTATGGATTCTGGATTTTTACCTCTTCCCACAAAGTACATTTTGAACATTTCTAATGCATTTTGTTGGGAGACATAGTCAAGGTCATATACAATATGCTTATGAACCAGTTCCAACTACTGTTAAAACATTCAACTCCAAATCAAAACAGAGAAACCTGACACTTAGATGCAGAAATTGGAATGTACTGTTGCTGTTTGTGATTTATATAATGCTTGTGCCTCATGCTTGTAATGTCAATTGTGCAGTTAGAGAAATTCGCATACGAAAATCTAAAACCTTGCCATGAACAGGAAAGAGTCAATGGTGGTTCAAATCCTTTATGTACATAGGAGTAATTAATAATTTTCTGCAAGTAGCATTCATCCCTCTTCTTTAGACAGCTCATTAAATAATTGCTAAAGTGTTTGTAAATTTATCTTAAGTTACTTTATTAGTTTATCCAAAATCAAAACCATTGTGACTGCATAATTATCTCCATTTCCTGAAGGGTCAAAAACTACCACAACCCTACCAGGGAAACCAGGCAATACTTAATATATTTTTTCCTGACAATTACATTTTATATATTGTCTTTTTTTCCTTTTTGAAGATCATGCTGCAAGGTTATGGGCTTTATATAATATTTTCTAGAAGTAATATTGAGGCAACTATAAATCATGAACAATATCATTAATGTTTTATAAATTATGCCTTCCTGAAGTTCCCTGCATTTTGAAATGGCAAATCCAGAGTTAACTAAGGACATGCCAACCCTATTGAAAAAGTCTTATAGATCTGAATTGGGATGAAAGCAATAAGGTTTCATAGAAACTACTCAAAAGCCCACCAAATTTCATGGAGAATAATATCCTCTCTGTTGGGTTTTTTAAAAAGAAAAACATCCTATAGAATTCCATAGCCTGGTTAGAATTATAATTCAATTCCATAGGATGACTCAAAAATTCTGCAGAAAGATTATCATGCTAGTGTTGCTCCTTTTCAACTTGAATCGCTAGTCAAAGTTTGGGGCCCAGCTGGGACTAGAAATTGGTGGTAGTCATGTATTTCTTTAATGCAATTTTGTTTATTTACAAAGAAGGTACGAAGTCCTGTGTCTCTGAATGATGAAGGGAAAAATAGCAGGGAACAACTTATTTTGCTTCCAGCACAAAGAATTCTCTTTTCAGCCTGCACTCCTGTCACAAAAACCTCTCCCCAGGTTTCTTCCAGGGTCAGCCACATGCTTTAAGCTGCTCCTTCAGGCTATGTCTACACTAGCACTTTTGTTGGCAAAATTTTGTTGGTCAGGGGTGGGGAAAAAATCACCCCTGACTGACAAAACTTTCACTGAAAAAGCGCCGTGCCGCTATAAGGTTCGTAGTGTAGACATAGCCTTGGTCTGTTCCTATATGACCTCAGTTTCTGTGTCGACTCTTTTCCCACATACACATACCTATCCAGAACAATACTCAGCAAAAACTCCGGGGCAAATTCACACACCCCTTAGGTGAGGCTTATGTTTCTGATTATGTTAATTGAAAGGTGAGTTCACACCTAACAAACTCAATCAGGCTGTTACATTAACCCATAACAAGTTTTTACCCAGCTCATAACATTATTAAAATTCAATAGTAATTTTGCATGAGATAATTTTGCATACACCATAACTCATCTTTTGAGAAATATAGATGAGTCCAGTTCAAAATCCAAGGTTTAAACTCATCAGAACTGTGATCAGTTTCAAATCTGGATACAAACCTTGTAGCACATATCCATATTTAGTTCCAAAACGTATTTGTGTCAGGAAGCCTTCAGGAAAATAGTGGTTATAATCTTGGGCTTTGCTCTGGCTACTTTTAACCCCTCCACTGATATGATGTGACACATTTAGCCCTTATATGATCTTCCCTATGCAGGGGCTCTAGTGGATCCTGTCCATGCAGGCTAATGGTATGCCAAAGGGCATGGCAGTAAACTCAGAAAGTCTCCTCATTAGCCATGTGTGGAGGTCAGTCATTCCTGTGTTAGACTCCAGCCAGTCTACAAGCCAGAAGAAATGGTAACTCAGTCTGTTCAATGTCTCTTCATGGCTTGGAACTCACTCGTGCCTGAAGTGGTGAAAGTCTCCACAGGACTCAGCCTGCTCTTGGTCTAGTTTTGTTCCTAGTCCTGCTCCAGCCCTGCTCTGGCTTCAGCCTTGCTCCCAACCCTACTCTTGCCTTGTTCCAACCCTGTTATTGACTCTTCATTCCAGTTCTAACCTTTGATTCCAATCCCTAAGCCCTACCATGACTATTCCAACCATTGGACCTGATCATCTTTGCTGGTTTCTGATAACACCAGGGACTCTTGGACTCCACAATGATGCCAAGGCCTAATAAGGCCTGTATCTCCCACTCCATGGTTTTGTGGGTCAGTCAGAAATGTGATAAGTCACGTGTTCTGGCTTTACTCCTGCCGGTGTGGATTTGGTGTTCCATACATACGACGTGTTCACCCTGGCTAGGTGGAGAACACTGTACTGAAGTGGATCAATAAGTTCCTGGGTTGCCAGTGCAAGCAAGGAGTAAGACTTTCTGATAATGGAACATTTTCAACACCTGCTGGGTCTTGTATGTGAGGGCCCAGATCCTCAGAGAGATCCCTCAGATCTATGAGCAAGCTTTCCTGAACAACATATTTACATGGAAGATCTGTTTTTTCTTCTTTTTCTCTGGGCAATGAATTTTATACTCAACTTTTCCAACTCACCAGAAACCTCATAAGATTCTTGCCATTTGGCTAGGAGCCTGCTCTCTGAGCTAGGGACGAGCAGCAGCCCACAGTCCCCTGGCTGAAAACCCCTCTCCCAAGCTCCTTTATTATAATGTTGAGCCTGGTTTTGTTGGACCCACAAGAGATTCTCCTTTTCAAATTGTCCTACCCATTTGAGCTGCTCAGTGTCTGTAGGATGTGCTGTATCACATTTTGAGAGCATGATTGCTGCTTTTCCAAGGTCTCTTTAAGGAGGTCCAGGATTCCTCAAGGTTGTTGGCCGTATAACAGTTGAAAGGATGAGAAGCCTGTTGAGAGCTGGGGCACCTCTTGCACGGTAAAGAGAAGATAAGGAAGTAGCTGATCCTAATCCTTTGGGTCCATCATCACAAATTTCTTCAGTATTTCTTAAGAGTCTGGTTAAATTTTTCCACCAGGACATCAGTCTGGGGATGGTATATTGAAGTTCCTTGGACTCTAACCCTAAGAAACTGTCATACCTCCTGCATTAGGTGGGAGGTGAAGTTACTTCCTTGATCTGTGAGGACTTCAGTAGGTAAGCTTACTTGTGCAAAAAACAGAACTAACTCCGGCTGTCATGTTGGCCATTACTGAGCAGTGGGGAACTGACTCTGGGTAGTGGGTTGCATAATACGACATGTACTGGTGCCCCCTTGCATTTTTTCCAATGGCCCCACTGTGTCCATCCCTACCTGTTCAAAGGGGGTACTTACGAGCAGTAAGGGGACCAGAGCCTAGAGATGTTCTTAAGGCATTCTGTACAGGATGCACAAAAGTTTCTCTTCTTCTTTATTTACATATATATTCTGAAAATGGTATCCACCACTGAAAGACACCACTATCCCTTTGCTTCAGATTCAGTTTTTATCCAACTGTTTCTCAGGCAAGCCCCCATTAATTTCAAAACACAATAATAGCTAAAAAAGAACCTGAGGAGTTGTCTTTATGTTCTGAGATGTGGAACAAGAGATGCTGAGGTTAAGTTTTTAATGGATCCTACAGTAGTAAATCCCATTTAGTGTTCTCTGCTGCATTTCTCCAATCACCTTTAAGATCACAGATTTAACTTAGAGGTGGATAAATTAAATAAATCTTCTTTAAACATACTGTATGTTGTAGACTTTAGTTATAGGTATTTGTTAGGTAAGGCATAGATATAAATTAAGGCTGTAATGCAATGAGTTTACAAGCCTCAAGGCCTGTAAGACAATAGTTTAGCTAAACTAATCAAGGCCTAAGAACCAAAAGCCTTAGCATAAGAGCTAACCCGAAGCAACCCTAGATCATAAATTATCACAAGATAGAATGCCGAGATAAACAAGTCTGATTAAACTGCTGACAGGTAGAATCACAAAATACCAGTTGATTACATCTTTAGATATTTTAAATTCAGAATATCAGCAGATGTCCAACCACAAAAATGCCATGATAACCAATTGGCATATATGCTAATGAACTTGAGCTACAGGCCTAGTAACCTATGGGAAAAAGGCACCCCAACATTAGTAGTCAGGAAATATAGATAAAGAAAGGGAGCTGAAATCCCTACCAAATATGCATTAGGCAGAGTGGGCATCAGTGTAAAACATTATAAAAGCTGTGTCCCGGTCTATGTGCCCTGGGAGATGCTAGGATGACAACCATGGCGAGAGTGGGGATGTTGAGGATGATGATGATGACTAACACTTTGGGTTTTTCCTCAAGGGATGGTGTGAGTATACAGATGCACAGATGCTCATTTATGTTATCTTTACCTTCTTTGCTGTGTTGAAGGGTTTATAATTTTGCTAACTGTGCTCACAAAACCATTACAAGGACAGAACGCCTTTCCTAAATGGAATTGTCTCCATGCATATCAGGGTCCTTGTAATAATTTTAATATTTCTGGGTCTGGTCATGAGGCAGAACTCTGCCAAACCACAGAATATTAACTGGGAATTCATACATAATCAATAAATCAGGCAACAACATGTGTAAACAAATCCCTTTCCTGTGTACCCAATACAGGTATGCATTCACCACACAATCTGTATTTCCCTTTCCATCACATTTTTCTTATGATTATATATAAAACATATCAAGGTTTCTTAGGTTCGTCCTTGGGAATCTTCATCTAATGCAGTTAGGGGTGAGATTTGGTCATAGTTTAGTCATACTATAATATTCACTGCTTAAACTTGAAGCGAATTTCCATCTCTGAGTTGGAAGGGGCAACCCATTCTAGCACCACCAATTTAAACCAGTAAACAAGCAGTTTAATTGGAAAACCCTTCTCCAGGACTCTACATATCCAGAACTACACATCTTATAAATATAAAATACAGAGGAGCATAACAAAATAATAGACCAATTAAATCTACCCCAGATCACACATATAACAACACATATGCATATGTTAGATGTATGTTGATTCGCAAAGAACTGCATTCACAAACATGAATCTGGTCCATTCTCTACACTCAAGAAATTTTGAAACACTGAAACAGCATTTTATCATACTATATTAACAATTTTCCATTACTTATTAGTAGAAATTGTCATATTTCCCTAGGGTCCAGCACAGTCATGGATCTCCATTAACATAACTGTTGTGTTGTTTATTTTATTTTATTTTATTTGTGCTGATATAACTGTTAAACTACATAATATTACTCTTTCCTCCAGTCAGAATATGGCTCCATCAGAATAACCATCTGGCCTGAAATGCTCTCCTTTTCCTGTTCAAAATCTGTTCCATATTCCACCCAGAAGAGTTTCCGAACACAAAAGGGCTATTCAGGCCTAGCCATTTATCTGACAGAACAGACTTCTATCCAGCTGCAGACAGACTCGCAGCTGTGATGGTATTCTGCAGAGAGCAATTTCCTAACCACTAGAGAAACTGTTTATTAAAAAGGAAAGCTTATCCTCTGATTCAGAAGGAAAGTTATAATATAAGGCGGAGAGTGTACAGTAGGTATGATTTCTCTACTTATTTGTGAATCACTGCCAGCTAACTGCTCTGAAGAGCATTTTAAAACAACCATCAGTCAGATTATATGAAACAATGTAATCCTACTGCTGTTGTATATAATATTCACAGTACAACATTTGGGGGGTTGATGATGGGGCACAAAGCCTTTCACCTCCAAGTCACTGCTTTGAGAAAGATAAATTTTGTTGGCCCTATATTACAGATCTGGAAACTGAGGGTTCAAGAGATCACTCAACCTTAGAATCAAAATTAGACTCCACATCTCCTGATTACTGGTTCCACCCTTATCTACTATTCCACAATTCTCCTTCTCACCGCCAACCAGGCAAGTCACAAGTTTCATTTCCCTGCCTGTGATGGAAAGCCAGCACAGATGAGAGAGCAGGGGGAAAGGGTTGGAGAGGGATGGAAAGAAAAAGACAGTGACTGTTAAAGGGCTAATACTAAGAAGTACTCTAATTTTATTTAAATTCTTCTTTGAAAGCATACATGGAGTCCCAAGTGAAAAAGCGAGAGGAATATCTAAGTACCAGGCATACATAGCAGAGCTGGTTTCTCCTCTTGCCCTTATAGTTTGAAAGGAGACTGGGCAGCCAGTGGGCACTCCTACCTGAGCAGGGTCATTTTACCGTTCTGGATTTTTCTCCGAACTAGAAGCCAAAAAGCAACATTTTGTGATAAACATCATTTCAGGGCACCCGAGGGGGCATCTGAGAGCTATTTGATTTCCTCACACAGCACAAGCTGGTGCTAGGAATACAGCGTTGCAGCTTCCTATTGATATTGTCATGACTGTGCTGGCACATTGCTGACTGCTTCCCCTTCAACGAGCTGGAGGGCATAGTGTTACTCAGTTCTACATCCAGCCAATTCAGGGTTCCATAATTGCTAGGCTGGAGTACAAGAAAAGGATGTAACATCCTGAGTTTGGAGGAAATCAAGCTCAGAAGCTGCCAGAGAATAGGAGCCACAGGCACTTCTGAGAGCTTGCTCAGGAAGGAAGGCTGGGTAGCAGGTAGCCTGAGAGCTTGGCAGCAAAACAACCTATTGCTGGGAAGGTGTCAGTCATAGCTGAGTACAGCTTACTGCCATGCATACGAGGGCATGGTGTAGAGGTGATTGCATGCGTTCAGCAGGAGAGTGGAGCCCCTCCACACCAATCAAGACTTTGTTACCTTTGTATCCCTGAATTAGACTGCCTCTATTGGCTGACTTCGGAACTATTGGGTTGGATTTTTACTACAGTATTTATAAATCATTTTGCCAAGGGGGTTTGGGCACTTTAGTTGCTGGTGACCCTAGTAAAGTCATCATCTGCCATACTCAAAATTCCTGGGTATTTACAGAAACCCAGCAAATAATCAAGCCTGGAGAGCCCTAGTGCATGGATCTCTGGAAGAACTTGTGTGTGTTAGTGGTATACAGGACATACTACAAAGCATGTAGAGGGAATTCGTGCACAACAAGATGCACAGCAACAACCTGTGATGGAGCTGGTTACAAGATGAATGGGCAATTCCCCAATAATTTGCTGTTTAGCTCTTTTTTGTATATATATATGTTCCTTCCCAAAGGAGGCCTAAGACATTAATCCGGCAATGAACTCTGCCAAGGTAGAACCTCATTCCTGCACAGAGGTGGGGCATTGCATGAGAACAGGGGTTTTCCCACTTAAAGAAGCTTGCAGGCTGAGGGCTTATCTACATGGCGAGTTATTGCACAGCCAGCTGGCATGCTGTAGATTCACACCCTGGCCCAGTAATTCACTTTGTAAACAAGCCCAATGTCTTTTTGCTAGTAAGCTGCAGGGAGAGCATATGCATTTTGGAATTAATAGAAGAAAAATACAAGTCTAGTTTAATTTTTTAAAACAATTTCTAGTAGCGTGAAAATAAAAGGTTCATGATTTTTTATATTATACCCTCTTTGCCAATGTCAGGCCTATTTACCTTTTGCAACATAGGAGTTTCAGTCCAGTTTATTTGTTATTTTCCCTAAGAGATGTGATTTATTTACAAACTGCTTTTTTGTAGCACTAGATCTATTTCTACTTTCTAAGCCATGTCAATGCACATGGCAATACTCCGGGTACCATCTTGATGGTACAGGGACCAAGATACCTGTTCGTGAATCAAAATGGGACTGTTTCACCACCATAGCTGTACATATGAGAGTCTTTGGCTTCCTGATTTCCCATCGGAAATGTCAGGAATCCTTCAACTATCCAAAAATCGGAAATGACCAATCATTTCTGTCACTACAGCTGTGGAATGTGAGAGCAGGCAAAGCCCCAGAACACATAGCAGAAGAGAGAGGAATGGGGAAGAGTGGGTTATATTTCTTTTTTAAAACCACAGAACAGATCAGGCACTTGCCTTTCACCATTGCAAGCAGGTTGCTTTCATCGTCTCCCTTTCCCACATCCTTCCTGTGTCAGTTTAACACCAGATAGTGAACCTCCAGCTCCTCTTTGTAAACAGTTACTAACACAAGTAGTCCTATTGATTTCAGTGGACTACTCATGCAATTAATTGCTCACCAACAGGAGTAAGAGGTTTGCAATCGGAGACTTAGATTGTAAACTCTTTCGATGAAAGGGTTGGCATCTTCTGTATACCATATCTGTACTCTATACTTTATCTTCTCTATCTTCTCTTTCAGGGTATCCTAGCACAGTTTTGGGCCCTGAGTAAAAAAGAATGAAGTTTGGAACTGGATCTGAATGTTAATAGGGGATTACAGCAGAGCAAGTGCATCAGAGAATCAGTAGACGGTGGTTCAATGCATATTTATACTAGGGAATTCACTTTTATCACCATATTACTTTCAGCTGACAGCATCCTCCCTGAAACAGTCTCCAACTAGGATAATAGGTTGAATTTTTAACCCAGTTGTCCAAGAGTAGGAGTAAGGGGTAAGAAAGCTGACAAGTGTGAGAATGGCTGATGAGCCAATTTCAGAGGTGTGAAAGGGAGCAAGTCTATAAAGTGGAATACGGTTGTATAAGTTACACATTCAGAAGGCTGAGGGTGCAGTAAGAAAAGCAGGAGGCAGAGTGTAAGATAAACAAGTTCCTCCATTATGAGTAATACCATGATAGCTGCACAGCATTTCAATGAAGCATACTGAGTGGCTTGCAGAAACTACAGGGGAATCAACCTTTTCAATCCATTTCAAGGCAGGAGGAAATGATAATTGTGCCAAGACTTAGTCTGCAACGTGAGTGTTTTATTAAAGAAAGAAAGAGTGACTGAAGTTTTTAAAAAATTACTAAATAAATGCAGACGTATTTTTTGCCCTGAAATAATTTTGAAAGGCTTCCTATCGCTGCCGATGAACCATCCTGAAGGACCTCTTCTGAAAGAGTGCTGCATTTTTATTAGTTATTTGTGTTACCATAGTGCCTAGAAGCCCTAGTTATGACTCCCCATTGTGCTAGATGCTGTACAAATGTAGAACAAAAAGATGGGCCCTGTCCTGAGTTTACAATATAACTATAAAATAAGAGACAACAGATGGGTATGGCATAAGGAAACCATGAGACAATATAGGTGATAGGAAGTGGTCTCTGCACACCAGCAACTAACTGCTGTCAAGTTTTGCATAGGTCTCATGGCCAAGAAGAGTTTTAAGGAGGATTTTGAAGGAGGGTAATGTGGTAGCTATGGGAATCATAGAATATCAGGATTGGAAGGGACCTTAAGAGGTCATCTAGTCCAACCCCCTGCTCAAAGCAGGACCAATCCCCAATTTTTGCCCCAGATCCCTAAGTGGCCCCCTCAAGGGTTGAACTCACAACCCTGGGTTTAGCAGGCCAATGCTCAAACCACTGAGCTATCCCTCCCCCTGTTTACATGGAGCTCCTCCCAAGCATGAGGGGCAGCATGGGAGAAATCATGAAGGTGCTTGTTTGAAACTGTAACAAGTCCGTGATGGGGGCAGGCCTCCTGGTCCGATTGCTGGTCACTGGTGACAGACATGACAGTTCAGCATGGAACAAGGCAGGTAGCCTAGCAACTTCAGGCTTTAATCCTGCAACTGATACTGAGCAGATGGATTTCCATGACTGCATATAGCCCAACAAGGATTCATGTGATTCCAACCATCCACCAGCACTCTATCAATTGCAAGATCAGAGTCTTACTCTTCAAATTAAAAGCCATTCTTTTTAGGTAGAAGAACAAATGTTTTATACACTTTTAAAACAGAAGCATTTGATAACAGTACAGCCCATCCAAAATTGGAAGTGTGCCATTTATAACTGCAACCCTCACACAACCCGAGGAATGATTTCAATAATACAGCTTTAGGCAAGGCCAGGTTTTTTCTCACTCCAAACAGATGAATATTTGGAAAATAAATAGAACTCACCAAGCTGACAATGTGATTTATAAATTTAGGGGACAGGGGAAAAGCATTCAGAAAAACAATATAAAGATTTTTCCAGTGGGTACACAGTTCAAATAGTGTCTGTGCCATATGGAACATTGATGATTTATAACTGGGGAAACTTGGAGCCTGCTAAATGTGTAACTCTATTCCCAGAATATTTATTAAAAAGAAGAATAGTTCCCCTGCGGAACAGCATTTGCTATGCTAATTTTTCCTAGTTAAGAAAAAATGCATAATTTAAAGGACCAGTTTTTGCCCCTTTGCTTTAACATGGAGCCATAGCAGAGCAGTTTATCCTTATTTCTTTATTTAACTTGCAGGTCAGCCAGTGAAGATTTTAAGACGCATTAGTAGAGAATCTAAGGTTATGGGCTGCCACTGGCTGCTGTGCCCTGAAGTTGATGCTCTCAGTCAGCAGGGTGAAGTGAGATGAGTTATTGATGTATGAAAACGATTCTAGCATGAGCTGAGGAACTGCTCCTGTAGCAGCATCAGAGGATGATGTGTGTGCAGCGACGCAGCACACACAAAAAATACAGCTCTAAAGATGGGGATGGGGTGAAAAAGTGCTGGAAAACCCCAAAAGACAGATATGTTCTCTAAAATGGACACAATACCTATCAATTTCCAAGGGGTGATGTGTGGTTCAGTTAGTGAATGTAACAAGTTTAAAGATCCAAAGGTGACACAGAAGTGAAAATGACTCTAGAGAGACAGACAGACATAAATCAAAGATGCTCTGACCGTTCACTCCAATTCCCTCAGCACCCATAGGGGGGAAAAAACAGGAAAAAGGTTCTTGCTTGAGGTCCTGCATGTTTGTAGGACCCAGGGGGGCAGGTAAGTTATGTAATAGTAAGTTCTATATTGGAACTGAGAATATCGTGCCTCCAGCCTCTTCCTGTTTATACTAATGGATATGACTTGATCTCAACCAAGTACAATATCATACAAGGAGAGCGTTGCTCTCTGTTGTATCCAGGAGTCAGACATTATAGACTGAGACTGTTTGTCATAACAATGGATTTGTGGTTGCTACTAATAGCCATGCCACTTTCAGATTTCACCCAAAATGAAGTCCCGAACACCCTGCACACCACACGGTTTCCATTATTTTGCTGAAATAGTGTATTCACTGCAGCAGTGCAGAGAGGCTGGTGACAAGAACTGTATTACAATTTTTAGTAATGACATTATTGTTATTATACTAATGCTCTTTTGCTATTATGTCCAATGATAACTATACTGCAAAGCTTCCCTTAAATGGTTGTTCAAAGATGGAATTAAAAGAGATGGGGCCCAACCAGCAATACTTATATCCAAATAGAATATTACTCACTCGGGGTTTTGGAGTGCACAGATCCAGAGTTTTGATTCACACCTATAAAAAAACATATCCTTTAAGAAGGAGTGTTGTATTTCAGCAGTAACTTACAGTCCACACAGTGTAGTAGTTGTTGCTTTAGGCCATCCTCCTGGAAACCCTTAATTTTAATGGGATATTCATCTGCGTAAGAATTTGTGGAATCAAAGCCGAAGAGACAACTAACAATGGGGTGAACCAAAAAGAGCTGACACAAACCTTCACCTAAGGCCATGACTAACTGGCACTTATGTCGGCAAAACTTTTGTCACGCAGGAGTGTGAAAAAACACACCCCAGCGCGACATACGTTTTGCCGGCGTAAGTGCTGGTGTGCATAGCACTATGTCGGAGATAGACGCTCTCCCTCAGACATAGGTACTGCCACTCATTGAACTGGTTTTATTCAGTCGATGGGAGAGCTCTCTCCTGTCGGCATAACACAGCTACATAAGCACTCTTACAGGGGCACAGCTGTATCGGTACAACTGTGCTACTCTAAGCTTGTAAGTGAGACGTGGCCTGGATTTCAAATGTAGTGGGTTTTTTTAGATTTAAAGAGTCTGGCAAACTCTTTTTAAAAAATGTGTTTCGCTTGTTTGTTGTATTTCTGGTTCCAGCTGAGAACAAAAGAAGAGCTGAAATACTAGGAAAAAGAGTTCCTAGTTATTTCTGCCATGACCAAAAGCAGGAAGTACCAATAATCTTAGTTTTCCAATCAATTTCAAACCCCTCAGAGGTTCAGATTGTTTGGACAATGTTCAGGTAAACATTCAGGGCCAAGTCCTTTGCTGATATAACGCCACTATACCAGTAGCAAATTTGGCCCTCAGACTTTTGTTTATTTATCTGAAACAAGCCTTCAGTTGAATTTGACACTAATGATCTTGGTATAAAGCCCCAAAAGAGACAGGTTCACCCAAGGCTTGCAATAACTTTCATAAAACACCATCTTGTGCACAATAAATCTTCTGTAATTCAACTCTCAGTTTTCTCCACTTTTGTTTTGTTATCAAAAAGCTGAGAGGGGAAAAACAGAGGTCTCTAAATCACATCTTTAAACATTAATATTCAGTCCTACATTTTAACTAAATGGTTCAGTTGACTTCTGTTCCTGAGTGATTGATGTGTGGCATTTCATGTGCTGTTGAATGCCACCTGTTCTATAATCATTTAATTGCCATGTTGTACCAGCTCATAATAGATTCATCTCGGAGTAAAATGACAGAATTTTTAAAGGCCTGTTTTATACCTGTATGTGATCTGCTGATGTATTCTGATCTTCACTGTCATATTATAAATGCAGAGGCTCTGTTTATGGGGTCTGTAATGTGCCTCTATTTACTATGTCAGGCACTAAACAGGAAGCAGTCGGGTGCTGAACAATTCTAGGACTGCAGGTGTTGTGTTTTTTGTTTTTTTTTAATTACTATTACTATTAAATTATACTGTTACCCACACAAAAAAACTGTTTTTAAGAAATGCTGGCTGTAAGAATGCAGCACAGCTGAGGGGATTTTTTCATATATTTCACTCTACAGTACAAAATCATTTCTTAGATCACACCACACAGCTGTGCAGTAAGTGTGTATGCAGGGGGAGGGATAGCTCGGTGGTTTGAGCATTGGCTTGCTAAACCCAGGGTTGTGAGTTCAATCCTTGAGGGGGCCACTTGGGGATCTGGGGCAAAAATTGGGGATTGGTCCTGCTTTGAGTAGGGGGTTGGACTAGATGACCTCCTAAGGTCCCTTCCAACCCTGAGATTCTATGATTATGGCTATGGTTATGATAAATTCTTTGAAGAAAATACCTTCTGTAGAAACATCAGTCAAGAACCATATAAAACAGAATGTACATTCAACCCCATCAGTCTCAGAGCTTGCTTATTTAGTGCTAGATGGTTTCAAGTTTATCTATAAAACCTTTCATAAACATGTTTATTTAAAAAGTAGTGTTATTGTCATTCTAAAGACTGGAGCACATAAAGTAAATATCTATCAGGAAATACAGTGTGACTATCATAATTTGTGGGAAACTAAATATGATATACTTTTTTTTAAAAGGAAGATTCTGCTATTTTTCTTTGGAAAGGTGACAACTTTTTAAAAAAAAGTCTTAGGCTTAATACAGGCTCCAGTTTATTCATGCTTTCATAAATTCAGGGAATGAAAAGGGTAAACAGTATTTAAGTAACACAGAAAAGAAAATGCATCAAAAACACATTCAAATTACTTCAAAGCTAGTGGTTGTGGTAAATTGCATTAAATAGAACTGCCCTCATGGTTACCAAATTTATTTTCTTAAGCCTCGTGTAAAACATTTATTGAAGTAATATTTTAAACAAAGCATATTTTCTGCCTGATGAACACAAAAACACAGCAATGATATGGTACATTTGCTGTTCAACATGCATATGGTTTAATTCAAAAAGAGCACATCTATTATTTATGTCAATAGAGACAGTACATTTTTAATGATTCCGAGTAGACAATTTTATTTTCAAACAATTATGTAGATTAGATTCTGAATAGGATTCATTTTTGTGTGTGAAATATTCCACCCTTATCCTTGTTAAAATCTGATGACAGTCTGGTAATAGTTCAGTAAAGCTGAGAGTTGATTGTTTTTTAAAATAAACATATTTAGCAATGTACTGCTCCATTTTCATAGCAACAGACTGGGGATTCAGCCACACATCTCCTGTTCATGTCAATGGGAATCATGGACCTAAGACCCTGCTCCTACGGCTTTGAAAACATAGGGGTAAACATGTTTAATATCAACATCTGAAGCTTATTAAAGACTAAGTGGCTGCAGATTAATGTATCAAAACAATTACATGAATGAATAAGCATCCTATTCTTCGTATTCATAAGATGCTCTTAACCATCTAAGTTAATAAGCCAGACTGGAGCAGTGCAAGCCCTAAATTCTCCATTTATATTGAAATGGAAAAGTTTTTAGGAAATTGAAATTAAAATCCTCAGCTCAGCTACTTATTTTCTAGCTATGCATACAGTACCTGGAACTTTTTGGTTGTCTTTTAGTACATAGTGTAGATTCATAGCACTGGCCATCAGTTCATCTCTTAACCTAAAATAATACATGCATCTTTTATGTTTTCATGTTAAAAATAGCCTCTTCATACAAGTGCTGTCATTTTAGAACAGGTTTTTATTTTCAAATCTAAATGTTTGGCCACAATGTACATATAGCACATTCCTAAATACACCCAAGAGCTAATGTTTAAACAAAAAACAGTTGAGGAGTAGGGTGGAATAGCATGCTTGCTCACTAATTTTTTGCTTCTGGGGACCATAGCTCAAATCCAGTCTTCGGTCATAAGAGAAAATGTGTTCGCTGGTCTCATTTTAGCCTTCATTGTTAAAATCACAGAACTTCCTCACTGTCTCTGGGCAAGAGAAGTCCAAGACTACAATAGCAACAGTGTTCCACGCCAAGTTTGAGGTATGTACATTGAAAAGAACAGCATCCCCTATCTATTCCCACCATGCTCAATACCAACTAGTGTTACTAATTCTTTACTTTCAGGAATTTTAAATGCACTCACAATGTTTAGGATAATAGTTTTTTTTTTAACAACTGAAATGTGGTGTTGACCTGATGTGCACAGCTCAAATACCTGAGAACTCAGTTGCAAAGGGTCTTTTTTTATGTTAACTTCCAGGTAGCATTTCTGAGGATTTTAGACCTTGCAGCTGGTCATATGGTAAATGTCTTCAAACCTGTGGAATGGTACAAAGTGAAATTGAAGATGTTTTGTAATTTGCAGGTTTTCCCTTTGGGGACAGATTACAAAGCATGAAGCTGAGTCCATTTAAATATTTACTACAATTTAAACTTTCTTTTGACATCCTTCAGGTTATAGTCAAGATGAAGAAAATGAAACATATTCAAGGTATTCTCAGTTTAGTTGCATGTAAATAAAACCCCTATGAGATGACATTCAAGAATATTTATAAACAAATAACATCAGAGTCACTTTCATCATTTGCCCCCTCCAGCTCTCTGGCTAATTACTATGGCTAATCACAAGTGTATTTATGGAACTTTTCTTTACCTTCTGAAGCGTAAATTTTTGTGACATCAAGAGGCAGGATGGAACTTGTAAGACCAATGGTCTGATCTAGTCCAGAAAATCATCTGTGTCTTTTGTTCTGTGAGTGCACCTTTCATCAAGAAGAAGAGGATGAACTTATTTGTCAGCAACTCAACTGAAATAGAGCAAAAATTACTGGGATTAGAAAAGAAAGGGAAAAGGTTTATACATGTATACACAGTCCAAATTCCTCCCCTAAATCATGATAAATGATTGTTTTCCTCCTCCCCTTTGGTCCATGTGCTAATATCCATGGGCCCAATCCTCCGTGAGACTTTTGCTTAAGTGAGTGGGCCCAATATTGGAAAGTAGATTTTTAAGGATAGGACTAGGAATCAGTAGGAATCCCCAGTATAGCATTTTAGGTACATTGCATGCAGTGTAGGTGAAAGTCGAAAGCTAACACTTTAAAGAAAATGAAAAACCCCAAGTAACAGAATACAAACCATCAGGTTCTCCTTCCTTTCCACCTCACAGGAGGCTTGTAACGGAAAAAATACAGGACCTACCTCACTTTTCATAGTTCAGCAGAAACCCACAGGGCGAAAACACTGGATCTGCTTCATGGCTTTGGAAAGATTTTGTTGCTAAAGATTTGGCTGGCAAAAATGCTCTTTGTCCATTCTGCTTTACTAAGAGCTATGGATGCTGGCAACATTGTTTTCTTTGCCACTGCAGATAACTCTAAGCTGACATGCACTTTCAGCCATAACTGTATATGTTATCTGTCATTATTTTTAAGCATTTCAGCTCAGTCAACCATTGACAACTGCCTCCTGTTCCCTCAAGGCATGCTGTATTAACAGTTCAGTAAGCTTGCCAAATGTTTTACTTATTTTAAAAGGAAAAACAAGTCAAAACACTGAGTATTTAATACAATTCTCAGCTAATGAAAAGAGAAGTGTTCTTGTGGAAGAGATAGATCCACCACAAAAATAATTACTATGAGTGCAATCTTTCCAACACAATGTCTAGCAACAGGTAATTGTAAACATTTTTTTTATTCCTGCTTCAGGAACGAGGGCAGATGAGGACAGAAGACTAGTAAATCTCATGATCTATTACCATTTAATTTCAACCTGTTTGATTGCACCCACTGAGTCGTGAAAATATCTGGTGAGGAAATATGCTAGGAATTCTAGACTCCCAGCTTTGCAGCACAGAGCTTGGAACCTCTGAGTGCCTCAGCTCAAGTGGGGGTTCTCTGGGCTTCCAGGCTCCCTACTATAAAGCCAGGAGCCAAGCCTTGGTTAGAGTCAGGTCTCACCGAACTTTCATACTCCCAGCTCCATGACAAAGACGCTGGAAGCCCTACGTCCCTGACCTCAGGGTAGCTTGCATGATGGGGCTGTCTGTGCCTCTCCATCTCCCAGAGTTGCAGTGAAGGCAGAATGCCCTAGCTCTCTGCCTTTCAGACTCCCAGAACTGGTGGGGAGGCAGAACCCTTGGATTATCTTTCCTAAAGGGCTGCTGAGGCAAGTTGTGTCAATTTCACAGGCAGAAAGTGAAATTAACAAGAGCTTTCCAGATGGGCAGCAAGGAAAAAAAGGGCATTTGCCAGAAAAGCGGGGGTGGGGGGAAAGGGCATATTTTTTCAGACAATCATTTCAATGAAAAAAGCTTTGATCAGCTCTAATTTAGATTGCAAACTTTTATTTAGAATGCATATGTCTTGGGGTAAAAACCATCTTTTTGTTCTGTGTTTGTACAGCACCTAGCACAATGGCATTCTGGTCCATGACCAGGACTCCTATATACTCCTGCAATACAAATAATAAAAAATAAATAGAAGCGACAAAGAGTCCTGTGGCACCTTATAGACTAACAGATGTATTGGAGCATAAGCTTTTGTGGGTGAATACCCTCTTCTTCAGATGCATGCAGTGGATTTTTTCCACTGCATGCATCTGAAGAAGTGGGTAGTCACCCACAAAAGCTTATGCTCCAGTACGTCTGTTAGTCTATAAGGTGCCACAGGACTCTCTGTCGCTTCTACAGATCCAGACTAACACGGCTACCCCTCTGATACTAAAAAATAAATGTAATTTTAACCATGAAATTAAAATATTTCCCTTCTTGAAACATGGCTTTGCCTGCTCCCAACAGAGGTCAATAGATATCAACTGGAATTTGTTTGCACTGGTGCAACATCATCTAAAAAGCAAGACTGGCCAATTGGGATGCAACTTTGGATAACTAGTGTCTACAGCTAGTCTCTAAGATTTCACCAGGTATATCATGACATGAGTTGTCCCTTACATTTTACTTTAATATTGTTTATTTACCATCAACGACATGCAGCCCCGCATAAAACATTAGAAGCAGTCCCTGCCTCAAAGAATAATTTAGTATAGACATTGAATAAACATTAATAAGCACAAGTGAAATTTGTTCTCATTTTCAAAGAAGAGTGAAAATAGAGCTCAAGTGAATTGTGTCTGCTTGTGCGGAGTTTCTGGAATTCAACCCTGCAAAGGAAGTTCTAGAATGATGCGCCTGGCTTCATAGATTCATTCATAGATTCACAGTTTAAGGCCAGAAAGGAGCATTCAATCTAGTCTTACCTTCTGTAGATTGGATGACATTTAATGGCCTGTTACCCCTGTACTGAGCCCAGTAACGTGTGTTTGATGAAAGGATTACTTATGTTTTGGCTAAAGCTTGTCTTCCAGAAAGGTATCTGTGACGGTGCACCCCATAAGGCTTTAGGGAATTATACTTATAAATGTATATATGATACTACTGGAATATGTTTTATGCTACATATGCCATGTAACATATCTCTGTAAAGGTTATGATCTAGTGAATCTGTTTCTCCTATTTGTATGCATGTATCATTTTTGTAGTTGAAGTTAGGAATATTGGCTGTGTACTTGCTTGATTTCTAAGTAGCCTTAATAAAAGAATTTGGTCAGCTTCCTGAGAAAAGACTGTTCTCTGTAACAGTGCCCAATCAAGAACCACTTAAGCCAACAATGAGCATGGAGACACCAATCCACATATGAGCTTTCCCAGTAATGTGGCTTGGCTGGTAAGGAACTCAGTCGTGCATGGACATGTGACTTACCCATGTGACCCCAAAACTCCATTTTGTAGCTGGATTTTACACAGGGGGAGGAAGGGGTGTCCACGCACAAGAGAAAGTCTATTTAAACCCCTGGAAGACCCCTCCATTTTGTCTTCAGCTGGCTTGAGAGATAGCCTCTCCACCCCCAAGGATACTTGAAAGATACTGGAACAAAGGACAGTAACTACAAGGGGGTGTGAGTGATTGCTGGACCCAGACTAAAGGGAGACTAGTCTGTAAAAGGAAGCTTACTGGAACATCACTGAGGGTGAGGTTTTACCTGTATTCAGTTTTATTACTGTATTAGAGGTAGATTTGCGTGTTTTATTTTATTTTACTTGGTAATTCACTTTGTTCTGTCTGTTACTACTTGGAACCACTTAAATCCTACTTTCTGTACTTAATAAAATCACTTTTTACTTATTAATTAACCCGGAGTATGTATTAGTACCCGGGGGGGGTGGGGGGGAAACAGCTGTGCATATCTCTCTATCAGTGTTATAAAGGGCAAACAATCTATGAGTTTACCCTGTATAAGCTTTGTACAGGGTAAAATGGATTTATTTGGGGTTTGGACCTCATTGGGAGTTGAGCATCTGAGTGTTAAAGGCAGGAACACTTCTTAATCTGTTTTCAGTTGGGCCTACAGCTGGTTCAGACCTGGGTCTGGGTTTGCAGCAGGCTAGTGGGTCTGGCTCAAATCAGGCAGAGCTCTGGAGTCCCAAACTGGCAGAGCAAGAAAGCAAGGGCAGAAGTAGTCTTGGCACATCAGTTGGCAACCCTAAGGGGGTTTCTGTAATGCAACTCGTCACAGTATCCACCAGTCTTGATTGAAAGACATCAAGAGATTGAGAGTCCACCATTGGTAGTTTCTTCCAAGGGTTAATCACGCTCCCTGTTAAAAGTTTGTGCCTAATTTTTAATTTGAATGTATCTGACTACAGTTTCCAGCCATTGGTTTTTATTAAGCCATTCTTCTTATGCTTTACTGGTATTTTCTCCCCACAAAGATACTTGTGCATTATATTCTAGTAATCTCTCAATTATCTTTTGGGTAAACTAAAGAGATTGAGCTTTTTAAATCACTCACTGCAAGACATTTCTCCAACCTTCAAATAATTTTCATGGTTCTCTTCAACATTCTGTTCAATTTTTTGACATCCTTTCTAAAATGTGGGCACCACAAATGTGTGCAGTATTCCAGTATTGGTTTCACTAATGCCATATACAGAAGTAAAATTACACCCTCCCCCCCACTTTTAATTCCCTATTCCACTGCTTATACAACCAAGGTGTAAGAACCTGCAGGTCTGGAGCCTGGAAACATGATGGTTCTGGGCTGCTGACACCTCCACATCACCACTAGAGGCTTAGATTAGACTCCCACAGGAGGACCCTGTAAGGTTGGGCTTGGCAGGAAGCACCACCCAGTAGGACCTGGTTAGCAGCCCCTCACAGCCCACTGATTGGCCAATACCAGTACTTAAACCAGGAAGCCATGAAGGGGATCTGTCTGAGCAACAACACAGACTGCCTGCCTGCCTCTACTCCAGACCCTGCTTGTGATAGACACCAGACTAGGACTTCTGACCCTGGTCTGGCCTCGACTTTGCTCTTTGATTGCTGTCCGTAACCTGGCATCTGATCCCAATCTCCTGGTAACCTGATCTTGCCTGCCTCTTGATACCTGACTCTCAGTTTTCCTGCTGGTCCGTCTCAGACTCTGACCTCCAGGTAACTTGACCCTGGCTGCCTCATGACACCTGACTCATGGCTTGCCTGCTGGCTTGTCTCAGATTCTGTCCTCCCAGTAACCTGACCCTACCAGCCTCCTGATGCCTGAACCTTGGTCTTCCCTCTGGCCTATCTCAGACTCTGACCAGACTCGGCCTGACTCCCGACTCCTGCTCCAACCACTAGGTCTGACACCCCTTGTCCTGGTCATGACACAAGGATCACATTACCCACTTTTGCCACAACCTCACATTGGGAGTTCTTGTTGAGTTTGGTGTCCAAATCTTTTTCAGAGTCACTGCCATCCAGGATATAGACCCTCATTTGGTAGGCCAGGCCTGCATTCCTTTTCCCTAGATCTATAACTTTGCATTTAGCTCCATTAAAACACATTTTGTTTGAGTGGGTCCAGCTTACCAAGTGATCCAGATTGATCTGTATGACTGCACTCTCCTCATCATCATCAACTATTGCACCAATATTTGTGCCATCCACAAATTTTATCAGGAGTGATTTTGTATTTACTTCCAAATCATTGATAAAAATGTTGAACACCATTGTACCTAATATCAGTTCCTGCTAACGTATCCCTGTTGGATGGTGATTCCCATTCAAGACTACTTTTTGAGATCTATTCATTTGACATGTGCTTTATAGGTATTATACAGTGCTAACTTTTTAATCAAAATATTCTGTGTTATGAAATCAAATGCCTTACAAAAGTCTAACAACATGTATGCAAATACCCTTATCAACCAAATTTGTAACCTCATCAAAGATTGAAACCAGGTTTGTTTCAGGTTTGTTTTTATTTTCCATAAAGCTGTCTTGATTGGCATTAATTATATTCCTATCCTTTAATTCTTTATCAGTTGAATCCCATCTCAGCTTTTCCATTATTTTGCTCAGAACTGATGTCAGGCTAACTGGTCTATAGCTACCCAGGGCATCCTGCTTGTCCTTTTGAATATTGGCACAACATTGGCACTGTTCCAGTCTTCTGGCATTTCCCTCAGTATTCCAAGGTAAAAAATTATCAGCTGGCCAGATTGCTCCTCAGCCAACTCCTTCCATATTCTTGGGTGCAAGTTGTCCAGGCCTGCTGGTATAAAAATATGTATCACTAGTAAATATTATTTACTAATTAGTTAGTAATGGACTGCAAAGTAGTTCATCAGTTACCCAGTCTCAAGTCTGTCTACCCGGGCTGGGATGCTTATCTCCAGCTTCAGTGTAGAAATGGCCATCTTGTCCCTGTCTGACCTTAGCCTAAAGTTGGACCCTATGTCATGAGCAAGCACTGTGTAAATGATTGGAGAGAGCAGGAATGTCATTCAGTTGGTAGGTCAGTCCCAGGGCAACCCACTGCCCCTGGAGTCAGACCCAAACATATCCATTTGGAAACAAGAGAGAGAAAACATTAGTTGGACAGAAAAGCAGGGCTCAGTGCTGCAGTTGTATAAAGACATACTAGCCACTAAAGTCGAGTTACGTTAGAATGAGATTAGGTTGAGGCTAACAACAGATCAAACAAACAACAAGGAATTACTAGCCAGTGTTGTCACGCAGGTGGTTTGGGCCCTATCCTGGTCTATGCTGCCACTTAAGACCCCAGTGAAGCAGGAGGCAAGCAGAGCGACACACTCCTCTTGCCTCCACCAGCACTTCCTCCAATATCTTGGATAGCATTAGGGGTGTGGCAGCACGAGGACACAAGATCATCTCCTTTGTCCAAATAGAACCATGTCTTGGACCAAATGATTATGCCTATGGTATCAGTCCTGAAGACGGGCAATCCTCCTATCACTCTTGTATAATAGACCTATCTAGGGAAGGGGGCACACTTTAATAAACCAAGACTATGGACATGACAGGGAGCTCTCTGGTGACTTTATTAGGATGATGTTAGGAGATGCAGCAAACCAAAGGCATTCCAAGACATAGAAAAGCAAAGGGATAAGGTTTATTTCCAAAAATATTTTTGGTTTATTCACCCAGCTCTAACTCTACTGCTCCAATAAATTAAAAGCCATTAAAAAAGCTGGGTTTTTTATTCATCTCAAGAGTGCTTGTAATGCCATTTGTGTTGTGAAGGTGTTTGTGTAATAAATGCTTTACAATAACTGTTTTCTCTCACTAAAATACAAATTACATTATTTGGGTAGTTACTAGTGGTTTTGCTTTTAGAATTTCTTTGGGGAACAAATTGCAGCTTTTTACAATAATATTTTTTCTCCTTTACAGTAAAATTCCTGAGAACTACTGTATATTTGCAGATATCTGCTGTTCTTCTGCAGTTAACCTCTTTTAAATGCAAATAAAAGTAAAGATGTTAGTAACTAGGTCCAATATCTTAAGGTTTTATACCGTGGGTCCTGGTATCACCTTAGTAACAGAGCACATTCTGAGTAACAAACTTTCAATAACAAGGTCCCTAATGGACTGCATGGGAGTTTGTTTCTTCTCCCTTTAGGGTTATGGAAAGTGTGTTTGGGATAGCACTAATTTATAAGGGGAGTCGCACTCATGCAACATAGAAAAGCAGCACAAAGATCTCCTTTCTTATTCAAAATCTTAGGCTTGGACTGCCTCCTTAGTTCTATTAAGAGTCAGATTCACAATATTTCACCCCAGAAGAGGCACGAAAGTAGTCATGGTCAGTAGGCAAAACCCAACTGCAGAGACAGGAGCCAACAGTTTAGGTCGGGGATTTGGAAGCTCTGTTTAAGTTCTTATGTACTCCATCTTCATATGCAATTACTTCTTCAAAGCTGTACTTAGAGGAGTAACAAGCCTTCCCTCATCTCCTCAAATCCTTAGCAAGATTTCTCCATAAAAGAAATTAAATCAAAATTGGAGTTACTCAAATGAGTGAAAATGATTAAAAACTCAAAACTCTTCTCTATTTGATTCAGTCTTATACAATAAATAAAGTTTCACTTACTTGGTTTCATTGGATGCTCTTGATTGTTCTTTCTTTAAGGAATGTAATGGAAGGTCATACATTTGGTTTCTGATTACATCTTCCAAAACAGATAGCTTAATACCTAAATCCCATTTCAATTACCTTCAACTGAAATAGGGTATTTAAAACATTCTCTGTATCGGACTCTGAAATGTGATTCACCCATAGCTGTTGATCTCTACAAGATTTAGGAGGACAAACATTACTTAATTTTTATATAAAGAATTAAAAGACACAAAGGGTTTTAGATTGAAGGGCCTTGAAAACATTATGAGAGAAAATTTTGTCTGTAGGATTAGAAAATTTGAACTGTGACAAAATAAGGAATGGAATGCACAGAAAATACTGTTTTCATTTTCTATATGATTACACACAAAAAAGTACATTAAAATAAAGTTATTGAGAACATTCTGAGTAGGGGGGGAGGGATAGCTCAGAGGTTTGAGCATTGGCCTGCTAAACCCAGGGTTGTGAGTTCAATCCTTGAGGGTGCCATTTAGGGATCTGGGGCAAAAAAATCTGTCAGGGGACAGTACTTGGTCCTGCTAGTGAAGGCAGGAGACTGGACTCAATGACCTTTCAAGGGCGTTCCAGTTCTAGGAGATTGGCATATCTCCATTTATTTATTTTTTATTTATTTTACATTATTAACTTCAATGTTAAGGTTGGGATTACAAGAGTGGAGTGGAAAAATCAGAAGAGTGAATGACTTGTAGAACTGTGCCTGGTATCAGGGCTCAGAATTGGTGGAACACTATCCCCACACAAAGTAACTTGGAATTCCCCGGATAGAGTCACCAGGAACCAGACTGATCACTTATATGCTGGAAGGAAACTAAGAGTATGTCTACACTACAAAATTATGTCCTCCTAAGTTATGTTGACATACAGCCATCACAGTAATTAAATCGCTTTTGCAATGTCTACACAATGCTCCTTCTCTCAGTGGTGCACGTCCTCACCAGGAGCGCTTGCACCAATTTAACTGTCAGTATGGGGCATTGTGGGAAGGCTTCTGAAAGCCAGCAACAGTCAATGTAAGCAACGTAGTGTCTACACAGATACTGCAGTGACCTATCTACATTGACTTAGGCACTATGCCTCTCATGGAGGTGGAGTTATTAAGTCAACGTAATTGGCAAATTACAATGGTGGTAGTGACGTTTTAGTGTAGATGCTTATAGAGTTAGTCAAAGTAAGCTTCCTTACATCGATCTAACTCTGTAATGTAGACCAGGTCTTAGATCAACTCTCTAGATGTAAGAGCATACAGAGGGATCAACATTGGAAGCGACCACTATTTATGTGTGTCAAGACTGAACATCAAACTTAAAAAAACCCAAAATCCTAAAGAGCACCAAGAAACAGGACAGCAAAAGGCTAACAGACAAGACATTACAGCAACAATTTTAAATTGAACTGAAGAACAGAGTTTGGAAGTTACAAGACTTAGATCCACCACAAGAAGTGACTTGTCACAGTCCCTTCTGCATGACAGTATCATAGATGCTGCAATAACTGTAGTTAGCTTCCAGACAAGCAAACCTAAAGTTGGTATAGGTGAAGATATGTGGAACTATGTGAAAGAAAGGAAACAAACCAAAGCAAACATCAATTCCTCAAACACCTCCAGAAAAAGAAGCAGCAAAAAATCTATATAACAGAAAGGATAAAGCAGTAAAAATCAGCACAAAAAGAGACAATGGGAAATATATGGATAACATAATCAAGGAAGCTAAAGACACTGCTGAAAGAGGTGATAGCAAAACACTTTATCAACACAACATGGTTCTAACTGGCAAGTTTACACCAGCTGGAGAGCCAGTTAAGGGCATACAAGGAGCAACCTTAACAACAGAAAAAGAACGAGAAGACCAATGGGCAGAGAATTTCCAAGAGGTGATACACATACCAAACAACAAAAGTAACTATTGATTTTGACAAATATATTAAACACCTGTAACTAGACATCATAATATCTCACATCACAAAGAAGTGAGAGAGATCCAATGAAAAAGTTAAAATCTGGAAAAGCTGCAGGTGAAGACCAAGTCACTGGAGAAACATTGAAATCTTGTGATGATGAGACCATGGGTAAAATCATTTTTCAAAGTGTGGGATAAGGAAGCATTATGCAAAAATTTATATATTCAAACACAGTTCCTATTGACATAAGCTGCAGCTGTGAATGCTCAGCATTCAGACCCTAGGGTATCATATTGGATACTTTACTTCATCTTCTAGGTATCAGAGGAGTAGCCATGTCAGTCTGGACCTGCAAGAGCGACAAAGAGTCCTGTAGCACCTTATAGACTAACAGATACATTGGAGCATAACCTTTCGTGGGTACTTCGTCACGAAGTGGGTCTTTGCCCATGAAAGCTTATGTTCCAATATATCTGTTAGCCTATAAGGTGCTACAGGACTCTTTGTAGCTCCAAAAGATGAAGAACACCCAATTAAAAGTTTAATTTAAGTGACTGGCTTAGCATCACACAAGAACTCTGTGGCAGAGGAAGGGATAGAATCCAGGTCCCTAGAGCAACATTCAACTTTCTCAGACATGACCATTTGTTTTCCTGAAGTCCTCTGCCTCATTCACTATACATTTCCAACTACTGTAACAAATAAAGCAGGAGTCTTACAGACAACAGACTTCTTTAGTAAACAACCCTGATCCATCCCCAGAGCAGATCCATCCTTTGCACTGAATGAGGCAGGGGTCCTGTGGGAAAAAAATAGAGAATGATCATATAATAAAAGACTGTATCATAAGGCTGATAGCTGAATTAAGGTAACTTTCGTTCAGTGATCTCCTAATTTTTGTGCTTGACTTCGCAACCTTAATAATGATATTTTAATGTAGCAAACTGAAAATAAACAAATTCTGCTACGTGGCATGAACTTATCAAGTTCTTTTTTGAACCCTGTACAGAACAGGTAATCAGGTAATCAGGAAATGAACAGAACAGGTAATCATCAAGTGATTCATCCCTTCGCCCATTCCCAGCTTCTGGCAAACAGCTAGGGACACCATCCCTGTTCATCCTGGCTAATAGCCATTGATGGACCTATCCTCCATGAACTTATCTAGTTCTTTTTTGAACCCCGTAATAGTCTTGGCCTTCACAACATCCTCCACCTCACTTTTTAACCCTTTTTCCAGATTCTTTATAAATATGTTGAATAGGACTGGTCCCAATACAGACTCCTGGGGGACACCACTATTTACCTCTCTCCATTCTGAAAACTGACCATTTATTCCTACTCTTTGTTTCCCATCTTTTAATCGATGAGAGGACCTTCCCTCTTCTCCCATGACTGCTTACTTTGCTTAAGAGCCTTTGGTGAGGGACCTTGTAAAAGGCTTTCTGAAAATCTAAATGCACTATATCCACTGGATCCCACTTGTCCACATGCTTGTTGACCCCCTCAAAAAATTCTAGTAGATTGGTGAGGCATGATTTCCTTTTACAAAAACCATGTTGACTATTCCCCAACAAATTATGTTCATCTATGTTTCTGACAATTTTGTTCTTTATTATAGTTTCAACCAGTTGCCGAGTACTGAAGTCAGGCTTACTGGCTGGTAATTGCCGGCGTCACCTCTGGAGCCCTTTTTAAAAATTCGTGTCACATTGACTATCCTCCAGTCATTTGGTATAGAAGCTGATTTAAATGATAGGTTACAAACTACAGTTAGTAGTCTTGCAATTTCACATTTGAGTTCCTTCAGAACTCTTAGGTGAATACCATCTGGTCCTATTTATTTATTACTGTTTAGATTATCAATTTGTTCCAAAACCTCCTCTAATGACACCTCAATCTGGGACAGTTCCTCAGATTTGTCACCTAAAAAGAATGGCTCAGGGTTGGGAATCTCACTCACATCCTCAACTGTGAAGACCGATGCAAAGAATTCATTTAGTTTCTCTGTAATGGCCTTATCGTCCTTGAGCACTGCTTTAGCATGTCAACCATCCAGGGGCCCCACTGGTTGTTTAGCAGACTTTATACTTCTGAGGTACTTAAAAAACATTGCTATTACTTTTTGAGTCTTTGGCTAGCTGTTCTTCAAATTCTTTTTTGGCCTTCCTAATTGTATTTTTACACTTCATTTACCAGAGTTTATGCTCCTTTCTGTTTTCCTCACTAGGATTTAACTTCCACTTTTTAAAGGATGCCTTTGCCTCTCACTGCTTCTTTTACTTTGTTGTTTAGCCACAGTGGCACTTTTTTGGTTCTCTTACTATGTTTTTTAATTTGGGGTACATTTAAGTTGAACCTCTAGTATGGCGTCTTTAAAAAGTTTCCATGCAGCTTGCAGGGATTTTACTTTTGTTGTTGTACCTTTTAATTTCTGTTCAACTAACCTCCTCATTTTTGTGTAGTTCCCCTTTCTGAAATTAAATGCTATGGCGCTGGGCCACTGTGGTGTTTTCCCCACCACAGGGATGTTACATTTAATTATATTATGGCCACTATTACCAAGCAGTCCAGCTATATTCACCTCTTGGACCTGATCCTGTGCTTCACTTAGGACTAAATCAAGAATTGCCTCTCCTCTGGTGGGTTCCAGGACTAGCCGCTCCAAGAAACAGTCATTTAAGATGAAATTTGTCCTCCAGAACCTCTCTCCTATCCCTCCCTATGTCATTGGTACCTACATGTATCATGACCACTGGCTCCTCCCCAGCACTATACATAAGTCTATCTAGATGCATTGAGAGATCTGCAACCTTTGCACCATGCAGGCAAGTCACCATGCAGTTCTCCCAGTCATCGCAAACCCAGCTATGTTTCTAATGATCGAATCTCCCATTACTAATACCTGTCTCTTCCTAGTAACTGGAGTTCGCTGCCCCAGAGCGGTATCCTTAGTGAGAGAGAATACATCATCATCTGGAAGGAGGGTCCCAACTATGGAATCATTTCCCTCTGCTCCAGTTGGATGTTCTCCTTCCCTGAGACTTTCATCCTCCTCAACAGCACAGAGGCTGTCAGACTGGGGGTGGGACCAGTCTCCTGTGTCCTGGAAATTCTCATCTATGTACCTCTCTGTCTCCCTTAGCTCCTCCAGCTCAGCCACCCTGGTCTCCAAAGCCCATACACGGTCTCTGAGGGCCAGGAGCTCCTTGCACCGAATGCATACATACGCCCCCTGACCATAGGGCAGGTAATCATACATGCTGCATTGGGTGCAATAAACTGGATAGCCCCCACTCTGTGGCTGGACTTCTGCCTTCATTCTCTTTTTACTCCTGAAGTTAGTTCCTTTGTTGAGGTTTTGCCTTAAGTTTAAAGAAGTTTAAGGAATGGTGCGTGTATCTAGCCCCTCTTCACACTCCCCCTCTGTAAACTCCCTCGCAAAACTCCCTGTTAGCCACTCCTGTTTGCTAGCTCCTCTGGACACTTAGAAGCAGGCTTTTTAAAGCCCTGCTCTTCCTAAGTAGCCCCGCTCTCAGCCTTGCCTAGCAGGCCTCTAGGCTCAGCACCCACACTGTCAGCACACAGTCCCCCAAACAAACAGACTACATGGTATATTTCAGTCCAGCAACAACAAACTACTGCAAACACAAATACACACACACACAACAGACCACAAACTTACCCCAAGTTTCCTCATTGAAAAAATATATTTTAACCTAAAACAAATAGCACTTTCTAATTAAAAAGAAATCCGCAGAGAATATGTAGCTCAAATATTTAGATTGCCTGAAATCAAATTGCATTAGAATTAAGACATTCACCAAAAAGCTGCACTTTGGCCTATTAATTAGGATTTGCTTTCATTTTGTTTACCCAGGTTCAGGAAATAGATGCATTAATGAAACATTTGAAAACCAAAATCTCTTCAGATCCTGCTCATCTATGAGATCTTGAAAACTCTGTTATGTAAAGCTTTGGTTGTAAGGGATAATATATGACATGCATCCTAGAAGAAGAGCCATCAGTTCTGTCTCTCTCATTGCTACAACCACATGAATTGTTGGGACCAGTGGGCACTATGGTGAACAGATGGAAAACACCATCTACAGTGGAAATACATCATACATAAAAGTGACACATACACACAAAAGAACTATCAATCAGAAAACAAATTAGCAAGAAAAACAGGCAGCTTCCCTCCTATCGATATCAATCATCATAAGAGCTGGGGCAAGCATTAGACAAGCAACATTTGCTTCTGACTCAGCAAACCTGCAGATCCACTGATGGTACACATTAACCAATCAGCACGCATATGGCCCAGCTCCTGCAAACATGGGGATCAACTCAAGGAGACAATTCATGTGCCTATAGTTAAACATCCACAGAAGTGTTTGTAGAATGGATATTAGGATATTACAAATGGCTACATCACACCTACTTGATGTAAGTATTTTTCTTGTTTTTTTATCGCCTGAATTTCCAGGTAGTTTATTTGCTCATTCTGTCTCCATTTATATACATATAGATACATCTATATTAGGATGGAGAAAGAAAGAGAGAGAGAGAGAGAGAGAAAGACAGACAAGCTAGATGAGGTAATGTCTTTTATTGGCCCAACTTCTGATGGTGACCAACAAGCTTTCGAACCTACATAGAGCTCTTCTTCAGCTAGTTTCCATCTTCAGTTCTTCGAGAGAGAGAGAGAGAGAGAGAGAGAATGTGTGTGTAAGAGAGAAAAAAAGAGAGAAGGTCATTGACACTTAGACCTTATTAGGTTTCCACGGCAATAATGTATAATTTAAAATGATTTGTGCAGTCTTCTGTAGGCTTCCATTTCAGTTGATTCTGTTGACTCATATAGGAAGCTTGAAAACAATTAGTATGATGAAGAAATAAAATGATCTCTTTATTACAGGCATGCTTAACTGCTGAAGAAGATTCAAGCAGATAAAAATACACACAACAGTATGGTATCTGCCAATTAGTAGAAAACAAATGGTTATTCTTTTACTCACTAAGGACTCTAGGAAAACGGAGCCTCATAACAATGTCCATACTGGGTCAGACCAATGGTCCATTTAACCCAGTATCCTCCCCTGTTAGCGGTCAGTACCAGAGATTCAGGGGGAATATACAGAACAGGACAATTTTGGAGAGATCTACCCCTGTCTTTACCTCCTGGATTCTGGCAGTCACAGGTTTAGGGTCACCCCAAGAATGAGGTTACATCCCTCCCCATCTTGGCTTATAGCTATTGATGGACCTTTCCTCCACGAACTTATCTAGTTCCTTTTTTTAGCCCCCGTTATACTTCTGGCCATCAAAACCTCCCCTGGCAATGAGATTCACAGTTTAATTGTATGTTGTGTGAAAAAGCACTCCCTCTTGTTTGTATCAAAACTTTCGCCTATTAATTTCATCGGGTGAGTTCTGGGTTTTGTATTGTGGGAAAGAGTAAATAACACTTCCCCCTATTCACTATTTCCACATCATTCATGATTTTATAGACCTCCATTACATTCCCACTTAGTCATCTCTTTTCTAAGCTGATCAGCTTTAATCTTTTTAGGCGCTCCTCAGATGGAAGGTGTGCCATACCCTTGATCATCTCTGTAGCCCTTCTTTGAACCTTTTTCAGTTTCACTATATTATTTATGAGATGGGTCTACCAGAACTGGACACAGTATTCAAGATGTGAGCAAACCATTGACTTATATATAGTGGCATTATGATATTTTCTGTCTTATTTTCTCTTTCCTAATCGTTCCAAACATTCTGTTAGCTCTTTTGACCACTGCCGCACATTGAGATGAGGTTTTCAGAGAACTATCGATGACTCCCAGATCTTTTTTTTTTTTCGGTGGTAACAGATAATTTAGAACTCATTATGCATGTGTGGGTGGGATTTTTTTTCTTCAAATGTGCATTGCTTTGCATTTCTCAATATTGAATTTCATGTGCTATTTTATTGCCCAGTCATTCAGTTTTGTGAGATCCCCCTGTAACTCTTCGCAGTAGGCTTTGGACTTAACTATCTTGAATAATTCTGTATCATCTGCAAACTTTACCATCTCACTGTTTACCCCTTTCCCAGTTCATTAATGAATATGTTAACAGCACAGATCCATCACAGAACAGATCCATTGAGACCCCACTGTTCACCACTCTCCTTTGTGAAAATTGACTGTTTATTCAAATCATTTGTTTTCTATTTTTTAACCAGTCACTTATCCATGAGAAGGACTTCTTTCTTATCTTAGTTTGCATAAGAGCCTTTGTTGAAGGCCTTTGTCAAAGGCTTTCTGAAAACCCAAGTACACTATATTGACTGTCTTACCCTTAGCTATGTACTTGTTGACAGCCTCAAAGAATTCTAACAGATTGGGAGACATGACATTCCTTTATAAAAGCCATGTTGACTCGTCTCCACAAAATCAAATTCATGTAGGTGTTTGATCATTCTGTTCTTTCCAATAGTTTCTACCAATTTTCCCAGTACTGAAGTTAGGCTTACTGGCCTACAATTTCCAGGATCACCTCTGAAGCCCTTTTTAAAAATCAGCATTACATTAGCTATGTTCCAGTCATCTGGTACAGATGTTTGTTTCAGTGATGTTACATAGTACACTTCGTAGTTCTGCAATTTCATAATCTACAGTTCGGGTTCAGGTTATCATTTTGTACCTCTACAAAAATCCAATAGGAGCATAGGGATGTTTAACTAAGCTTTTAACATATTGAATATTACTAAGGAAACAGGCTCTGTAGGAAACAATGTTGGTGACAAGTAATGGAAAACAGAAGGGTGGACATCTTTTAAAACTGTCACCACAGGATGGACTGGGGCCTTTAAGAGGAAACTGCACCAGCCCACTTTTGCCTCCTTAATAGCCTAGTTGGGGCCTGATAGAGGACAGGTGTTCCCTATAAAGAGCTAAAGGGGAACAGGAAATAGGAAGCTGTGGCAGAGGAGAGCTATAGCGAGCAGGAGATGCCTACAGGAGATGGGCTTGGGCCTAGAAGCCAGATCCGAAAGGTTGAGCTCCAGCTAGGAAGGGCTGGGAGCGATTGCTTTGTGAAGAGCATACTGGGTCAGAAGAGTGCCACATGTGGCAAAAGATGCCAGAGATGAGTATGAATTTTTGCGTTGTGCTGACAGACCTTACTCTGGGACCTCAAAGATTGTTCTGAATTATTTCTGTTATTAAATCATCCCCAGGCAGGGATACTGTTAGCCACGAGAAAAACCGTATGGAGTTCTTAAGGGGCACTGAAGAGGGGAAAATAAATTGAATCAGAGTGCTGCAGAGCCAACTCTAGCCATTAAGGGGCACTTAGAAGGTGGCTTCCCTGTTACAACTATTTTTTAAAAGTGGTTTATTTTGAACACTGGCCTTTGTTGAACTATTGTGTTTTACATTTATTTTTGATTTAGTGGAGCGTTTGGAGTCTCTCTCACATATACACAATTTGTTCCTTTAAACAAATGCACAGATAAATATGAACAGGTATTGGATTAATCTCAAATGTTCTAGACAATTTAGACATGTAGTTTAGATTAGAATACAAAAGTTCAGCTACATATGTAATCTAATCCAAATTCTAAAACATGGATCCAGGTATCAAACAATTCTGGGACAATATAAGGTTTCACAACATAATCATGCAAAATTCACGGTTCTGGCTGATTTCCACATTGAAACTGAGAGTACATTTCAATACAAAGAAACCCATTACCTAGTTCTCCCAGCACCAGAGTAAGTCTGAATTTCACCCTGCAAAACATACCCACTTCCCCTCTTAGTTAGTAAAAGTAAGCAAGGAGCCATTTTGGTCCATAGCTGACTAACACAGCCAATGCCTTTTTTTTTCTTATTACCAACCTTTTCCTCTTCCCTTCCTTTTCCAAGGACAAGCATTATTTTATCCAGTGTGCATGAGAGCCATCATGAAGATCTCAGGAACTACACCCTCAGACACTACATTAAGCAAGATCATAAAGAAGGTAGCAATGGGAAGACTTCAGCAACATCTGGCTTTTGCCATTGGCCTAGTGATTTCCAGTTTATACTCTGAAGTGTATAGGAGTTGTATGCTAATTGTTTTTCGTGTCTCTTTACAGTAAATGCAGTTCATTTTCATAAGCCACAGTCCAAATTCATCACAGGTGTAGATTCATGTATTCCACAGCCAGAAGGACCATTGTGATAATTTAGTCTGAACTTCTGTATAACAGGCCATAGAACTTCCACAAAATAATTCCTTTTGAGCTAGAGCATATTTAAAAACTCCAATCTTGATTTTTAAATTGACAGTGATGGAGAATCTGCCATGACCATTGGAAAATTATTCCAATGGTTAATTACTCTCACTGTTAAAAAGTTATGCCTTATTTCCCTGTCTGAATTTGTCTTGCTTCAATTTCCAGCTACTAGATCTTTTTATACCTTTGTCTGCTACATTGAAAAGTCCATTATCAAATATTTGTTCCCTGTGTAGGTACTTATAGACTGTAATCAAGTCACTCCTTAGCCTTTTCTTTGTTAAACAGATGGAGCGCCTTGAGATGATGACTGTTTTCTAATCCTTTAATCATTCTCATGGCTCTCCAGATTATCAACTTCCTTCTTGCTTTGTGAATGCCAGAACTGGACACATTATTACATCAGCAGTTGCACCAGTGCCAAATACAGAAGTAAAATAACCTTTCTAATCCTACTCAAGATTCCCCTGTTTATGCATCCAAGAATTGCATTAGCCCTTTTGTCCACAGCATTTTATTGGGAGCTCATGATCAGCTGATTATTCACCATGACTCAAAAATCTTTTTCAGTCACTGGTTCCAAGGATAGAGTCCCCCAATGAAGTATGGACTTCATTCTTTGTAAATCCACTGATTTTACTGAAATTAAAGCAGGGATGAATTTGCCCCCTGTTGTTTATACAGAGTTTTAATGGCATTCCCAGAGGCTTTCATCAGGGCTTTAAAATTACAGGATGAAATGTGAATTATTACCATGGAGAATGAGCTAAAATATTTTAGGCCTGAACCTCCCCAGCACAAGCTGCATATATTGGAATGGTTCCATGAGATGCAGGCTACCTTCTTTCATGCTCAACCATAGGCCCCCAGCCCCGCCCCTGGCCCTACCCCAACTCCATCCCCGGCTCCACCTCCTCCTCATACCCCTCCCCTGAGGCACCGCCGCAGCGCTCCCCCTCCCCCCCGCTTGCCGCCCGCCGCACAGCTGACGGGCAGCAAGCCCGTCAACTAAAAAAAAGAGGCTTCGCGGGCACACCTCCGGAAGTGGAACTCGGAAGCTGAGGTGAGCTGGGCACAGGGCGGGCTGGCAGGAAGCTGCTGGTGGGTGCAATTTTTCCCCATGGGTGCTCCAGGCCCAGAGCACCCGCTGAGTCGGCGCCTATGTGCTCAACAAAAGTAATCTCATATTGTTCCACATGTAAGCAGGGTCTGAATGAGCTCTCCCTTTACATCTAAGTAATGAACTGGGGTGGGGCGGGGAAGACCTCAGGAGCACATCGTATTTACAGACACACCTACTATGGTAATGAAATATTGTCATCCTTCCTGTATGATTAAAGGGCAGCTGAACTGTACTTGGCAACACCTAACTGAGGGGCTCACCCTAATTTTAACTTCGCTCACTAAGCAGGGGGTACTGATGCCAAATCCAAGTAAATGAGGTAGTGGGGACAGATGTTCCTTCCTGGTGGTGTAGACTGTTTAAAGAGTTCTAGTTACCATTTGACCTTCCCACTCTAATGTTTAAAGGCAGAGGTGATCAGACTCAATTTAGAGTCCTTTCTTCTGCTCAGTGATTAACACAGCTGAGTAGATCCAGGGCCTGAGCCTTAGACTTGGTGTGGGGACAGCAGTGCAGTGAAAGACAAAAGCAGAGCTGCCATAGCAGTATGATTCCCTGCTAGCCAGTGAAATCACAGAGAGCTGGGAAAGTGATGGAATCTCAGACCACAGCTTTGAAGAGGGAGCAGCAAGGCATGGCAGTGGTGAGCAGCAACAAAGGTGGCAAGCAACAGCAGAGATAACAGTAACAGCAAGAAGCAGTGTGCAGTGGCAAAGGTAGCAGCAGCTGCCCTGCTCAACCTCCTCCATCCCTTTAGGGATGGGAGATGAACGCCTGTGAATGTATCCCTGACTTCTGAGGCTTCCCTGACTTTGGACAACCCACTGCAAAGGGGGGAAAGGGGAGTGGTGTGTTAAAGGAACATTCATCCCCAGGGCTTTCACACTGCAAGGTAGGAAACCGAGACAAAGGACACTGCCCCACCTACTGTGGGGAAGGTGTTCATTTATGGTTTGTATGCTCTATACCCTCAGAATACCTGAGACATATGAGGAGAAAGAAAAGGACTCAGGATATGTTCCAGGAGATACTACAAGTCAGTTCTGCTTTGGACCACAAGCACGGGGCCTGGAGGATGAATACTGTGAACAGCCTGGAGAAGGAAACCATGGAGAGGAGAGAGGCCCAAGAGCCCCAGCAGGAAAAGGAGAGGGAGATGCACTAGGGCATAATGGGGCTTCTCAGGCAGCAAACACTCATGTGGCAGACTCTGGTGGACCTTCAGGTTCTACAATCCCAGGCTCATCTCCCTCTGCAGCCTACTGAGAACTCAATACGCACCCCCTGCATTCCACATGGCATCAGGGTCTCTGCAGTACCCCTACCATTCTGCCCTGGGGGACATTAAGGACAATCACATCCTCACATAAATTGACATGTGAAAGCCACAGTTGGTGTATGTGTAGTTAAAATTTAAAAAAAAAATTGAGAAATATATGAATGTTCTTAATTTATTAAGTTTTAAATGTATTTGTTTTAAAATTGCCTGGGTGTTTTGCACTGATTTTGTTACAGAATTTGTTAAAAATTCTATTATTTGGAACATAATTCATCTTTATTAGTTCAAGACACATGCTTCCACGTGCTCAGCAGTTCTGAAAGCAACCACTTGCCTGTTACTGCACAATGTCACACAACTCATAGGATCATTCACAAACAAAATGAATAGGTGCATTGACAACACTATATTCCTACATGTACAGCAATCACCACACAATTCCTACCAGGCCACAAAAGAGCAAGGCCAGGTAGAGCACACTACAACACCACACGCTACTCTGGCTCACTGTTAAAATGGTCTTTCAAAGCCTCCCTGAACCACATAGCTCTGCACTGAGCTCTAATAGCTCTTGCGTCTGGCTGTTCAAATTCAGCAGACAGCCGCTCCACCTCCACCCCAGCAGAAACTTTCCCCTTCTACTTCACATACATGATGAAGAACACAGCAGGCAGCTATAACCATTGGGATATTTTTCTCACTGAGGTTCAACGTTGTGAGCAAACAATGCCAGAGACCCTTCAGATGATCAAAAGCACATTCAACAGTCACTCTGCACCTGCCGAGCCAGTAGTTGATTAATTCATTCCTTGGTGCTGTCAAGGTGGCTGGTGTACTGCTTCATGAGCCAGGGGAGCAAGGGGTAGAGACTGGGTCACCCAGGATCACTACTGGCATTTCAACATTCCCAATGGCAATCTGCTGGTTGGGAAATGGTCTCCTGAACAGTCTTTTGTTCTTAAAGATGCATATATCAGGCAGCTTTCCTGACGAGCCCACCCTAACGTCAGTGAAGCATCCCTGGTGATCCACCCATATTTGCTTAACCATAGAAAAGTAAGCCTTTCTGTTGATGTACTCTATGGCAAGGTGGTCTGGTGCCAAAATAGCGATATGCATACAATCAATTGCTCCACAGTAGTTCAGGAACCACGTTGCTGAAAATACATCCATTATGTCCTGCACATTGCCCAGAGTTATAGTCCTGCATAGCAGAAGGCAATTAATGGCCCTGCACACTTGCATGACAATGGGCCCCCACAGTAGATTTGGTATTTGGGACTGTCACGGGGCAAGATTCACCCCAATGCCGTGCCTCCTACCAGTCATCCTGGCTCTTTCAGCCAGGAGCGCCCTCTGCAGGCCGGTGTCCCTCTGAGACCCTAGTGCCCTTCTAGATTAGGGTTCTGCCCCCTGGCAGTACCCCCTCAGTCTAGGCTTCCTCCTCCCAGAGGAACCCCCAACCCCTCCTTTGCCTCAGTAGCTACTGCCAGTCATCATCTAGCCCCCACTCCCTGGGACAGACTTCAGTCTATAAACCACTCATCATCAGCAAAGTGGGGGTCAGACCAATTGCCTCTTTCTAGGTCTGGGCTGCCCCTCTGCAGCCCTAGTAGCCTTTTGTAGGCCCTTATCTCGGCCTGCAGCCTGGGGCTTTACTAGGCTGGAGCTCCCCAGCACTGCTCCACCTTAGGTACCCTCCTCAGCATCCCAGGCAGCCAAGTCCTCCTCTCTTAGTGCAACTAGAGAGAATGTGTCTGTCCTTCTGGCCCACTGCCCTCTTATAAGGGCCAGCTGGACCCTGATTACACTGGCTACAGCTGTGGCTGCTTTCCCCATCAGCCCATCTTTTTAATCCCTTTACCCCGCTACAGCCCTCTCACAGGGCTGTTTTAAGCCCTTCAGGGCAGGAGCAGGGAGACTATCCCGCTACATAGACAAAGAGATCATTTATAATTTCTGACTCTGGGAATATTTTGCTCCTGCAAAAGTTTTAGTTAGACATTCTAAGATGTGGTAGAAAATGCATGCTAGACAAGTCAATCAGCTCTACTAAATAACAGTAAAGGAGATTGGGTTTTCTACATTAGATTAATTATATACATATATATTAGCTGTGCAAAACAAGTTTACTTTCTTTTTTAAAGCATTTAGACATGCAAATGGACTTAAACATTCCAAGCTGAGTTGTGTCTCAAATTATATCAGCATTTACAAAAGAAGAAGTTTTTTGTTTCTTAAGAAACTGCTGGAGCCACCTGATTAGAAAATGCCAGAACACAAAATATTGTTTCTTTCATCCAAGGGATGTTAAAATCAATATTTAAACTCTATGTGCAAGATATTTTCATCTATATTACATGTCTCATTTAGACTCTCAGTCTCCTGTTTTACTGAACCCATTTGCCTCTCTCTCTTTATAATCTTCAATAGGCAGAATTTTCCTCTCTAATTTGTACTGTGGATTTCTTGAGTGGACCGAGTAGAAAAAAGCACAGCATATTTATTGGAAGCTAACAGTTTCTACTTTGTCTTTGGTGAGGACAGAGGAGGTTGCACACATCCATTCACTGTGGGCTGTCTTTTTGTTCCAGTTTTCCATATTCTATTTTCCAATTATAAATGTTTCAGTTTTCCATATTACATCCTAAAGGAGATGGGGTAACCGAAGCACAGAGAGATCAATGAACATGCTCAAAGTCATACAGGAAGTTTGAGGCAGAAACAGAAGCCAGCTCTCCCAGTCTTAAACACAAGCCCCTCTTTCTTCTCATATACACATGCAGAACATCATTTTGAAAAGACATGGAAATTAAATAGAAAAAGAGAGTACACTTCAGGACTATGTGCTCACAAGCAGAGCTGGCCAAAAAAAGTGAATCCCTCCCCACAAACATATTTGCATTTGGGGGGGGGGGAATAGTCCTGAAGTGGTGGCCTCAGTGCTCTGCTTCTCTGTGTCCCAGAGTTAGGGGGAGGCAGAGGGCTTCAGAGTTCTGCCCCTCTGTTTTTCAGAACTATGCAGAGACAGGAAGACATGCATGCGTTTCGATGAAAGCGTAGTCAAATCTGTAAGGTTTGACACAACATTTTGCTCTACTGAACTGGCATTTGGAAAACTTCTAACCAGTTCTACTCTCAATCTCACAAATATTTCTGTCATCAAGATCTCTGACTCAGTCAATGTATATATTTTTTAACTGCCTCTCTTAGTTTCTGGAAACACTGAGGATAAAATTTTCAAACTGGGTGCCTAAAGATACATGTAAAGCATACACAAAAGTGCGTGCTAAGATCTTACATTGATTACAGAAGTTTTCACAGTGGTTGGACACCCTCTGCCTCTATCACCACCACCGCTGTGTTCCCTAGACACTGTAATTTCCAGACACACACTACCTTTTTTGTCTAGAGTTGTTGTGATAGACCGATCTTTTAGTTTGAGCTCTGTTCCAATCAGACCCCCGAGGCTCTCTCTGCTCTGCATACAGGTGTGTGCTGCAAATTTATGTTTTAAACATTTCTAAAACATTTATTGTTTAAATATAAAATGGTTCAAAATACTAGGAATACATGGTTACAGAAAATACGTTGTCGTTTGTTTTATTTTGTGCTAGGTCAGGCCTTGAATACTATGTACTGTAAAGGAGCAGAAAAGTTCAAACCATGTGACTCACTGTTATTAGGCTACTGAGTCAAGTTGTTCAACCATGTTAAAATGTGCCATTTTTAGCTTGAGCCCTGTTCTATATGGACTCCTGAGTCTCCCTCTGCTCTGCTTTACAGGTATTTGTGCTATCTGAGGTAAAGAATCCTGTGCCTTCAAAGAACAAAAACTGAGTTTCAAGCATGTTACTTTTTGGCAAGCCAGCCCAGAAAGGTTGTGAGCTGCTGGTCTCTGAAGTAAAGAAACAGTATATCAGACTATACTATGATACAAGATCATCCAGTATGATGTAATTACTAGGTAAAAAAAAAATCTAAAGGCTTCAAGACTTAGACCATCAGAAAATTAAAGCTGTATAAAGCATTCTGTTACAGACCCCCTTCAGTGTGAGGAAATAGTTCAGACCCCACTGTCAATTTTAAAAAGAAATGTGATCAATAAGATTTTATACATATTATTTATACACATACACACACAAATGCGGTATTGAGAGCTATGTAAAAATTGTAAGCTCGCTCTTTAAATTTCAGGGTTTTTTCTTGGTCTTGCCTGCTGGCTGTGTGGGTCTAGCAGCAGTCAATTTGCAGACAGATAGTCTTGATTAAGGTGGGGGTGAGTTATGCCTCTCCATTTTAGGGAGCAGCCTGTTTTGTCCTTTTCTGATTTGGGGTTTTTGTTTGTTATCGTTCTAAATTCTAGGAAATAAAGTAGTGTTATATAGTCTCTCTCTGAGACAAGAGAAAGAGAGAGAGCCTGCCTGCTCTGGCCCTGGCCCTGGCATCCTTGCCTGAGTAAGAAAGTCTGGCAAGAGGCAGAGAGAGAGAGAGAGAGAGGCCACTGAGCGTGGAGCAGGCTCCAGTGGTAAACCCTGAGGGCAGGATTTGGACTATCAGTGAGAGAGCACTGGGAGATACTCAGTTGAAGGAACAGAGCAGCAGGGAGGAATGAGAGGTCAAGCCTGAGAAGGCCAGAAATTACTTGGAGTTTATGCTTTTAGCTTGGGATTTTATTGGTGGATTCCAGGGGGAAAATCCTGAGAGTCCTGTCCCTGAGAGACGGGTGAGCCTGGAGAGGATGTGTGGGTAGAAGGCTTGAGAAAGACTATGGTAGGAAGAAGTCCAGGGAAGAAAGCTGCAAGGAGTCATCCAGAGCGGTCCTTGGCTGATGTTTATAGGGTCCCTGGGCTGGAACCCAGTGTAGTGGGAGGACCCGGGTTCCCCTACCAGCCACTGGAGAAGGTGATGTGGAGTCCCTGAAAAGGGACAAGGATGATGGACAGCCCTGAGAAAAAGGAGAGAGGATCGCAGAGCCCAGCCTCAAAGCTGAAGACCTGATACAAGGTCTTGGACACTGGTTTATTGGACTTTCTGTTACCCCAAAAGGGGTGGACTTAAACTGTGACCTGCTGGAGGGCTGAATCACGGGAGGGGGTGGACCACCAGAGGACAAGAGCATTAGTGAGGATGTTGCTAGTTCAGAATATCAAGACATATCTCTGTTCCTGGATGTAAAGGACAGGATGGGTCAGATAAGCGAACCACCAGTAGGGAAGTAAACAGGACAGAATGTGATTCCACTGAGAGAAACAACAATTGTACAAGCTCTGCAGTGTGAACCCTTGCTAAAGAAGGATTTCAAAGTGACAGGGCAGATGGAGGTTTGAGCTGGAGGGATGGATGAGTTTTTCTAGTCTGGTCCATCAGCTAAATATAGGACGGGCTATTCATAATCTCATGTAATGGAGGCAGTGGTTAAAGCAATTTGTCCTGGAACAAGTCTTCAGAGCTATTTGGAAGGAAACATACCATGACATTACCAAAGCTGATGCATCTGAACTGAATCATCTTGCCAGTGCAGTCCAGGGACCTAATGAAACACCTCAGGATTTACTGATATGTGCCTTGAATTCATGGCAAAGTACTGTTCGCAACACAGGAAGCTGATTCCACTCTGCAGTATGATCCACTCTTGGTGCAAAAATGTTACTCTATTCAGTCTCCACTGGGCCACAGAGTGATAACATTAGGGCAACATCACACTCTGATATTCAAGATAGCTCAGTCACAGATGAAGCTTTGTTGGAGAGACTGAATATTGTTACTGGCTGGGAAAGAGAAAAAACAGCACAAAGTAGCACGAGGGGCACAATGAAAAGCTGCAGAACTTAATGCAACAGGCCTCTGTTGTTGATGAGTGAAATTCAATAAGGATAAATGTAATGTGCTCCACTTAGGAAGGAATAATCACTTGCACATATACAAAATAGGAAATGACTGCCTAGGAAGGAGTACTGCAAAAGGTATCGGGGGTCATAGTGGATCACAAGCTAAATCTGAGTCAACAGTGTAACACTGTTGCAAAAAAAGCCAATATCATTCTGGGATACATTAGCAGGAGTATTGTAAGCAAGATATGAGAAGTAATTCTTCCACTCTACTCCATGCTAATTAGGCCACAACTGGAATATTGTGTCCGGTTCTGGGGACCACATTTGAGGAAAGATGTGGACAAATTGGAGAAAATCCAGAGAAGAACAACAAAAATGATTAAAGGTCTAGAAAACACGATCTATGAGAGAAGATTGAAAAAATCAGGTTTGTTTAGTCCACAGAAGAGAAATCTGAAGGGGGACTGTTGAAATGGATCTTTAATAACCCACGGCTGAGCAGATTGTTACCGGTACCAGTGAAAATGTGGATTCAGTTTGCTCAGTGCAAAGCAATGACATAGAAATTTTCAAATACATAAAAATTGTTATAAGGAGGAGGGAGAAAATTTGTTCTCTTTAACCTCTGAGGACAGGACAAGACGCAATGGGCTTACATTACAACAAGGTTGGTTTATGTGGAAAATTAGGAAAAAATTCCTGTCAGGAGGTTAAGCACTGGAATAAATTGCCTAGGGAGGCTGTGGAATCTCCGTCATTGGAGATTTTTAAGAGCAGGTTAGACAAACACCTGTCAGGGAGGGTCTGGATAATATTTAGTCCTGCCATGAGTGCAGGGGACTGGACTAAAAGACCCCTTGAGGTCCCTTCTAGTCCTACAATTCTATGAGGTAGACATTGACAAGATACCAGCACCAATTAAAAAAAAATCTTGACATGGAACCAACCTGCTGGATGAGATTGGATAAGTGACGAAAAGTGTAGCAAAAGTAAAAGAGCTAAAAGTGGAGATCGCTGCTATCAAAGAGGTTCTGGGGGCACCCCATTATGATTGCAGACCACTGCAATCCACCCCACAGAGAGGTCCTCAGTGGTGAGGCTGTCCCAACTGCCAGAAGGAGGACAAAGGAAATACCTGCAACCACTATTTTCAATGTATGAGTGAAGAGTACTAGCAGTCTGGCTGTTGTCTCGTCAGGAGGCCCCAAAGGAATGAACTACAAGGGAAACTACACACAGTCACTCCCAAGGGACCTTGAGTGACCAACAAGCCCCAAAGAGAGACAGTCACCAAAAATTAACCAGAAATTGAGAAACACATGGGATTAGTAGAACTAGGCATCTTAAAATCTTGTACAGATGTACTTAACAGACACATTTTCTAAAGGCCAAAAAGTTTGGGGACCTTGGTATGGCATGAGCAGGGAAATCTGGGGTCACAGTTAGAAAGGGGAACCCTCTACAAAGTTTGCACATCCTTATCACACAAGGAACAAATCCAGGAAAACCAGAGCTGACAACATTTTTAATTTTGTTTTGAATTTGGATTCTCTAAACAAATTCAACGTGAACAAGACGGCAAATTTGAAAACTAGCTCTTCCATAGGCTGCAGCAGTACTGTCAGACTGCAGGGTCAAGAACAATCCTGTCTCATCCCCAAGGAAATTGGCAAGTTGAATGATTTAATAGAACACAACTGGGAATGCTGAGAACTCTCCCTGAAGATCAGAAATCCAATGGAAAGAGTTTTTTAACAGTTCATGTATGCTTATAACTGTACATGTATTGAACAACAGAATTTTCATCATTTTACTTTTTGCAAAGGGTAGCTTCTCATTTGATGGGGAATCAGGAATCAGTGGAGAACGGTGGTGATTATGTGAAAAAGTGGAAAGCACAGATGAGAGAAGCTTTGGATTTCATTAACAAAAATTATAGAAAGTCAGCTGTCAGAAACAAGAGTGATGATGATTGCACAGCTCACAGCACTACTCACTCCCCAGGAGATCAGGCACTTGTCTGGAATTTGTCAGAGCGTAGGGGACCTGCAAAATTAAAAGCCTACTGGGAAAATCGGATTCACATTGTTACCAAAAAGATGAGGAATCATCCAGTATACAAAGTGGTCCCAGAGGATCAGTGGGGAAGACCAAGTGTATTGCATCACAATGTCTTATTGCCCTGTAGTTAATTGCCTATTGATAGTCCAAAAGAACAAACCCCAGCCAGGTATGAACAGTGACACATTCTCCAGTTTTCCAGGAACAGGACTCCTCTGACAGGTCAGATGATATATGTAGTGTTGTTGTGCCATGTGAGTCCCCGGATATGAGAGGGACAAGGTGGGTGAGGTAATATCTTTTATTGGATCAATTTCTGTTGGTGAGAGAGACAAGCTTCCAAGCTAACACAGAACTCTTCTTCGGGTCTGAGAAACTTACTCAGAGTGAAATATGTGTTTACTACATATACTAAACAATCTGTTCCACCTTGTATTTCTCTGCGACACTCAGTACATTTCCCAGACCTGAAGAAGAACTCTGGGTAAGCTCAGAAGGTTGTGTCTCTTACCAACAGAAGTTGGTCCAATAAAATATATTTCCTCACCAACCTTGAGTCTCTAAGGTCAGATGGTGACATATAGATTCAGTTGCATAATCCTCAAACTCAGAATAAAATCATGCTTGTTAATACTGATGAACAACAACTGGAGCCAATTTATAATATCTAGCTTGCTAACTATGGATACTGACTCTTATTGTCCCTCTATTGCTAATGACTCCCAGACTGCTTGTGCTTTTGATGGAACTCCTGAGGTATCATATGAACATAGATCAAAGGAATCAGTGCCAGCAGAGGAACAGGCAAACACTAACAGCCATCGAGCCATCAGGGTGAGAAAAAAGAGAGGATATTCACATATGATCAATAAAAACAAGAACAAGCATAAAACAATGTTGTTATTAATAATTATTAGTAAGTCCTTAATCAAGTATTTTTTAAGCCTTTCTGTTATATGTCAAGAGAGAATCATAGAAATATAGGGCTGGAAGGGATCTTGAGAGCTTATCTGATCCAGCCTCCTCCACTGAGACAGGGCCAAGTATACTTAGATCATCCCTGACATGTGTTTGTCTAACCTGTTTGTAAATACCTCCAATGACAGGGATCCCTCAGCCTCTCTCTGTATTCCAGTACTTAACTACCTTACAGTTAGAAAGTTTTTCCTGTTACCTAACCTAAATCTCCCTTGTCACAGATTAAAGACCATTACTTATTGTTTTACCCTCAGTGGCAAATGAAGAACAATTGATCGCTGTCCTCTTTATAACAGCCCTTAACTTTGAAGAAACTTATCAGGTTCCCCTCAATCTTCTTTTTGAAAGACTAAACATGTCCAGTTTTTTTTAACCTTTCCTCATAGGTTGGTTTTCTAATCCTTTTATCATTTTTCCACATCTTTCTGACAGGGTGGCACCCTGGACGCAGTATTCTAGCTGAGGCCTCACTAGTGCCAAGAAGAGCAGGACAGTTACCTCCCATGACTTACATACAACATTTCTGTTCATACATCCCAGAATTATATTAACCTTTTTTGCAACAGCATCACCTTAGTAGGTCAGATTCAATTTGTGATCCACTCTAACCACCGAATCCTTTTCAGCAGTACTATCCCGTACCCAGTTATTTCCCATTTCATATTAGTGTATTAGATTGTTTTTCCTTCCAACATGATAGCAAATGAGTGATGGTTGCCAGACCTTCCTATTAAGAGCACAAGTAGATGTTACTAAGAAAAAATCCTTAGAGAAGAGAAATAAGGATATGTTGTTTGGTTACCTTCAAGAAACGTCATTTTAACTAATGATTCACATGTTTCCCACAAAATTAATGCTTTTTAATTCAAAAAATGATTGTTTTGATACCTACAGTTGATGTGTCAGTAAAATATAAACATGTTTATATAACATATAGACAGTAAAAATAACATGGTTTTTACAGTCTTACAGAAATAAGAGATGGAAAATGCCTATTAAGTTATCTAGTACATTCAGAAAAAAAGTGAGGTGAATCTTGGCAAGAAACATTGGGTGGGGTTGAGTATCAGGTGGGAAAAGGTTGCACATCAAAGCACTAAACCATGAAACCATTGCGCTACTCACTATTTATATCATAAGTACAGCAGATTTTCCCAAAATATTGATATGCTACCCAGTGCACTTTGATGTATTCTGACAAATATGTTTCGGTAATGTCCATTATGGCACACTTATTTCACTTAAGAATCTTGAGATCTATTTCCTTGGACTTTTGTGCAATAAATTGATGTTACTGAAACAAATCTTACTCTTTCAACATAGTACATTGAACAGAGTGAATTAATGGTGTGGTATTTTAGTCTTTGACATATACCGTAACTTGTTGTAACTTCTACATATAGTTAAGACACACAATCTGCTACCTAACAATCCATAGACTCTTGCATTTAAAATGATTCTCAGCTGCACTGAGCCCTTCGTGCAGCTGAGAGAGTGGGGAAAATGATGGCTTAAAGCCACTTTCTGCTCCCCTCAGTCCTGACACTTGAGCAGACACCTGCCCTCTTATGGATGAGCTTGTAGGACTGGGGCCTCAATAGACAATTCAATTCTGGCACAGAGTGCACTACAATGCCAGAAGATGGATTTGTCACAATACAGTGTTGGAGGGCAAGACTGGGATACCTTTACTTACACTGGATAGTACCCTCTTCCACAAATAACCTGATTGGCTTTGATGGGACTGCTTCTTTTGTAAGATACTGGCAATGTGAATAAGGGTGGCAGAATATGAACCTTCTCTTCACTTCTGTGAATGAGCATTGCAGCTCAGCTTTGTTTGAGGCTTTGATATTGATTGGATTCACAGAAAACATCAGGAAATCAGAATGTTCTGTCTTAATCCTATTTCATATCAATTCCACAGGAATTCAGACAATAATCAGAACAAAGATGCCATCTCCCCTCAAATTTTCCTTTCCCACATCACTACATGCCCTCCAGCTTCTCAATTCTTTGCTTAATTTAATTAAGAAATGATGAAAATATAGATATAGGTAACTTTCCCCAATGGTTTCAAAAAATCCTTTTAGACTTTTGTGCATGTGTAATAGGAAGGATGCAGGGAAGAGAGGGGATGTGTGTGCACATGCCACATATGCATTGTTAATAGAATGTTGTGTTACAGAGAAAGCAGAGGTTGGTATGAAATTTATTTATAAAAAATGGTGGACTGAGACTAGAGTATGATTAAAGCCCCCTGCAGTGAATGGAAAGAATTTTACTGACTTCAGAGGGCTTTGGGTGAGGCTCTAAATAAGGCCTGGATCCAAACCAATCACATGTTCCCCTGAAACATAAAGCTTCATGCCTCCCAATAAAGACTTGTGGGCCACTTATTTTTCCCAGTATCACCAACCCTAAGTGATCATCAATCAACATTCAGGCCACAAAAAATCATGAGATTGACTTAAATATCTTGGGATTTCAAAAATGATAAATCTGAGGTTCTTTTTATTTTTGTTCTGATGTCTACAGCCGCTGTCTAGAGTGGCTACCTCAGGGTAAACTGTCAAAAATAGAGCAGGCACCCAAAACTGGTAATATGTTCTATAATTATATTTTAATAACCCAGTAACAAATGTGAACTTCTGGATCACTATCACAGTCTTAACATAGAGTCATAGATAGTCCCCCTAGGATGTCCAGCCTATCTTGCCATCCAGGCAAGCTGGATTTAGTGATAAATGGTTACCTATCCCAAAGATCACAAAATATTTAGGTTACTTCCAATCCCGAGGGGCCAGTCACATACCTCAGCTCAATTTGTATCTCAGATCTCACACCAAAGACAATGCTCATAGCCAATCCTGTAATAAACTAACTAAAGGTTGATTATTAATTTGAAATAAGAGGAGAGTTTTTTCAGGTTGAAGCAAGCAAGTATATATGCACAAATGAGTTACCATCTTTGGTTCCTAAAGAAGACAGAGATGTGATAATCTGTCAATTCAAGATGCCTTTCAGGGCAGACCCAGGGGGTAACTCTTAGAATCATAGAATCTCAGGGTTGGAAGGGACCTCAGGAGGTCATCTAGTCCAACCCCCTGCTCAAAGCAGGACCAACCCCAACTAAATCAATAGAGATCTTGGGGATCTCTGCCTGAGTTTAGTGTCTCTGGCCCTGTGAAAGTTCAAAGAGCAAAGAGATGAAAAAATGTCTTGTGACCCTGTTTTATCTTTTACGTTTATCCTTTCAGTCCATGAAATGAGCTCCTCTGCATGTACCATTTCCGAGGTGTGATAGGACCATTAACCAATCCTTTGTATTGTCATGTTCCTTAATGGCCCATTTAATTATGATAGGGCCTCCTGAATGACAAAAGGATTAGAAAACCTACCTATGAGGAAGGGTTAAAAAAATATGGACATGTTTAGTCTTTTAAAAAGAAGACTGAGGGGGACCTGATAAGTCTTCGAAGAGGGGAGATGATACCTGTGCCTGGGTTCAAACATTTGCCTGGAGCAAACATTTTTGAAGTTTTAAAGCAAAACTTACGTATTTCCTTATAGCATGAAATACAGACATATTACAAGTAAGATTAATGCATGCAGCAACTTAGAAACATTTCATAGAGTCTAAACACATTCTTATAAGACTAATACCAATTTTTAACAAAACTAAAACATACAGGTTTGCTGGTTTGGTTTCCAACTATGAGTTTGTCAGTTCTTAGCTAACACTGATGGCCTTGGCCAGAGCCGGCACTTGCTTTATCAGCATCACAGTTTAGGTCATGTTTTTCAAGCTTTTTTCCACAACCATGGAGGGTTAGAAACTTACCTTTTTAAAAAAAATGAAAGTCTCACATAATTACTCACCTTAGGAAGCTAAGGATTTAAGAAAAAATACCAGTTATCACAAAGCTTGTGAAAAAATTGCCAGAATTGGCAACAATATCTGATTCTGACACAAGTGTTATCACATTCTAATTTTAGCAGTGCTAATTAATGGTTTGCAAACTGCTGTTCCGCACAACAATTTTATGCTTTACACTTTTATTTTAAATTGCATGTAACTATATCTGCAACATAATGCATTCAGTAATCATAGGCACCATATCAAGAATTTTGGGATTATTACATCTAAATTGAATCTGTGACCCTGAAAGAGTTCTTTTCAGATTTATCCTATTGGAAAAAGGAAACAAATCCATTTATAGAAATGCTGTTTCTGTGGGCACATATACTATTAGAGGATTTGGGGAGGAGGTTTTTAAACAATTTTCATATTAATACAGCTTAGCAATTAAAACTAAAAAACCTTTTTCAATAATGCTGTGAAGCAATTCACGATGATCAATGTTATTAAAATGTCTTTTCTGTATTTGTGGCAGCAAAATTATCAGTCATATAATTGAAATTTTTCTCTCTCAGCTGAGGTGGGCAAGCCAGGTGTTAAATCACCTGGGATGGTTTTAAAAAGCAAATTATGGTATCGTTGTCAGTGCTAAAATATTTTTTCTGGGGCTATTCTGAGAAGTAGTTGAGGATCTGGGACTTGCATGCGTGTGTGTGTAAGAGATACACACTCTGAGGAATTCTATGAGAGTTTCATTTGGAATACTGTGTGCAGTTCTGGTCTCCCATGTTTAAAAAGGATGAATTCAAACTGGAACAGGTACAAAGAAGGGCCACTAGGATGATCCGAGGAATGGAAAACCTGTCTTATGAAAGGAGACTCAAGGAGCTTGGTTTGTTTACCTTAACCAAAAGAAGGCTGAGGGGAGATATGATTGCTCTCTTTAAATATATCAGAGGGATAAATACCAGGGAGGGAGAGGAATTATTTAAGCTCAGTACCAATGTGGACACAAGAACAAACGGATATAATCTGGCCATCAGGAAGTTTAGCCTTGAAATTAGACGAAGGTTTCTAACCATCAGAGGAGTGAAGTTCTGGAACAGCCTTCCAAGGGAAGCAGTGGGGGCAAAAGACCTATCTGGCTTCAAGATTAAGCTAGATAAGTTTATGGAGGGGATGGTTTGATGGGATAACATGATCTTAGTCAAAGGTCAATTAATTGCCATCAGTGGTAAATAGGACCAATGGTTAGTGATGGGATGTTAGAATTTACTACAGAGAACTTTTTCCTGGGTGTCTGGCTGGTGAGTTTTGCCCACATGCTCAGGGTTCAGCTGATTGCCATATTTGGGGTCAGGAAGGAATTTTCCTCCAGGGTAGATTGGCAGAGGCCCTGGAGGTTTTTCGCCTTCCTCTGCAGCACGGGTCACTTACTGGAGGATTCTCTGCATCTTGAAGTCTTTAAACCATGATTTGAGGACTTCAATAGCTGAGACATAGGCGAGAGGATTATTCCAGGAGTGGGTGGGTGAGATTCTATGGCCTGCATTGTGCAGGAGGTCAGACTAGATGATCATAATGGTCCCTTCTGACCTTAAAGTCTATGAGTCTATAAGATGAATATTTAATTTCTTGAGACCTCAAAAATGTTAGTGGTTCAGCTAAACAACCAGAAGCCATAGAAGTTTCATCCTTTCCCAAACAGGTAGCCTTCTTCCCTTAACTGTAATTGTCTTTGGGGCTTATTGGCTTGCAATTTTACCTCATTGTACTTAGCTCTGTTTTCAGGTTCTTCTATTTTTCCCTCTGCCCCTTCACCCCAACTAATGCCTTCTGAATACATCTTATTCCTCATTTGTCCCACTTATCAGAGTGGAAAGTTCCCTTTGTTATCCACTGCACTCATCCCTAGCCCTGTAGGCCCTTCCGTATCCTTTCCTCCCACCCTTCATTTGAGACTTGAGAACCTTTCTTCCTCCTTCTCTTCCCCTGTTACTTCCTTACTCTTTTAGTAGCTCTGGACTGGTAGTAAGAATCTATGTCATGTGGCTAGGTGGATGGTTAAGGCTCCCCATGGGTAAAGAGTGAAAACAAAAGTTGGCACAGTCCCTGCCCATGCTATGATAGACACATCCAGATCAGTCGTATTCAGGCTGCTTGGGCTGCTCCCTGAAGCATTCTTCCTCCCTCAGACCACTGCCTCCAAAGACAGATAATGAAGTGTGGAGAGGATGCCAACCATGCCCCTAGTCAGGTCCTCCATTCCTGGCATGACTGGTCAATAGGCATGAGAAGCTCCACTGGCCTAGGCACAAACAGGAAGGATCGTCTACCTGCTCACACAGAGGAGGGATGTGTACACCATCAGATGGCTGAGCTCGTAGCTAGTATCTGAAAGTGAAAGAAGCTGTGAGCTAAGGGCAGAACCTAGAATAAGATGTGTTGCAGTATTCCTGGCTCCTTGTCCTGTCAATATTCCCTACTGTTCCCTAGTTCCAATGGCAGACACCAGTTTGTTCTTATAATAGACCCATACCATGGATCCTTGACTTCATATGCCACTGCCAGCCCACAGCCAATGATCTGTGGTTCCATAGCTGACTTAGTCTCGCCCTGTATATTTTCATTATTGCCATAAGGATAAAAAACAATGTGTATATGCTTTCAAGGACATTTCTAACTAACACTATGACAGCTTGGGAAACTCCTGGGATTTTCCTGGGGTCTGTGGATGATACAATGTATACATATTTGATTCCATAGAGAATAGGCAAGTAGCGTAATTTGGGTGGTAGACAAAGCTTCACAGCATATCTGTAGAATCACTACCTAATATATAATATTTTTGTTTTCTGTTTACTCTGCTTCCCCGTTTACTTTCCCTAGTACTTCAGTATGCCAGACAAGGGAATAGGGGTTTTGAGTGAATAATAAAATCGTGTACTGCATTTTAAAAACGGTTTCTCTACTGTTTCTGGGTAAACATGCTGGGGAAATTCATGTAATTGGAGCATAAAATGTTATCAGTTAAATCTTCTGAAATGTATCAAAGCTCTTTTTCTCATTTTATGAGGAACAAGTTTATCAATCTGAAGTCATACTAACTTTTACAGATCGTCAAAACTAAGCTGTCACCGTGCATCACGGGGTCATAACGCAAGATGTCAAATTCAGGACAGGTTCCTGAGAAAGAGGGCAGACTCACCCAAAATTGGTGATTATTCTATCATTAGATTATACCAAGCCAGTAACAAAAGTGAACTGCTGTATTACTACACTGGTTAACAAGAAGCCAAAAATGCAGTCTCCTTAGGCATTATTGCTCTTGGCTCACCACCCAGACACTGGACTTCATGATGAGTAGTTACTGAAAACCAGTTTAATCAGATATAGTGTTCTTCTAATCCCAAGAGACCAGCCATGTCAATATATAACACAGATTTTACCCAATAATCACACTGATGCCAATCCTTTAGTAACTAAAATTAAAGGTTTAATAATAAAAGAAGAGAGTTATAAACAGTTGATAGATCATATACATACAAGTGATTACAATGTCCTTATATCAAGTTTGATGCAGTGATGGCATAAACTGCTGTCTTATAAAGAAATCTCTGGAATTACCCAAACAGATCTGCCATCACCAGTCCTTATTTAGAGTTTCCTTGTTAGAACTCTAGTCCAGAGAAATGAAGCAGGAAATGAAGACAAAATGGAGATGTCTCGTGTGCCATTTTATATCCTTGCCATGTGCATGGAATTTAAGTGTCTCAAACAAAGTCCACAGCCCCTGTTTGTGAAAATTTGGAGTCCAGGAGCACATGAACATATCACATGTCCTTACATGCTTTGATGACTCACAGGGAAAATAGTTGCCCATATTCTTTCTGAGGCATCCACAGGAAAGGCTTACTGGGCAGGATGAATTTTTTTGATGGCCCACTGTGATCTGAGTGTCCTTAATAGGCCATCAATACATCAGTCTGGCCCTAATGTAAATTCTATCCAGGAACACGTGTAAGATACCAGTACATAGCCAATATTCATAACTTCATATACAAAGATGATACATGCATATAAACAGGATAATCATACTTAGCAACTCATAACTTTTACATTACATACTTTATAAAAGATTTGCTGTAATTGTATAACTGTGATAATATCAATGATATAAATGGTCAGATTCAATCATACAGCACCACATAAGCATTATTTAGTTTGAGGGAATTTGTCTTAATTTTACCAGTGTAACCCTTCTCCCAGGTGGCTAACAGCAGCAAAAAGGTCTGGGTTCGTTATATATCTAGGGTCCCCTTTAACAAAGAACTAACCCAGCTTGAGTCCCCACCCAGAAACCTAAACATACCACCCCTGGGTGCTCTTAACCGGTAGAGCTTCTCCTCCACAACCACTCCCAGACTGTAGAAACAAGGGAATCTTTATTTAGGGGAAAGGGAACACAGACAAACTTAGGAAAACACTGCTACAGAATGTATATGCAAACAGATTAAAATACCCAACCCCTTCCAATAACTTTGGCAGTAATCCATCTAATTCCCTTCCCACCCACCTGTGAGAGTGATGTCCCACAAGTAACAGTCGGTTGATTGCACCAAACCCCACTCATGGCTTTGATCAGTGAATAATCACTGCCCTTTGCAGGTCTGTCTTCAGTCACAAAGAACTGCTTGCCTGGTCCAGCCTGAAGGCACCACCACCTAAATGCAGCTTAGTGATTCAACTTTATTAAAGCCGTGGGTACATGAGACATCACAGGGGCCCACTCAGCTCTGCTGCTGCCCTCTGGCTCTCACAGCAAATCCTCAGTCTGCATCTTCTGCTGCCACAGAGTGCTCTGCACAGTCTCTCCAGTGACCTCTGCAGTAGAAAGAAAGCCTGAGACATGAGGCTTGTATAAGAGGCCTGGTATGAGGCCTGAGGCCTGAACTAAAGTAGTGGTCAAGCCTTGCTGGTATAAAGCAAAGTTAGCAAAAGTCAGGCTGTGAGCAGAAGTCAGGCCCTCTTACAAAACATGCCTGCTTGAAAGTTCACAGAACCTGGAAAGAACAGGGCTGGCATAGAAAGTGGGTGAAACTTCCCCTGGGGGAGGCGAGCTCCTTGTCCTGAGTCTTCCGCCCACAGCCCTGCCCACACTCCATCCCTGCTCTGCCCTAGGCCTCACCCCCAGCTGACTCACCACTCACCTCTTCACACATACCCCGAGGACCTCCCTCCGTTCACCTCCTCCTCTGCCCGCCTGCTGCTTGTCCATCTGCTGCTCGCCTCCTCACCCCGCCCCCCACCAGACCCTTTCCCACCGGCCACAAGACCCCCACCACCACCTACTGTGCAGCTGGCTCGCCGCTCGCCTCCTCACCCTGCTGCTGCTTCCCTCCCCCCGCCCCATGACACCCTCTCCCCTTTTCACCTTAAAGCACTAATCACATTCCCCAAGGGAACTGAGCAGGCAACAGGTATAGCTCAATTGCCAGATAGATTCTCCTCTACATGGCAGGCAGAGACGAAAAGCCAGGCTACCTGTGCCAACCTGAAGCCTAATCTCTCCTTTTAAAAAAGTGCTTGTCATTGACAGCCTGCATTAAGGCAGTAGTTTAATCACCTTTCTTACACAGAATTCCCTGCCGGACTCATTTACTTAAACTGGGTTTGAATAAAACGACTAGATCAAGTAATAAACTCACTGGCTACATCAGCTCCTCCTTGAGCCAGGTTAGCAGTTACTTCTTCTGGGTACAGAGAATAACTGAAGGATCGTTATTTGGAAACTGTTTTTAACCCCAGTAACATATTTTCCTATGATATAAAAGCCAGCTGAATGTGGCCAAAGGCTTCCTGGGCGTTGGCAAATGCCTGTTAAATGGCTTCATGACCACTTAATGGCTCTTTAAAAGTTTCAGTGATCTCTGCTACTAGGTCTCTGGAAGGCTTTTTCACTGTGTAAACTTACTCACCGATCCCCTCTGCTCACCTCCTCATTCCCCCATCTGCTGCTTGCATCCTCACACACATGCACCCCGCAGGGATGGGAGCAGGGGATGAGAGACGCATCTGGCAGCTGTGGGGACCTCCAAGGGGGGAAAAATGGGGGTGTGGGAAGAGGAGAGGAGAGGCGGAAGACTCCAGGCAGTGGCAACAAGCCGTGGGAGCCTCGGGGAAGGGTCAGAGCAGGGAGGGGAAGAGGCCGGGGAAGGCACCACAGCCCAGGTGTCAGGCGGCCAGGACAGCTGTGCTAGGGGAGACAACGCCTCCCCTTGCCTATTATACCCACCACCCATGAGTGCTATCATGCAAAAACATACATTCCTAAGAAGTATTAGGCACAGGACACTCATGCAAACACATTCCAGAAGGATAGTACCAGAACACCCCAATACCAAGGATAGTACAAACACACTCCCCAAAGATAAGGCCAGGATGACAGGGTGATGAATCGAGATGTTTGATTGAACCAACATGTACATGTAACCACCTCAGAGGGGCAATATGTGACATGTTTGTATCAGCATATAAAGAGGGGTCTCAGAGGTGGTTTCTTTGTCCAGCTGAGGGGAGAATGGAAAGTCCTGTCATTCACTAAGCTGGTCCATTGTAACAGACACACGTGTTAGTGGTCCTGTAGAGTCTATGGGATACTGGAACCGTGCTTTGATGACAATGAACGTGGCCTGATGCCTTCACTATTGAAATGGGTCTATAGTCTTTCTGGGTAATTTGATCAAGGTCTGCTGTGGTGGCTATTTGTGCATAGCTGAGAACACACACTCATGCAGCCAATGACTAACTACAATATCTTCAGTCTGCATTGTCCTCGCAGTGAAATCCCCAGGGAGGAAGGGAGCTAAGAGCTTACAAGAGCCTTGAGTAGAGTCCTGGCTGCATGGCAATGAACTCTTTGCCACAAGGTATGGTTCTTTCCCCTTTCTAAGCCTCTCTGGGAGACTGCTGCTTCCAAAGTTCAAGTTTATGTGAGTTATGGTGACTCCCCAAATGCCACTAGAGGAATTCTGGGTAGGTGACAGAACTTTTCCCTTTTCACCAATAGAGAGAGGAGAGTCCTTCCCCTCTGGAGCTTCAAGCCATAGGACTTACACTTAGAATTTCCAAGACATCTGCTTGACATCTAGATATTACACTAGCTGGTGTACTGGAAGTGCTGAGAGACTTTTCATAGCTACAATCATTAAGGGGCAAACTGTGAACCCCTTATTCACACAGGACATAGAGGAACTATTTATGAGAGCATTTGCTCATAAGTGTGAATAAGTACTCACAATCTGGCCTTATGTAAAGTTTGGTTACATGAAATCAGGAGGGAAAAGATTCTTTATGGTCTTAAAATAAATTTAAAATGCTCCATTTAGCATCACATATACCTTGTGCATTTATATACACAGCTGCTGTAACAAATTGGGATTGTGTGTGTTTTACCCCCACATATAGCAGAAAAAATTACCTCAGTGCAGAGTTCCCACTGACAGCTCTAACCTCCACTTAATCTTGGAGACTAAAATCCTCTCCTCTGCACCCAGTTTAAGTAATGTATGTGGGTGCTGGAAACTGAGGGAAATAAAAGGTAGGGGCTGATTATCTCATGCTGCACTTTATGATTGCCACTCCAGCCTAATTCAGGGAGCAGTTTCAGTTGCCCTAGTATCCGTCATCCATAGGACAGGGTAAACTCCAATGTAACTTCTTTACCCTTTCTGCAGCAAGAAAGCCCTCCATACTCACAAGATCCAGGTTTCAGAGTAGCAGCCGTGTTAGTCTATATCCCAAAAAGAACAGGAGTACTTGTGGCACCTTAGAGACTAACAAATGTATTTAAGCATAAGCTTTCGTGGGCTACAGCCCACTGCATCGGATGCATAGAATGGAACATATAGTAGGGAAGATCTCTCTCTCTCTCTCTCTCTCTCTCTCTATATATATATATATATACAGAGAAAATGTGAAAAGGTGGAAGTTGCCATACTAACTCTAAGAGGCTAATTAATTAAGATGAGCTATTATCAAAAAAATCTTTTGTAGTGATAATCAAGATGGCCCATATCAGATAGTCAGGATGGTCAAGGGAAAGGAGTGGGGCAAGTTTTTATCCCTTCAGACAGGCCCTAAGTCAGGGGTAGTCAATAGGCCAACTGGGTGCCAAATCCAGACCCCAGATGCTTTTGAGCAGACACTGAAATCTTTTTATTTACTTATTACTTTGTACTATTTTCTCTGGAATCTGGATCTTGACTAGCCCTTGAGCAAGAAATTTGGACCTTTACAAAAAAATAATTGATTGCCTCTGCCCTAAGTGTGCAGGCCCCTTACATTGGGGAGAATATCACCCTAAGTTACTAAGGGGAATTTTAAAATCACCTATATCTCATTCAAAACCATGTGCAAAAAATATGCACTTGCACGTAAACTCTATATAGCTGATCTGCAAAACCTAATTCTTTGCTTCATTAGGCTGTCTAAAGAGAAGCAGAGAAACTCTGGTCTTCTGCTGAAGCTATCAAACTATACTAATTTGCTCCACATCAATGTGTAGGTGTGAGTGCATGAAGGCGGAGGTTATTTCCAGACTGTATTTATCACATTAACTTGAGTGGATTGATGTTAACAGAAAAATTCATAGAGGGTGATTTTACTCTTTTCACTTTCATAATAGAAACTTTTGCAACTATGAGTTCCATCTCATATGTGTGTTGATACTAACTAGTTCTTATGCAAAGTTATTTTCCTGATGTAGTCGAACTGGGAAATACCATTAATTCTAATGATATAGTTTCTCTTTGTGAGATGTATTCAATTCATCATGCCGTGTTATTTAATTTAAATAATTCTAGTAACATTAGCTGGTTTTACACCATGGAAAAATATTCCTATAAGAATCCATGTAACTGAAACAGTATTTATTTTTATACACACATTACATTATCCCATAATGGGTAAGTACAGAGTAGTAATTATAATTCTTAATTAACAAATAACAGTATACTCAAGCACTTTTTTAAATTAATTAAATTTTTTCAGGTAGTACTTATATGGTACTTTATTTTAGAATGGCATTTTTGTTACTTTCAGAGCTGCTAGAGATAGTGCTCCTGTCTTCGTCACTAGAAAGAAAAATTCATAAACCCTTACATTTGGAAAGCATTCATGAACAAGGCAGAAGATGCACAGTTGCTCCTAAATGCATTTCTCTGTTTTACACTAAGAGATGTACAGTACATATACAGTTACACAGGTACAGCTACTCTACATCTGTACCTTTTTGATCAGTTGGTACTATAAATGTATTCGCGTCTATGAACAAAAGGAGTGCATCACCTCATCCTCTGTACTCAGTGCCCAAACAGATATTCTCAAGGGAATGAACCGTCTTTTATTAAAAACTTTGTAAAACTTTCTTATTTCCTTCTAAAAATTAAACACATTTAAGTTTATGGGGTAGGCTAAACATGGTCCTCTTTCTGATCGCATTTACTCTCCTTGGGAGGAACTCTTCTTTGATTAATAATAAACTGACTGTTGGCAATTTATAATTAAATAGCAAAATACAACTGGCTTGGGAAAGGAACATCCTTCACAACACCACTAGCACTATGTACATTTTGTAGAAACTGGGACTGGATGATTAAAAGTGTGCACTCTTGTTCCCAGGGTACTCAGCAGGATTGAGTCCTTTTCTTTCATCTTATTCAATAGGTGCAGTTCCAGGAGTCTGGAAACTAAGTCACAACAACTTTGGAAGCAAACTTAGCACAACAAGATGAAGAATCTGTTTATGCTTAGGACAAACTCCTGTGACAAAGTTTAAAGTCATTCCCTAAATCATTTATTGTAGTCTTACTACAAAGAAAAAGAAAGTTCAAAGTTGACAAAAGATAATAAGCCATGCAGACATGAGCATGTAAGTAAACAGGCTGGTGGGCAAAACAGGAAATGTGTATTTAAGCTATTGAACAAACACTTTTACTTTCCTATATGTTAGGAGCTAAAGGAGCCACATGCTTCCCAAAGCAGTGAGCATCTCTAAATAACTGATTGCTTACTTCTGCACAGCACCTCTTAGGCTGATGCATATCAATAACACACCACAAATCAGAACAAATCACATGGAGGCCAGTTTTAAAAAAAGGGGCTACAGACTGATTTAAACTATGACAGTTTTGAGTGTAACTCTTAGTAGAAGAGAATTCTTCAGATGAGGGGCACATTATGCAAAGAAAAAACTTTAAAGAAATGAGAGGTTTGAAAAGACCTATTAAGTCAGCTAATTCAGACAAGAAGTCCGCAGAAGAGAAGCAAACCCATCCAAACTGTGATGGAGTAAAAAAGGTAAAGGACAAAGGCTGGACACAGCAAAGTCTAGAGCTTTGGACACACTGAGGGAAGTCCAGGGTAGAGGAAATGGCAATTGTTTAGTAGTAAATTTACACAAGTCAGAAATCCTGTTAGGATAGCACAGACCACAACCTGGGGTGTTTTTTGTGGGGTTTTTTGAGGTAGTAAGACAATATTTTGACGATTGTATTCTTCCCATCCCCAACACCTCAAGTATAGAAAATTCTTGAATTTCAGCCATTTGAGACTTTGCCACAGCTGAGGAAATTTTGGGTTGCAAAGACAGCATAGGGAGGGTGAACACTAAAGATAAAACAGTTTGAAAGAACCTTATAAATGGGTCCATTAAACAGCAGCTAGACAGTCCTTAATTTCATTTAGGGTATGTGCAAAAACAGCCATTGATAGCCCTTGCCACATTGACTTTTACTAATGTGCTTTGAATGACTTAAAATGCCACTGGCTGATTTGAACAGGGCAGCAGGTCAATTTCTCTCTTTGTGAGATTACGTCTGTGAAATCAATCAGATCTAACTACTTGATGACTTTGAGAGACAATTCTTCCAAGTGTCAAAAGACTAATCGCTCAGCGGGTCTTTGGCAATGCGTTTATATACAACAGGTACTCTTCAATAATTCCTGGAAACCATGGACAGGGATGTGAGGTGTGCCTTTATGGAACAACTGCATCCAAGATATTTCTAACTGAGGAACAGTAGTAGTCAAAATAATCAATCAGATGTGGAATCTGGTAGAGAAAACAAACCACAACCCAGTGTATTATGCAAGTGTGAATGGTATGTGACAATAATGGATTTTAAAAAAAGTTAGAATAAAATCACATTAACGAGCTTAACCATGAGCCTGGCTGTGCACTGTACAGGGCAGTATGGGGGGGTGTGAGGAGCATCTTTATTCTCCTGTACAGGCTACCCACATCATCAGAGCCTTGCATAGGAGGAGGGAGAGTAGTTGCTACCAGGCTGCTATACCCCACTCCATGCAGGTGCACAGGGAGGGGACAGAACTTTGGTTCTGACTCCACCGTGCCAGTCAACACTGGGAGGTAATCTGCACCAGGAAAAGAGGTGACTTGTCTTACTTACCTCAGGGAATAAGCAGGCAGTAAGGACTGAACTGAGACTTTGAATCACAGTGTGGTTCCTGTTGTGCTCCTGATATAGTAGTTACACACTGCTCTTTATTCGGGTTCAATTATAAAGGTGCCAAGCCAGCCCTATGTAAACTTTGATTAGAAAACGTCGGTACAGAAATGATGCTTGATAATCAATAATAAAGAATTGAGATTGTGAAATCAAGATAAATAAAGTAACAGATTGCAACTTCCAGCTACTTTCCGCACTTCAGGACAGTGCAGCTTTTATTCGGAAAATTTGTATGAAGAAAGGGAAAACCCATATTCTTCCAACACAATGTATTCATCCTCAGTGTCAAAACACATTAAGAAACAAAACTGATCTGATTGCCTAATGAGGTTCAATTCAATCAAGAAAGTCACATCAGAATTCTCCATTGTCCCTTGATGTAGCCCATTAGTTTTTAGAAATAATGTCTGAAGGATGTAAGATACTGAGACTCTTTCCTCTCATAGAAAAACTTCTGACTTTCTCCAAGAGACACACTTTGGAAATGTTTCTATTAGAAATAGTAGTATTTAAAGTGGTGAAGATTTCCACATTTCTCCTATTCTGTATACCCTGTGGATATTGTGTGAATCGGTTTATTTTTATGACTATAAAGTTCTAAATTTCTTCTGCAGCAATATCTTATGACAAAATTCATAAAATGAGCCTCTTAATGTGTATTCAGAGATTGATTTAAAAAGCATTAAATGCACACAAGGCTATAAAGTAATTACATTTATGAAATACTTATTGACATATGAACAAGACCTGTGGGAGTATATTTCTCAGAAATAATGTGCCTTACATCACAGTAATGCCCTTTTGCAGCAAAATATATAATACTTTCAAAAACATGTACAACGTGACTATTATTTCTAATTAATCTCTAGCAGAAAAATTAAGAAACAAATATATAGTTAATTAATATAACCTCTCAGTATTTCACATACAAATGAAAACAATAAAATAAGTCTGATCTTTAGATTTTTCACATTGTGTATTAAGTCAAAGATGAACATTTTGCACTCTGATTTTCAATGGTTTTAGCCAAGAAATTAAGGTGTTAAGAGCTGTGATTTTAAAAAAAAATCTCAAATATGTGAAAGGTCAAATATTTATTAGAAATGAATTCTCATATATATGACAGCAGAGATAGTAGGAAGAACAAGAGCTATACTCAGATTCTGCAGAACAGGGCTATCATGCTTCATTCCAGAGATGGGGCAAAGCCACAAAGCTCAAACTTACGCACATCAAAATGGTGTTACTTCACATTCACTCTGCTGAAGTGTAAGTGACTACACCAGGTGAAAATTGTGGAGGATTACAGGTCCTGCTGATGTCATCAGTAACCAGAGACTCCTGAGAATGTACAATGCAGGGATAAAGGGAGAACACAGACACAAAGGACAACTCCTGAATATCACAAGTATTTTGATGCGACTACTCTGTTTTGGAACCTAAATATTAAGAATGTACAGAAAAAAATCTGGTGAAATATATTCATCACCTGAGGAATTTGAATGATAAGATGGAGAGAGAAACGACCCCTGGTAGTCAATACTGGAAAGGCCTGAGATGGAGTGATAATGGACATCCAATAAACACTGAGATGGGCTTAGGAGAGTCAAGGTCAGTTGAGATGGGCTCAATGGAGCCTAATATATCTCTGGCTGTCATTTTTACTCAAAGGAAAGAGCATGTGAGTAAAAGCTACTTTTATTTGCTACTCTTAAGTTTCTTCCATGCCTGTGCATAGGCCTTTGGCATATGGTAGCAGCTGGAATCAAAAAGAATATAACTTTAGCCCATACATCTATGCAGTCAGTGGGTGGGCAACCCCATGGCTCAGCCCTTGAAGGAGCCCTCTGAAGGCACTGAAGAATGCTCCCCATACAAAGCTGAGCCATGGGGTTGCCCACCCACTGACTGCATAGATGTATGGGCTAAAGCACACAATCTGCCCTTATGTAGCCAATGGAAACTGGCATGCTTCACATCCCAGTGTTAATGTTAGCCTAACTGAAGCATCACATCGGCCCATTATCATGGTTCCTTATTATTTTCACAGATATCATGGCATTTTAATATCCTGCTATTTCTGCATGTCAGAATCAAAGATAGGAACGTCAGCCTACCAAGCACATCTGTAGGACAGCGCAGTATCAATGGCTAGATCATAACTCAGAGCTCCAAACTATTAACATGAGTGCTTTGACAGGGAATCTCAGGACAGAAGAATTGGGCAATCTTTTAAAGAATACAACCCAAAATATCTTCCTATATTGGTCTTTAATCTTTTTTTATTCATGAACTGACATTTTGTGAAGTACATTTTAATGGGACATTACAGATCTGCAGCAAACTATTCACCAGAAAGAAACTTTCTAACCTTCAAAAAGGTATCAACCTAGTTCTAGAAAACTTTTGTAGACTTTAAAGGCTCAACACTCATTTGTGGTGAACATCCCTGCTGCCTTTGATGAATAATTACATAAATGTTTCTGAGCAACATTATACATTTGTATTTGTTTCAAGTAGCACTTGCAGTGTGGTAGGCACGTACAAACACAAAACAAGGCACAGCTCCTTCTGTAGAGGCCTCACAACCTAAAAAAGAGAGAACAAACAGCTCAAGGGTGGGGGGGGATAACAAATGAGGTGACCAGGTAGTTATTTACCATATCTTGTAAGTTGGGGTCTGGGGTTTAGTTTTGTTGTATGGTATTCCTGTATTACTCTACATTCACTATTGTAACCTGCAAGTGTCAGGGTAGACATGGATCATCAGGAGGAATCTGAATGAGGTAAGGGCAGTGACGACCTTGCAGACCAGTTTAAAAATGGACATTCTATGCACACATTCCCACACATAGTAAAACCCCTAAGGACTTCTAATAAGTTCCATAGGAGTTCTGCAGAAGGGTTCTGCATAATTAATGCTACAGGATCAGGGGTCCCCTCACACAGGTCTCAAAGTCTACAGGAGCAAAGAAGTCCCCAGGAGCAGCTTCCTCTTCCTGCAGACCTTAGGAAACTCAACCTTTTGGAAGTATAGTACTGTAAAGGTCAAAGACAAACGTTAACTCCCTCAGAGAGGCCAGCCTCCCATGTTATTTTTTGTTCCCACCCACCGACCCCCAACTACATTGTAAAGTGTGTTATTTTTGGATTAAGAACTATCAGATGTTTCCCTCCATACTTTAGACATCTTCTTATAAAAGATGGACCTTCTTCAGTGAGATTACCAGTATGGATGTCCCCTGCATATTTCAAATGGCAAAGCTAAGTATAGGACACTGGGCTATGGGAGCACAAGTATTCTGCTATAGTTGTGCTTCAGAATAATTTTTCTGATGTCAGGGACTCTAAGGGAATAAGGGAGGGGGCTATCTCCAGAAATCCTCATAAGCTGCCACATCCCCCAACTGCAATGGCTGGTCTACTCTGGTTTATTGCATTGAGTTAGACCACAGCCTTGAGGAATCATTGAAACTAACATAATAGTAAACACTCAGGGCTTCATTCTCTACTCAGTCCCAGCTCAGCGAGAGTGGAAAGGGAAGATTGCAAGGCTGATTTAGGGCTGCCCAGCTCCATTGCAAGTTGGGGCTGAATAGGGGCTGCCCTAATTTACATCACTTTTATAAGGGACTTTACACTAGTGAAGAATCAACTACAGCAGAGTTCCTGTCAGCCAGGCCCCCACCTTTATCCCTCCCTATCCTGTCCCTGCTCCGCCCCTTACATGCCCCATCCTTTTTAATCTTATGCCAGGGGCTGTGCAGGGCATCTGGAACAAGAGGTAGTAAAGCCGATTCCACCAACTTTACATTAGCAGAGTTACCCTGCTGGGAACTCACCACTGGGAGAATTCTCTACTGGTTTCTCCCACTGCTTTAAGCCAGTGCAAAGTGACCTTAGAGGTGTGATGTCAATTTTATGCCTCTTAGTATTTCCATTACTAATATCCATTTTGTGGAGTGCTTTCCTACAGATATTAAGGATTTCCAGATTGTTCTGGAAAGTGGCAGACTTTCTGGGTTCTGCACTTTTTTTTCCTCTGTCCTACAGATGAATATGAAAGGGTGGAACATGATGCAAGAGTGCTCCATTTGATGGAAAATTATCCCAGTCAAAACAGCTCCTTAATAATTTAGCAGGGATAGAGAGCTATAATCAGAATCAACAATAATCCTGCTGTCAGACATCAGGAGAATGGCCTCACATCAGAACAAATAGAGGGGGAAATTGTTTCTTTATCATATCTCCAAAAATGAGTCTGTGAATGATCAGCACAACGGACGATTAGAGAGTCAAATAGTCATTCGACAAGGTTGGATAAACCAGTTTTCTTCCCCTTCAAAATATAAAGGTTGTGGCAAATTGCCGGCACTACTATGATGGGTCCCGCACTTTCTCTTCTTGTGGGGGGGTTTCAGGGTGCCATTTCTTGCCCCTGTACTGGGGTAACAGCTATCCTACTAGTATCCCAGGGAAGGGGAGTGGAGAGGGAGGGACCCAGGCCCGCCCTCTACTCTGGGTCCCAGCCTAGGGGCCCTATGATAGTAGGTGAACCACTTGTACCAGTGATTCTTTCCCCTGGGCTACTTCCCTCTCCTGACCTGCTTGTGGGGCTTCCTGCCTTCCCTCTGCACAAGCCAGGTGTCCCTTTACCTAGGATCTTGGTCTTCTTAGCCCGCTGCAGCACTTCTCAAAACTCTCCTCCACTTTCCTTCGAACTGCTCTTTGTTCCACCACCAATCCACTCTGCTTCACTCCTCCAAACTGCTCTCTGCTCCAGCACCAAACCACTCTGATTCAGCTCCTCCAAACTGCTCTCTGCTCCACCACCAAACCACTCTGCTCCAGCTCCTCCTCACTCTGCTCCAGCTCCTCCTCTGGCTGATTGAAGCAGGGGGATTTTATCAGGTGACTGGTTTCAGGTGCTCTAATTGGTTTCAGGTGCTCTAATTGGTTTCAGGTGCTTTTAATTAATCTACAGGGAATAAGGCTTCTCCTCACCCTTGATCACTCTCCTGCTGCCTTCTGGCCATGTTGTATCACATATCCTTCCCCCCTGCTCAACACCATGGGGTTGGGCAACTTGGGACGAGAGGCAATGCTTTCGTGACAAGCCATCTGCGTTGCCGTGTTGGCTTCCGGCCCTATGCTGTACTCGGAAATGAAAAGGTTGCAGAGATAGGAACCATCTAGTCACTCTTGCATTCTTCTCCTTGTTTCTGTGCATCCACTGGAGCGGGGCATGGTCTGTCACCAGGGTAAATCGCCGCCCCAGTAGGTAGTAACAGAGAGTTTCCATGGCCCATTTTATTGCCAGACATTCCTTTTCAACGACGGCGTACTTTTGTTCCCTGGGGAGGAGCTTCCGGCTGAGGTACAGGATCGGGTGTTCCTCCTCCCCTACCATCTGCGAAAGGACGGCTCCTAGCCCTACCTCCGAGGCATCTGTTTGTAGAACGAATTCTTTCTTGAAGTCTGGGGCTATAAGTACAGGATGGCAGCAAAGGGCTGTCCTTAAATCTGCGAATGCCCCTTCTGCTGCATCAGACCACTTTACTATCTCGGGGCCCCAAGCTTTTATCAGGTCAGTCAATGGCCCTGCCCTTGTGGCAAAATGAGGGATGAATCTCCGATAGTACCCTACTAACCCGAGAAATGCTCTGACCTGCTTTTTACGGATTGGCCGAGGCCAATCTTGTATTGCCTCCACTTTGTTCCATTGGGGTTTTACCAAACCTCTCCCTACTACATACCCAAGGTATCTGGCTTCAGCTAGTCCTATCACGCACTTGAGAGGGTTGGCAGTGAGGCCAGCCTTCCTCAGGGTGTCTAGTACCGCTTCTACTTTTACTAGGTGCGTTTCCCAGTCAGGGCTATGGATGACTATATCATCTAAATAGGCGGCGGCATACCTGGCATGGGGTCGCAGCAATTTATCCATAAGTCGTTGGAATGTTTCTGGGGCCCCATGGAGTCCGAAAAGGAGGACAGTGTATTGGAACAGGCCATCAGGTGTAGAGAAAGCGGTCTTCTCCTTGGCGTTCTTGGCCAGGGGAATTTGCCAATATCCTTTAGTCAGGTCCAGAGTGGTTAGGTATCGGGCCTTGCCTAACTGATCAACTAGCTCGTCGACACGTGGTATTGGATAGGCATCGAATTGGGATACTTCATTCAACTTCCGGAAGTCATTACAAAACCTCCAGGTGCCGTCAGGCTTGGGTACTAAGACGATAGGACTGGACCACTGGCTGTGGGATTCTTCAATAACCCCAAGTTCCAACATCTTCTTCACTTCTGTCCTAATTTCCTCTCTTTTAGCTTCCGGTATCCGGTATGGTCTTATCATCACCCTTATTCCAGGCTTGGTGACGATATGATGTTGGACCAGTGTCGTACGGCCCGGCTGTGTACAGAACACATCTTGGTTCCGTTGGATCATATCAATGACCTCTGTTCGTTGTTCTGGGACTAACTCAGGGGATATCCTCACCTGCCCCTGTCGGTCGTCCGTCTGGGATGGAGCTCTCCGAATGACCAGGCACGTCTCTCAGTCACGCCAGGGCTTCAGCAAGTTTACATGGTAGATCTGCTCTGGTCTTCGGCGGTCTGGTTGTCTGACCTTATAGTCCACTTCCCCAATGGCTTCCACTATCTCATACAGCCCATGCCAGCTGGCTAGGAGTTTGCTTTCTGCTGTCGGCACTAGCACCATCACCCGTTCTCCTGGCTGAAATTTCCGTACTTTCGCCTGGCGGTTGTAATATGTGCGCTGGGTCTCTTGTGCTTTTTCCAAATGTTCCCGTACTAGAGGGGTTACTCGAGCTATTCGCTCTCTCATCTGTGTCACGTGTTCAATGACATTCTTTCCTGGGTTGGGTTGTTCTTCCCAATCCTCCTTGGCGATGTCTAATATTCCGCGTGGGTGGCGTCCGTATAGTAGCTCAAAGGGAGAGAAACCGGTGGACGCCTGGGGGACTTCCCGTATTGCAAACATTAGGTATGGTAGAAGGGTATCCCGGTCTTTTCCATCCTGTGCTACCACCTTCCGGATCATACCTTTAAGGGTGCGGTTAAACCGCTCGACCAGGCCGTCTGTTTGAGGATGGTAGACTGAGGTCCTTATGGCATGGATGCGGAGCAGGGTACATAAGTCCTTCATTAATTTCGACATGAAAGGAGTTCCTTGGTCAGTCAGGATCTCCTTAGGGATGCCCACTCTGGCAAAAACCTGGAGTAGTTCTTTTGCTATTGCCTTGGATGTGGGGTTTCTTAAAGGAATGGCTTCTGGATACCGTGTGGCATAGTCAAGGATGACTAGTACGTTTCGGTGACCTCGTGCTGATCTTTCCAGCGGGCCCACAAGGTCCATGGCTATCCTTTCGAACGGGACTTCAATAATAGGCAAAGGTACTAATGGGGCCCGCAAGTGAGGTCGAGGGCTATGCAACTGGCATTCTGGGCAGGAGGCACAATAGCGTTGGACCTCCACACGTATTCCTGGCCAATAAAATCTTCTTAGGACTCTATCCAGTGTCTTGTCTATTCCTAGATGTCCCCCAAATAAATGACTGTGAGCTAGCTCTAGTACTGCCCTTGTGTGTTTCCGTGGGACTAAGAGCTGCTCTACTTGTTCCCCTCGGATCTGCACTATTCGGTACAACAGATCATGTTTGATCACATAATACGGCCCCGGGCCTTTGGTCTTTCCTTCCACCGGTACGCCATTTACTTCCACTACCTCCTCCCTCACATTCGCATATAGCGGGTCATTAGCTTGGTCCTGCCTGAAATTCTCACAGGCGGTACCGATCTGACCTAATTCCAGGGGGCCTATTTCTACTCCGCCCCCTGGGTTGCCCCTACTTGGGCTAGGAACTGACTCTGAGTCCTCACTGGCCTGAATTGTCTCCTGGCCTCCTGAACGGGTTCGCTTACCACCAAGGGAGGCTTTCTGGTTCTCTGCTAGAATCCTGGTTCCTAGCCTTTTATCTGCCCTCCTTTCCCGCCTAGACTTTCAGGGTTTCCCAGGGGATGAGAATAGCTCTGGGGCAAATTCAGCAAAAATTGGGGTGAAGCTATCTGTAGGTGCCTCCATTGCAGCCCGGGGGTTGCTACCCTCCCTTGGCTCTACTGGGGGGAGTAAGTTCTCAAAACCAGGGAAGTCTCTACCAATTAAGACCGGGTAGGGGAGCCTAGGGACCACTGCTGCAGTTACCCTGGTAGTGTTCCCCTGGATCTCAATCCGTACTGGGATTGTGGGGTAGAAATTTACGGTGCCATGAACGCACGTTACCCCTGTGGTTTTGGCCCGGGTTAGTTGGTCTTGCCACACCAACTTCCCCGAGACCAGCGTGACAGCACTCCCGGAATCTACTAATGCTGTGGTCACAATACCATTCATTTTTACTGACCTTGTATACCCATGTGGGGTCGTTGCGACCCCTACCAGGCCAATTAGGCCACATTGTTCCCCAGGATCCCCCAGATTGCACTGCATAGGCTCTTCCCTGTTGGGGCATTGGGCTGCTATATGCCCCAATTCCCCACACTCGTAACACCGACCCCTTATCCCGGTTGCTGCCCTCTGCCTGGGGCTATTTGGTCGCCCCCCCCCCAAGCCCTCTCTTCCCAAACCCCCAGGTCCCTTCTTGGACTCGGGCCATTCCTCAATGTCTTTCCTCCCAGTTATAGTTCTCCTGTAGTTTTCGGCAGTCCGGGACCTTGGGTTTGGGGCTGGCTTCCTGGATTGCTGTGTTTCACCCCCTGGGGTCTGGAACAGTTCACGGGCTGCTAGCTGTCTTTCCATGAGGGAGACCAACTCATCATAGGTGGAGGGGTCATTCTGGCCAGCCCAAGCCCGGAGGCCTGGTGGTAGCCCCCTCATATACCAGTCCAGTACCAGGAGCTCCATCATCTTCTCAGAGCTGAGGGCCTCAGGGCACAGCCATTTCCGGGTCAGGTGGATCAGGTCAAACAATTGCAATCTGGGTGTCTTGTCCTCTGTATACTGCCACTCATGGAACCTCTGGGCTCGCAATGCCGTAGTTACTCCGAATCTGGCCAGGATCTCTGCCTTCAACTGAGGGTAGTCTGCTGCAGTCTCTGCAGCCATATCGTAGTATACCTTCTGGGCCTCCCCACACAGGAATGGGGCAAGGATACCGGACCACTGGTCTCGGGGCCAGGCCTCCCGCAGGGCTGCTCTCTCAAAAGCCAGGAGGTATGCCTCCACATCATCCTCCCGTGTCATTTTCTGTAGGCAGTGGCTGGCCCGTATAGTTCGGGTCCCATCGCCGTTCTGGCTTCGCTCCATAAGGGCCTTCATCTGGTTCACCAGCTCCTGTAGCAGGGCTCGGTCCTGGGCAGCCTGACTCATCAACAGACGATTAGTCTCTTGCTGTACCTTAGTCGCCTCCTGTTGGGCGGTTGCTTGGACCCGGGTAGCCTCCTGCTGGGCCACGGTGGCTTGTATTAGGGCCTTGATTACGTCGTCCATCTTAAGGACTGGATTGTTTTGGCTAACCCTGGTTTAAGTCCCCAGTGCGGAGATCCCACTTTTAACACCACGTGTGGCAAATTGCCGGCACTACTATGATGGGTCCCGCACTTTCTCTTCTTGTGGGGGGGTTTCAGGGTGCCATTTCTTGCCCCTGTACTGGGGTAACAGCTATCCTACTAGTATCCCAGGGAAGGGGAGTGGAGAGGGAGGGACCCAGGCCCGCCCTCTACTCTGGGTCCCAGCCTAGGGGCCCTATGATAGTAGGTGAACCACTTGTACCAGTGATTCTTTCCCCTGGGCTACTTCCCTCTCCTGACCTGCTTGTGGGGCTTCCTGCCTTCCCTCTGCACAAGCCAGGTGTCCCTTTACCTAGGATCTTGGTCTTCTTAGCCCGCTGCAGCACTTCTCAAAACTCTCCTCCACTTTCCTTCGAACTGCTCTTTGTTCCACCACCAATTCACTCTGCTTCACTCCTCCAAACTGCTCTCTGCTCCACCACCAAACCACTCTGCTTCAGCTCCTCCTCACTCTGCTCCAGCTCCTCCTCTGGCTGATTGAAGCAGGGGGATTTTATCAGGTGACTGGTTTCAGGTGCTCTAATTGGTTTCAGGTGCTCTAATTGGTTTCAGGTGCTTTTAATTAATCTACAGGGAATAAGGCTTCTCCTCACCCTAGATCACTCTCCTGCTGCCTTCTGGCCATGCTGTATCACAAGGTGTATTAACTGAAGCCTTGTTAGCCAAAGGGATATTATCTAATGATGAAGACTGTAGCACACTGGGGCAGAAGTCTTCTACATCTTAACTGTCCTGAACACTCCCGCTTAGAAAAAGGTAGTTTGGCTGAAGTTTTGCAACAGTTCAATAAAGTGGATAAGCTGTTTCCCGTGTGGTCAGCCTTTTTGTATAAATGCAGTGCTTCTGTGGACAAACTCTTCTCCTGTGTAATATCCTAAAGCCACATGTGGTCCCTTTCCTTTACATTCTGAAGGCATATAACTGAGCAGTATTTCTTCTGAAGTGAAATAATATTTGACTTCTGATCTCGATATCCTAAAGGCATAAAACTGAGCAGCATGGCATAATTGAAGAGGTGAAATGGCATGTATTGCTAGTCACAGCAAGACAATCTCAAACCTAAATTTCCTTAACTGAATCAGATGGACACACACCATACATGTGTTTACAGACTCTGGGTTCCAATTAAGTTGTAAAACCCCCGGGATCCCACTTTCTTGCAAGTGGTTTAGATTTTAAATTCACCTTACACAACCCCAGTCTGCAAGGCATTGCACTTTTGGAATCAGTTCCCAAAAACCCACCAATAATGTTTTCAAGTAGTTGTACAACCAGTTTTGTTCCGGGGCAAATCCTGCTCCTGTAGCTAGAGAGGTTCCAGTGTGGCCCCATTGTATCAATGAGGATTAGTATGGGGCACATATCCTTTTGTGAGGCACAGGATGGACAACACTCTGCAAGGATTTCCTGCATGACCAAATTGTGTCTGAGATTACAGGATGGATAGCTTCTCCCATAATACCACAAAGTGGTACAGTTGCCGCCCAATGAGATGCATATGTTTAAAAAAAACAATATGGAAAGTTACTTTTTATGCATCACAAACATCAAGATCTTTAAGTACATGCCTAACATTAAACACGTGACTATTCTTGCACAGGTGCTTAAAGTTAGCCATTATTTTAAGTATTTTATTGAATTGGAGATTTATGACCAGATTTTCAAAGGTATTTAGGTGCACGGTGGAACTTCCTAAAGTGTCTACGCAGCTTAGACAGCTAACTCCCATTGATTGCACCTTTAGGTGTCAATACTTTTAAAAGGTTGGCCTTTAGTCATTAAAATAAAGTTCTCTTCTATTAAAACCTACATGTCAGTGTTTTTCCTCCTTTTCCTATATTGAGCTGTCACTTATGTTAAACTGATGACTTTCCCCCCATGTATCTTGCCCTATACTGTATGCTCATTAAAACTTCAAGGACAGTGTCACTCACCAACTAAGAATAATCATCCACCACATCCATTGTTTTGTCAGATTTAGTGAGCAAGATGTCCTAAAGTTCCTCTTCAAATAGTTTTTAATATTGAGCCTTTATATTAAGAGTTTCATTGATAGCTACAGAAAAAAAAAGTATCTTTCAAATCTAAAAGTTGTAGAATCAGCCAGTGTTAAACAATACTTCTGAAACTTAACTAGATGAAAGTAGCTGTATCTCACACGTTACCTCATCTTTTTTTCTCTCTAATTAGAACCATTCTAAAAATCCTTAGAGGGAGCACTATAGAAAGCAAGCAATGATTTTCCTTTGGTTATCCAGGCCATGTCTCCTCAATTAATTATAGACATGCTGAGGAAAACTAGGACTGCTGAAGCAATTAGCATACTACTTTGGACAAAGAAAGTAAAGAAGCCGGCCATAATACAGTGTCTGTCTGACCTGAGAGGAAGTAACTTATTCTCAGACACTGCTCTGTGGATACATTTTAACAAGGCAATATGGAATGTTTCTGATTAGCAAGTACAGACAGCTATTGTACTGCTTTACACCATTTTCAATAAGCAGTTGGCTTTTAGTACCTTTAAAATAATCTTCAAAACATGTAAGAAATGCAATTTTTGGAGTAATGGAAGTTGTAAACAAAAGCTTCCTGTCCCTCCAAGTAACAAATCTTCAACTGTTTTTCAGACATAAGCAGGGCCGGCTCCAGGCACCAGCCAACCAAGCACGTGCTTGGGGTGGCACCTTGCAAGGGGCGGCGCTTGAGGTTTGTTTGGGGTTTTTTTACTTCGGCAGCAGCGCGGGGCTTGGGGGAGAGGAGGGAGGGTTGTTTCAGCTTGGCGGTGCGGGGGAGGGGGGGTTGGCTCAGCGGGGCGGCATGGGGCTCAGCAGAGGGGCGCGGAGGGGGGGTTGTTTCGGCTCGGCGGCGTGGGGCTCAGGGGATGGGGGGTTGTTTCGGTGGAGCGGCACTCTTTTTTTTTTTCCTGGGGGGTGGGCGGGGAGCGCTTGGTGTGTTGTTGTTTTTTTTTCCTTGGGGCAGCAAAAAGGTTAGAGCCAGCCCTGGACATAAGGCCAGATTTTGAAAAGATTCAAGCTCTCAGTAAGCACCAAAATATGTGCCAAAACAAACCGAGCCCTTCTAAAAATCTGGCTTAGAGAGCCTTTTCAGTAGTTTACAGATTGTTTTCCTCTTCTATACTAGCTCCTCCTACTTTCCTAATTAGCTTCACTCAGTTACCTTTTGTACTTTGCAAAATGTTGCACTCAATCACATTTATAGCCCCATCCTCTTAAGCAAATGACTCAACCTTAATGTTCTTCAGATTTTACAAACTCAAATATAAACTATAATGAGAAAATATTATTTGCCTAATGGAGCTGGGACATGACTCAGAGGTTACTTTTTTTGAAGAGTCCATGATTTAGCTTTTACAATATTTACTACAAACTTTAAAGTAAGTATCATGAAATAAAACTTCTTCCATTTGCTTTGTACATTTTGTCACTACCACAAAGTGACATTTTGAAAGACACATCAGATACTCTAAACTATATTTTGTTCTCTTGGTTTAGGTTGTTTTGTTTGTTTTCCTATATATTTTTGTAAATTGGTCTGCTCCAGAAAGATAACTGACTGAAGATAAAATTAGAAACTAAATTATTTGTTAGTCCTATTATATGAGATAAAATGTTACGGACACAATTCTGTAAATTGGTGAATCATAGAAATGTAGGGATGGAAGGGACCTGGAGAGGTCATCTAATACAACCCTCCCAGTGCAGAGGCAGGACCAAGTATATCTAGACCACCCCTGGTCTATTATTTTTAGTGTACTTGCTCAGCTAAGAGCTAATGTGAGTATGTAATCTGGGAACTACACCCCTAACTTGTACTGTAGACATAGCTGCTGACAGATGTTTATCTAATGTGGTCTTTAAAAACCTCCAATGATGGGATTCCACAACCTCCCTTGGAAGGCTATTACCGTGCTTAGCTATCTTTATAGTTAGAAAGTTTTTCCTAATATCTAATCTAAATCTCCCTTGCTGCAGATTAAGCCCATTACTTCTTCTCCTACCTTCAATGAACAATTGATAATAGCCCTTAGCGTATTTGAAAGCTGTTATCAGGCTCCCTCTCAGTCCTCCCTTCCCAAGGCTAAACCATGCACAGCTTTTTTTAAGCTTTCCTCATAGGTCAGGTTTCATAACCCTATCATCATTTTTGTTGCTGTCCTCTGGACTCTCTCCAATTTGTCCACATCTTTCATAAAGTGTAGCACCCAAAACTGGTCACAGTACTCTAACTGAGGCCTCACTAGTGCTGAGTAGAGCAGAGGAATTACCTCCCATATCTTATATACACAACACTCCTGTTTATACACCCCAGAATCACATTGTTGGCTCATACTCAATTTGTGATCCAGTGAAACTCTCATATACTTTTCAGCAGTATTACTGCTTAGCCAGTTATTCCCCATTTTGTAGTTCTACATTTGGTTTTTCCTACCTAAGTGGAGTATTGGCACTTGTCTCTATTGAATTTCATCTTATTTCATATCAATTCTCCAATTTGTCAAGGTTGTGTTGAATTCTAATCCTGTCCTCCTAAGTGCTTGCAACTTCTCCTAGTTTGGTGCCATCCCCAAATTTTATAAGTATACTCTCCACACCATCATCCAACTCATTATTGAAAATATTGACAAGTACCAGACTGCTGAACCCCACTAGATATATCCTCCTAATTTCCTTTCTCTGCAAGGAAGCAGCATCTTTTCCTGGATTACCCATTGCCATTAAATGATCTTTATTTCTTCGATTGTTAAACATACACCTTTTAATAGTTGATCTGTGCACTTTTAAAAAATTTCCTTACCCTTCTTCCTGCTTAAAGCTATATATGTTAAGTCACCTGAGCAATAGTCCTGATGGAATTCCTATTTGTCATAAAGGAAATAGCAAAGTTATTATTGTTTGTGAACAGTTCACTCTACTGTAAATGATGTAGAGCCAAAACCTGCAAACCCTTATTCATATTACCAATCTTACTCCTTCAAGTAGTGCCATTGACTTCAGTGGGATTGCCAGGTTGAGTAAGGACTGCTGATTTGAGTAAGTGTTTCCAGGTTCATGCCCTAAAGGTGAACACTGATAACTGAAATTATTAACAACTTTTTCATTGATTTACAGTTATCAAGTCAGGATGTGATGAATACATGCTTCTCAGTGGCCAGGCCTAAATCCATTAGGAAAGGATACCATCTCCTGCCTGGCCAAGGATGATAAAAGGCATTTCTGGATCCTTGCTTATTAGGAGCAGAGATGGGTCCAAGAGGAAACTGTGCTTCATCTTTATGACTGAAGGGCTGTCTGACATTACAGATTTGGCTAGCTTAGTTCTGGTTAGTTCATATAATTTTTCCCCCTTTCTTACCAACACATCACCTCCAACTTGCCCACTGTAGGTATAGCTAGCTGCTCTGTCACTGATATCGTGATTTAGCAACAGGTTCAAATTAACTCCATTCCCATGCCCCTGGAGAAGTTATTCCTTCTTCAACACTACCATAGTTTTAAGTAGGCAGAAGAAACTCTATGGATAGAAATTCCATGCTTGAACAATAAGAGTATAGCAGTAGAAATATACTACTGGCCACCTGACTAGGATGGTGACTGATTGTGAAATGCTCAGGGAAATTACAGAGGCTACATGGGCAAAAAATGTAATAATAATGGGGGATTTCAACTATCCTCATATTGATTGGATAAATTTCACTGTGACATTACCCAGGGTACAATATGGAATGGTAGACAGTTGTATCCCCTCTTTTCCAGTGCTTTGCTGTGAGAGCAACCACACCTGGTCTTCTCTCACACAGCCACCAGCATGTAAGTCACTCCCATCTATACTGTATGAATACTATGGCCAGCAACTTATGAATTACACTGCAGGACAACACCAGCAAACTTCCAGTCCCAGACTTTCCCCTAGAAATATGTGACTGGTACTGCCTAGCATTTTCCTGGACAATACAAACTCATATAAAGTTAATCATTTATTAATAGAACATAATATGCACAAATCTTGTTATCGCAAATGGAGTTTCCCCAAACACTTCAATGCAAACACACTGGTTTAGATAAAACAACAAAACAAACTTATTAACTGCAGAAAGATAGCTTTTAAGTGACTACAAGTAATGGGGCAGATAAATCAGAATTGGTTACAAAGAAATATAAGATAAAATGCAACTAACACCCAACTTAACAAGCTAAGTGAATACAAAGCAAAGGTCTCTCTCACCACATGTTCCATCAGTCTTACTGGCTGACCCTCTTTCAGTCGGGATCTCCTGCCAAAGAGTGGTCACTTAATCGGGTGATGGTCCATTTGATCTTGTTGACACCTGGCTGAGGTGTTGGCTAGCCTTTTGTCTCTGGAAAATTTGTTTGTGACTGTCCTCCAGAACATGTTGGAACATGTCCTGGGTAACATCATACAGTGGAATCTTATATCTTTACAAACAATGTTTCCATGAATATTTTACCAGGACTATAATGATCAGCAAATAATGAGTTTTCAAATTATACCTTACACAGTATGCTTTGTACAAAATTGTCTTGTAAAAGAGGTGAACATAGGGGTACAGACTGTCACAGTCATCTCAGGAAGGGATGCAGAGATAAAATTTGTAGGAACCATAAATGACTGCTTCTTGGAGCAGCTAGTCCTCAAACCCACAAGGAAAGAGGGAATTCTTGATTAAGACTTAAAGTTGAGTACAGGATCTTGTCCAAAAGTTGAATATAGTTGAACCATTCAGTAATAACATAGTGCAATTAAATTAATTAAGGATCTACAGGATAATGCTGAATGTGCAGTCAGATGGTGACAACATCACACAATGATTTGCAGTGACAACTGGAGTAAGGCAAGGATGTATTATGTCCGCACTATTGTTTTAAGTGATCATTAACCACATTGTGAGGAAAGTAACCAAAGAAGTTTTTGGACAAATGATAAAGCACAATTGGATGACCTCTTTTTTTGCTGAGGACATTGTCTTTTAGTTCAACACATCACTGAATGGAAGAAAAAAGACATAGCTGTTGGGAGGGGTTTACCTGCCCGGGGAAGTGGCTGTGTCACCCCTTCATCAGATGGTTCATTAACATGTTCGCTGACACCAGAATGCTTGGAAGAAACCCCCCATCCCCCAGCTTAAAAGGACAGAGTTAGTTCTCACAAGTACAACAGGAAAAAACATTTTGCAATAGTGGGACCTGGATTGGGGTACCCTTCATCATCCCTCTCTCTGTTCCCCAAAGGTCAGTTCTCTCTTAAAACCTGAGCCACAGGTGAGGTGCCTGGGATTACAGATGCAGATCCAGCAAATTTCTCCTGGGCAAACCCTTTCCTGTAATAAGTGGGGAGACACTCCTGTATTCCTCCACATTCCTTCTTAACTTCTTTCTCCTGGCACCCCCCACCCCGCAAGGCACACACCCCTGTGTTCTTTAGAGCAGAATCTGCCCCCTGCTCAGCAGTGGGCTCACAGCTAACAGCCAGAACAGACCCTTCACTGGTGAGCTTTGTACCCTCCTCCCTCTTTGAATTGGGTTTTCCTTCAGTTACAGAGCCCATGGAATCCTTAACAATGGCAGCAGTCCCCAGGATTCCACCCCCCTTTCTCTGGGCTTTCTTCTAGGACACATTTTCCTATGAATTCTAGAGCGAGTTCTGTTTCTTGCTTAACTGCCACTTCCTGGCAGCCAGAAGCCTGGACAGACTCCCTACCATCAGGCAAAACACTCCCACGCCCCCTGGAGAAAAGCCTGTCTGTAGTCTCTGGGTAACAGCTGGCCTCAACCACACCCAGACTTGTCAGCAGACTGCTTTTCAGGACTGGAGAGGAATTAAAGAGACACTCTCCCATTTCTTCAGCAGTTTCTGTAGCTTTGCTCCGTTCCCACTGGGGCTTCAGCACAAGATTCCTCCTTGCTGCTGACAAACCCGTGGACAGCCCTAGCCACATTTAAAAAGTCATTTCCTAGAAGAATTTGTGTAGGATTCTGAGGGACAGTTGCCACGGTCAACTCAGTTTGCAAATCCCCAGCTTCCATGTGCACTTTAGCCAAAGTGACCCCCTACTAACAAAAGCTCTGCCATCTGTCCTGGCAGTATGTCTTTCTCCTGAATCAGGTCTCTCCTGACCACAGAAATTTCTGCACCAGTATCTCTCCATGCAGGGAGTTCCGTGCCATTTATTCTGACAGCCTTCATGTGCTTACTGTCTGGCTGTGCAGTGGCAACCTTTACAAACTCTGTGTGGTAAGTGGCAACTGCCTGAGGTGCCTTTGTGATCTGGATAGCAGAATTTCCATGAGTTGCCTGCTGCCTGTTCCCATTTAGCACAGGGCATTTATTCCTTAGGTGCTCAGTGGAACTACAATAATAGCACCTTCTGGGCTCTTCTGCTTTTACAGGAGATTTGGGACGAGGACTGATCTTGGGGAGGTGAGTGTCCAACATCCCATCCACCCTCCTTTTCCCCAGGGGTAAAACGGGGACTTTGCTTCCCACCAAACTTCAACCCTTCTGCCTGTGATTTATTCCTACTAAGTGCTTGGGACTGCTCAACCCTATCAGCATAAAAAGCAAGTTCTTTGACTGTTTCTACCCTTTTATCCCATAAACACTGCTTTACATCATCATTAGACATATTCAGGAACTGTTCCTGAGCCACCAAATCACACATTCCTTCAAAGCTTGTAATACCGTTTCCCCTCAGCCACTTATCCAGTAAATCTCTCCTTTGGTTCACATAAGCCACGTTACTCAGTCCAGCCCCCTCTTAAGGCTTCTAAATTTTACTCCAAGTTTCAGGTGTTCCAGAGCTCTCCCAGTCAATTTTGCAACCAAAGTGGTCATCTTTTGATTGTCAGGTATCACATGGAGCATACATGGCCTCTCAAAGGTGATGAAGTATTCAGCAATATCCCCAGATTCACTATATGGGGGACAGAACCGCTCCCACTTGTGGATTTTTGGAGAGGTGATGTGAGGTTCCGGTTTTGCTTCTCTCTTAAGGCCAGTTCATCTTACATTTTTGTGTCTCTCAGCTCCACGGCTTGCTTCAGGTCTTCCGTGGCTCTTTCGTGGGCTGCTTTTGTCTGGCTTCTTGTTCTTTTATATGCAATTGTCTTAATTCCACCTGTCTCTGGTGCATTTTTTCCATTTTCCTCTACCTGCAACCTGTGGAGCTCCAACTTCTTGGTAGCTTCACTTTCACTCATTTTCCTACTTTTCCTGTCCCTACTTCCCTTTCCAAAAATAAGCAAGCAGAAAATAACAAACCAGTAACCACTTCGTCTGTTCTCTAGCCGCCACACTTAAAACTCACTTAAAATCACCCCCCAGTGTTTTGGGGCAATATGTTGTGTACACTATCCTGCTTGACTATGCGACTTTGACGGCTTGCCCCCCTTCAAGATGCCACCTGATGTGCCTGCTCTGCCAGCCTGGGCACCCTTTTTACCTGTATTGCTGAGCCAAGCTATTAAGCTTCCTCCAGCACACACACAGGCAGGGCCACACCCAACTTCAGAACAACACAGACACTGAGATAAGCTTTGGGACTTGCCCCAGCACTCAGGTGTCCACCTCCCTTGGAGTGCAGACCCAAAGGTATATTATGAAATCTGCCTCCTCCCTCAATGTGAAGGAAGGCATGCACACTTTATTGCCCACCCCCAGGTAGAAATGACACAAATTGGGTTTAATAATAAACAAGACAAAAAAAATTAATTAGAAAGAGTAGATTTTAAGTGGTTAAAGAGATAGCAAACAAAACAAATCAGATTACTAAGCAAATAAAACAAAACATGCAAACTAAACTTGATTCACTAAAAAAAACAGGTTACAAAATGTAGTTTCTCACCCTAAATGTTGAATTTATGCAGGATGCAGAGTTTCTGTAGCTCAGAGTTGCAGTTATTTTTTCTTGAAGACTGGACCACTCTCTCAGTTGGGACTCTCCCCTGCCTTTCCCTTCAGGGTCTTTCAGAAGTCCTTCTTGGATAGACAATGGAGGAGAGTCCCCTTTGCCTCCCTCCTCACCCTAAAATAAAATTTACATAAGGCTGGGATCCTTTATTTCCCAAACCTGCCCCCCTTTCCTTTTAGTGGAAAGTTACAAGACATCCAAGATAATGTTTAGTATCAGGTGACAAGACCACCTGACCTAGTAGTGTCACAGCTACATCTCAGGACACCTCTCAGGAAGGAGAGAGAGATTAGTATCTTCACAGTCTCGTTGTTTGTCTGGTGGATGCCTTCCCAATACACACCCAGTTGTAATTGTTACAGAGTCCATATTCCTAACTCCAAATACAGAAATGATACAGGCATACAAATTGGATAACCAATCACATTCAGTAAATTATAACCTTTCCAATGATATCTTACATGAGCCATCTTGCATAAAGTACATTTCAATTATGTCATATACATATCATAAGCATATTTTCATAAGGAATATGGAGTGCAATGCCACCTGAAAAGGGAAAGTGAGAGCGACCAAGAGAAACATTATGCAGAACAAGAGAGAAAGAAGTCAAATCCATCAACATAACACTCAGATGACTGAACAAACCAGCAGAAGCCTGAAATAAGTAGCAGAAACTGGTGGATGCTCTATGCACCAGAGGGTTCAGGAAGATAAAGAAAAAGAATGTAAAACAATACATTGCTCTGTACTGTCATAGTATCAGCCAACGGAAGATTAGATCAGAAGTTTTCAAATTGCAGGGCACGAACCACTAATAGACCACAGAGTTCTTGCTCTGCAGATGGATGGATGGCTCTCTCTCCTCATTTCCAGCAGCTAAATTGCAATAAAATTCTGCTAAAAAAAAAACCACAACTAAATGCTTTCTGAATGCTACTCTCTCAGATACAGTGCTCATGATTTCTTCTGATACTAATAAAGTGGGGCAGCAAGTACTCATTGAAGGTGATGGTGCAGGGTCATGACACTTTTGTTTACCTATCATCAGGCTCCTGGGATTGTGATGTGCTGGCGCAATAGGAGCTAGCTGCCTGCACCAGCCACTGTACTGAGAAAGTGTTTGCTTTACTTACCTGCTGCTTATGATGGCAGGTTTCTTTGGACATCATTGGCTACTGTTGTCATGGTCAGGCTGAGCTGTAAGAATGGGAAGGTGAGAGGGACCATAGTCATAGCTGGTCCAGAAGGAGTGGAGCTACAGAAAAGCCTGATTATCTATCTATCTGTAAGCAGAGTCTGGATGAGCTCTCCCCTGACATCTATTAGTGAGCTGTGGAAAAAGACTTCAGAAGCTGATCTCATTTGCATGGACACACCCACCCTGCCTAGGTGCTCAGCATGATGGGACTGCTTGCCTAAATGATCACTTGTGGCTGGTGTTGGATCACCAGTCTCCTTCTTATTGGGGCAGGAGTAATAAAGAGTTGTTGTGTGAACTGAGGGCAGCAGAACTATACCTGGCATACCCCAATGGAGGGACTCGCCCTCAACTGAACAGCACTTGCTAGGCAGGGGACATGGGTTCCAATGAGTTGAGGGGGGGGGGGGGGGAGGACAGGTGTTTGTACCTGGTGCTGTGGGCCCTGTTTAAGGATCCTATTGCACTAGCATATCACAATCCCAGGAGCCTGATGACAGGTAAACAAAAGTGTCATGACCCTGCACCATCACCTTCAATGAGCACCAGACATGGAAGCACCAATGTGACTGCTCAGCACTTGCTGCCCCACTTTACTATTACCGCCCATAAACCCAAATGTGTGTGTTTGCTACATCTTTAAAAGCTTTGGTTTACAGCTGGTGGCAATCAAATTCTTACAATTCAGAACTCTGGGGCTGTTTATCTGTTATTGCCCTCAGCCATCTCTATCTGCCTCAGTTGACTTCAATGGACTTTGGAACAAGCCATGTCTGGAGGAGAGATTTTACTGATGCCAGTCCCCCCAGGCAGAGGTATTGCGCAACTGGTGGGAATGCTGTGTAGCATGCAATACACCAGCAATGTCCTATTAATCTTTGCTGGGGGCATAAAAGAGAATTGAAACATTGTGGTTTGTTGAACCAAATCCAAACATTTCATACTGGGTGAGTTAACATGTCCTCTGCATTTGCCTGAGCTCCTGCAGTGTCTCATGGCCCCATTTTACTCAGTGGGCTGCTATGTCTGGCTGGTCTATCTCCCACAATACATTACACTGCCCCCTATTGCTGAACCAGTGTTTTGCATCTTGGGAGTCATGTGATCGCAGTTCACCGTGGGAGACATTCTGGTTCACAGACGAGAAAAGGGGTATGAGGCATCCAAACTACAACTTCCAGAGACACCATAGCAACAAAGTTGGACACATATTAATATTTAACAACGCCAAAATAAAATATTTCAATTAAACTAAAGAACTGGTTTCAACATGTTCAAACCTAAATCTTTCTGAAATATCTATTCCATGAAATATTTAGAATTTCTATCCTGATTCAGGATTAAAACAAATGTCAAAATATTGGAATTTCCTGTGGGATAGAAATTCTTATATTTAACCAGCTCTACCCAAAGTCTGATGTTTTTCGGGAAGGGAAAATTGAAGAATGACTGCCGGACATCCAATAAGCAGCTCTTGCTTGAGTACTGTAACCCACGCCTCTTGAGTTAGTCATGTTTCTGACCCAGATAAGTTTAGAGCATCTGTAGAAGCCCTTGAGTAACCCTGATTGCTTTGGAAAATACCAACATAGAGCTCATCCTCAAAGCCACATCCAAACTTACCCTTTACAGGAGAAGGCGGCACAGAGGACACTGGATGCAATCAAGACCAGCCTTTACCACTCCCATGCATGCCCAGTGAGCATCGGTAAATATTTCAAAATATAGACTACTTGGCACTGGTCCAGGGTTTAATATAACCTATGGCAGTTAGGATGCATTTATGATGATCTAATTTGGGAAGAGAAAAAAAGCCACAAAAATGTTTCTTTTAAATAGCAGCTGGATGAAAACTGGACAGAGGTTTCAAATTGTAGAAACAGGACCAGCAGGCATGGATTACTGGGCTGAATAGATGTAATGCAGGCAGGATTCAATTTATTACATGATTCTGCCATATCAAAATTGTAACCTATTAAGATGAGAAGTACTGACAGTAAAATGTACTGAGTCAGATAAATATTTTGGAGGAGTAAAGTAAATTAATAACATTTTTGCTAAAAAATATAAAAGGTAATAAAAGGTAATGATAAAAGAGGCAGCTCGGACATGTGGACTATCTTGGAGTAACTTGTAGAAAAGATTACAATTATTGTCTTTTCTAAACTTTGCACAAACAATAGCATAAAGAACTGTGTCCTTAAAAACATATGATTTATTCACATCAAAATACACAGATAAAACCAATTTAAAACCAATTCCATCTGTCAGCAGTCCCCATTTGTTATTTGCAGTTTCATCAAACTGCATTGCCTCTTTAGCACTACTGTGCCATATAAAAAACTAAGCATACAGTATACTTCAGATAATGATGCATCAACATTTGTGACTTTCTTATCTCATCTGAGAAAATTAAGCCTACATCTCAGGAGCTGAGCCAGTGGGGAACTACATTTTAAAGTTAAAGTGCTATTCTTAACGCTTGCCTATGGCTTGAAAGGGCTGTTTCTGCAGAATGTGAATCTGAAAGTGCTTTCAACAAAGAAGGCCCAACATCAACATCTTGTTGCTAAGCATTTTTAAACTATAAATCACTAGCTCAGACTTTTTTTACCATCATTTTGGAAGCCATCAAATCGGTCACCAGTCTCACTTTTATCAATCATACATACATTGTCTGCTAGACTACTGTCACTTATAATTTGTCTTCTCTCATTGTGGAACGAAAATGTCCCCAGCTACGGTTAATAACAAGTCGACAGTACATTCAAACAAGGCTTTGTTTTGCTTTTTCTTGGTGTTATCTCTTAATCATTGTAAGAAAGAAGCAAATATATAAAAAGCAAATAGGCATTCAAAAAAGCCACAGGGAGCCAACTGATTCAAAAAATTGTTCATCTGCTTTTTATCATTGAAATCTCTTTAAACGTCAATGGGATGAAGCACTGTATGTGAAACGGTAACGGCAGATGCTACTGATGAATAGGTACAAACTCAAGTCAATATTTAAAAGTATATCAAGGTATCTACATAAATTAGTTTGAGTGTGCTTTATGTTTCTCTTCACAGTCATATGAATAGATTCATTGCTTCAATAAGACATCTTTTTAGATCTCACAGTACTGCAAGCAGTATATTTCAGTATAAGAAAGACACAAATCTTACAACGAAGTCAAAAGTAAATCCTAGCACAGTTATGACCTGCAAAGCTTCAAAGCACTTAGCTTGTATTTATTCAATTGTAAACTGACATATCGTATATGCCACAGCCCAGATTCTTCCCTACATTAGGTCCACTTTGTGCCAAACTGCCAGTTCATCCCAAAATTTGGAGAGGCCGTACTGGGAGGATAGGTATTGAGCCAATATAATTAATCTTGTGCCACTTCTCCTGCACCAGTCTTTATATTTACAGCTGTGAAGCCCAAAATGGAAATTCTGAGGGTGAATAAGATGTAAATTTAGCTGCCATATGATATATGGACCCACAGTGTAGTTAGCATAAAGCAATGATATACTATATCAGTATAAGCGTTCTATATAGTAACAGTATTTGTTATGCTTTTCAAATACTTCAAAATAAGGACGTGATCCAACATGATTTTCTTCTTGAATACAAGAACCTATCTCTGCCCTAGTTGAGCCTGATCCAAAATCCCAGATGGAGTTTGCTATTTAAACCGATCTCTAATAAGCCAAATCTGGATTTTGAACCCTCCACCCCACCCCCCATCCGCATTCAAGTATTTGGCTCCAGATTTGCCTACTGATCCAGAGGTTCAGCTGCTGTTTTGGTTTTAGCCACTCTACCTAGAATCAGACTTCAATCTATATGTAAGGAAAAGCTAAAATGGTAAGAAAGAGCAGGAGGTAATTGCCCCATGCTACTAGACACTGGTGAGGTCTCAGCTGGAGTACAGTGTCCACTTTTGGATGTCACACTTCCTAAAGATGTGGACCTTTGAGGAAAGCTTAAACTAGTCTTGAGAAAAGAAGCCTATGGGGGGGAGGGGGACGGAACCTGATAATCTTTAAATATGTTAAGGAGGTTAGAAAGAAGATGGTGATCAATTGTTCTCTATGTCCACGTCCACTGAAGGTGGGACAGGTTATAATGGGCTTAATCTGCAGCAAGGGAGATTTAGGTCAGCTATTAGGGAAAACTTTCTATCTATACAGGTAGTTAAGCTATGAAATAAATTTCCAATTGTTGAAGGTTTTTAAGAGCAGGTTAAACAAACTGAGACATCCCTGACAAATGTTTATTTGGTCCTGCCTCAGAGCAAGGGACTGGATTTGATAACCTCTCAAGGTCCAGCCCTACATTTCTATGATTCTAAGATGCTTAAAGGAATGATAAAAACAAATCGCAAGTAGGGAAAAATAAGATGTAAAAATATTTGAAATAGGCTTTGCAAGAAGCTTGGGGCCTAACAGGGCCTAGCATTTAGCATGAGGCCTGAATAGTTAGCCTAAATGTTTGACCTAGGGATATAAGATTAAGCAAAAATTAATCTTTTTATAAACAAACTGAAACACTTTGAGTTTAATTAGATTTTAGGGGCTTTCTGGGAGCAACCAAATTTACATCTCAAAAGCACTGGGAAACATATTTAAACAAATAGCATAAGCTAGCAGTTGGACCCCTAATCATGGGCCTCTAGAACAAGGGTCAGCAACCTTCAGCACGTGGCCCATCAGGGTAATCCATTGGCGGGCCGAGACACATTTTGTTTATGTTGACCAGCCGCAGGCATGGCCCCTCACAGCTCCCAGTGGCTGCGGTTCACCATTCCCGGCCAATGGAGCTGCTGAATTCAGCACGGGCCGCAGGGACATGCTGGCTGCCACTTCCCGCAGCTCCCATTGGCCGGGAATAGCGAACTGCGGCCACTGGGAGCTGCAGGGGGCTGTGCCTGCAGATGGTCAATGTAAATAGAATGTCCTGCGGCCCGCCAGCGGATTACCCTGATGGGCCGCATGTGGACGGTTGCCGACCCCTGCTCTATAACAAACATGGGAAAGAGGTCAAGACCTAATCATATATGGTCCCAGATGTGTGGGTATGTAAGGAAAAAGGTTATTAAAGATTGTCAGATCAACCTGTAGTTGGGACATCAGACGGACAGGATGGTGGAAACCTCAGCGTCAATCCAACTTCTTTCCACCTTTCTGATGGTATCCATAAAGTTGAGAGTATGCACAGTGCAGGAGGTCATTTTGCTATACTTTATTTTTCTGTGGTTGTAATTATACTTCTTTGAATTTGGGTGCTAACTAAAGTCTTCCTGTCTCTATATACACATGACAATCTAATTCCTTATGAGAACTTTCAAGTAGCCACCTGAGTAAAAGAATCTGTAATTAGTGGTTTGTGCATTTTGCACCATAAATTAATCAAAGGCTATACCACATACCGTATATAACATACAAACAAAACTTCATCAATGGAGTTGAGCATACTAAAAATAGGGAGAGTAGAGCTAAAAATTGTACAACCTGCTGAAATTAGCAAGCTTCATATATTCTCCATATTTTGGAGTTGCATTGCCATCTGTAATACAAAACTATGCATATCTTCACATTTGCAATCCAGACTCTAAATATTTGTCTTTTTAAAAGACACAGATTCATAGACACAACTATTCTAGCCACTGCCCTCTGAGTTTTTTCTGCAAGGAAAAAGGTCGAATCCCACACACTGCATTCCCCTAGTACAATTAGAAGTTGCTCAGAGATCTAAAGCATATGAAAAGCACTCAAGACATCAGTAGAAAAAAAAATCAGAATAGGGAATTAGAATTCAGACTTTTTCCCCAAGCTCTTCTTAATATGATCATTGGCAAGGAAGATCAACTTTTGGGGGGCAAAGAAACAATCAGCAGCAAGCTGGCACATCTTGAAGAACTCATATAAAATCATTAGTAAAATTCTGAAAGAATTTTCTTTACTGCACAATTCTCTGGATTCCATTATGTATTAAGGATGTCACTGATCAGTCCATCAGCCCTCACGGAGAGAGCGCCGATCACAACACATCAGACATGCTGTTCTAGCCAGTCCTCCAACTACCTACTGGCCAAGCTGTCAGTAGCACTGGACACCTGATAGACATAGCGCACAGCAGCCTAGAACTCCTGAGCAATCCACCAACTGTAACCTCCCAAGATGCTGTGATTACAGGCGCGCACCACCACACTGGGCATTAAGGATGTAGCTGCTGTAAACTGCCACACACAAAAACCCATAAAGAAAGGCAATCTGAGCAGATCATTGAGATCTAGAAGCTGTCCAGAAAGATATGGACTATTGCAGAATGGAGGAACTTAATGGGATTATTTTCCACAGGGGATAGAGCTGGGCAAGAACACACTTATTTTGATCCATATCATAGCTTCTTTTTCTAGAAATTAAACAAAATACTTAAATAAAAGGACCTCAAATGACTTGGAAAATGCAAATGTGGTTCAAGGGAAACTTAAAGGTCATTGGTGAAATCAGTATTTTGTAGTAGAGCCACTTCACAGGGTCTGAGAGCTCTGGTTCCAGCCCAAGCCCAGAAGTCTACACTGCCATTAAACAGCCCTGCAGCCTGAGCCCTGCAAGCCTGAGTCAGCTGGTACAGGCCAGCCTTGGGCTTTTAATTGCAGTGTAGACATACCCCAAAAAGGCTAGATTGAAAATAATTAATAGAGGGAGCTTGGCAATCAAATTGTTCTCTCTCATCATACACTGTGGGCCTTATCTCATGCTCACTTCCATTGGACTCTGAATCTGGCCATAGGTGCATTTGGAATATTGCTTTGTACTTCTTCATGCAAGTTTTGTGGACGCCTGCTGTAATCCAACACTCTTTTGAATGCATATGACCAGATTTTTGGCTTTCAAATTGAGTGACAATCAGAATTTGGGCATCAGTATTCTACCTTCAATACAGAGTAAGATATTTGGATAACTATTGCCATTAAACACCTCAAATACTAGCAACTATAAGGCTCTGATAGGAGCATCATATATTCTTTAAACTGTGAGTTTCATTGTGTATGCTAGTTTGTAGTGAAAATAAGGCTTCTCTGAAATAATTCTTCAGTCATGAAGAGAGGGTTTTTATTTCAAGAGTAATACACTGGATCATTTAATCAGTATTTTTATATCTGCAGCTATATAAATCTACATATGTATCTCTGTGAATAGAGAGAGAAAAATGTCTACATTTATACAGACTCACCTGCTTTAAAGCTTGCACAGTGCTTTGGTGCACAGTGATATGTTCATTATGGCAGCAGCTACTGAAATAGGGTATTGAACTCAGTGGGCAGTAAGTAATATGGTTTCTGCCACAAAATTACAGAAACACTAGGAGGTACACTGCAGCGGAGATACAAATTTACAGATGTCATTTCAGCCAGAGTCATGTTAAACTGTTGGACTCCTGGACGCTTGCAGTGAAATTGGTTGTCCTTCAAATGGTTTCTTCTAAAATATAATTGCTTTATTCTGGATAAGAAACGGGGAGGAAGGGGAGTATGTGCTCTTTCTCCTCTTGCAACTATGGAATCCAGCACAATATCTAGCAGTGTTAGAGGCATAAGTTTGATTACAATGATGTTGAGTTAAAAACAGACTGGCTTTATCACACAAACAGATTTGCTTCCTTTACTTTCTAGGCAAGACTAATTTATGAGAAAAATTTCTTTAGCACCTAACTACTGCTAGTGGTTACCACCTAAAAGTTTTATAAATGATTCTGCATGATTATACTGTAGGACTATTACATGCATGTAAATTAAGGATTGTCACTTTATTGAAATATACAGTATTTGCCATATGGTCATATGTTACATTAAAGACTAATAAAAATATGCATATATACCATGAACACAACTGGATATTGCATGTGTGAATAGGTAATTGTATTTGCAACTGCAAAAGAAAGCAGAGTTTCAAATTGCAAGCAGAATTACAAATTTTGCACAATTTTAACAATGCCACACTATCTAGTAATAAAACAGTATAAGCTATGTAAGTACTGTCTGTATACATCTAAGTACATATTTGTTAAGTGTATGTATAAGCTTTGCTAGTGGATACACTACACATGAATTTTGGTTATGTATTTGTACCAATAACCTGCTAAAATTGCAAGTACAAACTAATTTACAAACATTTATTCATGCACCATATTTATGTAGAGAGTTGTACATACCTTTCTTTTCTGAATTCAGATAGTTCAAACTATAGAAAGCCCTGTGCATGTCGAAAGATGTGTCATACCACTAACAAATCGGACTTCATGGTTAGTAAAACAAGAGTCAAAAGCAAAGGGTGCTTAAGATTGCCAGTGTCCTGTCTGGCACTACCTCCCACTCTAAAACATGTTGTAGTCTGGCCCACCCTGAAGAAAAGCCTTCTGTGGAAGCAACAGACTAAACTAACGACCACCCCAAATCAAATCTCCCTTTTCTGAGCAAGCCTACTGAGAAAATAGCGAAGAGCCACTTCCTAGCACATCTGCCTACAATCAGTGTCCTTTCCAATCAGGTACCAGGCCAGGATTTGGAACTAGAACTCTGTTAGCATTGATGGGTTTTCTTCTGCCAGTGGATAAACAGTTAATGTCTATTTTCATTCTCTTGGATCCATCCTCAACATTTGATTCAGTGGAACGCAGGATACTGCTCTGCAGCCTGAGAGTGGTTGAGAGGTGTAAGGAAATGCTCTAACGTGGTTTAAATCAATCTTTATGAGGGCCTTAATGTTAATGGTACAAAACTACACTTCTGCCACAAGAGCATTCATCTGTGGTACTACAAAGCTTATTTTCTCCTATGTCCTACCACCTAATATTTACATCCAGCTGCTGGGGGAAATTGTGGCACTTCATGGGGGTATGTCAACAATATTTACATAACATAGAACTGTCTTTCCCAGCCTAGGCTAACACCACTATCACACAGTTCTCCAGTGTCTGGCAACTGTTGAAAAACTGCAGAAATGCACCTCCTCAACAATGCTCCTCCTCAGCAGCATGCTGAAAAGCAGAGGAAACCGACTGTTCCCTCTGGGATTCCATAGATGAACATTCTTGGGAAGGAGGAATATTTGCCCATCGCCATTCCCTGGACCTGCCTGAGAGGGATGATTGAAGCCATCCTAATGTTGCACTTTCCCTCTTCTGCTGGGTATTGTATATTGATTAGCATCAGTTTCTGATTGACTCTTTCAAAGGGTCCAGACACATCCAACTGTATAAAGCAATGACATTTTCCCCTCCCTCATACCATAGATATCAGAAGGTCATCCATATATCTGCCATGTCCTGTTGTGCATTCTGATTGTGAAGGTATAGGATTGTCAGCAGGTCAGAAAAAAACCAAATATATTTTGGGGAGTTTTGCCATTGACCTCAGTGGAGCCAAAATTTCATCTCCAGTGTTTCTTTTATTGTTTAAAAAAAATGGCACAGTGCTTCAGGCCCTATTGGTAGATTGTCTTCTTGGAAGAAGACACTGGTGATTGGTGAGCTTTGTGTCCAGTTGCTCTTTTTTCACTTTCAGGAGCAATGAGTGTCAAATATTTGTTTCATGTATGGTGTCTTGAACATTTTCAGAGCTTCCAGGCTTCCATTTGAATGGAATGGTCTTTGTTCTCTCTGCTAGCCAGGACAGATGGTACCAAACAAGACTACCTTATATCCAGTTGCTGTTCTTAGTGAAGAAAAATGCAAAATCTTTACGGTGAGCAGTATTTGGTCTGATTAATGTAGTCTGGTTGGATTAGCCAGTCCATTCAGAATAGTTCCAATGGTTGGGATTTTGCAGATCCTGTAGGACAGGCCTGGCATTACCAGGGGAGGGAAAAGGGGACATTTGCACTCCCCCCAGATGATCTTCAAGGGTCCCCAAATTATTGTCAAAAAGGCCAAAATATGTACAGGGTTATCCAGTGTTGAGCAATGGAAGAGACAATGACAAAATATTGACACAGTCGCCAAGTTTTGCTTGTTTAAAACTCTTAAAATCCAAGATTTTCCAGGGGGTCTAACCAGCACCTGGACTTCTGGAAGGTTGTTTTTTCTTTAACCAGCAATGTTAGGGTGCCCAAAATGTGGGCCACCTGCCCCCACAATCATGGGACCCTAGAACTTATTCTACGCAGAAGTTTATTTTGCTTTCTTCACAGCCCCACTGCAGTAGCGAAGCAAGGGGAGCGGCCATTCCCCCTGTGAGCAGAAGCGGCACCTTAAAAAGGAAGTGGCACCTTTTTTTAAGCATAGCAGAGCTAAAAAAAGGCGCCACTTCTTTTTAAGCACCGCTTCTTGCACTCACCCGGCGGCGCTCCAGGTCTTCAGCGGCAGATACCACCGAAGACCCGGAGCGAGTGAGGACCCACCGCCAAAGTGCCACCGAAGACCTGGAGCACCGCCGGAGGCGCCGCCTGGTGAGTACAGGGGGAGCCTGGGGAGGCACCTTTTTATAGCGCTGTTCCCCCTGTGCTCCGGACCTGCCTACGCTACTGCCCCACTGCATTCCTGAAAGTACTCCTTGCAGTGCTGTCAATCAGCTTCAGCATCTTAGACAGCGGGATGAAAAGGCCATGATCTCCACTTGGAGAATGTGGTAGCCCAGTCAAGATTGACGCCTGGTTCCTATGGCTACAACATCTACCTTCAAGCAGGATTTCAGTATGTAAGTCCAAAGACATCCAGAAAAGTGAAGGATTCCATGTTCCTGAAGGTCCTTGGGATGTTTTCAAGTTCAACTCTTGTTATTTAAGTTAATGTTATTACTTTACTGAGTAAATAAACCAGAGCTGGCTTAGCTCTCACTAGACAGAGTACTTCCTAGAGGGAAGATGCAGATGGAGGTTCTGATCAAGGCCGTGTCTTCTTGCTAGAATTAAAAATTGATAGCTCAATGTATAGTGCAGAATTAAAAGTGTTATAGCTTTCCAAATGAATTTCTAGTCCTGCCAATACACTGCATTGTAATAGAAGATTAACTACCAGTAGACTGGAGATGACAGCTACTTTTTTTTTTTAATGCCTGCAAGTTTTTTTAACTCTTATCTAAGGATGTGCCCATGAAAACTTGTACTCTGTAGTACTGTTATTCCCCTCCCAACCTCCCACCCCATCTACAACAGTGAGCAGAGAAGCACCTTTGAAAAGTAGCTATCTTCTCAAGAGGCTGAAAATGTAAACAAGTCTTTTTTTGTACCTTCATCAATCTGGATTATTTTTAAAGAACTGATCTACTCAATACTATGATGACAGATACTAGTATAAGCTTCCCCATAAGATTTTAATGTTTAAAGGAGTGCAGCTCAGTTCATATTTTCTGTAATAATTCTGTGTAAATACGTTACTTGCACAGAATAGGCACTGTGCATGGGATACACTAAAAAAAACCCACCACACTACAGCCTCAATCTTATTTCCAAAATACACTAATTCTGTGATCCACACCAGCCTGTATCACATTATTCTTCATTATCCATGCCTGTTGTCATCTGATTCAATCTAAAAATACCTTCCAAAGCCAACACCTGCCCCGTGTGCTATCTAAAGGGTTAAACTAAACTAGAAGAAAGTCACTTAAATCTTTTGATTTATGAAGTTTACAACGAAGTTTAAGAGTGTATGAAGGTGACCTAGAGCAGCCTCAAAACAGGATAGTAGTGATAGAAAATAATGTTTGTGTAAGTCTTTTGTAAGATGTTGTATAATGACTAAACTATAGCATCTGATCCAAACCTATTCAAAAGGTGGATAGCAGAAAAGCAATTGTGAACTTTCCCTTAATAATTACACATTTAAAAGATTAAGCAGTTTTGCAGCAAGTAAAATGACTACCAGTCCATAATTACTGTAAAACTACTATATTTTTAGTAAAAGCTATCCCTGCCAGCTCATAGCTTCATCAAAATCAATATCCTCTTTACATAACTGTACCCACTATGATATTCAAATTCCTTGGCTCAAGGAACATGCTTCTAAAAGGAAGTTGTGCCAATATTAATCTCATCTGAATAGGATAGCAGATAATAGTGTGAAGGTCTTATGTGTTCTCTGTATTCAAGTTTGGGGATCAGAGAAAGTGGATGCAAGTCATTAATCACATCATTGTGGGGTTCTTTTATTGTTTCCATGAAGAAACATCAAACTGCATGGCTGGCAAGCTTGCCCTTTCTGTCAGTTAGAAAATGATAAAAGTGTTTCTTAAAATAATCTTAGTCTAATACTGTGATTTTGCACACAATACAAAATCATCAGGTCTCTACCATACTTCAAAGGAAATGATTAGCAATGAATGTTTGCTTTCTCTCTCTTCCCCACCCCACCCTCCTTTTGCAGAGACACAGTTTAAAATGGTAAATCTACTAAATGCTGAGAGTACTTGGCTGGATTTTTTTTTCTTTGGAGTATTTAATCATCTAGTTAAAGGCAGAAATCATTTGCCTAAACTGAGAAATAGTAATGAGATATGCAAAACAGACACACACACACACACACACACACACACAAAGCCTTCGTTCCTAAAAGATTCACTTCTGAATTTGCAAAAAAAAAAAAAAAAAAGAATCTATATCTGCAGTGATAAAGCTGGAGTCCTCACTCCTCGGTATCTCCATCTTCAGTTAGATTGCTTGCAGATCTGCTGAAATTAGATGTCACTGTAAATTATAGTGTAGGCCGAGTTACTAGCCAAGGCTATGAAGGGTAGACACATAAAAACAAGGTGCTATTGAAGGTAATTGCTTCTGATCTTAAAGTTCTAAGTGACAAAATTGGTGCTGATGTAGTATTTGCATCAGAAGCTCTCTTTTAATTGACACTGACTAGATCTAGGGCATCTCTCCCCCGGCGTGACTTTATTTTTGCTTCTTAATTCTTAAAATCCACCTTCCAGAAAACAACAGACTGCAAAACATCATTCGCCTCAACAGAAAAAAGGTGACTGCTATATCTTTGAGGGGGAGGAGATGTTCTTCCCCCCAACACACACACATACACCCCAAAATTAAATTCATGATAGTCAGTTATGGACAAAAATCAGGAAGAACTCTCCAATAACAAACATTGTCTTCTTTAATGAGAAAGCAAACAAAAAAGCTTCTACTGGGCTGCTTAGGAAGGAAAATTCATTATATGGTGATCATTTAAACAGGTAATAAAGTGACAGAGAAAAATCGTATTCAGTGGCCCATAACATATGTCAGCAAGTTACAGAAATAAATTGCACAGGACCAGGTTTTTAAAGTATTTACATACCTAAGATGAGCTGAAAATCCCACTAGGTGGCTATCTGCATCTTTAGGTATCTAAATACTTTTGACAATCTGGTCCATAGTGCACTGATCAAGAATATGGCTACAATTCCTAACGGACACCAGTGTTTGTTCTCTAGCTATATACATAAACCAGCTAATCTCAAGACCTACCTCATCAATATACGTTTCCCATCAAACATTGTGCATGCCTACACAGCCGTTAGGTAGCCTGCCCTCAGGGGTTATGATGATGCAGTCCATAGGCCTGTAAGTAACAAGTAGTTCTTGCTGACCACAGAAAACAGGCAAAATTCACTCCAAACATTCACACACTTCAAAAATTGCATGCACTTGTATTACGGCCAGGTGTAATTCACTCTTCTCGTATAAAACGTCCACTGCTGTGAAAACTCACTCTCCATCTCTCTAGGCTGCTATTCCAATTTGCATAGTTATTGTGGTTCCTCTTTGCCAAAAGTGTAGAATAATAGGTACACTAGATTCAGCACAAATAAACGTGGATCGGCAGCTCCACCCTTGGCCTGCCCCAGTCCTGCCCGCCTCTGCAGGCCTAGGGCGGAGACCCTTTTCCAAATGCAGGAGAGGTATGCAGCACATCTCCAGAAGGATTAAAGTCATGAAGAGGACCTTTCATGGGTTATCTCCACAGCAGGTGAATTCCATCCCCTATTAGCAGCCCGTGGAGCCTCCCTGATGCAACTGATTCCCCTGTAACATAGGAATACATCTTGCAAGGGGTTGGAGATGCAGCTACATAGGTCAACTTGGCTAAGTATGAAGACCATACAGCCTTCTTCCTCGGTTATCTCACTATTCTTCTCAGCAACTTTTGTCACAGTGGCTCTGTTGAGTGAGATCACTACATGTGCACAAGGGAGCCAGAACTTGCATGAGCCCATGACAGAGGGCCAGACAAGACATCATACGGGTGTGCCATTTTTTCCCCTGCTACAAACATACGTCCAAAGTCAGAATGTTTATTATTCTATAGCAATAAGGCTCAGCCTCAAGCTTTTTTATTTTACATAGTAAGCCATGATTGGCAGGAGGATGTTCCATGAAGCCTCTAAATATTGTCACTCTCAGGAGCTTGATCACTGAATACATGAATGTTTGTGAGGAAGGAACAATGTTACTAGCCATGGTGAGTAAAGGAAAACTCTCCTTGGGCCAGATCGTCAGCTGGCAAAACTAACTCAAGGTCATCATTAAAACTTTTTTCCCCATGATTCCTACCAAAAAAACCAAAACAAAAAACAAAAAAACCACCTTGAAAATAGCGGGGCTGCTGGTGTGCTGAGACTACAGCCTATCATGAGGACTAATATGGTCTCCCAGTATTCCCTCCATCAGCCTGTCTGTATCTAACCTTTTTATTCTGTTTATACAGAGTCTAGCACAATGGGGTCCTGGTCCATGACTGATGCCACAATAATACAAATAAATGACACGTTTATGGCCCTTCCTGTCCAATCCTGCAAACAATTACATGAGAGAGTAACTTATGAGGAGTAGATGGGAGTACTCCTGTCAGTGAAGTTACCCAGGTAACTAAGTGTTTGCAGGGTCTAGCTCTTAGATTGTATTTGAGCTCCTGATTTTGAATATACACTTCGTAGTTAGAAACACACCATTGAATAAAGCCTTCTATATTTTGAACTCATAAACAGACTTGAATATACCACACTTGCATTTTCATAGATCTGTAAAGCAAACAAATAATCTTCAGAATAGCATATTCAGTCACTTAAACTGAGAAACAGGAAAATACCTTGAATAATTTCTTCTAATATTTGATCAAAAAAGGTAATTATCTTTGGCTGTGTACCTCTTTAGTGGTGATTACTTCTCATGAATATTCTGACATGATAGTTGCTTTCAGAAAGTTGATGAAACATTAGCGTTAATGTGATTAGAGAAAATTCACAGAAATTGAATTTTGAAAAGTTAATGTTATGTTCATCCAGTCAGGTGACTGGAAATGTACCATGTGAAATCTGTATCCAGTCAAAAAGCAATCAAACATTTAAAATTATGAATATTTAATATTCACAAGCTTTTATTTTTCAAATTGCTCTCACAAAACAATTAAATTCATAACATACTTATTTGCTCCAAATTATTTGCTCACATCTGTTTAAAGTGATCAGGGACAGTCATTCTTAGTAGCTGGAGCAGGAGTCATGCACCGAGGCTCAGAGCCAAAGTCAGAAATTGGAACCCAGGGTCAGAGCCAGGTTACCTGGAGTGAGTTAAGGCTGGTCCAGGGCTGGGAAGAAGCAGGCACAAGAGCAATCCCCACTCTAGGTAAATGCTTTAAGCAGCCATTACCCTCCTACTGCAGCTGGTCTTAAGAACAGAGTCTGCTGATCCCCTCAACCAATCAGATGGTTGGGCCAATCAGGCAGCTCAACTGGGGACCACCTGTGCTCATTAGACTGCCTAAGGGTTAAGCTAGAGGGTAAGCAGGCTAGCTACTGGCCCTTATTCCTGACAAAACTGTAATCAGTGCATGAAGCTAATTCTGCCCATGTTTCTCTATTTCACCTGTGTCAATTCCTCATCTCTTCAGTCTTTCAGCTTGTTTTCTTAGGGTATGTCTACACTACAACAGTAGTCCAATTTTACCAAAACCGATTTTAGGGAACCGATATTATAAAGTCGAACATGTGTGTCCACACTAAGCACATTAATTCGGCAGTGTGAGTCCATAGTACCGGGGCAAGCGTTGACATTCCAAGTGGTGCACTGTGGGTAGGTATCCCACAGTTCCCACAGTCCCTGCTGCCCATTTGAATTCTGGGTTGAGCTCCCAATGCCTGATGGGGCAAGAAATTTGTTGCAGGTGGTTATGGGTAAATGTCATCATTGAACAATCACTCTCCCCCCCCCCCCGTGAAAGCAATGGCAGACAATCATTTTGTGCACTTTTCCCTGGATTGTAAGCACAGACGCCATAGCGCAGCGAACATAGAGCCCGGTGAGATCATCGCAGCAGTTATGGCCATTGTCAACACCTTGTGCAGTATCATGCACTTTATGCATAACCTGAACTTGAGAAAGCAGACAAGGAGACTACGGCAGTGTGGTGACAAGGACAGGGAAACAGACCTCTCTCAAAGAGTGGGACCCTGCAAATTGGACATCCTGGTGGCAATGGGGCAGGCTCATGCCGTGGAATGCCAATTCTGGGCCTGGGAAATGAGCAGACTGGTAAGACCACATAGTGTTGCGGGTCTGGGCTGAATCCCAGTGGCTGCAAAACTTTTGCATGCGTAAGGGCACTTTCCTGGAACTTTGTGACTTACTGTCCCCTGCCCTGAAGCGCCAGAACACCAGGATGCGAGCAGCCTTGACAGTTGAGAAGCTAGTGGTGATAGCACTCTGGAAGCTTGCAATGCCTGACAGCTACTGGTCAGTCGCAAATCAATTTGGAGTGGGCAAATCTACTGTGGGGGTTGCTGTGATGCAAGTAGCCAATGCAATCGTTGAGCTGCTGCTGTCAAAGGTAGTGACCCCAGGAAATGTGCAGGTCATAGTAGATGGCTTCGCTGCGATGGGATTCCCTAACTGTGGTGGGGCTATAGATGGAATGCATATCCCTATCCTGGTACCGGAGCACCAGGGCAGCCAGTACATTAACCAAAAGGGGTACTTTTCAATGGTGCTGCAAGCACTGGTGGATCACAAGAGACGTTTCACCAACATCAATGTCGGATGGCTGGGAAAGGTTCATGATGCTCGCATCTTCAGGAATGATGGTCTGTTTAGACGGTTGCAGGAAGGTATTTACTTCCCGGACCAGAAAATAACTGTTGGGGGATGTGGAAATGCCTCTAGTGATCCTTGGGGACCCAGTCTACCCACTAATGCCCTGGCTCATGAAGCTGTACACAGGCGCCCTGGACAGTAGAAAGGAGCTGTTCAACTACAGGCTGAGCAAGTGCAGAACGGTGATGGAGTGTGCATTTGGATGTTTGAAAGGGCACTGGCGCAGCTTACTGACTCGCTCAGACCTCAGCGAAACCAATATACCCATTGTTATTGCTGCTTGCTGTGTGCTCCACAATCTCTGTGAGAGAGTGAGGGGGAGACGTTTATGGCGGGGTGGGAGGTTGAGGCAAGTCGCCTGGGTGCTGATTACACGCAGCCAGACACCAGGGTGATTAGAAGAGCACAGCGGGACGCGCTGCGCATCAGGGAAGCTTTGAAAACTAGCTTCCAGACTGACCAGGTAACTAGTGACTCTTGCATTTCTTTAACCTTGATGTGAACCTGCCCCCGTTTGTTTACTCTGTTTATATTGCCTATCCTCTCTAATTAGCAACTGCCCTCCCCCCCTTCGAGCACACCTTGCTTTGAAGAGGAAATAAAGGCACCACTGTTTAACAAACAAGTATTCTTTATTCAAGATTTATTAACAAAGGGAGAGAACTGGGATGGTGGCCAGGGTGGAGTGCAGGTGGAGGGAGGAGGGAAGGAAAGGCCGCTCCAAAACTTGGGGAATGACAGCCTTCTACTGCTTGGGCAATCCGCCGGGGTGGAGTGGTTGGTTGCATGGGGCCTCCCTGCCCCCCTGCGTTTTTTGGGCCTCTGGGTGAGGAGGCTATGGGACTTGGGGAGGGGTGAGGGCAGTTACAGATGGGCTGTAGAGGTGGTCTGTCATGCTGCTTCTGTTCCTGCAGAACATCCACCAGACGCCAGAGCGTGTCGGTTTGCTCCTGCAGTAGCCCCAGCATCGCCTCAGTCCCCTTTGGTCTTCCTAGGGATAAGAGGGAAGATCCTGTCATGGATGGAGAACCGGTTAAAAAGCCAGGAACAAAGGGTAGGAATAAATGGTAAATTTTCACAATGGAGAGGGGTAACTAGCGGTGTTCCCCCAAGGGTCAGTCCTAGGACCAATCCTATTCAACTTATTCATAAATGATTTGGAAGAAGGGGTAACCAGTGAGGTGGCAAAGTTTGCAGATGATACTAAGCTGCTTAAGATAGTTAAGACCAAAGCAGACTGTGAAGAACTACAAAAAGATCTCACAAAACTAAATGACTGGGCAATAAAATGGCAAATGAAATTTAATGTGGATAAATGTAAAGTAATGCACATTGGAAAAAATAACCCCAACTATACATACAATATGATGGGGTCTAATTTAGCTACAACTAATCAGGAAAAAGATCTTGGAGTCATCGTGGATAGTTCTCTAAAGACGTCCATGCAGTGTGCAGCGGCAGTCAAAAAAGCAAACGGGATGTTAGGAATCATTAAAAAGAGGGATAGAGAATATCTTACTGCCCTTATACAAATCCATAGTGCGCCCACATCTTGAATACTGCGTACAATTGTGGTCTCCTCATCTCAAAAAGGATATACTGGCATTAGAAAAGGTTCAGAGAAGGGCAACTAAAATGATTAGGGGTCTGGAACAGGTCCCATATGAGGAGAGATTAAAGAGGCTAGGACTTTTCAGCTTGGAAAAGAGGAGACTAAGGGGGGACATGATAGAGGTATATAAAATTATGAGTGGTGTGGAGGTAGTGAATAAGGAAAAGTTAATTACTTGTTCTCATAATAAAAGAACTAGGGGCCACCCAATGAAATTAGTGGGCAGCAGGTTTAAAACAAATAAAAGGAAGTTCTTCACACAGTGCAGTCAACCAACCTGTGGAACTCCACAGCCTCCTCAGGCAAGAAGGCTAGGACTATAACAGGGTTTAAAAGAGAACTGGATAAATTCATGGAGGTTAAGTCCATTAATGGCTATTAGCCAGAATGGGTAAGAAATGGTGTCCTTAGCCTCTGTTTGTCAGAGGGGGATGATAGATGGCAGGAGAGAGATCACTTGATCATTACCTGTTGGGTCCACTCACTCCGGGTCCCCTGGCATTGGCCACTGTCGGTGGACAGGATACTGGGCTGGATGGACCTTTGGTCTGACCCAGTACGGCCCTTATGTTATGTTCCTGCCGCCACCTCTCATCTTGAGCGTCCCTCCTGTCCCCCCGTTCGCTGCCCGCTTGCTTGTATTAGCAAAATGTGTGGAGGGACACAATTGCCCGAGCTACTTCAGGGTGGGAGCACTGCATGAGATCAGAGAACATTTTGTCGCGCGTGCGTTTTTTTGGCCACCTTATCAGGGATCGCCTTTGGGAGGGAGATGCCAGAGGAAGCCTAGAAACAGTTGCAGCTGCGGGACGAAAAAAAGGGAGTGAATTTTTTAAAAAGATAATTTTACAGAACAATGCATATACTCTTTCGCGGTGAACACCACCATTCACAGTACCTAGCACATGTGCTTTCAGTACAAGGTTGCATTTTGCATCTTTATACTGAGTGCCTGGGGCTTTGGTGTACAGATCACACAAGCAGGGCCGGGCAATGGAATTCGGCTAGCAGGCGGCCATGGTAAGCCATAGACTTTCAGCTTCTGAAACCTTAATTAACAGCAGCGCCCTCCTTTCCCATTCAAAGCAAAGCTCCTTGAGTTGGCCAGTTAGTGATGCGCTTTCTGGGTTAACGTGCAGCGGCAGAAACCAAAGTAACCCCAGCCATCCCATTCTCTGGGATGATTGCTTTAGCCTTCACCCCACCGCGTGGCTGGTATCAGGGAAGATCCCTGCTAGCCAACTGCAAACCGCTCAGCATCAAGCAGCCCCCTCCCCGCCCCCACCACATGGGGAAACTGCGGGGAGGATTTATTTTCAGGCACATGCAAACAGCCCAATAGAAACGGCCACCTCTGAATGTCCCCGTAATTAAATTCCTGTATTTCAAACAGGTAACCATGAATGATATCACTCTGATGAGGATGACAGAGAAAGAATGGATGTTGCTTGAATGCCAGCAAACACCGGGGCCATATGCTGCCAGGCTTTGTTGTGCAAATGATACCAGAGTACTTGCTACTGGCCTGGCGTAGTAAAGTTTCCTACCATGGAGGACACAATAAGGCTGCTCTCCCCAGAAACCTCTGCAAAGGCTTTTAGAGTACCTCCAGGAGAGCTTCAGGAGAGCTTCATGGAGATGTCCCTGGAGGATTTCCGTTCCATCCCCAGACATGTTAATAGACTTCTCCAGTAGCTGTACTGGTCACGAATGCATCCCAAGTCCTCAGGGCAAGTTAATCATTAAAAACCAATTGCTTTAAAACCATGTCTTTTCAATTCAAAAGATCACTCACCTGATGTGCCTTCTCCGGCTTCATGGTCCAGGATACCGCCTTGGGAGGGTCTCTCTGTCAGGGTGAGGAAAAGTTCCTGGCTTTCAGGGAAATCAGCATGCAGAGCACTGTCGACTACCTTGTCCTCATCATCTCCATCATCTTCCCCATCCGCAAAAACATCAGAGGAAGCGACTGATAATACCCCATCCTTGGAGTCCACAGACAGGGGTGGGGTAGTGGTGGCGGCCCCCCTAGGATGGCATGCAGCGCAGCATTGAAGTGGCATGTCTGGGGCTGTGACCCGGAGCGCCCGTTTGACTTTTCGGTCTTCTGGTACGCTTGTCTCAGCTCCTTAAATTTCATGCAGCACTGCATTGCATCCCTGCTGTATCCTCTGTCCGTCATGGCCTTGGAGATTTTTTTGTAGATTTTGGCATTCCTTTTTTTCGGTCGCAGTTCTGATAGCTGTATGGGGAGATGAATCCATGCTATCAGATCTAACACCTCCTGTTCTGTCCATGCTGGAGCCCTCTTTCAATTCTGGAATTGATGGTCACCTCTGCTGAAGAGCTCTGCATCGTTACCAGTGCTGCTTAGCTTGCCATGATGGCCAAGCAGGAAATGAAATTCAAATGTTCCCAGGGCTTTTCCTGTGTACCTGGCCAGAGCATCCGAGCTCGGACTGCTGTCCAGAGAGGTCAAAGTGGTGCGCTGTGGGATAGCTCCCGGAGACCAATACCATCAAACTCCGTCCACACTAACCCTAATTCGACACGGCCATATCGATTTTAGCGCTAATCCCCTCGTCAGGGAGGAGTACAGGAATCGATTTTAAGAGCCCTTTGTCGAAATAAATGACGTCGTTGTGTGAACGGGTGCAGGGTTAATTCAATTTAACGCTGCTAAATTCGACATAAACTCTTAGTGTAGACCAGGCCTTAGGCACTTTGTTAAAAAGGGGATAACGTGCATATTTGCATTTTAAAAATTGAAAGGAAATACTACAGGAAATGCAGTAAAAATTACTCCGATTATTACAAAGCCCATAACAATGGCTGAGCCTTTAGTGTGCTGAAACTGCTACTCAGTCTACCCAACACACTAGCTTCAGTGATAAATTGTCCTCCGTCCCTCCCCTGCATTTATTTCTGTCTTCCTGTTGTGTCTTGACATATGGCTGGCAGCACTGAAAGCTTTTTAGAGCAGGGATTGTTTTATTATGGGTGTGTGCAGTGCCTAGCACAAATGGGTCCTGATCACTGATCTTGGTTCACTTTACCTTCTTTTTATGTTCCAGAGAATTTATGTATCAACTGCTAACCTACATGTGTTCTACAAACAAAGCCAACACTCATTAAGGGTGAGAGATCCACTAGCAGATAAGCTAACAGATAAATTAAGAAAAATTAATATTTGCCAAATGCATCTCCTAAAGATGCCTCCTATTTATTCTATTTTTTGTTTGTTTCTTCTAAGTTATTCCATTGTGCCTACAAATGATAGAGAACACACACTCCGGACTTACATTTATTTCCTTTTCCATTTCATATTTAAATGTATTTTATTTAAATGCCCTAGCTATTATAGACACATCCCGATAAAACTATTAGGAAAGAAAATACAAAAAAGCTGCAAAGTAACCTTCAAAGCCACCATAAAAATCACAACAGAGGAATAAGAATTTAAAACATCAAAGTATTTTAATCACTGAGGCCGAGGGTACAAAGAGAGGGAGGAGAGGGATTGCATTTCACATGTTATTTTTTCTGCAATTTAAAAATCCTTGCACTTCAGCAGTAACCCCAGAATAAAGTAATTGTATTTCAAAATACACAAAGAAATTGAAATAGGATGTCATTTTTATTTCTTTGTCCATTAGCCATTCTCTCTTTGCATGGCATTCAAGGTAGATCTGAAGTCATAAGAGCTTGTGAGCACCTCCATTCTTGTTCAGCTATTATGGTTGGCCTCTATTTTTCTTGTTTAAAATAAGCATGCAATTTGCTTTATAAGGTGATTCAAGTAAGCAGAAAACTGAACACTCAGTAATATTTGGAAACTCCTTGAACATTGCAGCTCTTTTCAGTTCTTGCTTATACACAACATTAATTATCTTTCCAGCCTGGTTGAACCGAACAAATCTAAAAATAAGTATACAATCAAATTGCTAACAAAATCTTTGCCTATACAGCTAATTTTTTGAGTAACTTGTATACAAGCAAAAATCTGGCTTTAGTGAATTTTGGCATAATAAAAAATGCAAAATTGGAAAAACAAAAACGCCACCCTCAGCGCAATGTCCCCATGCTGCAATGTATAATGCAGTTCCTTCCAAATGATAGTTCTCACCAGTAAGCTTTCATATTAGAACCTTAATGTTCCTCAAAAATTCTCCCCAGATAAAAGCCTATAATTTGTACAGTCCAGTGTACCTGACTGTCAGGCATGGATTTATTAGCTTTGCCTGCTTGTGACACAGAGGACCACTTTCTTATCCTGCCCTTTTTGTATCTCGCGTTAATGATTAGAACAATTTCCATCATCTGCTGCCACTTTCAGCTTCAAAACTCTTGTCTTTGATCTAAAAAGCAGGATTCTAACAAGCAAATATCGCTTGAGCTGGAGTAGAGTAACCTTTGGGAACTACACCTCCAAAACATGATTTTTTCCCCCTTGCCCTCAGCATTTCAACAACAATATACCCTCCAACATAGCCTTGTAATTGCTGTAAAGGCGCCTGCTGGATGCTGACAGATAAATACACATGCTTACAAGGCACCTCCCCTGGGCCTCAAACATTGGGAAGAATCTCCAACCTCCAAAACAATTTCATTCTAGTTTGACTAAGTTTGGTGACAACACTTAGTGAGCAAAATATCCATGCATCCAATCATACACACCCTTCCTCCTCCTCTCATTGGAACTTCCCAAGCATTGCCCATCCCAAATGTTCAAAACTCATGAGTCTGGCTCCAAAAAAAACATGAGTTTGGCTTAAAAGTCATGAGATATTTAAAATATAAACATGCTTTGGATTCTTTTTATTTGTCTCCTGGTTTTTGAGCCTACCAGCTGTACTTAGGACTGTTTTATTGCTGTGGAGAAAAGCTTAGAAGAGTTAGAGACTTACTTTTTTTTGTTATTTTAATGAAAGCTGAGATTCTCAGTCATTGGGACAGACTGACAACATCCTGAATGAACTTTACTGAATAAAGTTAAACTTTATTGAATTTAGTTTAATACTTTGAAGCCCATTGTATTAAAAATGCAGTTGTGTATGTATTATTGTGGCTTTAAGTAAAAGCAGAAGATTTTTATTGTGAGACTCACAATAAAATCATGAGAATTGGCAACACTGCTTTTCCTGAAAAATAACTGTGTGCATGACTAGGCCTCATAGGTCCAAGCAAATTTTGTGATGCTAACTATAGCATCCTCTATGGGCAACTCAGCCTTCCAATTACCCACTAACTCTCTGGCTAATATAGTACTGTGCCTTTACCGTCTGTTAAGGCTTCATGCCTAAGTCAAATCTACGAAGAGACAATAGATTTCCCTTCCCATACCCACCCCACCCCGGCAAAAAAATTAGCTTCTTTCACGAAGAGAACATTGGCAGAGTACAAAAATATTTAAATGCTTGGGGCCCACCGACCACTAATGGCTTTTCAGGCACTACTGTGTTAAGAAGGAAATTTGTAGTTGATTATGACTTGAAAATGTGTTCTGAGCCACACCCTGTGACTTTTCAACTGAAATATTTGAACAAGCTCTGTCGCTATGGGGAGAAAGTAGGGGCCATTTCTTCCCCTGAAGCTATTCTGATAGAGCTGGGAGCTCTACTGAGCAACTAGTGTCCCTTACCTGCTGGCTTCCTGCAGCTTCACAAGTGGGGAGGAGGAGAAAGTTGCTCTGATTACTCCATTACCTGCTTCCATGCAGGGCTATGGGAAGAGGATAGGAGTTTGACTGGCTATCCCAGACCTAAAGGAATGGCTAGCAAACAATAGCTCTCCTCCCCAACAACCACCCATGGCAGCCCAAGAGATTTTCTAACCCATTCCTGGAGCAGATTGCTGCAATCTGGAGGCTGCTCTTACTTGCTCTCAGAATTTACCTAAAAATTTCATCTGTGGTCAGGGACAAAGACAGGAAATTTCATCCCAAAAGGACTATGCTTGAGAAATGTTATGAGTAACTGAAAGGGGGCAAGTGGGGACGCAGTCAGAAGGCTTGTCTTACAAATAACAGCTATAATATGAAAATAAAGGGAAGAAGTATTCCATATTATTATAGCTACGTGGAGCTGCACTACATAATACCCTATGCAGCTACATACTGCGTGTAGATATAATTATAATTTTCAAAGTTATATATATATATATATATATATATAAAAAAAGGGAATACATGTAAAGAATAGTACAATGTAGCGGTATTGTGTGAATCTTACAAGCAATTCAGATGCACAACAAGCATGAAACTGAAGGTGTTTACTTCCTGCACCTGAGAAGTCAGATATGTGACAGAGATTCCTGCACTATTAGTTCATTTATTAAATGATAGTAATTAATTTACAAAATATTTTGATCATTTTTTCAAAAATTGTGCAGACATATATTTGTATTGAAATTAGTTTAATTATTTAGGCCTAATTCTGCAAACATTTAAGTATGTGTGTTACTTTACTCATACAATTAGCCCTTTTGCAGTCTATGAACAACTCAACATGAGAAAAAAGGTTATGCATCTGCTTAAATATTTACAGGATGTGGGCCTAAGAGCTGAATTTAGTACTAAGTACCTGATCTAAAGTTCACTGAAGTCGATGGGAGTCTTTAGTTGCACTGGGCTTTTGATCAAGCCATAACTGTCTTTGAGCTATTTAGTATGACAATTAGTTTGTTTTAAACATCTTATGGAGACGGGAGTCCAAAACAGATTAGATGTAGCAATATTCTAGCTTACAGTGTAGTTTATTTTACTGTTTTTAAATATATGGGAGAAAAGTATTATAGCACAGGGGTCAGCAACCTGCGGCATGTGTGCCAAAGGCGGCACGCAAGCTGATTTTTAGTGGCACTCTGCTGCCAGCCGGGGTCCCAGCTGCTGGCCCCGTTCAGCCTGCTGCCGGCCTGGGTGAATGGAACCCCAGGCTGGTAGGGGGCTGAGCAGGGCCGGCGGCCGGGACCTGATAGCAGCAGAGGGCTGAGCGTCTCAGCCTGCTGCTGGTCTGGGGTTCCCGCCGCCGGCCCTGCTCAGCCCACTGCCAGTCTGGGGTTCCGGCCGCTGGCCCCTTGCCAGCCGGGGTCCTGGCTGCCGGCTCCGCTCAGCCTGCTGTTGGCCTGGGTGAACAGAACCCCAGGCTGGCAGCAGACTGAGTGGCTCAGCATGCTGCTGACCTGGGGTCCCGGCTGCTGGCCCCGCTCAGCTGCTGCCAGCCTGGATGGAAGGAACCCTGGGCCGACAGCGGGCTGAGCGGGGCCACGGCCGGGACCCTGGCCGGGACCCTGGCTGGCAGAGGCCTGCTGCCAGTCTGGGGTTCCATCTGCTGCCCGTGCTGCCAGTCTGGGGTCCTGGCCGCTGGCCCCGCTCAGCCTGCTGCCGGTCTGGGGTTCCATCCACAGGCCCCTGTAAATGTAAAATATATTATTGGCATGTGAAACCTTAAATTAATGAAGGCTTGGCACACCACACTTCTTAAAGGCTGCCGACCCCTGCTATAGCATTTAGAAAACACTCTTAAAAATATATTTTAACTCATTTAAAATGAGAAAAAAATGCTGGAAAGCTTTAGAAATGTGAGGGTCATAAAAACCTTCATTAAATTACTTGAAACTGGCAGTACTGAAGCTGTTCACTGCCTGCAGAGTATCTTTGAAGTTGACATTGTGCTAATAGGTGAAACAGTGGTTTGATTAAAAAAAACCCCTGCTTTTATTTTATTAAGGAGAAAGTATAAGCTATACTGTTCAGATGAGAATTAAAACTGCATTTCAGACTGACTAGTTCATCTCTGAAAAACAGATTTGGAAAGGATTTGAATTCAAATTGATGATTTTCCTGAGAGTTAGTGACCATGTAGACTTTCACAGTCCTCTACACTGATGTGTTAAACTTGAGATCAAAATATCATTTCATTTTATTTAAATACTGGAAGTTAAAAGGGTGATTGATGCATGACAAGTTTTAGGGTGGAAGTTACTATACAAGCACTGTATCTTGGGAATTAGACAAAATTCCGGATACAATTTCAGGTACTGCATTTCTCATACCCCAACTCATATGCCAAGGTACCCATTAACCTTTTTAAAGGTCTATCATGCTAAAATTAAATGCAGTAGGCTTAGATAGGTTGTGTTGCTCTTGCTGTCAAAGGAAAATTCATTGTCATGGTTAACTGAGTCAGTCTTCTATTAGATGTGTACTGGTGCATCTTTTATGAGAGGAATATAGGCTGACGTGTGTCATGTTTGGATGACTAGGACTATGTCATGGATCATGACATTTCCATGCTTTTATTCTACTAAATAATAATAATGTTTAACATAATTAAACTATACTTTGAATAAAACTGTTCCAAGTTTCCCCGAGGCCAATACCCTGACCACTTTTGGGAGAAGTACAGTACTTCTGTAAAGGAATGGAGACAGTATGGTGACAGCTACTCAAATTGAAGGTAGCATCTGTAGCAAAAGAAGTGAACTTTCCAGGGGCCTACAATGGTTATATTTTCACGCTGTAATTACTTAATACGTACACACTAATGTGCATAAATCCTATTAAAAATGAGTCTCTGCAGAAATATCCTGCCCAATGCCCTCCACCTTGTGTAGTCATTGATACCTGTGCAAAGTGCTACTATTCTGATTCAGCAGTGTTATACATTCACTTTGCACATGTGTAAATGACTGCCTAGGGTGCAGACTAGGTGGGAAATCAGGCCTGTGTGTGTGTGTGTGTGTGTGTGTGTGTGTGTGTGTGTGTGTTTTACTTCAAACTGTGGAGTTTGCTACTCAGGTTTCATGCCACCTATAGAAAGACTATCCACAGAGTCTTGTGACTAACATTCAGAAGTTCTTATGCCACAACATCACTCAGCAGGGCCGACACTACCATTAGGCGACCCTAGGCCGCCAGAATTTGGAGGGGCAGCATTTCAGGTCCCTCAGTGGCCGCCGGCAGGAAAGGCTGCCGCCGTAATGCCGCCGAAATCCCCGGTGGCCAAAAAAGCTGCCGCCGAAGTGCCGCCAAGGATCCCGGTAGCTTCTTCGGCTGCTGGGGTCCTCAGCAGCATTTTGGCGGCAGCTTCTTTGGCTGCCGGGGATTTCAGCAGCATTTCGGCGGCAGCCTCTCCCACTGCTTAGGGTGGCAAAAAAGCTCACGCTGCCCCTGTAACTCAGACTAACACTCATAGCAGTTGGAGGTAGAACAGGCACTAAAATAACCGGTCCTAGCTTACTTCTTCAGTGGAGATGCACTGTTGCTTAAATTTCCCTCATCGTTTGGGTATTTTAGCTTTCCAGTCAGACAAACCAAACCATTGCAGACCCTCTGTGAGAAATTCCAACACCTGAAAATCCACATAAATCGAAGTGTGACATCCTCACTCACTTGTCAACTCTTTTACACAGGGCTGGAGCAGCATAAGGGGACCCTAAAAACCTGGTTCTGGTCAAGAGAGGATTCCCTCTGACACAGGCCCCATAAAGCTGCTTCCTGTGTGCCCCCTCGCAAACCTCTTGTCAGGAGCAGGGTCACAGTGCTCACTGACTTGTCTAAGTTACACTAGTGGCTTTCCAGACCCTGGAATAGCCCAAATGGTGTGGGTGCTTAAACTACCTCTGTTCAGTGTTCAAGCATAGAGAGAGTCAAAACAGTCATCATCCAGGGTTTACTTCTTCCTTCACATACACTATTCTGCGTCTTCAAGCACTTCCTGAAAGTAGATCTCTCTCAGTTCCTATACATAATTGTACTGTAGGGCCCCCTCTTGGAAATCTCTTTACTATAAAAACATTAGTGCCCACCCCCAAGCTGATAGTTCTGGGCTCAGAGGCACACACAGAATCTCACCCAAATTCTCTACCTATCCTCCCCTTGCCTGAGTAGAACAACAATGCCACTTGGTAATCCCATCATTCCCATCTCAGGGCTGGGCTCTCTCTCTGCCTCTAGTATGCCACCACACTATATTCAGGGTACTTTATCTAGTCCTTTAGATGCTTCTTTAGGCCTCTTTCCAGGCTCTTCCAAAGCCCTTCCCAGGCCCTTTGGCTTGAGAGATCCAACAGCAAACCCTCATCCCTTCAGATCTTCCACCACACTGAGAAAAAAAAAGGAGCTCTTGTATGCTACTTCTCTCCCAAGCCTTCCTTCAGGCACACAGCTCCCATCTGCTATAGGACTGCTGTAGAAAATAGTGATGTTCTATATATGTAAAGGGCTTCTTATGTGAAGAATTTTTCACATAGCTCTTACCACCAGCCGCCATGGGAACCACAATCCCCATAATGTCTTGTTTCTGGGCTGCACCAGGAACAGGGTTGTGCTGGACAAAGGCCTAATATATAGTCTCCAAACAACAATGTTCAACTGTGTCAATGCAGTTTAGATTATCTGGTGGAAACCTCTTGACTTGCTAAAAAAACATTAAACCACACAAATACTCTGCAAGGTAGATAGTACATTCCCATTTTACAGAGTTTGCGTGATCTGCCCAAGGTCAGCCAGTCATTGACAGAGCTAAGGGAAGGACAAGATCTCTCAGTTCCCAGTCCATTTTGCCCAACAATGCCCTTCTCCCTATTGCATTTAATACCATAAAAATAAGTATATCCATCCTTGATGAAGTATTTTTTACCAGAAAGGGGGTTTTCTAATCTTTCAGTGTAATTCCCTTCACACACACACACACACCCCCCAGAGAGTATGGATGGATATACTGTTATCTTTTGAAACTAATAAAAACCAGCCACTAAGAAAATGTAGTAACATCCATCAAAGGTTGAGCTGCTCAACATCTGTGAAGCTCACCATGAGCTGCCTCTCACAATAAAGAAAAAACTTGCCATGTAGAACTCATGAACCATATAATCTTCCACATGAAAGCTGAAAGGACTGGCTTTCTGTACAAAGTGACATTTCACAGGACAAATTTAAGTTTAGGTTAGTACTTCTACAAAGGGAGGGGGAAGGGGTCACAGAAACTAACAGCATCAATCAGACTAGGAAATTGGAAAGGACAAAAGGGTAATACGAGTGAATTAATTCATTTACTTTGGCTATTTAGTGCTATTCAATGGGAATGGTGGTGTGCAGTATCTCAGTCCTGTACAGCATTAATATATGAAACAAAAAAATCACACGGATGACCTGCAGTTTGGTTTTATTAGCTTTGGTTCCTGGGTGCTACCTTTTTACTTCTTTTAGGCAAAGAGTGGTTTTTGCACTTCCAAGTTGCATCTTTTCCAGGGAATTAAAAGCTTGACATTACAGAAAACAAGGGTTTTATGATTGTGAAAGTTTAACCAAGTTTATTCTTAAATATCAGTGAAGGGGGAGAAGAGCCAGGAGGCTCTGGGATGCTGACCTCCAAAATGGTCTGTGTAACATGGAGAGAGCTGGTGGCACGCTACATCCAGTCCGAGGGGATTCTGGGAAACCACAGAGGCAAGGGTGTGAATGTGGAAGCCTGGTATCTCTGTACTGCTCTCCTGAAACAAATCTAACAGCACAGATCCTACAGAAGATCTGCTGTCTTTGGAATCCCTCTCTCAGTCCTGGCTGCAGAGTAGCAGCTGTAGGGGGGCTTCAAGCATCATTAACTCCTAATCAGATTTCCAACTGGGAAATCTCTGGAGTCAGCAAGAGACAATGGGCTACCAGTACTCTGAACCTCCACCCTTCTGCCCTAAAACAAATTCACATGGTGGTTCAATCCCACACAGCTGCAACTGAGGGGCTTCTACAGGATTCCAGAAAAGCAGACATGATGCCACAAAAGGAGTATTAACCTTTTCTATTCCCTAGTGTCAGGATCATCTGGATTTACATCCCCTGTGTTTGCAGAATGAGAAGGAACGGTCCAACCACAGGTAACTACATGCTAATTGTATGAGCTGACAGAGGAGCATGCAATTTCACTTACAGGTAATAAGTCTCAAATTAATTTTCCTGTCATTTGTAGTGTGGCTTAGAAGAGCAACATAATGACACTTACTGTGTATTATTCTGCATAATTTCCATGCAAATAAAGGTTGCATACGGAGTAACAGACACATTTGGACTATGTAGCAACCCCACACCCTGGCCTTCAACTGAGAAATGGTTTCATCTCCCCAGTCTCCTTGTACTCCCCACACCTAGAGCTCAGATACTCTGGATTTATGCTGTTGAAATAAATTTGGCCCTAACTGAGTAAACTTATAGAGCACATACCTGAATTTGGCCTCATACTCCCCATGGGCTTCCAGGGCACAGCACTCTGCTGGTTTTACAGACAAACAAATGACTCTTTTCCCTGCAGTCCAAGGCTGAGCTCCCAGAAGTTTTAAGCAGAATCCCATGCACTGCTACAGGCTGGGGACCGACTGGCTAAGAAGCAGTTTTGCAGAAAAGGACCTGGGTGATTACAGTGGACAAGAAGCTGGATATGAGTCAGCAGTGTGCCCTTCTTGCCAAGAAGGCTAACGGCATATTGGGCTGCATTAGTAGGAGCATTGCCAGCAGATCGAGGGAAGTGATTATTCCCCTCTATTCGGCACTGGTGACACCACATCTGGAGTATTGCGTCCAGTTGTGGGGCCCCCACTACAGAAAGGAGATGGACAAATTGGAGAGAGTCCAGCAGAGGGCAATGAAAATGGTTAGGGGGCTGGGGCCATAGGTGCTGACTCCGTGGGTGCTCCAGGGCTGGAGCACCCACGGGGAAAAATTGGTGTGCGCTCAGCACCCACCAGCAGCTCCCCACCCACCCCGGGGCCTGCGCCCAGCTCCCCGCAGCATCGGGAGATGTTGCGGGGGCCCGCCCCCGATGCCGGGCAACGTTGCGTTGGGGGTGGGGCCCCGCAATGTCACCCGGCGTTGGGGCTGGGCAACGGCACCCACGTGCGCTGCCGGAAGTCGGCTCCTGTGGCTGGGGCACATAACTTATGAGGAGAGGCTGAGGGAACTGGGGTTAAAGAGAAGAGTGAGGGAGGATTTGATAGCAGCCTTCAACTACCTGAAGGGGGGTTCCCAAAGAGAATGGAGCATGACTGTTCAGTGGTGGCAGATGACAGAACAAGGAGCAATGGTCTCAAGTTGCAGTGGGGGAGGTCTAGGTTGGATATTAGGAAACACTATTTTACTAGGAGGGTGGTGAAGCACTGGAATGGGTTACCTAGGGAGGTGGTAGAATCTCCATCCTTAGAGGTTTAAGGTCCGGCTTGACAAAGCCCTGGCTGGCATGATTTAGTTGGGGTTGGTCCCACTTTGAGCAGGGGGTTGGACTAGTTGATTTCCTGAGGTCTCTTCCAAGCCTAATCTTCTATGAACTTGTGAAAAGTACATGCAAAGTTGCTGGAAAATGGACCATTCTGGTTTGGTTGTGTTTTACACCCATTTTGCACTCACTGGGCCAAACATTCCAGGCTGGCAAAGCTTTTCTTGTGGCAAGGGGCTGTAGGAATGGGGAGATGGTGATAGCTTTAGCCACTTTTACATCCCTCAGTACTGGAGATGCCAGGCATGGGCCTGCTCCTCAGTACAAACTAGAGAAACCTGACAGCTAATCTATTTTGCACCACTTCTAAGTGGCCCCAGGAGTTGAGAAACAATTGCAACACCAGTAAATGACCAAATATTATATTTCTTCTATATTTTATATTTACTGATAAAAACACACCATCCTTCATCATGTATACCTAAAGCTTTTAGTTCTCACGTACTCCTAGTGTGCTATTTCTCACCCACTCCCTGCCTCTGAAGGAGAGGATGAAATATAAGCTAAGATAAGGAGAGGAAAGGAAACAAATACAAGACACCTAGACTGTTGAGGAGGAGGAAGAAGAAAAATTGAAAGAGCAGATAGCACTTTAGGTCCAGTACTCTAGAGGTCATTGAGCATAAAAGTCAATTAACATAAGAGTAATTACCATATAAAGTAATCCATCCTTTTGTTTTATTATATATGTCCAAACAATTTCAAGAATAGGACAGTAGATAATGAAACTATTGTATTCTTATGTACTTAATTCCATACTTTTCCGATGAATTCACATTAAATATATTCTAAACATATAGCCAAGCTGAAATTAAATGATTTTAAATTCAAAATTATAGACACTCCTATCTAATCTTGATTTGCAGTTTCCTTGAGTTTCCTTCTTATTTGAAAACCTGAACGTTGGGTTGACTTTTGCCAATGTAGCTATTCCCTCTGTGAAACCAGGTCAAAATCTCTGCCTAACTCAAGGACTATCCACTTTTCGGCTCTGCTGTTTCTACTTCATTCCTGCTCATCACACTGTGCTGCTGCAGAGATGTTGCCAAAATTGTATTCTAGTTTATAAATCCAAGAAAGCATCACAATTGGCTGGTGAATATTCCCCTATGGAGTTGGAGATGTAAACCACAGCTTCTGATACTGCTATTTAGTATTCTGGACTCTTAACTTTATCCTCTAGCACAAATACACACATTCTCTTCCATTAATGAATTTTTATAGCAGCAATATGGTAACTCCAGGTGGTGTGGTTATCATGAGATAATCACACCCCTAGAGGATACCTCTTAACACCCTAGAGGTGGTGATAACCAGCCCCCCTGTCATGCCTTATTGCTTATATATATGCTGATGGCAGGAACTAAAAAGAATTATAAAACACAAACAGCATGCAGCATACAGAATTAACCTACACTGTCAATTTGTTAATTATAAAGGCCATGAACACTGCCAGTGAGCACCCTCTACATTTTTACACTGTCATCATAATTAAAAAGTTTTAGTAGATGGTTTTGTGTTGCAACAGCATCGATCAAAGTCCATTTCCTGACATGTGCAGCAGAAGCAATATGTTCCGCACAGATTATTTCTTGAATTGTATTACTTACCGTCATAGAGCTGTCTCATATTACCTCTGTTGCACCAAACGTACCTGCCATGACTGCAGCAGCCTATTCGATTTCCAGTCTCAAACCCTGTCAGGCATGCACAAAATGGAATTATTGCAAAGAAATGGAATTTTTGTATTATTCTGCAGAAAACATATTTTTTCTATTTTTCTGCGAACTCTAGGGCTGATTTTGCCCTTAGAAGGCCATAAATATGCTGCTACTGGTTGGTGTGAATTTCCCATAGTAAAGGAGCAGCACAGGGCCAATGTGAGTGATCCTACACTACCCCTCCAATAGACACCTGTGTATGGAGTATTCTAGGGGTGGGGCTGGCAGCAAAGGGCATAGCTTGGGGATGAGAGTGTGTGTGTGTGTTCATAATGGTAAGCATTTGGGGGGCAACACACAGATCACTGAAGGCCACTGTAAATTAGATCAGCCCCTAAAGTTTCTTAACCTGTGCTCCAGGCCACACTATCCCCTGAAATAGGAAGGCTATGGGTGATGCAAAGGTGACATAAAGGTGGCTTTCCCCTCTAAACTGAGCCTTCTGTGCTGTATCTCTTGGGACTGGAGACACAGCACAGAATCTACCTGCACTACCATCCATGTATGCCTTCTATTGCAGAAGAGTTGCATTTCTTAAACTCAAGCCTCCAAACAGCTATCTATGGAGCACGTCAGACAAACAAGAAATTCTCTCTTACAAAGGAGCAGAGGCAGAATTTATAAAGTAATTGTAGTAAAGAATGTACTTAAGAAAATCTCAATCAATTTCACCTCCATGTCTGATTTGTTTACTACTCGTTAAAATGTAGTTTGTGTTTAGCAAGAGGAGCTTTTTGGAAGCTGATTGTCTACAGTAAAATAGAGCTCAGTTATTCAGTTTTGGATCAGTTACTGACCATAACTCAGACAACTCTTTGGTGGCCTACAAGAAATCTCTGTATCTCAAAGTTTTCTATTGTAGTATCTAAGTACTTCCCAGATAAATTGGTCTATATGGAGAAGTCCCTACTAGACTTTAGGTAGTTTTCTGCTCCTTTCCCTTTCTTAGTTGTAGATATCTCTGCTTGGGAGAACATATATAAATTTCCCTCCTTTAAGTCTTTGCTCCCTTCATCCCTCAGCCCATTGTTCTGGCTATGATTTATGAAAGAGGAGAATCTAAAAGCAATAAGATTGACGTTTTCTGGAGGCTCATTCCACTGCCAAAACCCCTCACCTGGGGAAAAATATTCCCCAGAATTCACACACTTTGTCCTAGGCTTTGTGAGCTGCTTGTCCCATGGAAGACTTCACTCCTGGTAGGTGTCGAAGGACATTCAGTGACTGATGTAGCTGAATACCGATCCATAGACGACTTTGAAGGCCACAATCAATCAAGACTTTGTGCTGCTAGAGTGGTACAATGCCAATTTAATAGGTCTGGTTCAAGAATAACTAAACTAGACATATTTTATACCATTTTGCAAGCTGCACTTGAGACCCTCTATCTTCACAAGGTTTTCAAAACATTCTGAAGTTGAAAGCTGTTCTGATGATCTTGCTAGGAAGACAAACTAGTTTGAGGCCTTAAATACTACCCCTTACAGTAAATGAATTTAATTTTCCCCACACAACACACAGTCAGTCTGTGGAACTCTTTGCCAGAGGCTATTGTGAAGGCCAAGACTATAACAGGGTTAAAAAACCTGGATAAGTTCAGAGGATAGACCCATCAATGGCTAATGGCCAGGCTGGGCAGGGATGGTATCCCTACCTTCTGTTTGCCAGAAGCTGGTAATGGGTCACAGGGGATGAATCACTTGATTACCTGTTCTATTCATTCCTCTGGGGCACCTGGAATTGGCCACTGTCAGAAGACAGGACACTGGGCTAGATGGACCTTTGGTGTGACCCAGTATGGCCATTCTTATGTCCCCAAGAGCTCTATTCCAATAGTACCCATGGGTGGAAATGCCATATGGGATCTAGCCATATTCCTGACACAACAGATGGAATTATTCAACATGATGGTATAGTTTGTCTTTGGATTAATGAAAGGTACCCATGAGTTATGGTATTAGATTATATATGTTAGACATACTCTAACAATTATATATGGCTCTATTTAAAATGGAAGATTTTGATCACCCAGATATATTCTGGGTAGCAAATAGGGCTGATGCATTCATCATAAAAGAGGTTTTATGATCCATAGAAGGCAAAGCTATATACTAGAATGTAGATACATCCCTTCAGTTTGTAATACTTTACTATCAGCCAAAGAGAGAGGCTCAGATTAGCCCTTTGAAATCTAGAATATGATTAATTTTGTTTTTGACATCACTATAGACATCTACAAATACAAAAGGATTAAGTAATATGGAAATATACAACAGGCTGTTTGGAGTAATACAGTATGTGGAAACCTGGAAGAGTGTTTTGAACATAATTATTTGTTGTATATTTAAATTGGATAGAATTGTACATCATTTGTGTACAAAAAAATAAAAGTAATGGCTTGCACTGCTCCGCTTTATGCTAAAGCCAATCTCTCTTCAGCGTAGGCCTGACAAAGCCATTTGAAAAGACGATTAAGCAGTTCTGACTTCCAAGTATATATGTAATTAAGTCATTAGTGTGCATTACTCCCACATGGCAACAGGAGTTACAGTAGGAGGAAGAGGATAATAAACTCCCACCCCATGTTTTTCATACCATCCCCATTTAGATGGATTTTACTTGCAAGAGACAACTGGGGCAAAATTCTTAGCTTAAGAGTGAATTTTCTTTTAAATTTGATTGCAAAACCAACAGCCAATTAGTCTTTCTTGCTGTCACTCTATCACTACAAAGAACTTTCTATATATAATCTTTGTGTAATGAGACAGAGTGGCCTCCCTCCAAGCCTGATGGGGAGGGACCACTACACTCTCCCTGGTGGGCAGAGCCAAGCTGGCCTCACCCCCAGGCCAGAAGCAGAGGGGAGAGACAGGAAGTAGAAGAGGCAGGCCCTTCAGCTCAGTTGGGCCAGAGCCAGCAAAGGAGGCAGATGTCTCTAACCCGCTGCAGGACTCTGGGCCAGACCCCAGACCATGCAGTGCCCTGCCCCCAGAGGAGCCTGAGAGTGGGGAAGAGTTGCTGGGACTACAATCTGCCACTTAACCCCAAGGAGGCTGAGAACCCACAGACCACACCAATGGACTGTAATAGAAAGTAGCCCAGGGGAACCAGACATTAGTCAGGTGGTGCTGTCACAATATGATTCAGTGTGTTTCAGAGGGATCCCCAGCCACTGTTAGTGCCCTGGGCTGGAACCCAGTGGAGTAAAGTAGGCCTGGGTCCCCCTAGCCCCCAGCCACTGACCCCAACCCTGGGGTAGCAACCTACTCACCCTAGGTCAGAAGGACTGTGCCTTGTTTGTGGCTTACCCCACCCAAAGACTGCAGTCCCATTGATGGTATTTGCTGTCTGCCCTAGCCAGGGGGCTAGGCTAAAGACTCCTTGATTGCTCCCTGCTCTGCCCTGCCTGAGGGTCAAAGCCCCTAGACTGTAAATTGCTGTTTCCCCAAGCCAAAAGGGCCAGAGCTATAAATCACTGCCTGGCTCAGCCAGGAAACTGGGCCATAGACTGTGTGTTGTGCTGCCCTTACCAAAGGGCCAGAGCCCCAGCCTGCTAACTGACTGTTCACTGTGTGACATAGTGGCCTCCTCCCCAAGCCTGACAGGCAGGGACAACCACAGAACCACTACACTTTGCCATAGTGTGCTGTGGATGTACCGCACTTCTTGGAGTGTAACAATTCTGAAAGAAGAAGACCTACCTGTACAACAAAAAGCAAAGTTGGAAACTTTTGGTTGAGCTTAACAGTTTAAAAGTATACAAGCCTAAAGCACTGTTAAAAGAACACTGTTGTGTACTGGGAGATGTTAGTATTATGACTTCAGGATCTTTGACTCCAGAGGAACAGACTGGTCTTATTTCCAGCTGACTAACGAGCAACATTAGCATTGATTGCAGAACTAGCCTGGAGCCCTTTGCCCTTCCTTCTGGCTAGAAGGAAGATCCTCAGTGGCTGTATCCAACTCAGAAGGGTAAAGAAAACACTAAAACTACACCAAACTCCAGTAAAACACTGTACTTCACAACATCTAATGAAATATTTTCATTTTACAATCTGTGGAGGAAAGCAATAAGCCAGATTCACCAGTACACTTTGTCTTCTTTCTGCCATTCCATGGCAAATCAGTCCTAAAGGATGTAATGCAGAGCCACTATAAAGGGTGTTTGTATTCCTGCTACTTTTTTTTGGCTTCTTTGTATCACAGGAGTGGTGCTAAACATCTAGCCCTATATGTATAATGTACGATTGATAAATTTGTCCACAGCAAGCCAACCTCAAAAGATTCAAAGTTTGAAACTGGATAAGTACTCAAATTCAGATGCCTATTTGAACCTTAAACCTGCAAGATTAGTCTAGCAATCTCATAGGAAAAGACTTTCTTGCGATAGTTCCAGTACTTTCTGTTCTTTTGGTATTTCCAGCCTGACCAGAAGCAGGTTCTCTTGTGGTATTTCATCAGTTCCACTCCTGAGCCAGGCTGGTCCCTCAAAGTGTGAAGGGGGCAATTAAAAATAACTTTTTTTTTTGAGGTTTCAAAAAGGATTCAGTTTGAGTTCTGCTCAGAGGCTCAGGTCACTTATTCTGCTTGAACCTGTTCACTATCTCCTAATACTTGCCAACTATCTTATAGTTAACTTAGCTGTTTACATACTTATGAACTCCAGTATATTCAGCTAACATCAGATCAAGTGGGCCTTCTGAGCTTCCAGAATTGGTGATCATGGAAGGCTCCTCAACAAATCAGGAGGAGGGTAGAAGTGCCCGGGTAGTATAGAAGAAGAGTTAACAGCGTTTCTTAAATATAAGGCTGGATCCAATGCCCATTGACATCAATAGAAATACTCTTATTGACTTCATTGGGCATTTGATCAGAGCTATAAAGAACCTAAGTATCAAGAAGATCATTCATCTCAGATGCGCAAGAACCTAGGATCAGCAGACCTTAATATATACTACCATCATGTTCCTATGAGATGACACTGAAAGAGGGCTGGCCATTGTTTTAATCTGTGTGACAATTATATAGAGCAGGAACAATAAATACTTTTCAGTTTTGTCTGATGATCCAATACCTCAGAAAAGGCAGATGGGGTGGGGGGCAGGGGGAGTATAAGCATCTTTATTTCCTACTTACAATTGCCAGCTTATATCAGACCACAAAGCACACTCGCACCAGCACAAAAATCACTTTTCCTTTGGGTAGCAGACAGAACAGACTAACTCCTTCGAGGATTCATGAGGGGTAGTTTGTGTTGCATTTTGTGCAATATTCTGTCAAGGTGATTTCTATGGTAACCCCCATTTGCATTCTTTCAAATGGTGGTAAAATCTGACACATTCCATTAAATATTGATGGCAGTATTTCATCTGCAGTAAATCCACATGGGAATATTTAATTTTATCTACTGTCTGAGACTATTCTCTTGTGGTATCAAAGCAGCAAGCTTTTTACAGTTAAAATGTTAATTAGATTTTTAATAACAATTTTATCGTTCTGTTCTTCATCTCGTTTGCTACAAATATGTTTATTTACAATTCCAAAATGCTTCCATTAATATTCCATAGAAATCTGCCTTTCTACTCAGAGGTTAGCGTAATAACAAGCCTCAGAAATGTTCTTACAGACACACATTGAACACCACCAGAATCACAATGCTGCAAAATTATTTTGCCACAAATGGGCTAATAATCAAGTGATTCTTGAGATCAGCCTTTTTTCCAAAGCAACAAGCCTGTAAGATGAGGTGTCATTTGCATAATTATTTAGAGCACTTCATTGGTTTTGGAGACAGAACTACACCGAGATTTGTTTAGCTAAACGATTTGCAGGGCAGGAGAGGAATTACGAGAATTTTAGGCTTGTGAATGGTTTTTGGTGTAACACTACCTGCTGTGGCTCAGGCACATGTACCAACCTCAGGGAAGGCTGTTTGGTTGTGAGTTCTATACTTAGGTGTCACTAACCAATTATCAAGCGTAAACTCCACAGGCACTATAACAGTCTTAACATGGAGTCACAGACAGTCTCCTGGGGTACTCCGAACTAGATAGCCACCCAGGTGAGCATACCTTTGTAATAGATACCTTATACCAAAAACCATAACAATATTCAAGCCATTCCCAGTCCCAATACACCAGTCACTTATCCCAGGTCAACTGCACTTTATATCCTACACCAAAGACAACACTTACAGCCAAGCCTATAATAAACTATATAAAGATTTAGTGAAAAGGAAACCAGATAGTTATTTACAAGGTTAAAGCAGATAAGTTTGTAATTCATGTATGCACAGTTAAGTTTCAAAAGGTAATAGCTTTTATAATCAGCAAGCTCTGTATGTCCTTGATTGCTAACCCACCTAAGCAGCTGGGGATTTCTTGCTTATGCCTAGAAAATTCTTCCCCTTCCCTACCCCCAGGTTCCCTGTCCAACAACTTGCACAGTCACAGAAGTTCACAATACAACTGCTCAAGTATTATCTTACAACATGAGATACAGATGTCATAAGTGAAATTAATGCATGAAGCAACTCACAAGCATTCAATAAAATCGAAACACTAAACACAGTCTTATAATTCTAATATCTATTTTAACAATGCTAACGCACACAGGATCCAGACTGATTCCAGCTATGTATTTGTTCAATTGAGACATGGGGACCTTGGCATGAGCTGACACCTTGTTTTCCAGCATCACACTTGGGTTTTGGGGGGAAAGGAATAAATACTTGGAATGTTTGAAATGTTATAGGAATTGACAATATAACCTCACACAACACTAGGACAACATACATCACTTTTGCCCAGAGCACTGGTCAATTTCTGTGCTTCTTACTGGAGATTGTCCACAAATGAAGCAGTTAGTGGGACTGAATATATGACATAGGCCAAGTGTCCAAATCCCTACTGCTTGTAGCTTGTATAGTCATTTACCCATCCACAAAGTGAGTATAAATTGGATATAAAAACACTATCAAGTAAAGAGGATACCATTTTACACCTGCTATGCCGACTCCACTTTGTGACTACACAATTCATAGAGTCATAGATTTCAAGGCCGGAAGGGACCATCATCCGGTCTGACCTCCTATATAACACAGGCACTGTGTGCCAGGCTCTAAATAGATGGGAATAAGGACAAGTTTAAGTCATTACTGACCTTTTCACATTTGAGCTGGTGGCCTACAAGTAGAAATCTCTGTACACCAAGAAAAGAAAAAAAAATCTCTTAACTATTCTGTCCCCCCTGTTATGCTCATACAAAGCACACAAGATCTTTTTATAGGGGAGAAGGCAATACGCTGCATTTATTGAGAATACAGCAGTTAGCATATGCTTTTTAGTCACACACCATGCACACAGTCCCGCCAGTCGATGTTATAATTAACAGTCCAGAGTCTGGATCAATCTAGTGGCCAGCCAGATTGGTCGCAGAGGGGAGCCAGGCTCTGTTGGTCATGATCCAATGCTCCTGGAGTTCTGGCAAGATGAACCCAAAGTCCCATATCAAAGCACCCTGTTCTTATAGTCCTTTTTCTCCATTGAAGTCTATGGATTTTGCTGTGTCAGTTTATGACCGGCTACTTCTTAATTGGTGTTATCTTTTGATGTTAACATTCCAAAACACCTCTGAGGGGGTTATCCTGTTCTGGATTGACTTAATTGTCTTTAGGGGTGCCAGCCTCCACCTCAGGGTCATCAATCTGCCTTCCCACAATCATGGGTGCACGTTGATGGTTCTCAGGTGTCGTTAAGACTCTTCACTCCTCCTTCCTTGACCATCTGGCTATAAAAATGGCCTTCACACCTTCTCTTTTCCTGATGCATGCATTCCTCATTCACACAAACAGTTTTTTTACAGAGGACCTTCAAAGGTATACAAACAGCAGTATTTTGGGTTGAGCAAGAAAGGTGTAAATTAAACTTCACTAAATCTTGTGGTCAAAACAGTTTACGTTGTGTGCCTTCAACATTCCTTTAATCTAATTAACATAGACACAATACAAGATCCTGTCTCTTACTTACTAGACCTTAAAACAAAAATGCATATTTAACTAGAGGGCCTAATTTATTATATATATATATATATATATATATATATATATATATATATATATATATATATATATATATATATATATATATATATATATATGGAAAACCATAGTAGACATTATAATTTATCCTAAAACAGGGGGTGACCACAATCAGCCACAAGGACTGTTCTAGTCTGTTCCTGCCTTTATAATATATGAAGATATGCCTATCTCATAGAACTGGAAGGACCTTGAAAGGTCATCAAGTCCAGACCCCTGCCTTCACTAGCAGGACAGATTTTTGCCCCAGATCCCTAAATGGCCCCATCAAGGATTGAACTCACAACCCTGGGTTTAGCAGGCCAATGCTCAAAACACTGAGCTATCCCTCCTCCCTTTCAAGTATATTACAAATATAAAATCCTACTCCTACACCCCTGTGCTGAAATTTCTCAATGATGCAATGTACCTTTAAATTTTTTTGGAAATATAGGGCCTAAAATGTACCATTCCTTGAGCTCCATAGGCCTCAGAAGGTCAGAAATCCTGACTAAGTCGTTGTCTACACTAGCACTTTTGTCAGTAAAACTTTTGTCAGTCAGGGGTGTGAAAAAACCACACCCCTGACTGACATAAGTGTCACCAACAGAAGTTCTTTGTGTGGACAGCGCTATGTTGGTGGAAGACGCTCTCCCGCTGGCATAGCTACCGCCGCTTGGCATAGAACGGCTACACGGAGACCTTATAGCAGAGCAGCTGCAGCAGTACAGCCATGCCACTGCGAGGTCTGTACTATAGACATAGCCTGAGACAGACCGACCAATGGAAAACTCAACCTTGTTGAAGTAGGCAACATGAAAACAGTACAGCTTCAAAGCCAAGAATTACAAATGAATTTCCCACTTCTTGCACTCTACAACTACAGATTCTCAGGCAATTCACACCTCTCAACCACAGCTGTAAAAGCCAGTTGGAGTTAATTCATTTCTAGATCAGTTACATGTTACTCACTTGCACAGCTGAGAGCAGACATGCTGATGTGCTTAGGGCTGCTGTATTATTGCCATGGGATGTGAATCCTATAGACATCTCTAGGCCAAACTAAGCAATGGTGTAAGTTGCACATCAGGGATACATCATGTTATTGACTTTTGAGATGAACTCCCCAGAGAAATCAATAAGGAATTCTACTTAAAAACAACAATAAGATATGGCCTCAGGTGTAACATTGCTGGATAATGCATGTAAGTGGAAAAAATACTTGTGGTCTGTTGGGGCTTGATTCTGCTCTCAATACTTCTGCTAACAGAATTAATTCTATTGAAGGCAGAGAAGTTATACCAGCACATAAACAATGAAGGCATGATTAGAATTAGGCCTACTGACATGCAATGACTATGCAAACTGAGTACCACCAATAACTTTTAAGAGACAGAAGGGGCTTGGGAATAGTGCGAAAAACACATCTAACAAGAGGATGTAAAATAAAATAGTCTCACCAGATTTTAACTCACAACCACACAGTATACCCCAAAAGTGCAAATTGCATTACCTTGCCAGTTACTTCCATTTCTAAATAATTAACTAGTGACATATTATGCAGCTATTTATATGTCTGCTAAATTTAGCCCATTATATTCTGCTAGAACCAAATCCTGGTCCCTTGAAGTCAATGGCAAAAGTTCTATTAACTTTAATAGAACCAGGATTCAACTCCAGAACTTTTCAAAATGATGGAAATCTGATTTAAGTATTATATTTCTGGATGGTCACAGAGCCTTAGCACATTATGATGACTGGTTGGGTGATGGGGTTCGACTCACCACCACTGGCGCCCCCTGCTGGTCGCTCCGGGAATTAGCTCTCAACCGCTGTAGAGCACCCTCAACACATGGTGTCAGGCCCACCATTTGCTCTGCTGCCCTGGGACCCACGTTGCTCCCTGCTCGGCGGCATCCTCCTCCGGACAGTCCTCGTCTGTTTCAGGACACTGCCCTCCAGCAGTGCCCACTAGTCCCATCTCACCCCTTTCTAGGGGAGTGTTGTTAACAGCAGTCCTTCTGTCTGCACCTGCCTCGGTGGCCAACAGCAACCCTGCAGTCTAGCCCCTTATCTCAGGAGCCAGTTGCAGTCTGTCTCGGCCCTTCTCCTCAATGGCCAGATGCAGTGCAAAGGGGGGGACCCAGGCCCACCTGCTACTCTGGTCCCCAAACCAGGGACCCTCTAGCAGCAGCTTCCCTCTGCCCTTCTTCCTTCCCCTCTTGCCTGCTCAGTTTCCCTGGGCAACTTCCCCTTTGGCCCTACGCACCTTCCTGACCTTTTGCAGCAGGGCTGCAGCCTGGCAGGTAATGGGCTGGAGCCCCTATCTGCTCCCCCAAGCCTGCCCAGCACTGCTCTGTCTATGGTGCTGCTCCTTTCATCAGGAGCCAGTCCTTCTCCCTCACTGGCCAGGGAGTGACTGCCTTCTCCCTAGCTGGGCAGCCTTTATATAGGACCTAGCCTTGTCCTGATTGGCTGTCCCTTCCCCTATCCTGATTGGCTGCTGGTTCGCGCAGCCTCTCTGGTCTGGTTCAGCCCTTTTTCTCCAGGGGTGGGGCTCCGCCCCACCACAGGTCATAATGACTTTTTTCCCCAAAGGGATTATAAGTAAATTATTTTTATGTTATTTTATTAAATCTAAATGCCAAAGCCTACAGATGCAGTTAAAGCCTATTTTACTAGCTGGCAGACATCCAACACTTTGGATTCTAGGCTTTGACCAATAAGTAATTGGATATTGTTAGAAAGTGAAGCAGATAAAGACAAACATTTAGAGTTCCAAACCAGGAGTTGACCATCTGATTTTCACTAATATTAACTATTTTGCAGCTGGTTCTCCATGCATAATGTGATGTCAAAAATTCTAGTGAAATCACAGTGAAAAACAATGACATATTTAATATATCAGCCAGTCCAGAAGGTGTATTTTTCTCAACATGTAATTTCTAGACATATTTAAGCTATCAATGATAATTCATCAATACAGAGATTCAAATTTCAGCTGGTCCTGTGTATAATAAGTCTAAACTGTATTGTCAGTGTAATATAGAATGTAAACTCCTTGGGGTAGGGCAGGGGCGGTGCGAGCTTTTTGCTAGACGGCGGCGGCGGGAGGGGCTGCCGCCGAAACGCCGCCAAAATCCCTGGCGGCCGAAGAAGCTGCCGGGGATTTCGGCGGCATTACAGAGGCAGCCTCTCCCACCGGCGGCCGCCGAGGGACCTGAAACGCCGCCCCCACAAATCCTGGTGCCCTAGGCAACCGCCTAGGGTCTCCTAATGCTAGCGCCAGCCCTGGGGTAGGGACCTATTTTCTTCTATGAACTGAGCAAAATGATGGTTCTCGGTACTAATCAAGCTCATAGAGGCCACACACCCAGGCTGCTTCCTGGGCTTTTCCCTCAAGCCAGAGCTCAGACTGTAACCCTGTTGGGTCCCGGTAGCAGCACCAGTACATACCCTGTCCAGCATCCCATGCAGAATCTTCTCATACAGCATCGCCCCCATCTCCAGTCCTAGGAAAGCAGGCCGCAGAAAGTAGGGTGGGATTTCCTGTCAACTCTGTAGCCAACCAGGGCTTTGCCTTTTCACCCTGTTAATAGGTTATGTCGGGGGGCTTCACCCTTTGCTTGTAAGTTGGATTCCTTTCTCAACAACTCTTTGTCTGTCTTTGTCATTTTAGACTGCATGCTCTGTGGAGCAAGCACTATGTCTTCCCCTGTATTGGGAAAGCACCAAGCTCACTGTGGGTGCATGCTACTGTAATCTAAACAATAAATATCAAACAAACAGATACCATGCCTGAAGGTGTTTACACAATGCAAGGGATGTGAAGCTGGAAGTTTGGATATATGCTGTCCTTTCCTCCAGTAACGATGATCATCAACTTCCCAGAAGGTCCATATTTTATGATATACAGGCAAATCTGTTCACCTCCATTTATTTAGAACTGCATCTTACAAGAAATAGTAAAACAAAAGTCTCTTCAACCTTCATAAAGCATTAGATTTTACTAGCAGAACATTATTATTGCAAGCGCGTTATTAAATGCATCTTTAGTAAAACAGCATTGTTATTTGCATGGAGTCTATCCTGGTAATAAAGCTTCTCGAATCTGTGCTGAAAGAAAGATTTCTTTTAAGGCTCATTTACCCTTGGACTGATAAAGCAGCTTCAGAGAATTCTTGACTTAAAACAGCTTTGGAATATAAATGTAAACCCCGGGGGAATAAGGGGAGAAGAGCAAAAGCAGTTCTGTACTGTATCTTCACTTGAGCAGAAGCAGACACCTGAATTAATCTCTTGCTGCTAAAATAGAACATAATCTAAACTAATCAAGGAAGAGTGAAGAGGTTGGGTTTGAAGTTGAACCTTAAATTCAGATTTAATCCAAACACTGTAATGCCAAGGCAAAACTGAACTCTTGGAATTAAACATAGTGTACTATGTGCGTGAGTTGTGAATTCTAGCTTGAATCATTTGAAATCCTCTTCTAAAACAGCAGGGAAGAGGATAAAGGGAGGAGGGAAAGAAAGAGAGAGAAATTCCATCTTTGAGAATATGAAGATGGATGATGATCATGTGATGACCCACCTAATTAAATATGTCCAAAAGCTGGTCAATTGCATGGAACTCTGTATTACATTTTTTAAAGGGCACAAAATTAATGTCAGGTTTAGTCACAGATCCCTCTGGCTGTGTGTGTAGGGGATTACATTTTTGTAATTTTGGAGAAAGGTATAGCGCTTTTGGTCGTGTGCAGAATCACATCCCATTCCACTTTGCCATCTGAGCAGCTTCTGCTTTATCATCATCACAGACTGAGCACACAGAATACAACTATATAAAAGGAGTCTTAAATCCAGTCTGTGTGGCAGGATGCATTCATGTCTGATTAAGAATGTGTAGAGATAGGCAGCTGCCCAGTTGCTGTTATCTTTATTGTGTGACTGAATTCTGGATCACTGAACTAGACACAACACTTTTGCCAAAGAAACAAGCAGCTGATATCACGGATGAGGACATGATTACTGGTTACCTCAGATCTTAAAATGAAGCACTAAAAAAAAAGAAAAAAAGATGCTTCTGGTTGACACAAATAAAGGAAGTAGCTTATTAAGCAATAAATTAATTTCCTGTTGACCACCTATGGCATCAGCCTCTACTGTCCCTATGTTTTTCACAATCTTTACCATAATTCTGCCTTTATTAATAAGACCTGGCATGCCAGTGGTGTATGAAAGAGCACCGTTTACATATTAAAGGGAAGCTCCTTGGCCCTGCTACAATGTCTTTGTACTACTTTGGCAAGTTAATCGGTTTAGGGAGTATTCCTCCAGCATAGAGGAATGCCCCCGGTGCCACAAAACTATCAGAGTGGTTCCTGTAACACCCTTCCTCCCACAGCTTGGCAGAGGGGGCACAGTTAGGGAAAGGGTGCAGGTTCATAGCCAGACAGTTTCTATAATCTGGTGATCCCCTACCAGCTGGATTAGTCCTTTAGCTGGGCATAAAAGGCTACTCTAATTTATGATGGGTCTGGTCCAGTATTCAACTGGCACCACAACTGGGGCAGCATAAAGGTGAAATACAGCTACTTTTGTCAACTTCTCTCCCGCCCCATTCTGAGCTACACAGACGAGAGCTTGGATGTGGCCCAGAACTGGGACCCAAGTAGTTAATTGTAGATCCAGTAACAATAAGGCTGTTTTATATTCTCTCTTCTAGGATACCTACATCTCATATATTTCTGACTGACATGATTAATTTATTGGGGCTTAGCAGCAAATGTTCAGCACTACCCTACTTGACATATTACACTTTTCAATAGGATAATGCAATTACACATTCCAGGTGAGGGAAATTTAGTTTTGTGTTTTTCCACAATAAATTCCAATATATTGTCACTCTTTATGAAAATATATATTTTTAATCGTATAGGGGAAGTTATATAGGATGTTATATGATGGCAGGATTGTGACTTGCCTTCATGACACTCCACAGGGAGTAAGGGAGCACAAAGCACAAGTCACACCCCTGTATGGGCTAAATTCATCATGAGTCACAGTGCTGGGGAGAAGAGTAATTTCCATTGGGTTGCTAGTCCCCATTCCACATAGGTGGGAGGGACTGGTTGGAGCCTTGGTTTCAGCTCCACAATATACCAGCCAGCAGAGCTGGGGGAAATCTGTTATTGGCCTGGATTACTAGCAAAATATTTCCCCCTTGGAGCAAGGGAAAGCAGGAAATAATTAATTGTGGTTCTCAAAGTCACAGATCATTCTCTATTTTGCTCTGGTGGTGGTACGCCTACACAGGGCTGTTGCATAATGAATGGAACAGGAGAAGGAGATTCAGGTTTCAGGTTTTGTGTAACACTAAGGTGTCAGGACAACGAGCAGTAGCTAGGCTGCTACCTCACAAGCTCTAGAGCCTTATTATGTAACTTTGGTCTCCCAGCATGCTTAGGAAAGAAATCTTTACTACAACTTTGCCTGCTTCCTGTATCACTTATTGCTAATGAGTCAAGGGCAGACTTTAATGTCACAGTCTATCCCTTGTTGGGTTTTGTTTGTTTTCTTTTGGGGGGAGCGGAACAAAGGTTGTAATTCTTAAAACCATAAAGTTCAAAGGTATGGCTCAGTATCAGATAAATATAAGTTATACAGACAATTCCAGTAGCATCTACAGTCAGAGGGTCATACTCAGACCTGACTGGATTCAGTGCATGTCACAAAGTAATCAAGAACAGACACTCTGTGATATTAGTTTGTTTTATATTATGGGTGGTACATGTACTTAATTATTAGCTGCATGATGACAGATCACTTCTGGTGGATAAGCAGATAAACAATAATTCAAAATCTGGCATGTGTCCCTCTGCCAAATTCCCAAGAGCATTGACTTACGTTCTAGAATTGCTTATGAAATGTTTAGAAAACTATTGTAAACCTTTTTTATATCAAGTTGGAGCCAGAATTAATAAAAATGTGTAAACGTCCAAATAAATAGTGCATGTTATGTCAGTGAAGAGCGGGTATCCATTTTGTTAGGTAAAGCTTTTCTGTCAAGCTAATATTAATAAGGATCTCATTTGAGGGGACAGCAAGACAATGTTTTTATTAGTAGTTCTTATAATGCAAACTATTTCACTAAAAGCATTAAAATCAGATATAAAATTATGATCAGAGAAATAAATGAAATGTTCTCAGGGTATTTTAAGATATTTACCTAATTTTCAAGCTGATCAAATATGTTTTAAACTCTATTTCTGCCTGTAGGTACAGTCTACACAAACACTTCTGTTTATAAAGATACCTTGAAAAAAAAGAGTGGTTTCATTCCACCTGGTTAGAAAAATACATGGAGGCCTAGAGAGTTGCTCAGAAAAAGGGACACATTTAGCGTGAAAATATTTGTGAACAAAATCTCTCTTTCATTCTCTGAAAACTTCTACATTTGAATTCTTTTCAGCTCACTTTCACATGGTATAAGACAACATCTCAGGGCAAAACCCAGGAGGTTCACAAGGTAAAACTATAGGAGAAGGTGGGGAGAGAGAGAATTCAAGGAAAATCCTATCCCACCTTGGCTATCATTGCGGAGGCTGTGTTTCCTTGCATAGGAATAAAAGAGACACATCTTTTGAAAAATATAATACAAAACAATTTCCATTATAAACAAAGCCAATGGGGAAAAAATGTTGGTTACCTCTAATGCCAATGAGTGCCAGCCCTGACCCTGCCTAATTCTCATTCATACCTGACTCTTTGCCCACCCAGTCCCCACTCAACTCCCCACATGCATCTTGCCCTTGTACTGAGTCCTCTCCTGAGTCCTGGTGAAAGGGGCCAGTCCTACAGACGCAGTTAGTGCCTTACTTGCGTGCAGCATGAGGATATCTGCACATGGAGGGTCCTCTTTGCATACAAGCAATTGGCATTCATTGGAAGTGCAAACGAAGTGCAACTTACACATGGAGGAAGTGAAAGGGAGTGTAGAAAGAGAAGCAACTAACAGGATAGTATATTTTAGGGGGTGATTATGGCTGTTTTATTGTACAGTTAAGTGTTATCCACTAGTCCTGCTACATCACCTATTCCACCTTCTCACCACATAAGCTAGTTTTGATTGGTATTCAGGGAATGTGCAACTTATACCACAGCATGTAAATTACCCCACCCTGTATGTCATCACTGCCTTTGATCGACCATATTAATCAAACATGGTTCAAAATAAAATCTAGTATTTTTCTGTTAAAGCCTAGTAAACTACTTGTCACATATGCAGAGAAGAATAGTTGCTTGGAAGTCAGAACAAGCTATGGGTTGAATCAGGTTGGCCCCGTCATCTGTCTGCATCAGAGGGTACAGTAATGAAAACAATCTCTTATGGCTCACTCTATACTTCTGGGAACACAATACCCATAAATATGTCATCCTGTTTATTTCAGACGCACTGACTAGAACCATCATTTTAGAAAACACCTTATTTCAGTTGTTTTGCTTCCAATCATTAGCAGTTGTTCATTGTTCCAGGAACATAATAGGGAAGTATCGCACACTGCAGAATCCTAATTTCAATGAGAATTAGGGAAACAACAGTTTTGAGCATACTTGAAAAGAAGAACCAGACGGGAAAAGATGAAAGAACCTCCAGTCTTTTGGAAATGTTCTGTAAAGACATGCACAACCATAGGCCCACTACACAAAACCTTAAGTAAACAGACAGTCATAACATTCATTTAGAAGAAAAGATCTGCATGGAACTAGAAAACAGGACTCCAAACTACAGCAGCATAAGTAATTCCACATGGAAAATGTATCTGGCGCTCTCAATCTGTCTCTGCCAACAGACAATCAGAGAGCAGATCACGATTTCCCTGGTTTTATTATTCAAGGAAGATTTTTAATTGTGATTTAAAAAAAAAATCTATGGATTGATTGTGAACAATTCTCTGGGAATATTTTGATATTTGAGCTATGTTGGCCAGTTGCAATTGGCCTGATAAACTAGATGGTATTATTTCTTTTTCTTCGTTGGAGAATTATGTAAACACTTCCAGGCCGTGATCAGAAAAGCCTATTAAAGTCAGTGAGAGTCTTTCCATTAACTTCAATGGGTTTCAGATGCTGCCCCTAGTGTGAATATTCATATGTGAAAATTTAGGACATGAGACTCATTTTCCATGAACATTCATGGCACGTAGCTTGATTGCATGAATGTTCATGGAATTTGAAAACACAAATGAAGCATGAGCAAATTTATTTAAAAGCTCAAAGGTGACACTATTTGCAATATTTGACCAGCTGTTCAAGACTAGGCAGGCAAGTGTTGTGTAATTTTAGAGAAAGTAGCAGCTACACTAGCTAAATCCAGGATACATTTTTATATTTTACTGATCTTGCCTTATATTTTTTAAATAACCATTGAACTCTTATCTGTGGTCAATATTATGTTTTTCAAAAACGCTATATTTGTGGATTTTTGTCAAAACACAGAAGTGTCAGCAGTGTGAACGGATTAGTAGATTATAAAGACAAACTACACTAATAGTATCTTATACATCAATGGCAGTGGGTGAGGGAGCAGCCTTTCATATGTTAATAGGAACAGAATTGAAGGTTCTTATCGGCTAGAGGTAAAATCCAGATAACTGAAACTGAGTGCAATTATTTAAGAGTATGTCTTAGTTATAGTTCAGTAGATAAGAGAAAATCTTGGCTGTTGATGATTCCATGATTATTTAGAAGGGAAATCTCTAAATCAAGCATTTATCGTTCACTATATGAAATACATCATACTCTGAACACTGATTTAAAAACAACAAGGAGTCCTTGTGTCCCCTTAGAGACTAAAAAAATTATTTGGGCATAAGCTTTCATGGGCTAAACCCCACTTCGTCAGATGCATGGAGTGAAAAAAACAGAAAGCAGTATAAATATTACAACACATGAAAAGATGGGAGTTGCCTTATCAAGTGTGCTAACGAGGCTAATTCAATTAAGGTGGAAGTGGCCTATTCTCAACAGTTGACAAGAAGGGGTGAATATCAAAGAAGGAAAAGTACTTTTGTAGTGCTAAGGAGGCCAATGCAATCAAGGTGGACGTCGCCCATTTCCAATAGTTAACAAGAAGGTGTGAGTATCAGAAGAGGGGAAAATTACTTTTTGTAGTGACCCATCCACTCCCAGTCTTTATGAAAGTGTGACTTTAGGGAAGCTAAGTTTCCCCTTCTACAGAGGAAAATGAAGAGGTTTTTCTGACTGGCAGACTAACGAAATCCACTGGAACTTTAATGCCAGCAATTTAAACAGAAAGGGCTATAAATCAGCCCTGGGTTACACTGGCTTCTGATATCAAATCACAGGGCTCTGAGGCTCTTGGGCTGGAAAATCTGCAGTGATGTAAGTAGTCACAGTGGCACACAGCCCCACACCACTGTGGGGCCTAGAGCCAGTTAGCTCAGCCCAGAGGGTGGGCAACTTGGTTGGGGAAGGTATCTAGACTCCTGAGAGAGATGATTCTTTAGCACATCTCTTAGTAGCTTGTACCAGCTAAGTTGCCATCAATGGAATCATGCCTACAATTAAAGCTTCCAGCCCCTGGCTGAATTTCAGAAGAAAGGTGGCTGCCTGAGTATCCCCTCCTCCCCGCTCCCAATAGGGAATCTCCTCAAAGGCAGATATCACCGCCATCAAAAGGAGGAGGAGGCTGGAGCTAGCCCTCAGAGTCCAATAAAATCAAATAAATTTTATTTGTTATTTATTTATTATTATTCGTTTTATTGAGTCATTACAGGAGAGACTTCCAGCAGAAACCACTGTGTCACTGGGTATTTTTATTTTGGTGAAACCAAATAAATCTACCACATTTTCATCTGCATTTTTGTAACCGTTCTGCCAGTTGGAGTCAGCACCAACAAGGGCTGGATTCAATACCTAGGGGTTCCTTTTCAACAATCAACACAGAACCAGCTCGAGCCCATACCCAGTAAGCTGGGACAATTACACATCACCTCTAAGAGGCAATACTTTCCCTCTCACAAGCACAGAGTCTGCATTTAGAAAAGAAACTTATAAGAAAAGGGGTAAAGTAGCCCAACATCAACTTGGGAAAACACCACAATCAGGATTCATAAGCATAAAACCAGGGGCAAAATCTACACCCCAAAGGATGTTGGGCACTGTCCTTTTACCTCAGGTTCTGAGGGCCAACAATCAAAAGTTCCTTTAACATGCCCCTCTCTTCCTTCTCCACCACATTACCCCACTCACAGTCATTATCCTTGGTCAGTGAAGACCCAGAGTTCAGAAGTGCATCTGCATGAGCTCACCTCCCACCCTGTCAGGGAAAGGCACCTTGATTGCTCCATTATCCAGGCTCTCGTTCTTGCATCAGCCGCTCTGCCAGCTACTCGGTCGCCACTTTGCTCCGTTCTCTTCAGGTCCTACCACTTAACACAGCTCTCAGTGATTTCCATTCATAGGGGAGCTGGTGCAGACTAGGAAGTCTCTTGCATCAGAAACACTATCTCAAAGCAGATCTAACACTTAAATTTGATTACCAGTGATTTCAGCTCTATTGGTTTACAACAAAAGACTCTCAATTAAGTTTTAAGCAGGTCTATCATTACATAGTGAAGAAGAAAGGTTCAAATAGCATCTAGTACTCCTAGGCAGAGCCCACACCATCTAGTACAAGTATCTATCCCCACCCTCTCTCTCAACTCTACTGGGCTTTGGCTTTGTCCCCTGCATAGCAAGTGCAGTTTAGTTGAGGGTGAACCCCTCAGTCAGAGTATGCCAAGCACAGTTCTGCCCCCCCTTGATTCACACAGCAAGGATAACAATACTTTATTACCCCTTCCCCCAATAACAAAGTGACTTGTGATCCAACACCAGCCAAAAGTGATTTGGGCATAGCAGCCCCATCATGCTGAGCACCTAGGCAGGGTGGGTGTGTCCATGCAAACACGGTCAGCTCCTGAAGTCCCCTTCCCAAGCTCATCACTAGATCTTAGAGGAAAGCTCATTCAGACCCTGCTTGCACTTGGAACTATCTTGGTGGCCTCATATATTCCATTTGGAAGAAAAAAACTAGATTCCAATTAACGGTTTCCTTTGTTATAAAGAAATGAATCACTTTGAGACCTAGTAAGGTGTCAGTCCCCATGCAGCAGTGGAAGCTAGTGAGCCAGAGTGATTAACAAAATAAAGCATCAAACATCAGGACAGGTCTTGATGTCATTCAATTTTGAAAATTATATGCTGGTGCAAATATGCAAATTTTAGAACTAATCAAATTATAGAAATATTTAGGTTTAAATATGAATTCCATATGACTTTTTAAAGAGAAAACTAAATTGTTACATTGTTGCTTTGGAAGCCAAATACTTTTATTGTGCACAATTAGGAGGGTCAATAAGTGAAACTTTAATTATGGAATCGATCATGTCGAGGCAGTGCTGCTCCATGTTCATCAGAGAAAGAGTAGGAATGGAACTCTATTGGGATACTTAGATGGAACCACCAAGAGTATTGAATATATATTTCTTATCAGTGAGTACAAGATGAGGATTAGAAATGTTTCCTTTGTAACGAATCAATGAAAAATGCATGGTGCTGAAGGCACTAATTGGCACACTTTAATACATTGCACTTCTGTAACCCAACTTTTATCCTGCGATCTCAAAGCACTTTGCAAACATTAAAGAATTAAGTTTCACAATACACCTGGGATGTAGGTTTTGCTATTCCATTGTACAGAAAAGGCAACGGAGGCATAAAGAGATAAAGTGAATTGACCAAAGTCAAACAGCAAGTCTGTGCCAGAGCTTCAGTAGGAATAAATCCCAGATCTCCAGATTCCCTGCCTCAGTTTCAACCACTAGACCATACTTCCTGAAATTTGCCAACAATTCCAAGCTGGGAGGTGCTTTGGAGAATAGGATTGCAAGTGCTTTGGAGAATAGGATTAAAGTTCAAAATGATCTGGAGAAACTGGAGAAATAGTCTGAAGTAAATAGAATGAAATTCAATAAGGACAAATGCAAAATACTCCACTTAGGAACGAACAATCAGTTGCACATACACAAAATGGGATATGACTGCCTAGGAAGGAGGACTGCAGAAAGGGATCTGGGAGTCATAGAGGATCACAAGCTAAATGTGTAACACTGTTGCAAAAAAAGGCAAACATCATTCTGGGATGTATTAGCAGGAGTGTTGTAATTAAGACATGAGAAGTAATTTTTCCACTCTACTCTGAGCTGATCAAGCCTCAGCTGGAGTATTGTGTCTAGTTCGGCACGCTGCATTTCTGAAAAGATGTGGATGAATTGGAGAGAGTCCAGAGAAGAGCAACAAAAATTATTAAAGATCTAGAAAACACAACCTGTGAGGGAAGACTGAAAAAATTGGGTTTTTTAAGTCTGGAGAAGAGAAGACTGAGGGAGGACATGATAACAGTTTTCAAGTGCATAAAAGGTTGCTACAAGGAGAAGGGAGAAAATTTGTTCTCCTTAATATCTGAGGATAGGACAAGAAGCAATGGACTTAAATTGCAGCAAGTGCGGTTTAGGTTGGACATTAGGAAAAACTTCCTAACGGTCAGGGTGGTTAAGCACTGGAATAAATTGCCTTGAGAGGTTGTGGAATCTCCATCATCAGAGATTTTAAAGAGCATGTTAGTCAAATACCTGTCAGGGATAGTCTAGATAAGACTTAGTCCTGCCTTGAGTGCAGGAGACTGGACTAGAAGACCTCTTGAGGTCCCTTCCAGTCCTGTGATTCTATAAAATTCAGCCATGTTTTGTCACTGTGAGACCCCCAAAACTTAGACCCATCAGCAGATGCTAATATTGTCCAGCTTTTCAAAGATTATTTGTTAAGTAAAATATGCTAACTTCACCCGTCAGTCTCAGCCTGCATAGAAAGAGCTAAGATTATTAATGTGCACTATACTTTTGTAAATGCAACCTTCCAGGGATGGAATTATCATTCAAATTCATGGTTCAAAAATCTTCTGGGTTTAGTGCAGCAAAACCGGTCAAGGATTAAATAAGACGGTATGGTGGGAACTGCCAAGAAGTCCTAACGAAACAAATGGAAATCGATTTAATCAGTGTGATGAGGACTGGGAAAAGAAATGAAGAGATATGAACTGGAATATAAAGTATGCATAAGACACCAAAGTAATTACTAAACACAAAGGAGACATGTTCCAACATTATCAAAATCCACCTTCAAGATAAGGGCTTCTACTTTTGTACAAAATATACTATGCCATGCCGTTTTGTCCCATAGTACTAGGAGACTTGAAAGAATACATTAAAACTTGGTACTGAAGTAAAGAACTCACATCTATATGTACACAACAGAGCCATCTGGTAGAAATCTACAAGGGATGGGTAACCCATGTAAAGTAATCACTAATATAAAGTTTCACTGACAAATAGGACCAAATCCAAATGATACTTTATGAGGTTCAAAAATTTCAGACTGAACATTTTTTCCACCATTATATTTCATTTTGGGTTCATTCTAATTATAGCGTGGTCTGGTAATGGAAGTGCTGAAACACATGGCGAGAGATTAATAGGTTATTCCCAGAAACAGGAAGCTGCAAAAATATCATACAAGATACTTTCAATACAAGAGGGTTTCAATTATTTAGTCTGTCTAAGAAAGACATGACACCTCTCCTCTCTGCCCCCTACATGAAGGCGTGAGGACAATTTATGCCGACTCTGCATTGCCTGAAAATTATCTTATGTCAGAGGAATCCTTGGCTGCAGTTTTTCAGCTGTTTTGTGCTGCTGGAAACATTTAAAAGGCCCTTTATAATTTTCACAGTGTTCAGTAGTAAGAACTGGTGGAGCCCTTAACTGGATTGTACAAGGGCAACAGCAAATGTTTGTTCTTAAGGGGTTCAGAAACATAATTTGGAAGAGAGCTATGCTTCTCATGTCTGAAATGCTGCTTACTATTGAGGGAAGAGGGGGAGGAAGGGAGTGTTATACCTTATATGAACAATAGGAAGCATTTGGCTTTATCCCTGAGGGGGGGATAATTGATTCAGCTGTGTGGGAAGTGCAGGAGAGATTGGTTTATGTCAAGAAATGTGTCACCATTTTCTGCAGTGAAGGTATGCAGAAGCTCGTTGAAGATGATATTTCTTGACTGCTTTTGTTTTCTTCTTGGATGTATTTAGTACTGCAGCTGTTTTTGATATACTAGCCTGATGCATATTATCTAAACAATACAGAAATGTGTTTACCGCAAATTGCCATTACCTGGAGGAAAGCATTCAGAGATTTCAGATGAATTATGGGTAACAAACCTTTCAAGTGAGAGTTTTGAGTTATACACTCCCAAGGCTTTAGTTTTGGGTAAATATAGTAAATATATATACATACATGCATACGCATATCATCTCATCTCTATTTCTCTTTATTAAGGTACCTTGTGGCTCTGACGTGACAGAATGAAAACCAGTATGCCACACATGGAGGCTGGGAGCGAAAAATAAAGACTGAAAAACATAGATGAGGTTTGTGCCCCAAGAAGTTTTCCTTATATTCTGTAGTTTCAGAAAACATATATCTTTGTCTGGTCCTTTGTCCTCTCATGTTTATGTGCCGTGAAGCTGATTCCAGCTATGATTATTATTATGGCAGGAGCCACTAGGTGGCAATGTTGCACAATCTGATAGGTTCTTTTTCTTAGTGAGCAATGTGGTCTTTGAAGAAATATTGCATTGTTAGCTTCATTATATAGTTTCTTTTGGAGAGGAGCTGTGGCAAGTAGCAAGGAATTTTGTTTTCTACCTTAAACTCTGACTCCTGCATGAAGAGGATGCGAAAATCAGCAGCGATCATCAGCCCCTCTGCAGTGACTGAGGAGGACTTATCACTTTATCCCACTTGAGAGTCTCTAGGCCTGTAGTGAACCCAGTCAGCCAAGTTGCTAACTACTGCACAGAAGATATCATGGTCACAGGTCATCAAGGGCCCCTACAAAGTATGCATACCAATGAGTCACTAATTTTACATTTGCTATACCAGTTCAAGTGACTAGGGAAATTCATGGGTATTATCAGCATGGGCACCAGTGATCCTGAGAATCGTGTTTTACCCTATGTTATATTTATCTCCTGTTTAATATATTGTATGTTTTTGTGTTATTTCTTGGAAGTCTCCAACTGGCAAGTAAGTGGGGGTTACCCTGTGATTAGAATTTTCCTCCCAAGCTGCCCTGGTGACTTTGCCAGGAAAGATCAAGGGGATGGGGTGTGTGGAGGCACCGCCAAATAAATGTATATGGGAAGAAAAATAAGGTACACCTTGATGAGTGGATGGCAAGATCCAGAAGAACCCAGGCCTGTCCATCAAAACCCTATGGAGATTGGCTCTAAAGGACGTAACCAGGTGGATAGTGGGCACTACATATATTTTATTGTGCAGTATTTTATAAAACATAAAATAAATTAATTAAAAATATAAAATTACATTCAATTAAAAATATAAAATAAAATAAATTTCAAAACAAAGAATTTTGAAACAAAAAATATCAAAGTGTTCCATTCTGATATGGTTCAAGCAGAATGTTTTGACCTTATCAAAATGCTTCATTTTCACTTTTTCAATGTACTTTCATCAAAATCTACACATTCCCACAACATGTTTTATTTTGACTAAGCGGCATTGGCTGATGGAAAATGTTCCATCAGGAAATTTTCAAAGAGCTCTAATAATCATATAATCTCATGTTTAAACAGTACTTTTGATCCAAAAGGATCCTAGAGTACTTTAGAAATTATACTTAGTTCATCCATCACTGAAATGCAGACACATCTGGGGTGCAGTACCCCAACTGCACAGTAACTTATGGCATTAAGCAAAAATACCATGTGAAAATGTGGCTCAGAGGGGGGGAATTTCGGTAACTGGAATGTAGGTAGTCTACATTAGAATGTACCTAGGACATGAACATTAAACTCTTTTACTGTTGCAAAAAGGACCTATATTTGAAATACTGCACCACCAACAGTGCCTTCAATACCAGGCTGAGATGTAAATTCACTGCAGGCCCAGAGGAAGCCTGCCACCTAGTGAATCGCCAGTGAGGGACTCCCAGGGTGTTCCTTGGTTATCCATGTACTGACCCAGACTAACCCTGCTTAGCTAGTGAGAGAAGAGATCACAGCATAAAGTAGTCTGGCCTTGGGGAGGAGGTGAAGAGGCATGTATGGTGGGCAGGGTCTTGGGGGAGGAGGCAGAGCGGGGGTGGAGCACGTGGCAGGGCCATATCTGGGCACCAGTGGGCCCCACACACACACTTCTAGGGTGCTTCCAGCACTCACGCCCTGCCTCCCCAAATGTGGGAGTCATGTGCTGCCAATGGTGTAGGTGGATATGGGCCACAGATATCTACAGAGCAGAGTTAGTGGTTGGGGTTCCTGTGAAGTAGATTCAAGGAGGGAACAACAAATGCAGCCAGAAAAATCCCCATGGCCTGTAGATGACAGACATACAGTTGACAGAGCAATAGCTCAGATTTCCATTTACCAGAGAAAATGGGGAAACCAGTTATCCAGCTTCTGAAGGACAAATAAGAGGGCAGAAATCCAGATGGAAGAGAATGAGTGATCCAACCGGAGGAAAACAAGACCAGCAAGACATTGAACCAGACCTCATAATCCCTTAAGAGTTTGAATTTAAAAGTACTTTTGCTGAAGCATGTGTTTCCTCCAGAGGGGCACATAGGCTATCTGTGTTTAAACTGCTCTAGACCATTAGGATTCATTGTTATTATCAGGTTACAATTGGACCTGTTATAATTGTGTTATATCCTAATGTTGTTTAATATATTCTAGCATACCATTTATTTAATTACATCATTCCCATCCTAACCATTGCATGTCTTTGACATTATCTCTGCCAGACCAAAAATACAATGTTTATAAGTCTATGGGATTTAGGAGCTTAAGTGCCTAAATCACTTTTGAGAATGGGACCTAGTCTCCTAAGTCAGTCAGTCGCTTTTGAAAACTTTACCCAAATATAAAAGCTCCTCTTCATTTTGTGGTCATTTTAATTTCTTGGACTGCCCACTATTATTAGTTGCCCATGTTGTCATAATTGTTGGAATGATACTTCCTTCAAGATTTATGGAGTGGTGATAAATGCCAACAATGTTTTTCTGCCCCAAGACTCACAATGGATTTAGCACAGCTGGCTAGGACCCTTTCTTCTATGGCTATGTTTGTTTGAATGGTGTTTAAAGGGAATGTTGAGTAATTACTCTTCCATACCACAGGTTCCCTCGTGCGGTCACAGGGTTCTACTGTGTTGGCCAGTACGGGTGGGCTGGGGTGAGGTGGGAGTGGACACATGTAGGATTTAGGATTGGAATACAGGAATTGCCATGCTGGATCAGAGCCATGGTCCATTTAGTCCAGAATGACAGTGCTCAGTACCAGATGCTTCAAAAGGAGGTGTGAGAACCACGCAGTGGGATAAGATGTGAAGTAAGGTATTTTAGGTGGAGGCAAACTTGCTTCCACCAAATTTCCATCAGAATTAGACCTTTAAGGTATGTGTGACCGTGCCTGGTGTGGGTCACAGTTGAGATACCAAATTCAGGACAGACTGATAAAAAGCAGGGCAGATACGCACCAAAACTGGTGGTTATGCTAACATTAGAGTTCACCAAGCCAATAACAAAAGAGAGCTCCTGTATCCAGCACACTGGTTAACAAGGAGCCAAAACGCAGTCACCTTAGGCAATCCAGCCCCTATCACCACCTAGACAACTGGTCTTTATTATGAAAGGTCACTGACAACCAGATTCATCCTACATAAGGTCCTTCTAATCCCAAAGGATCAGCCACTCCCCCAGGTCAATATATATACTTTAGATGGAAATTTGATATATATAAAACTATATAAATGGAAAATTCTTTGGTTTTATAGAGAAAAAATGCATTAAAATGTGTTAAAATTACATACAAGATTTGAGTGTTGGCAGCGTGTCAGTATGTAAGAGCTGTATGCAAAAGACCAACGGTTCACATTTGATTACTTTTGTTAATGGGACAAACCTTGAGCTCTCCTGTAATTTTTCAATTTTCACTGTTAATTATGGGTAATTAAGAGTACAAGTTATAGCAAAAAAGATACTGGGCAATTAGGACAACACACCCATGCACGAAGTAAGAACCTTTCCCTCCATCCCAGGCTGGGAGCACATAAGACATAAGGAGAGCTGCTCAGCTGCTTATTGAAATAGGAAAGGGCAGGGACCGGGTGAACGCTTTATTCCCCCTCTCCACTTGCTGGCCAGTGCAGGTTCAGTGTTTGTAATTTACCACTGGTACGGCATTTTCTGATGCAGGGGAGGAAATGTTACTCAGAGACTTGTTTCTGAGTCAGTACCTCTTGGGGCTTCTGCTAGAGTGCTACAACTTACATACCTCCCCCTGCTCTGGGCTGTGCCTAAAATCAAGATCTAGCCTTATAGCAGGAGTAGCAGCAACTGGCTGCTGTTCTTAAGGTTGCAATATGATTCCCCCCACCCCCAAATGCTCATAACTTCACACAGCTGAAATTTTCAGTTTGTTCTCTGCCTCAAGGCCAATATATTTTACACTTTGAGCTCAAACAGTTCAGTTATTTCTGAGACAGACAAGAGCGAAAGAGACACACTTGACCCTGTCTGAAAAGAAAACTCTTCTGACCGTTTTTGAACAGGGCTAGAGAGTATTCCTTATGCAGCCTTAATTGATCACTTTTTGCTCCATTTTTGTTTCAGTGTTTTTAAAAGGAAACATTTGCCTCTGAGCACATCCTTTTTGGAAGGTGGTGCTTTTTCCACCTAGAACAGAAAAACAACAAACAGAAAAAGGCAAGTCTTTGGAGACAAATGACACCCCTCACCTTTCCCATTTCCATTATGTGATCATGGAGTAGTATCTTCTTTGCTACAACTTGTACTCTTTTTTGACTGGGTTGCCTATAGCTTGCACCTTTCTTTGCAAATGTACGTCCCGGTGACATCAAAACCATGTTCAGGCAAACTCCAGAATCGTGGTCTAGTCCAGGGCACTGGACTAAGCATCAGAACATTGGAGTTCTATTCTGGACTCTGCCACTGAGCTGGGGTGTGACCTCACAAGTCACTTCACTTCTCTGGACCTCAATTTCCCGATCTGTAAAATCTGAATAACGACACTTACCCTCCTTAGTAAAGTGCTTTGGGATCTACTGGTGAAAAGTCCTATATAAGAGCTAAGTATTGTCATTATTCATATTGGATTGGTGCTGGAATAACTGCCAACATGAATGGAGTGACATGTTGACCTCTTCTAGCTTCATATTTTCCCCTTTTATAATTTAATTTAAAACATTATATTAAAAAACATGCAAATAATGCTGAAGTCTATCTGATAAACAGACAATTAATTCCCAAACCAAAATAGACATTCTCTCCTTAATCCACCCCATTACAGGGGTGTCAAGGAGCTGCACATGATATTACTAGTTAACCCCCTCTGTATTAACAGAGGTCTGACTCATGGTTACTACCTGCATTTCTCTACCCTCTGTGGTAATGCCAGTGGTTAATACAGTACCACACAGCCTCCTGAAAGCAACATTTATTTATTTAGAACAAAAGCATTTCAAAGAAAACAGACCTTAAAATAACAAATAGATGGTACCCATTCCTAGCTTACTGAAGGTCTATTTGTCTTCCACATGGAGATATTGGTAGATCTACACTTCCTATAGACATCCCTCCCGCCAAAACCTTAGGGTCTGAGTAGCATCATCTGTTCCCTTAATTCATAAATCTAGTTCCCTCGCTTGGGTTTGCAGTGTGTGTCCTCTAAAAGCTGCTCAGTCTTTTTGACCCCCACCCTTACCCCCCGCTTCCTTGAGACCAGGCCTGGGTTCTGTTAGTTCCCAGCATTAGAAAAAAAAAGCTTGCAATTTGTTGGAGACAATATGTAAGGTCCTTGAAGCTAATAGCTTTCCCCATTGTCTTTTAAGTTTGTGCTGCGGTGTTCTTTTCTTGGAGCTATTTTCTTCTTCCTCCATTGAAATAAACAGTCCTGCATTGAAATAAATCAGTACAGGTATATAATAAAAATTCCACTAACCCTAGTATTGTTATGCAGTCTCTCTCATAACTAGACCATATGGCATTCATAGAATTATCACATTGCAACAGCACATTCACCACGAAAGCAGTGACCTAAATCTCATTGCAAAGTTTTTGCTAAACTAGTCATCCTGAACAGAAAGGATAGGCTAGGATCCCATTTCGTTAAGTGTCTGTCTTTCTAAAGTGAAGCTTCATGTGTGGATTTAAGTGTTTCCATTGTGTAAGGGGAGAAAATCATTGCCTCTTGAATGTGAGCAGGTTCAGCCTGTGACCGGGTGAGGAATTAATTAATGTTTAAGTGACCAGCTTGCTGTAGCTCCGTTGTTGGCTCCCAGTGCTCTGTCACACAGCTCAAAGCAAATCTATGAAGTCATGTTATAAATCTCTGCTGCAGTAAATTTCACAGGCTGAGTCTCCTTTCAGCACAGGACTCCTTCCCTCCCTCCACCCCCGGTTCAGTTTTCTTTGAGAGTCATTGATGTTATGAGCAGAGATGAAGGAGGAGAAAGGTAAATTGGAGGTCACTGTCTTCCATTCTTATACCACCCCCCGCTCTTTGAGGATTACCCCCGGCTGGGGCGCAGGCAACATGTAGTCTCTTGAGGGCATGATGCCTGACCCGTCCCTGTGATGGAATGTACATTTCTTATTCACGCCTTCCAGTTGCTGGAGAATGGCTGCTTAAGCAGGTGATAGCTCTTGAACACCTGGCCGGCGTGTCAGTGTGTCTTTGTCTCTGAAAAACTGGTTTTGGCCTGCGCTTCTTAACCTTGGAGCATGTTATACAGCGGAATCTTATAACTTCACATACAGTGTTGATACTCATATTATACCAGTATGATAGTGTTCAGCAGATTATGAGTTTTCAAATGATACCTCACCAGGCATACTTTGTACAAAAGGTATCATAGTCTTGTAAAAGTGGTGATTATAATAGTAACTAGATGAAAAGGTTTAGGAAAGGTTAGTGAAAAGTAGACCTTATTGACACAAAAGGAAAACCCAGTTATGGGCCCACCATTTAGCAGGATTCCAACATGAACAATGACAATTTAAAAGTTCCCCAGGAACTCAATTCTCATGCTTCAAGGCATAAATTAATTGCCAGCTGATGTCAGGAAGGAATCTTTCCATCTACACTCATTCAATAAAGCACTATACAATTGTCTGAGTGAATTCTGTAAAGATGAAATGGTTAGAGATCACCTTCCAAAGTATCAAGAAAAAGGCAATCATCAGAAGTAGGAGAGTAGAATGAAAAAAGATTTCTCAATCTTTGTTTGACTACTCCACATGTAAAGGTCTCCCTTTGACGGAAGCATTTGTAAAAGACCGTGGCAGGGACATCTTTTAAAGAAAATAAAAATTGATACAAGCGCCAGAGCACCATAAAGGAGCCCTAAAGGCCCCAGATTGAGTGAGGGGAGAATTCCCTGGTGCAAGAACTAAGGAAGACAGCTACAGGCTATCCTTAGAGGACCTCATCATAAGCTCTGGCATAGAGGCTATGCTGGGAGCAGGACTGGGAGACTGCAGGCAACATGTCTGCCCATAGGCTGGTAAGAACAGGCTACTCGAACATACACAGCCTTTGGGGGATGACTAAATTACTTCAGGGGTGTCTTCGGCTCCTGTTGCATCCCAGACTCAGGACCTCACCAAGATGGCTTAAAGCCACCACAGCTGTCATATTTGTGCCCGGCAGAGAAGAAGAGGGAGACACAGACACAGAGGAGCTCGTCTAAACACAGCTAGCAGCCATGGCAAACCTTTATTGTTCTGTCTGCAAAACTGAAACCAACACCAAACTGAGGCTTTTCACTGGGGAAGGTGCTCAAACGTTTAAAGGGACAGGACATCACAGTAGCCCCCTCCCCTTGCAAATCTTAGGCAATGTGAGGGTATAAACAGCTTTTTCCTTTGCTTGCATGCAGGTTTGGTTCCAATTCGGTTGTAGCAAAAACACAGGAAATCTCCATGCCTGCCCTAGGCTCTTTTATTCCTCAGATAGGTCAGTCTGCTGCAGAGCTAGCATCTGTAATCAGTATTGCCAGCTCTCACGGTTTTATTGAGAGTCCTACACTGTTTGGTGTTTGTCTTAAATTACCAGATCCTGGATTCAAGTGATTATTTGTGAAGTACATTTCTAATCCTTATGGTTGCAGAGAAAAACTTGAAAACATGAACTGAGGGCACTCTAAAGGCTCAGAAAGCAGAAGACAAATAAAAGAATACCAAAACATATTTTGTAAATCATTCCATGATTTTTTGAGGCCTGACTCAAGATTTTTGAATGCTCGGAGTTGGTGATGCTGCTTAGCTTTACAGAGCTAGAATCAGGTCAGACCCTAACTTCTTATAGTCTGGTCCAAACCTCAGGGTAACACTTGAATATTCACAATATAAGAGCAATAATAGTTGTTATGGGTATAAAATATTATGTTTAAACATCAATACCATGCTGCTGGATTAGATAGGATTGGTTTTCCCAATCCTTCCACACCTCCAAATACTTGGGCTTAATATGGATAGAGTAACATTCACCTATCATTTAAATTTTACTGAATGTTAAAGTGCTTTTGGTTAAAGCTAATTCTAAACAAAGATATTTTCAAGCAAATCGTTCATTCTGGGATAACTGAGGGGAAATATTGAATCTTTTTTTTTTTTTTAACAGCTGAACTATGTGTTTTCCTGCTGCTGAGAAACAGCTCAAAGACAGCCATTGTTATGGCATTTATTTTATGGCAATAGTTGCCCCATGTATCTAAAGAGAATATGCACAGTTATACAGACTTAGCAAATACCATCAACCCAAATCAATTTCATGCAATGAAAGAACAACTTGTTAGTGATGCACTTATTTTTGAAAAACAAAAACAAAGCAAAACAAATTGTGAACAATATAGTGGAAAAATACAAATGAATATTTAGTTATTATTTGAGTAAAATGATCCCATTCTCATTAACAAAATTGTAAAGATGATTGGAAAAATATTTTGTTCAAAAAAATCTATACCAGCAGATCAGAAATATTAAACAAGTACTAACTATAGGGTAATGCCAATATAGTCATAATTATAGAAAAATAAATAACAGGCAGATTAATTATAAAATTGATCTAAAGCATCCTTGCAAGGAATAATTGACATTATATCATTACCGTAACAATTAATTCACATGACAAAACTGATGTGGCACCTTCTTAGAAGCCAGTTAAAAATAATTATTAATCACATCACACTGTGCTATGGCAAATAAGATGAATAAAAGCTCATTTGCCAAATATTTAATATTGTAATTTTTCATGGTTCTATGCATACTGTACTAATGGTCATCATAGTTAAGAGTGAAATGTCACTATAAACTCAGGAAGGAATTTGTAATGCTTATTAATACAAGACGCCGATAGCACTGTCATAAAATGGGCATAGCACAGACAGGCATCAGCCTGTTTTAAATGGTGAGTTGAGTATTTTTATCCATAATGCTTTGCACTTTCATATTTTGTGGTGATTAAAAGAGACTAACTTTGTGCTTATAAATGGTGTAAAATTATCCTTCACTTCACAGTTGATGGTACTTGGACTTTTCCTTTCCTTTTCATTCATCCCAAAGAGTTTCCAATGCCAAACCAAGTGCAGAAGTTTAAAAGAGTCAGGAAAAAGTCACATTTTGTTACTTATATTTAAAGGTGGGGGAGGAGGAGAGATTGCATGTTTAAAGATTAAATTAGGTAAATTGGGAACACCAGAGGCAGGAATCAGTCCAACAGAGCTGATAACAAAAACTCCTGCACATCTTGTTTTACTTTTCAATTTCCCTGGATAATTTCACCCAAAATTAGAGAGATCTCCTAAAATAGGTAAACAAGAAGAGCATTTGTTCTTTCAATTGCATAAGCTAAGCAATATTCTGAAAGTATATCAACTGCCTATCATGCAGAAATGTCTAGTAGATATTCAGCTGAGGACATCAAACTTTTCCTGAACTCAGGTTGTCAGAGCTTTAGGATATTCAGAACTGAGTATTATGCTCATCGTGGGTGGGGGCTTGTGCCCCCGAACCCCCCCCCAACTCCACCCCCGTCCCCACCCCCATTCCACCCCTTCCCCAAATCCCCGCCCCCCCCACCTCCTCCCCCCGGGCGTGCTGCATTTCCCCTCCCCCGCCCAGGCTTGCAAGCCTGGGAGGGAGCGGGGAGAAGCAGAGCACCCACCGGCAGCTCCCCACCGGCCCAGCTCACCTCCACTCTGCCTCCGCCTCCCGAGGCACCGCTGCTCCACTTTTCCTCCCTCCCAGGCTTACTGCTTACAGCTTACAGCTGTTTGGCACGCGGCAAGCCTGGGAGGGAGGGAGGAAAGCGGAGTGGCGGTGCCTCAGGAGGTGGAGGCGGAGGTGAGCTGGGCGGGGGGGCCGGCGGGGAGCTGCCGGTGGGTGCTCTGCACCCACCAATTTTTCCCCATGGGTGCTCCTGCCCCGGAGCACCCAAGGAGTCGGCACCTATGATTATGGTCTTTCAGAAGAAGACAGAAACAATTTCAAAATCTGGCACAGTGTGACTCAGTGACATACCTCCCAGGTTTACACTATCTTCTTAGCAAAGCCAGTTTTTCTCTGGTTCCCATAAATATTCTAGCAAAGTATCACTCCCCCACATCCCCCAGATAAAAGATGACAAAGGGTAAAATTCTCACCCTGATATGCTAGGATTTACATGTGTAATTTCCATTAAAATGAATAGCTGCATGTTCAGATTCCCATACTCTAGCATAAATAGATATACACACCCAAGTCTGTATTTTCCTTTTGGAAATCCAATACATGTGCAACTGAATCTAATCTTCTGAATTCCTTGCAAAACATGATCCTTAACCAATGGAAGTCAGTGAAAAGGCTCCCACTGACATTCATAGACTTTGGCTCAGGCCCTTTGGCCCCAACCCAGCACTGGGATCCACATGGGTGGACTCCTAAGCCAGTATGCAGCCCCCTGACTTTTGATGTGCAGGGTCTGCTGCACAGATCCCACTGCAGGAGTAGAGCCATTTTGTATACTCCTTAGTCAGCTAAAACTCTACCGACTTCAATTTTTTGTAACACTCGGCCCCACCTTCTCTAATAAACCATTTGACAAGGAGAGGAGGAAAACATTTCCTTTCAAAGAGCATGTGTGAAATGATGCATTTTAAGGTATTGTAGAAGTATCAAGAAAAAATAAATTGGACGGCCACTACTTCTCTAGGAAAAGTAGGAGACACCTTAAAGATAAACAAGAGCATTCAGCCCATATTTAGCACGTTTTCTGTCTCTGTATTGTCTTCCACTTAAGATGAACAAGATCAAAACATAGCTATGGTTATTCTGATTCCATTTTTCAAGCACTTTCATTCCCTTTGTTGAGAACATGCACACTATGCTGTCTTTATTGTTATATAACTTTGGTTTATGATGAGGCAAGGACTAGATGCAGCTCTGTAGTCTTAGAATTCCATTCTTACCACTTCACTGTAACCTGGCTTTTGCCGTAAAACATTTCTTGGTTTTTTGTTTTTTTTAATAAGGTGGCAAATTCTAAACAAGGCACAAGGAGACAGAGGTGCTGCTCCACTTACACTGCAAATAGTTACTAGAGAAGCGATACCTCTTCCCTTCGGAGACTATCCAAGCAACCAGGAGAGAAAGGAGGGAGCTCCCCACTGGCTTCCATTCTGATGGGGGAGGAGGTTATTCTCAAATAACTTTTTCATAGGAAAAAATTGTTTTGCAACCTGTTTAAGTAAAGATTAAATGGACAATGGAGACTGAACCAGCATCTTTCTCTAGTAATGGATTGCTTGGCAAGTTTTATATACTATATGCTATGTCTACACTGCAGTGTAAGCCCAGGTTCAAACTCAGGCCCAAGCCTAACCACCCTTCCATCTACACACAAATTGCACTAATCCAGGGCTTGGACCCAGGGGATGAGGGTCCAAGCCTGAGTCAAGCCAGAAGCCAGGACCCAAGGTTCAAGCCCTATTGCTTTGCAGTGTAAACACAGCCCCACTGGAGTTGTGCTCTGGGAATCCATCAAAAGTATCCCACAATCCCACAGGCCAACTTTCTTTGTCCTCTAGACAGTCAAGTTTGGTGCACAGTCAAGTTTTCGCACACTGCACCATGAACAAAAGGCTAGACTGGCCACATTTTGGGATAGCACTAGGGATGTGTCTACACTGCATTAAAACACCCGCAGCCGGCCTCTGTCTGTGTCAGCTGACTCAGGCTCACGGGGCTCGGGCTGCGTGGCTATAAAGTTGCAGTGTAGATGTTCAGGCTCGGGCTGGAGTCTGGGATCCTCCCCTCTCATGGGGTCCCTGAGTCTGTGCTCCAGCCTGCATCCAAATGTCTACACAGCAATTTTATAGCCTCACTGCCTGAGCCAGCTGTCATGGAGCAGCTGTGGGTGTTTTATTGCACTGTAGACATACCCTAAGAATTCTGGGACTGGATGGTTGGACTCAGGCCTGCATAATGCAGTGGAGACTCTTGAACCCCATGTTGGGATCCAGGGGCCAACAATTCCTAACGTGGGGTTACAAATGAGTGTAGGCATTCAAGTCATAGGTTAACAAACCCAGGGTCTGCTAACTCAAATTCTACTAACCCTGGGCTTACATGATAGTGTAGACATACCCTCAGGGCACAGTCTAACTCCCAGTGAAGTCCTCATCACTAACAGTTTGGTTGTGGATGTGCTGAGACCACTGTATCATGCTGACCAATAGTGTCTCACTGTTGCCTTGTACTCCCACATCTGTCTGTGTCCATCTATCGGGTACTGTCTTATACTTAGATTTTAAGCTTTCTGGGGCAGGGACCACCTTTCTGTTCTATGTCTGCACAGCATCTAGCACAGTGGGGTACTGGTCCATGACTAGAAGTCCTAAGTGCTACAGTAATACAAATAAGAAATAATAAAAAGAACAAAAAGCAACTAAACAACAGCATAAGTAGCAGGGTGATGAGTGGGAGATGCCCCGCTGATTTTTTCTTTTCTTTTTTTAATTTTTTTTTACAAAAGTCTGGGTTTCCATTTCACATAAGGAGGCCTGGATTCAAATGGAGTTTTCAGCTTGATGATTTATTGGAACCTGTTTGAGGTTCTTTTATCCTCAACAATTAATTACTACAGAAGCTAATTACTTTGCTGCACAAATGCGGCATGGTGTTTTCTGGTAGTATGTGGCTGGCAGATCTTAGAGATATAGCTTTTACCCTGAAAGCAAAAATGCAGATGCATTGTGTATCTGTTGACATGGGGTTACTTCACCACATCTCAAGTTTGGACTATTTTTTCAAATTAAACCTTGCAATTTAAATGCAAAACTATCATAAAAAGAAAGAGAGGGAGATAGAAACACAAACTATACAAAAGGTTCCAGGTTAATTTGTACAGTTTTTACAATGCTCATTATTTTTCCTGGTGACTAGCATACCTTTTCTTACTAAGGTTAGATCATAAGAAGGGCACTACTGGGTCATACCAATGGTCCATCTAGTCCAGTATCCAGTCTTCTAACAGCAGCGGTGCCAGATGCTTCAGAGGGAATGACCAGAACAGGGCACTTTATTGAGTGATCCATGCCCTTTAAATAAGATCACTGGTTTATTTAAACTCATAAAATTATCAGCTCAGACATGAACTACGGACCCTGAATTATCATCATAGTCCCCACTCCCCAACATCCCACCTCTTTCACAACCACCATAGCCACCCCCAATCATTCCACCATCTCACACATCCTCTCAGTTATCCCACTCCTACCAGAAGTACAGCCTCCGCTCTATCACAATTACCATTATACTCTTCCTCACCACACCATCCACATCTTTGCATTGTTCTTCTCATAAACACAGACAACTTCCCAACCACCACACAAGCCATGTCACCACAGTTCTTCTCTTCATCATCACACCCGCTAGACAAGCTACATAATTATCGTGTTGCACAATGGGGCATTTCCTGATTGAAGGTAATCCTTATATAGTACTTTGAATCCTAAGATAATTTTTCCTTTTACACTTTTACATATATTTATAAACAGATGGCCTTCCCTCCTTGTTCCTTATTCACACACACAAAGGTTATGATCCAATCTTATCCCCTTCCTGGTGTTTCCTGTCATATTCATAACTAACATAAATTCAAACTGAGTTTAGTGGTTTCTCTGGTTGTGTCCTGCCTGGCTGTTTTGTATACTGCTATTGTGCTCTGCCTTAGAGACACAAACACTTTTATACTCCTGGGTTAGATATAAAACCCACCTGATATGACTTTCAAGGTGAGTCAGCAAAACAGCTTTGCATGTCTATTCAGAATCTTAGAAGCTGACATGTTCCAATGTCCTTATAATTAGATCATCATAAATGAAAACTGCTTCCCATTTTCAATATTCAGAATAGAAATACAAGGAACTGAAAAATGTATACCAAGTTTGCTAATATAAAATTCCAATCATTCTCCTCCTACAAAAATGGCACTTGCCCATCTCAGCAAAGACCTAGCAGCAGAGTGCTGTAGTGAAGTCCCATGTTACCAAGACTCCATTCTTTTACAAAGCACATACATAGCTTTGCTATCAGTATTAAACTAGTACTCCTGGGGGAATTCTGTGCCACTGAGCATGCAGAATTTGCGCAGAAATTAATGTTTTTTGTGCAGAATTTCCTTTTCCTCCACACAAATTGGCAGCAGAGCTGCTGGCTGCCACTAGGGGCTGCTGGATCCGACAGAGCACAGCTCGCAAGTAGAAGGCACTGCCAGGGTGGGAAGGGGAGGGAGCTGGAGGTTTCCCAGCAGCTGAAGTTCTCAGTTTACCCTGAAGGAAGAAGGTGGCATGCAGGAATCTCCACACAAGCCTGGAACCCAGCATTAGGCTATTTATCCCTCTGGATCCTTAGGGTCCTGGAGGGGGAGGAGGTGCGAGTGTCTGGGCTGGGGGGGCTGCAACTGGAGTGGGGGGGGTGCAAGTGTCTGGGCTTGGGGAGGCTGCAGCTGGGATCTGGGGGGGGGTGCAAGTGTCTGGGCTGAGGGGAGCCCCACAGCTGGGGTCTGGAGGGGAGGGGGTGTGAGTGTCTGGGCAGGGGGGGCCTGCAACTGAGGGTGGGGAGGTTAGGGGGTACATGCCAGTGTCTGAGCTGGGGGGGCACCCCACAGCTGGGTTCTGGGGGAGGAGGTATGGGTGTCCAGCCCCCTGGCTGGGCTCTGGAGGGGAGGGAGCAGAGAAACAGGAACTGGGTTGTGATAGCGGTTTTCTTAACTCTCTGCTCCTGGAGAAATTTTTGTGTCTGTACTGTTACAGACATAGCTGCTGATAGGTATTTTGAAAGAAATTACCAAAATAATTGAAACTGGCATGATTATATGGTGTTATTGTGACAAATAAAATATGCAGAATTTTGCAGAATTTTATAATATTGTGCGTAGAAATTTTAATTTGTTGGTGCTGAATTTTTAATTTTTTGGCCCAGAATTCCCCCAGGAGTAAACTAGGGAAAACGCCAGAGGAAAGTAGCGGAGGTCTCATCGATACCACTTTCACAACCAAACTAGACAAAACACTAGAAAATGTACCAAATTACACAATCCTGCAGCCACAGGGAGGTGAACTAGGTGACCTTCTACATCTTTCCCATCTCTAGACTTCTGGCCCCCAGCCCTCAGACCCAGCTAAGTTCCATTGAATGAAGGAACTAAGAAGTGGGGGCATGCAACAGTGATTTTACATCACTTTTGTGGTCCCCAAACCCTCAGTCTTGGGGCTGCTGTAAATTACGATGGCTTTAAATGGCTCCCAAGAGACTGTTACAGCAGCCATGGATTGCCAGAGTACAGAGTGCTCCAGCCATGCCACCTCCTACACTTCCTTAATCCGGGAGTAGGAATGGATAACATAGAACCAGTTACGCTGCCTCAATGTCTGCTCAGGATTCCCTCATGCTGAAGGAATCTCCAGCTGCCCATTACCTCACCTTTTCATCTTTCTGTGTGACTCTGGCAGTATACAGGGGCTGGACGGTAGGCCGGGATCTGGTCAGATGATTCTGTACATTTATCTCTATTAAATTAAGTGCTGTCATGTAATTAAAGCTGAAGTTACACTTGTCATTTTGATTCAGTATCTTGTTTTTGTTTTTGAAAAATGCCATTTGTTCACTTCATCACTAATTCACAAAATTCATGACCTACCCGGGTTCTCACAGACATTAGTATAAACTGACCATTTCCTTTCTAGATAAAAGGCACAGGTATAATTTAGAGATAGTGTAAAAATATCTTTTAAATGTCCTTGAACCACTCGGTAGCCCCCCATGCTCTGTAATGAAGCCCAATGGTCAGCCACTAAATTACCTCGCCCTAGGTAAGAAATGAGAAACTCTGAAAGCTATTGAACAGTAAATTTTCACAGCAGATCAGCACAGATATGGTTAGCACAGGGGTTTCTGTCACTGTCATGTATAGGGAAAGTTGACACTGTTCAATGGCTCTCAGCATCATGCTTCTGTGGCTTGTCTCTGCTGCTTTTTTTCCCCTTTGCTTTAGTTTGTTGTGTTCATGTATTCTGCATATTATAAAAATAACCCTATCGTAGCCCTGTAAGAGATGATTCAAGAGGACCTGACCTGACACTGTTCTGAAGATCTTACATTACTATAGCCTTCAAAAAGGGCTCTTGATGCCGGAGTGACCACTCATAAGCAGGGATCCTAGTTTTCCCTGATTAAAATAAAAAGAAAGTTCTCCAATAAAAAAAAAATAAAAATCCATGTTTTTTTTCGCAATTAAAATGAAACACTGAATTTTAGTTTCTCTAGTCAGAATATATATAGGTATAAGTTTAACACAATGTTTTACTGATATACAGTAGAACTAGGGTGACCATATTTCCCTATGCTGAATACGGGACACCTGGTAAAATTACATATATTCAAGCGAGTTCAATGGCAATCAGTCAGAACTATGCAGTACAAACATTCAAATTAACATCAAATTCACTGAGCCCCTGTTCAAAAGAAATACTGCATAGTTGGATTATTTTTATTTACCTTCTTATCTTTAAGGCTTTAGGGTTCACACGGGAAGGGGTGACACACACACACCTACCTCACACACCCCCCCTCCACGGGGCGAAGTGACATACACACACTCCCGTACACCTCTCTCACACAAAGGGGGAGGGAGATGATGACTGACCTGACAGTCCCTGCCTAGCACTCTCCACCCTCTATGCCTAGATGGGCCCCCGGATGGACCTGCCTCTCCTGCTACTTGGCGCCATGTCTTCCCAAGGCAACACTATCACTTCCCAAGGCAACACTACCAAGGGGGGAGATATAGCTCAGGGCTTGTCTTCACTACCCGCCGGATCGGCGGGTAGCAATCGATCTATCGGTGATCGATTTTTCGCGTCTCATTAAGACGCGATTAATCGATCCCCGATCGCACTCCCCGTCGGCTCCGGAAATCCACCTCATCAAAAGGCGGAAGCGGAGTCGACGGGGGAACGGCAGCGATCGACTCGCCGCCGTCCTCATGGCCAGGTAAGTCGATTACGATACGCCGACTTCAGCTATGCTATTCACGTAGCTGAAGTTGCGTATCGTAGATCGACCCCCTCCCCTAGTGTAGCCCTGGGCTCAGTGATTTGAGCATTGGCGTACTAAACCCAGGGTTGTGAGTTCAATCCTTGAGGGAGCCATTTAGGAATCTGGGGCAAAAATCTGTCAGGGGACAGTACTTGGTCTTGCTAGTGAAGGCAGGGGACTGGACTCGATGACCTTCCAGCTCTATGAGATAGGCATATCTCCATATATTCTATTAAAGATAACACATGGATTGGGGGACAGGGGATGCAGGTTCACATGCCTTTCCTCCCCAGATTTCTGCCAGGGTTCACACCAGAATGTGACCAGCAGCATCCTTTTCAGCACCACTGTGCAGGAAGGAAAGGATGGGAGGTGCTTCCAGCCGCAGATGGGGTGGGGGGAAATCATAGAATATCAGGGTTGGAAGGGACCTCAGGAGGTCATCAAGTCCAACCCCCTGCCCAAAGCAGGACCAATCCCCAACTAAATCGTCCCAGCCAAGGCTTTGTCAAGCCTGACCTTAAAAACCTCTAAGGAAGGAGATTCCACCACCTCCCTAGGTAACCCATTCCAGTGCTTCACCACCCTCCTAGTTAAAAATTTTTTCCTAATATCCAACCTAAATCTCCCCCACTGCAACTTGAGACCATTACTCCTTGTTCTGTCATCTGGTACCACTGAGAACAGTTTAGATCCATCCTCTTTGGAACCCTCTTTCAGGTAGTTGAAAGCAGCAATCAAATCCCCCCTCACTCTTCTCTTCTGCAGACTAAATAATCCCAGTTCCCTCAGCCTCTCCTCATAAATCATGTGCTCCAGCCCCCTAATCATTTTTGTTGCCCTCCACTGGACTCTTTACAATTTTTCTTGTAGTGTGGGGCTCAAATCTGGACACTACTCCAGATGAGGCCTCACCAATGCCGAATAGAGGGGAATGATCACGTCCCTCTAACTGCTGGCAATGCCCCTACTTATACAGCCCAAAATGCCGTTAGCCTTTTTGGCAACAGGGGTACACTGTTGACTCATATTCTTGTCCACTGTAACCCCTAGGTCCTTTTCTGCAGAACTGCTGCCTCCGCATTCGGTCCCTAGTCTGTAGCAGTGTATGGGATTCTTCCGCCCTACGTGCAGGACTCTGCACTTGTCCTTGTTGAACCTCATCAGATTTCTTTTGGCCCAATCCTCTAATTTGTCTAGGTCCCTCTGTATCCTATCCTACCCTCCAGCATTTCTACCTCTCCCCCCAGCTTAGTGTCATCTGCAAACTTGCTGAGGGTGTAATCCATGCCATCCTCCAGTCAGTGGCGTAGCCAGGTTTAGAGCACTGGGGGAGCTGCAGCGGTATAAAAAGGCGCCTCCCCGCTCCTCCTGTACTCACCCGGCGGTGCTTTAAAGGGCCCGGGGCTCCAGCCGCTGCGGAGCCCCCGGGCCTTTTAAAGCACTCCCCCCAGCCCAGTTCTGGCAGCGGGGGGTGCTTTAAAGGGCCAGCAGCTCCCCGCAGCAGCAGGAGCCGCCGGCCTTTTAAAGCGCCCCCCCCCCCCAGCCCCGCTGGTGGAGCTAGGCTGGGGGCGGGCGCTTTAAAAGGCCGGCGGCTCCTGCCGCTGCGGGGAGCCGCTGGCCCTTTAAAGCGCCCCCCGAGCCCAGCTCCCGCAGCCTTAGCGCCGCTTTTCCTCACATGGGGAGTGGCCGCTCTCCCTGCTCCCCGCCTAGGTACGCTACTGCCTCCAGTTCATTAATGAAGATATTGAACAAAACTGGCCCCAGGACCGACCCTTGGGGCACTCCGCTTGATACCGGCTGCCAATTAGACATGGAGCCATTGATCACTACCCATTGAGCCCGACGATCTAGCCAGCTTTCTATCCACCTTGTAGTCCATTCATCCAGCCTATACTTCTTTAACTTGCTGACAAGAATACTGTGGGATACCGTATCAAAAGCTTTGCTAAAGTCAAGAAATAGCATGTCCACTGCTTTCCCTTCATCCACAGAGCCAGTTATCTCGTCATAGAAGGCAATTAGGTTAGTCAGGCATCACTTGCCCTTGATGAATCCATGCTGATTGTTCCTGATCACTTTCCTCTCCTTTAAGTGCTTCGGAATTGATTCCTTGAGGACCTGCTCCATGATTTTTCCAGGGACTGAGGTGAGACTGATTGGCCTGTAGGTCCCCGGATCCTCCTTTTTTAAAGATGGGCACTACATTAGCCTTTTTCCAGTAATCCGGGACCTCCCCTGATCACCATGAGTTTTCAAAGATAATGGCCAATGGCTCTGCAATCACATCCGCCCACTCCTTTAGCACCCTCGGATGCAGTGCATCCGGCCCCATGGACTTGTGCTTGTCCAGCTTTTCTAAATAGTCCTGAACCACCTTTTTCTCCACAAAGGGCTGGTCACCTCCTCCCCATACTGTGCTGTGCAGTGCAGTAGTCTGGGAGCTGACCTTGTTCATGAAGACAGAGGCAAAAAAAGCACTGAGTACATTAGCTTTTTCCACATCCTCTGTCACTAGGTTGCCTCCCTCATTCAGTAAGGGGCCCACACTTTCCTTGACTTTCTTCTTGTTGCTGAAGAAACCCTTCTTGTTACTCTTAACATCTCTTGCTAGCTGCAACTCCAAGTGTGATTTGGCCTTCCTGATTTCACTCCTGCATGCCTGAGCAATATTTTTATACTCCTCCCTGGTCATTTGTCCAATCTTCCACTTCTTGTAAGCTGCTTTTTTGTGTTTAAGGTCAGCAAGGATTTCACTGTTAAGCCAAGCTGATTGCCTGCCATATTTAGTATGCTTTCTACACACCGGGATGGTTTGTTCCTGCAACCTCAATAAGGATTCTTTAAAATACAGCCAGCTCTCCTGGATTCCTTTCCCCCTCATGTTATTCTCCCAGGGAACCTTGCCCATCAGTTCCCTGAGGGAGTTGAAGTCTGCTTTTCTGAAGTCCAGAGTCCGTATTCTGCTGCTTTCCTTTCTTCCTTGTGTCAGGCTCCTGAACTCGACCACCTCATGGTCACTGCCTCCCAGGATCCCATCCACTTTTGCTTCCCCTACTAATTCTTCCATGTTTGTGAGCAGCAGGTCAAGAAGAGCTCTACCCCTAGTTGGTTCCTCCAGCACTTGCACCAGGAAATTGTCCCTGTAGCAGAGTGCTGCTGCAAAGCACCTATTTAGCCCCTGCTCAGCCAGCTCCAATCAAGGGGAATAGATTGGGGCTGGTGGGACAGGCCTGATGCCTGGCCTGGGGATTGGCTCCACCTGCGGGCCTGGCAAGCCAGCATAAAGGGAGCAGCCAGGGGAAAGATCAGGGCTGCTGATTGAGGCTGCTGACTGAGGGCTGGCTGCTTGGGGAAGAGGGAACAAACCCTGTAAAGCCTTGTATATAGAACTCAATGTTGGTGGTGGGCGAAGGTGTATAAATAAAACCACGGGTGCAGCACAACAGGAAGCCTCCCCCGCGCTTTATTGGGCCACCCTGCAGTGGCCTGCTGGAAGAGGGGGCAGACAAACCTGTTACAGTCCCCTACACTTTCCAAAAACTTCCTGAATTGTCTATGTACTGCTGTATTGCTCTCCCAGTAGATATCGGAGTGATTGAGAACCAGGGCCTGTGATCTAGTAACTTCTGTTAGTTGCCAAAGAAAGCCTCATCCACCTCATCCCCGTGGTCTGGTGGTCTATAGCAGACTCCCACCACGATATCACCCTTGTTGTTCACACTTCTAAACTTAATCCAGAGACTCTCAGGTTTTTCTGCAGTTTCATACTGGAGCTCTGAGCAGTCATACTGCTCTCTTACATACAGTGCAACTCCCCCAACTTTTCTGCCCTGCCTGTCCTTCCTGAACAGTTTATATCCATCCATGACAGTACTCCAATCATGTGAGTTATCCCACCAAGTCTTTGTTATTCCAATTACATCATAATTCCTTGACTGTGCCAGGACTTCCAATTCTTCCTGATTGTTTCCCAGGCTTCTTGCATTTGTGTATAGGCACTTACAATAACTCGCTGATCATCCTGGTTTCTCAGTATGAGGCGGGAGTCCTCCCCTCTTGCACTCTCCTGCTCGTGCTTCCTCCTGGTAGGCTTTGGTCTCCTTCCCCCGGTGAATCTAGTTTAAAGCCCTCCTCACTAGGTTAGCCAGGGAAGGATGACCTGGCCCATGTCTTTGCAGAGCTTATCTCGCCACCCCTTTCTCCCCACCATGTAGCTGGAAGCAGCTTATCCCTTCCTGCCTGCACAAAAAGTCAGCTAACACCTCCAGGCTGCTGCTGGCCACTGACATAACCCAGCCACCTCTGGCTACAGCATGGGCAGGAAGGGGTTAATCTCTAAGGATGCATGGTGCACCAAGGCCCAGGGAACCTGACTGCTGGGACTTCAGCAAACCCGGCCAGAGAGGTGTCTCAGTAGCGGAGGGTGTTTGTGGGAAGGATCAGCCCCACACTCCCTAAGGGCAGGCAGGAGAGGCAGGTGAAGAGGTGCTAAACCCCTACACGGGGGCTGCTGTGAAGCCTGCAGGTTCGGGGTGGGGGGGGTTGAACATGCTGCAAATTGCTTTCCCCCACCACTCCAGAGCTTAGCTGAGGGGTGGAGAGGCTTCCCCGTGCCAGCGCTGTGCGGGGCTTTGGCACATGTAGGGCTTGGCTCCTCCTGACCAGCAGCCCAGGCTGGAGGGTCTTGGGCTATCCCGAGCACTGGCCCAACCAAAGGCAGTGGGAGAAGAAAGGAACCTGCCAGACAGGCTGTTGGGGAGCTGAGTGCTCGGACCAGGAGCTGGTTCTTCGCACAGTGCTGGGAGTGGGATGTGCTCCGCTGGGGAGGATATGGAGGAGCAGTGGAGCTTGAGGGGGGGGAGAAGGGGCAAAACAGGGAGAGGACAGCAAGAGGGGGAGCACGTAAAGGGCCAATGGGTCAGCAGCAGAAGCGACATGTAACCGGCCACCGCCTGCCCGCACTCACTAGCACTGCAACGCGCAGCCAGTGCTGGCCAGAAATGGGACTTGGGCAGGGTCCTCTTGCCCAAGAGTCGGCATGTAGCAGTGTCCCCAGTGGTGGTAAGGGCTTCAGAATAGAGTCCAGCACTGAAGAGAGGATGGAGTCCAGCACTGTAGCATCAGATCTGGAGGCAGTAACCAGGGCATAGTATATAAAGAAGGTATGTACCAAAGACCATGTAGATTGTGATCTAGCTGAGTATACCAAAATGCTGATGGTGGTGGAATGTTGACAGCTTGGTAGCACACTATAATACACTTGGAAATGCATTTAGAGTCTCTGGGTACAAATGGTGGAACACAGACACTTTGACCTGTCTGCAAATGAAACAGTTTACTTTATAAAATGGCTTAGTTCTATCCAGATCATAGAATCATAGACTATTAGGGTTGGAAGAGACCTCAGGAGACAATCTAGTTCAATCCCCTGCTCAAAGCAGGACCAACACCAACTAAATCATCCCAGCCCAGGCTTTGTCAAGCTGGACCTTAAAATCCTCTAAGGATGGAGATTCCACCGCCTCGCTAGGTAACCCATTCCAGTGCTTCACCACCCTCCTAGTAACATGGTGTTTCCTAATATCCAACCTAGACCTCCCCCAGTTCTGCAGTTTCTCCATTGGAGTCTGTTTTTGAAGATTTTTTGTTGAAGAATTGCCACTTTTAGGTCTGTTATTGAGTGACCAGAGAGATTGAAGTGTTCTCCTACTGGTTTTTGAATGTTATGATACCTGATGTCAGATTTGTGTCCATTTATCAGTAGTGTAGCCAGGGGGAGAGCAGGGGGAGCGGCCGCTCCCCCTTGAGCAGAAGCGGCGCCTTTTTTTAGCAGCACTAAAAAAAAGCGCCGCTTCTTTTTAAGCGCCGCTTCTTACACTCACCCGGTGGCGCTCCAGGGCAGGGCCCCGCAACGTCACCCAGCGTCGGGGGCGGGGCCCCGCAACGTCACCCGACGTCAGCCCCCACCGGCGCCACCGGAAGCTGGCACCTGCGCAGGGGGAGGCGCCTTTTTATAGGGCCGCTCCCCCTGCGCTCCGGACATGGCTGCGCTACTGCCATTTATCCTTCTGCGTAGAGACTGTCCAGTTTGGCCAATGTACAGGGCAGAGGGGCATTGCTGGCACATGATGGCATATATCACATTGGAATCTTAGCTCTAGAACTGGTCTCCATCCTCCACCTGGCATCATAGCTTCAGGAAAGGGAAGAGCAAGAGGATAATATGGGAAGGGCCAGCCCAGAGGGAAGAGGCATGACTTACTCTGTCTCAGTGGATTAGCATCACAAAATATTTTTTTATAATGTCATAGAGAGGTTTGTAACAACATCAACAAAATACAAGGTAGAGCGCTGGGGCCAGTCGTGCTCATAAATATGTTTAGCACAGCAGCTATAATAACATGCACATCATCACATAAGAACAAATTCCTGTCACATTGTTGGAGGTAGGGAAAAAAATGCTCTCTAAAATGCCTCACATGAAAATTCAATGCTCCCATTACCGGAGAGTGCAGCTCTCACAGGACAAATAAGACTACAGTCTGAAAACTATTTTAATAAATCAAAACTAAATACATGACTGTCTAGATTCTCTTTAAGGGTTTATTTTGACTTTGGCTTGGTATTTTGTAGAGCAGATTGGCAGTGTACAAGAGCATTAATTGTATCTTTTCTCTCTCTCGGGGGGTGTGTGGGTGTGTGTGGGTGTGTGTGTGTGTGTGTGTACACACACGCTTATAAACACAACAGGCAGAAAACAACTAGCACTTGATCACAGCTGTCTGATCCCAGCCGAACTGCTCAAAAGCTTCTTCTAGGACCATGTCTTGCTAATAAAAATATTATGGGCAGAATAAGTGAGGAGCAAGCCCCTCCTTTAAAATAAGAAATGGACATTATAGGCTGCAGAGCTGAAGGTTGGGGGGAGCATATGAGCCATGGCCCAACCGCTTTTAAGCAGATACATGGAAAATAGGGTTGCCACTTGACTGGGTTTGGACCAGCCTGGCCATTTTTAAGTCTTTTCTTGCAAGTTGTCAGTCAAAATGTAATTTGCCAGGTTTTCTTGCTGCATGCACACGTGGCTGTGCACATCAGAGCTGGAAGCATGCCACTCCTGGCACCCAGCTCCCCCTCTGTGTGCTCAGCATGTCATCTCCCTGGTGTCATCTCCCAGGACCTCACCTGCCTGCTGCCAAAACTGCAGTGGCTCCTCTCAGCATCACAGAGCCAGCTGGGAAGCGGGACTGACCAGTCACCCAAGGGTGAGGCTTGCCAGCAGGAATGGGTAAGGTAAGAAGTGGGGTGGGAGAGGCAGAGGTTTCTGGGAGGGGACAATGTGGGAGCTCTCTAAAGGCAGAAGCTCCTAGGAGGGTTGGATGTAGGGGCTTATAGGCCAAAGGGGGTCAAGTTGTTAGTGGGTGAGAGGAATGGGGGGGGTGTAAATCCATGCCCTACACACACTAAGTGGCACTCCACAACCTCGATGGATACAGTATGGGTGGTATTGTGGGGCACTGGACTGGGATTTAGGAGACTTGGGTTCTATTCCTAGATCTGCTATGTGACCTGGGACAAGTAATTTGACTCCCTGTGCCTCGGTTTCCCTTCCTGTCCTTTGTCTGGCTTGTCAATTCAGACCATACGCTCTTCAAGGGAGGAGCTATCTCACTATACGTTTGTCCTGTGCCTAGCATAATGGGGCCCTGATCTTAGCTGGGGCCTCTAGCCTCTATTAGAATACAAATAATAAATGAATCTCTAATTGGTTATTTTCTGATGTGTTTGTACTTGTCGTCTTCGTACACACCAATTAATACTTAAAGGTATATTGACACAGGGCCAGATTGTGAAACCGTTACTCACTTTGAAACTAAGAGGAGGAACTGCTATGCAATGAGCCCATTCATAGGAGTAAATGCTCACCAAGGGAAGGGGTTCAGAATCTTTCCTGCTCTGCATTTACGTATTATGCTATTATTGAATTTAACAGGTCAAATGTTTATTTAGTGTATATGAGTACTTACATATTTGTCTTTCTGGAAATATATACAAGTTACTTCTGGTCAGAATCAAGTAGGGGAACAAGTACAATTCTTCTGTGTATTTTTTTTCCTTTTACTATAGTCACTTCAAAAATTAAGCCTATATTCATTCTCATAGTTCTGATTTGTTCACTCCAGTCTGTTTTCTTTTTGTATCCAGGGAGTCAGAGCTACAAGCTTCACAAGTCAGTTCAGATGGTTATCTGCAATTTCTCTTTGTAGTGCTCTTTGAGGTCAAATCCATTACAGCGTGTGCTCAGACTGACTTTGCACACTTAACTCCACTGGGCCTACTGTGACATACTCAGCAGTTCACCTGAGAACCTGTTATTCATAGATACAGGAGATGTTAAAATTGATACATTAAAAAAAAATCTGTTTCATGCCTGCTCTGCACCCTTGTGACTGAATAACCTACTGCACCTTAAAATGATCTAATAACCAGCATACCATTTTTATGACCAAGTTAAAAATAATTTTAGTCATTAGGTATTGCCAAAACATCCAAAGAGTATATGATTATGAGTTGTAAAGGCCATGAAGTTTAGCCACTATGGCCCTTGCTAAGAGCTATGGCTAAATGACCTTCTGCTTCCATATCATGCCAGTTGGGAAAGTAACATACGTCCACAGATAAAGATGTGTAAGTATCTGCAGCTGACTTCTAAACTGAAAACATGGAGCTATAGTAACACTATTTTTTTACACCCCTTTGTACATGAATCTGGGTAAACTGCTATGTACAACAGGGTTTTTGCTCTTTCTAATGCTAGAGCACATTTAAAATACGTCACTGACCTTTTAATGGACAGACAATTAGACTCAGATACCTATAATTTGGCTCCTAGTGGCACAATAGATTAATTCACTAGCTTTTTCCTTCAGAGATAATTTTTCACATCCAGTTAAGACTGAGGTGATTATGGTGGTTTGGAAGAAAAAGCCAATAAGAGAGGACAGAGAAGGCATTAAAACTCCCCTAACTGATGTTTGGTCTGTCAGTTCTCACCAGGGTTCACAATTTCGGGGGCTGGTAAAAATCCCAGCTGATTTTAGACAATAAAACCATATGACCATGATTGTTTTCCCATCTGCTTGTGGCAAGCGGGTTGAGACTTTTTCTCAAGTGCGGACCTTGGTCCCAACACCCAAAACTGTATCGCCTCTCGATTAAACTACTGCTTCACGCTCTACGTGAAATACGCACAGAAGCTGAAGATGAGAAAGCTGCTACATTCTGCACTAAGTGGTGTTTCTTGGCATGAACACAACACTTGTACTCAGGGATCAGCACTGGCTACCTATGAGTTTCCGGGAAGAATTTCAAGTATTGGCATTAAACTATTATCCCAAAATGGCCTGAGGTCTGCCTAGCTGACAGACAGTCTCAGGGTCTGTCTACACTGCAATTCAAAACCCACGGCTGGCCTGTGCCAGTTGCCTCAGCCTCCCGAGGCTTGGGCTATAAGGCTGTTTAGTTGTTGTATGGATGTTCAAGCTCAAGCTAAAGCCTGGGCTCTAGGACCCTATGAGGTGGGAGAGTCCCAGAGCTTGGGCTGCAGCCTGAGCCTGAACATCTACACTAGGGTGACCAGATATCCCGATTTTATAGGGACAGTCCTGATTTGGGGGGCTTTTTCTTACATAGGCACCTATTACTCCCTACCCCCTGTCCCAATTTTTTACACTTGCTATCTGGTGACCCTAATCTACACTCAAGTCCTGCAATCCTGAGTCAGCTGGCATGGTCCAGTCATGGGTTTTTAATTGCAGTGTAGACATATCCTCTCTCTGCCCAGGCATACTGCTGCAACTGCTATTAACAGAGGTGCTCCAGTTGGAGTTCCCTCAGTCTTTGTCCAGTAGAGAGCTTGAAGAAATTATGGTGTCTGAACACATATAATAATTGTGTGGTTCTGCTACAAGGGGCAGACTTAAGGGTACACAGACACTCTTAATTTTGACATTTCCTGACTTTATTTTGCAATGTTGAGGAGGTCTGGGCATGCCATTCAGCTTTAACACTAGTTTCATGGCTGACTCACTGAGCTTCCATGGGCATGAATATAAGTAATTTTACAAGAAAAGACAGAATTTTTTAAAAAAAACACAGTGATTTTAGATGTTATTAAAAAGCAAGAGGGAAAGTGCATCCTTATCACACGTACTGTAATGTACTTTCTTTAAATATTCCATAAAGTGCCTTTGATTTTCAATCAAAGGTGCTTTGTATCTCAGAGGTACAGTACAGTAGCTTGATTACCATTGTGTCGTGGCATTTGCTACGATAATGACTTTTTTTGTGAATGACTGAGTCAATAAACACATACAATTCTAATATACTTTCAGCATCTGTGTTATTGCTGCCCTTCGGCTGAAGTAATTATACCTTTTTCCTTTCAAAAATCTTACGCAGTGTTTTCTTTTTCCTTATTACTGCTGCTCTGACTTACATTTAATTACTCAAGCACTGCTTGGTTTGGTGAGTCCGCTACCTATTGTTCGAGTCTCTGTGCTGTGAAAAAGAGGACTTGCAGATTAGCTGATTAGGGTGACCAGATGTTCCAATTTTAAAGGGACAGTCCCGATATTTGGGGCTTTGTCTTATATAGGGTCCTATTATACCCCACTCCTGATTTTTCACACTTGCTATCTGGTCACCCTATAGCTGATACACAAGTATTTGATCAATCACAATTAGCTAAGTTCATAGACCAAAAAAAAGTTGTGTTTTTTTGTGGAACTTGCATAAGATTGTTATATGAAAATATGTTTAACCTAATTTACTCTTGAATATTCAAGTTTCCATATAAATACTATGACAGGGCGTAAAAGCATTTCCTGGTCCCCAGTACACAACGGGTTAAAGTTCATCTTCCCTTTCCCTTCCTCTGGCTCACATGTTTAGGGAAAGGCTTCTGGATAGACAGAAGGATGAGAATATCTATGGAAAAGAAGATCAGATGGTTATGGCTCAGAACCAGGACTCCGGAGATGGGAAATAAAGCTATTCTAATAACTGATTTATCAGTTCACTGGCTACTCTGAAAAAAATAATTTTGGATCCACACAAAAACGGATTTTTTTTTAAAATTTATGGCAAATTGAAAAGTCAACAAATTTCATTTTGGGTCAAAGCATTTTGTTTTGACTGAGCAATTTTTAACTTTATTTTTCCGATAAAATTGAAGAAAATTTTGAAATGAAAAGTAATTTCAAATCAAACACTCAAATCATTTCATGTCAAAAATGCCAAAATGAAACATTTTGACTTTGAGACTTTTGAGGGGAGTGGGGGGACAAATATAGGGGAGGGTTACACGAACAACTCGGCAAAATCAACATGAATTCACGAAACGTTTCAGAGTTGCTGAATCTGCATTTTTTGCCCCCCAAAAGGTTGAGATTAAACATTTCACTCAGTTCTAAACTAAATTCATTTCCTTGCTCTGCCAGAGACTTCCTGTGTCACTTTGTGCATGTCATTGCACCTCTCTGTGCCTCAGTTCCCCATCTGATAAATGGGGATATCGTCTCTTACTTTCTCCCACCTTCCGTCTGTTTTGTGTACTTTAATTTAAGTGGTTCAAGGCAGAGACTCTCTTAGTTTGTGCTGTACAGTGCTTCGTGCAGTGGGACCCCAACCTCAGTCTCAAAGCATTAATGTAATACAAATATTAACAATTCACAATGGAAAGCCAAGGCCCCCTACTTAAGCCCTGGTTCAACAAGCTACTTAAACATGTGGCACTGAAGTTAATGAGTCAGTTTAAAGTTGGGCACACGCTTGAGTGCCTTGCTGAATCGGGGCCTTACGCTCTGAGGGCTGGATTGATCCCCAGCCTGAGGTAGTTTTTGTTTTTCTCTTTGTTTTGATGTGGGCTAATGTATAAAGATTCTCCCTGTCTGCACAGACATCACTGCCTGTTGCTGTGTTTTGTTTCTGCTCAGTAATCCCTCCAGGTTACAAAGGTTGCTAAACAGCTAATTAAAACTTTTACATCTGGCAATTGAACCTCTCCAGGGATTGACGACAAATCCTTTCATTTACAGTTTCATGGCCTGAAGTATGGCTAAGGCTAGTAGCAATTTTAAAGTCATTACCATCTTAGCATTGTCTAGTTGTCTTGTTCCAGTTTCTATGGGTCAGGTATCAGCCTCATGGGAAGCCCCATCACAATTAGGATCTACAAGGACAGCCTCATCAAAGTAGAGAAACTGAATGGAAATGGAATCTGAACTACTCTGTCACTGTTGTCTTCAAACAGAGGTGCTCTGAGACAACATAGGCAGGGCTGCATGGGAAGATTGCATTGCTGCTGCCCATACTGTACATATTGTGTGGATAAGCAGAGGACTTCAGCCTCCAGCGTTTTCATTCTGGTATCCTTCATGAGCACTAAAATCTTTCTGGAGGAGTATTCATTCACCCACTTTAAAAGAGTGCCAAATTGGCGAGAAGTCCCGTATACGTTTCCAAATGTGAGGTCTTTTCATCTGGGAGCAGCACCAATGCTAACAGCTTACTGGGCTGGTAGGCTCATAAAACAACCCAGCATGAAGAGGTGTTTCTATCTTCAGAAGCAATGGAAATTTTCTGGTCAGCTTAGAATGAACTTCAACTGATTTGCTTTGTGAGATACCTGTCAAGAGGTTTGACTAATATTATGTTTTCTGAGCACACTTGTATTGACTTTTCTGATAACCTTACCAACCAAATCATGCATGAAAACCACTGAACAGCTGTTAGACCTCTTTTTTTTTTTTTTTAATTTATTTTTTGCTAGACCCTCTGCCCCATTTCTTTTGTCCTATACACTGCAGTATATTACACGTTCACTGCAAATTTTCATAGCTCCACAGCAGACTTGACAATTGGGATAAATCTTCAACCTCAGCACAAAGCCCAAGTGAAAGAAGTTTTCTGCAGGGGTTCTCAGTGGGGGGGACTGAATCCTCTCCCTGGCTGTGCAGCTTTTGCTGCAATGCTGGGATACCAGCTGTGCATTTTCTGTTCCCATTCTGAATGTGAAAGGGAAGGTGATGAGAGGCTATGGAGGAGCTACCCAGTAGTTCCTTGTGGTTATTTTTATTTATTATTTGTATAAAAGTATTGCCTAGAAGTCTGAACCAAGATTGTAGCTCGTTGTGTTAGGCACTGTCCACACAAAGTAGTAAAAGAAAGTCCCCGCATAGACGAGCTTACAACTTAAATAGCCAAGGCAGATAAAGGGTGAGCAAAAGGAAGTGTTATTATTAGGGTTGCCAGCAGTCCCTTATTACAAGGGATGTCCCATATTTTTTCATCTCTGTACAACAAGTTCAGGAGTTGCTGAGTGCTGCAAAAAGCAGCAATAAGTACCCTGTCAAATGTAGGTGAGTACTGCTTATTATTAAATAAAATAAATAATAATAGTTAATAATAATTACAATAACAATAATAATATCTGGTCAAAGGGTGGGGCCGGGTTGCTAAGAAAACAGTCTCTTATTTTTGAAATACAATGTTGGCAATCCTAGTTATTATCCCCATTTTACAGATGGGGAATTGACAGAGAGAGACTAAAGCCCAGTTCCTCAAAGTTGTTTAGGCACTTAACTCCCTTGAAATCAATTATTTCAGTTAAATCGATTATTTCAATGGGAGTCAGACACCTAAACAACTTTGAGGATCTGGGCCTAAGTGATTTGCCCAAGGTCACACAGGAAGTCTGAAGCAGACTCAGCATCTGAATCCAGATGTCTTTTGTCCAGGCCAATACCACATGACCATCATTTCACTCCACTACTTGTGGGTCCACTGGGCAAAATGCTACCTCTCTCCACCCCCTACCTCTGTATTATGGTATGAGCCTCCATGGAACTCTGAGGGGTATAGCTCTTATCTTTTGACCTCTCATCTAGGGGGAGGCCCCCACAAGCAGAATCACAATGGTTCCATTCTGCCTATAGCCCTCTGCCTCTACAAAAGGGAACCGGAGGTCTTCTTATTTCACATACAAAAGACAAGACATGAAGCAGAATGAATTACAGTGTTTAGTAAACCAGGAACTCACATGTACAATGTTAATCCCTATCACCCACGGATCAGTTGTTGACAACGGAGTTAATTTTAAATACAGCAAAAAATTAATTAGTGACTGCAGTGTTAGTCACTATTAATTATTACGATTATAAATTATGAACAATTTTGAGTCATTGTTCTTTTTAATGCTGTTACGGATATTCACCTTGTGGCTGAACTGTGCTGGAATCTCCTGGAGCAGTACACCGTCTGATTCAATGCTTTGTGGGCTCATATTCAGAAAGCCATTTGGCCTGCAAACTTGCTGGATTATCTGTAAACACAGTGAAAGAAGACAGTTATTGCATGAAGCCCAGGCAGCGCACCTGCATGCTAATGAGTTAAATGTCATGACAGAAACACAAAACCATTATTCTGTGCTACCTTTTAGATGGAAACCAATTTACGTTTGTAACATTTCAAACAGAAAATTATCATGTAATTTCCTATGTCAATACATAATTTATTTTGTAATAAATAACTAAATACATATTTATTGGGCTTTTTTTTTAATCCATCTGTTGTGCTATTCTCAGTTCTCCCTGCCCTAGATGTACTATTCAGACTCATCGTAATGCTTTCTGTCTAAGGCTGCTATACCCTTTAAGCTCTGTAATGATTGAGGAATGTATTATAGGATTAAACACAGCTACCATTTCCTTCAAAGAACCCTAAAATACTTATGTTAGGATTTATAAATTACTTTAAATTAAACCCCAAAAGGATTTATATTAACAAAGAAGAATAAATTGAAGGAAACATTAAGTCATAGTCTTAAAACATATAGGTGTTTAAAAAAAATCTACATTACTGTTGTGAAGCAGGTGAATGAAAACCAGCAAAATCAACACTAAGGCTGGCACTCCAACTTTGACATTCCCACCATGCCTAAGAGTTGTAGCAGCATATATGACTTGTAACATCATAAACTGAGCTGGGGTGTAGAGAATACATATTTGCAAACTATTTCAGATTTCTACAATAGACTTCAAAAGGAGCAGAAGAGGGAGCTTTCTTTTTCATTTATGGTTTCACTTTGGCAGCAACTGAAAGTTATTGTCAGAAAGCTATTTGGTTAATCATGTAAAATGAGATGTATTTATTTCATTTACTTGGTGGTTTGAGTCCAGTTCCTAACTAACAAGTGCCGGTATCTCAAAACATCCATACACACAAATGGTACTAATTGGTAGTGATGGGTGCACTTCTAAAAAGGTTCAAAGTTTGGCTTCCTAGATACTTTTTTAAAAACTTTTTGTTGTTTTCATATAAAATATAAACACATAATGACACAATATATATTTAAATATATGCACAAGATATAAATAGCATATAAATAACAAAATTCAGTGTTCATTATTTGTAACAACTGGGTAAAAACAAAACAAAAAACAAACACTTCTACCTGTAGAGGTCAGTGACTAGATAACATAGCCTATGAGTATCGGGGACTGATACATACTAGACTGAAATGTATTCAATAGTTTCACATGTGACCAGACAGCCTCATATTTTTTCCAAGCATTTCTATTAGACAGTCATTTTTTCCATTAATACAGTAGTAGAGAGCTCACTAAGTCAGTCTGTGTATGAGGAAAGAATTGCAGATGTCCATTTTCTCAAATAACTCTTTTGGCCTCTAAAATAGTTACTAGAATCCATTTCTTAATGTTAACTGGTAATGCCAACTCATCCAGCACCCCTAAAATACAGAAGCTTGGAGAAAAGACGATAGCAACACAAAGTTTTTGAGAGAGCATTGAATATAATGTTTCAGAACACATGCATTTTTTGACAGGCACAGAGGACGTGTGAAAGGTTTGCACGTGGCTGTTTGCACCTCCAACATTCCCTGCATGTTGCCAATCTAACCTTAAACAAATGTTCGTGAGTCTAATAGTACCTGCTTAATATCCTGCTCCCGTTCCTAGCATACTTTAAATAATACTTTGTGGTCCTCTCAGGCAAGCTCTGTGCTGTGGTCCAGTGAGTGGCTCACCTACCTCTGCATGGGGAAGGGGTGGGGGAATCAGGGGTGAAAGTAAGGCGGTACGGGCTGGTACGGCATACCGATAAAAAGTGACTGCCTGTACCAGCCCCTCCCACCTTATTTTAGTGCTTTAAAGGACCATGCTTAAAGCACCGCCATGGCAGCACTTTAAAATCGCTGCTCTTTTTGTGCCCCCCATCGGCGACCCTGCCAGGTCCCTACTGTCCAGTCGAACAGGGACCTGGGTGGCTCCAAATGCCACAGCCGACCAGGGCGTTAAAGGTCCAGTCATTGGAGCAGTGGGGGCCTGAGGCTAACGCAGGCTCCCTGCCTGCCCTAGCTCCGCGCAACTCCCAGAAGCAGCCGCCAGGGAACCGTGACCAATGGGAGCTGTGGAGCAGGCACCTGCGGGCACGAGGACAGCACACAGAGCATCCCTGGCCGCCCCTCCACCTAGGGGCTGCAGGGACCTGACAGCCACTTCCCTGGAGCCACAGTAAGTGCCATCAGGATCCCATGCGCCCCCAACACTCCAAAACCCTGCCCCAGCCCGGAGTCCCCTCCTGCACCCAAACTGCCTTCCGGAGTCTGCTACCCGCACCCCCCCACACACGCCCCAACCCCACGCCCCAGCCCAGAACCCTCTCCCGCACTCCAAACCCCTCATCCACAGCCCCACCTGAACCCACACCCCCAGCTGGATCCCTTACCCTCTTCCTGCACCCCAACTCTCTGCCTCAGCCCGGTGAAAGTGAATGAGGGTGGGAGAGAGCGAACGACAGAGGGAGGGGGGATGGAACAAGCAGGGGCAGGCCCTCAGAGAAGGGGTGGGGCAGGGGCAGGGCCTTGGGGCCCCCGGGAATGGGCCCCATTGGCCCATGCAGTAATCTGCCACTGGTTATACTACTGCATCCTCCTCTCAAAGGTACAGCATAAAATTAGAAGGTGGCATGTTTGCCTAGCCTGGAATCAGTGCAGAGGAAAACATAGGCTCAGACTCCAGAGATCCTCAACCAAACTTGCAGAGTAGTGTTCTCTGTGTGACCTTCAAGTATCCTCTTCCATTCAGGCAACAATGCTGCTTTCAGTTCCAGGCTACCACAGGTTCTTCCACTACAGCTGCATATTCCGAGAGGGATTAATGCCACAATGGTGAATTTGGAAAGAAAGATAATTACCAAAAACTTCCAGCTCCTTTCCCACTGGAGTACAATGTGCAGAGTGAGCTATCTCTGACTATCCATGCTGTAATGGGGCTTACAAACTCCATACAGAAAGAGGCAGAAGAGAGAGAAGAACCTTCCCCCACTTCAAGACAAGTAGGTAGGGTGACCAGACACCTGGATCGATCGGACTTCAGCTGTCGTTAAGACTGCGCCGATCACAACACGTCTGCCATTCTTCTTGCACTCTTGCCTTTCTTCTCCACGTTCGTCCGAAACGTTTAACGATGTCATCTTCCCGTCTTCTTGGAGGCCGACCGGGGGGTCTTTTCTGTTCTCGCGGGTACCACTCAGCAATGATTGCGGTCCACCTGTTATCCGTGAGCCGTGCTGTGTGGCCCGCCCATCGCATCTTGTTATGTCTGCTTTCCACGACAATATCTTTCACACCGCTGCATTCTCTGATGATTTCATTTGGTATACGATCCAGAAGGGAGATTCCCAACATAGCTCATTCCATTGCCCTTTCAGCTACCAACAGCCGTTGCTCTTCTCTCTTCGTCAGTGCCCACGTTTCACTGCCATACAGCATGGCTGGCAGCACTGCTGAATTGAAAATATTTTTACGTGTGGTCTTGTCAATTTTTCCTTTGAGGACGTCCTTGATGGAATTAAACGCACACCATCCTGCCCGAATCCTTCGCGAGAGTTCTTCGTTCAGGTCTTGGCGCATATTAACTTCTTGGCCCAAATATATGTACTGTTCCACTTCTTCGATGTCTTCTCCTGTTACCATTATTCGGGCTTTTCGTAAGATGTCTGATCGCATATATTTCGTTTTGCAGCGGTTCATTTTCAGGCCGACCTGACTACTTTTCTTGTCGAGTCTTCGTAGCATGCTCTGCAGTTGGTTGGTGCTTTCGGCAATTAGTACAATGTCGTCTGCAAATCTGAGATGAGATAATCTCTCTCCGTTTATGTTGACACCACTCCTCCAATTGATCTTGTTCATAACCATTTCGAGGCAGGCGGTGAATAGTTTCGGTGAAATTGTATCTCCTTGCTTTACGCCTTTCTCGATTGCGATGCGGAGGGGAGTTTCAAGGAGAGTAATGTCTGTTGTACATCCAGTATTCACTTCCTTCAACAAACTAATGTCCTACTTGTTAATGCCCTGCTCTGCGAGCGCCTTTAATATTGGGTTAAACTCAACGCTATCGAAGGCCTTTTCATAGTCGACAAAAGCAATGCACAGCGGGAGTTTGTATTCCCTCGCTCTTTCTAGGAGCTGGCTAAGGGTAAATATATGGTCGATTGTACTGAAATTTCTTCGAAACCCTGCCTGCTCTCTTGGCTGTTGTTCATCCACACTCTGCGAAAGTCGATTCGTTATCACCTTTGTGAAGAGCTTGTAGATGTGAGAGAGCAGGCATATAGGGCGGTAGTTCTTAAGATTTTCTCGATCACCCTTCTTGTGCAGCAAGATGGTATTCGACTCCTTCCAGCTTGATGGTATTTTTCCTTCTTCAAGATATCGACTGAATCTTAAAGCGAGGGCCTTCCAAAGTTTTTCGCCTCCTGCATAAATCATTTCTGACGTTATTCCATCTTTGCCTGGAGCTTTTCCCTTCTTCATCTGGTGTAGTGCGCTTCGGACTTCGCTGACGATTATTGGGGGGACGCGTTCCAGACAGCAAGTGTGAAAAATCGGGACAGGGGGTGGGGGGTAATAGGAGCCTATATAAGAAAAAGACCCAAAAATCAGGACTGTCCCTATAAAATCATGACATCTGGTCACCCTACAAGTAGGCTAACCACATCTCAGAACTGCCAGTCATCGAGACCACACCCACAGCTTGGAACAATAAGGAAAACAAGCCCAGCTATACAGGAAAGAGAACAGAGAGTGAGGCAGACAGGTGGGCCTAAGATAATGGAGGGGAACAGACCCACACCAGGCTACCTTTAGGGAACCAATAAGGAGGTAAAATAAAGGCTTCAAGCCCTGGAGCTTAAGAGCTGATTGATTCATGTTATATTAAGTTGTTATACTGGGCTAATTTAAGTTGAATAGAGGAGAGGCAGTTTAGGACACCAAAAAAGAGACTGCACTCAGAGTAGTTGCAGGGCTGGCCTTACCATGAGGCGAACTGAGGCGGCTACCTCAGGTGCCAGACTGGAGGGAGAGGGGGGCGCCACTAGGACCCAGAGTGTAGAAAATTGTGTCTGCTGCTGGTGCATATGTATTCTCTCTGCTCTAGGCGCACAGAGATGGTGGAGTGCTGTGCTAGAGGAAGGAGGGCACAAGAGACGTAACAGGCAGGCAGGAGAAAAGGTGAGAGGGAATAACAGAAAGCAGCAGGAGCTGCAGGGAGAGAGAGGAGGAAGAGCCTCTTATGTACCTCTCTTGCAACCCCAGGAGCCTGGACTGATTAACACCAACTTCTCAGGGAGCTTCCTGTTTCCTGCAGCTTCCCTGAACCCACTTGAGGAGAACAGGCAGTCAACTGAAGTAGTAGGAGCCAGTTAGGCCCTTAAGACTCTGATATCTTCCCTCACTCAGGCCCTGCTACCAGCCTACTTATTTGTCCCCTTCAACTGAGTGTTGAGAGCCACTATAGCTGGCACAGAATAGCAGTCATGAGTGAAAGAAGAAAAAGCCCCTCTGGATAGAAAGCAAAGGAAGCTTTTCTATCTAAGCAGGAAGGAGCTCTCCTGAGATACATAGACACAAATGTTCATGGTGAGCCTTCCGACCCCAGTGAGGATGTGAGTCGTGAGGAGATGCCTGATCTTCCAGTTAGTCAGAGTGCAGGTGACCTGGCAGCTACTGCAGCATCCATATCTCCATCTCAAGTGGATGTAACCATGCACATTCCTGAAGAAAAGTGTAGATCAGAGAAGAGTGTGGTGGAGGCGCAAGAAACAGCTGCTGCTGAGTTTAGTTCCTTAAGTCTAGATGATCCAGGACTGTGGACCCATTTGAGCAGTAGCCTGGGGGACTTCCTTGTATTGCATGTTCCTCAAAGACAATGAAAATAGAAGTTTCCATCCAATATATTACTGGTGTGAAATCCCCAATGGTGACAAAGTGGAGAGGCAATGGCTTATGTACTCAAAAACCCAGAATGCTGCATACTGTTTTTGTTGCAAACTCTTCCAGTCTAATGTTCCAGCCATATTGGGTTCTACGGGAACAAAGGACTGAAAAAACTGGCTAGAAATCTGGCATGCCGTGAGAAGGCAGCAAATCACCAGAGAGCGTTCCATAGGTGGAAAGAGCTTGAGATGAGACTAAGGTTAAAGGCCACCATAGATGATCAGCATCAAAGAATATTGCATCAGAGTATCTTTACTGGCAAAATGTTCTGAAAAGGCTCATTGCCATTGTCAGAATGCTTGCTACCCAAAACCTAGCACTGCGTGGCCCTTCAGATCAGCTGTATGTGCCAAACAATAGAAACTGCCTTAAAATTGTGGACCTGATGGCTAAGTTTGATGCTGTACTCCAGGAGCATCTAAGAAGAGTCAGCACCCAAGAAATGTACATACACCACTACACTGGAAAAACAATTCAAAATGAAATCATACAGTTACTGGCAACAAAAGTCAAACAGCAGATTGTGGCAGATCTGAAGTCAGCAAAATATTACTCTGTTATTCTGGACTGCACACCTGACATCAGCCATACGGAACCAATGACTTTAATGGTGCGTTTTGTAACAACAGAACCTAGTGAAAATGTCCCTGCACTGGTGACTGTCAGAGGGCATTTTCTAGAATTTATTGACATTGATGATACTACAGGAGCTGGTATGACAAATGTGCTTCTTAAAAAGCTGGAAAATACAGGAATTGCGATAGCTGACATGAGAGGTCAGGGCTATGATAATGGTGCCAACATGAGAGGAAAGAACAGAGGAGTGCAGACACGGATCCGAGAGTTAAACCCTCAAGCTTTTTTTGTCCCGTGCAGTTCTCATTCATTGAACTTGGTGGTCAGTGATGCAACATCAGCTTCTAGTGAGGCTGCTGAATTTTTTAATGTAATTCAAAGCATCTATGTATTTTTCTCTGCATCAACTCATCGATGGCAAATTTTGAAGCAACATCTGGGAACATCCTCTCTGACACTGAAACCACTGAGTGCCACACGATGGGAAAGTCGAGTGGAGGCGATAAAGCCTATCAAACACCAAATTGGGAAAATAGATGATGCCATAGTTTCCATTATGGGGGATAATGCTATGACAGAAACTGTTCATGGGAGAACAGTGACAGAGGGAAATGGAATCACCAGAAACATACGTAACTTCAAATTTCTGTGTGGCTTAGTGTTGTGGCATGACATACTGTTTGAAATAAATGTTGTAAGCACGAGACTCCAAGGTGTTGACCTTGAAATATCTGGAGCAATGGAACAACTGGACAAAGCAAAGTCATACCTACAGTCTTACCGGTCAGATGAGGGATTTCAAAATGTTCTGAAGAGTGCACCGAAGTTGGCAGAGGAACTTCACACTGAAGCTATTTTCCCACCCATTCAAGAATACAAGAGTCACTGAAGAAGAAGACATTTTGATTACGAGCCACGGGATAATCCCATAAGAGACTCCAAACAACAATTCAAAGTTGAATTCTTTAAGCAGGTGCTAGATTGTGCAATACAGTCAGTTGAAGAACGTTTCATGCAGCTCAAGAAACACAGCAGTATATTTGGGATTTTGTATGATATTCCCAAACTCCTCACTATACCTGAAGAAGAACTATACCAGCAATGCAGGGCACTGGAGACAGTGTTGACACATGATGACATGTGCGATATTGATGCGAGTGATTTAGGTGATGAACTGAAATCCCTTTCAAGATACATTTCAGCAGGATCAACTCCAAAGGCTGTTCTGGAATATATGTGCACAAATAAGATGACCACCCTCTTTCCAAATGCTTTTGTTGCTCTGCTCATACTTCTAACACTTCCTGTAACAGTTGCCAGTGGAGAACGCAGCTTCTCCAAGCTGAAGTTAATAAAAACACATCTATGCTCCACAATGACACAGGAGAGGCTGGTTGGCCTTGCAACCATCTTAATAGAGCATGAACTGGCCCAGACTGTGGACCTTCAAGAAACAGTTCAAATCTTTGCAACCAAGAAGGCTCGGAAAGCACCACTTTGATTATTCAAACAGATAAAAATGCCAGTGTTTCCTATGCAGACAAGAAAAGTTACATTTGCTGTTCAGGAGTTTGAAAGTTAAGTGTTACTTAAAATTTTTGAACAAGGCATTTTAAGTTGTTAGTTCTCCTTTATTGGGGTAGGTAGCAGAGCAGTACCATGAGAGAAGTAGAACAGGAAGAAGGCAGAATTGAGACCTTTCAAAGTTTTGGCCCAAGCGAGGGGGCATGGGGGCATCATTTGAGCTCCCGGCCTCAGGTGCCAAAATGTTGTGGGCTGGCCCTGAGTAGTTGACACATGCTCTCTAATATCCATGGAAACCCTAATCTGCACAGTCTGTACATCATATGGAGACACCACTTCCCTGCAGACAGACCAGTCTGGTCCATTTCCCTGTGCAGCGGCTCCCTTGCAATAGCACAAGAAAGGAAACACCGAAATCTAACTATAAACATTTTGATAAAAGAATTTCTTATTAATTTAAACTTAAATTCCTTCTTGAAATCCCCATGCTACCCAAACCCTCCCACTGTGCTGATTTCCTTTCTTTAAGAATGAGAAAGGAAGTGAAGGGAGAAAAATCCCTTCATCACATTTTCTGAGGCAACAGAAGAACATGAGGCAGAACAGCAGACTTTTTGGATGGTTACATTCACATTCTAGGGAAGATCCTGCTCTCCTTACTCCCCTGTGGCTTGAGTACAGCTAAGCTCCAATTCTGCTCCCATTGCTGGCAATGGGGAAAACTATCAGTAGGAGAAGGACTAAGCTCCTACTCATACAAGTAAAGGAAATAGGTGTTGGTGTGCAGTGCATGAGTAGTATACATTTACAGGCCTTTTACAATGCAACCTCTGGGATGTAAATAAACAAGGAATGCCTCTTAAGAGTGAATGCTGTTGAGCCATCAGGCTGACAACTCAAAGCTGCTAGAGTGAATCCGTTCTGCGATGGGGCTTTTCAGACTCCTTCAACACTCTCAGCACGCAAGCAAAGTGCTTCAAAAAGCAGCATAACATGATCAGTTATGATTCTTCTATTTACAGAATTCCTCAAAGGTGGTGGCATTGAACCATATATATTTTTCGAACAATATCAATAATATGCATGTTATCAGTGTAAAGCATGAAGCTGTTACTGAATTACAGAAAATAAAAAGCTGTCTCGATTGAAGAAAAGCAAAAAGGAGTGCTAATGAGAGCTAGATCCCATACATAGCGGAGTTTGTATTGCTACTGGAAATAGTGGCATTGCCTTTTATATACAGTAACAGTGCAAGTGACACTACTCTCCTGCATGTTTTATATTGTTGCCACCAGAAACAATTACATTGCCCAGGCAAAACTTGTCACAAGGAGGTGGAGGAGAAGTTCAGCAAGGCATTCCCTCCCTCCTTCAGAGAGACGCAATAGTGAACTGTGTGATTATGCCTTTAAGAAGAGAAAAATACCAGTTTGTCTGGAGTGTTGCCCAAGACACAGTTCCATGGGCTCCTGTTTCCATTGTTGCCTAAAAGGGAAACCTAATTAATAGGTTTTATTGAATCTCTTCCAATGTGCTTTTGTTGATGCATCAACGAATGAAAAAGAAGTGAAGTTAGCACTTATACAAAATGGCAATGCCAGGAATAGACGGGGTGCTTTGTATGGTAGGTCACAGCTCATAAAGAGGGATAGCAATTGACATTATTATTAGCTTCTAACACCATATAATGTCATGTGCTTGTCTAGGAGGGCTGGGGTGTTCTAATCTTGGCCTACTTTACAGTTCCGTGACAGGCTATAGGTTGAGACACTATTGTAAAAATACAATACATTTTTAAATATTTTTTCATTAAAAAATGGACTGCAGTATGTAAAAATGTAAAAATAAAGTATTTTTATTTTGCTTTCATAAATTCTTTTAAAAGATGTATATTTGGGAATATTTGAATAAAGAAAGTTTGTGGCCATTTCCTATAGAATGTCAAGGTCAAGTTGTGGAGGAGTTGAGTGTAAATGAACTAATGAATACTAATTTCCAAACATTTTCCATTGAGTGTCAGTAGTGATACAGGAATAAAACCATCAGCTAAGACATTGTTCATTGAAGCCCGGGAGAGCTAAAGAGAAAAGTATATGCAGTTTTTAGACATGTCAGAAACCCATTTCATAGCATTAGTGACCTGTGTGTCCACTTCATATTTAATCAAAACAATACTAATTTTCAAAAATAAAACACAAAAATCCTAGTCTCTCTTTAGCTTTGATTTTATCCTTTTCTGTTCACTGAAGTGAATTAAGTATAAATAGATTAAATGGCAAAAATCTTCATTAACGCAGAGTTAAGTTTGGCCAGTGATAGTTTGTGCCTTTCTGAAAATCAAGAAATACAGAGTTAAGGTAAACACCCACACAGCCTTAACCCTGTCCTCTTGTTGCTGGTAATGCCTTCTGGGAATGATCTGCATGCACTCCAGCTGCACTCACTACGTTAGGTAGAGCTGTGTTGAATGGTGGAGAAGTAAGTCAGAGCATCTTGGGAGAGCTGTGATTGTGATGTGAGAAGACCTGAGGATTAGTTTGAGGAGTGTCACAGAGTTGTGTGTGTTATCACAGGAAAGAGATGCATGGCTATCTTGAGGTTCTTGCCGTGAGTCAGTAGTGAGGTGGGATATGACAGCAGTATAGATTTAATGATGGGTAGGGGAAAGTATAAGTGTTGGTGGTGTCTTTTGTGCATGTGTGAAGGGTTGTAAAAAGGGAATGAAGTGGTTGTTAAAATTTACAAGTATGATATTCTGTCGGGTGAGTAGGGTCAGTGTTTGAGTGGAGTGCAAGTGGAGGTAGCGCCTGTTCATTCCTGTGGAAAGGCAAAGTGGGAGTGTGTTATGGGCACATTGGGACATCACTCAAGGAGGGCAGAGTTAAGGTTGTGTGGATGTTTACCTTAACTTTGTATTTCCTGGTTTTCTGAAGTTTGGGTTTTGCTGAATTCAGTATCCGGGATGAGCATAAGCTAGCACTGGGCAGTCTTAGCTCTGTGTTAAAGTGTTTTGCCATTTAATTTCCTAAACAGTAAGAAAAATGTTTGCTAGTAGGAAGTAGCAGTCCTTTAGACAGCTGTAACTCTCACCTAGGTCTGATGCTGATACTGTGGTTAGGTAATAATCCAAACACCTGACTTTTATATAATTTTTTCAGCAGTAGCTCTCACAGAACTTTACATCATTATCTCAATTTTACAGATGGGAAACTGAGGAACAGAGAGGTGACGTGACTTGCCCAAGGTCACCTAGCAGGTCAGCAGCAGAGCTAGGAATAGCCCCAGTCCAGTGATCTGTCCACTAGGCAACATGGTTGCTACATCAGTCCTTGGTGTTCTTTCCACCTTCTGTAGATTGTGTTACAGTTGAATGGAGACAATGGTCATGCTTTGAAACATTTGTAATGGGCAGGGGACTGAAGATAACACAAATTTAAACATCTGAAACCCATAAAATAAATAGTGAAGATACACATCAACCCTGGGTGGGGGGCTGCCCAGAGTGTAGGGGGGAGAGACCCAGTTTGGAGGGTGGGTAGAGTGGGTGGCAGGGGCATGGCTGGAGAAGCCTGGCTGAAGCAGGGGCAGGAGTCCCAGCTGGGGGTGAGTAGTGGGAGTAAGGGGCCCAGCTCAGAGTTGAGCGCTGGTTTCATAACCAAAGTAGCATACAGCCCTCCAGTAAGCTGCTGACTGTAGCGTGTATGCAGTGGCCCAGGACAGGAAAGAGCAAGGAGCAACTTCTTACATGTTAATGACTTCTAGAGTGCCAGCTAATGGCTTAATAGAATGGGAAGGAGCGGAAAAGCTGGAAATTTGGGCAGAGGGCCAAATATTGCAGGCAATGGTGGGGCAGGGCGTGGACAAGGAGACAGACACACCAGTTTTCCCTAACATGCTTAAAGGTACTGTAACAACCATTTAAGAAAACTTTCAAGGTTTTGGGATATAGACCATGGATGAGATTTCATCACCAGCCCTGTTGGCAACCTAGGGTTGCCAACCCCTGAGGATTGTCATGGAGTCTCCAGGAATTAAAGATGAATTAAAGATTAAAACCTCCAAGAATACATCCTACAACCAAAACTAGAAACCCTACCCACCCCGGTTCCCAGCTTGCATGGCAGGACAGGGAGAGGAAACCACAAGAGGAGCAAGGTCCCCCCATGTCCCAAAACACACAGCAAGCAGGGGGAAGGGCTCAGACCTCTGCAGAGGGGTAGGCCTCCCTCAGCTCCCAGCACATGGAAAGGGAGAATTCAGGGTTGACATTCCTCCACCCCTAAACCCCATCTTCCTCTGCTACTCCTCTCATTCTCCAACCGCTCCCATCTTCTCCCCCTACTCCCCTTAATTCCTACTTCCTGCCCCTTACCTTAGCCCTCCAACTCCGTTTCCTTTCACTACCAGCCATTCCCATTTATCATCCTCCCCATAATACCCCATTCCTTGCTACAGATACAAACCCAGCTGTTCTTGCACCTCTAATAGCTCCTCCCATCCTGGTGAGCATTCACACACAATTTATTTTCTTTTAAAAATAGTTTCAGCATCTTCTAAATATTCTGCCATACTCAGATTAGATGAATAAAAATAACCCTCTCTCTCTCACACATACACACACACACACAGAGGACAGAAGCAGATTTTTCCCAAATGTTTACAGTTCATTTGCATATTTCTGTCCAGCATAGGTTTCAAACTTCAAAGTTGCTTGAATCTGTGAACTTAATGAAATGCAGCTGGTTTTGGTTTATTTTATTTTGTTTTTTTTAAGGGTTGTATCTTGGGAACTTCTTGCACAAATGACCCTGAATTTGGCTCACTAACCCTATCCTACACTCCCACAAGGCATACCGAATTTCAAGACAATCTATGGAAGTACACAGATTTTAAAATATGAAGAGTTGTCCTTTTAACAGGAAAGGCCTCCCAACCTTAGCTAAAGCAGAGATGGTGCTCCATTATAAATTGTATACAAGTTTTATGAAATTAGAGGGTGAATGGAGGAAAGGGACTCTACCCACCCATCAGAAGCATATCAGGCTCAGAGAGAGGTGAATATTCCTAGCTGAGAGAGAGTATCCAACGCAGATGAATAAAGCCTCAAACAATAGCTCTGAGATTTAACTGCTCCATTCAGGTCAGTGTGTGTTCCCTTCCTTCCCTCCCCAGCACTGGAGAGTCTCTGATATGTGTCAGACATGCCCATTCGCAGCTCTTCACCCCACTTTCAGCAGTGTGTTCTTGGTGCATGCTCCAAGCATGCCTGTTCTAAGCTCCACACACAGAAGGGCAGGGTTTCCCCAGATACTGGATCACATGGGGAGAGGAAATAGGGCTCAGACACCCACAGAAAGGCAAGCCCCTCCAGAACCTGGCTCCCATGAGGTGGGGGGTCAGACTGCCATAGATGGGCTGGGGTGCCCCCAAGAGGCTGGCACACATATGGGAGGGAAGAGAGCAGGGCTCATACCCTCATGGAGAGGAAGGGACCACCAGATCCCAGCTCACATAGAATATATGGAGAGGCTCAGACTCCCCCTCAGCTTAGGCAAGCCTCCTCTAGAACCTGGCTCACATGAGGGGGGGGTCACACCCCTGTAGATGGGCTGGGGACCCCCAGCTCATGGCACACACATGGGAGGGAATGTTGAGCTGACAGGTGTCCCTGCCTCTATTCTCCCCCAGTCTCCTTGTCACTCACCCCCATGTCCCCTTCCCAGTTTCCAACCCCTCCCTTTGCCCTCCCCATCCCCTGATCCCCCCAACCCCTTTCCCCCTATTCCCACCTACTCTTCCACCCCTAGAATATTCTGCTGTGCTCACATTATATTTGCCCAAAATGAAAATCCCTCTTTGATAGGGGCAGCATAGAGCATTCTAACTCCCCCCCCCTTTTATTTTTAACTTAAGATTTCTGCCCTGAGATTTATTTGAACTCACAATGCCTGAAGTACAGCTCACATTCAATGACCATGCTATGCCTTTAGAGCCACCAAGGTCATGTGACATAAGGGTGGTTTTCCCGACAGGTAGCTTCACTCTCTGAGGATGCTCAGTGTAGTCTGTTAGCGCCTCAGTGCACCTAATTGGAGAAGCAAACTCTTCTTCAGACATTTTACTTCAATTTCCTCCAAAGGCCTGGTGGGCGCACTCTGTTGGGATAACCCTCAAACGACTGAGACCCTGATGCAATGATCTGAGCCCTGTTTTGATATCTGTGAGAAACAAAAGGAAAAAGAAGTGCCAGAATGTATCAACTTTAAGAAAAGTTGGTGGGGGTGGCGTATTTCAGGAAAGCCGTGGTCAAATGGCGCTGAATTTGGATCACTAATCGTACCCTGTACCTTCATGATAATCTGGTCAACCAGTGTTGTTTTTTTCCCCTTTTAAATAAAAGTTTTAGATTTTTGTGACCCTTGCTGCTCATGAAAGTAAGAATCTGACATCCTAAGCTAAAACCAGGCCTGTTTCAGCAGAAAGTATGCAGGCTTCCTCTCCTAACTCTGTGAATTGCTTTAATAGTGACCCAGGTAACACCCCTCTTATTCCAATCCTGAGCCTCTCTGGGAAAGCATACATCAATCAAGATAAACTTTGCTAAGTGCCAAGAAACATCCATGACGTCTTAGCTGAGACTTGCAAACTCATTTACCTGGTGACCTCAGCTAGATTTTAGCCTAGGCTTCCAGAATAGCAGAGTTAGGTGTATTTGGCCAGTGCTTTGGGAAAAAAAATAGCGGGGGAGGAGGATAGCTGGGAAGGAACACATTTATCTGAAGGCCTATATGTCAGATCCCGGTCACCATTTAGCAGAAATAGAAAAGCAGCCCTTATAAAACACAAGCCATTTGTTTTTAAAAAACCACACACATTTGATTTGTCTTATATTTCTAGAAATATGCAGTGTTGTTACAACCATGTTATTTTTAGAACTAGGTAGCGCTGATATATATGCCCTATACATTTTAATAACGGGTCATGATGGTTCTTGGAGCTTATTTTCTAAGCTTTAGATTTAATGTATGAAATTTTTTAAAAGTGAATTTTAGTGATTGATGTAAATCACAGAGAAAGCATGCAGTTTTCCAGTTTCTGTTTTTGTGTGGAGCTGTCTTAGAGCAACATCTAGTGGTAGACTGTATTTGCATCTTCAGTCAAAACTTCAAAATGAAGTAAGCAAAATCCGAAATATGCATATGCACATATAGAAAATAAGGAAATACACTAGCCCATTCTGAAGAATATTTTCATACCTTTACCTCTTATTCTTTATATTAAGGGTTTAATCCTTCAAGGCACTCTGTACCTTGGGCACTATCCTATTGAACTCAGTGGAAGATGAAACTGTTCAGTCAATCTCACCTCATGTGAAAGACTGATCCTTGGATAGGACTCTATTCTATTTTACCAAATAACTTAAAAAGATAAAATGTTCCTTGCAATAGGATTCCTACCGCAGTGGTGTTCCAAGAATTCAAGGGGGGAAAGTGTGTAGCTTCTTTTTCTGCCCCAACATCAGATTGATCTATTCACAAAGCCATAAACTATTTGTTCTTGATCTTGCAACCTTTATTTGCATGATTAATGCTTACTCATCTGTGTAGCCCCATTGATTTCAATGGGATTATATGCTTGAGAAGTATTGCAGTGTCTGCCTCTTTGCATCCTACTCAGCTCTTTGACTTATTTATCTCAGTAAATTCTTCAGCACATACACACCAGCACCAAAGAAAAACTTATTAACTATTCAAGCGATTCTCCTGGTGCCTGGAAGAAAGAGAAAGAAAGAGTTGCTGTTTCAATAGAGCTTTGATGGTGATGAGAGTCACATAAACACCTAGGTGGATTGATAGACTCTTTGCTGAACTCAATGGGACTGCTTATATTAGGCAAGCATGATTTCCCCCTTCTTGTAGTAATGTACTTCTGTGAGAGTAGCTGTAGTTGTAATGTAGGTTACATAGGTTAGCTCTAGGTAACTGGAAGATAGCAATGGAAACATTACAACGTACCTCATTTACCTTATTAGTCTCTGCAATAAGCTGGCATTAATGCAATGTTAAGTTTGAGAGAGAAAGCACTCAGTTTTAACCCTCTGTTTGACTTCTAAGTGGTCAGCTTTAACTCTGTCTCAACTATGCTTATGGTTTAAAATCTTCTCTCTCAATATCATTATACAATCTTACATAAAGTTCTATAGCATATAACGTCTTCAGACTTGGCTTGATTTGTACATCTTATTGAAATCTACAAAACAAGCCATGTTTGAATGGTGGCTAACCATCAATATAGATAATTCAAGGATAAAAGACTAGGCTAATCAGCCTAATGTAGATTTGAATCTGTGTCTCCGAGGCCATAAATATGTCAAACCTAATATTTTTTTTACCACAATGCCTCACCCTCCAGAAATTCTTAGAAGCTCTTTTGATGTATGTTCCTTCTCTCTTTCTTTTCCATTTGCTTCTCTATCTGCAGAGAATACTTCTGCCACATTTCCTCTCTTCCTTACCGCCCCTTATTTCCTTCTCATTGTATGTACCCTAAGAATTTCCTTCCCTCGCCCAAACAACATGGAAAACAGTAAACCTGGGGTGGAGGGAGGGATGCTTGTTCTTAATGTGCAGTGCTCCTATCTGCTCTTCCACACTAAAGAGGAAACAATTCTAAGTCTTGTATATTTTTAAAGCACTGTCCAAACAGTAACTCATTTTTCCTTACAGCTGCCCTGTGAAGTAGGCTAGCAGATATTAACCTCATTTTACACATGGTGAAACTACTAGCACAGAGAAAACAGTGACTTACCCACAGTCTCAGAACAAGTCAGAGTCGGGGCTAGAATCCTAGGCCCAAGTCGAATTCACTAGTCCAGAACTTCTCAATCTGTGGAATATGACGCAAAAGTGGGCTGTCAAGGGGTCACATGCCACTGGCTGAGAAACCAAAGTAATAATAATCAGCAAAATCCCAGGACTCAGCAGAAGCCTATGAAGAGGAGGAAGAAGCAGCTCATTCCCTCTCTCCTCCTCCTTTTGCTGTCCATGCCCTGCTCCTCCCTATGACAAAATCCAACCATCAGGCTACATGTCCTGAGCCCTCCCCACCCCTGCAGTTCTAAACTCCAGGCCTGGGAAAGCCCCACTCAAAGAGGCTATGCAGCTGGTTTTGAAGCTTTTTAAGTGGTGCCTCCCTACAGCAGAATACTAGGTGGGCATGGAGGAGAAACAAGGAAATCATCTCTCTACCAGCTCACCGTCTCCTGCCCCTCAGTACCCAAAGTCCCTCCTGCCCCTCAGTACCCATGCTTCCCTCCTGCCCCCAACCGCAATCCTTTGCTGCTTCCAAGCACTGTGGGTTTGTGTGGGTCTCAGCAAGGAACCATAGATGGTTTTTGGATCCCATGAAAATCATACACCACATAGGTGTATGAGATTAGGAGAGTAGAGTGGTCTAAGGTGCTAGACGCTTGGTTAGCTTTTGAGGGGAGAAAGATTCCAGTGGTTAAGGTGTGGCATACTACATAGTGGCATAATATTGGTTTGTGTAATAGCACTAACCTGTTTCCCACTCAATCTTCCTCACCTAAAATAGACATAGTGAGTGCATTCACACATACAGCATCGGCGGTCTGACAACAGTTCCACATGTTTGTTGTGATTTGAATTGTCCGCCTTACATACCACACCAAGTCAACAAATGAGACTGCTCAGATATGGAGTACCAGAAAGAAATCTATGGGATGGGTACCCCAGTGAAATAGATAAGCAAAGACATTTACTTTATTTGTAAAGTTATTAGAACATCTAACTAAATAATGTTTGTAACATGCTATGGTAGTGCAGCATGTTATTAAATCCAATGGGATATAAATAGAAATCAGGAGGAGTTGTTGGCTTTGAGCCCTGTTTTATTTTGCCAGGCCATGTGTTTTCTCAGAAACCACAGAAGGAGGACTTTTAAAAGTTTTTGAATATTTAGATCATGACAGTTTACTAATGAACTGAGGGCACATTTAGATAGCTGCATAGCACACTAAAGATTGAGGTTACTTCTGTTTCATATTGTGCATGTGCACTATGATACATTTATAAATAAGTGCAATGTCTCTATTTCATGACAATCTTTTCAAACAACTCAGCTGCTCATTATTGTCTACCAACATGGACAAGTGTAAAGGTTCAGTTGGATTTGAGTCATTTTCCTCCTCTCCCACCTACACAAAAGAGAAGAATTTATATTTCTGAACAGGATTTTTCTTCATTCTGTTATAACTCAAACATAGCTGAAAGTATTCTGCTGAAACTAAAACATTTTTTTCAGGCATAGAAAGTTTCAGTTTTGAAGGTGAATATTTCAGGAAGTAACAGATATGTAAAAACATGACTTCATAATGGAAACTGATCTGAAACCTCCTGATTACCTCCATAATATATTCAGACTGAAGCTGTGTTCAGCTATATCTGTTCTTCAATATATACAGAGCCTAAGCATCTTTGGGACTTGAATTATTGGGTTTGACATATTTTTCAGGAAGTTGTTAGCATATGGGTAAAAGTGCCCTGAGCTACTAAAGAACTTTGCATTTGAAAGTCTTCCTGTCAGGTATTATATTACAATCCCTTCACCCCTTCCAATAAGTTACCCTAAGGGAAAATTGTATTCTAATTGCCTGCAGGGTTCAGCATCTGAGAGGATCCACTAGACTGAAATCTTAAAATTGTAGTATGTAAGACTGAAGTTTATGCCATTCCCTATTCTTATTATACTCATTGTCATTAACATAGATTTGTGTGGTTCTAATTTCTGTTTTTGTCACAATAACCTGGACTCCTCTAACTCCTCAATGTCCTAAAGTTTAGTGGCTGGGTAATATTAATTTTCCCTTTTCGCAGCCCCAACAACCAGTATGGCCAGATAACCATAATCAAAATTCTAAGGTTGGGGGAAGTTATTTTGCCTTGAAGAAGGGGAGATTGGCAACAACTGGAGATTGGACACCAGATGGAGTGGACCAGTGCCCTGAGGTGGCACATAGAATCTTCTTCCTAGATGCCTCGCTGGTGTGTCTTGCTCACATGCTCATAGTGTGATGCACCCTGCACCCCCATGTTCATCCTTATAATATGATTGTGTGGTATCCAAAGCAAAGCTTGTCATGTCGGGTGTCTTCGGAAGGCTCATGATGCACTGAGCATTGTTGTTATAGCAATGTTATGGGTTGTAATTTCATGTATATAGTTATGAGGCTGAAAATGTGTCCTCGTGGCTTAAAACAAGCCCAGGCAAAACTCTCCAAGAGCAGAGGGGGAGTTCACACCTCATCAGGGCATGTATGGGACAAACCCAACCCAGCCTCACAGGAACAAAGGACACTGGTCTAGGCATCAACAAAGAATCTGTTGGACTCTCGAGTGAGTCACCCCCCTTCCCTTGGCCAGTTTGGGACTACGATGAGGTAATGCTCACCTGACTCTGAAGGGTGAGGAGGCAAAGCCAAAAGGGAAGAAAGGACATGATAAAAGGTAGAGATGTTTGCCATGCTCCCTCTCTCTTCCACCTCCATCTACAAACACCACCACCAAGCGACTGAAGCGCTGATCAAGGGAGAGAGACTGGCTGAAGGGCAACAAGCCAGCCTGTGGTGAGAAGCATCTATGTTGGTAAGGGCACTGAAAGTGTTAAGATCAACTTAGTATGTATTTTGCTTTTATTTAATTTGACCAAATCTGACTTGTTATGCTTTGACTTATAATCACGTAAAATCTATCTTCTGTAGTTAATAAATTTGTTTGTCTATTCTACTTGAAGCAGCGTATTTGGTTTAAAGCGTTTCAGAGACTCCCCTTGGGAAAACAAGCCTGGTACATATCAATTTCTTTGTTAAATTGATGAACTCATATAAGCTTGCAGCATCCAGTGGGCATAACTGTACACCGCAAGACAGAGGTTCTTAGGGTTGTGTCTGGGACCGAAGATATTGGCTAGCGCCATTCGGTTGCACAATCCAAGCAGTGGCTAGCCAAAAGTGCTCATTCACGTAGCTGGGAGCAGCTTACATGCCAGAGGCTGTGCGTGAACAGCCCAGAGTTGGGGTTCTCACGGTGGAGCAGGGTAAGGCTGGCTCCCAGAGTCAGACTGGAGTGACCTAGCAGATCACTGGTCCAGATAACACCAAGGGGAATGTCACACATGGTCATACTGATTGCCAGATTTGGAGTTGGGAAAGTATTTTTCCCCAGTCAAATCAGAAGAGACCTGGGGGCGGGAGGGGGTTGTCTCTTTCCACTGCAGCATGGGGTGTGGTTCGCCTGCTGGGATCATCTGGATATATCTCAGCTAAACCAATTCCCTGTCATCGCAGGGGCCTCAGGCACTGGTGTCACCATATTCTCTCCTGTACTCTGGCTGTGGTACACAGTTTAGTCTCCTGAGGACTGCAATGCTTAAGGGTATATCTATACTGCCATCACTAGGTGTGATTGCAGCCCATGTAGGTATTCCTAAACTAGCTTAAATCTAGTTAGTTTGGGTACCAAAGCAGTGAAGCCGCAACAGTGCACACATCAGTGTGAGCTGTGCAAGCCCATCCAGAACTCTGGGTAATTATGTCAGCAGCTAGCCCACACTGAAGCCTGTGCCAGCGCACCTTCAGTACTCTGGTACTCAAACTGGATAGATTTAAGCTAGCTGGGTTATAGCTACACAAGCTGAATTCACACCCCATGATTGCATTATAGGCATACCCTTAGTCTAAGTGAAATGTAATGGTCTGTGATATACAGGAGGTCAAAGTGGATGATCTAATAATCCTTTCTGGCCCTAAACTGTATGAAGCTGCTAACTACTCCTGGCTATATTTTGCAAATGTGTTTTAATTTCTGTTCAAGCACTGATGGCACAATAGGACTCAGAATAAGACAAGGTATATTATTGATTTTTCAGTCAAAGATTGTGATGTGAGAAGCATTGTATCAAGAGCAGAAGACACCATAACATGAACATTTTCTCAGCAACAACACAATTGCATTGTATGGATAGTGTCAGTAATCATGTAGCACCCTATTCTTTAAAACATCATCAATGACCACTGATTTAATTCACTTAGGGCTAGTCTACACTACCCGCCGATTCGGCGGGCAGCAATCGATCTTTTGGGGATTGATTTTTCGCATCTAATGTAGATGCGATAAATCGATCCCAGAACGCGCTCCCCGTCAACTCTGGTAATCCACCCCGACGCGAGGCGAAAGCAGAGTCGACGGGGGAGCGGCAGCCTTTGACATTGCAGTGTTCTCACGGCGAGGTAAGTCGAGCGAGGTACGTCGACTTCAGCTATGTTATTCACGTAGCTGAAGTTGTGTACCTTACATCAACACCCCCTGCCCCATATGTAGACCTGCCCTTAGAGTCCAGTGCTGACAGGTACTAAGCAGCTCCTGGGAGGTGCTGGATGCTCTATGAGAAGGGCATCTATTACAAGGCTTGTACGTGCCACATAAAACTCTCTCTCTGTGTGTGTGTGTGTGTGTGTGTGTGTGTGTGTGTGAAGTATCAACAGAAAAAACCTCTCTTCTTTGTATTACTATGTTTGGAAAAAAAATCTAGTGAAGATTTTAAATTTAAAAGAATTCAGAACAAGAACAACCACTTCAATGATCCTCAAGACAAACTAATCCACCAACAACTTCAGCCAAATGTAAATAAAATTAAAAGGAGGGGGAGGAGAGGAGATATCAGTCCCAAACAGCAGGGAAGGAAAATCAGCGTAGTATAAATTATCTGAAATATATGGGTTTTGCAGGACATCCAAAAGTAGCAACCACTCAAAGCGATTCCAGATTCATGATTCAATATGTTCTAGAGGATATTCTCACAGATAGTAAATCTACCTCTCTTTGTTTTATCACTACCTCTTCTAGTCTGAGTAAATTAATTAGAAGTCGAAATCTCTGTCCCACTAGTTTAGGGGTGCCATCCTATAATGGAAAATGTATTTACACACTTACCTGAGGTTCCTTCCCCCGGATCGGGCTCTCCGGTGCTTGTCTGGTGGCACTGGCTGGACTGCGGGGAAGTCAAAAACAGGTCCTGGCTTGCTGTACAGCTGGATCCCCCGATCACCTGACCCCTATACTCCTCCTCCTCATTCACCTTCTCCTCCTCACTAGTCATGGCAGGGCCCTGTGACTCAGGCTCCTTGGAGGTATCCATGGTGCTGTGCAGGATTGTGTAGGGATCTCCACCAAGCATGGCATGCAGCTCACGGTAAAAGCGGCAGTTTTGTGGCTCAGAATGTATTGTTGGTCTCCCTGGCCTGCTGGCACTCCTGCCGCAGTTCTTTGGCATTCACATGGCACTGCTGCCGGTCCCTGTCATACCCCTTCTCCTGCCATCCGTCCAGGCACCTACTTCTAGATGTCACCTTTTCTACAGCTGGTTTGGATCTGTGCCAGCACTGCTTCTTCTCCCCACAGGGCCAGGAGATCCAATATATCCTTTCTACTCCAGGCCGCCATGTGTCTGAAACATGTAGCCAGCACAGTCAGCTGGGAAGATGCGCACAACAAGGAAAGCAGTGTGAAACAGCTGGGAAAACAATGGGAAACAGCAGCCAGTGTCAGGCATTGTGCAACAGCTGCTGGACAACTGTTAGGATCAACATAAGTAACTCAGTGTCTACACTCACTCCGTATTGACCTCCATACATCTGTCGGGGTTCTATGCTGCTCGAGGAGGTGGTGTTAATATGTAGGCATAATGGGGTACTCCCATCAGTGGGAGACAAATTTAAGTGTAGACACATGCATAACTAGGTCAACACAAAGCAGCTTATGTCAACCTAACTTTGTAGTGTAGACCAGGCTTTGGTGATCAAAGTGCTGGGTCAACTCTAGTCTCCTAGCACTCTGTCACAAAACTCCAAGTGAATTTGCAAGGGATCATTCATTTTCAGCCCCTCTCAAACCACACTACAAGGTTCAGTTCACAAACATCATTGCAAATAAAATCCTGCAGGTTTAGAAAAGCTCTGTCCAAAAGGCAGGGACTCCTGCAGGTGTCCTTCAGGAAGTAATTTCATAGGTGGTGACCTGAAAGAATCTAGTCCATCACAACTGACCATATACGTAAAGAAAGAAGCAATCACGTAACTACTTCAGCCATGTTTTTTCAGAAATAAAACTAGTGATGTAGGGTGTTTCAAATGCTGAAGAGGCCCGATTTTCAGAAAGTGCTGAGCACCTACCCTCTGAAAACCAGGACCCTTTAAGGGGTCTCAAATTGAACTCCCAAAAACTGAGTACCTAAAATCACTAATCATTTCTCAAAATCTTGGCATTATGGCCTCTACTAATACAGACTGTATAAACTATACTAAGAACTTGAACTGCATCTTTTGGAAAACTGACAGCCAGTGTAAATTGTAGGGGGAAAATGTAACAACCAATCCCCTCACTCCTACTCTAAGGAATAAGTGAGCAGCAGTATACAAAGGATAACCCAATTACACATTTGAAACATATTATAATAAGTTTCCTCACTAGGCACAGAGATTTTGGCATTAATAATAGTTATGTGATTAAATACACACGTCTTAAGAGGAGAATACTCCACTAAACACCAGGGAGGGAGAGGAGTTATTTAAGTTAAGGGCCAATGTTGGCACAAGAACAAATGGATGTAAATAAGATCAATAAGTTTAGGCTTCAGATTAGACAAAGGTTTCTAACTATCAAAGGAAGGAATTTCTGGAACACCGTCCCAATGGGGGAGAGAGGATGCAAAAAACCTAACATTTTAAAAGTAAGCTTGGTAAATTCATGGAGGGGATAATAGCATGAGTTGCCTATAATGGCATACGGCCCATCTGCAACTGATATTGGCAAATATTTCCAACGGCCAAAGATGGGACATTACTGGTGGAGGGCTCTGAGTTACTACAGAGAATTCTTTCCTACGTGTCTGTTTGGTGGGACTTGCCCACATGCTCAGGTCTAACTGATCACCATATTTGGTGTCAGGAAGGAATTTTTCCCCAGGTTAGACTGGCAGAGACTGAAGGGGGTTTTCACCTTTCTCTGCAGTTTGGGACATGGGTCACTTGCTGGTTTCAACTAGAGTAAATGGTGAATTCTCTGTAACTTGAATGCTTTAAAAATCAAGATTTGAGGACTTCAGTAGCTCAGAGAGGTTATGGGCCTATTACAGGTGTGGGTGGGTGAGGTTCTGTGGCCTGCAATGTGCAGGATGTCAAACTAGAAAATCATGATGGTCTATGGGTATATCATGAAGTCTATGGGTATATCTACACAGCAAAGAAAAACCCACAGCTGGCCTGTGCCAGCCAACTCAGGCTCATGGAGCTCGGACTGTGGGGCTGTTTCATTGCTGTGTAGACTTCTGGGCTTGGGCTAGAGACCGGACTTTTAGGATGCTGAGAGGTGGGAGGGTCCCAGAGCTCAGGCTCCAGCCCGAGTCCAGAAGTCTATACAGCAATAAAATAGCCCCACAGCCAAGCCCCACAAGCCCTAGTTGACTGGCAAGGGCCAGCCACAGGTATCTAGTTGCTGTGTTGACGTACCCTATAAATCTACTAAAGGTTTTAATTTTGAAGTCGCCATCTTATAGAGAACATAATAGAAATGACATGGTCTCATTTTCTAACTGTAACTAGTTATTGATTATATAGTACAGTTCTTAAATTGTTCATTATATTAAAACTTCTTATTACTTCCAATATTGTTCAAAGGCTCATAAAGCTATGCTAGCATTTAAAAGGCAGTGCCAAAATTCCTTTGTACTATTTATATATAGTTATATGAGGGATGCCTTATCTAGTTTGATCTGGCTATGCATGTTTAACAGCCTGAAACGGGTTTAGTATTCTCCATTTACAGAAACCCTAGTAAAATAGTGTAAAGTGACACTGAACAGGCCTGAAAGCCATCTATTCAATTCGTACTCTAACAGCAATACTTTATAAAATGTTGAATTTCATCAGCTCCTGACTTGAAAAGATTGATTTGCTTGTCATGTTGAATAGACTCTAAAAGTAGTTTAAGGAACAATTGACCCTAAGCACAGTACCAGCAAAGTCTTCTGGGTATCAAGCTGAAGGCAGTTAAAGATTTCTGAGATAACTCAAATTGTCTCTGTTGTGAAAAAAAACAGCAACACTGCTCACAACAGACTGAAAAACCTCAAGAGGATTTCCATAATTAAGGTTAGGAAAGAAAGGCTTTGCTAAAAGCTGCATTTACATGAATATAGCTAAGACTCTACTTGCTTCTTTGGGGCGAAAAAAAAATCTATGCAGCCTTCTTTTTGTATTATTTTCATTTGTATTTCCATTTTTAAATACAGTTCACCAAACTTAAACAACAGTGTGATTCTAGGACTAGGACTTGGTTTGCCCCCATTGTCAACTGTTGGCATGCATTGTCAATCAAACACCTCAGAGTGGAGCTATCAAAAGAAAGACACACTCGAAGAAAGCAGTGACACTGGAAGGTTAGAAGTAAAATTATGAGACACATAATAGGATTAAAATTCCCAAGAGTAATATATTTAAACATGCACACGCGTGTGCGTGCACACACACACAGCTATTAATCATGTAGTGCTCCAAAGACTATCCTATCCACAGGTTTGGGCACTGTGTGTCTCTGAGACGAACTTCCTTTTTGTATTTTAATCCTCGGATGCTCCAGCTAACAATCCTTGTATTTGCATAGCAAGGAATATGGCATTTCTCATCAGAGAGCCTTCCACTCTGTAATTCACTCCCCTTCAGTGTGAAAGAATCACATTTTGCTGAGCTCCTGCCATACTGAAAGACCTAAGGGGGCTATTTGAGTGGTACGTGGAAGAAGGCCAGGCCCATTTGATGGCAGAATTATTTTGTTTCCTGACATATTATGTTATTGTTGTATTAATTGAACGTGAGAATAGAAGGTGACAAGAGGTTCAGAGAATTAATTGAAGAACTAAATTAAATGAAAATATATTTCAGGGTGGCCAAACCATAGCTTACAAGCCTCATGTGGCTCTTTTACAGTCAAAGTGAGGCTTGCAGAGCCCCGCCCATTCACCACCTACCAGACTGGGTGCAGGGAAGCTTGGGACCTCTGCCTTGCACCAGGGTGGTGAGGTAGGGGCTTCTTCCCAGCAGGGAGGATGTGCTCAGGGCTTCAGTCCCAACGGGTGCACCTACCGGGGCTTGGGGCTTCAGCAGGAGCAGGGCTGAAGCCCCGAGCCCCAGCAGGTACCTCCCGCCGGGCTTGAGTCCCAAGCTCCGGCAGGCACGCCCCGGCTCTCGAACTTCTGAAGATTGTCATATGCAGCTCAGTGGATCGGTAAATTTGGCCACCCTGATGTATATAGTAAGCATAAATCAGAAAGCTACTCAACTTCACATAATATTATTTAGAATTATTCAATTACAGCAAGAGGGTACTAGGTGTGGGATCAAAAGAATTAAAAAAAAACTTTTGTATCCCTTACCCCATCTTTGTAAATTGTCTTAAGAGGTTATAAGCTCTGCAGGGCAGGAGCCTATCTTCTATACATTTTGTTTAAGTGCCTAGTACATTTATGGGTACTCTAAAATAATCATAATAGCATTCAGTGGGTTCTTTTAGACAGAATTCCTTAGACAGGGTTGCATTCCTCTACTTCTCAGGTCACCATGGGGCGGGCCTGAAGTTTTCCCTTGACTTTAATGGGCTTTGAAATCAGGCCTTATTTAGTGAGTTTTTCTAATTGATTTTGAAGAGGCGGGGGGAGGGAAGCAGACACTGCCAACCACACCAGGGGGCAGAGAGAGCCTCAATGAGCCTCTACAGATCCAGAACTGTGGTCATCTAGGAGATCTGTGTGGGTTACAGATTTCCAGCCAAGTGGCCCTTTAAGAAAGCTCCAGCATCCTTCAGGAAAGAGAGACTAGGCAGCAGCCATTATAGGTGCTAGAACTAGGGGTGCTGCTACAATCCCTGGCTTGAAGTGGTTTCCATTATATCCAGGGTTTACAGCACCCCCACTATACAAGTTTTCCAGCACCCCTGGCAGCCATTGCTAACATCATCAGCAGATTGGAGGAATGGACTAGCTGAACAGATCTCAGCCTCCCATAAAGCAAGGTCTAGAAGGAATTTGGCTTCCACAGCCTTTCCCTTCTCTTAGCAACACCAGGAATTAGCACTTTCATAACCATGAGATCCCAGATGACATTAGCAGCTTTGGACTCAGGTGACAACTGACAGCCGAGGACAGTGAAGGGAAGCAGATAACTGAGGCTAGGTCTACGCTACAGACCTTAGAGAGGCACCGCTGTACCTAAGGTGTCCTGTGTAGCTGCTCTATGCCAGCGGGAAAGAGCTCTCCCGTCGCCATAATTAAACCACTACCAATGAGAGGTGGTAGCTATGTCGGTGGGAGATGCTCTGCCGCTGACATAGCACTGTCCACACCAATGCTTTTGTCAGTGAAACTTATGTTGGTCAGGGGTGTGTTTTTTTCACACCCCGGCCAACAAAAATTTTAGCAACAAAAGTGCTAGTGTAGACAAAGCCTGAGTATGGGTGTAGTTAGTTAATGACCATCCCTCAGTGACAAGAAAACATAAGCTTCAGACCTGATCAATCAGCTTTCTGCTCTCTGGTACCGTACACACACACACAGAGTCACTCCCTTCACCCCAGGAGAAGAAATTTGTTTGTGGAGCAGTGTTTCTCAGTCTCCAAGAGGGCCACGACAGGGAATCAGGGGGATTGGGAGGCACTGAACATTTTATTTCAATATAAAACTTGCATCCCCCACTCTTCACACACACATATCCTTCAAGGTCAAGTATACCCTGTCAGCTTCTAAACAAACAAACAAACAAACAAACAAACACACACACACACACACACACACACACACACGATAGAGATTTCTCCAGGATACATTTTTACAGTAAATGTAAGTAAATGTAAGAGTTGTGAAGTTTGTTTGGGTTTTTTGGGTACGCTTTGGCTAAGGGGTTGCCAACCTGAAACGGTTAAGAAATACTGATGTAGCAGGATGGACCAGTCACTTTAGGGAGTAGTGGGCAGAGCATTACTTGCTCTTTTCAAAAAAAGTATATAAAATAGGTAGGGCGCAGCTGGAGATAGTTTATATAGAACTGGGCGGGGGGGACAACACAAAGGAAGTACATAAAATATTATAAAAACAACAGCCATGAACCACTTTTTCCAGTTTGTAAAGTCTTCTGGGAAAGGTGTTTGTAGAGCACCACGCACAACAGGGCCCCAATCCTGACTAGAGCCTGGGAACAGGACTGTACCATAACTCAAGAGTTGGCAGTCCCCTAGGGCATAGATACGTTTATGGAGAAGGCAAATACTTCTTGTTATATTTTCTATTGGACAAATCTGATCCTTCAAAACAGAAGACCAACTTTAACAAAAGAAGAAGAAGAAGAGGAAGTACTTTGATACTGGTTCACTGAGTAACTGAAAATCCCAGCTGTCATGTTATAACCACGTTCTAGGAACAGTACTTTTCCTTTTGTCCTGAAATGAAAATGAGGTAGAAGGAAGATGTACACCTCACAAATCTGTTGGCATTACATAATTTGGCATGATAAGCAACCATTAGTAAGGCGAAGACGACAATGGGAAGAGTATTTCAGCAGAGCTTCTCAAAACCAATTTTTTTTTATGGAAGTTCAATTGAAAAATGCAGTTTTACTGAATTCTAAACATTTTGTGGGACTGTATCAATTTCAATGTAATTTTCAATGGGTAAAGTCAAGACTAATGGTTCTGACAAGATTGAACTGTTTTATTTAGATTCCATCATTTTGATTTTGCTTAGACTTTTATATATAATTATATGTTGTATTATATTTAATATAATATAAAATTCAAAACAATTTGAGGTCCCAAAACAAAATTTTCCAGAATTTCACTTTACCAGAAATTTCAGCTATTTGTTCTGATTCCAAAAAAAGAAGGATCAGTTTCCAACAAACCGGAAATTCCAGTTTTCGCCAGCTCTACGTTCCAGGTCAGAGTGAGAACCAATATATGAGGAACTGCTGTATGTTCCTTTTTGTAAAGTGTTACACAAATTACAAGTAGATTGATCCAGCTAATCTAAACTATTAGACAGAATGAACTGAGGGGGCACTGGCAGAGCTATAAAAGGAAGTTGCTCGCACTGTGTCAAGCTCTGATGCACATGGATTACTAAAAAGTAAGAAATGTCAATGCTGAGTGTTGACTGACATCACAGTTGCCCGTTATGGGCTGCCTAGAACATTTTAACTGTTCATTAAGTCCATTAAGCCTAGAAGGTGAGGAGAATGTTATATGAATCCCGCATTAGTTTAAATGGAACACATAATGCACATGCTTTTTTCAGACCATTATTTTAAATTTGTCTAATGAAGAACGAGTGCTTTTACATCAGTGCACTCCAAGGCTGAGTTGCTGTATAACGTGAAAACCCAGTCACCTCAACTGGCTGTGTTGCCTCTGGCAAAGCAAAAAAAGCTAACCATTAAATTGCAGTATAAAGCTACAGTGTCACTGTTAGCAACGCTCAGATTAAGGTTGTGTCAGTAGTAGCCCTTCCATTATAAACCCCCATTTTTCAGGGGGTTTATGACTAGCCATAAAACTGATTGCAATTCTTCATTCAGTGTCTCAACTCCGTAGTGAATGTTTACTACATATCAATGTCTTTTTGCAGTTCTACCTGTTTTGGTATTTTATACATTAAAAATAGAATTTTTCTAATTTATTTGCAATATTAAAAAACTCAAAGACATGCCAGATTCAGAAGGAAATGTCAGCATTTCAGGAGGCAGTAGTCGACACTTCGCCTATTCAATACATACTGCAAACATGCAAAGAGAGCTCGTTGGGAATTTTCCATCTAAACCTTTTTGACAAAAAAATGTGATTTCCACAGAGTGTTTTCTGAAGGAAAATTTCAATGTAGGCAAAATGTTTGAATTTTCATTTTCCATTCAGGATAATAGAACAGTTTTGTTTCAGGTTTCAAATACAGATAATTTCAGTTTGCTAAACCGACTTAAGGTGTTTTGTTTCCGGTCAGTTCAATTTTAGTCTGTATCCTCTTGAGCTTCCGTGATGCTTCACAGCAGTTGTAGTTTGGGTCCCTCATGCCCCCATTCTCTTCTGCAGGCCAGACTAGGTCATGGTCTCTCTGCTGACTACCCTGTCACAGTGCATCATGGGAAATGTAGTCTGCCCAGGGAGCCCAGCCCTTATAGGGAAGTGGAGGCATGAAGAACCCAAACTACAACTGCCATGACGTATACCAGCCATCGGACAATATTGAACCAGTCCAAAGTAAATCATTTAAGTTCTGTTCAACAAACTGAAATGAAATGTTTTTGACATTTCCAAATTGAAGTTTTTCAAAAACTTTCCATTCCATGAAAAACCTGAGAGACTTTACTCTTCATCCCAATTTGGGATGAAAGTAGATTTCAAAATATCAGAACTTAATGGGAGATTGAAATTTTTATTTTCAACCACTTCCAGTTCTGAACAGAAGAGCCACAAAAAAGTTAGTATTTGTACAGTATGGTAAGTGGAACTGGAGAAAGTGTCAGGATTCAGGAAGGACTTAGTTTGATGTTCTGCCAGGGATTCACAAATGCAAGCTGGGTCTTAGCTTGTCTTTGTCCTTTGTCCTTTGTTCAGTCTCTTTCAGGTGTGTCCTTGGGGGGGTGGAGAGTCTCTCTCTTTAGCCAGCTGAAGACAAAATGGAAGGGTCTCCCAAGGGCTTTTATAGTCTTTTTCCACTCCCTGTGTAACATCATGTTATCACGGAGTTTTGGGATCACATGGGCAAGTCACATGTCCATGCACCCCTCGGTAACCAGTCCAACCAGTTGCATTCCTGACCAGGCCCCGATGTGGATTGGGGTCTGCAACTTCTTTTGTCTGTTAAGTGCTTGTACTTAACTTGCACATTCTTTCCTCCAAACATGATCCCAGGCACTTACAAAGGCTATGTACAAAACCAGCAAATATAAAACCAATCTTCATAACTCCAACTACAACGATGATACATGCGTACAAACAGGAGGAATAAATTCAGTAGGTCATAACTTTCACAGAGATATGTTACATGGCACATGTAGCATAAAACATATTCCAGTTACATCATGTATACGTTTATAAGCCTCTCCCCATGAAGCTTTATGGGGTACACCATCACAACTACTTCCTCTCTCCCAGTATCTCTTCCATCTTTGTACATCAGACCTCCCAAAATTTTAAAGGAGCCACACCACATGATAGAAATGGGCTGATCCCTAGGCACTACTATCCTTAAGGAGGCAGATCACCCCATCACATATCCAGTACAACAATCCCCCACCAGAGCCTGGAACAGACCCCATGATTCGTGCATCTCACCATTCCTCCACTGTCAGCAAATATCTGTGAAACTCATTGGCAAAGTGTGTCTCTCATCCATTTCCAGTGCTGGTTCACATAGAGGATGACAACCTACTACTTCTATCAATTACTCCGGTGTTTCCCAAACTTGGGACGCCGCTTGTTCAGGGAAAGCCCTTCGCGCGCCCAGCCGGTTTGTTTACCTGCCGTGTCTGCAGGTTCGGCCAATCGTGGCTCCCACTGGCCGCGGTTCACTGTGCCTGGCCAATGGGGGCTGCGGGAAGCAGCGCCCAGTACGTCCCTCAGCCCACGCTGCTTCCTGCAGCCCCCATTGGCTGGGCACAGTGAACCGTGGCCAGTGGGAGCCACGATCGGCCAAACCTGTGGACGCGGCAGGTAAACAAATCAGCCGGGCGTACCAGGGGCTTTCCCTGAACAAGCGGCGTCCCACGTTTGGGAAACACTGCATTACTCCATTACATCAAGTGGCAGAGTTCTGTGCAATGGATCTGAAGCAGGGGTCTCAAACACACGGCCCGCGGACCACATGCTGACTGCGGAGTTATTTCCTGCGGCCCGCCATAGGTGCCGACTCCACTGGCAGCCAAGCTCCAAACATTACTGAGTGTTTATATTTTATTAAAACCCCTCTTTGTTTTATAGTTTTTAAAAAGTTAATACATTGACTTTTAATAGAATACTATATTACTCTTCATTTTTTTCATTTTTGACTATACTTTTGTATCATTGTATGAAAAGGTTTCAGTGATGTGGCCCTCGGGCCAATTTACTAGTTCGCGTGTGGCCCTCATAGTAATTTGAGTTTGAGATCCCTGATCTAAAGGTTCCAACGCTCCTGATGACCCATGGGGGTGTCAATATGCTGCCACATGATGGAATTTCTGGTTTTTCAGTTTGCTTTAAAAAAAAACTAGGAAATTACACACAAAACCTGTGTTAAAAGAATATTATTATGGTTGCAAAGTCAAGCACTCAAATATTAAGAAATGACACAATTAAGGTTAAATGTTTAATTATTTAAATGACTATCAGCTGCTACTTGGCCTCATTGTTACAAGTTGGCTGATTAGTTGTATTTGTTGTAGCATAACTGGATCTTGAGAATGAATCATCCTCCTTCAAATTCCATCAGTTCCATGGCTTTCTGTGCTAATTGTATGCTATAGAACTTTGACAGCATGCGCAACCTTGTCCAGAACAAAGGGGAGATCAGCCCTAGAGAGCAGTTTACAAATTAATGGCTTGATCCTGCAAATGTTCACTTCCATATATAGATTACTCATGTGAGTGGTCCTATTGTACGGCAATAGATCCCTAGTCTATTGTTTTCATTATGAATGATGCTAGACAATACTCCTACGTGTTTTAATTAGTTGAATTATTTTAGAATAGCATTAACAACATTCAGGACCCATTTAACTAAGATTTTGCACAGTGAACACCACCAAGCTTTTAACAGCCACACACTCAATGCTGCAAACAAATATGCTGACCTTGAAATTTTCAGAGCTTTATGATGGCTCCAAGAGCAAATACAAATATTGATGTAGATGAAAATTTACTGCACTCAGCCTTATCACTGAGTTCCCCACATTTCAATTTTCCTAAATATGCTCAGAAACTCTGCTTTGCGATGGAAAGCAAGAGAGTGGGTATTGTTGTCATAGCAACAAAAACATTTTCTTCTCCTTCAAAAATATTGTATGTTAGAGACCAGTGGAAAAAATAACATGTGTATATAATTAATTTTACTCCCTGTCATGTTTTTTCCCCCAGATTTCAGAAAATTGTGTTTGAAAATGTTATAAAATACTGAAACACAGACTATGGTAGGAGCCACTGCAGGTAGTGGGATGCTGCTGTTGATAATGTAGTGAACCAAAGGTTCATCTACATTTACCTGCGATATTCCCATGCCTCCTTGGGAATTTTATTTCCCACTTATGCTGCTGCATTGGATAGGAACCTCATAGTGGAGCTAAATCTGCATTTTATGTTTTGAATTTAGGACTGTTGTCTCAGTGTATTACTAATAGCTGGACAAGTAAGAGTGAGAGAGATTTAATATGGAGAACGGATAGTTGTGTTAAAAAGTAGGTGAGTATTGCTGTAAGATCTTATGAGTATTTCCCCAAGTACTTTTTACCAGTTTATTCTTTGTCAGACAGAGCCCCATTTCTAGTTCTGTGTAGGAATGTACATAGAATAGGAATTTTTTAGCTGTAAAAAAAAGACTGTACCAAAATCCCAAAAGTGACATCCTAGCCCATTGATTTCAATGAGGCTAGGATTTCACTACCCATCTGGACACCACCCTTCCATCCCAGACACAGAGTTCAAATTCAGACATGAAGTTTGCAATTCAGCCTCACTTCTAATTGTACATTACATTGGCTCAGGTTATTTTTGTGCAAGGGGAGAATTAGTATGGTCTCGTTCCTCTGGACTAGTTGGTATATTATTGTGGTTTTTGTTATTATTTTAACTTTTCTTCCTTGTATATGAAGAGTTTCAATGCTGGTTCAGTGATATTGTCCTGCTTTGAAGTATGTTAAAAAGAAAGAAAAAAAGTATAGTGAAGAAGTAGTCGATGGAATCAAAATGCTCATCAGTATTTCAGTTCTAAAACTTTATTTGGGAAATGAGATGAGGCAGTAGTTATTTTGTGTTTCGTGAATGCACCTTAATTAAATGTGAGAGATTTCTTATTAGCTTTTTGTAGGGTTTGACTTCTTTGGAGCAGTTACTTGTGCTTTCGGGAGGTTTGCTCAGTGGTCTCATTGATTTTTGATAATTAAGCAAAGTGGCTGATCATCCACCTCAGACTGGTTTTTAAAGCACCCTTTATTTTTGAGCTTGGTAAATTCATGGAGGGGATAATAGCATGAGTTGCCTATAATGGCATATGGCTTTATTTTTTCTTTTCAGTACTGGGTTTTATTTGGTCTGAATTCATTGTAAGACTTAACACCACAAAATGTCTGACTGAAGAAATGCAAATACTTAATAGCCTTTTATGTTATTTAAAGTGAATTTAGTAAGGTTGTCTTAAACCACTGTGGGTTTGGCCCTGGTGGCTACAGTTTCACGTCTCCCACCTGCTTCAGATTTAGAGCCTCTAGCATAGTGACCACACATACATTTACAAGTTCAAGGTTTACTCTGTTTTACAAGTTTTATTAAAGTTACAGTTAAGGTTATGATTACCCAGGCATATAGAAATCCTATGAAGACCTATGCACAAGTTACAAATAAAGTCATACTCACATCCTTAACAATATTCTTAGGGCCTTGCCAATTGATCATCAAAAGAGGGATGGTTCCTGCTGGAGTTTTCCCATATTTGGAAGCCCTCTTTTATCTTGTGATTCTGACTACACCTAACACTCTATGCATGAGCATGAAGGTGTTAACCCTCTTTTTCCTTATTTGTATTGTGTCCCTCAAGACTATTAGGGTGCCCTGTTTTCCACAGATTGTTCATAGTTCCTTTTATTTTCATTAGCATTGAAACACAACCTGTGCGCTGCAGTTAGGGCATGTGTTAGAAAAATGTGAACAAAGGGTATCTTGTAATCAAAAATTAATATTGCAGTTAATCTTTTACAATATACCCATTGGCACATCTTTTCTCATAATTTTGTGTCATAGGGTCATTCTTTGGTCACTTACTTATGTCAAGCATTTCTTAAGCCTGTAGCCTAATATGGCTAAGCTAAAATCTCACAGGCTTCAGCCTGTGGGCCTTTTGTTTCAGCCCTACTTACTTAGATACCTAATACATACTTATTACTTCTAAATACTTATCAATCTTATACTTCTATACTCCCACCACTTAAATCTATTTAGCATACAATGATTATATATAACATAGCATATGAGTTAGTTATAACATCACACAACATACAATAAATGAATGATAAAAAGGATCCAACTGGCTACAACATTCTTACATCTAGTATAGTATATATATTATTTATATATAAATACATACCCATGGGGATTGAAAGGGTACTGTATATGCTAGAATTTTTACTCTCTTCTAATTACATTTACCCAACTCTACATTCCTCCACTAAGTTACAACAACTAGGCGTGTATACATCACACTAGGTGCTATGATACTATTGAAATAGCATAAGTTTATAGTCATAGATTGTTATGACAACACAAAGTATTCTATAGCAAGATTTAGCTAACTCTCCAGACAACTTACATTTCTTCAAATGCTTTAGCTATATGCCTCTAAAAAACAAAGATTGCATATCTTTACACTTCCCCTGTCTGCCATTCAAACGACATGTTACCCATTTTAGATTTGGGAGGCCACTCAAATATCACCATCATGTATTCCATATTTGCTCTGAACTTTTACAGAAGAGTTTATTTAGCAGTGATTTAGAGATATTTGAACATATTTGTTAGTGATATTTTTCAGTTCCTTCCACCTATAAAGCTAGGTTGCCTCTTAGTACCAGGAGTCCAACTATACAGGCCTCTGAAACTGAGAGGGGGGTGGGGTGGAAATCTAATTCATACATTTTAGAAAACTCTAAATAGCTTTTCCATAGATAATGCCTGAATGATAGGGTTTGATGTCTGAGGACCTACCAAGGGTACAGTATTGTGTCGCCATCAATAAATGATAATTACTCTCTTCCAAAACAAATACTAAACTCTCATTTCTATGGGGATGGATCTTTGAACATCACAACTTCAATCTGGAACTGTTCACATTTATGCTGGGAAAGAAAGCAGGTGATAGTGATACAGAAAGTGGCTCAGACAAAATAAGGACCAACCCAAACCTTTACCCAAAATGAGCTGATACTGAACTTCTTGTGAAGTTTAAATACTTGGGCCAAGATTATCAGAAGTAACGAGAACCTGGATGCTGAACTTGAGATGCCTTAAAGAGTCCCAATTTTTTTAATGAAGGTGCTCAGCAGTTTATGAAAATTAGACCCTTTTAAGAAGCCTGAAATGGGGCATTCAGAAACTGAGGTACTCTTCTGAAAATCTTGGACCTTGTGACTTCTAAAAATTACTGAATCTGTTTTTGTGCATATCTGATCTTCCTTGTTCTTACTGAAACCATAAGTAAAAATGCAAAAAACTAATGTTGTGATGGCTTAGTATATATTTATATCAAACTGCAAACTCAATTCTGTTTTGTCATTTTTATTGTAATCTACTGTGCCTTTTACTTTTGCACTGTAATCTCTATCTTGGATTGGAATATCCAAGTGGTGAAGAAATCCTTATGCCCAGCAAAAGGACTAACAGTGGGAAAGCCATCAAGTCCTCAGCAATGATTGTCCTCCATTCAAATGGATCCACACTAGAACAATAGTCTGGCTGCAGTCCAAGGGAACTAGTTTTCCTAGTTGGGACTATAGGTGGGGCTGGAGCTAAGCAACTAACTGAGCACCTAATGGGAGTTTTGAAGCTGGTCATGGGTCACCTGATAAAAGGAGGCCAGAACTTTATTTAAGGTCCATATCTTCTCAAGTCTGGGCTCCTTGTCTCACCAGCCATCCACTGACTGACAACAGGAAGACTGAGCAGGAGTGGGGTGCAGGAGGGTTCTGGAAGAATGCTAACCAAATGGGTCTCTGAGTGGTGAGGACCCTGGAGGAAGGAATTGGAGTGCAGGTGTTTATTATTTTTGGCCTACATCTATAACTTTTGTGCTTTTCTATGAATAAAGTGCATCTGATTAAAAGGTTCCTTAGCAAAATGTGCATTACTTGCTTTAACTGTCACACACTGAAGAATTAAAATTTAAACCAGAGTAGCCACAAGAGTGGAGCATGCTTAAATTATTGGGGAGACTCTGGGGTCAGCACTGGTTTTAGGGAGGACTGCCACCTTTCTAGGTTTTCCTAGGATGATCCCTTTTTTGAGGTAGTTGTCATAGGAGACCTGTAAGTGTACTCAGTACACGCTGCCAGCGAGCCAGTTTTTTGGGGCTCAGGATCAACCCAACTTTCCCAGTTTTTTGTACTTCAGATGTGGCAACCCTAGGGCAGCTAGTCTATGGTCATCTCCCATCCCCAAAAGGGAATTCTAGAGAGGGGATCTATATCTTAGACAGTGTCTGGACAATGCTCAGACTCAGTAGGCTCAGAAGCATGTGGGATCCAGAGGTCGGATCCAATACAGCAGCCGGTATCTGACTACAAGGGAGAACTCAGCCAGGGCAGTAACATTTGCAAGAGAGATTGTTGGTACAGGATTTTCAGTCTAATTTTGCAGACTCAGGAGGTCTGGATAATTCAGAGAAGCACTTTATGCAGCAACCTGGGCTTTCTTGGCAATCCAAGCAATGACCGGACTGGCTCTGTTTAAGTTGTACAATCAGGGAAAATCACCAAGTCAGTATGAAGTAGAGGACGATTAAGTGCTGTTCTTCACTTCTCTATGCAATCTAAGTTCTCTCTGACCTTACTCTACCAGAGAACTGGGATTCCATGTGACTTTGCTCATAGGAACTACATTAGCATCTATATTCATTGTGTATAGCTGGCATGCAGTCTAATCTTTGTTGCCATGAAATACATCTAAGTGCTTAGTAACAATTTCTGCTTTCATCAACTTTATCATTAGGCCTTGTACTTTGTGCATTATATTTAGTGGTTTATAGTCCTTCAGAGCAAGTACTGGCTTCATTAGTAAATTATTAAGTAAAAGCACATCAGATCTCTTACTTTTACATATACATATCCAAACTCTCAATATTCACGACATTAATTTATTTATAGTTATATTAGGATGAATTTGGTCCACTAGCCATTACTTTCAAATATATTTAGAATCATAGAATATTAGGGTTGGAAGAGACTTCAGGAAGTCATCTAGTCCAATTCCCTGCTCAAAGCAGGACCAACACCTACTAAATCATCCCAGCCAAGGCTTTGTCAAGCCGGGCCTTAAACACCTCTAAGGATGGAGATTCTACCACCTCCCTAGATAACCCAATCCAGTGCTTCACCACCCCCCTAGTGAAATATGTTTCCTAATATCCAACCTATACCTCCCCCACTGCAACTTGAGACCATGGCTTCTTGTTCTGTCATCTGCCACCACTGAGAACAGCCTAGCTCCATCCTCTTTGGAACCCCTCTTCAGGTAGTTGAAGGCTGCTATTAAATCCCCCCTCACTCCTTTCTTCTGTAGACTAAATAAGCCCAGTTCCCTCAGCCTCTCCTTGTAAATCATGTGCCCCAGCCCCCTAATCATTTTCATTGCCCTCCGCTGGACTCTTCAATTTGTCCACATCCCTTCTACAGTGGGGGGACCAAAACTGGACGCAATACTCCAGGTGTGGCTTCACCAGTGCCGAATAGAGGGGAATAATCACTTTCCTCGATCTGCTGGCAATGATCCTACTAATACAGCCCAATATGACATTGGCCTTCATGGCAACGAGGGCACACTGCTGACTCATATCCAGCGTCTCATCCACTGTAACCCCTAAGTCTGCAGAACTGCTGCTCAGCCAGTCGGTCCCCAGCCTGTAGCGGTTCATGGGATTCTTCCTTCCTAAGCGCAGGACTCTGCACTTGTCCTTGTTGAACCTCATCAGATTTCTTTTGGCCCAATCCTCCAATTTGTCTAGGTCAGTCTGGACCCTATCCCTACCCTCCAGCATATCTACCTCTCCCCCCAGCTTAGTGTCATCTGCGAACTTGATGAGGATGCAATTAATCCCATCATCCAGATCATTGATAAAAATGTTGAACAAAACCGTCCCCAGGACCAACCCCTGGGGCACTCCGCTTGATACCGGCTGCCAAGTAGACATGGAGCTGTTGATCACTACCCATTGAGCCTGACAATCTAGCCAGCTTTCTATCCACCTTATAGTCTGTGGGTGTGGGAATAGAGCGGGTCTCAGCACTGGATCAGGCCTGCAGGGAGCTGAGGGCAGGATACAGGCATAAGAGCCTACCCTCATAATTCTCCACAGCAACCCCCTGTGTAATAGGAAAGAGGGAAATACAGAAATTACCTCACAGTAGCGTCCTCCAAGCCACGAAGTTCCCTGTTTTGGGGCCTTACCATAAGATAGCTATTCAGTTTCCCAATCTGCTGCCAGTAAAATAAGGCTTCGACTTATCACCATATTAGAAAGCAAGCAGGTGGATCTCGAGAGGTGCATTTATCACCATATTAGGAGGCAAAAGGATGAATCAGAGGGTAAGGGATAGGGCAGATACCAAGAAGAGGGTTGGGGATAAAAGATGCTGTAACCATAACTCAGGGCTCCCGCCGTTGGTCGCAAGATGGAGGGGAACGAGCGGTCTGCGTGCTGTAACCAAAATCAATCACCTCTTACCACTACACCCTGCTTCATCCATCATTCAACTGTGCAACATAGTCCATTCATCCAATCCATATTTTTTTAACTTGCTGGCAAAAATACTGTGGGAGACCGTATCAAAAGCTTTGCTAAAGTCAAGATAGATTACATCCACCACTTTGTCTAATAGCTTCAGTCTTATCACCACTACAAACCTAACAGCGATTGGTTTCACAAGATTATCAACACACAATGTATTCTCCAAGCTATCTTCCTGTGGTGGAGTTGCATATTGTGCTTATCCTTAAGTCTTGGGAGTTTTCCAGTGCAAAGGTAAAGGTCCCACAACATGGTGCATTAACTTTTGCAGGCCTCCACCCTATGATTGGGAATTTCCTTTTAAATGGGGGTCAGAGACACATCTGTTTAGAACCAAACTGCTAAGAGCTGAATAGAGAGTAGGAAATGCAAAAGCCACTGGAGAGATAAAGGCCCCCTGGATGAGTGGGCCTGGTCTTCTGTGTGATCTATGGGCTCTAGGGACAGAACCACTGCACACACTGCAAAAGGGAGAGGGTGTATACCCCAAACTTAATGGAACAAACCCAGAAAAATGTCACAAGGGCTTTCCTCCCCCAGAATCTCCCCCTGCATGGATTTTCACAGAAATCAGACCCTATGCTCTTCATTCTCTCATTTCAATCCTTAACTTAGTAACATTCCTTTTGTCCAAGGTTATACCTTGCTCATGTGCCGATTACTACACCCTCCTGTCCTTCAACTGCTATGCCCTCTGCTTGCACCACATTACCAACTAACCAATTAAAATATCTAATCATAACCATACAAAATGCCAGTGAAGAAATATTTGGCTTTCCCAGAGATGTGTGTGTCTGCAGTTTCGTCTTTCTTAAAAGCTTAGGAGAAAATAATCTTGACACAATCAAATACTATGGTTGTGATTTATTCTCTGGGGTACAATTAACAATGTAAACACAATGAAATCTGCACCAAAGACTACCTTCAAAAGGCAACCCATTATCCAATGTGACCACTTTAAAAAATAATATCTGAAGGTATCAAGTTATACCAACTATAATTACAATATAATTTGCAGCGTTAAGATAGTACAAGAAGATCGTACCATGGAAGACAGAAATAAGTATCTGCTAATTATTCTGTAACAATATAGCATTTACTGTGTAAGCAAATAATATTTATTCTAATTAGGTAGCTTTTTACGTGGTTGCTTGCTTGTGCCCAATAAAAATAAGGGAACACCACTAGTATATTGTTTGACAAGGGCTGAAACAGGTAAATTAGAAACACAATCTTTTAGAAGCTCTTCTCAGTACTTTCTGGTAAATTCCTAATAGTTTTAAAACTATTTGCTACAATTTGAATATTTTGAAAATAATCACATAATGCCTAAAGATTTAAAGGGGATTGACCTAGATGAGCCTTAGTCTCTTTCTATTCTAAAATACCCTAAAAGGATAATGGTGCTATTTACTGAGCCGGGAAAATGTATCAATCTCACGCCATGTGAAGAAAAATGCCTAAGCTAAGCATCCTGTCTACTTTTATTTCCTTGTTTTCTACAATGTGTCTTATCGTGAACACTGAAAAACACTGCTTCAAAACAGGCATTGTAAATTCTGTGGATGCTGCAATAAAATACTCTGGGTCCATAGTTCACTTTCAGAAGATGAAAGAGTCTAGAGAATGAGAGTCCAAGCTGCTTTTAGACAGGTACCTCAGGAACAAAAGCAGTTCCATTCTGAAGTGTGCCAACACTATCAACACACTGTGGATTTATGGTTTTGTTTGTAAAATGAAATTTACAGATCATGAATATCTTAAACCCTCAGATCACCTTTTAGGAATATATGCAGACATACAAGGCTGAAAGAAATATTGCCATGGGAGGAGGGGAACACTTAGAGCCTGCAGGGGAAAGGAGGAAAGGGGAGAAATGAAAAACGTTTGGTGTGGAATAACCGTAGCATTGAAAGAAAGATGGGATGCCTGATTCTCCCTCCATTGAAATAAATGACAAAACTTCCAATGACTTCATTTGTAGCAGGAGCTGGGTCTTGGCCTCCCAGCTTGGGCCCTAGGTTCCCCAGCATCTGTACAATACTAAATTGAACAAATGTCATTTCTACTCATCTTTAATTGAAAATAAGAGAACATATTGTAGCCAGAGCAGTAAGTCAAATAATCTCCATATCATCATTACCCATAAAATCTTCCACAGTTGTAGCGTAGAACTGGGTAAAAAGATGGTTTTTGTGGCAAAGTCTGAAGACTTTTATGCAATTAAATAATCCTTTGAAAATGTTGCATTCCTTTTCATACAAATCTTACAAAAGTTTGACTTAATGAAGTAAAAAACACTGTGCATGCGAAAGAGAGAGAAATCACACTTTAGGTTTTCCTTACGGTGTTATTTCAATACAGAAAAGTCACACTGTCCAATGTTTGTTTTCAACTTGTTTTTCAAGCAAATATTAAAATGGACTAATTTGGCATATGAGTGAACTTGCCACTTTTCTCGATTCCCCCATTTTTAAAAAATGTATTCTAGTAAGGACAATGGTGGGACAGCATACAAACTTTTATTCTTATCTAATTTAGTAATTGAGTCCCCCACCCATCTCCATCTACAAAGGATATGCTTTCTACACAGATTTCCCCTAAATGAAGCAGAAGGAGGAGAAGTCAACCAGCTACACCACCATCCTCTCCCGTTCCAGAAGTAGCACCAATTCAGACATTTCTTTAGGGGGAGGGCAGATTCTGGTTCCCACTCCTTGGCAGGGACACCATTCTGATCCTTATTCATCCCCTCCTCCTCCTCCCTCAGGACCCCCCAGTGTCCCTTAGCCGGGTACCTTCCCCTCTCTTTTACCCACAGGGTGCATGAGCCAGTATCACCAGGAGTTGAGATCTCTGTGGATTCTCCTGTGTTCCACCATAGAAGAAGAGGCTCCCCATGTGCCAGGGCACAACACAATTTGGCCCAGCCACCCCTCCATCTGGATGGAAGGATGGCCAAGTCACATTTCAGGGATGTTATGATCACACAGCTAGAGGAACACTCCAGACCGCTCTGGCAGCAGCCATACTGATTTAGTATGAGCCATACTGATTTAGTATGGGACCACAGCCTACAAGTGCTCAGGTCATGCCGCCCCTGCTCCCAGCCTATGGAACTGTGAGCAAATGCAAAAACCATGAGGCAGGGACATTTGCCCCCTCAGCTCCCTCTGACTGGCAACGCTGCATTCTAGATCCCAGCAGGCTTCCTGTGGATAAGTTGTCATGGGATAAGAGGGAAGATTCTCTCATGGATCGGTAACTGGTTAAAAGATAGGAAACAAAGGGTAGGAATAAATGGCCAGTTTTCAGAATGGAGAGCGGTAAATAGTGATGTCCCCTAGGGGTCTGTATTGGGACCAGTCCTATTCAATATATTCATAAATGATCTGGAAAAAGGGGTAAATAGTGGGGTGGCAAAATTGGCAGATGATATGAAAATACTCAAGATAGTTAAGTCCCAGGCAGACTGCGAAGAGCTACAAAAGGATCTCACAAAACTGGGTGACCAGGCAACAAAATGTCAGATGAAATTCAATGTTGATAAATTCCAATGTAATGCACATTGGAAAACATAATCCCAACTATACATATACAATTATGGGGTCTAAATTAGCTATTACCACTCAAGAAAGAGATCTTGGAGTCATTGTGGATAGTTCTCTGAAAACATCCACTCAATGTGCAGCAACAGTCAAAAAAGAGAACAACGTTGGGAATCATTAAGAAAGGGATAGATAATAAGACAGAAAATATCATATTGCCTCTATATAAATGCATGGTACAACCACATCTTGAATACTGCGTGCAGATGTGATCGCCCCATCTCAAAAAAAGATATATTGGAATTAGAAAAGGTTCAGAAAAGGGCAACAAAAATTATTAGAGGTATGAAATGGCTGCCATATGAGCAGCAGTTAATAAGATTGGGACTTTTCAGCTTGGACAAGAGATGGCTAAGGGGGGGATATGATAGAGGTCTATAAAATCATGACTGGTGTGGAGAAAGTAAATAAGGAAGTGTTATTTATTCCTTTTCATAACACAAGAACTATGGGTCACCAAATGAAAATAATAGGCAGCAGGTTTAAAACAAATAAAAGGAAGTATTTTTTCATGGGGGATAGATCCATCAATGGCTTTAGCCAGGATGGGCAGTGATGGTGTCCCTAGCCTCTGTTTGCCAGAAGCTGCGAATGGCCAACAGGGGATGAATCACTTGATTATTTCCTGTTCTGTTCATTCCTTCTGGGGCACCTGGCATTGGCCAGTCAAAAGACAGGATACTGGCCTAGATGGACCTTTGGTCTGACCCAGTATGGCCATTCTTATGTTCTTATATCTGCACTGGGGAGGGGTCGGAGACTGGAGAGGTCAAGGGGAGGAATGAGTTCCCCATACACACCAAGATTGCCCCCTCAAAGTAATACTCAGCGCTGCCCTTTGGGAGACTTGGGGTTGGCAAGGCCGGGGGAACAGTTGCTTCCTCAGCTACTAAGGAGTCGGGGGGGGATCTGACAGGTTTACAGGTAGCTACAGCCTTTCCTGTGTGCATGTAGGGGAGGCAAACTCTACTTTCCCAAGAGGTGGATATGGGAGGTGACATCACCTCCCCCTCTACCTCCCCCCGCCAGAGGATCTTCATAGAGATTTTCCACCTCTGAGCAGTTTCACTGTGGGCAGAGATTATCTGTCTTTAGTTTAATGTCTCACTCCTCAACCAAGGAAATTAAAGGCCAAGTGTTTGACTCCGATCTCAGATCCACCCATGCACAATAACTGAAAATGGAATGGTCTGTGTATTCAAGGGAATAACAGCACCTTCGGTCCAAAAATATTGCTCTGCAGGGAGATTGGAACCTTCCTAGAAATCAGTCAGGTTACACCCACATATAGCAAATCTTTGCTTGAAAAGCATGAACACAGTGCAATTTGGAAAGTTTTCATTCACCTGCTTGTATGTTTTATCTGATTTTAAAAGATTCATATGAGTGTTTCAAAGTAAAATGAAATTAGGCAGCTCATAGTGGGGGAAGGGCGTGGAAGGAATATACAACACCAATAAAACAGAGTCACACTGTGGCCCCTGGTTTCCCCCCTTGCTCCTGGGGGGAGGTAATCCACATGAGCCCTATACCTGACACAGAGTACTTCCCCTCCACTGACTCTTCTTATTCACTGCCCCTACCCTCCCCATTCTCTCCCACACAAGAGGGGATGCAGAGGCTGCTTTCTGCCCCCCACACTGTGACACACAGGTAGCCTGCATAGGAGAATAAGGGGATGCCTTATTTCTCCTTAAGCAAATATCATAAATACTTAACTGCATTAGCCATGACCCAAACTCTGTTGTCCCATGACTAGGAATTCCAGGCCAACTAAGCAATGAATGGAATGAGCTGGCGGCAAGAGTAGATTTCAAATTTCTTAATCCAGTTTCTCTTGAACTACAGTTCACCTATCCCTTGTTTTACCTCAGTCACTTCTGGTATTCCTTAGGAACTTTTCCAAGCAGACACATTTTGAGATGAGGGTTTGGGATGAGGATAAATACCTACCAGAATCTAGGGGTCAAATCACCAAAAATTTGGAAGAAATTCCCAGAATTCTGTGTCCTGGGGCAAGTTTAAGCCATGGTGAAAGATATTCAGGAGAATGAGGGGAAGTCTCCTCAGGACCAATGAGAATTTCAGTGTTTATGCTGCTTGCGACCATTACTGTGTATCTCCCTGATTTAACAGAGATAACTGTAATAAATACTTCCAACGAAGTGAGTATTCACCCACGAAAGCTTATGCACCAATACGTCTGTTAGTCTATAAGGTGCCACAGGACTCTGTCATTTCTGAAATAAATACTATGGAGATTCTTAGATTCCAAGGCCAGAAGAGATCATTGTGATCTTCTAGTCTGACCTATACAATGCAGGCCACAGAACTTCCCCAACATAATCCCTAGAGCATCTCTTTTAGAAAAACAGCCAACCTGGATTTAAAAATGGTCAGAGATGGACATTCGACCACAACCCTTGGTAAAAACTGTTCCAACAGTTATTACCCCCACTGTTAAAATGTACACTTTATTTCAATCTGAATTTGTTTAGCTTCAACTTCCAGCCATTGGATAGTGTTATACCTTTCTTTGCTAGATTAAAGAGACTATTATCAAGTATTTGTTCCCATGTAGGTACTTCTAGACTCTGATCAAGTCATCCCATAACCTTCTCTTTGTTATGTTAAATAGATTGAACTCTTTGAGTCTATCACTATAAAGGCATTTCTGTTAATCTTCTAATCATTCCCAAGGCTCTTCTCTAAACCCTCTCCAATTTATCAACATCCTTCTTAAATTGTAGGCACCAGAAATGGACACAGTGTTCCAACAGTGGTCACACCAGTGCCAAATACAGAAGTAAGATAATCTCTACAGAATGAACACACACACACACACACACACACACACACACACACACACAGAGTGTGTGTAAAAATTAAATAAATGCAGAACAGGCTGAAATATCAAAGGGTAACCTGAGGTCAAATTAGCAAAAATGTAAAGGTCATTTAATTTCATTAACTCATATGCAGCAGCTTCACATATTTCTCCACTCCCATGTATTTTGCCTATAAAATGCATGTTTTCATTAAATGCCTCATTACTCTTAGGGCCTCTGCAATCACACTTTTAAACTGGAGAAACAAATCAGACAGGCAAACATTTATAATCGATAGTTTCTTTTTCAGTGTGGATGGTGGCTTAAGGGTAAGAGAATGAGATTTCACTTCATGTTATACGATAAAGGAGACGGCTCTAGCTAGCAAACAGGAAACAAAGCCTATGTGTCTAGTCTAAAAAAACAAGGCATTGTACTGCAGGGGGAAAACAAGGTATGGATGATGAGAACAAGAAACAGTATGGATCTTTCGCTCTTGTAATTTATATGCCTTAGTGAAATAGTGCTAGCTGATTCCAAAGCCCTCTATTTTTCCATCATACAGGTATAGCATATGCAAGTGCTTCCCTTTCCAACCTGCCTCTCAGCTGCCTCCACCTCTATCCAAGATACTTCAGTCTTTATGGCCATTCACTTCACCATTCTGGTAAGATCTCCATCAAATTAGTGCAAGTTTTGATAAGAACACCTGTCCCAGGGGAACTGGACTGGTGCTACCAGCTTCTTTCTCACAAATTCCTTACTAGCTACTAGGCGTATTGATCTGGGAGCTCTTGAAAATGAGTTCATCATAGCTTCTTAGCATTCATACAACAGTTTGAAACCAGATCGCATCTGCACAAGCAATTTGACTAGTCAGCTAATAAGAATCCAACAAAATCAGCCCACTCAGGCAATGGCCTGCAAGCACAGGCTTGCTTCCTACAGCAATATTTTACACTATACTCCAAAAGTCAACAAACTCAAGCTCTGTCAGGGCAACAAGAAAGGTGAGTTCCAGACTCAAAAGCCCTTCACTGGCAAGCCAGTCTACCAAAAGCAATCATCTGATATCAACTATCCAGATGGCTCAAAAGAGGAAAGGAAGCCTCGAAAGTAGCCAGGATCCCAACCAAGGGCTTTTTAGATCAAAAACAACCACTTGGATTGCACAAAAAAGTAAAGTGGTAGCATGTGCAGATGATTGAGCAAAGGTATAATATGCTCCCTTTGAAAAACAACAGAAATAAGTGTAGTATGGTGTAATAGTTCAATCAGGAGGTGACAAAAAGGCATACAGGACTTTGGCAAAGTGCACTTGTATATGGAGGGAAAACTCCTGGTTGCTGCTACTAGCAAAACACTCATCCAGGATGATCTAGAGGCAAAATCCACAAAAGGACGTAAGTACTGTGATGCTAAGCATCATAGCACTTATCTTTCAGAAGCCTATAATATCACAGGAACACACTGTGATGCACAAAGCCTGAGTTAGGCACCTATGCTCCCTTTACAATGAATTGGGAGATAGGGGTGAATTAGAATGAAATCCACAAAAGCCAGCCTGCTAGGTAGGGAGCTGCCTAAAATAGCCAATGGGCGTTGCTGATGAGAGGGGTGTATGCTAATCCCCACTCCGTCTCACAGTTGGGCACCTTAGTCCAGGCTGCAGGAAGGCATCCATCTCCATTTAGTGATCCACAAACAGGAACCCACTGCCTGGAATCAGATGGCTTGGTGCCTAAGGTGTTTCTTGAAGGAATGGGTTAGTTGCCTCCCTCACTACATGCTAAACAGCTGGAGAAGATAGAGGGGCTAGTGAGCGCTGTACCTAGCTTATAAAACTTTTAGCCTAGTGGTTAGAGCTTTCACTTGGGCAGTGGGAGACCAAGGTTCAATTCCCCCCTCAGACAGATAGGATTTGAGCAGGGCTTGCTCGTCCCACAGGTGGGTACTCTAACCACTAGACTATGGGATATTCTTATGTGAGGCTCCTCCCAGGTGAGTGCCAGTGGACTATAGAGTAATTTTTATGCTCTTGGGCCTAATGATTGTTCCACTGTAGATAAATACTTAAATAGTCTTTGGATGAGAGAGAGAGAGAGAGAGAGAGAGAGAGAGAGAGACTCTATAGCCCAGTGATTAGAGCCCCTACCTGGGAGGCCTCAGGGCCCGTCCCTCTTCTCCAATCACTCTTTCACTATTTATCCACAGTGGAACAGCATCAACAGGGGAAACTGAAAGAGCCCTACATCAGAATGTCCCATAGCCTGTTAGCACATTCATTTGAGAGGTCAAAGACTCTCTTTTCAATCTTCTCTGCCTCAGAGGTGGGAACTGAACCCGGGTTGCTGCTTCCCAAGCCAGTGATCTAACCATTGGGCTAAGAGTTATAAGGGGGTCCAGAGGGCAAGCCTCCTCCTCTTCAATTCTGAATAGGACCGGATTCGGTAGATGGACTCAGAGCATGCTTACCAGATTGAACCCTGCATGCAGTTTAGGCAGATGAATGTCTGTCTGTGAATAGCTCTGGGGCTTAGACAGGGTGTCTGGACACTTAGAGAGGACATAGTGTGCATATCCAGAGGCCAAACATAGGCACTAAGGCAACTTTTACCCTGAAAATTTAGGTGCTGGGTGAGTTTAGGCACCTACTGGGTTTGGCAGGAGTCTTGTGGATTATAACGGAACCAAAAACTGGGACTTAGGTGCCTAAATTTGGGGTTGAGGCACCTAAGTATCTTCATGGATCCCACCCTAGGTCCTAAAAGGAACTCCAAGTTGTGAATCTCATTAATGAACACTGTCTCCTGAGGAAAGGAAGGAGCTAGCACCTCAGCCACGTGGTCTAGATGCTTCCTTCTGCAAGCAGCCAATAAGGGCCAGTTACTAAAAAGGAAGACCCTCTACTATCTGGATCTAATTAACCAGATGGACAGCTGCTCAACCTTTTCTGAAAATCATACCACTTTAAAAGGTGTCTCAAGTTGGGCACCCAAATTACTTATCAATTTTTAACCTGATAGAAGGCTAAGAAGGCTGGAAGGGCAGAGAAATAGACAGTCTGCTCCTGAAGCGAGCCTGAAGGATGATCAGAAGCCATTGAGGGATGATGGCCAGCCTGAAACCCTGAGAAGGTGAAGAACAGGGCCAGCCCTACCCTGTGGGGTGGAGTGAGGCACTTTAACCTGAGGATAGATGAGAGGACACAGCATTACACAGGAGCCTTTGCCTATCAGGGAAAGGGGTGGCCAGCTGAGATTCAGTTGTATTTATATTTCTGTTGGACTTGTTAAAGGACTTTGTTAGCTTGAAAGGGGTGGGACTAAATGGTGACCTGGTCGGAGGGCTGATTGACAATAACAGAAAGCACTGCAAAACTAGAGCAACTATTGGCAGGGGGCACTTGAGAAGACAGCCACTATGCTATGCCCAGCCACAAGGGTGTGTGCGTGTGATGAACACACTCTTCTACAAGGGCTTACAATGGAAAGTGTTAAAGTTGTTAGTGATGCTGGCCGCCTAAAATCAAATAATAATAAAAATCATAGCGTCAGTTCAGAAAACCCATATTCAATATGGTAACACTGATAAAGTGTATATTTCTGCAATTTTTCACCAATTAACTGCTTGAACTCCCATTAGTGACCTGTTATAAGCTAAGCGTGCCAAGACTGAGCTCATCAGAGTGACAGCTCTCTCACTGTATATTTGTACAGTGCCTAGGACAAGGGGGCTCTGATCTCTGTTGGGACCTTTAGGTTCTACTGTAATATAAATAATAATGAAATACATGGATGAAGCTGCATCATGTTGTGGCTTTCTTTTCTCGCTCCCACTGCTTATCGTAGAAAGATGTACTCACATGCTTTTGTCTAGAAAGTCTATACTTAAAGAATATACTGTGTGTGCTCGCTTCTGAGTGACTTATTAAATAGCAGATCAATACAGCACAAGCACTAAAATGGAAGAAATAAAAACAATTCGTCCGTCCTATGGATCTGTAATGCTCTAATAGTCATTTAAGTAGATGCATATGTACAACTGTAATAGAGTACAAATTAAAAATAAAATCAGCACAAATGTTTGTGGGCTCAAGAGCTAAATGTTTGAGCTAAACTGTGCTCTGCCCTTATGCAACTATGCAGGGGTGTAGGACCTCATGTCACTCATGGTCAGCCAAAGTTGTAGTCCCAGCAATCAACAAATGATAGGGCTGTGCCCAAGATGTTCCATCCAAGAGCAATTTTGCATGGAAAAGGGACAGGGAGGGGCTTCCACTTTTTCACTTATAAAGCATGATCTTTGATCTTAAGCTTTCCAATTAGTGGAACAATAAAACCCTGGTTTGAAGTAATGAAATTATTGGTCCCTTCTAACCCTCAGGGATCATCTAGTCTAACCCCCTGACAAGATGCAGGATTTGTTGTGTCTAAACCATCCAAGACAGATGGCGATCCAGCCTCCTTTTGAAAGCCTCCAGTGAAGAAGCTTCCACAACCTCCCAAGGCAGTCTGTTCTTACAGTTAGGAAGTTTTTCCGGAGATTTAATCTAAATCTGCTCTGCCATAGTCAATGGACTTCAGTGGCCTTTGGGTAAGCCATAGGCTTGTTGCACTTTCACAACAGTAGGGAAGGAAAAGAGGCTTGTGCTGACATTGGCATGGTTTCCCATTGTCATGGTATTATTTAAAATCTTAAAAATATTATTTGTCCTTAAATAAAATGGCCATGGACCGGCAGCTGGGGGAGGAAAGTGATCAATTCCTGAATAGGAAAAATAATGTGCTATTTCAGATCCAGAAAAAGAAAAAATATGTAATATTGCCAATATTATTTCACAGAGGACTGTAGATTGATGCACTTAAAGGAATAATCATTAAATTTTTGACATTTGTATTCAGATTATAGGGGAACTTTTCTCCTCATAATTTCCACAAAACAGATACAAAAAGTGAGGGGCCCTGTAGGATTTGAGTGGGGAGACGTGAAAATAAACTATTCTATATTTCACTAACGTATGTAACTTAGATATTAAAAATTCAGCAGCTGGTGCATCCCCAGCACAACTTTATTACTTTGACTGGTGAGAAATTGGTAGTTTTGAGAAAATTGCTCATTCATAAAGGGTATATTTCTGCAACAGCTAATAATTAAAAACTATTTATTTAGAAATCATAGATGGTTTTAACACACCAGTATAAAGTCTATGGATCCTGCCATTTCAGCAGGGACTGTAGATCAAAAAATGGATATTAATTTCTACTGTTCTCATTTTCTGATCAACTGTACTTTAAAAGACATCTCAGATAAAAAGCACTCAGGAGGAATCCCTAAACAGAGCATTGCTGTCTTGCAGGGAGCCACTTTATCATTAGTCACTTCTGTTACCTTTTGTATAAAAGGTTTTTCAAAAGCCTTCACTCTTCATTTTTTTTAAAGTACTCATTTCACTTAATTTTAGTGAGATAGGCCATGACCATGCATTCTTCATTCACCCACTGAGAATTTTGGATGAACAAAGAATGGGAAGGTCTCTTCAGCTGTTGTTGAATAAACACCATTTATCTGAAATCTCATTGTTCTATGTCTTAGAGCATCTCTCAGGCAAAGGAGCTACAGAGAACTCAAAGAAACAAGTTTGGTCCTGATTCTGATCTCACATAAGGAGGTTGTTACTATTAAATATTTCTATCACAGTAGTGCCCACAAGGCCGCAGCTCAGACTGAGGCCACATTGTGCTAGGTGCTATACTAATACATAGTTATAGAGTCCCTCAGGGCCGGCCCACAACATTTTGGCACCTGAGGCGGGGAGCTCAAATGACACCCTCATGCCCCCTCACTTCGACCAAAACTTTGAAAGGTCTCTTGTGCCCTCCTTCCTCCAGCACAGCACTCCACCACCTCTGTGCATCTAGAGCAGAGAGAATACATATGCACCAGTAGCAGACACAATTTTCTACACTCTGGGTCCTAGTGGCACCCCCCCACCCCCCACAGTCTGGCACCTGAGGCGGCTGCCTCAGTTCGCCTCATGGTAAGGCCAGCCCTGGAGTCCCTGCCCTGAAGAGTTTACAATCCAAATAATATGGTGTGAATCCACTGATTTCTATGACCTCGCTCTTAATTTACATCAGAATAAGTGAGTCTTACACCTTGTGTATTCGTACATTCTGACCTAATAGCATTTTGCACCCACTTTGCACACATATAAGTGACTACACAGCAGAGAATGAAGATCTCTGTCTCCTACTCAGAAAAGAAATAGTCAACAGTCCAGTTTGTCTCCTCTGTTGGTTACCGACTCCCAAGCTACTTGTGTCTGCATGGAACAGTGCTGCATGATCCTTGGTATAATTTGTAGCAGAGTCTGTGACTATTTGTTTATTAAACTCAGAAGTTTTGAGCTCTATCTGATTAATGTGAATATATGTAAATGATGTTTAACTAAATTACAAATAAACTACAAATTAACAAATCACTCAATCTATGCTATAAAACTGGTTACCACTTAAATCTTTTGGATAGTTTGATATATGCATATGCCAACCACAGCTTAAAGAGAATTGCCTTTGTATGAACAAAGCCTTAACCAACATAAATATCCTCAGACAGTAATTAAACAGTCTTGCTGCAGAGCCAAGTACGATACCAGCATCCAGATATGCACTACAACAACTAAACTGGAAGACAGATGGATATAAAAGCCTGCTTATTATCAAAAGATATTTGAAGAATTCCATTACATTTTCTGCTTCAAGAAAATAATCATTTATTTATTTTTCTGAAAATGAGCTTTAGGTCTGTGGCAATCTGGTTCAGGAGTTAATACAGATTGGAGTTTTCCCATGACAAATTTCAGCTTTTAATTTCTTGTCATTGCAGCAGATTTTTTTAATTGAGGAAATGTAGGTTATTACATTTACTCTCCCCATACTCAAAAACTGCTGAACTGTTTTTGTTCATACTAGAAACTATAATTCATTATTGAGCAAAGACAATTGCAGGAGAATTTCTACCTGCAAGGTGAAATTTTTGGAAAGTTAGGAGTAACAAAAAATAGAGATTAGACTCAAAATCACCAGGCAACTTTAAATATAGATGCAACTATTCCCTCTGCTATGGTGATTAACGGAGCTTTGATTTTATAATTACCACTTGGTTAGCTATCAGCAGCAAGGTTCATTGGGGATTTGGGTTTTGCAAGATCTCCAGAACATTTTAAAAAATATGGGGTTTCATAAATTCGATTAAATGACGTTGTGAGGTTTTTCCCCATTAACTTAGGCCATTTTAAGGGAAATTTACATTTTATTAAGTGGTTTTCTAACTCCATGGAAGCCAGCATGACATAAAAAGAAAGAATCTTGTCTGAAAAATAAGTTCTTGCCCTTCTTCTAGAACTAGAGGAATTATATATATATATAATTCCTCTAGTTCTAGAAGAAGGGCAAGAGGAGGTCCTGGTAGAAGACTGGCAGCCCGGAGAGGTCTCACGGAAGACCTCTCGGATGGAGATAAAGGAGCTGACGATCATATCGGAGCCCTCGTAAGCAGCGCAGGAAGGCGTGCGCCAGTATGCTCCACGCCGGACTACCTGCACCATAAAGGAGTCTCTGCAGGGCCTGGAGGCGGAAAACATGGACCTGAGTGCGTAGGCACTTCAGGCCCTGCCCTCCCTCCTCCAGAAGTAGGTGGAGAACCCCTGCAGAGACCCAGTGCGGTCCTGACCAAAAGAACTCCAGGATCAACTTCCGGAGGTTGGCCAGGAAATCCGGGGCAGGGACCAGGATGTTGAGCCGGTACCAGAGCATGGACAGGACTAGTTGATTGAGCACCAGTGCCCTCCCTCGAAAGGAGAGGCACCGGAGTAGTCCTGTCCATCTCTGGAGCCGCTCGATCACCCTGCCCTCTAAATCGTGCCAGTTCTCCGGCGGAGACGGATGCGTGGCGGAAAGGTAAACGCCGAGATAGAGCAGCGGACCCTTGCTCCTCCTGATGGCCTGAAGCGCGGGTGGGAGGGAGCTCGCCTGCCACCCGTCCCCTACCACCAGGCCAGAGCTCTTGACCCAGTTGACCCAGGCGGAGGAGGCCGCCGAGTAGATCGCCTGGCAAGCCTCAACCCGTGCCAAGTCGCCCGGGTCCTGGACCACGAGGAGCACGTCGTCGGCGTACGCTGACAGGACCGGCCGCAGCTCCGGCTCTCGGAGCACCAACCCCATCAACCTCCTGCGGAGGAGACAGAGGTAGGGCTCGATTGCCAGAGCGTACAGCTGGCCTGAGAGGGGGCACCCCTGCCGTACTCCTCGCCCGAAGCTGACCCGCTCGGTCAGGGTCCAGGTGAGCCTGACCAGACACTCTGTGGAGGCGTACAGCACCTGGAGAAAACCCACAAACTGGGGTCCGAAGCCAAATGCTCGCAGAGTGCCCAGGAGGTACCCGTGATCCACCCTGTCGAACGCCTTCTCCTGATCCAGGGACAGGAGGGCGAACGACAGACCATCCCTACACCCAAGCTCCAAGAGATCCCGGACCAGATACAGGTTGTCGAAGATGGTGCGGCCCGGGACGGTGTAGGTCTGGTCTGGGTGGACCACGTCTGCCAGCACGGACCCCAGCCGCAGCGAGATGGCCTTCGCCACAACTTTATAGTCCGTGCTGAGGAGTGAGACTGGACGCCAATTCCGTAAATCGCGGAGGTCCCCCTTCTTCGGCAATAAGGCGAGCAGGGCTCGCCTGCACGAAAGAGGGAGGACCCCGCCTTGCAAGGACTCGGCCCAGACGGTGACAAGGTCTGGGCCGAGGATGTCCCAGAACACGCGGTAGAACTCCACGGTCAGTCCGTCCAGTCCTGGGGATTTATTAGTGGGCATGCGACGGAGGGCTTCCGAGAACTCGGCCAGAGCGAGAGGCAGCTCTAGCCGGCCTCGGTCGCCCGCGCTGACTGTAGGGAGTTCGTCCCAGAGCACTCTGCAAGCGTTTGGATCGGTCGGATCCGGGGAGAAGAGGCTCACGTAGAAGGCCCTGACCCTCCCGCACATCTCCACTGGATCCGTGAGGGGGGTGCCGTCCTCTGCGAGAAGACAGGTGTCGTATTTCTTAGCCCCCCTCTTTTTCTCGAGGGTGTAGAAGAAGCGGGAGCCGCGATCCATCTCCCGAAGGAGACGGATGCGGGATCGAACAAAAGTGCCCCAGGCCCGATGGTCTTCGAGTTCCCGGAGCGCCTCCCACTTCTCCCGGCATGCACCACAGAGGGATGGATCCTCGGGGCTGGCGGCCAGATGCCTCTCCACCTCTATCGTCGCATCCCTCCGTCGGCTGGCGCCCCGGGTGTAGTCTCGGCAGAAGAGCCGGGCATGCACCTTCCCTAGATTCCACCATCGCTGCGCCGAGGGAAAGGCATGCCGCTGCCCTCACCAGGCCAGCCAGAACTCCCGGAAGGACGCCACGAAGCCCACATCCTCCAGCAAACTGTTATTAAAATGCCAATTGGCCGGCCCCGGCCTCTGCGCAGAGAGAGGCCATCACGGTAGCTAGATGAGGATCAGGGAACGGGGCCGGCCAGACGCTGGAGGAGTGGGCCTGCGAAAGGTGAAAGCGTGATAAATAGATGCAGTCCAACCGGGAGTGGCGCAACCGATGGGCCTCCACCCGGACAAAGGTGAAAGTCAAGATGTCATCCGGGTGGTGGTCGCGCCAGACGTCCACCAGGGAATGATGATTGATGATCTCCCGGAGGACAGCTGCGGCGGCCAGGCACTGCTCGGTCCCCGAGCAGTCCTGTTCCTCAAGGGTGTTGTTAAAGTCCCCGCCCAGGACCAGGCACTCACAAGGATCCAAGGTGCCGAGGAAGGTGGATGCCTGCTGATAAAAACGCAGCTGCTCCGGGCCCGATGTCGGGGCATAGACGTTGACGAGGTTGACCACGAGCCCCTTCATGCAGACCCGGAGGTGCAGCAGGCGACCCATCCTACAGCCTCGGGTGTTTAATGTTGCGTAGGTGAGAGATGCCATGAGGAGGGCTGGGGGGGATCCTTGCTGGCAGGATTGCTCACGGCCTCCGTCGGGCCGCGCATCAATCCGTGACCCACCCCGTAGGTGAGTAGTGAGTCACGGAAGAGGCGGACCCGCTGGTAGGCCACAGCGGCCTGCTTCCCGGTCCTTTTACCCTCCCCCATAAGGGCCCTCACGGTCCGGAGGATTTGATGGAAATCCCCCCATCGCTGGAGAGCGAGTTGCACTTTGTTACGGGAGCCCTGGACGTCCTTAAGGAACACTCGCATCTCCTCTCACAGCGTATGGGGGGCCGGGGTCACTGGCCCCTGGTTATCTATTGAAGGGGCCCCTGACACAGCCCCGTGGCCTACCGAGACCGGCAGGCAAGGGGCGGACCCCCGACGTGGCGCCCGATGGGCCGGCGCCACGGGGTCCACCGCAAAATGTGGTTCAATGGGGAGAGGCGGCGGAGGGAGGAGAGCAGCCCCTGGTGGGTCAGGACAATGGAATACAAAGGCCACTCTCCGGGAGTCATCTACCGGGAAGGGGAAGGAGACGGCCCCGGGGGCGGCAATGGCAGCACGGGAGGTGGAAGGGAGTGGGACTACATCAGGGGCAGGGCAGGGATCAGGTATGAGGCAGAGGTCAGTAGTAGGGGCAGGAGGGGGTTCATGAGTAGGGCCAGGGTGAGGAACGGAAAAAGGATCCTGAGCCATAGGAGCTGGGCCACTGGGAGGTGGCCCCTCTTGATTAGGCTCAGGGATCTGGGGAGTGGAGATAGGGGTGGGAAAGGGACCTCCAGCGATTCCGGACTCTGGCTCTGTGGCTGGTGTAACAGCCGCAGCATCGAGAGGTGGACGGATTTTCGCAGGGTCCCCGCCCGGGAAGGTGGTCGGTTGCCCCACACCAACGAGGGGTGCCTCCTGGGATTCGGGTCCCGGCCGCGTGGCACTGGCCGTCACCTCGATAGGCTCAGCGGCGTGCCACTCGCGACTGGGCAGGTGGAAGAGCCCAGGAGGTCCTCAGAGGTGGGAGCAGAAGGAGCAGTCAAGGGGAGGGAGCATGGGGAGAGAGGGGAGAGGAGAGCCGGGGTGAGGTCGTTGAGATTGAGGCCCGCTGGCAGAGGGTCGTCCTCCCCCTGGGTGACTGGGGTCAGACCCAGGGCCTCGATCTCCTCATAAATAGAGGGTAACTCACCATCCGCCACCTCGGGGTTCTCCCTGCCGGCACCCGAAGTGATGCTTGATTCAGGGCCCGCAGGTTCGAAAACCAGGAAAGGGACAGGAGCGGCTCCATTGCGGGTTTCGGAGGGAGGGGCGGTACTGCCCTCCGGTGCTGCCACATCTTTCCCAGTCGGTACTGGTGGACAATTGCCACTCGGGGGCAAAGCGGAAGGCTCGGCATCGGTGCCCCCCTTCCTGGTCTTCCGGGGGGCCTCCGCATCGATGGAAAGGAGCAGAGCTCAAGCCTTCCGCTTGCTCTGCTTCCCCTGTACTAGGGCCCAGCCCTCCATGGCATCATCTGGGGGCTGGCTAGCAGGGCTCGGGTCGGGGGGTAGGGGCAATGTTTTAGGGGCTCGAGGAGGTAGTGGTGGGGCGGCATAAGGGAGGAAGGGTCCTCCTGCGGCAGGCCCTCTCCCACACCCGGTGAAATCCCTGCCGCACTGTCCTCCACAGGCGCCACCAGACTGCACGCAGCAGAGGCGGGGCTCTCCCGCTCGTCTGGGCGCACTGAGGGAGGCACCCCCAGGGCCCGAGCGGGAGCAGCGGTGGACTGGGAAGGAGGAGGGGTGGCTCTGGGCGCTGGGCATTCAGGGGGGCCGGCGATGACGGTGCCAGCGCCCTGCCGGGGCTCGGGGGTCTCAGATGCTCCTCCTTGCCGGGCCAAGGGGCAGTCCCTCCGGAGGTGGCCCATCGCCCGGCAGAGGTAGCACCGGGCCTCCCCCGTCAAGTAATGCACCCGGTAGCGGGACCCCTGGTAGGGGACCATAAACGACCCCTCGAGCGCCTCTCCATCACGCGCCGCCGGCGGCAGTTGAAGCTGCACCTGCCGGCGGAACGAGAGGACGTGACAGAGGGCGGGGTCTTTGCAGCCCAGCGGAAGAGGGCTGACAATGGAGATGGGCCTCCCCAGGGTGGAGAGGGCGGGTAACAGGGCGGCATTGGGGAGGAAAGGAGGGACAGAGGTTAGGACTATCCTGACACCCAGGTCCTCTAGCGGCTCCAGAGGGACGAACACGCCCCCTACCGCCAGGCCCTTCTCCACCGCCTCCTGGGCCACGGCCTCCGATGCGAGGAAGAAGACGATCTTCCCATACATTTTGGAGGCTGCTACGATGGCCGTGGGCCCCACCACCCTCGCCAACACCCGCACATAGGTTTCTACGTGGGGCGAGGTGGGTACCAGGAGGCAACGGACGCCATGCCTCCTGGTCAAGGTGGGGAAGGGGCCCCGGCCGCTATAGGTGGTAGCAGAGGCACCGGGCATGTGAGACAACGTAGCGACAGGCAGGGGGGTTGCCGCCACCTGGGCTTACGCCCTGGGGGCCGGAGGAGGGGCACCCGCAGAGCTAGTGGAGGGAACAGCAGAGAGGGACGCCGCGGCCCGTGGCGGGGACGCGGCAGTAGGGGCAGCCTCTGCCATGGAGGGCCTGGCCTTTTTGGTGGGGCCCTTACCCTTCTTCCCACCCTGGCCCTTTCCTCCAGCTGGGGGAGCTCCCCCAGAATCGGGGGGGGCAAGGGACATGGCAGCAGTGGAGGTCACCTCGGCGGCCGCCTTGGCATCCGCTGCTGCCAGTGCCCCAGCAGGGGCAATAGCAGATGATTTGGCAGCGGCGGTTGAGGTAGAGGCTGGTGGGGGTGACGGGGGGGCAGGCGGGGGAGGGGTGGCCGGGTCTTCTGGAGGGTCCGTCCCTGCCGTGTCGCCTGCCATAATGAACAGGGAGGGAAGGGAAAACACCTGAGAGAGCGGGGGGGAGAGGAATTGGGGTGACCACTCCTCCCCGCTAGGCTGCAGGCAGGGGAGGAGGGCACTAAAAGTGGGGATTGGATTCGGGGTTATCAAGGACTAGTGTGGGGGTAGGGTTCAGTCACCGACTCAGAATGGAAAATCTGGCTCCTCTTGTTGCACTAGGTGAGGGGGGGTATAACAGCATGGGGGGGGTGTGCAGTGAGATAGGGTCAAACTCAAACAGGGGAGGGGCACAAGCGCATGGGAGGGTGCATAGGCGCATGAGGGGAGGGGCCAATCAGGGCAAGCGGGGGCTGCAGGGGAGGGGGACAGTCAGGCTGGAAATGGGGCAGAAAACCAAGGGGCTAGCTTCAGGGCTGGGGCAGGGCAAACAAAACCAAGGCTGTAGAGGGAAAAGGTCGGGGCAGGCAACTAAACCGAAGCTAGCAAGGGGCTGGGACAAAAAAAAGGGGGGGCAAACAGCTGCAAGGGGCAGATGGGGCAAGTAGCAAAGGGCAAAGCAAGGGGCGTGGGAATTGGGGGGGGCACATGCACCCACATGCGCTTGTACAAAGTCAATGGTGGGCTGGATGCTGCTGCAGGCCCAAAGGGTGGAAACAAGCTTGGCAAGCCAAGTAAGCAGCTGAGTCCAGAGGCAGGAACCAGGGCAGATGGTGAGCAGCCAGTGGAGGTGGTGGAGGGGGCAGCGGTGGTGGTGAGGGTTGGGGGGGGGCACAGATGAACCTGGGGGCAGGCTCCACACCACACCCCCTGTGCCCCTACAAACACAGTCAATACCCCCACCACTAGAGCACAGTTCGAAAAAATACTCAGTTCTTGAAGGCCCCCTCCACGGTGGACTGCAGAAATTCTGCGCTCCCTCAGCAGCCGACGGTCTTCCAGGTTTTCCTCCTCTAGGTTCCAGCAGCTTCCTGGCAGCAAATACGGCAGCAGCAGCAGCTCCAGCAACTCCAGGCAGTGGTCCGGTGGCCAGGCAGGACCCCTCACGGATGGTGGTATCGGTGGTGGTCACAGCAGCGGCTGGAGCAGGGGTCCCCCACGCCCCTCCTCTGGGGAGAGGGCCAGCAGGCCCCTCCCCAGGGGCTGCTGCAGTAGCAGGAGTAGCAGCAACCAAGGTGTTTGCGGGGGTTCAGCTACCAGCCAGCCAGCAACCAGAGAGTAGAGTAGTGGGAGGGGTGTCTGGCCCAGCCAGGGGAGTAGCTGGAGCAGCAGCAGCTATAGCAGTAGCTGGGAGAGCCCAGGGCCTAGCAGCAGCCCCAGCAGCGGAAGCAGCAGCTCTCTACCTCCCTCTTCTCTCCAGGCCAGTTGGGTGCAATAGAAGAGTCAAAAGCAGATCTATTGGCCACTGGAGAAGCAGGTTTCTGTTCCCTGAGTGACCAGAACAGGGGCTGTGCTAGAACAAGCAGGAACTTTCTGGAACCAATTTAAGGCAGGCAGGCTAATTAGGACACCTGGAGCCAATTAAGAAGAACCTGCTAGAATCAATTAAGACAGGCAGGCTAATCAGGGCACCTGGGTTTAAAAAGGAGCTCCCTTCAGTTTGTGGTGTTGCGTGTGAGGAGCTGGGAGCAAGAGGCACTAGGAGCTGAGAGTGAGAAGGCATACTGCTAGAAGATCCTGTGGTGAGGATAAAGAAGGTGTTGGGAGGAGTCCATGGGGAAGTAGCCCAGGGAGTTGTAGCTGTCGTGCAGTTGTTCCTGAAGGCACTCTAAACAGCTGCAGTCCACAGGGCCCTGGGCTGGAACCCGGAGTAGAAGACGGGCCCGGGTTCCCCCCAAACCTCCCAATTCCTGATCAGACACAGGAGCAATTTGACTGTGGGTTCTACCAGAGGGGAAGATCTCTGAGGCGGTCAAAATCCGCCAATAAGCACAGGACTCACCAAGGTAGAAGAGGAACTGTCACAACTCGTGTATATATATATTGTGGCAAATTGCCGGCACTACTATGATGGGTCCCGCACTTTCACTTTCTCACAATATATATATATCACACATACACCTGCAGAATTTGTATTTTCCCAGAGTTAAACAATATTTCACAATCTTTGAGTTCTGTTTTACTTTTAGAACTCATGATTTTCAACTTTGGCAAAATATATTCTGTACAGCTGCACAGAGAGAGAGAACTCCACTAACACTATCTTTCACCAACAAAGAGTGGTATCATAATGCATAATTCTCTTTCCATAGCACACACTCTAATGTCTTTATTAGGTTACCTCAAATAATCTATTTTTGAAATTAATCTGTCAAATAATCGATCTATTAATAGTTCAGTGGAGGAGGAGGAGAGAGTAATGATGCATGGCCTTGCACTAGCACCAGCTAACAGCAACAGGAATAAAATTCATGGTCGTAGGCTTCTCTTCAGCGAACTAAATGACCAATGCCATTAACTCAGGCAGCAGCAGGAGCCTTGTGTAGAATTGTTTGTTTTAGCATGAGAGAGGTTGGCCACAAGTTTCCATGAAGTTATTTTCATGTTCCCGTCTGGCCCCTGAATGTGAATGCTGGCATTTGGCTGTTGCTAGCAATAGTTGCTGTAAATTCATATTGCTGATGTTTGAAATATAATGGAAATTAATTTATATGGGGTGATGGGGTGTACAGACCTCATAATGGGCCTGAAGGGGTAAAGGACAGTACTGGGCCCAGGTAGCCGCACCCCAGCAGACCTGCAGCGCATGCTCCAACTGGAGAAAGCATTGAAAAGGGAACCATCCAGCTCAGAAGGGGGAAGCAGGGCAGACCTAGCCTGAAGGCTCCTTACAAGAGTGCCAGAGAAGCCTTCCCAAGGGGAGAAGATTGCATGTTAAGCCTAGTTGGGGCTCGCAGGTTCTCTTTTCACCTTATATTGGGCTGGAAGAGAAAGCTAGACAGTAGGAAGTGACACAGGGAGGGTAACTCAGAAGGCACCTTTGTGGGCCAGACACTGCTGGCCTTCTTATGGTCCTGGGTCATAGCCCAGTGGAGTAGGTGGGCCCGGGCTCCCCTATGAAATGCCCCTACTACAGGAGGGACATAGATCACCTGCCCACCTCACCACATCTCTGATTAAAAGATGGACTGGACAGCAAATCCTACCCACAAGGAGGTGGCACTAGGGATGCTAACCACTAGGACACCTGACCCCAGAGAACTCTATTACACAGGGATTATCTCCAGTTCTATGCTGTATATAATAGAGCAAATCTGACATTCCCTCAAGTGAACGGCAGTGGTAAACAAAAACCCCGATCACTGGATTCACCAGGGGCACTCTGGGGGTTGGCCAATAATCTCTCCAGTTTCCTTGGATAAGAGACATTGCAGAGGCCAAGATCATCGACATGGATAGAGAGGACACCCACTACTATGCCTCACATGGCATGCAGCCTGCTGCTCCCTGCATGCTGATACCACTCTACATCCCTAAGGAGCAGGGAAGCAGCACCGCTTGTGTTCCCAACTGCAAGGACTACAGTTCTGCCTGCCTTTATAGGAGCCAGGCAACCATGGGGATGGATGTTTGCTGCAGCCTCTCTTCCCAGGCCCTTCCCACCACTGTACAGTACAATCTAGCCCCAATGGTGTTAGCCAGGAACAGATTATAATAACTGGATGCATCTGATAGATCTTCTAAATAAAATGTCTACAGGAACTTTAAAAGGTGATGGAAAAGATGGCTTATGTTCTTGATAATCCCTAGAGACATTTATGCAAGGGAGAGCCTGCCACAAATCAAGTGTTTCTGGAACAAATCTAAACCTAATTGAAACAGAGTTGTACTGCTGTGACACAACACAAATCCTCCAAGCATCCCGCAAACACCTAAATGTCTGACACGATTGGGCACGTATCAGCAATTTCTATTAAGCCATTTTAGAAAAGCAACATTCAAGACAAGAGTTCATCCACTCATTTTAGCCATTGATCATTAATGAGGTTCTTGAAGATTAGCCAAGACAAAGAATGATGCCACCTTCCCATTTTTTCTTCTCCAGTAACAAAACCAGGCCAGCCACCTCAGGAAAATAATATTACTTTAAAGAAACGAAATCTAGTCCCTGGATCTATAAAGGAATGCCATGTTGGTTACATGGTCTTTTGGCAAAACAGAGTTTGGCCAGCTAGCCACAGCACATTAAGTGTTCACAGTGAATTCTGAACTCCCACTAAGATTTTCAAGGTGAAAATAGACATTTATAAAGTACATTAGCAGTGTGATCCAAGTGCTAAAATCCAAATTTTTAAAAGTGTGAATATTAACTTACAAACAAATTAACTTTTGCTAAAACACAGCTGAAAAATCTAGCTCTGACAGACAGACCTATTCCACCTGCTGAGATCCAAGGTCCGGTCTTAGCCCCCAATTCAGCGATTGAGTGTTATATGTAAGACATGAGAGGTAAATGTCCTGTTCTATTCAAACACTGGCAACACCTCAGCTGGAGTATTGTATCCAGTTCTAGGTGCCACACTTAAAGAAAATATGGAGAGAGTCCATAGAGAGACACAAAAATGATAAAAGATGTAGAAAAGCTGTCCTATGAGGAAAAGTTTAAACATGCCAGGTGGGTGGGGGGGAGGGGGCGGTTGTCCTGAGAAAAGAATGCTGAGGGGAAATCTGTTAATCTTCAAACATGTTAGAGGCTTTTATAAAGAGGATGGGGATTAACTGTTCTCCATGTCCACTGAAGGTAGGACAAGAAGTAATTGGCTTAATTTGAAGCAATAGAGATTTAGATTAGATATTAGGACAAACTTTCAAACTATAAGAATAGTTAAGTAATGGAATAAGCTTCTGTGACAGGGTGTACTGGCCCTTTAAGCCAAAAGGTGGCCAGAAGACCCCATTCCATGGACGTTGGTGTGAGCACAGGCTCAGAAACTGCTATGAGAGGAGGCTGTCCCAGGGAGTTAGCAGTGGGATGGGAAAATTCAAGGACTCTGTTACTTTAAGGGCCCGATGTCAGGAGTCCTGTAGTGCAGGAAGGGGCAAGGCTCCCTTCTCTCCTGGCCAACCAGGAGGAGCTCTCAGAAGGAGAAGAGTATATATGCCACCTGCTGTCTCAGCACACGAGTGCACTGACAGAGAAAGGAAGGCAGAGCTGGAGGGCAAGGCTTCGGCTGGGCAGGCTAAAGGCTCTGTAGTCAGCAGGAGTATTGGAGGTAGGTACAAACTCTGGTGTTGCTATGATGGACCTTGTGTTTGGGACACTGAGGACTACCTTGAATTACTTTGTGCTAGACCCAGTTTCAGGGCAGGACTGAGAAAGACTACAAAGCACTCCTCAGGGGCCCTGAAGAGAGGAGGTGGATGGAAAGTGCTCTGGAAATGCTCCTGGCCACAACAAGGAGCCTGGCAAATGGTGTCCCTGCTATAGCTCCCAAGGGAGATTGTAGAATCCCCATCAATGGAGGTTTTTAAGAACAAGTGATAAAAATACCTGTGGAATGGTCTAGGTTTACTTCGTCTTGCCTCAGTGCACGGGGGCTGGACTAGATGATCTCTTGAGTTCCCTTCCAGCCCTACATTTCTATGGTGCTATGAAAGTGCTTAAGCAAAGCACTTTGCTGAATGAGGAATTGTAGTGCAGGCACAAAGCCCAAGGTACTCAGCTGCAGTAGAGGGCTGATTTACCAACACACTTATGATTTACTGTTTCCCCCATCTGCTGATATGAGAATGTATTACTCCACTATGTGGGCTGACCATAGGCTAAAAGGAGAAATTAGCTTACATAAAGCAAGTCAACTATAGATGCTTCCCCCCCGCCACCCCACCCCTTGGGAGTCAGCGGCAATGTAAGTGGGAAGAGAAAAGTGAGAGGCTAAAGATGACACATCATGATTTACTATGTGATGCTGCAGGGAGGAATTAATGGCTCTCTCTGGAAGAAATTATACACTTTTTGTTGAGTGACCCAAGGCCTTGAAGACTACATATGATAATTGCACTACTTGTTTCCCTAAACAAGGCAACTAACCTACTAGTCTGGTGGGAGGGGAAGGAGGAACAGATTTTTGTACTCTGTGAGCTTTTACCCTTGGGGGCGGGGAGGGGGGATGAAGAGGAGGGGGGAAAATGTGAGTTCTTCTGTCTGAGACTCCAGAAATGGAAGTAACTTGGGTGTGTTTTGAGGGGAAAGGAACAAAGGGAGCCAATATATACAGTTTTGGGATAGGGACCTGGGGCACTATGTGTGCTGTTTATGCTTGGGGAGCATATCCTCAGGGAAGATTGTATTAGGTGAATTCAGTCAGGAACTGGTTGGTGCAGGGAAGTGGTATCTTAGCTTAAAAGGAATGTGGTAGGAGATTGCATGCATATCAGAGGGCAGAGGGCATAGTTTGGTACAAGTTAAGAAGTATTTTTTAATCTTATAATAAACCACAAATGAATTCTAAAACATTTGCTATTAATGGGGATAATAAAACGATAGTGTTATAATGAAACAGCAAATTATCTTTACTCATATTCATGTCTCGACTGCCTAAATGTGAAGAGTTGCTCTGAAGTAGCAGTTCTCAACCAGCGGTCTGGGGCCCCCTTGGGGGCCACAGGCAGGTTTCAGGGGGTCAGCCTACCAGAGCCGGCATTAGACTCACTGGGGCCTAGAGCAGAAAGCCAAAGCTCTTCCGTGCAGGACTGAAGCCCAGGGCCCCAAGCTCCACCACCCGGAGCTGAAGCAGAAACCTGAGCAATTTAGCTTTGAGGGACATGGGGCCCCAGGCAATTGCTCTGCTTGCTACCCCCTAATGCCAACCCCGCCTTTTATATGCAGAAAAACAGTTGTGGCACAGCTGGGCTGTGGAGTTTTTATAGTATGTTGGGGGAGCCTCAGAAAGAAAAAGGTGGAGAACCCCTACTCTAAAGTACCAGGAAGTATCAAGTTTTCTCAACGCACATAGGAACAATCAAATGAAAACAAAACTGATGGGGAGGAAAACATTGGTGCTTCTAAGGAGTTCATAGAAACATAATATAGGATTGAAAGGATATTGAGTATGTGATTTTTATGTTAACAATGCCCCATTAAAGTGCAGTAGGGTCTCCTTGTGGAGGAGTCATCAAGTTGAGCTTGTTAAAGAAAGTCAGCCAGTCTTGCCCCTGAAGATGAGACCAGACCAGAAAAGTCAACAGGCCAACTAGACATCGCACCAGTTCCAAAAGAGTGCAATAAAACATACAGGCCACAATGTGGGAAGAAGGAATCATATTTCCCAAGAACATAAGAACTTGAGGTTTTTTTGGCACTAGTGTGACTGCTGTTGGAATAGTGTGTGCAATTCTGGTGTCTGCAAGTCAAGAAGAATGTTAATAAATTGGAGAGGGTTCACAAAAGAGCCATGAATGATTGAAAGATTAGAAAACATGCCTTATAGCGATAGACTCAAAGAGCTCAATCTATTTAAGTTAACAAAGAGAAGGTTAAGGAGTGACTTGATTACAGTCTGTAAGTAAAACATATTTATTAAAATATGGGGAAAACATATTTATTAAAAGGCTCCTAAATCTAACTGAGAAAGGTATAATACAATCCAATGGCTGTAAATTAAAGCTAGACCAATTCAGACTAGAAAAGGGGGTAAATTTTTAATGGTGAGTAAAAATCCATTGGAACAATGTATCAATCACTGACAGTTTGTAAATCAAGGTTGGATGTTTTTCTAAAAGTTATGACCCACAATTTGGGGGGGTGGGGTGGGGGGGGGGCGCGCGGGTGGGAGGTGAAGGGGAGTTCAGTGGCCTGTGTTATACAGGAGGTCAGACTAGATGATCACAATGGTGATGGCTTTTGGCCTTGGAATCTACTAATTGAACTTCATTGTTCATATGCATTAAGATAATGTTTATTTACATATTTGTTCCACAAGAGCCCTGCCCCATTCAGTACACAGAATGAGCAGTGCACACTGAATGGAAAGCTATTCCATATTTCTTAATATCCTCATCATTAAAAGTGATGCTCCATGCCTCATTTGCTGTATACCATTCAAACCTTGCTCAAAAAGATTATTCATTTAATCTTGGTATCTTTTCTACAGGGCTCTTATTGCAGTATCTTAGTTCCAGAGGCTGCTCTAGGTATAGGCAAGCTAGGCAGCTGCCCATGGTCATAGATTTGGCCTGGACACTCCTCCATCATGATGATTGGGACAAGCCTGAGTGCTGGTGTGACCCCATGGACCAGGTAACAATGCTATTCATTTAAATTTGGCCCAGCTTCCTCTCCATCCTGAAGGAGGGGCAGCTGGGCTAAATTTGAATGGGGTGCGGCAATGATACACTAAAGCATTGTCTAGGGCAGCAAATTGTTGAATTCATCTTCAGAACACCCCGATCAGGTAATAAAGTTACCCCCGTTCTACAGCTGGGGAACAGAGGCACACAAATTAAAGCCAATGTTCTAAAAAAGGCCAATAATTTTGGAGCCAAATTTTCAGAGTATTTAGTCTTTTATACATCCAGGGCAGAGCTCCCATTAATCTCAGTTGTAGTTGTGAGTGCTCAAGACTTCTACAAATCAGACCCCAAATGTCAAGTCAGTCACCCAGAAAATGAGCAAGACGGAATGGCTACATGTGAAAAGTGTGTTACTTGCTCAGCATCACACAGGAACTCTGTGACAGAGGCCGGGATAGAATTCAGTTCTCCAGGGTAGTATTCAACTGCCTTAACCATGAGACTGTCCTTTCTCTTCTTGCAATCCCCTGCCGTATTCACTACACACCTTCCAACTTCTGCAACAAATGAGGTAATGGTCTACAGTCAGCAGCCTCTTTCACTACTCAGCCTGATTCATCCCAAAAGCAGATCCATCCTGTGCACTGAATGAAACCAGGGTTTTGTAGGTGGAAATTAATAGCATTTGATCAATTAAACTAAACAGTGTACAATAATGTATAAACTCAAAGGCGTCATGGCCACCTTAATTCAAGGACATCCTAACTTTTGAGTGTTTGACTTTCCAGTCATCACTTTTAATGTAGCTTTTTGGGAGGCAATTTCTCAAGTTTTTAAAAAATCTTAAAAATTCAATAACCAGAAATTCCATCATGTGAAGCCATACTGATTCACCATGAGTCAGCAGCAGAGTGGTGATCTTTAGATCCACAGTACAGTCCTCTATTACTTGAACTAAAAAAAAAAAAAAAATGACTGACAGGTATCTTCTGCATAGATCTGCATAAGAGGAGGAAAAAACACTTCATCAGCATGTTTCACAGGTCTTTAATAGACAAAGCAATGTTGAGATTCGGGAATCCTGGGTTCAATTCCAGGCTCTGGAGGGGAGTGTTCTAAGAAACAGTGTGAGAGAAGAGTACAAAGATTATTTCTAAGTCAGCCCCATTCACGAGTTATTTAGTCCCAAATACAGACGAGCTGTTTCTAATATCTAAAGTAGCCATCTCAGCAAAGGGTAAGAGTATCTGGGCATTTGGAGAAAAACAAAGGAAGTCTGAACTGAAAATATATTTGGTATAATTAATACACTGTTCACAAGCCTATGTATAGCCTTTCACAAGACCTTTAAGTTTTTCACCTTTCTATCTGGCACCATTCAGAGTGTGTCAGGAAGCTGATAAAACACTCAGTGGAATTTGCGATTCCTTTATCTGTCCTTCTATGGCCTTCAGAGTTTACACACACAAAAATTGGCTTTCAATGGTATAATTATATGTGAAAAGGCTCCCAGCGCCACACAGGCTTGCATTATGTCATATTAGAATTAAATGAGAAGAAAAACTTTTCATTATATGTTTTTATTGTTGTTCACTCATGCATTCATTTAACAATACTGACTCTGGCTTGTGTATGTACTCTAAAGCGCCAACAAACAATTTATCTGCTAGTGCTTCACCAACCAGCCAGCATTAATTAAAACGAAAAGAATAGTTCTTATTCCTGTCATTCTAAATAGAGATGGGTGAGCTTCAAAAGGCTCTGATTTCTATCGTTGCCCTAACAGAAGCTCAGATGCACTCTTTAGAAGACTGCACTTTTTGTACTAGACTGGAAAAATAATCCAGACTTAGTGAGGCATGTTGGATTCAGAAAGGTGTTGCTTTCTGCCACCACAATTTGGAGCACAAATGATTCACATAATGTATGATGGAATGCATTTAAAAGATAAATGATTTGCTTTCCATTTTACAGAGTATATCCAGCATCACAGGGGACCAAGTCTGTGAAAGGGTTAATGATTGAAAACCTGGCAGTGTCAAAGTAAAGCATACACAGTTTCACACATTTTATGCATGCAAATATCCAGTGTACATATGCAAGTCAAATACAATAGTCACACCTTTCTTTTTTGTTCGGTTGGTTGTTTTTCTTTGTTTGATTGTTTAAGTATGTTTCAGAGTGGTATCCCTGTTAGTTTGTACCAGCAAAAACAACGAGGAGTCCTTGTGGCATCTTGGAGACTAACAAATGTATTTGGGCATAAGCTTTCGTGGCCTAGAACCCACTTCATCAAATGCATGGAGTGGAAAATACAGGAGCAGGTATAAACACATGAAAAGATGTGAGTTGCCTTACAAAGTGTGAGGCCAGTCTAACGAGCCAATTCAATTGACAGCAGGATACCAAAGGAGGAAAAATAACTTTTGAAGTGATAATGAGAGTGGCCCATTTCAGACAGTTGACAAGAAGGTGTGAGTAACAGTAGGGGAAAATTAGTATTGGGGAAATTAGGTTTAGGTTTTGTAATGACCCAACCACTCCCAGTCTTTATTCAGGCCTAATCTGATGGTGTCCAGTTTGCAAATTAATTCCAGTTCTGCAGTTTCATGTTGGAGTCTGTTTTTGAAGTTTTTTTGTTGAAGAATTGCCACTTTTAGGTCTGTTATTGAGTGACCAGGGAGACTGAAGTTTTCTCCTACTGGTTTTTGAATGTTATGATTCTGGATTTGAGATTTGTGTCCATTTATTCTTTTGCATAGAGACTGTCCGGGTTGGCCAATGTAAATGGCAGAGGGACATTGCTGGAACATGATGGCATATATCACATTGGTAGATGTGTAGGTGAACGAGCGAGCCCCTGATGGTGTGGCTGATGTGGTTAGGTCCTATGATGGTGTCCCTTGAATAGATATGTGGACAGATTTGGCACCGGGGTTTGTTGCAGGGTTTGGTTCCTGGGTTGGTGTTTTTGTTGTATGGTGTGTAGCTGCTGGTGAGTATTTGCTTCAGGTTCGGGGGCTGTCTGTAAGCGAGGACTGGCCTGCCACCCAAGGTCTGTGAGAGTGAAGGATCGTCCTTCAGGATAGGTTGTAGATCCTTGATGATGTGCTGGAGAGGTTTTAGTTGGGGGCTGTAGGTGACGGCTAGTGGCGTTCCGTTACTTTCTTTGTTAGCCCTGTCTTGTAGGTGACTTCTGGGTACCCTTCTGGCTCTGTCAGTCTGTTTCTTCACTTCACCAGGTGGGTATTGTAGTTTTACAAACGCTTGATAGAGATCCTATAGGTTTGTCTCTGTCTGAGGGATTGAAGCAAATGAGGTTGTATCTTAGAGCTCGGCTGTAGACAATGGATGGTGTGATGTGGTCTGGATGAAAGCTGGAGGCATGTAGGTAAGTATAGCTGCCAGTAGGTTTCCGGTATAGGGTGGTGTTTATGTGACCATCGCTTATTAGCACTTTAGTTCTAGGAAGTGGACCTCTTGTGTGGACTGGTCCAGGCTGAGGTTGATGGTGGGGTGGAAATTGTTGAAATCTTGGTGGAATTCCTCAAGGGCCTCCTTTCCGTGGGTCCAGATGATGAAGAAACTTTAAAAACCGACTCCAAAGTGAAACTGCAGAACTGGAATTAATTTGCAAAGTGGACACCCGCTCAGAGCTTCCGCAAAGCTAGGGGGTTTTCAAATCCAGGTTTATTAGTCAGGAATCGGACTAACATAAAACGCACACAAAAATGAAAAAGAAACAAAAAACCTTGAATTTTGTCATGAAGGATGCTATTGATAAACGTTGTGACATATGGACCGAAAGAGAATTTCAAAGGGTGAATATTTTTCAGCAGAAGACACTTCATTGCCTCTGCTAGCCTTGCTTTCTGAAGTTTTGAGACTCTCCAGCTGTCTTGTAATTTGCTTCATTGATTCATACATTTGACCTTTTTTCTGATAGAGATTATTCATATCTTCTTCCACCTACTTGTTTAGTTTGGGATGATTTAGTCTTATTTCTTCTATACAGGCTGGTATTTTTTACAAATGTTGCAAAAGCAAAACCAATTCAAAAAATGGAATGTGATTTCATAGGTTTTCATTCTGTTTATCGAAGATTTAGGATAATTATTGTCAGACATGCAGTTGTGAACATGAGCAAGATCTAAATCAAGATTATTCTTGTTCATTTTGTCAGCTAGGATGTGAATTGTGGTTGAACTCAGATAGAAATCTTATCTGTAGTGTGAATAGCTTTTCAACAAACAAAATCATAGGGGAATTGTTACAGAAACTTCTTTTTTCCGCCAATACAGAAATAAACTCAGATCCAAAACATCAGATGCTGGCATCTATGTCTGGGTGGTGTCTACTGGATATCATGTGACTTGCAGAGCATAGTGGGATCCTAAATAATAACCAGTTTGCCCAAAACTGAGTCATTCTTTGTCTTGAACAAAATGTTCTGTTGGAATTTAACTCTGGACTCTCTATAAAGGTATCATGAAGAATACAAAACAAGAGGCTGTGCATTTTTTTTTAACACTACTTCTTACAGAAAGGAATACGGACCATTATTTCATGAGCATTTAAGTCTGTCCTCCCTTTTACATCTTTGTTTTGTATGATGCCAAGCTTCTTGTTACACAAAAGATCAGGTTGATGTTTCCTATGACATTTTACTTTTTTAGATTTATTCACTGACCTTACATTATTGGAAAGGACGGCATGAAATGCCCTAGAAATTGTGGACATTACTAGATTATGCTATGAGTTATTTCCTTTCTCCAGGGGGATATATTACCCAGAGAAAGCAGAGGCCAGCATGGGGTCTCCACTTACTGCAGTTATTGCCAATGTCTTTATGGAGGAGTAGTTTGAACAACATGCTGTGCTGGAATCCAATTTAAGGCCAAGATTGTGGCTCAGATACGTTAATGAGATTCTGACAGCTTTTCTTTGTCCCCTGTCCCGTCCCAACCCCCTTTCTGCTTCTGAGATCTCAGTGCTAGGTGTTGGAACCTCTAATTCCCTGATTTATACCAGAAATGGAGGAAAAGGGGTAAGCACTGGTTGTTCTAAATTAACCTCAGTTTTATTCCTTTTGATTTTTCATTAGCTTCTTCACAATCCTTTAAAATAATCCTGGGCTCATTTCAGAAGTGTAAACAGAACTGTCGTCTGAGCCAGCAAAGACTGATTGGTCTATTCCTAATTCTAAAGCACCTTTTTAAATACATTATGAAATGTCTATTATTAATAAAACTAGCCAGTTAGACTAATAGTGAACATTTAGCTCTCTTTACGTTGTTAATTTGTATTACAATAGCACCTAAAAGGACCCAGCCCCATTGTGCTAAGCACTGTACACACACACAGAAAAGATTATCCCCCCAGCCTGCAAATAGCTTACAATCTAAGCATAAGATGACACAACAAAGGGCTACCAACACAGTGGAGGGAAAAGGATAACAGGAAGATTATTATAACGTCTTCTTCCTCTTCCTTTACCTTTCCTACCATATATCTTTTCTTCCTGTCTCTCAAGATCTTCCTGCTGTTCACATATACATTAGAATAAAGAACTGTGTGTCAGTGACCTTGCAAACTAGAACCTTTCCCATTTTTAATAAATACTTCAATTTCAGCGAGCACTAAAGACTTCTGGGTTGACAGACTGGGTGGATGGAGAACTTAGTAGGTAGAGCACATGAAGCAGAGAACACATTTCACCTGCACTTCTTTGCTAGTGTTCCAAAGGAGGACGGGATACTTATGCCTCATTCAGGCCTCGATCTGTTACAGGCTGAGATTGCCAACAAATTAACATAGGTCTTGAATAGACCTCCTAAGACATTGCATCCAATTCCCCAGGGGTGGCGGAACCAGAGAGGACAGAGTGGGACTAGCACTGTCACAATGGAATTATTATTGGGGTTCTGACCCCATGTAAACTCATGCATGCCCAGGGGCTGCCAATGCAATAGCAGGACCAAGAGAGGCTGAAGCTGTTGCTGCAGAGTCCAGGATTGGTCTGGGAAGCAGGACCCAGAGGGGCTGGAACAGGCCCAGAAGCAGGTAGGAACCCCCAGGAATCTCCTTTCCAGGCTGGAGTCAGCTGCCTCCCACTGCTGAGATTCAGTACCTCCCCTCATTCCCCCTTCTATACTTCCACACTGTGAAATTCTATACCTCGGGGGAATGTACAGTAACCCCATATTCTTCATTTTCATATAATCGTGATCTTACATATAAAGCATGCCTTGTAAGGAATCAGGGGAAAGGTTACGATCTGCTGAAAGTCATTTCTCTGTCCACATATATGTATCATTAATGCATATGAAGTTATGAGAATTGTGTTGCATGGTGATCACTAAAACCTGTTGTAAGCTGGGGAATCAGCCTGATATTAGCTCCCCAGACACAACAGCAAGGAAAGTAACTAACGCCCAAGAGGGGTGTGAAACAACCTATCAACAGCCATTGTTCAGCAAGGGAGCTAGAATGCAATGACTCACCTGCATGAAGCCGCACCAGGGGAATTGCTCAACCTTGCTTGGAGAGACTCAGAAATGCCCCCCTGACATGCCTGGTCTTGTGCTCCCCAAGCACATGGACTGAGGGTATAAAACAGAGTGGACACATACTGGGCCCTTCTCCTTCTCCACCTTCACTGAAAGCAACTAAGACACTGAGAAGAAGACAAGACTCCAACAGAGGAGATTGGCCCAGGTTTAAGGAACAAACCTGTATATTAAGGACTGCTCTATCCAGGCATGAGAAAAACTGCTTAATCTAGATGTCGCCTAGTCTAATAGGGTTGAGAATTTAAACTGCGTGCTTATATTTTATTTTATTTTGGTAACCTCTCTGACTTGTTATGCTTTGCTTTATAATCACTTAACATCTATCTTTGTAGTTAATAAACTTGTTTATTCTATCTGAAGCAGTGTGTTTGGTTTGAAATGTGTCAGAGACTCCCCTTGGGATAACAAGCCTGGTACATATCAATTTCTTTGTTAAACTGATGAACTCATATAAGCTTGTAGTATCCAGAGGGCATAACTGGACACTGCAAGATGAAGGTTTCCTAGCGTTGTGTCTGGGACTGGACATATTAGCTGGTGTCATTTGGCTGCAGAATCCAAGGAGCAGCTTACATGCCAGAGGCTGTGCATGAACAGCCCAGGAGTGGGGGTTCTCACAGCAGAGCAGGGCAAAGCTAGTTCCCAGAGTCAAGGATTGATGTGACCTAGCAGATCACTCGTCCAGACAACACCAGGGGAACATTGCACACACCCATCCCCCTTGCAGGGAGCTTCTGCTGCTCCTCCTCCCACCCCACAGTTCCCTATTGTATTCATAAGCTTATCAACCTCCATCTTAAAACTAGTTAGGCTGTTTTCTCCCACTACTCCTGTTTGGAGGCTGTTCCAGAAACACAGACATGTAGGGCTGGAAGGGACCTTGAGAGGTCATCAAATCCAACCCCCTGCAACCTCCAATAACAGGGATTCCCTTGGAAACCTATTCCAGAGCTTAACTACCCTCACAGATAGAAAGATTTTTCCTAATATCTAACCTACATCTCCCTTGCTGAAGATTAAGCCCATTACTTCTTATTCTACCTTCAGTGGATGTGGAGAACAATTGATCATAATCCTCTTTGTAACAGCCCCTAATAAAGCTCAGATTTATAAGGTCTGTCCTCACTCTTTTTTCCCTCAAGCCTAAACAGGCCCAGTTGTTTTTTGTTGTTGTTTTTTAAACCATTTCACATAGGTCAGGTTTCCTAAAACTTTTATCATGTTTGTTGTTCTCCTCTGGACAGGCTCCAGTTTGTCCACATCTCTCCTAAAATGTGGTGCCTAGAACTGGCCATAGTATTCCAGCTGGGACCTAACCAGTACTGAATAGACTGGGACAATTGCCTCCTGTGTCTATCATGCAACACTTCTGTTAGTACACCCCAGAATGATATTAGCCTTTTTTGCAATTGCATCACAGAACCTCACTCCAGTGATGGTTAGAAACAGTCTTCTAGTTTCCAGTCCAAATTTATTCACAGCCAGTTTTACCCATCTATTTTTGTCCAAGCATCGTTCTTTAGCTTAAATAACTCTTTCACCTCCTTGCTGTGTACCACCTGAGGTATTTATAAGAGAACAAACATTGGCCTTCATTTGGCTAGGCCACAAAATTTATGACAATGGGATGAAAGTTTAGTGATGTAGACTCTTCTCTAATAGGAATTAGATTGAGACCCTCAGGTAATTTAACATAGGCCACTGAATAGCTTTTAGAAAGTAAAGACTTTCAAGTGGCTAATATAGATAGAGCAGAGTATCATAAAATGTGAATTATACAGTTATTGTTATGATTTTAATGTGGGCAGTTATACAATTCAATAGGACTTTAAATACAATCTGAAGTGTAAGAGGTTACTTTTTGCTCTTTTATTATAAAATCCTAATTAAGATGAGGAAGGGTGGTCTTATGGTAAAGTCACTGCACTCAAACACAAAAGAGATCAAGATCCAAATTTCCCAGCTCAGCCACAGACTTCTTGTGTGATCTTGAGCGTGTCATAGAATCATAGAATATCAGGGTTGGAAGGGGCCTTAGGAGGTCATCTAGTCCAAACCCCTGCTCAAAGCAGGACCAATCCCCCCAATTTTTGCTCCAGATCCCTAAATGGCCCCTTCAAGGATTGAACTCACAACCCTGGGTTTAGCAGGCCAATGCTCAAACCACTGAGCTATCTCTCCCTTCCACCCAATGTCACTTAAACCTGACTCATGAAAGTACTTTAAACACGTTTAACTTGCAAGTAGTCCCACTGAATCATGTGCTTAGCTACTGAATTGGGGCCTCGCTCTCTCTACCTCAGTTTCCTGGCTGTAGCCTTAGGATCAGGAACAATTACTACACACCACAATAGGACCTGTAGCTTCTACAAAACTATGAATAAAAGTAATTATTCTAGAAGTTAGTGTGTTTTTCATATTAGCATGCTTTTTGTTAGACAGTATAAAAACAAAATGTGCATAATACAGCATCAGACAGCTAAAATGGAAGTGATGATAAAGAGTAAAATGTAGAGGAACTACTACAAATGTGAGGAAGTTCAGTAATGACTTTCTTCTTTTCATAATAGTATTCAATAATGCCTGTGCAATTTCAATAGTACCCTAGATGTTTAAAATCCCAACCCCCCGTAAAAAAAAAAAAAAAAAAAAAAGAGGAGAGAATGAAGTTATAAATGTACTGGTACATATACAACAGAAGGACAATCTGTGACTAAATATCCAACTCTGTAAAAAAGCTCTGAAGTGAGTTCTTTATTCTGCAGCAGGCCTAATGCATTCTAGTTTGCTTCAGTATTCTTTTCAAATAATATGCACTTTAAAAAAAAAAAAAAGCAAAGATTCGGGGCTCCTCAGCTTAAGCAGAGCACAACTGCCACTGTTCAATTGCTGCAATATTACCGCCACCCTTCATGCCATGTTCCAAAAGTACTTTTGCTCATGAGACATGAGAACAAAAAAGAATTCCCTTTATCTTCCTCAACTTTTCCGTTCCATCACTTCTGCAGGGTTTGCCTTGTCAGGATTTTGCAGAGAAGCAGGGGGGTAACACGTCCATTGTTCTAAAGAGTACAGCACCAAATATATATTTAAAAAAACCCTTGGAAAAATAAAAAAGCTTGATGTGATAAAGAAGAGAATGAATAAAGAGTATTGTGCATGCAATCTTCTTAAGCTCAGAGAATTAGCAAGCTTGGCACTAGTGTTTGTTGTGCTGGTGGAAGTATCCTATAATGAATTACAATGATTAGAGCTACCAAAGTGGTTCAGTTTCTGCAGAAAATTCTCCCAAACTTCTGTCATTAATCAGGTTGCTTTCCTGTTTTATCATTAGGATTGTGGTGACTAAAGCCATTAATACCCAGCTTTGGTGACTAAACCCATTAATACATACTTTAAACGCAAAGCTTAGTGAGAAATTCTATAGAAATAGAGTATATTGACTAGGGGAGTATAAACTAAGCACTCCATCCTGTATTGTAACTCTCATAAGTTTGTGGGGAAATAAAAAGGATAGATTGCTTGCTATATGTTTTCTGGAATATGAGCTATGTACATTTATTTTTATTTACTATCCCCTTGGTGAAATTTTCTTAATAACCATCACAGGCTTAACAGGGGATACTGTCCATACTATATCAGGAAACTCTCATTTCTCAAACCTAACCATGACTGGGCCTGGATAAGCTACAGCCAAGAAAATCCCAAGGTATTATAGGAAGTAGTCTTGGTGTTTCAGTAGATTCCCTTTTTCCTGATTAATCAAATGAACCAGTATCCCCACAGATACTGGAGCACAAGATGAGTTAAAGACAAATTCCTGAATATTTCTGATCCCCTGTCTCAGTATTCTGGTCAAATTGCATTATGATGACTAATTCTATCCCACTTTACTCTGTTATAACTGGATACAATACAGGGATTCTAAAATGTATAGATTTCTGATTTTTATATAGATTCACATGGTATCTTTTAGAAGCGTCATAGTCCAAAAGGACTTTTTAAAGCAATATACTATGTATTTAAGATATCAGAGTTTTTCAGGAAGAAATACGGTAACAGGGAAGACCTGGGAAAGCGAGCTGGACAAGGTCACCAAGGTAGATCCTACCTTGTCTGCAGAGTAGGAAACCAGACTAGCAATGGTGAAGTGGCTGTAGCTCACCCAAACTAGTGCCTAGCTGGCAAATATAAACAGAAGGAAGAGGAACGAAATGGAAAGTGGTATGGAAATACTAGACTCAACCCAAGGTGAAATTGGGTGGGCCAGTTTGCACTGTGGAAGGAGGAAAACTTTTTTTCCATTTGCACCCTAGAAGGGGAATAATAGTGTGTATGATTTCTGCTAATAGCTTAGGAAAGATGGTGTCAGTTAAACAATGTTAAACCTTGGAAAGGGCAAAAAAACCTTTGTTTCTTTGTTCAATTAAGTGAACTTCCCTCGCTACCAGTGAACGTCTATTCTGGGACAAATCAATCACATATGAACAATATGCACATGCTCTAAATAAATATATATTTACAGAAATGGCCCTCTAATATAGCTATAAAATAAAGCTAGAGGATCAAACTGTGAGTTAAGGAAAAAAAGAGAAAGAAACCCACCAACCCCATCTGGCTACATTACTGACTACCTTGTTTCCTCAGCCATGCTGATTGACATTTGTCTCAGAATCAAGCAAATATGATTTTCACTCCTCCCCATTGAGATTTAGATAGAGATTTATATTCTTTTGCCACAAATGCATTCACTCTACATGAGGATGGCTTGTTTTTACCACATCTGTCTTTAAATCTGAGATCCTAACAACAAAGAAAATAAAACTGAACAAGTTGCAAATGCCTTTGAAATTTCTTTTAATTACTTCAATAATGGCTTAATGTTCAAACATTATATATAAGTGCTCTTATTTAAGTAGTCATTTACTTAATTGAATTATGAATTGGATTTGGAAACATGGTAGAATTGATTCTCTTTACTAAATTACAATGCAGTCAATGACTAATTAATATTTAAATAAGCTAGTTTTATGTGACTAAAGCTGACTTCCCAGTCATTCTGGGGAAATCTCAACACACTGGAAGATGTTTTCTTGAGTCCTTCAGGTCATTTGATTTTTCCCATACTCTGACTGGCCCAAGGAAGCCTCCTTCCAGTGCCATTTGGGAGTGAAAATAGCGATTCCCCAGACACCTAAGACCTGTACACAAGTTATCTACCTTTTCTGCCTCTTTAGTGGTCAGAGTTCAGTTTCCCTCTGGAGTCACCTACTGGTGATTCTTCCCACCATCAATGGACATCAACTCAGGCTGTCCTAGATAAGCAGATTCTATTGGTTTATTAAAGACATGGGTGAAAAATCATTTAATAAAAAGGATAGACGGAAAATTCACACCCTTAGTCTAATACTGTGGAAAACTGCTCTAATACATAGCTCATGAAGTATATTATCATGATTGAAATATTGTTTGAGAACAAATTTTTTGTCCCAGCCTAAAAGCTGTGACCCTTTCTGTCAGCTCCTGGTCTGATAGACTGTTCTCTCCCCTCATGTCTCTGAGGCATTCCCTGTGTTTTGTATGCTTCCTCTCTATATTAAGTTTAGTTTAATTTTGCATATGGTATCAAATCTTAACTCTGAAACCAAGCCACAAGAGCAAAACCTGGATCGTTCATGCCACTCCCTATCCCTATGAGAGTAATTGCCATTATGGGCAATCTACTCATGGATGCCAGATTATGCTAAACTATTATTTTGTCCTGTTCCCAAAAATACATTAACATTTAAATAATACTGAGCTTAATTCACCCCACAGGGTTAGGGGAAAATGCACTGTTCACCTCCCTACACACAGAGAGGCAGTCACACCACAAAGGAGATTCACCCATGTGGAAGAAGAGATAGTGGTAATATTGCGCTCTTCCCCCCACAAAAATTCCCAGGAGGTGAGCCTTAATTTATATCTGGGACTCCACAAGAGACCTTCCAGTAGAGGATGGCTGGGAAAGTACATGTGTATTTCCTGGATGTCAAGGACTCTGCCATATTTTTTTTTAGGAATATTAATATTAACTACTCATCATAATTTATAAATTAATACATTCTGTCAATCTAACTTTATTACACCTTCAACCACCCATTTTATCACCAGGGTATCTGAGCACCTTGCAAAACTTAAGCAGGATAAGTGAGTAGTCTATAGAAAAACCTGATTCTGCCCTTCTCTTCCTCCCCCTCTCAGTGGCTGGTAGGATGGGTTAGAACTACAGCTGTGCAAATAACTGATTTTTCAGTTTGTTGGCAATTCCAAAAATCAGACCTGAAACTAACCTTTGATTTTTTTTAATGGTAATTGAAAAAAATATTAAAATTAAAATTAAAGGAAATTTCAAAACAAAGTTGTTTTGAATTAAAATATTGAACCATTTTTGATTGAGGGGGGGAGGGAGAAGGGTGTAAGTTTTTTAACCAAAACAATTCAGCAAAATCAACATGAATTCATGAAGTGTTTTGGTGTCACCTAAAAGAGATTTTTTTTACTGAAAAAAATTGCCAATTTTTTTTTGCCCGGCTCTAATTAGAACATTCACTTAATTGTTACCGTCTCTTGTTCTCATCTTTACTGCTATTGTGAGAGCAGGTCAGTTTTTTGGGAGGGAAAGACTGAGTGGGAAAGCTTGTTATGGGAAAGCTTGGTCAGAGAAGGACTTTTATTTTGTCCTAACGTGATCACATTCTTCATTATCCAGTTCTCAGATCAACTGGCATGAAGCTCCACACAATCATTTCCTATTCACACATCTTTCTAAACATCTGTGACTTGTGATGGAATCATGCAAGGGTATCTACAGAATTTCAATCACTGTATGGCTGGGGTGATCTTTTTTAAATGTCTATGTTCTACATCCTCATAACCGTGAGCTAGCAGTTACAAAGCAAACCGTGTTGTCACTTAAATATACACAGCATTTGCTGGGAGCACACAGATTTGCATTAGCCATTACATTTACATTCCACCAAGGGCTATTTAACATAAAAATAGCCATAACAGGTAAGCCTACTTTCAGCACTAAGTGTTAAATGTAAAAATAATTTAAGCTGTTATAAATAAAAAAGAACATCAACTTTTGGTAAAACAGCTTTGTTCTGCATTAAATTAAAAAAAATAGTAACAGCCCATGTTGTTCCACTTAGCAATTAAGCACTGGAATGAACAGATGAATACATTTTTATATTTTAAAAATCTAACACTTGGGGTATTCAAGGCATTCCTGCCATAGAAGAGGAATACAAATCTGTGTCAAAATACAGTCCTGTTTTCAGTGGTTATATTGAAATGATTATGGGTGAAGAGTTTCTCATCTTATATATATTTACAGATCAAATAAGAATCAACCGGAATCTGCATCCAAATATGGAACTGAATCCAAAACCAGAACACTTTGCAGAATTTCCCCTACCCGTCCCCAAATCATTTTCGTGACTCATGTTCATTTTCTGCAAAAAAAAATTACTGGCACAAATACATGCAGAAAGTTAATTTCATGCTTGTGTTTGAAAACATTCATTCTGGAATACTTTAGGCTTCACAATCCCTGGTCTCACAATCCCTTCTTCAAAACTTCCTCCTCTTATACCCATCCAATCAGTGGGAAAAAAGCACTACTCTGAAACTTATGACTAGTCACAAGTAATCAACAAACTCAGATTTTAGAGTACTGAGCTCTGAATATTTGCAGCAAAATGTTTTCCACTCTATAAAGCGAGCAAAAGAACAAACTCACTTATGTATGTCATCGTTTTGTATAATCAGAAATTGTGAGAAGCTTACTGATATTCCATGCTCAGAAACTGAGGCTAAATTTGTCACGCAAGTTATTCACTGTGAAATATTAACAGCTTACTTTGGTTATTTAGGTCTTTTAAGATTAGATCCTGCTTGTAGAAACACCTTAAAAACAAGTTTTCTTGGGCACAATATCCTTTGAAATTGGATTCAGGGTGGAATGATTTATAGTTAGGAACACATTAATTGCCCATACTGGGTCAGACCATCTAGTTCAGTTGACGTTTTGTGACATAAGATCCTATTGATACATTAAATATTTCCCCTCCAAATACATACAGTGGAGGTAATTGTAATATCACTAATAACATTTCACGTTCATTTTAAATACAAGGAAGGAAGGAATTGGGTTAATAAACACTGTCCTTAAATTTATCAGAACAGCCCTCAGCTAAAATGAGAAATTGTCCCAAGCCAGAAGAATTTCTCATACTTAATGAACAATTTTTCATAGCCTTGCATGTTTCAAGATCAATACATACCTTAGGTCTAGCATACCAGGCTATTGAGAGATTATAAAACACAGCAGTAGGAGAGACACAATTTATCTAATATGCTTGTTAAAACAAACAACACTTGGTAGCACAGAATCTAAATGTTTCATGTTGGCCCACACCACTTTACAGAGATTTTGTAGATTTTCATATTACATCATAGAATATATGCAGTAACATTTTATGGAGCTCAGAGAGAGAACTGAAGCTTTAGAACAATTGTATAAGTAGGTTTGTCTGTTGGTATTTGTAGTGCATGAAGTTTCAAGAAAAAGAAAATACTCTGATCAAGTGTGTATCTAGTTCAAGCTTTGGAAAAGTAATTAGTAAGACAGCATTCCACTCTGATCATTTTAATGATCACTGCAGTACTCCAGTCTAAAATTTTGACAACACCTGCAATCTTTTCGGGATATGCACTATATGATATACATTACAAAGTTCAATATCAGAGCTAGGATTTTGCTACATGGGACGGGGGGAGGTTATTAGGTCCAACATGCAAATAAGTAACATTATGTAAGCTACATTTAAAAAATTACTGTCTTTCAAAAGGAGTCAATTGCATTTTCAATCACTCTGCAGTACTATTTTGGTTCTCTCTCCTTAACGAAACAGCAAAGCTTGGCCCTTCAGATAGTTCCTGGACATTGTATTGCATCACTAGTTTTTCAAGTAAGCAAAAGTAGTAGAAAGAATCAAAACAGTATTTGGTCCTGCCATGAGGGCAGGGGGCTGGACTCGATGACCTCTCGAGGTCCCTTCCCGCCCTAGAATCTATGAATCTATGAAAACCCCTTAGCAATAGCTGCATATAGTGATAGTGCTTCAGTAATAGTACTGGCTATGGTTTCCTTCTCTTGTGTCTTATTGCCAATATACAATAGGGGCCAGAGGCTTATCAAGAAAATATGGCAAGTAGTGGCTGAATGTTTCAGTTTCCTATAGCTGTATTTGCAAAAATACATTGGCAGAAACTCAGTAAGGCTGGAGGTTATTTTACTGGAAGCTCAAAATGTTATTTTGCTGCCTGAGCAAAGCAGCCATAAATGCAAGAGATTGTGAATGTCTATAATACTGTTCTATAAAGTCCAATGGTACATTCTTCTGGTGGTAGTCTTGCTTGACAATACAGAGCAGTGAAAACACTAGATAGTATTTTCCATTTCTTTTACTTTTGTAAAATATTTGTAAAGTGTATCCTCATGCTAACACCAATCTTGGAAGCTCTGTTTCAATGTTTCACTGTCATGATTGGCAACATGCAAGTTAGCAGTGGTGCACTGTAGTGCACTGCTGACACTTGCCACATGCAAGCCTGTTTCCAGGGTGCTGCAGTAAATTCTGCATCCTTTAAATCAAGGAGGAGAACATTTGCATCTCCTTGTGTGTTCAAACTTTCAAGGTCCTGCAGAAAAGAGAATCTAGTGCTGAGTGTCTATTTGCCTGTTCAAAAAGCCTGAGAACAAACTAGAATTACTGGCTACAGAAGAGAACCTTGATATAAGTCATTGCTGAAACAGAGCAAAAAAGTCAATGGAATGGTATAATATTGTAGTAGAAACTATCCAGGAAGGAGAGATGAGGTCAAGGAGGTGGAGGGGCAGCACTATACTGAAGATCCCACGGAATCTAATAAGATAAGTAGAACTTGTAGAGATAAGAATCCCAAGTCATAAGAATACACAAACTAGAAGGTATTGGTACTGGCCTCTTGATCATGGAGAGGATATTGAGTGCACAATGCTGTGAGATATCAGAAAGGCAACACCACCACCAAAAGAATGGATCCTCTGACTACTCTGAAGAACTCAGTAAAATAGCCTTCAGATGTAATCTATTAACGTCTATGTGTTTCAGCAAATACTGCTGCAGTGAACGTTATCAGTTACCCACCACTTGACTTTCAATAAAATAATGATTTATTACTTCAACTTCTCACACAAACTGGTCAAGTGTTACAATGGGTGCTACAACAGGAGCTGTAAATACTGTTCTTGAGAAGTAATTTCTTCGCATCTTAAATCTGTGTTTTCTCCCAAACAATTAAAAGTTGAGCCCCATTCAGGTAAATGAAACCAATCTTACCTGCCTCGGTAGACCCATCATGTATTGTGAAAAGCTACTGTTTATACAAGGCAGTAGAATACTGTGCAGTTCTGGTCTCTTGTGTTTAAGAAAAAGATACATTCAAACTGGAACAGGTACAGGGAAGGGCTACTAGGATGATCAGAGCAATGGAGAACCTCCGTTAGGAGCGGAAACTTAAGGAGCTTGGTGTGTTTAGCCTAACAAAACGAAAGATGAGGGGAGATATGATTACTCTCTATAAATACATCAAAAGGATAATTCCTCTCCCTCCCTAGTGTTTATTTAGGGCTAATGTTAACACAAGAACAAATGGATATAAACTGGCCAACAGTAAATTTAGGTTTGAAATTAGACAGAGGTTTCTAACTATCAGAGGAGTGAAGTTCTGGAATAGCTTTCTAAGGAGAGTAGTGGTTATGGAGGGACTTTACTTGTCTCAAGACTGAGCTTGATAAGTTTATGGAGGGGATGGTTTGATGAGATGGCCCATGTGCCATTGTGAGCAATCTGCGAAATGTTTAGTAGTAAATATCTCCACCTGCAGGGACACTAGATGGGGAGGACTCTGAGTTAGTACAGAGAATGCGTCTCCAGCTGTCTGTCTAGTGAGCCTTACCCACATGCTCAGAGTCTAACCTGTTGCCATATTTAGGATCGGGAAAGATTCCACCACCACCCCCCACCCCCACCCCCGTCACACTGGATGAGACCCTGGATTTTTTTTCCTTCCTCTGTAGCATGGGACACAGGTCATTTGCTGTTTTGAACTAGAGTAAAATAGGGGAGTCTCTTTAAAGACTTGAAGTCTTTAAATCAAGATTTGAGGACTTCCATAACTCAGCCGGAGGTTATGGCCTAACTACAGGAGTGGATGGGTGAGATTCTGGGGCCTGCAAGATGCAGATTAGACAAGGTGATCATGATGGTCCCTTCTGGCATTAAAGTCTATGAGTTAAAGTCTTACCCTTCTTCATTTATCTATTTCTGCACTAGTCCTTCCCCCTCTGTGCATGCACGTGCACCACCACCATCACCACCCTGCATTTGCTCTCTCTCACATATATACACCTTTGTGAAATCCTGGTGTAGTTCTTCATAAACACGATACTGTGACGGGTTTGGTCACAGAGACCCCCTTGGTAAATGCTGACACTACCTTGGGAAGTGCTGAGACTACCTCTGAGCCCGTTTTCCCTGACAGCTTGGGATTTCAGAACCCTCCCTTGTTGAACCAGACACACTAGCCTGCTGCAAACACAGACCCAGGTCTGAACCACCTCCCCCAAAGCTGCAGACTTAACTAAAAACGGCTTAAGAAGTGCTTCTGTCTCCAGCATCCAGACACCCAACTCCCAGTGTGATCTAAACCCAAATAAATCAGTTTTACTCTATATAAAGCTTTTACAGGGTAAACTCATAAATTGTTCACCCTCTATAACACTGACAGAGAGATATGCACAGCCGTTTGCTCGCCCAGGTATTACTTACTTACTCTGGGTAAATTGATAAGCAAAAGTGTTATTAAGTATAAAAAGTAGGATTTAAGTGGTTCCAAGTAAGACAGAACAAAGTAAGTTACCATTCAAAATAAAATAAAACATGGGACTCTAACCCGAATACAGTAGATGAAATATAGATGAAATCTCACCCACAGAGATGTTCCAATAAGCTTCTTTTACAGACTGGATTCCTTCCTAGTCTGGGTCCAGCAATCACTCAGACCCCCATAGTTACTGTCCTTTGTTCCAGTTTCTTTCAGGCATCTCTTGGTGGTGGAGAAGCCATCTCTTGAGCCATCTGGAAAAAAAATGGAGCGGTTTTTGGAGCCTTTTATATTCTCTTTCTTGTGGGTGGAAACCCCTTTGTTCTCCTGTGAAAAATCACAGCAACAAGATGGAGTTTGTAGCCACCTGGGCAAGTCACATGTCCATGAATGATTCAGCTTTTTGCAGGCTGACGCCTTTGTTTACATGTATCAGAGGGGTAGCCATGTTAGTCTGTATCTGTAGAAGCGACAAAGAGTCCTGTGGCACCTTATAGACTAACAGATGTATTGGAGCATAAGCTTGTTTACATGTTAGTTTAAATGTTCCCAGAAAAGCTCAGATGTGGATTGGCATCTCCCAAAGTCCATTGTCAGTTAAGTATTTCTTCATTGGGCACTAGTGAGAAAAGTCCTTTCTCAAGAAGCTGACCAGATGCTTCACTGAGACTACTTAGAATCAAACACACTGAGATACAAGTACATAGCCAACATTCATAACTTCTAATACAAAAACGATACACACATACAGACAGCATAATGATAACCAGCAAACTACAACCTTTCCATCGACACCCCCCTTGACCTCCTCTGTACAAGACCTAGTGCAACCATAGGACCCTGGTTTTAACAATGATCTATACAGTCACAGTTCATGTCAATAACATCACATATACATCATCTCTTTTCTGACATTCTCTGAGCAGTGAAATAATTAATTTTGACATTTAGAGTATCAACAGTGGCAGCTATGGCAATTTGGGGAATCTATGTAAAATTGATGAATCCCGCTTGATAAGAAATTGATGTCTTTTTGAATGCGAATGTATGTGGAATCCACCATTTTCTGTCATGGTTGTGGCATGTCTCTGACAAATCAGGGACAGTAGTCTGTCATTGGACTTTAAGAGTCACCTGTTCCAGTGGAATCACCTTGGGACAATGAGTTATCTGAAACTAGGAGAACTAGTTCCTTCAACTTTGTTAGAAAGGGGGAAGTGGAAAATTTCCATCAGCAGAATAAAGGAATTAGGTGTTGGTGGTGAGAATATAAATTCAAGAGGCAAACAGAAAGCACAGGGCAGAAGAGAAGGTGTGCTTTGTAGCAGCGTGTCTTATTTAACTGCAGAACCAGTCAGGTCAAAGCAAGCTATCTGCAGAGGGGGGGGAGGGGGGGGAGAGAGAGAGAGAGAGAGACACTCAAGGATTCAGAAAATAAGCAATGTGCAGCCAGGGGATTCTGGACACCCCAGAGGACTCTGCACAAGCCTAAAGTACTCTCCTGAATGGTGAGGATACTGAGGCAAGGAAATGCATGTTGGTATTTCATTATTTTTGTCTGGAGCTCTGTATTTTCTGTGCTATTGAAGTAAAGAGTAATTTGTTTTAGCATCCCGTTCAAAGCCTGTCTGTTAGTTTTCACTATCCCATACCCCTGAAGAGTTAAACTGGAAACAGAGAGTACTCACAAGGCTCTGGGAAAGGGTGCACTTATGCTATGGGGGAGTCAGTACTGGTTCCAGGGGCCTAAGCAGTTGGGCTCTGTGGACCTATTTCCGTGAAGGGGTGATAGACAGAATGTCTATGTCCAAGAGATGTGGCAGAGAGGCCAAGGGAGAAACACTGATGCAGGCTGCTGAGATCCATGGAAAGTTAGAGCACATAGATGTCCAGTGAGGTGGGCTCCAAAACACAGCAGCCTGGTGCATGGGAGTTTAGCCGTGGGTGTGTGCCAAATCAATCAGCATTTCAATCAGCCTCCATTGAAATGAATTTGAAAGTTCACATCCTGAAAGAATAGCTCTGAGCTCTGCAGGCAGCTATCTCTGTATCAATTACACTCCCTTCACATTCGGAAGGTTTTCTACACAACTATAATAGCTAGAGACTCTGTTTTATTTAGACAAAAAGTGAGACCCCAGAGGTCTATATACACACACACACACACACACACACACACACACACTCTGCTAGTCCTTCATGCCCTCCAGGGGTGGGACGGGAGGGGACCCGCAGGACATTGGGAAACGTTGCCTTAAACATTAGTTTCTTGGAACAGCTAGTCCTAGAACACATAAAAGGAGAAGCTGTGCTCTATTCGGTTCGAAGAAAAACACATGAATTGCATTGACAAATACCTATAATTCAGCCATTAAGTGGTAGTGAGCTCACTATTCTGCAATTAAGATCAACCTTTTGGGGGAGGGCTCATACCAAAATTAGCACTGTAATGCTATGCTTTAGATAGAGATTTTAAAAAGGAAAATCAAATGTAAGGAAATGAAAATCCATAGACTCAAAGAGGCTATTTATCCATGATTAAGGCTAAGATTTTTGTCACGGGTAATTTTAGTAAAAGTCACTGGCAGATCGTGGGCAATAAACAAAAATGCACAGAAGCCCGCAACCTGTCTGTGGGGGGCTGAAGCCCGAGCTGGGCAGGCAGGCTGACACCTCCACTCCAGCCCCACCTCGCAACTGAAGTTGAAGCCAAACTAGTCACGGAAGTCCATTAAAGGAACCTGTGACCTCCATGACTAAACAGTCTCCTTATCCATGACAAATACGACATTCTTGTCCATAAACAAAAAAAGGACAGACTCGGAATGGTTAAATGGTAACGTTTAAGAGGTTATTAGAGCCAATCAGGCATTCATCAGAAAAATGGAACTTCAACCCTAGTGAAGTCAAATTTTAAAAAGTATAAACTATGGCATTTGAAATGCAATGCAGAAACAAGGAGGCCAAAGAGGGATTTTAATGACAAATGACTAAAGATAAGAAAAATAATTTCCTTTAAGCATACCAGAATCAACAGCCACATGAGAGAATCAGTGGGTCTGCTGGACTATGAAGGAGAAAAGGGTGCAATTAAAGAGCTTAAGGAAGTTGAATAATTTATTTGAATCAGCTTTCTCTATAATCTTCACCATTAAATATTTACGAAGAGATACATAACCCAGACCCATCCTTTTCAGGTAACAGAGTACTGAAAAAGATTGAAACATCAGAAGATGTGACACTGGAACAAACAGAAGGAAAAATATCAACAAGTCACCAGGATCATATAGTCTCTAACAAGAGATCTGAAGAAACTTTATGACGTAGGCTAGCGTCTCTCTGCAGCACCGTCCCTTTCTTATCCCACAGATAGCTTGGTGGATACCACAGCAATGATTAATGCATTCAGAAAAGGAGCACTACACGGGCGTATTCGTTCAGGATATCTCCAAAGAAGCTGGAGCTAACGGGTGCCAATCCATGAGTCTGGAGGCTTCACCAACAGCCAAATCTACATTCCAAACTACATTTCTACTAAAGAAGATAGTGCATAGAAAACTTATTGAGTAGAACCTGGGAGTTTCCTGGTCCCTCTTGATTCCTTCTCAAACTCCCTCCTCTTCCCCCTCCACTCCCCGATATAAAGGCTGATCCGGTACTAAATAGACTTTAAATATAAAACAGCCAGGTGCAATTGGAGTGGAGTTTGTTTTGTTTTTCCTTTACTTTTGTCCTCCGCCTTCTCCTGTTTTCATTCCTCACCCAGATTGGGGTGGAGAAGAGGGGAGGGGGTAAAATGGGATAGGGGGATTGAAAATATATACCATATATTGGTAAGGATGGAGTTTTAATGTATAGGTTATATATTTTTATGTATGTGAATAGTTAAAAATTGTCTAAATTTAACATATACAATTGAATATTTTTAATCCCACTGAAATATAATTTTCAATTTCAGTTTTAAATTAGAATCCAACAGTCTCATTTTGTTCTTGATAATATTGATGCTATACATTATTCAATCATCTTTAGAACAAACAACATGGACAGCAACACTAGTAGCACTATGTCCAGCGACAAATATTGGAACTTAATTACTGGCATTAATAGCGAAAACAAAGAGGCCAAAAGCTTTCAATTATTTTTTTTTAATTTCTTGTAATCTTGCTCAGTTAGGCACCACTGAAAATCACTGAGGAAGCTCAAAATTCTAGGGTTAAAATGTTCAAAAATAAAGATTTGGTTCACACTACAATCCTATAATAGTTCCCGTTTGCTGTTTCAATGGAAAGAGTAAGATTTTTCCTTTTTGTTTTGCCACAGCAAGACATTAGTGACATTTAGAGGGGGGGGGGGGAGATCACAACTGAACAAGGCAGTTATGTTACCATACAGATTACAACATTAAGATTTATTTTGGCTTGAGGCAAAGTTAAGATTAAAGAGTTGGTGCCGCTAAGACTACAAAGGCTCATAAAACACTAAGCCATTCCCATGACCTTAATATAGAATTTAAGATTCAAGACATCAATAATGTGCTATAATAGTCCTATGCTCATTTAAAATTCAGTTATAGTTTGTCACAGGCCCATTTCCAGTTTTCATCTAAACTACCCTGAACTTTAGCTGCACACAATATTTATTATTTCTTTATTAGTTAGTTACCTACAAAATTCACAAGGTCTAAAGGTGATAACCATCAAGTCCCTGAGAAATTCAGGGAACAACCACAGCAGTATTCAGTCCGTCATCCTGCTCTCCCTTTTTAGCATACAAGATCAATGTCTCACAATAGCCAACAGAATTATGACAATGCCCTTACCATGCACGAGCAAATCTGCAGAAGCAATGACGCTTGGTTTCTCTGTTTGTTGATATATTTTGCATTTGTGAGATCTGGGATTTTTTTGGTTTGAATTATAGTGGGAAATTATAGTGAATTATAGTGGGAAATCTAACACTTGTGCCATTTACTGCCACCCACTGTCTGGTGGTTCAGAGATACAAGTCCTCAGATCCAAATAAAATCCCAAACAACAACAACAAAAACCCAAATACCACCACCACAGAAAGTGGGCACGTAGCAGCTGCCTTGCACTGGGAATCATGCAGCTCATAACGGCAAAGAAAATGCATTCTACCTCTTAGATTCTGCCCTTCCATGTCCCCATGCAAGGATTAGAGATAGGATTTCAGGATAACCTGTAGGCTATTCACTCAGTACCAAGTAGTGAGGATTTATCTATGTATGGGGGAGGGGGAGCTATAGGGGACACAGGGATTTTGAACCCTCCTTCTCTTGATAATCCTGCGGATAGTAGGACAAGGTAAAGCTGGCCAGTGTGCTCATGGTCCCCAGATGACAGTATCATTTCAGAGCTATAAACTGAGGACCAGCCAGCCCAACTTGTCTCCACCTTTTGGCAGTTGGGGAGAAAAATCAGCTTTCCTCCATCTACATACACACTCCACAGTGCCCTTATTGCCATAGGCATCTGTTCAGGTTTTGTATCGATTTATTGTATGCCAATTGTAGCAGCATTCAAACGCATACCTTATATATTGTGTTTTTGACTATATGACTGAGGATGGGAGAGAGGCCTAGCCACGGACTTCACACTTAGGGGATAGTGCAGGACTGTGTGGTCAAAGAGTCTCTCCACAGCTGCTGTTTGGCCTGAAGTTTCTATAGAGCATCATAAGCATACCTGATGCCTTAGAAATCTAAGGGCCAAATTCTATCCTGACTAAAACTCTTGCAAGCCTATTCAAGTCAATGGGTTGCATGGCATGAGAGAAGAATTTGGCCTAGTGTTCTATGTTTGAATTAGGAACAAACATTGCCTCATGTAAGGCACAAAGGAATGTAGTGCTATTTCAGTCTAGTCCCCAAACCCAGCTTTCCCTTCTCTTGCTCTGCCATTTTTCTTTTTTCCCCTAGCTGCTGCAACACACATTTTCACACAGGAGTGAATAATGGGAACAATCAATGGGTCATCCAAGGATCAAAAACCTTAAGCTGTTGTTTTCAAGTTTTTATTTATGTTTATTAAAGTTTTCCAGCTCATTCTGTTAATTTTTCTGTTTACCAAAGCCTGTCAAACACCCTCTTTGGTGGATAATAAAATAAGTAAAAGAAAAACAGACATAAAATCCAATATTTCTTAGCAGGGAAGCATTAAAAGAAAAAGGAAGGAAGATTTCCCATCCACAAACATTATGCAACATCTTACTCTCTGATTATCTCCATTTCCTTCTCCAGTTTTCTCTGTCTTTAGAAAACTACATAATAAATAGAGCTAATAGGGGATAAAATCTTATTCTGTGTGTGCCTCTGAGTAACTATCCATGTAAACCACTGCAACTGATCAAGTTTAAAAGTCTTGACTTTAAAATGGCCCATAAACAACAAAGATGCAAAGTGTCAAAACTGATATCAGTAAATATTCCTTAGACTGTCACATTCACTAGTACAGCTGGCCAGACAATTTGTAGCAAACAAGTTAGTGCATGAATTTCAGCATCTTTTTTGTTCATAGTTCATTAACAGACTTTGAAGAATTGTAAGTGATCACATTAATACAAATCAGACACCTTATGTAAACAAATTGCAGTTTATGTAAAACCGAGATCATTGCTTGTATCCTCTAATCATTAGATATTATTAACACCACGTAATTTGTCACCTAAGCCACAGGGTGGTGGTGTTTCTGTTCCCTGCCTGGATGATTGTAACTGTAATAAAAAAAGGCTGAAGACATTATCAAAGTACTGGGCCTTTCATTTTATTACAAAGAGGAAGGGGAAGTGTTTGTGAGTTTAGGAGGAGAGAGGCTGGCAGGATTGGGGAATTTTGTGACGTTTTGGGTGAAATCCTAACCCCACTGAAGTCAATGCCAAAATTCCTGTTGACTTCACCGAGGTCAGGATTTCACCCTTTAAATAAGGCTAGACATAACTGCTAGGAAAGTGAGGCTACAATAAATTTTATAACCTGACTTAACATTTAAAAAACTATTAAAATTATTACAAACAACATGTTAAAACCTCTATCATGAGAGGGAGAAAGGATACAGTAGTCATACAGCGGCACTATGGAATTTTCTGTTTTATCTATCCCTTTCCTACTAGTTCCTAACATTACTAGCCTTTTTGACCATTGCTGCGCATTGAGCTGAAGTTTTTAGAGAAATATCAGTGACTCTAAGCCAATTTAGGACACTTCATTAGGTATGTGCAGTTGGGATTTTTTTTTTCCCAACGTGCGTTACTTTGCACTTATCCATATTGAATTTTATCTGCCCTTTTATTGCCCAGTCACCCAGTTTTGTGAGATTCCCCTGTAACTTTTTGAAGTCAGCTTTGGGCTCAACTATATTGAATAATTTTATATCTGCAAATTTTGCCACTTCACTCTTCAACCCCTTTTCCAGAACAGCACAGGTCCTTGGAAGACCTCACTGTTTACCACTCTCCATTGTGAGAAATGACCATTTGTTCTTAATCTTTGTTTCCTATCTTTTAACCAGTTACTGATTCATGAGAGGACCTTCCCTCATATCGCATGACTACTTAGGTTCTTAAGAACCTTTGGTGAGGAACCTTGACAAAGGCTTTCTGAAAATCCTGGTACACTATATTGACAGGATCAACCTTGTCCACATGCTCGTTGACCCCCTCCAAGAATTTTAATAGATTGGTGAGGCATGACTTCCCTTTACAAACATCATGTTGACTCATCCCCAACAAATCATGTTTATCTATGGATCTGATAATTCTGTTCTTTTCTAAAGTTTCTACCAATTTGCTCAGTACTGAAGTTGGGCTTACTGGCCTGTAAATGGCAGGATTGCCTCTGGAGCCCTTTTTAAACATTGGTATTACATAGCCTACCTTCCAAACATGCAGTACAGAGGCTTGTTTCAGCTATGGGTTACATACTACAGTTAGTAGTTCTGCAATTTCATAGCTGAGTTCCTTCAAAACTCTTGGGTGAATACCATCTTGTCCTGGTGGCCTTTTACTGTTTAATTTATCAATTTGTTCTAAAACCTCTCTTCTATTGACACATCAGTGTGTGACAGAACTTCAGATCTGTGGCCAAAAAAAGAATAGCTCTGATGTACGTATTTCCCCCACAACCTCTGTAGTGAGGAATGATTCAAATAATACATTTCGCTTCTCTGCAATGGCCTGTAACATGGCAAGGAAGTACAACACAAAGAAACTAACCCAGCTAATTAGTAAGTCTTCCAGAATTTTAGACATTCAACCAGGTCCCAGAAAAGAATGTGAGCTGAGGAGAGAACAGTGGGGAAATATTTTGGTTACGTTTTTTTTTTGTTTTGTTTTTTTGAAAGGAATGAGGATGGGGGTGTGGGACACTAAATCTTGTCCTTCATCCAGTCTTAGTCCTTCCCTTCCCTCCCCTCCCAAGAAATTGCTAGTAACCAACAGTTTTTGAAATGTCTCAAAGGATACTTGGTGACACTTGAGATTAAGAAGATAATTGTACAAACAGATACCTTTGACTTCTTACCATGCCAGTTCATGATACCGAAAGTTTTAGGGAGCACATTGACTACACTCAGCTATTTTACAAGATGCCAAAATGACATTACTTCTCCACAGTTACAGTGCGTACGATCTATGCTACAGTGTAATTAAAGATAATGATTATGCTGAAAGAATCAAAGCATTGTTCAAGTATCTTAACTAAGAACTCCGTGTCAGCAATTGCACACTAAAGGTCATTCTTGAACATCCACTGCCACCCCAAGACAAAACACAGTAACCAAGAATAAGTAAAGATCAGAATTCCTGATATTGGGTAAATTTTTCAAAACAACCCAAATGAACTAGTTTAAGTCCATATTTCAAAAAGTGACCAAGTCTACATTACAAAGTTTTGCCAAAGCAAGTTAAGTTGGCATAGATCCGCCACAGTTAGCATATTGTTTTTGCATGTGGATACTTAGCTCCTTGTGTCAGCACCACGTGTTCTCACCAGGAGTGCAGGGCGGGATTAACGCAGGGGCTTTAGGGGCTGCAGCCCAGTGCCCCAGGCTAAGGGGGTCCCCGGCGCAGCAGTGCTCAGGCAGGCTACCTGCATGCCATGGCCCCACACTGCTCCCGGAAGCGGCCAGCTGCTGGCACGTCTCTGCGGCCCCTGGCAGGGGAGAGGCAGCTCCGCATGCTGCCCCGCCCCCAGCACCATCCCTGCAGCTCCCATTAGCCGGGAACCAGCCAATGGGAGCTGTGTAGGCCGCACTTGCAGGTGCGGGCAGCACACAGAGACACGCTGTCCTCCTCCCTGCAAGGGCACATAGAGATGTGCACCCCAAGCCCCTGCCCCAGATCAGAATCCCCTCCTGCACCAAACTCCCTTCCACAGCCCACATCCCTCACCCTCTCCTGCACCCCAACCCTCTGCCCCAGCCTGGAGCCCCCTCCTGCACCCAAACTCCCTCCCAGAAAGAAACTAATATAACAGCTGTTCTAAAGTTAGAAGTAGGCTTAAGACTGAAATGTAACCACAGAACAGCTTTATATTAATTAAAAGGCAAGTTTAGTATAGTGTTAATAGCCTTGATACCATAATTGTGATCATTTTGTTTTAAATTAGAAAAAAGACTTGTATAGGGGCCCCACAAAATCCAATAGCCGCAGGCCCACAGGAAAGTTAATCCGGCCCTGCAGGAGTGCTTGTGTCAATGCACAGTGCAGTGCATCATGGGTAGGTATCTCAGTGTGCAACCTGCCAGCATTCAGCACACTGTCTTTTGGGTAGCATTGGCAATGCCTGGGGGGACAGAAATGAGTCACATAGGGGTGACAGGGAGCAAAGGGTCAATTTCCCATAATCCAATGTTATCCCTCCCATATCTCTATCCCAGAATTGTCACACCTATTTTCAATTTCCCACAAATCCACACAAGACTGTCACAGTTTTGCACTATTGTCATGAGCATTGCAAGCGCAGGATGAACTCTCTCTGGTATTTGTAAAGCCATAACAAGTACTACAGGCAACGTGACAATTTTCTGGTGGTCAGTTTGCCTTGGGACATAGTGAGAACCAATTCAAGGTTGTTGGTGCTGTTCACGAAGCAGTGGCAAACAATGGATCCCCACTTGTGGGCTCAAGAAACAAGCACTGACTGGTGGGAATCACATTGTAATGCAGAAGCGACAAAGGGTCCTGTGGCACCTTATAGACTAACAGAGGTATTGAAGCATAAGCTTTCATGGGTGAATACCCACTTCTTCGGATGCAAGCAGTGGAAATGTCTTGTAATGCAGGTTTGGGATGACGAGCAGTGGCTGCAGAACTTTCAGAAGGGCAAAGCCATATTTCTGGAGTTGTACGCCGATCTTGCCCCATTCTTCCAACACAGGAACACCAAACTGAGAGCTGCACCAACAGTGAAGAAGCAAGTGGCGATCACACTGTGGAAACTTGCAACACTGGATTGCTACCAGTCAGTGGGAAGTCATTCTGGAGTGGAATAATCCACTGCAGGGGGCCACTGTCATGCAAGTGTGCAGGGCCATTAACTGTCTCCTGCTATACGCAGAACACAGTGCAGCAATGGAGTTCCCGAACTGTGGTGGAGCAATAGATGGCATGCACTATCCCCATTTAGGCCCCATAGCACCTTGCCACAGAGTACATTGAACAGAAAGGACTACTTTTGCATGGTAATGCAAGCAGTGGTGGATCACCTGAGATGCTTCACGGACATCAATATAGGCTGGTCAGGGAAGGTGCATGACACTCGCATCTTTAAAAACACAGGACTGTTCAGAAAGCTACAAGCAGGGACTTTCTTTCCCAACCAGCAGATTAACATGGACAATCTTGAAATGCAAATAGTGATCCTGGGGAATCCAACCTATCCATTACTTCCCCAGCTCATGAAGCCATACACCAGCCAACTCAACAGCATGAAGGAAAGATTCAGCTACCGGCTCAGCAGGTGCAGAATGACAATTGAATGTGCTTTTGGTAGATTGAGAGGATGATGGGATTGTTTATCACCAGATTGGATCTCTGTGCAAAAAAATATCCTAGTGGTTATTAGCTGCTGTTGTGTCCTGCACAATATTTGTGAAGCAAAGGAGGAAATTGGCCACAGGAGTGAAGGAGGAAGTGGAGCGGCTGTTTGCTGAGTTTGAATAGCCAGACTCCAGGGCTATCTGATGAGCTCAATGGCTTAGGGAGGTTTTGAAAAAACACTAACAGTGAGTCAGCCACAGTGCTGTGGTGTACTGTGCTGAAATTGGAGTGGCAGTTTGGGGGCCTGTTAATAGTTGTGTGATGCTTGCTGCACAACTATGCCTAAATCGCCGATAGTGAACCTATTAATGTTGGTGCACTTGCTATACATTTATGATGACTACACTGTTTAGCACTGATCCAATGGTTTGTAAGAGTGTACAAGAGCACTACTTTCACTGCCAGCAGGAATTATACACCATGTGTTATAAACTAAATATAAAGAACTTTTTTTTAAAAGAGTTGTATTCATTTATGAAAACCAGTCCAAAAATAATCTGCAGAACTCGAAAGTAAATACACGTTAACTTAAAAAATATTAGGAACCTTAATAAATAAACAAGAGGAAGGAACACTGATGTCCATTGTAGCTACACAGCTGAAGCTGTGGTTGTCCATACTTTCTCTCAGTGTGGAGTGGTAGGGGTAGACGTGCAGGCCCTGAGGCTATGAGGAATGCTGAGAGGTGTAGGTGTAGGGAGGTGCTATGGTGCCGTTCTCTACAGACTGCAGTGAGAGTCAAGCCTGGGCTTGTTGAACCTGGAGGCCCACAAGAGTCTGCAGCATCTGAGTTTGCTTACGGAGAAGCTCCATTATGTCCTGCTGCATCTCCCTCTCCCTTTGTCCAGTCTGCTCTTTCCTTCTCCATATTAGTCTGCAATATTCACCCTCCAGGGCCTCTGTTCAATCTCTGATGCAGCACTGGCTCTGCGAGATCCTGCGAGCATTTCCTCCCGCATCTTCTCTTTTCTCCTCTTTATCTAGGTTAGTCATTCTGCTGGTACAGAAGAGGTACTGCTCAAGGCAGCAACGGCTTCAGCTACCGATAAAATGCACAGGAGGTACCATTGCCAATATAGTAGGAATGGAAAGTGAAACTTCAGATTCAGAACCGCTCCCCCACCTTGCTCCCCTAAAGTGTTGAACAAGACAAGCTTATTGAACTTTTTGCTTTGAAGTGCTTGTGCCTGGTGTCACTCTTGGCTCAAACCATGAGCATTTTGCTTGACCCACCACGGGTGAAGGAAAAATGAGTATGGAATTGCCTAGTTGCTTAAAACTGCACTGGCACTGAATACTGGCATCATTTTCCACAAGTCGTAATCGTTTTAGCAGATCTCTCTTTCCTGAGGGTAACAAAGGCAGAGAGAGTATAGTTGTTGATGGCATCCTGAAGTCACCCAGGCCCATATGCCGCTGTTTATGTCAATGGGACCTGCCAAAGTTATCGCTGATTGGTGTGGAAAAGTGTCCTCCCACGGAGGAAGAAATAAGGCTGCCATCCCTATAAAATCTTTTTGAGAGAGGATTGCACTGTACCTCCAGGGAAGTTTCTTAAGATCTCTCAGGAAGATTCAAGAGAGACATCCCTGTGTACATAAACAAACTGCTCCATAGTCCCCCACCCCCACCTAAATATAGAGGGGAATGAAAAGCAGATAGCAACTCTACCTCTCGTGGTTGTACCATTACCTCTTGTAGTTTGAGTAAATTAAAAGTCAACAGATGTGTCGGCTTAGTTGGAGGTGCCGTTACTGTAATGGGACATTTATTTACACACTTACCCTAGATTCCTTCTCCTGTATTGGACTCACCCATGCTCGACTGGTAGGAATGCCTGGACTGTGGTGGAGTCAAAAACAAGGTTTGGCTCACAGCACAGCTGGACCCTCCAGTCGCCTATACTGTCTGCTATACTTCTCCTTCCTCTTCCTCATCCACCTCCTCCTCTTTGCTCTTTGTGGCAGGGACCTGTGACTCTGGCTCCTCAGGGGTATCCGCAGTGATGTGCGAGCGGCGGTGGGGTCTCCACCAAGTGCAGCATGCAGCTCTTTGTAAAAGCGGCAGATCTGCAGCTCCGCACCAAATCAATCATTGGTCTCCCTGGCCTTATGGTACACCTGCCGCAGGTCTGTGGCTTTCCTGTGGCACTGCTGCTGGTCCCTGTCACACCCCTTTTCCTGCACCTCCTGAGCAATCTGCTTGTAGATGTCAATGGTTTTAATTCTGGTTTGGAGCTGTGTCAGGACAGCGTCTTCTACCCATAGACCCAGGAGATCCAATATCTCCTGCCTGGAGTATCGAAAGCATGTAACTGGCATGGTCATCTGGGAAATTGCCCACATCAGAGAGCAAACAGAGGTGTGTTCACCAGTTTGGGCAATCAGGAAGAGGCATTTCAAAAATTCATGGGGCTTTAAAAGGGGGTGGGGAAGGTCTTCTGTTCTGTGTGGTCCCTGAGCAGTGGAGTTAACAATTGTGACCAGAGCAGTTAGTGCCGGGCATTGTGGGACAGCTGCTGAACGATCGTTAGGGTCAACATCGGTAACACAGTGTCTACACTCGTACTGCATTGACCTCCATACATCAATCATAGCTCAACCCCACTGTAACAAGCACTTACATCAGTGGGAGACAAATTAAAGTATAGACACCAGCACAATAGGTCAACACCGGGCTGCTTACATTGACCTACCTTTATAGTGTAGACCAGGCATTAGGTGCTTAAGTCTCATTCAAAATCACTTAAAATGGGACTTAAACTCATAATTCACTTAGCTGCTTTTGAAAATTGTAATCACTGAGGAGACAGAGAGAGAGAGAGAGACTGAAGTACTGAGAAGCCAAATTTCTGCATAGCCCACCTTTTAAGAGTTTGTGAAGAGGTATATTATATCTCTAAATGGATCACAGTACGTGCCCTATATGATAGCAACTTTCAATATACCCATTTTTCAGTGTACATATATAGTAGTAGAAAATAACTTCTCTGTTAGTACAGCTAACGTTAAGAGCTTAATGACACTGCTAAAATGATCTGCTGCTATTTCAATCACTACATCCAGGTGCAAGTTTCAGAAACAAGAGCACAAATAAGAATTGCAGCTTTAGAAGTGCAAGTTATTTCCACTTATGGAACTCCACAAACTTTAGTAAGCATCCATGTAATGAGTAGCTGTAAATTTAGAGTACAAAGCCAGAAGGCATCTTTTACAACTTTCAACTATAGATACTTTGGGATCTTTTTGTTTCTGTATGTTGAAGTCTTCTGAATTAGCAACAAAAGAAATCAGCCTTGACAGCACTTATCCCCTCTGATTTATTCTCTCACTTAGTCAAACTATAAAAACAGAGGCTCATTCTTCTCACTCTCTCTCTCAAGAAACAAAAATAAAACATTCACCACAGTAGCTTTTCTAGATCATGAACTGTAACTGACCTGAACACCAAAACAACTGTGTTCCTATTGATTTCTTATCTAAAGATTGTGATAGAGAGGAGCAGAAAATGCCATTCTAGTACTTCTCTTCACTCCCAAGGTATGTCATTCCAAATACATCAGTTCAGATTCTAGATAGGAAGACAGAAAACTATTGGTACCACAACTTGAACTCACAAAAACTTGAAGTCACAAAAAGAAAGATTACTGTGCATGTATCCAAGGGCTGAATACGGCCCTAGGAAATAAATTCATTGTCTTTTTTAATACATGGCTTTGATTTGGAAGGTTATCTCCAAGAGTCAATTACTTGTCACCAGGGTATTAAGGTGCTATACTAAGCCCTTCTTGGACAGTATAGCACTTGACATCTTCAGAGTCCTGCACGCATATTAATTAAGTCATTTTCAGTAACTCAGGCTCACTTTCTCCCTTCCTGCCCTTCAAATACACCAACACCTCTCCAGCTCCCCCAGAACTCCTCAAGAGAACTGAAATAGTCCTCCACCAGGCAAGCTGGTCACTGTCTACTATCTACTCTTGCCTGCCAGCTCCATGCCCAGAGCTGCTCTGGGTTCCTATTATATCTCCCTCACCCATGGAGTGCTGGAAGTTGACCTGCACTTCTGCTGCCCATGTCAGGATTGTCACTGGGCTCTCCAGCCAACTTGGACACAAGATTGATCAAGGCTTGTTCCACTCTATATTCATGACCTGGTTCTGCTTCATAACAACCAGGAAACACAGCCTTCCCTTCACAGCTGCCATCCAAAACCTTAGGATAGCAGCCATTATCTAGTTAACATAGCTAAATGCCAAGATGTCATTTTCTAAATGTTAAAGGCAAAATTTTCAATCCCAGATACCTAAAATTAAGCACCCAGATCCATATTTAGACACCTAAATGGCCAGCTTTTCAGAAATGACAAGAGCCTACAGCTCCCATTGAAGTCATGCCAGGGAGGTAGCATTACCCCAATATGCAGACAGAAAGCGATCTCTCAGCATGTGATCTGACCCATGAACTTTCCATTTGTTTTGGGATCCATATGGTTAGTTTTCCATCTGTAAAAGCTTCTAATTTTCCAAAATCAGAACACCCTGCTGCTGAATACAGCTGCACTGCAACCAAACACTTTTCTACTTATTCTGTGTGATCCTTCTGTTATATCTCTTTGAGTTATTTCTACATTCAACTGAATTCTTCACTAATTGCATGGTCCTCCCTTGCTCATGGATATAACATCTGAGCAGACAAAGCAAGAGACTTAATGGCTTTGGATTGTTGCCACCTTGCTATAATTAAGATGACTGTTGCACACAAAATCTTACCTCTAATCATGATTCCTTTTCTGTATGTTCAAAGCTGTGTTTCATTCTGGAAAAAAAAACCCTCTACCCTTCATTATTTGTTGCTAATTTTAGATTTGCTTCCTTTCTATAAAAGACATTACAGTACTATCATTACAGAAAAGGTTTCAGTATACTCACTTCCTATCATCATCACTGGACAATTAACTTCAGAGTAATTTAAGCCTAACTAGAGAATGTTGTTTTAGCAGGTAATTTCAGAATACCATTATGCCTTGACCCAACAGCACTTCTGGGAACTCTTAAAGTCTCTTTTGGCTGCAAAACTCATTATCTTCCAGAATAACTACCAAAATCATTCTAGTCTTATATACAAAAATTAAGGAGCTCCTACACTCACACAAGCTTCGGCATTATAAAGAACTATAGTACATTTTACCTGGCCTTTCTTGAAGATCTGCTTGCAAAAAAATCTAGGCAAGTATTCCCCCACCATCTCAAAACAAATGCTTCAATGATATTTTCTATTTTTAAATTTTATGTCTACAAACAAGTACATAAACCAGTGTCCACAGTCAGGGCCAGATTCTGCATTCTCTGAGGAGCACCTTTCACCTACAGTACACCGACTGAAATCAATGGGACTAGTAGAAGAGTAATGGCCTGAACCTGCAAACACTTAAGCACATGAGTAATTTTACTCACATAAACTCAGTGGGACCACTCATGTGTGTGCCTAAAGCTATTCATATGCATAATTGTCTGCAGAATCTGAAGTTCCACTTTTAATAATGGAGCTGATTAGCACGATCTATCCCTTAATGGAAGGAGAAAACAGAACAAATGGAACACCTTTCAGTATCAGACTTCCTAGGGATTAAGGACAATATTCTAAAACACATCCTATTCATAGCAACATGACCAGACCAGAACACAATCCCTAATTTGGCTTCCTAGCTAAAAATATTCCAGAACACTACAATTCTTATATGTCTAATTACAGTATTTTAAATAAACAGTAAATAAAAAAATACCACTAACACAACACCACTTTCACCTTTTTTAACAATGCACCATACAAATTATTTATGATTATTTGTTTGTTTTATCCTAGAGCCTAGGGGCCCTAGTCATGAACCAGGACCTTGCTGTGCCAGGTGCTGTACAAACACAGAACAAAAAGATGGCCCCTGTCCCAAAGAGCTTTCAATTGAAGTATAAGAGACAACAAATGGATGTAGACATATGGGGGAATACAATGAAACAATGAGACATTGGTCAGCATGACAGGCTCTGGTCACTGCATACCAGCAGTCTAACCATCAAGCTTTTTGTAGGTATCGTGACAAATATTAACCTCACAACATCCCTGTCAGCTAATAGAGATCATACATACTATTTAAAATGAGGCTAATAAGGGAAAAAACACAGATGTAGGCCTCAACTCCCCATTTGGCCTCAACTCCCCAGGCCTCCAGTGATTTTTGTGTTCCCACCTTGAAATACATAGGAATTGGGATTGTTCAAATGTACGTAGCACCTCGCAGAACCCCTGTCCTTCAAACGGAGTTGTGGGTGTGCCACACCTTTGAAGAGCAGAGCCCTGTAGGCACGTCAAGTCAGGTAAAATGAAGGCATCAAAAATAAATGAACATTTTTGAAAATTTAGCCTTGCCCAGAGCCACAGTGAGCCATGACAGAACAAAGATTAGAATCCAGGAACTCTTGACTATCAGTCCACAAGACCACATGGACCATGTTAATTTTAACCATCTCCACTGTGCTTGACACGAAAGTCCTGCATGGCAAGTTTTGAATGTGGATCTAAAAATAATTATTTTAAGTAAACTACAATAGCAGACCAGTGCATCAAAAAAACATGATAGTTTGCCTAAAGTTAAAGCGGAGATCTTAATGAGCTGGAAACGTGCCTGTTTAGCGAGAGAATCTATTATTTCACTTATTGATCAAATGTTTTCTTAGGCTTGAGTAAGTTCAGTAATAAAATTCACTTGCATTTTTGTCATCCACCTTTCCAGAGGCATCGTGGGTTGCACACTGGCTTCATTGTTAATCTTAGCCAGTTTTAAATTGGTTGATCTCACTCATTTTAACCACTGTGCCTATAGCTATAGATGTGTCAATATAAATTTGGATGAAAGGAAAAAAATGTCAGACAGGTCAGCTTAAGTGAGAAACTGTTACAATCACTTTACTATATGGGTACCTGAGGAATTTTTGACCTGCTCCTATGGTTTTGCATCCCTGCCCACCCTGGCTAATAGCCATTGATGGACCTTTCCTCCATGAACTATTGATAAAGCGCCCAGCTCTTCTCCCATTATGTTAGTCACCTCTCATAAAAACCCCAGCTTTTGAAATTGTGTATGATGGTGCTGACAAGCTATTGCTGTACCATGGCATGTCACTAACTTTAATATACTGCATTTTGCATCACAATCCCAGAGACCTCTGAATGGTGCAGATTATGAGCTTGATTGCTGCAGGTCAAGAAAGAAAGGGCAAGGAGCCTTCGCCCACTCCCCCTTGTGTAGCAGCAGCCAGTGTAATGATGCAGGGACTAGAAACTAGGTCTGCAGACATTCCCACAGTGCTACCAGGAGTCCATGCAGAGTCACCGCCAGGGAGCACTGTGGAGAGTAGGTGCTGCAGGAAGTACAGCCCAAGAGACCCAGAGTGAAGCTCTCTGATTTGCCAAGTGCCCTGTTTAACCCTGGAGGTGCCCCAGGAAGTTGTATGACAAGCACATAGACTTCAGACCTCACCTTGTCTCCTGATCTCCGATCCCAGCCTGACTCAGTACCAGATGGGAATCAGGGTCACTCTCTGATCTTAGGTCTCCAGACTGACTTTGACCTCAACTCTTGCTTATTGAACCTGAGATGTGGACCCCAGCTGTGACCACTAGACCAGACTGCCTATGGCCTGGTCCTTTACAGCCAGACACCAAGGCAGCCCTTTCAGTGCCCCTTTCTATCTAGACACTAACACAAGAGAGTTGGCTCCGCATGAGGGGCAGAGAGTGCATACAACACACCGAAAGGGTGGTGCACTAAACATGCTTCCCCCTCTGCTCTTGCATCTCATCCCCTACCCAGCAAAGTGATTCACACCCATTTCATAGAAGATAGCTATCCATTAACATTCCAAAACTGGGCAAGTTGGACACACTTGTCATATAGCTAAGAGAGAGAAAGAGAATCAAAAAGGCTTTTGTGACAATATCTAGTAATAGCATTTTGCCACACTTATTTCTAATCAACCCTAAGACAGCACACTCAGTTCATTAGGCACTGTTTGAAGATTATTATTCTGATTAACCTAGGGGACGAAAGTAGTTGGCTCTCAATTACACCCAAGTTGCAAGATCAAATTTTATTGCTCTATTTATGACTTGTGGAATTGATTCTCACACAGAGAACCTTAACTCCACTTGAGTAACTGACCTCAAACCTTCCATAAAAGAGTTTTCCCTATGTGACCATTTCCTCAGCTTGCCCTGCTAGATTACAATGTAATGTTTTCTGAAACATACACAGTTCTTACTACAGGAGAAAAATCAATCATAAGGAGACTGCAATTTCAGTGGTCTCAGGTAAGAACCTTCTCATAAACAAATGCAATTCTTAGTCCATCAAATTGCTAAAGCCAGGGAAATGCTCCCTTATTCTATACACAGAGATGAATGATGCATTCCCTGAAGAGCTCCAGCATGGGGAAAAGCTGGATATGCTGGTCCTCTACCCAAACCCTCTTGCCCACCCACATCAGGACCCAGGGGAGAGCACAGAATGAGGCACTAGCCCCCTCCAACCACTCAGGCCAGATTGAGCAGAAGCACCAGAGGAAATCTTAAGAACATAAGAATGGCCATACTGGGTCAGATCAAAGGTCCATCTATCCCAGTATCTTGTCTTCCGACAGGGGCCAATGCCAGGTGCCCCAGAGGGAATTAACAGAACAGGTAACCATCAAGTTAGCCATCCCCATTCCCAGCTTCTGGAAAACAGAGGCTAGGGACACCATCCCTGCCCATCCTGGCTAATAGCCACTGATGGACCTATCCTCCATGAACTTATCTAGTTCTTTTTTGAACCTTGTTATAGTCTTGGTCTTCCTCCTTTCAGGAGTGAACTTTATCAAGCCAGTCCCTTGAACTTAGAAGCAGAGTAGAAATGACTGGATACTTGAGCCCTCTCCCTCACCTCCTGCCATCAGGAGTCAGTGAGCAGCACAGAAGAGCTGATGTTGGAAATTTCCTATCTTTGGGACAGTTTAAGACTTTCAGGCTATTCACATTTGTTCCTGTAGCACCATTAGGACAATTCACATAGATTTCAAACTATGAGCACACTCCCACGAACTCTGAATAGGAAAGAGAGAGATCAGCATTACTGATATTAAATCAGTGATGCAAGATAATTACAGCTCTTTATTAGTCTTATTATTCAATGATCTTATTACAATTGAAGAATTGCCTATAGTCAGTCACTCACACAAAGGGATTTTAGGCCCAATCCCAAAAGAATCAGTACAAATTAATTTTAAAATTGCATATGTACTTTGTAATCAGACATGGCAAAGGAAGGATTAGGTATGGCAACATGCAGCAGCATCATGTCATACAGCTTCCGCTAACTGCAAAGGTTTACAGGGGCCGTGTCTGTATTGGAGGTACAATCTGAACAGTGAATGTCATTTTAGTCCCCTGACAAAGCTTTGTTAGGTTTGTATTCAGGACCAATACCAGGATGGTAATTAAAGGCTGCCACATCACTCATGACAGGAAAGCAAGATTGGTAAGTTAACCACCATTTTGTGTGATGTCAATCTATGGTGTCAGTTGGCAGAAGGGGAAAAACAAAACATTTCAATTGATCCTTGTGACAAATGAGCTCCAAGATGCCAGGGTAGATGGGGTACTCCAGCTGTCAGTCCCGCATGGCTGTCAGTGCCCCACACTCGGCTGTCATTGTACCCACAATGCCCCACTTCAGTCCGTGCAGACGCTCGTGATGAGGACACGCTCCATCAGCAGAAGGAGGGTAGTGTGGACACCAACAGTCAATTGAATTACTGTGGTGGCTGTACGTTGACCTAAATTAAATCGACCTAATTTTGTAGTGTAGACATGCCCTTACTTTAGGAGCAGTCCTATTGATTTCACTAGCACTTCTAATAGGATAAGTTACCACTGAACGTGGGTGAGAGTGGCAGAAACTGGCCTATCATCCTAGCCATTCAAAAGACTCAAAATAAGAATATTGAAAAACTAGTATTATAGACTCAAGGAAATAATGGGTTATCCAGTCCACTCTTGGCCAGGGAGGATTATTCTCTACAACATATTTGAGTGCAGGAGGACAACAAAGTTGAAATGATGCATGAATTATTTCTCTGGGTGAGATTATCTGGCCAATATGAAGAACACAGAGAATCTCCTTTGCAAGTACCCCACTCCCTCCAGTTTCTCCATATGGAAGGGTGGGTCAGCCACTTCCATTGTACCCTCCTCATCCCCATTCAGGACTCCACAGAGCCCCTCTCCATATGTTAACTGAGCTGCAGCCAAGTAATGATTAAATAAGTCTGTTAGAGCTGAATTGAACAATAATTCATATGGGCTGATCTAGTTAAAGAGTAGGAGAATTAATCATATGGTCCAATTCTGCTCTCACGGACATTTGTAAAATCGTAGAGAAGCAGCTTTGACTTCAAGGGGGTTGCCATATTCCAGATTTACACCATGGTAATGAGAACAGAATTTTTATCCAACACAAGAAATGGTTTATTTGAAATTCTAAATGTAGGAACCATATTGGAAATTCAACTGTATTTTCAATATTCCTGTATCTGGCAAGAGACTTGCCAAATTGTTAAGTGTAAAATCTATTACCATAGTATGACTCTTAATGAAAACTGATCCTTAACAAAGAGAGGCCTGCAGAAACTCTTACAATTCTCCCCCACCCCTTGGCCACATTTGGAACTTGAATGATTAGTAACAGCTTTCGTTTTCAGAGGGAATTCTGTTTAACCATTTCAAAAAATATAATTAGCAGAACTGAGCTCACAATTTAGGTTACCTTGCCAGTATCCCTTTAAAGTAACAGGAACCACCAAGATGCATCCTTCACCAATCACCTTCCAAGAGTGGATTTACACTTATGTAACAATAGAACAGCTGAACAACTTATTTGAGCCTTTCATAAGCACCAAAAATTACTCTTAGGCTTGAAATCTTGTGAAATAAGTTCCAGTCCACTTACTAAACCCCCTGAAATAGGATGTCCATAATAGAAGTGGTGACATAATCCAATTGCTTTAGTTAAAAGCATGCCATGATAATCTGTCACTTGTCATAACTATTGCCTGAAGATGTTGTCCCCACATATTTGCTTTATATGCAAGGGAAGGAAAAGAGGCACAAACAAGAGTGGCCTTCCTTGTCTAACATCATTTGTTGAAAAATGCACTTTTGAAGTTAATCACATTACTTTCACCTCCATAACCAGTGTAGAACCTGAATGTTTAATTATGCTACTAGTTTTATACCTAATCAATCTTTTTCATTAAAATCCAGTGAAGCAGACAAACTGAGATAATTAGACGCTAAAAATTTTAATTAAGATGATTCTGCTGTAATTAAGAGTCATTGTTTACCTCATCAGAAAGCTATTAGGATTCAGGAGAGGGCTGCCCTGTTCATTTTTTGTAAGCCTTTTTTGAGCTCTGTGCAAAATAAATCATATAGGTTTTATATAGTTTAAAAAGCATTATAGTTGTAGCCATCTTGCATGCAAGTCAGAGTCACCATCTGTCAGTGGCCTGATATCATGATTATGTCCTGAGTAATTACAAAATACTTTTGCATATTAATTATTAAAGCAGCAAGAGAGCTTCAAGGTCCAACCATACGTGTAGCTCACCTGCAAATGATCTCTTAAAACATTTGCTTATTGCTTTGATTTCAAATAGGGAATTTCAAAAGTATCAACACTCCTCTGCAGCATCCAGGAATGTCTACCCATGATACAGTATTGCCTCATGCAAATACCTCACAGAGGCGAGACGAAGGATCTAGCTGGATTCCGAAAGAATAATCATTCTATTTGATTAAAGGATAGAAAATACATTCAGCTCTATCTATAATTATTGCAATGAATTGACATCGTTTGTGATGTGTAGTTTTACTAGATTCACACTTACTGTATGGTACTGTAACCAACCGAAGAAGTGCTCACAGCAACACTATTACAAACCATAGAATTAACCATGGAAGAGACCTATTCAGTCATGACCCTCTAGGATTCCCAGACACAAAAGTGCATACAATTGAATAAGGGAGAAGTTCACTTTTTCACCTAGTAAATGCCTGCATTCAAAATTAAACTTTTACTTCAAAGACCTTGTCTATGCACGGAGAGGAAACTGAGTTTGGAAACTGTGTAAAAATGCAAACTAAAATGGTTCTTAACAAGAACTGACCAGCCACTGTGGAGGGAAGCAATTCTTAAAGAACAGACTATGTTCTCAGAAGCAATAGTTTAATTTTTTTATTTTTTGGTGGCTTTTAAACAGGATTTAGCAAGGAAAAAAACATGGATCTTCTCGTTTGCACCTTCAGTCTGCCCCTCACTCCAACAAACTTTCCATGGAGTCCAAACTAGAACAATAGGATGGATGCCTTGAAACAGACCACTAGCCCTCCCCACAGGGGCCAGGGAAGACCTATGCAGAAGGAACACCCACATTTTAATAGGTAAAAATAACATAAAAGGTTGCCAGAGAGATAATCTGAAGATGTTTCAGGTGTCACCTGAAGTTATTAATTTATGGAATAACTGCCCATCTCCATCCACAGGATGTATGTTTGATAATAATAGAATGTAGCCATTCTTGTGAGGCAGGAAAAGAATGTCTTGGGAAAAACAGGAGAGAAAACAACAGCAGTTCCCAACTTTTTCCAGACTAAGCTCTTGGCTGTGCTTGTCAGGGCCCACCATCGCTCAATCAGTCATGACTTGTCTAATCTGTAATAAAGCTGAACAGCTGAATGGTAAGTAACAGTGATACAACAGAGTCCCAACAAGGATGGCAAATCACAGGAGCCTGACATACCAGTAGCAGAACTAGCATATCTAGGCCTGGGATCCATGAGTACAAAGGAAAGGTAGGGGTGACTGTTCACATATAAAGCCTGCATTGTAGACGCTAATGGAAAGCACATGCCAGAGTTGTTACTCGTTGCAGTTGTATGAAAGCTAATGACATGAAACAGCCACAGTGCCTCTCCACTGACCCCCTGTGCCATTTTAGGCCTGCCTTTTTAATTGGCAGAACTAAATCAATTTATCTCATAATTATGTGTCACGTATGAGATGTGGCTTTTCATTTGCTTAACATTCTAACGATTGGCGCTGCGGTGACTGGTGACTCAGAGATTTAAGCATAAGGAAATAGCACCCTTACCTGTTCATCCATTTTAACAGCTCCTTTGACAAAAGGAGCGTTCATCTGCTTATTGAGAGATGCAATCTTAAAGCCTCGGAAATGCATTGGTAGTGAAGTCTGGTTGTGAATGATCAGAGGGAAACATAAGGTTTCTCCAGATCAAGAAAATGAGCCCAGGTTAGGGCAGGTGGGTTATTTTACTCTGATTACCTTTCCTAGTCTACACAAAGGAGGGGCAGAGGGAGATAATCTCAATCACTAGGGTTCCTTAGACAGTTATAGCTCAAGAGCCTCATTTTCCACACATGCAATCTAAAGTTATTGGGGGACCTAAGTATCAACCTTCCCATTATAGCCCCCCATTTCCACTCCTTTAACTTTACCTACTTCAAGCATTTGAGCTGAAATTTTCCATGTTTGTTGTCTTCTTCCAGCTGACTTTAAAGTTTCAGGAACAAGGGTTTAGCCCTTTATAAAAACAAGAAAAAATAGTGTGGTCTCTGTTATCCCATTTTTATGACTTTTTTAAAAAAAATATTAAGAGCTCTAGCATCTCAGTAGTTTGGAGTAAAGACTTGTAATTGGAAGAGGGATAAGTCCTGGGGTCAGGAACAACAGTGTTACCAACATCCACTTGCCTAGAGCCCCTGTGAGTGCTATGCAAGCCGTTTGGGGTGGGTGAAGAGCTCAGAGGGTAACTTCCTATAACATAGCAGAGCCTGGTGGCCAATAAGAACTGATTGCTGTGGCTGGTAGCAAAGAGCAGGCTCTAGTTTGTGTGCTGTCGGGTGCATGCAGCATTTTAAAGAAACTCATTTTCCACATTCATGCAAGGAGAACTGGTCCTAAACACCACATTCATGATAGTATTGTGAGTGGCATCACAACTTCCTGTCAATTTTGAGGTGGGGCCTACCAAGAAAATACAGACAGCTCAGTAATTGTGTGTGTGTTACCTATAGTTTCCCCCTTCAGACACAGGCAACAGTGCCACTTGTTCTGCAGGCCATAGCAGGTGCAGCATAGCAGAGCTGGCCCCGGCTCACAGCATGGTAACAGTGCAGTGGTCTCATGGACTCCCCTTCCCCGCCCCGCACACACAGAGTAGTGCAGAAAGAAGAAGTTAACCCTATGGGAAGCATCCTCCTCCTACTCTGCTAGCTGGACACATGGGGCAACTACTGGAGCCTGGCAGGGGATTGAGGGAGCAGGAGGCTGCAGGAGTCTTTTGGTGAAAGCAGGGGTTTGCCAGTGGAGAGCATGGAGGGCTCTGGGCATTGGTGGGGGAGGAGGGACCTGCATTTGTATGCACATTTTGTATACATTTAGGTTGCATTTTCCACACACATTGGGAGTGGGTGGATGGGATTGAAAAACAAAAACAGAAGATATCCCAAAAACACGTTTGTAAAAGCTTGTGATGTTTTGATTTCCAACTGATTTTTATTTAAAAAAACAATTCTATTGTGGTTGACAATCCTGGAAATGTTTTATCGTCTCCATGAAAATACATCCCGATTTGACAATTCATAAGCCACAGAAGTCACCATTTGCACTGTGCAATAGAACTTAGACACTTGCTCTTAAAATCTCTGAATATTGCACCTATATGGTTCCTGGCTCCACTGATTCTCCTACAGCAGAAGCAGCTACACAAGTCACACCAAAAATACCCTGTGGCCTAGGGTCCTGTAAACTCTGAGTTTAAGTCTAATTTGTATACTGACTGATGTCAAAATCTACATTTCACAACCCTTTTTGAGAAAGGTGTCATACCCCTTTTCTACCAGAGACACAAAACTCAGCCTGCTGCATTTTACAGAAGCCATAACAGAGGTTGCATAAGGTCACTTCTGGAAGAGCTGGAATAAAACTTTGTTTTTTAATATGTTAACTAAACCCAGTTCTCAGCCTTAAGAAGAGCCTGCAAAAGCTATCTGCTTGGATAGGCTGTCTGTAAAGTAGGGTCACGCATGTATATGTAATATACTGTTTCAGAGTGTTATGTGGATTTTTTTGTGCCTGATTGGGATAACAGCCTATTGCTGCTGCCTCTTTATGTCCTTCCGTTAAAGGGGTAGAAGTCTGGTATTCAAACCTTGATGATGACCAATGTGCAATGGTAACACCTCACATAATAGAATTTAATTCTTTTCAAACAGAAAGTTACGTATAAAAATAGCTACAGTAGTAGAATACTAAGGTTGCAAAGTCAAGCACTGCCTAGTTAGAGAATACCAGAATTAAGTTTACTCATGCAACCTTAATTCTGCACCCTTGTGCCTATGCATGATGAGAGTCTAATTACATGACCACACACTATTTTTCCTGGCATGACCCCACCTCACTCTCTGAAAAACAGGTTTCAAAGTCACAAAAAGGCATAATCAGACCTCCAAAGAAGTTTCTGGCTCCTAGGCCTCTGCTCTGTTACAGCTTGTATGTGGTAGCACCTAGGGGACCCAAGTCGCTAGGCACTGTACAAACATGTAGCTGTGACACAGTTGCTGCTCCAAGGAGCTTACAATCTAAACAGAGAGACCAGTAAGACTGGAAGTCACAGAGAGGTCAAGTGAGTCACCCAAGGCTACCCAGCAGGTGGAGGCTAGAATACGGGTCTCTTGAGTTCCAGCCCAGTGCCCTATACACTAACCCATGCTGCATCTCATCAAAAATTATAGATTTGTTATACTACAGTATTCTAAAGTAATGGCCACATAAAAACATTACAGCTCACCATGATGCTTCTGAAGTGATTTGGACCATTAGTGCAAAATACTATTGTATTTACAGAGGTGTTTCCATTAAGGCCAGGATTCTTCCAAACCCAGCGGTAAAGTGAGCCAGAACTGCTGGGGAGTTAAGAAAGCCTGGGTTCATATACATTTTATGTATCAGTGGATTTCAAATCCTTTAAAAGGAGCATAACATCCTTTTTGAGCATCTAAATCACCCAAAAGGAGGAATGACGGAGATTTAAAAAAAAAAAAAAAACAAAAAAAACCACAACCCTGACAGGGATCAGTAGTGATACATTAGTACTGATACTCCTGCAGCAGTCTGAATAGGAGACACATTAAGAACACATCACTAGAGATGATTTAGGAATGGTCCATTATGGGATCCAGCTATCCATAAAGCACCATTTTCTGAAATATTAATATTTAATTATGGAGGTGGCAGCAAGCTGCAGGGTTTTTTATGTACGCCCTGAGCTATAGATAAAATATTGGAGATAATATGAAAGCATGTACCTGTATAAACTAATAGTAGTAATGTGGCAAAGTAGGGCGGGGGGTGGGAAAAAGACAGACCTCAAACGGTGCATCGGGGTGCTGGTAATTGGAAGAGTCAATGGCTATATGATTCAAGAAAATAGCTTCCCTTGAGAAGGAGACTGATTGTCCTGCATTTATACAGCAGCTAACCAACACTAAGCAGGCTTTCCTTTGCATACTATTGGTGCCAGCCCAATGAGGCAGAAAATTGCATCATGTCATTTAATTTCCCAATCTTTGTTTTCATTGTATTAATCTTTTGGCTTTGCTTCACTTTGTAATTTAAAGGCTCAGCAAGAAGCAAACCAAATGGAAATTCAGCTTACTTTCATGTCTAGCTGATTGTGTTCTGTGCAGTTTTGGAAAGTTTAATTCTTCATAATCCCACCCATGAATAATAATCATCTGTTTTTGTATGCAGACATATTAGTGTTTATTAAAGACTGCCTTAAAAATTCTTGGGAATGTGCCCAAAAGTCAGTCACCAAAACATGATTAACAAATAGGTTACAGGAAGAAAGCAGATAGTTTTAAAACAGAATTACATGCCCTGCTGTTAAAGGGGGGAAAGAGTTTCAGAACTCTGCAAACTGATAACCAGGCTAATTATTTTAAAGTTTTAAAATTCTAAAACTAAAATGGATATACAGAGGGCTAAGGTTTATGGAGGAAATGGTGCTTTTGGGAGCAGCACAGCACATTCTAAAGCTGTCACTGAAAATCACACTTGTGCTCTAGGTGTTGTTAACCAACTGAGATTGGGGCACCGTTGTGCTAGCCACTATTCAAACAGACAGTAAGGTATGGCAACACTGCAGCTGGGAGATGTAATTTCCAGCTCAGGTAGATGTACAGGTGTTAACTTTGATTAAGCTAACATGATAAAAATAGCAAAGTAGCTCTTGTGGTACAGAGGGCGGCACAGGGTAGCGGCCCCAATACAGTCCCATCCAAGAATCATAGGACTGGAAGGGACCTCAAGAGGTAATCTATTCCAGTCCCCTGCTCTCAAGGCAGAACTAAGTATCTAGACCATCCCTGACAGGTGTTTGTCTAACATGCTTTTTAAAATCTCCAATGACGGAGATTCCACAACCTCCCTAGGCAATATATTCCAGTGCTTAACCACTCTGACAGGAAGTTTTTTCCTAATGTCCACCCTAAATCTCCCTTCCTGGAATTTAAGCCCATTGATTCTTGTTCTATCCTCAGATATCAAGGAGAACAAATGTAACAACCTTTTATGTACTTGAAAACTGTTACCATGTTCCCTCTCAGTCTTCTCTTCTCCAGACTAAACAAACCCAATTTTTCAATTTTCCCCCATAGGTCATGTTTTATAGACCTTTAGCCATTTTTGTTGCTCTCCTCTGGACTTTATCCAATCTGTTCACATCTTTCCTGAAATGTGGCGCCCAGAACTGGACACAATACTGCAGTTGAGGCCTAATCAGTGTGGAGTGGAGCAGAAGAACTACTTCTCGTATCTTGCTTACAACACTCCTGCTAATACATCCCAGAATGATGCTTGCTTTTTTTGCAACAGTGTTACACTGTTGACTCATATTACGCTTGTGATTCACTATGACCCCCAGATCTCTTTCCGCAGTACTCTTTCCTAGGCAGCCATTTCCCATTTTGTATATGTGCAACTGATTGCTCCTTCCTAAGTGGAGTATTTTGCATTTGTCCTTATTGAATTTCATCCTATTTACTTCAGACCATTTCTCCAGTTTGTCCAGGTCATTTTGAATTTTAATCCTGTTCTCCAAAGCACTTGCAACCTCTCCCAGCTTGGTATTGTCTACAGATTTTATAAGTGTACTCTCTATGCCATTATCTAAATCATTGATGAAGATATTAAACAGAACTGGACCCAGAACTGATCTATGTGGGATCCCTCTCAATATGCCCTTCCAGCATGACTGTGAACCATGGATAACTACTCTCTGGGGATGGCTTTCCAACCAATTCTGCATCCACCTTATAGTAGTTCCATCTAGGTTGTATTTCCCTAATTTGTTTATGAGAAGGTCACATGAGACAGTATCAAAAGCCTTACTGAAGTCAAATACCAAGAATTTAGATAACTACTCAGTTTAAGTAAACTCAGGCTTAATCTGGTGGTTTAAATCTTATACCAAAAAAAAATGTTCCCCTCCTACTCTAGAGTCTGTAAGAGCCCATTTAAATCAGCCTGAAAGTGCTCTGGTGCTCTCATGTAACAATTCTGCCAAGTGAAGCCGGCAGTGACCAGAGCAGGTTCAGTATCTAGGGGTTCCTTTTCAACAATACAACATAGAACTGGCTCAAGCCCCAACCCAGTAACCTGGAAAAAATTACACACCACCCCATGGTGCCTCTGAGAGGCAATACTTCCCCACTCGCAAGCACAAAGTCTGAGTGTAGAAAATAAACTTTTAATGAAAGGAGGGAAGTCACATGACACTAATTAGGCAAAATGCTGCAAGCAGGACTCAATCATAAAACTGTGAGCAGGTCACCACCCCAGAATGCGTGGGGCAGTGTCTTCTGCCTCATGTTCTTGAGTTCTACAACCAAAAATTCCTTTACTGTGCCCCTCTCTGTTCCCTCACCATACCCCACTCACTGTGGTTGTCCTTGGTCAGTGAGGACCCAGGGTGCAGAGGTGCATCTCTATGAGTTCACCTCCCACCCTTGCTTGCTCAGCCATCTAAGCATTTGCTCTGTCTGGCTGGCCCACCAGCCACTGTTCCTCTCCACTGGCCACCCTGGCAGCCACAATTCTGTTATGCTCGCCGCCTCACCAGCCGCCTGCTCACCACTCTGCCAGCTGCCCTTGCCAGCCATCTGCCACTATCTGCCTTCTGCCCCTCTGCTGTGACCTCTGCCAGTCAGTCTCTTGAGGTTCCACCCAGCTCTTAGTGATTGTCAGCTCTTAGTGAGCACTTAACAAAACAAAAGACTCCTAATGGAGCCTACTTAACTCTCTCTTTGAACAATGGGGAGGGCCAGGTTAAACCAGACAGGGCACCCTTAGTCAGAGTTCACACCTCCTAGCAGGAACACCTGCCCCCACCCCTTCTTACTTTCATGGGGGTCTGGCATTCGAGGCCCTGGCTTAGCAAGTTCCTTTCAGCTGAGGGTGACCCTCTCAATCAGGATAGGTTAAGCTCAGTTCTGCTCCCCTTTACTCGTACAATAAAGATAACAACACTGATAACAACATTTCACTACCCCTGCATTCAGTACCAAAGTAATTTGTAACTCAGCACTAGCCAAAGCTGATCACTGTGAGCAACACAGCTTCTGTTTGCTGGATACCTAGGCAGAGTAGGTGTATTCATGTATATACAGTTTGCTTCTGAAGTCTCTCCCTCTCCCTAGCTAGCTGTCAGTTGAGAGCTCATTCAGACCCTGCTTACACTCAAAAAACCTGAAACCCTTCATCATAAATTCAAACATCCCAGGGGCTCATTCAAACCAACAAAATCCTGAAAGCTTCTGAGCCCGCTAAGTTTGGTACATCTGCCAAGTCTGCTTCCATACATCAAGCATGAAGTGAGTTATAGTAATATAAAGAATTGGAATTAAATACATTTTAGATTTGGGCTACTCACATATGTCAAGAAACTCAACCTGTTTCTACCAGCTTGTAAATTCATACAATAGATGTCCTGGTATAAATTTAAAGAGCTTTTTTCATAAGGGTAGAGGTGTCTCTGGAAGTTAATTACTTGTATTTTGTGCAAACTGACACACAGTCTTCTTAGCCAGTAGCTGGCATGAATACTCTTCTTATATTTAATCACAGAGCTAATAGAGATAATTGGGAATATGCATCAGGACAACCAAATTATAAATGACAGTTATGAGTCCTGAAGTTAGTATTTAAGTTTGCTGTTTTAGGAAATTTGCCAAATGGACATTATGTTCACTGCAAGGATTTTTTGCAAGTTCAATTTCTTTTTCCTACATTAATAGCACTTGCCTCTAATACTGTGATTTACCACCTTATGGTGATATGGCAAAGATATGTAACTTACTTTTAAAAACAAGGTCTATATCTTTGAGAAGAAGAGAAATGTTTCATTGAAAACATGGAAGCCAAGAGAGTAACTTGACAATCAGTATACGGGATCAAATTTACTATATTGTTTCAAAAAATCAGGGCTCATTTTTATAACTTTATTTGATACCATCCAACTAGTGATGGTTCTTCTTTTGTACTTGTAAATCAGGGTGGGTATTAGACACACCCCTGCACTGCCTGAAGGACATGGATTCACCACGGAATATATTAGCAAATCTAGATAAGAGTATTAATGATTTGGAGTGGGCTGTTCAGAGAACTTTTGTCTTCATTATTGTCATCCTAAGAGAAGGAGCAAAACATACAGTTTCAGGATCCTTGACTCCTACTCCCTATGGGAAGAGGCAACCATCTTTTAATATTGCCCTGCCAGTGGTTAGTCTCATTCTTTGAAATTAATTTGATCAACAGGATGTCTCATCTTAAGTGCAGAAAAAGCTTGGACACTTTTAAGAGGATGAGCCACGGGATGGGGGTGGGGAGAAATAATGGTCACTAAGCTTCTCAGTTCTTTCTGCTATACTTCTGAATAACCAAGAATTAACCCCAAATTCCATGCCCACTTGTTCTACCACTAAACCTGAAGAGATTCCTTGTTTTGCTTTGTTGCTGATAAACACTGTTGGAAGTGACAAAAATATTTTCAAATACAGTACATTATTGAAAGTAAAACACAAGAATTAACATAGTAGATGGGGTCCATTGTCCATCTAGTATGGCATCCCATCTCAGATAATAGCCAGGAGTCGATTTTTAGGAAGAAATCCCAGAGCAGGGAATTATGGAATAGCCTCCCATAGAGGAAGTCCCTCTTCCTAAACTCATCAGTTAATGGTTGGCTTATACCCTGAAGCACAAAAATGGTCTAGATGGTCAACAGTCAAATGTAACCATTAATGTTTCATTATCCAGAAAATGTCCTTGTTAGAATCCTGCTGCGGTCAGGGTTTCTTGTACAGAGTGTCTGTGTAAAGATGTCACAGAAGGCACAACTTGCACTAAAGGGCGTGATCAGGTGAAAGATCCTCCACTCAAGACAACAAACAAGGGTGCATCTATCTTCTCTCAAGGGTGTGTCATCCTTCCAAGCAGTTTGGGAACTTACGTTTGGGATTTGGCCCTTAGGGAGGACCAGATGTTGTATTTCATCCTTGTATTCCACTTTCATTGATATCCAAATGTGCACCAACGAAGTGCACTGCCCTTAGACTTTTCAGCATATTTCATCAGGTGCCAGGCAGGCCAGAGGATCACGTCTATCTTGCAGTCAAGGAAGAAGCAGAAAGTGGTACATTGGACTGAAAGGAGATTAACATGTCAAGTTTGCATTTAAAGTTAAATTGGGAGAGACAGCAAATAATAAACAATGCAGTCAGATAAAGAAGATCTAAGTGTAGATATTTTAAATACTAATACAGCTAATAAATGCAAATGAAGGTCAGTGTAGATAAGCACAGAATTAAGAGTCTGAAAGCAAAGAATAAAAAGGAGGGACTATCTGCTTAGTGGAAATCAACTGCGCTAAAATTGCCAAGGATGAGATCTGGGGAACTATGATAGAAGAAATCACTAAAGCCTTCAGCTTCAGTGAGAACCTGATGGAAATAAACAAGAGGATAGACTATCGGAAACCACAAGAATATACTGTTCAATGTGTGATGTTACTTTGGCTTTAAAAGAATGAATAGCATCTCCACGGTGTGGGAGTGGAGAGACTGACTACAGTTAAGATGATCTGAATATATGTTAACTATGTATCCAATAAAGGCAGTTCTTAAGTTACTAGCAATGAATTATTATGAAGACTAGTGAATTACTTTAATATAAAACAACACCTGGTACCAGGAATGAAGGAAGTGATAAAAAGAACTGGAAGAAGTGTACAAACCAAAACAAGGTAAAAGTTGCTCAGAAGTGGAAAACAAGTTACAATGAAATTAAATGGGTCAATTAAGAGCTCCCACATATCTAAAAATGTTGAGAAATTCTGCCAAAAACTGGCAAAGATTTAAACAAGACTTTGTTTTTGAGGACATTGGGATCTATCTACTGTGACAAAGTTCCTCCTCTACCTTGGTGAGTCCTGCGCTTATTGGCGGATTTTGATCGCCTCAGAGATCTTCCCCTCTGGTAGAACCCACAGTCAAATTCCTCCTGTGTCTGATCAGGAGTAGGGAGGTTTGGGGGGAACCCGGGCCCGCCCTCTACTCTGGGTTCCAGCCCAGGGCCCTGTGGATTGCAGTTGTCTATAGGGTTTCCTGTAACAGCTGCGTGACAGCGACAACTCCCTGGGCTACTTCCCCACAGCCTCCACCCAACACCTTCTTTATGCTTACTGAAGGACCTTCCTCCTGATGGTCTGCTGATGCTTGTACTCCTCAGTCCTTCAACTCTTCTCCCTCTCAACTCCTTGTGTGCCTCTTGCTCCCAGCTCCTCGCACGCAACACCACAAACTGAAGGGAGCTCCTTTTTAAACCCAGGTGCCCTGATTAGCCTGCCTGTCTTAATTGATTCTAGCAGGTTCTTCTTAATTGGCTCCATGTGTCCTAATTAGCCTGCCTGCCTTAAATTGGTTCCAGAAAGTTCCTGCTTGTTCTAGTGCAGCCCCTGCTCTGGTCACTCAGGGAACAGAAACCTGCTTCTCCAGTGGCCAGTAGATCTGCTTTTGACTCTTCTATTGCATTCAACTGGCCTGGAGAGAAGAGGAAGGTAGAGAGCTGCTGCTTCCGCTGCTGGGGCTGCTGCTAGGCCCTGGGCTCTCCCAGCTACTGCTGTAGCTGCTGCTGCTCCAGCTACTCCCCTGGCTGGGCCAGACACCCCTCCCACTACTCTACTCTCTGGTTGCTGGCTGGCTGGTAGCTGAACCCCCGCAAACACCTTGGTTGCTGCTACTCCTGCTACTGCAGCAGCCCCTGGGGAGGGGCCTGCTGGCCCTCTCCCCAGAGAAGGAGCATGGGGGACCCCTGCTCCAGCCGCTGCTGTGACCACCACCGATACCACCATCCGTGAGGGGTCCTGCCTGGCCACCGGACCACTGCCTGGAGTTGCTGGAGCTGCTGCCGTATTTGCTGCCAGGAAGCTGCTGGAACCCGGAGGAGGAAGACCCGGAAGACCGTCGGCTGCTGAGGAAGCGCAGAATTTCTGCAGTCCACCGTGGAGGGGGCCTTCAAGAACTGAGTATTTTTTCGAACTGTGCTCTAGTGGTGGGGATATTGACTGTGTTTGTAGGGGCACAGGGGGTGTGGTGTGGAGCCTGCCCCCAGGTTCATCTGTGCCCCCCCAACCCCCACCACCACCGCTGCCCCCTCCACCACCTCTGCTGGCTGCTCACCATCTGCCCTGGTTCCTGCCTCTGGACTCAGCTGCTTACTTGGCTTGCCAAGCTTGTTTCCACCCTTTGGGCCTGCAGCAGCAATCAGCCCACCATTGACTTTGTACAAGCGCACATGGGTGCACGTGCCCCCCCATTCCCACGCCCCTTGCTTTGCCCTTTGCTACTTGCCCCATCTGCCCCTTGCAGCTGTTTGGCCCCCCCCTTTTTTTTGTCCCAGCCCCTTGCTAGCTTCGGTTTAGCCTGCCCTGACCTTTCCCTCTACAGCCTTGGTTTTGTTTGCCCCGCCCCAGCCCTGAAGCTAGCCCCTTGGTTTTCTGCCCCATTTCCAGCCTGACTGTCCCCCTCCCCTGCAGCCCCCGCTTGCCCTGATTGGCCCCTCCCCTCATGCTCCCATGCCCCCTCCCATGTGCTTGTGCCCCTCCCCTGTTTGAGTTTGGCCCTATCTCACTGCACACCCCCTCATGCTGTTATACCCCCTTCCCTAGTGCAACAAGAGGAGCCAGATTTTCCATTCTGAGTCGGTGACTGAACCCTACCCCTGCACTAGTCCTTGATAACCCCGAATCCAATCCCCATTTTTAGTGCCCTCCTCCCCTGCCTGCAGCCTAGCGGGGAGGAGTGGTCACCCCAATTCCTCTCCCCCCCCCACCCCACTCTCAGGTGTTTTCCCTTCCCTCCCTGTTCATTATGGCAGGCGACACGGCAGGGGCGGACCCTCCAGAAGACCCGGCCGCCCCTCCCCCGCCTGCCCCCCGTCACCCCCTCTAGCCTCTACCTCAACCGCTGCCGCCAAACCACCTGCTATTGCCCCTGCTGGGGCACCGGCAGCTGCGGCCGCTGAGGTGACCTCCGCTGCTGCCACGTCCCTTGCCCCCCCCCCCCCCCCCGATTCTGGGGGAGCTCCCCCAGCCGGAGGAAAGGGCCAGGGTGGGATGAAGGGTAAGGGCCCCGCCAAAAAGGCCAGGCCCTCCATGGCAGAGGCTGCCCCTACTGCCGCGGCCCCGCCACCGGCCGCGGCATCCCTCCCTGCTGTTCCCTCCACCAGCTCTGCGGGTGCCCCTCCTCCGGCCCCCAGAGCGTACGCTCAGGTGGCGGCAACCCCCCCGCCTGCCGCTACGTCGTCTCACACGCCCGGTGCCTCTGCTACCACCTATAGCGGCCGGGGCCCCTTCCCCACCTTGACCAGGAGGCATGGCGTCCGTTGCCTCCTGGTACCCACCTCGCCCCACGTAGAAACCTATGTGCGGGCGTTGGCGAGGGTGGTGGGGCCCACAGCCATCGTACCGGCCTCCAAAATGTATGGGAAGATCGTCTTCTTCCTCGCATTGGAGGCCGTGGCCCAGGAGGCGGTGGAGAAGGGCCTGGCGGTAGGGGGCGTGTTCATCCCTCTGGAGCCGCTAGAGGACCTGGGTGTCCAGATACTCCTAACCTCTGTCCCTCCCTTCCTCCCCAATGCCGCCCTGTTACCCGCCCTCTCCACCCTGGGGAGGCCCATCTCCATTGTCAGCCCTCTTCCGCTGGGCTGCAAAGACCCCGCCCTCCGTCACGTCCTCTCGTTCCGCCGGCAGGTGCAGCTTCAACTGCCACCGGCGGCGCATGATGGAGAGGCGCTCAAGGGGTCGTTTATGGTCCCCTACCAGGGGTCCCGCTACCGGGTGCATTACTCGACGGGGGAGGCCCGGTGTTACCTCTGCCGGGCGATGGGACACGTCCGGAGGGACTGCCCCTTGGACCGGCAAGGAGGAGCATCCGAGACCCCCGAGACCCAGCAGGGCGTTGGCCCCGTCATCGCCGGCCCCCCTGAATGCCCAGCGCCCAGAGCCACCCCTCCTCCTTCCCAGTCCACCGCTGCTCCCGCTCAGGCCCTGGGGGTACCTCCCTCGGTGCGCCCAGACGAGCGGGAGAGCCCCGCCTCTGCTGCGTGCAGTCTGGAGGCGCCTGTGGAGGAGAGTGCGGCAGGGATTTCGCTGGGTGTGGGAGAGGGCCCGCCCCAGGGGGACCCTTCCTCCCTTATGCCGCCCCACCACTACCTCCTCGAGCCCCTAAAACATTGCCCCTACCCCCCGACCCGAGCCCTGCTAGCCAGCCCCCAGATGATGCCATGGAGGGCTGGGCCCTAGTACAGGGGAAGCGAGGCAAGCGGAAGGCTCGAGCTCCACTCCTCTCCACTGATGCGGAGGCCCCCCGGAAGACCAGGAAGGGGGGCACCGATGCCGAGCCTTCCGCTTTGCCCCCGAGTGGCAATTGTCCACCAGTACTGGCTGGGAAAGACGTGGCAGCACCGGAGGGCAGTACCGCCCCTCCCTCGGAAACCCCCAATGGAGCCGCTCCTGTCCCTTTCCCGGTTGTCAAACCTGGGGGCCCCGAATCAAGCATCACTTCAGGTGCCGGCGGGGAGAACCCCGAGGTGGCGGATGGTGAGTTACCTTCTATTTATGAGGAGATCGAGGCCCTGGGTCTGACCCCAGTCACCCAGGGGGAGGACGACCCTCAGCCAGCGGGCCTCGATCTCAACGACCTCTCCCCGGCTCCCCTCTCCCCTCTCTCCCCATGCTCCCTCCCCTTGACCGCTCCTTCTGCTCCCACCTCCAAGGACCTCCTGGGCTCTTCCACCTGCCCGGTCGCGAGTGGCACACCGCTGACGGCCGCTGAGCCTATCGAGGTGATGGCCGGTGCCACGCGGCCGGGACCCGAATCCCAGGAGGCACCCCTCGTTGGTGTGGGGCAACCAACCACCTTCCCGGGCGGGGACCCTGCGAAAATCCGTCCACCTCTCGATGCCGCAGATGTTACACCAGCCACCGAGCCAGAGCCCGGCATCGCTGGGGGTCCCCTTCCCGCCCCAATCGCCACTCCCCAGATCCCTAAGCCTAATCAAGAGGGGCCACCTCCCAGTGGCCCAGCTCCTATGGCTCAGGATCCTTTTTCCGTTCCTCACCCTGGCCCTACTCATGAACCCCCTCCTGCCCCTACTACTGACCTCTGCCCAGCCCCCATACCTGATCCCTGCCCTGCCCCTGATGTAGTCCCACTCAAGAAGGCTAACGGCATTTTGGGCTGTATAAGTAGGGGCATTTCCAGCAGATCGAGGGACGTGATTATTCCCCTCTATTCGGCACTGGTGAGGCCTCATTTGGAGTACTGTGTCCAGTTTTGGGCCCCACGCTACAAGAAGGATGTGGATAAATTGGAAAGAGTCCAACGGAGGGCAACAAAAATGATTAGGGGGCTCGAGCACATGACTTATGAGGAGAGGCTGAGGGAACTGGGATTGTTTAGCCTGCAGAAGAGAAGAATGAGGGGGGATTTGATAGCTGCTTTCAACTACCTGAAAGGGGGTTCCAAAGAGGATGGATCTAGACTGTTCTCAGTGGTAGAAGATGACAGAACAAGGAGTAATGGTCTCAAGTTGCAGAGGGGGAGGTTTAGGTTGGATATTAGGAAAAACTTTTTCACTAGTAGGGTGGTGAAGCACTGGAATGGGTTACCTAGGGAGGTGGTGGAATCTCCTTCCTTAGATGTTTTTAAGGTCAGGCTTGACAAAGCCCTGGCTGGGATGATCTAATTGGGTTTGGTCCTGCTTTGAGCAGGGGGTTGGACTAGATGACCTCCTGAGGTCCCTTCCAACCCTGAGATTCTATGATTCTATGATTCCCTTCCACCTCCCATGATGCCATTGCCACCCCCGGGGCCATCTCCTTCCCCTTCCCGGTAGATGACTCCCGGAGAGTGGCCTTTGTATTCCATTGTCCTGACCCACCAGGAGCTGCTCTCCTCCCTCCGCTGCCTCTCCCCATTGAACCACATTTTGCGGCGGACTCCGTGGCGCCGGCCCATCGGGCGCCACGTCGGGGGTTCGCCCCTTGCCTGCCGGTCTCGGTAGGCCGTGGGGCTGTGTCAGGGGCCCCTTCAATAGATAACCAGGGGCCAGTGACCCCAGCCCCCCATACGCTGCGAGAGGAGACGCGGGAGTTCCTTGAGGACGTCCGGGGCTCCCGTAACAAAGTGCAACTCGCTCTCCAGCGATGGGGGGATTTCCATCAAATCCTCCGGGCCGCGAGGGCCCTTATGGGGGAGGGTAAAAGGACCGGGAAGCAGGCCGCTGCGGCCTACCAGCGGGTCCGCCTCTTCCGTGACTCACTACTCACCTACGGGGTGGGTCACGGATTGATGCGCGGCCCGACGGAGGCCGTGAGCGATCCTGCTGGCAAGGATCCCCCCCAGCCCTCCTCATGGCATCTCTCACCTACGCAACATTAAACACCTGAGGCTGTAGGATGGGTCTCTGCAGGAGCCAGGTGCTCTCCTTCCTTCGGGAGGGGGGGTATTCTGTGATTTTCCTTCGGGAGACCCATACGGTTCCGGCCGCCAAAAACAGTTGGCGGCTGGACTGGGGGGACAGGGTCTACTTCAGCCATCTTACCTTTCGTCAGGCTGGAGTGGCCACCTTGTTCTCCCCCGACCTACGGCCTGAGGTGCTGGGGGTTGCCGAGGTTGTGCCAGGTTGCCTGCTGCACCTCCGGGTCCGCATGAAGGAGGTCGTGGTCAACCTCGTCAATGTCTATGCCCCAACATCAGGCCCGGAGCAGCTGTGTTTTTATCAGCAGGCATCCACCTTCCTCGGCACCTTGGATCCTTGTGAGTGCCTGGTCCTGGGCGGGGACTTTAACAACACCCTTGAGGAATGGGACCGCTCAGGGACCAAGCAGTGCCCGGCCGCCGCAGCTTCTCCTCCGGGAGATCGTCGATCATCATTCCCTGGTTGACGTATGGTGTGACCACCACCCGGACGACATCTTGACTTTCACCTTTGTCTGGGTGGAGGCCCATCGGTCACACCACTCCCGGTTGGACCGCGTCTATTTATCACGCTTTCACCTTTCGCGGGCCCACTCCTCCAGCGTCCGGCCGGCCCCGTTCTCTGATCATCATCTAGCTACCATGACGGCCTCTCTCTGCGCGGAGAGGCCGGGGCCGGCCTATTGGCATTTTAATAACAGTTTGCTGGAGGATGTGGGCTTCGTGGCATCCTTCCGGGAGCTCTGGCTGGCCTGGCGAGGGCAGCGGCGCGCCTTTCCCTCGGTGCAGCGATGGTGGTATCTAGGGAAGGTGCGTGCCCGGCTCTTCTGCCGAGACTACACCCGGGGTGCCAGCCGACGGAGGGATGCGACGATAGAGCAGTTGGAACGGGAGGTCTTAGAGCTGGAGAGGCATCTGGCCGCCAGCCCCGAGGATCCATCCTTCTGTGGGGCGTGCCGGGAGAAGTGGGAGGAGCTCCGGGAACTCAAAGACCATCGGGCCCGGGGTGCCTTTATTCAATCCCGCATCCGTCTCCTTCGGGAGATGGATCATGGCTCCCGCTTCTTCGATGCCCTGGAGAAAAAGAGGGGGGCTAAGAAACATGTCACCTGCCTTCTCGCAGAGGATGGCACTCCCCTCACGGATCTGGTGGAGATGTGCGGGACAGCCAGGGCCTTCTACGCGAACCTTTTCTCCCCGGATCTGACCTATCCAAACGCTTGCAGAGTGCTCTGGGACGAACTCCCTACGGTCAGTGTGGGTGACCAAGGCCGGCTAGAGCTGCCTCTCACTCTGGCCGAGTTCTCGGAAGCCCTCCGTCGCATGCCCACTAATAAATCCCCGGGACTGGACGGACTGACCGTGGAGTTCTACTGCGTGTTCTGGGAGGTCCTCGGCCCAGATCTTGTCACCGTCTGGGCCGAGTCCTTGCAAGGCGGGGTCCTCCCTCTTTCGTGCAGGCGAGCCCTGCTCGCCTTATTGCCGAAGAAGGGGGACCTCCACGATTTACGGAATTGGCGTCCCGTCTCGCTCCTCAGCATGGACTATAAAGTCGTGGTGAAGGCCATCTCGCTGCGGCTGGGGTCCGTGCTGGCAGACGTGGTCCACCCAGACCAGACCTACACCGTCCCGGGCCGCACCATCTTCGACAACCTGTATCTGGTCCGGGATCTCTTGGAGCTTGGGTGTAGGGATGGTCTGTCGTTCGCCCTCCTGTCCCTGGATCAGGAGAAGGCATCGACAGGGTGGATCACGGGTACCTCCTGAGCACTCTGCAAGCATTTGGCTTCGGACCCCAGTTTGTGGGTTTTCTCCAGGTGCTGTATGCCTCCGCAGAGTGTCTGGTCAGGCTCAACTGGACCCTGACCGAGCCGGTCAGCTTCGGGCGAGGAGTACGGCAGGGGTGCCCCCTCTCAGGCCAGCTGTATGCTCTGGCAATCGAGCCCTACCTCTGTCTCCTCCACAGGAGGTTGACGGGGTTGGTGCTCCGAGAGCCGGAGCTGCAGCTGGTCCTGTCAGCGTATGCCAACGACGTGCTCCTCGTGGTCCAGGACCCGGGTGACTTGGCACGGGTGGAGGCTTGCCAGGCGATCTACTCGGTGGCCTCCTCCGCCCGGGTCAACTGGGTCAAGAGCTCTGGCCTGGTGGTAGGGGACGGGTGGCAGGCGAGCTCCCTCCCACCCGCGCTTCAGGCCATCAGGTGGAGGCGCGGGTCCGCTGCTCTATCTCGGCGTTTACCTTTCCGACACGCATCCGTCTCTGCCGGAGAACTGGCACGATTTAGAGGGCAGGGTAATCGAGCGGCTCCGGAGATGGACAGGACTACTCCGGTGCCTCTCCTTTTGAGGGAGGGCACTGGTGCTCAATCAACTAGTCCTGTCCATGCTCTGGTACCGGCTCAACACCCTGGTCCCGGCCCCGGATTTCCTGGCCAACCTCCGGAAGTTGATCCTGGAGTTCTTTTGGTCAGGACTGCACTGGGTCTCTGCAGGGGTTCTCCACCTACCTCTGGAGGAGGGAGGGCAGGGCCTGAAGTGCCTACGCACTCAGGTCCATGTTTTCCGCCTCCAGGCCCTGCAGAGACTCCTTTATGGTGCAGGTAGTCCGGCGTGGAGCATACTGGCGCACGCCTTCCTGCGCCGCTTCCGAGGGCTCCGATATGACCGGCAGCTCCTTTATCTCCATCCAAGAGGTCTTCTGTGAGACCTCTCTGGGCTGCCGGTCTTCTACCAGGACCTCCTCCGGACCTGGAAACTGTTCTCAGCAACCAGGTCCGTGATGGCCACCGAGGGGGCGGATCTCCTCGCGGAGCCCCTGCTACACAACCCCCAGCTACATGTGCAGGTGGCGGAGTCCCCTTCGGTGCGCCAGAGGTTGGTCCTGGCAGAAGTCACCAGAGTCGGAGATCTCCTGGACTACGACCGGGGAGACTGGCTGGATCCCCTGATGCTCGCTCAGCGCATGGGACTCTCCAGACCTCGTACTCCCCGGCGCATACTTCAGGAGGTAAAGGCCGTTTTGCTGCCCGCTGCTCGGGTTTACCTCGACCGGGTCCTGCGAGAGGGCACGCCCCACCCTCCCTCCACCCCTGGCCCTCCGGACCTTCTTATCGGGCCCCTGCCCCGTGGCCCCAACCAGCCCCCTCGTTCCTTCACCGCGAGCCGGCTGCACAAACTGCAGCCGGTCCGCTTCCAGACCGCGCCAAGGAAACATCTTTACATGCTCGTGCTCCACACCCTTCATCTCCTCACCCTCACGTCCTGCCCCGATACGAAATGGAGGGACCTCCTGCCACCTCTAGAGGGTGAGAAGCCCCGGTGGGCCAGCCTTTACTCCTCCTTAGTCCCAAGGCCCGCCGGGGATGTCAGTTGGCGGCTCCTTCACGGAGCCGTGAGCACGGGCGTGTACTTGGCGCGATTCACCCCTATCCCCGACACCTGCCCCTTTTGCGGCGTGAGGGAGACCCTGGCGCACATTTATCTGGAGTGCGCCAGGCTGCAGCCCCTGTTCCGGCTCCTCTTAGACATTTTGTTGAGGTTTTGGTTGCACTTTTCCCCTCACCTTTTTATTTATGCACTTCCAATCCGCGGCCCCACGAAGTCGCAGGACCTCCTGGTCAACCTCCTCCTGGCCCTAGCTAAACTGGCCATCTACAAAACCAGGGTGAGGAGGTTGGCCGATGGAGGCTCCTGTGACTGTGGGGCCTATTTTCGATCCTCTGTTCATTCACGCATCCAGGCAGAGTTCCTCTGGGCAGCGTCCACTGGCTCCCTTGACGCCTTTGAGGAGCAGTGGGCGCAGTCCAGGGTTCTCTGCTCGGTGTCCCCATCTGGTTCACTTCGTTTGACCCTCTGACCGCACTCCCGTTCCTGTTTTTTCATTTTTTGTCCCCCGGAATCACATGGTATCCAGGTCCTGTGGATCCCTCCCCTTAGGCTGGAGGGGGGAATCCTTTAGCAGTGGGCGGGCAAAGCCCGCCCACTTCCCGGATCCCAATAGAATCAGACTTCTGTACCCCACTTGTCTGGGTCTGTCACACTACTTATAAGGAAGATGAACAAGAGATTGCCATCTTTTTGAATATTGCAGGCACTGAAGCAATTTCGTTATATAATTTATTTGAGCTTAATATTAGAGAATGAGCTGACTATGAGTTTGACTTAAAAAAAAATTGAGGAATACTGGTTAGCAAAAAGAAATGAAACATTTGAAAGGTTTCATTTTTACTAAAGAAATAAAATGGAGGAAGAGAATTTTGAATCATTTTAACAGATCTAAAGAAGTCATATATGTAATTTCCAGTATTTATCCAAGTCAATGATAGATCAATTTGTGATGAGAATAAGCGCTTTCAGTGTAAGAAAAAGACTGTTAGAAGAGCCAGATCAAAATCTGGAAAAAGCAGTGAGAATTTGCCAAACTGCTCAACTTAATCAGTAATGATTGCTCATTTTGGAAAGAAGACAAACTGATGTGAATATAGACTGTATAAGAAAAAGTAAAAAAATCAAGTTTATGGAGAAAAACAGAATGAAAGTATTAAAGTTAAAACATATCAGCATATGAAAGAATGTTCTAGGTGTGGAAGTAGGCACCAACCTAGACAATGCCCAGCATACAGTCAAACCTGCTCTATCTGCAAGAAACACCCACTTTGCCAAAGCTTGTAAACTGAGAAGTCTAGGAAAAACTTAGAAATATCACTTAGCTTAAAATTCAAAAGTCTCAGAGAAGATGCCAAATAAGGAATACAGAGTTAACATTACACATGAAGAAAATTTGTTTGAGTATTTTGAAACAGTCACTCTATGAACTACAAGGAAGATTAGACAGTGACACTATCTACTAATAGAACATTTACTTCATATGTGGCAGATAAAAGGCACAAGCTAATTAATTTCAGAAGAAATTATAGAATGTCTATAAGTAAAACCTGTAGTAATAGAACAAATGTGTATTAATTTATAATCTTATAGTGGTGAAAAATATCTGTTATGGGTATTTGTGAATTCAGGGCCGGCTTTAAGCCGATTCATCCAATTAGTCTGATTATTTTTTTTGCTCGGACAAATCCGTCGGAAGGTTGTTTTTTGTTTGTTTGTTTTTTGCTTGACAAGTCCGGCGGAAGGTTTTTGGGTCCTCTAATCTGGTCACCCTAGTGTCGGGGCCCTGCTGTCGTTCTTTGCGTGGGGCCCCGCACCCACTAAAGCTGGCCCTGTATGAATTACAGGTTGTAGTTAAAGATCATTTAGAAAACATAAGATTTTTAGTAGTTAAGGGACAACATATTTCTATTATAGGTGTAGAAACATGTTTAGCACTAAATCTAATCCGTACAATTCGAAGTATTCAGGATTCTGAAACACTGGGAAAAGAACATCCATTTACAGTTATTCACTGACACTGGTATATTGGATACAATGTATAAAACAGAGTTAAATGAAACAAAGAAACCAGTTATACTTGCAACTAGAAAAATACTCAGCTTTAAGAAATAGAGTACAAAAGGAATTGGAAAAGTTAGTTAATGTAGATATAATTAAAAGTGTGGACAAGTCAACTATATGGGTGAATTCATTAGTACTAGAAAGGAAAGATGGATTTCTACTGTTATGTTTAGATCCAAAAGACTTAAATAAGTATGTTAAAAGGGAACTTTTTAAAATACCTATCAGGGAAGAAATATTTGTACAAATGTCAGGAGCAAAATACTTTTCTTTAGATTCTTCAATGGATTTTGACAAATACCATTGGAGCAAGAAAGTCAATTGCTATGTATATTTAACACACCTTTTGAATGTTACTGTTTTAAAAGATTACCTTTTGGATTATGTTCGGCTCCAGAGGTATTTTATAGAGCCATTCAAAAGATTTTTGATAATACTGATGGCACACAAGTGTACATAGATATAATAATATGGGGAATAATGTGATATAAGAAAAAAAGTATTATCTAGAGCAAAAAAAGAAGGGTTGGAACTTAACAAAAAATAAATGTAAATGTAGAGGGCAAGAATTAACATTTCTGAAAAAAAGACCAGTCAGGGATTACAGATTGACCCACAAGGAATACAAGCTATTGGTAATAGTCCTTATCCAGAAGATAAGGAGTCATTAGAGAAATTTTGGGGGTGGTTAATTTTGTAGGAAAATACATACCAAACCTAGCAGAAAACACAACAAATTTAAGGACTTTACTTTGTAAAAATAGTCAGTGGAAATGGGACTGTCAACATCAACAAGAATTAAATCAGCCTAAGCAACTAATCAAAACAGCTCCAGTATTAAAACTATCTGATAGTAACAGACTTACAAAACTGACTTCAGATGCACCCAAACAAGGCTTAGGAGCAATTCTCTTACAAAAGTATGGTGTTCTATGAAAACCAATTGTTCATGCATCTAGAGCTGTGTCAAAAAACAGAAAGTCAGTGTATTCAAATAGAAAAGAAAAGGCTTTAACATTGGTTTGTGCATGCAAAAAATGTCACATTTATATCTGGTAGATCAGTACTAACAGTCATCATCAGCCATTAGTTAATATTTCAAAAAGGAGCATGACAGATATACTGCCATGGTTACAAAGATTTTTTTTTTCATTTGTATTTATAAGATTTAAAATTGGATGCTCTTTCTAGAGTTTATGATGTAACCAATGTAATTGAAGATGATGATGATGTGGTACCTGCAGATGTACTTTAAAATGTTTTCTATATCAGAAAGAGTAGGGGAAGAAATTGTATATGCAACTAGGAAGGATGAAAATTTACAAAGGGTTATTATACCTACTGAAAAAAGGGATATGATAAGAGAAAGATACTGAAGCCATAAAATCAGTTTATTCAAGACTTATCAGTAATCAAACGAATTCTGTTTAAAGGTTAGAGTAGTAATTCCTTTAGGGTTAACAGCAGAGACGTTGAAATGAGTACATGAAAGACCTTTTAGGCATATAAAAACAAAAACATTGAGCAAGAGAGGTTCTGTATTGGCCACAAATGAAGCAAAATATAGAGAATTACATAAAAGAATGTGACGTCAAAAACAGAAATGCTCAGTCTAAACAACCTATGACATTTATTCAAGAAAACTTAAGACTTTGGTCTAAAGTAGATTTAGTTCTATTTTAATATAATGTATGTGCATATGTTATAGATCTTGATTATTTTTCTCATTTTCCTGAAATATCTATACTAGAAAACATGGGTGCCAAACAAGTCATTAATAAAGTTAAATCAGTTTTGCAAGGCATGGCAGTCCCAATATGGTGGTGACTGATAATAGACTTCAATTTCACAGTCAATAATTTGAAAGTTTTGCAATAGCATATGATTTCAAATATATTACATCAAGTCCAGGTTACCCACATCTAATGGGCTAGTTGAAACTGGTGTTAAAATAGGGAAAGGATTACTAACAGAAGTGGTAGAAACCAATACTGATTTATATTTGGCATTATTAAATTTTAGAAGATTGCCATTACAACAATGTTCATCATCTGTACAGTTGTTATTTAATGGAAAACTTAGAAACAGATTGCCTGTTTTTTCAAGAAGGATATAAGGAAAAGAATAATATACATATCAGTTGAGTTTGTATCAAAAGAATTATGATGATAGAGGATCACACACACTACCTTATTTGAAACCAAATGATAGAGTACATATTTATAATGATAGAAAATGGGCTCAGAAAGCCACTATAACAAAAGAGGTAGCACCTCAATCTTATGATGTCATGCCCAATAATGGTCAAGTGTGTAGATGAAGTTGGAGACATTTGCAATTGTTACCTGCAAGACCAGACTCAGCTGAAAGAAGAAATGCTATAATACAGCGACACGAGCAGCAGAAGATGAAAATGACATTGTTTCTCTGAGTAATAAGAACCACTTCAATAATACAGCAAATATAGACGTTAGAGGGTCATTGCGTCAAAGGAGACCTGTTAAAAGATTTATAGAAAACTGTTAAGATCATTCTGATACATACACACACACAAAATTTGTGCTACAAAAAAAAATTGAAAGAAAGGAGATGTGGCTTTAAGAGAATCTCCAGGGTTTGGGAGCTGACAGTTTGAAGATGCAGTTGTTTTAGGTTAGAGGGAGACATTGACCTGAGTTCAGATGCTCTGTATATATGTTAACTATGTACCTAATAAAGGCAGATGTTAATAGCAATGAATTATTATTAAGACCAGTGTATTATACATATAAAAGACACCGTGTTAAGTCTTTGTGAAAGGTTTAAGCAAAATGCACTAAAGCAAGGAAATTAAAAGACAAAATGTAAAAAGCCAAAAACAAGCTGTGGTCTCCCAGTGAAAGATGAATTTTCATCCTGATTTTAGCCTGGGTTCTGAATCCTCTTGATTAGTCCTGTGTATTGTTACTCTGAGGTCCTTTTTATGGGTTCATTCTCTTTTTATAGTTTTTTAACATCTGACAAGTAGCTTTTATGAGCACTTACACAAAAGAAGACAACAGCTCCTTCACAATCATTACAATCTACCATGCAGTCAAGACATTACAATCTACCAAGACAGTCAAAATCTTAGACCACTTAAAGCCAAGTTCTGGCTTTGGATGTCCAACCGGGGCTCCAGATGACCCCAGAGTCATGTACACGTATCCAGGAGCAGATGTGCACTGTTACTATATTTTGGCAGTCCCCAAGGTGTGTTTGTTGCTGAACAGACACATCAGAAGACAGTCCTTGCCCTAAAAACCTTTCAAACTAAGAAAAAGACACCAGGTGAAAGCAGGAAAGGGATACAGCACATAAGCAGAATGCTCTGGGTATGGTGGTTTGTCATTTTGTTTCAAATAAGGAAACAATTACATAAATTCTCATTTCTTATAGGCATCCCAGTAGAAGAAGGTCTTCAGGAGAGATTTCAATGAGGAGCATCAGCTCAAAATATTTTTTCTCCTGTACTTGTGGCTTATTTTAAACAAGTATTTAATTATTATTAATTAAATTATCTTATCTTAAATATACCGTTGTCACCATTACAAAGTTGACAGTTGCCATTTGCAGGTAAAATGAGCTTTTCTGAGATGTGGCATTCCACATTAGTATACAAATGCATTGTGAATACCACAGTAAAGTTAGCTATGCCTGCCAATAGCAATTGCCAAATTTTATATTGATACCACTCTAAGGCCTAATTTTGGGCTCCATGGCATGTTATTTTTTCAGTAAATACTGTGTAATACTTCTGGTCAATCTAATGTGAGGGAGCTTAATCTAACATTTTCACACTCTCAGAAAAGGTACATTCCTACTGTGAAAAGAGACTTTAGTTTGTGGTGGAATCCATCTCTTCAGGACACAGACTGTGTCCTCTGTTTGTATAGCTCTAGCACAACAGGAACCCAATCTTCATTAGGGCCTCTGAGCACAGCCATAATGCACTACTAAAAACGACAATGAGCTCTTGCAGCCAGATCCTTTGCCCCAACAAGGCTGGTTTGCACTGCTCCATCCTCACAAAGCAGCCATAAAACTGGTGTAAGTAGTTGGCTGGGGAGTCCCAGGTGACACTAAGCGGATATAGCCAACTTTATTCCAGCCTCTCATCATAAAGAGCATGCTGGGAGAGCATAGCTAGGGTGGACTTGGCAGTCCTTGTTTGGCACAATGGCATCTTAGGAGCTGTTACAAGCTGGTATAACTTAGAGCAGTCCTAAGGCTACTCTAACTTACTCTGTGGGACAAGCTGTCCCTCAGACACTCCAAATATCATAATAGAACAAAGGTGGTGAGGAACTACCTTTGCCCTTCCTTGGGTCCTCTGCTGAAATCAAGGATCGGAGCCTTAGGGCCTAGTTTTACCATCAAAATGTGCTCCTAACACATATTAGTCATGGCCCTGACCCTGGGTCACATTCTGGTCACTTAATGCTACTCCACTGGTGTAAGGAAGTCCTCAGCCTGGTAGATTTGGCCCCTGGATGATCTCCTCTATGTAGAAGGGCTTCTCAGATGTCAGAGAGCTACCATAGTAACCCCTACGTTACTTTTCCTGCCATCAGCATAGTGTGTATGGGTAGGGCTCTCCTGCACCCCAGCAATCCCCCACAGCCTCAGGTCACTGATAGCCAGCAAAGGTTAGAGCAACTCCAGAGTCAAAGGAGCACAAAAGGATCTTGTTTTACTCCCCACCTCAGCTGAAGTTTAGCAATCCTCAGATGCAGCTCAGCCTTTGCCCTGTTGACTTTGTGACTTATTCAAACTGCAAGGAAACAGAGTTATGGTGAAAAATAACTATGAAAATATTCCTTCAGTTGCATCTGTTAGTGGATAAATTGAACTCTGAAACCTCTTTTGCCAAGGTGTCCTTAACCACACTGACAGGAAGTTTTTTCCTAATGTCTACCATAAACCACCCTTGCTGCAATTTAAGCCCATTGCTTCTTGTCCTATCCTCAGAGGTTAAGAAGAACAATTTTTCTCCCTCCTCCTTGTAACAGCTTTTTATGTACTTGAAAACTGTTATGTTCCCTCTCAATCTTCTCTTCTCCAGACTAAACAAGCCCAATTTTTTCAATCTTCCCTCATAGGTCATGTTTTCTAGACCTTTAATCATTTTTGTTGCTCTTCTCTGGGCTTTCTCCAATTTTCCTGAAACATGACACCCAGAACTGGACACAATACTCCAGTTGAGGCCTAATCAGCACGGAGTAGTGGTACTAGTACTAGAACTCACTTAAAACCTCTCTCTTTGTAGTTAAATAAACTTGTTTTATTCTTGAATCAAAATTAAACCAGTGTTGTGTACTGTGTGGGTAACTCCATTTAAAATGGCAAACTGTTTTATATTGATCCCTTAGAGGGGCTATAGACCAATATATCTGGACCGTCCAGCAGAGGGCTGGACAATGCAGAACACTTATTTTGGAGGGGAAATCTGGGACTAGAAGTCAACCTGCATGTAGTAACTAAGGCTTCTAGAAGCCAGAGTCTGGCTGGCATTTGCTGACAGGTTGTTGGAATCAGAGCTGATGGACCAGGGCTGTGGCTAGACACAGTGTATAGCAAGGTGTGACCTGCAAGCTATCTGGCTGTTTGTGTGAAGCCCGGGTTGGGACCTACAGAAGAAAAGCATTGTGAGGCACTCCGAGTTACAAGACAAGTGGTGACACAGTCCCTCGCTGGTCTGGATTGCACCCTGGAATGTCATAAGCCTGGCCATACTGGGTCAGACCAAAGGTCCATCTAGCCCAATATCCTGTCTTGAACAGTGGCCAATGCCACATGCCCCAGAGAGAATGAACAGAACAGATAATCATCAAGTGATCCATCCCCTGGCAAACAGAGGCTAGGGATACCATCCCTGTCATCCTGGCTAATAGTCATTGATGGACCTATACTCCATGAACTTATCTAGTTCTTTTTTGAACCATGTTAGTGTCTTGGCCTTCACAACATCCTCTGGCAAAAATGTCATAAAATCTCTTTCCTTTTTTTTTTTAAAAAAGATGATTTTAACTCATCTTCTAATTTGTATGAGGCTGAAACTTGGCACACTAGTCCTTAGCCCAGCTGTGAATTCTTTAAAAAAATTTAGCTAAAATCATTTTTACCATCTTTGATTTAGAGATTCATAAAAAACTATCAAATTCATGTTTTACAGATACTTTTTAATGCAAAAGCGATTGAAGTTGCAAACTAAATCTTTCTGGGATTTTAGCCTTGGATATGTTAATTTTCTATTTGTTTGGAAGGCTGAGAATTTTACCTCAGGATGCATTTACTGGGCATGGACAATTTTTAAATGTACTGGGGGCTAAATCAGTCTCACCTGGAAAAAAAAAGGAAGGGGAGCACTGAGACTAAAGAAGCATTGCATGTGATATGGGGAGTCAGGAAGCAGACAGACCCCTGCTATGGAGCATAAGAAGAATGGTGGTATCTGCACATGTGATATGAACAGTGAAGAAAGCATTTTGGCCATGGAAGCATAATTAAGCCTGGACTCCAAAAAAATCAGGCATAAAATGTCACCATCAGCAATTGTCTAGTGGGACAAGGTGCACAAAGGACTTGCCTTAGACACTTTGGTGCCCTAGGTTGCTGCTACCCAAAGGTATGTGTATGGGGTTAGGGAGAAGGATGACATAGGTTCCCTTAAAGGGGCACGCTCATCTGAAATGGTCTCATCCAAGACAGGGAAATCAGTCATGTAGGAGCTGCCCTTACAAAGTTAGCCTAGAGGGCCACTCATGTGGCCAATCCTTCATGCTGACCCCAGTGCACGATTTAAAAAACCCAACATACATAAAGCCCATACTATTATAGAGTATTAAACTGTGATCTAAGAGAGCCCTAGACTCGCCACACAGAAATGTTCTCTGAGATTTTATCTCTAGTTTCATTTTTGTTAGTTAAAACTGTGTTTCCTAAAAAGCCCATGAATGTGTGTGTGTGTTACACTGCATTACACTGGGCTCCAAAGGTTACTGTACACATTGCTGAGCAAAAGAGATGCCAAGTCACTGCTTTTCCTCTGCTCTGCTAAAGTTTGTCATTACCTCTTCAAATAAGCAGACATGTCAATTAATAAATTCGTTTACAGTGTGAAGACAGAGGTGAAACTAGACCCTTAGTCTTCATCAGTTCAGCCTCCAGGGATAAGGGGCTCTGTTAAAAGGTTAGTGATCCTGGGTTAGTGTTAGGCAGTAGGCTTTTTGAGATGTTCACCATGTCTTATATATTTTTTGTTCAGAGATGACTCTTTCTACGTTCAGAAAGTTACATTTGTAGCCTATCATCTGCCAACAAGTGTAAGGGTAGTGGTAGCCTAATGTGCTGTTCAGAGGTACTAGATCTCACAGTATCTCTCACTAGCTCCTGGTGGGGGATTTTGAGGGGGTCTCTGCTGCTCCCAACTAGCCTTCCTTAGTTTGCCCACAGTCAGAACAGTTTTTGGACCCTCACCTCTAATTAAGTCTAGCAGTCTGCTTCAGTTTCTTGGCTGTGTTTATGGATGCAGCCTAGCACAGGGGTGTTACCCCTTTGTTGTCCCAGCCTTTCTGCCTCCCCTCCTTCTCTGTATTCCCCCCTTTATAGCAGGCCTTGTGTCCTCTGTTGTTTGCAGTTGTAGGTGCCTGCTTCAATGAATATGTTTGTAGCTAAATGTATGAGAATGAGAAAGTGGTTGTGGATGGCAAGAGGAGCAGAGGCTGCTGCAGGTTGGGCAGAGAAGAGAAGCTGAGGTAGTGGGATATGTGTGGTGAATGGAAATAGAGAATAAATTTGTTGTGCTAGAGGTGCTGTTTTACAAGCAAAAGCAACGGTTGTGTATTAGGGGCTTGGCAGAGGAGAGATTCCTGAATTTGTGTTGTTTGCAGGAGATGGGTTGCGTTGACTGTTTTATGGAGTGGAATCAAGAAGGTTGAGGGGGGAGGAAGAGAAGACAGGAAAGGGAGTTGGGGCTATATTGAAAGGAGATACCCCTTACAAGTTTTGTTGATTACATCAGTAGGTGTATTAACTTGTGCTGTGATCTCATCACGATCTGACTGAGCAGATGCCATACTTGGATAGATGGTCTTTCAGGACATGTTGTGAGAAATTCAACCCATGGTTGTCTTCTCTCTGACTCTGCACTGAAATGAATTAGTAAAAGTGATTTCTTTTAGATAAGATAAAACTAATTTCCCATACCATTTTATGAAATATGAATCACTGCCCCAGTGTTCTGCCTAAATTCCATCTCTGGTGATTATATTCTCTCCACCTAAAGTAGCCTAGTAATTTCGGCTGGATACAGTATTCTTCACTTCCTTTCCTAAACAGTTGTGTAGGGTTGCAGGGTACTGTTTTCAATTATGTGGTGGGCTGTGGGTAAAGTGATCCCTATATACCTCTCACAGGTGAGACTTAATTAGTTCACGTTAAAGTGCATTGAAAAGCACTATACAAGTGCTTAAGTGGTAGTTTTTACTATCCAATTTAATTTTTGAAAATATATGAATCATAGCATCTGAAAAGAAGAACCATTTGGACATTTTCTGCTGCATTTATCATTTAGTTCCACAGAGAACTTGTATAAGCAGGTACTTTTCCCCAGCAACAAATACTGCAATGACACATAACTGAACTACATTTACTTTTTCTCAGACTGTCACAGTTGAAAACATTCTAAAGCATTCTATATTCTCTTTATCAAAATCGACTACAGTATATAAAAATAGAATACAGGTTCAAAGAGGACCTCAAATAATACATTGCAGTCTCACTATAAAACAGTCTAACTCTGGATGATGGGAATAGAGCTAAACTACATTGACATTGTTACCAAGTGTTACAGATTTAGAGACCTGCAATGCAGTAAATGTTTGATAGTAAAATGAAATGAGAGGGCTAGGAAATAAAATAGATAGGAAGATTTCCTTTCCATGTACTCACAGCATTTCATATTTCAATGTATTTATAAATATGGCCTTGTTTTAAGAGTTTAGAAAAACAAGCATAGTTTATTACTAACTTCCTCCTATCTACAAGTGGCAATTGCAGCTAGCAGCCTGTAATTTGTCAGTGACAGATAACAGAATGCTGTTATACTGTATCTGGTTAATCCAAGCTCAGTTTATCTTGCGTGTGTGTCTGGGTAGCCCAGAGATATAAGTGCTAACAAATCTCCTGGCACATGCAAGTACGCTGTTGCCTTGTTCATCTGATTTTTTTTTAATCCATATAAAATGTTCTTCCAAGGTCTGATAACTATAAAATGTACCTTTTGAACTCTGAGAAAACCTAAACTTAATGGAAAACTCCACTTTCATTCAGCATTTTGGAGAGAGGTAATGAGAGGGGGAGAAAGATTTTTCTAAACAAACGAGTTTTCACATCATAAACTATTTTCTTTATGTTGTACTGTTTCACGATGGAACATTAGAGTCTGTATTGTGCAATCTTTTTAAAAGGAGAGAATATTACTGTTTGTGGTTAGTTACCATTTTTAGCCCATTATTTGGAGAAAATATTATCCACTAATGGCAGCACATAGGAAATTGCTCCCTGGACAGAAATGGCCTACAGCAACCAGGAAACATCTTTGGGAATGGGGATTCACTAATAGCTTTACCTCTTTGAAACTTTTTATATTATTCTTTGCTTTACTGCGAAGTTGGCTATAGAAGGGGATATTCCCTTTACCAGAGGCTATTAGTCACTAAACATAGTTCATTGCTGTACATGGGAGGAATAAATCACTATAAATGGAAATTGTTTCTTAAAGACCAACCAAAGCATCCTTTTATAAATTGGGCCATTAGATACAATTATTTTACTTACGTCTAGGTGTTGTGGCAAATTGCCGGCACTACTATGATGGGTCCCGCACTTTCTCTTCTTGTGGGGGGGTTTCAGGGTGCCATTTCTTGCCCCTGAACTGGGGTAACAGCTATCCTACTAGTATCCCAGGGAAGGGGAGTGGAGAGGGAGGGACCCAGGTCCCAGCCCAGGGGCCCTATGATAGCAGGTGAACCACTTGTACCAGTGATTCTTTCCCCTGGGCTACTTCCCTCTCCTGACCTTCAACTTGTGGGGCTTCCTGCCTTCCCTCTGCACAAGCCAGGTGTCCCTTTACCTAGGATCTTGGTCTTCTTAGCCTACTGCAGCACTTCTCAAAACTCTCCTCCGCTTTCCTCCAAACTGCTCTTTGTTCAACCACCCATCCACTCTGCTTCACTCCTCCAAACTGCTCTCTGCTCCACCACCAAACCACTCTGCTCCAGCTCCTCCTCACTCTGCACCAGCTCCTCCTCTGGCTGATTGAAGCAGGGGGATTTTATCAGGTGACTGGCTTCAGGTGCTCTAATTGGTTTCAGGTGCTTTTAATTAATCTACAGGGAATAACGCTTCTCCTCACCCTAGATCACTCTCCTGCTGCCTTCTGGCCATGCTGTATCACATATCCTCCCCCCCTGCTCAACACCATGGGGTTGGGCAACATGGGACGAGAGGCAATGCTTTCGTGACAAGCCATCTGCGTTGCCGTGTTGGCTTCCGGCCCTATGCTGTACTCGGAAATGAAAAGGTTGCAGAGATAGGAACCATCTAGTCACTCTTGCATTCTTCTCCTTGTTTCTGTGCATCCACTGGAGCGGGGCATGGTCTGTCACCAGGGTAAATCGCCGCCCCAGTAGGTAGTAACGGAGAGTTTCCATGGCCCATTTTATCGCCAGACATTCCTTTTCAACGATGGCGTACTTTTGTTCCCTGGGGAGGAGCTTCCGGCTGAGTTACAGGATCGGGTGTTCCTCCTCCCCTACCATCTGCGAAAGGACGGCTCCTAGCCCTACCTCCGAGGCATCTGTTTGTAGAACGAATTCTTTCTTGAAGTCTGGGGCTATAAGTACAGGATGGCAGCAAAGGGCTGTCCTTAAATCTGTGAATGCCCCTTCTGCTGCATCAGACCACTTTACTATCTCGGGGCCCCGAGCCTTTATCAGGTCAGTCAATGGCCCTGCTCTTGTGGCAAAACAAGGGATGAATCTCCGATAGTACTCTACTAACCCGAGAAATGCTCTGACCTGCTTTTTACGGATTGGCCGAGGCCAATCTTGTATTGCCTCCACTTTGTTCCATTGGGGTTTTACCAAACCTCTCCCTACTACATACCCAAGGTATCTGGCTTCTGCTAGTCCTATCACGCACTTGAGAGGGTTGGCAGTGAGGCCAGCCTTCCTCAGGGTGTCTAGTACCGCTTCTACTTTTACTAGGTGCGTTTCCCAGTCAGGGCTATGGATGACTATATCGTCTAAATAGGCGGCGGCATACCTGGCATGGGGTCACAACAATTTATCCATAAGTCGTTGGAATGTTGCTGGGGCCCCATGGAGTCCGAAAGGGAGGACAGTGTATTGGAACAGGCCATCAGGTGTAGAGAAAGCTGTCTTCTCCTTGGCGTTCTTGGCCAGGGGAATTTGCCAATATCCTTTAGTCAGGTCCAGAGTGGTTAGGTATCGGGCCTTGCCTAACTGATCAACTAGCTCGTCGACACGTGGTATTGGATAGGCATCGAATTGGGATACTTCATTCAACTTCTGGAAGTCATTACAAAACCTCCAGGTGCCTCCATTTCAGCCCGGGGGTTGCTACCCTCCCTTGGCTCTACTGGGGGGAGTAAGTTCTCAAACCCAGGGAAGTCCCTACCAATTAAGACCGGGTAGGGGAGCCTAGGGACCACCGCTGCAGTTACCCTGGTAGTGTTCCCCTGGATCTCAATCTGTACTGGGATTGTGGGGTAGAAATTTACGGTGCCATGAACGCACGTTACCCCTGTGGTTTTGGCCCGGGTTAGTTGGTCTTGCCACACCAACTTCCCCAAGACCAGCGTGACAGCACTCCCGGAATCTACTAATGCTGTGGTCACAATACCATTCATTTTTACTGACCTTGTATACCCATGTGGGGTCATTGCGACCCCTACCAGGCCAATTAGGCCACATTGTTCCCCAGGATCCCCCAGATTACACTGCATAGGCTCTTCCCTGTTGGGGCATTGGGCTGCTATATGCCCGAATTCCCCACACTCGTAACACCGACCCCTTATCCCGGTTGCCGCCCTCTGCCTGGGGCTATTTGGTCGACCCCCCCAGCCCTCTCTTCCCAAACCCCCAGGTCCCTTCTTGGACTCGGGCCATTCCTCAGTGTCTTTCCTCCCAGTTATAGTTCTCCTGTAGTTCTCGGCAGTCCAGGACCTTGGGTTTGGGGCTGGCTTCCTGGATTGCTGTGTTTCACCCCCTGGGGTCTGGAACAGTTCATGGGCTGCTAGCTGTCTTTCCACAAGGGAGACCAACTCATCATAGGTGGAGGGGTCATTCTGGCCAACCCAAGCCCAGAGGCCTGGTGTTAGCCCCCTCATATACCGGTCCAGTACCAGGAGCTCCATCATCTTCTCAGAGCTGAGGGCCTCAGGGCGCAGCCATTTCCGGATCAGGTGGATCAGGTCAAACAATTGCGATCTGGGTGTCTTGTCCTCTGTATACTGCCACTCATGGAACCTCTGGGCTCGCAATGCCGTAGTTACTCCAGATCTGGCCAGGATCTCTGCCTTCAGCTGAGGGTAATCTGCTGCAGTCTCTGCGGCCATATCGTAGTATACCTTCTGGGCCTCCCCACACAAGAACGGGGCAAGGATACCGGACCACTGGTCTCGGGGCCAGGCCTCCCGCAGGGCTGCTCTCTCAAAAGCCAGGAGGTATGCCTCCACATCATCCTCCCGTGTCATTTTCTGTAGGCAGTGGCTGGCCCGTATAGTCCGGGTCCCATCGCTGTTCTGGCTTCGCTCCATAAGGGCCTTCATCTGATTCACCAGATCCTGCAGCAGGGCTCGGTCCTGGGCAGCCTGACTCATCAACAGATGGTTAGTCTCTTGCTGTACCCTAGTCGCCTCCTGTTGGGCGGTTGCTTGGACCCGGGTAGCCTCCTGCTGGGCCGCGGTGGCTTGTATTAGGGCCTTGATTACGTCGTCCATCTTAAGGACTGGATTGTTTTGGCTAACCCTGGTTTAAGTCCCCAGTGCGGAGATCCCACTTCTAACACCACGTGTGGCAAATTGCCGGCACTACTATGATGGGTCCCGCACTTTCTCTTCTTGTGGGGGGGTTTCAGGGTGCCATTTCTTGCCCCTGAACTGGGGTAACAGCTATCCTACTAGTATCCCAGGGAAGGGGAGTGGAGAGGGAGGGACCCAGGCCCGCCCTCTACTCCGGGTCCCAGCCCAGGGGCCCTATGATAGCAGGTGAACCACTTGTACCAGTGATTCTTTCCCCTGGGCTACTTCCCTCTCCTGACCTTCAACTTGTGGGGCTTCCTACCTTCCCTCTGCACAAGCCAGGTGTCCCTTTACCTAGGATCTTGGTCTTCTTAGCCCGCTGCAGCACTTCTCAAAACTCTCCTCCACTTTCCTCCAAACTGCTCTTTGTTCCACCACCAATCCACTCTGATTCAGCTCCTCCAAACTGCTCTCTGCTCCACCACCAAACCACTCTGCTCCAGCTCCTCCTCTGGCTGATTGAAGCAGGGGGATTTTATCAGGTGACTGGCTTCAGGTGCTCTAATTGGTTTCAGGTGCTTTTAATTAATCTACAGGGAATAAGGCTTCTCCTCATCCTAGATCACTCTCCTGCTGCCTTCAGCCATGCTGTATCACAGTGTAAATTTTCCAATTTGTATTTTGTTCACTTTGCCTAAGAACTTAATTTGCACTTTGTGTTTTCAGTATGAGCAAGCATACTCTAAGGTTAAATTTATAGAAAAACAACTGATAGCGATAGTTCATTTTGTAGTAAATATGAGATAAGTACAGTGTGCACAGACTACTAAACTATCATACAAGTATAGCACAGACAACCACTAATCCAGCCTTAAATCTAAATACTACATATATTACTCTCTCAGTGGACATTACAGAATACAGAGGCTTCAGTAAACCTCTTCTTTAGACTAAGAATTAGCTGTATAGCTCAATTTTTAACATATTGGTATTAATATTTTGCATTTCCATAGTAGCTTTCATCTGAGGGAAATCTCAAATAGCTTTACAAGTGTTAATGCAATGTGGTTGTAGAAAATAATGATATAATGATACAGAAAAATTATGAAAGACAAAAACACCATATCACATGAGCATGTACACTTTTCACAAAAGGATCGCTTCATATCTAACCTCTCGGTCCTCATTCTCAAAGGAAATCTGCCCAACACCTTCAAAAGACAAGAAATGCTCTCTTGCTTCTATGCTTTGTATTTGAAGTGTTAAAATAATAGGATTTATCAGGGTTAATTAACAATCTGTTTCTCTCTGTGTGTGTTTATCTAAGAAAATTAATATTAAATAAAAGAAGGATGAGAAATATTGAGTAAGGGACTAATTCTACCATTACATGGTTCTGCTCAGCAAACTGTGAGCATGATTCCCCATTGCCTTTTATGATGGCCACCATCCAGGGCCGGTGCTTCCACTAGGCGACCCTAGGCGGTTGCCTAGGGTGGCAGGATTTGTGGGGTGGCATTTTGCCGCCCTCAGCGGCATTTTGGCAGCGAGAGGAGGCGCTTCAGAGGAGGAGCTGCCGCCAAAGCGCCGCCCATTACTGCGGAGGAGCGCTGCTGCCTAGGGCGGCAAAAACCCTGGCGCCGCTACTGCCACCATCTTGGCCAACACACGAGGGACCTCTAGATATGAAAGCAGCCAGGCATTCAAGTGGGCAGTTGGAACAGCCCTATATACTTGGACTGGATACAGAGAGGAACATGTAATACACATTGACAGGTGAGTTTTACTTACACCACTGCAAAAGTGGGTGTAGAATGCTACCAAGGCAGAATGGTTGTGGAAACCACTCTGCAAACTATGGAGGAAAAGGGTGAACTGGGATCCATGCATATTTTTAACCACTTTCCCCTGAGATAAATTGAGGACAGATGATGTGAAACCACTTATTAAACACAATACCGTACTAATACACAAGTGACTAGACCTATAACTATCTGTAGTAGAGCATGAGAATTAGTATGTGATGCATACCCTTATAATGAAGATGTTTCAAATAAAGATAAAATATGCTCCACTCTTTGGTGCCGCTTGTAATGGTGCACTTCACTGCTGACCATATGATTAGTTGCTGAGTGAATCTGAGTTTCCCAGGCTCAAGGAGTGACATAAACCAGAATGGGGAAAAATTAAGGCATAGAGCTGACCTTGCTCCTTACCAATTTATATACATAAGGTGAAAATTTATCAAATAACTTTGAAAGGTCAAGTAACATCTACTGTACAAAAAGACCATGCTTTTACAAAATCTTTTTACTGCATCCACATCGTTGTAAAACTATTTGACACAGGCTTTTGATAAACTCCAGTCCACTGATGTATCTAATGCAAATTAATCTGAGGGAAAGTAGGTTACTGAGATCCAAAGAAAATGTTAAATAATACATAACTGACTTTTTTCAATCTCTGAGCTGAAAATGCTTTTAGACAAGATTCAAACAACGTAAGTCTAATTCACCTATGAAGTACTTGGTCATCTGAATTACAGATTCAATCTCCATCAACTGAATTATATTCTACTGTTACAATATATTAAGGAAGGGAAGTCAGGATAGGTGGACTCTCCTTGTTTAATGGATTGAGAGGATAACTAACTAAGACTGCTACCAGCTTGCTCCTGGGAGGCAGTTAGAACTTGTAGGGAGCACTCGATACCTCACTCCTACTGCTTCAATGGGAGATAACGGTGCTTATCTGCTCACAACGGCACTTACCCCATTGCAGTATTACTCCCGAGGCTCTGATCAATAACTGATCATGTGCAGGCAGCATCTCATTGAAGTTAATGTAGCTGCATGCAGGCATGGGGCTATGTGCAGGCAAGTGCAGGATTGGGGCCCAAATGAGACAGCATACACTGTTCTCAGTGCTAATGATTCCCAATGGGCAATATGTACAGTAATATTTATTCACTGTTGCCTTCTAACACTTCTAGAACAGTTAGTAACTATGTTGATAGGAGGCTAGTGGACAGAGAGCTAGACTTGGCCTCAGGGGACCTGGGTTCTGTTCCTGGCTCTGCTGGGTGACCTTGGGCAAGCCACTGCCCTTCTAGGCCTCAGTTCACCTATGTATAAAATGGGGATAATGATACTGAGCTCCTTTGTAAGGTGCTTAGAAATCTACTGACAAAGTGTATCTTATTTGTGTGTGTGTATATAAATATATACACACACACATAATTTTCCATATCAAAATCAATTCTGGAGTAGCGTTCATAAATACATCCATAAAACATCCATTTACACACCTTACTGAATTACACAATCACAGTAACAGTGTTGTGAGAGAGTAGACAATAGTTTGGTGTTTCCATCCTTTAAGGGGGGGAAATGCTTGTGGTGTTTTTCTTTCTAAGCCCCTCTCCCCCACAACATGCTGTAAAAACTTCATGGCCCACCTGTGCCACAATAACTGGTTTTCTGCATATAAAAGCCCAAACCGGTGTTAGAGGTAGCAAGCAGGGCAATTGCCTGGTGCCCTGTGCTATGAGGCCCCCATGAAGCTACATTGCTCAGGCTTCAGCTTCAGCCCCAGGTGATGGGGCTCAGGGACCTGGGCTTCAGCCCCAGGCGGTGGGGCTTTGGCTTTCTGTCCTGGGCCCCAGTGAGTCTAATGCTGGCCCTGCTTGGAGGCCCCCCTGAAATCTACTTGAGGGCCTCTAATAGGGTGACCAGATGCGAGGACCCAAACATCGGGACTTGTCCGAGGGGGAGGGGGTACCCCTCCCGCCGGACTTGTTGAGTTAAAAAAAACCCCACAAAAAGGAAGAACTGAAGAAGCCCGGAAATCGGCACAAATGGCGTCCCAACCATGCGTCAGTCGGGACGCGGGACAAAAGAAGAAAAATCGGGACGGTCCCGATTTTATCGGGATGTCTGGTCACCCTAGCCCCTAGGAGGCCCCAGACCCCTGGTTGAGAACCACTGGTGTAGCTCGCCTTTTTGCCTTTATGTTTAGGTCAGTCAAAGATAGAAGGTTTAACATCATGTAAGGTTAAGGAGGGGTTAAAGTTCTAGATTAGGGATTGGCAACCTTTGGCACGCAGCCCATCAGGAGAAATCTGCCGGCGGGCTGGGATGGTTTGTTTACCTGCAGCGTCCACAGGTTCAGCCAATCGCAGCTTCCACTGGCTGCGGTTCACCATTCCAGGACAAAGGGGGCTGCAGGAAGCGGTGGCCAGCACATCCCTTGGCCCATGCCGCTTTCCGCAGCCCCCATTGGCCTGGAGCGGCGAACTGCGGCCAGTGGAAGCTGCGATTGGCTCAACCTGTGGAGGCTGCAGGTAAACAAACTGTTCCAGCCTGCCAGCAATTTTCCTTGATGGGCCGCGTGCCAAAGGTTGCTGATCCCTGCCCTAGATCATGAGAGAGAACACATACATTTTAGCATTGGCTGTTGGATGCACAGAATAACACCAAATTAATCCACAAACCACAACATGTCCAAAATATTGATCCATTTTGTTCTAATAAGTAGCCTAATACTAATAAGTAGCCTATCAAATTGTGGGCTATGTAGTTAATGTGTGACACCCTGGTCAGCATGTGTTACATGTTCCCCCTCTGTGCTTGAGCCATAGAGGGCATGAATCTGTTACAGCCTCCAGCTCATGCTTTTCACTCTGGATGCCTGCAGTTCAATCCCTGAACTGAAGAGGAAGTTCTAATATTCAGCAGACAACTTCATCTCAACTTGAAGCTTCCAGAAATCTTACTGTGTTACATATTTGTATTGGGGTAACACCTAGAAGTTCCCAGCCATGGACCAGGACCCCATTGCGCTAGACACTATACATGGGCCCAATCCTGCCAGGTGCTGATTGCAACCTCAACCCCCACTGATCTTAGTGGAGCTGAGGCTGATCAGCACCTTACTGAAATGGGCTCTATGTGATGTGGATACTGAAGTAATAGTGAAAAGGGGAAACTTTTATTTTATTAATTTTGTATCTTTCTTTCTGATGGCTTCATCTTTTTCTATTTTTTCTCTCTCCATTGTCATCCGACCTCTTAACGGAAAGAAAAGTGACAAATACGGTCCCCGCCCAATCAGATCAGACCTTCCTCTTTATTATTTATCCAGTCATCTGTAAGTTGATGTTCATGGCATATATAGCCAGAGGCAAATGTTGTTATTGTTCTTTTAGCCATGCAAGTACAGCATGTCAAATGAATGTGAGCCCTTATTTATCTCCTCTAGAGAAAATTAAGCGGTGTGCTTCTATCATGTATAATGATTTTCCTGATGGCTTGGCATTTGCATATAGAGTGAAGCCTTATGTGGCTTCCATTCCCTGCTCTTTCTCCCTGCCGGTTCTGAGAGATTGCAGAATATCTGGTAGCTGGGGAAATGAAGAACTGTCTCTTTACATTGTGAATCTCTACCTTGGGAATGACTCTCTTGGTGTGTGAAGGGAGAATAATTTAAAGGTTAGAGCTCAGGCCTGGGAGTCATGAGTTCCAAGTTTTATCTGTGGCACTGTCACTGTGTGAAGGAACAAACTTTGAGCCTCAGTTTCCACTTTTGTGAAATAGGGATAACTCTATTTATCTACCTAATCGTATAATGATCTCTAATTCACCACAGACTTCCTGGTCGCTTGGTCCAGATGCTTGGACGGGTATAATCATTTGGACTCCCAACTAGGAGCTCAAGTGACAGCTGGACAACTAGGTGATTTCAAACTAGGTGTTATTAGCTCATGCTCCAGTACTCAGTGGCTAGAATATTCCAAGAGGATGGGGAGGCAGGGGAGTGGTGTAGCCTGGGAGATGGGTACCCATAGAAGTGCCAAGAGCCAGTGATATTAAGAAACAAGGACAACAGGATTGTCCAGAAGAGCGTAGAATCTCATCATTGTAAGGTTCTGAACATCCCAGATGTGAGGCATCCTTCTGAGATGTGAGTACCTGGACAGCTGGTACGGAGCCCAGTATGGAGAGTATATTCTCAAAGAATCATCATTGCCCCACATTCTGCTTTGAAAATTCCCCTTGTTTCCCGAGGAACAAAGTATCTGTCTTCATATTGGAGACAATTTCAAATCAATTACAAAACTACCGTTCAGTTCACATTTTCAGTACTCTACCCACAGCCTGGAGAAGTAGTGTCTTCTCCACGTGGGTTGTTAGAATGGCCGAGGAACGGTTAATGATGTTACAGGAGCAGAATCAAAGTTGTTGGGTGATCTACATACTCCTAAATATTATGGGTTGTTTTTTAAAGTGGAACCTGAACTTGGAATTGTCAGGATTTCTCACCTTTATTTTTAAGAAAACTAGACTGGTTTGGCTGAAGAAAGCAATTTCCAATAATTTCTTAATTCCAAGTTCATTAAGCTGTTGGGTTTTTCTACAGGGCGTACTACAAACAACCTGCTTTTTCTGAAGACTGCCTGGTGCAGTCATTCTGATATTCATAACAGTTAGAATTATGTTTAAATTTAAACTACCCATGAACTGTGCCATCTTGTGCTGTGATGCCATCAGAGCGCAAAAGCTAAGTACAGTTGAGCTGGGCCAGTCTGTTGACAAAGGCCTTCCACAGAGCATCTGAGAGCATCAAGAAGTGAGGGTGGTGATTCAGTAGGTGGCAATTTGTCCTGAACCAGTACTCCAGCATGGTGTGCTGGGGCCAGGGGTGGCTCTATGTTTTGTGCCGCCCCAAGCACGGCAGTCAGGCAGCCTTCGGCGGCGTTTCTGCGGGAGGTCCGCCGGTCCCGCGGATTCAGCGGCGTTCCTGCGGGCGCTCCGCTGGTCCCGCGCTGTTGGCGTCCCCACCACCAAATTGCTCCCGAACCCGTGGGACTAGCGGACCTCCCGCAGAAACGCTGCTGAAGGCTGCCTGACTGTCGCCCTTGCAGCTACCGGCCGGCCACCCCCATGCGGCTTGCTGTCCCAGGCACGCACTTGCTGTGCTGGTGCCTGGAGCCGGCGAGCCGCCCCCTGCCTCCACGCTCAGCCACTTAGCGGGGAGGCAGGCGTGGCGAGCCGCCCCCTGAGTTGGGAGGCAGGACACAGGAGGCAGCCGTGGCGAGTCACTCCTTGCCTCCAGCTCCACGCTCAGCAGCTGAGCGTGGAGCCGGGAGGCAGGAGGCAGCCGCCCGCCCCCCAAATCCTGGCACCCTAGGCGACCGCCTATAGTCACCTAGTGCAAGTGCTGGCCCTGGCTACTGGGGTGGCTGCTGTTTGGAAGACACTCACAGAGTCCCTGTTCACCTTCACTAAAAATCCCATTTGACTTTTTTTTGTAAGAGGAGGAATGTTAACTTCATTGTCTTGGTTAAATTTCACCTCTGATAATTGCATTCTGCATCCCTAAATACCACCTACAGTTTCAGCTGGTATTCTTCTTCACTTCCTGTTCTCCAATGTTGTGTGGTGTGGCTATGGTCTGCCCCTGCATTTCACCTTAAAAGTGGGTGCACTTCTGGGATGAGTTAAGTTTGCTTCTATATCTTTTACTATTTTACTTCAGAGAATCATTGTGAGCCTGCCTTAACACTTAGAAAGGAGACAAGGTGGGTGAGGTAATATCTTTTCTTGGACCAACCTCTGTTGTTGGTGAGAGAGACAAGCTTTCGAGCTTACACAGAGCTCTTCTTCAGGTTTGGGAAACGTACTCAGAGGGTATGTCTACACTGCAATTAGACACCCATAGCTGGCCCATGCCAGGTGAGTCGGGCTAAGGGGCTGTTTAATTGCAGTGTAGACATTTGGGCATGGGCTGTAGCCCGAGCTCTGAGACCCTCCCACCTCAGGGGGTCCCAGATCCTGGGCTCCAGCCCAAGCCTGAACAGCTACACCACAATTAAACACCCCATTAGGCCAAGCATGACATGTCCAAACTGTCTTCATTCCATACAACCTGCCTCAGAAAAGTTATTTCAACACTTTTTCTGTCTTCAGCCATCTAGCTTAGCACTTCACACATCATGTGTTGCCAGCATGTTGTATGAGGCCAACTTGTTCTGTGTCAAGCAAAGTTCAGCAATGACAGGCCAGCTGTTTGACAGAGAAAGGGAACCAGCTACTCTAATCACCGGTTTAGGAGTTCCATAAAGAAGCACTGGATGACTGGGAAGCAACAGAGAGCCAGAAATAAAGAGCTACGGACTGGAGTGCAATTGAAGGACCCTGTGGGATAGTATTGGTAGTAATAGTGGAGATCATAAGAGGAAGTGGAGAAGCAGCAAAGAGGAGCAACATACATGTCCAAATAACCCTCTAATTCTTGTCTAATACTTAAGGGAGCTGCAGAAGGAGCAATATAACCACCAGTAATGATTATTGTATCACCGTCCATCCCAAAGGATCCCAACATACCTTACAGATTACAGAATTGTTCATCCACTATTGAATTACCACCAGGGTGGAACACAGCAGCCATTGGGCAGCACCATACACTGGCTATTATTAAGAAAATTAAGAATGACATCTCCTATTGAGCCAGCAAGGGGAATTTTCAGTAGGCAGAATATAATTGCCAAGCATTGGAAGGCTATGGAAAGGCAGAAAGAATGTGCCCAGAGAGTACCAGGAAAGTTGCAGAATTTTTTTTAATTGCTTGAGAACCTTTAGAAAAGGCCCGGAGGACACAGGGGCAAGCAGCAGAAATGTTTACACACCACATCTAACAGTAACAGAAGAAAGGCACCATAGAGGTGCCAGAAGCCAAGCTAAGAAAATGCGGGAAAAAATCAGTGATATCAGCCCTATCATTCAAAGCCATAAAAGCAGCCTCATTTCTGAAGAGGTGGTGGCTGAAGCCGTGGAAGGAGACATTTGCATTAGTAAAAAAAAAAAAAGTGCATCTTCTGCACCCACTGTCTGGAAGATAAATCCCTCCCTCCACTTTTTTACCCTTCCTCTATCCACCCCGCTAGCAGTGTCAGACTTGCTATGTTGTTTCTCTCTCCATCACCACCGAAACAATTAATTTTATTGCTAGTGAAAAACAAAGCTGCAAATCTATTCTTTGGTTTTAGATATCTATTTGCTACTGACTGTGAAGTTATCTATCTGCTGCACCTCTGTGTGTCTGCACCTATTGATAGTGTATCTATCTTGTCCTTTCTCAGTTAAATGTTATACTTTTCCAGCTTGTTTTAATTCCCCTTTATATAGATTGTAAAATATTCTTGTAGACATTCCTTTGCCCTTTTCTCGAGCCATTTGGAAAGATTGAGGGAATTTCTCCTCCTTCTCTGTCTGCTGTAAAATGCTCTAGCACAGGCATCACTAAATAAGGTACTAAGGATTCCAATCTCCTCTATGAGGCAAGGTTGTCCACTCAGATGCTCCTCACTTATATTCTACTGTGCAGCCTTCAGCCTCTTACTGGTCCCTGGAAAGCACATTGTCCTGCAGGAACTGCATTTCCTGGCTTTTCCACAGCTGTGGTTGCTTCAGGATATTCACAAAAGGGAGGTTCTGTAGTGCAGATTGCAGTCTCAGTTCTCCCCATCCACAGAGCCCAGATGGGTAGGTTTCCACAGTGTGCCACCTGCACAGAACACCCCCTTTTCTGCAGCTCAGGATCCTCTTCATGTACAAATGTGGGAATAACAAACTTCTCCCCCAAGACCAGTTCAAGCCTTCTTGTTGCATTTATATAAGAACATCAGAATGGCCAGAGTGGGTCAGACCAATGGTCCATCTAACCCAGTATCATTATGCTGACAATGGCCAGTGCAAGATACTTCAGAGGGAATGAACAGAGCAGGGCAGTTTCGAATGATCCATCCCTCATCCTCCAGACCCAGCTTCTGGCAGTTAGAGTTTTAAGCACACCTGGAGCATAGGGTTGTGTCCCTGACCATCTTGACTAATAGCCATTGATGGACCTCTCCTCCGTGAACTTATCTAGTACTTTTTTGAACACTTTTGGCCAACATCACTGGCAACGAGATCCACAGGTTGACTGTACGTTGTGTGAAGAAACACTTGCTTTTGTTTGTTTTAAACCTGATGCCTATTAATTTACTCAGGTGACCCCTAGTTCTTGTGTTAAGTAAGGGGGTCAATTATACTTCCCTATTCACTTTATCCATATAATTCATGATTTTATAGATGCCTATCATATCCCCTCTTTTCTAAGATGAACAGTCTGTCTTCTTAATCTCTCCTTGCATGTAACTTTTCCATACCCCTGATAAAATTTGTTGCCCTTCTCTGCACCTTTTCCAGTTCTAATATACATAGTTTTTTGAGGTAGGGCAAACACAACTGCACACAATATGTAGGCATACCATGGAATTAGATAGTGGCTTTATGATATTTTCTGTCTTATTATCTATCCCTTTCCTAATCACTCCTAAAATTATTTTTTGACTGCTGCTGCACATTGAGTAGATGTTTTCAGAGAACTATCATGATAAGTCTAAGATCTGTTTCTTAAGTAATAACAGTTAAATTAGATCATATCATTTTGTACGCATAGTTGGGATTTTTTTCCCCAACATGCATTACATTGTACTTATCAACATTGAATTTCATTTTGCCATTTTGTTGCCCAGTCACCCAATTTTGTGAGATCCCTTTGTAATCCTTTGCAGTCAACTTTGGACTTAACTATCTTGAGTAATTTTGTATCGCCTGCAAGTTTTTCCCAGCCCCCCTGTCCACTTCCTTTTCCAGATCATTTATGAGGATGTTGAACAGCACAGATGTTAGTACAGATTCTTGGGGGATCCTGCTATTTACCTCTTTTCTTTGTGAAAACTAGACTATTTATTCCTACCCTTTAGTCAGTTACTTATTCATGAGAGGACCTTCCCTCTGATCTAGCCCATGACTGCTTAGTTTGCTTAAGGTGAGGGACCTTGTCAAAGGCTTTCTGAACATCCAGGTATACTATATCAGCTGGATCACCCTTATCTTCATGCTTGTTGACTCCCCCAAAGAATTCTAATAGATTATTGAGGCATGATTTCCCTTTACAAACATTGTGTTGATACTTCTCCAATGGACCATGTTTATATATGTGTCTGATCATTTTGTTTTTTTCTATAGTTTCAACTAATTTGCCTTGTACTGAAGCTAGGCTTAATGGCCTGTAATTGCCTGAATTGCCTCTGGAGCCCTTTTCGAAAATTGTTGTTACATTAGATATACTTCAGTCATCTGGAACAGAGACTGATTTAAACAATAGGGTACATACCACAGTTAATAGTTCTGTAGTTTCATATTTGAGTTCTTTTGACATCTTACTGATGTTTTCTTACTCATCACTAATCTAACCCTGTGAACCATTTTTTTGTCCATTTGTCTTTTTTTTTTTAATTCAGACCCCAAGCTCCAAGAGGGAGGAGCTTGTCTCTATTTCCTTCTAAGTCACCACCCATACCGATAGCACTTTATCATAAATAATGTTCCATTTCAAACCTCAGTCACCCATTTCTGGGAACAACAAAAGTCACAGAATTCTTAGACTAGGCAATCAAGATTATACTTAGATGTCAACTCGACATGCTCACTTGATTTTGCAATTCAAATAATCTGTAAGAAAATATAATACAATTAGGGGTAAAATTTGCATATAACACACAAATTGGTGGAATGGTAAATAATGATGGGGATAAGTCAGTAACACAGGCCAGCCTGAATCTCTTGGTACGGTGGATTCATTTAAATATCTGTTTTAATTCAGCAAATGGCAAAGTCATACATCTAGGAAAAACGAATGAGGTATTTCATGTAGGTCATTTATAAGATGGGGCACTGTCTCCTGGAAAGCATTGACTTTGAAAAAGATGTAGGGGCATGATGTAGGCCTGGTTTGACATAAGTAACTTATTTCTTAGTGGGTGTGATAGGGAAGGTGAATGGAAGGTTAAGTTGTAAGTGGAGTCAGGATGTGTGTGCTAGCTAAGATAAGCAAGAATACCTAGTACTAGGGCCAGTGGACAAAATATATCTGGAATGTAAACATCAGGTTCTGCATGGACAGAGTATGCTGTACAGGGATTGGCTCCTGAAAAGTATCTAAGCCAATCATGAAGCATATGATGCAATGTATGGTTAAGAATGTATGTATTATCAGTGTTGTTAAAAATATATAAAGTAAAGTTTTGCTATGTAACTTTGGATGTATGGTATACCCACCACCTAAGTTTGAGTCTGATTAACGCAGCATAGCTTTGCTGTATGCCAAATAAAGGAACCTGAGTGAAGAAATCAGGAGTCAAACTGAGTTATTTGTATCCCAGAGAACTGGATAAAGTGTTCTCCCAGAACTGGACAAGGTGTTCTGGATAAGTCAAGTGGAAAATATCACAAAGTGAATCCCAACACATGGTAGATAAACAGCTGAACGTGAGCTCACCGTGCAGTGCTGTAGCTAAGAAGATGAAAGCAATTCCTTGAACATATGAGCAGGGGAATAGTAGGGAGGTGGAATTACCTCTGTATATGCATGTGTAAGACCAATACTGGAATATTGTATCCAGTTCAGCTGTCTACACTTCAAAACGTGATGCTGACAAATTGGAAAAGTTTCAGAAAAGAGCTAGAAGAATTATTTGAGGTCTGGAAAGTGTGCATTATAATGGTACTAAGGAAGATCAATCTATTTTTCAAAGAAAAGGTTAAGAGTTGACTTGAACAAAATCTACAGTTACTTATGTTGGGAAAAGATTTCTGATGGTAGATGTCTAATGTCTCTAGAAGAAAAAAGCATGAGAAGATCCAGTAGTTGGAAGTTGAAGCTACACAAATTCAGACAAGAAACAAGATGCACATTTTTAACAGTGAGAGTAATTAACCATTCAAACAGTGTACCTAGCGACATGACGGATTCTCCATCTCCTCAATATTCTAAAAAATACACTATAGCTCAAACAGAAGTTATGGACAAAAGTTATTGGGCAAGGTTCTTTGGCCTGTGTCAGGCAGGATGTCAGATGCCACCATAATGGTTCCCTTCTGTCCTTAAAATCGAAGACTATTCAAATAATTAGTTTGCTGACTCTTACGTAACACATTGCAATGCCTGATGGTCACGTGTACCATAGATTATCCACTCTGGATAGCTGATGAATAAGGAACTTAAAATATGAAAATCTATAAAGCAGCATGACCCTTCTGCACTTGAGAGTCCTAATCCTGCACCTCTGAAGTCAATAGGAGATTTTCCATGGATAGGAATTTTTCCTCTCAGGAAAGAAATGGTAAACAGTAATAAAGGTGATTCTTAAACATAACCTATTCCAAAAAGCACTATGTAGGGCTTTACCCAAGATGTAGATTTATTTGTTATATAGAAACGCAAGTTCAAAATATCTGCCTTCAACAATATAATGAAGTACTAAACTTGAAGTACCAGAGGCTTGATTTAGAGAAAGCAATATTTAAAAGCAGAGGTGTATTAAATGATCTCTATGTGCTACAGACAGCTGGAGAGCATCCCAGATTCGAAGAGATTAAAATGTCTATAAGACTGGGTTTAAAAAAAAAAAAGGGATGAAACCTGCACTAAATGCAGGCATCTTAAAAGCCGTTAATACTGGACTTAACTTTCCATTTATTTGTGATTTGATTTGCAAGCCTAGCACTTTTACATTCTAATCATCACTTTGTTCAGGTAGATTTTTAACTGATTCTGTAATATTTCTTGCCATTGTTTTCCTTTATGGATTCATTCCTATTGTCCACTATTCCTTTTAAAGGTGGTAAATCATATAACGGGGATACTAGAACACGCAGATGCATGCTTTCGCCAGCCCTTCTCTTTCCAGCAGCAACCCTTTCAAAAACCAATGTTGGTATGTCCCCTTGAGTGGATGAGCATCAGTGACTCAGGTATCCTGCACAATGGGGAGAATATTGATCATGGCAAACAGCTTTACTCTCACTGTTTTTCATCTCTTTGCTGCCAGAAAAAAGCTTACCTCTGCAGTATTTGCTCTGTATGAATAAAGTACCACCTTAGCTTACTTTGTCACATGGCAAGTTAGCATGATAGGGAGGAAGAGAGTTGAGGGTTAGGAAGTCCTGCATCCTAATCAAGGCTTTTCCACTGACTTACTCTGTGGCCTAGGGTAAGTCACTTCCTATTTCTGCACATCACTTAGCTACATAATAGACCCGATTAAAGATTTCTAAAATCTAAAATGTCTACAAAAAATAATTGTAAGGGTTTTTCACTAACACGTTTCACTTTTTTTGGGGGGTGGGGGAAACAACTCAACTACCTAACGTGGGCGCTGTGAGCATTAACTGGTTAATGCCTGTACAGCACTTAAAAGAAATATTATTATTTACAAAGTTATCTAGCTTTTTCTATGACCCATATAGAACCCAGATCAGCAAATTAAGCCTGAAAAAGCTTTCCTCCTCCTCTTCTTCATGAGATTGTACATGGATCAGACACATTTAGGCAATATTTAATAGATTTTGTAATATTCTGCAAGTATTCTGCCAAATGTTAAAGCCACAGCATGATGCATTTGAAGGACCTGATACAGAGTCTAAAGGGAGTCTATTGCCTTCCAAGGGCTTTGGGTGAAGCCCAAATTCTTCAGTGCCTAGCCTAGAACTTGCCAAGACCAGTTTTAAAATGGTAAGTACTTGGATAGGAGGAAAGCTATTGAGATTATTTTGATGCAGAATCATTTAAGCTTAAAATAATAGCTAATAACAATAATTAATGCCAAGAATAATATTATGAGGATTAATGTGTAAAGTGCTTTGAAAAAATATAAAGCGTATGGTTTATTATTTATAAATAAAACACAGTTGAGTCTTGAGTGAAAAACAAAAAGTCTCCATGAGGAAGGGGACCCTAAACAAGTCTTGTGTCCCTCACAGGAAATAAATAGCTTTTATGTTATCTGAAAGGGCTAAGGCAGATGACAAAACTGATATCTTTAACCAGAGTATTTCAAAGGTGCAAGTAAGCAGGAATCTTGTTTCTCTGAATGCTTAAATAAAAATGGTTGCTTCTGTGAGCCAAATAAACTGGTAGAAATTGGGCCCAAGCAAAAATCTTTTCAACAGCTTGCCAAGTTGCAGAGAAGAGACACAAAATGAATTGTCTCTCTGGTTTAATTAACTTGAATAAACTATCTGCTCCAATTTCATTTTTTCCTCTTAATTGCAATTGAAATTATTAAGCTATACTTGCAACGATCAGAGGTGAGTAAGTCACATCAACACACAATTCTTCCAGTACTAATAGTTTAAATTATAAATATCTTTAGTCACTCCCATCATGGAGAACTGACATTGGGTTGCTGGGAGCCCATAACGGGTAGAAGGGTTGATTCCTGTTCCACTCCAACCCTATAAAAAAAAATCTACTAACAGGGCTACTAGAAGGCCACAAGAGGCAGAGGTAGAGGGGCCTTAGTTTTGTATCACCTTATACTATGTTCAGTTCTTCCTTGTTTTTTCTCTCTCATGAGGTTTTTAACCTACAAAGTCCCAAAGGAGAAGGGGATTGAGGAGGGGAAAGGAGAGGTATTATCATACAACAAAATGATGGTTTCTCCAAAATGATGGAGACAGCTTATCTGCATTAGTCTTTATGTGGGCCAGTTTAAAATGACTCAAAAAAACAAAAGACCACAAAACTCCCAACTCCCCACAAAACTCCCAACTAACTAGTGACTGGAGATGCCCAAAACCGAGGTTCTGCTACAGAACTGTACTTCTATTGTTTAAGAGCTTGTAGTTGGTGATTTGAGAAGAAGTAGTTTAACCAGTATCATGTGTATTCTGTGGTAGAGCAGCACAAGGAGTTAGCCCATTCAGGGAGTTGACCCTAAGGATTTAATGTGGAAGCCCATCTATAGCAGAGTTACAGTTTTCATGGCATGCCAGGTGCATATTAATGTATATGCTCAAGGGTGACTTTCTGCAGAAAGGTGTCATTAGAAGCCCTCAGATACCTGTGCTAATACCAAATGTCTCTCTAGATTGTGAAATGATACCAAGACTAGCAAGAGACATTGAAATTGCCCAGAAAATGATAGTAATGAAGCAGCAGGAAGACAAACAACACTTCTGCAATTACACTGAGCTACACAGAAAGCTGTCTGTCAACAAAAACTGACCTCTTTAAGTTGTCATGCAAAAAATCTGATTGTACCATTTACCATCTATTGCACTGAAGGGAGACAAAGCTGTCAAGCATAGTTTCTTTATCATCATCATTTGCTGTGGATTCAAATGCTCTTTGAAGTGAGTAAAGATTAATAAATAGAAACAGCTGGTCGGTTCCATCACTCTATGAAGATTAACATGATTGTGTCCTTGATGAAACCTTGCTATGCAAGGCTATTGTAAAATCTGCAATAAAAACTTAACAAAACTCCTTAAGACTTTCAAGGACCTAAACCTGCAGCTCTTTGAGTATTAGGTCCAAAAAAGGAAAGTCAGGCTTTGTCTCATAAAGGTTGGATACGGTTTTTAGGGCTTTTTTTTTTACACTCTTCTGAGAGAAATTGGGGCCTACAGCATGCTTTCACTACCAAAGTTAGAAAGAAGAAGCTATAGAACTACAGTACATATGGCCCCCCTCCTGTAATAGCTGAGCACCTCACACTCTTTAGTACATTTATCCCACAACACCCCTGTGAGGTAGGAAAGTACTATTATGAGGAACTGTGAGACTAAGTGACTTGACTATGGTCACACAGGTAATCTTGGTAGAGCAGGAACCTGAATCCATCTCTTCTAAGTCACAGACAAGTGTCTTAACCACTGGATAATCCTTCTTCTCTCAAATAGTTGTCTAACTACTTGACAATTCATTGCCTTTCTAGATAACTTTGTGTTAGCTTGGTGCCCGGGTAAAGTATGTTTCAAAAGGTCCTGCAGATGAAGATAGAAAACTCTTCAGAAGGTGGGGGAGGAAAAATTTCAGGTAAGTAAAATATTGCTTTGAAGGAAGTCACAGGAGCAGGTCTACCGCAGTTATGTCGCAAAATTTAAATGCTCAGCAGTTAGCTTCAAACTTGAACTAACGAGCCCTTATCACCCACCCTTCAACGTAGCCTTTTCATTATGCCCTAGATTCTTGCAGCTCATTCATTCCTCCAAATGGCTTTTGTGAGATCTTCCAGATTCTAGGGCTGGTCCATACATAGTTTTTGTACAGGTATGTCAGTTAAGAAAGTGGAGGAGGGGACGTTAAACAGATCTGGTCATATCAGTACAACCCCTAGGTAGATTCAGTTTATACTGTTATAGAGGTGTCTTTTACCAATATAGCTAATGCTTCTTATAAAGGAATAAGGGATACCAGTATAAGCATCTTTATACTGGTATAGTTGTGTCTGCGTTTGGAGAGGGTTTACCACTTTGCCTGTACTGATATAGTCAAAACGGTACAATTTGTGTTTGGACAAGGCCTCACTTCACTAATCTGACAAAGCTAGGCAGTCTCTCCTCCATGATTTTTGGCCAAAACCACTTAAGATCAGGTACTGTTGAGGTACATTCTTTTTTTATTAGAAAACCAGTGTTATACTATATGGGGAGATAGGCTGCTGGATTGAATAAGAGCTTTTAGTTTAGACGAAGGGACTGTATCTTAAGATTTTAAATAGGTACAGTTAAAAAATATCCTAGTGAAAGGCTTATTCTGTATGTACTCGCTGGAAACTGTACACAAGTTTGCTAAGTGGGTTTATCAACCTTCCAACAGATCTGCTGCGAGTTTTAAGTTTGTAACAAAATCAGTAAATGCTGTGATTTCAGGTTTACTTCTCAATTTTTTATCCAGCTGTATCATCTAAAAGAGGGCAGCAGAGTCTGGAGCCCTGATCTGTATAGTGAGACTGTTTTCAAACTTCGGCCCACTGGCAGTCCATAAGGTGCTGGCATGTCACATGGCGCTGTCCCACATCTTTGTTTCAAGCTGCTTCTGCGGGCATCTAAGCTTGTCAAAGGAGAGCCAGTGTGTCTGTCAAAGCAGCTAGAAACTAGGAGGATCAGCCAGCTTAATTGGCACCGCTGTGTTAAAAGAGGAGAAATGCTAGCAGGAGCTGCTCGTGGGCTGTCACCATCAGTAGGACAGTTACAAATAACCACATAAACACCTTTCTAATCTCATCGGCCATGTAAATAACTCTAGTTGCCACAGCGATGGAGTGGAATTCTTTGGCACTGTCATGTGAGAGAGGAGATGCAGTTACTCAGGCATTTCTAAGAGGTGTTCCACACTATGTCAGTTTGAAGACCCTTCGAATGGGGGGTTCATTCTGTCAGCATCGGTTATCTACCAGCTAGACTTGTTTCTCTCTTGAGATGGATGTTTGGTTTTAACTGGATTGTTGTTTAGTAGCTTTAAGTTGTCACTCCCTGATCCAGACTCTGCCTTATGGCAGAAATTGACCTGATATTAGCAATCCACTTCTCCTTAATATAATATCATCATTAGAGCTGATGGTTATTTTTCGAATGAAAAGGTGATTTGGTTAAAAAAATTGCCTTTAAAAATTAGAAATGGTTTATGATTTTCAAATTTTTTATCTAACAAAATCCCTTAAAAATTGATCCATTTTGAACACTTCAAAACAAGAATGTCACAACTTGTCACAAAAATAGCTCTGTAAATTTCCTATCAACTCCAGTTATCACACTATGGGATTCAGTTTGGGAGAGAGGGGGTTGTAAAATCAGTTTTGTTAGGTCTCTTTTGGCTAAATCCTTAGACAGTCAGGCAAATTACTACTGACTACAATGAGCAGCTCAGAATTTGGCCCATCATGGATATTCTTTGCCAGCGTTCTCTCCTTAGGTCTATTGTGCAGTTGCATCTTTCTTGTAAGATGATGCAAGATAATATTAAAATCCCGTATGGTAAATCAAACTGTGAACGTTCCCGTTGGTTTCTTTCTCTATTAAGTGACACACTGCTTGATGCTATCATTGCACAGCTTTCTCCACTGTTTCCCCTTTATGCCACTGGGCATAAGAATGACAGCATGGATCCTGTAGTAAGAACAGTATTGTCAAAGGGTGTCAGGTGTATAGAGACAAGAGTCTTCTCATGGATCCTCAGGCCTCATATATAGAGGGGTAAACCCCACACTCGGTGAATAATTGCAGTGGAATGCTATGCCCATGTGAGAATAACCTGTGTAGGGGAGAATTTGGCCTTTTATTGGTGCATTGAAGAAAAGAGTCTGAAAATAGCATATTGAGAGTGTTTTGTCTGTGCTTTATGGTTTTCTTTTCTTTTTTTTTAAAGCATAGAGATAAGAGACATTGACTTCTTGACACAATCAGTCTTAAAACTACCTATTGGAAAACAGGACAATACTTATGGTTTATATCTTGATAAGAATATCAGTTTGGGAGCTTTCACTCACAATAGAGAGGTATCCCTTTTTTTATTTTGGTTTCTTCATCTTTCAAGAGACACTGATTAGATTTTTTTATCCAATAATTCAGAGAGATTATCCTGATTTTTCTTCTCGCCAATATTTCAAGATTACTCTTCCTATTTGCTTTTTGTCAGAATTAATGTATCATGCAAGCCACCAGGTTAAAAAGTTATCCAAGCATCTTCATTATTCTTGTGTTTCTGATCTTTGATTCCACAGTGGTGAACAGATGGGCCTTTGCTTATTCATTTGCTTCATCACCACTAAGACATATTGATACTGCTATGTATTATAGTCAATTGTGCTAGAATTTATTGAACTCTGCTCACTTGTTCAGCTGGGGCCCAGTGATAATGGTATGTGTGGGAAGTCGGGAAGGTAGCTTGACACATTATTTGGCAGCATCTTAAAATTAGAGCTATTTGGTCAAATGTTATAGAACTAATATAGCATTGTGTTACCTGCTGAGTCAGCACTATGTTTGCTATGTGCTTCTTCAATTCTCTTGGTTAAAGAAAAATCTTAATTTTAAATAAAGTTGCAACTGCTCAGGGTTGTGAAAAAAATCAATTCCTAAAAGACAGAGAAGCTCATGCTGCACTTTGGAAAGATGTTGAAATGGCATAAAATTGTTTCATATGAATATCTTATTTATATTAATGATAAAACTGAAGATTTCCATGTGACGGCAAAGATTTTCTCTCTTCTCTAAAGGATGTGTGTGAGAGAGAGATACTGGTAAATAGCATCAGTTAGGAGTCATAGCCATGAACCGATATAGCACTACTAGACTTCAAAATCCATTAAAGTCAATAGGAGTCTTTCAGTTGAAACAATGGGCTTTGGATCAAGCCTTTTCTTTGTGGCAAGTATTGGCTTGCTTCTCTGATTGTCCATAATTAACAACAAAGCCAAAACAAAATACTTTATATTTGAGTACTCCATAGTGATGCTACATCAGGACCAGAGCCCCATTTTGCTATCTGTTGTACAAACACATGGTCCCCTGCCTCAGAGATTTTAAAATCCAAGAACACAAGTGACATGAGAAGGGTAGACAGAAAGGGATACAATGAGACAAAGTGATCATAAGTAGCTAAAATATGTGTTAGCTATCCCCATCTGCTCATCAATCTAGCTAACACTAGAATGGATAGACTTTTTAGAAAGTGTAACTAGGAACACCCCAGGAGTCTTGCAGGACTGGTGGGTGGGTACCCGAACAAGGATATGTTCTCAAACTGTCTCTGATTCGATAGTGCACAGGCCAAATTTCAAAGCCATAGTGCCCAGGTGGGAATAAAGTTTAGTACATTGTGTTTTCCTGTCCCTTCTCGGTGCCTCAACTTATTCTCACCATCTTTGTTCTAGAATTTGTTCCATGGTTGCCATAAAGTACTCCTTTTGCAGTACATGCAATGATTTTTAACATGCATTTTTAACCTTCTGAAATTTTGAGGCTGCCCTTGTGTTTCCAGTGTCAGAAGTAATAGCCTTAATTTGTGGCCCTAACTTCATTTCAGTTTTAGCATCATTCAAATGGTCTAATACTTTGCTGTAAAACAAAGATTTTTCATGGCTGAGCTCCAGTAGCAATGCTAATATTTTTCTTATTTACTAGGGAAGGCTTTCCTCACCCATAGGCTTACATTGTACATGTGTTCTACTATACAACTTATTGCACATTTCAGAAGTAATTATTGTGCAAGTTTCAAAGCCAAACATAGCCACTTCAGGAGCATTTTTCTTTTCTTTTGGAGGTATGATCTTGCATTAGCAGTGTGCACTCATGCTTTGCTGTTTAGTCTGAATTGCATTTATCACTCTGCAAGTGGGAACAACTTGCCTGTCTCACTACATGTGAATTCATGTAATTCATTGATTTCTATTGCTCTAGTCATAGCTATACATTTATCATATGTCAGTACTGGTTTACTTAGAGGTCCCCTATGCAGCATAATGTAGTTTAGAACATGGAAAAAGAGACAGAGAAAGAAAGAAAGATTTCATGTACAATGGTAACAGTCAGCAGCAGCCCCTTCCAGACTGATGTAGCATAACTTATTGACTATGAGGACATCAGCTTTTCCAGTGATTGCTCATGTTTTTATGGAGGGCTTAAAGATCTAATTACAAAATAGTAGAAAAAGTTCAATCCTAAACAGGTGTTACCCCCATTCAGCCACAATCCCGTCTTGCTGTTGAAGATGAAGCAATTTCTGGTGGTTAAAGCATTCATCTGGGAGCCCCATGCTCTGTTTTTGTTCCTGCCTCAGTCACAGACCTGCTGTTTGGCCCTGAGAAAGTCATTTTGACCAAAAATTTGTAAGAGGTCCCTCCATTTGAGTGAGCACCCATATATTAAGGTATCCTGTTTCAGACGCCATTTTCAACAGTTTGATCCTTTCTGCCTCAGGTTTACAACCCTTAATGTGGAGATCATTTGCTTACCTACTGGTTATGCTGTAAAGCTTAATTAATATAGAGTGCTTTTGATATTATGGTGAGCAAATGATTTGTCTAAGTGTTCTTATTCTGCTCTTTTTCTTAGTTTAACATTTCCAAAATTGGAGCAGCTTTACAAAATTTCAGAGGTTTTTCCACTAAATGTTTGGTACTAAACTTTGACACCTGGCTAGAGGCATCAGCTTGTCCTTTGTCTTTGAGAAAAAGGTTTACCTCCCTCCCTAAACGTATCTGGTAAACACATTACAGTCATAATTTCAGTTTATGTTCATAACTTTTAATATGCATTTTGTACATACACTACACAAGAATACTGATGATCAGCGTGTTGTTAGATTTCCAAATGATACCTCTGTGACGGGATCCCCGGGGTGCAGCGTGGGACTGTGGGACCGCTGTGCCCACTTAACTCTCTCCAGCCTGGGCTCTCTCTCACAATGCCTTGCTAGTGACAAGCAGCAAACCCCTCCAGGCGCTGTGATCACTCAGCGCAACCACATGTGGAGTCACACACCCAGCTAGATTGCACAAATGGTCCCAGAGCCACTCATGAATCACCCAGAGAAAGGCATCAGACAAATCCTCCCAGCTCTCAGCACTGTACCCCAGGAATATACCATCTTGCACTGCTCATCTTGCGCAGTGCAAATTTATTAAATGGTTCACCACTTCATCAGTGGAAAGTGGATATATACCAGCCTTTGCAAAACCTGAGCAGATTTACCACACACTTCATGAAAACTCACTGGTAAAGATAAACAGTAAAACAAAACAAAAGATAGATTTTAAGTGATTATAAGTGATAGGCAAAAAGTCAGAGTTAGTTACCAACAGAAATAAAATACAAGCATGCAGTCTAAACTCTCAACCCTATTAGACTGGGCAACAACTAGATTAAGCAGTTTTTCTCACCCCACTGGATATTGCAGCTCATAGTACACAGATTTCACCCTTGAAATCTGGGCCAGTTCCCTCAGTTGGAGTTTTCAGAGTATCCTTGTTGCTTGTAGCGTAGGTGAGTGAAGGAAAAAGGCCAAGCATGTGGCCACTGTGTTCTGTTTTATATCGTCAATCCAATGTGCTTGGGGAGCACAAGTCCAGGCATGTCTGGGGGCATTGCTGAGTCTCCAGGCAAGGTTGAGCAATTCCCCTGGTGTGGCCTCATGCAGGTGAGTCATTGCATTGTAGCTCCCTTGCTGGACAATGGCTGTGGATGGGTTGTTTGGCACCCTGCCCAGGCAAGGTTACTTTCCTTGCTGTTGCCTCTGGGGAGCTAATATCTGGCTGATTCCCCAACTTGCAGCATGTTTTAGTGACAACCATACAACACAATTCTCATAACTTAATATGCATTAATGATGTACATATATGGATGGAGAAATGACTTTCGGCAGATCATAACCTTTCTCCTGATACATATAAAACATGCCTTGTAGGGTAAGATCATGATTATATAAAAATGAGGAATATGGGGGTTACAGGATGCTCCCTCAAGGTATAGAATGTCACAACCTCACAAAGCACATACTGCACAAAAATTATCACAATAACGTGTAGGATGTGAATACAGGGGTGCTTTCAGTCAGACAGTGGTAAGAGCAACAATGGGCCAGAAATAATGTGTTTGCCTCCAACCCCAAGGACATCCCAACCACCTGGATGACTTTGGCATGTGGATGTACAGTGGCAAGGTGGCCCAAGCTCCCTCTCACTGATCATCCATAGTGCTAGTCATCAGTGTCCTCTCCCAGTCCTTTTATATTGCATAAGATCAGCCCCAAACCAATGAGAGAGGCCTGTTCCCAAGATAGCTGCTTGTCCCCACTAAGTGGAAAGCATTAGCAGTTGTCCCCCACAGATTGGCCCTCTTGTTGTGGCTGGATCACACTCTTAGGTGGATGGAAGAAAGAGGCAGAAGTCACCTTTTTTAAACAAGTACAGAGGACAAGAGGGAGAAAAGGAGGCTGGGACAAAATGTACTTTCACCAGAAGGTAAAGCTTGTCTAATCTTGTGATTTTGCTGTGTACTTCTTTACTATCTCAGCCAATAAGACAAAAAGTGATCTCATTTGCTTAACCTTGTTGATGGTTTCTTTTAATGTGGAGGTGCATTCAAGCAAGCGAACACAACATGCGTGTAGGGTTTTCACATAAGTAGTGCCTTTATTACATATGAAAGAGGGGTTTTATGTTTGTGGTTTTGTTTTAAATTAACATTACTTCTTTGCTGAGTTTCAAGAGTGCCTGGAATAAAGGCAGTAAAAGGCCACGTCCTGAAAATCATGTGTTTTCCACAATGGTAAAGAAATATTTGCTAGTAGAAAATAAACCATGAAATTGTTGGGTTTGTGTGTTCAGAGACCGAAGAGCAAGTTATTTAAATGAGTAATGCTCGAATATGTGATTGGCTAAGAGTCTTTCCCTGAAGAAAAAGACAAATCATTCTCTTTAATGTTTGCCAGAAAGGACTACGATTTACCACTATATCACTGGTATTAATGTGATCCTTGGCTGTATCAATGAGTGGTAGTAAGTAGGAGTAAAGAAGTGATTTTACCTCTGTCTTCAGCACTGGTGAGACAGATACTAGAATAATGCATACAGCTCTGGTGTCCACATTTTTAAAAGGATGTGGAAAAATTGGAGAGGATGCAGAAAAAGCCACACAAAGTTCTTAGAGGGCTGGAAAAATGCCTTACAGGAATACTTTAAAAGCTCTGTTTAGCTTATGAGAAAGAATGGTCAAGAGGTGACTTGATCATAGTGTAATAATTATCTTCACAGAGAGAAAATACCAGGTGTTAGAGAACCCTCTAATATAGCAGAGAAAGGCGTAACAAGAACCAGAGACTGAAGTTGGGTGGGTTTTTTGGTTTTTTTTAATAGTTTGTGGAAACACGTTACTTGTTTTGTTCTGAAGTTAAGGTAAGTTGAAGCAATTAAGTTCCCTGCTCCCTGAAGTCCATGTAAATGCTAGTAAAAACAGAAAGCTTGAATGCCAAGTTGGATCCGTGTTCAGTTAAGGCCTCATGGCATTAGCTTGGTTTTCTGTTTTTAGTGGAATTATCAACCTGTCAGGCCAAGACTTCTAGACTGCTTTAATGTGTTCCAAAAAGAAACAAACTTCTCTTTAGAAAAGGACAACCATGACTTCTTACCTTGCTGATAAAATATATAATTTACCAAAGGGGTTAAAGACAGAACCTTTGCAATTATAAATGCCATTTAAAACACTTTTCTAAAGTATCAACAAAACCAGAATGTCAGCATAATTCTATTTGTTAATTTTAACTTGATTTACTAGGAATAATCCCCTTGAGCCAGTAGCTGACCTCCAAAACATTGATGCTTCCTGTGGGATATCAAGGAATAATAAGAAACATGTTACTGTAAAGAAAAAGCAAGCCTGGTGAAGTGTGAAGTTTGTTCCTGTGTTGTCAGTTAGACAAGCTTGTAGCAAATACTCAGCAATAATAAAATAAATGTCCAGAGACCTTTTTCTAACAGACAAGCAGACAACTCAGCAGTTCAAAGAGATTTTTTTAAGCTAATTCACTAGCGGTATGGGCTGATAAAGCAGTATTAATCTCCTGCTTTAAATCAAGTTTCCGTCATAAGGATCCATTAATCTCTCCAATGCTATCAAGTGTCTCAGTGGCAGGAAATTATATTTCCAAATTAAATTTTGTTCTGTTTCGGTGTAGTAAGAAATATTTTCCAAACTGCTAATAGGATGCATAAAGGCTGTGACTCTGACAATACCAATGAATAAATACAAGCTATAAATTAAAACTACTTTCTTCCACGAGCCAATGTTATAGCAAAATAGAGAACAATGATTACCCAGAAAAGAGTAAGCAAATGTTGGATAAGATTTTAAATGAAAAGTAAGGCAGCAGATGGTTAACTTTTTAATTTACCTTTTTCTAACGATTGGCTATAAAGGTTAAAAACAATCCAACTAGTCTCCTGGTGCTAATAAAACACATTTTAATTCTTACCGCATGTGCTTACTCTACAAGATGCCGTATCTTGCAGCCACCTCCGGTAATGGAAACAGATATTGTTTACAGGAGTCTTGGCATCTAGTGTCCTTTTGTTTCAGAGGAGACAAATTTACTGTAAGTAAATGTCTATGGGTTAAATTTATTATGCTAGTACTACAATGTATAACCCCAGGCAACAAAGCAACTTCATGTTATGACCAGTAATAGAGTTACAATGAGGATGGGATATTCTGCAGAATGCATTGGAAACTGTAGCAGCCCTGACATATTTTACAGCCTACTTTTCCCAAGAACAATACAGCAATTTCAATAATGTTTAAATAGATTTGTCCTGTAGACTTCTTTGGATCTTTTCTATTACCGACCATGACCATCTTGCTGAGTGCTATTAAACAGCACTTGTAAGAGTGAAGCCCAATAGCAAGTTTTTGATCATAGGCAATATCTACAGAATTGTATAATGGTTACCACAATAAAGTAAAAATACATACCTATAAATTAGAAAAATCTAATTCAGCAATGGACACTGGAATGTTTCCTAAGCTATTTCTGTGCACCAAAACTCTGAATATATGTCTGATTTGGGGACAAATCCAAAGCTAATGGACGTGAATGAAAAGACTCATTTACTTCATTGGGCTTTGATACAATCTAAGATGCTGATCCAAAGTTATTTTTTTTTTAATAGCAAATTGTAAATGGAGATTACCCCACTCACCCACAGCAACACACGCTGTGTTATGGACACAAAATAGAAATACATGATCCTTACCACTAAGAGCTTACACATCTGCTTGTTTTTCTGTGATCTCTGTGATGTGGGAGGGTAACAGGCAGCAAGGCAGGCATGGAGTAAGGAATGATGAGCAATATAATTGTATGTTGACTCAATTTAGAGCTCAATTATTTATTCCATGATAGTGATTGACTTGCTTCTTGTGGATGTTGTAGTGCCTTATACAATAGAGCTCTTACTCTTAGATCATTGAAAGTCTACCATAGGTACCTCATTACTGTAGCATCTGAGCAGCACTCGGTCGTTATCGTATTGATATCACAACACCCCTGTGAGGCAGGGAATTACTATCATCCCCATTTTACATATGGGGAAGTGAGGCACACGGAGACTAAGTGACTTGCCCAAGGTCACATAGGAAGAGTGGGGAAGAGCAGGGAACTGAAACCAGATCTCCCAGGTACCAGGCTAGCATCCTAACCACTGGATCTCCCTTCCTTTCCCTGTAAGTGAACAAGTATAAAAGGAACCTGGTTCTTTCCAGGTCACCAGAGAAGCTGCTTCACTACACCCCTTCTGAAAGAGTCTGCAGCTCTACTGCCAAGGTGTCTCACATATGAAGCTCCAGTCAGGAATCTGGGAGTAGCACACTTCTTCATGACCACCACAAGGCATTTTGCTCCAAGTATCTCTCAATTAATTGAGGAGACTTCATTCTCAACTCACCCATGCTTTTCTTGGAAGACAGTGGATCAGTGTCTTTTTCCTATACTAACTGGTGTCCAATGATCAGGAAAAAATATAAGCAGGATCACATGCTCCTCTAAACAACACGGCTTGAGAGTCACTCTGAAGGGCTTTTCAAAATATATTGTGGGGGGCAGATATTAACTTTTCAGGGTCATTTTTTGGTATGGAGTGGAGTCCAACAAGAGACTCTCTAGGGCTTGTGATTCCCCTATTTTGTGTTGCCCAAATTCAGCAAAAGTACATATAAATCATAATCAGAGCAGAAGCCTACCAGACTTGGTGACAAAATACTAAGCTATATCTCTTAATTTGGTTATATTAGTGATCAAATGGGAAAATAAATGTTGAGACAAAATATACACAAGATAATGTCTCTAGCATAGATTCCAAGGCCAGAAGGGGCCATTGTAATCATCTAGTCTGACATCCTGTATTGCACAGACCACAGAACTTCCCCAAGAGAATTCCTAGATTGGATTTTTTTTAAAAAAAATTACAATCTTGAATCTTAAAAATGGTCAGTGATGGAGAATCCACCATGATAACTGGTAAGTTTTTCCAATGGTTAAATTACTTTCACTGTTAAAAGTTTATACCTTATTTCCAGTCTGAATTTGTCTAGCTTCAACTTCCAACTACTGGATTGTGTTAGGCTTTCTCTGCTAGTTTGATGAGACCATTATTATTACATATTTGTTCCCCATGTATGTACTTATAGACGGTAATCAATTCATCTGTTAATCTTCTCTTTATTAAGATAAATAGATTGAGCTCCTGGAGTCTGTCACTATAAGGCATGTTTTCTAATCCTTTTATCATTTTCATGGCTCTTCTGTGCACTCTCTCCAATTTATCAGCATCCTTCTTGAATTCTGGGCACCAGAACTGGACACAATGTTCCAGCAATGGTAGCAACAGTGACAAAAAACAAAGGTAAAATAACTTGTCTACTCCTACTTGGGATTCCCGTTTATACAGCCGAGGATTGCATTAGCCCTTTTGGCCATAGCATTGCACTGGGAGCTCATGTTCAGCTAATTATACACTATAACCCCCAGATTTCTTTCCATCACTTCTTCTGAAGATAGAGTCCTCCAGCAGGTAAGCATAGCCTACGTTCTTTGTTTTACATTACCAGTATGAAAACACACACCTTACCAAGTTATGTAGAATGCTCTTCATTAGCGATCGGTCCTCTTCATTGTTTACCACTCCCCCAATTTAGGTGTCATCTGCAAACTTTATCAGTGATGATTTTGTGTTGGTTTTTCCCTCCAGATCATTGATAAAAATGTTTAATAGCGTAGGGACAATAATCAATCCCTGCATCTACTGGGAACTAATTAAAACTCCATAAAGAAAGAACCATTGCTTATTACACTGTTCATAATTGTCTCACTGTTACCTTGTCTTTCCTCTGTCTGTCTGTTGTAGCCTGTTATCTCTTGTCTAATATGTTGATTGTAAATTCATCAGGGCAGGGATTATTTTTTTGTGCAGGTACAGTGTCTAGTACTATAGAGCTCTAATCCCTGATTGGGGTCTGTTAGTGCTACTGCAACACATACTAAATGGATTCCAGAGTTCTTCATATGGTATGCATTACAATAGTAGAAAACGACATACACCTCCCATCCCAGGGTCCTCTCATTCTGGTTTGCAAATACAAGGGCCCTTTTCTACACCCATGATTTGGTGGAAATGCTCTCCCCTCACTCCCCCCACCCTGAAATTAAAATATCCTAGGACGCCATCCCACCAGAAAACATTCCCAAATGTGGAACCCCATTTTGTTCACCCACCAAATTACACTGGCCTGAGGTACAGGATGTTCAAAAGTTAGTCCGGCCCTGTGCCAGGTTTAAGGGCTGCAAAGACAGAAGTCAGAGCTGTCTGCCACTGCAAAAGGAGAGGCAACAGCAAATAATTCATGATAATTACACTTAAAAGCATTCCCATAGTTTGACAATTCTTTGCATACAACCACCCCGAAAAACAAAACCAGATGTCTACCCCGGCACTAATTTTACCTCACCAACATCTGCTTTCAGCCCCTGAATGATGTAGTTTTAAAATATTTTATTGGAACTATTTGTTGTATCCTTCCACCTGTAATGCCAGGTCTCTTCAATATCAGAATCCAAACTCTTGATGGCTCTAAAGTAGAAAGTTATAACAAATACATTTATTATAATCAAATAGTTACACAATAGGTTTTCTATACAGGAAACTGTCCACTTTGAAGTCTGATATTTTGGGACCTTCCACTTGCTCTATAGGCCACTGGAAACGTTCCAGGGTGGCGATAATCTCAACATTTATATAAAGAACTCCACTTTCTTGTAATGGACATTAATGACAGTGTGCTGTCTACATTTATTCACAGATAAACCTCTAATTTCATTAAAGTCCTATCTTAAATGCTTTGTAAAACTGGAGTTTCAGATAACCAGGGACTTCCAGGGCTGATTAGATGGGGATGACAATTGTACCATGGTCCCGAATTATGGGGTGAGGTCCAAAGCATCTGTAACATCTGTGTAAATAAAGTACCAGTATCAACATTAAAAAATCAATTCAACTGATTAGTAGAAGCAACGAGATGATGAATACAAGACTGAAGTATGAGTTAAATATAAGCAAAGAACACTGTCAGTCTGTGATAATAAACAAGGCAGTAAAGAAGCTAAAAGAATAAAAAGTTTCTGTATGATTTATTTTAAGATTCTCAACTTATAATGGTGTTTTCTTGCCTTTTTTGCAGCAAATGAATCAATAATGTCATTATACTGACCTATCTTGCCAGATCACTTTCAGTTGCAAGAGTTGCTAGGTTATTAACTCTTCACTGACCCATGATTGCATGGTGGTAATTCTTCCCGTGTTTGACCACACTAATGATCTTTCTGCACTGGCTACAGACTCTGGCATGCAGCAAAATATGTGAAGTGCAACAATCAGGTTGGGGAAAAGGTTCTGCAGAGAGATTTCATGCAGTTAGTGAAATGGCAACTATGATAAATGAAGGCGGGGGTGGGGGGGAGCTCCCTTTTGTGAACACCCAGCCAGCCAGTTAGCTATAAAATCCCTCTTAGTAGTTGTTCTCTACTTGCTTTACCTGTAAAGGCTTAAAAAGTCTCCCTGCATAGGTAAAAGGAAGGGAGTGGGCACCTGACCAAAAGAGCCAATGGGAAGGCTAGAACTTTTTAAAATTGGGGAAAAAAAACTTCCCCTTTGTCTGTCTGTGTTGTTCTCCGAGCAGCGATGCTGTAAGAAGCTTTGGGCCAGGTATGAAAAAATCATCAGATCATACCCAGAAACTACTCATTTAAAACCCCAGATATGTACGTAGGTCAGGAAATGTCTAGGAAGAAATGATTAGGTTTATTTCTTTATGGCTTGTGGATTCCTCTGTGCTAACCTCAAATGCTTCTGTTTTGCTTGTAACCTTTAAGCTGGACCTCAAGAAGGTTATTCTTCATGTTTGAATTTTTGTAAGTGGATTTTTTTAAATCTAGCAATAACCTGAGTTTTCTTTTTGTTTTTAATAAAATTTACCTTTTTTTAAGAACAGGATTGGATTTTGTTTCCTAAGAGGTTTGTGCATGTGTTGTTTAATTAGAGGGTGGCAACAGCTGATTTCCTTTGTTTTCTTTCTTGAGGGTGCCTCACAGGAAGGAATTCTCAAGTGAGCCTTCCTGGGTTCTCAAAGGGGTTTTTGCACTTGGGTGGTGGCAGCATCTACTCACTCAAGGTCAGAGAAAAGCTGTAACCTTGGGAGTTTAATACAAGCCTGGAGCAGCTGGTATTACATTTTTAAAATCCTTGAGTGGAAAAGGTGGGTGCCCGCAAAGTGCCAGAGTGGGGAATCAGCCTTTACAGCGACAGTACTTTGGGGCTACTGTTTTCTTTGTCAGTGCATCTGAGAAACACTAATTCCTCTTTTACATCACCAGAGATGTCAGTGGAATAAAGATTCAGAAAGTCATTAAGAGCAACTTCATCCTTTTCCAGAAAGGTCCATAGAAATTCAAATTTTTGACAGATACATGCAAATGCAGCAAAACACCTTTTGAGGCCACCTATGATAAAGTCCACAAGGAGAAAGAAAATATGCTCCTAAAGACTGTCCTTTATGGGCTTGTCTTGATCACCTCCATCATCTCCTCTGTTTTTGGATGGGTGTGTTGCCTCTGGAGGATTGATGCCAATGTTTGCTGGAACACATGCATTGTAGATTTCATTCCATTTCTCATACAATTGTTCAGTGAGAAGACCCTCGATGTTGTCTCTTTCAACATCAAGTGTAGCATCTCAGTGCTGAAGGACCAGATTCTTTTCATTGATGGGGGATTAGAATTTTCAGCCAAACTGAGGCAAATAGAACACTTTAAAATTTTGACATGTATTTTACTAGTCCAGCAATATCACTCTGCTTTTAGCAGTCAGGCTCAATTCAGACAACTCATTCTATGCCACCTGTAAGCCTTTCAGGTTCTTGGCAAAAGAACGCACAATATGTGCAGTCCACCATGTACTACACATTGTTAATCAGGAACATTTTTTTCAAAATTTCCCATCACTGTGGACTTGCATTGAAAGTCTTGTACGATAACTGGAGATATCCAAAGAATATACTGTAATAGTCAATTAGGGGGACCAGACATCCCGATAAAATCGGGACCGTCCCGATTTTTCATCTTTTGTCTCGCGTCCTGACCGGTGCTGTCATCTTTTGTCCCGATTGTCTTCCGTTTTTGGGTTTTTTTGCTCAACAACTTTGGGCGGGAAGTCCCGATTTTCGGGTCTTCTCATCTGGTCACCCTACAGTCAATGGACAACTCAGCTGAGTCAGCATGACCAAGTTCAGTGTATATGATGTACATGGCGGGGGGAAGTGTCTGAGGATTCAGTCAAAGTAGCACCGTCTGAGCTCTGGTGTACTTTCCTGCCATATTGGCACTATTATCATAAATTTGTCCATGACAGAGTTGGAAATCTAATTCATGGTCTGCTGTGATGTTGCGAATCATTACAGCTATTTCCTCATCAGTCTTCTTGGTCAAGTCTCTCAAGCACAAAAATTGTTCCTGAATCACAAAGTGACCAGTAAGCATTTGAGGAATGTTTGTTCCTCGTGAGAGCTGGGTGGTGTTGCATTGGAAATTATTGAAAAGCATGTGGCTTATTTAACCTCATCTAGGATTGTTTTCATGACTTCCTTGTGCATTCTTGAATAAAATTTATTTTGGCTCTCAGGTAGTAAGCAATGTACCTGAACACGCTGATGTTACACCTGTGTCTTTTACCCACAGTCAGCATGGTCACCAAAAATCTGACCATGCTTGGCTAATGAATCAATAATACCCAAGAAATGGCCATTGGATTTATCACTCAGCTTGCAACTTGTGCCACGGAAAGCTAATCCTCATTCTCCAAGAAACAAAACAAATATCTAAAATACATTTCAGATTTTTTTTCCACTTTTCTTTTACATTTGCAAAATTTGTCTCCAATAATGAGTGGATGGTTTTATCACCTTTCAATCTTCTAGTGTCCATCCATTTAATATGGCAAGCTCTGCATGTGCTGTTTTTTCCATAGTCAGGGATTCACTTACACACATGCACACCAAAAAAAACTGTGGAAGGAAAACATGCACAGAGAGACAAAGTGACTTGACCAGATCAGTGACAAAGCTAGGAATAGAACTGCAGTGTCCTGAGGCCCAATTCAGTACCTGCAACCACTGGACCATGCTGCCTCTCAAGCATAAAGACAGCTGAAAGAGGGTAAAAGCCCTTATTGCCTCTGTGGCACAAGGCAGTCAAAACTTGTACAACTGGGGTACATGTTTTTGAGGCAAATCAGTCACTTTCCTGACTGGACTGATTTGAAGCAGAAGCAAGATCTCAGCCTAGCACTTCAAGGAAAGGCCAGGGATGTTTTCTGTGGAATGGAGTCTGGGATGAGAACAGGGTTTCTTATTTTTATGCTTCTAAAAAAAGTACACATAGCTAAGAGCTGTAATTCAATTAACATGATGATCTCTTCAATAGTCTAAATCAAATCAAAATATTAATACAAATTACAATGTATTGGGAAAGAATGACTTTTTACATTAAAGGGTTATCATAGTTATTAATGCACTTTTTCATTACCTCAGCCCACTTTGCATTTTATAACACTATTATTAGAGTCACAGCAGATCATCATCAAATAGAAAAGAAACCGTAATGAATTTAAAAAAGCCTGTAAGGAGGCTTGTCCAGTCTTTTGAATGTCATTCTTAAACCACCAGGACCTGTTCAAGGAGAGAGAGATTCCAGCTCTGTTCAAAAAAGTCATTTCCATCAAGAATGATAAACTTAATGCAAGAAAGCACCGTCAGTTTGAATTTCAACTAGCTTGAGTTTCAATCTTTGTATGGAAATTGCTTTAGAGTAAGGTCAGGAGAGATTCTCTCTTCTTAAAAGGAAGACAGACTACCACTGTTTTAAGTAGTTTTTAAACAACACACACACACAATTAATATTTCTAAGGCCTTGTCTATACTAGAAAGGTATGGTTGAAAAAGTTTGAGCCACATAAGGTTGAAAGGTGTAGATGTGGTAATGAACCATTAAGTTCTCTGCCCGCAGAATTTATGTTCACAGGAGTTACAGTAAATAACCTAGTCATTTTTAATTATAAATGCTCCTCATAGTCAAAGAATGATGCACTCTAAGAAGGGGAGTTCTTTCGTCTTGGCAATCTGTGCCCCATCACTAGAAGCTCAACAGGCCACAGCAAACACTGTAGAAAAAAAATGCATCTCACGGCAGGGTAGGAAAAACCCACGCTAAGCAAAAAACTCTCTGGTGAATCAGAAAAGGGCCCACTATAGATTGGAGTCAATTGTAAAGAAACATAAGATGACTCCTCCCTGCCAACCCCCATTCATTGGTCTTTCCTTTCTCTCCGGATGACTTAGAGAATCTCTAATCTCTGTGGTTGTGAACAACTTGTACACTCCAAACAGGGGATGTGCGGGGGAGAGGAAAATCTACAGACTCAAGAAATTTCTTTACCTCAGGGAGACCTGGCCAGTCCTCTCACTCACCAGCTAGAAGTATCTGTGACCAAAGTGTCCCCATTATTTCAGACATTATCTCTCACAGGCATCCTTCTGCCAGGGCAAACAACCCTTTGCAGTCTGCTTCCTGCCTGTAATTTCCTGTTCCTCCCCTGCTCGTGCCATCCGGCTGGAGTATTTCTGGCAGATTTTACAAGGCAAAGCTCATTGCAGTGCCTATCTGTAGGTCAGATCATGAACCCAGTCCAGCGTGGGGTTTGTATACCCTATGATATATTCCCATTCTGCACTGCAATAGCACAAAAATATTCAGAACAAGTCCAAATCCTAACAAAACCTGCATCTATTTACTTTCCTAGCAGTACGGTGTCTGCTTGGAGGCGTTAGGCTTTAAATGTATGTATAGTAGACTCACATAATATATAGTATATTTCTAGCATTAAAAGCACAGACAAAGCACATTAGCCACTTGTGTATTTGCTGAAATCTTTGCACATCTACGCCCCCCCCCTCCACTATCACTCTTAAAATATGCAGAGTTTTCTTTCCACTTCACATAATTTGTAGACCAAGGTGGTTTTTTATATCGGACAATGCTAGGGTTCAGTTTCCTCTCACCAAAGTGTTTAAATTTGACTTGACAGTAGCAATTGCTTTTTAATCTAAGCAAACTGATCTGTCAAAGGCAATCAGTACAGTGAAGTTATCCCTTGAGAATCCTAATAATCCAACAGTTGAACTCTTGGCATAGAATGTCACAAGCACTTAATGCAGTATGTATATACAGCGGCACACCATTCCTACACACAAACTGCAGGCTCAGTTGTGCACACCTTAATAGTTCCTGCACTTCTGATGAAAAAAGATACCTGGTTTTGGCTTTTGTCTATTTCTAATTATATTAGAATGATAAGGTTCCTTAAGAAATTCTCAGGCAAAAATAAAGGACACATTCAATGCCATGAAGATATTTATTACTAAGCATCTAAATCAGTTAATATTCAAAAAGTGTTTCAGAGAGCTCTCCCTCCAGGGGCAAAGAGGAGTGTTTTTGTTAGGAGTAAGAGGGTACAGTGTTTGGCAACCAATCTGATGGGAAGGAAGTCAAGGTGGCTAGAAAACTGGCCTTAGACGAAACATCTCTTGATGGCTCATTACAGCCCCCCCCCCCCACACACACACACACTTAGGTCTCAATCCTGCAGTCACTAAATGCATGAGAAGGTCATTGAAAAGAAATGTGCTCTACCCACATGACATGGCACAAAGGGAAAGATTAGAAATAATGGGCATCTAATAACTTTCTTCACAATCAAAATAGAATGGAAAAATTTTGACCTTCAAACCAAAGCAGTCATGGTCTCAAAATTACAAATTAAACATTTCACTCACTCAAGCAGTCAACTTAACTCAATGGTTTACGTTTTTATCTTACTTTAAATAGCTGAGCTATTTTTAAGTAAACTAAAAAAATTGCAAAATAAACAGCTGCATCATTTCCTAGCTCCCCCTCCCCCCTCGCCACCCCTCATGCTGTGGTCCCCGTTATCTGTACATGATGCTTAGTTGGTAGAGAAGTTAGTTTCTTGATTCAAATTTCGCTGATCTTAGACAAAATGGAGTGGGTTTCTTGAATTGGTATGGGTACTGTATGCCTATAAAACATATCACGGTCTCTACCCTATAGGCTGTGTATTACCTGTATTATGTCTGGTCATAAACAGATGTGTTGAACTGAAAAGAATACAAGTATTCTCACAGCCCAAGAACCCCTAAGGAACTTGAATTTTTGATTTGAAGCTTTGACTCCTAATATCACTTTACAGCTGCAAGTGGTGAATTTTATGTTTTAACCGGACAAACAACACTGTTGTGTGGCACCCTCAGAAGTTCATTGTACCATCTCATGTGTAAATAAGTTACTCTGGGGTTTACCAAAGGGCCAGTGATTCACAGAAAGGTTATCCAGTTTCAAAACACTGTACAAGCGAATAAAGGCATACATTCAGTGCAAAAATCTCTCTGCCCATGCCGAAAACAGAAAGCTTCCTTTTCTCTGTGCAAAAGTAGCTCAGTTACAAGTAATTAAAAAAAAAAAAAAAACCACACACGAAAACTGTTTCTTCCAGGCTGTGAGGAATCCAATCACATTTACAGTACTTTTCATTCTCCTTAATGAGTTTATTTCATTTTATAAACATAATTAAGACAATAGTACAAACTTGCTTGAAAAACACAAAGCAGATTTTTCCCTTGTGAAACTGTCTCCCTAATTCCCCATTCTCTGGAGTCTGTGCTATGTCCCAAGGGCCTCAGATTAATTCAAAACACTTAGAAACGGGCCACAGGCCACCACACCTGTATAGTTTGGCACTGAGACAAAGCACATCGCTCCTTCTCCGTCAGTTCTTGTTTAGCAGCCTGTTGACTGACCTTGCAATCAGCCACACAGCTGGGTTTTTCAAACATTTTTCTGAAGCATGAGGAAAGTTCTAAGACTGTGTCATCTCCTCCGGAATAAGAAACGGAAAACAGAGGGAACTGAGCACTTAACAGTGGGAAACAGGAGATTCCAAAAACAGCCAGTTGTGAAATGACCACTTTAGGGCTGCAGATGCTTGGCTCTGTTAAACGTAAAGGGCCTGCCCCAGAAAGGTTTGCTGGGGAAAAGGTTCCTATTGGAGGTCAATGTGTATCTGGTTTTCTGACAGCAGTCAGTGCCAGATTCTTCAGAGGGAATTAACTGGGGTGACCAGACAGCAAATGTGAAAAATCAGGACGGGGGTAGGGGATAATAGGAGCCTATATAAGAAAAAGACCCAAAAATTGGGACTGTCCCTATAAAATCAGGACATCTGGTCACCCTAGAATTAACAGAACAGGGAAATTATCAAGTAATCCATCCCTGGCTGTCCAGTGCCAGCTTCTGGCAGTCAGTTGTTTAGGGACATTCCTGCCCATCCTGGCTAATAGCCATTGATGGACCTATCCTCCATGAACTTATCTAATTCTTTTTTAAACCCAGTTATAGTTTTGGCCTTCACAACATCCCTAGGCAATGAGTTCCACAGGTTGGTTGTATGAAGAAATGCTTCCTTGTGTTTATTTTAAACCTGCTGTCTATTAATTTCATAGAATCATAGAATCTCAGGGTTGGAAGGGACCTCAGGAGGTCATCTAGTCCAACCCCCTGCTCAAAGCAGGACCAAACCCAACTAAATCATCCCAGCCAGGGCTTTGTCAAGCCTGACCTTAAAAACCTCTAAGGAAGGAGATTCCACCACCTCCCTAGGCAACCCATTCCAGTGCTTCACCACCCTACTAGTGAAAAAGTTTTTCCTAATATCCAACCTAAACCTCCCCCTCTGCAACTTGAGACCATTACTCCTTGTTCTGTCATCTTCTACCACTGAGAACAGTCTAGATCCATCCTCTTTGGAACCCCCTTTCAGGTAGTTGAAAGCAGCTATCAAATCCCCCCTCATTCTTCTCTTCTGCAGGCTAAACAATCCCAGTTCCCTCAGCCTCTCCTCATAAGTCATGTGCTCCAGCCCCCTAATCATTTTTGTTGCCCTCCGCTGGACTCTTTCCAGTTTATCCACATCCTTCTTGTAGTGTCAGGCCCAAAACTGGACACAGTACTCCAAATGAGGCCTCACCAGTGCCGAATAGAGGGGAATAATCACGTCCCTCGATCTGCTGGAAATGCCCCTACTTATACAACCCAAAATGCCATTAGCCTTCTTGGCAACAAGGGCACACTGTTGACTCATATTCAGCTTTTCGTCCACCGTAACCCCTAGGTCCTTTTCTGCAGAACTGCTGCCCAGCCATTCGGTCCCTAGTCTGTAGCAGTGCATGGGATTCTTCCGTCCTAAGTGCAGGACTCTGCACTTGTCCTTGTTGAACCTCATCAGATTTCTTTTGGCCCAATCCTCTAATTTGTCTAGGTCCCTCTGTATCCTATCCCTACCCTCCAGCGTATCAACCACTCCTCCCAGTTTAGTGTCATCTGCAAACTTGCTAAGGGTGCAGTCCACACCATCCTCCAGATCGTTGAAGATATTGAACAAAACTGGCCCCAGCACTGACTCTTGGGGCACTCCACTTGATACCGGCTGCCAACTAGACATGGAGCCATTGATCACTACCCGTTGAGCCCGACCATCTAGTCAGTTTTCTATCCACCTTACCGTCCATTCATCCAGCCCATACTTCTTTAACTTGCTGGCAAGAACACTGTGGGAGACTGTATCAAAAGCTTTGCTAAAGTCAAGAAATAGCACATCCACTGCTTTCCCCTCATCCACAGAGCCGGTTATCTCATCATAGAAGGCAATTAGGTTAGTCAGGCATGACTTGCCCTTGGTGAATCCATGCTGACTGTTCCTGATCACTTTCCCCTCCTTTAAGTGGTTCAGAATTGATTCCTTGAGGACCTGTTCCATGATTTTTCCAGGGACTGAGGTGAGACTGACTGGCCTGTAGTTCCCTGGATCTTCCTTCTTCCCTTTTTTAAAGATGGGCACTACATTAGCTTTTTTCCAGTCATCCGGGACCTCCCCAGATTGCCATGATTTTTCAAAGATAATGGTCAATGGCTCTGCAATCTCATCGGCCAACTCCTTTAGCACACTCGGATGCAGTGCATCCGGCCCCATGGACTTGTGCTCGTCCAGCTTTTCTAAATAGCCCCGAACTATTTCTTCCTCCACAGAGGGCTGGTCACCTCCTCCCCATACTGTGCTGCGGAGTGTAGCTGTCTGGGGGCTGACCTTGTCTGTGAAGACAGAGGCAAAAAAAGCATTGAGTACACTAGCTTTCTCCACATCCTCTGTCAGTAGGTTCCCTCCCTCATTGAGCAAGGGGCCCACACCTTCCTTGACTTTCTTCTTGTTGCTCACATACCTGAAGAAACCCTTCTTGTTACTCCTAACATCTCCAGCTAGCTGCAGCTCCAAGTGTGATTTGGCCTTCCTAATTTCACTCCTGCATGCCTGAGCAATACTTTTATACTCCTCCCTGGTCATTAGTCCAATCTTCCACTTCTTGTAAGCTGCTTCTTTGTGTTTAAGACGAGCAAGGATGTCACTGTTAAGCCAAGCTGGTCGCCTGCCATATTTGCTTTTCTTCCTACACATCGGGATGGTTTGTTCCTGCAACCTCAATAAGGGTTCTTTAAAATACAGCCAGCTTTCCTCGACTCCTTTCCCCCTCATGTTATTCTCCCAGGGGACCTTGCCCATCAGTTCCCTGAGGGAGTCGAAGTCTGCTTTTCTGAAGTCCAGGGTCTCTGTTCTACTGCTCTCCTTTCTTCCTTGTGTCAGGATCCTGAACTCGACCATCTCATGGTCACTGCCTCCCAGGTTCCCATCCACTATTGCTTCCTCTACTATTTCTTCCCTGTTTGTGAGCAGCAGGTCAAGAGCAGCTTTTCCCCCAGTTGGTTCCTCCAGCACTTGCACCAGGAAATTGTCCCCTACACTTTCCAAAAACTTCCTGGATTGTCTGTGCACCGCTGTATTGCTCTCCCAGCAGATATCGGGGTGATTAAAGTCACCCATGAGAACCAGGGCCTGTGATCTAGCAACTTCTGTTAGTTGCTGGAAGAAAGCCTCATCCACCTCATCCCCCTGGTCTGGTGGTCTGTAGCAGACTCCCACCACGACATTACCCTTGTTGCTCACACTTCTAAATTTAATCCAGAGACTCTGAGGTTTTTCTGCAGTTTCATACTGGAGCTCTGAGCAGTCATACTGCTCTCTTACATACAATGCAACTCCCCCACCTTTTCTGCCCTGCCTATCCTTCCTGAACAGTTTATATCCGTCCATGACAGTACTCCAATCATGTGAGTTATCCCACCAAGTCTCTGTTATTCCAATTACATCATAATTCCTTGACTGTGCCAGAACTTCCAGTTCTCCCTGCTTGTTCCCCAGGCTTCTTGCATTTGTGTATAGGCATTTAAGATAACTCACCGATCGTCCTGCTGTCCCAGTATGGGGCAGGAGCTTTCCCCTCTTGTACTTACCTACTTGTGCTTCCTCCCGGTATCCCTCTTCCCCACCTACTTGTGCTTCCTCCCAGTATCCCACTTCCCCACTTACCTCGGGGCTTTGGTCTCCTTCCCCCGGTGAACCTAGTTTAAAGCCCTCCTCACTAGGTTAGCCAGCCTGCTTCCAAAGATGCTCTTCCCTCTCGTCATCAGGTGGAGCCCGTCTCTGCCTAGCACTCCTTCTTGGAACACCATCCCATGGTCAAAGAATCCAAACCCTTCTCTCCGACACCATCTGCGTAGCCATTCGTTGACTTCCACGATTCGACGGTCTCTACCCCGGCCTTTTCCTGCCACAGGGAGGATGGACGAGAACACCACTTGCGCCTCAAACTCCTTTATCCTTCTCCCCAGAGCCACGTAGTCTGCAGTGATACGCTCAAGGTCATTCTTGGCAGTATCATTGGTGCCCACGTGGAGAAGCAGGAAGGGGTAGCGATCTGAGGGCTTGATGAGTCTCGGCAGTCTCTCCGTCACATCACGAATCCTAGCCCCTGGCAAGCAGCACACCTCTCGGTTTTCCCGGTCAGGGCGGCAGATAGATGACTCAGTCCCCCTGAGGAGAGAGTCCCCGACCACCACCACCCTCCTCCTCCTCTTGGGAGTGGTGGTCGTGGAACCCCCATCCCTAGGACGGTGCATCTCATGCCTTCCAATCGGTGGAGTCTCCTTCTGCTCTATTCCCTCAGATGTATCATCCACGCCACTCTCTGCACTAGTACCTGCGGAGAGAACATGAAAACGGTTGCTCACCTGAATCTGTGTTTCTGGTACATGGACTTTTCTGATACTCTTTCCTCTTCTGGAGGTCACATGCCACCAATTATCCTCGCTGGCCTTCTGTCCCCACTGCGTAGCCTGCTCTGAATCTTCAGAACATTGTGCCCGTGGAAGCCGATCCTGACGTCTATCCAGGAAATCCTCATTTTCTTTTATGGAACGCAGGGTTGATACTCATTTCTCCAGACCTTGAATCTTTTCTTCCAATACGGAGATCAGCTTGCACTTTGTACAAACAAAGTCGCTTCTATCCTGTGGAAGAAAGACAAACATGGCACATCCTGTGCAGGTCACAACAGCGGATCGCTCAGAAGGAAGAGACTATGGATGCTAAGAGCTTCCTTACTTGTGGCAGAAGCTACTCAGAGAAATCTGCACGAGGGATGCTGCAGCAGGCTCGCTCCAGGCGAACTCCCAGGCAAACTCCTCCTGTTCGCTGCTCAGCTGGTTCGCAGCTGACTGCCTTCTCCTTCTAATAACAGTCAGGCCCAGCTGGAACAAAGCACTCCCAATTCACACTGTTCAAACAAGCAATCAATCAATCAAGCACACGGTCCAACTGCCAAACTGTCCCCTCAACAGACTTCAGAATTTCAGAATTTCATCTTGTGACTCCTAATTCCTGTGTTATGTGAAAGCATAAATAGCTCTTCCCTATTCACTTTCTCCACATCATTTATGATTGTATACACCTCTATTTTAACCCCCTTTAGTCATCTCTTTTTTAAGATGAATGGGCACAGTCTTTTTAATATCACCTTGTATGGAAACTGTTCTATATCACTAATTATTTTTGTTGCTCATCTCTGTACTTTTTCCAATTTCTAATATATCTTTCCTGAGATGGGATGATGCAGTATTCAAGGTGTGGGCATACCATGGATTTCTATAGTGGCATTATGATTTTTTTTTGTCTTATTATCTATCCCTTTCCTTATGGTTCCTAACATTGTTAGCTTTTTTTTAACTGCCGCTGCACATTGAGCAGATATTTTCAGAGAAATATCCACAAGACTTCAAGATCTCTTGAGTGCTAATTTAGAACCCATCATTTTGTATGTACAGTTGGGATTATATTTTGCAATGTGCATTACTTTGCATTTATCATTGAATTCATCTGCCATTTTGTTGTCCAGTCATCCAGTTTTGAGAGATCCCTTTGTAACTCGTTGCAGTCAGCTTTGGACTTAACTATCTTGAGAAATTGTGTATCGTCTGCAAATTTTGCCACCTCACGCTTCACACCCTTTCCCAGATCATTTATGAATATGTTGAACAGTCCAGGTCCTACTACAGATCCTTAGGGTACCCACACTTTAGCTCTTTCTATTTTAAAAACTAACCATTTACTCCTACCCTTTGTTTCCCATCTTTTAATCAGTTACTGATCCATGAGAAGACCACCTATTTTATTCCATGACTGCTTAAGAGCCTTTGGTGAGGAATCTTGTCAAAGGCTTTCTGAAAGTCCAAGTACAATATATCCACTAGATCACCCTTGTCCACACGTTGACACCCTCAGAGAATCCTAACAGATTGGTGAGGCATGATTTCCCTTTCTAAAAGGCATGTTGACTCTTCCCTAACATACTGTATAAAAAGCTGTAGCAAAGTGTGGCAGGGCCCCTCTGGCTCCTGCTAGGTCCACAAAGGCACTCTGAGACCCGGGGGTACAAACTGGTGCAGTTTGTTCCCAGGTTTGTTCCCACCACCATTTGACCCTTCACCATCTGCAGGTGGGAGGGAGGGAAGAGCTACCTCCCCATTTCCACGCCCTACCTTTTCCCTTTCTTTCTGCTCCCCACTTGGCTTCCTTCCCGAGGCTTTTATACAACTCCAGCCTAATTAGGCGACAGCTGTCTCTGCTTCCCCAATTAGGGCCAGGTCATCTCCAGCCAGCTCTCATTTATTCCTCTAAACAGAAGCCAGCCTGACAGAGGGCTGAATCAACAACCCTTTGCCCAGCACCCTGTCACACACCTCCCCCCTGCCCTTCTCCAACTACCAGGTTTGCCCCTCCATGTCCTCTCCTTCCTCTACTGCGGGAGTGCGCAGAGAGGCATTACAGGGGAATCTCTTTCCCTCTTTCAGGTTAGTTCCAGGGTTTGCCGTGTGGGGTTCCTTCATCCCCCACCCACAGAAACTATAGTGTGTGGGGGTGGGCAGCCCCACAGCTCCGCTGCAACCCACAGGTCCTTGCACCATTCACAGCCCCTTGAGTGTTCCCCTGCTTTTCCCCCCTTCCCTTCCATCAGGGGTTCGTGGTTGGTCCCTGCCCTCTCTCAAACACTCAGGGCCTCCTGTCTCCCAAGCTCATCCACCAGGGCCTGGGTCTCTTCCTTTGGGGGTCCGCTAATAAAGGCCTCCGGTGGGCCTTGCTCTCCAGTCAAGGACCCTGGGGTGGACATTTCGCCCATACCTTCCCTCTCCCTTTTCAGGCTCTGCTGTCTAGGGGTTTTCTGCTCAGATGTGTCTACCCCCATCCTCAGGGAATCTCCCCTTTTTCTTATCTTGGGCTCGAGGGGCACCTGGGCCATAGGGTATTGCCTCCTAGCCCCATGGACGCATTCTATGTCCATCTTCTCACCGGGAATCCACCAGTGCGGCCTCACCAGCTTCCTTTGTGACAAGCCGAGGCAGAGTCCACCAAGCCTCACTGTGGTTTCCTTCCCACCATTACTGGAATAGTGGACAGCCTCTGCCCCTTCCCCCATCCTCCAGCATTTGCCCAGCCACAAAACTCTGCCCACCTACAACCCATGTGCGGGCAGCCCTTCTTGTGTCTGCACAACCAATCTGGACCCCGTGGGGGCCCTCAGTAATCCTCCTGTTTGTTCTTTGGGCCCTTCCTAGGCGAGGGTTCTCTGGGCCTTCTCCCAGGCTCCACTTCCCTGCTCAGCCGTCCCTTCTTCCTGGGGAAGTCCACCTCCACATGCTCCTCCGTAAGCTTTACAGCCGCCTTAACCGTATTCGGTTGGTGCCTCCTCACACACACCTGTATGTTCTCCGGGAGGCCCCATAAAAACTGCTCTAGGACAAGCTCATCCTTGATCCTCTCCCCTCCCCCCCCCCCGCCATTGTCTGGGCATCCGGACTTAGCCAGCAGATGGCCCAGTCCATTAACTTTTGGGCAAATGCCTGGGGCTGCAAACCCCCCGTCCACCTCGCCAACTGGAACTTCTGCTGGTACTTCTCTGCGGACAACCCCACCCAATCCAGGAGGGCTGCCTTTACCGCTTCATAATTCCTGGCCTGCTCAATTAGGGCCATGTAGGCCGCTTGGCCTTCGCCGGCTAGGTAGAGAGCCAGTCGCAGGGCTCAGGTTGCCCTGTCCCATCTAGTTCCCGTGGCTACCCAATCAAATGTGCCTAGGAAGGCGTCGGGGTCATCGGTCAGGCCCATTTAACATAGTCCTAACCTCGGCACCCAAATGCCATCACCACCCATGGGACTCATCACTTTCTGCAGGAGCTGCTGTTGGATGCCGGCCTGCATCCGAATGAAGTCCAGCAGGCTCTTCTGCTGTTCTGACTTCCAGGTGAGCAAGGCCTGTCTCTCCAGCTGCTGGGCTTGCTGAAAACTCTGCATTGCCTTCTTCACCTCCTCTTGCTGCTTGACCAGCCATTGCAGGGTCTCCTCCATCTCCGGGCTGCCAAAGACTTGCTCTGGCACAAAATCCTGGACAAGCCCCCATGTGTAGCAGAGTGTGGCAGGGCCCCTTTGGCTCCTGCCTCTGCTAGTCCATAAAGTCAATCAGTTAGTTACCACTGGTGCAGTTTATTCACAGGCTTGTTTCCACCATCATTTCACCATGTACAGTTGGCCCTTCATCTGCAGATGGGAGGGAAGAGCTACCTCCCCACTTCCACTCCCAGCTTTTCTTTCTGCTCCTCCCTAAGCTTCCTTCCCGAGGCTTTTATACAGCCCCAGGCTAATTAGGCAACAGCTGTCTCTGCTTCCCCAATTAGGGCCAGGTCATCTCCAGCCAGCTATCATTTATTCCCCTAAATGAGAGCTGGCATGACAGAGGGCTGAATCAGCAACCCTTTGCCCAGCACCCTGTAAGAGAAGCCTATATGCCTAACTCAGGCTTTGTAATTCCATTGTTGGGGTGATTTTATAAATCAGGCACTGCAAAGCTCAGCATCACAATGCCTAAGTCCCTTTGTGGATTCAGGTCTTAGTTAAAGCTGTAGTGACATATGCTTTTAGCTTTGGAGATGCCCACTTCAATCCCCAGTCACGTCCAAGACGGCAGTCATCACCGAAGCAGGGACTTGTCTGGAAGGAGTTTCAAAATTTGTAACATTTTGGCAACAGGCAAGATTTCCTAGCTGACCACACAAACTGAGAACAAGTCAATTATTAACAGAGGATTGCTGTCAGCCAGAAAGAGGCCAAATTTTCTGTTTGCTCATAAGGTAAATTAAATTGGTGCCGCTCCTGTAAAGCCCTGAGAAATGGTCTCTGAAGCTCAAAAGGGAGTAGGGTGGAGAGAGAGAGAGAGTGTAGATAGATGTGAGAGAACAGAAGTGTAAATGTTATTCTGAAATCCTACCTCATGATACAAATGCTACAAATGATATTTTCATTCCATGAACATGCATTGCTATAGCAGCAGAAATAGTTTGGGGAAGTCTATATTGGAAGAACATAGGTTAAGCAGTGGGCTTAACACTGTCTGTTTAAAAAATGTAAAGTTTTTCAAATAGCTTACAATGATTTTATTAAATGTAAATATTTGTACACTAAGCAGTTGTTTGGTACTCTCTCTTTAATAAGACCTGCAGTTAGGATTTTGAATACAATTGCCCTGGCGTTTGACTAGTCTTTCTGAGAGACAGAACTTTGGCCTGTGCTACATCAAAGAGTTAACCAGAGGTGCAGAAAGGGGAGTACAAAAGTTTACGCCTGGGGGAATTCTGTACCATTGCACAGAGGCAGAATTCATGTCCCTCGCAGAATTTTTTTTCTCTGCAGAAAATGCATTCTGCCAGAGAGGCTCTGCAGTTATGCCTTTTGCCCACCAAGGACTATGCTGCCAGAGCAGAAAGCAACTCCCCAGTGGGAGCAGTCCAGCTTTGGATAGGGAAAAGAGGCTATGTTCTTCCAGTGCCCTGCCCCTGGTGCCAGGTGAGTATGGGTTATGGAGGGAATGGACTGCTTGAGGTACATGGGGCTGCTACATGGTGTCACTTGAAAAAGGCTCTGAAAACTGCCCAATGTAAACCACAACGGATTTTTTTTTAAAACATAAATTGCCAGATTTCTTAAGTGGAGTTAGCATTAATATTTTTACTATTATAATCTTGAAATCCTCAGAAATTAGCTTGCAGAAGATTTGGCTCAAAGAAATTATTTCCCTCCTTCCACTTTCAGCCTATTTACTGTATATTCCATGTGAATTACAATAGTCATAGTCATTAGGTTACTTCTCACAGTTTATGGTTTTAATGGTTTTTGCAACATTAGATGCACAACATTTTCAAGCATCAAAAACCAGGCTTTGCTATCTAACATTTTTATAAAGATAATAAAAGTTAATGAGCACTCATGATCTATGATCTGACAAGACATCTGTTCTTTTCTTTCTGAGATGATAAAACACCCACCGTGTCTTGTTCTGGCACAGTGGGAGAGAACAAATATGATCCAATTAATCATTCTAAACTATAAGCTATATTAAGTTATAGTTTCTCAACAGGCTTGTCATACTCTGTTAATAGGATGCAGGTGTTCTAAAATAGCCTTGCAATAGGATTATTAAAATCTTGCTTTCATCACATGATCAGCTCCAGCTAGTTTATGTATATTAAAATACACACAAAAAAAATTGTTAATGCACATTTAAGGCTGAGTTTCAAAACCTGCAGAAGCAAGGATAGGGAGTTCTACATATCATGGCAACAAAAGCTCTACTTCCTAACGTGTCTTTTGAGAGTTTTTCATTACATACTCATAAAAACTTGGCACTGATACATATTTATAGAATATTTGCTAGTGTATGTAACAGAGTAGACCCCTGTATCCACACCCTATTGTAAGAATTTTGTACAAGACATGTCTTGTAAAGGTATCATTTGAAAACGCATAGTTTGCAGGAATCATCCTGATAAAATAAGTATGGCAACATTGCATGTAAAATTATAAATTTCCCTGTATAATACATGTTCCCAACCCCAGAGCTCTGACTAAACAGAAGTTGGTAAACAGGTCTGTCATAAACAAAGGAATGTATGTTCTGCTTAATTTGCATTTAAGCAGTAAACAGCAAGCAGGGAGGGAAGACAACAAAAGTTCAAACAGGTGGAAAAAAAGCAACAGGGACCATCCTTCCACATAGACGTTTTGTCTCCAGGTGCCCAGCTGGAAATGTTTGTCAAGAGAGGGACTGAAACTACAAAAAAGGAGAGAAACACCCCAAGGCACCCCACTCTCCCCGCTCATTGCACTCACTGCACCTGAAGGGACAAAGACTCTAGGGGAGGGGTCCAGACCTACAATGTTTGGTCAGTAAGACTGCTGTGAAAGCATGTGGTGAGAAACTTTGCTTGAATCTGATATAGTTCGGTAAGTTAGGTATTAAAGTCTTATCTTTATTTTTCTTGTAACCATGTCTGTCTTTTATACCTCCTTACTTGTACTTACTTTAAAATCTCTTTGTAGTTAATAAACTTGTTTTACTGTTTTATCTAATCCAGTATGTTTAAACTGAAGTGTCTGAATAACTATGTGAGATAATAAACTGGCATATTATTCCCTTTAAGGAATAACAGACTTAAAATATTTTGTTCTATCCAGGAGAAGTGTGGGCAGTACAGGACATGCATTTTGGGAGGGAAATCTGAGACTGGGGGTGTATTGGAGTCATCCTGCAGTATAACCAAGGCTGATGACAGCCAGAGTGCAACTTGAGTGTGGCCGGAAGGCTGAAGTTACCCACAAATATTCAGGGTGTAGCTTGCATGCTGGAAGGCTGTTTGTGAGCAGCCCCGGTGGGAGCTACTTCAGCAAGGCATTGCAAGGCACTCAGGGTTGCAGGGCAGCTGCTTATCAGTCTGGATTGTACCCTAGTATGTCACAACAGGTTAATTAAGTAAAAGTACAGACAGCTGCCAAGAGACATGACATGAATAGTGAAATGTTTTGTTTCTTACCATTTATCTGTGTCCCAAATGGTGTGATTGGTGACACTGTAGAACATAAAACATAGTTGCCATTTGTAATTTACCATACATGTACACCACCCTCCAAATATTTTAGGAATATTTTTCTGAGAACAGCATTTATTTAGCTCAACTAGTATTTACAATGTCTATGTTTAGTGTACTGTATGTAAACATCTGTGACCTTTTAAGATGGCCAGGGATGCTACCTTTGGAATTAAATATAATAATCTGGCTCCAATCTTTTTAAAGTAAGATATTTAAAAGGAAGTACAGGAGACCCCTGCTAGAATGCGTGTCAACACAGCGTGAATTCGGAATTAGTGTGGGCTTGACCATGGATCCCAAAATAAATTATTTAAATTGGAATCCATTGTAACATGCCCCCCCTCAATAACATGGTACCAATAAGGATGGCTCCCAAACCCCACGTTCTAGCAAGGGTGTGGTGTGTCTCTCAACGTAGGAGAAATATGGTAAAATATGCAACTCCCTATCTTTTTGTAGAATAAAATTGCAACATGTTTGCTCAGCCACCTATAATTATACAAGAATCCATGTATAAATCAAGTTATTTTAAAACAATGTTTAGTATTTGTTTGACAATACTATTATGCCAATAGGTAAAATCCCTTTAATACATTAGCCCTGTATGTTTTGTGTTTTGGTACAAAGTGGTTAGATTGTCCTATGGATCAAAGTATTTTACTTCTTTGATAAGAAATTACTTTTAAAAATAGTGGATTACTTGTGTGAGCTTTGTTCTCCTTTTCTCATGTCAATTACTGTCCTTTTAACATCACTGCTTGCTGTCCAGGATGATTAAGAATATGTAGGGATTTAAAGACTCATTTGAAGATTTTTCAGACCTCCCTCCATATATACATGGTAATACTTCTGCATCAATGGACTGTTGCAAATCCATTAATAGAAAAGTACAAGTCAAATATAAATACAAGTTTGAAAATTGTGCATTCAGTCTTGTACCATTTGATGTTTAGTGTTTTAGATATTTCTTTTTAGCAGACAGTTTTATGCTCTTTGCAAACAGCTGTACACTAGAATGAAACAGAAAATGTGAGAAGTAAATGTTTGACAGAAATTGCTTAGTCATTACAAAACAAAGCACTTGCAAATTAAACCCCTGACAAGCAAAAAAAATCCCAGGTTAACTGAAAAGGCAAAAAGTACAATTTCATAGAGTAATGCTTACTTTACAGAAGGAAAAGAAGATGGCAGTAACACTATTCAAAAGCCTTATGGTGTAGGACTTCACGTACAATCAGGGAAACATTTTTTACCATGATGAATGAACTGAGCTTGCGTCTAGGTGGGTTGCCCTCTATACAAGCATCAGGGGGGAAAATCTCAAGAATGGAGAGTTCCAATAATTTAAAGAAGCTTTTTTCAATTTAATGTGAAGTATTACTCAGGATGTTTTCTTTGCTAATTCTCTATGAGGTGGCATAGGATTCCTAATTATTACAGTCTCCTTGGTATCGCAACACATTCAAGGTTTCTCCTTTGTGCAATGTGAAAGCCTACTCAAAGCAATAGCCTTTGTCAACACAATGAGAGGTATATACTTTGCAATATGATTGTTCGGACCATTAATATATGAATTTGGTCCAGACAAAAAAAACAAACACTGGCCAGTCTCAGATTCTGCTAAAATATTAAAATTTAATTATACCTTTTCCACATGGGACTATAGCAAGGCATGAGAAAAGGTATTATTCGAATAAAGAACAGATATACATCTAAAACAATATATATAAGTTCTAAACTGCAAATTGACAATGAAGTCACAAATACTTTAATATTTAGTACAATATAGTGTAAATTTTCATATATAATATAAATTAGATCTTAATTCCATCTGCCATTTACTTTTTCAGTGACAATGGTCTACATTTTACATATTATATACATTAAAATACTAAAAAGTTAAAAACCTTTTAATATAGATACAATTCAGTAAGTGGGAAAATACATTAGATCTGTCATTTTGTACACTATCTAAATCAAACTTTCTATACAGTGTTCTCTGCAAAAATAAATGGCACTTTTACATGCAACAAGACACACAATACAAATGTGTGTTAATAGCATATCGTGAGTGGGAGGGAAACTAAAAAACTCATTCACTCACAGTTGAGAATCAGAAATAAAATTGGTGAGAAACATTTTGACAAACCCTCTCTTCTTCGTGTTATGTTAATGCTAATGAAAGTATACTGCTTTCAATACTAATCTAACATTAAAAAACAAAGATACAATGTACTGTGAAATTTGTCATGTAACAGTATCACAGACTGACTTAGACAACATAATGGACAGGAAACAGATCCTTTATTAATTTAAAAAAAATAATCAGCCCTGTCTCAGTCGCAGCATCGAGGCTGCTTTTGTGTTGACAGTTTCCGAAATTACTTCTGCCACTCTGAATCGCGCGTCAGTAGTCAGATGAGTTTTCCAGACTTCATTATGCCATTGTGTAACCATAGCTTCCACAGTGTAATGCCACAAGAAGCCTGTTCTTAAGGATTTCTTTGCTTGGGTATTCAGGTAACTTGAGCATGTTGATACTAAAATAAATAAAGTGCATTGCCATTAAATATGAGAAGTAGAAGTAAAAATTTGATTGTTTTGTACTAGGCCATTAATATGAAACTGTCCTCTCAAATATGTATTCAAATCAGAAAACCCTGAAGTTGTCATATTTATGAAAAAATGCACTGCTGCATTGCAGTACCCTTCAGCATTTAAACGTACTGCAGGAAAATAAGTTCCTTGTGGAGTAAAGTAAAAAGCAATACAGTAATATAGCTTGAAGCATCCCTTAGTGATATTGTACTGCCTTCCATTAACTACATGGGAGTAGTTAAGGTTTTTCCTTCAAAAATATAACTACTTATGGCTTAACAACTAGTTTTATGTTGAATCGTGGATATGCTCCAAACTGACCAAAGGTTTTCCTTTTAATTAGGTTGTACAAGAGGGTTGTATCTGAAGTGTAAAACAAATAATGAAAACAATGAAAGGATTCTGCTCAGCTTCTTAATGCATTTAAATGAGGCTATTTAACATACCATGTACTTGATGTTGGTAGCAAATTTGGAGTGTATGGCACAGCTGCAATTGTGAAATTCTGCAATCCACTGCCACCCATTATATGGGCAAAGCCACCATGAGGAACCCTGGAACTGAAAGCATCCACCAATTATTAAAACATTAACAGGGTACTTGGGAGCTGAAAAACCAGCACACTGTACAAATCTTGTTTTGCCATGGCTAATGACCAGCTGCTAAAAAAATGGTTACCTACTTTTCTGTAACTATTGTTCTTCGAGATGTGTTGCACATGTCCATTCCATTAGAGGTGCATGTACAACTCGAACACAGTTCTCAGAGAACTTTTTCCCCTCAGCAGTACTCACTGGGGCAGCTCAAGTACCCTCTACTGCCAAGCGCCACTGCATGCCAGTAGGGGAGGGCGGAGTCGCCCCCAATCCTCCTCAGCTCCTTCTTACTGGATAGATTCTGACAGCGAGGGGAAGGAGGGCAGGTTGTGGAATAGACATGTTCAACACATCTGAAAGAACAACAGTTACAGAAACGTAGGTAACTGCTTTTTCTTCAAGTGATTGCACATGTCCATTTCATTATAGGTGATTGACAAGCAGATTAACATGGAGGTGGGCTCGGAGTCTACCCAAACAGTCATCGTAAATCTGGCATTGTTCCTGGACTGATGGGAAACTGCATAATGAGCAGTAAAAGTGAGTACTGATGATCAGGCTGCTGCTTTGCAAATATCTAAATAGGTACTTGAGCTAGGAAAGCTCCTGAAGTTGTATGTGCTCTACTCAAATGAGCCAATAATCTCAGGGTTGGCATGACATTAGCTAACTGGCAGCACAAATAAATATGAGAGAAAATCCTCCGAGTGTAAACCAGTGTGCCTTTCACCCTGTCCACAAATCATAACAAATAACTGCATTGAAGTTCTAGAGTCTGGTGCTATCCAAGGCGGCGGCTTTCCTCGCACCCAACAAATAAAGCTTCTCCTCATCTGTATGCATGTGAGGCTCCAGGAAAAACATCAATCAGGTAATGTATTTGCTAATGTGGAAACTCGAAGCCACCTTGGTCAAGAATTTTGGGTGAGGGTAGAGATAAACTTGTACAATTTTCCAAAAGGATAAAGGATGTTCTGAAACCACGGCTCAAAATTCACCCATTCTCCTTGTTGATGTTATAGCAACCAGAGAAACACTTTCACAGAGAGGTAGAGTAGGGAGAGCATGTAGCAAGAGGTGCAAAGGGAGGCTGCAGCGGCACAGGAGCCAGCAAACAGAGCTGTAAACAGGGGAGTTTGAGTGGGAGTTCTGTTGGATTTCTGTTGGAGGAGAAGGATTTAGGTGAGAAGGCTGGCAGATATAGAGGCAGCAGTGGTCATGAGCCAAGCAGTGGAGGACACAATGAGGATGACTGGATGTGGCAGCTGCGGTATGTATATGATTCTGGAGGGGGTACCTGATAAGAGTTTTGTCTGCATGAAGTGCCGCCTGATAGAGCTGAATGGAAGAAAAGATCCGAGGATTGGAGATGCAGGTGGAAACTCTGGTTGAGTTTAGACGGGGGTTCGAGCAGTTGATGGAGCAAAGGCACGAGGTGGCTGACGGGGAAAGCTCAGAGATGCAGATGGAAGCAGGATCAAAGGCCTCTGAGGGGGGACTGCCGGGTGAAGAAAATGGACAGTGGAAGCATGTGACTAAGAGAACCAGGCAGAGGAAAAGACGGGCCAGTGAAGGAGAAATAGAGCTCAAGAACAGGTTTGCAGAGTTGGAGAATGAAGAAGGGGTACAGCAGGTGGTCACTGAAGGTGGAAGGGCAAGGAAGAAGAGAAGAGCGGTTAGTCCCATAGAAGAAGGGGAAGAGTCGATGGGGACAACACCAAACATGAGCCCCAGGAGGATACAGGATGGGTTGAAGAGGATTACAAGGGAAAATAGGAATGGAAAGGACTTGCAGCCAGAGGGAACAGGGGATAGACTAGAGAATCGCACTGTCACCAGGAAAAGGCAGGTCTACGTGATTGCGGACTCCTTACTGAGAAGAATAGACAGGCCTGTAACCAGAGCTGATCCAGAGAACAGAAGGGTGTGCTGTCTACCAGGTGCTAAGATACGGGATGTGGACCTGAGGTTGAAGAGGATCCTAAAGGGAGCGGGAAAGAATCCATTGATCATCCTTCACGTAGGAACAAATGACACGGCTAGATTCTCACTGGAACGAATCAAGGGGGACTATGCCAGGCTGGGGAAGATGCTTAAGGAAATCGAGGCTCAGGTAATCTTCAGTGGGATTCTGCCTGTTCCTAGAGAAGGGCAACAAAGGTGTGACAGGATTATGAGGATCAACAGATGGCTCAGGGATTGGTGCTACAAGGAGGGCTTTGGGATGTATGGCCACTGGGAGGCATTCATGGACAGAGGACTGTTCTCTCGGGATGGACTTCACCTGAGTAGGGAAGGAAATAGACTTCTAGGATGGAGGCTGGCACAACTGATCAAGAGAGCTTTAAACTAGGAATTTGGGGGAGACGGTTGAGAGATGTCCAGGTAATCTCCACGCTGGATTTTAACATTGAGAGGGAAGACAACCAAGTAAGAGAGGATATAGCCGGGGGTAGGAGAATGGACATAAGGAGGAAGGGCAGAGTGGATACTAGTCAAATAGGTCATACTGGCAGTATAATGCCCATACCAAATCGGGTAAGGAATGTGAGTGAGGCCAAACAGCAAAAATTAAGATGTTTGTACACCAATGCGAGGAGCCTAAGTAACAAAATGGAGGAATTAGAGCTACTGGTCCAGGAAGTGAAACCAGATATCATAGGAATAACCGAAACATGGTGGAATAGTAGTCATGACTGGAGTACAGGTATTGAAGGGTATGTGCTGTTTAGGAAAGATAGAAATAAAGGTAAAGGTGGGGGAGTAGCATTGTATATCAATGATGAGGTAGACTGTAAAGAAATAAAAAGTGATGGAATGGATAAGACAGAGTCTGTCTGGGCAAAAATCACATTGGGGAAGAAAACTACTAGAGCCTCCCCTGGGATAGTGCTTGGGGTGTGCTATAGACCACCGGGATCTAATTTGGATATGGATAGAGACCTCTTTAATGTGTTTAAGGAAGTAAATACTAATGGGAACTGTGTGATCATGGGAGACTTCAACTTCCCAGATATAGATTGGAGAACAAGTGCTAGTAATAATAATAGGGCTCAGATTTTCCTAGATGTGATAGCTGATGAATTCCTTCATCAGGTAGTTGCTGAACCAACAAGGGGGGATGCCATTTTAGATTTGGTTTTGGTGAGTAGTGAGGACCTCATTGAAGAAATGGTTGTAGGGGACAACCTTGGCTCGAGTGATCATGAGCTAATTCAGTTCAAACTAAATGGAAGGATAAACAAAAATAAATCTGAGACTAGGGTTTTTGATTTCAAAAGGGCTAACTTTAATAAATTAAGGAAATTAGTTAGGGAAGTGGATTGGACTAAAGAATTTATGGACCTAAAGGCGGAGGAGGCCTGGGGTTATTTCAAGTTAAAGTTGCAGAAGCTATCAGAAGCCTGTATCCCAAGAAAGGGGAAACAATTCATAGGCAGGGGTTTTAGACCAAGCTGGATGAGCAAGCTTCTCAGAGAGGTGATTAAGAAAAAACAGAAAGCATACAAGGAGTGGAAGATGGGAGGGATCAGCAAAGAAACCTACCTTATTGAGGTCAGAGCATGTAGGGATAAAGTGAGACAGGCTAAAAGGCATGTAGAATTGGACCTTGCAAAGGGAATTAAAACCAATAGTAAAAGGTTTTATAGCCATATAAATAGGAAGAAAAAACAAAGAAAGAAGAAGTGGGACTGCTAAACACTGAGGATGGAGTGGAGGTTAAGGATAATCTAGGCATGGCTCAATATCTAAACAAATACTTTGCCTCAGTCTTTAATGAGGCTAATGAGGAGCTTAGGAATAGTGGCAGCATGACAAATGGGAATAAGGATGTGGGGGTAGATATTACCATATCCGAGGTAGAAGCCAAACTTGAACAGCTTAATGAGAGTAAATCAGGCGGCCCAGATAATCTTCATCCAAGAATATTAAAGGAACTGGCACATGAAATTGCAAGCCCATTAGCAAAAATTTTTAATGAATCTCTAAACTCAGGGGTTGTACCGTTTCACTGGAGAATAGCTAATATAGTTCCTATTTTTAAGAAAGGGAAAAAAAGTGACCCGGGTAACTACAGGCCTGTTAGTTTGACATCTGTAGTATGCAAGGTCTTGGAAAAATTTTTGAAGGAGAAAGTAGTTAAGGACCTTGAGGTCAATGGCAATTGGGACAAATTACAACATGGTTTTACAAAAGGTAGATCGTGCCAAACCAACTTGATCTCCTTCTTTGAGAAAGTAACAGATTTTTTAGATAAAGGAAACGCAGTGGATCTAATCTACCTCGATTTCAGTAAGGCATTTGATACAGTACCACATGAGGAATTATCGGTTAAATTGGAAAAGATGGGGATCAATATGAAAATTGAGAGGTGGATAAGGAACTGGTTAAAGGGGAGACTACAGCGGGTCATACTGAAAGGTGAACTGTCAGGTTGGAGGGAGGTTACTAGTGGAGTTCCTCAAGGTTCAGTTTTGGGACCAATTTTATTTAATCTTTTTATTACTGACCTCGGCACCAAAAGTGGGAGTGTGCTAATAAAGTTTGCAGATGACACAAAGTTGGGAGGTATTAGCAATTCAGAAAAGGATCGGGATATCCTACAGGAAGATCTGGATGACCTGGTAAACTGGAGTAATAGTAATAGGATGAAATTTAATAGTGAGAAGTGTAAGGTTATGCATTTAGGGATTAATAACAAGAATTTTAGTTATAAGCTGGGGACGCATCAGTTGGAAGTAATGGAAGAGGAGAAGGACCTTGGAGTCCTGGTTGATCACAGGATGACTATGAGTCGCCAATGTGATGTGGCCGTGAAAAAAGCTAATGCGGTCTTGGGATGCAGTAGGCGAGGTATTTCTAGTAGAGATAAGGAGGTGTTAGTACCGTTATACAAGGCATTGGTAAGACCTCATTTGGAATACTGTGTGCAGTTCTGGTCTCCCATGTTTAAGAAGGATGAATTCAAACTGGAACAGGTACAAAGAAGGGCCACTAGGACGATCCGAGGAATGGAAAACCTGTCGTATGAAAGGAGACTCAAGGAGCTTGGTTTGTTTACCTTAACCAAAAGAAGGCTGAGGGGAGATACGATTGCTCTCTTTAAATATATCAGAGGGATAAATACCAGGGAGGGAGAGGAATTATTTCAGCTCAGTACCAATGTGGACACAAGAACAAATGGATATAAACTGGCCATCAGGAAGTTTAGACTTGAAATTAGATGAAGGTTTCTAACCATCAGAGGAGTGAAGTTCTGGAACAGCCTTCCAAGGGAAGCAGTGGGGGCAAAAGACCTAACTGGCTTCAAGATTAAGCTAGATACGTTTATGGAGGGGATGGTTTGATGGGATAACATGATCTTAGTCAAAGGTCAATTAATTGCCATCAGTGGTAAATAGGACCAATGGTCAATGATGGGATGTTAGAAGTTACTACAGAGAACTTTTTCCTGGGTGTCTGGCTGGTGAGTCTTGCCCACATGCTCGGGGTTCAGCTGATCGCCATATTTGGGGTTGGGAAGGAATTTTCCTCCAGGGTAGATTGGCAGAGGCCCTGGAGGTTTTTTGCCTTCCTCTGTGGCATGGGCACGGGTCACTTACCGGAGGATTCTCTGCATCTTGAAGTCTTTAAACCATGATTTGAGGACTTCAATAGCTGAGACATAGGTGAGAGGATTATTCCAGGAGTGGGTGGGTGAGATTCTGTGGCCTGCATTGTGCAGGTCAGACTAGATGATCATAATGGTCCCTTCTGACCTTAAAGTCTATGAGTCTGAGTCTATGAGTAATTCTGTTAGCACAAGGTTGAGATTCACGGGGGAACAAGTCTTATACTCAAGGGTATATAATCTGTTCAACTCTTAGAGATCTGATAGATTGCTTTTTTCCCCCAATCCCATACCTAGGGCCCTACCAAATTCACGACCATGAAAAACGTGTCAGACTGTGAAATCTGGTCTCTTGTGTGTTTTTACCCTCTACTATACAGATTTCACAGGTGAGACCAGCGTTTCTCAAATTGGAGGTCTTGACCCAAAAGGGAGTTGCGAGGGCAGGGGTCGCAGTATTGCCACCCTTACTTCTGTGCTGACATCAGAGCTGGGCGGCTGGAGAGCAGTGGCTGTTAGCCAGGCACCTAGCTCTGAAGGCAGCACCCTGCCAGCAGCAGTGCAGAAGTAAGGGTAGCAGTACTGCAAACCGCCCCTCCCCCGCAACTCCTTTTTGGGTCAGGACCTCTACAATTACAACACTGTAAAATTTCAGATTTAAATAGCTGAAATAATAAAACTCTCAGATACCACAACAATGGGCAAAAGTTAATATCTATATCTGGAGTTAATTAACCTCGCTTTGCAGCAGTGGAGCACTCAGGGGAACATTTCCCTTCACAGTCCCGCCCAGAAATCTTTCTTTTAGCTGACCTCAGTACTAAGATCTTACTGGATAAGGTACCATGTCATGAGCAGATCTCTCTCTCTTTTTTGGTACTGTAGATACAGAACATGGTGCCAAAGATGGCTTGGAAGGCACACACTGCACTGATGGTCTAAGTATATTCTGAACCCAATGGCTCTGATGAAGGGTGAAGTGCCACCCTCATAAAGAGACAGTTAAGTCTCGCTGCTGTCTTTTTTTGAGTAAGGCTTAAATTCTGAGCAAATGTGTCATCTGTCACAGACATGGGACTCCCCCAGACACTTTTGGCAACTGGGGTGTGGGTCACTGACTGGCATCAGTCTGGCACATGACCGGCAAGACTTGAACCCTGGGGAGCAAGGCATGGCTCCAGTACAGAAAATCAAATGTGGTCCAAAATGGACCTAACAACTGAAACCTAGCTATATAATATAGTTCACTAACTAAGTACTAAATGAAAAAAACTATATACAGAGAGTGAGGGAACTAAACTTGCGACAGCAAGACGAAGTGCTCCAACCACCGTCACTGGCTGTAAGAAGAAACTGGGGGAGGGGGAAGGGAATGAGGGGCAGTTCCAGCCTCTTATCTTATATGCGGGGGGAGGGATAAGCTCAGTGGTTTGAGCATTAGCCTGCTAAACCCAGGGTTGAGAGTTCAATCCTTGAGGGGGCCATTTAGGGATCTGGGGCAAAAATTGGGGATTGGTCCTGCTTTGAGCAGGGGGTTGGACTAGATGACCTTCTAAGGTCCCTTCCAACCCTGATATTCTATGATTCTATGATATTGGCACACAGCAGTACAGGGTGCTCAAGCCACCCTAACAGGTACCTCTGAGGGAAAAAGTTCTCTGACAACTGTGCACAAGGCACACATGTACCTACAGTGGAATGGGCATGTGCAATCACTCAAGGAAGATTGGTAGTTAGCAACGGGTCCCACTCTTCACCAGTTGTGAAAATCTCACTGCCACATTCATGTTTTCTGTAATGCTGTTGAAAATGGGATTGTCCCATTTATGATAGCTGTTAAATTGTCTAAACACTAGATAAGAGGAGCAAGCATGTGTTTGAGGAACTCGCCCATTGTTAGCACTTGATGATTGTTCTAATATATATAAACTTGTTGTCTTTATAGTTGAAGAAACATCAGTTAAACTACCCTTCCATTATAAAAGTAAGATAATTTACCAAATATTCTTGACATCTCTTTTCCAAACTTTGGCTTTTTACGAGTAAAGACTTAACAGTATGGTATTTCTCACAGTAAAGCCAATATATTAGAGAAAAGTGACTTAATAGAGTAATTACCTATTGCAATATTGTGGAACACTAAGGAAAATATTAACTGAAGAAATACTGTAAGCTTGACTATACATCCATTCTCACCCTGAATAATGTGATTCATACTGTAGGTTAGTGTGAGACTCATAGTACCTATACCATTAGAGGTCATCTTTAAAACTGAGGTATAAAAACCTGTTCAATGGTGGGGACAGGGGCTGTTTTGTTTTGTATAGTAGTGGTGTTTTCTCTCAGGAGACATGATCCCCTCCCATGGTTTTCAAAAACAATTAAAAAAAAAAAAAAAAAAAAGACAACCAGATAGAGACAACTCCAAAAAGATCCCTCAGCCCAAATTCTCACTAATGAAAAGTCACAATAGTATAGTAAAAATGCAGCCATTATTTTGTATCAACTTAAATTCTTATTTTGGTATACAGTGCACATGAAGATGTTACAATATAAATGACATTGCTATGAGACCCTCACTTGGAATATTAAAATACTGTTCAGTAAGAGTTGTAGCTAGAATAAAATCTGATAAACGCAAGGACATTCCTCTAAAGAATCTGAATATGACTTAAAATTCTAGATTTCAAGTACAGTTTTAAAAATATGCTTGCAAAATAATGAAAAAACACTGAGTCTTTGCAAGGATTGAATGGGGAAGGAGAATGAAATACCTTCTCAATTCTCTCTCTTTCAAACAGGGTTAAAGCCTACTGGGTGAAGTAGTGGAAAGGGAGAGGGCTTGCATTGCCATGTATCTTTGGTAACTAAATAAAGGATTTTATAGTCTAACAGTAATCCAATTAATGGTACTTCAAAAATATTTAGATGCTGAATATCAGTACTAGCTATCCATATCCAACAGATAACCAATACAAACTATCACCACAATGAGATTTAGCACACAACTTTCTTCTTCCAGTATTTAGGGTCACCCATGGATGTGTAGACTTATGCTTACACCTTCTGCAGTAACAAAGTTTCTCAAACAGAACTGTGCTTAGAGCTACAATTCAGAATGGTTACAAGTAAAGATTATAGAAGTATCCACTTGTGCTTATGGCTTGTATGTCTCCAACATGATTTTTCGTCCTGAGAATGATGATCTTTTGCTCTATGAACAGTTAGAGTTCCACGTTCAAATACAAAATAAAACTCAGGCCTTCTAACTTAGCAACAAGTCTCTCATTCATCCAGCTATTAGCTACCGATTCTATGGCTTGGCATCTCATGTGAATAAGTCAAAATGATACAAAATAGTTAGAGCTATGTATATTCTGAAAGACGAATTTTCTGCAGAATTGTACTTCACAGTATAAACTTTCATTCTGAAAAAAGTTTGTCATTTTTATGAAGAAAACCTCTCAGATGTGAACCAAGTATAAACGTATTATGATATTAACCTCCTGAGTCTGCAGACAGTCTTCAGCAACAGCCCTCGGGGCATGAACTGTTCCTATTCATTTCAATGGAATCCAAACGTGAAGTTTAATGATAACTGAAATATCAACATTAAATATGTCTCTCCTCATGATTAAGAACAAACATATCCATCAACACTGGATGACCCTGAAGCATACTGGGAAAACAGTTGAGCTAAAGAACTACAAGCTAAAGTTCCTTCAAAAATTTCTACTCACCAGAAATCACAAGCCTGCACCCACAAACGGAAGGAAAATGGAAGATACATATCCTCCTCAGTGATAAAAGATTAACTGACTCCTGGTGCAAAATCACTTTCCCTCCCATGACTTCCTCCATGCCAAAAGCCCCACGTTACCTCCTACCCACAGCATTGCATTTCCATTACTGTCGATACAAAAAGCTGTGTCACTTTGAAAATTTAGACACAAAACTTAAAAAAAATGATATAAAATCCATCAGTAAGCAACATTGCAGTGATTTCATTACTCCTTTCCATTTTTAATTCAATACATACCTCAGATTTGGATTTACTTGAAGCTGCCTCAGAATTTCTAGTTTACAGCACCAAAGCATCAAAGAATCCAGAGGACCTTGCCACAGAGTTTAGGCCAGAACTATCCAAAAATCAAAGGGAATTGAGTATATGCAGGATCACCTAATCACCTTTTGTTGAACGTCACCTGGAGGTTTTTGCACAAACTGTGCCACTCGTGTTACGGAATACATGAAGAACAGCCTATTAAAAAAGGACTCTCAGTATATCCAAAATTATACTGTTTTACACTGAAATCATCAAAACTCAGATTTCCATTACTCCTAAGTGAAGGCAAAACTGCAAAAGGAAAAGACATTTAAGATACGCTTAAAGACTTCAATGAAACATTAAAGCTACTATCATAATTTTTTTTTACTAGATCCATTGAATACATTTTATGGTCTCTGGTTGGAAAAAAAAAAAAAGATATCTGATTTTTCACTTAAGTAGCACTAAAGGTATACTCAGGCTGGAATCAGAGGAATGAAAAAATAATGCAAATTCTTAATGCAAAGTGCTACCCAGCAAATGCACTCTTAAAACAAATTCCTCATTCAGGAAAATGCAAAGCATCCAGGTGGAAAAATGTAAGGGGTTTGCAAAGAGTTTGTTGACAGGTATTTTATAAATACAAAATTAGACCTCAGTACACTCGTTTGTATTATGTATATCATGACTAGCGTTTTGGCTAACAGACCGCTCAACCTAGCTTCTACATTTTTCATGCCCAGACATCCATATTTCCAGAGATGTCATTGGATTTATATGTGCACATGTCAGCTCTGGTAACTTTTGAAAGTGTCCTCTCACTGTTGCCTATAATTAGGCTTGGCAGAATTAGATTTTTTTAAAATAATTTCAATGGATAATATTGGTTTATTTTTAAGCATTTTTTTCAAATGTTGATTTAAATTTTCACAGTTCTGCAAGATGAGGGAACAAACAATGGGCAGGTCAGACAATTATTTAATTACAGATGTTGAGATTCAAAAAAGTTAAAGCTTTATAACCATTAAAACACAAAAGGTCAACACCACATGTCAAAATATACAAAGTAAATAGCCTTAAATCAAGCTATTAAATTAACAAGCATAATTTTTCTTACTTTCCCTATCTGTAAAATTCAATAATTTTTAATGGAAACTTTTTTCTTTGGTTTGTGCATGTATAGTGAAATTGACGTTTACCGACATTTACTAATAAAAAGCTGATGCTTCCAAGCCTATCTATAATGCTCAAAAGGCGGAGACTTTTTGCTCACTGAAGAAACAATAAGTTTCCACCACCAGCTGTGCTTAGCCGAAACCTCAGACCATAAGCAGATACATCATAGCAGAAAAGTAATAGTAATCTGAGCCATTTCTGCCAAGTTCCAGTCCTAAGCTTTAAAAGGTACCAAAAAGTAATTAAATTTATATTATTGTTAAAAAAAGCTATAACATCATAGCAGTATGTGATCTGTAAACAAAACAAACAGTGCTCTAACAAGGCTGGTAATTAGTCAATTTCAGGGGACACGTGTGACAGAATCCCACTAGTTCATTAACAAGGTTATAAACACAATGGATTCCACTTAGAGCACATATCCCAAACCAGTGCTTTTCAAACTACCATTCTAGATTTAGGAATAGCAAAACTGGACTAATGCAAAAACAGATTTCTCTAATTTAGAAAGGCCAGAAACTGAAACCTGAAAGTAGTGCAGGTAGAACTGCAGGAATCAGTTCTGCAGGGGATGGAAGAACAGACCAAGACTCACTAATAACCCCCTAAACTGATCCTTGGAGATAGTGAAGCTCTTAATAGATACAATGAGACTAATGGGGGTTGGAGACATTTTTGATGACCCACCTATAGCTGTGGAACTCTTTGCCATAAGACCAAAGGATGACCACAAACTTGGCTCCCTCCAGAGCAAAATGCAATACTCTTTTTATTGCCTGCCCACAAAATTAACAGGAAAAAGAAAAATCCACTACTCTGCCATTTCAAAGATGTGGGAGAGAAGACAGAAGTTATTTTTCCTGTCTTTTAAATTCTACCTCCCCCCACCCAGAAAGAAGGGCAAGATAAAAATTAGGCCTACACACTGACCACTTAAGTGGTATAAACAGGATCTTCTGTTGACCTACCCTGCAACCAGGTATTTGAACTTTGCATGGAAATTGAGACATTAACTGTGACTCATGCACTCCTCTGGCAGGTGGAGCTCCTTAACCCCTCCTTGAATACAACTCCCCCATGAAAAGGGAGGCACAAGTGACTCATGACAGAAGGAACTAGTATTTGTGACAGAGCCACCCTGGGGGGGAACTCTTGGAACAGCCTAGTTTGGAGTCAAACTTCATATTGCATTGTTTATTTTAACTGCCAATAAAAGAACCAACTTGAATGTCCAAACTCCTCTTTCTTTCCAAGTGTATTCTATGGGTACAGTAGTATGACAACTGCCCATTCAGATATGGATTTACGTACATATTTGTAAAATCTCAGATATCACAACAATGGGCAAAAGTTAATATCTATGATAGATTGCTCTTCAGTCAATACAAAAAGAACTACCACTTCTACCATAGGTTATGCAGCAAGAAGAACATATAATCCAGTTAAATCCACTGTTGCAGAGGCTAGATCAGGGGTAGGCAACCTATGGCATGGGTGCCAAAGGCGGCACGCAAGCTGATTTTCAGTGGCACTCACACTACACCTGGGTCCTGGCCACCAGTCCGGGGGGGCTCTGCATTTTAATTTAATTTTAAGTTAAGCTTCTTAAACATTTTAAAAACCTTATTTAGTTTAATATATAACTAAACTATTGTATGTAAAGACTTGTAGAAAGAGACCTTCTAAAAAGGTTAAAATGTATTACTGGCACGCGAAACCTTAAATTAGAGTGAATAAATGAAGACTCGGCACACCACTTCTGAAAGGTTGCCGACCCCTGGGCTAGATCTTCAAACCAGCAGCATCAGTGTGTTTCTAACCATAATAACTATAAGTCTTGTTAAATAATTGGAGCTACAGACAGCAAATTAATCACACAAGAGACATAATGCGCAGGAATAAGTGATGAAATAAAACTATGTGACTACCAAAATTACAATAAGTGTTGACAAATACTACATTAGCCATTTTGGTGGTAACAGTAAAATTGTTTACATATCAACAAACAGTAAACTCTTAAGTGAGTATTCAGTTAGAAAACAAACAGTTCTTGGTCATGAAATGTGTCTTTCCATTTGCAGTCCAGTTGACTCAAGAGTATTAATAACATATGCAATATAAGCAGAAATATTTCTCACCTGCCAGTAACAAATTGTAATAGTAACACTCGCTCTTCCTGAGTTAGTTCTTCTACAACATCCCAGAACCACTAAATGAAAAGTAAGTTTGTTTAATGGAAAATGAATTTTTTTTAATTTGAAAAAAAGATATAAACAAATAAGGGCACATCTATAAATTTATGCTTTAAATTATGGAAATTAGCTCCAAGTCAGATTCATACCTCATTTTATGTGACATTCCCATTTTAAGTGATTTATAGGAATACTTTGGTTAATGTAAGTTTTCATCCAAAAGTAGAAAAAACTTCGAAGGATTAAAATACAATATTCTCCATCCGTTCAGCTGGGACTTTACCTGAACAACAGGGTCTTCTCTTTCATAGCCACTTGTGTATTCTGTATTTTTTATCCAATCACTCACATCAATTTCTGGCATACCAGACAGCAACAGCTCCTTCAGGGGAAAAAACAAATCTTGATTAGTCTTCTCGACAAACAATTAATTTTGAAGAGTGCAGTTGCCTTAATTAAAGAATAATCCTGACGGAAACCAAAACGCCTTTTCTGTTCCAATTTGCTTTCAATACTTTATTCCTAATAATAAACAAGATAACAAATCTTATAATACAAGATCCTTGAGTCTCCTACATTTTAAAAAAGACAGGCAAACCTTTGTGTATGATTTAATTCCACCTGCAAGTCATCAGAAGTAGAAATTTTATTACAAGCAAGTGCAGTGTAAGCAAGGGAGCTAGTATAGTCCTGGTACCGGAGTTCCACTAGAGCCAACCTATCCACCCATCCTGCAGGCAAGGTTGATCTTTGCAGACTACCAGCCCTCCAATGCACAGAAATGGATTGGCTGAAAAACCTCTCTCCTTGACTGGGAAAGTCTAGTGCCACAGCTGGAGGTAGTTTTTCTTTGGCCTTCTCTCCTGGAAACGGGGAAGCAACTTTCATCCTTTTCAGCAGAGAGAATCCAAATCCATACCTGATCAACTGTGAGACAGAAGGTAGACTGGCATCTTTCTAAACAGGCTGTTCTCGGTAGAGAACAACCCAAAATCCACTGAGTTGGAGGATCAACCTACTCTGAGACAGTGAGAAGGGGCACCCTACTAATTCATGACTTCCAGACTAAGACAACTTAATATTTTAGATATGAAAGTAGAAGTCAAAGATACAGTGTCAAAGTAGGTAAAAGCATTGTCTCAGCCACCAGAATCCCTTAACTATTCCCCTTATCTGTCTTATTAAGTGTATGAAGGCTGCCAAGTTTGTCTACACTGAACTACACAACTACATATTCAACTTTAAAATAAAATGCATTAAATCCCATAGATCAGAATTAGAAATCCTTTGTGTTTTATTGTTGCACAGACCTCTGATACAGAAAGAAATCCTCTTAAAAAGCATATTTGAATATTAAAAACCAAAACACTTGCATAACTGGAAGACTGAGTTGTTAATTTCATTTTGAAAGGTCTGAATCAGTTGCTCTCTCTACAATAAAACCTGCTAAAGATTTTACAGGTTAAGAAATTTTAAGCCTGTCAGTGTTCACCTGAAATGACAGGTTTTCCTTTTTAATAATAATAAAACATTCTTTAAATTTTTAATATTTTTAAAACGCTATATTAAAATATCAATGTCGGTTTTAAATTTACAGAAGCACAGGTTAGTGGTTGTACCACAAACTACTATTCAGAAGGCCAAATTTGGTGTTTAAAGCTGTGTTTTGTTCCTTGCCCAGCAGGAGCTGAATGAATTGTGGAGAAGAGAAGGAAAGGGAGCAAAAGAGGCACAGTGTTCTTAACACTTGTCTGATACCTTGCTGATGTGAGGACAGAAGATCAGGTTCTAGACTGACCACATCACCTTAACCATGGTGACAGTGACAGAACAGGAGTGAGGGGAGGATATACAGGAACTCCTCACATAATGTAGTTATGTTCCTGAAAAACGCGACTTTAAGTGAAACTATGTTAAGCGAATCCAATATCCCCATAAGAATTAATGTAAATGGGGGTTTAGGTTCCAGGGAAATTTTTTTCACCAGACAAAAGACTTTATATTACATATTATATTATATACATACACACACAGTATAAGTTTTAAACAAACAATTTAATACTGGTACACAGCAATGATGATTGTGAGGCTTGGTTGAGGTGGTGAAGTCAGAGGGTGGGATATTTCTCAGGGAATGCCTTACTGCTAAAATGATGAACTAGCCCTCAAGGGTTAACTCGTTAATGTAACCTCACACTCTACAAGGCAGAAAGAATGAAGGCAGGGGAGACAGCATAGCAGACAGAGACACACCCTGAAAGCATTTCTCCTTTAAGTATGCTGATCCCTGTCTTAAGTACACTGCCTTGTTAATTAGATCAGCAAGCTGAGACCCACCTCAGCTGCTGCCTCCAGGACTGTGGTGTCCCCCCCTGCTCTATGGAAGATGGGGTAAGCGGGGTGCAGGAGCAGGAAGGGAGGGAGACACCTGACATTAGTCTCCCTCTTCCCCCCCGCACCCCCCCCCCCCCCCCGCACAGCAAGCAGGAGGCTTGGGGAGCAGCTCCAAAGCAGAGGGCAGGAGCAGCACATGGCAGTGGAGAGAGGAACAGCTGAACTGCCGGCAATTCATAGCCAGCTGGGAAGCTGCTGCACAGAGAATTTAGGGGAGCGGGAGCTGATGGGGGGCTGCCGGTCCACCCTGGTTCCAAGCCCCCACCAGCTAGCTCCACCGGGCTGCTCTTCCTGCAAGCAGTGGACAAAGCAGGCGGCTGCCAAACTACGTTAGAAGGGAGCATTGCACAACTTTAAACGAGCATGTTCCCTAATTGATCAGCAACACGACAACGAAACAACATTAACCGGGATGACTAAGTGAGGAGTTCCTGTACCTAAATGATCAAAAAAGCATCCCTGAGAGGGGACAGAAGAAAAAAAATGCTTAATGAACAGCAGCAAAAAACTTTTGTGAAGGCCTCCAATTAGAACTCAGTGGACTGGCAGTACAGCATAATCTATAATATGGGGAGGGCATTTCAACATTCTACCAAAAATAGCATATATGACGAATCACAGGGCAATATTTCAACTCCTTCAGATAATGTGCCTAATGAACTGGTGTCCCTAACATGACAACTTGGAATTGTATTTGAGCTTGCATGTGTGTGCACAAGTGCACTATGTACACCAGGACCTTAGGTGACCAGCAAGACAAAGGACAAAATGCTAATGAAATTAAAGTCTGCATTTCTTTGAGAACAAGGGAAGGAAATTAATTTTCAGTGGCTTCTCTGTTCCCCCTCCAATGACACCCCAAATCTGTGCACAAATACACATATACACTTTGCAGGAGAAAACATGAAGGTATTTTAAAAAAATTTAAACACCAGCACATGCAAGTGTTGGTTTCACAAGTACAAATATTAGAACACATGCTGAACTTTTAAACATGTACACGTAGTGGAGGCTGGAACTCTAATTTACCCTTCAGAATAAAATAAATGGGGCAAAGCTCTATAAGAAGGATTTTTTGTGGAATTTCTGCTCTGAATTTTCTCGTTTTAGTAAAAAATTTGGGTGTTTAGTTTAACTACAATACTCCAGTATAAGTAAAATGTTCAGTCTTAACTATTTTACATTAAATAATTTTAATGCTTATAGTATCTATATTTTTCCATTCAGTGAGACTTAGGCTCCTAAATCATTATGAAAATTTTACACCAAGTGACTTTGTGGCTTAGGAAGAAGGAAAGAAGAGAAACATCCAAACAGACAGGGAAACCACCATGGAATATCATGGAAAACAGGCAGAAAAGGCCCAGACTGGTGGTCATTTTCTCCAAGGTATTATGTATGTATATATGTAGTCAGAGATGAAAAATGGAGAAACTCCACAAAGATTTTTTAGGAAAGTAAATTTGAATTTGATTCAGAAAATAGGAAGTGGGTGAAGATGATAAATAAACTAGGCAACAGGAACATTTCCTGAAGTTTATTGAAAGTATTTATGGACACAAGACATAGTCACTTTCTATCTTGGGTATTACAAAGCAAGACTTTACTCTTATGAGTGATCAATACTACCATCTTTCAGGAAAATGCTCACCGAAGTTAATCAGACAGAAGGTCTTTCAAGCAGGTCTATAGAAGTGAAAACTAAAGCATGGATATCAAATCATCATCTTTAAAAAACACTGAGCTTTACTTCTACCTCATTACATTAGCAATGAAGTGCTGAATGCTATCAGTTACAAATATAGGCACCGCTGCTTACCAGTTCATATTCATCAAAAAGCTGTATAAGAGAAGGTGGTATGAACATATGAAATCCTTGCAAAAAAGCATTTATCTGAGGCTGAATGGCTCTTGTCATTCGAAGTTCAGTAACAAGTTGGACATACTCAGCCTGCAATGAAAGATAGAGAACATTAAAACGAGATATTTTATGGTAAGAATACATAAACATACATATGCACATAGTGCTGCCTACATTAAGATCATCATTCAAAGTAAATTCTAGCTGTGGCTTTGAATGCATCCTTCACTCACCTGAGGCTAGCAACTGCAGCACACATGGCCAGTTTCAAAAGGCCTCTTAAAAAAAAAAAAAAAGACACAAAGTTTGAGCAAGCACTCTCTATTTCCTTTTTGCCCATACAAATGTATGTAGCACAGCCATATTTTGTGGGGCATATTTTTGGAGACTACTCCTGGAATGACAGTGCAGCACAGTCCCAGCAGGGGCTTGGATCTAGACCAAGAATGTTAATGAAATTTTACATTGTCATTTTCAGACTGAATGAACAATGCAACCTCAACATTCTGAACATCAGTTTGGATGGAATTTCCTTTTCTAGATTTTTAACTAACAGGAGAAAAACAGAAGACCCACAATATGAAAATATCCAGTTGGACACCACTGAAATACTGTATCCCACACATTTTAAGCAATCTGCAAGTGGGAACCTCTCACTCTCCACCTTCCAAGATACACACTAAATGAAACAAGGCCTTGGCTCACTCCCTTTTTATCATTCAAAACTGCTACTACTATGGAGCAGTCAAAAAGGAAAGGGGACTTTCAAATGGGCACAGAAAGACAGCCTCTTCCAGCTTTACACCGCCTGGACCATGAACACAGCACCATGCGCTTGTACACAGCTTGCCATCCAGCTCATCCCGATGCACACTATATAAGTCTTTAACACATTCTCTTTACTCAATGCAGACATCTTTCTCCTTGGGAATCGAAACTTATGCTAAGACTTCTCAAAACTAAGTTTAATCAACTTTGGTTCCGAGTGATGCATGATTTCTAATGGGGGAGGGTGGGGGTATTTCCAGGCTTACCTACCAAACAGATTAACTGAGTTACTGTCTGTGATGATTTGGAGGAATCGGTCTATGTACAGTCTATAAATTCTGCTTTGTTATACAAATTTAATCAGGAAATTCTTTTATGTGGACGTGGAATCCATCATGTGCTAACATGGACTGTAGCACATACCTACCAGACCAGGGTCAACAGAAAGTCATTAACCTTAACGTGTGCTGGACTGAAAAACTGCTTTGCTAAGGAGGCTGACTGGAGTTGGAAGACGCTACTTCCTCCAACTTGTCTGAAAGGGTGGAAAAGTAGAGAGACTGGAAAAAGGTGACTGAGCAAGATTTTAAAAGGACTCACAGGGAGAAGCCTTTTAGAAGGACAGAAAGCTTGGGACAGGCATAGAAGAGACAAGTATGCTTTTGTAACAGAGGTCTATTTGAACTGTGGGACCAACCAAGGTCAGAAAGCAAGCTGAGCTGGAAAGATTCCACGTTTCTGAAGAAAAGTCATGAACTGCAGGGAAAGGATCCTGGGCACCCAGGGGACTCTGCCCAAGTGCAAAGAACTCCAAAATGGTGAAGAACCCAAGACAGGGAAATTCATAGAGGTGTGTTTATGTTGTACACATCTGTATATTTCTTGTGCTAAATGGAGAGCAATGGTGTTTTTGGATCCTGTACAAAGTTTGTCAGTTGGCTTTCATTGTCACACACCGCTCAAGAGGTGAACTGCAAACCAGAAGGCTCATACCTTTGGTAGGATTCTGGGAACTGTTCAAGAGCTGCTGGGGATGTTTGGGGGAGACTGCAGTAGTTTCAGGGCTTAGGCAATGGGACAGTGGAGTGCCTATTCCCATGAGGGGCAGACACAAAGTCTGCATCTCGAGAGTGTACTTAAAGGCCCAAAGCCACGAACAGTGCCTAAACTCTGCTCAGTCCCAGCAAGTGAAGGGCACAGAGGATTCAGCATTTGAATCCCCTCACAGCTGTCTAGTGAAAGTCCAACAGCAGGAGCTCAGCCAGATCTGTGACCCTGTCTTGCTCCAAAACAACAAGTTTGGACACAGTTTCTACTTAAGTTTTTATACCATACCCATCACCACAGCATTTAAGCATCTGGTTCTTGGAGAACCAATTAACCTCTCTGCCTCCAGTTCCCCATTTATACAATGGAGATACAGTAGAATCTCAGAGTTATGAACACCAGAGTTACGAACTGACCGGTCAACCACACACCTCATTTGGAACCAGAAGTATGCAATCAAGCAGCAGCAGAGGGAAAAAAAAGCAATACAGTACAGTACTGTATTCAATGTAAAGTACTAAAAAATAAAGCGAAAGTGTAAAAAAAGATTTGACAAGGTAAGGAAACTGTTTTTGTGCCTGTTTCATTTAAATTAACATGGTTAAAAGCAGCATTTGTTTTTCTGCTGGTTTTTTTCTCTAAAGTTTCAAAGCTGAATTAAGTCAATGGTCAGTTGTAAAAGTTTGAAAGAACCATGTTTTGTTCAGTTACAAATATTTCAGAGAGTTACAAAGAACCTCCATTCCCAAGGTGTTCATAACTGAGGTTCTACTGTAAGTCGATATCTAAAGTGACATTTTAAAAATATCCCTATTTTGAAAGACTGCCCAATTTCAGAGAAATCCCTTATACTTTATTCTAACAGGAACTGTTAGCCTCTTCAAAATTGGAAGAAATTCTCTTTTCAGTGTAAATGTGAGATGAATGATTAGTTATATGTTTGTGAAGTGCTTGCAAGAGGAGAAGGGTTACTCAAGTACATCTTTAACCAAGATTCCAGTCTCTTCCACGGACACCACTGAATGGCAGGCTAAACCAGGTTGAGGGAACCCTCTGGTGAGGAAAAATGCTTATCTCCAACATGCATGGGACTAGGAATGGTTTAAGAATACTTTTCTAGATGCCCAAAAAGCCACAATCCCATCATCAAGGAAGGTGGCCATAATGGATTAAAAAAAAAAAAAAAAAGACTGATTTAACAGGAAAGTGAAGGTGGTTATAAAAAAATCCATTTGTATCAGGAGGATGTTAAACAGCAGCTACTAAAGTTAGGCATTTTAAAATCAGCAGTTCCAGACAACCTGCATGAAAGGGTCTTAAAAGCTGGCTGAAGAGCTCACTGGACTGGTAATGATGATTTTCAGTAAGTTAACATACCACAGAAGTTCCAGTAGACTGGAAGAAAGCTTATTATCTGCTAATATTTAAAAAGAAACAGGATGAGCCAGGTAATTATAGGCCTTTCTGTCTGACATTTACCCTGGGCAAGATAGTGGACCAGTTGATATGGGAAAGAATTAAAGAAGGGTAACATAACTAACAATAATTAACATGGGTTTATGGAAAACAGAATCTATCAAACTAACTTGATATCTTTTTCTTATGAGATTACAGGTTTGCTTGATTAAGGTAACAGTGTTGACGTAGTATACTTTGACTTAGTCCCAACATGACACTTTGATAAAAAACTAGAAAGATATAAAATGTACCTGTCACTCGTTAAATGAATTAAAAGCTGGCTACCTGATAGGTCTCAAAATGTATCTGTACACAGGAAATAATCAAATGGGTGTGTTTTTAGTGGGATACTGCAGGGATCAGTTCTTGACCCTTACTATAACGTTCTTATTAAACATGGAATAAAACAAAATCAATCACTGAAAGTTTGCAGATGACACCAAAATTGGGGAGTGGTAAATAATGAAGAGGACAGGTTACTAATACAGAGCAATCTAAGTCGCTTAGTAAACGGGGCACAAGCAAACAATATGCATTTTAAACAGGGCTAAATGTAAACATTTACTTACATGATGGAAGACTGTCTCCTGGGAAGACACACTGAAAAGGATTTGGGGTTGTGGTGGATAATCAGCTGAACCTGAGCTCCCAGTGTGCCGCTGTGGCCAAAAGGGCTAATGTAGTCCTTGGATGCATAACAAACAGGGGAATCGCAAGTAGGAGCAGAGAGGTTATTTCACCTCAGCTGCTGGAATACCATGTCCAGTTCTGATATCCGCCATGCAAGAAGGTTGATAAATTGGAGAGGCTTCAGAGAAGAGCCACAAGAATCACTGAAGGATAAAAAACCCTTCCTCATAGTGACTGAGCTCCTTGAGTCTATTTAGCTTAACAAAGAGAAGTTTAAGTGGTGACTTGATTACAGACTGTAAGTACCTACATGGGGAACATATTAATAATGGGCTCTTCAATCTAACACAGAAAGGTATACCATGATCCAATGGCTGGAAGTGAAGCTAGACAAATTCAGATTGAAAATAAGGTGTAAAGTACAATGAGAGTAACTAACCATTGAAGCAGCTTAACAAGGTCATGGTGTCTTGTCCATCACTGAAAATTTTTAAATCAAAACCATATACTCTAGTTCAACAGCCTGTGTTATATAGGAGGTCAGACTACATGATCACAATGATCCCTTCTGGATTTGGACTCTATGAATCTGCACTAAGTCTGCTTTGATGGACAGGGAGGAGGAGTCCTTTTGGTACAACAGAGGGAAAGGTACTGAAGCAACATTCCATGATATATGCACCTCTTGACAAGGCACAAAAGACATCAGTGGCTATCCACTGTAGCAAATGAAGTTCCTAGTCTTTATGACTCTTCAAGCCACTGGTCTTTGACTTCAGCAGCCCCTCAGCTGAAGATATTAAATCTAAAATAGAACATAGCAAAACAGACATCCATTTCTTCAAGAAAAACTAAGGGAAGACTTAAGGGAAAAGTTTGATATTACATCAACCAATAATGTATTGTAAAAGTGGAATATATTCAAAATCGGCCATTCTTCAAGCCTCAGAAGATATTCTAGCCATAAATCAAAGATGGCACTAGGATTGGTTCAATGAAAAAATCCTCAAGCAAAAGAATGATGTGTATGTCTTGGCAACAGGACAAAAGCAACATTAAAGAAAGACGAATTCAAGTACCTGCAAGCCAAGGGTTAAAGACTGCATTTGTTCCTACAGGAGAACTGGTGGGAAAAGAAAGAAGAAACACTGCATTATGTCAGTACTAACATAACATTGTTTTAGGATTTCCTGAAAGCTATTTATTCCCATCAAAATCTGAACCAGCTCCACTATAGAATACAGGTGGATCTACATTAATCAAGGACAAGTGAGGCATCTCTGAAAGATGAGTACAACACTTCACTGAGCCACTGAATCACCCTTTACTATCAACCCACAGGTGCAAGAGGAATTGCCCCCACATATGAAAAAATCGCCCAGTCACCTACCGTTGAGGAAGTGCAAAGAGCTATCAAACAAATGAAGTCAGGTAAATCACCTGGCAAAGATGATATATCAGATGAAATCTTTAAAACTTGCAGGCCTAAACACTGTCAACTATCTAAATGAAATCATCAAAGATGGGAAGCCAAGCAAATTCCTCAGGGCTTCAAAGATGCAATCAGTTACACTATACAAAAATAAAGGCATCAAATCTGACTGTGTTAACTACTGGGGTATTTCCCTGCTATCTGTTATTAGCAAAATTCTCACCACCCATATTTTGCTCAATCAGCTTATCAAAACAGTATCAGAGAAGTTTCTACCAGAGACCCATCAGGTCAGGGCACCACAAACACGGTTTTTGTTGACACACAGATTCAGGGGGGAAAAACTGAACACCACAGAACTGTACGCTGTCTTCATTGATCTAAAAATAGCATTCAATACTGTGAGCAGAAATGGCCTATGGAAAATTTTAGAAAAGTTTGGCTGCTCCACCAAATCTGCCAACATCATATATCAATTTCACAAAGACGTGACTGTCAAGTCCTCTCAGATAATGACCTTTTAAACAATTTCCCATATATAATGGAGTGAAGCAGGCCTGTGTGCTGGCACTGGCCCTTTTTGGTCTCTTCTTTGCAGCTGTTCTGAATTACGCAATGACCAGCCTTCCAAAGGGCATCTACGTAAGGTACAGAATTGATGGAAAACTATTCAATTTTCAAAGGCTTACTTCAAAGACAAAAATTCTTGAGGAACTCGTATGTGAAGCCCTTTTGGTGGATGACTGTGCGCAACTTAGCCGTAGTGAAAGTGATCTACAGTTTAACCTTGGCAGGTTCACTGAGGCAACTAAACAGTTTCAACTCACCATCTGTCTGGAGAAGAAAAAAAAGTCTTCCAGCCAACCACCAGCCAAATATCACCACTGATTGTTTAAGCCAAAGACTGTCAATAACTTTACATACCTGGGCAGTACTATCTTAAGAAATGGTTTGCTGGATCAAGAAATAGCAAGTCGAATATAAAAGGCAAGCCAGGCCTTCAGAAGACTTTGCCATAGGATACTCAACCAGCACACCATCCAACACTTAAAATTGATAATTCCCAATGCAGCAGTAATAGCATCCCTTTTAGACAGGTGTGAAACATCGACAGTTTACTGCGGACACATTAAGCAACTTGAAAAATTTCACATATGCTGCCTCCACTCTATTCTGAAAGTCGACTGGCAAGACAAAGTCTCAAACATTAATATCCTTGAAAGAACAAAAACAGTAATTGAGGCCAATTAAATGATCAAAGCTCAGTTTAGACCAACAGATCATGTTATCAGAGTGGGCAACAACAGACTCCAGAAAAAAAGGTTTTCTATGAGCTGGCACTCTTGAAAGCACAGGATGGGTGGTAAACAAAACACTTCAAAGAGACACCCATAAGCAGAAACTCACCTTCTGCAGCACAGAGAACAATACATTCGAAGACATAGCCAAGGACAGAATAGACTGAATAGAGAGCAACTATCAATAAAAGTTAACACTGAGGAAGCCAGGTGTGAAAAAGTGATTGAAAAGAGGGCTAAGCAATATGCTGAGACTTCAGTGCGAGCATGCACATTCCTGTGAGACATTTGTTTATAATCCAGCTCCTCACAGATCATATTATGAAGCCACATGAGAGCATGTGACCCTGTGAGTTGTCATTGTTGGATAGCCACATATAGACTATTTTACTGAAACTGTATATCCTATTTTCAACACCATCCATACAAATGTCTTCTGTTTTTATCTGATGAACTAATTTTTGTTTTAAACAAGTGTGTGTCATTCCCAATTGGCATTCCTCTTCTACTGGACTGGACTAGCACCATTTTTTTCCCCTTTGTGCCACATGACTTTCTGAATTGGTTGAGATGATATTATTACCTTTCAACAGGTACCCCTCTACTGGACACACAGTAATGAACTTCTTCAGAGACTGAATTTCCCTACCCTTACAGATGTAAGTAGTACAAGTTTTAGTAAAGGACAATTTTTTATTCTTGATTACAAAAAAACTACACTGCAGACTACAGAAAAATATTCTGAAGTTACTGGAGCAGAAAGACTGCAGTATAAAATTACATATTTTGGATCCTTTTTAAAAAAGGCATTTTTCAAATCTGGAAGAGCCATTAAGTTATACAGTACAAATCCAGGTCATTAAGAAAATATTTAATGAATACGTATGTCCAAAAACTGACATAAGATGCAGAGTCCTTGACTTTTAAATCATTAGACTGAATCTAGCCCAGATCAGTAGAGAGCAAAAAAGTAATTGCCCTCTAACTGCTGTTTGTATGCCCGTGTCATGAAATAGTTTGAAAATCTCCACATTCCTAAGGTACTGACATCTATATTCAAACGTCACCATAACAATTAGCAACATCAAAAGGTGCTAAGGACAAAAAGGGAATAGAGATCACCTCTAGAGGTGATCTCTTCATGTCAGGGTTGAGCATGTAGCTGAGGTAGTATGAGAATATTTATAAAGCAAATATACATAAAACTATCAAACTAAAATATGTAAAATTCTTGTAGGGTAAGTCAAACAGAAGAATTTAAATATTAGATTAAGGATGACGTTAGCAAATTTTTAACTTCATTCAAATTGAAAAGAGCACTGTAAATTGATGATAGACTTTAATAATGGCAACAGGGATATATATTATATTATACTAAGATAGTATAATATATATAATATATACTAAGAGAATTTAAAAGAGACTGGAAACAAGCAACAATGTATTTGTTCCCTGACTCCATCCATGTATAATATTGATAAAGGGGTCAAATCTCCACTGACTTGCATTGTGTAGTCATTTACACCTGTGCAAAGGGGGTGGAAAACCAATTCTGAATGGTACAAGACAGTGGAGAATCAGTCTCATAATATGCATGTTAGTTATCTGAATGACATTTCTGCCATGATAGAAAGGAAGATAATGCATGTAAGGATTCACTGTCAAAGTCCAAGAAACAAGAAAATTTTAAAATAAATGATGACACCAAGTGGTCATTTGCAAATATAACAGCCTAGTATCTTACCAACAGGGAAATCTGCTGGCGGGCTGGAACGGTTTACCATGGGCCGAGGGATGTGCTGGCCACTGCTTCCTGCAGCCCCCATTGGCCTGGAATGGTGAACCACAGCCAGTGGGAGCTGCGATCGGCCGAACCTGCGGATGCTGCAGGTAAACAAACCGTCCCAGCCCGCCAGCAGATTTCCCTGACAGGCCGCATGCCAAAGATTGCCGATCCCTACTATATATACACACACGTAGTATGCTGAAGTCAGAACAAGTGCAAAGGCAGTACAGAATTTGATTGGAACAATGTCTGCTCGACTCTTCTACAAAAAGTGTTAAAGTTATAACACCAACTATATTGATGCTTGTTTGCTTAAGACTGAAAAGGATTATATGACTCTACAATGCTGGACTGCCAGACTGTCAATGTCACAAATAAAACGGTGATTAAAACTATTTTCATATATACTAAACAATTTATACATGGTTTGAAATGCTTCTCATGGGAACTTTCAGATCACTACATTGAATAAACTGAGCACGGTTTTCCTTTTAAATCTATTCATACACAGTGTGCTTATACTGGTAATAGAACCACCACCACACAACCATTTAATACATATGGAAAGATTAATGAAGAAAACACAAATGGTAAATTTCTGAAGTGTCAGTAACATGAAGGCAAATTACCAAATATTGAACATTAAAGACTGTATGAAGAATACACTTAGCTACTGAATGAAGGACAAAATTCAAGAAAAAGGTAAGTTATATCATAATTTAGAACTACGTTTTTAAAAAGAGGCTAGGCAAAGGGTACTATTTTAACCCGTGTAATTACACCCCACAGACTAATGACTTTCTTCATGTAGGCAGTGCGGAATCAAATCTCAGTACTAAATTTTAGAAGTCTACATAACTTTACATCTTTTCCAAAGAAATTCTCCTTAGATTTCACTATACCATTAAATGTTCAGGGGTTTATAGCCACAGGATATACAGTACATATTTAATTTAGGTTTAGTTTTTCTGTAGCATAAGCAGCAGCAAGTTGTTTACAAAATATTTAGCACAAAGAACAGAAACGGACTTTGCTTTAGTACTATCTTTAAGTATTAGGTCCACCTGCGCTTGCACACAGATTTTAACACAGTTATAATTCTGTTTGTTGGCTTCTGCTTTACATAGATCAAAATGTTATATGGTTAAACTCTGTTTTTGGCTCATAAAATAAGCCAAAACAAGGAATTGTTGAAAGATGAAAGGCCTAATAATTATTTCAAAATCCTATTCCTTTCTATTAAGTGAATGAATTCACACCATGTTTTGTTCAACAATAACATAAGGCCAAACTGTCTGGGTAGCTGAGCAGCACAATTCCTACTGACTTCAAATGGAGTTTTGGGTGCTCTGCACTTCTGTCAAAACATACCTTAAATACTCCACTGTTTAGTGAACAGGCCATGTTTAAAAGTGAATTTTGCAACACTTAAGTAACATTACCTACAGCTGTATTTTTGAAGGGCACCACAGGTGTTCCTTTTTAATACTTCTCCCTCCCCCCCAGCAAGAGCTTGACCATGTGCAATATGGGTATGATGTCACTTCTAAAAAGTCCTTCATTTGAGTTCTACCTTGTTTTTCTTCATAAAAACTCCAACAAAAGAGGAGACAGACAATTTCCGAGAGCTGTTTAAATAACTTTCTTCAGAAGAGTGGTCCAATTTACTGACATACAAACGGGGACCATTTTGCCAGCTACTTTTTAATATTGTGGGTATGATTACTTTAAGTACATAATTTATGCTTCTACTCACTCATAAGTCAGTTCAATTGTTCTTATCAGTAACTTCTGGATAAACCTGAACACTCACTTTGTTGTCTTGTGTAACAAGAATACTTGCACCCCCTGGTTTCAAAGGCACTTCTTCCATTGCTCCAAACACATCAGTCTCAACAGAGAAGGTCAGTTCCAGCCCAAGATCACTGATATCATTATCTAAAATCCACTGCAAGTTCTTTGCATACTCTGGATCAATAGATGCCACATCCTGATAATTTACAGGAATACCTGAGAAAATAAAATCAAAATCCACATATTCAGTCTGCCTTAGCCTGCTTGTTCTATGGTAGAAGATTGCCCTCTAGAGAAAGAGACTGGAATAACACAGGGATGAAAAAACATTTATAGTTACAATACACAGCAGAATTTAAACTTGCCATATCTTCTGTATTTTGGACACCGCCATAGAAAGTAAAACATATCCTTTGATATAGACTCTCCTGGTGAACCAAAGTCACACACCATTTAGTCAATAAGCTACAATAAGTGTACATTCCTGGGACACTGACTCGCCTCATTGTGAAGCCCAAGGCTTTCAACCAGGCACCTTCAGCCTCATGAAAATATACCAGTCCAACAGGTGTTTAAAACCAGTAAATTTTACAAAACTAGTTGCTTTAGTATATTAAAAAGTCTATTTTCACTAAAAAGCCATTTGTAGTTGGAAGAAAAATATTAAGGAAGTAGTTATGGAGGTCTTTTATATACTCAGAATAAATTAATTTCCTTGGCTCTTTAGATTTCTTTTTTCTCCTATTTCCTATGAGACCTGCTGCTCTTTCAGCAACAACTGTGGTTCAGCTACAAATCATTTTTAGTACAAAAACTAAGTTGTGAAACTCTAAAGCAACTTCCAGATTTGCTTTTATAGTGTAAAGAGGCTGAAAAGCAAAAGTTGTTAGAGGCTCAGCTGAGCACACAAATAAGTTTTAGAATTTCCTATTTTTATCCCCTTTCCCAAATACACATCTAATTACAGCTTACATTTTGCAAGCACCACTGCTAACCTGATCCTTCCCCATCTTCCCCACCCCGTGGACCCTTGGAGAAAAAGGGAAGATCAACAGCTCCTTCAATCTCAGCCCTGGTCACTCCTTGCCTATCACACAGTCACAGCCAGAGCCAAAGAAATTTCTTTCACATTTAGTTCCAGCTTTCTTCTCCGCCTGCACAGTAATGTGAAAAAGAGATTACTTACCAGTAACTGTTCAAGAGCTACCTCTGTGCAATTCACTGAAATGTGGCACCCCTGGTGTCAAGCTACTTCGCAAAATCACATCCACTGGCAGGTCAACAAGAGTTCTTGTGTATGAGTGACATTACCACCCTACTCTACATAAGGAATTGCCCCAGTTCCTTCTTCCAAACTACAATGTCCTGATGTTACTCCACAGCAAAGAGGAAGGAGGGCCGGTAGCATGAATACAGAGAGCTAACTCTCTAACCACAGTAGTTACCAGCCTATATGCTTCTCACCTATGGGAGTTTAGCAAGCATGGCTCAACCAGGTAGATAGTAGGTGAGGAGTTCTTAGCTAAATATGGACCATATAACTGCAAACAAAACTGGGCACTGGAGCATGATGCTAAGTCTAAGGAGAAGCATCTGGTGAAAGTGTACACTGAATTCTCAAATGGCTTCTTTGCAAGTCTCCACCAGGGGAAGCCAGCCTAAGATGGGCCACTGACACGGAGGTTGCAGTTGTGGAGTGGATCTTCAAACAAGGTACTGTTTTCCTAGCTAAGATGATATATGGAACATAGTAATCTTGTGGAGAATGTCTGGTAATAGGTTATTTGTAGTATGTGGGAGAACCTATTTTATTTAAAGGGCTTAGTTTTTTTTCAGGTAAAGCACAGTACCCTCTTATATCTAGTGTACGGAGACCTGCTTCCCCTGGGTGGGAATGAGGTGTTAGAAAGGAAACAGACTAAGACAGATGGAAATCTGAGACTATCTTAGGCATGAAGTTGGGATGTGGCCTCAGGATGATTTTGTCCTTTATGAGCACAGCATAGGGTGGAGTGGTGATCCTGGCACTAAGATCACTTGCTCGTCTTCCAACCAATTACCTCTGCTATCAGGAAGGCCACTTTGATTGATATATGCTTGAGAGAAGCCTGAGTGAGAGGCTCATAAAGAGGGTTCCATTAGCTTTACTTGGACAAGATTTAGATCCCGTGTCAACAGGGACTCTCTAATTGGTGAGGAGGTGGAACATTTAATATGCCCTTAAGGAACCTGCAAAGTGAAAGAAGGGTTTGTCCTTAACAAAACGTTCTGATAAGCAGATATTGCTGCCACATGGACCTTCAGGGACAGGCTAAGACTACTAAGTGTAGAAGGTACTCAAATACTGAAGGAACTTCAGCTTGAGATATAGCAAGTCCTTTGTCAGCCACACAGACAACAGTTGCCATTTTTATTTATAATATTTCAAAGTAAAAGCTGTAAGAGGATGGTTTGAGGTCTTTGAGAGCAGGAACTGTTCAAATTAGTCCCAGGTTATCTAACCTCTAAGCTACCAAGTGGAGTGTCTCTATGCTAGGATGAAGAATCTTTCCTTGCTGTTGAGACAAGAAGTCTGGGGACAGAGGCCAATGAAAAAGCAGCGCCATGGCCAGCAGCAGGAGATCTGGATACAAGTGCTGACAAGATCATGTTGCAGCTATTATTATGATGTTGGCTCTGTCCAACCTCATCTTCCTTATGTGACCCTGGGAATCAGGGAAATGGAAGAGACATTCTTATGTATCTGTTGAGGTCTGAGAGATCCAGAATGGACCTCAGACATTCACTCTTCTTGGGAATCAGGAAACAATGGTGTTAAAATCCTTTCCCTCAGTATTCCTATGGAAACTCCTTTATGGTTCCCTTCTTGAGAAAGAAACCCACCTCTTCCAATAGGACTCTCTCATGAGATGGGAGAGAATGGTGAAGTGGCCTGGTGCAGAACTGGATGGAGCATCCATCATTGATGGTGTCCACTGATACACTGTCCACTGATCCAAAGTACTCATGCACCAGAAGCTGTAGGAGGAGAAACTAAGCCATTGTCCTTGCACTCGTGTCTAAGGCATCATATACTGGTCTTAAGAGTGTCTTGTGAGCATACAACTATCTGTGACCAAGGACTTAGCTACTTCTTTCTGTTCCTCCAGTCAAGATTCCAAGATGGGGCTCATGGCATCCCAGAGTGTAACTGCAGAAGGACAAGATGGTGTAGTCATCAGCTATTTGGGAGGTCTAGACATGTAGGGTCTCCTGCGAAAAGCATCCAGCTTACATCCCTCGGTCAGGAGTGGAAAGAGATGCTTTGTTGCCTCTAACTTTCTCTAATGCTGCAGACACTACCAGGGAATTGGCTGGAAAAAGTTGTTTGATGTCCATTGTTTGTCAGAGTGTACATCCTGTCTGCTCACCTAGATGCAGGCAAGCAAGAAAAAGGAGATAGCCAATCCCGTTTGACATATTACAGGTACAGACTAATGAGAAGTAGTCTCTGCCTCTTATTCTTTGGTTGGTTGAGGACGACAGAACTATTCGACTATCTCTGGTGCCACAACCCATTTGCAGCTGACATGTATCTGCCATTCTTCCCAGTAGCTCCTGAAACAGTCTGATTATCAGGAGTATAAACAGATGAAGCACCAATTTGGTCTTCAGGAAAGGTACCATCTACATGTTCCTCCAAAGGGGACCCAGATGGTTACTCTGAAGGAGTCTCATCCCATTCCTTAGATATAGGCAGGTCCTCCTGCACATCTACTGGATTCGGTGGCAGCATCAGTGCTGGTGTTTTGGCACTGGATGAATGATAGTTACTATGAGGGCATCAATGCCAAGTGAGGGCCTGGTGCCAGATGGGGCATTGGAACCAGTGCCACAGTCAGTGCCAGGATTGGTCTCAGCCTCCAAAAGGGTCTTCAGAGTCCTGTATGTATGGCCACATAAGTAGCTGAAGAAAGCCTATGGTAGATTTTCATGACGTCTGGACCTAAGACAAGAGCAGAGGTCCAGTGCCCTGAGATCAATTCTGGGGACCCTGTAAAGTTCATCTCCAAAGGGGTCAGAGATATTCAGAGGCACCTGTGGGTTGGGACTGGAGGATTAAGTTTCAGTGTAGAGTCAAGCAGTGGAAAAGCATGCTGTAGGGTGGCTAGGAGATTCAGACACAGAAAGATCCAAAGTATTATTGGGATCTGAACTGGTTAGAAGTCCAAGTTAACTGGTGCTGAGATGTCCAGCTCCAAAGGAGTATGGAAAAGAGATGAGTGGTGCCATTTGAGAATCTTCGAGGCATTTGTGTGTCAGAGAATACAGGAGAGAGACAACAACTCCTCTCTTCTCTTCTTTTTTGTGCCTCATGAGGAGATGTGCTGCTTCTCCTTCCTTTTACCTGAATGGACCTCTGAATGCCTTTGTAGAGCTTAGAGAGAGGCATCAGTGGATGAATAGAATGAACACCAAATCATCATGAGAGGAGCGGGTGGCAAGGTGGACACTTCCTGTGTTAGCCCTGGAGCTAAAGAAACCTTTAAGGTGGTGCCAACTTGGTCTTTGGTGCTAGGTGAAGAATTCATTCCCAGCATGCAGCCAAGGAGATTCTGGTCTCAAGCCCATGGTAAAAAGCTGGCACTGAGCCCAGAGCAGTAAAACGCATCCTGGGTCCTGCATAAGACTACTTCTGCACTGAGGCTGGGGTCTCTGCACCATCAATTAGCCCAAGCTATCCAGGCTGTAGGCACACTGAGAAGCTAGATGAGCCTAGTAGGAAATGAAGTCACCCATATGCAAGACTTCTTGTGCACTCCCCAAGGGACCCTGCTTTTCATGGCTGTTCTGCAGCTCGATGCCAGAGACAACATATCCCATAAGGGTACTGCATAGAGGTTCTCAAAGAAGAACAGATATGTTCTTTTTCCTCAGGGAGGAAGCAGACACCAGCAGTTCTTAGTGTCCCCATTCCTAAAGAAGAAAGAGCAGAACTCCAGCACCTTTCTTGGGACTGGAACGGTGCTGTTGCATCTGAGGCAATCTTTGAGACACTAGGCTTCTCCCAGGGGAGAAAGACTTGAGGTTTTGCTGGACATGGTGTGCTGAGGCAGATATGGCAGTCATGAGACTCTTATGGAAAAATCCCATAGAATTTAAGGTGGTTGAAACCAAAAGGGTACTATAGAAATCGGTATGAAATTCTTTGGAAACTTGAGCAAGAATAATCTCCTATTAGAATTTTTAAACTATCCTCTAGGAATCTATAGAAAGGATACAAACTTACATTACATTCTAAATGACTCAAAAATAGTTCCACTGAAAAGGAAAAAGGCTGAGAAGGTTACTGTAGCAGCACCAATGAACCACTACTGAGAAGTAATAAATTTGTCAGGGGAAGGAATTGTTAATATTGGTGGGGGTAAAAATACAGATTTACTTTGGTGGAATGTGATGAGAACCTGAGTGTACATGTGGGCGTTTATGGTAAGAGTGGAGTAGTAGATTTTTTTCCTAGATCCGACAAGTTTTCTTGATAAATTTGCAACATTGTCTTAAATAAGTGGGGGGAAGCGGGGGGAGAGAACGACTATTTTCATTCACTGGAAAAACTTTAGTCAATCTTTTTCAAAGATTTAACAACCCAAGCACCCTTCAATGAGGGATAGAGTTTTAAGTTAAAACTCCAAATGTTTAAATTAGAGTTCAAGGACCCACTATGAAGAGATTTTTGTCAGAATTCCTGAAAGGTGTCTCGTACTTCTAGGCTGAGGAACATAAGTAATTTCAGACCAGAACATATCTGTGACATTACAACCCATGGAAAACAAGGTTTAGAATGAACGTGCCATTTAAATATCAACAGGGTGTTATTACATGATAAAACAAATGAACCTGCTGGCTATAATGCCTGTACTTCTTGTCTCTGAACTAAGAACATTTTTAAAAAGAATTGAATACAAAGTTGCAGTGGCCACTCTAATTTATATACTTACACGTTAAAGGGGTATAGGAGTGGCACTGTAATTTTTTCTTAAGAAAAATCCACAAGTGAGCTTCATATATTGGTTAATACGAGTGAAGGGACTAGCTATTTGCTCCAGTTGATAAAGTGCAAAAGTTGCTCTACTAAGATTCCCCATACACAAGGGCCCAGTGTACTTCCATTTTCAACAACTTTACTATTTCGATCTATGCCTTTCTTCAGAGAATGCCAGTCAAGCCGTATTGTGCTGCAACTCTGATGTACGCAAAAAAAGACACTTTCACATTCACCATTTTTTACCATAGGTCACCAAAGATGAAAGCCTGTCCTAGTGCATAAGTAACTGTACCACCAAGCCACATCATTTATATCATTTACTGAAATGAATTAGTTGTCTAAAACAGGATTTTAATAGAACCATACCAAGAATATGCTTGTAGAATGACCTTGTGAAGTAAATGTTGACCAGCTGCCTGTGATTCAGAGCTAAACCCAAGATCTGTCCAGCAAATCGAAAGTAGTTCAAGTGATCCGGATTTACAAAAGAGTTGCTGTTTGGCTGGAAAGTTGTTCCTATGAAACAAAAGGGTGCTATTATATTTAGTCATAAGTTTTAGCCTGTATCTTACAACTGCAGCCTATATATTTTTACTGTAATTTGAACCTCTGATATATTCAACAGATGCAATTTGTTTGTAGGACAACAATAAACAAACACACACCCACACTACCCACTTTTCTGATAGATCTATTTTCTTGGTGTGACCAAAAAAAACCAATCAAAAGGCAAAAACAGGATAAAACTCGTAATTTCAGTTTTAAGTTGCAAAAAGTAACATTGATATTTCTTACTGCACACACACATTGTTATTTTTGTTTGAAATGTTATTTTCCAGGGTCACGGTGTTTACCTTCTTCACCTCAATCTATTGAATTGACAAAAATTTGAACGTTTTTCAGAAATATTTACATTCTTGCTGGTTTGGAGTTAAAGTATAAAGGCCATCCAGAGCAAATATAAAACATGCATAGCCAAAACTTGGACACAACTTACAATAGGCAATGTCTGACACTATGAAAAAGTAAGAGGAAATGTTCCTTTGTATAATTAACATTTAATTATGTAATTCAAGTTCTTAGTATCTTTCTACATAATAAAAAGTAGAAGCAAGTTCTCCAGATTTTGAGAATTAGCGTGCATTGTTCAATAGACTATAATTAGAGCCAAACAACTTGCCTAAGTGTAGCTGTACTCACCTGTGGTCTATTTCAAAGCTATTTTTCTTCCACCTAAGTAATTAATCTATTTGTTTGATTATCTGATACACTGAAGTAAAAATTTGTTCTGTTTTTTTTTAGCATATTCTAATTCAAATTGTAATTTCTGTACTACATTCAGCAGGACTAAAGTGATTTAGGAAAGAAATAGGTTAAAATGGAATTTTAATAGACAATCAGTGATGACTCTGAGTTATGCCCTCATCATAAGGGTAATAATGAGCTACTACATATAGGCCCTAATACCAACAATCCTTATGCATAGGCATCATTTTGCTCACAAGCAGTTCCATGGCTATTCACATGGCTAAAGTTGTGAACATACTTTCTGTGTTTTCAGGATTAAAGCCTAACCACTCCTTTTCATCTATTTAAAAAGCATGGTGACAGAAAATTCAGTCTGTCTGACACACCTTCCTAAACCCTTTTTCCCAACTATCAGGATGTAACATTTGCTGGCTGAGTTCTCTTTGCAGTTTCCTAAGAAACTGATGGAAGGTGTGAGTGAGACAATCCCTACTGCTGAAGAAAGCTTTGCGGCTAGAAGATCTGTTGGGTACCCAAGAGACAAGACACCAGGAACTGAAGAGCAATTCCAGGGAGATGAACAGCTGTTTTTACTGCAGAAACCAGTTGTGGGGCTGATGTCAAGAGGTGATGAAAAAACTCCCCATATCCTGCCTGTACCAGCCCAGACATACAAGTAACTGCAAGGGGAAAAGACAGCACCTTCTTGCTGCTGATGCGTGAGGTATGTCTTCTTGCTACCCAGAAAAGGAAAGGAAGATTAAACACTCAAATAGACCTAAAATAGAATGTCTGCACCCATGCCAAAGAGAGAGCAATATTGGCAAGTCAGTCAGCAACACTTCAACTTATAAAAGTTGCTTAGTTCTCAATTGAAGTTAATGGACAGTGCACACTCTTTATTAGCAAAGGACTTTTTCTGTCCATTATACTTTAATTGATAACGGTTTGCATTCTGAATAACTTATCTCACCTTTTCTTTAGATCAGGGGTCTCAAACACGCAGCCTGCGGGATTGTTTTCTGCAGCCCGCGAGCTCCCCACGGCCCCGCCACGTTTACATACAGTGGCTCTGATCCAGCACGCACTGGGGGCAGGGCAGGCTCCTGCCTGGCCGCCCTGCGTGGCTCCGACAAGCTCCTGGAACCTGGGGGAGGAGGTGCACAGGGGTCGGTGTCACTGTTGCATCCAGGCACCGCCCCCAGAAGCTCCCATTGGCCGGGAACGGGGAACAGCGGCCAATGGGAGCTGCTGGGGGCGGTGCCTGGACACAACAGTGACACAGACCCCTGTGCACCTCCTCCCCCAGGTTCCAGGAGCTTGCCGGAGCAGCGCGGGGGCAGGGCAGTGCAGGGCAGGCAGGGAACTTCCCCCAGTGCATGCCAGGCCAGAGCCCGCACCCCCCCTGCATCCCGACTCCCTCCCCTGAGCCCCCTGCTGCACCCCTCCTGCACCCCGACCCCCTGCCCTGAGCCCCCTGCCACACCCTGAGCTCCCTTCCACACCCTGCACCCCTCCTGCACCCTGACCCCCTGCCCTGAGCCCCCTTCCGCACCCCGCACCCCTGCCCTGAGCCCCCTTCCGCACCCCGCACCCTGACCCCCTGCCCTGAGCCCCCTGCCACACCCTGACCCCCTGCCCTGAGACTCTGCTGCACCCCTCCTGCACCCTGACCCCCTGCCCTGAGCCCCCTGCCACACGCTGACCCCCTGCCCTGAGACCCTGCTGCACCCCACACGCCCCCAACTCCCTACCCTGAGCCCCCACCACATCCCACACCCCTCCTGCACCCCCTGGGGGTAAGGAGGGGGCAGAGTTGGGGTGGGGATTTTGGGGAAGGGGCGGAGACTGGGGGCGGTGGGGGTGGGGGGAGGGAGGTGTCAGTAATGCAACCCTCGGTCCAACGTACTAATCCTTACGTGGCCCTCGTGGTCATTTGAGTTTGAGACCCCGCCTTAGATTATGAACATTTGCTGAAGCAAAAAAATTAAAAAGTTAGAGGAACAAGAGATACCAACATACCATCAGCTGACTGGGTGAACAGTGCATAATCTGGGTTAACTATTTCATTGGATAAGATATCAAACCATTCACGCACCACACCTTGACCCTACATGTCAAAAGGATAAAAATACAGCACAAAGAAATTTAATTTTACAAACAGTTTAACAAAATGAGTAATCAAATATATTTCTTAAGCGAAAGTATAAGAGTATTGTTAAAATTTCATTGAGATTCAAATTTTAGTTAGAATTGGTATAAATACTATTTATATGCATATCAAAAAATTGTTTATGAAGGTTTTACCCACCATGCCTTCTTCGCCATGGAATCGCACTGCAATCCCCTGCTTTAGCTTTGCACAATTTGCTTTAGACACAACTTCACAGCTACTCCTAAAAATAGAATCTAAATATGAAACACTAGTTAATTTTATATCTTAAAAAGAATCACAAAAATATTATGCACTTTATACATGCACCCCTTCTCCTTGTTGTGCAATACCTCTGTGAACCAACAGGATGTCATTTTCATTGACTGGTCTGTGCACCATGTCTGAATCTGGCAGTCCAGAGTGCAAATGTTCATAGAACCACTCACAACGATCTTTAAAGGGCTACAAAACAAAACAGGTGAAACATGCCCAATGTATTAGTCAGTCATTCTCAAGGCTAGTAATCAAAGCATTCTGTTAAATTCACTTTAAATATTAAGCTCCAGTGAGGAACTTCAGTAAAGAGTAAATAGCAGACATTTCAACAAGATTTCACAAAGGAAATAAAACCAAAATCGAGCACTAATCCTGCTAAAAGAATACACAAACATTTTGTATAGCTCATTTTTGCATTTGGAAAAGACAATACTTAACAATTCAAACGCTTATGTCCAGGCACTTTGAATGTTAGATCTGTAATTGAATACATTTGCAACCAATTAGCTCACTTTTAAGTTCAATAATGAATTCTCATGAATAATGTTTTCTTTGAAACTATCCTCCACATTGTCTATTTAGCATATTAACACAAACATATGCTTCCATTCTTATTCCTCACTGATCCCCTATGCTAATGAGGCCATAATCGATAGTAGCTGACAATAATATGACTTCACTGAATAGGATGATGGAAGAGGTCTTCTGTAAAAGTAAGCAAATTCAGTATGTTTGGGTTTTTTGGTTGGTTGGTTTTTAAGTCATTTATTTTCTTCAACTTTGAGAGAAATTCAATATGTCTGGTTTGGTTTTGACCCAAGATAGGCCCTGACCATACAACAAGTACAGCCATGTTTTTGTAACCAGTTCATGACACCCATGTGACCCAGTTATGTGTCTTTCAGTACATCATCATTTTTATCTCACATAGTTAAAATACAATTGTGCATGTGCACTTACTATGCTATCTGCATCAGTGCATTCTGGGAAATGTGGGCAGCTCTCTCACATCTCAGCAGACAGAATGCTTAGAGAAAATGTCAGAAGCAGCATTGCGGGTTACGTGTTCAGGGAAGGAGGACTGGCCTCATCAGTTACACTGTCAAGCTTGGAGGTCCTTTCCACACAGGAAAGGGGGGAAAATGCAGAACTAATTACAGGAAGACAATCACATGGCAAAATAGGTTTCTGGCATAACCTGATAACCAAGAGTGTGGTGTTATCAACTGTGGCAGCTGACTGAACAGTGAGTTCTGGAGACAAATCACGTGTATGGCCAACCATGCCTCTAAGTGATTACAAACGTATTTATCACTGCTCTACAGCCAAAATGCTTCTGAAATAAATGTAGTCAAACTTTACTAATTCTGGGTCACTGAGAACGAAAATGATGCTTAAAATTGTTGATTGGCTCTAGTTTTCAGGACATGCTATTGGGTCAGTATATACGACCCTTGACTTGGGAATGGCAGAGGATAAGTGAGTTATAAAGGGAAGGGATCTCAATTTAAACCAGAAAGGATTAAAATACATCTTTGACTGGATCTATGAATAAATCTATGACTGGGTTTGGACAGTACTTGCTTTTTAGGCAAAACAATGAATGATGCAATCTGAAGCTGGTATTGCGTCATACATGATATGAATTGCATCATGTTACTCCTAGAAGTCATGGATGATGCAATCATAACGAAGCTTACATCACTCTGCCGAACAAATTGCCCTATATCAGCTCTCGAAATCATACAGTGTCATGCTCTCTTATTTGTCAGTGTCTGATTTTGCAAAGGGACATATTTCTGTTTAGCCAAAGTGAGCAGAGATGCCTCGTACTTGTGTGAACAGTGCAGATAACTTCTGCTGTGTTTGTGGTGAAGTGACTTTTGCATCACAAAAGCGCAGTATAACCACTATGGTTAAGAAAGCCTATCACCTTTCTTTTGGCTGCAAAATTGGAGATCAGGACAAGAGGTGGGCCCCACACATATGCTGCAACACTTGTGCAACAAATCTTCGCCAGTGGTTGAACAGGAAAAGGAAATCGATGCCTTCTGCAGTGCCAATGATTTGGAGAGAGCCAACAGATCATACCAGCAATTGTTACTTCTGCATGGTGCCTCCAGTTGGGAAAGGTGTGTCAAAGAAGAAAAAGTGGACGGTGCATTATCCAAACATTCCATCAGCTATATGCCCAGTACCCCACGGAGAAGGACTGCCGGGTCCTGATGCACCAGAATCACTCTCACTTGAGTCGGAAGAGGAAAAGGATGAAACTTCTGTTCCTGAACCATCAATGTCACAGGACCCACCTTTTCTCCCATCCTCCTCCTCTGAACCACACCTCATAACACAAGGTGAACTGAATGACCTTGTCAGGGATTTGGAACTACCCCAGAGTAAGGCAGAGCTTTTGGGCTCCAGACTACAGCAGTGGAATCTCCTGGCAGGTGATGTGAGGGTTTCCATGTTCCGTGACCATCAAAAGGATCTTGTCCCATTCTTCTTCATGGAACGTGATCTTGTAGCCTGCAACAACATCGATGGTGTGATGGCAGCCCTCAACATCATTCACGATCCAGATGAGTGGAGACTGTTCATTGATTCATCGAAGACGAGCCTGAAAGCTGTTTTACTGCGTAATAGCAATGTTTTGCCATCAATTCCAGTCGGTCATACAGTCCATATGAAGGAAACCTATGACAACATGAAACAACTTTTGAGGTGCATAAACTATGACCAACATCAGTGGCAGCTTTGTGGTGATTTGAAGGTTGTTGCTCTCTTGCTTGGTCTGCAGACTGGATACACAAAGTACTGCTGTTTTCTCTGCGAATGGGATAGTCGTGCAAGAGATTCCCACTACATCAAGAAAGATTGGCCACTCCGACAGTCATTGGAGCCTGGGAGGAAAAGTGTTCAGCATCCACCACTTGTTGAATCAAGGAAGATTTTGTTACCACCCTTACACATCAAGCTGGGTCTGATGAAGAGCTTTGTCAAGGCCACTGACAAAACACAAGCAGCGTTCAAGTACCTCCGTGGAAAATGTCCAAGGTTAAGTGAAGCTAAGATAAAGGAAGGTGTCTTTGTTGGTCCTCAGATTCGTGAACTTCTTCGAGATGATGCATTTGACCATGCACTGCGTAGCAAGGGAAAAAAGGCATGGAAAGCCTTCCAGTTAGTGGCAATAAATTTTTTCGGAAACAACAAGGCAGACAACTACAGGTTGTTGGTGGAAAACCTCCTCAAGGCATACAAATGCCTTGGTTGCAACATGTCACTAAAGAGACATTTTTTGCACTCTCATCTAGATTTTTTTCCACCGAACTGCGGAGCAGTGAGCGACGAGCACGGCGAGCGATTTCACCAGGACATTGCAACAATGGAGAAATGCTATCAGGGCAAATGGAGCCCATCAATGCTTGCAGACTATTGCTGGACAGTGACAAGAGATGCTCCATTTAATGAATACAAGAGACAAGCCAAGAAGCGCCGAGTAGACACTGAATAGGACTAAACTATGTACATAATAGTTTTTTGCCTTTTGTTTCATAATCAATTTTATTTATATAACCCCTTTGCTGATTTTTAAAGTGTTACATAAACAGGACAGGTGAAATAGTATCATGTAAAGCAACCATAAACACATGAAAAGACCTAGGTTTACAATTTATGATTAAAACTCTACTATCTACACAATATACATAGACATAAAATGTAAAAACTTAAATATCTTAGAAACAGTAGCCAGTTGTTTTAATTGTCATATTTGAATTCAGCACATCAAAATACATACTAAATAGCATATCTTATCTCTGAAGCAGACGACTTCTCAAAAATTGTAGACCAGTGTTATGTAGCACAGACAGGGCCTTAATCTGAAACTGCTCTGGTTTTTAAGAAGCTGTTTGATGAAAGGTTTTCCTCATTTAGGGCAGAGATTCTCTGTTTCCTCCATTTAATAAAGGAAAAAGTTTCATGGACCCACCTCCCCTTACAACACCCAAAACCCCCAGTGTTGGATTCTCAGAATGTTTTATTGTAGAGTCCCCTGATACTCCAGAGATCATAATGAGAATCACTGACTCAGAAATTCAATATTTTAAATTCTTATTTACCTAGTGTTTTATCCACCATTGCAGGTTTATCTTAAAACTAAAAGTAGAAGCTGTTCTAAGATACAAACAAAAAACCAAGTATAACTCCCTTGATAGAAAAAGTCAATACTGTCATTAAAATGATATTGAAAGGTATGATTTGCAGTAATTCAAAGTACTTTTGAGACCTCTAATTCAATAGCAAATGGAAATGGAAACAGACAGGATTCCCTAGAAATCCATACAAAATGACATTTTTCAGCAGATCTCACCAGAAAGGTAGTTCCATCTTGTATGACTCATGACATTCACACAATTGTGGCGACTGTTAGGGGATTTTGCTTAGAACAAGGCCTGACACAAAGTGTGTTCTCTCCCCACTGATCATCACTTGGGGGAAGCAGAACATGCCTTTACTTGCTTTAGTGGATAGAATACCAGCATACGGGGCTTGCGGAGTACAATATGGAATAGAATTGAAAATCATCCAGGGGACTGACAGCTAGCACACCCCTCACACACTACCCTGAAAAGTTAGTCACATGGCAATGGAGTTGGGTTCATAAACTCTTTAAGTTCTTAAAATACATTCTTTGCTTTGTGGACTATGGTGGAGAGGGGAATCCTGTCCAGACCTTTATAACTCTCAAAATACAGAATTTCTTTAAAGAGATTTTTGCTATTCAGACAGCATGGCCCAGAGCTAGCCTACATGCCTTCTTAGGATTTAAGCAAATCTTTATAGAGAAACTGGTCTAAAGGACTAACAAAAATGGTTTATCATCATAGGTCTTTCTAATAAGCAGGACTACAGAGAATATTAGGAAATCACCAGATTATCCCCAGAAGTAAAGGAGCTCTCTTGTGCAATTTGTTGAAGACTGAATGAAGCACAAAGTGCTGCCCACAAGCCACCCACCAGCAGTCCTAGCGCAGACTTGGATAATGATCACATTGCAGCCGATGCTCACATGTGTGTCCTTGTGTGCAGCAGCAATACACTGATTGTACTGGGTTGTGTTTCCTGCCTTTTTACTTAACTCACTGGAGCACAAAAAAGAAAGCAGGCAATTGCAATAATACTCAAGTGTTTTAACCTCAGATGGCATTGCACAGGTGGTAGGAGGTACACTATAGACAGCAAGAGTGTGTCCTGGCAACATGATATCTGACTGAAGTGAGCAGCCATAGCAAAATTATAAATTGAAAACTCAGACTAATTATTGTGCAGCTACAGGCCAGAAACAGTTGGTCACAATTATCCTCAAAGTAATTCAGTTATATTTTAAGTGGAAAAGATAGCAGTTAAAAAGTTCACCCTGGCAAATATCACATTCTATTTGTTTAAGCTCAAATACTAGAGGTAGTTAACGTTCACTCTTTAGAGTGAATCGGTACTTTATAGCTGTACAAATGAAAAAAAGAGTGTTGTATTAAAGATGTAAGCAAGCAGTGCTTAACATTTACCTGTGCTTTTATGATGTGCATGAATCTTGACATCAGTTCAGGGCACTCAAGAAGAAAATGAAAGTGGTCAAAAATTATTTTGGGGTTTCTGAAAAAAAAAAAATTAGGTTGGAAGTTTACTAGTTGCAGGTGCACAGGTCTAACCAAAGTCTCATGACAGAACTGAGCATAACTAAAAAGATATTTTAAAAAGTCTAACAAAACAAAAATGATTACAGGATATTTTCAAGAAACACTGCCATTGCATAAAGTGTGTTTTCCTGACTCACTTCGCGGGAGGCTTGCATTACCTCACCTCAAGAGGCTCTCTAGAGAGAGGACAAGGGAGTAGACTGAGAAATTCTCAGAGGAACTTTGGGAGCATCCAAGCATAAGGAGAAGATAAACCAGGCTGTATGTTTCATTCAACATTCCTTTTGTGAGTAAACCAAATCCTTGGGAGATGGAGGGTAATTCTGACCTGTCGTGTGCGCTGTGTTTGGAGCAGGGTAGGAAATGGCACCTACTCACAGACCAACAGTTCTAGTTCCTTCTTGACAAGTTTTGGGATACGAAACATACAGAACAGTTGCTTACGTACATATTTAAGACTCATTCCTGCAAATGCTTATGGACATACATCATTTATGCACAGGAGTACTTCCACGGAGTCCAACGGGCCTACTAATGTGCGTAGTTAGATGTGTATGAATAAATGCTGGATCAGGATTGTACCCAGCAACACACACCTCTGAATCGCAATTAAATATGAATTTGTAACTAACATTTTAGTCAAATAAAAATATTAAACTTTTGAAGGCCTACCGGTTAACAAAGCACTTAAGAACATTGTCATGTTTGCAGACAAATTCTATAAAACGAGGTGACGTCATCCTGTAATACAAATAAAATGTACTCAGTTGTAAATAATTTTTGTTCAATGAAAATAAAAAGAATGGAGAATTTAAGGTTATACAACAAACCTTGTAATTTTAAGTAAAAAAAAATCCTATGTAATCCCAGTATCATGTTGCAGTAAAGGATTTTTCAAGTACATAATTAACTAGATATACTATAAGATTAAACACCACCACTGAGGATGCAATGTAAAGCAATCGAGAAGGCAAGAAGTGTCAAAGCCTGGCCATGCAGCCTGACTGGTAACTGCTCTCCTGGGTGTATGGTTTATGTTACAGACTAACTGATCACATGCTTTTTCTGCAGGACTTTTGCTTCTTTCACTATGCAGGTGGGAACACATGCTAAATTGTATCATCCAGTGCATACATCCTTTCTACTATAATGTTAAGAGCACCTAACATCTTGAGTTTATATTTCAATAAACAGAGCATGTTAACATAACTATGTTTTTAGTGGAGCTTTTAACTGTTTAAGATAGATCTCAAAAGGTATTAACATCTGAAGGTGAACTAAAACATTTAATACAAACAGATACTAAAGGCTCATCTACACATATAGTACTGCAGCTGCACCATTGTAGCACTTAGTGGAGATGCCATCTACGCCCCCGGTAGGTACTCTGCCTCCCCAAGAGGCTGTAGCTATGCTGACAGGAGAAGCCCTACTGTTGACATAGCACTGTCTACACTGAGAGTTAGGTCAGCATAACTGCATCGCTCAGGGATGTGGATTTTCCAAACCCGCGAGCAATGTAGTTGCATCGACCAAGCCAAAAGACATTAACATGATCACTACCTTTCACCTGTCCACACCTGAACTCAGAAACCTGTATTTCTCCTGCAAGAGGTGATGACATAAAATACCTCAAACATTTGAAGGAACTGCATCTTTTACACTGCTTTAGGCTTCTGATTTATCAGTTCTTGCAGGAGAACGGTTCTGGAAGGTCCTCTTAACTGCCAAGACCTGAAGTTATTTTAAATATATTAAATGCTTTTAAAAGATTTTATGTTTTTAAGCCTACCCTATATCTACATTCACAGTATTGTCCTAACCACTGAGTGGTTAAGAATTTTGTGCAATCATTATAATCCTCACGTAGGGGTGGAACCCTATTTTTAACCTATTTTTCTAGTTTTCTTAAATCTGTTTTCCAAAATATACAATATTTAGAAAGAGGTGGAGACTGTAAAAGTTTGATTCCCTTCTCAACTTAAAAAAAAAAAAGGAGGACATGTTGCCCAATGTGACCCAAAAAAACCCAAAACTTCCATCTACGACTGATGAGCTTTCAATTAATTTTGCTCTGTTGGGGATATCCTCTGGATTCTAATCTAATCTTTTAGAGTTAGACAAGTTTTTTTATTACTCCTACTGCTAAGTATATTTATGAAAGCAGAAGCATTTTCTTTGAGATTTGAGTTTGTGAAAAAAGTGTTGCATGGACAATACTATACAATGAAATTCTAGCCTTAGAAAAACTGAGGGAGCAGCAGTACAAGCTCTCTTACACTATCCCACTAACAACAACAGTGTTATGCTTCTAGGGCAAGTAGCATATCATCAAGCCAAATTCAATCCTTTATGTCCAATAGATTAACAAGAGTTCAGTTATAATGGAGACACCTGTCTATTAAGTAGGTATTGGACTGAGACCACCAATCTATTTCACATGGGCATAGAACAGATGTCATGGTAACAGCTTTTTAGTGTCTGCTAACCTGGGACTGAATTTACAGTGGGCGTGACCTAGAGATGAAAGGTTTTGTATCCCATTACAATTCTCTGCGACATCAAGCCAGATGAGTTCTGCCGCTGGTGCTTATTATTGCATGAAATGACAGTTCTGATTTTTCTGACATCACAATTATAGTAGCAGTTATGAAGACAATTATGTGAAACTAGGGAGAACTTCACATGTGGAATATAAAGTGGAAGCAGTTGAACCCCAGGAGATCATGTTTTCCCGCAACTATCACGTGTAATAAGACAAACTACTCAAGATATTCAATGTGAGCAGAATTGCACTGAGTTTTCATGAGACAGCAGCAACACTAACAAAAAGGAAGGTATGCTGCATTGTTTAGAAGCGTTAGGAAAAATAATAAAATACGTGAACAAATAAAAGCAGCACAGTACAATCCCTTGATTGTCGTTAGTTTAATGTGTCAGCATTCATATTTTCACAAGAAATCAGTCTAATTTTAAAAAATAAAAATTTTAGATAAGCAGAATCCTCCTTACCCTTGAGGCATCTGACAGGAGCAGCACATATAAAATGCTTGAATGACAGCACTCAGCCTGTTTGCTGTCACTGAGATAACATCCTGGCAATCCGCACAAGCTTCCTGCTTCCTAGCAACATCGTATGCTTTAGAATCCCTTGTGTCAGTAGATAGCTTTTCTCTGCTCTCAGTTCCTGCAGCGTCAAAGGCAGGCTTAAGAGTAGCATCCTGCTGATTAGGCCCTTTCTGCTTTAGTAAAATGGATGTAATGTTGGCAGAATCTCTTTTGTTTTTCATCAATTCTGTAGCTATTAGAACTAGCCATTCATCTAACGAGTGCCAGAGTAACTCCAGCGGCTGCAATGCACAAGGAAATGACAAATGTAATTGGATATTTTTGTGAATATTAGAAATAAGACAAGTACAGCATGACTTCCATGAAATGGTGAAGCTGCTAAATTAAATTCTAATAAAGCTCATCTCATAGATGGAGTCAAGTATTTGTTCAAGTAAAATCTTTTCACATATCCATACAGTAATCTAAAAAAAATCACATACAACTGAGGAGAAAGGAGTGGGGGAGGAATCAAGTAGTAGATAAAGAAGAGATATACGATCACCTGGTGTTTTATATGAACTTTACTTTAGAACTCTCTCACACATGCTTGTTGGTCCAGCAGTTGCTATGTACACAACACTACTGACCAGAGGTAGCACTATCCTAACTTCTAGGGTCAGGCAGTGAGAGAGAGATGAAATTCAAGTCCTAACAATCCTGAGTATACTATTTGAAAAGTCTGAACAAGTCTATCCTTTTTTATATCTACATCAAGCTAGCTACTCCAATCAGGTGGACCCCTGCACTTATACAGAGCCCCAGTTAAGTCAACAGGGCTCTATGCAAGCACACTCTGACCATCAACATAGAGTTTGCCAGAGCAGGACCGAAATTAATATTTTTATGGGTAGTTCTGCTAATATCATAAACGTCTTAGAGTTCATACTGCTAATATGATAATTTCACTGGCTAGAAACAAGTTTATTGGTAATAATTATGGAAGTTTCCCCACTGTCCTTGAAAAACCAATCTGATTCACTATTTTGCAAAGATAGAGCAGTTTAATTTTTTTTTTTTAATTTTTTATTTTATTATTAACAGGACAAGATATTTAGTATCTATTTTGTTTAAGACCACAGTTCACTAGAAGTGTAACTGAAGAGTATGGATTAAGTAAGGCAGCTTTTGTATGCACACATGTATTATCAGTTCATCCCCCTTTTAAAAGCGTTATTGCAGAGGTACAATAGAACCCCGTTTATCTGGTCAAATTGGAACCTGGACCAGATCAGATAATCAAAATTCCGGAAAAACCAGATAATGGGAAAATGTGATGCTGTAGCACCATCTAGCGGCCACAGGAGAGATTGCCTGCTTCTGGTCCTAGAGTCCTGGTTGTCTGGTAAATGTGGAGAGCCTGTTAAGGGAGGATCAGATAAACAGTGTTCTGCTGTGCTTGAAAAGCAGGATCTGGATCTCTCCCCTTATAACTTCAGTACTCTGTTCCTGCCACTTACTGATATCTGTTTTCTGTGCACCCATGCTGACAAACGGTAGCGTAGCCAGGTCTTGAACACAGGGGGAGCGGCGGCGCTATAAAAAGGCACCTCCCCCTCCCCCTGTACTCACCCTGCGACGCTTTAAAGGGCTGCTGCGGAGCCCCGGCCCTTTAAAGCGCTGCCGCCGGAGTCGCTGGCAGGGCCCGCGTGCCCACTAGGCGACCCTAGGCAGTCGCCTAGGGCACCAAGATTCGGCTGAGCTGCTGAGCGGAGAGACAAGGGGCGGCTTCCAGCTGCTGAGCGGAGAGACAAGGGGCAGCTTGCTGCGGCTGCCCGCTACCGTAGGGAGCCGGGGGGGGGGGGGGGGGGGGGGGGGGGGGGGGGGGGGGGCGGCTTTAAAAGACCCGTGGCCGCAGACCTTTTAAAGCGCCCCCCTAGTGAGGCTCGGGCGGCGCCTTAGCACCGCTTTTCCTCATAGGGGGAGCAGCCGCTCCCCCTGCTCCCCCCCGGCTACGCTACTGCTGACAAAACAGTATCCAGATGACACTTCTATGTTGAAGCACTCAGTTGAGGTGACCCTCAAGAAGTCATTTTTACCTCAATTACTTCTCACAAGGGATCAGAAGGTTAGCTTCCCTCTAAGGATGCATGACTGACTTTACCACAAAACAATGTAAGACTTAAATGTTTTAATTAAAAACAAGATTTACTGAATTACAGAAAAGTCAGATTAAAAAATAGCTGTATGCATAACATATATACTCAAAGACAAATTTCCTGGATAAACCTTGCATTTCTAAAGCATGCTTTCTCCTAAGTATTTCAGATGCTTGTTAGACACTCTTCTTGATTTCTTAGGACTCCTGTTTTTAATTCTCTGTTCCATTATTGGAACCTACGGGCACCAAATTGGTATTCCTGGAGGTCTGACCCCAAATTCATTCAGACTGTACTCAGAGCTGTGGTCTAGACAGTTTCAGTTCCTGTTTTCCTATTTCAACATTATAACTTACCAAATGCGAATCCCTCCCTCCCCTCCACACACTTCCAAAGCTGTCTACATTTTATACCAGCATTAATGACCATGCCTAAGCAGGATGACTTAGTTGAAGTTGTCACCAAGAAACCAACTTAATTTGCTTTTAAAAATGCAGACCTTACACTTCATTCTATAATGGCAAGAATGAATTTAATTCTATTTTATATCCAATATAAATCAGGAAAGAGTATCTGATCTCCATTTTCTCCTCGCACAAGGGGCTGTACTTGACCTCTCAAGGCCCCTTCCAGCCTTACATTTGTATGATTCTAGCACACATCAAACATCCTTTGAGTCACATTTTTATTCTGTGTGTGTCCAGAAAGGCTACTCCCCTTCCCTTAAACCTATTCATGTTGCCTGTGCAGCACTTTCATCCTCTACTAGAGTGGTTTTCAACCAGGGGTATGTGCACAATTTTTCAATAATAGGGTGCTGTGACACTTTTGTATTTCTATGTCGGATTTGTAAGCAAGTAGTTTAAGTGAGGTGAAACTTGTGGGTACAAAAGACAGATCAGACTCCTGAAAGGGGTACAGTAATCCGGAAAGATTAAGAGCCACTTCTCCACTGACCTGGAATGCCAGAAATCAAACCCAGCTCTCATGCTGCAGTATATAGCAACACCTTTCAGCCAGCTGACAAATGTTTTAGTTTTAAAAAGATTTAGAGCAGGGAACTACTCGTCCATAAAAGTGATAGCCATGTGACAAAAAAAAATCATAATCATAATTTGGATTCTAGAAATGAGAGAATCAAATGTTATAGGCTTCTCTGATTAGGACAGGGAGATTATGCAGAGGCTCATTAGTACAGTCATATTTAACAAAAACTATCAGAAAAAAATCAAAGACTTAAAAAATATCAGCAGAACAAGAGGATTAAAAACTTAATACAGGCACTGAAGCCTACAGAATACTAAGCCACAATTCAGGCATAGCATGTCTAACGTTTATTTGTCCCAGTGATCTCTTAAAGGATATTGCTTTGGATGCACAAGGAAACTGGTCAACAGCAACGCAGTTTAATGCATAATCAATAACAAGACCATCATAATCTATAATTCACCCATGGATGAGGCATCTGACTTTGCATATACTACCACCACTGAACTGGATTGAATTGTGTTAGTACCTAGCTGGAATAAGATGAACTAAATCCAATGTGAACTGAATTCGGACCAGGAAAGAGGTATTGCTATGTTTTTTGTATTTGATCTCAGGTTTAGAAGATGCCCATTCTCAAGGACATGACTATCAAGTCCAAGTGTCCTGGAATACAGTTAATTTGTAAATCTGGAAGTGTGCAGATCACACCAGAATTTATTGGAATTACTAGCCAAATTTCTTGAGCTCTACAGTCTTAAAATAGTCCCAGTGTTAGACCCAGATAAAAGCAAACTGGCTAGGACTTAAGCAATGCAAGACAAAAGCATGCTTGCAGGGAGAAACATTTAGAATAAGCAGAAGTAGTGCCGGCATGATTTTTTCAAAGATAGTTTGCTCTTTTAGGGTCCTATTGGACCAATTATTGTCTCCAGTTTACAAGGTAGCAAAGGTAATCTACAGTGAGTTTGAACACACAATGCAGAACAATAAGTTCTGATCTTTTTCTAATGACTACCTCAAACAGCCATCCATGCCTGTCACTGACAAATTAGAACTGCAATGTGATGTGGGACCATTACTTCAGTCTTGAATCTGAAATAATTCGAGGTATTCAATGGAATATAATGGAGAGGAGACTAGAGCCTAGTCAAAGTAAACAGAAAAGGGGCTTCTCACAGGTAGACTTTTAATTTGAGTTAAAAGGGATTTCCTTCAAACTTGGGTTTCTAAACAAAATATATATTAACCAAAGGACTTCTTTGCACAGCCAAAGTTCAATATAATCAAGCAGTGATTTTAATTAGCTAGTGATTCCTTCACCTACGAAGAGGGGCTGACTCCTAGTGCATTCTATCATCTGCATGACACAGGTAATACACCTACTTTTAGTACCTTTGGAATCACTTAAATGAAGCTTGGCTGGGTCTGTTGTAGTGAGTTAAGGAAGGAATCTTAACTATGCCTTCAGTAAGATCACACAGCTATTCTCTTCCCTCAAAGTGTGAGCTTTTTCCAAGGTCTATCCAAAACCTTTAAACCTCTCCATGCCAGATTACTGTGGCCATTTTTTTAATTTAAGTGTTTAAAGCAGGGGTGGGCAAACTACGGCCCGCGGGCCACGTCTGGCCCATCAGACCTTTTAATCTGGCCCTCAAGCTCCTGCCGGGGAGCAGGGTCAAGGCTTACCCTGCTCTGGCACTCCAGTCGGGGAGCGGGATCAGGGGCTTTCGTGTAGGGGCAGCCAGGGGGCTCCGCACGCTGCCCTGCCCTAAGCCCCCCCCCCCCCCCGCCCCACAGCTCCCATTGGCTGGGAACCGTGACCAATGGGAGCTGCAGGGACAGCACCTGCAGACGGGACGGCGCGCAGAGCCACCTGGCTGCGCCTCCATGTAGGCCATGGCGCTGCTTCCGGGAGAAGCTTGAGGTAAGTGCTGCCCAGAGCCTGCACCCCGACCCTCCCCACGCCCCAACCCCCTGCCCCAGCCCTGATCCCCCTCCCGGCCTCCGAATCCCTCGGTCTCAGCCTGGAACACCCTCCTCCACCCCAAACCACTCATCCCCAGCCCCACCCCAGAGCCCACATCCCCAGCCGGAGCCCTCACCCGCTCCCACACCCCAACCCCCATTTCGGGAGCATTCATGGGCCACCATACAATTTCCATACCCAGATGCGGCCCTCAGGCCAAAAAATTTGCCAGCCCCTGGTTTAAAGTATGAAGAGGTGCCCGAGACTTTAGGCACTTCTGAAAGTTATTTTAAAATATAATAAATCAGTATATTAAGAGGAGTAACCGGATTGCATATGATAATATTTATTAAACCACACATTCCCTACACAACAACATGGATAACATCTGCTCCATCTGCAGCCTTTTTAAACAATCTTGCAGCATGTCCAAAAGGTCAGCAGATTCAGGGTCTTTTGGACTCTGGGGATTGATTACATTCCAAAGGAAAGGGGTCCTTCACAGAGGACACCCTGCTACTCTTTTATACCCTGGTGTAGGAGGGGGGAAGAGAGGACCAATTCCCATGCCTGTACTGATCTCTACAGCACAACATGGCACAGGAAGGTGGTTTCTCAAAAAGGAAGTTTCTAGAGTTGCTCTTTCCTTGAAGGGCACCCAGTGGTGTCATCTAGTGAAGAATACATCCACCTGCCTACAAGAGGGAACACCTGCATACAACATCTGTTCTCAGAGCTCTGCACTGGTTCAAATGAATGCACAGCATTCATCCTTTGCACTAATTCTTCTCACTTCTGGGTGCAATTCAAAGCAAAGCCTTAATGGTTTCAAAGCCAACTACATAAGACTACTACTTTCGTAACAGCAGTCATGAAAGTTAAGATCAACTGGAATCCTAGATAAAGTTCTGCCACTGGCTTTACAGTTTAAATTAAGGACTTTTGCCCTTAAACTATATCTAAAGCCTAAATTTAGCAATTTTAAGGGTACTATGGAAGATATTTTAATATGATTTGACATTGTGCTCATTTCACCTTTGCATGGATTTATATTCTGATTTGTGGCAGTAACTTTTGCTACTCACTGTGGTTACTTCAGAAGCTTGTACTTGATATGTATCAGTCAGTCAGTTTTGGCCCCACTGAAGTTAATAGCAGGAATCAGTTTTATCACTGACTTCAGTAGGGCCAGAATGTCCCCCAAGATGTATATTTTAAAATGTATTAAATACGTACACACTGTTTGGTACAATTGACAAGTCTTAAGCAGTCTCCACTTGAAACAGTAACCACTGCTAACTGGCACACACAGTATGACATTTCTTCCTTCTCAAAGGATTAAAGTGATCAGGACCACTACATACCTAAGGAAGGATTAAAGAGGAAAACATGTCTTCTGGGAGCCAAATACTGTCTGGTCCCCACCAGCTAAGCTACCTGAATATTGTGAGTCCAAAAGGAGCATACTACTTGCAACATGCCACTGAAGGTTTTTAAACTAGCCCTCCCCATTGCTAGTCAAGTAAAACATAAAAAACTGGAGATGAGGGTTAACATCTGAAAGTGAAAATGAATCTGTCCTAAAATACCCAGACAGAGAAGCCATCAGAACCCAAGGCAGAATCCTTTCTTCAAAAATTTTAAGGTTTCTAAACACAAACTTCACTAAAAACAAAAACTGAGACCCATCATGCAATTCTCACTTTTGCTAATTAGCAAGTTAAGATTTAAAGCCATGTTAGTACAGTATAGTTAAATATACTAAGCGCATGTATTTGAAAATATAAGTTTGCTTTATAGCGTAAAAAGGCTATTACACCAGTGTATTTTGAGAAAGTCTATGCACCTCCACCTTATCATGTTTCTCTGACTGTATAAATATCTGTCTACTGTATGTTTCATTCCATGCATCCGATGAAGTGGGTTCTAACCCACGAAAGCTTATGCTGAAATAAATTTGTTAGAAAAACTTGTAGCACCTTAGACTTTCTTATTTTCATTTTGCTGACACAGAGAAAGCAAATGTCATCTTAATAATACAAACCTTCCCCACAGCACTCTGCCATTAAATCTTTGCTGTCAATAAGGGAGGGCACTGTTTGAGTAGAATTTAGTGATGTTCACCTGCATATCAAGTTATTCAACTGTAATATTTCAGTTTTAGAAAAAAGCTTGAGTTATATTAGCAATATTTCTTCTGCAGTAGATTTCATATTTCCCAGTAGAGTCCAGAGAAAAGGGACAGACTATTTTACCAACAAGAACATCTGACAATATTAGACAACGTCTGAAACAGAGAGGCTTTTAAATTTATATATTTTCTCCCCTCCTTCCAGCAGGTGACACTATTCAACAAAATGAAGAATTACAAGGTTTGAATTTTGAGTATTCTCTTTTGGGGCTGCTTTGTTTCTACCAATATATTCATCTCTCAACATACATACAGACACACATACATACCTCAATGCTAATGTGATTTTCACTTCATAAAGAAAATGTAACAACTCTGATGTGTTTTGAAAAGAAGGAATTTAGCGGATAGCAAAAACAGAATGCTTTACAAAATAGCAAGTTACACAATTTCCTACAGAAGCATCATATACATGAAAAATATACATTTAGAGGTGAGACTTCATTAACCAGAGCTTTGTGCAGATGTTTCAAGATAGTAGAAAGCCAATAAGCCTTAAAGTATTCAATAATAAAGTTACTGGTTGAAAGTTCTTAAACAAGGTTACTTCAGAAAAAACTTGGTGATGAAAGTTAAAAGAAACAGATTAAATTAATCTATTTTGAGAAATCAGATAAAAGAAGTGATAAAAACCTGATAAACCTCTAATTTTCATATTTTGGATTACATTAATGCATTCTAGTATATTTCTTAATGTTATAGCATTGAGATTACAAGCTATACTACTAAACCTAAAACAGAAATAAAAAACTAAGATCGACGATAATAAACACAGATTGATAATTAAAACATTTAAAATGTCTTATAAATGACATGAGATTATTAGTAGGAGAAATTAAGAAAAGAAAAAGAAAAGGTAAGATGTAGGTCAGTAAAAAAAATCTAATGTAAAAAAAATGGATTACACAAAAAGTAAAGAGGTGGGCCTATCTTAAAAATAGATATGGGTATCAACCAAACTTACTTCCTGTTCATGAGATGTCTGATTAATGAATGCATGCTTTGTGAAATTCATCTCTTTAACGTCTATCTTCCTAACAACGTCATATACTTTTCTGACCTTGAACACCTGACTTCTTGGAGTTTTATTTCCATTGTAGCCCATGTCATTTCCATTATTGGGAGAGGATGGGCCAATGCGAAAGACATGACAAAATATCCTCACAATCCTTAAGAGACTCTTCATTTGAGCTTCATAGTTACTTGACAAGCTGGGGGGAAAAAAACTGAAGTAAGTATTTTTTCCCTAAATTAAATGATTCAGTATATAAAGGAGTAAACACAGCCCAACGTTTGGGGATTTAACGGTTCTCCAACATACATGGCTAACAAATGATGGACCTATTCCCCAACCCAAAAGGTCAAGGAACACATGCTGTAATTTTTACTGATTTCTAACCATATTTAAATTCCAGATCTTTTGCAACAATAGCTAAATAAAAATAGCAAATAAGAACTTTAAGGGTATATTTTGTTAGTGTTTATAGATACTTCTTATGGCATCTCTTACCCACTTCTGAAGCATGGGTAAGAGATACCATCTACAACAGTAAGGTCGCAGCACATCACTAATCATAAACCAAGCTGACTCAGAAGAAAATGTGTTTTCTCCAAGTGAAATTATCTTTCAGCCTACTACCAGAAATGTGCCAGCCAAAGAGACTGTGCTAAAGTCCAGTATTAGCAAAATATTGTGCTGAATACATTTAATTAGACCAATCTGCCTTGATCAGCTAATGGACCAGGATGATAGAAATCACACTGCTTCCACTAAAAAAAAAATTAAGTGATGAACGCGCTAGCTAGTATTTTGCCCCATGTAATATTGTAATAATGTAATATATGTAATATTCAAAAAAGTCACACTTAATAAATAAAAAGTTTAATACTTGGGTGACTAGATTGGACAGAACTTCAACTGTAGACCAGTATCCCTGCATCATCACTGTAATTATTAATATATAATCTAGATATCAGTGAATTCATTCAAGACCACAGACTCAACCATGTTCAAATTGCTTTCTGTTAACAAGCTGTACAACCAAGCTTCAAGAATTTTTCAAGCCTGGTAAAAAGGATGCTTGTCCTCTACGAAAAATCTGAAGACATCATAACACAGTTTTAAACAACTTCAAGGAGTTAAACTTAGTATCTAACATATTAAAATACAAGTGTTGAGTGCCAATTCTGACTTTAAAAACAATAAATCAGTGGTTCTCAACCAAGGGTCTGGGGCCCCCTGGGGAGGCCGCAAGCAAGTTTCAAGGAGTCCGCCAAGCAGAGCCAACATTACACTTGCTAGGGCCCAGGGCAGAAAGCTGAAGCCCCACCACATGGGGCTGAAGCCCAGGGCCCCAAGCCCTGCCAACCAGGCCTGAGCAACTTAGCTTCATGGGGCTCCCTGTGGCGTGGGGGCCCAGGCAACTGCCCTGCTTGCTACCCAACACTGGCCCTGGCTTTTATATGCAGAAAAACAGTTGTGGCACAAGTGGACCATGGAATTTTTTTAGCATGTTGTGGGGGGGCCTAAGAAAAAGGTTGAAAACCCCTGCAATAAATTATACCCTCTAGTTTTTGAGATGTGTGGGGTATAAGAAGCCATATACCTGGCTCACCTACTATCTTGAAGGGTGTTGTGATAGTGCCCCGACTAGGTTACTGAACCAGTGAATATTAACGTTATAGCATAGGTTATTCCAATCTATGCAGCTTACCAAATAATGCCATACCACAATAATGCCCCCAAAGTATTATAATGTTCCTTAAAGAAGATTGGTCAGTGAGGAAGCAGCCTAGATCTGCTGCAATAGCCTATACATAGTATATAAACACTGGGTATTAAAATGTCATATGAGCCAGTTTTCAATATTTCTTAAAAAACACGGGTTGCCTGTCCGTCGCAGAAGGTAGCATAACCATTTTTAAACAATAATTACATGTGGTTTGGTCTGGTTTAGGTTAAGCTGGTTCAGGCATCATTAGATTGCCAACAGCATATGAAGCACTGTACAAGACAAAGAAAGACAGCACCTCTTCTGATTTTGATGGGGTATGAAAGTTCATCCTCTAGAAAAGGAAACAAAGAAGGGGGAAAACTGCATTTTTTAAAGACTGCCTTTTTTAAATAAAAGGCATTACTAAAATATTTGAGGATTTAAATTAACACCTTTTTGGAAAAGTGATATGCAGAGTTCACATTTTTCCAGCTGTTTGATCATTGACCAAGGAGCTTTTTGTAAGCCAGGATTAACAAAAAATAGTATTACAATGTGATAGAAAAGGCTGCATTTTCCCCGGTTAAATTTAAAAAAAAAAAAGGGGGGGAAAAACAAAAACAAATTTACAGGTTCAAAATTGTGGTCACCTAAGGCCTTGGTCATAGCTACACATTTATCATTTGGGAGACTTATCTAGCCACCAAAGTTTCTGAACACAAGGCATTTTAATTTAAATATCCGAGACAAACTTAATCCATCCATGTGGATAAGCCCAATGGCCTAGTGGCAATGCTTTCCGCATTAGAATTTGGTTTCAATCTTTTGCTTCCCAGGCTGAGAATGCTTCATAAGTATATGACCAGCCCAAAAGAAGAAATAAGCTAACCTTTTCCCTAAACTAGTATTAATGAATCCTGGATTGCGTTCCATCCAGTCCTCTGCAAATAGTATCCCACAACATATGCTATAGAAACATATGCTATAGCAGAAAAGCTATACTAGACATGATGAGTATTAAAAAGAGATGGTACTTCCATTGCTCCACCTGCAAAACTAGCTCCCTTAGTTACAAAGAAGGTTAACTATACAAGCATCAGCATGCACTGTCTAGATACTCATGATCTCCCCCCCCTCCCCAAAACGAATACCTGACTACCTCATAATTTATCTGCAACACTTCCGTGAGGTGGAGAAGTATTATCCCCATTTTACATATGGGGAACTGAGGCACAGAGATTCAAGTGTGACCTTGGGCAAATCACCTAAAGCTTGTGGCAGAGAACTAAACCCAGGATCTCTCAAGTACCATTTCTTCACCTGCACGATGCTGGGAACAAAATAACCACTACAAAACCTTGCTGAAACATAGAGATGCCTTGTAATGTAGGAAGGGGGAATAACCAACAAAGTTTTTTTGAAAATCTGACAGTATTTTGCCAAGCTTTTTTAATTATATCCTTTGAGATATAAATTAAGATTTTTTTTGAAACTACTCCACATTGCAAATACAAAAAATGCCACTCCATTTCTATTAGCCGACTCCTATAGGTTGCTTTCATGCTTCAGCAAGATTCTGTACTGTCTGTGATATAACCGTCTTACATGGTGTTACATTTGTTGGGACTCCATGAATTTAGAGACCTAAAAAAATGCATTGCAAAAATGTATGCATTTAATCTGGTGTTCAACTCGAAGGTCTACAGGTCTTTTAAAACAAGAACAAAAAAAAAGTGAGTTCATCTTTGTATGCAATACATAAAATTAAAATGGCATTAAGCTGGCATTAAAATGGCACTTTAATGTTGTTTAACTTGAGATGAACGAGTATTTTTAAAATATACCTTTAATGTTTATCTAGTGAAGTAGATCCATGTCAAAAGGAGAAGGCAACAAATGAGTTTGTGGAAGAATCTGAAGTTCTAGACATAGTAGGAAGCTCTGACCTGTTGCCTACAAATTTGATCCATACTCAACAATGCTGGTAAAACAAATTTAGTTGGGAGTGGAAGAGGACTTATTTGATCCCCTGTTAATTGAAAGGGCAAGCTGCCAACTTCCCTCAAACAATTCATGAGCATTACCCAAACAAGTCCTTTCCTTCCCTTGCTGCAGAGAATCTATCCAATTAACACCCTCTCTCAATCACTCCTTTTCCAGAAAGCTTTCAAGAAGGTTTTAATGAGGCAATTCCACTCTGGAGTTAGCTTATTTCAGTTAGCCCTTTCAGAGAAAGTCTCACTCACTTCCCTAGCAAGGGACAAGAGAGTCTGTGACAATCCATTACTACTGAAAGCAATGAAATCTGGTAAATTTTCCTGTAAAAAGTAAGAGGTGTTTTATGCCAACAACAAGATTGTGTGACGTAAAGACGGTCAGTACAAGACAGAGTTAGCAAGCAGCATACAAGGTTGAGGTAAAATCTATATCCCACCACACACTGTACAGCAATGAAAGATGTAGAACACAAGAGGAAGAATGGACTGAGGTGGAGAAAGGTGCAGAAAAGATATTGCCAATGGCAGGAGCTGCTTCTCAGTGTAGGTCCACACTACCCGCCCAATTCGGAAGGTAGAGATCGATCTTCTGGGATCGATTTATCGTGTCTCATCTGGACGCGATAAATCGATCCCAGAAGCGCTCCCCCGTCGACTGCGGAACTCCTGCTCGCAGAGAGGAAGAAGCACTGTCGACAGGGGAGCCTGCCTGCGCCGCGTGGACCCATAGTAAGTAAACTTAGTTCGATCTAGGAAATGTCGACTTCAGCTACGCTATTCTCGTAGCTGAAGTTGCGTTTCCTAGATCGATCCCCAGCCCCAGTGTGGACCAGCCCTCAGAAGTGCTCCTTATAGCAAATTCAAAGAATCAGCTTCTTCTGGGTGTCAGACATATCCAGGGGCAAGATACTACCAGGACATTTTAGTAGGCTTACAAAGACAAAAATCTTCTTTGAACAGAGTTCTCTAACCTACAGGGAGTCGGCATAATAATTTGACACTAGAGAAGTGAGTACACTTGAATGCAAGAAGGCTAACATCCACTTTCTGCACATTAATCTGAAGAATGGGGACCTAAGATACTTATACCGGTGTTACTAAAGTAGTTAGAGAAGGTCAGGGAATGAATGAGGATGGCAACAGACATGAAGTTGAGGCAGTGGCATACATAGCCATACAGGATCAGATGTGAGGCCCATGTAGACCAGGATCCAGCCTGCAATAGCATGATTCAGATGCTTCAGAGGAATGCTTAAGAAAATGCTGTCAAACAGCAGAAGCCTGATTTGCGGAGAGGCTAGATATGAGAAGAGAATTCAACTTAAAGAAAATGCTAGTGTTAGACAGCAGAAGCAAAATGAAGCATGGGACATAGGAGCAACTTGTATGTGAGGATACTCTTGCCTTGCAGAAGCACTTATGTTAGGGTGACATTTAGCTGAAGGAACATGAAGCAACAAGTTTTAGCTAAACTGTGTAAAAATGGTAGACATGATCTGTGACATTACACCCCATATTCTTTATATAAATATTGTTATGATATGAATATGACATAACTAAGATATATTTTATGCAAGATGGGTCATGTGAGATCATTGGAAAGGTTATGATTTACTGAATGTGATGATCCAATTCATATGCATGTATCATTTCTGTATCTAAAGTTAGAAATATGGACTATGTAACAATTACGACTGTGTGTGTATTTGGAAGGCACCCACCATACAACAGGCCATCAGATCTGATGGGCCATTAGGAAGAAACTTGTCACCTGATATTAAACATTATCTTGGACTTCTTGTAACTTTCCACTAAAAGAAGAGGGGGCAGGTGTCAAGTTTGGGAAGCAAAAAGATTCCCGCCTTATGTAAATCTTACTGAACGGTGGGGAGGAAGGCAAATGGGACTCTACTCCATTGCCTGCCTGCCCAAGAAGAAAGACAGCTAAAGACACCTGAAGGGAAGGCAAGGGGGGGAGTGCAGACTGAGACAGGGGTCCAGTCTGAAAAGAGGTATAACTGGAACTCTAAGCTACAGAAACTTTGCAACCTGCCTAAAACAACATTTAGGGTAAGAAACTACATTTTGTAACCTGTTTCTTGAGTGTATTAAGCTTAGCTTGCGTATTTTGTTGTATTTGCTTTGTTCTGTTTATCATCTCTCATACTCATTTAAAAACTGCCTTTTAGAGTTAAATTTGTTTTATTATTAAACCCAGCTTGTGCAATTTCTAACTGGGGGGGAGAAGGGGGCAAGAAGTTGTGCATCTCTCTCTTCACATTGAGGGAGAGGGTGAATATTTATGAGTTTGCACTGTGCAGATCCTTCCATACAATGCAAGACAGTATTATTTTGGGGTTATTCCTGAAAAGGGGTGTATATGTGAGTGCTGGGTGAATCTTCTCTCACAGAGCTGACTTCGCTCTGTATCTGCGGCTGGCCCCATGCTTTGCAACTTACTACCTGACCCTAATCTGCCCTTTCAAGTGAAAAGGGGTGGCAGACAACACCACTAGATCCGGCACTACAGAGCCCCCAAAATCCTAAGGCCTACCTGATCTCCACTAAAAAAAAATGCCCTGTTTCTTTTAAAGAGCCTTTTAAAGAGATTCTTTTAAAATGCAAAATGAAAGCCCCACTAGCTTGGCCTTTCTTCAAATGTTTTTACCAAGTATGACTGATATTTGTCTTCATGCCAGTCGGGCGAGAAATCAAGTGAAAATAAATATTCTGTTCTTGATATAACAAGTGGAACTAAGTATCTTTAAACATATTTTTCATTACTGACCTACTTAGATATTTTGACACTTACCTAAGTAGCTTGTGACCATTTGTTGTAGCAACTTCAGCAAGGCTCGTTAGGATCTTAAGGTACTGGCTTTCACTCTGCTGGGACAAGTGTTCTAGAACTTGCCGCAACTGGATATGGTAAAATAAAGCAGATAACATACAATATTACTAAGTGCTCTAATACAGATTAATCCAAAACATAATATATAGCTAGGTGAGGCAGGAACCCCATATAAACAGTAATATGTATCAAGTATCAGAGGGGTAGCCGTGTTTGTCGCTTCTACAGATCCAGACTAAGGGTCCTGTGGCACCTTATAGACTAACAGAGGTATTGGAGCATAAGCTTTCGTGGGTGAACACCCACTTCGTCGAATGCAACACTACATTGCATCCGACAAAGTGGGTATTCATCCACAAAAGCTTATGCTCCAATACCTCTGTTAGTCTATAAGGTGCCACACCCTTTGTTACTAGTAATATGTATGTGCCCAACCATTTCATAATTAGCCACTAATACTCAACAAGATTTTTTACACTGAAAATCTATTCAAAAATACATAATTTTAGAAGTTAGTTTTTGTATTATAGGACTTGAGACTATAACATGAATAATGCTCTGAAAGTACTAATAAAATTCATCATTAAGCAAAGTGTCATTCTTCTTTTTTTGGGTATGAAAATCCATCAAGCAGATTTTAGAATTTATGAACATGTAAGGTGGCAAATTCAAGTCTAGCACAAGCTTCATCATTCTGCCAATATGACTAAGTTTCTTGATTTGTTCCTTTGCTGCCCTATATTACATCGATAGCCTGGCTGATCCCTAACTTTCACTATCTCCATTCTTATTCAAGTAGTGATGAGCTCCAAAGTCCAAATTGTGCTAACCACGAGTTCTTTAAATTCATTCTCTCCTCTTCCTTGCTAAACAACTTTCCCTCTCCCAAGCAGACTTATCTTGCCAACATCCAGAGTCTCTTCTCTACCTTCAGTTCCTCCTTTCACCCCTTATCTGCACCCTTCACTGCCCAAGACCTTGAAAGTTTTCTCAGTCAAAAAAATCCTCTAACACTTCTATCTGTGCTCTTCACTGCATCCTTTTATGCCTGCTGTCATCCCTTGTTACTTTTCCTATTCCTTTCTCTTTATACATATTATTGCATCCATCCCCTGGGGAAAAAAAACAAAAAACAAAAAACAACACTTTTCCTCAAAAAACTAAAAGAATCTTCAGCCCTGCTGAGCTCAGCTTTCAGCCCCCTTCTTTTCATACAGACCCCAGCTGCAGCTTCTTGCCTTCATGCACAACAGGGGATTTCTGGTAACTATTCAAATGAACAGTCTGTGTCAGGCCTACTCTCCCACACGGAGTCTTTGGCACACTACAGTCTCCAGTCAGTTTCCAGCCCTAGGCAGGTTTCTTGCATGATGTGGTAGCTGCCAGTCTACTCTTATTCCGGGTCAGCATCCAGTTGAGCTATGCTTCTTCCAGCCTGACACCCAGGCTGACTGGGATAACTGAAGCTTATTAACCCCTTCCTAACCAATAGAATGTAAATTTAGTTTGTATTCACTTTAGTGGAGTCAGTTTTAAAAAAAAGTAGCTAAACACAACTGTAGACACTGTGCAAATGAAGGTCACTTATTTTTAGTTATCTGTAATAAACTTAAAATTTGTATGGAAATAAATGCCAAGTATGATACTCAAAGCAAGGATGGAGTCAAATGCTAGTGAGTCACGTACATGATTGTGATCGGTAAACATAAATTCCAAAATAAATTAGGAGAATTTCCATTCTTAATAAAAAAGAAGAATCCTTAATCACGTTTGTTAAAATTATATAAATACATTTTTAGTGGAGTAAAAACAATTGACTAAAATACAGTAGGTAACGGCAGTAGCACAGAGTGTGTTAGAGAAAGTAAGCAGATTTTAATTATCTCTACTAAAGATAATGTCCAAAATATTAAACTTGTGTGTCTGATATCCGTGTTAAAGTTCCAGAATGGATTCCTTAAGGCTTGGGAATATCTTGCTGCATTATCTCATTGTTCTAAATTTACATATAAACTTAACATGTGGCTTTAGCTTGAGTTTGTATATATTTTTCTCTCTTTATATAGCAATTAGATACAGTGCTCCTGTCAGATAATTCCTAAGTTATTATCTGCAAAAAAACCAAAAAAAACCTAGAGTTTTCAGATGCCTAAGTAGCCCCGTGAATCATGTTTGAAGTTACCCTCCACCCCACAAAATCTGAAATGGTACCCCTGGTGAGCCAGGAGTGGCCAGAGGGTTGCGGGAGGGCTGTGGGCTTTGGCAAGATATAGCCCTCACTCATGTGACAGCACAAAGCCGGCTGAGCACCAGTCACTACAAGCCACGCAACAGTTCAGAAGTAAGGGTGCCAGTACACCATACACCATGCCACCCTTACTTCTGTGCTACTGCTGGCAGTGGCATTGCCATCAGAGCTGGGCACCTGGCCAGCAGCCACCATCAGGTCATCCAGCCAGTGCTTAATTGGTGCTGGGGCTGAGCTCTAGCACCTCTTTCAATACAAATTAAGCACTACGGGAAGGCAGCGGGGCACGGAGATGATAGCGGGTGGGGAGCCCAGAGAGCCTGTGGGGGCCAGGGTGATGGGAGAGTTGGGAGCCCGCAGGGCCAGGAGTGATCAGGAGGCGCCAAAATACAAGTTTGCCCAGGGCGTCATTTTCCCTAAGGCTGGCCCTGTTTATACTAGTAAAGGGAATAAGGTAGAGAACTACTGAGAAGGACATGGGCTTGAAATTATTTCAAGACCCATCAACCATGGGAACAGAAAAGGACCCAGGTGCAGCTCATTATACTCTCATATTAGATGAGAATCTGGGAGGGAGGGATGTGAATAATCATTATCTTCCAAATGATTCAGGGAATATCACACATACACCCTAAAATGGGTATCTGCAGAAGCTATTTTTTAAGGAGAATATGCCTCACTCTGAAATACAATGTGCATTTATAGGGCTGTACCAAAGATATTTTGCTAAGAACCTACAAGAGGCCTACTTTTCCAGTTCTTATTCTGTCCAGACTAGTCTGCCAAAGTTATGACAGCATATTAAAAAGGCTCTAGATAGAATCCAAACTCATTTACTTGTAGCCTAAGCTGAATTTCAGGCCAGCACTCCATGGTAGAAATTAGTACATATTAACAATCACCGGGCTACCTCTTTGTACATTTTCAGGTTAAATCAGTACATTTTTATCAGAACATGAAGTTCTGTACAATATATACACATACATACACCCACCCTCCCCAGTTCTCCATGTTTAATGGGTTCTGCACCAGAACTGCTGGAAGTCTCCAGTTGTCACTGAGGTGCTGCACGTAAACAAACAAAAATTTCAGGGTTAAGCACACATTGTAATGTGACAATGTGTGGGTTCAACTTCACTGAATTTGGGTCATCAAGTTTGAGATGTTTAAGTTGTAGGGGAAGATACAGAAGTAGACAAGGGGAGCAAGGCTTTAGGGGACAGAGAGAGAGAGAGAAAGAGAAGCATGTAGACAGCATAGAAAATAGGTATTACCATGTTTTCCCGTAGCTCTTCATTCTGTGTCATTTGAATAATTGCCTGGAAGAGTCTAGGATGATGCTGTATTAAAACTTCACAAGTCTCTCCATACCCACCCTGTAAGACAGCATTTTTAAAGCAACAAACTATTATAAAACAATTTTAAAACCAAGTGCTATATGCATACTTACAGCCAGGCAATCCATCCTTAGGGACCAATACTAAAGAGCAAATGCAAAAGACTCAAAGTCCTAATCTCAAAGTAAAGACTTGAAAGTTAAATAAAAAGTGAGCTTGCTTTAGGTGTTGAGTGGATATTTTGTTAATACAGATAAATGAACATTCACGTGTCAAGCATTAGTAGTCTCAGTTTCTCTTCTCAAAGTAATCAATTTAATCTTTGAGAAACTACAATAACTTTACATTCCAGCAGCCATTTTAACTGATAATTAAGAAGAATGCTGAAAACAATAGAGTCATAAACAAATCACAGTGGAATTAGCTCCTGCTTTCACATTTGGTGGGTATTACTATTCTAGCTTGTTGCACCCAAAAAACTAATTCCCCAGAACAGGATTAAGATGCCTTAGCTAAAGGTTCCCAAAACCACAAGCTCATGGGACACAATTTTTTTTAAATCTTCTAGATCCTGGCAATAGGATAATCCAATAAACAACGTATAACTTTTTAAGTTAAAATGAGCAAGACAAGAAAATTAAAGTATTATGACTAGATATGTGCCCAAGACACCAGGTTTAGAAATGAACGTCCCCAAAGCTTCCCAAAATCTGAAGTTCTGAATTGTATCACATCCCATTTTGTTTCAGGAAATCTACCCTAGATGACTTTTTGGATTTCCCTACCAGTCAACAGCACTTATGCTTCAGTTATATTTAAAAGTATTAAGAGTATTAATATAGGTCTTTATAACCCTAAGTTTCCTCAACACTTTCACACCAGCACAATCTTCAAGGTCCTGTGCCACAAAAATCTTTACAAAGTTCACTAGCCAGGACTTCTTTAAGCGCCAGTAAATGACACTTTAGAAGTCAGCCAAGTGTAATCCCCCAGAACTGAGCACTTGCACAAACACACCCCAAGTTCCTGTAAGCCCACGGAGGACAGTACTTCAGGTATCCAACTAGAGTCATGCCAGAATATGCTGACTGATGAAGAAAATATGCAAAAATAAGCAGCTACACATTAGCGGAATCCCCAGCTTGTGTTCCTTTCACAGCTCACTCAGCACAGAGCACAGAATCCCAACAGAGTTTAGCTGGCTGACTGTTATGAGTCTAAAAAATAGTTTCAGTTCTGCAACCTGGTTTCTCAGATGGCGGGGGGGGGGGGGGGAGGAGGAGGAGGAGAGAAGAGAGAGAAAAAGAAGAATGATGTATTCAAAATTAAATGTACCAAGGGAGCAGTAACCACTCCCTTCTCATCACATATGAGTTGAGCTACCAATGCAGAACTATTAGGAGTGAGCAATAAAAATCAGTAGTGGTTAGGAAATACAGTTTTGATAACTATATAGGAAAGTCACATGCTAAGGATGACCTAGTGTGGTATTTAAAAGGATATAAAGTATAAGTGAGTTAAAAAAGAATTGGATAAGTTCATGGAGGATAGGTGGCTATTAGCCAAGATTGTCAGGGATGCAACCCCAGACTCTGGGTGTCCCTAAGCCTCTGACGGCCAGATGCTGGGACTGGATGACAGGGGACGGATCATTCAATAATTGTTCTGTTCACTCCCTCAGAAGTGTCTGGCATTTGCCTCTGTCAGAAGACAGGATACCAGACTAGATGAGCCATGGCCGTTCTTATAAAGCATCTTAAAGCCTCTAGCTATTCTATTCAGTACTGTCCTAGAGGCAGCAACATCCTTAATACTCGTTCCTATCTTTAGGATACCAATGTATCATTTACCCACTTCCTAACTTTTCCTATGTAGATACCACCTACTGTGCTGGAAACTAACCAGCTATTTGTTTAATTTTTCTAATTAATGTCAAAATTTTCCACTTACAGAGAATCTTGCATATGCTAAATGGTGTCACATGGGTTCTTCCAGTTTGATCTCATGTTTGATAAACTAAAAGACACTTTACAGGTTAAACCTGATTTGGAATTATACTAAGGTTTTTGTAGAACCAAAAGAAATGCTAGCAAAGATGTAGACCAGGGATCGGCAACCTTTGGCACACATCCCGGCAGGGAAAGCCACTGGCGGGCCAGGCCAGTTTGTTTACCTGCAGCGTCTGCAGGTTCGGCTGATCGCAGCTCCCACTGGCCACGGTTCGCCATCCCAGGCCAATGGGTGCTGCGAGAAGGACAGCCAGCACATCCCTCGGCCCGCGCCGCTTCCCATAACCCCCACTGGCCTGGGACAGTGAACCACTGCCAGTGGGAGCTGCGATCGGCCAAACCTGCAGACGATGTAGGTAAACAAACCGTCCTGGCCCACCAGCGGCTTTCCCTGGCGGGCCACATGCCAAAGGTTCCCGATCCCTGATGTATACTGAGGGAAAGCAGCATACTGGAGCTGAGGGAACTGTGTCCAAAATGATAGTAATTAAAACCCTTAGACTCAGATACAAAGGTGATGCTAAAAGTGCTATGAATTGAGCAAGACATTTTACAGATTAATCTATTAAACAAATCTTTCAGAATCATCCTTCTTTAAAAGATTCCAGAAGCATGAACAGCAGAATTGCTGCCAAATACATGTAGATATTCTTTAACTGTAAGTGACCAGGCATTAATCTGTGTGTGCAGTTTTCAGAAGGTAGAACGCAATAGGAGACCTTGCCTTTTAAAGATGATTTGGAAATAGTATATTTAATATCCTGAATCTTAACCCTTTGACTTGCGAAACAAAAAGAAACAGGTCACTGGAGTTACAAGATACTCACTAATGTACTTACATTCTATAAAACCTCAGACTTCGACAAAACTAGATTTTGGTTTGCATGGCATCTGAAAATCTGTAGGAACAGGAAGTCATAACATCCTCATCTTTTTTAAAATAGAGGTCTGGACGTAGAGATTGCAATACCTTTGAAAAACTGAAGGCTCAGCAGCAAAATCTTCTTGATCTCCTTGAAAAGTTAACATCTGAAGTAATAAGTTACTCTTACGTAGAGGCCTTCGGCTCTTAGCTGTTTTAGCAGTTTACACATGAACACCTAAAAGAGAATGTGTTACCCCAAGATGATGCAATTATGGTCTGAATAAATTTGACCTTTAAGAAGAGACCGTCTGAATGGCTGTCAGTTTACTTCTTTTAAGACCCTAATCTTGTGAGCAGCTATTTTGTGAGCTTCTATATGCCTACCCTAATAAGAAGGTAATCTTGGTTGATCTAGATTATAGCAAGAACATACATTCTTCCTAATTACTCAGGAGAAGAAAAATAAAATATTTTCTAACGGAATTAATAGACAAAACACAGCATATGTTGTGCTATTCTGAACTAATCCAAGAAGTCAAACCAAAAGAGTCAGGTGGAGCTGCTTCCCTGAAACTCCTCAAAAGAGGTCTCTGACCTCTAGGGATGAAGTCATTATTTTTAGATAGCAGAAACAAAGGAGGAGAAAAAAAATCATTCCATATTAATTGTACACAAAAACTGCTTAATGTAAAGCAAATGTATACCTGTACACAGAGATCCAGTGGTGTAACTCCATTTTTGTCTGGTAAGTATTTGGCTCCTCTCATCAAAAGGATTTGTGCAGTGTCTCTTTGACCATGGCTACATGAAACACAGGAGAAGGTTTTACCAAAAAGTATTTAGCCCCTAAATGGCACATATGTCTACATTAAATAGCTAATTAACAGTGCAATAGGTGTTCCTCCCAAACTTTGATTCCCAAACCAATACAAACTAGGGACCAAATGCATAAAGTTACATTACAGAAATCCAGAAGTAGAAGCACAGCATGGAAGATGACCCCTCTTCTAGTCCCTCTGACACACTGCTAAGTGGCTGTTCTCCAGCCTACTGCAAAGGTATATTACAAGCACTGGCCTTGGTTGGAATTTTTTGCATATTCATGCAGGAACACTCTGACCAGAAGTAGCCGCTAAGCCCATTTGATGGTTCCTGAGTTTACTACAGTGCACAAGGAAAAATATAGGCATTTTTAATGCTACTTTTACATTGGAAACGTGTTCTTAGAGAAGATGAGATATTATGATTGTTTCCAGATGCCTAGTAAACTTTCATCCAATACATTTTAAATAAAAGAATCACTTATATAATTTGTCTCTAACCAACCATGTTCTTACAATAGACTGTAAAAGAAAGAAAACAAGTTATCTGTTATTAAAAAACTTTTGTCAAATAAAGCAATGTTAAATACACTATATTTGCATTAGTGGTGTTTGAAAGATAAAACAGACCTATGCTGTCATCTAGTACATCATCCTGACAGTGCAATAATGCGGTGTATGTGTGTGGGGTTTTTTTACAATAAGTTTTTAGTGCTTGGTCTAATCTAGATAAAAGTATTCAGTGATGGGCTCTACTACTTCCTTTGAGAGACTATTTCACACATCTCATTGTCAAAGCCCTGGGTCAAGGAAACAATATAACTACTTTATGTAACATATAATCAGCTATTTCATTGCAGCCAGTGGTGACGCATTAAAGACCAAAAAGTGGTAATTATGCCACACATCCCATATGGCTGCACTTAAGAAAATTAATTTTCCAAGTAAATTTTAAAGGAGAAAGGAAAAATTAGATACAAGTGCTTCTATAGTCACCAGAATACTATAATAGGATGTTATAAACTTGTGTTAGCCTTTACAAGTGCTCACTTTTTAGGCATACACCATCAATTTCAGTCGTTTTTAATTCAGAATGGGTGAAATTCAGCCCTCCAGAAAGACCTGGCACAAAGGCTTCTACACCAATCAAGGACTGTCTTTACCCTCTGCAAATGAAGCAGTTGCACAGAAGAGGATTACTAGGTTGACTAGTACTCAAAACCAATTGGCCTAAAACCCTGCATGAGAGCTTCCATTACTATTCCAGCCACAGAGGCTCTATGCTGCATTCTAATGCCCTAACCCAAGATTTGTTCAGCCCTTAAAACATCTCCTACAAAGCCCAAGTAATGTGGCTTCAAGTGTATTACATGAATTTCATTCTGAAAATAATTAGTCTTAACCCCTGTATGCCCTTAAACATAGAAAATATTTAGCAGTCTTATTGGGGATATACACAATATTACAATGCAAATGAAATATAGAATTTGCATTTCGGGGTTCTCCTCTTGACTTTATCTGAACCAGGCAGTTTCTCAACCAAGGATTTTTCATTTCTAGAAGTCACCATTGTGCCCACTACACACACCTTTCTTTTCTGAAAGGTTTAAATGCCTCTAATCTGGAGAAAGTCAGCTGCTTCTTCTAATATCAATACCAGTCCCTAAATTGAGTGCCAGGAGACATTCAATTAGCTAGCCACTATTTATTCTCTCCTTTCCCTCTCCCCAATTGCCAGCATATGTCTGACCTAAAGCAGACCAGTCTCCCACAATCTAGCTTTTAGCAGGCCACCGAGTCAGCCCATTTCTCACTTTGTTTATATTTATAATTTCAGCACAGGTGAACTACTTAACCTATAAAAGCACCAGGATTATAGAACTGCAGATGTCCTAACAAATAGCTGAAAGGATCCAATTAAAAGAAGCAGCTATTGGAAACTGAATTCAACAATGTAGAAAACAAACGATCACTCCAATGCTAAGTCTTTAGGACATGGTGTGTATTTTATGACAGATTAGTTTAGATAGCTGATTCACTTTATGTTGGTTAGTTTATAACAGAGCATGATTTATAAAGGTGTGTTTGACCATATTATAGGTTAGCATCCATTACAGCAATGATTCCAAACCATTTCCATTATAATCCACCTTTTTCACATGTTCAATTTGCAACCCCCTCAAATATTTTTTTTTAAATGTACAACTGTTTTAAAAACAGAACTGGAACAAAATTAGTCTTACAATTAAGTCTTAAACTTGCCAGAGATATAACCTTCCTGGAAGACGAGTACCTTTGATTGTTTGAATTTTTTTTCCATAGTGTTGTTTGATAATTGTATACCAAGAATATATTGTATACCTAGAATACTGACCCAGCACGCAAAGCTGGTTAAATAGTGGTTCTTTTAACAGCTACCTTATTTTAAATCTAAAATTATGACTCAGTTTATTAGGGTATAGAAAGGTATAGGTACAGGTATAGAAAGGTGCTTAGCCTGCAATATTAACAGACGTATTTTCTATACATGTGCATGTCTAAAAATGTTGACAAAATATTCAAATACTATACCATGCAGCATTCCAGCAAGAGGGAGGGTTTAGACTAAATACATTCTTAGTTTTCATATTTCCTTATTTGAGTTCTTTGCTATGGATTGAATTAGTGTAGTTTTGTGTATTTAAAAATTAAAATTTTACATTTTGTACAGTATTTGGAAGTCAAACATACCATACCTGCAAGCAAAATAGAGTGGAGTTGCTCCTGACACGTTTGGCCTGTTAATATCTGCACCACTGTCTAGTAAACACTGCACTGTCTTTTGAGACAAGGAAAAAAAAGTAGTGTCAGAACTAGAAAGAAATTAACAAAAATATCACTTGGCTTGAAACTTAGTTTTATGCATCTCTCTTCAGTTATACGAGTAGATTTAATTTCCAGTAATACATCTCAAAAACAAGATACCTAAACATTAGGAAAAGGATTATGACAGTTACACCTTTCACATTCTCTAGTCTCTACTTCTAGGACTTGGCTTTTTAATAAAAATGCCTTATACTCCCCAAAAAAGGTTATACTGAAGTATAAATATTTATCCATAAATTGAGGTTAAAAAAATACTGTAGTTTTGAAAAATATATTAAGAGGAAATTCTAAGTAAAAACAAACACTGTAAAGCATTGGTTCTCAAACTGTAAGCCCCGTCCCCGGCACCAGGCTATGAGCTCCGACCCAGCCTTCTCACAATAAAGACGAAATCTCGAAACCAGCTCGATGTGAAGGATGACATCAGATGCGCCCTTTCTAAAACACCAAGAATAAAACTTCGTGTGTCAAACAAACAGCATCATCCATCTCACTAATTTTTGGCTGCTTCAGGCCATTAATTGCTATCAAGTATTAAAATAAAATTCTACTTAAAAATAACTTTTCCACTTACATTTAAATCGATAAAAATGTGTTTTAGTCTTAATTTAGCAGTGAGAAAAGGTAAATTAATTTTAAGCAATAGGGGTTAAATTTAGTATTTAACAGTGTTAAGTATCAAAAATATGTGTTTTTAATTTCTAAGGGGGGGAGGGGGTGTCGCACTCAGAGGCTTGGTGTTTGAAAGGGGTCACCAATACAAAAAGTTTGAGAACCACTGCTGTAAAGTATGAAAATGCTGAGCTAAGGTACCTAAACAATCTCAATTCTATCCCATCCACATGAGGTAGGTGTGTCTATAATTATCATTCTGATTGCTAGCTGGTGTCTTGAAACTTGTAACCCTTGACAGCTTGCCTTCAGGAGCCCTTTCTGGTGGTTCACAGAGTAACTTTTTGACTGAGGATGGAGAATTGGGTTGGGATATAGTCCAGAGACCATTTCTTACTCAAAGTGGTCTGTATCACTGGTTAACAAGATCACTGTTACATATGATCTTAACATATTTTTTTTAAAGGTCCAAATCTGCAAACATCTATTCTGCATGTATATGCTTAATCCTAATGCAAAATAAATCCCCAAGATAGATTACAAACACTTAACTGTATCTGATTAAAAGGTGCCATCTATGCTTTTCTGTATGTAGTCATTCTGACAAACATTGGTCAAAATACTACACATTATAGTGAGTAATGCATGAAAAAATATTCAAGAACATTAAACACTACACCAATATCTCCAATCAACTACGCAATAATACATTAATCAACTGTATGAACAGCTGAGATGTGCATTAAACTCTCAAAGGAGACTGCAGAATCACCCACACAAGAATAAATCACTTATTCCTATATGAGTACATGCAGTTAAGAATGACTAAGATAGAATTATTCACATGCCTATCATTTAACCTTTATAAAAGGTGTATGACTAGCCATAGTTTCAAGAATTCTTTTTTTTAAAAAAGAGAAGTATTACCAAGGTTTTAACAATTACAGTCAGTTCAAATGAGTTTTATGAACTTACTGTCTTGTGACCATTCTGGCAAGCCACGTGTAGTGCTGTCTGTCCCATTGCATCTTCAACATCTACGTTATTGACATGCTGTACAAGATCATGAAGTAGTTCTGTTCGCCCATTGACAGCAAGCCAGTGAATCTAAGTAAAAAAAAACAAATTACTAATATTCTTAGTAGTCAATACATACATATATGTCATAAACACAAGTGTACAAAACCTAAGGCTATGTGGCCAAGATTTTCATAAACAGGATCCTAAAATTAACTGCCTAAATATGCACCTAGAAGTCTAAATCTGTGCCTGAATTCACAGCAACTCCCTTTGATCATGAGTAGATTGCAAGAATGCGTTTAAGAAAGGATCCTCAAACACTGTACCTGCTGAGGAACATAACCAGTAGACTGCCTGAATATCCTATTGATAGGAGCTACAACCAGAGGACTGGGAGTTACATTTATATTCTTGGCACTCATGAGGTGCACAAGAAGAGAGGGATTGGTGCCAGCTAAGACAATCAAGAACATTTGAGGGAGGAGCCCTCTGCCTTGATATCAGAAGTCCACATTCATTGTTAGGCCAGCAAAACTAGCTGTTGAAAATATAACATGTGGTGCCACTTTACCCTCCTTAATTTCAAGTCAAAGCAGTTTGCTACAATACCAGCTACACAGAGAAAAGGAAAAAAGTTAAAATCCTGTATAAAAGTGACACTTTGTTATGTTGCCTGGTCATTGAGGAAGGAGGTAGAAAAAACAAAATTCACCTTGAGCATATAAAGTTGCATTTCTAAAAGTGTTTTACTTGAACCAAAGGATTTTACTGTTTTAGAAATATTTTGATCAATTTTGTCACTGGTAAATTAACAGTTCCACAATACTTTACAATTATATATTATTATATTATTAAGTTTTAATGATTGCAGAGCTAGTCAAACACTTAGCAGGCACAAGCTTCAGGCACTTTCAGTAAAGTTAGCATATCACTGGTTTATTTATTTCAAGAGAAGCACTTCAGTAACTTTACTAAAATGGATAGCACTTACTGCAGTCAGACCTTCATTATTACAAATGTTGACATCTGCACTATATTCTAAGAGCTTGCTCATACATTTCTTCTGTCTGTAAAGGAAAGAACATATTCAATTCCAGGCATGAAAAAAGAAAAAGGGTCTGCAGAAAACATCTTCCCCATGCCCCTTTCAGACTAATTCATCACATGCATCAACTGCAGTATGTAAGTCTTCATAACAGTGCACCATTAACTGGTATTTAAAGAAAAGCAAATAGTCACCAATGCCATAGAAGATTCTCACAGCCAAGAGTTTTAGCTTATAGGAGGTAGAGGGAGAATGGCGGGTTGATTAGATATGGTTCTATGTTACAAATATCAGAATACTTAAGTGTCCTGTTCTAACACATTTCAAAATACAGTAAAAGCTTTTTTATCCAGCATGTTGGGAGAATGGAGGGTGCTGGTGAGCAAAAAATGCCAGTTAACTAAGAGGGAGGGAGTTTGGGTGCATGAGGCGGTCCAAGGCACAGGGTCTGGGAGGGAGTTTAGGTGCAGGAGGGGACTTGGGGCATGGGAAGAGGTGTGGGGTGCCAGATCTGTGGGGTGCTCACCTTGGGTGGCTCCCTGCAAGCGACGACCTATCCCAGCTGCTACTAGGCGGAGGTGCGGCAGGTGGCTCTGCGCGCTGTCCCTGCTCTGCCCTGAGTGCTGCCTTCGCAGCTCCCATTGGCCAGGAACAGTGGCCAGTGGGAACTGTGGGGGCAGTGCCTGTGGCCGGATGCAGCTCGCAGAGCCGCCTGCTGCACCTAGGACCCGCCTAAGGTGTACAGCCCCCAATCCATCACCCTGCACCCTCTCCCACGCCCAAACTCCCTCCCAAAGCCCACGCTCCACACCCCCTCTCATGCCCCAACCCCCTGCCAGCTCCACGCCAACTGGACTATAAACTGGACTGTCAATTAAGATCAGAAATGCCAGTTTATAGCGCTTTCCAGTTGGTAAAGTACCAGATAAGAGAGGTTTTACTCTATATGGAAGGATGAATGATCCACTGGCATGTCACGCTCAGAAGACCTGGGATAAGTTCCCTGCTCCACCACAGTTTACCTGTGTTACCTTAGGCAAGCCACTTAGGCCCTTTGGGTATGTCAACTCAGCATGCAGCAGCATGCGTCCAAGCTCAGGTCAACAGACTCCGGCTCGCACTACAAACAGCCGCAGGGACAGTATTTTCAAGTTGCAGCTCAAGCTGGAGCTTGGGCTATGAAGCCCATGCCCATCCCCCTCCCCAGGCTTCAAAGAGCAAAGTGGTCAGGGTGATAGGCACATGTCTTGTTAATTTCATGTGGATTTTTGCTTTAGTGCAAGCAAGTGTGATTGTTGACAGCAATAAGCTGTTCTTTTAACAAAATAATCCAGCTCTAGAATCACTGCTAATATTGCACCTACCTTTAAAGGGACAACTTGAAGAGTCAGATTTCCTTCTGAAAATTCTGTAACTATTACCATTACAACCACCACTTAAGATAACTGAAAAGTATTTTTTTTCCATTTCACTTTGTTTACTTGACATAGCATATTTTCAGTTCCACTTCTTCACTGATGGTTAATTGCATTTCCCGTCATCTGCACTATCATAACATCACTCACATATGCTGCCCTAGAGAACTTATAAGTATATTCTTTCCCAGGCCCTTGAAGAGAGTGTCTGCCAGTCACACGACAAGAAAAGCAGAGAGTGAAGAGGCATCAGGCATGCATGTACACAGAGAAAAGGGTCAGATGAGAGGCAGCGAGTCAGAGCCCTTCAGTGATATTATTCTCGAGATGCCCAAAAAAACCACCCTTAACCAGCCATCAGCAGGATGGCTAGAGAAATCCACTACCAGATAAGAAGGAGCACAGCTAGGCCAAGCTCTCGTCCTATTAATACCATAGATGTAATATTAGGCTATGTCTACACTACTAAGAAGTTGACCTATGTTAGGTCAATTTATAGCCACCGCATTAGTTACTGTGGTGGCTAATCTCCACACTACCAGGAGCGCTCATCCTCACCAGGAGCACTTCCACCGACTGAAGAGGGGCAGTGTGGGGGACTGAGAGCCGGGCCAAATGTGCCAGAAGCGGGAAGGGTGGGCGGGGGGAAGTGGAAGCCGCCTGGGGTGTCTTGCCTCCGGGTTTGGATCTCCTCGCCAGAGTCCAGTCAGCTGCTATGCTCCAGAGTTACCAGTGTGGAGCCCGGCTTGGAGGGGAGACCGGGCAGCAACAGGGCTCAGGAATCAGGAACCTGCTTCTTGTCAATTTCATGCCTCCAGCAAGAGTGACAGCCAACAACCGACATAAGGACTGCAGTGTCAGCACAGACACTGCATCACTCTAACTATGTCAACATAAGCCCTAAGCCTCTTGTTGAGGTGGCTGTCTTATGTCAGCATAGCAGGGGAGTTACATCAGCAGGAGGAGCACTTCAGTGTGTACACCTACACTGTTTACTCAACAAAAGCTCACTTTTTTCAACAAAACCGTGTAGTGTAGACAAGGCTTGAGTCTTCTTTGTCTTGCAGAAGATGTTTCTTCAGGGAACACAGTTAATTTCTTGATATCTAAATATCAATCCAAACAGTGAAACCCCTTCAACTTCATCTTCCAGATCCTGAATAATCCAATCCATGCTTTACTCCTTTAATGTATTTACCTTGTTCGTCAAGTGTTGTATTCCATACAATTACAATATTGTAATAAGAGTTTTATTATTAATTATTATTATTATTATTAGCTACTAAATAAAATCTCTCCAACTATCAACTGATGGTCATGGAAATTTATGTTTCTTGCTTGGTTGTATTTAGATAGATCAATATTCTAAAATTTAAAAATTAAATATCCTACAAATTCATGGTACACATTCTGTGGTTTTACTTATTACTTTCAAAAGTGCAAAATATATATAATTTAACCAGTATGCAAAAAGTATAAAACATTCTTAGAACAGGTCTATAATCTGTGGTAAGCAAAATCAGCATGCTTTGAGAAGGAATAGTTTTCTTACCCATTTCTAGCTGCCAAATGAAGGGGTGTACATCCTGAAATATCTTGGTAGTTAGGATTTGCTCCCTTTTTTAACAGCAGAACTAGACATTCAACTGATCCACAGCTTGGATGGAGGTATGGAAAGAAAGAAAGGAAGGAAATGGTAAAATCAGTAAAGTGAAACTTTAATGGTAAGCCGTAGCAAGCATCTTTAAGAGTCACATTCTACACTGACTTACACTATCATGCAACTTCATTAACTTCCATAGGTTGAAGTCAGCACAAAATTTGACTTTAATGTCACTAGGTTTTTTACAACTTGAAAGCTTAGGTTACTTTAAAAAAAAAAAAAAAAAAAAAAGGACACTTCGCTGGAGTGAGAACTAATTATACAATATTTGGTTAACATTACAGGGAATGAGTTACTAATCTTAGTTTAATGGACTCAAAGACCAAATAGCAGAAGCAGGTGCAAGGAAACCTCAAAGATATAGGATGTGCACATCCTTGGCATTACGTTTATGTTTCCCACAACTAATTTGTCCTTTTGCAGCACTGGACTGGCCATCAAACCTCTAACACACTTTAACTACATTACTTGTTAAAAAAAAAATCTGTTAAAAAGGTTTAGTTTTCAGAAGAAAGGTAGATACTCAAATGTAAGCACAGCAAAAAGAAAAAACGAAGACTGAGGGTTACATCCAAATACCTGAGTCTACCATTAGTTTTGTTACATAACTGCTCTCTCTTTATTTTCTGTTTGCAACTTAATTGGTCATTATTCATAGAATATCAGGGTTCAAAGGGACCTAAGCAGGTCATCTAGTCCAACCCCCTGCTCAAAGCAGGGCCAATCCCCAATTAAATCATCCCAGCCAGGGCTTTGTCAAGCCTGACCTTAAAAACCTCTAAGGAAGGAGATTCCACCACCTCCCTAGGTAACCCATTCCAGCGCTTCATCACACTCCTAGTGAAAAAATTTTTCCTAATATCCAACCTAAACCTCCCCCACTGCACTTGAGACCATTACTCCTTGTTCTGTCATGTGCTACTACTCAGAACAGTCTAGATCCATCCTCTTTGGAACCCTCTTTCAGGCAGTTGAAAGCAGTTATCAAATCCCCCCCCATTGTTCTCTTCTTCAGACTAAATAATCCCAGTTCCCTCAGCCTCGCCTCATAAATCATGTGCCCCAGCCCCCTAATCATTTTTGTTGCCCTCCGCTGAACAATTTGCAATTTGTCCACATCCTTCTTGTAGTGTCGGGCCCAAAACTGGACACGGTACTCCAGATGAGGCCTCACCAATGCCAAACAAAGGGGAATGATCACGTCCCTCGCTTTGCTGACAATGCTCCTACTTATACAGCCCAAAATGCCATTAGCTCCTTGGCAACAAGGGCACACTGTTGACTCATATCCAGCTTCTCGTCCACTGTAACCCCCAAGTCCTTTTCTGCAGAACTGTTGCCTAGCCACTCGGTCGCTGGTCTGTAGCAGTGCATGGGATTCTTCCATCCTAAGTGCAGGACTCTGCACTTGTCCTTGTTGAACCTCATCAGATTTCTTTTGGACCAATCATCTAATTTGTCTAGATCCCTCTGTATCCCTATCCCTACCCTCCAGGGTATCTACCACTCCTCCCAGTTTAGTGCCATCTGCAAACTTGCTATGGGTGCAATCCACCCCATCCTCACCCCATTAATGAAGATCTTGAACAAAGCCGGCCCCAGGACTGACCCTTGGGGCACTCCACTTGATACCAGCTGCCAACTAGACATGGAGCCATTGATCACTACCGATTGAGCCCGATGATCTAGCCAGTTTTCTATCCACCTTAGAGTCCATTCATCCAGCCTATACTTCTTTAACTTGCTGGCAAGAATACTGTGGGAGACCATATCAAAAGTTTTGCTAAAGTGAAGGAACAACACGTCCACTGCTTTCCCCTCATCCACAGAGCTGGTTATCTCATCATAGAAGGCAATTAGGTTAGTCAGGCATGACTTGCCCTTGATGAATCCATGCTGACTGTTCCTGATCACTTTCCTCTCCTCGAAAGTTGGGGCTGTCAAGCGATTAAAAAAAATTCATTGCAATTAACCGCACTGTTAAACAATAACAGAATACCATTTAAATATTTTTGATGTTTTCTACATTTTCAAATATATTGATTTCAATTACAACACAGAATACAAAGTGTACAGTGCTCACTTTATATTTATTTTTATTACAAATAATTGAACTGTAAAAACAAAAGAAATAGTATATTTCAATTCTCCTAATACAAGTACTGTAGTGCAATCTCTTTATAATGAAAGCTGAACTTACAAATGTAGAATTATGTACAAAAAATAACTGCATTCAAAAATAAAACAATGTAAAACTTGAGAAACTATAAGTCCACTCAGTCCTACTTCAGCCAATCGCTCAGACAAATAAGCTTGGTTACAATTTGCAGGAGATAATGCTGCCCATGTCTTGTTTACAATGTCACCTGAAAGTGAGAACAGGCAGTCGCATGGCACTGTTGTAGCCGGCATTGCAAGGTATTTACGTGCCAGATGCGCTAAAGATTCATATGTCCCTTCATGCTTCATTCCAGAATATATGCGTCCATGCTGATGACGGGTTCTGCTCGATAACGATCCAAAGCAGAGCAGACTGACATGTCCATTTTCATCATCTTTGTCAGATGCCACCAGCAGAAGACTGATTTTCTTTTTTGGTGGTTCGGGTTCTGTAGTTTCCGCATCGGGGTGTTGCTCTTTTAAGACATCTGAAAGCATTCTCCACACCTCCTCCCTCTCAGATTTTGGATAGCACTCCAGATTCTTAAACCTTGGGTCAAGTGTGACAGCTTTGGTCACAGAGACTCCCTTGGGACTGTCACCTGACATGCTGGATTTACCTCTGAGCCCGTTTTCCACTACCAGCTTGGGACTCCAGAAACCTGCCTTGTGGAGCCAAACACAGACTCAGGTCTGGTCCACCTCACCCCCCACCCCAAAGCTGCAGACCAAACCAAAAACTGTTCAGTAAGTCACCTATCTCCAGCACCCAGACACCCAGCTCCCAATGGGATCCAAATAAGTCAGTTTTATTTTGTATAAAGCTTATACAGGGTGAACTCAAATTGTCTGCCATCTATAACAGAGAGAGATATGCACAGCTGTTTGCTCCCCCAGGTATTAATCACTTACTCTGTATTAATTAATAAACAAAAGTGATTTTATTAAGTATAAAAAGTAGGATTTAAGTGGTTCCAAATAATAACAGACAGAACAAAGTAAGTTACCAAGCAAAATAAAACAAAACATGGAAGTCTAAGCCTAATACATTTAAGAAACTGATTACAGGTAAATCTCACCCTCAGAGATGTTTCAATAAGCTTCTTTCACCCTATACCGGAAACCAACTGACCGCTATACTTACCTACATGCCTCCAGCTTCCATCCAGAACACACCACACAATCCATTGTCTCTACAGCCAAGCGCTAAGATACAACCGCATTTGCTCCAATCCCTCAAACAGAGACAAACACCTACAAGATCTCTATCAAACATTCTTAAAACTACAATACCCACCTGCTGAAGTGAAAAAACAGATTGACAGAGCTAGAAGAGTACCCAGGGGTCACCTACTACAGGACAGGCCCAACAAAGAAAATAACGGAAGACCATTAGCTGTCACCTTCAGCTCACAACTAAAACCTTTTCAGCACAGCATCAAAGATCTACAACCTATCCTGAAAGATGATCCCTCACTCTCAGATCTTGGGAGACAGACCAGTCCTCGCTTACAGACAGCCCCCTCAACCTGAAGCAAATACTCACCAGCAACCACACATCACACGACAAAAACACTAACCCAGGAACCTACCCTTGCAACAAAACTCGATGCCAACTCTGTCCACATATTTATTCAACTGACACCACCATAGGACTTAATCACATCAGCCACACCATCAGGGGCTCATTCACCTGCACATCTATCAATGTGATATGTGCCATCAATGCTCCTCTGCCATGTACATTGGACAAACTGGACAGTTTCTATGCAAAAGAATAAATGGACACAAATCTGACATCAGGAATCATAACATTCAAAAACCAGTAGAACACTTCAACCTCCCTGGTCACTCAACAACAGACTTGAAGGTGACAATTTAAAAACAGAAAAACTTCATAAACAGACTCCAACGAGAAGCTGCTGAACTTGAATTATTTTGCAACTTGAATACCATCAACCTAGGGTTAAACAGAGACTGGGAATGGCTGTGTCATTACACTCATTAAATCTATTTCCCCAAAGTTAAGTATCCTCACACCTTCTTGTCAACTGTCTGATATAGGCCTTCTTGATTATCACTACAAAAGGTTTTTTCCTCCTGCTGATAATAGCTCATCTAACTTAAATAGCCTCTTAGAAAACTTGGATGCTGCCATACCAATTTGTGTGTGTGTGTGTGTGTGCGCACGCATGTATATATATACACACACACACACATATATACACACACACATACACACCTTACTTGTGTGTTCCATTCTATGCATCCGATGAAGTGGGCTATAGCCTACAAAAGCTTATGCTGAAATAAATGTGTTAGTCTCTACGTTGCCACAAGTACTCCTGTTCTTTTTACGGATACAGACTAACACGGCTGCTACTCAGAAACCTTTCACAGACTAGACTCCTTCTTAGTCTGGGCCCGATCCTTTCCCCTGGTACAGTTCTTGTTAGTTCCAGCTCAGGTGGGTTTTCTCATGACTGCAGCCTCCTTTGTTCTGTTCCACCCCCTTTTATAGCTTTGGCACAGGGCGGGAATCTTTTGTCTCTCTGGGACCCCTCCTTCTAAATGGAAAATCACCAGGTTTAAGATGGATTCCACTATCATGTGACATGTTCACATGTCCTGTGAGAGACTCCTGTGGCTGGCACCCACATATACAGCAAGGCTTAGAAGTAAACAGAGCCATTTACAACCAATTGTCCTAGTTAATGGTAGCCATCAAGATCCTAAGCCACCATTAATGGCCCACACATTGCATAATTACAATAGGACCTCAGAGTAATACTTCATATTTCTAGTTTTAGATACTAGAATGATACATTCATACAAACAGGATGAACACACTCAGTAGATTATAAACTTTGTAATGATTCACGCAAAACGTCTCTTGTAAGGTAGCATATTCCAGTTACATTATATTCACACTTATAAACATTTGCATAAAACATATCCAGTGCAATGTCACAGAGTGCTGTATCTATCCTTAGAAATCTCACATTGGTACTTTCTTTACGTTTTGTCAAATCTGCTGTGAAAGTGTTCTTAGAAACGAACACGTGCTGGGTCATCATCCGAGACTGCTATAACACGAAGGGGGGGGGGGGGGGGGCGCGCACAGAGCAGGAGACATACAATTCTCCCCCAACAAGTTCAGTCACAAATTTAATTAACGCATTATTTTTTTAACGAGCATCATCAGCATGGAAGCATGTCCTCTGGAATGGTGGCTGAAGCATGAAGGGGCATACAAATGTTTAGAATATCTGGCATGTAAATACCTTGCTACACCGGCTACAAAAGTGCCATGCAAACACCTGTTCTCACTTTCTGGTGACATTGTAAATAAGAAGCAGTCAGCAGTATCTCCCATAAATGTAAACAAACTTGTTTATTATAGCAATTGGCTGAACAAGAAGTAGAACTGAGTGGGCTTGTAGGCTCTAAAGTTTTACATTGTTTTGTTTTTGAGTGCAGTTAAGTAACAAAAAAAAAAATCTACATTTGTAAGTTACATTTTCAGGATAAAGAGATTGCCCTACAGTACTTCTATGAGGTAAACTGAAAAATACTATTTCTTTTGTTTATTATTTTTACAGTGCAAATATTTGTAATAAAAAATAATCTAAAATGAGCTCTGTAAACTTTGTATTCTGTGTTGTAATAGAAATCAATATATTTGAAAATGTAGAAAAACATAGAAAATTATTTAATTTCAACTGGTATTCTATTGTTTAACAGGGCGATTAATCGTGATTAATTTTTTTAATCACAGTTAATTTTTTTGAGTTAATAATGTGAGCTAACTGCAATTAATCAACAGCCCTAGTCATCATATCAAGAATATCCAGCATTGCCATAACTTGCCATCAAGAAAGTTTTAAATGGGCATGAGGAGGAGTAGTTGATTAACTTTTTAATTTCAATTATATCTTGGTCATAAGGAACATTATTAAAAAGTTGGATACATATTTTATGTTTATTGTTATGGCCAGGTTCTGAGCTTACTTTCTCTATTATGAAACCATGCAATACTTCCATAATGGGTGGAACAGACCGCTTGCTGATAACAGTTATGGTAGTCAGGAGGAGGGGGGAAAGTGAAGATATTCTAGATCCACCCTAGTTAAAATAATGAGATTACTTTTTCAGTGTACAGAATTTAAAGCAGAACAAATGTAATCTTTTAAATAGATTCCTAACATAAGCTGCTTAGCACCGAGAGAATTTTTTAAAACAAACAGTTTCTAAAAACAGTTAATGCTTTTCCTGTTAAACAAGTTTTATATAAGATGCATAATTACAAAGTGAAGATTGGAGAAATGCACATTATTTTACTCAGAAGTGCTCAAATACCACCTATTCCACAAGGTAAACCATTACAGCATTCCTCCAAAATTTTTACTGAGTTAAAATGTTCTCAGTAGGTAGAAATTACTCATATTATTCAAATTAAAACAGTGCTTATCCAATTGATTTTTAAGGTTTCATTTTCTATAAGGTTATTCCAAGAGCCATGAACATTAAGTGTGGTAGTAAACTTGTTTCTTAGGAATGTAAATTTCCTTATAATAAAGGAGTAATACAAATATGCAAAGTTTAGCCTATTTTCACTACCTGACAAATTCAGAATAATATGACATCATGCGTTTCATATTTACAGGCAAGGGACGTCAGTCTAGATCTAAAAGCATTAGAAATATTCAGTACACAGCCTCAAATTCTTCTGCTTAACTGAGCAGAGAAGTACCTGTCCACCATATTATGATAGCAAATCATCTAATGAGTAGTGGAGTGCTTCCCACTTCCTTGATGCCATTACCATGAGACAGAATGACTGAATGCTTCCAAAAAAACCCCAATCTGTCTACTAGAGAGGGAGAAAGCAAGTCTGGAATAGCAAAGCTCAGGCAGCTAGCAACTGCAGAGGTAACTCTTTGCCTATTTACGGTGTACGTTGGTTTTTATTCCTCCCACAGCAGTCCTATTTCAAAAAGGATGAAAAAGCAACCATCAGTAGTTAATGTTTCCTATACACAAGCTTGTTAGGATATGGAAGACCACTTGAAATGCTGAGTGTAAGCTGCCTGGTTTTGTGTTAAAAGTTATTCTTGAAGGGGCAAGTGTGCACACTGGTAATTAGTTCAAGAAAGGTTAGGGAAAAAATATAGCAACAAATATGCACTGAAGGGTTTTCCAGTTTAATGCTCTAGATTTCTGTGGTAATGTAATCCTTTAAGTCATCTCCCAGACAACTCAAAAGTGCTAAATCTTACTTTGCTGCAATATGAAGCAAGCTCCTCTTCACACGTCCAAATGCGTAATTCACATCAAATTTTGAATTTGACAGTAGCTCTGAAACAGACCTTAAGCAGATAAAACTGTGTTAGGGAAAAAAAGTCTAAAGATAGTTTTACCCACTTTCAGATATGCATCACAACATAAAGTATTCAGTCATGCAAATAAAATGTATCTGTTTTACAATCATCTCAGTGTACCATTTTTCTCCCTTACATCCTATAAACAAGGCAGGGCTCCACAGCTCAGTTAAAATACCGGAATACTAACCTGCAACGCCCTTGCTCTTCCACTTCCTAGTTCAAACTGACAACAACAAATATGCCATATTGTGTGGTTACTTTGAATGTACATAATGTGGACTAGGACAAGATGTTCAAGACATTTCTTTACTGTGATAAGCACTATAATGACTTTGCTTTGGGCAATTATAAATAAATGTGAACCAATACTTCTCCCCACTCCACTACACACACATTTCAAATTAGGCTCAAGTTGAAACAACCAGGTGACTTGCAATTCTGTTTGTGGTGTCCAGGAGGCTGCATAACTGAAACTCTAGTATACTTGTCAGCATAAACATATTGTGGAGAAGGACCAACATCCATGCTGATATCAGATCAACAAATTTCAGTGCTTCTTATTTGCCTACAAAACTCAACAGGGGCAGGGAAGTAGCAGCAAACTCACTTGACACATCCCTCAGACAGATTCCAACTGCTTCCCCACTTCCCAAACAACTGTCATTTAAGACGTCCCCCAGCCATCAGTCTTGTCTGATCAACACATGTTGGACAATTTCCTCTAGAGATAAGATACTATGAGTTTCAATACCAACAGTACATCAACTCCTAGTGCTACATCTCATTCACAAAGAAACTGCCATTGTTCTGTTCTCCCAGGACTCATTATATACTGGCTCCTTCTCCATCACTGGACCCACTTCAAACACCTGCTCTTAAGTGCAAACACAGGCATTTCCAGGATTGAGTCAACTGGATTTCTCAGGTACATAAAGTATATACATAGTTATTTGCAGGTTTGGGCATTCAGTGGGCTGGGCCCCAGCTATGCAAGAATCTTCTCTCTGAGCAGGTCTACACTACAAACTTGCATCAGCACAGCTATACCAATGCAGATGTGTTGCTGTAGCGCTTCTGGAGAAGATGCTCTAGGCCGAAAACACCTCTGCAAATGGCAGTAGCTATGTCAGCAGGAAAAGCTCTTTCACCGACATACCACTGTCCACAGGGCGTTACGGTCAATATAACCATGTTGATAGGGGTTTGAAAAATCCACACCAGTAAGCAACGTAGTTGTATCAAAGAAAGTATGTAGTAGAGACCTGGCCTCTGTGACCCTGGATGGCAGCTCAGCAACAGAAACCCTGGAGCCAACACTACTTTAATGAATACAGCTCAACTAAACATGTCGCTTTCTATGCCCTTAAAAATATTTAGTTGTAGACTACTACTATGGAAGATGTCTATTGTTACCATTTAGATGATGTTACAGACAGGCTAATGGTTGAAACCTTACAAATAAGGTAATTTAAAAAGTAGTAATTTACACACAAACCTGTAGGAAGAAACACTCACCTGTGCTGGTCAGCCATAACCATTGGCATTAGTGTGTAGACAGCAGTTTCGTTATCTGTGCAGAAATTAGATTATTCAGTTACCATAAAATCTTATGTTTAAATTTATCCAGTAATTATTGTCTGTTTCTAGAAGTTATTGTAGATGAATAGACTATTTACTCTGTATGATAGATCTATATATAGATATGACAAATTATTGAACAATTCTAAAAGAAAAGCTACTGCTGTTTATATGGAAAATATGTTAAAATAATATTTTATGATGAAGTAGTGATATTACTGTAGGTGAAAGCAAACCGTTCTTTCTAAATAAGAAAAATGTATGTTACTAATTTTATTTTTAGATTTTTTTTAATTTTTTTATCTTTTATCCTTCAGATTGTTGCTAAGTTTTCATTACTGAATTGTCTCAGTATCATGCAAGTTAATTTAAAAGTAAAGGATATTTTAGATTTCCTGTATTTACATATTATTTCCATAGTTGTATTACTGATGTTACTAAAATTATTTTTTTTAAGTCTAATCTACTTAATACTATTAATGCTGTCGACATTTTTGTCTCAACTGATTGACTATTTTTCAGTGTACTTCCCCCTTTTTTCCCCCTAGACCTTTTCACTTTTTGGTTCTGACAAAACCTGGTTCTGACCAGCAGAAAGCTACAGTGTTTGGGTTCAAACACTCTAGTAGAATTACTCCTGAGGGAATTCTGCACCAAAAAATAAAAATTCAGCACATTTTTAAAATTCTGTAAAATTCTGCATATTTTGTCAATAAATAAATGTGGAGGCGCCTACATGGTAGCGGGAAGCACAGGTCAATGGGTGGGAGATCACCTGCAGCCCTCTTGCCCCGGGACACGGACTCAATGGTGAGGCTTATACCCAACCCTGACAGTGCAAGGCCCGGGCCTGGTCCAGAAACACCCTAGGGCCCTGTACCTCCACACCAGGTACACCAAGATAGCGAGCAAGAGGGACAGAGTCCTGGCCTCTGATCCAGGTGTGTGGCAAGCAGGCTCAGCCTGGCAGAATCCAAGTATGGAGGGACTTAGTATGGGGCGGATCCAGGTGAGGGGCAATCTGGATGCACAAGGGACTCACGGGTGGGGGGGGGCTTCTGGGTGCAGGTGAAGGGGTGGGGCTTCAGCGGAGGTGTCGGGGGGGGGATGAGCTCAGAAGGGGGGGGTCTGGATGCTGGAGAAGTGGGCTTGGCATCCAGGTGCAGCTGTTTGGGGCTTAATGGGGTGGGGTATAGGTGCAGCTGGCTGGGGCTCAGTGGAGTGGGGGTATAGGTGCAGGGAATTCATCAGAGTAGTTCAGGTGCAGAGGAGGTGGGCTCGTCATGGGAACGGAGGTAGGGGTCCGGATACAGGGGGATATGCTCAATGGGAGGGTTCTGGGCGCAGGTGACTCTGGGGGGGAAGGAGGGTTCTGGCTGGACTCGGAAGCAACTCCCCATACAGAGGCCCCTCCCCCAGCAGCTGAAGAACGATGGGGGCAGGAATATCTAAAGATGAATATGCTGAGAGAAGAGTAAAGTACCCTAACATGAAAGGGAAGATCTTTAAGTTATGCCTAACAGGGTTTGTTAAAAGAGAGCGCAAGATTTCAGTTGCAATTGCTGAGCCAACGCAGAAGCAAATCTGAATGGTGTGTGCAGCTGTAATATTTTTGACAACCGTACGTCCCTCTAAAAAACTGCCAGCACCTGGAGACCTCAAGATTTCCCTAAAGGAAAGGTTCATGACACCTTAGGTCTAAATTCCTTTATGTTTTATCAATATGCACAAAGTTCTCTACGTGAAATAAGTTGCATGAGGGGCACACCTTGTGAGGTTTCTGGGGGTGGGTCTGAACCAGCCCTAGCCACTCCTTGCAGGGGAAGAGGAAGTCCTGTCCTCCCCTGCCCCCAGCCCAGGCAGAACTAGCAGCTGAGCCTGGCACAGGGTAGGAGCCAATGACCAGGGCATCCCCAACCCCCCCTCTCCAAGATTTACCTCTCTGCCAGCTGCTCCAAGTGCCCAAAATGACGCACCCATGCTGTTGGGGAGAGGCACATGACTGCTCTTCCAGCTTCCCTTTGCTTACCAGTCAGAAGCCATTTTTCTGCTGGGAAACAAAGAAATCTGCAGGGGACATTAATTCCGCGTACATGCAATGGTGCAGAATTCCCCCAGGAGTACTGGAATGTTATTATTTTTAAAAGTTAATGCTTTCAAGAAAGTGTGTAAAAAAAAACCCAAAACATTTATTGCAATACCTAAAATGATTTTTGATATATTATAAGATATGAAGGAATCCAAATATTCAGCATTAACAAAAGAATATAAAGTAGAAACAGGTGAATTAGTATGAAATATACTTTGTAAATGCTTTTTCTCTAGTCATTTTAAACTTGGCTCAGAAACTTAAGGCTGGTCTTATTCCATATACAGTTTGTACTAATTTAACTATACCAATTTAGAAAGAGACATATAGCAGTTAAATCTGCACAACCTCTCATAAGTACCTTTATACCAGTGTAACTGCTTCCATACTAGATAGTTGTGCAGATTTAACTATGCCAATTAACCAATATAGTTAAATCGCTAAAAAAACCTGTGCATAGAAAAGCTCTTAGAAAGGGTAGTTTAGGGTTGGTTTTGTGAACTTTTTGGTAAATCTAGCGCTTAAGAGGAATTAGTAAACAAAGTCCTATTTATTCAAAGAACAGGTACAGCACAAAGGAGAGAGAAATCTGTTCTTTACTTAGCTAAATAATGAAACTTACAATGCGACTCTTCCTTGTCCATGAAATTAACCTTTTTATTCAACCTTTGTGCAGAGCAATATACACTTGAAGACAAAGAGTATATATATTTTAAACTCCGTTTAGTCCTGCACAGTTAACACAAGAGTAAATGAGCTGGATTCTCTTCCATTTTGCATATCCGCAACAAAACTTGTTTACTATTGAAGATTTTGGGGATGTTCTAGTATCACTAAGGGTATAATTTCCCCTGAAGAACCATTATTACTAGTGATGATGCTGGAGATGAAAACACAATTTGACTCAAAGCCCTGGGTGAATTTACAGGGCTGTCAGTTACAAAAAACAAAACACTGATTTACTTGTTAATTTTGTTACAAAATATTCAACAATGAACAAAGCCCTACAATGTCTTTCTTTTTTTTTAAATTAAGGCGTGACAAGTCAGAGTAGACACAAAGCCTTCCATTAAAACTGTTTAAAGAGATATTTGCCTACTTATTACTGGTGAGTGGAAGTCTTTTTCCTGCCAAGTTGACGGGGCCTAAGCCATTAGCTCCTGAGAATTAAAGCTTTCCATTTAAAAATGAAGTTTCTAGCCATTACAAATTACAACAACCTTCTAATGAACAGATACTATCTTCCTGAGTCTGCAGATATACAACACTCATGCCTCTGCACAGATTTCCCAAACAGCTGCAGAATGAAAATAAGGGCTTATCTGCACACAAACATTGCATCAGTTTAATATAACCTAGTTTAAATCAGTGCAACTTTTGCACCTGAACTCTTTAATATCAGTTAAAACTGACCCGAAGAAGAGCTCTTTGTAACCTCGAATGTTTGTCTCTCTCATCAACACAAGTTGGGTCAAAAAAAAAACAACAAAAAAAAACCCCCACACATTACCTCACCCACATTGTCTCTCTAATGCCAGGGACCAACCCAACTATGACAACATTGCATAGAACTGTTCATGTCAATTCAGAGTGCACCTGTGTATTATCCACACAAAGTTGCATCAGTTTAATGAAGTCAGTATAACTGAAGGTGTGATTTTATGTCAGTACAACTTCCTGCTTAGACCAAGCCTAATAGGATTACTCAGTTTTTACTGCTGCTCTTCAGAAGCTAGAGGTTAACTCCTTTCCCCCTCAGTACTATTTATTTGCATTACTATAGTAACTAAAAGCATGAGGGAAGACCCCCAGAGTAGCCAGGATGCTTGAGGCGGGGCGGGAGGGGGAGGAAATAAATTCTTCCTCCCTTCCAGTAGGAAAAGAGAGGAATGGAGAGGCTCAGTGGTTTGAGCATTGGCCTGCTAAACCCAGGGTTGTGAGTTCAATCCTTGAGGGGGCCATTTAGGTATCTGGGGCAGAAATTGGGGACTGGTCCTGCTTTGAGCAGGGGGTTGGACTAGATGACCGCCTAAGGTCCCTTCCAACCCTGATATTTTATGATTCTATGAGAGCCACTGGCCAGAGAAGAGTCTAAAACAAGCCCCTGAGTAGGGTCCAGGGACAGTACATCAGTAAGGTTGTCCACACGACAAGCGCTACAGTCCTGCTTGTAGCATAGACACTTGCTACAGCAAGGGAAGGGTTTTTTCCACTGCTGTAGTAAATCCATCCCCTCAAGTGGTGCTGGCTAGGTCAATGGAACAATTGTTCTGTCCACTTAGTGGTGTCTACCCTGGGTCAACTGAACTACGTCTTTTTTCACACCCCCGAGCAACGTAGCTACATTAATTTACATTTTAGGTGCAGACCGGGTTTCACAATCCCAGTCCCCTCCCCATGACCAAAATCAGCCTGGTGGGGCCCGGACTTCTCACTGGAGCTCTGCCCTGGTCCTAGCTCGCAACCCCAAGCGACTGCCCATGGGGGCATCGAGTCCTAGACTGATGGCCGAGGGGGCAGGACACGTCCCACGTTTTCCCAAGAAGTTGGCCCCAGCCTCACGGCCGGCCGGCCGCTCCCGGCGGATGGCGACGTGCCCTGGGCGAGCGGCGCTGCGATGAGGAGCGCTGCGGTGAAACGCCCGGCGGAGATGCGGGGGCTGCCAGGCGGAGGGTTCCGGGCTTTTCAATCTCTGCGCTCGTAAGCGGGGCAGGCTCCCGGAGCCCCCAGGGCCGGGCCAGCTGCTGCAGCGAGTCGCCCGGCGCTGGGAGCCGCCGGAGAGCGGAGCGGAGCGGAGCGGGCACGGGCGCCCCTCGCCGGGGGGTGGCGCCGGACCGAGGACCCCCCGTCCCCCTCTTACCTTCGGGCAGCTCCACGGTGCGCGCGCGGCGCAGGGACCTGGTGAGACGGTTGAGCTGCTCCATGGCTCTCTCCATTCTCGGGGGGGCCCCGCTCCGCCCAGAGCCCCGGACCCGCCTCAGCCCATCGCGCCGCCGGTTACGTGCGGCCAGAGCGGAGCCCGCGGCCCTCTGCGCAAGCTCACGCCCACACAAGCCCAGAGCCGTGGCGCATGCGCGCTCCTACGCGCGTGCCCAGCAGCGGAAGGGCGCCTCATTGAAGCGGCTGCCCTTACCCGCAACAGCGCCCCGCCCACCCAGCGTCGCCAACAGGGCTACGGGGGGAATGCGGAGCGGGGGCGTGGCTAGGAGCTGTGGGCGGGGCAGGAGCCGCGCGTGTGAGCTCGGTAGGAGCTAGCTCAGCAGCGTGGGAGTGGGGCTGGGGCGTGTCAGGAGCTGGGGGCGGGGAGGGGGAGGGAGAGTGAGGAAGGTGCAGATGCAGATGCAGACGCTGCTCTCTCCCTTCGCTTTGGAGGCTGGGGCCCGAGAAAGCGCAGAGGGAGCAAACGCTGTCATGGGGCTTATACTGAGCCCTCACTGGAGCTCCTGCACCCCTCAAAATATTAGTGCCCCCCACGCTTTGGTTTCCTTCCCATGGCCGCAAGGACGGGAGGGTGCTTGCGTCGCTGTTGCGAGAAGACTGTGTCTCCCGGTGATTGTGCGTTGTGGAATAGGAAATGAATTTAGCTATCAGGTAACTGAATACATATCATAGTAGTGGACACTAGAAGAGTGGGGAGGGAGGAGCACATGCATATTTGCAGGATTCAGGTCTACACCCAGAAATTGCACTGAATTATGCAATTTCTGGATGTAGAGCTGAATCCTGCAAATATGCAAGAGCTACACCTTACTGCCATGAGTAGTCCAACTGAAATCAGTATAACTACTCCCAGTAAAGGTCAGATTTATGTAAGTTTAAACTTATGAGGCCCCCAAGATACTGCTAAAATTCTTTGAGTAGGTCCCTTCTTTTAGTTAGACAAGTCCTTGCTGTAGATTATTTTCACAAAAGGATATTGGAAAACGAGTGATATTAGCATTAAGACTACTGAAGAGAACAAGGCTGCAGTAGTCAGGTATGAATATGACGTTGATGACTGACTTGAAAAGGATTTCTGCCGTGAAAAAGGAGAGTTAAGCGCAGATTTGGGAGCTATTACAGAGGTTAAACCAGCATGATTTGATAACAGTAACCATAATGCAACAGAGAATAGAGAGACATGAGAAGTAGAGAACAGATGAACACATGAAAATACATACTTTCAAAATGTATTATTTGTTTCTTGTATTGCAGTAGAAAATAGAGGTCCCAGTCAAGGATCATTGAGCTAGGTATTGTATATACATAAAACTCTAAAAGACTGAGGGGAAAAATCATGTAAAAAAAGAAAACATAGAACTGATGTGGAAACACGTGAACATATACATAAATGGATGTAGTAAGTTTTAATATTGAAAAATGACATTACATGTAATTTACCAGAGGATAAAATGTACTGGCAATGCTGAAAAATGCATTCCCTTTTTGTACAAGTAAATGCAATTTTAAAAAATATTCACAGCATTCTAAAAAATTGTATAATGCAATTTTAAATAAATTTATATAGCATGTAAGCTATTTTGAAAGTCCTAACAAAGTTATCTGCAGATGCAGCCTGATGATTACACATAGAAATATAAATGAAAGGCTACATATAAACACAGTAAATGAAATGGCTATTAACCAAGCACATATTTTGTTGACTCAAAAGAATTAGTTAAAGTATGCACAAGTAGCTGGTCTGTTTCTTAGTCAATTGTGTACTTGCATATAACTGATTAGCATGCTTACACTGATTTAAGAAGTTAAGAATGATCAACTATAACTGCATAGTTTTGTGTGCCCAACTTTAAATATTTGATTATGTGATGTTTACATTTTTGATCAGCCTAAAAAAGGAAAAATTATGGTATCCTGTGTCAATCCAATCCTAACTCAAACAAAAATCTGGGTGTTTATCAGGGCCACCCAGAGGATTCAGGGGGCCTGGGGCAAAGCAATTTTCGGCAGCAGGTCCTTTGCTCGCTCCAGGTGTGTTCAGCAGCACTGAAGGACCTGCCGCCGAAGACCCAGAGTGAGTGAAGGCCCCACCGCCGAAGTGCCGCTGAAGACCCGGAGCACCGCCCCATCAGTAAAAGCGCCGCAGTGGGTGGCTTCTTGTGAGGGCCCCTGTGGGGCCTGGGGCAAATTGCCTCACTGCGTCCTGCCCCCCCACCCCGGGTGGCCCTGGTGTTTATGGCCAGACTGCAGTCAACTCTTAGCCCAGGTCTACACTACAGAGTTAGGTCGATGTAAGGCCGCTTATGTCTACCTAACTCTGTAAGTGTCTACACTAAACTGTTGCCCCCACTGATGTAACTCGCCCACTACACTGATTTAATAACTCCAACTCCTTGGGAGGTGTAGAGTCAATGTTAATGTAGTTAGGTCGACGTAATGTCAGTGTAGACACTGCATTACTTACATCAACTGTTGCTACCTTTCAGAAATCATCCCACAGTGCCCCACACTGACAGTTAAATCAGTGCAAGCACTCCCGGTGAGGACATGCACTGCCAACACAAGGAGCATAGTGTGGACATGCAAAAGCAATTTTTGGCTGTACATTGATGTAACTTATGTCGACATAATTTTGTCATGTAGACATACTCTTTGAAGTTATCAGAGATGGCTTCTAGTTTTTGTATCATATTTATTCACAACATTTTTAAAAGGTAATTGAGATGCTGATTGTGCAGACAAAACTATAAAGTAAATACCCCATTGATGATGAATAAGGGAAATTCACACTTTCTAAGGCTCAGTTTTCCTTTACATATAACAGATAAAAATAAAACAGATGTTTAAATTCCGAAGGCTGCCTTCAACAAGAGAAAAAAAGGTAGAAATGAAATGAAGGATCAGACTCAGGCTTGGTCTACACTACAGAGTTAGGTCGACATAAGCTGCCTTATGTCGACCTAACTATGTCAGTGTCTACGCTACAGCCTTGCTCCCACCAATGTAAGTGCCATACTACCAGCGGTGCTGGAACAGTTTTTATAGTAGAGGTGCTGAGAGCCATTTAACCAAACTGTAAACCTTGTATATAATGGAAACCATTTCAAGCCAGGGGTTGCGGCAGCATCCTCAGCTCCTGCACCTATGCTTACTACACCGACATAATAACTCCACCTCCACAAGAGGCGTAGGGCATATGTTGGTGTAGTTAGGGCGACACGGTGTCTGTGTAGACACTGCATTCCTTAGGTAGGCTGCTGGTTGTCTTGTCAATTTCACTGCTCCCCTGGAGGAGCCATGGAATTGACAAGAAAGCCAGATCCCAGTGGGGCTGCTGCCAGGTATCCCTGCTCCAAGCCAGGCTGTCACCCAGGTTCCCAGCTTGGGCTGTCACCCGGACTCCCCGCTGGGAGCCCTGTTGCCCCCCGGCTACCCACTTCCCTCTGGGAGCACTGCAGCCAATTGGACTCCGGGCATGGATCTCCCCGCCAGAGGCAAGAAGCCCTGGGTGGCTGCTCCCTCCCACCTCTCTTCTGACTGGGAGTGGCGAGGCAAGAAACACTGGGGAGCAGCTGGGCTCATGGTGGGGAGCTGCGCAGAGCTGAGAGCTCTGGCTCTCAGCCCCCCACACTGCTCCTTTTCAGTCGGTGGAAGCATTCAGAAAGAAGGTAGTGTGGACATCAGCCATCGCAGTAATTACTGAGGTGGCTGCAAATCAACCTAACATAGTGTAGCCCACACATCTCCTGGGTGTGGTGTTCTGTCCCATCTAGTGGCGCTGAGACCACTTAGAGAGAGAGAGTTAAATGAGTCTGCTCTACAGCCTTATTTAAGCGCCACATGGCTTTTAGCTCATGCAGTAGAGGCTCATGCACTAAGCTCCAGAGATCCCAGGTTCAGTCCCACCGTCAACAACCTGTCTGTCGGTGTTACAATAGGTCTACTTAAGATTGTACTGAAGACGTGCCCTTAGAAAAAAGGGAAGCACTGGCCATTTCAACAGACCTGTAGCAGGGAGAGGAAGGATGGTCTAATGGTTAGGATTCCAAGCCGTAGCATAGGACATGTGGGTTCAGTTCCCTGTTTCACCACAGACTTCTTGTGTGGCTTGGGCAAACCTCACTTCCCTATCTGTAAAATAGGGACAATAGCACTTCTTCCTTACCTCACGGGTGCTGTGAGGATGAATAAATTCAAGACTATAAGGTGCTCAGAGACTGAGATAATGGGGGTCAGATACCTCACCTTAGATAGACATAGATTAATGTGGATCTATGACTTTAAGGACTTATTTGAAAATAAAATAAAAATACTTCCTGACATCATACAAACCCTAAATATTTAAATGTATGCTATTATTGTGTTCCAAATATTTGCCCCAAAATATAATAATATATAAAATATGATGAAACAATGGTTAATCACAGAAAGATAAACAGTCTATCCACTCTAAGTACTTCAGCTCTTATTTTAAAATTCCTGGGCTGAATACGGAGTTTAAATTTACAATTTTTTCTATAGTTATCTCAAATCATAAGCATCCAGAAAGGAGGATTAAATGCCTTGAAGAGTATCAATTCTAGCTGCTAGGTGAATTGTGTACCTCTTGAAAGCCTGAATATTTGAAATAGGAAAGAAAACAAACTTTCGTATTAAAATTGCACCAAATACAGTTATTTTACTTTTACATGAATTCAATTAATGAACAAGGGTCACAGCATTGAAACAACATTCTAATGCAGTGAAAAGCAGCAAGATGTATTAGCAGGAGTATTGTAAGCAAGACACTAGAAGTAATTCTTCCGCTCTACTCCGCACTAATTAGGCCTCAGCTGGAGTATTGTGTCCAGTTCTGGGCGTCACATTTCCGGAAGGATGTGGACAAATTGGAGAAAGTCCAGAAAACATGACGTATGAGGGAAGATTGAAAAAAATGGATTTGTTTAGTCGGGAGAAGAGAAGACAGAGAGTGGACATAACAGTTTTCAAGTACATAAAAGGTTGTTACAAGGAGGAGGGAGAAAAATTGTTGTTCTTAACCTCTGAGGATAGGACAAGAAGCAATGGGCTTAAATTGCAGCAAGGGTGGTTTAGGTTGGACATTAGGGAAAACTTCCTAACTGTCAGAGTGGTTAAGCACTGGAATAAATTGCCTAGGGAGATTGTGGAATCTCCATCATTGGGGATTTTTAAAAGGAGGTTGGACAAACACCTGTCAGGGATGGTCTAGATAATACTTAGTCCTGCCTTGAGTGCAGGGGACTGGACTAGATGACCTCTCGAGGTCCCTTCCAGTTCTATGATTCCATGATTCTAAGATCTGACAGGAGGCATTATTGGGTGGGCTGGGCTGTCAACCCAAAGCATCCTGGGGATTATTTCTACTAAAGAATTTTGGTATTGCCAGCACTGCTGCAATCCCGAACCTTGATTGTAACACACAACACAGCCACACTCAAAAAGAGCTTTCAGTGGTGCATAGGGATTCACAGCACTACTGTGATTGCACTTGCCCTAAGTGTGTCTTCTATGCGTCAGTGCTAGTGTAAATATCAAACACTGGAACAGCAGCTGCACCAATTCAGTTGGTGGTCTCACAGTGCACTGGACACCACCAGGGTGACATCTCTGGTTGAGTTTCTGTACTTTGGTGCTTAGCAGTCCTGTTTTTGAGTCTCTCACACATGCAAAGAGGGCCCTTAGCTTTCATTGCCCACATTTTTCACCAGCACTCTATGTATTCTCTATTTTCTAGTGCAAACTTTCGAACTGTGATCATGATTTCTCAAAAGAAACCTTCCTATGGCTGTGCTACTAGTTTGCCCAAGCTCGTAGTCAGCTTTGGGGTGATACAGATCCAGACCTGCTGAACTCAGGTGACTGAGCGCCTAGCCCAGATGGGTATTAGGTATTCTGAGATGGAGGCCTTGGATTTTCTTCCTGCACTGTAAGTGTGCTACAGAAAAATCCTGTGATTCAAACAGGTGCTCAGGAGCCAGGAAGAAAACCAATTGTTTTTATGGTGAATTTGAGAGGAGGCTCAATACTTGAACATCCGTGGTGCCAAAGTGAATTATGGACAGCATCAAGGTTGTGCCTGTAAGCCAGGGTCTAAATGAGCTCTCCCCTGCCATCTTTTGATGAACTGGGGAGAAAGAGCGCAGGAGGAGACCATATTTGCACAGACACACCTACTATGCCTAGCTGAACAGCAGACAGATCAGCTTTGTCCAAGTGATCCATTTTGGGTTTAAATTCTGTTTAGTATTGTGCACAGGGGTTATGAAATGTTGTTCTCCTCATTGTACGACTAAAGGGAGCAGAACTATACTTAATATGCCCTAATTGAGCGGTAATCCTACTGAACCTCACTCACTAAGCAAATCCAAGTAAAAGTCAGAGAAGGATGGCACAGGTGTTCTGATCTGGGCATAAGGAATCTGTTTAAAGAGTCCTAGATACTATTTGACCCCTTGCCCCTCCTCCAGTGCTTAAAGATGGAGCTGATCAGGATCAGCTTAGAGTCCTTGTTTTGAATCACTAGAGCTGAAAACACTGATGGGCAGGTCTGGGGGTGGGAGGGTGAACCTTAGATCTGGTGTGGAGATGGTATTGCAGTGAAAGGCAACACAGAGGATGCAACAGCAATGAGGTCCCCCATTACTAAGTGAAATCACTAAGAACTGGTCTAAGTGCGGAACCTCAGAACACAGCATCACAGCCAGAGACACCAGTCAGCAGCAGAGTGAGCAACAGCAACACCAGAGGCATTGCTCGAACCTCCCCTTCAGGGATGGGAGGTGAACACACGTGAATGCACCCCTGAATTCTGAGACTTTGCAGACCTTGGACAACCAACTGTGAGTAAGGTGTAAGGTAATTATATCCTTCTGCTCTTAGTAAAAGTCTTCTTTTGTTATACCCTGATTAAGTGCTTGTGAGTGGGGAAGTATTGCCTCTTAGAGGTGCCCCTTGGTGGTGTGTAGTTTTCCCAGATTGCTGGGTTGGGCTCGATCCTCTTCTGTTTTGTAATGTCAAGAGGAACCCCTCAATAGAGAACCCAGCCCTTTTGCTGCCAACACTACTTGGCAGAAGGGTTACAAGGTCTCTGCATGCTCAGGGCTGGATTTTCTGGGTCCCACCACTGTCCACATTCAGCTTCACTTGAGGGTAGAACTAAGTCCCTCCTTCCTACAGTATAGCGGATGCAGCAGGGTCCTCCTCTTCCCTCATTAACTTGATTCTGCTTCCTGAACTTTGCCACATTTGGCAACCCCATTCCACTTTGTTTCATCACCATTAGCTGCCTGGGCTGTTGTTCCCAGCAAGCGTGGAAGCACTGAGCAAACTGCACAGAGATTTGGGACGTGGTATTCCTCACCTAAGCAAACTGTAGGCTTCTGGCCAACAGAAGATAGGAAAAGGCATCTACTGTTGTTGCTGTATGGTGTCCAGGAGCAGCATTAATATATAGCATCTGTGTCTTACCCCAGTTTTGCTTTGGCCAATTACTTTTCACCTATGTGCTCATTTCTTCCAGGCACTGGGACAGAGAAGTAATGGGATGGTGTAAGTAATAGCGTTGTCTGCACTAGATTTTAAAGAGAGCTGGGTGTCATCATCATATTCCTGGTCTCAAAGCCCGTTGCATCTCACAATCTGCCCTAATGGTTTAATGTAGAGGTTAAATAAGGCCATGTCTATGCTACAGGGACTATAGCAGAAACAAAATAAAGTTGTGGGATAGAATTTAACGATTCAGCCCTTCTGTTAAGTTTCAAAGAGATTTTTTAAATAAATCACAACATTAAGTGATTGCTTCTCTCTTTTTAGTCTGGATTTATGCTGGAAGCTTTTATGTATTCCACTTCAAGAACACACAATGAATGAAGCAGAAAAGCTTCATGACTGGCACAGATATTTAAGTTATAGTATAGTCTGTGAAAGGTTACATTTGTCACTGAATTTTTTTCAGTTTTAGGAGCATAGTAGAACCCATTTTTAACTAAGTTTAGAATTTGAGACATTCATTTAGCATGTAGAATACTTGGATGGGTACATCAATTATGTAAAATCCTTAGCTAACATCTTTTTAAACAGAGGATGTTGTTTTTCTAAAACATAACTGGGCTGTGACCTGCAGTCAGTCAGGCAGAAAGCTTGCTGGAGGTATAGTCAGTGAACAGATAACAAAAAGTCTGTTCCCTCTCACTACTCTTCCAGACACTGCTGTATGTGTCAGGATTTTTTGCGTACGAGACAGAAGGAACTGTTTGTGATTTTTAATGTACTTGGTTCTTCGTAAAACATTAATCTGATATAATTTCCATGGATGTCCCTTCCTTCCATGTATGTATTTTGTTTAAGGAAAATAGCCTATCACAGAGGTTTATCACAGAATATCAGGGTTGGAAGGGACCTTAGTAGGTCATCTAGTCCAACCCCCTGCTCAAAGCAGGACCAATCCCCAATTTTTGCCCCAGATCCCTAAATGGCCCCCTCAAGGATTGAACTCACAACCCTGGGTTTAGCAGGCCAATGCTCAAACCACTGACAGGAAAGCCTCTGAAAATGAAATAGTATATAAACCATGCAGATTAAAATAAGAAAACTGGCAATTAAAGGTATGTTTGAATTAGTCATCATTGGTTGTTTACAAACATCACTGAACCGTTTATACCTACCAACATCCTGTGTCAAAAATCACACAAATTTACATAAAAGGATTGTTGATTGGAAACTCCAAACTACCAATTAATTAATTATGTGTCTCTCCAGTCCAATATCTGCCCACAGTAATCAATTCTGTGCACATACCCTCTACCAACTCTCCACTCACTGCCTTAAATCAATTCGGCACCTCCCAGCAACAAGTCAATTAATTCTGTTCTCTCCAGCCCTCACCTCTGTTCCAACCCCCATCAATTCTGCACTGCCCCTCCCCAGCCTTTGATCTTCTCATTGCCCCCACCCCCCCGCCCCAGCACCACTGCTCCTACTGCAGTTGTGGCAGTTTTTTCCCTCCTTCCAGGCCTGAAAAGCAACTCCAGACTTTTCACTCAAACCCCCCACTACCTTTCGGGGGGGGGGGGGAACAGCTCTTTACCACCGCCATCATCTCCTTCTCCCCCAGGCAGTTTTAACCTGGGTTGTAGGGGGGGATAAGACCAGAATGGGAGGAACAGAGGGGAGCTGACCGACTTCTTTACACAAGGCAGGGAGAAGAAGAAAGCAGAGCTGCCCTGAGTTGCTGGGTCTTTATGTTCTCTCCCCTCTTGTGAAAATGGTATTAATTCTGTCTACCCTTTACCCAAAAACTTTTGTTGGTCATTGAGGGAAAAGAAATCTCTCCGACTGCTACCTCTCATTGTTTGCATTCCCCAGCAGGTGGGTGAGGAGGGAAAACAGCAAATCAGTTTTTCCAGCAGACCCTGTAGGAGACTCTGAAAACCCTCAGGGTTGACAGCTCTGCTATATATTTGGTTCAGTGGTAAGATTAATTGTCTTCAGACCAGAATACCCCTTGGCGGATACTGACCCAGTCAAAAGAATAATATGAATTTAAGGATTTAGCCTGTTTTAAATTAAAGCCTTTTATTTTGCAAGACTGCATATGCCTGCAAGTTCTACAACCTTATGCCAATTCAGGCTTGAAGAAGACAAGAAACTCTTTTTGTGGACAGGAGATGGGGTTGCTGGCTTCTACCCAGCCTCTGGAGTAGAGCAGGTGAGTCAGCTCTAAAGAACTGTAGTACCATCAGCTGGAGATCTGAGCCTTTTGCACGATTTCCTGGACTGCTGCAGCTCTACCCTATTGCCTGTCAGCTGTCAATCAGCTGATTGGGGCTCTCCTTGCCAGCCACTGCCTCTTGAGCTTCCTGTAAAGGAGAATTCCACTGTACAAAGGGATGACACTCAGAACTAGCACAGCTTCTGAATGTATAATCTCCTGAGCAGATTCCTCAGTGGGCATTCCTGCCCCCAAACCCAGATTACATCACCCATTCACCTGTGCAGATGATCCTGCATCCAATGCAGAATGCTGTGCTGGCTCTGGGAAAGGCGAACTGTTCCTCAGGGGTGCAGCTGACTCTGCTTCCCCTCTCAAGTGAGCATGGACACAGATCATCCAGTAGAGGATCCCCTCCATATGTGGATCTAAGGGAAATAGTCACTCAGTCAATGAGACTGAGTGACTATGCTTGGTACCAAAATTTACTCAAGAAAGACAAAGATGATGACAGTCTATTTATGTTTCCTTTGAGGTGATTTATTAGAATTGTAGTAATGTTAGTCTTACTGTTTAAGGCCATGTTTAAACATGCAACATATTTTTTACTAAATTATAGACGGATGAGGCAAAGATATTTTTGACCATTTTGACTATATGTAACCCTACGCAGAATTTGGGGTAAGTCCCCTATATAGAGCTGCTTGTGGATGCTTAATGTGCCCATTTGCAGGTCAGAACCAAAAATTTCTGGTCAGCTCACAGCTGTATCTTATCAGAGGTGCTATCTGAGTTTTGGCAAGAAACCAAAAGGTCTGGAGATTTGCTTGTAGGGCAGTCAAGTTCCTTTTCAAGTGCTTTGCAAGTCAGATTCTCAGTTTGTCACTCCTCTCCTTGCATCCTTCATAACTTTGCTCCAACTACCTCTCCTTCCTTTCATCTTACTCACCTGCTTTCCCTACACCCCTTCTCTCTTACCTTTCTCACACTTTTAGGTTTGTGCCTTGTGATGTGTGCTCCCTACCCTGGGAAAAATCCCCATCATCTTGTCTGTCTGCTCTCTTCCTTTGAATCCCTCTTTAAAACTCATTTCTATCAGGAATATTTCCTGCTCCCTTCTAACCAATAATTCCCCATCCCCTCCTGTAGTTTCACAGGATTAAGGCACTGAAAGTTGCAAAGGCATGCCTTTCTCCTTGTGTTGCTGCCACTGGAGTGAGAGCTCTTCTGGTGGTTGGTGAGACCTTAAGAGTCCCAGAAGAGTCCATGTGACTGTTGCTGCCCCAGCAATCCAGTACCCTAGAACAGCTCATGCTGATCATACAGGTCTGATGGAAGAGTAGGATCCTGGCCTGACCTGAATTCACTACCAATGTGTTCCTGCTAATGTCAATGTTTTTGGAGTGAAGGCTTGGATGAAGCCCTATAAGGCTTCATGAACAAAGTTATTTGTATTTAATATACACTTATTTGAGGAATAAGAAAGGGAAATAGAGCTCTTAGTGAGGCAGAACACCTGAGTATTATTTTAAGATCTTCCTTGTTAAGAACTTATCAAAATAAAATATTAGAGTGGATTAGATTGCTGACATACTGAAGGGTGCAGGCTTTTTGGAGAGTATAAATGACAAATGTCAAGTGACTAATGTGCAAATTTTATCAACAATATTTCAGAGTTTCATAGACTTTTCAAGTGCCAGAGAGAAAAGTTGCTGTATCAATGAAAGGTAGAGAGTCACGGCTTATCAAACGTCTTTTACACGGTGAATGCAATCAGCAGTCTTCTCTTTAGCACAGAGAAAAAGCACATATTAATATATCTATCCAACCCAATAGGATATCTGAAGATGTCATTATCCAGGCATTAAAACGTTGTTGAAATTTCTGCCTTTCATAATAAATGAAATCAAGTCAGTTATTAGTCCTGTGAGAGATAGTGTTCCTGGGTTTTACAGTAAGTTCATTGTCTATAACCTTGAATATCCTAGAGAGAACAGAAAGGGTATTGCATTTCTTTGCAGAGAGATAATAGTATCAGGACAATTAAAACAATGGACAAGGTTGCAGTTATTTTTATCAGCTTTTATTTCATAAAGATATAAAAGTATGTTATTTCAAGAAAAGTTGAAAGAATTAGTAAGCTTGGATCTAGCTAGTAAGTATTATTCCAGACAGATTTTCAGTACAAGTGATTGTGATCTAATTGGGATTTTTTTTCTTTATTTATTTTTAAAAACCTCGGCTCTTTGACTTAGCTTTCCCTCTGTGCATTCCTCTCTCTCTCTCACACACATGCACGCACGTTCTCTCTCATTAAGCTATTTATACTACCATCGAAGAAGGCAGAAAAAGAGAAATGTATATTCTTATTTCTATTTCTAAAGACTGGGGAGGTGCTCAGATACTACCATGATGGAGGCCATGTGGTAGGATGATTTGGATGAGATCTTTGTGACTTTTGTCCTCTCTGCAGATAGGGATCATATTTGTACAGTGCTTAGCACAATGAATGGCCTATTATTCTAATTAAAGCCTTCAGGTGCTACTGTGTTATAAATAATAACGGATTTAATGTGTTGGAAAGCACAAATGACATTTTTTCAGCTGTACCCTGATCCTCTTCTACCACCCATACATTTTTTTTTTTGAAGACCAATGTTTCACAAGTAAGTTGGAAAGTCTCATTAAAACAAAAATAAGTATCTGAATGAAGTGTCTGTATAAGAAAAGTTGATAACAAAATGGATTGAGTCATTTGGAAATGTCTTTCAAAATTTCAGATTCAGATCAATGTTCAGCATGTTTAAGGACTGACAAGACAGTAAGACAGGAGCACTTGAAAGGAAAGAGAAAATCAAGTCTCCTTGGATGACAAAAAATTTAAGGTTTTGAAATGAGTAAAATAGGAGGTTTGGGTTTAATTTTTTATTCCAGTTCATTTTGTGGAAAGGGATAATGTGGTTGCCAATATTTCATCAAGGGATAAATTTAAAACACTTAGTTTGACCTTTTTATGGGACACTCTTGATGTTACATGAAGGATCATTTTGGCTCATTCACTGTTCGGGACAGCTCTAATATAAACTGTTTTCCAAATACCTATTTCAAGAGAAGGATATCTCCTTTCAGTTAGTCAAACAAATTTTCTTTATTGACAAAGAATGAAGCAAATCCACCAAAAGGAACTGTATTACTTCTGTCCCTTTGGCATTTAGGATATCATTTCTTGTATTACTTGGTAGATTTTTCCAATAATTGAGGCAACTAGTTCAAATCTTTCCAGAAAGGGAACAATGAATAGTCCTAATGTAAAGGATAATGATAATCACGTGTATAATCAGAAATTCCAATATTGCAACAGATTCATGTATGTATATAATGTACATATTCATCTTGTCATATTCAGTGAGTCTAGCAATGTACAACATTGCCAGTGTTAGATGTAGGGTGGCCATCTCAGAAATTAGAATACTTGCTTATTGTAAGAGCTTTATCAATTGAGGTACATACATTATTCCTTGTCATTCTAGATGTTTTTTTCATAGTGCTTCAAAATCTACCTTTAATCTTGCTATCAATAATATTGATAATATGAAAATGCAACATTCAGCTCTTTCAGTGTTGTTTGTTATTCTGACTAGGAATCAATTATTACATTTATATATCCATCTTAAGTACAATCGATGCAATCTTATGCTGTTGTCAATGGGACCTTCTAACACAATTAACTATTAATACAGGCTGTATTCATGTTGAGTTATATTGGTAACTGCAATTTGATCTGATCTGTTATCAGACTTAAGCTCTTATTGTAAGTATTTGTGATATAAAAGACACCTAGCCATTGTGCATTTCTACTGCTGTCTAACATTTGTTGTCCAATATTATACATCCATCTCAGGTATGTTCTTGGGGAGAATGATCATATCTGAAAAGTGCAATTTTCATATTTCACCCAAATTTGATTTTAAGCTGATTTTAAAGTCCTCCGTTAATGGACCTACATGCTGAATTAGTATTAGATGCCAGCTCGTAGAAAAGTACAGTTATTGTGATTTGATCACATTTTGTAACCTGAGGGGGGTTTCTTCCAGAGGGAGAGAAATCCACCCATCAGGTTTGGGACCAAAGGAGCTCCTCAGTGCACTGGAACTGCCATGATTCTACCAAACAAAGAGTGAGTGGCTGTGAACCAACACATGGAGGAATTGCTCACCACCGGTATGCAGCAGGGCCAGACCCTGTGCCAGTTTCACATGGGCCGTGCAGCGGAGTGTTTGGGGGCTGTCAGGGAGAAGGTCCAGTTAGTCAGCAATTACACAGATCGATTGCCTGCAAAACTCCAGGCAGAGGCTACAGAGCATCAGTGGTGCTGGAACAATTTTTATAGTGCGGGTGCTGATGGCAGAAACCATGTATTTGGCTTGTTATTACTATTTCAAGCCAGGGGATGCGATAGCACCCCTAGTACAGCACCTATGCAGAGCATTCATACTCACATATTGGCAGCTGATTCCATTGTCCCCACCATCACCACCACCCAAACAAACCTCAGGCTTTGCCAGAGGATACAGGAACAGGGTGTCTGGCTGGTGAGTCTTGCCCACATGCTCAGGGTTCAGCTGATCGCCATATTTGGGGTCGGGAAGGAATTTTCCTCCAGGGTAGATTGGCAGAGGCCCTGGAGGTTTTTTGCCTTCCTCTGCAGCATGGGGCACGGGTCACTGGCTGGAGGATTCTCTGCATCTTGAAGTCTTTAAACCATGATTTGAGGACTTCAATAGCTGAGACACAGGTGAGAGGATTATTCCAGGAGTGGGTGGGTGAGATTCTGTGGCCTGCATTGTGCAGGAGGTCAGACTAGATAATCATAATAGTCCCTTCTGACTTTAAAGTCTGAGTCTATGAGAAGTGCTTATTTTTAATATGGAATATCATTATAGTTACATCATTAAAGTGCTTCCAACTCCAATGAGCTTGCAAAGTATACGGCTGTAACGTTCTAAATAATTTACACTGACTGACATCCATTCCATAAACATTTGTCAAACACTGTATATTTTGTACACCTTATTTTAAAAAACAGACATTTTACTGTAAGAGGGGAAATGTAACAAGAGAGAGGAGAAAGCTCAAGATGCTTGAGACACCAGACAGAATTACACAAAGAGAAAGAATTAAAACCCTATCACTGAACAGGAAAAGTTAAAAAAAAAAAAAAAAGGCTTCCCTTGCTGCTGGGACTGCAAAGTAACTCAGCTATAAGGAAATGCAGGTGGGCTCATGTGGAACTACCTGCCCCATAGGAGATGAATGCTGCACAAACTGAAATTGATGGTATTTTAGTTTAGAAATGCCTTTGGTAGTCAATGCAAATAGGATTGTTTATAAAAAACGAACTATAATCTTTTAAATTTTCTGATAGCAGGCTGGAGCGGTAGCTATACAGTAAATTAAATTAATACAGCACTATATAAAAACCTAGAAAGAGAAGGTAGGAGTTAGCATAGTTTGAATTGGAAGATGAACATCATGAGAGAAAAAAAGAGCTAAAGGAGGAGAGAGAGAGAGAGAGAGAGAAAGGAGTGTAGCCATTCAACAATACAGATAAGGCAAAAATCAGAAAAAATGAATGAGAAATGGAGACAGAGGAGAAGAGATAATTGAACTATGTATGAGGGCTTGTCTACACTTAAAACACTACAGCAGCACAGCTGCACTGCTGAGTAGACACTACTGTGACATTCCCAGGGTACAAGCTGTGTCTCTTCAGCTCTCTAAACTGGGATGCCTTTTACACTGCTTTGCTGTGAAGACTACCACTCCTGGTCTGCCCACACACAGTCTCCAGCCTGTGAGTTAGTCCCAATTATATTGTATGAGTGCCGTAGGCAGCCATTCTTGAATTACATTGCAGAGCGACGCTAGCAAACCCATTCCAGACTTTCCACAGAAGTGTGCGTCTTGAACTGCCTACCTCTTTCCTGGACAATACAAGTTCATATAAAGTCTGTCCTTTTATTAATAGAAAATCATATGCACAGATCCTGTTATCCCAAATGGACTTTCCAAACACTTCAATTCAAACACACTGGTTTAACTAAAACAATAAAACAAATGTATTGACTGCAAAAAGATAGATTTAAGTGAATACTAGTAACGAGGCATAAAAGTCAGAATTGGTTACAAGAAAAATAAAACAGAACTAATGCCTGACTTAACAATCTAGACATGAATTCAAAGCAAAGGTCTCTCTCACAACATTACAGCAGTCCTACTGCCTGAACTTCTTTCGGACAAGATCCCTCCCCCAGTCTAATGCTGCTTCCTTTGTTCTTCAGGTATCAGAGTTTTGCGGGGGGTAGAGAGACAGAGAGGAATGATTTGGGATGTCTGCCCTCCCTTTTTATAGTTTTTTTTCCTTCAAGAAGCATCTGTAGCTGAGGTTCAAGAGACAAAAATCCTGTGTCAATGGGAACCCCAAGCTGTTTCTTTTGAAGATGTAGATTTTTTCCCATGTCCCTTTTCTTGCCAGTGAATAGCCACTTAAGCAGGTGGTCCATTTGGCCTGTTTACACCTGACTGAGGCATCAGCTTGTCTTTTGTCTCTGAGGAACTGCTTTGGCCACTCCCCAGACTTGGAATATGTCTTAGTAATACCATACAGTGGAATATTATAACTTTACATACAATATTGCTATACACATTTTATCAGGTTAATATTGACCATCAAGTTATGAGTTTTCAAATGATACCTCACAAGGCATACTTTTACAAAGATTATAATAATAATGTCCAAGGGATGAATACAGGGGTACAGACCATTACAACTACCTGAGCCAACAGGAGGGCCTTGCCCATCGACGTAAGTAATCCACCTCTCTGAGGTGGAAGCTAGGTTGATGGAATAATTCTTCTGTCAACCTAGCACTGACTGACTACACAGGGACTTAGATCAGCTTAACTATGCTGCTCCAGGCTGTGGATTTTTCACACCCCTGACCAGTGTAGTTGAACCAACCTAATTTTCTAGTACAGACCAGGCCAGAGAGAGAAGTTTTCAGACCATGATAGAGCCCAGGAAACCAATACACTTGCAGTAGCTCCTAAGGGTTGCTAATATCCACACAGAAAGCTACTTCTGTAATGAGTAAGAGACTTTCAGATTCAGAAGGAGTGAAAGAAACTTAAATGCTTATTAAGTTTCTTGTTCTGTGTTAGAAGAAAATAATGCTTTATAACATTCTTTATCATTTTCATGACAACCTCAGCTCCTATTAGCATATTTATCTTTATATTCCTCTTTTTGGGCTTTAACTTTAATTCCTTTAAGACAAAAGATGTAATTTTGAAATATTATGTCTGGTTACTTAAATAGTAAATTATAGGGATTTAGGAATTGCCATACTGGAGGTCTATCTACTCCAGTATACTGTCTCCCGTCAATGACCAGCACTAGATTCTTCAGAAGAAGATGCAAGAAAAACCCCCACAGTAGGCAGATGTAAAATAATCTGCCTGTCATGAAAGTCATTTCCCAATCCCTGGTAGTTAGCGATTGGTTTAAGTCTCTGAAACCTCAGATTTTGTATCCATCCCAAAACATTTTTAGCATTAGCTTTTGCAACTCTGGATATTTTTGCTATTCATATAAATAGCCAAACCCTGTTTGAATTTTTGAAGCTTTTGGACTCAGAGATCTCTTGTGGCAATGAGTTCCACTGTCCAATTATGCATTACATGAAAAAGTATTTTTGTTTATTGGTTTTGAAGTTGCTACCTCGCCATCTCATTAAATATTCCCTTGTTCTTGTGTTATGAGAGAGGGAGAACAGAAGCTCTTAATTTGCCTTCTCTAAATTATAGTTTATTTTATATATTACAGTGGCGCAGGAATGCCACATAGTTAATGTTGCATCATTTGGGAATCATCAAGAAAGGGTTAGATAATAAGACAGAAAATATCATATTGCCTCTATAAATCCATGGTATGCCCACACCTTGAATACAGCGTGCAGATATGGTTGCCCCATCTCAAAAAAGATATATTGGAATTAGAAACGGTTTAGAAAAGGGCAACAAAAATAATTAGGGGTATAGAATGGCTTCTGTATGAGGAGAGATTAATAAGACTGGGACTTTTCAGCTTGGAAAAGAGACGACTAAGAGGGGCTATGATAGAGGTCTATAAAATCATGAGTGGTGTGGAGAAAGTAAATAAGGAAGTGTTATTTACTCCTTCTCATAATACAAGAACAAGGGGCCACCAAATGAAATTAATAGGTATCAGGTTTAAAACAAACACAAGAAAGTATTTTTTCACGCAACGCACTATCAACCTCTGAAACTCCTTACCAGAGGGTGTTGTGAAGGCCAATACTACAACGGGGCCCAAAAGGGAGCTATATAGATTAATGGAAGATAGATCCATCAATGGCTATTAGCCAGGATGGGCAGGAATGGTGTCCCTAGCCTCTGTTTGCCAGAAGCTGGGATTGGGTGACAGGGCATGGATCACTTGATGATAACCTGTATGTTCATTCCCTTTGGGGTACCTGCCATTGGCCACTGTCAGAGGACAGGATCCTGGGCTTGATGGACCTTTGGTCTGACTGAGTATGGCCGTTCTTATGTTCTTATGACATCTGTTTAAAGATTGACCCATTTAAGTCCTCTTAAAATCAACACACTAGGTTTGATTTCTTTGAAATTTGGTGTGTCTTCTGAGCAGGCAGATTAGAGTTAATGACCCAAATGTGAAGTCATTTGAGCCAGGGGTTGCAGAGATATATGCTCTGGGGGGTGGAAAGCCATTTTTAAAAAAAAGTTTCTAGGTGTGTGGTTTTTGTTTATTTTTGCCCAGAGCTAGAAATGAAGCTATTGCTGCGAGGCAGGTCAAAATGGTCTCAGACTGTTGTTTTACCCAAGGTAGTATATGCCACCCACTAAGTTTTGGAGACCCAAATGGAGAACAATATTTAAGAAATTTACTTTTTTTTTCTTTTTTTTTTACACTGCAGGTGCACAAATATAGAAAAACGGCCAGAGGTTTTCCATTCCTGCCATTTTATATGTTTTAAACTTGAATAATGTAAGTGCTCTAAAATCCAAACAGTTACTCAGGTTGCTTTGAAATTTTGTATTTGTCAAAGGATATGGGGTAGTGTTAGTGAGCCAAATTTGGGGTCATTTGACCAAGCAGTTCCTGAGTTACAGCCTTTCCCCCACACCCACTAAAAAAATAGCTTCCTTCTGCTTCCTTGCACTGTTAAAATGATAAATAGTAATGAAGGAATGAATCACAGACCTCTCAATGGCTGTCAACTCACCACCCAATTAATATAATTATGGTTAAGTTAATCACAAGCCCCCCACCCCACTTAAGAAAAAAGGAGTTTTGAACTGAGTGGCTGGTTTTATTACAAAGCGTGTTGGTTATCAGTAGCAAGCTGCTGTATGACAGCAATCTAAGCATTTCTGATCTGAATGCACTCAGGTAAAGTGAGTGTGGTTGATGTCAGGTATAGCTGTACTGAACATTGGAGGCTGTAGATAGTTCTGCTTGATAGAGGCGTGCTTGTGAGATCTGTGGATTACTTTGAGGTGGGTGACAGAGCTGTGACTGTGATATGAGATCTATGTTTTGCACCCTCTCGTGTGTAAGGAAAGAGAAGAGGTGCACGTGTATCTTCAGTCTGTCTCACTCCTATACAGAATTGTGTAGGCAAAGTCAGTAGCAAGGCATAGGGCTTTTATTACAAAGGGTATTGGCAGCAGTGGAATATGAGAGGATTCTAATACTTTAATGATGATGAAGTGTAGGTTGAGATGGTATCCTGTGAGGAATGGTACATCTACATTTGACCTGGGAGGTGTGATTCCCAGCTTGCATCAACGTACCCATGCTAGCACCCTAAAAACACCAGTGTGGCCAAGGTAGCATGGGCAGTGGCTTGGGCTAGCTGCCCAGGTACAAACCCACCCAGACCCCCCTGCTTACCTATTCAAGCAGCTAGTCTGAGCTGCTGCCCATGCTATCCCAGCTACATTGCTATTTTTAGCATACTAGCTCAAGCAGAGCTAGCATGGGTACATCTATGCGAGCTGGGAATCACACAGCCCAGCTCAAATGTAGTTTGTACTGTCAGGGTGAGAACACTGTAAAAGGCCGTAAAAGTGGTTCTTAAATTGCTCACGTGTGATATTTTCTGGGGCGTTCACTAAGTCTGTAAGTATTTGCAACAATCTGGAACCTCCTGAATCTTATAGTGCCAAGGGCCAGTGTGAGTATATGCACATTAAGCCATTGCTCGAAGAGGGTAGAGGGAAGGTAGTATGGGAAACCTTTTCTTTTTTCCTTTTTGTCTTTTAAGAGCATTAGATGGAATTCCGTGGGTAAGAGTGAGTGGGTTGTAGAAGGAGGCACTTGTACACTTCAACAACTGTGGGATTGGCAGAGTAAAGATACACGCATTAACCAAACATATTGGGGCACTACTGGAAGAGGGCAGAGTTAAGGTTGCATGGGCGACCTTAACTGTACATTTCCTGGTTTTCCAAAGTTTGAGTTTTGCTCAACTCAGCATTCTCCAAGGAGAAGACGTACCACCAAGCAATCTTAATGTTGGGGTATGTAAGGGTTAAGTAAAGATCTGGGTAACTGCTATCATGGTAATAGGGAATAAGGCACAGGCAAGCACTATTTCTTTGCTTGATAAAGTTGCCATCCTTTTCCCTTCCTTTCTGCTTGTTAAGGATAGATAAGCGTTGTAGCTGCATAAGGAATATGGTTGTCAGAAGGATACCCTTTGTGTGAAGAAGTGTTATTTCCCCCCCCCTTCCGCTCCCAGCTACATAAACGAGCTTGAGGTCATGGCCCCTTTCTCCCTCCCCCGTGAACTGTTGATTAAGGGAACTTGTGGCTACAATTACTGCAAAGAAATGTATCTTCAAGGTTAAAATAATATGTATAATATGCTTAATGCTGTAAACATTAAACAGGGGCGGGTATAATTATATACAGTATATAGCTATTAATATTCATTATATGGGTGTTGATATTATTAAATAAGGGTTTTGGGGTCATTGTAGTAAATGTGAGTATTTAAATATTAACTTCGATAAAAGAGTGTGATGTGATTAATTTGGGGCTTACTCGACAATTGGTTCGAGAGGAACAAGTACCACAATAAAGAAGTCCGTTTACTCAATCCACCTCTGGGTCCTCCTGCTCCTTCTTTCCATCTCTAACACTTAACTCCATGTTAATGTAGGTTTTTGCCACCGAATATCCATGTAGTACTACACATATAAAAAGGTTAGTAATTAACTTAAACCAGCCCTTTCCTGCCATTGTAATGAACAAAAATGCAGTCAAAATATCATTAAGTTGTGACTCAGAATTGTTCTAGTTGTTTTAGGCTTTGCATCACCAGACTAGTGATGTGGAGAAGGTGCCAGAAAATCTGTGGATGGAAGTAATGGAGTTGTAGTGTGACATGGCTCAGAAGCCAGCATGTGACTGATTAAAAGTGCCTCAGTTCTAGCCATATCTTATAATTACCTGTTGGAAGATTTGTGTGCTGCCAGAATAAGGACCGTGTTTGGGAGCACCTGCAAAGAACGATTTTCCCTCTGTGATGGGGTGTTTATCCCCCACACCTCATGAAAAGGGTAAAAATAGGCTTGAGAGGCAAATTAACCTGCCTACTTGCACCAGGAGGGTGGGCCTGGCCTAATTAGTGATAAAGCACATCTGGAGAAAGAGTTGGAAGGAGGTTCTGTGACCCTGAGGCTCCTTGACAAAGCATCCCTTGCTCTTTACAACCAAATCTCACCTCAGGCCTGACAAACTCACTACACCAAGCACATGTCTTTCAGGGTATTTATCCATCAAGAACAGCAAGTGAGGTATCTACAGAAAGCTCATAACTGATCAAGATTCGATCATGGTGGAATGTATTTCTAATACATTTATTCCTAATATTTAAGGAATAATGTAAATATATTGAAAATATGCTTAGAGTAAAAGTTAGTCACCAGTGGATAACATGTCTCGGTGATGGCCCATCCATGCAGGAGGGAGTTGCTACCCCAACTTGGTTAGCCAGAAATGTAATGCAAGGCTCCATTGTCTAGCTTTGCTCCACCCCAAGACTATTAATGGAAAACCATCAGACACAACTGCAAACAATTGACACCACTTGGAGGTAAAAATGGAACATTACAACAGACAGAGGTTTGTCCTGTCTATGAATAAAGACAAAGATTGTTTCGGTATGACAGAGGAGAGGGAAAGATCCTCTGCATCTTTTCCCTGAGGAGACATGTTGGAGAGCAGAGATGCTCTCATGAAGAATTGGATCCTCGTTCCTGAAGTCAGCCAGCTCTGCAATAGACTGAACTTTGCAGGAGCGGGAAACCTACTTTATTAAATAGGAAATGTAACTACTGATAAGAGTAGACCCAGGGTCATGTTTTATGATTCTGTTTTATATTGTAACCATTTGTTTCCACCACTCTCCTGGTTCTAGTTAACTCTCCATTGTTTCTTCTATAGCCTACTATTGTTTTAATATAAGTGCTCACAAATGCTGTGTGGATTACAGAAGTGGTGGTTTAAGGTAAAACCAGTAAACTGAGATGCACTGCACTTTTGGTGCAGAGGATTTGGGATTTCTGAGAGTAACCCATATCAGGGACTGGAGATCACAGGGGAATGACTCAAAGGGACTTGAGGACTGTGATGCACCTATTGTTAACCCGTAAGGCGAAGATGGGGCTGGCATGGCCCAAAGGCGAGTGCTTGAGTAGCTATAATGGGCTGGTGGTGTTAGGTAGCTAACACCCAGCCACCACAAGCAAAACTACCTCTCTCTGGAGGCAGGGGGTGACAAGGTGATTCACAGTCCTTGGTACCCCAAGAACCATCACAGGTTCCCATAAAAGGAATGAGCAAGCTCAGTTAGGGAGAGAAGGTAGAAAGCTCTGCCTCTCTCCGGAAGTATGACTGAAAATGGCTGCACAGATGGGATCAATCCCAGGGGTAGATCTGCAAGCCCATCAGCACAGGAAGTGGCCCAGAGAAACCACAGTGCATCTGAAGGAGCAGAGCTAACAGCTCAATACAGTGTCCCCGGGCTGGATTCCCCTACCAGGAGAGAGGCATACAAGCCCATCTTAAGGACTGTTGAGCCCAGCATGGGGCTGCAGGCTGAGCCTCAAGGACGGGCTGAGGAATTGCCCAAAGGTGTTTTGGGGAACTTCCTGTTGTTACCCTGGAAAGGGTGGATGGAAGCAGTGACTTGGCTGCAGGGCCAAGTCAAGGGAAAAGAGATCACTGTAGGGCTGGAACAGCAGTTGACATGGGGTGCTAAATGACAAACAAGCTGCTGTGCCAATCCCAGCCACAGGAGGTGAGGGCATTCTTTACATCCCCGCTTGTGAAGATTAACAAGGCAAATTTCAGGTCACAGCTGAAATCAATAATGAAATTAGCTTCTGCACAAAAGCTGAAACCCAGACATTGATGCCACATGTGAGAGTGGTCCAAGTCACGTAAATAATTGAAACCTGCTCTGTTTTCACAGATTTTTCTTGTTGGTATATTTGCACAACAGCAGGACTTTACAACACCTTTGAATAGACCTAGAATTTTGTCCACAGGCACACCAAAAAACAGCCATCTATTTTGTTACTTGTGCTTGATCGCATGGTAAAACCACCTGAGAAACAGAATCTATAAACGATTGTTATGAAGGTAATATTTGAATAATATTATTTCATGTCAACTAGCAATGTTCTGAAAAATCTGATCAGAACTAATGTCAAGTCTGTATTAAATAGTGAACTTGATTAGTTTTGTGATAGGGTTGGTGATAATGATGTTGAGTCACTGTTACATATAGCCTTGCATGCACCGTTTCTGCAAATGTACAAACAGTTCTGGTGCAATGTTTATTTTTATTTTATTTATTTGCAGCTGAGCTCATCATGTTTATTCCTTGCCATAGTCTCTCAGTCTGTATCGTTCTTAGGGGCAGAGCTTTTGCTCTCAGATTATAACCCCATAAGCAAACAAAAACATGACATTAGTGACAGAACTTTATACCTTACTTCAGTGGTCCCCAAACTGTGGGGTGCACACACCCCGAGGGGGTGTGTGGAAGAATATTCAGAGGGTGCACAGCAGGGCCCAGGGCTGGCCTTACCAGGAGGCGAACTGAGGCAGCTGCCTCAGGTGCCAGACTGTAGGGGGGCGCCACTAGGACCCAGAGTGTACAAAATTGTGTCTGCTGCTGGTGCATATGTATTCTCTCTGCTCTAGATGCACAGAGATGGTGGAATGCAGTGCTGGAGGAAGGAGGGCACAAGAGACATAACAGGCAGGCAGGAGAAAAGGTGAGAGGGAATAACAGAAAGCAGCAGGAGCTGCAGGGATAGAAAGGAGGAGGAGCCTCTTATGTACCTCTCTAGCACCCCCAGGAGCCTGGACTGATTAACACCAGCTTCTCAGGGAGCTTCCTGTTTCCTACTGCTTCCCTGAAGCCACTTGAGGAGAACAGGCAATCAACTGAAGTAGTAGGAGCCAGTTAGGCCCTTAAGACGCTGATATCTTCCCTCACTCAGGCCCTGCTACCAGCCTGCTTATTTGTCCCCTTCAACTGAGTGTTGAGAGCCACTATAGCTGGCACAGAACAGCAGCCATGAGTGAAAGAAGAAAATGCCCCTCTGGGGCAGCGTTCAGAAAAAGAAAGCAAAGGAAGCTTTTCTATCTAAGCAGGGAGGAGCTCTCCTGAGATACATAAACACAAATGTTCACAATGAGCCTTCCGGCCCCAGGGAGGATGTGAGTCGTGAGGAGATGCCTGATCTTCCAGTTAGTCAGAGTGCAGGTGACCTGGCAGCTACTGCAGCATCCATATCTCCATCTCAAATGGATGTAACCATGCACATTCCTGAAGAAAAGTGTAGATCAGAGAAGAGTGTGGTGGAGGCGCAAGAAACAGCTGCTGCTGAGTTTAGTTCCTTAAGTCTAGATGATCCAGGACTGTGGACCCACTTGAGTAGTAGCCTGAGGAACTTCCTTGTACTGCATGGTCCACAGCAAGTGAAAAACTTAATGTTCCCCAAAGACAATGAAAATAGAAGTTTCCATCCAACACATTACTGGCGTGAAATCCCCAATGATCACAAAGTGGAGAGGCCATGGCTCATACTCAAAAACCCAGATTGCTTCATACTGTTTTTGTTGCAAACTCTTCCTGTCTAATGTTCCAGCCACATTGGGTTCTACAGGAACAAAAGACTGGAAAAATCTGGCTAGAAATGTGGCATGCCATGAGAAGGCAGCAAATCACCAGAGAGCATTCCATAGGTGGAAAGAGCTCGAGATGGGACTAAGGTTAAAGGCCACCATAGATGATCAGCATCAAAGAAGATTGCATCAGAGTCTCTTTACTAGCAAAATGTTCTGAAAAGGCTCATTGCCATTGTCAGAATGCTTGCTACCCAAAACCTAGCACTGCGTGGCCCTTCAGATCAGCTGTATGTGCCAAACAATGGAAACTTCCTTAAAATTGTGGAGCTGATGGCTGAGTTTGATGCTGTACTCCAGGAGCATCTAAGAAGAGTCACCACCCGAGAAATGTACACACACCACTACCTTGGGAAAAAAAATTCAAAATGAGATCACACAGTTACTGGCAACAAATGACTTTAATGGTGTGTTTTGTAACAACAACAGAACCTAGTGAAAATGTCCCTGCAATGGTGACTGTCAGAGAGCATTTTCTAGAATTTATTGACATTGATGATACTACAGGAGCTGGTATGACAAATGTTCTTCTTAAAAAGCTGGAAGATACGGGAATTGCGATAGCTGACATGAGAGGTCAGGGCTACTATAATGGTGCCAACATGAGAAGAAAGAACAGAGGAGTGCAGACACGGATCCGAGAGTTAAACCCTCGAGCTTTTTTTGTCCCATGCAGTTCTCATTCATTAAACTTGGTGATCAGTGATGCAGCATCAGCTTCTAGTGAGGCTGCTGAATTTTTTAATGTAATTCAAAGCATCTATGTATTTTTCTCTGTATCAACTCATCGATGGCAAATTTTGAAGCAACATCTGGGAACATCCTCTCTGACACTGAAACCACTGAGTGCCACACGATGGGAAAGTCGAGTGGAGGCGATAAAGCCTATCAAACACCAAATTGGGACGATAGATGATGCCATAGTTGCCATTATGGAGGATAATGCTATGACAGGAATTGTTCATGGGAGAACAGTGGCAGAGGGAAATGGAGTCACCAGAAACATACGTAACTTCACATTTCTGTGTGGCTTAGTGTTGTGGCATGACATACTGTTTGAAATAAATGTTGTAAGCAAGAGACTCCAAGGTGTTGACCTTGATATATCTGGAGCAATGGAATAACTGGACAAAGCAAAGTCATACCTACAGTCTTACCTGTCTGATGAGGGATTTCAAAACATTCTGAAGAGTGCACACAGAAGTTGGCAGAGGCACTTCACACTGAAGCTATTTTCCCACCCATTCAAGAATAGAAGAGTCACTGAAGAAGAAGACATTTTGATTACATATAATCCCATAAGAGACCAGTAGCGTAGCCGGGGGGGAGCGGAGGTAGGGGCCGCTCCCCCTCTGAGCAGAAGCAGTGCCTTAAAAAGAAGTGGCGCCTTTTTTTAAAGGGGGAGCAGAGCTAAAAAAGCACCATTTCTTTTTAAGGCGCCGCTTCTTGTACTCACCCGGCGGTGCTCCAGCTATTTGGTGGCACTTCGGCGGCGGGTCCTTCACTCGCTCCGGGTCTTTGGCGGCGGGTACCACCGAAGACCCAGAGCGAGTGAAGGGACGGGACCCGCCGCCCAAGTGCCCCGCTGAACAGCTGGAGCGCCACCGGGTGAGTACAAGGGGAGGCGCCTTTTTTTTAGCTCCGCTCCCCCTGTGCTCTGGACCAGGCTACGCCACTGTAAGAGACCCCAAACAACAATTCAAAGTTGAATTCTTTAACCAGCTGCTAGACTGTGCAATACAGTCAGCTGAAGAACATTTCATGCAGCTCAAGAAACACAGCAGGATATTTGGGATGGTGTATGATATTCCAAAACTCCTCACTATACCTGAAGAAGACCTAGACCAGCAATGCAGGGCACTAGAGACAGTATTGACACATGATGACATGAGCAATATTGATGTGAGTAATTTAGGTGATGAACTGAAATCCCTTTCAAGATACATTTCAGCAGGATCAACTCCAAAGGCTGTTCTGGAATATATGTGCACAAATAAGATGACCACCCTCTTTCCAAATGCTTTTATTGCTCTGCGCATACTTCTAACACTTCCTGTAACAGTTGCCAGTGGAGAACGCAGCTTCTCCAAGCCGAAGTTAATAAAAACACATCTACGCTCCACAATGACACAGGAGAGGCTGGTCGGCCTTGCAACCATCTCAATAGAGCATGAGCTGGCCCAGTCTGTGGACCTTCAGGAAGCAGTTCAAATCTTTGCAGCCAAGAAGGCTCGGAAAGCACCACTTTGATTATTCAAACAGATAAAAATGCCAGTGTTTCCTATGCAGACAAGAAAAGTTACATTTGCTGTTCAGGAGTTTGAAAGTTAAGTGTTACTTAAAATTTTTGAACAAGGCATTTTAAGTTGTTAGTTCTCCTTTATTGGGGTAGGTAGCAGAGCAGTACCATGAGAGAAGTAGAACAGGAAGAAGGCAGAATTGAGACCTTTCAAAGTTTTGGCCCAAGCGAGGGGGCATGGGGGCATCATTTGAGCTCCCCGCCTCAGGTGCCAAAATGTTGTGGGTCGGCCCTGGCAGGGCCCAGGCCAGCCCCCATAGGGGGCAGGGAGGGGGTGCCCCCCTGCCCAGCTCTCCCTCCAACCGCAGTTCTCCCTGGCCCTACCTGCAGCCCGGCCCTGGCTTGGCTCCACCTCCAACCCAACTCTACCCTCATTCCTTCTTGCCCCCAAACAAGCTTCGCCTCCAGCCCTAGTTCCTCCCCCATCCCCAGTTCTGCCCCCAGCTCCACCTTCAGCCCAAGTTCTGCTGAGGAAGGCTTGGCTGTGCAGTAATGGGAGGGAGGGGCGCAAACAGATTCCATTACTGGTAAGGTGGGGCACAACAGGAAAAGTTTGGACACCATTTCCTTACTTGTACAGGAGACTTTCAAAGGGAATAAGATGGCCCCAAGTTTAGTGTGAAGTAATTGGCGTGGTGGTTTTAAGGTTCTGCACATCTTAAGTGATCAATTGCACCTTGAACTAGGACAACCCTAAAAAGTCTGCTGTAGTCTATATAAATTTTTAGACCACGCTCAGTACTTTATTATCTGATTGTCATCCAGTAGGGCATTAAGCAATTTGCCTACACATCTGTCACATGTTGTTCTCTCAGCCTCTTCCCAGGAGTAGAAGCATGTGCAGGGAATTATCTTGTTTTGATAGAAGTTGCTCTTTTAAAAAATAATAATAATTGTAGCTGTTAGGTGTTTATATTAGAGATGGCAAGGTCAAGGCAGTGTGCCTAGCCCTTGATGCAGAAAGTGGGGATGTTTGCGATGGCCCTTAGTTCTTGAGGTAAGTCATTCCACAGTCCTGAAATCAGTGTGTTGGCCAGTTGCCCCCTGGTCAGTGCCCTAAGTCCTCTGTTGCCACACCAAATTGTTGGGGGGGAGGGATGTTGTTTTTTTATGTTTGCTTGTTTCAGTTTATCAGCTTTAGATGTTTAAGCTACTTAGGTTGCTTTATGCCCCCCCCTTTTTTTTTTTTACTAAACCCCCCCAAAAAATCTAACCCTCCACTCATCCTCCACCTCCCCCAAAATCCACACCGTTCTGGGAACAGGAAGCGGGCTGGAGAAATGGACCTGCACCCCTTAAAAATGTTCTGAAGTGCACGCTTACAAGGGCATATAACATGCAGAGGAAAGGAAATGCATATCTAGCCTGGAGAACCAACAGATACAAGTTGACCTTTGGCCAACTGGTACCTGTTAAATCTAAAGGGCACAGTTTACTAATGTTGTTGCTAAACTCCTGCTGGCTTTTGCTGATTGATGCCGTTTAGATAATTGTGATTTTCCCCTCCCCTCTCCCCCTTTTTGTTAAAAACCTAGAGAATTAAATACATAAATAACTGTTAAGGTTAGAAAGTTAAGCTACTGAAAGTAAGAAAATGTGAAATTTAAGACTGAATGCAAAACTTTCATTCTACCCATTTAAAATATAAACAGCAACAGTGACAGGAGGAGAGCTAGGAATTGTGAGGTCATCATAGCTCCCACCTGTGTCCACCATCAGCCAGGACTTCTGCATGATGGCGGGTGAGCTCTCTGAGAAGCAACCACCCTCTTGCCACAGCTTAGTACCAGAGGCAGCAGTGGTGCTAAAAGTTATTGGACCATCATCGCTCCATTCCTTCCATACCTAAACCTAACCCCCACCAGCTGGGGCTCTTCCTGGGGGCATGAGGTGACCCCTTTAAGAGGGACATGCACACTGCCCCAACCATATGGCAGCAGTGAAGCAGAAGGGCTGGGAGCTACCAAGTCATCATGGCTCCTATCCGTTCTGCCTCCTCACCAACCATGACTCTTCCACAGTGATAGATGAACCTCTTTAAATCCATTCAGTCCGATTTAGGTCAACTCAATTTTGCTCACTGGGGGGCTGTGATGGTCTTCGCTCATGGTAATTGTTGCCTAGTGGTCAGGGCTTAGGTCCTTCAACATGCAGGAGCGCAGTGGTAGGAGAGTCCAGACCTCCACCACAGGGCCCAGTGAGGGTCTGAATCTGACACCTAGGAGCACCTTCAGGCTGCCCTCTGTGAACCACTTCCTACCACCTTGCTATTGTCCAAAGTTCACAGTCTATCACAGGAGGTCATGTAGAGGGTCAGCTCACCACATGGCACCTCTTTGCAGCCAGGCATGGCATGAAAGCTCTCTCCCTCTTGAGACAGCGGTTGTCTCCTCTCATGTCTTGGCCCTCCAGCCAGGTCAGTTCCAAGTCTTTCCCTTTCAGGGGTAGGCCATAAACACATCACAAGGAATGAACACAGACTGGGTGAGAGGGGGAGCTCCTTCCTTCTCCAGGTATAACAGAAACCTGTCCTCCCTTCTCTCAGAGAGGGACCTTCAGGCAATTGTTGAGGGAAATAGATAGGCTGCCTTCCACAGCCCTTTTCTCAGGAGATGTAAGGGAAAGTCCTTTCTCTTCCCTGGCCTGCCCACATATGAGCTGTTCTGATCCCTTTTAACTCCTCCTCCAATCTGTGCATCTCTTGCAGGTATGGCTGGGCAGGGCTGGCTGAGCCCAGAGCAGGTTCCAACCTCTTGTTGCCCAGTGTGGGGTTTGTCTGTTCCATCACAGAGGCTAAGCACAATAAGATTTTGTCCATGTGTTTTTTGCATTGGTTGTATATAGTACCCAATATAATGTGAGCAAGCTTTCAGCCAGAAGCCTACTCTACTTCATGTTCAATGGGTCTTATAGGGTATTCTCATACCCTTATTCACAGAGGGTACCACCTTTAATCTTCAGATAGACCCACTAAAACCAGTGGGATTACATTTGGAGAAAGGTACTACCCATCAGCGTGGATTGACTTAAATCACCAATTTTAATCATGATTAAATCAGCAAGCAGGAAACCTTGATTTAAATAATCAATTTTAATCTTATTTTACATTTGTTCTTTTTAGGACTTGCCTATACAAGGCATGTCTACACTACAAACTAAAGTGGACCTATGTTAGGATGACTTACAGCCACCGCAGTAATTACTGCAGTGGTTCATGTCCACATTGCCCTCCTTCTGTCAGTGGTTAGCATCCTAACTTCTTCCCTCCCCCAGGCTCTTGGCTCCCTGCTCTGCACCAGAAGCAGGGCATCCACCCAGGCTCCTAGCGAGGAGCTCCACGCCCCAAGCCTGGGCAGCACCCGGGCTCCCAGTGCGGAGCTGGGCAAACATAACTTGGCTGGGAGCCGGGAGCCTGGGCAGCAGCCCAGCTGGGAGCCAGAATTCCCCCACCTGCCGCAGAGTGACAGCCTGAGCTGTAAGCAGCTTTCTTGTCAATTTCAGGGCTCCATGGATGGTGGGTATCATAGGCTGGCGGAAGCTGTGCCTCCCCAAACAGCCTAGTGTGGCCCCGCCCATGCTCTGCCCCCCAGGCAGGCCCCCTTCTCCAGTTCCCAGCACTCTGGCCTGGCCTGGGCTGGCTGGCCTGCCTCCTGCAGGGACTCGGGGTGGCTGGCGCTGGGGCCGCCTCCTGCCTGGCGCTTGGACCATGCCATCTGACTGCCCGGAGCACCAGGGCTGGGGGTGCTGTGGATGCATTGTCTGGGGTTGGGGGTGCTCTGGTCTCCTGCGGTGGGAGGGGGCACATGGAGAGGAGGGGAGCAGAAGGGGGGGAGGAGGAGGGGAGGGGCCTCGGGCACAGGGGAGGAGCTGGGGACTAGCTTCCCCCAATGGCCGGGTCACCAGACACCCATGCATGGAGCCCTGAAATTGACAAGAATTACTGCCAACTGCCAATGTAAGTAACCCATAGTGGCTACACAGACACTGCATTGCCCTAACTACATCGACATAAACCCTATGCCCCTCATGGAGGTGAAGTTATTATGTTGGTGTAGTGCAGGGGTAGGCAACCTATGGCACGCGTGCCGAAGGCAGCACACGAGCTGATTTTCAGTGGCACTCACAGTGCCCAGGTCCTGGCCACCAGTCTGGGGGGCTCTGCATTTTAAATTAATTTTAAATGAAGTTTCTTAAACATTTAAAAAACCTTATTTACTTTACATACAACAATAGTTTAGTTATACATTGTAGACTTATAGAAAGAGACCTAAAAATGTTTAAATGTATTACTGGCACGCAAAACCTTAAATTAGAGTGAATAAATGAAGACTTGACACACCACTTCTGAAAGGTTGCCGACCCCTGGTGTAATGGGACACTTACATTGGTGGGAGCAAGGCTCTGGTGTAGACACTGACATAATTAGGTCAACATAAGCTGCTTTACATTGACCTAACTCTGTAGTATAGACCAAGCCCTGGTCTACACTACGAGTTTAGGTCGAATTTCGCAGCATTAGGTCGATTTAACCCTGCACCCGTCCACAGAAAGCCTGTTTTGTCAACTTAAAGGGCTCTTAAAACCGATTTCTTCTTCTGCAGCCCAGCTTTTCTTCCTAGCTTTCTAGTCTAGCTAGGATCCTAGAGTTAATTCTCCCCACACCCCCAAACTTCCTTCTCACTTCCTTTCTATTCCCAGAGAGTGATTATAGACTCTCTCCCTGCAGCCTCTTTCTGCTACAAACTTCCTCTCCCCATACTAATCAGCCTGCTCCTGCCCCGCTGGGCTTTATGATCAGTTAAGCCTGACTCCCTTTCCAGGTGCAGCATGGTACCTTAATTGGCCTCTCAGCGCATTGGGTATACACCCCATCACAGGTGATAAGTGAAAAGTATCATTAGCAATTGGTTAGTGTCTAGCTAAGGGACTACATCTCTTTTCTGGCTGGCACCCTGTAACAACAATCAACATAATAAATAGAAGAGCTTTAGAGGTGGTCAGAAAGATCATTTAGACCTTTTGAACTGTGCTCATGCATACCTCCACCCTGGGCTGTAGCATGGGGGCAGAGCTTCTCGAGTCCTGGGGCCATGGGGGAGGGGGGCGCAGAAAGGACCAAAAGGGGTTGTAGTGCTGCAGTGTGGGGAATGGGGGCAGGCCCCAGGAAAGGGGCAGAAAGGGTGGGTCTGTGAGCGGGGCTACAGGTGGAAGGGGCGGGGCTGCAGGCAGAAGGCTCCCCCGCCCCCCTCCACTTGCTCTGGTCCAGGAGGACACCAGGAAACCTTAATCCACCTCTGGCAGAGAACTGGAGACAGGTTCCCTTCTAAACTGAGGAATCCAGATGGTTTCATTTGCTTAACTTTTAACTAAAGATTTAATTTACTTTTGCTACCCCATAATAAATATGCGCCACAAAGGAGTACTAGTAAGAAAATTGACTTTATTTCTGTCCCAATAACATGACATGACACAGGGTAAAAAAAGGCTAGCACTCCTGTGCATGAAAGGGAACACTGAGGCAGACTTATGACTTGTCACAATTTTGTTCAAATAGCAAGCCATTCTGAGATTGTATTTTAGAAGAGCTGATGGGATGTATAGACTGAAGAGTAATGCTTGCTGGGAAAGTGGACAGATATAAAAGACCTCCTCCATTTTTTCAGTATAAGAGAGAAGCTAAACCTGTTGTGGGTTTCTACATGGAAAAAGAAAGATGTGAGTACAGCAGTAGTAATTGGGGTATCTCTCCAGGATGGGCCCTAGAAGGAGTCTGAGCTGTGACTAAAAAGTGTTTTAGAGAGTTGAGGCTCAGAGGAAGGAGAAATCTCTGGCAGGGGAGTTCATTCATTTTTGGTGTGTTTAAGGGGCTTTGTTTGAAGATGTATTTCCTCCCCTGGTTGAAGAAGTGGCCCTGAGCATTGAAACAGAGCTTACAGAGCCTGTTGTGAAGATCTGCTACCTTCCAGGGGCCCAGCAGGGTTAGCACTTCTAGAAGACAAATGGAGGAAGTTCCCACTGTAGCCAGCAGGGGAGCTTGTCATAAACTGGCAGAGAGCCTAGGACCAGGTAGCTGAGGATCTGGACAGGTATTACTTGGTGGGAACCCTTTATGTTTGTCACTTACTTTCTGTACAGCAGCTACTGAGTTGAATTAGATCCTCAGAAGAAATACCTGTAAAGAAGGAACGTGACCAAGAAGTGGCTTGTTTTCCTGGGCTTTGTGCCAGGGTGGCTGTTTGTTTTGGACGTTTGTTACTCTGGAATGTGTATAATTCAGTTTGGCCAGAGGGCTAAACTACCGTTACCATAAAGGCAAACTGAGGAGCAGCACCACCACCACAGGATGAGGTAGAAGATCTGTGACACTGGACAGGGGTCCATTACCCAAGAGGTTATTGTTTCAACTGAGAGCCTTTGAATTTTCCACAGCAACCTAGTAGTACTTTTAGTTGCTGAGATGGATGAGGCTGGCATGGGGCAGTGTAGTTACTCATGGGCTCAAGTCCAATATTCACCAAGTGGTTTGAAATCTTTCTATCAACTGTTACGAAAAATCCAGTCCAGAGAGGTAGTTATGTCAAATTCTTATCCTGCCGGCCAACATGAGATGCCTATATGAAATGTTAGTGATCTCTGACTTGTTCCTAATGGGCACACATCAGAGACGACACAAATCCATGTCACAACTGGCACCAACTAATTTGGCAATATCTGTAGACAGGACAAATATGGAAACATCTTAGACACCACCATTATTATTCGTATTACAGTAGTGTCTATAGCGCTAGGCACTGTAAACACAGTGAGAGGGTCCCAGTCTGGAAGAGCTTACAATCTAAATTGACAAGGTAGACAAAAAGAGGGAGAGAAACAAAGGCACAGAAGTGAAGAGACTTGCCCAAGGTCACACCGCTAGTCAGTGGTAGAGCTGGAAATAGAACCACGGTCTCCTGAGTCCCAGTACAATGCCGTAGACCACACTTTCTCTCATACTACACTCTGATGCCTAGATGGTTCCTCCAGGTCAAAACTGATGCATATTGTCTCGGTAAGGGGAACCTGGCACAGCTACGATCCATGTTGCAATTGTTCTAATCTACAGTAGATTCTGTTTTCAATGGCTGTCAGTCTGGGTCCTTTCAACAACACCACATTCACTTACTAAAAAAAGAAAAGCAAATACAAACCATATATTCATTAAAACGAAAATAAGAAAGAAAAACTTGTAGCACCTTAGAGACTAACAAATTTATTTCAGCATAAGCTTTCGTGGGTTAGTACCCACTTCATCGGATGCATGGAATGAAACAACATTCCATGCATCCGATGAAGTGGGTACTAACCCACGAAAGCTTATGCTGAAATAAATTTGTTAGTCTCTAAGGTGCTACAAGTTTTTCTTTCTTATTTTCATTTTGCTGACACAGACTAACACGGCTACTACACTGTAACCTATCATATATTCATTAGTGCATATCTTTCACTTTGTAGTATATTGTTTCTTGTCCTAACCATTATTTGCATGGTAACTCTTTCTTTAAAATTGGCCAACATACAACCTGAAATGCTAGTCCTTTTTTCACTGTTACATATCTTCTCTTCTTTCCAGGATTTTTTGATTTAACGATTCTCCACCCCATGTAGTAATTCCATTTCTTCGTAAGTAGAAAGCAGGTTAGATGGACTTTAAAAGTAATCAAATTATCCTCTTCTAAACTAACTACAATGCACATATAATTAACAATGGAAGCAAAAGGTTTAGTAGACCAAAGGTCATGGTAATTGAAGCTGATTCCATTAGACGGTGTGGGTATGTAATTGTTCCCAGTGTGAAAATCCATGTGTAAATTGTAGGGCTAGAAGAGACCACAAGGGTCATCTAGCCTAACCTGGCAATAATGCATTTATAAAACTGGGCCACAGGAAATAATCACTTTTCCATTAATTGTGGGTCACCTGCTAATGTTAGCTTAATTGGGGTCATAAACTGACACTGCCAATAAATTAATGTCATGTGCTTTTATTAAAATAACTCATTAAGGGCCAGATTCAGTCCCCCTTACTCACTTAGTAGAAACTTTATCCCAAGGAAGGATGGAGAAATCTGGTTCCATTTGGCTTGCATCTTTTTTCCCCCTAAGAGTAAAATACTTTAGCATTAAGAAATTTAGAGTCATGTGCTCATTGAAGGTTCAGATGAATGAAAATAAAGCTAGTGTTATGATGACATATTATCGTTATATGAATTCATATGGGTTTGTTTATTTTATCTTTGGGGGACTTGGGGGTGGGTGACCAAATGCACCCCCATATTGACACCCTGCACACTAATGTAATTATCTTTGTACAAAGTATGCCTTGTGAGGTATCATTTGAAAACTAATAACTCACTGGTCAGTAATATCATGGTGAAATGTGTGTAGCATGAACGTAAGCTGAAATGACTGAAGTACATTTACCAAACAAGTCTGGGAAGAGGGTAAATCTGTTTCTCAAAGACAAAGGAAAAGCTGACACCTCTAGACTGGTCAAATGGCTGTACTTTGGCAATGGAAGGGAGCAGGTACATTTCACTCTGCATTTTAGCACACAACAACATGGAACCTCTTTCACCATGGGACTCTCTGTCTCCTTCCTCACAGCTGGAAGGAACTTTATCTAGGGGGAACCCTCAGGAAAATGCATTTCAAAGGGTGACTGGACTATAAAAAATGATGGGCAAAACACACCTCAGGTATATTCTCTCTCTCTCGCCTAAGACAATGGAAGCAGCCATTTGATTTTAGAAGAGATCCTGACCTGGGAAGCTGGGTCAGCCATGTTGCTGAGAACATATAGTAAGGATTTTGCCTTGAACCGAGTCTAGTTTAAGTCAAGTCTTAAGTACTAAAAAGTGTTTTATCTTCATTTCTCTTGTGACCATTCTGACTTTAATAACTTGTACTCACTTAAAATCTTTGTAATTAAATAAACTTGTTTTAGCCTTTAATCAAAACCAATCCAGTGCTGTGTTTAAACTGAATTGTTTAGTAACGCCAATTAAAGTATAATCCTGGGGAAATTCTGCAAGACTGCACGCCCACAGAAAACACACCCCTTCTCCACAGAATGCCTGTGCTTCCCTGCAGAAAATGGCAGGGAAGCAAAGGAAGCCACGCAGAGAGTGGTGATGGGGGGATGACCATGAGTGCTGTTTTGGGGGGATTGGCCCCCCAAACAGAGGCAAGGCATGGGGGGGCACACAGGGTTACCTGCCACTACCCCTCATTTCTGCAAGTGCAGAGCTTCCTAGGAGGCTGCATCTGGGCTCCGCTGACTCTGCAGCTGAATGCCACCTCCTAGCTATTCGTGCTAGTCGTTCTCCCCTTATGTGTGCTGGAATCAGGGGTGAAAGTAATAATAAATTCTTACTGGTACGGGGGCAGGGCTCTGGCCCCCCGGAAGGGGTGGAGCTTTAGGCAGAAGGGGTAGCAAAAGGGGCAACGACATTAAAGTGCCGAGGCAGCACTTTATCATTGCTGCCCCTTCCCTCCCCCCCACCCCACCCCATTGGCGGCCCTGCCAATACAGACCCTACCGCCGACAGAATGGCAAAAGGGGCAGGGATGTTAAAGTGCTGCCATGGCAGTACTTTAATATGGGCTGCTTACGGGCCGGTAACAGCTTCTTCCTGGTACACCGTGTTATACCAATAAAATAAAAACCAGCAGGATCTTTTTAAAGGGGATAAGACAAAATGTCACATTTATTGTGAATACAAAAAGAATCATAGTAAGCAGTCAGTTATAGCTATAACATTTCATTCAGTTTCTCTCTCTCACACACACACACACACACACACACACACACACACACACACACACACACACACACACACACACACACACACACACACACACACACACACACACACACACACACACACACTAGATGTCATAGTTACCAGCCTAGAAGTTGCTCATGCCAAGTTACTGGCCAGGTAACCTGGGCATGAGGGTGGAGCCGAGTCCTTGTCAGATTCATCTGATGCTCCTGGAGGGTGGTTGCAGAACCAGACTCAAAGTCCTCAGTATGTAGAAGCCATTCTTATAGGAATTATTTCCTATGTTAGTCTATGGAAACTGTTTCATCTTGCTGTTGCTAACTCAATCAGCAGATGGCACATTTCTGATGTTTGTGCTGTCAGATGTTATCTTGTTTTTCCCATCCTTTGAGATGGTCGGGTGGATCCCAGTTTATCCTCCGGGGGATGTTCTCAGGTCATTCCCACTTGATGCCACCTTCAGCCGATGGTCACTGAATTCCTAGGCTGGCACCTCCCTGCTCATTCATTCATGTACATCAAGCATTCATCAGCAGACATACTGTCTCCACCACTTTCGGGGTGTGTACTAATTTATTTGAGACTCCCTTCCCTTTGAGGGTGGGGGTCTTTCTATGCTGTTTCTAGGTACAAAGCATGCATAAAGAACAAAGTCAAATAACTTGTTTGCAAGTTTCTCATAGCAATACAGTATCTTTCTGAGAACAGATACAATCAATGGTTTACACAGACAGTAGCTTGTAAGTTTTAACAGGAGACCCAAGAGATCTTTTTACTTGGTAATGCTATGAGGTTTAAATTGTGGGGGACAAATTATGGGGAGTTACTTTCACTTGGGGAATCACTGCCAGTACCTTCTTTAATATCCCTACAACCGTACTGGCTCTCTTTCACCCCTGCCTGGAACCCTTCCCATTTTCTGTGCAACAGTGAGTGCCCGCGGCGGGACTGGGTAAGAGGGGTGGGGACGATGAGGGAAGGGGAGTGGCAGAGAAGAGGCGGGGGGGGGGGGAAGGGGATGGAATAGGGCAGGGGATGGGGAAGAAAAGGGGATAGGGCAATCATGGGGGGAAAACAGCTCAACATGTGGCATCCCCTGGGCAGCAGCTAGGGCTTTCCCATTAAGCAGTCCCATTGAATCCTCACTCTTCCAAGCCCCTATACCTGGACCCCCCTGATGAGCCCCCCAGACTCCCATCCCACTTAGCCCCAACCAGCTGTACTTAGACCCCCCCCACCCTATCAAGCCCCAATTCCCCAGCACCCAGGTTCTCCCCCCTGCCCCTGCCAAGCCCCATCGCCCTATACCCAAACCTCCCACATCTCCCCATGCTGAGCCCTATTGCCCCACAACTGGATCCCCCACTGAGCCCCCCTCACCCAGATTTCCCCCTGCTGAGCCCCATCTCCCTACACCCAGACCCCCACCAGCTGAGCCCCAACCACCTTCACCTCAATCCCCTGCAGAGTCCCATTGCCCCTGCACCCGGAACCCCCCGTGCATCCAGATTTTCCACTGGGTCGCCTGTACCCAAATTGCCCCACACAGAAACCTCGGCTCTCACCCCACACCAAGCTCTTCAAAAATCACTGTACAAACATTAAACAAACTTAATCTAAAGGCCTTTCAGCTTTTAAATGACTAGGAGTTGACAAAACAGAGCTATTCCCTGTTATGGTCTCTGCATCCCTGAACAAAAAAACTTCACTGAAAATCAGCATCTTAAAAGAACCATTAAGGATCTTTCAAAAGAACAGCCCAACCAAGGCTGCTATAGTGACACCCTTGTTACATCAGATCTGGGGTTTGTTTAAGGCTAATGTAAAATGAAGGGAAAGCTTCCTGTTTCGTTTGCCGTGCTCAGAGTTTAGGGGAGGAAAGTGAAAGAGATTCTGCTTATACCAGGTGTGAAAAAGCAGAAGGGACTAAAATCTATTCTTGTGCAAAAATCTGTTCTCCCTGAAGTCAATAAGGCTACACAGGTGTAACTGTCAGTGGGAATTGGCCTGTGTTCTGATTCCCTTCTCAAATCACACACATTCCATGCTTACCCAACATTTTCCACTTGGGAAAGAAGTTAGTCCTCATTTTTCTGCCTCAACTCAAACTAACTTCAGGTTTAGTTAGCGTTAAGTTTTTGGAATGAAACTCAAAAGAAATCAAATGTGAGATACTTTTATGATGGATTGAACAGCTAGAAGCGACAAAGGGTCCTGTGGCACCTTATAGACTAACAGAGGTATTGAAGCATAAGCTTTCGTGGGTGAATACCCACTTCTTCGGATGCAAGCAGTGGAAATGTCCAGGGGCAGATATAAATGTGCAGGGAAGATTCAGGCTAGAGATAACGAGGTAAGCTTAATCAGGGAGGGTGAGGGTGATTAAGCTTACCTCGTTATCTCTAGCCTGAATCTTCCCTGCACATTTATATCTGCCCCTGGACATTTCCACTGCTTGCATCCGAAGAAGTGGGTATTCACCCACGAAAGCTTATGCTTCAATACCTCTGTTAGTCTATAAGGTGCCACAGGACCCTTTGTCGCTTCTACAGATCCAGACTAACACAGATACCCCTCTGATACTTGAACAGCTAGAGAACCAGCAAATGGACAGAACCTACCTTTAGCCTATTCAGCCAGTCTTTCTATCATAGCCTGCTAAGAAGTGGATTTAAAATCCTGGAGAGAGAAGGGAGGGAGAAACCTACCACATTGTGTGTTGAGCTTCCTCCAGTGCTTTTGCAACCCCTTAGAAGTACAAATATGTGTTCGCCTGTGGAACTAGGCTGAGCATAAGGAAAGAACTTGGTTGCCTGTGCATCCCAGTACAGAAAAATACATCAAAGAAAAAAATTAATTTCTTTGAGTTTTAGTACAGTTCAATACAGTACTGAACACAGTCCATCATAAATCTGAAGCCCCTCGATGGAAGGTACTGTAAAAGTAAAAGTACTGGTATCCAGAATGGGATGTTTTGTTTTGTTTTTCCTACAAATGTTTGGGAATTTGTTCCTTATACTTTTGGGGGGGGGGGCAATAGTTCTGTCTGGAGCTGGATAGAGTGTGTGCAGGTTCCCACCCTACCGTTCTGGTACTGCCTTTCCCCCCTGCTACCTCCTTGCCCTGCCGCCCCACAGGCACTCACCAGTTGTCCAGAAACGGGACCCAGCACACACAGAAGATGACAGTGACAGGCACTAGGACCCAGTAGGCAGCATCCTGGAGCTGCCTGCCAGCCTCAGCCAAGGAGAGGGACAGAGGGAGCTTCTTCCCTCCCTGACAGCTAAGCAGAGCTCTGGAGAAATCATGGGTGGAGGGAGCTGGGGGGGACGGACAATGCCTGCTCAAACTATACCCACAGCTGACATGGGTTCCCGTGGTAACAGGATTTTTAGTGTCCGGTCACCAGTGTTAACCAGATACCTGGCAGTGTGTTCCTGCAGCGCGGGGAGATGCAGATGGGAGGGAGTGGAAGCAGCAGGCTGCTAGCTGGCTGCCAGCAGAGCTCCTTCCAAGCCACAGGGAGCTGCTTTGCCTTTCCTGCTGGCAGGAGCGCTCCAGCAGGGCTGCGTGAGTAAACTTGCTCCCGGCCCTCACCCGGCCCCAGCCGCGCCCCCATGCCTGACCAGAACGGTTTGAATTATTTTTAGCACACAGCTGCGGTGCTGAGCTGCAGCTGTGTGCTAACTGGGCCTGTTGAGAACCGCTGGCCTAAAGAATAGGGCCTAAAAATAGGAGGGCCGAAGTCTATAGCCTTATTAGCCTATCGGTTAATCCAGCCCTGGGCATATACTGTTCCTTTGGGAAGATCAGGCCTGGTAATTCTGTGAGTGTTCAGGGGAAAGATGATGAGAACTCCAGAGGGACGCTGGATCCCTGGCAGGCACAGATGAGACTTCTTCACACTAAGGGAAGGTGGAGTTGAGGTGCTGCACAGTCCTGGGTACCCTTGGGGAGTGTCACAGGGGGAAAACTTTGTGACCCAGATTAACCTTGCATTAAGGGCCTAAGTGCCTCATTCCACACCATTAAAGTTAATAGGAGCTTTGCCAGTGATCTCAATGAGCATAGCAGGATCAAGCCCTAAGTCTGAGTCTACTAAGCAAAGTGACTATGTAAAAACTGCACCGTCTCTCTGAACAGATCTGCTCCCTGTTTATACTGAAAGTCATAGTAGTTGACTTTAGAGACTAAAGGGTGTTTTTGACAACTTCAAATCTCCTTAGAACTGCAGAGCCACTGCAGCCAAAAGAAAGCAAGCTAGGTTCTGTGCAATGTGCAGGAGGTCAAAAGATGATCGTGATGGTGTCTTCTGGCCTTAAAGTCTATGAGTCTAAATAAATAATTTCCAGTGACACCTCTGCATTAACTAATTGAAAGCAATGGGGTTACATGTGTGCTACTGGAGAACCTCAGAGTTACAAACACCTCAGGAATGGAGGTTGTTCGTAACTCTGAACAAAACATTATGGTTGTTCTTTCAAAAGTTTACAACTGGACATTGACTTAATACAGCTTTGAAACTTTACTAAAAAAAATAAAGGGAAATCAGCATTTTTCTTCTGCATAGTAGTTTACATTTAACACAGTACTGGACTGTATTAGCTGTTTTTAGTCTCTGCTACTCCCTGATTATGTACTTCTAGTTCCAAATGAGGTGTGTGGTTGACTGGTCAGTTTGTAATTGTGGTGTTTGTAATTCTGAGGGTCTACTGTACTTTAAAACAGAATTGTGACACTGTATTAGAAGTTGAGAACTCAAATTGACTTTCCAATTCCAGGCTGGGTTTGGGTGCTCGGTGGGTAGAGAGAACATCTTTGTACTTGTAAACTGAGCCTATTTGGTTGAGAAATCACTGAGTGACAAACATTAAACTCCATCATGCTATTTATGCTTGACCTTTAAGTAATTTATAAGGCCTTGAATTTCACCCTAGTAGTATATCAATTTCCTTATAAAATATTCAAAACAAATCAATTCAAACACCTTTTAATTGCATATCTATAGCCAAGTCAATTATATCAAACCATATTTCTTTCTCACTTGGGCCTCAAACCAGCAAAGTGCTTACCATCCACAATTGCTACCAAAATTGAAGGTACTGAACACCTTACAGGACTGAGCCTTAACACCCCACCAATAGCATAATTAAATTATGGATAGCAGTTCTAATTCTGAAATAACTAAGGGTAGAAAATAGTCTGTTGTGCCAAGTCCAATCCAAAAGTTGGAGAGAAATGCTGACACATTAGACTAAAATTGAATGAATGCATTTTATACATGTTAAGCATGCAACAGTGAATCTTACAAGAAAAATTCCATTTAGCTTATTTCCAATATTTATACACAACCAATGCCTATACACTGTCTCTAGGCACCCTGACAACAATAAAATTCACAATCCATATTAAGATCTATTCAGCAGCAAAGATGAGTTGCAGCAAATTAACATAAAAAACAAACAGTTTCTATACCCATTGGTATAATTTTCTTGTGTAGACAAGGCCACAAGAGATGGTAGCAGTATGGAGTGTAGCCTCAGAACTAAATGGAATTGGCAGATCTGAACTCCTACCCTACAGCTATTGGATCATACCCATGGAATACCTGCCTCTGCATAAGTTGTTCATCTTTCCCCATCAATAGGTTTTCACTGCAAATAAGGTGTGTTTCTTACATTGAGATCCTGATTTCAAAAGCACTGATTTTTTTTTTGTAGTGAAGACAAAAATTATGAGTGCTCTAGAGCAGAGGTGGGCAAACTATGGCCCATGGGCTACATCTGGCCTGCAGGACCATCCTGTCTGGCCCTTGAGCTCCCGGCCAGGGAGGCTAGCCCCCGGCCCCTCCCCTGCTGTCCCCCCTCCCGCAGCCTCAGCTCGCCATGCCGCCAGTGCTCTAGGTGGCGGGGCTGCGAGCTCCTGCCGGGCAGCACGGCGGTGTGGCTAGGGTGACCAGATGTCCCGATAAAATCTGGACCGTCCCGATTTTTGATCATTTGTCCCGATCGATGGTCGGTCGGGACGCCTTTTGTCCCGATTTCCGGTCTTCTTTTTTTTTGCTCAACAAGTTTTGGCGGAAGAGGCTCTTCCGTTTTTTTTTTTTTTGCTCGACAGCTTCGGGTGGGAAGTCCCGATTTTCGGGTCTTCTCATCTGGTCACCCTAGGTATGGCTGGCTCGGCCAGGCAGCATGACTGCCAGTCCTGCTGCTCTGAGCAGCATGGTAAGGGGATGGGGTGTTCTGGGTGCCAGTCAGGGGACAGGGAGCAGGGGGCGGTTGGATGGGATGGAAGTTCTGGGTGGTGGTGGTCAGGGGATGGGGAACAGGGGGAGTTGGATAAGCATGAGAGTCCTATGGGGCCTGTCATGGGGCAGGGGTATGGATAGGGGTCGAGGCAGTCAGGGGACAGAGAGTAAGGGGGGGAGGGGTTGGATAGGGGGTCTGGTTCTGGGGGGGCGGTTAGGGTCAGGGGGTCCCAGGAGGGGGATGTCAGGGGACAAGGAGCGGGGGGGGGGTTGGATGGGTGGAGAGTTCTGAGGGGGCAGTCAGGGGGCGGGAAGTGAGAGGAGGCAGATAGGGCGCGGGGGCCAGGCTGTTTGGGGAGGCAAACACCAGATAAGCACAAATCTCACTCATGCTGGAGGCAGGGGGTAACAAGGTGACTCACAGCCCTGAGTACCCCAAGGACCATCAGAGTAGTGTATATAAAAGTTTTGACTTATGTTGCCCTCCACAATCTTTCTCTCTTCTTTTTTTGCTACAGTATGCAGAAGACATGGGTTTCAGCATGATACTGAGCCACAGCATAGCCAGTTCACTGCACCTCTCGTTGTGGTCATAAATTACTTGTAGCTGCCTTAGCAAAAATATGCCTTGCAGGCAGTTCTCCTACATCCTTGGAAGTTGAAAGACCGGTTAGGAGTCTGTCTCTTGTTAAAGTTGATAACACATCAATATATTGAGGAAGTTCTCATATCAAGAGTTTGGGTTCCAGAAAAGACTATGCCTTGTTGGTCAACCCATAGAATAGCACAGGCTTTGGCCTCAGAGGAAGCTACTTGCATGGTTCTGTCTCCTGACAAGAGGAAGAGCAATTTACTGTGAAGAGAAGTACTGACTTAAAAAGCGGGGGGGAAGGACTTCCTAACTTTCTTCTGAGAGGTAAAAAATGTGAGACTAGTGAGAGGATTATTTTAAAAACTTCTACATTTCTAAAGTCCTTTTAAAACCTTATTTTAAAATGTACAGATTAGTGTATGCAGATTGAAACCAATCCCCTCTTTGCAACTGTTCAATATAAAACAGTATAAGAACATAAGAATGGCCATACAGGGTCAGATCAAAGGTCCATTCCAGCCCAGTATCCTGTCTGCCGACTGTGGCCAATGCCAAGTGCCCCAGAGGGAGTGAACCTAACAGGTAATGATCAAGTGATCTCTCTTCTGCCATCCATCTCCACCTTCTGACAAATAGGCTAGGGACACCATTCCTTACCCATCCTGGCTAATAGCCATTAATGGACTTAACCTCCATGAATTTATCTAGTTCTCTTTTAAACCCTGTTATAGTCCTAGCCTTCACAACCTCCTCAGGCAAGGAGTTCCACAGGTTGACTGTGTGCTGTGTGAAGAACTTCCTTTTATTTGTTTTAAACCTGCTGCCCATTAATTTCATTTGGTGGCCCCTAGTTCTTATATTATGGGAACAAGTAAATTACTTTTCCTTATTCACTTTCTCCACACCACTCATGATTTTATATACCTCTATCATATCCCACCTTAGTCTCCTCTTTTCCAAGCTGAAAAGTCCTAGCCTCTTTAATCTCTCCTCATATGGGACCCGTTCTAAACCCCTAATCATTTTAGTTGTCCTTCTCTGAACCTTTTCTAATGCCAGTATATCTTTTTTGAGATGAGGAAACCGCAGTATTCAAGATATGGGCATATCATGGATTTATATAAGGGCAATAAGATATTCTCCGTCTTATTCTCTATCCCTTTTTTAATGATTCCTAACATCCTGTTTGCTTTTATGATTGCCGCTGCACACTGCATGGACGTCTTCAGAGAACTATCCACGATGACTCCAAGATTTCTTTCCTGATTAGTTGTAGCTAAATTAGCCCCCATCATATTGTATGTATAGTTGGGGTTATTTTTTCCAATGTGCATTACTTTACATTTATCCACATTAAATTTCATTTGCCATTTTGTTGCCCAATCACTTAGTTTTGTGAGATCTTTTTGAAGTTCTTCACAGTCTGCTTTGGTCTTAACTATCTTAAGCAGTTTATTATCATCTGCAAACTTTGCCACCTCACTGTTTACCCCTTTCTCCAGATCATTTATGAATAAGTTGAATAGGATTGGTCCTAGGACTGACCCTTGGGGAACACCGCCAGTTACCCCTCTCCATTCTGAAAATTTACCATTTATTCCTACCCTTTGTTCCCTGTCTTTTAACCAGTTCTCAATCCATGAAAGGATCTTCCCTCTTAGCCCATGACAACTTAATTTACATAAGAGCCTTTGGTGTAAATCTAAGTACACTATGTCCTCTGGATCCACCTTGTCCACATGTTTGTTGACCCCTTCAAAGAACTCTAATAGATTAGTAAGACATGATTTCCCTTTACAGAAACCATGTTGACTTTTGCCCAACAATTTATGTTCTTCTATGTGTCTGACAATTTTATTCTTTACTATTGTTTCAACTAATTTTCCCGGTACGGACGTTAGACTTACTAGTCTGTAATTGCCAGGATCACCTCTAGAGCCCTTTTTAAATATTGGCGTTACATTAGCTATCTTCCAGTCATTGGGTACAAAAGCTGATTTAAAGGACAGGTTACAAACCATAGTTAATAGTTCCGCAATTTCACATTTGAGTTCTTTCAGAACTCTTGGGTGAATGCCATCTGGTCCCGGTGACTTGTTACTGTTAAGTTTATCAATTAATTCCAAAACCTCCTCTAATGACACTTCAATCTGTGACAATTCCTCAGATTTGTCACCTATAAAGGACGGCTCAGGGTTGGGAATCTCCCTAACATCCTCAGCCGTGAAGACTAAAACAAAGAATTCATTTAGTTTCTCCACAATGACTGTATTGTCTTTAAGTGCTCCTTTTGTATCTTGCTCGTCCAGGGGCCCCACTGGTTGCCGGGCCGGCCCTACCTTTTTGGCCGCCCCAAGCAAAAAAAAAAAAACCCACAAGCGCCGGCCCCCCCCCCCCAACGCCGGCCAAAACACCACCCCCCAACAACGCCGCCCCACCAAAACGCCGGGGGGGACCGGTGGGGAGGGCGGCATGCCCGCCGCCCCGCTCCCCTTGCCAGTGGGGAGCATGGAACGCATGCCGCCCTGCTGCCTCGGTCGTCGGGGACCGGAGCATGCCTGCTGCCCCGGCCGGGGCGCCGGCAGGGAGCGGAGCACGCCTGGCACCGGCAGGAGCGTGGCACCGTGCACGCCAGCGGCCCTGCTCCCCCGGCAGGGGCGCCAGAGGAAGATTGGGGTTTTTTGTAAATTAAAAAAAAAAAAAAACACAACCTTGAGTGCCGCCCCAAGCACATGCTTGGTAGGCTGGTGCCTGGAGCCGGCCCTTACTGGTTGTTTAGCAGGCTTCCTGCTTCTGATGTACTTAAAAAACATTTTGTTATTACCTTTTGAGTCTTTGGCTAGCTGTTCTTCAAACTCCTTTTTGGCTTTTCTTATTAAATTTTTACACTTAATTTGGCAGTATTTATGCTCCTTTCTATTTACCTCACTAGGATTTGACTTCCACTTTTTAAAAGATGCCTTTTTATCTCTCACTGCTTCTTTTACATGGTTGTTAAGCCACGGCTCTTTTTTAGTTATTTTACTGTGTTTTTTAATTTGGGGTATACATTTAAGTTGGGCCTCTATAATGGCGTCTTTAAAAAGTGTCCATGCATCTTGCAGGGATTTCACTGTAGTCACTGTACCTTTTAATTTCTGTTTAACTAACCTCCTCATTTTTGCATAGTTCCCCTTTCTGAAATTAAATACCACAGTGTTGGGCTGCTGAGGTGTTCTTCCCACCACAGGAATGTTAAATGTTATTATATTATGGTCACTATTTCCAAGCAGTCCTGTTACAGTTACCTCTTGGACCAGATCCTGCGCTCCATGCAGGACTAAATCAAGAATTGCCTCTCCCCTTGTGGGTTCCTGTACCAGCTGTTCCAAGAAGCAGTCATTTAAAGTATAGAGAAATTTTGTCTCTGCATTTCATCCTGAGGTGACATGTTCCCTGTCAATATGGGGATAACTGAAATCCCCCACTATTATTGAGTTATTTATTTTGATAGCCTCTCTAATCTCCCTTAGCATTTCATCATCACTATCACTGTCCTGGTCAGGTGGTCGATAATAGATCCCTACTGTTATATTCTTATTAGAGCAAGGAATTACTATCCATAGAGATTCTATGGAACATGTGGATTCATTTAAGATTTTTACTTCATTTGATTCTACATTTTCTTTCACATATAGTGCCACTCCCTCCCCCACCCCGCCCTCACACAACCTGTTCTGTCCTTCCGATATATTTTGTACCCCGGAATAATTGTGTCCCATTGATTGTCCTCACTCCACCAGGTTTCTGTGATGCCTATTATATCAATATCCTCCTTTAACACGAGGCACTCTAGTGCACCCATTTTATTATTTAGACGTCTAGCATTTGTGTACAAGCACTTTAAAACTTGTCACTGTTTATTTGTCTGCCCTTTTCTGAAGTGTCAGATTCTTTTTTTATGTGAATGTTTCTCATCTGATCTGGCCCCTCCTTTATCCTCTTCCATCCTCTCCTCCTGACTAAAACCTAGAGAATCTCTAGCAATAGACTCTCCTCTAAGAGAAGTCTCTGTCCGATCCATGTGCTCCTCTGCAGCAATCGGCTTTCCCCCATTTCTTGGTTTAAAAACTGCACTGCAACCTTTTTAATGTTAAGTGCCAGCAGTCTGGATCCACTTTGGTTTAGGTGGAGCCCATCCTTCCTTTACAGGCTTACCCTATCCCAAAAGTTTCCCCAGTTCCTAATAAATCTAGACCCCTCCTCCCTACACCATTGTCTCATCCACGCATTGAGACTCTGAAGCTCTGCCTGCCTACCTGGCCCCACGCGTGGAACTGGAAGCATTTCTGAGAATGCCACAACAGAGGTCCTAGATTTCAGTCTCTTTCACAGCAGCCTAAATTTGGCCTCTAGGACATCTCTCCTACCCTTCCCTATGTCATTGGTACCTACATGTACCACGACCACTGGCTCCTCCCCAGCACTACACATAAGTCTATCTAGATGCCTCAAGAGATCCACAACCTTCGCGCCAGGCAGGCAAGTCACCATACGGTTCTCCTGGTCATCACAAACCCAGCTATCTATCTTTCTAATGATCAAATCTCCCATTACTAACATCTGCCTTTTCCTAATGACTGGACCTCCCTCCCCCCAGAGAGGTAACCTCAGTGCGAGAAGATACCCCAACATCATCTGGAAGGAGGGTCCCAACTATGGGAAGGTTTCCCTCTGCTCCCATTGACTGCTCTCCTTTCCTGAGCCTTTCATCCTCCTTAACAGCGCAGGGACTGTCTGACCAAAAGTGGGACAAATCTACAGTGTCCCGGAAAGCCTCATCGACATACCTCTCTGCCTCCCTTAGCTCCTCCAGTTCCACCACCCTGGCCTCCAAAGCCCGTATGCGGTCTCTGAGGGCCAGGAGCTCCTTGCACCGAATGCACACATATGCCACCCGCCCACAGGACAGGTAATCATACATGCTACACTGAGTGCAATAAACAGGATAGCCCCCACTCTGCTGCTGGGCTTCTGCCTGCATTCTCTCCTACAGCTACCTAGGTTAATGATAGAGTTTTTATTTAAATCAAGAAGTTTTGATTATAGTTTAGTTTAAAAGTTTTAAAAGTTCCCACTCCCCTTCCAAACTCCCTCTCAAAACTCTCTGTTAGCAGCCCCTGTTCGCAAACTACTTTTCTGTAGCAGATCTCCTTCAACTGAGAGGACAAGAAAGGTCTTATCTGAAAGGCTGTGCTTATGCTGCAGCATCTCCCCCTGCTCGCCAAAACCCCTTCATGGAAAAGCTACTGTTGTCTTCCCTCTGCCAAAGGAGAAGAGCCAAAGACAGCCTTCTTTGCTCTCTAAGCAGCATCTTCACAGCAGAAACCTTTGATATTTCAATAAATTTCCTGGAGACAAGAGCCAAGAGCACCTAACCAGACTAAAAGGAAGGAAAACTCTTTATGACACCTTTGACTTCTCTGGGTCTTAGTTTCTGTCAAATATACAAATGAATAACACTTACCTACCACACACAGGAGTCATGGGAGGCTAATAAGCCCTTTGAATAACAAGTGCTACTCAAGTGCAAAGTATCATACTGTTTTGATGTGACCTTACACTCAATCTGTTAGTAAGCACACACAGGTTTATTAAACCAAATGTATTGCTGGAAGAGTAGGTAGTCAGTTTACTACACGCTGTTATTACAGTCACAATTTCCCTCCGAGCCCTGGTCTACACTTAACTAGATTGAGCCAGCTATGTTGCTCAGGCCTGTGAAAAATTGTGCACCCTGTGCAGTGTAGTTAAATAAACCTAATCTCTGATGTAGACACAGCTAGGTCGATGGCATAATTCTTCCCCCCACCAAACTATCACCACTCAGAGAGGTGGACTAACTACTCAGGGGTCGGCAACCTTTCAGAAGGGGTGTGCCGAGTCTTCATTTATTCACTCTAATTTAAGGTTTTGCGTGCCAATAATACATTTTAAAGTGTTTAGAAGTTCTCTTTCTATAAGTCTATAATATATAACTAAACTATTGTTGTATGTAAAGTAAATAAGGTTTTTTAAATGTTTAAGAAGCTTTATTTAAAATTAAATTAAAATGCAGAGCCCCCCAGACTGGTGGCCAGGACCCGGGCAGTGTGAGTGCCACTGAAAATCAGCTCGCATGCCGCCTTTGGCACGCATGCCATAGGTTGCCTACCCCTGAACTACATCAACAGAACCCCCTTCCATCAATATAGGAAGTGTCTATGCTACCACTGCAGCGCCGTAGCTGTGCTGCTATAGCAACTGTAATGTAGACGTACCCTGAGAGTCTGGAAAAACAGAAACACCCCTTAATTTCCTGAGCCAGGAGTTTACTCCCTTTGGTGAGTGGGAGCGTGTGTGCATGTGTTGTGTGTGCATGCCAAGAAACCCTTGCCCAGCCCAGTAATTCTGTTACAATATTATACAGAGTTATTAGTAATATGCTACTTAAGAAAAATCACATCCAAAACGATATATTCAACAATGAAAACAAAAGACACTCACAAATGAAAGGCACTGCAATTTCAACAGCCACTCCCCATCCAATACACTCTCTAGAACAGGAATCGGCAACCTTTGGCACGCGGCCCACCAGGGAAAGCTGCTGGTGGGCCGGGACGGTTTGTTTACCTGCAGCGTCCGCAGGTTTGGCCGATCGCAACTACCACTGGCCGCAGTTCGCTGTTCCAGGCCAATGGGGGCTGCGGGAAGTGGTGGCCAGGACATCCCTCGGCCCATGCCACTTCCCGCAGCCCCCATTGGCCTGGAACGGTGAACCGCAGCCAGCAGGAGCTGCGATCAGCCGAACCTGCGGACGCTGCAGGTAAACAAACCATCCCGGCCCACCAGCAGTTTTCCCCGATGGGCCGCGTGCCAAAGGTTGCCGATCCCTGCTTTTGAACATTCCCATATTAGTGTCAGCTTCCTGGACACCATGATCGGCTTCCACAATGGAACCCTACCCAAAAATTAAAAAACACGAAACCCATGGCTAATCACATCTACATTCACAGATCCAAAAACCACCCCAACAGATTTCTTGATGCGTTTATAGCCACGCACACAGAATATACTCAGAGGAGAAAGTCTGGGATATACACCTTAAAACACTTTAAACCACCTTCAGCAAACAAGGACACTCCAGAGAAGTAGATCCCAGCATGGAATGGGTCACCCGAATACACCAAGAACCTGCTTCAAAACAGAAATAAAGCCCCATCCCATCGCACATCACTAGCTGTCACCTATCACCCCACACTGGAACCCATATGGAGTATCAAACAACTTCAACCCATATTCGATGGGGACCACATCCTGAAAGAAATCTTTCCTGAACCCCCTCATCTGGCCTTCAAACAACCATCCAAGCTCATCATTAGAAGCAAGTTCCCCACAGACCAGGACACACCAACTCAAAGCAGCACCAGATCCTGCCAGAACAGATGCAAACCTATAAACGTATCTCCACTGCTAAAATGATTAATACCCTGTCACAACACATCTATCGAGATTCATTGGTGTACACATGTGGTGTACCTCATCCAATACACTAAATGGCCCAATAACTACCATGTGGGTGCAACAAGACAATCACTACGCTCTCCAAAGAATTCTCACAGCATAATGATAAAAGACAAAAACACCATATCACCTATGGGTGAACACTTTCAGAAAACAATCATGCTATATCTGACCTCACAGTACTTATAATCAAAGTAAACCTGCATACCACTGTCAAAAGACCACTTCACCTTGAATGGTCCTTTGAAAAATGGGTTAACTACTTATGCTAAGCAATGTTCCATCTTGTATTTAGCTGTGACACCCTGAGAACATTTCTTAGACCTCAAAAAGAGCTCTGTAAGCTTGAATGTTTGTCTCTCAACAACAGAAGTTGGTCCAAATTTAAAAAAAAATTACCTCACCCACTTTGTCTCTAATATCCTGGGACTGTCATGGCTACAACACTGCATGCAGGTATTTACTTGTCATTTGTTAACAATACACGAGTTAGACACAATTATAGGGTAGGCTTTTTCTTCTAGTTAAAGATAACTTTCTGACAGGATGATTAATAATGCACAACTGTATTTTGCATCTACAGTAATTGTATCTAACTGCAAACAAAATCATCTTTTTAATGTGTTTCAAGGTATACAGCCAAAAAACTTGCATTCCCAATCCTTATTCCCCTGATTTCAACAGAATTTGGACTGGGTTCATTATGTTGATATCAATCAGTAGTGACCATTTCATTCAGAGCAGATCTTCCTAACATAAACTTTTGACATTATATAAGCTTTATCCTGTAAAGTGCTGAAAAGTGCCTAGTAATTTCTGGGTATGTTCAACTCCCATTGAAATTAATGGGCACTGAGAGGGCTTGGCAACTTACAGAACCAGCCTCCAAGACTCAAGATAATGTCCAAAAAGATAAATCTTTAAAATGAGCAATATGCAACATAGTGCAATACTCAATCAATGATATGCAATATACCCAATTAACAAAAACCACTAGTAGCATGAGTACATAATTCTATTGGATATAGTTAAGGATACAATTTAGTCACAGATTCCATGATTTTACCAGACCTCCGTGATTTTGGTTTCAGCTGTGTGCCCCCTGCAGCTTCAGCCGGGGCTGGAGCCAGGGCTATGCCCTATGGATTTGGCCAGGGCCGAGCCAGGTCTGTGGCTCCCCCTTCCATCTCCCGTGGCTGCTGCCAGAGCCTGGGCTATGCACCCCCATGGCTTCGACCAGTGCCGGAGCTGGGGCTGTGCACACCTCCGCGGCTTTGGCGGTAGCCAGAGCTGGAGCTGCTGCTGTGTGCCCCCTCCCTGTCACGGAGTGTGGAGGAGTCTGGATCCTGCACCCTCACTTCCTGATGATTCACTGTGACTCTCAGGCAGCCAGTAAAACAGAAGGTTTATTAGATGACAGGAACATGGTCTAAAACAGAGCTTGTAGGTACAGGAAACAGTTCCTCTCCATCAGGTCCATCTTGGGGAGCAGGGAGGCCAGACTGTCTCTGTGCCACATTCAGAGGAAACATTAAGAACAGTCCCATTCCGTCACAACCCCACCCAATGGCTTTGGACAGGGCTGAAGCTGGGGCTGTGCACCTCCCCCCTGGCGATGGGTCTGGGGCTATCAGTCCTTCCCCCCCGATGGGGCTCCAGCTGTCTTTCTTTCCCATCCCCCCAGCCCTCTCTCCCCGCATTATTTTTAGTAAAATTCATGGACAGGTCCTGTCTGCCATGATTTTTGTATATTGCCTGTGACCTGTCTTTGACTTTTACTAAAAAAAACCAGGACAAAATCTTAACCTTACATATAGTCAATCATCACAGGTCTGTGCCAAAGATCCTAAAAGTTCTCAATACTCACTTGAGTCCACAGCCCAAAGGAGAGGCTTGTCTACAGATAGAGCTGCAGTGATTTAATTAAGGGCTTCTCAATGTAAGAATGTCACACTGGTCAACTTAAACCAATTTAGTTAAACAGGTGCTGTCTGGTTTAGTTTAAATTGATTATGAACAGATTTAAGCTAACCTCCAATAAGCCAAACTTAAATAGATGCAGGTTTTGATAAGTATCATGCAGACGGTCTCAAAGTTTTGTATTTCCCTCCACTCTGAGCAATGTAATCTTGTCTTTAAATACTGAAGTAGTCTCCTACCATCCTGTTTATTCAAATTCAGACTGCAACAGTTGTGAGGAAAACAACTCAGTTAGTAAGTGCAAGGACAAAAGCATTAAGTCTTGCAGTCCTTTTGATTTCTTATGGAGCTGCCTGCATAAAGGAGTCTGGCCTGTACTGTGAAATCAGGCCCTGTCTATAAATGACCACTTGTGGCTAAATTTGTTTGTGACCCAATCAAGTTATAACAGTTTTGCCAGATGGAGGGGGCTAGAGCCAGTTAAAAACCTGCGTTGGCTCATTTTTCATAACTCTAATCAGGTCTGCTAAAAGTCATGCATCTGGCAGTCCTGACACATACTTCTACAGCTCAGCTGAGATGTCACACATCCAGCTGTGATACAGGAGGGTTGCAGGTGTTTGGCTGCTACTGGCCACTGAAGCACGGGCTGAGCAAGCAGCCAAGCACCTCCTCTCTCTGCTCAACTTCCTAGATCAGGCCCAAAATAGCAGCTGGAAGAAGGTGGCAACCAGAGGAGAAGGTGGCAAGGGCAGGGACAGCAGCATAAGGGGAACAGTGAAGGGTATAATACTTGCCCTAAACTCCCTCCACTCTGCAGCCAGCTAAAGCAGGCTACTCCTAGGTACCCAACCAGCACCTTTTACTCCCAGGAATTCACCCCTCAAGGAGCACTAGCATCTCCTTCTGCCCCCTCCTTTCCTCCCCTCCCCGCGAGGAGACTGTGACCCCCAGAATCCTCTACTCCAAGGAGCCTCCTGACCTCCAGCAGCTCCTGCACTCACTGCCTCCCTCCTACCCCCCCAGCACCCACCTACTCCCCAGGAGTTCCCTGCATCCCAGGGCTCCATACCTCCCACTAGCCCTCTAATCCCAGATAACAGCAACAGCCACAGTGGAGACCCACCCAGTACTCACTCAGACACTGAAGCACCTACCCCAGCCACAGATGCCTAGTTTTGTGCGGCTCCATGCCCTACCCTTGCCACTGCTTAGGGTGAGGTGTGTTGACCATAACTCATTTATGGTTATACGCAAATTACCTCATTATGTAATTTGTAGAAAATGTTCCACATGAAGCGGAACACAACTTGACAGCTATGCCCAGCACCAAATTGACATCCAAGCCCACAATCCTGCAATGAACTCTGCACAGCTGGACCCCTGTGCAGAGTCCCACTGACTTAAACATGGCTCTGCACAGACACAGGGATCACCCTGCACAGAGTTCTCTGCAGGACTGTGGGCCAAGAGGGCTTTGAACTCTCTGCAAGAGCGAAGTTCTAGGAGACAAGTGCAAGTCTTTCCATGACTGAGAGATGACAAAATGAGGGGCACTGAGGCTGAGCAGCACTGCTCCTATTAGTTTCCTGGCAGAAACAGCCACCATGAAAGACAAATGTTCACAGTTCTCAGTAGCCTGGCCAGCTGTAGCAGGGCTTGCGTTTCCTTTCCTAGGCATAAAAACCAGCAAATGTGGTGAAACTCTTTCAGTCTGTGATGCACTGTACCTCAAAGTAGCACCCTGGAACCCCCCTATTCATCACTTGTATATGGTTGTGATATTTCATACAAGGCATGCCTTGTAAGGTACCACAAGGAAGGCCATGATCTGCTGAAACTCATTGTTCTGTCAAAATATGTACACCATGAATGTGTATGAAGTTATAATATTTTGCTATATGGTTGTTATTGAAATATGTTGAGAGTCTGGGAGACGCCCACTGCTGGCTCTCCAGTGGCAACAGAGGAGGTGACCCACACCCAAGCAGGTGTTAAATGACCATTGACCAGTAAGGGAATTGTAAACAACAAATTTACAATTCAATAAGAGCCACTTGTGCAAGCAACACACTGTGGAGATTGCTCAACTCTGTTACTCAGCAAGGACTACCAAGAGATGTCTGGGCCAGTATCTTTCCTGGGACATGAACTGAAAGTATAAAATAAGGGACAGTGGCATCATGAGATCACCTCTCGCCTCCCTCCACCTACGCTGAAAGAAGCAAGGATGCTGGGAAGACAAAGACTTTGAACTGAGCAGACTGGTCCCAGGCTGAGAAGAAAATTTTGCCTGTGTATTAAGAACTGTAACCTTCCTGCAACATCCAATAGGGTGAGCAAAAATTGCTTGATTCAAATCTTGCTTAGTCTGATGAAGTTCAGGATTTAGACTGTAATTTTACTTTTTATTTCTTATATAACTATCTCTGACCTCTACTCCTACCACTTAAAGTCTTTCTGTAGCCAGTTCCCCAGTGGCGGGGCACCTGGGGCCACCCACTACTCCAGGTCCCTGCTCAGGGACCCTATGGATCACAGCCACCTGCTGCACCTCAAATTCCTCTCACTGCTGCTATGTCTCCCTGAGCCACCTCCCCATGGCCCTAGCACCTTCTTCACCCTTCCTGCAACTACCCAGTCCCAGCAGTCAGCCAGGAGCTCCTCTTGTTCTCCAGTCCCTGCCAGCAGTGGCTCTCTCCAAGGTGCTGCAGGTCCCTCAGCCTGCTAGAGACACAGTCTTTGCTCCTTGAGCTGCAGGCATTGACTGACTGCCTAGATCTTACAGCTCCTTTTATATGGGCTTGCTGGGCCCTGATTGGCTGTTCCTCACAGCCCCTCTCTATTGGCTGCACAGCTTCCCTAGGTTGCTTTTAACCCCGTCTCTGCCAGTGTGGGGCCGACTCCCCATCACACTCATTCCAGTCTCAGCTGCTTATGCAACATGTCTGGTCTGCCACTGATCATTGTTTTTAGGAAGATATCACAACTTAAAGCTAACATTTGCAGTAATTGTTTCACTCTCATTGGCAGAAAACATCCAAATATAGTCCCTAGACCCTGCCAGGTTTAAACAGACATACACACACACATTAATTAGATGCACACACCAAGGAAATTTATGTCATTAAATTCTACAAATAGCTATAGCATAAAAAAATGATGGGCTAGGCTGCATACCAAAACTGCCCATGCTTGTGGGTAGAATCTGCACAGATTTAATGGAGATAAGAATTCCTTTTTGATTTGATCTTTCTCTGATCATCAACTGTCACCATGGCAAATCTCTCTGACACCCGCTCACCCAGTTTCTGCTCCAGTTTAAACAGCAGGCATCTCCTCAGATTCCACTGAAAAGAGCATATCTGTGGTGCTGGCCAATGAGAGAAATGATCACCAATTTAAAAGCAGGCACCAGTAGCCATAGGCTTGGAAATAAATGTAATCTTGCAAAGGGGGTAAATACTGACTAGTGAATGTTTGGAGCAGTGGGCCATTCTGGTGCTGGCATCGTGTTTTCAGTCTCCCTGTAATAAAAGGGTTGCATCATAGCACATTTCAATCAATAAAATGAACATCTGCCTGACATTTGGAGGCAGAATGGAAAATGTTATATTAAAATGTCTTGAAAATGTTATATTAAAAGTCTATACTGTACTATAATTTCAAGGCCACAGAATACAGTAATGCATATTTTTGAGAGAGCTGTTCCACGCTAACTTTTTTTAAAAACCTTTTCCTTTTCCTAACACTCCCCCCCACACACACACATACACACACCCAATAAGAAAATAAAATAAAAAGGAAGATGTAGTGTGGCATTGTGCTCAGGACACCCAGAATTGTGAGCCACAGTGTTACCCCTCTGCCTCAGCAAGAGTAAGTGGTGTTGCTGCTAAGCTGTGTCAGCTCCTTGTCACTCCAGCCTGTCTGTCTTGCCACCAAACTCTTCAAGGCTCTGCCAGTGCAAACCTTGCCTCACCACAAAATTAATTAAGTTTGCTGTCTCCAAAGAGACTGAACACACACCAACCTGTTAGGTTAGCTGAGGATTCACCCTCCACGATCAATACACAGCACCGAGATTTAATAAAGTGCAGAGATTTAAGTGATATGAAGCAAGAATCAATGAGACAGGTCTGGTTGCAAACAAAACAAAACTCACATTTTAGTGACTAAAACTTAGTTTTAGGAAGTTACAATCTTTGTCTAAGCAAGTTTCTGACTTTCATCAAGTTTCTAGCAACTCTTTCCTTTCTGGCCAAGAGGATCCAGCTTTCATAGGCTCAGAGGGTGCTGTCCCCTTATGGCATGTCTACAGTGCAATGTAAGCCTGGGCTCAGACTTAGGCTTGAGCCCAAACCCCCCTTCTGTCTACACACTTGGGCTCAGACCTAGGACCTTGTGAGGCTGGAGGGTTTGAACCCAAGTCAAGCTGGGTTTGAAACCCATTACTTGACAGTGTAGATGCAACACTTTCCCCTGCCCCCTGACTTGGGTCCTGGGAGTTCATCAAAAAAAGAGTCCCACAATTCCATGAGCCAACTTCCTTTGTCCTCTCTATGCCAAGATTAAAGCAGCTCCCCATGTTGCAGTGCAGCAGCTGCGTGGTCAATGTTTAAACTATCCATTGTCTTCTGAACACCCCAAACACCCCATCTGAGAGCCTTCCGTGTTTGCAATGGAGACTGACCAGAACAAGCCTTTCACAAAGTGTGCTGCCTCATGGTCATAGGAGCACAGCCAGATTATGGTGAATCTCTTGTGCAAGGTCAGCAAAACACTGGACTTCAGTAAGAGGACAAGGAATGACCATGCATACCAGCAAATAAAGAAGCTGGTAGCTTTGCAAATTTACCAGGCTGGTGATCAGTGCAGGGAGCACATTTAGAGGATTAAGAGTGAGTACAGGAAGACCAGGGACCAGAACCACACCTCAGCAACTGCCAATATCATGCCTGTTTTCTGAGAAGTTTGACTGGATATTGGGCACTGCACCCAGCACAGAGCCACCAGTGGTGCATGATGCTCTGGTCAGCTAGGATGGCGCCCTGCTGTCCTCAGAATCCAGCACGGGGACTGATGGGAGCCAGCAACAGGCACCGAGTGAGGACAGTAAAGTCACTCTGTTCCTGAAACAGGCCCCAGAGCAGGCTTTGGAACAGGAGCAGCAGCAGCACATCCTGGGGCCATATTCAGAGGAGCTGTTTGATGTCCCCCTGAGGAACAGCCCACTGCAGAGCCTGCAGCCATCACAGATGGGACAGAAGCTGCCCCTGAGTCCAGTACATTTCTGGCTCCATATGTTTAACAACACAGTAATGAGGGATTTCTGCTCTATGAACCAATGCAAAAGTTACTAGCCGCCCCAGCTAGCAGCCTGAATCAGCTAATGGTGGATTGTAGGCCAGCAGCTTGGCTCCCCGCTCCTCATCCCCCACCACATGGAGTTCAAAATGGCAATTGGGAAATGTAAACAGTAAAAATGCCTTGAAAGTGATTTTTTTTTATTTGAGAAGACACAGATTTTTGCTTGGGCCATTCCTGTTTCTTTAAAATAACAACTTTACACTGCCATACCTGTGAGTACGCTGCTCTGCAACCACTCAACTGTGTTATGAGCCACCTGGAACTGTGGTGGGAGGAGCTGGAAATGTTCTCCATTTACAGTTTAATCCATTTCAGTTACAGGTAGCCCATGCAGTTTGAAATTTTGTCCAGATATGTGGTGGTGGAGAATGGGGATTAGGGGAAGGCTGTGGAGTTGTGTGTGTTTTCATGCAGTCATAACAGGGTGAGCCATGTGGAAGCAAACACAGCATCTTGTTGATTCCCCTCATGGATTCTGACCCAGTCTTAGGTCCTGATAGTTGCAAACCTTTCCTAGAACAGCAACTCCAGATAGATAGTCACATTGCGGGGAAGGGAGTATTTTCCAGAGCCACCTTGATAGCTGACCAGCCAGATGTGCTGTTTTGGTCACTTTGATTTGAATGCTTTGATTGCATAAACTGGAAAATTTCCCACCAGCAACTTGGAACAACATCTCCTTTGCCAGTCGGGCATCACAAGGACTGATATGTCCTCTGAAATATGGAAGGTCTGAAATGATACAAAAAGCTTTTATAGCATCACCACTGATGCCACACACACACCCAAACCCAAATAGTTCTGCAATTTTTAGGGGGAAAAAACAACTTTGAATTTTTAACTTACCATTGTCTCTGCACTTCCTTTGCTGTGATTAACCAGACTTTATCTAGGGAGTGTCTGTGGTCTGAAGCCTCCTTCTCACACTATATTGAAGTTCAGGTAGGAAAAGAAACATTTTATCTCCTTGAATTGCCACAATAATTTTTTCTGTGCTCCTGCACTGAGCTATTTGAGACAATAACCCTCTGTGTCTTGTCCTGTTCCAGGCTGCACAACCTCTATTGGCTGCAATACCTCCACAGCTCACCCACACTGCAGCACAAGCCTGGCTCAACATACCTTCACAGGCAGTTCCATGAGCAAGTGTTTCCATGATGAACAGATGGTTGAAGTTCTGGACAAGGCCAACAAGCAGGTCCAGTACCAAAGACAGAGGGATTGCGGCTAGAGGAAAGGTATGACAAGAGGCAAGATTTAGGCTGCACAGCTTGAGGACAGGGTTTCAGTGCAGGTGCACACACTTGCTTTGCAGTTCCTGGAACAGGAATGGAGGCTAAGGGAGGAGAACAGAGCTCAGCAGAGAGAACTGATTGAGTGGCTGATATCAATAATGGCTGCAAGAGTACTGGCTCCTGCTGCACCAAAGCCTGAGTCCGAGTCCCTTGTCGTGATGCAGTCTAGAGACAGCTTGGAAAACTCAGTGGCTGGGTGGCCTATGCAATCAGGCCCCTTGAGCAACAAGGCAGGGCAACTTTGCCCCAGGGAAATTTCCATATTGACCCCCTCCCCTGTGGATGCCTCAATCCCCTTCCCTGGTACCAACTGCACAGTAAATAGGGAAAGGAGAACGGGGTGGCAGGGGACATACAACAGTAGGGGGGTTCTGTCTTGTACATGGTTTCACTGTTTACACTTGTTCATGCACTTTGTTTTGTGTGTGTTTGTTTTGTTATGATTTGGCTGCTACTGGTGTGTTGGTGTGGTAATGGCTGGCCTGCCTGGCAATGGGTGAATGGTGTACTTTTCTAATACATGTTTGTAAATAAAGCTTTTTATTGTATCAAGAAAGTTTATTGCTATCACTGCATCACATCATACAATATGCATTTCAAATCATTAAAGGTAAATACATGATCAGGGACAATTAGAAATTAGTATGCAAACACAGTTGTGTACATCAATCCATACTTCAATCACTTCCTTACATCAATCCATACTGTGAATCAAACCACGCCTCCCCTCCCCCAATTGATAAGTGGTCACATCATTCATAAGTACATTGTATGGCAATCAACCCCCAAGCATGGAAACCACACACAATGAGCCCAATGCCCCCCTCCCCGAGCACATTCATAATGGTACTATTCCCCTCATCTCTGGGGTCATGCAAGTCCATAATTTGGCTGAAAAACCCTGACTTCTGTTGCCTGTGTTATACCAATAAAATAAAAACCAGCAGGATCTTATTAAAGGGGATAAGACAAAATGTCACATTTACTGTGAATACAAAAAGAATCATAGTAAGCAGTCAGTTATAGCTATAACATTTCAGTCAGTTTCACATTCATTCACACACACACACAGGTTCTGCAAATGTGTTGTAGTTACCAGCCTAGAGATTGCTCATGCCAAGTTCGTCTCTTTTCCCAGCCAGTGCCAGTTCTTCCTCTGCAACTTAGCTCCTTGTCAGAACTTTCTTTCCTCCCCTTTGCCTCCATTCCTTCCCAGGATCTAGTCAGATTCCTTCTTCAGTCAGTCCCAGTGTCCCCCCACCCCTCCTCTGATCTCAGTGAGCTCAGCATTCCCCACCCTCAGCCAGCTGGCTTCCAGTCCCCCAACCCATTTGCCTTATGGTGGTGGTTCTCAACTGTGGTCCACTGCTTCTTCAGGGAAAGCCCCTGACGTGCCAGTTTGTTGACTGGCTGTGTCCACACATTCAGCTGGTCGTGGCTCCCACTGGCCGCAGTTTGCAGTTCCAGGCCAATGGGGGCTGCAGGACATGTCGGACAGCATATCCCCCGGCCTGCACCGCGTCCCACAGACCCCATTGGCCTCGAGCAGCAAACCATGGCCAGTGGGAGCTGCGACCGGCCGAACCTGCAGATGCAACAAACCTGCCCGGCGTGCCAGGGGCTTTCCCTGAAGAAGCAGTGGACCACATTGAGAACCACCACCTTACAACTCTCACCTCAGACCTGACAAACTCATTACACCAAACACAAGCCTCGCAGGATATTTATAAAGAGTAGCATGTGAGGTATCCACAGAAAGTTTGTAACTTATCAAGATTCATAATCATAGTGAGATGCATGTACAGGTAATATTTAAGGAATAATGTAACCTATATTGAAAGTATGCTTTAAAGTCTTGGACTAAAAGTTAGTCACCAGTGGACAATATGTCTTGATGATGTACCATTCACACAGGAGGGAATTGTAACCCCTACCTGTTTAGCAAGTGATATAATGCAAGACTAAATTGTCTAGCCATGCTGCTCCCCAAGACCATCAATAGAAAACCACCAGAGACAACTGCAAACAATCAAAACCACTTGGAGGTAAAAAAGGAACATTACAACAGACAGAGGTTTGCCCTGTCTATGAATAAAGACAAAACATGGTTTCAGTATAACAGATTATTTGACTGAAGAGACATCTTGGGAAATAGAGACATTCTCATGAAAAATTGGATCCTGGTTTCTGTGAAGCCAGCCAGCTCAGCAACAGACTGCACTTTAAATAGAAAAGGTAACTGTCAATAACTGTAGACATAAGTTTGCATTTTATTATTTATTTTGTATAGTAACCATTTGTTTCTGACACTACCTCTTGTTTCTAGTTAACTCTTCAATATTTCTTAAATAAATCTACTTTTGTTTTATTGTAAGTGCTCACAAGTGCTGTGTGTTATACAAGAGTGGTGGTTTAAGGTAAAAATAGTAAACTTGGGCACACTGCTCCTTTGGGGCAAAGGATCTGAGACTTCTATGAATAGTCAATGTCAGGGGCTGGATATCACAGAGGAATGATTCAAAGGGACTCGGGGATTGTGATGCCCCTATTGTTAACCTGCAAGGCAAAGACAAGGCTGGTATAGCCCAGAGGAGTGCTTGAGAGGCTGCTGGTGTTAGGGAACTGACATCCAACCAGGCATAGGCAAGACTCCTGCACACTAGAGGCAAGATGTAGCAAGGTAATTCACAGCCCTGGATGTCCTGAGAACTATCACAGGGGGCAGTAAGGGACAGGCAAGTTCGGGGTTGGGGAGGATGCTGAAAGGGAAGAAATACGGATATAATGAGGATGGGAAGACTGAGAGGAGGCGTGTATGAACATGAAATATCAGGCAGCATGAGGCTATGGGGACATAGGAAGCACCTGAATGGTTGCAGCATGAAACCACTGGGGAAATGGAGGAAACTTTGATAAAGGCTTGAGTAGCCACTGGGAGAGGACATGAAGGTAGCCATGGTTGGTGGTAGAAACAAACCCCAGGAAGGTGGATGGTGTCCTGAAAGAAACTTTACCTAGGCCAGGCACCTGGGAAATTCAGTCCATAGGAGTCTCTAGAAAACCGGGCAGTTTCTTATTCACAGTTTCAAGGGCAAATGGCATGTGTAACAACATGTGATACTCCATAGTTAGAGGTACCATTAGAAAATAGAAAATGAAATAATTTATCAAATGTTTCACTTTTCTTTTACCAGAGTGGCAAAGGCTCCCATCAACATCACTAGAAAAATGTCATATTTAAATGGGTTGAAGCAGTCTCATGAACGCAACAGCATTTGGTTTTGATAGAAGCAGAACAGAGAGGGACTATATGTTATGTTTTAAGTAGAACATGCAACTTCACAAGCTAAAAGTGCTTCTGTATTTATTTTTCCAAAATGTCAAACCTGCCAATTCTTTTTCATCAGCCATAACAACTCATTGATTTTAGTGAAAATATTATGCTCTTGGAAAATGCATAAACTGTGTAATCCACACAGAAATTGGCAGAATTGACAAAGGCTCTCTGGAATGAACCCTATGAATGAGCATGGTGGGTCAAAGCTGGGGAATGGAACTTGCAAGTGGAAGGAATGCTCAGAGAGATCAGGTAGAATGACTGTGCAACATGTTGTCACCCCTCCGCCATGTGGTTGTAATAATGTCAAGACCTTAGAGCGTTCAGTTTGTTGACAGAAGAGAAATCAGTGATACAGAGTCTGGGTATTTTCTTAGTGTAACTTGTTTTACTTACACTGTATACACCAGTCCTTCAACAGAGGTGGTCAGAAGTGCCACACAGGCAATTCCCAGAAAGCAACTCTACTTCCAGTGTTGACTAGATAGAGAGATTAAGGTGGAGAGCAAACTCTCTTGCTGTTTACAGCAGTTTCTAGAAATAACCTGTACCCCACAACTAACAAAATATGGCATTTCTTCAAAGACTATATGTTGCTCACACCCTGAGAAAAGCAACTTGTAAGACTAAGTGTAATAGCACCATTTGATGACTTTTATGTTGAGCTCTAAAAATGGAACCCTAGCCATAAGAAAAGCAGAAATCCATGATGGCAGCTGAGTGGGCAAAATGTCTGAAGGTCTGAGAATGGTACAGTATGTTGTGTAACTATACAGCACAGGCTGAGATCATGTAACAGAACTTTGTGATAAGCATGTAGTACCAAGATAAAAGGAATTAAAAGCTATGCATTGTAAATACAGCAACCCCTTACTAGAACCTCATGACTGCAATGCATATATAGAGACCTGGGAATAGAATTCTGACTAGACAGCATGTTCAGAGACTCAAGAATTAAATCCCAAACATGGACGGTCCATTGGAGACTCAGTAAAGGAACTCCACATGTGAAATCTGAGAATAGAACCTTATGAGCAGGGCAAGTATGCCAAAACTACCAATGGAACCCTATACATCCTATGCACAAGGGCCCAGGAATGGGACTGCAAAAAAGCAACCTGTTCTGAGACCCACTTTTTCACTCTAATTTGAATTGTGGTAGTGGCACATAATAAGAGCTAGGAATGGTATGCTGTGAGCAGGTCAGTTCGGTCAAGACTGAGGAAAAGAACTTTGGAAGTAGGTGATGGATTCAGAGACCTCGGCATGCAACACTGTCACCATGCAATGAGAGTTGGGAACAGCTCATGCACAGAACAGACCAGGTACTGGAACTAGAACCCTGGAATGTGTGGGCTGGGTCAAGACCTGGAAATCTGGAAGTGAACAATATGCTGAGACCCAGAAATGACAACCTGGTCAAGACCTGGAAATAGAATATTATGTGTAGCACAAGCCAAGACACAAGATTGGAGCCTTGCAAGTGACTGGCACTTAGAGACCCAGGAATGCAAATGAGTTGAACATACTGACTGATGAAGTCAAATCAAACCAAAAAATGGAAGCCTGAGTGTGCAGAAAATACTGAGATCTGGAAATGGAGCCCTGTGACTAGACAGAAACCTGGACATGGACTATTGAGACAATGGGGTATCTGCAAACTCTTGGAGGAAAGGTTGTTGTGATGTCAGGCACATTCAGAGAGAGGGGTGGATCTCTATGCAAGGCACGTTTTGGCCCTGTGGGATAGGACCTTCTGTGACCTGATCAGACAGAATCCTGTGCCCTAGAACACCTTCTTCCCCTGGGGGGCAGAACATGGGATTGCCTTGTTTGGTTTCTGACGGCCACTCACTGCTGGAGGCACCATCAGAGACCTTGGGCTGGGTGACAAAACTTTGTGATGTAATTACTGTGTGTTGTGTAGACCAGGGGATGGAGGGAGGCACAGCCTGGAGAGAGGGATGAACTATCTGGGGGAAAGCCTGTAACATGGGGTTGGGTGGTCTCTGTCGGAGGGCAAGGGCAGGGAGATGGAAGAAGGTCTCAGCCCCTAGGGAAGACGGAAAAGGGAACCCAGCGCTGGCCACCCCTCCTGGAGGGCATGGGGGAGGAGCCCTGCGGCACAGGCCGAGGAGGGGCGGGGCACGGGCTGGACCCATCTGGGTGGGCTCTGGGAGCGCCTCAGCCCCTGCAGAAGGGGGCCAGTGGGTCCCGGCCTCAGCCCCTGGATGGCTGGGTCTCGGTTTCAGGCTGGGAGCCTGCCTAGGAAGGAAAGTGTCAGACATGGCTGGGGGCCGGGGCCAAGCTCTGCGGGCGGGTAGCGCCCTGCGCGGACCGGTCCCAGGCCCGAGGCGGGGGGGGGAGGGAAGGGCTGCCCCCGGACGAGCCGAGTCCCCCCGGGCTCGCGCGGGAGCCCGCCTGTGGCAGTGACTCGCGCTCGGGCTTCAACCTGCCGCGCCCCCTGGTGCAGCCAGGGCGGGCCGGGCAGGTGCACGCCCGCCGCGGCGTGACCCAGCGTTGGAGCGGTAACGGGCCGCCGCGCCCCTGCCCAGCCATCCAGCCGCCGCCGCTGCTCTGCCCCGGGCCGGGAGCGTGAGCGCCGCTTCCCTCCCCCGCCAGCCCCGCGCCTCCTCCGCCGCCCCACAGCGCCTTAGGAAGCCCAGCGCCACCCGCTGCCCCCCAGCCCCGCCCGCCCGCCCGCGCGTAGCCCAGCGACCATGGCGCCCGGGAGGTAAGCGAGCTCCAGGCACTGCTCCTTCGCCGTCCGTACCGCGCCGGGTCCCGCCCGCCCGCTGCCAGCGCCGCAGCGGGCACCTGCCCGACACCTTTCCCGCGGAGTCGATGCGCCCTGCACAGATGCACGGGGGAGGGGGAGTTGTGAGGCGCCTTCGTTTCCCCTGCAGGGAAAGTTGCTTCCCGCCGCCCGAGCGCCCCTTTATTTCTCCCCAATGTTGCCATTGAGATGCTACTGCCGTGGCGGGTGTACTTCCGGGTTCACACCTTCCCCCCACCTCCACCCCCCCCTTTCTCCGAGGGCTGCGGTTACCCTGGAGAAGATCAGACGCCTCGGAGCCCAGCGGCAAAGTTGCAGTTTCCCCTGGGGGGAGAGGGGGAGAGTGTCTTGCATGTGATATTACAAAGAACAATAATAAAAGAATTTAAAAAGGCACGAGAGACGAGCCTCCCTGGCATGCAACCCCGGAGTCACCCCGGGGTGCGCGAGGAGAGCGCCAGCCCTCGCATGGGGCATCTGCACAGCGATGGGCTGCTCCAGGTGCGAGCACAAAGGGATTGCATTAACTTGCTCCGGTCAAGGGACAGGTTGGGATGCCCGCAGGTGAAACTGCGCCCGTTCGACGCCAGGGGGCGTCCCGTGCTCTTGGGATCCCTTCACTCCCTGCCTTTGCCCCCTGGTAGCAAAGAGATCTTTGTATTTGTAACCTACCAAAGGAAACAATCTTGCACTGTCAATGTGTGTGGGGTTGGGGGGAGGGAAAGAAGCAGAGACACAAACCCAAATTAGGACTTTGGAGGAGCGGAGGAGAACGATCCTGGAGCCTGAGCTGTTGCAAAAGGAAAGCGAAGGAGGAAAGTAGATGGACAACTACATTGTGTTTGCCAATCGGTGCGTCAGCTTTAAACTGACTAGAGAGCAGAGGATGCAGCTGCCTTGTACGGATTTGTGCCCCAAAGGACTGTTTTTTAATTGCACCTTGGTAACTATTCCTGCCCTTTAGTGCTTTTCTTTGTGGGGGCGTGGGGGGGATGTTACTATTTGATCTTATGCATAATTCCGTGTCCTCTCTACGGGGGGTTTAAATGTAAGTAATGGTAAGGCCGCCATTTTGAATTGTTTCATGCAACAGAATGAAATCTTAGATCGATCTCTGTGTTTCCTTGCATTTTCCCCTCAGTGTTTTTTTATAAATGGCTCCTAGTGGTGCTGTGTATAGTTGGGGTCATTTTATAGTAAACTTAAAAATTAAAAAAAAAACATGTAGCACCTGCGCTGTTCTGTGAAGTTGTCCTGTTGATGGCATGTAATGTAAGGGAAAACAAATAAATGTCTTTAAACTATGTAGTTTCTGTTTTCTGGTTTCAAACACTGATAGAAATCTGGCTATGTCAATTTGATTTATGAATATAGACTAGAATGGTTGGCTTTAGAACTAGTTTCAGAAGTATATATTTCTCTTTTAGCAATGTAAAATTGAATTCCATCCTGGTCCAGGAAATATTTTGTATTTAATTTCTTGTTTTAAGTTATATTTTTGACATTTTAATTAAGCACATGGTATTTTAGGCATCTGATTTGGCAGGAAATCAGTCAATTCAAACCCTGAATGTATATGCATAAAAGATCAGAAAACATAACTACACACTTAATGTTGCTATTTAGTCCAAGCTCTTTTAAAAGCATAACACCAGTATATTTTAAATAGTGTACATTCTAAAGTAAGTTTTAGAGAAAGAGGTTTAGCACTTGTTTGAGTTACCTATTTTAATGTGTTAACATTAGTTAGATCACCTAGAAAAGATGCTATGCATTTAATTGTTAATCACTTTCCCTTAGTGTACTTACTTGATATCTACTTAGTCTCATATTGTAGTACATATGAATGAATCACGTTATCAGCTTTTGCTAAAGGATTTAGGCATGTTACTTATGTAATCAGCATTACATTAAAAAAAGGCATTAACTAATATTCTAGTTATAATCTGTTTTGAAACTTCACATTTTATGTGCATACACTATCTAGCTACATCTACAGCAAAGCATGTGTTGTCATCATCCGTATTAGCTACTCTTAAGAAAATAAGAATTGTAGCTATAGTTTTATAAGTCTATAAATGAAGCATTAATGAAGCATTCATCAAATAATTTATATTAAATTACAGTAACAACCATTTAGAGTTAGATTGATACTGGATTATACAGTAAACCATATAGGAAACAAACATTTCATTTTTAAAGGTGTAAAGATACCTTATTTGTTGGGGGAAATATTCTGCCATTTACTTTTTTGAAAATTATTCACAGGATATGCAGTTAAACTGTAGTCTTCTGAAAGAATGACTACTGTACAGCAAGAAAGATCAATAAAATCTGGAATAAATATATAACCTCAAATTTATTAATAAGTATACCAAAAAGCCAAGTTTTCCTTGTTCTCATGAAACAATGTAACACAAAATAGCAAAGTAATGGTTACTTATAAGCAGACTGTTTAGTACATATTTTAAAACAGCTGTAGTAGAAAATACAAGCTTGCGTGAAGAAATGAGCTATCAAACTTATATGTATATAAAATGAATGCTGCAAGGGAGACAATTTGGAAAAAAAAATCTTACCAGAAATCAATAGTAAAGTCAATGTAGGAGACACATTAGCTGGTATGTATTAGAAACTTAAGGAGACAGGAGAGAAATAATGAAAATTTCATGTCTAGGCCCAAATCTTCACTGTCTTAAACCATTGCTAGGATGCAGTGATAAGTCACAAGCAGTGTTTCAGATCACATTCTCCAAGCAGAAGGATGACTTAATAAGGCTTAGGCAGTTAAAGGTTTTGTTCTTCCTTTTTTCATTTTGAAGTAGCTTTTTGTTTGCATCATAGTTCAACAATGTGATTTATAATGTGATCTTGGGGAGGGAGAGAGAAAGACCTACCAGATGATTCTCCTATTACAGTATGTCTGGATAGAAGGTAGCTTCTAAAGGAACCATTTTTCCTCCACAATGAACCTAAAAACCATAGATTGTGAGGCATAACTGCTAATTTGTTAATCAGAATAATAAGATTCCAGTTCTCAAGTATAACTAAAATGCACACTATTTATAGCTGGCAGATGTACTTTATAAAGCCAGCTGTATTTTGAAAATATGAGGGTACATGCCTTTATTGAGTAGCTCCTCCTATGACATGATACTGTATGATGTCGCTGACCGGAGTGCTGAATCAAGACAGCCATGTTGATCACTACTAAAGCCAACTGAAAAACACATCCTGAAGTTCTGTGGAGGTTCAAATACAAGAATAACTATAGTAAGTTTTTTCTTTATTATCTTATTTTTGCATCATTCATTCACTAAGTGTAGTAGGCAGGTAGATGCTGTCTCAGGGAAGCTTTTTCCAGTGAATTGTATTAGTTTGGTATTGAATGAGTATAGGAAAATCAATTAGATCAATACTATGGCACTCTCTTGTTTTGAAAATGGTCCTTTACCACCATAAAGACATTTTAAGCCATCTTACATAAAAATGAAGCCTAATTTTTTTTTAAAATCACATTTTTGAGTCAAACAATTTTTAGACCTAAGTTTGCTATTAGCCATTTTTAAAGACAGTTTCTGATTGTGAAAGGGTATTTTGAGAGCTATCATCAAAGCATGTGATCAGTGAATAAAAAAAAATCAATAATGATCTGGACAAAGTCCATGTAATTGCATATACCCATTAACAACAAAAGATATGAGCATGAGGTTTTTGTTAAAGAGTTAAAATTTGGAGAAGCCAAGCAGACTATAGGAGAATCTCCTCTAAATTTGTTTTGTGTTCCAATATCTCTGGTAGGAAAAGCTCTTTCTTACATAAAGCATTTTGTGGACTAGTTCATGGTTTGTGTTATTTCAAAAACAGTTGTATAATAAAAAAGCAAAATAATTTTAATTTGCTACTATTTTTGATACATAAGTGGTAAAAATTTAAACACAGGACTTTTTGACATACTGCTTCTAAAAATAGAATGACTTGATATGCAGGATCCTCAAATTAAAGGTCAAAGGTGACAAACCAGGACAAAGGTCATGCAGCTCATTTTCAAGCAATCAGTTTCTAGTTTTTTCATGGCTGAACAAAAGCTTAATTATACAGGGGGGGAAAAAGAGGCCTGTAATGTTAACTGATCAATTTTCACAAAGAAATAGGGAGAGATTTACACAATTTCCCAAATAATGTACATTCTCAACTATGATTCTTAATACTGAATTTATGCTGACTTTGATAGAAATATGTATATACATGTTTAGGTTTAAACACTACAATTTCTTCCTTAATTTAGTATTTTACCATCTCTAAATGGTCTAGATGCTAATAGTAAATACAATTGGGAATTTGTAGGATGGAATGCAGTCATTTTTCTAAATAGTATATGGTAAAGTTCTTAGCTTGCCAAAAAAGTTCATTCATATATATCTTAATGTTTGCTTTAAACAAAATTCTAAAATTGAAGACCATGTATTCTGACAGTGGTGTGTGTGTAGATGCACACTAGGTTAAAAATAATCCCCCTCCCCTCCAAAAATCTATCCAGAATAAGTGGCTTTCTATATCAATAGCTAGTTTCTATCAAGGACACGGCTTCTAAAACTGTCAATTTTATTTTGTTTGAAGAAACCTTGTTATTATTTTATTACATATTGTGTTGTGTTCTGCTACCCCACTACCTTTCAGAAAGGTTTGCATTTTTTGTTTTTGTTTTTAACTACAATTACATTTTAAAATGCTCTTATTTCTCTCTGTATGTGTATGCATGCTATTTAGGCCAGTTATTTTTAATAATTTAACCCTGTTAAATGCATCTTACATCTATCTGTCATCACTATCTATGTTACTGACAGTACTTCAATGCATAAAAGGTTTTTTAGTTTGGTCACAACATACACATGTAGATTGTTAAACTGGTGTTGAAAATATTTGCACACTGAGCATTATTTTTGTAACTCAGTACTGAGACTGATTTGTTTAGTAATATTTTAGATGTTCTACCACTACTGTACATACTTCCTAATAAATTATTGCATGCGCAATTATTTTTGTAAGAAAAAATAAAATTAAAGATAAATGACCATTTCTAATCTCCACGAATTAAATGTCAGTGATACTGTTCTGTATTCTCATTTTAAATTAATAAACAATTTCAGCTAAAACAGACAAGAACTATATTTGCATTATTTTGTTCAATAACTTATTTTAAACAATGACTCAGCAGGAATGTTTATTATATGGAACTATTTTCTTTTACAATTAGGAAAATTTCACATACCCTGAACTATTTATGCTGCATTACCCACACTTATGTGAAAAGAAAATTTCAATATTAGATTGACATTAGTGTTGTAAGCACTGTCTTTTGACAAACCACACATTATACCATTTTACTTTTAATATGTTTTCTTTAGCTTGGTTGCTTTATTCCTGGTAAATTCATAATATTCTCACCAAAGGAAGACCTATGAAGGAGCTGAATTTAAACTTGTGAATCTGTTAGACTCCTAAATGATAATTCACTAAAATAATTACAGAAAAACTTGTTGTTTTACAGGTAAATGGCCTGTATAAAAGCAACAAAAGTAGTGTGGGCCGCAAAGGATGTAGCAGAGATTAAATGTTAACTCCATGAAGAGTAAATATTAATTTGAAGTACAACAAATGAACTTAGAAATGCTTATTTAGCATCTTCAAGCAATCATGCTGAAGCTTTTACAGAAGTATATGAATTTTTTTAAACATATAGAATATTTTTAAAGTAAAATTTTAAAAAGTAGTGCAATACATAAAGAACAGCGACTTCATCCATTGAAGTAGTTAAGTTCTAATTGGCAAAAAATGCTTTTATTACCTGACTGCAAATTATACATTATGCAGTTACAGTTTAATTTTATTTATAGATCTATATTCTAATTTTGGCTTAATTAATTACATTTAAATTGAGACTCTGAGTTTAGGGAAAGGTTACAAACACAGATTTAGAATTATATTCAGTGTGATGTTCATACCTCATTTGTAGAGGTACTGTAGAGGACATATCCAGTGTAGTGTCATTATGTGGAATGGAAGGGTTGTACATATATTTTTACAAACTAAAAGCTGAATAATTTTTAATTTACAATATCGCCATAACAGCTCTTATTTGACACATATCTTTCCAACATTTATTAAGCATTATTTCATTTGTGAACAAATATTATTCTTTAAAATGTCTTCAAAATGAATATGAACCACAAATTTAAGATACATTTACATTTGTTTAACTTTTTAATAACTTGAATACAAATTAAACCAATGATCATAAGTAGGCTTTTCAGAATTAGATTTTTTTTTTATAACTGATGGATAATATTTATTTTTAACCTTTTTTTTTTTTCAATTGTTATCTATTTAAGTTTTCATAGTTACAGGAAACTATGGGGGTGTCAGAGAATTAATAATAGTAGATGGTGAGATTTAAAAAGTTAAAGCTGTATAACATTAAATCAAATTCTGATAAGTTCTCAAGAAGCATTTTTCTTACTCTGCCTATCTATAAATTTTGATTGTCAGTAGAAATATTTTTTTGTTGGGCATGTGTGTGTGTGGTGAAATCACAATTGACATTTGACAAAAATCTAATCCTTCAAAGCCTATAAACTATGCAAAATATCTAATAAATTTGGATTTTCTTATTTGTCTCAGTCACAAGTACTCGAGTTATTGTGAACAAAAGAACAATATTAGCTATTTCTGGAGATAATCACTTTGAAAGCTAATTCAGTCCCATTAAAAGAAGGTGTATTTATAACTTAATTTGCTTAAGAAAATGCAAATTGCTCCAAATTTGGACAAATTAGCTTTAAATTACTATTTTACATGCAAGCTGTAAATTTGAATAAAATGCTGAAAATATGACAAGTAAATAAGAGACTAAATAGTTGCTTTTCAAAATATTTTATGTTTCGACAAATTTTTGTACCCTTGAAAAATAAATGGTTACAATCATATTAAAATATGGTCACTATTCTATCTTATGGAATTTTTTAAAATATGCAGAACATTTTCTATTTAAGACTTTTTTCATATTCTTCTAAATACAGAACATATAAAATAGATCATATGGATTAAGAACAATTAATCTCATTAAAAGGGAATGAGAAATTATTTTATCCAGTTGTATTTCTTGATTATACCATTATTGTCACTTTACTACTAAATAAAAATGTAACTTTGGTGCATATGATTAAAATTTTAACCTTGTTGATCTTGGGGTCAACGCACATAATTTAAAAGAAACTAAAAATTAAATTGAATGGTGGTATTTCACTTTTAAGAGTCAAATGTTGGTCCTATTGGAGTCAGTGGCAGACTCCACACCATTGAGGTCAATGGAGCTAGTTATTCCCAATTTACATTACTTTACTAGAACAGTTCAGAGTCTTGACATCAATGGAAGCAGATTTTGTTCTTATGTGCTTCTGTTCCAACTGAACTCAAATGCGAGTCTAGTAACTGATTGACTGGGAGCAAAACTGGGCCCTCTGGTTATCAGAAATGCCTACATTATTGTGCACCAAATAGTCCACCTTAACTCCTTTCATATGTCAGCAAAACATAGCTAGAGAATATCACCAAGCTATTCAAATTGTTAACAACAAAGGGTAATCAATTTACCACATAACAAAAGATTCAAAGGTTCAAATCAGTAAAGAAAGATTAAACCTCTATTTGCTGATCATTAAAAAACAAAACAGAACCAAGTCAGTTTGAAGGATTTTATTAAAACGTGTGTCAAGGCGAATTCTTGAATTTAGAAGATAATTAAAAGGAGTTACTTTTCCCACACCTGCTTTATCACTTCACTTCCTACAAATGTTTAGTGCAATGCTCACAGTATTGGGATGGGAAGAAAATTGTGAACAAAATTACACAGGAATTATGTTGTATCTTTAGCAAAGTATACAATATTGTATAGGTAAGCCATTGGTTTGAAGATGTGGATCAGTTCCAGTGTTTTTCTAGAGGTTTTATTTCCAAACTTTCCCAGATCTTTTGGATTTTACAGAATGCAATTCAATTTCTTTGGTATATTTTAAATTGATTTCTGTATCTTACTTAATGAAATATTAAAAGAAAGTAAGGGATACAATACCAGATACCTTTAAAAAACATTTTAATGAGGTTTAGACCCATCACTTAGGATTTTGTTTTAAAACTATTGATATTTCTAAAAATTCATAAACATTTTAGTATTGTTAAGCGTCAAGTAATTTGTTTGATTTAGCATTCCTCTGCAGCATTTGCAACTAAGATAGTGAAGTATGTTGCTAGTGCACTCAATCAGAAGTTGAAGTGACTATAAACAAAAATAAACTGATTAGTCTGTTACTGTCCAGCAGCTGAATGAAGTGCAAAAGGTAAAGCATACACTATATATATTAAAATATATAAATTTTTAATTCCCACTTTTTAAACAAATTTGTTAATGTTACCATAAGGGTTTTTTTTATATATTTTAAAAGAGTACTTGACATTTTCTCTTAAAAATAAACAGCTCGTAGTATTTAGGTGTTCACAATTTATCTAATTCAGTTTCTATGACAGGTACACCTGAAATCCTTAAAAATAATCCATCCTAGATAAGAGTTGTAAATACAACATTCCTTTATTTTCTATCTTTTTCTGCCCCATATGAAATTTGCTCACTAGTTAGTCGTAACTTTTTATTATTGTATATTTTATTTTTGTGTTTGATGTATTTTATAACTGTTTTAAACAATATAATATTAATACAATATTTAGTCCACTCTTGCTCACAGTAAAATCAATGTCCAAATTATGATTGATTTCAGTGGAGGCAGGAGCAGGCTCATTGTCTTTACATTTTTATTCTATCTAATCTCTGAAATAGAGCAAACAATTTTCTATATAAACAGGCAAACTATAAACACCTGATTTTCTAACCCTATTACTATACATGCAATTTTTATCTGGCAGTAAAATTGTTTAAATTAACCCTCTGTATTATGTGAAATCCAAAACACTGTATAATTTTGCAGATCACTGAGAATTTTGGGGGGAAATGAATGACTAGAGGCATACTATTGCCTTTCACTGTCCAATATGAATGAATTGCCAAAGATAAACAAAAACAGTAAGTGGCAGAAAAACCCCCTCAAATTATTGTATGTGTTATCTGTAACAAAGGTAAAGATTATTTCATAGGTATAATTTATAACTTTAACTTTCACTCTCCTTGAGTAGGTTTGATTTCCTGTTCTGTGATAATTGCATGGTATCTTCAAATATCACTTTATTCCTAGGACTAGTTTCCACTCAGACATGTTATGATTAAATACCTATAGACATTTAATCAGGCTTTTAAAGCAAATAATAATTTATCTCCAAAACCCTCTTACTAGGCTTGATTATTATATAATCCTTGATTAGCATTTATTACATGATATTAGCAATTATGAAGCCTATTTAAATATGAATTTCAATTTCAGCACTAGCAGATCCCAATTTGCTTGAAATGTTTATATTGAAGAAGTGTAGGAAAATACTAACCTATCACTGTTACCATTAGCTGCTTTAGGGCCCAAACCTGCTCCCATTTAAATCAGTGACTAAATTCCTATTGGCTTCAGTATGATGCAGTAGAATATATGACAACTAGTTTTTTGTTTAAACTATACAGTTTTAAGAATTAATGTAATAGAATTAAGATGTTCAGACTTTTGAAGTTAGTTTTCTAAGCTATCATTTCTTATAATCATATGTCAAGACTTCTATATCCTATTAAGAAATAATTAACACCAAGTCTTTTAGAACAGTTACATCCCATTTACTTTCTGTATAATCATCTATTCTGATGCTTATGATATCCACATATTTATATACATAATGTATACAAATACATTGAATGAAGTGACAAAAACAAGGTGTTTTTTAAAACCCTATCTAATTTTCAGGCTGTACCAAACTCTGTAGTTACTGCAATTCTTAATATATTTCTTTTCCAAAGTACTTTATTTTGAATCCTCCCATAAACTAAAGTTCATCACTTGTCAAAGCCAGGAAAGGATCTCTTACTCTATGTTTGCATATTTCATTATGTTGCTGCATAAATAATGTAGCTAAATCCGAGAGACAAAAGCCACACAGCTGCAGGTTGGCAGAAGAGACAAGTAAAAACAGGGATTAGGCTGTAATAGTTGAAGGTGTAAAAAGAAGGTTAGGTTTAATATTAAATTTATATATCGCTCTACTGGAAAACAAAACTTGTTATAGATTATCACAAAAAGAAAAACCGGAGACCAGTTGCTAGTGTTATTTTACTGCAAAGGAAAACAAGCTGGCTATCACCTTTTCTGGTTGCTGATGTTGTATAGAAGTGGGGTTAACTAGAGGATAAGAAGTTAATATACAGAAATTTGATTCTCACTTGTCTTTGGCAGTGAGAAGGAAGGTGGAGTTTCCACATTTGTAGGAAAAGGCCAGAATCAACAATCAGGACATGCTCTCCAATTGCAAAAAATCTCCATTTTCTTTAAAGGCAGAAGAGATTTAGGTTCACATCCAAAAAGAACAACATGAAGTGGTTTATTTCCTTTGGATGGGTTTTACTTAAGGTAGAGTGTATAAAAATCAGGTAGAGGGAGACAAAAAGGACATAGGCTGGTAGCAGGTGAGTTTGTGCATATTCAAATCTATTCATCTTCCTTGCTCTAAACAATCTACACAGCCTGAGCCGCAAGATTACTCTACACACAGTGGCTTTCCTCGAGTGCCTCTTACTATCTACTGTACTATGTTACTGCATGAGATTTTTGCTAACATTATTATGCTATGAAACCAGATAGATCCTACTCAATCGGAAGTAGACCAGAAATAACACCTAGCACCAACAAAGCCATATTGTGTGTTGGTTTCTGCTCAAATATTTTTGTTAATTTATTGAGACTTTGTAAGTATTGGTTTAAAATGCAAATGATTGTCTGGGATTTTACTACTATTAAAGGGAAGGCATTTTCCTACTGATACTCTTAGGTTGATACTATGACCTATATACAAATTTAGTACAATTTGACCAAAAATTTATTCCATGATACTTCCTTTGAAGTATATGTAAAGACACAAACTGATTGAATTTTTTTTATTATTATTATTTAAGGTGTACAATGTAAGCATGGCAAAGCCAACAACCACTAGTACTTGAATTACCTATTGCGATGAAATATTGATAAGTGAAAACAACACCTTGCAGTATCCAGCAAATCCGTGTATTTTGTCTACTTCCTCATTAACTTTTATAAGAAGACTATTAATGGGGCAATGCCTTTAAAGAATGGAGAAGCCCCCCCCCCCCCCCCCGCGCTTTTTGTAACAGGCTGATTGTTACCTCTTGGTTATCTAATTGTGGTTCTGATGAGCTAGGTAAGTCGAAAACAGTTAAAAAGTTTACAGGTCACTTCACAGAGTCAAAGCCCAGGCATTTTATGGCCTTCTAATGAGCCGTTAAACTGGAGAAGGGGTAATTAAATATGGTACTCTGGTACAATTTGCCGGCTAGTACTGACTTCAACTCTCTGATTTTAGGTTCCTTAGAAGACGATGAGGTCACTCAAGAAGGTCTTCTCGGACCCAGGTCAGTCTTTGTTTTATAAAGTCTTACATGGCTGACTTTTCATATATGACTGGGGAATTGGTATTTGATTACTACTTTATGCCTTCCACAACAGAATGTACTGTAATGAAGCTCATTTCTGTCTGGAAAAGTATGATTAGACTCGAAGAAATAATTTCATTCATTTTTCTCCAAGGTTTGACTTTGGGATTCTTGATTGGTCTAACGGTTTGTAAATGAATTTTTTTTTCTGGGCTGGAGGCAAAAAGACAGTATACAATGTTTATTCACAGGTGTCCTCCTGTGAGCCTAAATAATGGATTTAAAGACATCTTGAAATACCTTACAGAATTACTCTTACAGATGGCTGTGACAACCACAGTTTTTCTAACAGGTCGAGTTGTTAATGATAAAAAACGCAGTAGTTTTAAGTATAACAAACATATCAGCATGCCAAAGGGCAGTGCCCATCTTTTAGCGATATTAAATTGATATTTAATGCAGCAGCAATGTAAACATGTTATCTTGCACAATCCTCACATTCATAGACAATTCCTACCTACATCTATTAGGCAGTACTATACGTTGCCAAACACTATTTTTGGCATATGAAAGGGGGAGGGGGAGGAAGCCTCAAGCTTCACTGATCTTGGTCAGGTTTCGTTAGACAGTATCCATTGATTTTATTCCCTGGAAGCTGCGCTAACAAATCCTGTATTTCACTTTGCAAATGGTCACCTGGGACAACTCATTGCCCAACTACTCTCCCTACAGCAACACCCGCTGTTCCCATTTTGTTTCCCCATTTGTCCACTGCCTGTTGTCTGGCTCCTTAGAACATGTACTACAATAGCCGCGTCAGGAAAAGGGGTGATCATATTCTGTTGCTTACCTTGGTTTCAAGGGTTTGCGTAGTTGTATGCAGCCTGTGTCCAGCCCTGCTCGGGCTCTGTAGCGTTGTTGGGTGCTCTCCTGCTGCCCACTGAAGTTTAGTGTTTTTGGCTCTGTTCCAGTTGCTACTTTTTTGTTAGGCGCATGCCTGTTAGGGATCTATAAGGTGCTCCTGACGTCACTCAGACTCGCAAATAAAAAGGGCCGGGGGTCCTCTGGTGCTGTCCTTTATCCCCCTCCCTGGGGCACTGAACACATACCGCTGAGTGAGGCTTATGCAGCGCAGCGGCACAATGGGCTGGGAATTCCGTGCATGCTTAATCACGAGCTACATCTTGTGCTTAAGGCAATGGCTTTGGTCAGCTGTAGCCGTTCAGAATAGTCAGTGGGCAACAAGCGTCCATACCATCCAGCTTCTCTGTACAAGAGGGAGCTGCATATGTATTTATACGTACCACATAATACAAACCCGCCTTTAGATTATACCTCCATCTAGGGCCCGATCCTGCTCCCTTTGGGAGGGTTGCTGTTGACCGCAGATGGGAGCAGGGTTGGTCCCATACTACAATATATTGCTATAGAGATTATGTGCACTTGCCGTTACTAAAATGGGTAACGGAGACTGGGGTGTCTACCTGCTCGGTGGGCGGGACCGCCTTAAATAGACACAGTCGCGCGCTCTCAACCCAATGTTTACTGCCATTGCTACGAGGGTTGAAAACGCAATATGAGTTTTGAGAAGCAAGCTGCAATCTTTAATTCCTAGGTTTCTCTTCCTTTCCTTCCTTCCCGAAATGAAATTTAAGGAAGCAGATACACTGTCTCTTTATGTGCCATCTATTTTGAATATTTTTGACAGTGAAAGGCAAGTGGTTTTACAACAGTGGAACTCTTCAGTAGGGCTGGTTTTCCCAATATAACCACGTTTTCCGCAAGTTACTGATGTAGCGCCTCCTTAAATCTACCCGTGGAAGCAATCCTTATCAGTTGCAAATCCACAGCTGAAAAACTGCTAATGTACATGAGGCCACAGCCTGCAGTGAGCTCTAGAAGGGCTCTCAGTGTCCTAATGCCCTTGGATTACATCTAGGATTAGAGCAGTTTCGGGTATTTTAATAATGCCTCTCCAAACCATCAGAATTACAGGCAAAAATGCAAAGTGCATTGTTAGCTATTCCAGAATGTTTACAGTATCACTTTCAGTATCAAAATTCATTTTATTTTTTTACTATCAAATATTTCAAATCACCCATTTTAAACCTTCCTCCCCCAAACTCTGGTTATTAATTAAAATAACACCGCCTATGGACGTAAAAAATACAATACAAGCTTTAAAATACGGAATATTTTATTCAGGAATTAGGAGAAAATCGTGGTTCATAAATATTTGTTAACATATTCAAAGTTCAGACTTTAAATATACATTAGGTATATTCCAGTCGTTCAGCTACCTCCTTGAGATATGACACATCCTTTAAAAACATTAATTCAGCATCAAGTTTTTATATGTCACAATTTTCCACTGCAGTGTGACGTCAACTTTCTATAACAACGTGTTCAAAATACAAATGGCTGAAAAACTACCCATTTTTATGATTGAATTAAGTTTTGAATTAACTTTTGGAAAACAATGGAAATATGTAACAGTCCATTAAACTAATCGATAATTAACATTAAAATAATTAAAAACGTGTAAATAGCGACGGTATTGGCATAACATGTTAGGAACTTAATATTCAAACATATGTATACAAGTGTATGTTTGAATGTTTCGGAGTTTATAATTATAGAGAACAATTCAATCGTAACGAGGTTTATTTAATTTAAAATTTAAAATAAATATAAGAAGCATCTTCGGTTAAGAAGTATAAGCTTCCCCCCCGCCCGCCCACATTATAAGAAAAACTTAAGGTGGGGAGAAAAAAATTGTGTTATTATAACACACACACACACACACACCCCTCTGACATTCTTTACAGGTGTTAACTTTTATAGTCCGGACATCGGAGTCTAAAGAAAGGGGTAAGGAAATCACCGTAAACAACAGTTAAATGGGGGAAAGGAATATAGATTCCCCTTTTTTAAAAAAGTGTTTTATTCGTTGGAACCGCTATTAGCTGATTTAGGGCATCGCTAAATTTCCTCTCGCTGTTTTTTTACACACAGCCCAGAGTTCCTGACATTAGGGCAGCTAAGGAGGAATCTTCAAAGTGAAGGAACAAGTAAAATTGGCAGAGCTACCTAGATCCAACGGAACAGGCAGTCTTTGCAACAAAGACAGCCAGCCAGCTTGAAGTGTTCGTTGTATTGCAGGTCAATAATGGAAAGTGGTCGCCGTGGAGGGATTATATAGGTAATAATTGGGATCTTCACATAATGAAGATTTGAATATGAAAAGCAGCCATACCAAACTCTCTTGCATTTCAAATTAATGCATGGAATGCATTAATGATCCTAGAAAACTCCCTCGGAAAAACTAACACTGAGACTAAAAAAAAAAAAAAAAAAAGTGCATGTGAGAATGAAGATCATTGCCCTGGCCCCGCTTATAATGAACGCTGGGGCGCAGAGGAAACCCCTGCCCAGGCTGCAGCAGAGAAGGAAGAGGAGGACAATTTTGGCGCCTGCGCTGCAGGTGAGATCATAGGCTGGAAGAGCCTTTGCATCAGCTGATTTTTCTCTCTTGCCTTCCCACACCGTGAGCTTACCCCCTTGCAACTCCTCTGATGAAACAGTTCGACGTGACACGACACCCGACACTACAGCCCCGACCGAGCAGTCTGATTGTGAAGACAAACACTGTGGGGAGGAGAGGAGTGGGGGAAAGGTGTTATTTCCCCGACACACAGACTCTGGGTTCCTAACGTGAGGGCTCAGGAGGAATCTCCAAAACTAGAGGAACATCTAAGGTTGGCAGCGCTACCTAGATCCAATGGGACGGACCCGATCTTCCCAGCAGGGAGCAGCTTCTGGGAGTGGGGAATTCGCCATCCCAGGAGAGCTTTTTCCTTAAAAATGCAACTTTCCGGGGGCATCCCCGCCGGTAACAACCTGCAGAGGCGGGATCTCCCTGACGCCTAATTGGGCCCCACAGCGCTAATGAGAATGCCACCTTGAAGCACCCCGTGACCGGTCCGCTCCGCTTAGCCGGCCACGCCGCGCGACTCGGGCGGGACCTTGCGGATCCCCCTCGCGTGGGAGGGGCAGAAAGTTGACAGACTTGGTGGAAGCAGACCCGGGTTGGCTAGAAGCCGGAGGTGCCCGAAAGGCGGGAGTCCACCGGCTCTCACGTGGGGCCAGGCTTGGAGGGCGCCGGCGCGTCTGGTCCCTGCCAGGCGGGTGAGGTCCTAGGCAAAGCCAGGAGCGCCCCTCAGCCAGGTCCTGGAACCTGGCTCCACGTGGGGGAGGAGAGATGGGTGGGTGACTTGACCTGACCAGCCGCAGTGGCGCTGCCCCTCCCCCTCGTTTTCGGAAGAACCGCAGCAGCGGCGCCGGATCTGGTTTTAATAGAGACCATCGCAGCAAGCACCCGGCACGTCTGATCCGCAAGGAAATAAAGGACACCAAGTGCGGTGCGCGTGGGCTCCCTGTGCCCCACACAGGCACGTTTGGGTGAAATGGGCCATCGCTGCCTCTGGGGAGGGGAACATGGGGCTTCCAGCTCTGAGTGATGATGATAGTTCAGAAAGGAAACCCACCCCCCTACCCCCTTTCCGATGTGGTTATCACAGGGCAATGGCAGAGGCGCGCTCTCCTGCTTTTCTTGATTAGCGACCTGAGCAAAACTACAAAGTGTTTTTAAAACATGGAAAATCGACGTTATCTTAGCTCAGTTTTCACTGTGTTAAACCTGAGTTTTGATTCAAATACACGGAGGTGGGAGGAGTGGAAGGGGGTATTAAAAGAAATCGGAAATGAGAAAAAAATTAAAACCAGAGAAGTTTTAGAAACATGACAAATTAGAAAACAGGCGCCAGAGCTCTGGCCGTTTTGATGCCCAAGGAGTCTTGGGACAGCGTCATGAATACGATTCTTTCTCCGCGGAATTATCTCAACGAAAAAGCATGTTTTCTGCGGGGAGAGCAAGTCGATGTTAAAGACAGCGACATCTTTCTAACGCGTGAAATATGACCATGATCCTCGAATTTCCCCGACCTGGGTCTGCTTAAAAAAAGAAGTGTTTGTGGCCGATTGTTTGTGAATGAATTTTGGAAGGTTTTTGAGAGTTCCCAGCTGGCAACAGCTCTCTGCCTTCCACAAAACTTGAAAGGCTGATGTCCTTTGCAGGAAATGAATGAGTCGATAACATCTGACACCAGTGACCAGTCCGGTGACCCCAACCTTAATTCCAGTAATACTGGAGGCCTGAAAATCTCAGTAAAAAACACTTGCAAATCTCCCCTCTCCCCAACACGTGTAATTTACACAATCAGCATTTATTTTGTAGTGTAGGAAATCCTTTGCTACTGTCTCTTATACTTGCATTCAGCTTTCTTTTGCTGTTTTCACACTCCTCCCTTTACTCTGATAAAACGCATAATGCTGTATTGCTTTAAAAAAATCAAACTATCTGGAAACAAAGGATAGTTTCGCCATAAAAAAAACAACAACCTGGGTCAACTTATTTGTGCCCAGTATCAGTAAAACCAAGAATCTAGTCTCCATAGCATTTTTCAGCCAAATGCCGATGGAGGAGACCAATCTGAGAAAAATACAGACTCTTATAAAAGATACTATTATAAAAAATAAAAAACATATATAGATGCCTCCTGTTTTAGGTAGACATATCAAATAGTTGATAGATATTTTCATATATACACTGTATTCGTTGTCAGTCTTTTTGTAGAAAAACGCTTTAAATATTTGTTCTCTCCAGCTGCCCTGCTTGTATTTCTCCATTGATATCAGAATTAAAATTATATATAGTAGTTCACATATATATGGGAAATGTTTAGTTTTTAATCTTCCACGTAGATAAAGTGAGGTGAATACTGATTTAACTTAGTAAAATCATTGCATTTATTAGGAAGTGGAAACGAAAAAAGGAATGGTTTATTGCACAAATGTGTAAAGGCAGGTCAGTGTAGGAAGTCGACCTCCACTGTTGAAATAACCTATAGGAAATTTACGGTTGAAGACTGCAAAGGAATTTCAGGATTTAGAGCTTCTGCTCCACTTGCCAGATTGCTTGTATTTTTACACTTTTGCCCATCCCCTTCTCTTTTTACCAAATGTTCAACGGGACACCTTGTTATTTCAAACAGAAATTAAAGACAAAGGAGAGCGATTTACACACTTTCCTGAAAAGCAACAAAAAGAGTAAACAGGCCTATCAGAGCAAAGGGTTTTTGCTTAATTGGGCAGACTGAAACAGCAAGTGCTTTGAAATTTTATAAAACACAATTGTACAAGATCTGGGCAGATCACAGTTTGTTGTTTTGGCTTTTTATTTATTTATGTTTGTGTGGATGGGATAGGAGGGGTAATGCCACTTTAATCAGAAAATAATTCAACCTAGTGTCCTTACATTTTAACAAGGTATTACCTATCTTTTAAATGTTACAGGGGCAGAAGTGTCACCAAATCTCAGTTTATGATTGTGTAGCGCCTGTGAATAGGATGTTTACTGACAAGAAAAAATGGGCAATGTGGTTTATATTTTTCATACCTACCCAAACATCTATATTTATCCATGTTCTTCCCCAGGAAGAAAAGGAAGGAAATAGCACTTTTGAGTAGTATTTTTTTCTTAACATATTAAAACTTATTATTTGAAATACGCTTGACACGAAGTACAGTAATAGAAATAACAGATGTGTTCTTTCCTACTTGTATACCTGAGAGAGGTCCAATGCCTAGGGAATTCGTGAAGGAACACGTGAAAGCTGTAAGCTATCAAGCTCGTTAGATATTTTTTCTTTTATGTGTTTGACTCTCCAGTCTCCCACCCACTAGTAGTGGAGATTTAAAAGTGCAGTCTTCAGCCCAGCATTATTCCTCTTCTCTTTGTCTTCTTCCTCCTGTTCTCCCCCACGTCTTCCTCCTCCCTAGCAAATCCTCCTTTTCTCTTTCAGCCTTTCCTCCTCCTCCTCCTCCTCCACCACCACCATGCTCCTGGAGAACAATCGCTGCTGATTGAGGTTCACTCTAATACTAGGCTTGAAAACTGGGCTCTTATTTAGGAAGTCATTAATCACATCCCGTCCCCCGGAAAGAGATGGCGGAGAAACCTGTGAAGTGCAATCCCTCGCCCCATCCCCCTCCAAAAATGTTTTGAAACGCTAAACCTCAACACATTTTGAACCATATTAAGGTGATATCGCGTTTCCGGTACGCGTTTCTTTTGAGTATGAAATAGTCATGTGAAACAAAGGGAGGAACACCAGCGATTCTCTATGTATATGTTGAGCCCAAGTGTGCATATGTTTCTGCGTACAGTACATATTAAGTTTTCTTGGCAACCTAAGTAGGTTAAAATAGGGTGATCAGCCTGTTAAATTCCATGAAGCAGTCGAATTTTGGCTAACGTGTCTACAAGAAAATAAATACGAGGTTAAAAGGCAAAAATGCAGTTATGATTCAAAGGTGTTTAAATGCCACTTTTATTAAGGAAGTAGCAACACTTGCAAATATGTACATATTTTTTGTACACATGGCAATGTGTGTAGTAAGGTATCTGTAGAGTGCACGTATGGTTAGGCATGCATACATAGCATATGTGATCCTGTATACATATTTGTGTGTCTATTCACATAATATATCTCCTCCCTATGACTGTACATTATATATATATAATCTCAGCTGTATGTCTAGGGGCGGGGTGTCACTCCATATGTAGCTATACGTGTATCTCTACACATATTTGTATATACACACGCGCACAGAAACCCCCAAAATACGTCATCTTGATTTACCGTGAAGTGTGCAAATTAGCTGTAAGACAAGTTCGTATTTGAATTTTCTTGTTCATTCATAAATTATTGTGGTGTGTCAGCCTAAATTGAAATGGCGATTGGCTACTTCAGACTCTTGCCAACCCCTTAAGGATCCGATGTGAAATTAGTCGCAAGAAAGCATGTAATTGACAAAGTCACGTGTGCGTAGGGGGCCAGAAACTGAGGGCGAGAGAAGGGGAAAAATCAAAAGAGGGAAAGCACATTAGACCATGCGAGCTAAATTTGTGATCGTTCAAAATCAGGATGTTAGATTGATGCAGAAGACCACTTCGATCCAAAGGGAAAGTTTTCATCTCACGAGTTTGGAGCAGAGGGCCCGTGGGGCAACATGGCCGAAGGTTAATTTTCTTATTCTTTTGTTTTTCTATGATTTTCTCTCTCTCTCTCTCTCTTTTCCCCTCCCCCGCCCCCTCTTTTTTAACCCCACTAGGCACCATTCTTTTTTTGTGTGAATCAGGTCGCGCAAGGGGGCTTTCTACAAACCTATTGTTACGGATTTCCAAAAATGTTCCGTACCGCCCACACCGATTCACACAACTTGAAAAGCTTTCAGGGGGCTATTGTTTGAATTGTTCCTGTGCGATTAAGCACCGTTTCAGTGGTGGGATGAGAAAACGTTTGTACACCTGTCCCCCCAACTTTAACTGAAAGTTATTCCAAGGGGTGCGGGGTGGATGCACGTTGGAAAATAGTGCTGGGTCCGCCGCTGCATGTGCAATAACACGCTGTTGTGCAATCTGCCCCCTTTTTTTTTTTTTTTGCTCGTTCCCTCTCCACCCCCACCCGCGCTTTGCAAGAAGAGAATAATTTAGCTGAGCATTTCTGTTGGAAAATGGGATCGGTCCTAAACCAGCAATATCCAAGTAAAGTATCGCGTTCTGTGGTGTAGTATGGCTGAAAGTTGGCGTGAAATGGAAAAATACACGTATATACAGAAACGTGGGCTGTTCTGGGCAAAAGAGAGCGAGCGAGCATATGCTGGGTTTCCTCTCTGTTACCCGGGCTGCTTTTTGGGTTATGTGCTTTTTTTAATGGTTTTCTGTGCGGGGAAAGAAAACGGGTTGATTTTTGTAATGTGCGGGTGGGGGGGGGGAGGGGGTGTTTCTCTCCCCTCTGTAGCAATCCCTTTGTACAAGGCAAAGAACGTTTACCAGAATTTAACTCTTTGCTTTGCATCGTGTGTGTGTGTGTGTGTGTTTTTCCCCTCCTCAGCACGGGCCAGTAAAGGTGGAGACGAGCCCGGGAAGTTGCCGGAGCAGGAAGAGGAGGAATCCCAGATTTTGCACGGAACAGGCCATTGCAAGTGGTTCAATGTGCGAATGGGATTCGGGTTCATCTCCATGATCAACCGGGAAGGAAACCCTTTGGAGTCTCCAGTTGATGTTTTTGTACACCAAGTAAGACCAACTTTTGTCTCCCATCTTTTCATCCCCCTCCCCCCTTCTGGGTTGAGTTAAATGGTGATCGAGTTACACTGGAAGGGAAACAATCTATCGTTCTAGATATTTAAATGTATCTGTATATATGTAATAAAAACTGCTCTAAGAAGGGGTTCTATCTACATCACCCCATTAAAACTCAAATAAAATCAGCATTCATAGTTGGAATGTGCAAAAGGATATTTTATCTCTTCACAATGCAGGGCTTTGAAAAACCTTTTCTTTTTGAAATTTTTTTTAAATAATTTCATATCCTGTTTTTAATAAGGTTTAAACTTTTCAGCTAGTCGTCTGCTCAGAAGCAGATAAGTCCTTCCGTGCAAAGGTGATTAAAAAAATTAATACAGAAAAGGATAAATAAATATATTCACCAATTAGGTCTGTTGTGAACATATTTTTCTTGTAACACTCTTCTTGTAAAATTGGACATTTTAAAAAAGTAGTTCATCCCAGATTAGTTGGTGAAAAGTAAATGTATTTAATAGGTTTATTTTGCAATGATACAGACATGAAAACATCCCTGTGATAATACACGACTCATCAAAGTGTGTGTGTGTGTGTGTGTGTTTTAAGAATCTCTTTTGGAAAATATATCCAATAGTAAATAAGACTAAGAACACTGTCTCTTTAAAGACACTGAACATAAAGACGTGTCCATTGTGTATATTTTTAACATACCTAACTAGTATCTAGAGCCTTATCTTGTACATGAAAACTCTAAGGCCAAGGTCTTCATTTGAAAAAGTTTCAGCTGCAAGAAACGTTAATCAGGAAGTTTAGAAAATTTCTTCCAAGGCTATTGATGTGATTTGTGAGAAACCAGTGTGCCTAGATCTCCCACATGCTTGTATTAGTCCCAGATTGCAAGAATGACATTTTGAATTTCATCACCCTTCTCAAAAATGTCGAGTTGATGAGAGAAAAAGAGAACAATATCTGTAAAGTAAAGAGACTGTTTCAGGCTGGGTTATGGCCATGTCAGGAAAGCTAAAGGCATCTTAACTTTTCACATAGCTGTCCATTTCCTATGACGTTTACAATGATTTGGGGGAGGTTTTGTTACATGATATTCTATCTTGATGGTCTAGTTTTATTCCATATATTATTGTACGTTTGGGCTCATTTTCACCATTCACGTTTAAAAAATATATACTTAGGATGAAGCTGATAGGAGATAACTGAAACCTAAGAAACAACGCCTGCTGGCATGTTGCTCCGCTTTGTGGTGGTGTTTGGGTAGATTTTTGACTTTATTCTGATATGTCCACCCCTGCCTCCAGGGCCTACTCATCCATATTGTCTGTTTGCATGTGGAATTAGGTATAACTGTGAAATGAAATAGAGCTTTTATTTTTAATGTAAAAGGAATACTTTGTTTTTAAATTCTTACACTTCCTGCTTCGCACTGTCAGGCATGGATGAAGCAGCTCCTTTGCTGCTGCTTTTCATGAGACTGAATTACTGAAATCATTGTAAAATCTGATTGCTATCCGTTTCCTTGCCTTTTTCCCCCTCTGAACTGTCTTTATGTCATTAATTGCTCTTCGTGATTACATAAATGTATTTTATAGATGAAAGAAAGAAAAAAGTCATCTTTGTCTAATACCTTGGTAGTTTTTGTTCTCTTTGCTCCTCTAATATTAAAAAAAAAAATGTTTAAAGGATAGCAAGTTGATTAATAAAGTATTTGAAAACAATATTCTTAGAACTGTGTAACTGCAGAAAAATGTTAAGTAATCATATATGTGTAGGACTTTGCTATTGATACACACTTTAAAGCAAGTCATGTGTAATTTACTTACACAATAGAAAATATTCATAGAAAGTTGAAAGATAATTAATAAAATTGTAGGAAATGTTGAAGCCAGTTTGCCATTTGTCACATAGAAGATGGGGACATTTAATAAGCTAATAAGTGAGTTATGCTGGTGTCTGCAGGAGGAAATAATTTCAAGTGTAAATGTTTGTAGATACTGTACTAATCTACATGTCATAAATATTTATATGGATTTACAGATTTCTGCTAGTACACAATGCCATAAAAGATGGTACAGCTAATTGGTTTAAATTGTGAACCTTATTAATAATTTTGGATTTTTCTCAAATATATGTCTTAATGCACTAATTTATCAGTGATTCATAATTAATTGCTCTCATTGCACCAAAGAAAGTATTTTAATATATCCCACTTTGTTTTTTCTTGGTAAAATATTCATTAAATACAGGGCTTATGGTGACGTTAGTCTCTTCTCTCTCCCAAAGGTTCAATATAATGGGGGGAAGGGGGGAAGCAATGCCTAACTCGGGTTGAGTTTGAATTTCACATACTTAATTATTACAGAATATATTGTGCTACTTGGCTAGCTGATTTGAAGGTGACAGTAGCCTCTGGTGGATAGCCACAACAACATAAGGCCCTTTTTAAATCTGCAATGTTATACAAAGAAGAGATTGCATGTTGTTAAAATAGTCTGGTATCTGTACTTTCAGTGAGCCCCGTCCCCCATAGTTGTACTCATGCAATTAGTTCTTAATCATTTGACTATTGAAGTCAGAAGGATTGCTCATGTGAGAAAGAGTTTGCAGTCATATTATGAATTTGTCAGGATAAATATTTCTGTGTACAATTTTAGAACAAGTGTGTCTTCTACTACAGCACATACTTATGTACAGGGGTACGGCATACATACAACTACCCCACAGACTTTTTAGATACTATGTATCAGAGAATCCTACAGATTAAGAATAGGAAAAACCCACTACATAATTTAGTACCTATATAGGATTGCTTATGCAGGATTGTTCCCTACAAATACACTTTTAATGTTTTGTCTAGCCGAGCTTTAAATATTCCAAATGATAGGATTTTCCACCCCCTTCACTTGAGAAATTGTTCAAAGTCTAAGAGATTTTGCTGTCAGGAAGACTTTCGTGATATTCAGTCCAAATTCCCTTTAATGATTTCATCCTATTATACCCACTTCTATTTACTTGTAGCACTGTAAATTATTTATCTCCCTCTGTGGTGTTTACACCCCTCAATTATGTGTGGACTATCATCATGTTTTCCCTTTGTCATTGCTTAACTAAGCTGTGCATATTTAGGTATTTTTTAGAGCCCATACTTCTTTAAGTCAATGGAAGTTCTGTGCATGGAACAGCTGCAGTATTGAGCCTTTAACTCTTCTTTTTAAGTTATTCCCTTCAGCACTCTGATTTTGATTGATCTTCTCTGAACTACCTTCAGCTTGTCATTATCTTTCTGGTAATGAGGTACTCAGAGCCAAACACATTATTTCAGATGGAAACATACCAGAGGTCTCTCTATATTTATATATTATAATGAAAGTAGAGTACATTTGTAAACATTTACACTCAAGTCCTTTTCAGCTTGGTTTGCATATGCCTGTCCATTTATTCAACATCTTCATGTTGATCTTTTGTTTGAGCTATTCATTATTTCCAGAAGGAAGTTATAAAATAGTTAACCTGTTTGTTTCTGAATCACTCTTTACTCAAATTGCATTAATGGGACTATCATTTATTTTTATAAGAGTAAACATAATGGGCCAAATTCTGCTTAGTGTAACTCCATTGACTTCAACAGAGTTGTATTATACTGGATTTGGCTCAGAATTGTTGTTCTCTGCACCTTCAATTCCACATTAGCTCCTTTATAATAAGATCCTGTCTTTAGTGGGAGATGCTTGTATTTATCAGAGGGCAGAGTTGGGCCTAATGAGTGTGCAATAATAGAAACTTCTTGTGATTCTGCATAAGTTTAAATACAGCAGTTTAAAAGGTCTACAGTTCTGTAAACTAAAAGGGATTATATGTGAGGTTTAGCCCCAAGATCACAGTAAAAGGGTTGATGCTTGAAGTTAGTTTAATTGCTGAGATGTTTGTAGGGGGAGGGGTGAACTCTGACCCACTGTAGGTCCCTTCCAGCTCTAATTATTCTATGGTTTACCTTGGGAAGAAGGTTTAACTTTGAAAGTGCTTAACAAGATTGTTTATGCAGTCACACAAAAAAAGAGCAGTTTTTGTTGGTTTTAAATGTAAATTGATGCAATTTATATGTGTTTATTACACATGAAAGCTTCATAACTTTATGTTCTGTTTCTGAATTTTAAGATCCTTGCCTAGGTGGATTTGTTTAAAAGATGCAGAAAGTGGGGATGTCCTATATTAGGGTCTGGTCCTGCAGTCCAAAATGATTGCCATAATGGGATTGATTTTTGCATAAGGATTTTGGGACCTAAAACAGGATGCTTTCTATATCTGTTTTTAAAGGACCATCATTAGCTAACTTGTTTTAACTACTACTGTTACACTTAAGTCTACTGAAATTGGAAGAAATCTGAGGATTTTGTTTTTGTTTTTTTTCTTTCAGTTACTTTGTGCATTTGACCTCATTTTGTATATAGTAAATTGCACTCTTTCCCTTGTTTTAGTGGGTCTTTCACACAACACTGGAAAGTGATAGAGAAAAAAATCATCAAAAATAATATACAATGTAAAACAAAAGAAACAAAAATTTAGGGGCAGATATAATACCCCAAATAGAATCTGTTTTCAACTATTGTTTTTAATTACTAGATTTTAAGTTGATTGTCTCTTTAAGATTAGGCACCTGATCATGAATTTCTTTTGTATCCAAAGCTGCTACTGATGTCATCTAGGGCAAGCAAAGGATTTGGCATAGTGTATTACATTTAATATCTAATGTCCCTAATATCAGGGTCTAGATCTTCTCCATGTAGGGGCGGGTACATCTAGTGATCTAATACATCTCTTTCTTATTATGATCAGGGCTTGAAAAAGCTTGCACAAGGTGACTTGAAGTTTTGATGAACAAAAGGGGTGAATGGCAGACTGTTTTCCCCTGTTGCGTGCAACATAGCAGTTCCATTTCGGAGTACAGCAGTCTCTGTGTGAGGCTTGGTGCTCCTAACCTGGCTCCCTGAACTGTTGCTTGCGGGCACACAAACCCAAACCCCAATCTAAATAAAAATGGATGGAAGAGACTTGAGGAGCCAGGAGAGAGAAAAGCTTGTAGGTGAGCAAGTGAGGAGCAAAATGTGTGTCTGTTGGCAGCAAGGGGATCAGAGGGAACAGGCTTGAACTCAGATCTGCAATAAAAAATCTGGGCCCAGCTATTGGTACTGAGACCTGCTCAGGGGCCTTGAGTCCATTCATTGGGAATCTAGGCAGTGGCTTGCAGGGGTAGTCTGAGCCCAGGGCCATCATGGAATGGTCATGTGGGAGGATTCCAGGAGAGGCAGCAGAGTGGATACTTAATGAGGGATTCCTGGGGAGGAGAGATGCTCCCTTCCAACCAGGGTCTGGAGTGTATAGGTTTGATGTTTGGAAACAGCTTTAAATTGCTGGGTGGAGGGATTTGTGGTGGTGTTTTAGTTCTGGTAAACCACAAAAAAATCTTAATGAGTGTTTACAATATAGACTCATAGACTTTAAGGTCAGAAGGGACCATTATGATCATCTAGTCTGACCTCCTGCACAATGCAGGACACAGAATCTCACCCACCCACCCCTGCAGTAATCCTCTCCCCTATGTCTCAGCTATTGAAGGCCTCAAATCATTGTTTAAAGACTTCAAGATGCAGAGAATCCTCCAGCAAGTGACCCATGCCCCATGCTGCAGAGGAAGGCGAAAAACCTTCAGGGCCTCTGCCAATCTACCCTGGAGGAAAATTCCTTCCCGACCCCAAGAATGGCGATCAGCTGAACCCTGAGCATGTGGGCAAGACTCACCAGCCAGACACCCAGGAAAAACTCTGTAGTAACTTCTAACATCCCATCACCAGCCATTGGGCCTATTTACCACGGATAGTCAAGGGTCAGTAATTGCCAAGATCATGTTATCCCATCAAACCATCCCCTCCATAAACTTATCTAGATTAATCTTGAAGCCAGATAGGTCTTTTGCCCCCACTGCTTCCCTTGGAAGGCTGTTCCAGAACTTCACTCCTCTGATGGTTAGAAACCTTCGTCTAATTTCAAGTCTAAACTTCCTGATGTCCGGTTTATATCCATTTGTTCTTGTGTCCACATTGGTACTGAGCTTAAATAACTCCTCTCCCTCCCTGGTATTTATCCCTCTGATATATTTAAAGAGAGCAATCATATCTTCCCTCAGCCTTCTTTTGGTTAAGGAAAACAAACCAAGCTCCTTGAGTCTCCTTTCATAAGACAGGTTTTCCATTCCTCGGATCATCCTAGTGGGCCTTCTTTGAGTCACATATAATTCACAATTAAGTGAATCAACCTCTCCTTCAGGAATCCTAGTAAGGGAGCCTTCATCTGTGATAAATGCCTCTGAACAGAATCTATTTACATTTAAAGCTAACATCTTTGTGCGTTTTTAATCTGAAGACACATGCAGTATGGGATTCCATTGAAGTCAACGGAAAGACTCCCATTGACGTGAATGGAGTCGGATCAGCTCCTGTCATGCTAAGCAATTGTAAATATTATTTTTTTCCAGGCATAAATCACAAATTGTTACACCTTCAGGGGACCTACAATTGATCACCATTGGCCCAATTATTTGGGAACAAATGCTCCCTTGCATGAGCAGCGGGGAACACAAGTCTACAGATCCTTCTCCAGAGCATACATTTCCCTTCCTCCAACTCTTAGGCCTGGTCCACACTAGTGGGGGAGGAAGTGGGGGGTCGATCTAAGATACACAACTTCAGCTACATGAATAACGTAGCTGAAGTCGAATATCTTAGATCGATTTGTAAAAGTACTTACCGCGGTCCACACAGCAGCAGGCAGGCTCCCCCGTCGACTCCACTTACTCCTCTCGTGGAGCTGGAGTTCTGGTGTCGACGGGGAGCGCTTCTGGGATCGATTTATCGCGTCTAGATAAGATGCGATAAATCGATCCCAGAACATCGATCGCTACCCGCCGAATCGGGCGGGTAGTGTGGATGTAGCCTCAGGAAGTCTTGCATGAGCTTGGGAGGAGGAGGACATTCTGTTTGGAGCACTTTTTACCCTTCATACAGAGAGGGTATTCAAGCAGATATATGTGCCTACATTAAAAGAAAATCAACTTGGAAATGTTTGTTGTTTATTGTGAGGTAGCACCAGGAAGCCCCAGTTAGGGATCAGGGCTCCATTGTGTACCTTTTACATACACCTAGTGAAAAGATAGCCTTGCCTCAGAGAGCTTACAATCTAAGTAAATCACATCGGTGTGAAAATTTTGTTCCTAATACAATTAGTGTAACTGAAAAAATATTTCTCTCTTTCTTTTTTAAGTTTACTTACTTAGTGCTTTGACAGCACATTGTTTAGAATCTGTTTCCCTCTGTATAGCCAGTCAGGATAACACCAGTGAAGGCAAGGTCAGACCCTTAGATAGGCTGAGATTCTCAAAGGTGTTTAGACACCTAACTCCCATTGACTCCAATGGAAGTTGGGAGCCTAAATATCTTTGAGGCTCTTGACCTTACTCCTTTGCTGAAAAGCCCATTATAAATATCAACAAGAGAGCAGAAGAACATTTATAACATTTCTTAAGGGAATCTAAACAAAATAGATCTGCAGTTTAAAGGATGTTTTTCCAGAAATTGGAATTTCTAAAAATGAGTCAATTGAATTATCAATTATATAATTCAATTGACAGTAATCCTTTCAAGTTTTTCAAGGGTTATTCACTCAGGTCAGGTCTACACAAGAATCTCTTACCAGTATCATAATATGAGTGAGGCCTGTGTTTCTTTAAGACATTTTTCTACTGTCAAGAAGCCCTACTGTCAACACTATTATACCTGTAAAATAGTTGATTTTGCTGGTATAGTTTAATTCATTTGAGAAACGGGTATAAGCAATTCTGGCAACATTTTTTGGCAGTATAAGCTGCATCTCCACTAGGGGGAGGCCAGAATAGCTATGGTGGGAATCTAGTCTAGGGAAGACCTAATCAGGTTCCAGGGTGACACCACTGCCCACCTGCCTTTCCTCTTCCCTACAGACAGAGTAGGGTTTTTTTTTTCCCATAGATGCAAAATGCTAGGACTGTGGGAGCATAGCTCCAGTTGGGGATGGAGAGCCAGAGTTAGTAGTGCTAGCTTTTAAAAGGAATGGAGGTTCCTCTGGATGCTGGAGATGAGTACAGTAGGAGAGGCTGCATCCCGGTCTCCTACAAGATCCTCTCACCACAGAGGAAGACTTTGAGGAAATTCTGCTACAGAGTTTCTTGGCCCTTCATATTCCATCCTTTGGGTAGATATGCAGGATGGCAGAGTCCAGCCCAACTCCGACATATCGCTGAGTGTCTGTAGTATCAGTCCTAAACGGTGGCATTTTAATTTATAAATTAAACATATTTTGCTGTTGCTTTAAAACATTTTAAATATGGATTATTGTAATAATGAGAGTTTCTAGATTATCCAGTATTAAAAAATAATAATAATGTGTATTCTGATTCTATTTAACTGGTGATTCAAGAAAGCTGTCACTAAATTTGTGAAATATTTGTTAATTAGTATGGAGAACATAACTCTTGAGTTAATGATCACATTTAGTTCTATGATCATCTGATTTCACAAAAAGATTTATTTTAAAACATCTCATTCTAATGAATAACTTAAATTATTTCTCCTATAACTGTATTAATATTAATGAAGAACAGAATGTAGCAATATTATATTTTCATATTTTAAATATTTTTACCAAAATTATAGCAATATATTAATAGTTTACAGCTTCACCTGTATTGTTTTGTATATTTTCCAATTAAATGTTAGTGTTTAAGTTGTTATAATTTCAAAAATATGACTTTATGAAATGACAAATGTATAATTTGTAGTGTAGTCATTTCCTTTGAGTTGGTTTAAAAAATTCTCTTTAGTTGCTTGGTTAGAATATGTCCAAGCTAATATTTATGTTCAAGTGTTTCAGAAATCATTCTCTTTCAGGTATTCATTACGTTAAAATGGTCTATGCTTCCTCAATAGTTACATTTAATATGTTTATGAAATGTATAAGTTTGTTATGTTATGGAAAAATTAAGCTTAAATCTACATCCTGGTCAGAGAGAACATAGCTAGATAATTTGTCCTTAAAATATTTGTGGGGTACACAAATAAAAAAGTGAAAGTAATTCATTGTTTTTGTTTTATTTTAAATATAATTAATTAATATTAAAACAATTTAAGCTACTTTATTTTTTTTCATTTTCTTTTGTAAATCCCCTTTATTTTTCGTAGGGGTGAATATGATACTTTGGACCAAATTCCATTCACTTTACTCACATTAATAGTTCTTTTTACTTTCTGGGAGTATTTGAATGAATAAAGTCATCAGAATTTAGGCCCTTATCAAGTGCCGTATAAAGTAAAATTGCAATATTAAACATTTTATCTATTATCTATTAATTAGGATATTTGTTTTGTAAGAATCATTGAGAAAAGACATAATCAACATTAATTTGGAGTATATGGATTTGGGTAAAAAAACTGAGAATTCCTTCATTGTTTTTATGGAATATATACAGCTTTCTTAGAAAATATTGGATATTACTGAAAAAATAATTATACTAATGAGTGTGTATTTTTAATCAGTGATGCTGACATCAAAGAAATATTTTCCCAGTCGAGGTCGCCTATTAATGAGTCACAGTAATTTATAGATACACAGCTTTATTTTTCTACTATGATCTTATTATAGTACCACTTGAGGCTCCTTTACCATTTCTGTTATAACTTCCTATTGTTCATGGTATATCAGTTCACATAACAAAATTATCCCTCAGATGATTTAGCATAAAAGTGCTTTCCCGTGTGTAGTTTGGAACAGACTAAAATAAATATGAACATGGTTGTTTTTGAAGTATAGAAGTCCTTAAAATCTCTAAACTAACCCTGTGCACTAGCTTTAAAACTGCTCTTTTTACAACAAAATTTTGTAAGGGGTTACTGAAAAGCGTTGGTTGACTTTATAGGCTAGTTTCAAAAATACAATATTGGCTGAAACATGGGCTTTAAAAACATTTGCTGTGCGTGTGCAGTAATGTCTCAAGAATGCTTACTAGACTTTTGATATTTGGAATGTACAAATGCATAGAAGGCCTGATCCAAAACCCACTGAAGTCAACTGAAAGACCCATTGGCTTCTGTAGATTTTTGGATCAGGCCCATATAGATTTAATATTTTGATACGTATTGATATCATATGCTGTTAAGTTGTGTGGTCTAAGACATACAATTTGGGCATTTGAAGAGTTAGCCATTGTTGATGTGAAACTAGAAAATAATGAGTTGAATGAATCATTAACACATCTCTTCTTCTTTATGCATGTTGTCTTTTTTTTAAACTGCTATAAACAATGAGGTCAAAAATCACATAGATCTATGTCAAAGGGACTGAGCTGAATCACTGAGAGAAATTCAGACCTATTATATGTAAATCATTCCACATTGTTTTTCTTAGGTATTGCAGCACAGAAGGGCTAAATTCTGCCCACCTGTCTTACGTGAGCAGTCCCCTTGACTTTTGAAACCCATTCAATACCTATGCCCAACATGGTGGATTAGGAATGGATTTTAAGCCTACCCTCTGAATTTTCTTGCTGTTATGGATTTAATTCAAACCCTTTGGCTTGGTCATCACTAAACAGTTAGGTGGACCCAGCAATGTCACTCAGGGGTGTGAAAAATCAACACCCTTGAGTGGTGTAATTAAGCCTGGTGTAGACAGGGCTGAGTCGATGGAAGAATTCATCCATCAACATAGCTACCGCCTTTCGGCGAGGTGGCTTACTTATGCCAATGGAAAAGCCTCTCCTGGCGGCATAGGTAGTGTCTACACTGAAGCGCTACCACTGTGCTGGTGTAGCGTTTCCAGTGTAGTTTCCTTAATGTTATTTAATCATAGCTTTCTTGTTTTTTAAAGATAGTGAACTGTAGTCTGTCCTGATATAGTCCCTGTGAGATACATAAAATGTAAATTAGCATCGAGTTTGGTCCACTGTCTTTAATTAAAATTTGTATACTGGTCCTTAAAATTATATAATTTAAGATGTTGTAGATCACAGGTTCATGGACCAGACTGATTATGTAACTTTTTATATCCTGTTTACTATGTACTATTTTCTAGGACAGTATACTTGTGCTATGTGCCGTCTCATATGACTAACCTATCAATAGACCACTAATCTGCCAGTCTGCTTTGATGCATTAAGATGTGCAAAGCTCCCATGCTGATAAGGCATTTTTAGTTTTTTCTGTTGGAAAATTACTTAAGCTCAGAGCATCCTTTCCCACAGGAAGGAAGGATGTCGGAAGAAATTTGTGCGATGATCCCCAAATGGAGTGACACCTCCCACCCCACACATACACACCTTGTTGATGGGTGGAGTTTGCCCCTCCAATGGGAAATGCCATGAGAACTGCCCCAAACTTGCAGATCGAACCATGGTGGAGGCCCTGTGCCTCCACACCAGCTTTGAGCATTGTGCTCAATATAGTATGTTACTGTATTAATGGATATGTATTTTTATTAAAATGTGTGTACATACATCTCTGCATAGTTTTCTGTGTTTTAGTAAGTATATTTGTAACTGCCATTTTAAAAATATTTCAGCAAATTGAACTTTAATATGCTAATGGAAAAGTCAACGGATGTCATTTTGTAATTCTGCAAAAAAATTTGAGCAGAAAAACACGTTTTTTTAATAAACTAATTGGTACGTTGTTTTTCACTGAGAGTAAAACTCTTTAGGAAAAATCAGTCCTCCTGGACATGTTTTCCTCAAAGAAATAAATACCTTTAGAAATAGCATATCATTCTATAGGGAAGGATTTTTTTTATTTTTTTTTTGCATTTCCACAGTTTAATTTTTAATTGTACATTTTAAAAAAGTATGTAGAAAGGAATGTTTAAATATTACTGTTTATTTTTAAGGAAAACAGTCCATACCATTCCATGCTTGTCATGATTGTGTCTACCGGCTTAATCTTGCAGACTTAGTCACATGGGTAGCCCTGCTCATTTGGGTTGACCCATTAAATTGAGGACTATTTCTTTGCATAAAGATTTCTCGGACCAGGCTCTAATACAGTAGCATTTTAAACACTAGCCCTTTGGAAAAGCAAAATTAATTCTTATGAGAATTTTTAACCTTCTGACTTTTCAATAGTATGTCTAATGTTTTAAATTGTAGACTGATCAACCTGTTTCTCTTTTTTAATAAGACTATGATTAGAATAATTCTATGTAGGTATCAGTACTGAAAACAGTCAATTTTTGTGTTCAAAATGAAGTAGTGCTTATGTATTCATATCTGTTTTTTACAGTGTCTGTTTCACTTAGTATTGTTTGTTTAGTTCACTGTATAACTGGTATATGCACATTTTTCAGTAGGAAAAAAGTGAGAGCTAAGCACTATTGAGCTCATTATATCTGCTGTGAAATATAGCTATAATATGTTATATTCTCTTGAGAAATATTGAGCTAATCAACATGAAATGATTGCCTTCTGGTGTATCATGATATCATTGTTTTTTCAGAGAGATTAATATAGTCCACTTGTTAAATGATTACAAAATTTGAAATAATTTAAAAATGACTAACGCATCTTAATTTGACTTTTTTCCTTAATTAAAACTATCTATTGAAGGTCCAGGACATTTTAGTTAGACTATAAGGGCCTCGTCTTGTTGAAATCAAAAAGGGTAAAAACTTGGCTTCTTTAAAATAGTGGCAAAAATACTTCAGTGGGGCCGGGATTTCACCCAAGGATTTTTTGCAGTGACTTCAGTGAGGAAAATGAGGCCTTAAAACACAAATTTCCTATCAAGTAAGCATTTAGGTTTCTTTATATATGGGGATGGGGCGGGGGGTGATTACTCAGTATAGCTCTGTCTATTTCCAATGGGAGTTTAGTACCAAGCGCTTCACAGTCTTTAAGTAGCAGAATGAAAAGGAAATTAATTGTGTAGCCATTTCATTTGCATGAATGTACTTTTATGTGTGTGTGTGTGTATATATATATATATATATAATATAGCACATTTAGCTGTGCATGTGTATTGAAGGTAGCATATGACCCCCTCATGTTTACATCTTATGTGAGAGAAATTGCTCCATTGGCTTCCTTTGTTTTGTCCCACTAGGTTGTTAATGGTTAGTTTGAATGCAGCTTCACCTTTGTGGGTATGTAAGTTTGAAATTCTTAGAGTTTCAAATAGACAATAAATATTCTCAAATCAGCCTTCTTTGAAATAATCTATAGCAGAATATAGATTTATAAAAATCTACATTTTCAAGAAAGAATCCTCTTAGTATTTTGTTGCAAGACTAATATATTTACTATCTGTTGTTTGTATAACTTTTTTGTCCTACACTGTGTATTTAATTTGGAGTATACAACTCATTATTAGGCACTTCTATGAGGCACAGTTGTATCACTGCCAAATTGTAGAAAATGATAGAAAGATAACTAGTTCTTCTAATCTCTGTGGAAGAAGATTATCAAGTAACATATAGTTTATTCAGAACTATGGTTGAATTTGCTTGTTAGAAGATACTAAATATTACATTAGTGTAGTAAAAAAATGAGTTTTGACACATTTATTAAAGAAAATATTTTCTTTGTCAATAGCACTTGTTCAGTTGTTGAACTGTCTAATTTCCACGAAGCAAATGGTGAGAAACAGTAGTAGGAGATCTATACAAAGCTTTCCAGCCATATTTATAATATCAATTTTTACCTTAAAAATCACAGTAGAATTGTATTTGTTAAAAGCTAGTAAAATAAATTCAAATGATAGCCAAAATGCTAAAATAAACCAGCTTGAACATTACTGATCTGAATTGCTTAATATATAAATGATGTGTGTATTAAATATTTATTTTTTAAAAGAACAGGAGCAGCATCTTTGCATCTTTTAAAGCCTCACTGAAGGAATATGTCTAACCATCTTTGCTATTTGTAGTTTTGGATCATGCAGCATGCCGTGTAAAGTAATTGAAGAGACCATACTTATTTTCAGATGGATTTTATATTGGTCAGTGCCATTTCATGACCATTGCATTCTCAAAGCAATATAATAACTTTTGGTCCATTACTGATTGTAGATACTCTGGGTCTGAATCTCCATTTATACCTTTTTTACGCCAATCATAGCTCTATTGATTGCAATGGAGTACTACACAGATGAGTATGGAGCATCAGACCCTCTGTTTTCACCCTCTGGCTTCTTACACTGATCTCTCTATGATTTCCATGATCTAAATGTTTTATTTATTCCTCATTCATTGTATGATATTCGTATTCAAGTAGTACATGTTTCTTCAGCCTATATAAAACTGGCTTTGTTTCCTGCTGCCTTTATAATGAGGGTGCTGCAATCTAAGCAGGTTAAATGCTGTTAGTAACTCCATTGATTCAAAAGGATATTTGAATTGAATTACTTTAAGAATAGTTTCCACTTAAGCATATTTTTCTCCAAAGATGCCACTTTGAACTGTATGAACAATAACTGATTATTACCAAAACTAACATCATGAACAGAACACCTGGAATCCTTTTTTCAGCTCTTCAATGTTTCTTTTTAAAATATTGATTAAATGGCATGATTGATTCAAAGACAGAATTGGGCCAATCCTGCTCCTGTTCAAGTTAGTGGCAAAACCACTGACTGAGGAGGAAGCAGAATTGGGTCCTTAATTTGACTTTTTAAAATGAGTGATTTAAAAACAAAGAATAGTTTTGCATGAACCATGAGCCAGTTTAAGGTTTTAACTAGAAGAAACAGATACTCATTTTAAAAGGAGGCATATAATATATTGCAGTTTTCTAACAGATATAATACACCTGGGCGTTCAATGAACTTAAATAAATTCAGTGTGATTTTTGTATGTAAGAACAGAGTAATTCAGAGGTTAAGTTGTAAACAGAGTCTCTGCATGCAGATGCATTTGGATGTGTGCCTCCTTAACAGTTTCCTCCCCCACTCCATTGACGAATTCTGAATGGTGAGGAATTTGCACCCTTTGGCTCAGGTTGCAGGCTCTCTTGATCAAACCAGGGAAGCCAGGGTCAGGGGCGGGCTATTCATTGCCTATCACTTCCTTGGGCCATTTATAACCCAGTTCTTTGCCTCTAGTTAATAGTGCTAGTGATTGATGTAGAAGATTCAAAGATTCTCTTTTTATTAGTCTCTTAATATGGTTTAAAGTGTTTTAAAAGGCAGCTAATTTAACACATGATACAGTACTGAAAATACCGAATGTCTGTGAGAATCCAAATAATATCTCACATATGGGGTTGTTCTGAGGATCTGACTCGTTCTATAAGGCAGTACTTTTTTAAGTTAAAATGCATAGGGTTAAATTTGGTTATTTCATAAAGTGAAATGGCTATATATTTTTCAACATGATTTAGAGGGAAACCTTATCCAAATATTAGTGCACTGAGAATACAGACTATCTTGTTTTTCCATTGTAAAGATCCAGTGTGACCAACTGCTGAATAATTAAAGATATATTGCTGTAAATACGGCTTAGAGATTTAATACATAAAAATAAAACAAATCAGGATTTATACGAGTATAGTCATTTTTTTTCTTCAAAAGTTTGGTTATATTTAAGGTGACACTTAGAACAATAGTAGCATATGTTTACATGAAGCACTATTAATGATGTAACCACTTTTAAACTGAACCTAGGTTTAAACAAACACCCAACACTTTGTTCTTATCTTTGCATCCCAAATAAAGTATACAGCCTTTAGTTCAAGACTTTAGGACCACCCAACAGCCTGGTCATCGGATACTCCTATTTATTCAAGAAGCTCCTGAAGTGTATATAGTGCTGAGTGGGGGGATGGTATTTTAAAAAAATAAAGATGGCAGCACTGTAGAGGTGATTCTCAAAAACAAAGAGGCTCCATTGTTTCTAAATTGTGAATGATGCCCCAGTAGAACTGTTCCTGTTGTAGTTCTGCCCTGTGTAAAATGCCTGTTGTTTTCATGTGAGTGCTGTTGCAAGTAGACCTGGGGGGTGGATGCTGTTTTCATGTTTGGTTTTTTTTTGGTGCATTCAGACGGTTAAAGTGGGCCCCCATTAAGATTAACCTCAGCCCATTACAGCTTTTTGGCATGCAGGCCCCACCCATGAATGGCTCTAGACAGCTAATACCAAGCTTTTGTTTCTCCTTCAGAAAGGTTTTGGGTGTCCCCCGCCCCTCTTCTCCAGAAAGGAAAGAAAACGGTTCTTTCGTTCACTGCTTTAGTCATGTGACTTCCCTTTTAGTGAGTCAGAGATAGGGTTGAAGGTGAATCAGAATGAATCAGACATTAGAAATCCAATTTTAGCATTGATAACAATTTCGGTTGAAATGGATCATATGGAATTCATAACACAGGATGCATGCTTACAATAATTGATGTTTATCTTGAAATGCTGCTCCTTGTTTAAAACCATGCTTTTATTTTAGTAATGCTTAGAATGTGTAACTCAAGATAGTAATGTTAAAAAAAACCCCAATTCTAATCCTTTGCATCTTTCTAAAGTTTGCATGGTAGAGCTGTGCTGAGCTTAGCAGGAAAATGTTTCCTATCCCGTCTTCTAGCTACCTTTTGAGGTTTCTGAATGTTACCATATTTTCTCAGAACGCACATGGTAACTGAGATGGGGGAGGGGTACCCACCCACCTAGCTTTTGTGTGGGGGTTGGGATTGCTTTTTATGTCAAAGAGAAATCTGATGATAAACACATTTTAACAGCAGTATTGTGGTGCCTTATTTCTGTTTGTTTATACTTCAAACATAAATCCTATTAAAAAGGAAAAACATTATTTTATAATAAGATATTCATTGATTTACTTGCTTATTTTTTGTTCAAAATAAACACAAGTATACTTTTATGGAGGCATGTGTGCAGTTATGGTGAAAAGTTAGAAATTCTCTGGCTTCTTCAGTCCTCAAATCAGTAATTAGATTTCTTCCTATTTATTAAGCAAAATGTATGTGTGCTGCTAAAGAAGGATATTTTAATTTAGTATTTTAGAACCTTGAATATTTTTTCTGTAAATTTTACTTGGTAAACAGAAAGCCATAACATTTCATCAGCAACAAAATACCCATTATTTCTATCTGAATCAAATGCTTTAATTCTATATGTTTTTATAAAATGTTCTTGAGCTTCCTTTTGATCTTGTACCTTACGCTTTTCTGCTAAATGATTTCTTAGTGTCTTTTAATACTGTAACACAAACGGCAAGAAAGCCGTTGTCATATACTCGCTAACATTTTTTGCTCTTGTTTGATTTGAAGGAAAAAATGGTCTTCTCACATGAGAGAGATTCAAATAGATTAATTATTGTAGGACTTAATCCTGCAAACATTTACTCTTTTGAGTAAGGACTACTCATCTAAACAAGGGGTTTCTAGATTAAGTCCATAAAGATATGACAGTTTTAGATCTAAATAATTATTGGAGACCATTGCTGCAGTCTCTCCAGGCTAAATTCCTGTTGGCATTAATGGGAATTTTCTCTGTGTAAGGACTGTAATATCAGGCCATAAATGCTTGTGAATTAAATAAATAAGGAGGAGGAGGGGACATCATTATTCTCTCTTTTAAAAATTCTTCATCCACACTGAGAATTCTGTTATAAGAGAAGTCTCATTAAGATACATTTTGTAAAATAGACCTTGATCCGTTGATTTTCATTGTGTGCAAGGCGGTTGTGTTAGCAGATCCTGACACAGGACTGAGGTTGTAACTATTTTAATATTAAAGTATGAGCAAAGCTTTCTGAATTTCTTAGTAGAACAGACAAATTTGTGTGCATGAGTGTATTCAAATGTGCTGTTAGATCTCAAAAGGCAGTAATGATGATGTAATCATATTGGGACAGATTCTCAGTTGGCGTAAATTAGTGTAGTTCCACAGACTTCAATGGGATTGTGTTAGTTTACACCAAGTGAGGATCTAGCTCTCTGTACTCTCATCATGACCCTGATAACACATTTAGCTGTAATAGGTTGTTCTAAAAATGTATGTATGTATGTTCTGGAGGGTTTTTTTGAAATAATGAAATGTAAGTTTATGTTAAAACAATATTACTATTTGGGGATTTTGTATCAAAAGAACATAGTGTTGTGATTAAAGATTATTGTATTTAACTCTTATCATGTTGTAGATATCTTCCATGATATTTATTGTTAGTTTGTTAGGTGGCAAACCTGTTTGTCAAATTATTTATAAACCAGAATTATTTAACATTGCAAATACAATTTGCATTACCTCTGTGATTTTTTTCCAGTTTTGATCAAGCATTTCATATGTACGACTGATGGCAATAGCTAGATATAAATTAGACATGGGGAATGTGTTACAAGATATTTTGGTTATTTTTCATTGCACATATTAAGTTACTGGAATGCTTAACTGATGTTTTCCTTAGGGTTGGTAACTTTATGTAAAGTTCTGGTGTAAACTTGTATCTGTGTTCTTTTTTACATTTATATTTGGTTGCTTTTAAAATGCCCAAGTACTAATAATGCTTTTCAAAACATGTAATTATGTTGGAGCCTTTTAATTGTTCCATTCCTCTGAACCCTGTCTAATGACATTTTTGTTGACATACTCCAATTGGTACTGTATTTGAGTAGGGTGGTGGTGGGGGGTTTGTTTGTTTTTTTAGTCCAAGGGCCATAAGGTACTATCAGTTTTACAACAGAATTCCCCATTAGAGAGGAATTCTGCAGGAATGGTGTGATCAGGCCCCAAGCTTTTAAACTCTGGATATGGCATTATGTGCTTTGAATAAGAAAATGTAGGGTCCCAATCCTTCAATCCTGGGTCATTGTGTCTCTCACAAATACAGTGAAGTCAGTAGGACAGCAAGGATTACATATCTGAGTAAAAGTTTGTAGGATCAAGAGCATCAGTTGTATTATAAGCCACTTTTTGTTTACCAAAGGGTATCTTAAAATGAGAGGTTAACAAGTTGCTTTCATGTTTGTAATTTTTCAAAGTTTGTTAGGACACTGTCAACTTCAATTTTTTGAAATAGGCTACATTTTAAAAAATAAATCCAGTTTCTGATAGAGCATCTTTAAATATTATCTCCTGACATATATATATATATAGATAGATAGATAGATATATCTGTGTGTGTGTAGAGATAAGAGCTGGCCCCTTAACCTGTCCTGTTCCTTACTTCGCCAATGGGGGAATGACAAAGTAGAACCCCTTATGAAGATTCTCCACTGTTGCAAAATTTCTTAGAGGGCCTTACTCCAGTGCTATAGGTTAAAGCACCTCGTCAGCTGCTGGAACTAATGGCAGGGTTGAACTGGTGCTGCATCGGTAAGTCATAAGTCACCCCAAAGCAGAGCTTGGACATGGGGGAGAACTGATCTCTGCAACTATAATTTACCACTTATGTAGTTCCACCAGTGGTAGCAGTAGTGGAAGCAGAGCCTTGTCTACACCACAGGTTTCACCATTGCAACACTACCCATGGAATTGTGCGGATGGTGGATTTTATAGCTATGAAATTTGCTAGTGCGCATGCAGGTAGCAAGAGAGCAGAAAAACCCTTACTTTTTTAAAGGATTTTTTGTTTTAAATATCAGGCGATAGTCTATTGAAAAGGTGATGTACCAAAAATTGGACTTATAATAAAAGCAGACAGTTAAAAAAATTAAAGTTGACAATGTTAAAACAAATTGAAAAATTGCAGCAATTGAGAAATGTATCCTTAGTTGCACACACAACACACGCACAATTATGTTAATGCTACATATACTCTCGATCCAGCAAACACTTACTTGTATGTGTAATACGTACTCATCTGAGTAGTCCTATTGACTTCAATGGACTTGTATGAGTGAGGCCCTGATCCTGCAATGAGCTCTGCACAAGAGTCCTTATGCATGGAGCAAGGTCCTTGATTTGTCTACCAAAGTGAACACGGGGCCAAATTCTATCCTATCATGCAATGCTATTGCAAGTAATGGGGATGTACAAGCAAAACTCAGGACAGAATTTGTCCCATAGTGTTTAAAATCTTGGGGCCCAATCTTGCTATCACTTTTAAGCAGACATCTATACTCTCTTTAAAAAGTGATAGTACAATATGATCGTTGGACTCTCTACACTACAGTATGGCACTGAGGCTTGTCTGCCCTACAGCTTCCACCATTGCTATCCTAGTTTGAGCTGCACCAGTGGTGAATAACAATTAAAACATTTTGTTAGTGTAAACAAAGCCATTGTTATTTTTAAGGGCTTTTCAACAAGAGAGGAAGCTGATTGATTATATAGGAGAAACATGAAACTGACTACATGGAAAGTGCTATAAAACATACATTAGACAAATTGAAAAGAATAGAGATGTTTAATTAACTTACTCAGTTATAGTAGTCATAGGTGTTAATTGTAACTATAGAAAGTACAACATTTACAGATAGGAAAGGTGTTTGTTTATACATATCTTGTCTATGCACCAATTTTGCAAGCTGTTTTGTATAGGCAGACTACCACACTTGCATGGAGTCCCATTTGGGATCTCAGGGATCATTAAGCTCAGTAGCTCTTTCATGGTGCAGGATCAGGGTCTTACTGATGAAGTACTTTTTTTATATAAAATTGTTTATGGTTTGACATTCCAGTGCCTTTTTTTCCCCAATAGCATCTAGCTATTATTTTAGAAAATAAACCAAATCTAAGTTAATTATTAAAAGTGTTTGTTGTTTGGCCCTTTGTTTACTGCAGTAATTTGGAATTTATTCCTGCAAAGAGCAAGGTGTATGCTTAGCTTTATGCACTTGCAGTAAAGCACATGTGTGCATGCAGGATCGCAGCCTTAGGTGGTGCTTTGTAGTGTAAGGTTGAACAAGATGGGCATAACCCTTTGTTTCTGAAACAATAATTTTTGCAGATTAGGAATAGCCATGATTGCAATGTTTGGTAGGTTACCGAAATTTGAATATATTTGGGATGTTGTTCTAATGTAGACTGTATTGTGTGAATGATTCTACAAGGTGTCTTTATCAGTATGTTGCTTTTGCAGAGTGATACTGATCCCCAGATTCCGGTAAATAAGCATTGTGCGATTAATGGTGAGATTTTTTTTAATCCAGTTCAGTTGTGCCCATCAATTTATTATGCAAAAAAACCCACATTTTCTTCTTCTTCCCTCACTCTTTTGTAAACCCAATAGCTTAATTCAAGCAAATATTTCCAAAGGGAATGCTATCCCTGAAATTAATATGAAATAGTTACAGATACATTTTTCCATTTAAAGACTATGTTTTGTATTATACTATAGAAGATTGTATCTTTTTCTTGCAGAATGAAACTGTTTAGGATTTTTCCTTTGTCCTTTTTTAGGATAAAAGGTAGGAACACACATTTCAAAACAATCTTCCTCCCATCAGATCAAATTATAGACCTCTGCATATTGTGGATCATTATGTTTACATAGATCCTTAGGTTATTTACTAATAGCATATCACTTATGGTAGGTAGCCCTTTAGAAAGGATTATCTTGAAAGTTTTTTGGGTTGACCTAGGAAGATGTTTCATGAAATCCTTTTTTGTTCTTCAGTCGTGATAAGGAAATGCTACTTCACTGGAGCTGAACAAAATATGCTGTAGGCATTTCTGCTGGCTTCCCTTCATCTTCTCAGGGTGCCCCCTCCTCCTAGCCCCTCCTCCATTTTGTTTTCCTTTTTCACAAGTCTTCTGGTCATGCTCTCTCTTGACCCCACTCTGTGAACCTTTAACCATACAAGACACTGGTAAGGTCAGATAATGCCACTATTGGATTAAAACATGAGTGCAGAAGTCAGAAAAAGGAGTGCAAGGCCTAAAGGAGCAGGAAAATGAAGATCTGAGTTTGTTTTTTAACAGAGCTGCCTATTGCTAGGATTTGAAAGGTTTTGTACAAATACTGTATATAGTACTCAGGTTATTTTAAAAAGGACTCCAGAGTGGATCCAAGATTTCGTAATCTTTGTTATCCTAATTTTTTTTACAACAAAACACTCAACATTATTACCCCACAAGGCAAGCAGACTCTGGTACAGTGGTTAAACATGTAGTGTTCAACGGTCTGTAATTCAAATAAGCTTTGCTACTACAAACCCTTGAAAAATACAGACTGTTTTTGTTTTCAACCTGTCCTTAGGACTGTATTAATTCCCAACAAATGGCCTCTCTTATCCATATCCAAATTCCCTTTTTTTAGTTCACTTTTGATAAAAAGATCCAGGTTAAAACATGCTGGAATGTGTGCATACTTCAGATGTTTTCACCCTCCACTCCTCTCCCCCCTCCTTAGTCCCAATTTGTAATACAGGCTTACATTTTCTGTGGGGGCTGGTCTTAGTTTATATTTCTAATATTAAAATGAAAATAGATCATGTTAACACCTATAATCTCACTGGTTAGTATTAGAATTCAGCGTACTGTAAAATGGTGTATCTATTTCAGATATGTGTACAGAAATGTCTTACTTGACTAGGAAAGAACTGGTGAAGCAAAACATCCTTCCTCCTCACCATCCGAGTAAAGGAGCAGCTATGCAAAGGTGCCGCAAACAGTGCACATTATGTTGAACAGCACAAGCTCATACTCTTTCTTATTAACACAGCTAAAATCACATTTAGTTCTCATTTCATCCGTTTTAACACTTTTTCACCTGTGTTAAGCATGTGAGCCTACATCTAAACTTAAAAGAACATATTCTACTGACAATTTAAAATTCCCTTGGGGTTTCTGCAGATGGAATGAGGGTAGAATATAGCTTCATTTTAGCATCTTTGTGAATCTGGTGCTGTATCTATGTTTTCACAATCCTCAGAAGTCCAGTTCAGTGTGTAATTGCCACAGAAATAAACCCTATAAAAAGAAGAAGTGAACTCTGCATTACCTTTTGACTGTATACACACAAAGGACTGAAATTATTTTTTAAACATGTCTGACAGTGGATTCAATTCCGCAATTATTGCATGAAGAAATGCTGTTATGAGTTATTGTTTGTTTATTTTCCAGTAGTGGCTAGAGGCCCCTACTGAGAGCAGGGCCCCATTGTGCTAGGCAGTGTACAAATACATAGTAAGAGACACTCCTTGTAAACGCCAATAAGTTTCCAATCTAAATAATGGGCGGAGGGTGGAGCCCCCCTTTGGGGAGGATAGCCCGGGGCTCCGCCTGTGCCCCCTCCCCAACTGGGGCCCCGAGACACACACATCCCTGCAGCTGGAGCCCCGAGACCCCCTGCCCTCCCGCGGCCAGAGCAATGAGTCCCCCACTCCCGGAGGAGCCCTGAGCGCACCCCCCAAACCGCCGCCGCCCAGAAGAGCCCTGGATTGGCCAAAGCCCTGGATGCCAAGCTGCCCCTCCCCCCTCCAACTCCCCACACCTGCCTGGAGGAGCCCCGGGACAGCTGCGCCACATCTCCCCTCCACAGACCCCAGCCACTCAGGAAAAGCTGCAGTGTGAGAATATCTCTTCCCAAAGAAGATCGTGAGCTTTTGATATGCCCCATGTGAGTTCCGGGGCAGCTGAGGAGTCAGTATGTGCTACTCAGCTTCCTAGGTTCATCAGTAATCTCCCTGGATACTGCCTCTTCAGCCACCCCGGAACCTGCATGGGGCATAATGAAGCAAAAACATCCCCCACCAAACCCGCAACCTGGCATCCAGCAGCATGTGCCAGCGGAGGCAGAACCTCCCCGGCCTATTAGACCTGCCACCCATGATCTAAACAGGCATTTAAAAAAGATGGACAAAGGTTCCTGGTGGGGCATGGGGTGGCAGAGGCACAGAGAAGTGAAGTTTTTGCCCATAGTGGCAGGGAAGATCTTACTTCCAATCCAGTGCCCTGTGCATCTGTTTACCAAATTTTCAGTGCTTCATGATTGTATTTTCATTGGAAGTAAATATAATGTGTACAGGATTTTGGTCAATCAAGTTTTACTTGTAATATTCTAGTACAAACAGCTCTGATTGAACATTTATGTAGAGAAAACTATCCTGAAACAGTTGTATTTGTTAAAAATTGAGTACATTTTAGATTTCATAGAATATACAAGGAAGGAACTAGGTTTCCTAGTAATAACTTTTCAGATCTTCAAAAAGAATAAAAATCTTTTGTTAACACTTATTGAACACAAATGATTAATATTTTGGAGAATGGAAGCCTTTGCTAAAGATTTCACTCCCTTACCCCTTCAATGATGGCATTAGAACTCACAATATACAGCCTCTGAGATATCTAAGGCCTTGTCTACACTGGTGGTGGCGGTATATAGGGTACATTTAGCTACATGTTGCAGTGAAGAGCAGGCTGTGTCCCGACTGAGATGTATAGCTACACATGGCGGTGAAAGTCTCTGGCTGTGGGGCGATAGTGAGGAAAAGCTCTCTGCTTGGGCATGGAGAGTGCTGTGTAGGGTACGTACCTTAAGGTTCTGTCATGTCTACTGTACTCGCCTAAGTAGTTTCTCATTGCATTGCAGCAGGAGGGAGCAGGACACTACACTGCTAAAGATAGCAGTGGAGGTGGAGGAGGCGATGCTTGGATATGCAGAGCGCTGGGTAGGCTGAATACCCTGAGGTTCTAGCATGTGTGTACTCTACTCACCTAAGCAGTGCCTCATTGTGTATACTACTGTTTATACCTGTGTTAAGGGGACATGCAGTGTGTACACCTTACAGGCTGCTGTAAATGTAGACAGCCTTCAGCAAAACCAGAAGAGACCAGAATTATCATTCCTGATATTTCTAAGGTAAAAATCAAGCAAAGAGGAGGGTGGGGGGAATCAGGCCTGCTTCATACATATATTATAAAGATATTATTAAAAGCTTCTGGCCTCTACTGGATCCATGGGAGATTATGGAGTAACACCAAATAATCTTGAGATTTTTGCCAGGTGGGATTGTGGGAGTTATCCTTCCTCAATTCTCGCAGGTGCTGTAAATCCTACAGCAGGCCATTCAGAAACCATCCACAGTGCACCACTGTTTGGAGTGACGCACCAGAGTGGAAGCGGAAGGTAAAAGCAAATCCACTTAGCACTTGTGCAAATGGCTGCACTGACTCTGTTAACTACAGTTGTGATAATTTCATTGAGTTGCAGATGACTGGTTTAATTCTCTAGTGAAAAGGTGCCTTCTGACAGAACAGCAAACTAACTAAAATGTGTATTTAGCAAAGGTACAGTTTATATTTGACTGTCAAGATACCAACTCTTACAGGAAGATCATTCCACTGAAAGTCTTTGTCACAATACAGTGAATTAAAAACATGCTTGACACAAACCACAACCTCACTCTGGTCTGAACAAGATAAGCACCTGGCATTAGATCTGTGCAGGGTGGCTTTTTGGACTTCCCTGCATGTGTTTTTCAAGTACTGCCTGTGCAATATATGCACATTTTCTGGCTAATGCTCACCTTAAGGTGCATCAGCTCTTAATGCCCTTGCCCTTGTACACAGGACTGGTTATCCAACTCTTTTATTTGACAAACCATTTTGTAAAAGAGATCCTTTCATCCTCCACTTCCCAGTTTGACAGCCCAGTCACCTCATGCTTGGTTCCAAAAACCGCTCGGAAGGCTTTATTGGACGTCTAGTGATCCACGAATCAGTCTGAAAACAAACCCGATCTAGAGCTGTAACCCTCCCATGGTGTTCGGGGTATACATGAAGGTAATTTTTTTTATATGGGCTAGATCATCCGATTTTATCAATAACAAATTACTGTACCAAGGATGTATAATCAGCAATTCTTGTCCCTTCATTGGTTTTCGGTACCTCAGCACAATAATTTGTGAAGACCCTCAAAGCAATGCTCGGCTTATCTAATCTGATCTTTTTTCAGGGTTGTTTTTCATTCCCAGTTAATGTTAGTTTCCAGTTAGTGTAAATAGCTGACCCTCTTAGTACTCAATCCAATAGTAATCAGATCTGTAATTCAGTATGTTAATATTTACTAATCTATGAGTCTCTAGTTGATTCTCTAGGGCTGTGGAAATATCAGATGGGGTCAAAGGTCACATAAGAAATTGCTGAAAGACTGAAGAAAATTCTGTATCTTGATTGGCTCTGCTGCCTGTCACTTATGGGACAGGAGGATCAATTTATCAGTTACAAATTAGTGTGAAAATATGCAGAAAACCTGTTCACAGCAAAAATATTTATTTGTTTACAAAAACACATCTCACTGGAATTTTGACTTTATATAGGGGGAAAATTCTCTGTTGGTCTTTAGTTTTGTAAAAGCTTTGATATGTGTCCCTTTAACTTGTTTGTTTCAACACAATAATACCAGGTTGATTTTATTCTACCTGAACTTCCTGTGAACAAATATCTATTCTTATGTTACTGCTTCACTTAATCTTCATGATCTTACAATAGCCTGTAATGGCTCATCTAGCTGGTACTCTAGATGTAATCTTTAATTATAGAAGTTTTACAGAGAATATATAGTCTGCATAACAAACTCATAATGGGCCCAATTCTGCAAACCTTCACTTTCATAGCTACTTCTTATTCATGTGATTAGTTCCATTAACTTGTAGGCAACCAACAACAGTCTTGTTTACTAAAAAATCATTTGTCTGATCAGTTCACTAAAATTGATTAGATATATTTACTTTCCTGAAAAGGTCATTGCAGTATTTAAACTAGAGATATTGAGTTTACTCAGATGAATTCAGTAGCTCCGTATCTTATTTGGTTTTGTGGTGCTTCTATAAAAGTTCAATTCTTGAAGCAAGATTAGTTTGACTATATTTTACTCTGTGAATTTGGGCAATCTTAAGAGTGTAAAATATTTGAATAAGATGTTATGTATGAAGAAGTGCTATCACAAACAGTCTATAATGCAAACTTAATTTCTTTTGTTAATTATTTTTTAGAGAATCAAAATGTGTACATTTGAAGAATAACCAAATGGGTACATTTCATAATTTTCTCATTTCATATCAAGAGTAAAAAAGTTGAAGGCAGAAAGGATGAGAATAATATAAATAATATAATTGACCAGAACAATTAGGAGTGCTACAGTACAAAACACAGATTAGCATATTTTAGGCATTTAGTATGTGGTTAATTTATAGTACATGTTTTTTCCCCAACAATTCCCACTAAATACTAAAGGTAAATATGATGAAAAGCTAAAACATAACTAATTTTCATGTGATAGATCGAGAATCATGGAAGGATTGCTCATTTTTCACGAATACAATGAAGCCTTGGTCTAGGTATACTTAATCCTGCCTCAGTGTGTGGAGGAAGGACTAGATGACCTCTTGAGGACCGTTCCAGTGCTACATTTATGTGATTCTATCTCTACATTTAGAGCAGGCCTGCACAACATACGGCCCACTGTGCTCACTGTGCGGCCCCCAGGGGGGTAGAGCAAATAAAAAAAAATTTTTTTTGTTTTGTTTTGCTCAACAACTTTTGCAGCGGGAGAAGAATTTTGGCCCTCAGCTGTTTTCTTCAGAGTAATATGGCCCTCACCGCCTTACGAGTTGTGCAGGCCTGATTTAGAGCAATAGATGCTTCACATCAAATAGCATTAATGCCCACACAATGTCACACATTTGTGCAGAAAAAGGTATTACTGGATGCAAAATAGCTGCAACACATGCATATATAAAAGATTGTTTAAAAATGTAAATCCTTATGTTATTTGTAATTTGTCAAATTTCACTACTCTGTCAAATTGAATGAATTCCACACGTTGCTCCACCGCTCCAGATCACTTGTATAGACAGGCAGAGCCCCCTTGTTTGCATCAGTGGAGGTTACTATGGTTTCAAGCTGGGGGCAAACCACCAGTGCAAAGAGTCGCTATGCCAGTGTACTCAAGGGACTTGCACTACATAGGTGGCTTAACCATCAATGACTGTCACTGGGGCAAATCTCCATTGGAGGAAAAGCCATGGAGGAAGAAGACACGGTTCCTGTGCTGAAAGGCTAACAATCTAAAAATAAGGACGGGAGAGGGAGAGACTAAGGACAGGGGGAAGGAATATACATAGAAGTAAGAGAGTGTACCGGGAGACACATGTCATGTTAATTAGACATTTTTTAAACATAAGTTTTAATTTTATTACAAATACTTTGCTTTTGTGCTTTTTGGAAGGTGGAAGGGACTCAGGTTTGAAGCAGAGGAGAGGAAGGGTTTGTTGGACCCAGGCAAGACTGAAGTGATGCTGATTTGAAAGGAAAAACACTTTGAAGAACTAGCTGAGACACTGTTTCTACCTTCTATTAAAGGCATGAGCCCCCATTTATCAAGGTGGCTTGAACCCCCAGAGTCCTCTTTGACTCCTCCATAAACTTGGATGACCAGGTAGTGTCAGTGTCTAAAAATGCTTTCCTTCACCTTCAGATCACTAGGAAGCTTTGTCCCTTCCTCCTGGATGAGGACCTGGCCACAATGATCCAAGCATTTATCATCTCCTGCATTACTATAACTCATTGTATCCAAAGCTGAGTGTGGAGACAGTGCACAGGCTGGGCTGGTACAGCATGTGTCTGCCTGCTTTCTCCATGGCTCAGACTGCTGTGAGCACATCAGGCCTGTGCTCAAGTCCCTCCACTGGCTCTGGCTCCCTGTCAGCTTCCTATGCCAGTTTAAGGCCTTGGTCCTAATTATCAAAGCACTTAATGGATCAAGCCCCAGTCACTTCAAGGATGGAATTTTGATCTGTGAACCACAGCAACAGCTGTGCTGCTCTGGGACCATGCAGAGCATAAAGCCCAGGATGAAGCATGTGAGAGTTAGGGACAAAGCAGTCTCTGTTGAGGGGATTCAGCTATGGAGCAATCTTCCAAAGGACATCAGGGGAATCGAGTATCTTTAGGGAACATTATAAAACCTTCCTCCAGGGGGGAAGGGGGAAAGAGAGAGAGAAAAAAAACCAAGCCTTTCCACCATAAGAATGACAATCAATTCAAACAACCCATTCTGTCCCTAAACCTCTAGAATAAAAAAACCAACAAATTAATCACATTTAAAAGATCAAAACCCCAAGCAGAATTGTCACCGACAACAGGGAGAAATGCCCAATGTTAGTTACTGGGTGAACTGTATCTCAGACCCCTCGTAGTCTGTCTGCCCGCCCACACCACCTCACAGGTTTCAGGCTACTAGCCAACACCTGTGTCTTGGTATGGAATTGTGCAACTTTCTGCTCTCAGACCAGGCCTTGGCTGCAGACCCCTGTATATCAACTGTGACTGCCTCAGCAGATCTGACTTATTCAGACTCTGCATTTCTCTACCTTCTGGGATAATGACAGTAGTTAATATAGTAACCACACAGCCTCCTTAAAGCAAAGTTTAATTTAGAACAAAAGCATTTCAGAGAAAACATTTTCTGTTTAAACATTTCTTTGCATTCTGTTTCAAGGGCATCCAAAGATCTAACCAAAGTCAGGACCTTGTTTATTTCTAGTATTAAAAAAGCAAACAAAAATCAACAATCAGACAACTATTTAGGAGCCATCTTTATATAAACCAAAAAGGAGTAGTACAGATCACAAACAACCTTTTGGGATTTTTGTGCTTGGCAGTCAAGCTTTAGTAGTTGTAGCTTTCATTAATGTTAAGTAGATCCAGTGTACCAGGCCAGATAATCACATTAATACAGGCACTGAGTAAAAAATAAGAGTCAAAATCAAAAGATGACATATTAAAATGACTCCAGTTTTATTAAAGATAGCAAGCAATTTTACAGGGGAAAGAAATCTCCTATTGGAAAAAAAAGTATCATCAGAACAGAGGGAAATAGAGACATTAAATAGAGAAATGTTGTGTTGATGTCACAGATATGGTGAACATGAGTAAACTTCTTTGAGTTGTGGCTTAATTTAAAAAAGCACTGTCAAGCAGTTTTTTACTGAATGGGTCTGATTGCTGTAGAGCCAGTGTTTCTGGTCTTTCAATATCCTGAGCTAGAAAGGACTTTTCAAAGAGAAAACATATTCACTCTTCGCCTTTGGTATTTCCCCCCCATCTTGTAGAATAACCTGTAGTGAAAACTCTGTCAATAAAATTTGTCTGATCTAGAATGACCACAGTTGAGACTCTCCATGATGATATTTGAAATCTGGGTGTTTTGCATATCCAATAAAACAATGTCCTACACTGGTATGTAACAAAATGCTTTTAGTATGTAAAGTGAAGACTATTAGAGTGTACACAGCTCAAGACATGTAAAAAATCCAAAGGATGTTGCTTGGTGACACACATGAAATTGTGGGAAGTGTAAAGCGGGGGGGGGGGGATATTTGTGGGTGAAAGGGTTTCAGTTGTGGGGAATCTGCCTTTTAACACTGTATACTTTCTTTTAATCAACATTGGAATTAGTTGTATGTGTCTTTTGTGAGACATACATTTTATTAAAAGTGTTACTTCACCTGGATCACCTGGATCGATCAGACTTCAGCTGTCGTTAAGACTGCGCCGATCACAACACGTCTGCCATTCTTCTCGCACTCTTGCCTTTCTTCTCCACGTTCGTCCGAAACGTTTAACGATGTCATCTTCCCATCTTCTTGGAGGCCGACTGGGGGGTCTTTTCTGTTCTCGTGGGTACCACTCAGCAATGATTGCGGTCCACCTGTTATCCGTGAGCCGTGCTGTGTGGCCCGCCCATCGCATCTTGTTATGTCTGCTTTCCACGAAAATGTCTTTCACACCGCTGCGTTCTCTGATGATTTCATTTGGTACACGATCCAGAAGGGAGATTCCCAACATAGCTCGTTCCATTGTCCTTTCAGCTACCAACAGCCGTTGCTCTTCTCTCTTCGTCAGTGCCCACGTTTCACTGCCATACAGCATGGCTGGCAGCACTGCTGAATTGAAAATATTTTTACGTGTGGTCTTGTCAATTTTTCCTTTGAGGACGTCCTTGATGGAATTAAACGCACACCATCCTGCCCGAATCCTTCGCAAGAGTTCTCCGTTCAGGTCTTGGCACATATTAACTTCTTGGCCCAAATATATGTACTGTTCCACTTCTTCGATGTCTTCTCCTGTTACCGTTATTCGGGCTTTTCGTAAGACGTCTGATCACATATATTTCATTTTGCAGCGGTTCATTTTCAGGCCGACCTGACTACTTTTCTTGTCGAGTCTTCATAGCATGCTCTGCAGTTGGTTGGTGCTTTCGGCAATTAGTACAATGTCATCTGCAAATCTGAGATGAGATAATCTCTCTCCGTTTATGTTGACACCACTCCTCCAATTGATCTTGTTCATAACCATTTCGAGGCAGGTGGTGAATAGTTTCGGTGAAATTGTATCTCCTTGCTTTACGCCTTTCTCGATTGGGATGCGGAGGGGAGTTTCAAGGAGAGTAATGTCTGTTGTACATCCAGTATTCGCTTCCTTCAACAAACTAATGTACTGCGTGTTAATGCCCTGCTCTGCGAGTGCCTTTAATATTGCGCTAAACTCAGCGCTATCGAAGGGCTTTTCATAGTCGACAAAAGCAATGGACAGTGGGAGTTTGTATTCCCTCGCTCTTTCTAGGAGCTGGCTAAGGGTAAATATATGGTCGATTGTACTGAAATTTCTTCAAAACCCTGCCTGCTCTCTCGGCTGTTGTTCATCCAGACTCTGGGAAAGTGTTACTTAAACCTACAAAAGCATGGAAATTCAGAGATAAGGCTGACACTTCTGAGTATATGTTCTCCTCTCATCAATGTTAATGGGAGTTATGTGCATTCATTGGAAGGAGAATATCTCTTTGTCCTTAAGTAACCCCCTTGTGCCTTTGTATTGCAGATGTGGTCCTCTTTCAGGGGGCCTCAAAGCAATTACAGTACTTAGGCTTAGTGTGGTAAAATGAGGACCGAAAAATGGCAGACTCAACTCTGAAGTCTCTTAATATTAAAGCCAACAATATTATTTTGATTAATGCATTGTATGCAACATATTCCAGTTCTACAATGATTTCCTCAAGGAATATAATCATGGCTTCATGGTATTGTGTTGTTATTTAGAAAATAACATTTTGCAAACATTTCTGAATGCCCTTTATATTACATTACAGTAATAAATCTGAGGGGTTTCTTTTATTTTTTTAATTTAATTTAACTTTTTTCAAGTCTTGTCCTCTGCCACAAAAAATCTCTTTATTTTCTTCCTGATCTTCAGCTCTTCTGCTGTCATTTTATATTTATTTTTCATACTTCTGATAAAAGAAAATTTGGGATCAAATTCTGCTCTCATCTACACCAGTTTAAATTCAGAGTAGCTTAATTCAAGTCAGTGGAGATACTTGGGACATGCCCTTTGTGACAGAATAGAATTTGTCCCATCCTCCAAACAGCCATCGCCTCCAACTATTTTAGATGTACTACTTAAATAGTGCATTTCATATCAGTTACAAATGAAATAAACGTATTTCTTAAAAAGGCTAAGTACAATATTTTTAGGATATTTTTCTCAAAGTTCAAGTTAAGTAGAATCTAGCATTCAGAACTAAACACACAAACTCTTTTCGAGTCATCAGCATTGACTCTTATTACGATTATGCATTTCAATTATATAAGAAAAACATTAATTCCTATTCACCCACTCATTTCCTGTTATGTCCAGACAGTGTTAGTCATTTATTACCAGCTTTGCTGTACTCCACTACCTGTAGACTGTTCCATATTTAGATGATCTGTCATTTCCATAAAACAGTGACACAGATTTAAAGTATAAAATTACTTTGTTCTCATTAACATTTCAAGACATAGTGTTATTTTTGTATTAACTTATTAGAATTTCTGAATGAACCGATCAGTTATTTTTAGTTCCTATAAAATTATTTTTATTACCGTAAGTAAAATATAATGTGAAATAAATCAGTTTTGTCTTCAATCGTCTGTAATTTTAGGAAGATGGAGCTGATAATGCTAATGAACAAAAATATTTACTGGATTATGTATTTGTTGTTTTGGATTGTTTTTCTGAAACAGCTATGAATGGGAGGCTAGCCACATTTGTTAATCTTAATAAAAGAAACTGGTTATGCTATAGACCTCAGATTCAAAAGTCTGGAATTGTTAATGCAATATAAATGTTTTTTCTATTTTGCTTGCATAGAAACCATTAGAATATTTGGTTGTTACAGTGTAGATAATGACATGAAAATAACTGCACTTTGTGAAGAAGAAAAGATAGCTATTAAGTAATTGTTTCATGGGCAATTATATTGTAACCCCCTAATAATTTCTCCAGATAATCTTGTCCTATCTCCTAGTGCCTTTATTCCCTGATATTATTTTAAGGTAATTAAATACATTAACAGGTATTTCAAAATTCTGTTTTAGTTTCTAGGTAAGTGTATTGGCTTTATGCAAACCTGGGATAACTAAGCTTTTGTAATATACTGAATCCTTATGTCAGTGGAGCTTTCAAAGGGGAATAGAAATCCAGCTATTAATATGTGCACTCACAGATGTGTCCATGAGTCTTGGAGTTATTTGTGGGGGGAGGGAGGGAAGACGGGAGAGGGAATATGAAAGAGCATGATAGAGAATATGTGACATAGATGGGGGAAAGCACAGCCCGCAACATCTATGAGCCTTTTCAGCATTTGCAGGATTTAGGTATCCAGGTGGGGACCATAAATTAAGGAGCAGGGATTTGATTTTAAAATATGCAGTATTTAATAAACATCCACATTAATAAACCTTCTTGAATTATACATGTTAAATTGGACAATCTTTTCTTGATTAGGGGCTTGATCTTGCAATCCTTACTCATGTTAATTGTCCTGTTAATGCAGTGGTTCTCAGCCTGCAGCCCAATCAGCACAGAGCTGCGGCCCATGTGACATCCTCAGGGCCATACAGGTAATAACATATTGTGGGCCGCATATGTTCTCCAGAATCTAAGCTTTCATTTTAAGAAAAAGTAACTTTTTCCTAGCACACGTGGCTGCAGAGATAACCTTTCAAATGGGGACTGAGTGTATCCAGTGCGGTGAGGTCTGCTTGAGTCTGCAGAAAGCCTGAATCAATGACTCGGAGGTGCAAGTCCTCTATTCTCAGTTAGACCAGGTCTACACTACCACGTACTTCAGTATAACTTACATCACTTAGGGCTATGAATAAGCTCCCCGCCCTCCCGAATGACGTAAGTTACACCGACCTAAGCCCCAGTGCAGACAGCGCTATGTCGGGCAACATAGCTACCACCTCTTATGGTGGTGGATTTGTTATGCCGATGGGAGAGCTCTCTCCCAACGACATAGAGCATCTTCACCAGATGCGCTGCAGCAGTGCAGCTGCATCAATCCAGCTGTGCTGATGTAGCACTTCTAGAGTAGACTAGCCCTAAATCTCAAGTGTCAGTGTTAAAGCTCAGTGATGATGCTTCAGTGTGAACATTAACTGTTTAACCGCTGATCGTTTCAGTGGATGGAATGGAGGCGGGTGTGAAGCCTGCTGGTTTGGGAATTTAGAGTTGCTACCAGGAAGGAAATACAAAAAAAAGAACAGAGGAGATTCACAAACACAAGGAAGCACGAGAGAAACAGCGAAAGGCTCATGGAGAAGAAAGAGAAAAGGCAGAAATACTGGAGGCCTAGAAAAGAAGAGTGTTTTCTTACTGAGTGAGAATGCGACAATAAGGCACTGAACAAATAATAAATAACTAAATCTTTAGTTACTACATAGGAGCCATAATCTCCCCTTGATCTCTGTGCAACCCCCCAGCTCACATCAGTGGGCATTCCCTGGCCTGTGGATGATAACTGAACACAGGATTCAGTCCTCTGCAAAGGATTTGACACCACCGATGTACACAATTGTAAGTTTTTGGAGGTAGGAGCCGTGAGTTCCAGTGTGTTTGTACTACACCCAGCACAATGGGGCCTCTGGGCATTACTGCATTACAGATAAGAAATAATGACTGCAGTAGCACAAAATACTTAATGATCTCTGAGGTTGCTTCCTGTTTACAAGGCAATAATTTTGCCCTTGGCTAACTGAACTCTGAGACCAAAGGCTGAGGAGCTTATTAGCTCGGGGTACGATTATTACCACGTTGGCAAGAAATATGATCCAGTTGTTGTTACACTGAAATGCTCACTTACTTCCTTGCTGCCCTGCTGGGGGCAGTTTTCAAAAAGTCTCTTCTTCCCTCTCATGGGTGGAGGGGGTTCTGCAGGATGGAGCGTGCAGCTTAAGGTTGTCTTAACTTCAGAGAGCGTTTCCCACAGGGTAGTGCAAATGTCCCTGGCCCCATTTCTCTCTCTACTCACAGATGCTAGACCTCTTAGGAGGCTGTCTCCCGGTTTCATAGAAGGGGAACAGCTGACCTCCTTTCCCCCCACCCACCCAAATGGGCTTGATTTCTTTTTGCATTATATGTAGTTTATTGGAATGAAAGGTGATGATAAGACTGCGGGGGTGGGGGAAGAGGGGCTAAGCTTTACAGCTAAACAAATAAAACTTTTATTGAGGAGGCTAGTCTTTCCTGAGCAAGTGGATGTGTATGCGTAGGAGAAATTGAGAGGAACAGGACTGATGGAGCTGAGAAGGGCTGAAAAGCTGAGGTGGCTACGCTGGTTTCAGCATGTGGAAGGAGACTTCTGAAAGGTGCACTAAAACCAACTGCAGGGATCTGTGTTTAATACATTTATTTATAAATAAGTGTACCACTGTGAGTCAGTGACTGTACATTATCCCTGTGCTCTCACTGACTGACATAATTCTATTTCAGTACTTGAAATATGCAGCAAAGATCATAAATTGAGCCTTTTATAGCATTCCTGTGCTTCAGCATCTCCAGTGGAAAATATTTGTCTATAGTACTAGATACGTTTACAGGACTATACAAGTTAACATTATTAATTATTGAAAATCAGCTGTTCTAAGATTTATTAGTGGGGAAGAGTAATCTGAGACAGCTAAGTGTATTATTTAAAACCCCCAAAATTAAATGAGTAAATCATGGCCATATTGCAGTCCTCGCCATCCTTAAATTCATGGCAAAGATCCCAAAGGGAGGAAAAGCTCAATGAGATTCATATCACAGAATTTGTTCCAAATGTACCTTTTGTGAAAGAAGTAGGAGGCCCAGTCGCCACTCCTGCAGATCTCAGGGGATTTGCTGGAGGTCCTGGCTATTTTATACTGAAGCCCTGTGCCTTTCCATTAGCTCTGGGAGCCTGTGCAAACTCTCCCCTATTCCCTGATAATGGAGCTGTGCTACAAGAACTACATCTGTTGACATCTGGTTCAGGTACATTACAAAATGAAAGGTTTTACTGAATTAAATAGCAAGCATAGTACAGTCACTACAGAACTCCTTGTATTGTTTAATTTAAGATTCTGCACTGAGAACCACATGGGCACACCCAATTGTGGTCCCAATATTTATTTTACTACTTTCAATGTGCTTTGGAATTCAGTATTGAAAATGCATAATTTCACTATAGAAGTTGCCAGGAGGAGTGGCGGGGGGGTGCGGGGGGTTCAAATTTTGGCAACTAAGTAGAGGACAAGTGGGGCTTTTGGTTCTTGGAAAGGTGTTGGAGGTAGTTTGAGATTGTGAAATAATCACATTGGGCTGGATTCTCCCGTCTGATTATTTGGCACAAAGTGGTCTTAAAACTTGAAGATGGCCAGCTGAGATTTCCCCTATGTAGAGAACTGCCTCTGCTGCAAGCCACAACCACTCTTCACCTCCTCCTCCAGTGTAAGCAGATGGGGTGGGGTGGGGAGTGCGTATGAGGAACCAGAGCTTCACTACGCATGATCCTCCAAAGTGGGGTAAGGTCCTTGAGTGGTGTAAGTTAGAGCTGCTCCTGTGCAGCTTCACCTTGTACCAGAGTTGGGCAGCTAATCATCTGGGAGCTACAACCTGCTTCCTCCAGCATTCCCCTCCACTGCACTCAAGGAGCGCTCCAACAAGGTGGAGAATCCACCCCATTATGTGGATGCTTCTGCCAAAATAATCAATAGTGAAATTTAATGTTTATGTTCAGGTCCTAATTCAGCAAACTATTTACATATATGCCAAACTTTAAGCAAAAGTAGTCCTATTGAAGATACCCCATACTTGGAGTAAGGCACATGCTGTTGGACTTTGCTAAATAAGGGCCTAATATAGTCATCATTATGTTTCAGAATTAACACACAATTGATGAGAGAGTGAGAGAGAGAAAAACAATATCTCTAAGAGCTACTGTTTTAGGTTCCCTGCATACTCAAGAAGACAAAATACATCAATTCACACTTAGGTCATGTTCCGGTTATGGTTGCAACTGTAAGGGCTATAAAATTGTTTAAATAGTCTTCATAATTCTGTAGTAAGGGATACATTCAGTGCCAAATCCCATGACATCCTACAATACATGGGTCCTAGTAATAACACAGCACAAAGGCCCCAATCCTGCAAACACTTAAGCACATGCATAACTTTAGTACCATGAATAATTCCATTGATTTCAGTGGGACTACTCTCTGTAGTAAAATAAAACGTGTGTTAGTATTTGCAGTATTAACATCTTAGTGTATTTCTTTTTCCCTCCGTTTCCTATTAATTTTGTTTACTTTGCTATCAATAATAAAAAGATTGAGGACAAATTAATGGCTGATATAATTGGGTACAACTATTTTCACATTAGCGGTGGTAGGGCCATTTACTCATGTGGTAAATATGAGCCTTCATTGTCTAGTAGGCAGTAGAAACAGTTTAACAACCAATAATAATGGTAATGAAGAATAATAATACTAAAAATGTTACCTTAAACCTTTTTTAAAGACTTAATTTACAGTGCTTTGGGCTTTCCTACAGGATATTTCTAAAACTGTAGAGACTGTTATTTCTGTTGCTTCTATTTCTTTTTATTGAAATATTGAAGAAAGCATATCTTAGAGTAGGCAGACATACTATATATTCTATCTATAAGATATAGTAACTGCAGCTCTTATAAAATATTAACTAGTGCTTTTTGTGCTTGTAATTTGAAAATACAAAATAAGAAAAAGAATCTACTTCAGATACCATTTCAAACCAGATTAAAAACTACAGTACACTGGATACATAGTCCTGATTTCATGTACTTCATGTTTAAACAGCTGTTATAATAATCTGCAATAGATTGAAGTTTGTATGGAGCAGCCAGTCAAAGTCACATGGCAGAGAGATGCCCTTTCCAAAAGGATGCTAGCTAGCTGTAGTCAGTGAGAGTTCTGTGCTAGATTCCAGGGGGTGGAGAGGGTGGAAGGAATGTAAAACTGCTAGGTGTTCTCTTTGCTCTCAATATTATTGTCATATGAAGTGAGTTTAAGTGAGGGATTTAAAAAATAAAGTTGCCTCTTCAAAACACATTTTTTCCACAAACCTTTCAACAACAACCAGTGTTGGATTCTTGCACCCCCACTGACAATTATAGGGAATTATTTCATTTTGGGCCTCGCTCGGATAGGAGAGATAGTATAGACCTGTTACTACTCTATCCTCTAATGCTGCATGACACAATGGTCTAGACTACAGCTCACACTATTACTAGCACTGGTGGAGCTGTACTGGTGCCAGATCAATGGAGGAAGAACTCCTTCAAATTTGATCTTCTTTGTGCTTTGACTGGATTATGAACAACTCAGGGCAGCTAGGGTGACCAGATGTCCCGATTTTATAGGGACAGTCCCGATTTTTAGGTCTTTTTCTTATATAGGTTCCTATTACCCTCCAACCCCCCACCCTCTGTCCCAATTTTTCACACTTGCCGTCTGGTCACCCTAGCAGAGTCTGACTTTTTCTTTTTAAATTGCCAAGTGTACTCTGATAGCACTTGATCGTTATACTGAAGAGTTTTTAAAAAAACCTTAAAAATCATGAAAACTATAAACTGTCTGAGCAAAATTGCCCCGGTTTGCAAAGAATTTCATGGCTGCGTCAGCAGCTGTTTAAGACCCTGACTGGAAACCCACAAAAGAAAGGAAATTCTGAATTAAGGCTCGTTATGGGGGCCTATTCTCTCCTCCATACGTACATGTTAATGGGAGTTATGCACGCATATCAAGAGGAGAATAGACCCCCATAATGAGCCTTAACTCAGAACTTCCTTCCTTTTGTGGGTTTAAGTGAGAGTCTTAAGCACCCACAGGCAGTGCTGGGAAAGCATTCTTTTTAGGCACACTCCTACTTAGATGGTTTATGTTTGTTGTATTTTTCTTCTCCATTTTCACACTGTGAGGGACACTTTTCATGAAAACAGGATTGTTTTTAACTCTTCCTCCTGTTTGTTATTCACTTGAACTCGTAAGCTTTTTGGGACTCGCTACTGCTTGTGTTGGAGATGTGTGCGGCCTTACAGCATAGGCTGCAATACCAAGGAATAATAGCGCGTCCTAGAGGAACACTGTCAGGTTAAAAATCACACTTGAGTCTGAAATTGCTTTACCCACTACGGCTACAAGTAACACCCAAGGTTGTTTCTAATGGAAAGTGAGTAGAGAAAGAGTGTCTATTTTTTCATTTGTTTACTTTGTGTGTAGTCAGTTTGTGTTTCCCCCTTTCTAAGGCCCACTCCTGCAACTGGATATAAATGGGTCAGTCCTTCTTGGACCCGTGTAGAGTCTCATTGAGGTCAGCACGGTGGTCTGTGTTCAGAGCTCTATCATGCCTGGATGTGATTGCAAGATATATATACAGTAATGGGAGAGTGCAGGTAATTGAACTAGTCAGGAAACCCCTGACATTTTTTAAAACAAAAGTAGGAATTTAAAAAAATTACCAATATTGTTTCACATATTTCAACCAACTGTATAAAAACTGTTTAAGAGGGCAAGCATTTGATCTTTCCTATTTGTTTCCAGGCCACTTTCTTTCGTTATGCTTCATAATAGTGGCGCATCCTCAAAGAATCGTTTTATGGGGAGGCTGACAGTATAATAAACATTTACACAGTAAATCAGAAGAGCGCCTTGTCCCTCTGTAACACTGTGGAGCTGCAAAGATATATTGTAGCAAGGAGCAACGTGAAACCATTTGGGTTTTTCTCTCCATATAATAAGCAATGCATAGTGTAATAGAAATCATACGTGCTTAATAGCTGATTATCAAAGTTTGGCAACTGTCTTTTAAATGTATTTTAAATTGCATTTTAATGTTTTTTAAATGTCATAGGTGTCCATAGTAAATTTTGAGTGTTGTTTACAAATGAAAGCTTTGTTGTTGTTAAAATAGAACAATATAAAAACATTTTAAACCATCATTACTGCTCTAAATAAAAGAGGATTTAAAAGTTTAAACAAAATTAGTTTAAAAACAACTACAACTAACAAGCAAAAACAAAATAGGTAACACTTATATACCACATCTCAGCTTCCAGCTGTTTGCTTTCCAAATTAAAAGACCTGAAAAAAGGGCTTATAACCTAAACACTGGCACAGCTTTATTTACAACATCATACATTTATATATATACAAACAAAAAGTAGCCCATACCATCGCTGATGTCTCTGGGATATAAAGACAAATGCACATCAGCTTGACTGATGCCCTTTGTGAGCAGCATACTTCTCTGATCCATGTTGACTATCCCGTTTGGAACACTTATCTGTATGGTTATGACAAGAACAAAATGTTGTTGTAGGGCAACATGCTGTCTTCTAATGTTTTTCCATGTGGCTGTTGTAGCACCAGTGAGGTACCGCTGTATCTGTGAGTGAATTCAGGGCTGGGTCAAATGGGATTATAATTATTTATTATTTGTATTATCATAGCACCAAGAAGCCCTAGCCATGGACCAGAACTTCATTGTGCTAGACAGTCCTTGCCCCAAAGAGTTTACAGTCAAAGCATAAGACAAGAGACAACAGATGGATACAGACAGACGGGGGTGGAGAGAGGGGAAGGGGCGAGCACAAGGAAACAATGTGACAATATTGGTCAGCATGATAGGCATTGGTCTCGGCACACCAGCAGCCACTGTCCAGTTTTTTGTAGGCATCACAGCAAAGGAGAGTTTTAAGGAGGATGTTTACAGGAAGCTCCTCACAGCTCTGAGGGACACCATGAGAGAAAGCAAAAAGGTGCTTGTTTCAAAATATAACAGTAAGGACAAATGCAAAGTACTCCACTTAGGAAGGAACAATCAGTTGCACACATACAAAATGGGAAATGACTGCCTTTGAATGAGTACTGCAGAAAGGGATCTGGGTGTCATAGTGGATCACAAGCTAAATATGAGTCAACAGCTGAATTCCCTCTAAGCTGCGCAATCGCCCAGCAGTCTATCAAGGGCCATACACTTCAGGTACCCCTCCTCCCCGCCGCACTGCTCCTGCCCTCTGCCTTGGAGCCTCTGGCCAGCTGCTCCCGGGAGCCTCCTGCTTGCTGTGCAGAACGGGGGGGCGGAGGAGGGGGTGGGGAGTGGGGTGCTGATGTCAGAATGTCCTCCTCCCCTGTACCCCATCTCCGTGGGGTGAGGAGACACGACAGGGCTCAGGAGTGGGGTGTGCGATGGAGCTTGCTGGCAGCTGCTGCTGTGTCTGAACAAGCAGGCTTCAGACTGGTGAGTGCCAATCTACTTAAAGGGTCAGCATACTTAATGGGGAAGCGCGTCTCTCTCTCTCTCTCTCTCTCTCTCTCTCTCACACACACACACTATCACTCAGACACACATATACACACTGTGTGTCTCTGTCTCACAGACACTGTCTTTCACACTCACCTCCCAACACATACTTGTATTATTATTGTTGTTGTTGTTACTTCTTGGTACAGTACTCCCTACAATGCACATATATTCTCCGTAATTTTATTCTTTGAAAGTGCTGTTATTTCAGTTTTTTGACTGGTTTATGCATTTCATAATTTTTATTTCTCTCTTACACTTAAATTTAATTATTTGAGTAGTGAGTTCTAAAATGCCTAACATGTCCTGGATGGAGTAATTATCCCTATGGTAACTTTTTTAAAATGCATATTATATCTAGTTTTTTTTGTTTCTATGGGTGGTGTACATCTGCACATTACCTCGATATTGGTGCACATAACAAAATTCATTTCACACATGGATGGAAAAAACTAGAGGGAACATTGGCAGTGTAATACTGTTGCAAAGAAAGCAAACATTTTTCTGGGATGTATTAGCAGGCATAGGCGCCAACTCCGTGGTTGCTCTGGGGCTGGAGCATCCATGGGGAAAAATTGGTGGGTGCTGAGCACCCACTGGCAGCTCCCTGCCAGCCCCCCCCCCTCCCCCACACGCGCCCACCCACCCAACTCACTCACCTTCCGGGTTCCCTGCGTGGCTGGAGGTGCCTCCCGCCGAAGGCGCTTTTTTTAGCCACAGCAGCCGGCCACCTCTCAGCTGAGAGGCGGCCAGCTGCTGCGGCTAAAAAAAGCTCCTTCGGCGGGAGGCACTTCCGGCCGCGCAGGGAACCCGGAACCTGGAAGGTGAGTGAGTTGGGCAGGTGGGCGAGGGGGAGGGGGAGGGCTGGCAGGGAGCTGCCGGTGGGTGCTCAGCACCCACCAATTTTTCCCGGGGGGAGGGGGCGGGGATTTGGGGAAGGGGCGAGGCTGGAGGTGGAGTTGGGGGGGGGGAGTTGAGGGGAGGCGGGGGGAGCACCCACCGACAAAAGTCAGCACCTATGTTAGCAGGAGTGTTGTAAGCAAGACACGAGAAGTAATTCTTCTGTTCTACTCCTCATTGATTAAGCCTCAACTGGAGAATTGTGTCCAGTTCTGGGCACCACATTTCAGGAACGATGTGGATAAATTGGAGAAAGTCCAGAGAAGAGCAACAAAAATGATTAAAGGTCTAGAAAACATGATGTATGAGAGAAGATTGAAAAAATTGGATTTGTTGAGTCTGGAGAAGAGAACACTGAGAGGGGATGTAACAGTTTTCAAGTACATAAAAGGTTGTTACAAGGAAGAGGGAGAAAAATTGTTCTCCTTAGCCTCTGAGGATAGGACAAGAAGCAATGGGCTTAAATTGCAACAAGGGAGGTTTGGTTTGGATAGTAGGAAAAACTTCCTACCTGTCGGTGGATAAGCACTGGCATAAATTGCCTAGGGAGATTGTGGAATTTCCATCATTGTGGATTTTTAAGAGCAGGTTGGACAAACACCTGTCAGGGATGGTCTAGATAATCCTTAGTTCTGCCATGCGTGCAGGATACTGGGGACTGGATGACCTCTCGGGGTCCCTTCTAGTCCTATGATTCTATGAAGTGGGCAGTGAAGCCCTGTATCATGGGCCAGTTGGAGGCAGCAGTCTATTTCAATCAGTGGCTGAATGTGTTCTCCCCTGCTCATACTGTGAATTTATAATGGCACCTGGAAATCACACATATGTGGCATGAGTCCCCCTAATTCTCTCCCGATATTTTAAAGCGGAGTGCTTCTTCCTGGATCGTTTTGCAGATCACACAAGCTAATATAATAAATACTGAGTTCCAACTGTATTTTTCGATAATCTTAGATCACTTTGGATCATCCTTATCAGCACCTTTACCTTCATTCCCAGCAACTGCCAAAAGCATAAAGCGGGGTACAGATATCTGCAAACTTCTGCCTTTCTTGTCTTTTCCTTTTAAACAGTGGACACTCAGGCCATCTACACTGCAGCTGGGAGTGAGCCTCCCAGTGAGGGTTAAGAAACTTGCAGGAGCTTTGCTCACGTTAGCATGCTAAAACTAGCAGACTGGCTGTTATGGCTTGTCCCGAGCTCAGAGCCAGGGGTCAGGCAGGCTTGGACTTGAGTTGCTAGCCTGAACTGCCACTTGTGCTACATCATCCATGCTGCTATTGTTAGCGCCCTAGCTCGAGCTGAGTTACCCCATCTACCTACCTACTCTGGGAGACTTGCTCCCAGCTGCAGTGCAGACATCACCCCTCTGACCTGGAGAGGCCAGTGTTTGCTCCAACCTTCACACTTGTTATGGCATCTTGGTGCAACAACTACCTCTACCCGAGCTACAGGATCGGTCATGCCCAAGCGCTCCTCATCCTAACCAGTGGATCCATGAATCTGCTGTGTTTATAGCTGCTGAAAACCCTGCAATTTCTTCCCTAAAGGCAGCCAGATCCCTTTGTCAGCCTGTACTGATATTGTGACTCATAGTGCATTGGAATCCAATAATACATTTTCCGTACCACCACGAATGACCACGGCTCGGTAGACGGTGGGAGCCCAGTAGGTAGGAGTTCTTTTACTGTGTGCATGCCTGTGTGTGTATTCACGTAGTTTCTTCCAAATGAGGATTTCAAACAGGTTTGCAATCATTAGTTTAATCTCTCAGTACCCTGTGAGATAGGTAAGTATTTGATAGTGTCTACTTTATAGATAGGGAAACTTGAGGCATGGAAAAATTAAGTGACTTCATTTGCCCAAGCCCACACAGGAAGTCTTCACAGATAGGAACAGGAGCCAAATCTTCCTATCTCAGTATGGCTTCCATGCCGTAACCACAAGACCAGCCTTCCTCCCAGTACTTCCCACAGAAGATATTACAATGAGGATGCCAGGCTCAATTGACACAAATGGGGGTCCTAGCAGGCTAGTATAGACTCATTGTCCCCACAATTGCCCTTGCGATGTTGGACTACTTGCTGTCTATGTGTGGTCAAGAGCATCCCTTCATGTTCTCCAGCTCTACCCTATATATGTTTGAATGGAGAAATGTTGACCATTGACGGCTTTAGTGTCCAGCTATCTCCCCGACCACTACAGCGCATCCTACCTCCACAGTTAAGATTGCTTCCCTTTGTTGACTCTATGGTTTAGCCCAGAGTGTACTGGCTGGGTAGCTTGTATGAGTCAATCTAGATGTGTTGTCTATTCTGAAGTATTCACAATCCAATAACAACAACAACAAAGTGTTCCCCTCTTTGTCCCCCTTCCCTTTAGTTTTTATAAGAAACATAAAAGTCCAGTTTAAGTATTGGGTATTGCCAGTGATTCTGTAATATTCGCTCTATACTCCCACTAATCTTGTCTGTGTTAAATATAACATTTTGAATAAACATTTAATAAGACCAGAGTTTATTATTGTCTTCCTTTTTACATTCTATTCGGTTTCACTTAACTTGCTAACCATTTCATCCAAGTTTTTTATTCAGCAGATATATCCTTGGATATAGATTTAGTATTATACAGCATTCAGAGGATTTGAGATGAGAAGTGAAATCCTGGCCCCATTCAAGTCAATTGCAAAACTCCCATTGACTTCATTGGGGCAGGATTTCACACTAGAAGTAATACTAAAAGATTATCAGTGTTGCTGTTTTGTTTCTCTGACCCTGGTGATGATGATTTGCTTTTCTTGGATCAAAGAATAAATCCATACTCAGATCATACCAACAAGATAGGTTTTACCGGCAATGAATGCTAACTTAGCAGTTCACTTGGAGTAACTGAGTTACCTTTTGCAATTCATTTTGTTGGTAGCTCCTTTTTCATTCTTTTTGCTCATTATTCTTTACTTCTGCTAGTTTGAAAATTGATCTATCCTTTCCCCCCTTTTCTTTTATAGGTTGCATTTTGATTATCAACTAGAACTCAATATCTAGGTTCACTTAGAGAGGGAGCATTTGCTCTCTTTTCTTCCTATTTTTTTAAAACTATTAGCTTTGTCTTCTCTGTTTCTATTAAAATGCCTTAGACTGCAGAAAGTTTCTACAAAGAATTGTATGAGCATACAGCAGTTTTAGATTTGTGCAGCCCAAAAGCCTATATCAATTCAGCAGAGAATAAGGACATTATTATTTCAATTTTGTTCATATCCAAAAAGAGAATCTCATTATTTCTTAAGCTTGAAGAATGTTTTCCCCATGACCATAAGTGTAGTATCCTTAGTGGATCTTATTAAGGGAACCCCAATTCAACCTGTATCTTGTAGGATAAACATAACAGGAAAGTTAATATTGTCCTGTTATTATAATTGTCAACTTTGTTTTTAAGGCAATAGTAACCAAGAATATTTTTCCTATTTACAGAGCAAGCTTTACATGGAAGGATTTAGAAGCCTAAAAGAAGGAGAACCAGTGGAATTTACTTTTAAGAAATCTTCCAAAGGCCTTGAATCAATACGGGTAACAGGCCCTGGTGGGAGCCCCTGTTTAGGAAGTGAGAGACGACCCAAAGGGAAGACAGTACAGAAAAGAAAACCAAAGGGAGATAGGTAATTACTTTACTTTGTTACTCTCCTCCCCTCCATCCCGCCGCCTTCTTTGCAAGTTTTTCTGAATGTTGTATTTTGAATACTCATTCATATGTGACAGGAAATCCTTCTGTGCAAGTTTGGTTTGTACAAGTAGCCTAGTACTTTGATTAGCTATCCTGATCTGTATATGTAGAAATACATTTTGCTCATTTGACCACTTTCGTTTTTAAAATCCTTGCATACTGAGTTGGGGAGAGCTTGCAAAGGAATGTTAAGGGTTATATTGAAAATATTGTGATTAGACTAAAAAGAGAGGTTACACTGAAGACAGGTGAAGTGATGCAATGCTCAGTTGAGATAAGAGCATGCAGAAATGATTGCTGCATGCAGATTGCTTTGTTTCATGGATATCTTTAGTACTGTACATCTGAAGAAGATGACTTATTTTGTGCAATTTAGGTTGAAAAGCTAATGTTAACTTGGTATATAAGCTGGTTAGTTATATTTTCACTTAATGAACAAAGTTCTGGATGCTTCCAAATGCCTTAATTTCTGATGGTCTGCAGAACAGCTCATGCTTTTTTAAAGTAATTTTACAGATTATGGGCCAAATCCCAGAGCTGCACTCATTCACACCAGCTCAGGATCTGACCCTTTATCTATCCACTCCCAGTTCAACTCTACATCTAATGGTCTGAAGAAGTTTCATGATGCTTTTGACTATGCCACTATAAAGATTGTACTTTAGTCCAGGGGGTATTTTCCACTCAAAAGTTGCTGCATGATTTGAATTTCAGTGGCACCTAAGTCTCCATACTTTCCACAGCTTTGCCCAGCATGATAGCCTGGCAATTGGGCTCAAGAAAAGGACACCTTGTGAAGCACTGATCATGCTTAGTGCATCCCCGAATGTCCAGACTTGAGCATCCCAACAGCCAGCCCTTAACCTGAGGTATTCAACCAAGGAAGAAAACTTACAGGGATAGCATGGTTCACAGATTATGTGAGTTCTGGAACAAAGTACAGTTTTGCAAGAAGAAAGGGTACCAAAGAGTCCCCCCAGAAGAAGGAAAGATCTCCCTTACCCATCCTCTATCTCTTCAGCCTACTGTGGTAGTGCCTAGAGGCCATAATCAAGATGAGGATGCTGCGGTGCTAGGTGCATAACATATATGTAGTGAGAGACACTCCCTGTCTCAAAAGAGCTTAAAATCTAAATGCACAGGATACACAAAGGCTGGGAGAAAGGAAATATTACACCCTCATTTTACAGGTCAGGAACTGGGGCAGAGATATAAACTCAATGACTTGCCCATGGTAACACAAAAAGTGTGTGGCAGAGTTGGGAATTGAGCCCCAATGTCCTGAGTCCCAGTGCAGCGCCTTAGCCACAAGACTGCACTGCCTCTTGTGTTTAGTGTCTACTTGAAGTTGATTGTTTATTTTTTTCACCCTCCCTAATTCACAATCAGTTTAAAGGTTTTGTCATCAACCTTCTCAAAAACAAACTTTTATGTTCTTAGAATTCTAACCACACTAAAATGTCTGAAGTTTAAAATTTGGAACTAGGTATCAGTAATAAGAAGGGTCTGTCAATAATTCCAGCTCTTAGCTGTAACCAACATTTAAAAAGAGAGCAAAATACTTAGTACACTCCTAATGAAATCCAGGAATCTCAGTGCAGTCACCTCTGGGTGGGAGCAGGAGGAGAGCACTGTCTTTATTAAATATAAAAGACTGCCCCTTAAACACTACTGCAAGTTTAATTTTTGGTGCTATGGTTAAATAACAAAATACTAATCTGATTAAACTGTCATGTGGGACTGCTTTTTATCTGAAGCCTGTTCTACACCTAAAAATTAGATTGAACTAGCTACATACCTCAGGGGTGTGAAAAATTTAACACCCTGTGCATCATAGTTGGGTTCACCTAACACCCACTGTAGACGCAGCTAGGTCAAGAGAATTATTCCAAACTACCATCTTTTGGAGAGGTGGATTAACTACATTGAGGGAAACCCCCTTTCTGTCGATGTAGGAAGTGTCTGTATGAAAGTGCTACACCGGCACAGTTACAGTGTTCGACATACCCCAAGTCAGAGGTCAATTTAAAAAGTCCTCTGGAGATTTAATATTGGAATCTGAGGAACAATCCGCAGCTGAGGCGCCTACAAGTGATGGTCCCTAACAGCCCATAGTCTGCTCAGTCAGCTGAGGTAAAACTGAGGTATCTGGTGTGAGGTAAGCAGAGGTGATGGTAGAATGGTATTGCTGATGGGACTTGGGTCAAACTGCTGCTTGTACAAGGTCACATAACTAGCTGCACTGGGCAGGTAATTAAAAAAAAGTTCCATGATACAGGGGCTGGTAATTTCAAATTCCACCCCCTGAATAAATCATGCTCAAGGGGGTTAATTTAATGTTTTATTTGTTAGGAAATCTGTCTCAAATTTAGAGGGATTTGGGGGGAATAGAGGTGGGAGTTGGAGGGGCAGAGAGAGATGAGCAAGGATAGAGGTGTTGGAATGAGAACTTGAAAGGGAGGGCATGTGATGGGGCAGGAGGAGCAGATGGAACCACATTTGGCAGGTGGATGGGTAGAAGTCTGGTAGAGAAAGGAACATAGGGTGGTCATTTGATCAGTGGAGGAAAGAACTAGGAGATAGGGCTGGCAGAGAGAATTTAAAGAAGGCACCCAGTGGTTGAGGCATGTGGGTGACATGGGGAGGGAACAAATGTTGAGAAATGTCTTGGAGGAAAGGATGGGAGACCTGTATCCTTTTGTTGTGACAATGCACAGTCAACCTGTGGAACTCATTGCCAGGATGTTGTGAAAGCCAAAAATATAACTGGATTCAAAAAAGAATGAGATAAGTTCATGGAGGACAGGTCCATCAATAGCTATTAGCTAACCTGGTCAGGGACACAACCCCATGCTTTGAATATCCCTAAACCTCTGACTGCCAGAAGCTGGGACTGGACGACAAGGGATGAATTACTCAATAATTGCCATGTTCTGTTCATTCCCTCTGGGGCACCTGGCATTGGCCATTGTTGGAAGACAGGATACTCGGCTAGATGGACCATCTATAGCCATTCTTATGTTTTTATGACATGGTACCAGCACATCATTGCTAAGAGGTTAATGTTTCCTACAGCCGTATGAGGTAGATAACATTTACAGTTCTGCCATTTGGCAGAAAAGGAAAGACATAGAAGTTTAGTAATGTAGTTATTGAGGGCTCCATGTCATTTTCTCAATCCACTTGAACATACTGTCTCTTGAAAGAAACTGTCATAAATCTGTATCCTAAAATTAAGAAATTTGATCTTTTCCTTTCCCTAGGTCTCTTTCCCCTGCTCGCTTTTAGATTTTGTGCATTTTTTCCTACCCTCTTATTTCTGCTAGTCTCTCTTTCCCCATTCTTTCTTTTCCTGTCCATTTCTCGCCAACTTTTAAATAGCCTTTTCTTTGTTTCCAGTCATCACCTTCTGTCTGAGGCCCCTCTCTGGTTGGGGAAGTCTCCTAAGACCTTCATATTGCCGTTTTTTCCCCCTCAACGTCTAACTCCCAAAAGGCAATTATGAGATATTATGGCAACTGTCCTTTCAGCCAGAAGGAGCTGGATGCAACTCTCTCCAGGGTTCTTTAATAGTGTTCCTTCTGAATGATTATTCACATGCTGTACAAAATGCTGTACAAGGAGCAAATATCAGGATGGTAGGCCAGAAGGATTGTTTAACTGCGATGTGAGCTCTGTTGGTTCCTGACTGCTGCGAGTCTCTGCTGACCATTCCATAATAAAAGACTCAACTAATAATGAGAGTTGTGCACTACAGGCAGAATTGGTAGCAAGGCCTCTAGTTAAGATTGCCTAACACTTTCCATTAATCCATTATTTTCAGTTGCTTATAACTTTGCTACACTTCAACCATTTCAGATTAACTTTGTTTGCTCTCTTCTTCAGTCTCCTTTTTGTATTCGATTTTATTTATTGATTTATTTATATTTTGTGGGGGACAGTTTAGCAAAAACAGTTCAGCCATTTCCAAGAGGATCAGGAAAAAATAGGCAGTTTTACACTGTTTAAAGAAACATTTGGAAACATTTTTAAGAGCACCAGCGAGTGAATGCTTTGAAGCAGGAATTTGAAATTTGGCTGGGGGATAGCCCTGGAGTCAGAGAGATGCTTTTTCTGTCCCTGTAAAAATCCAGCCAGATTCGGCTGAGTTATAAGCCTCTGAAAATTGCCATTTTCATCTACTCAGTAAATTTTAGACACTCGCTCTAAAATCTACCGGTTGTCTATCTGCACTAAGCGTGCTGTAACCCCACAGAGCTCCTAAATCCCAACTGCACGGGCATGCCCCCAAGTCTCCCTCTGTCCGACATAGTAGGCAAAGAGCTAGAGCTCCAGAGGCACCCCCCAAGACCCTTCTGGCCAAGGGAAAGTGGTCTGGTTGGCAGCCAAAAGATCTGTTGACAATTCTTTGTTAATAATTCTTTGTTAATAATCTGTTAATAATTCTTTGTACTTCACAGCCATTGTTATGGAGCAAGATCTCACACCCCTATTTTAGGAAGCAGGTAAATACCATTTCCCTCATTTTGCAGCTGGGGTACTTGAGAGGTTGCATAAAGTCACTTCTGTCAGAGCTGGGCTCACAACCCTGTAGCTCATAGGGAAGATTCAAATCTCATCCACTTAGCCATGCTGCCTTTCAACAACCCCCTGGGTCCAAGCTCAGATGGCTAGCCTGGATCTCTGCCTGGAGACGCAGTGTCCACACTGCTAATATTAGTGCGCTACCTAGAGCTGAGCTAGCATGAGTCTGTCAGCATGGGCTGGGAGGCATGCTCCTGGCTGCAGCGTAGACATGCCCTCTGCTCCATCAGGGGGCTTGCAGTCAACAGACTTCCTGTTGAATGCTTCCACCAGTAGGGGGTCTGGGTGCTGAAGGCCCCCTGCAGGAGCAGAGGCACAGAGAAGTTCTCAGCTCCAGCAACAGCAGCTTAAGACACATTTTCCCTTCTCTTTCTCATTACTCAGGGGAAAAAGTTGGCAGCCTGCCAGAATACCAGCTGACTGTGAACATTCTAAAGAGCCATAGTCACACCACTGCCCAAGTGGCAGCAGCAGATTCTGCACTGGGAACATCTGGGAGCTTCCAGCTGTGGTAGCCATGGGAGAGGGGAGAAGAACCAGGCTAGACTGAGCTCCCCACATAATTCCTCCAGACCCAGCACATGGACCCATTAGTCTATCCCCCCTTACATGGGGTGGGGTAGGAGACTGCCACGTCCTGCGGGGAGGAAGAGAGTGAGGCCAGGCTGGGCTCCACCCCTCAACCCAGCAGCTCCCCTCTGGGATAACAGCCTGTCTCCTGCTGCCAGCTAATGTACGTAGGTCTGTAGTTCAAATGGTAGAAGGTCTATACTGCAGTGCTGAAGGTTCAGCATTCAAATAGTGTTACAATTGTACATAATAGAATTGGTGTTTTACTTTTTCCCTTCTAAAAAAAAAAGGCTAGCATATTGCATACAAAAAACCCTAAATTAACTGAACATTTTGATTGCAAAGTCAAGCACTCATGGCTAGGAAATGCCAGATATAAAGTTTCCTGTGCACCCTTAATCCAGCCCTTTGTGCATGTGCGTCATGATACATTCTTTACTTACATGATCCCATACTATTTTTCAACAGGATCCCTGTCTCATTCAGTGCATTGGAAGGATGCATAAGAGAACAGAGTTAAGGCAGCACAGGCAACTTTTGAGGGCTTTGCAACCTAAATAACTTGCTTTTAATGTTTTTTTTTTAATGGAATATATAGACACATTTTTAACTGCCAGCCCAGCAAATTCACTTGAATACGATCTAAAAGTTGTGTGATTCTTTCTAGCTGATGTACTATCACAGTACAAGATTCTGCCCTCCGTTACACCTCTGCAACCATACTGTTTTCAGTATCATTGCACATATAAAGAAGAGGGCAGCACTTGGCCCTTATCCAGCAAAGCACTTAAACCATACTTAACTTTAAGCAGGTGTGCAGGCTCACTGACTTCAATGAGATGGCTCATATGCTTCAACGTAAACTTTAGTGCTTTGCTGAATCAGGGCCTTAAAACTCAGTGGCAAGCCCTGAAGTTTACCTGGTTTGTTATTCAGTGCTTATCCAAAAAATTCCTGTTGATGTCTATGAAAGGTGGGATAAAGGCAGAGAGGGACTTCCTAGTTATCAGTTCTATTGATGATGTATGCATAAGAAGTAACAGACCTCAGATTTCTCATAGCTACATTATAATGAGCAATCCAAACTTTTCTCTAAAGTAGATACAATACCAAATACACGCAAGCAACACATCTGTTTAGTAGGAAGGTGTCGTTTTTACACAGCATGACGTAGAGTAGAAAAAATCAGAACCAGAATCTTTGTACAGCAGTTGTATCTTTTAGCTACATAAGTTGTTTTCAGTATATTGCATTTGTTTTGTTTTGTTTTTTGTAATAAATATCTTCTGCTCAGTTCTTCTATGATATTCTGACTAGCTTAGGATCCTAGTGTGGTTTGCCTGAGCATGCAACAATATTTTCAAACTGTACAGTCAGATTTTTTTATAGTTACTTCAGTCATTTTATATTTTAACTTTGTATTGTCCATGTTTATGATAATCAGCACTATTTGGGTTTTCTTTTTGACTTTATATCCAGACTCGTTGTTTTATTTATTTATTTTGCACTTTCCTTTCCTTTTGGCTGTATGGAAGTCTTGTTTTCTCTCTGTCACTCTTATGCAGAGACGTTGAGGCAGTTTTTTAGACGGGCTACATCAACTTGAAAAACTCTTGAAAATGTTATTAAATTTTTTTTATTATTTGTATTTCAGTAGCACCTATGAGCTCCAGTTGTGGACCAGGGCCCCATTGTGCTAGGCACTGAAGAAATACATAACAAAAAATGGTCCTTGCTTCAAACAGCTTACCATCTAAGTATAAGAAAGAGACAGCAGATGGATACAGAGAGGGGGAGCACAAGGAACCAATGAGACAATATTGGTTGGCATGATAGTTAGGGCGTCTCAGCTCACCATTTGTATCTAGTGTTCTTACCAGGAAAGCCTCGGAGCCCTATAACTTACAAGTGATTTTAAAAGAAAAAGTGTTTTTCCTGTATTTTTTAATATGTTTGATTTGTGCATATGACAGCACTTTGCATAGTCTGCTTAGGTGTTTTGATGAATGTGCACACCCTTCCCGAGGCTCTGCTAGATGGGGATTTTACCAGGAACAGCAGCAAAGCAGCTGAAACTGAGGAGGTAGCAGGCAGGAGTTTGCAGAGGGAGAATGGTGATGGAGGAAGAAAGATAGGCCTCAGCATGTGTGACATTGGTGCTCTTGTGCCCACCCAAACGACTCCAGATAACATCACTAGGGCCTCCATTCAGGAAAGCATTTAAGTTTGCCTTGGAGACCATCCCTGTTCAGGACCACACATAAGAGTATGCTTTGTTTTAAACATATGCTTAAGTTTTGTTGACTTCAGTGGGACTTAAGCATGTAGCTGCAGGTTTGGCCTGAATAGGGATACTTTCTTAAATCAGGAATTAGGGAGCAGAAAAACCCTTACATTTTGTAAAGATTTTTTTGTTTTTGTTTTTAAATTCAGGATATCCAATTGAAAGGGAGCTCTGTTGGAACATTTTTTTAAGCAGTCCATCAAAAAATTAAGTTGACAGTATTCCTTTAATGAAAACAAACAAAAAGAGAGAGTTTTGATTTCAAGCTATCTCCACACCAGTGACACACTCACATACTTTATTGTCATTTCATACCATGCATACACATACTACCAGGCTAGTACTTACTCCCAGCCGTTCTAAGAGAAAGCACTGTAAATGGAGTGAAACAGGTATATACTGTTCCTTATATTCCTGAGGTAATGTTTCCTAACCTCTTTGAGGAATTGGATAAAGTGAAAGGATTTAAGAGTGAGATTGTGTTGGAGTTTATGCACAGTCCAGCAGAACCAATGCAGGGCCTCAGTAGAGGTATTATTTAATGTAGTAAATATTTTAGTAAATAATTTGAAAACATTATTCATGTTCCTAAAAATAACAGTAAATAAGAGTGCATTTAAATGGCAAAACCTTTGTTAATGCAGATCTAAGGTATCCCAGTGACAAATAACTAATATCCTTCCAGAACGTCCAGCAAAATTCAGACTTCAGGAAACTAGGAAACAGCAGGTACACAGCATTTAAACACCTGAGGCTGGCCCAAGTCAGCTGACTCAGGCTCGCAGGGCTCGGGCTGTGGTATTCTAAAACTGCAGTGTTGGCTGTTCGGCCTCAGGCGGGTGTTTAACTGCTGTGTAAACATACCCACAGAGTTAAGATAATCACTCACACAACCTTAACTCTGCCCCTATGGAGCTAGCTGGGAATTATCCACATGCACTGCAGCTGCAGTCAGTGTGGTTTGACTGGTGGAGGCAGTAGGTGGGGCAGAGGTGTGTTTGTGAGCTGAGGAGATGGGAATTAGTTTGAGGGGCCTCACAGAGCTGTAATTGTGATATGAGGAGATCAGGGTTTGGCACCCCACCCCTCTGTTTGCAAGTAAAGGAAGGACATGTACCTTGATTAGCTAGTCTGCATCATTTTATTGCAAAATTGTGTTGGTTGTCTCAGGAGCAAGGCACGGGGGGTGTGCATTTTGCCTCAGGATTGTCAGTAGTGAACTGGGACATGAGAGCAACCTGTGGGTTTAATGATGGTTAAGGGGAAATATAGGTTTAGATGGTATCCTGTGAATAAGAATGAAGGGCTTGTTAAATTTCACAAGTGTGGTATTTTGCCAGGATGATAGGCTCAGTGTTTGAGTGTAGGGCAAGTTCTTTTCCTTTACAGTGAAAAGGCAGCATGCAAATACGGGTGTTTTGAGTTATTGCTCAAAAAGGGCAGAGTTAAAGTTACATGGGCATTTACCTTAACTCTGTATTTCCTGGTTTTCTAAAGTTTGAATTTTGCTGAATTCTGTGTTCTGGAAGGGCATCAGCTGTCACTGGGAAACCTTAACTCTGTGTCTCCTGCTGACATAGCGCTGGACACTCCTGATGGACAAAAGTTTTACCGACAAAAGTGCTAGGTTAGACATAGGCTATGGCTACACTTGCAGAGGTAGAGCGCTTTTGGGTTAAACCAGCCTTCGGAGAGCGCCCTAGGGAAAGCGCTCTAGTCTGTCCACACTGACAGCTGCAAGCACACTAGCGTGGCCACATTTGCAGCACTTGCAGCAGCATTGGGAGTGGTGCATTATGGGCAGCTATCCCAGCGTTCAAGTGGCTGCAACATGCTTTTCAAATGAGGGGGGTGGGGTGGAGTGTGTTGTGTGTATGTGGGGGGAGAGAGAGTGGGTTTTTGGAGTGCTAAGAGTGTGTCAGCACGCTGTCTTGTAAGTCGGGACCCCCGACTCCCCTGCCTCTCACTCACTCACTGAAAGCAAACAGTAAATGTTTGTTGGATCAGATAAGCAGTTGCTGTCAGAAACAGAGCTTCAAAAAGGCACTTCCGCATTCCTGCAGTGATTTCACAACAAAGGGAAGAGTGACCACTTGGCGTAAGGGGATTATCACTGCTCTACAGCCAAAATGCTTCTGAAATAAATGTAGTCAAACTTTACTAATTCTGGGTCACTGAGAATGAAAATGATGCTTAAAATTGTTGATTGGCTCTAGTCTTCAAGACATGCTATTGGGTCAGTATATACGACCCTTGACTTGGGAATGGCGGAGGATAAGTGAGTTATAAAGGGAAGGGATCTCAATTTAAACCAGAAATGACTAAAATACATCTTTGACTGGATCTATGAATAAATCTATGACTGGGTTTGGACGGTACTTGCTTTTTAGGCAAAACAATGAATGATGCAATCTGAAGCTGGTATTGCGTCATACATGATATGAATTGCATCATGTTATTCCTAGAAGTCATGGATGATGCAATCATAACGAAGCTTACATCACTCTGCTGAACAAATTGCCCTATATCAGCTCTAGAAATCATACAGTGTCGTGCTCTCTTATTTGTCAGTGTCTGATTTTGCAAAGGGACATATTTCTGTTTAGCCAAAGTGAGCAGAGATGCCTCGTACTTGTGTGAACAGTGCAGATAACTTCTGCTATGTTTGTGGTGAAGTGACTTTTGCATCACAAAAGTGCAGTATAACCACTATGGTTAAGAAAGCCTATCACCTTTCTTTTGACTGCAAAATTGGAGATCAGGACAATAGGTGGGCCCCATACATATGCTGCAACACGTGTGCAACAAATCTTCACCAGTGGTTGAACAGGAAAAGGAAATCGATGCCTTTTGCAGTGCCAATGATTTGGAGAGAGCCAACAGATCATACCAGCAATTGTTACTTCTGCATGGTGCCTCCAGTTGGGAAAGGTGTGTCAAAGAAGAAAAAGTGGACTGTGCATTATCCAAACATTCCATCAGCTATACGCCCAGTACCCCACGGAGAAGGACTGCCGGTTCCTGATGCACCACCATCATTCTCACTTGAGTCAGACGAGGAAGAGGAAGAGGATGAAACTTCTGGTCCTGAACCATCAATGTCACAGGACCCACCTTTTCTCCCATCTTCCTCCTCTGAACCACACCTCATAACACAAGGTGAACTGAATGACCTTGTCAGGGATTTGGAACTACCCCAGAGTAAGGCAGAGCTTTTGGGCTCCAGACTACAGCAGTGGAATCTCCTGGCAGGTGATGTGAGGGTTTCCATGTTCCGTGACCGTCAAAAGGATCTTGTCCCATTCTTCTTCATGGAAGGTGATCTTGTAGCCTGCAACAACATCGATGGTGTGATGGCAGCCCTCAACATCGTTCACGATCCAGATGAGTGGAGACTGTTCATTGATTCATCGAAGACGAGTCTGAAAGCTGTTTTACTGCATAATGGCAATGTTTTGCCATCAATTCCAGTCGGTCATGCAGTCCATATGAAGGAAACCTATGACAACATGAAACAACTTTTGAGGTGCATAAACTATGACCAACATCAGTGGCAGCTTTGTGGCGATTTGAAGGTTGTTGCTTGCTCTCTTGCTTGGTCTGCAGACTGGATACAGAAAGTACTGCGAATGGGATAGTCGTGCAAGAGATTCCCACTACATCAAGAAAGATTGGCCACTCCGACAGTCATTGGAGCCTGGGAGGAAACGTGTTCCGCATCCACCACTTGTTGAATCAAGGAAGATTTTGTTACCACCCTTACACATCAAGCTGGGTCTGATGAAGAACTTTGTCAAGGCCATTGACAAAACACAAGCAGCGTTCAAGTACCTCCGTGGAAAATGTCCAAGGTTAAGTGAAGCTAAGATAAAGGAAGGTGTCTTTGTTGGTCCTGAGATTCGTGAACTTCTTCGAGATGATGCATTTGACCATGCACTGCGTGGCAAGGAAAAAAGGCATGGAAAGCCTTCCAGTTAGTGGCAATACATTTTCTCGGAAACAACAAGGCAGACAACTACAGGTTGTTGGTGGAAAACCTCCTCAAGGCATACAAAAGCCTTGGTTGCAACATGTCACTAAAGATCCATTTTTTGCACTCTCATCTAGATTTTTTTCCACCGAACTGCAGAGCAGTGAGCGACGAGCATGGCGAGCGATTTCACCAGGACATTGCAACAATGGAGAAACGCTGTCAGGGCAAATGGAGCCCATCAATGCTTGCAGACTATTGCTGGACAGTGACAAGAGATGCTCCATTTAATGAATACAAGAGACAAGCCAAGAAGCGCCGAGTAGACACTGAATAGGACTAAACTATGTACATAATAGTTTTTTGCCTTTTGTTTCATAATCAATTTTATTTATATAACCCCTTTGCTGATTTTTAAAGTGTTACATAAACAGGACAGGTGAAATAGTATCATGTAAAGCAACCATAAACACATGAAAAGACCTAGGTTTACAATTTATGATTAAAACTCTACTATCTACACAATATACATAGACATAAAATGTAAAAACTTAAATATCTTAGAAACAGTAGCCAATCAGTTGTTTTAATTGTCATATTTGAATTCAGCACATCAAAATACATACTAAATAGCACATTTTATCTCTGAAGCAGACGACTTCTCAAAAATTGTAGACCAGTGTTATGGGACGTTTCCAGAGGTCAATCAGAGCGCAGCAACTGTTCACACTGACCCTGGGGCGTCTCAGCCAATACGCAACAGCCGTTATCCCTCTCATGGAGGTGGAGTACCAGGAGCGCTCCAGCCAGGGAGTCAGAGCGCTCTACGTGCCTTGCCAGTGTAGACAGGGAGTGAGGTAGAGCGCTCTAGGCAGCTTTATTGCGGTATAAAGTGCAAGTGTAGCCAAGGCCATAGCTTCTGTGTACTCTAGGTAGGTGTGGCACACAGCTCTACACATTCAGCTGCAGCAGAGGAGGCTCAGAAAGTGTGAAGTGGCTCCTACGGCTCAGGGTGATGGTCTCACCTGAATGGGAAGACCTCATGGAGATGAATACAGCCTAAAACAATAAACAACTCTATTCATGTCAATTGGTATTCTCATCCTCTCTCCCCAGTGCTGAAAAGCCTTTGGTATGCAACAAGCGTGCCTGCTCTCAACTCCTTACCCAGAATCAGCAGCATGTTGTTAGTCCATGCTCCCTGCATGCCTGTTTTGAGCTGCACACCCAGAGGGGTGTGGCTTTCCCAGATCCTGTGCACATGGCAGGGGAGGGTAAAAAGAGAGGCTCAGACTCCCAAGAAGGACAGGTTCTCCAGTTCCCATGTAGTTGGGCCAGCAGCCCCCAGATTGTGGCACACACAGGGGAGAGGAATGTGAGGCTGACAGGTGCTTCTGCCCCTAAATCCCTCCCGTCCTGTCACTCACTCACATGTATCCCTTACTAGTGTCCCACCAGATCTCCTACCCCCCATCTTTATTTATCCCCCAAATCCCTCTTTGCTATACCCCAAACCCTTCTCCCCCTAGTTCCACCTCCTCTTCCACTCTCAATCACCTTCCCTTCCCAGTGAGTATTTGCATTTAGAGTTTATTTTCTTTTCACAAATAGTTTCACTATCTTCTGAATATTCTTGCAGCATTCAAATTACATTTCCCCAAAATAAAAAAAAGCCCTTTTGATGAAGGTAGATTACCTCCTTTTTTGTTTCCAACTTCAATCCTGGGATGGCTTTGAACTCAAAGTGCCTATTTGGGTTCAGATTCAATGGCCAGAACAGTCCTTCAGAATCACACATGTGCTGTGGATCTTTGGTACCTTTCAGCACTCCTGGGCTCTCTCTCTGCACATGCACAATATAATCCATGAGGGGTGAGAACCTTGGCAATCCTTGCCAGAACACCCACCTGGAGAAGCAAACTCTTATTCTAATAACGTAATTTGATTTGCCCCAAAGGGGTTGTGGGTGTCATGCACTCTGTTGGGGTAATGCATTCCTGGATAAAATTTCCCATGCTGGGTGTCTGCCTCAGCCTGATTTTTTTTTTTTCAAGCTTCATCTAAAATAGTTTAGCCATTTCCAAGAATGAAGATGACAACCTACTATTGTAGCCATTACTTTGTTAGCTCAAGTAGAGGTAGGTCTGTGTGGGAGAAACAAAGGTTCCAACCCTGCTGATGACCCATGTCAATAGGATGTCGTATGATGGAATTTTTTCAGTTTGCTTTTTTTTACAAATCTAGGAAACTATGCACAAAAAATAGAAAGTTGCCAGGTCAAGCACCCAAAAGTTAGGAAATGCCAGAATTAAGGCAGCCTTAATTTGGCCCTCTTGTGCATATGCATTTGTCACATATTTATAGGATCTGTGCTATTTCCTGGCTTGTAGACAGTCTTCTGGAAGTATCCCTCTAGTATGCCAGACCCCTAAGGGGTCAAATACTTCCACAACGGTAAGCCATGTGGCCTCAATGTCTCAGAGACTAAGCCTCCACACTCCAGTGCTCCCATACCTCATTGTAAGCTCTGCACTTCAGCAGGTATCTGAAGTGACTCCATGCAGACTTTTTAAAACAGAGTAGAATTTATTAGTCAGCTGAAATACGGCACCAGGAAGTCCTTAGCTTAGCACAGAGAAGCCAAGGTGTAGACACAGTTCAGAGTGCCCAGTGCCAGGGCTCCACCAAGCCAAGTTGCTGTAGAATCCATCTTGGCTCTGTCTCTGTCTCTTTTTCAGTCCCAGATAAGAACTGCTGTGTCTCTGTGAGTCCAGTTCTTATCACAACCTCCTATCACATCTCTGACAACTGGCCTGCTGCAAAGTCATACTGAGTTCAGGTGTTCCACCTGCCAGAGCTTCCCATTGTTAAGTATCAATTGTTCAGACGTTGGGTATTCCTGTTGTCTTTCCAGATGCTCCATTGATATTTAAGCAGCCAGTCCTTAAATGACCCATTCATATCATATCACCCCAGACAGTTACGTGATACAAACATGTTATGTCTCTTGGTCTGCCCCAGAAGCTGCATATTAAGCCATCTGCACCCATTGGGTAGGAATACCCAGGTGATAGGTACAGAGTCATATAGACAGGTCATAAGCTATAACCATGCCCGACTTTTAGCCAAGCCCGACTTGATCTGAGGCCTCTGCAAACGTGGCTGGCCTCGGTTTACGTTCCCAGCAGGCACCCCCTAGATCAGGGGTGGGCAAAATATGGCCCACGGGATGGATCCGGCCCATCTAACATTCCTGTCTGGCCCGCCAGGCTCTTTGGCTGCCCCCTCATGATCTCTGGACCACTAAAAGTCCCGTGGCGCAGTGGGGCTCTCAGGCTGCCTGCCTACTGTGACCCCACACTGCTCCCGGAAGCAGCTGGCTGCTGCTGGCATGTCTCTGCATGCCCCTGGTGGGGGGGGAGGGGAGGGGACTCGCGCACTGCCCCCACCCCCAGCACTATCCTCACAGCTCTCATTGGCCGGAAACGGGCCAATGGGAGCTGCGGGGCGGTGCTTGCAGGTGCGGGCAACGCACAGAGACCCACTGCCACCCTCCCCACAAGGGGCACGCAGAAACCTGCCATAGTGCTAGCAGCCGGCCGCTTCTAGGAGCAGTGTGGGGCCACAGCATGCAGCCCCGCCAGCCAGGAGCCGCCTGTGGTAAGCACCTCCCAGCCAGACCCTGCACCTCGCACCTCCTCCTACATCCCAACCCCCTGCCCCAGGTCAGAACTCCCTCTTGCACCAAACTCCCTCCCAGAGCCCACACCCCCTCCATTAATATAGTAGAAATGTGCGTCCTTTGACGACTTACCAAAATTTGTGGAGTGGCACCCCTGTGAAAATTATTGCCCACCCCTGGCCTAGATCAAGTGGTCACAGTACCAAGCCATGTCCTACTATCACTGGACTGGTGGTGGGATCTCGAGTCAGTGTTCCGGGGAGTTTCTTTCGTGTCCCCATATCCATCACTCACCCTGGTCTCAGGCACTTCAGGTCTGGGCTGGGGAGCCCACCTGGGTGACCTGAACACCCAGGGCCGTTGGCTACACCCCGATCTGGCCCTCCACATCAAAGTCAGGGAGCTCAGGACAGTTCACCTGACCTGCCAGGCTTTCTTGCCCCACCTGAAGGGCAAGGTGGTGCAGGTCCTGACAGACAATACTGCCGCAATGTATTACATCAACAGACGGGGGCGCCAGGTCTTTGGCCCTTTGTTGAGAAGCTCTCAGCCTCTGGGACTTTTGCATGCAGAATGCCATTCACCTGGTGGCCGATCACCTACCAGGGACAAGAACATCTTGGCAGATCGCCTCAGCAGGACCTTCTCATCTCGCCACGAATGGTCTTTCCATCGGGAGGTGATCAGCCTTATCTTCCACAAGTGTGGGAATCCCCAGGTGGACCTGTTCATGTCCAGGCAGAACAGGAAGTGCCATGTGTTCTGCTCTCTGCAGGGCAGGGACAAGGGCTCCCTGTTGAACGCCTTCCTGATTTCATGGTTGGGAGCGCTGATGTCCGCCTTCCTGCCAGTGCCCTCGACCCACAGGGTCCTGCTAAAGGTGAAGCAAGAGAAGGCCATGGTCATTCTTGTGGCCCCAGCGTGGCCTTGTCAACACTGGTTCAGCATGTTGCTGAGTCTGTCGGCAGCCACCCCCTGCAGCTGCCTCTTCGGCCGGATCTGCACGTCCCAGAACCACGGCAATCTGCTGCACCCAAACATGGTGGTGCTGCACTTGACAGCCTGGCTGTTGTGTGGCTGAGTGGAGAGGAATGACGGTGTTGCGCAGGAGTCCAGCGAGTCCTGCTGGGCAGCAGGAAGCCTTCCACCCGAGCTACCTATGTGGCGAAGTGGAAGCGATTGATATGTTGGGCCTCGGATCGTAGCACCCATGTGGAAGAGGCCCCTCTGCAAGATGTCCTGGACTATTTGCTGCACCTTAAGCTCCAGGGCCTGTCGCTGTCGTTGGTCAAGGTGCACTGGTGGACATTTCGGCATTCCATCCTCCATTTCAAGGCGGGTCAGTCTTCGCCCACCCTATGACGGCACGCTTTCTGAAGGGCCTGGAGCACCTTTACCCACATGTCCAACATCCGGTACTCCCTTGGGACCTAAATCTTTTGCTGTCAAGGCTCATGGGTCCCTCCTTCGAGCCCCTAGCTTCCTGCTCTCTCCTGTTTCTCTCATGGAAAGTCTCCTTCCTAGTCACCATAACTTCGGCCCGACGGGTGTCCAAAATCAGAGCCCTAACATCTGAACCACCTTACGCGGTCTTCTATAAGGACAAGGTTCAGCTGCGTCCGCACCCGGCCTTTCTGCTCAAGGTCGTCTCCCAGTTACATACTGTTCAAGACATATACTTGCCTGTCATCTGTCCTAAACCCCACATGACAGATGAGGAACACAGGTTGAATACCCTGGACGTGAGATGGGCTCTGCCTTCTACATGGACAGAACGAAGCCGTTCCGTAAGTCGACACAGTTGTTCGTTGTGATCACAGACAGGATGAAAGGTTACCCAGTGTCTGCCTAAAGAATATCATTGTGGATCATGGCCTATATCCGCTACTGTTACAAGCTAGCGAAGGTGCCCCCACTGCCGATAGTGACGGCTCATTCGACTAGGGTGCAGGCATCCTTGGAAGCCTTCCTCGCTCAGGTGCCGATCCAAGAAATCTGTTAGGCCGCGACCTGGTTGTCCGTCCACATGTTCACTGTACACTATGTGCTGACCCAGGGGGCGCCACAGCCAGCCCTATGGATACCGCTAAGGCAAAAATCTCAGACGACTACGCACATGGGTGCGTTCACACCTACAATGGAATGGACATGACCAACACGTCTCAAAGACGAAAGGTAGGTAACCGGGTTTTTTTTCAAATTGGGCACCAAAATCATGGACATTTCTGATCATTTTGGCCTGAAACTTTGTGCTTCAGTTCCCCATGTGTAAAATGGGAATAATAATACCACCTAGACTCACAGGTGCATTGTAAAGGTAAAACAAATGTTCGTAAAACATTAGGACACCATGGTGAGAGCACCATAGAAAAAGCCCATGAGGAAATTCATAATTTTGTATTCAGGGCAGGGTTTGGATGATTTAAAATAAATAATGCATGGGGCCACACACTGAATGAGGAGAAAAAGAAATATTGAATAACTACCTATTCAGTGAGCATCATCCATCCTGAGCACTCAGTGGGGCAGAAATAACCTATTGGAAGAAATAACACGTGATCATGTAATTTAAGACTTATCATAATGCGTACACATAAGGGCACCAAATTACAGTTGCACAGGCAGCCTTACTTCTGGCATATCCTAACTTGTAAGTGCTTGACTTTATAACCTTAATATTCTTTTAATATCGTTTTGTGTGTGTGATGTATCGATTACCCCCAACTCCCTCTCTGCATAACTGTGATTAGTTGCGTAATTTCTTGCAGACATCTCAGTAGAAGAAGGTATCGAAGAGGGACGGGAGGGGATAGTTTTATGAGCTAGGCCAAGGAGGAGGTTGCATGTATATGGACAGTGTGGAAAAAAGTGCAAAGATGACTGTGATAAAAGCAGAGAAATGCAGAATTGAAGATGGCACTGTGGCTGTAGTGGAGGGGGCTGGGTAAACTCAATAAGAGACCAGTGGATAAGTAGGAAGGCGAGAATTGTGAAGGGTCACTATGAAATATGGGAATGAACTAAATTTATTTTTCTTTGATCTCCATTATTTATAATTTTATTGGTACTGGGTCTCATGGCACTAGATCTTTTCAACTATTCAGTGTACAGTGCGAAAGGCGATTTTAAATTATACCAGTTTTATGGTGAATGGCTTTCCTTGGCTTAGAAGTGACTAGAATTGGTTTTAACTCTTTAGATTTTGGACAGTTTAAATGCTGGCCATTTACTTTAGTTCCAACAGCACTGAAACAATAGCTAACCACAGACTGCTCTGATTTCATTGTTTGCAATTAATGTTGCACCAGCCTTTGCCTCAAAGTTTAACCAGATTGCTTTGATTTCCTCTGATATATGGCTATATTTTGACTAATATATGATTGTTAAATTGTTGAATGTTTCAAGTTCAATTTCATTCAGAGTTACTGCATTAATTTAATTAATGCTCTTTCTTTTTAGTTGCCTTTACTCTTAATCGTAAAAAACTAGTCTGGAGTAACGTGTGAATAAAATTGTTAGTCTCATTAAACACTGAATTGTTTAGGAATCTTTTTGTTTTCTTGCCTGTTATTTACATTGTGAGGCAGGAATTGTCCTTTTTTTCTGATGATCAACTCAGAAATGCATGTAGCTGGAATGTAAAAAAATCCTATTTATAGACCTTTAAATATTTATAATTCTGTGTAAATTAACATTGCCTACTTGTGTATATTAAAACACTTCTTGGCTGTTTAGCATACAGTAATGAGAAGTAAGGTTATTTGAGTGATACTTTCTGAGTCAGTCATATCTAGTCAGTTTTTTAACTTGGAATACTTATTAGGAATAATGCTTAACTCCTTGTGTGAGCAATGTTAGGAAAATATACCTAATGATTGTATTTATTCATTACTTTTAATATATTCCTCACTTTTTATATTAGAAAAACTAAAGTAATTAATTTGTATATCACTTTATTTGCCTTTAGATAGTCTAGTAAAGAACTGTGTCTTCTCACTTTTGGTGTTTGCATGTTTATGAGTCACTCAGAGTTAGAAATTATATCAGTCACAAGGCTTTTCATCCCTGCATTTCTAATTCATTGGGATTTCATGAGGTTGTCCTTTCTACTTATGGGCTGTATGCAACATTTTGAAGAAAGAGCCATTTACCCTCTGCTGAGAGAGAGAGAGAGAGAGAGAGAGAGTAAAGCTGCTGCATAGCTAATTATGGCAAGAAAACTAAAATAAGAGAAAACTCTCCCAATTATCACTAAAATTAGTGTAAACTGATGTATATATTATTTCCACTATGCTTCCAACTTTACAGGGAAACAAACCATGTTTAAGAAGTGTCCTTAATAAAAACCACTAATCTACTTACTTTCTACAATATAGATTACCAGCATTTAGAAATTATTCTTTTGCATGGTTAAGGTAGCTGGTTCCAAATTCTCTGCCCTAGGAGAGCAGCTTTCCATTTTTATTTTTGAAGTTTAATCATTATTTTGGGCTGACTGCACTGATTTCGTTTCTGTCCAATAGAAAAAAATAAATAAAAAGAATTTATAGTTTTAGGTAATGTCCTCATAAAATGCTTAATTGTAACAAATCACCAAGTTTCAGTAAATACAACAGGTTTGTGCTTTATAAGACTTGGCAGTCAGAATTTTGAATTTGCTTTTTAGTGGTTTCTTTTGTGGAAGAGGAATCTTTCAGGCATGAATTGATAGTCCAGATCTTTTGAGGTCTGTCTGTTCTAACCTATGACCTCTGTTCTTACAAGGTCAGCATCTGAGGGCAGGAGATTAAGGCAGTTTAAAGACTGGAATGGGAACTGGAATGGAAAAATTAGCCAGCACATTTTGGGTGCAAAACATCAAAGTCAACAAACAATTTGCTTATTTTAAACCCGGGTTAAAGGTAACAAGCTAATTGTACTGTGCTTGTTGAAGTAAGCAATCTTCTTAGATATTAGAGCTGGACATGGAAGAAATTTCTTATTGGTGAATAATACCATGTATATAATATAACAATTTTATATATTCAACATACTAAATACTTTGTCCAGTATTTTGTAATATAATAACTTGGGATCTGGTTATACAATCTTTATTTGCTCAATTATCCCCTACTCTCTTGTGAAATATCATTGGCATCAACAGGACTAATTGCATAAATAAGAAGTACTTGCCTTGAGTAAGGGTTGTAGGATCTGGCCCAATCCTGCTAGCTGCCAAGTATCCTCAACTCCCATTGATTTCACAGGAGCAGGTCCTCTTGTGTTGAAATTGTTGTTCTTATGTTAGAATTTCCCAATGCTAATGATTAAACCAATATGTGAGGATCTTTTTTTTTGTTACAGCTTTTCAAAATTGAACTCATTCTACACATACTTGTCATCGGGGAGTGTCCTTTCATAGATTACAAACTGGAGTATTCATTTTCATGAAAGGAGAACCATATATGTGACAGTTCAAGATCTATCGCAGAATATATTTAAAGGAGAATGATGATTGATCCTCCACCCTCACAATCATTTTTAAAGTCATTATATGTGTATTATTCCATTCCCAAAACCAAGTGATACAAGGGTGAGGATTTTAACATGTAAGCCATTTGTTTGTTTGTTTTTAAAAACCCACAAATGGAAGAAAAGTGATTTTGGTATTAACATGTGAAAGAAAGATTTAGTGTCTAATGTATAGGCTCTTTTAGCAAAAACGTGCCGTGTCTCCCGCAGTTCAGAATCTGACTCACATCTTTATAGATTCCAGTACTTCTCGGGTGGCTGTGTCACACCGAATGGATTAGAGACCTGTAAATCATAGTTAGAAAATAAAGCACCAGGGCTTCCATGTGGTTGCCTGTTTGAGTGTATCTAGCACATTCTTAGGTCTCTCCTGACAGTAAATGATACGCAGACACTTTCATTCTAACTCCTCTGTCACAAGCTCAAAACCTTCCAAAATATTATCTTCTTAGGGCTGCAGTGTTTCTTCTGTAGCTTCAGCTCAAAGGTGAATTTTTGGGGAAACCCAGTGGAGTGGCTTCCACCCTTCTATCCTCCCACCCCGATGGAGGGGAAAGGAGAAAATGCAGTAGGACCTAGTGCAGACTGCAGAGGCTTGACTGCCCAGGAAGGCCCCCAGCTTGCCTCTTCCAGGAGCACCAGCTTCCACCCCTCCACCCTATTTGGGGGTTGATGGCAGGAGAAGCTGGCAGAGACTCAAAGGACTGGGATATCCATGAAGACTTAAGAGTCTAAATCCCATTGACAATTGATGGGATTTAGACTCAAGTGCCTAAATCCCTTTTGAGAATGAGACTTAGGCTCCGAAATCAGCTAAGTGTTGCAACACTGAGCAGAGCAGTCCCTAAATTCCTTAAAAAATCTGGGCCCTGGACTAGAGTGAATGTTTTCTGTGGTAGGCCGTATATGATTCTTCCTTGCTATTCTCAGCCCTGTCGCGGATGTGGGACAGGCAGGATGGAAGGAGGGCTCACTCTATTTAATTAGGTGATTGGGGGTAGCAGAGGTGGGGGAATGTGTAGTCTGGGGCACCACGACTCATTGGAAGAGGGAGGGGAAGAGGCAAGTGGTTTATATCAAAGAAAAAATTCATGGAACTAATGAGAGACGTGCCTAACGTCAGTGTAGTTTGTCTGTGCCCTTCCCAAATCCTTTGTTTAGACTATAAGCTCTTCAGGACAGAAACTGTGCCTTCCTGTATGTCTGTACAGCGCTTAGCACAGCTGCAATACTATCATCTCAACTTCAATAATTAGCTTGAAGATCTTGGCCTATTGAATTATTAACAAGTGAAATTATATGCATTTCAAGTCATTCTTTTACTCACTGGTAATGCAAAAACTGCTAAGAAATGCCTCCCAAGTTTTTCATATAATGGATTGTAGTGAGAGGCAGGTTTTTTACTGAGCTTGCAGGGTTGGTCTCAAACCTGAGTCTGAGCCCAGGCTTACACTGCAGTGTAGACATACCTAAGTCTAAGGCTTAGACCTCTGACTGCAATCCCACAATACTTCTAGAATTAGTGTCCCTTGCCAGACTCTTTGATTTGCCTGTACTGAATAATTTAATACTAGTAAGCTATCACAATGATATATAGCACATACAGAGTATATTTAAAATGCCCTCCTTTTTCTAAAATAAGAACTCATCAGAAAGGGTATTTGTAATAATGTAATCTAGATCAGAGGCTTTCCAACTGTGGACTATTGGTGGTCTTTGGAGAGCTGTTTGATCACATGGTTCTTGCTCTCCTCCATTTCTAGTTGCTTAATTGCATGAAAAGCCAACTACAAACACATGAGAAACTTTACTTTTCCATGTAAGCAGTTGCTGTAGGTTGCCACAACACTATATGATCTGGAATGGGAGGGGAAGGGGTCTATGAAGTACTCTCTCTCAAGTTGTGGTTCACACTGAAAAAGCTTGAGAATACCCTGGCCTAGATTATTATCTCATTCTTCTGAGTGACTAGCATCAGTTGCTTAGCTTATATGTAAAACATAAACCAGCAGTGCAGAGTTAGTGAGAGAAACTTGGATGCTTTTAAGACAGTAATTTCCTTATATTGACTTATATGTAACTATACAGGTTTTATACATTGTATAGAAGCTTGAATTTTCTGATTGGAAAGAAAATGTCAAACTATTGTACACAGAAGGTATCTATTAGAAGGTTGTCTCTAGACTGCATTTGGAGAAAGGGGTCAAAGGGGAGATGATTTAATCAGGGGTCAGGTTGAGCCCGTACGGGCTGGTACATTGTACCAGCGTATCTCTGGCAACCTCATCGGTTTCTGCAAAATGTAAGCCTTCATTAAAAAAAAAAAAAAGTCTATTGCTTAGGTTTGCAAAGTAAACCTGAAATGAGCTGATTTGGTGCAGTCTTCTTCAGAATATTGAAAGGTAGATATCCTGTGTATACTGGAACTTTTAACCAAGTTTGTAACCATTTGTTACAATACTCAGTTAGTAATCATGACAGCTAGTATTGTTTTGGCTTCTTGGAACTGATTCTGCATCTGTTTTTCACAGTGTATACAGGGCACCCCTCTCCCCCAAAGCCATGTCTATATAACTAGCTTGTCCAGTCCTCCTCCTTCCACATTCTCTCTGTGTTAGTGCATCCCAGAGTGCATTGCAATAGATGCTGTTTGGCATCTCTCATTGTGCATGTTTTTCTGGCACTCTGTGGCCTGCTGAGGCACTATGGGATAGTGGCCAAGATTTTCCCAGAATACACACAGTCAGACATGGTTAGGCAGTGTTGATAGATGTGGACATACAAACACAGTTGATATGTGGCTGAATGGACAAAATTCAGCCTTTGCTGTAACCAGTTCAGCTGAGAGTGTCACAGACTTCCTACAAAACACAGTTGCACTTGGAGCATGGACAGAGTCTAAAACAATAGCTTTGTTGCATCTTTCCCCCTCAATGTGGAATTAATGCTGGAGCTTAAATATGGCAGCATAAGCGGTGTTAACTACACAGATCACTGTCGCAGAAACATCCAGCTGCTATGGGATTCTGTGTGGTGTTTGAGTAGAATACCGCCACATTTCCACCTCATGTTGATGGGTGGTAAATTTGCTTAATCCTGATATTCTGTTTTACTTTTACTGTAGAGGGACTGCTGTTTCCGTATGGTATATAAATCTATTTTGACTTGACTTCAAACTGTTTCCTTGAAGGGCAGATTCCCATTTATAAAAGAGAATATTCCACTGGGACTGTTCCATGTCAGTTCTCCGTGAGTGTAGATTTAAAACAAATCTGTTCCAAAAATTTCATGTTCGGCTTAATAAATACCAAGCGTAAGAGAAGGATAGTTCAAACTTGTCAGTTAAAAATCCTTCCTTCCTAAATGCATCCAGCTGTGAGCACTAAAGTGACATTGATATATGTCAGTATTTAAAAGCTGCATGTGATAAGGGTGTGGGGAGCAGTTACGGGATGGAGGGAGTATCTTGAGAAGTGGGGTTGTGGAGAAGACAGTGACAAAGGAGTTTCTGGGCATGGGCTGGATGAACTAACTGGGTACACAGAACAGTAGGGGAGCAGCAGGGGACATTTAAGGATGGGAAGTGCGGGAGCATGTGATAATTTTGAGGGAGAGACAGAGGTGTTTCCTCTGAGCTTCTTAAGAGCTTGCTGATTTCAGTGTCCCTGAGACTCTTGTCTTTCACTCATTTCTGCTAGGAGAGTCAATGGGAGGCCATAGTCCTTCCCTTTTAATTCCTTTTTCTAGGGCTATGTTTACACTAGCACTTGTGTGGGAATAACTTATGTTGCTCAGAGGTGTGGAAAAAACACCTTCCTGAGCGACGTAAGTTACACCATCAGAAGCGCTGGTGTGGACAGTGCTAAGTCAGCGGAAGAGCGTCTCCCACTGACGTAGCTACCACTTCTCATCGAGGGTCATTTAATTATGTCCAGCGCGGCTACACAGGAAATCTTATAGCAGTGCAGCTGCATCGGTACAGCTCTCTAGTGTAGCCATAGCCTAGTTCTTTTCTCGGGACAAAATGGTATAAAATGCTTCTTCATTTTTCACCATGGCGTGACCGTCAGTTATCACCAGTATCAAGATAAAGGAGAAGGAAAGAAACCTGAAAATGCTAATGAGAAGCATCACTGATGGTATTATTGGGATGTTCAGGACTTACAATGCTACCTATCAAGAACCAAGGATTTTCAGTCTTCCAGCCACTTACTTACCATATGAGATGGACCTAAGGAAGGTGTTGAGGCTAAGGAGTCAAGTATCAGAGAGCCGTGTTAGTCTGGATCTGTAGAAGCGAGAAAGAGTCCTGTGGCACCTTATAGACTAACAGATGTATTGATGTATCTGATATTAGGAATGGCAATATACAAAAACCTGTAGGAGAACACTTCAGTCTCCCTGGACACACAATAGCAGATTTAAAGGTAGCCATCCTGCAGCAAAAAAACTTCAGGACCAGACTTCAAAGAGAAACTGCTGAGCTTCAGTTCATTTGCAAATTTGACACCATCCGCTCAGGATTAAACAAAGACTATGAATGGCTAGCCAACTACAAAAGCAGTTTCTCCTCCCTTGGTGTTCACACCTCAGCTGCTAAAAGAGGGCCTCATCCTCCCTGATTGAACTAACCTCGTTATCTGTAGCCTGACCCTTCCCTGCATATTTATACCTGCCCCTGGACATTTCCACTGCATGCATCTGAAGAAGTGGGTATTCACCCACGAAAGGTTATGCTCCAATACATCTGTTAGTCTATAAGGTGCCACAGGACTCTTTGTCAAGGCTAAGGAGGTAGATTTAGGCCACTGGTAATCTAGAGACCTGTTTGGCAGAAGAGTGTGTTCTTAATGACAAGACCAATTCCATTCATACTGTGGCCACTACCTAAGCAGAGAGAGGGGAAGCCTCAGTAGTATAAGGTTATAGGTCTGCCGTCTGGCTAGCTCAGCATTCCACACTCTACTAGATTGACATGTACTCCTCAGCAGAAACTGAGACCATACAGTGATTCTTCCCCCTGGCATATTCTCCCTATAAAGGGACTGCTCGGCAGATCCCAACTGATTGCTGGTTTGTAATTTACAAATGATCATTTCAGTATTTAATGCCTGGAGTATTTAAATGTACAGTAATTATGTAAACTTATTTTGGTTATTACTGATGTAAACTTTGATTAGCTGGAGATTTTTTGTTTCATTTTTATGTTTATGACCTAGCTATTCAGCAGAGATGATGAATGGACTTCCAGGAGTTGGTTCTGTACTTTATGTAGTAATTGACTTATCCAGGCCTGGGAATTTTTTCCCCCTTTGGATCATCAAATGCTTCCCACAATTATAGTTTCTAGGGGGCATAAAACTTGCGTCAGACTGAAGCTCTAATTCAGGAAAGCCAAAAGTGCCCAAGACAATTATTCCAATCAAAGACTCATACACTGTGTCTCACAAAATAGATTAATTACTCTGGTTGACAAATTATCTGTTTAAGATTATTATTTTTTTGCCTTTTGAAGGGACATGATAAAGCTGGAAATATCAGTTTCAAAAAGGGATATTACAGTAGTTTCAGATACTAAACATACACATTTTTGTGGTTTTATGGTCACAATTCTCCTATTTTAAAATATTTTGCCCTCCCCTGATGGTCTTTCGAAGACCCACATAAACAAGGGAAATGGACTAACTGAGTAGGCAGATGAAACAGTAAACCTGAGTATAAGAAAAATGCTATAAAATGCATAAAGTAAACAAACAATAAAGAGAAAACTATTTTTTCGATGTTGATGGTGTCCCTTCCAAATTTATGGTACCTTTAATTCCGCAAGTTTATTCTCTCTACATTTGATCAAAGGCTTGGGAAGGGACTGTGCATGATTGTTTGGCAAATGGTGATAAAATCACCTTCTGCGCCACGCTCTGTAATAATGGCAGAGGACTTCTGAGCATAGTGTTCGTCTGGCATCGTTACTAATAACCAGATATCTTCTGTTGTCATTGTAGGAAGACAGATGCTAAGAACCCATGCAACATAGGGAAAAAGAGAGCAGAAAACAGAGTCTGATAGGGAAATAATTTTCTTTTCCAAATCAAGTATAGGTCCCCCAAATAATTACAGGTGAAAATAAATAATGTCACAGCCTTATGAGGGGTGCATAGCTGGGCCCAAGTGAGACCTGCTCTGTTCAGGCTGTGTACATTTTATCACCAAGCAAATCTGAAATAAATGATACATTGTGTCTGTACCCTGCAAGAAATATTGTTCATACTTAGTATGAATAGAGCCTTGCTACAGCTTATGGTCTCCCCTGTCGAAGGAGAGAGGAGGCATGAGAGAAGCAGATCCTATCTACCTGTGGTATTTTTATGGCTCCCATCACTATAATACCTGAGCACTTCATGGTCTTTAACCTTGCAACATCCTCGTGAGCTGGGGAAGTACTACTATCCCTACTATTTACAGATGATGAACTGAGACACAGAGAGGCTAAATGGCTTGAACCCAGGTCTCCCAAGTCCTAGGCTGAAGTCCTAGCCACTGGACCTACAGGTATTTTTGTGCTGTGTGGGTCCCTCTAGTCTTTAACCTTGCCCTCCTCTCCCTGTGAATTGATGGGGGATTTAATGTTGCAAGATGCAGAGTGAAACTTCCTGTGAAGTTCTAATTGAGAATCTAGATTTGAGGAGGCAGAATGTAGCACAGAGTGGCTGCTTCCCAGTTCTCCTATCACGCATGTCCCATTCCAGCATTTCCTCCCCAAAACTTGCAAAGCCCCAACCACAGTGTTCATGCAAAGGTTTCAGCAGGGTCTGAGGAAGGGGATATGCCACATAGCCATTGCTCTTCTCCTTCTCCCCCAAACTCCATCCACACATACTGTACTGAGGGTCTTTCCATCTTTTTATGTATTCATTTGAACCCCTGCACACAATGGAGTGAAGAGGAACATTTGGGGCTTTATACAAAAAGGCAGATTTAAAATGTGCATTAGAAACTCCTGCAATTCCTGCTGGGTCTTGGGGCTTCTGCCCAGCGGGGCACACCTGCCAGGTCTCGGGGCTTCAGCAGGAGTTGGGCTGAAGCCCCAAGCCCCGGTAGGTGCATCTTATGGGGCTGAAGTCCCAAGCCCTGGCAGGCGCCTTCTGTGGGGCTGAAGTCCCAAGCCCGGCAGGTGTGCCCCGGCTCTCAAACTTCTGAAGATTGTCGTATGTGGCTCAGAGGATCAGGAAGTTTGGCCACTCCTATTATAGTGTGTAAAGCCTGAATTCAGCAGTGCGCTTAAACATGTGTTTTAATGTTAAGATTGTGCTTGAGTCTTCCTATTTCAGAGTGCTTTGCTCCACTGACTTGGCACCCAAGCACAGGGATATTTCCATAGTCAAGTTTCACCTTTCAAACCCCAGCTGTTCAGTAAAAGGTTACAAGGTTTATTTGTTTATCTTTTAAATAATGGTAAAACAATGTATTTTCCCTCACATTACTCCTGATGAGAAAATGGCTGTGTTCCATAGTTGCTCAAATCCTATTTCTGTCCCTTACCCCCTAAAATAATAATAATAATTAATTAATTAACAATAAATAATAAATACTTTAATAATAAATAAAATGTTCAACTTAGCAGGAACAGAAGTGACCACTATATAATTAAGTGTTATAATAAAATATTTTATTTTGTGAGAAAGCAAGTTAGTGCCCAACCCTGCAACTTTTTCTCAATATACTAATTCTTGCTGATGTGTGTAAGAGCTGCAGCATCAGATCCTGAGTGTGTGAAGAGTAGAGCTGAGTGAATAACTGACTTTTTGGTTCATTGGTAATTCAAAAAATTGGGTTGAATTGAAAATGGTTTTTTAAAAATTTTTGGCAAATTGAAAAGTAAAAAACCCACCAGTTTCAGGCTGAACAAAATGTTTCATTCCAAATGAAACATTTTGTTTCATTAAATTTTAAGCATTTTTAAATGTTTATTTAAAAAATAAAAGTAAAGAACATTTTGACATGAAAAGTCATTTAAAATAAAAAAATTGGAACATTTCATTTAGAAAATTCCAAAATGAAATGGTTTGTTTTTTGTCCTGATTTTTTTTGACTGAAAGAATTCAGTGAAATCAGCATGAATTAGCAAAATGTTTGTCCCACCAACCCTGCATTTTTCACCAAACCATATTCAGTCAAATACTTTTGCTCAGCTTAGCAAGGAGTGAGGGAAAGAAATACAATCCAACCAGCATGAGAAAAAAAGACAATGGTACAAAGAAATGAAGGTAGTGTATGATGTGATTGACAGGACATAGTTAAGGCTTCTTTTGACCTGAGGCCTGATAGATCAGTATTCGCCAGGCTGGAAAAAAAAAAAACCCTGCTGCTTACACCATTTAAAAAAATAAAAAGCCAGCTGCTCTTTGAGCAGAGCTTGATCCTTTCAGTGCCTTTAACTGCACAGCATATATTCAGAGGAGGGGAATTCATGAGGCCCTATGGACCTACACCATGGCATTACACAAAAATGCAAAACAGAACAATGGGTGGCCCCGGAGGTTCCATCTGGCTCCCCATTAACAAAGTTAAAGTAAAGTGGGTTTCCTTGGTTGTGCCATATATCATTTGTACTTCAGATATTTTACATTTAAAGCAGGGCTGGGGATAGCACAATTGTAAATGTGCATGACAATAATGTTTGGCTTTAGGTAAACACATTCAGTGTTGATACACTTGAAAAGATATTTAATAGAAGTTTAAGCTACAGTAATTTATAAGCATGTTGAGTGGCTTTGTGACTTTTTGCTGCTTTACATAACTGTGAAAAATCTGTCAATCAATTAAAAGTAGGGTAAAACCTTATTTATCCAAAGTGTTTTGGGGACATAAGAATTTTAGTGGTACAGCTAACTTGCGGAATTATTAGGTAAGGGCCTGAGAAGTGCTAAACACCCCGCAATATTCATGGGTTGAGAACTTAGATTTGGATAGTAGTTTCAGGCTATAGTTTGAAGTAAATGGGGTTTTACTATACATGACAAAGTGCTGATTATCCAGACCTCCCTCCCAAAAAATACGTAGGTGTTTAGATTGTTAGCTATCATAAACATTGATCATCCAAAACCTGCCAAAAGTACATAGACATAAACAAAATAATTAGATACTATTTTAAATAAATATTAAAACAAAATAATTATTCAAAGAACTGTACCAATATTAACTAATTAAGCCTCACACCCCACTGTGAGCTTAATATATTACCCCCATTTCACGGAGAGGGACACAGAGGTAGAGAGATTAAGTAACTAGAATTATGCCATGCTGGTTGTGTTTCTTAAGCATAAATATGTATTATCTTGTGAAATACAAGAGAGTCATTTTTTCTCAATATTAATAGGGAAAAGTTAGCCTTTCTCTCACATTCCATTTTTCATTTCATTCATCAAGAATTGTTTTCAATTGCCCTTTCATGTAATGCTGAATCTTTGGACTCTATAGATTTGGGTTTTCTCTACTTGGTTAGATGGTGTCTTACAGCTGGGAGAGGCAGGGAATGGATGGTTTGTGACTGTATTTGTAAAGTTCAGCATGTGTTATTCAAGATATTCAGCATCTTGAAATGGTTTCTAACCGTTCTATATTGATCCCTAAAATATCATTGTGATGTGTTATTAGTTGATTTCAGAGTTGAGGTCATAACTTTTCTAACTTTTGCGCTGGGTTAATTTAGTTAAATAAAGCCTGGAACACCCTTCCCTACAACTCCAACTGGACATGTATCCATAGTCTGTCAGGATACACTCAGCTTGCTGTCTTGCTAATTTTCATGCCCTTTAGCACAACAAGCCACATGAATTACTAGCATCTTCTAGGAATTACGCTCTTTGCCTCTCAGGTTTAAATTTTTTAACAGGATCCTACCTATTAGTATTGGGCATCCTTTGATAGTACTTTGAATTCTATGAGATAAAAATGTTTATGCAATTAACACAATGGTAAAAGCATGTAGGTTGGTTGTAAGTTCAGTCAAGTTTTCCCTACACTTAAAGCTGGAATTCAACCTTTTTATTGAATCCATGCAAAATAGCACCCTCACCAAAATTACAGCACTTACTTTTCGAGTATACAATGAATTTTCTTGTAATGTACAAGTGTATCTGGAGTATTAATTTAAGATTAATTTAAGCGTCCTTTAAGAAATGTAGCACTCCTTGTCAGACCCAAATGATGTTAATAATGTAATAACACATATTGCACACTAGTTGAAACTCACTGAAATTGCACACCTTTGAAGAATTAGGTTGTAATTAAGCTAAATTGTAAAAAAATAATCAATAACTAAGTGTTATGATCATAGACCATAACCAGGTCAATAGCTCAGGTCACTCTTAAGTGACATCAGAGGTAACAACCAATCATGAACCTTCCCTCTAACCCCCCGCTAATTTGTATGCTATAGTTCTGTGAAAGAAGTCAGAGTGAAAGTGACTGTACACATGTCCAGGTGTCATTGTTTCTTAGTGATTCTCTGGTTGCCTGCTGGCTCCCATACTTTGCTTAGCAAAGATCAGATCCACTGAAGCAAATCTTCTGCTGGACAAAGTAAACACCTCTTCACACTGCCTCAATTATTGCGCATCAAGCAGGAGTCATGAATTAAGTTCCCTTTAAGCTGTGTGGCTGCACAGCAGCCTATTAAGCGCTGCGCAGGCCCCAACCCAGCCCTGGCCTGAAGCTGCCGTGGTGGGGAAAGGCGCCTCTCCCCGCCAGCCCAGGTGCTGCTGCGGGGAGCAAGAGCTGGGGGGAGTCCTCTCTCCCCACTGTAACCCCAGGGCAGTCTGCACTCCAAACCCCGCATCACCGGCCCCACCCCAGAGCCCGCACCCCCAGCCAGAGCCCACACCCCGACCCTCTGTCCAAACCCTGAGCCCCCTCCCACACTCTGAACCACTCGGCCCCACTTCTGCCACATGGATTTTGTTATGTGCACCAATATAGAGGTGATATGTCTTCTGTTCCAGGCTTTTCACTGGTTCATGCTTTATTAGCAAGTACAGGGAGTCAGTCTAGGCATGAATATTCTCTTTTCCCCTTAACCTGTCTCCAGGACAAACAAAAAACTACCATGCCACCTTTCCTGAAACAAACAAAAGTATCATCCCAGTCCTGCTAGGTCAGATAAATGTCTGAACTGTCAGGGGACAGGTGCACCACATCAGGGAGGTACAACTCTGCTGCCACAGTACCCCTTGTGGGGCAGGAAGTGAGTCTGGCCCCACAAAGGACCTGATCCCAGTGGAGTTTCACAATACTGCTCATGCCTACTGCAGGATAACAACTGGGGAGTGCTTCCATCAGGCCCCATCCACTGGATGCTCAAAGGACCCTGAAGGTATGGTTACACTGCAATAAAACACCCATGGCTGGCCTGTGTCAGCTGACTTGGGCTTGGGCTGCGGGGTTATAAAATTGCAGGGTACACCTTTGGGCTCAGGCTGGAGTCTGGGATCTAGAACCCCGTGAGGGGGAAGGGTCTGAGAGCCCAAGCCCAGACATCTACACTGCATTTTATAGCCCCTTAGCCTATGCCCTGTGAGCCCAAGTCAGCTGACACAGGGAAGCTGCTGGTGTTTTATTGCAGTAAATACATACTGTGAGAGAGCAAGAATTAAAGCTCCATTCGGTCCCCTGCTGGTGCAGGTAATGGGTTCATTCTTTCCTTTGCTGGTACCTCCATGAGTATTTCTCTCTCTCTCTTTTTAAAGGGAATTTTTAATCCCCCTCTTTTCATTATATGGCATCAAAGAGGTTTGGAGCCAGGGGAGAAGGAGGCAGGTGTGGTGAACAATGTAAAATTTTCAAAAATGTCTAAGTGATTGAGGAGACAAAGTTCCAAGGACAGTGAGGCGTTGGCTTCTAAGAGACTGTCCCTTTTGGAAATGGGATTTACACTCCTACGTCGTTTAGACACTCAAAAAAAAGTTTTCCCATTATCACTCCAAGAAGGTCTAATAAGGGAGTGAGTAGCTATGTTCTTGTCCTTAGTCCCCTTCACAGTGGCCTTTAGTTGTAACTACTTTAGAAGCTATTAAATTAGTGAAACAGAAATAAGATTCCAGTTCACCACATTCCATTTCTAATGTCTCATTGGAAATTATTTTATCTGGAATAAAAACCCTTCAAATCTGATGCAAACAAAACTTTAAGTTTAGAACAACACACAGCAGACGTGTGTGGGGCGGGGAGGAGGATCTGGGAGAATGATGACAAAAATAAGATTTTTTTTTTCTGTACAGAACACTGGTATTAGAGCCTAGCCTGTATCTGCAGTTTAGTAAACAATAAAATTGCTGTTTTTTTCTGATATCTCTAAAACAACTCATAATTGATACCAAAAATTAACTATCATCTGAATTCTTTTTATTGGGTTTCCAGACCTCAGAACTAAACTTCTCACTAAACTTTGGTTAGTTAAAAATGAAAAATTACAGATTTTATACTCCGATAACACAGACCCTTTTTGTACTGTCACAATTTCATAATTTAAAGAAAAACTAATTTCTTGCAGGACAAGAATTGAATTCAGATGTTGAAATCCAAATCCCTAATATATCCTTGCTTTCTGAATATCAGTATCATCTTGTGATTCTTTATTCTCCTGTAAAAATCTTTCTGGGTTTATTTTGGGTTTCTGTTATGCCAAGAATTTGTAAACAGGCTTGATAAATGGAAGCTAAAAGAGGCTCATTATTTCTTTCTATATTTAGTGGTGTTGTCTCTATGGTGTTGATTTCTTCAGATTTTTGGTAGGACTTGAATTTATTTTAAAAGGTGTATCTTACATGCGATAGATTTGTTCAGCTCCTGCTTTTTTTATTTGAAATAATATTTTTAATTATATTAAAGCCTCAAAAATAAATGTGGCGAAGAAACCCTCTGTGTCAATCCTCTCGCTGCAAAGTTAGTGGCTCCCTGCCTCTGGGGCTGTCCTAGATCATCACAGTTTATGCTCTATGAAGTCACTGAACCTAGTCAGTATTCATGCATCAGCCAGCTGTGCCATGTCCAGTGTTGTGGGGGTCAAAGTCACACTCTCATTGGCTTGCCACTAAGAAGAGTGGAGGCCACCCCAGGAGACCCTACCACCGCTACCCAGCCCAAGTGTCATTCTCAAGGGACTAGATTCACAAAGGGAACTTAGATGCTCAGCTGCCATTTTGGGGGCCTACATCCAACATTGAGGCACCACTGGCATTCACAAAACCCCTACTCAGGTCCTGCCTAACCCTGTAGGTGCCTAAATTTCCACCGGCAAAGTCCCTGTGGCACTTAAATTTTTGCCAACGGGCATTCACACAGCTGCCTAAATCCTGACAGTGCCAAGCAGCGTAGCATCTAATCTGTGCCTAAACCTGATGGGATTCACAAACTAGCAGTTCACCTGCCTATCTCACCTAATCCACTAGGCATGCTCAGAGGCTGCCTCAGAACACGCCTACAGGATCAGACCTCACACAAAACACAGCTGATGGGGCCAGTGCCTGTCCCCTTTATCCAACAACCCAGTGGTTAGCGCACTCACCCAACATGAGGGAGACTTGGGTTCAAATCTTCACCCTGCCTGTGGTGGAGCAGTTACTTAACCCCAGGTCTCCAACCTCCCATGTAGGTGCGCTATCTCTGTCCTGTTGAAGCTGTTCTACTTTCTATGGAATTCTTAAATATTCCTTGGAGCAGGGACTGAACCTGGGTCTTCCGAGTCATTCTCTTTGGCCGAATGGATATGTAATTATTCAACAGGATAGAAGAGAGGCCAACCTAAAAATACCCTACAGACCAACAGTGAGGGCACTCACCACCGCTGTTTTTCTTGAAAAAGGGCAGACCTGGCTGAGGGCTGTGAATCCCAAGTGGAGATAGATACCTGCCTACCTCGCTTTGAAGGGTGGGGCTTAGCCCACACACCCATCCTTGGCATTTCCTACTGGCTTGTTCAGGCAGCTCCCCTCCCCATTCAGCTTGCTGGCTTTTGTGAATTTCATTCTTAGGCACCTAACTCTTCCCAGGCATTGTATTGGAGCCTGGGCACCTAACTCTGAGTTGTGGATTCCACAAGGTGCCAGGATGCCTAAAAGTTAGGTGGTGCAGTGTCTAGTGAACTTGCCCAAAGTGTTCAATGTGTGAGAGGAAACTAGCATTGAAAACTAACCAAAGCAATCTGCTGCTGGCCTTAAGGCTATTCTGGCTTAGGCTGTTGCAAGATAAAGGAAGGTAGAGACCGTGCTTCAGTCTTCCAAATTTCATTTTTCATGCTTCCCTTCCATACCTTGTTGAAGGGAGGAGGGAAGGAAAAGAAAAGAGGGTTTTTATGTTTGTTTGTTTTTAAAAGGAAAATAAAAAATTCCACCTATAGGAGGAAAATTGCCAAACATTTTTTAAAAACTGGCTCTGAGACACTCCCCCTCATGTTAGGCCTGTACATGCTACAGCTGCAGCTATGCCACTGTAGTGTCGACACTTGCTGCGGTGATGGGAGGAGTTTTCCTGTCACTGTAGTAAATCCACCTCCTTGAGAAGCGGCAGCTAGGTTGACAGAAGAATTTTTCCATCGGCCTAGCAGTGTCTGCACCAGGCTTAAGTCAGCTTAACTACATCTCTCAAGGGTATGTGAATTTTTCACACCACTGAGTGACATAGCTAGGTCGACCTAAGTGTTAGGTGTAGACCAGGACTTAGCCATGTAATGGGGAGTGAATCTACTGTTTTTGCCATCTGTCTGTGACTCACAGCCAGCTGCTAGGTGGTCATAACAAGGAAAATGCCTCAGAATAGCAGATGCATTATCCTTTCTCCAGCTCAGCATGTGCTCCATGCCAGTTCCACATGTACCTCTCTTTGTCTTAGATGGGGGCTCTATATCTGAGCTCCTCATGATCTTATATGTATTTATTTAATGTATTTATCCTCAGATCATCCCTGGGAGGTAGGGAAGTCTATTATTCCCCTTTCACAGACAGGAAAAAAAGGTACACAGAGGCTAAGGGTTAGATTCACGAAGGAACGTAGGCCCCTCATCCCAACAGTTAGGTGCCACTGACATTCACAAAACCAGTGCTTAGCTGCCACCTAACCTCATGGGTACCTAAATCCCCATAGGTGCATAAGGTGGGATTTCAATGGGAGTTAGATACCTAAATACCCGTGTGAATCCTACCCCTTAAGTTTCGGCCGGTTGTTATGTGCAAAGCTGAGTCCCAACGCTGCTCGGATCTACCTCATCCCTAAGTCTCAGTGCTATTCTCAAACTAGGCGATCGTGCCTGTGGTGGCTGATCTGATAGGTGAGCTCAGAGCACCCCTACCCCATGCAAAAGAAAGCCAAGGACAGGTCAGGAATTTTGGGGTGGTTGTCATACATATGCCCAGGAATACTTAACAGCCCAGCGGTTAGGCACTCATCTAAGATGTGAGAGACCCAGATTTGAATTGCAGCAACTCTGCCTGATTTGGAGCACGAGCGTCAACCCAGGTCTTCCAGTATCCCAGATGAATGCCCTAACCACTGGGTTCTTGGCTTTAATGGGGGACCTGGTTTAGGCACATAACTTCAGGGGAGGATCCACAGCTGTGAATGCCAAGCTTAGGCACCTAAGGCCCAGATCAGTGGGAGGTCAGCGCCCAAGTACCTTTGTGAATCTGGGCTCTAAGCCTTGCCCCTTTTCTCTGTATTTCACTCCTGGCTATCTTAGGCAGCTCTCTACACAGCTTTTTGGCTTCTGAGAATCCTTTTCTTAGGTGCCTAGTTCTCCGCATACAATGCAGGAGGATCCTAGGTGCCTAACTTGGAACTGTGAATTCCTGTGGGTGGCAGGGTGCCTAGGAGTTGGGCATGGCAGCACCTAAGTCCCCTTTGTGAATCTAGCCCTAAGTGACTTGCCCAAGGTCACACAGAAAGTCTGTGACAGGGCAGAGACTTAAACCAGGCTTCTCGAGTCCTAGGTTAGTGTCCTAACTATTTGGACCATGTTTCTTCAGGCTGGACTACTGTAAAGAGGGCATTCCCTCTCAACATAGCACAACCTCTGTAGTATTCTGTGAGCCTGCAAGCTGCATTGTCACTACAGGGGAACCTCTGACAATGGTTTCCAGCTGCTTCCACTTAAAATACCCAGAAACTAATCCTCTAGAATCAGTTTGAGCAGACTAGCATCTGTTTTTCAGGTCCAGTTCTCTGAAGGTTCCTCACATTCTCTCCCCACCCTAATTAGCACCTCCGTTGCCACCTTTCAGCCTATCACAAACCATAAGCCAGTTCCCTAAAGTTAAGTTCCTGTCTTTTCACCCCGTCCTCCACTTGCCCCAGGTCCATAGGGTGGGAAAGATCAGACTTCTCCTAAGGGAAATTCGTGGATTCTCTGGCCCTCACACAAGAGTCTGAGCCTGAGGGCAACCTTCCTCCATTCTCTGGCTATCTGGAATCAATTATTTTCAGGTGTCTCATTTGTTTAGGGGTAGAATTACCTAAGGAGGAGGATCAAAGGCACATACTTCGACAAGCCTCGGATCAAGGCTTTCAGCCTTTGCCCATGTACAAAGCCTTCCTGGATATCAAGAACGAGGCCAGTTTATTACACATTCAGCATGTCAGACTCCCACTTAGTGTCCGGCAAAGTATCCAGCATCTTCCAGTGAGGCATATGTTGTTTCAGTCCCTGTGGTGAACGCCTGATAGCATAGTTCTTAAATCAAAGACCACCTTCCCAGCAGATTTAAATGGAGGCCCCTTTTAAACAGCACAGCAATGCTTGCTAAAATTCCCCTCCTAAGAGCAGTTGAAGGTGTTGACCATGGATAAAATATTCAAAAGCACCTAAGTGAGCTATGAGCCGAAGTCCCTTTTCAGAATTGACTTAGGGACAGGTTTTTAAAGGCATTTAGGCACCCTGCCACCCATTGGAATTTTCAGCTATGAAGTAGGCCCCTTCCCATCCACCTCCCGCCCACCCCACCCCCAATGCATGAGGAGAGTTAGGCACTTAAGGAAGGGATTTTCAGAAGCCAGCCAGTAAATCGGGGGGCCACTTAAGCTAGCCAGGAATGAACAACGTAGGAGAAGGGTGAGGAGAAGAGAGATGTCTAAGCAGCTGACCTGTTGCTCCTGGCTGATGGGCCAGAGATAGGCGCCTCCCTCTACTCAGGATCCTCAACCACAAACCCTCTCCTGGAGTTGGGCAACTAAGCCAGGTCCACCCCTTCGGTAGCCCATACCCTAGCAGCCAAATCTCTCTCTCTCCTGCTCACACTTAGTACCTCTCACACGCCCCCTATGTTTCCCTGTGCCTCTGGCTGTCTTTTGTGCAGGGGCTCTGCTGTCCCTCCACCGGCCAGTGGCTTGCACCCAGCCCTCTTGCTGCAGGGCCTGGCAGGTAAGAGGAGTTAGGCATGCACAGATCATGCCTATGGGATCAGGCCCTGCTGGTGAGATAGCAGTTCCCCCACCTAATTTGAGAATCCCTCTCAGGGCTTCCATCGCTTCAGCTTTAGCTAAGGCTCCGAGTGGTTCGGGGCAGAATCAGCGCTTAGGTGGCTTTGCAGATACCCACCAGCGGTAGCTTACATGCCATGGGCACTTAGGCGCCTGCAGAGTTAGGCAGCAGCTTAGTGGTGGTTTTGAAAATGCCAGTGGTGCTTAAACTATGGAGTTAGATGCCTAACAAGGCAGATAGGTGCTTTTGAGGATCTGGGCCTTAGGAGCCTAAGTCCTATTAACTTTCAATGGGAATTAGGCTCCTAAAATTTTACCCCATGCCTCTTAAGATTGAAATGGACACTAGCTTCATGGTCAACTTGGTGAAGATAGACCTGAACCAGTTCTCTATTCTCACCTTCTCAAACCTAGACTAGAGGCACGAAGTATGAATAAGCAGGGAAGATTGTCAACCATTGACAGGTGTGTCACTTCTGAAAGTTCTGCGATTAGCAATGCATCACTAAGATGGCGATTCTGTGAAGCAGCAGAGGTAGCTGTGATCTAATGCTCAGTTCACCAGTGTGTACCTATGTCCATGGGCGCTGAGTTTTTCTTTTCCTCAGGGTGCTCCACCCCCGCTCTTCCCCAAGGCTCCACCCCCACTCCATCCCCTCCCTGAGGTCCCACCCTCACTCTTCCCCTCCCCCAAGGGCCCGCCCTCACTCTGCCTTTTCCTGCCCTGCTCCACCTCCTCCCCGAGGCCCCCGCCCACTCGCTGCTCTCCGCCCTCCCCCAAACTCCTCCCCCAGCTGCCAAACAGCTGTTTGATGGCACCTGTAGTCAGCTAATTGTGGGTGCCACCAAAAGGCTGGTTGGGGGTGCTGCCAAACAGCTGTGGCAGGTGGGTGCTAAGCACCCACTGTTTTTGGAGCACCCATGTAGTTGGCACCTATGCCTAAATCAGTTGCATTTTGTTATCTAGCTGGAAGTGAAAATCAGGGTATATAACTGTTGATTCCCAAAGCTTGTACTCATGGCGGGTCAGAGATTCAGGAAACCGTAACCTATTCCACTCCCCCAACTAAAAAAAAAAAAAAATCAGAAATATTAAATTAAGCAGAAATTGAGTCTAACAGATTCTTCCATCTTTCCTGAGTGGATGCACAAAAGCCAGGCCTCTTTCTCTTATGAGTACATCCTACTGTGGCGCTTCATTCCAGAATAAAAAGTCATCAAGCGCGGGAGTCATTCACACAGTGGACATTTCTATCTGTCTGGCTGCTTATATGGCCCTCAGAATCAGAAAATCTTGATGAATTTTTCCTGACATCATCCTTGGCAGGTAGGGAAATATTGTTATCCCAGTTTTGCAGATAGGGAACTGAAACAGAGCAATGAAGTAACTTGCTCATAGTGACATCGGAAATCAGTGGCAGAGCCAGGAGTTGAACCCACATCTTTGAAATCCCAGTACAGCAATGCTTTAACCACAAAACCATCATCTCAATCTTTAGTACTTATTTTGTGGATGAGATTTTTTTGGATTTGTGCTCCTAAATCACCTACGTGCTTCTGGAAATCTCACCCTATAACTTCAGTAGCTTCTTCACATGTACGTGCTTAACATAACCACACTGCATATGCACACATACACAAAAACTCATAGCTGGGTCAAATACATTGCCTGCAGCTTCAGGGTTTACACCAAGGATGCATTTGGCCCCTGTAGCCTTAAAATTCCACCTATCCTGCAGAGGGCAGCCTGCCCTGCAGAATGAATGCCACCAAACAACCGTGTTCCAGTTATTGTTAGGTAGGAGTTTTAGCAAGGGGAGTGTGACGGTGTCCCCATAAGACTTTATGGGGAGATGCTTATGAATGTATATAGGATATAACTGGAATATGTTTTATGCTACATGTGCCATGTAACATATCTCTGTAAAAGTTATGATCTACTGAATCTGTTCCTCCTGTTTGTATGCATGTATCATGTTTGTAGTTGAAGTTATGAATATTGGTTGTATATTTGCTGGTTTTATACATAGCCTTTGTAAGCGCATGGGATCATGTCTGGAGAAAGGAATGTGCCCAATCAAGAAACTCTTAAACAGACAAAAGAAGTTGCAGACACCAATCCACATCTGAGCTTGGCCAGGAATGCGACTGGCTGGGCTGGTTACTGAGTGGTGCATGGACATGTGACTTGCCCATGTGATCCCAAAACTCCAGGGCAACATGATGCTACACAGGGAGTGGGGAGGAGCATCCATCCAGGGGAGAAAGTCTATTTAAACCCCGGGGAGACGCCTCCATCTTGTCTTCAGCTGGCTAAAGAGAGAGACTCTCCACCCCCCAAGGACACACCTGAAAGAGACTGAACAAAGGACAAAGACAAAGGGGATGTGAGCGATTGCTGGACCCAGGCTAGGAGGACAATATCCTGTAAAGGGAAGTTTGCTGGAACTGGTGAGGTTTTTATCTGTGTTCAGTTTGATTAGACATAGACGTGCGTGTTTTATTTTATTTTATTTAGTAATCCACTTTGTCTGTTACTACTTGGAATCACTTAAATCCTACTTTCTGTATTTATTAAAATCACTTTTTACTTATTAAGTTACCTGGAGTACGTGTTAGTACCTGGAGGGGGCAAACAGCTGTGCATATCTTTCTATCTTTGAAATAGAGGGCGAACTATTTATGAGTTTATCCTGTATAAGCTTTATACAGGGTAAAACGGATCTATTCAGGGTTTGAACCCCATTGGGAGTTGGGCACCTGGGTGTCAAAGGCAAGAGCACTTCCTGAGCTGCTTCCAGGCAGGCCTACAGCTGTTAGTGGACGTGGTTCAGACCTGGGTCTGGGTTTGCAGCAGGCTGATGGGCCTGGTTCAAAACAGACAGGATTCTGGAGTCCCAAGCTGGAAAAGGCAGGAAAGCAGGGGCAGAAGTAGTCTTGGCACACCAGGTGACAGCTCCAAGGGGGTTTCTGTGATACCAACCCGTCACAGGGAGGTTGGTTGGTTGGCTGTCATTTAGAGACTCTCCCTTCCATGTAGCCCACGTGGGATGTTAAGAATCCAGGAGTTCAGTCATTAACCACTTTATTGTGCTTTGAGACCGTTTTCAAAATATTTGGCTTAGGACTTGTAACTCAGACATAGTTGGAGCCTGAAAAGTTGATCAAAACATACTAATGGCTTGTTTTGTTTTGTGCACTACACGTAGCCATATAGATGGTACTTATTATAGTTTGCAGGCCAAACACTTTGTTAGCATCCGAGTCTTCATCCAGTGGACATTCACTTTGATCACAGTGGGATCCCCTTATCTGGATCTTGCCTGGCTTTCAAACATCTATGGATGATATCTTATCTAAATCTTCTGATGCACAGTTCATCAGTCATGCCAGGAAAATTGATCGTTGGCCTATAAACACTCTTACTTTCTGAATCTCTGGTACTGTTTATTTCTTTCTTACTTCCTTGCCGAATCCTAAAGGCTGAACCCGTGCTGGCAAACAGAACTACACACTTCAGTCCTATTCTCTGGCACTTTTTCTTTCTAACGTGGGATTCATGCTACATTAATTAAACGAAACAATTAGTTTTACAACTAATTTAATATGCTTTTAAAGCATTTATATAGGAAGGGCTAAATTCTACTATGTTACATTAATAATGTAAATGCAGATTAAGTCCACTGCAGTGCAACGAGTGGAGTTACTCTGGATTTACACCTGTGTAACTAAGCACAGAATTTGGAACTGTAAGCAACGTGTTTCCTGAATGATATAATAGTTTTCAAAAACATTTTCTTTTCTTTACATTTTTGCTGCCATTTAACTGGTGTGAGAACAAGAAGATATTACTTATAGCCACACAAGTGCAGTCACAATTAACATGTGCTAGAATGTTCTCTTTCACAGCATCTGACACATTTGTTTTAGTAACTGTTGGTAATTAAGATTAATTTTAACCCACACACAATATCAACAGAATTCAGAGAAAGATATATGAAACCCAGACCTGTGTGTGTAAGCTTCTCTTTCCCAGGAGATTAGTAATCCTATGGCCAAGCTAAGAAAAAATAAATACCCCCCCCAAAAAAACCTTGCTTCAGTAATTGTAAGGAGCTATATTCTTGCAATCCTCTTGAGCATTTAAAAACCAGACCTTAGGTACACAGTTTGATTTCCAACTTCCCATGTAAGGATTTAGACATGCAGGTCAAATATAAAGGTGGTGTCTCTAAGGCTGTAAGAAAGTTGCAGGGGTTTTTGGCTACAAAATTGTGCTCACAGTTGTTAAAGTTGCAGTTTTGGTGTGGTCAGTTGAAGTACCATACTCTGCCTTCAGGGCGGGTCAGGCGGGGCGAAGTGGTGGTGCAGGACCTAAGCTGTTTTCTGTAACTTCCTAGATGTCAAGTCAGCAGCAGAATCCTTTACCTTGCAACTGGGGTTGGATATGCCCCTTCCCCCTGCCAATCCCCAAAGCGAAGTGGGAAGGTCTGCGCCCTTGAGCTGCCCCAGCTCAGAGACCCCTGGTTGCCCTGTCTGGGGCTGGCACCAGCAGGGATCCCCTGTCCCAGCCTTGTACCCTGTGGGAGGCACAAACCCAAGCCACCCCCCCGATCCCCAGCCCCACTCGTCAGCAGTCATGAAAGGCAAAGTCCTTGAGGTCGTGCAGGAGATGCTGCCGCTCGGTGAACCTGGCCTGTGCCACCTGGTGGAGGTGAAATTTGCACCTAGGCAAAGTGCAAAGCCAGCGGCAGTAGGGTCAAGTCCAGGCAGCAACACTTGGCATGGAGCCAGGGTAGCGAGCAGGGCAAGCCCCCTGAGGAGCCTGGCCTTGACCGACATGTGGAACTGGCCCCATCTGCAGCCGCCACCCCCCGCATGCACTGAATTGCTGCGCCACTTCACTGAAATATGACTTGGCCTTCCCTCTGTCATGACAGAGAGGCTGCAGGCCAAAGTTCTGTGAGTGGTGTTGCAGTGAGCATGGGAAGTTTGGTAAGCATTGGAAATTGAGGTTTCTGAAATTAAATATTGGCCCACAATTTTCTTACAGCCTTCTGTATCTCCCTATATATGGAGCATCCACATGACTACATCAGCTCTCTCATACAAATTGAGGGTAGATAGCCAGAACTTTGAGCTACGCACATGTAGGCCAACATCTTTGCAGTTTGGTGTGCCTCCGACTTTGAATGCCCAGTGAGATTTCCATAGCCAGCTAGGACTTGAAAATTAATGGGAGATGGGTGTCTAACTTGCCTAGTTGGTTTTAAAAATCTCACCGTGTGGGCCTGATTTTCAGAGATGCTGAGCACCCAGTTCCTACTGAAGTAGGCCTTTTATGTACACAAGAACCCATCTTGTCAGAGAACTCAGGACAAAGGAAAAACTAGCTAGGACAAAACCCTGTAAGATATACAGCTGAAGTTACTCACTTCACCCCTATCACCTGTTGGAGGGTCCCTAGTGAGTTTGGATTAGCAGGAAAGCCTCCAGAAAGGAGGAATTGATACTCCAGCATTTAGGGCCCAATTGTGCACCCTCCCCCACACACCCCCAAGTTACCATATAACTTACCCTCATCATGCCCTAAATGTTGGGGTTTCTGTGTTTTGACATAAAATTCTGGAAATTTTCAAGGTTCAAATTTTTCCTGGAAATGTTGAAAGCTTCAGAAAAAATGTCACTAAATATTTATTTTCATCATTTTTTCAATGCCACACTGACTTTATGGAACAGCTAGTCCATTGTGGACTTTTAAGAAGTACAAGTCTGGAGAACTGCATTAAAAGTAGACTACTTTGCTTCTTAGTAAACAGGTATGCAGATTTTCATTACTGGTAAAGTGTGGCTACTGCATGCCTGATCACTCATAACTCCTTAAGCAACAGGATCATTGAATACATGATCTTACAGATATTATTTCAAGGAAAATTAACCACCATATTTATTGTCTTTTTGATATACAGTAGCAAAAGGAAGTGCTACATGTACGTCATATGACATGATTTATTCTATCAATTCCAGGAGCTATGGAATGAACCTCTCTATAGATAACTGACTCAACCTCACAATGCTGAACGTGCCAGGCTATACCAGTTCTTACATTTCTAAAGAATGAAACAAAGCTATGAATATTGGCCAATCCTGCAACCCTTAACCGCATGAGTAGCCTTTACTTACACAAATCCCATTCACTGAATGCAATAAGACAGCTTATATGAGAAAATGTTGCAAGAGCATGCACTATTTATGCATTAGTCCCATTACCAAACATTCATAATAATTTTGGTTTTGGGTGTCAAATTCATATGAGCTATATGAAAGCAGATGAGCTTAAAGCAGGTGTTCAAACATGCCAAATAAGTGTGAGGGTTTCCCTACAACTGTATTTTACACCATCATACAGTACATTTCATATATATGTGTGTATACAGATGTCGATTCTAGAACAGTACTTAGGGCAGGTGCAGCCCAGCCCTCTTCTCACCCACTACCACTACTGTTGCTCTAGCAGCTCCCAGGTATTCCCAGTGCATTGTGGGCTGGGCTGTAGATTAGAATGTTCATGTCCATTTCTGATTGGCATGCTGCCAAAATGTTGATGACAACAAAAGTAGCAGAAGGGGAATGGCAATTTTTAACTGTTTATAGCTCAGCTAAATCTGAAAGGAATTTCACGAGATAAGCAAAAGGCATGTGTCTAGCCTTGGGGGCTTTCAGCTTGCTGAATTTCAGAAGTCTGCCGCAAACAAAGTAGGTGTTAGAGCTACCAGCTCCCCCTATAACAAATGAAAGAACAAGTGTTTCATAGTATGTTGTACCTTGCAATGTACCTGAATACACTGAATACTCGCTATAAAACATATTTTAGATATATGCTAAGACCTTCTAAGGAGAATAGGTAAAATCCTGACGTGGTATGAGAGGTTCAATTCGCTTGCAATTCTATAGGACAATTTCTGTGTAAAGTCTGGTAATTAGTATTGTAAATGACATGCTGCATGTAAATTTGTCGGAAAATAGATGTAATTGTTAAGCTAGCATCTGTGACATATACACGTTACTGGCACTGAATTGATATTCAGTGGGTGTACAAAATGAGTGCCATTATGTGTCAAAGGAACAAAAAGGGGTGTGATGTTTTACTTATGCCCTCATGTTGTTTTCTTGCAATTCCTTCCTTCCTCTGGCTTTGCACCTCCACTGAATGCCAAATCAATGTGAGTTACAGTGCTTTCCATTCATACCTATTTACTGATCAGCTTACATGAGGTATGTGTGTTCCACCATCCTGTAGGCCACTGCAGAATTTGGTCCTATGTAACTAAAGCCTGGTCTACAATACAAAGTTTGGTCAACATAAGTCACCTTGCGTCAACCTAGTTGTGCATGTCTCTCATCTCAAAATTGTCTTCTACTGATGTAAATATCACCACTGCCTCCCAGAACGACACTGAGCCATGGCCGACCTACTGTGGTCAATACTGTGCAGCGTAGATACCATGTGACCTATGTCGATCCTAACAGTCGTCCAGCAGCTGGCCCACAATGCCTAAAACTGACCGCTCTGGTTGAAACTGTGAACTTCACTGCCCAAAGGTTATGGAGACCAGAAGCAACCTGCCATTTAAAAACCCCCATGTATTTAAGAAATGCGTTTTCCTGATTGCCCAGCCTGGTGAGCACCCCTGCCAGCTCACCTTTGTTGTGTGCAAATGCCCAAATGACCTTGCTGGCTCCATGCTCCAGGCGTGCTCCTGCTTTGAGGTGTTGGATTTCCTGGGCCTGTGGGGAGAAAAGGCTGTGCTGGCACAGCTATGGAGCAGTCATAGAAATGTGGACAGCTACAGGCAGATTGCACAGGAGATGCAGGTGAAGGGATATGACAGGGATCAGCAGCCTTCCTGCATGGAAGCAAAAGAACTGCTTCAGGCACACCAGAAGGCCAGGGAGGCCGACAGTTGATCTTGTGCAGAGCCTCAGCCTTGCCGCTTTTACAACGCCGCTTTTACAATGCCATGCTTGGCAGAGCCCCACCAACCCCACAGAACACCATGGATACCTCCCAGAGCTGAAACACAGACCCCCCGCCATGAACAGTGGAGAGGAGAAGGAAGTGGAGAGGAGAAGGTCATGTGATCACGGGGTCCAGCTATGCCGTAAGCCAGGATCTGTTCATGACTCCACCACAATCTAGTCAATTCTGTCAACTGAACACAGGCGAGCCAGATGCAGGGGAAGGAACCTCGGGTAAGTGTATGAATGCATTTCCCATTGCATTACAATGTTTATATGTATAGATGGCACCTGACCCCAACGTAGCTGGACACAAGTATAGACTTTTCATTCAGTTCCTTGTACTAGAAAAGGTGGCAGTACAAGACAGGGAGTGTTGTTATCTACTTTTCATTCCCCTGTACAGTTAGGCGGGTGGAGGGAGGCATGGGACAAGGATGTCCCCTGAATCCTCCTGCGAGATCTCAATGAAATTTCCATGGAGGTGCTCTGCAGTCCTCTCCCAAAGGTTTCTAGGGATGGCAGCCTTATGGCTTCCTCCACAGTAGGATACTTTCCCAGGCCAGTCCACAATGACTTCAGCAGGAACCATTGCAGGAAACAGGCTGGCAGCATGCGGGCCCAGGTGGCTTTGGGATGCCAGTGGCAGCTGTGCTCTCTGTGTTTTCGTTACCCTAAGGAGCAAGATATAAAATCACCACCATCTGTGGAAAAAAGTGCCAGTGCTCCGTGCCATTACCCTGCACTCATCCATGGAACTAGGGGATGAAATGGTATTGTTTCATGCAAGGGAAAAGTGTTCTAAAATTTACCTTTCGCTTTCCGTTGTGACTGTACGGACAATGGTACCTCAGAGTGTTTTGTCTGTAGCTGCTGCAGTGGAATGCCTGACCATGATAAGGAAGAGAAAGAAGAGGAGACAGCCAGGAGGATGTGTTCAGTGAGATCCCCTGGAAGCCAGTGCTGCATTGGACCATGAACAGAAGGGCTCGGAGGGTGAACATTGCAGAAGAAGGAAAGAGCAAACAGGAGAAAGGCCCAGAAATCCCAGCAGGAAAAGGAGAGGGAAGATGCACCAGGACATAATGGGGCTTCTCCTTCAGCAAACATAGATACTGCAGACTCTTGTGGACCTCCAGGTTCAGCAGTCCCGGTGTTGCCTCCCTTTGCAGTCAGTGGATAACTCCCCTTTAGCAGCACCCTACACTCCCCAACATTCCATGTGGCATCAGTGGGGGGCCACATCCCTACCATTCCAGGCCAAGGGCCAGTAAGAGAAACCACAGCTCCACATAGGCTGAGCTGTGAGAGCCCCGGTTGTTGTATGTGGAGCCAGTATAGACATGAATGTTCTTTCCCCTTGTTAAGCTCTGTTCCAGTAATATAGTTCAGAAGTTTTTATTGTATTTGTTTGGGTTTTGCACTATTTTTGGGGGGTAAATAATTCATCTTTATTACGTCACAACATATGCAGCAGAATGCCTAGCCCTCGTGAAAGTGCCCATAACTTGTTTTTCTACAGCAAGCCCCGCACAATTCCCAACACCCCCAAAACTTTAGGGCCAGATAGAGCGCAGTCCATCACACCACATTACTGATTGTTAAAGTGCTCTTGCAAGGCCTCCCTCAGTCGCATAGCTCCGTGTTGAGCTCTTCCAATAGCCCTTGTGTCTGGCTGTTTGAACTCAGGAGACAGCTGTTCCACCTCCACCCTGGTGGCACGTTTTCTCTCTTTGCCTCACAGATATTATGCAGGACACAAAAGGCAGCTATAACCCTTGGGATGTTTTTTTTTCACCGAGATCCAGTCTTGAGTAAACAATGCCAGTGTCTCTTCAATCCACCAAAAGTGCATTCACTGGTCATTCTGCCCCTGCTGAGCCTGTAGTTGAATCTTTTCTTCCTGTCGAGGGAGCTGGTGTACAGCTTTGCCAGAAGAGCAAAGGGTAGGCTGGGTCCTCCAGGATCACTATTGGCATTTCAACATTGCCAATGATAATCTACAGTGGGCAAGAATGTCTGCTTGCAGCTTTCTATACAGTTCTGTGTTCTTAAAGATGCAAACGTCATGCACCTTCCCCAACCAGCCAACACTGACATCAGTGAAGCATCCCTGATGACCACCAACGTGTGCATAACCATAGAAAAGTAGTGTTTTCTATTGATATATTCTGTGGCGGGTGCCAAAATAAGGATATGTATGCCGTCTATCGCCCCAATGCAGTTCAGGAACCTTACTGCTGCAAATCCATCCACTGTGTCCTGCACAGTCCTGCAAATTTCCCAACTCCAAAATGATTTCCCACGGACCGGTAACAATATGATTTCACAAGCTTCCACAGAGCGATCACAACTCGCTTCTCCATGGTCAGTGTAGTTCTCACTTTGGTGTTTATGTGTGGAGGACTGGGGTGAGCTCGGCACACAGATCCAAAAATGTGGCTGTTCACATCCAAAAATTTTGCAGACACAGCTCATCGTCCCAAATCTTCATTATGCTATGATCCCACCAGTCAGTGCTCATTCCTTGGGCCCAGAAGTGGCACTCCACTATCGGCAGCTGCTCTGTGAATGCCCCAACAACCGTGAATTGTTTTTTGCTATGTCCCATAGCGGTCTGTCCTCCACAAAATCGTCAGGTTCCCCCATTGTTTCAGCTCTTCCTGCGGCTCTGCAAATACTGGAGGATCATGCGTTCTGTGTTTGCAATGTTCATGACAATAGTGCGGAGCTGTACGCACTCCACGCTTCTGTCAGAGTAGGCAGGCAGCGAGAAGTGCTGCTTGGGATTTTTAAAAATTGTGCCAAAATTATGGGATATGGATGGCGTTGAGAAAGTTGCATGATGCGAAGTTGATCCCCTTGCTCTCAGTCACCCTTGTGTGACTTGTTTCTGCCCTAGCATGCATTGCCAAAACTTCCCAAAAGACAGTGTGCCAGATGATGCGCGTTGCACACTGATCCCTACCCATGGTGCACTGCACTGTGCCTCGACATAAGCACTCCTGGTAAGTACATGTAGCCCTGACACAAGGAGCGAAGTATGCATGAGCATAAGCAATATACTAACTGTGGCCGCTTTATGCTGACATAACTTTCATCAACCAAAGTTTGTAATGTAGACATGGCCTAAGACTTAAACAGCCTAACGTCCTGCCTACAGATCTGCTAAGATTCCCAGAAAAACCTAGTCCAGCATGTACCGCACATGTCGTGTTAGAACCATTACTTAACATATCAATTAGCATGACTACAGAGATGCATTTACAGCAGTGGGCCGGATTCAAACTCACCGCGGTTTTTCACTGATCTAATACCTATGACTTGGAGTTACTTCTGATTGACAATGGTGTAAGCAAGAACAAAAACAGACCCTCTGTCTTTTCCACCTATTAGAAATGTGGTTTAGTTTTTGTTCCCCAGTCCTAGTGTTGTACATCTGAAATACATACTGGTGGGACACACACAAAATCCCTCAAAACAGAAAGAGCAGCCACAAAACCACAAAAGACTCCCAACACAACAGTCTGTGGATTTTTAAAGTGCTTAGGGCTTGTCTACACTTGAAAATTAATTTGGATTAAGGTAGGGTGTGTTTTTAAAGCACTGGGCAATTCCTGTTTAGATAAGCCAGTAGTCTTAAGTTTTCAGATACATACATGCCTAAAGTCAGGTATCTCATTAAAACCTGCCTGATTTCTAGATGTGCTGCATACCTGCAACTCCTAGTTACTTAAAAGACAGCTATGGCTGTTCAGGCACCTCTGAAAAATCACTATGTCTAGATGCCTAAATATGTATTGAGATGCCTAACTTTAGGCACCTCTTTTTGAAAAATTCCATCTGAGGGCTTGTCTTCACTACCGGGGTAAGTCCACCTAAGTTACGCTATTCCAGCTACCTTTATAATGTAGCTGTAGTCAACGTAGCTCACGTCGACTTACCCTGGTGTCTTCCCTGTGCTGCATCGATGGGAGACGCTCTCCAGTTGAATTCTTTTCTCGGGGAGCTGGAGTACCGGGATCAATCTGATAGCGCTCTGTTGTCGACTTAGCGCTTCTTCATTAGACCCACTAAATCGACCCCTGCTGCGTCAATTCCAGCAGCGTCGATCTCCCCGGTAGTGAAGACTAGCCCTTAGTCCCTACAACTCATGAACAAAGGATGGAGGCTCTTACATTTTGATTTTTCTGGCATTTGGTGGTAGAAACCTAGGGACTGATTTGTGAGATGCACAGCATAGACAGTGCACCCCACTGGGAGGGGAGGCCAAAGTGGCTTTACATTACCTTTGCTCCCTTAGAGCAGTGGTTCTCAACCAGGGGAATGTGTACCCCTAAGGGTACACAGAGGGCTTCCAGGGGTACATCAACTCATCTAGATAGTTGCCTAGTTTTACAACAGGCTGCATAAAAAGCACTAGCAAAGTCAGTACAAACTAAAATTTCATACAATAACTTGTTTATACTGCTCTATATACTATACACTGAAATGGAAGTACAATATTTATATTCCACCTCATTTATTTTATAATTAAAAATGGTAAAAATGAGAGATAATTACTTAATTATTCAGTAATAGTGTGCTGTAACACTGTTGTATTTTATGTCTGATTTTGTAATCAGGTAGTTTTTAGGTGATGTGAAACTTGGGTGCGCAAAACGAATCAGACTCCTGAAACGGGTACAGTGGTCTGGAAAGGTTGAGAGGCACTGACTTAGGCCTGGTCCACACTAGGGGGGGGGGGGGCGGGGAATCGAACTAAGATACGCAACTTCAGCTACGTGAATAACGTAGCTGAAGTCGAAGTATCTTAGTTCGAACTTAAAAGCACTTACCGCAGGTCCACACGCAGCAGGCAGGCTCCCCCGTCGACTCCGCTTACTCCTCGCGCGGAGCTGGAGTTCCGGTGTCAACGGGGAGCACTTCTGGGATCGATTTATCGCGTCTGGACGAGACGCGATAAATCGATCCCAGAAGATCAATCGCTACCCGCCGAATCGGGCGGGTAGTGTAGATGTACCCTTAGAGTAGTGTTGAGGCTGCTTTCATTTATGGCAGCCTCCACAGGCCTGCCCCACAGTCCAGCATCCCCTGTAGTGATGAGTGCTATGGGCACGTCAGGAGCTGCAAGTGCAGACTCTGTGGCTTATGTCAGGTCCATGTGGTCCTTTGTGGCTCTTTAAGATCCCTCTTTGCCATCAGAAGGGCATGTAAAGGGTTGGGGCAGGAGGCAGTTTTACTTCCCTACCCAGTTATGTTGTATAAATAGTCGGGTGGGTGCAGTTAATTACTTTAAATGGAAGTTGATAACTTCTTAACCATAGGCTCCTAAGAGCTCCTTGTGGAAATGAGCTACTTTCTCCTCAGGTCCAGTTAAGACTTAGTTGCAGGAGGATGTAAGATTCAAACACAGGAGGAATTGTTCATAAGGCACTTGGAAATCCTGCCGCACTTTCTAATGAAAAAAGTCATTTATTTTTCTATAGCAGAACAATGTCCCAGTTTAGAACCTATAATGTTGAATGCTAGGGGAGGATTAGGTTTAGATTAATGTGTGTGACATAGGCATTATTCTGTGTTCCCTGTGCTATGTCAGTAGCTGTGTCTGTCTACCGGCAATGTGCTACGCACAAAATATTTAAAAATTTCTCTTTTTAAAAATAGTAAAATAGGTCAATGTGTACTTTCTACCCAGTTACATTAATTCATTGTTACGTAATAGATATTTTTGTATGTTTAATTTTCATATTTTGGTGCACACTACTTACCTGTTAGATCAGAGAATTGTTTTTAAAAAACAACAACAACAACAATATATATTATGGTACACAGGCTCATTCTAGTAGAGTATTTTCTGTAGAAAATGGGTTAGTAAAATGTTTCTATGCTGAGGTCTTGCGTGCTAAATTTAAGAAAGGATTTTGGTGACCAATTTCTAAACATCTGAAAAACTGTAGTTAATTCTGCAATTCCACTGACAGCTTTATGTTAGATATTTTAAATGGAGCCACTTTAATTTAAGGTCATAATTGCTTGCCAGTGTCAAATATCAAAGCTCACAGGGAACATCATTCTGTTTTCTGTATATATTTTTCAAAATGTAAGTGGGTTGACTCCTAACTTTAGGATTTATCTGAATTCATAGTTTAACGTTTCATGCCTGAAATGTATAATTTATGTGACTCTTTTCAACGTGGTGTATTTAAATGGTTACTGAATTTGAAGTGGCTCTATCATCTAGTAATAATTGAGTCCATTTTTAAAATATGCGTTTTCATTCTGTGCTGTGTTGGTGCTGTGGACTGATACACATTTTACCTCTTAAAATCTGACATGTAAATATGGTATTTTTGTATCGAGATTGCACATTGTAAAATTGTTTCTCAGAAGTTCTTAACTCCCGCTAGAGAGAAAACAACTGTGTTCATGCACTGTTTAATTGTTACAAATCAAAGTACAGCCAAAGCATTTTTCCTTCAGGAGACATATTCCATACCTATTTTTTATGTGACTGCGTGAAAATAATTTCCCTCCCTGTCTGCAAACTAGACTGAGTGAACAGTGTAGATAAGATTCCATGGAAAGGAAAGGAATTGTCAGACAAGTTTTTTCAAGAGCTAATGTCTGTGTGGTCCTCTCCATTTTTAGAAGAAGAATAAAATGGCTGACTTCTATATGGGTCTGTGTGGTTAAACCACCATCTTATTTTTATTGTTCTGGTTGCTTCTTATCAGCAAAAAAAAATCTTTTAGTAAACCATCGTAGCTCATTCAAAACCAATTACTTTCCCACCAAACTTAAGCTCATAGTATCACCAAATGCCTGATTTATCAGACAAATGCTCTGCCTGGTTTGTTAGCGCCTTTGTTGGGAAAAAAATCATCAACAAAAGAATATAACCTGTTGATATTACTTCTAAAATACACTAGGGAGGATAGATTGAGTTAGAACTAACCACATGAAACTATTCAGTCGGATGAGTTTACAATTAGGCATTTCATTTTTTGTAATGAGCACATACATCAACAATAATCCATGCTATGTTACTGGAAACCATGCAGAAAGTGTCTTTGTGACAGCATGTTGGGGTTATCTAAATGTGGGGAAAAGGCAGTCTTAGGAGAAGAGAGAGGCTTTTAAACAGCCTCTGCAGAAATTTAACCTCTTAGATCTTACTTGTTATCCTTGTGGTATAGGATTTTTTATTTTGGAGGGGGAAGGGATATAAAGGTGAGCAGATCAGCTTTTCATTCATCTCAAAAACCTAGTGAAGCTGTGAATTTTCAAACAGAATTTCACCTTAAAAGCTCCACTGCTGCAATTAACTTCCCCAGCATGGATTCCTGTAGGCCCCCACTGAAGCTAACAGGGTCCCTCCTACCTGGGCACAAGGGGCCAAATCAGCAGATACAGTTGCAGGTCAGGCCCCTATGTTTGTAAACATCTGAATTTGATCCTAAGGTTCTATCGTCTAAAATTCTAGCTGGGTTAATTTACGTAGTTTTCTGATATGTTTTATTAAAACGATAGGAGCATAATTTAAAAATATAAATAAACATGTTAATGGATAAGTAAATAAGATTGTTTTTGTGAGGTTCTGTCAGCTTTAATTGAAGGGTAATAAAGCAAAGTGACGTATTAAATAAAATCAGTGTGTGAGACAGGCAGAGTAGTTTCTGGAAAAATCTTGAAACTCAGCTGGTCTTTTTCTTTGCTTAGAATGAGCAGAATATGTTTGTGGGCATGTCTTGTATTTGTTACAGGTCTCACATTGGTTTTTTCCTTCAAGAAAGCCTGATCATGATGCCCTTCTAATTTACACACCAATGCAATGGGATTGCAAAGAACGCACACCAGTGTAAAGTGTGTCCTGATAAGTTGTGAAGCAGCACTGTGAAATGTTGCACAACCACATTAGTACAATTCCTATGCAATGAGCAGTACTCATGCCATTATTTTTTAAACACAAGTGAGCGACACCATTGCTTTGTTTCTTCTGGGATTTCCTGAATTTTAAAATGATTAAGAAAATACCCTCCCTTTAAAAAATAAATAAACCTTCATTTATAAGAATCAGGATGAAGACATTAAATGGAATGGGTAGCAGGCTGCATAGAATCTAGAGCTAATCTGAATTCCTGCCTGCCCTCCCCCCTTCTTTTGCTCTAATTTAAGGTTCCACGTGCATGACTCTATGTAGTTTTCTAGACTGTTCACGTAGAACTTGTTTCTTTTGTTTCTGTAGCAGCTGACAAAAAATACCTCCCCACCCCCTTCCCGTGACAGTTGCTGTCTGTTTTCAAATTGTGGTGATTTTGACCTCATATTCAGCGTCTCTGTCTCTTAGTGATCACAGTATCTGTAAAGACATCAGATATGTGCCTGCCTGCCATTTATATTCTTAAGTAGTATGAGGAAGAAGCCCCCTTTAAAACAAAAGTAGGTTAAAGTGACTTTCTAGCACTCAGTCAGGTTGATGTTTTTACCGTTGATTTCTTTACAAAAAAAATTAACAAATAAAAGTTCTTTGGCATTATAACCTACAGCGGTAGTATTTAGCCTTTGCATAATGTGAACATCTTAAAGACTTGTGTTTAGCTGCAGGAAATTAAATGTGGTGCTCTCAGCTTTTAGAAGGCTTATTGGGAAAGGTTTAATATCCAGTCTTGGGTTATTAGAACCTTTAAATCATCCATACAAATTATTCTTGATAGCTATGAAAAATGAACTTGCAGATTAGCTGACTTTGGACAGACTGAAGCATCTTTTAATGCTGTAAAAGCATTTCTGACTTCAGCTGCTGCGTTGCCCTGACTGAAGTGAATGATAAAACGTAGTGTCAGGGGAAGGCAGTTTTGTTAATGTTACTCTCATCATATATGTTCTGTCTGTAATTGTTTACATCTGAACCGGGCTCAGCAAGGGAAGGTGTGGGTGTGGGTGTTTCCTTCTCCCCTGCCCACCCCCATCTTGTTCTTCAGACTAATATCACTGAAGCCATTGAATACTGAAACAATTATGTTCAATGTTAATCTTTTTGATGTATCATGAATAGTTTAACTCCCCTAGCATCAGAACAGGATAATTAGAGAAAACTTCCCTGTGTTTTGCTTGCAAAACTCTCATTTCCTCAAGTATGTTGTGGAGCTAATAACTAAAGAAAACTTTATTTATAAACTTAGGTCTCTTAAACATTTCCTTTTAGTCTATGTGTCATGTGTTGTAAAACCTCTAATTTGCACTTGCTGTAAAATAACATGCCGTCTTTCAATGTGTTTAGACCACCAGCCCCAGCACTGTATTAGAAACCATTCACTGTTCACAGCGCATCAAAATGCAGTTTTTATTACCGGTTAGATTTTAAAGGGGGGCGGGGAAAGGGAATTGGCCAGGGACCATTTAAATTAGTTAAACACCGCTGCCCGCAGTCCTTCCCTCTCCCCCACCCTTTAAATAGATGTAAAAAATCATGTAGTCACCAGTAAGTAATTTAAAGTTTTTTCTGACAACAGATCAGACCATATTATTCTCTACTCGTATTATAGGTCCGCGTGAAGACAATTGTGCTGGCCTTCCTTGTTGCTTAGGTCAGCTGAGCTGTAATTATGGCAAACTGTTTGCAAGACAGTGCTGGTGTCTCTATAAAACTGTTTGTAAGTATGAACATCAAAACATGAGTTTAAATTAAGGAAAGCTAAATGCTAGAAGTGTTTTACTCTGCATTTAAGCTTCTGAAGGCATAGGTGATTTTAAAATTTATTCCAGTCATCAGTTTGATTACAGTTAATATTGCACCTATTACAATCATATCATTTTCATTCCTTTTCATTTAAGGGTTTTCTTCTACTTTGTAAGATTCTCAATTTAACTATGAATTGATGGTGAACCAGTGTTTGGAAGGAGAAATGTTTCTTAAATTCCTAGGATGGTGGGTTTTTTATATTTCCTTTCTCAGCTGTAGATTTTAATAGACTTGTTTTCTTGGTGTTGATTTTAAAGTATGTTGAGGATGTTATTAAACGGTGCTAGACAGATTTCCTAAGGCTTTCATTTCATGAAATGTTTCATTCCTTGTGTCTCAGAAGCAGTCTTAATCTACCTCCCTTACTCAGCTAACTGTGCTGAGGCAGTGTTCACATTTAGGATAATTGTCATCTCTTTATCAATACTTCATGTTGCGTTAGGTTTTGAGCATGCAGTCACCTAATAAATTATCAGAGCCTATTAAGACTATGAAGGGCTGTTCCTTTTATAGCAGATCGTTTCCAAGAAACAGAATCAGGAGTTGCTCATACTTGTTTTAGCTGTGCTTTAGACTTTATGTTGACCTAGACATCATGTGTAGTTTGTTTTATTTTAACTTTATTTTAAGATGCTGAGCTCAATCACCATGTTTCAGTAGTATTTTTATTTTGGATAATCACTTATTCCAGTGTTATTGGTTTGGATTATATATGCATGTTCAAATGTGCACTTGCTTAATTTTCCTTTGTATAAGCTTGCCTGTCTATTGTTTTGTATATTTATGTATACAGTGTGTACACAAGAGTATACAAAACCATACATAGATCTGTGTGCCTGTGTATCATATTGTATTAGGTTTCATTTCATTGTGGTGTAAGGTAAGAATATACAGCTGACACATTAGCAATTACAAGCGGTTTGTATTTTGAATTCTCAGCTAGAACAAAAGGGTTAATACCACATTTCAATGTGCATAAATGATACCATGTGGTAACATTTGTGTGCTCCGAGGTGGCTGACCATTTCCATTTTGGTGTCAATCCCGTGAGAACGAAAGCATTTCAGAATGGGGTGTGATCTGTCCTGCTGGTAAGAGTGATTGACAAGGAACGAATAAATAGTCAGAAGAACTGAATAAATACCACCCTCCTGTTTAAGTCCAGGCACACACGAACAGGCACATACACAATTTAATGCAACACTTCAACCAGCAGGCTGACTTGCTTGGTGACAAAAACATGGCTGAAAAGCCAAATTACAGTTTAATTATAACAGCTTTTATTAAAACAAGGGCAACAAAAAACACTACCAGAAATTTAAGTAAACTGGGGGGAATCAAACTATTTTGAAAGCAGGATGTAATGATAAATATAGATGCAAAAGCTGATTGAGGCCCCTGGAGTGGAAGTGGGGACCCTGACAGCAGGTTCTTGGTCAATTGGTGAGGCGAAATGGTTCACTGAATTGGATAACACAGTGCATACCACAGTGACTGATTAAATTGATTTGTCCGTGGCTGCAGCCTACTCTATTACTGAGGCCCTTTAACCTATTTTTGAATTCTTTTAAAAAAGAGAGAGAGAGAGGAAGAAAGCAAGCTTCTGGATGAATGTGATCCTAAAGGAAGGAAGTGAAAATAAGTTAAATCTACAGTTATAAAATTCTCTCCAGAATTAAGGTCAGATATATCATTCCCAAAGTGGATTACAATCCTTACTAACACATAGATAAGAAGTCACAGAATAAATATCCTATACTATATAGAAAGAAATAAAGAAAACGCCATTCTTTAATAGCAAATTTAAATAATAACACACACACACACACACACACTTATTTTTTAGTATCTTTCTAGAACTTTGGGGGAGGGGGGTTGAGGGAAGGGATCATTAACATTATTTTTCAGTTGTCACTCTTATTATTTTATCTTGTGGTTTTAGAGAGAGCTTATCTGACAAACATAGCTATATACCAATAAGAGATGTTAATTTGGTCGTTTGTTTTGAAATAGCTTCAGTAACTGAGGGAAAGGAAACCAATGTACAATGTTTAATACATGAAAACATTTTTACTAAACATAGGAAATATCTATCGTTTTGGTCTTAGAGAATAGGATGCATGTGGAGTATCTAACATTTTATTTAATCTTGCTGAAATATTGGGGAAATAAATGCTAGATGACTGTGGTTTGTAAAACCTTGCCTATTTTCTTTTTTTCCTTTCAACTGCAGACGGTAATTAAGATTGCTGGGTCAGTTTACAATACATGCAAACAGACTCAGTTTGAGAAAGAGTTCTTTAATCCTACTGGCCAATTACACAAAAAACAGATGTATACTGAATATTTAAAAATGTCAGCAGTTCATCTGAACCCATTTTAGGTTTTTTTGTTACATTTCTAAAAATTGGGCACAATTGATGTCATTACAACATTCTGTGCAAGGATTTTAAAAAAATCATTGGAATTCTATGTATCATTTGTCTTATTCAAGTTATAAATTGCCCTTGAAAAATTCAGGTTGGCCAAGGCAAGGAATTTTTTTGATCATGCTAATGGGTGGGCAAGAATTGTTAGAGGGAGAGGGTTCCCCCTCCTTGCCTGGAAATATTCATGGCAATTTTTCAAGGCTGATATAAACTGTGTACTGTTTTTAGCAATTTTTCTTCCAAAAGTGAAATCTACTTCATAAGCTAAGGCAAACATGCACACCCATGCTTAAGTTTGGGCATGCAACTAGACGAACACAACAGTCACAAAGTTATATATGTGCATAAGTGTTTGCAGGGTTCTGCCTAAAACTGCAATTTTCCAGTGAGCTGCAGTTTTAAAATATCTAACCATGAGTTAGATCCAAAGCCCGTTGAAGTCCATGGAAAAGTTCGTAGTGACTCCAGTGGGCTTTGGAGCAGGTCTGTGTAAGCAGTATTTCCCTTGTTTAACAGGTTTGTAAGTTAAGCATGGAAATCACATCCTATGATTTGATGTCACTTTCCTCAGTAAACAATGAATTACATTTATGCATGTATAAGATGTATAATGCTAATTATAGAAACACAGCAAATATCTATACAAAGGTCAAGGTGAATGTAACATGATGGTCCTACTACATCAAAGAAATTACCTTCACAGACCTGCATTCTGTGCATGACTTAACAGTTTGTGCAATTATTTTCTTTTTAGCAAATAGTACAAGAATGTATACTGTGCACGTTTTAAGAAATCATAAAAGTATTGCTTGAGGACTGCAGGATTGAGCCCTTAGTTAACAAGATTACCGGTAAAGTATTTACATTCTGGCTGTGTGTTTAATCATTGGCATGGCTGTTTTAAAGGCTAAAGCCATGTAATAATTGGACATTCTGGAGTTTGTCTACTTGTTTTTGGAAGAGTTATATATGGAGATATGCCTATCTCATAGAGCTGGAAGGATCTTGAAAGGTCATCAAGTCCAGTCCCCTGCCTTCACTAGCAGGACCAAGTACAGTTCCCTGACAGATTTTTTGCCCCAGATCCCTAAATGGCCCCCTCAAGGACTGAGCTCATAACCCTGGGTTTAGCAGGCCAGTGCTCAAACCACTGAGCTATCTCTCCCCCCAGTTAAATTTAATTGTGTTGAGTTCTGGGTTTCCAAGGAAGAAAATAATAAACCCATTTTATGACTCTCACTGTTATATTTTCAGAACCATGCTGCAATTTCTTAGCAATAGGTATTACCAAAAGCTTCCTCCTGGCCTCCATCCCCCTCTTACTGTGTCCCAATGATTCAGGCATGGAGAGGACCTTCCACTCAGGCAGCTGGGTCCATGACACCATTCCCACCCATCCCCTTGCAGCACTGTTGGAATCTGGTGGGTGAACTGGGAGTGGCGGCACATCATTCGCCCTACCTACTAATCCCTGCACAAATTACTGAGAAAGGTAACAGAGCACAGGATTGTATAACTTTTCCTAAAGAACCTCCTCCATGATGAGAGAACATCCCTTTTAAGGGAGGTCTGGGGCAGCCTGGGCTAGGAGAGTTCACTGGTCATGCTGACAGCAGGCAGTGGGGAGAACCCCCAGGGTCCAGAACTGCCTCCAGCCCAGCTTCTCACAAACCTCCTGGATCATGGGAGGTTGAACTCCACTTCTCTGTCCCACAGAGGAAAGAATCACTGAGGAACTCCTCTTCAAGGGACTCTTGCAAAGATTTCCTTCCCATTACCTGGTGGAGGAAATGATCTAGCCATTATTATCATAGCATCCCCTTTGCTCTGTTGGATTTGAGTAATTTGGATGCGATACAGTTGTTAAGGTGGTGTATTCCTTTGGAAGGGTTGGGTAAACTGTGAGACTGTTTATCAAAGAACATGAACTTCTTTCTTATCAAATTTCACCATATTATTCAACTTTTAACGGAGGACTCTTCTCCGCCTAGTTGCTAATATGGCACAAACAGGACTAATTAGTGAGGATGAACTTGTAGGCCATCATAGCCTGATTTTTTTGCAACAACTCCTTCAGTCATTAATCCAAATTAAACACACTAGCACTCAGTTTATTGCTACAAATATTCAAGTAAAGATATTTAATCTACATTAAATGAGCTACAGACTTTATTGTTGGCACATTTTTGAATATTTGGTGCCCTCTAGTGGACCATTCTAATGTTATCAACCCAAGCACATTTATGAGATTATTTATTACAGGGAAATACAACTGGTACATTTTGGCAGAGTCCAAACACCCATTTTTACAGTTTAATAAACTATAAAGCTTATTTTTGATTCTGGACTTTAACTTTTGTTACCACTGAGGTGTACATAAAATCATTATTATTCCCTTCATATATTTTTCTAGTGTATTTGCACACAGCGTCGGTGACTGTTGGGTCTCACACAAAAGAGCCCTTACAACTTGATCTATTGCAGTCAGTAGATAAACTCCCACTGACTTCAGTGGGCTTTGAATCAGACTCTAATTAAGGGCCAGATTCTATGTGAGTGATACCAAAGTGCTTGTGGAGGAAGGTACTCATCAGTATGAATGAAGGTGGCAGAATCTGGCCTAAATGGGGATGAGATTTTCACAGTACCTAAGTGATTGAGGAGCACAAGTCCTATTCACTTTCAGTGGAACTTGTGCTGCTAAATCACTCAGGCTTGGTCTACACTGGGGGAGGGGGAGTCGACCTACGATACGCAACTTCAGCTACGTGAATAGCGTAGCTGAAGTTGGCGTATTGTAGGTCGACTTACCTGGCCGTGAGGACGGCGGCGAGTCGGCCGCTGCTGCTCCCCCGTCGACTCCGCTTTCACCTCTCGTGGCGGTGGATTTCCGGAGTCGACGGGGAGCGCGTTCGGGGATCAATTTATCACGTCTAGATGAGACGCAATAAATCAATCCCCGATAGATCGATCACTACCCGCCAATCTGACAGGTAGTGAAGACGTACCCTCAGAAACTTCTGAAAAAAAATCTCACCTTAAATCCATACAACCAGAAAATAAATACTATAAAATATTGAGTGGAAACTCCCAGTGTTTTACAGATGTGTGCTGTGTGTCTGCACATGAAATTAAAAATTGTTAACACATTTTAAGATTTGGTCCTTCCTCTTTCTTTCTTTAATGTTTTGAAGAATATTTTTATTGACGTATTTTATAACAGACTCTCTTTTTCATTTGTAGATGCTACAACTGTGGTGGCCTTGATCATCATGCTAAGGAATGTAGTCTACCTCCACAGCCAAAGAAGTGCCATTACTGTCAGAGCATCACGCACATGGTGGCTAACTGCCCTCATAAAACTGTTTCACAACAGCCCACTAGTTCTCAGGGAAGATACGAAGCAGAACCACAGCCTTCCACTTCTGCTTTCCTGAGAGAAGGGGGAGGGGCTTACGGCCATTCATCTCCATCATATTCTCAGGAGGGAAGGTCAGAGATCTTAGAACGTTCAGGCAGGTCGCCACAAGAAGCTTCCTCCAGTAAGTTATCTGCATCACCTGAAGAACAAAGCAGAAAGGGGCCTTCTGTTCAAAAAAGGAAAAAAACTTAGAGCTTTGTCGTAACCTTTCATTTTCTTTACCCTCTTGAAATGTCTACCTCATGCAAGAACAGGGGAAGTAATTTCACTATCAGTAGCTGACCTGAAATTTTAACTACTGTTGAGGAACTGTGAATTTATTTTTTTTAATAGACAAATCACTCCAAGCAAATTACATTTGAGCAGGGTGTCTTGTGTTTTACTGCCCGTGTGTGTGGATGTGGACAAGTGTATGTGTCTCTATCATGTCTTTCTGTCTGTATGTATACATATCTATAATCGCTATCTCTGAATACGTATACATACACACACCAGCAGAACATTCTCCATTTCCCAGGATACATCATCCATTGTGAAGCAATAGTCATAGTTCAGAATGTTTTTGGATACTCATTCCTGGCAGCAATCTTGAAACATGCTTTAAAAACCAGTTAAGATCATGACTGTTACTTTTGTGTGAACCAAAGGATACTTCACCTTTCAAAGCTGCCAATGATACGGTACTAAGAATACTGAAACATTCCCCTAACTCTCTATTCCGGGTAGATATTTTTAGGGTGACCAGACAGCAAATGTGAAAAATCAGGACAGGGGGTGGGGGGTAATAGGAGCCTATATAAGAAAAAGACCCAAAAATCGGGACTGTCCCTATAAAATCGGGACATCTGGTCACCCTAGATATTTTGTTCTTGATGCCCAAAGTGTAGCAATGTTGTTTTTTTCTCCACACCTGGCAAGGGCATGCCTTGGTTAAGTATGGCTGTGTTGCCACAATCTTTGTTCAGGAGTGAAGACTCCAGAAAAGACAATGAATGTGTAGTTTCTGTGCTGAGATCTCAAATGTTGTGTTAAATGAATATGGTTTAATTTTAAGTTAGGTGACCGTTGTATGGGGGGAGAATGTGTCAGTTGTTCTGAACTGATTGGTTGGAGTGGTATCAAGCTACCACCCTGTTTGCTCCCTTTGAGTTCTGTGAAAATCTTGGGGGGGGGTGGGGGGGGGGTGGCGGCAGCAGCTGCTTCCCTTAATCCCAATTTGTCCCCCTGAGTCAGTGTATAGATCAAGGGGGTTTCCCCCTTGTTTACTACTGAGAGTCATGGAGAGAACTCCCTAGGGTTTTTTAGGATAAAGGCAAAAGAAATACAAAGTAAATGACCTCTTGGGGTACAGCCTTGGTGGAGAATAAAACTGTATGGGCACTTGCAGTTGATCAGCATCCCCTGATATTCATATAATAAAAGTACAGTATTGAGTGAAGAACAAAAACAGTTGACGCAGAGAGGCCTTAGAGCAGGGACATGCAAACATTGCGACACTTGCCAGAAGCCCTAGGACTCCATCTGCTTTCCATGAAATGGAGAAGACTGCAGACCAGCCTCAGCTCAGTGCATGCTGGGACTGCTCCTCTGCACTGAAGATGAACGTGTCTGCAAGCCCCATTCTAAAACTCGCTGGGCTGCACTTTAACCAACCCATGGCTGCACTTTGGCCATCCTTAACCTGGTCCATTTGCAATTGGTAGATTAACAAATTATATCTAAGAAAATCTCCTTCTAACCATCCCATTGCAGATGTAATTTCTTTGGAGAAACCTGTATAATCCTTAACATTGGCAATAAACATAGGCTGTTACAAAAATTGAGACAGGAAGGTAGGTTTAAGCTCAGATAATCAAAAAAGAAATATAGCATGTATGAAAAGGCTATAGTGGGCCAAATTCACATCTGTTGTAATGCCATTGGCTGCAGTGGCCTTACACCAGCATGCATCTGGCCCATTACATGGCAAGGCCTCCCTCCCCAAATTGTCTTGCCACATGAAACTTTTACTGTAGCTGCTGCTGCTGCAGTAAATAGATACAGATCAGCTGCCTCCGCGAAGGGCGGGAGTCCTGCAGATGAACTTTGCTTGAATTCCATGACAGTGTTTGTGAAAATCTCAATGGTTTGTACTGATGTTCTCAGTATGCTGTAATGCAAAGCTTACCTTTGACGATATTGAATGTGATGTATCTATAGAGAAGTACTTCCTTGCCTTACGTGAGGATTGTAAACTTATTTAAATTATGTAGACAAATCAAAGTGGCATTGCTTAACCTTCTAGCAGGTGTAATAACCAGGTTAAAGAGCAAAGATGCAAAACTTAGGTCACTTTGAAAATTTAAACCAAAGTTCCTTATAGAAATAGGCCATTGTGGATTTGAAAATTGGTCATTCCCTGTTTACATATAAAAAGTTCAGAGCTGAGATCATTAGGAAATAAGTAATCCTGACATACAGACCTTCCTGGTGCAGTTTGAAATAGTTTTGTGCACCAAAACCAGACTGAACTGCTAAGAGCACATACCAAACCTATCTTATTATTGAAAGCTTAGGTTTTATTTTTGTATATTAGAATGTTATCACTATTACATAGCATACTCAGGACAAAGAACTTTGCTCAGGGAATATACCATGTAATGTTATTTTTTTCTTTACAGAATAGTCTACAGGCCTGCTTACTCAGAACAAAACCAAATAGACGTAGACCTTTATATCTCTTTATAAGTATTGTATACTGATAATAATAACTACCTCTGAGTTGACATACACCTACGTTTCTTATAATCAGATAGCAACTTTTTGTATTATGATTTCCTGTGAAAATAAGTGATAAAGCAGTATTCCTGTACTGGTTGCTTATGTGACTATTTGTGACTTTACATTCACAGGGTCTGATTTTCAGATATGCTGAGCAGCTGCTGCGTCCATTGATTTCCAATAGCAGTTATAGGTGCTCAGACCTTCTGAAAAAAACAGTATCAAGCCCTCTTCGTTTACATAGGTAACAATAAAATTATTATTCTGTTTACAGCAAAAGGCTACCTCATACTTACTACATGAACACACCTTTGTGCTGCTCTGGCCTTAAAGGTGGCTGTTGATCCTATGGTACATACCCTTTTATCTGTACTATATATGTAAATTGGTAATTTACCACTGCATACTTTAGAGCAAATACTTGTTTAAAATGAAGCATCCATCTGAAATTGTGAAATCTCCAAACATTTCTTTACAGTTTGTATGTTTTTTTCATCAAAAGGATTGTGGGCACTGTTCACAAAAAACAAAACACAGACACTAAAGCTAACTACAGAACTGCAGAGCTGTGATAAGTAACTAATTAGCACTGGATTGCAATAGAAAGTCTGATTTTCATCCTCAATTACTCTGATTAAATAAGATGCTTCAAATGGATAAGAGAAGGAGCTTTATGGGTCCTTGGGAATCCTATACATTTATGGGGCAGATCCATGTTTTGGGGTCCTCCCACTGTTCCTTCACTTTTGATGGTGAAGTGAAGAGTATTCTCCATTTAAGTGCCCATTATAGGAGCAGCCTTGATTCCCATATCCCTGACTATATGTGCCAGAACACCTCCCCCACTAAAAGCTAAAACAAGGTGCACACTTGCATACTGAAAAGATTAAACCATTTGTTTTATTTTTTTTTTAAAGAGCCTATTTTGGGAGGGGAGAATCAAGTGGGCACTTTTTTGTCATCGTTGTCAAATTTGGCATCTTTAGCCTCCAAAATGTTCTGCTTTTAATCAGCTTTTGGGGACTGCCAAATGTAGTATGTTTTAATCCTAACGCCTTCTCCTTTTTTGGATCAATTCTATTTTGCACCAGTGCTATCCCAGAGTTACTGCTTAGTTATATACTTAATTTTGTGAATAGAAGCCCCATAAAAGTGTTTATAGATCTTGTAACATTCTTCGTAAGAAGAATTATAAAAGGGCATAGGAAATCTCATTAAGTCTTAAAATTAATTTAAATTAATTTATCTGTAAGAAAATGTTTATCATAAAAATATATATGTGTATTCCCCTGTGCTGGATTTAAAAGTAATTGGGAAAGATATGTACATGTGCAGATGCACTAATTTTAATTTTCTAGGTATCTTAATGAGATTTGATTATTTGTTTTCGAGACAAGCAAAGCCTTGTTAAATGCATCAGACCTTATTTTGGTTACTATCAACAGCCTCTTTAAGATATGTTGGTTGTGTTACCTCTGTCATAATTGTTGACGAGTGAGGTTGATCTGTGAACACACATTTCTGTTTTATACTTAAACCGGGCTGCAATTTAATGACTCTCGTAGAATTTTTATGAGAATATTGGAAAGTCCCAAGATATTTACTACCATGGTCAGTAAACCAAATGTCAGAGTAACTAGCTTTTGAAAGGATGATGGTCTTGACTACCTCTTGGATTACTATTTAAGCAACAACTGGTTGACAAACATCACCAGACTGGGTTTAACTAGTATGCGTTGCTCATGGTAATAACAACAATAACCATACTAGAGACCAAAGTGAACACTGATTTCTATATGTCTTTAATACTGTGTCTTATCTAGTGGTTTTAAATTATCCTCTGTAGTATAGATTACCTCATTGTCCATTTTGACTTGTATGTTGTTTACAAGGTGAAATAAAAATCACTTGAATTGTATTTTTTTTAAAGACAGTGAGTTGAAATTTTGAAGGTCATTTCACCTGTTTACTGTCTTCTTAATGGACTAAAGCACTGATTGCCTTTCTACATATCATGTATTTTATATTCTCATTTCATTGCCTAATGTCTTTTTATTTCTGTCAATCATGGATATTGTGAGGTTTAAATAAATTACTTGATTAAAAAATAAAACATATAACGTTGACATTTACAGTGGACTCTGGAGATTTTCTTTGAGTCGAATTGTTGAAGGATAAAGGATGGTGCCCCTACAACAACTATTCATACTGAAGCACAGTTCGTTCTTTTCAGCATAACATCATCAGAAAAAGTCATTTTTAGTTATGTAAATTTTTGCTTATTCAGAACTAAGTCCCATAAATGGATAATTGTGCTTATGTACCATATCAGCAAGGCTGCATAAATTACCCCCAAAGCTGTGTCCCGCTGTCAAAACGAAGCTGTCAAAGATCATCACTTTTGAAACTGGTTCACAATATGCACCGTAAATTTAAGTTATTCATCTGCTTAGGGACTGTCACGGGGTGTGGGGGAGTCAGGCCCTGCACCCCTCTTCCCGGGATTCAATGTGACTCTCAGCCAGCCAGTAGAACAGAAGGTTTATTAGGGTTGCCAGGAAACAGTCCAAACAGAGCTTGTAAGTATGACCAGGACCCCTCAGCTGGGCCCTTCTGGGGGGCAGGGAGCTTAGACCCCAGCCTTGGGGCTCCCTGCATTTCACCACCCAGCTCCAAACTGAAACCAACCAGACAAACCCGGAGCAGGCTCTTCCCCTCCCCCAGGGCCCCTCCTCTCGCCTTTGTCCATTCTCCCAGCCAAAGGTGTCACCTCCCAACCCCCGTCCTGGCTCATGTTACAGCCCCAGGTAAAGTCTCTCATTCCCAATGCAGCAGGTCCCAGGAAACCTCCCCCCGCAAGCCTCCCAGGTCAGATCCACCTCGCTCCCTACTCCATCACCGGGACAAAAAATGTCTGGGTAATTTGCCATCTTCATCACCTATTCAATAACTTTTGAATCTGTGCGCCCATCTGTTTCATAGGGATTTAAAATTTGAAATGCACAATTTTTAAAAATTAAATAGTATCACTTATAAATCATCCAGCACTAACTGAAAACTTCACATTCCAAATCTAAGTTTAGCATAATGTTATGAAATCCTGGTGCCACTCAATTTAGTTTCCCCCTATATACATGCAAGTATACTGGAGTTTGCATTTTTAAAATCTTATTATATATTAAATTCCAAATGTGACCCCTTATATTTAGACACTTTTACAATGGGCTTAATTTTCAGTGCGTCATATAGAAAGCAGAATGGTTTTATGCATTTGGATGTTTCCACAACAGTAAGAGTTCCCACTCAACCCCTGTAGTAGCATCCATCAAGGATTACTTTTTTCAGATAGCTTTACATTGACACATTATGTTCATTTTCAACTATTAAGAGTAATTTTGATCTAGTTTCTGGTTTCTTGCAGGAAATTTTATCTGAGATCTAAAGGCAAACATGACAAGACCCCTTGACCTCTTAACTGTAATACTTATCACACAATTACAAAGATAGCATTTGTTTCAGTTTAGGAATATTCAGTGTCTCTGCTGTAGCTAGTAATGATCAATTTAAGAGGGTCTCTATCAAAATATCTAATCACGTATTTTGTTTTTAATACTATGTTAAAATAGATTTAATATAACATCACATAGTAAGTGTTCTGTAATATTGGTAACATCCACAAGAGTAGCAATAGATCTGTAGCCCAATCACTACAGCAGCTCTTAATGATTATCGGAACGGAAGCCCATGAAACTAACACAACTTTTTCGGAATGGAAGCATTCTTTGGGTTTCCCACAACTCAATGAAAATGAAGATTGATGCTATTGATTCAGGACCAATAAGAATATCAAAACTCCTGGTATTCAACCAACTTGATTAGTCAATAGATAGCAATGTGAGCTAACATTTTGTTTATCGCTGATCAACCTAAGGTGAGTCACAGAAGTGATGCCTGCAAAAGCAAGTGAGGTTGAAAGCAAAACTCTACATTTCAGGAGCATTCCCAGGGCCGACGCTACCATTAGGCGACCCTAGGCGGTTGCCTAGGGCGCCAGGATTTGGGGGCGGCATTTCAGGTCCCACGGCAGGAGAGGCTACCGCCGAAATGCTGCCGAGGTCCCCGGCAGCCATCGAAGCTGCCGCCAAGGACCCCGGCGGCACTTCGGCAGCAGCCCCTCCCACCACCGCCGCCTATGGCGGCAAAAAAGCTGGTGCTGCCCCTGAGCATTCCTCAGCAGCTAGAAAAACGGAAGGCGTTTAGCAGGAGCAGCAGAGCTTAGCTGTGACTTGATGACTTAAGCTGAAGCTAGATAAGAGACCCACTGTCCTTGCTTAGACAAGCCCCCGTGTCTAGAGTCACTACACTGAGATATTGAGGATGCCCCATTAACACATGCACTATTGTGAAGGGATGGAACTGTCCAATTAGGGCAAAAAAACTGGTACACAGATAACTGAGACTGGGACAACTTAAATGATCAATTGTACTGCCTACCCTGAAGTGTTCAAATATCATGAGTCAGGCTTTTAAAAAAAAACCTCAGGTGATTTTAAAGTCATAATAAGTTTTGTATTCTTTGCATTATTTTCATTTGCCTTTGGGTTTTTGTGTCTTTAAGCGTCACATTTTTCAAGCTTTTCGCTGTAATTTGAGGGTTAGAAACTTTCATTAAAAAAAAAATTAATTCTCAGAGAGTCACATGACTCCAGGAACTGAAGCTTTAAGGAAAACACCAAATAATGTGAAAGTCATCAATGCTGTAAATAATTCTACCACGAGTCCTTATGATTAAGGTTTTGTAACCTCCACCCAATGTAATAATAAAAAGACACCGAAAAGACAACTCATTTCACACATATTAGGTCACATTCCCTAATGCTCTTCAGCTTCTTCTCTGTCTTTCACTCATCCTATAAACACTTAAGTAGCAAACCGACGGGAGAGTGGAGAGGATTTATTATTCCAGTTTTATGTCATCCAGAGGTTACTTTTATTTACATCCAATAGCAGATCAAGTGAGCAGACCATAAGGATAAACATCCCAGGGACAATTACAAGCCTATGTCCTTTTTATTTCAGCTGGACACTTCCGAATTTTTAAAATCTCAATATGCAATCAAACCCTAAAGGCAGAATTGTCTTTCTTGCATGCGCAGAATGTCCGGGCTCCCTACTGAGGTGAGAGTGTGATGCTATTCAGCGCCCCCGCCCCCCCCCCCCCCCCCCGGCCCCACTTTGCCTGTATGCGTTATGATACAGTCTTTAGCTACGTGAGCTCATACTATTGTTTCTACAAGACCCCCCACCTCAGTCAGTGCATAGACTGGAGGGTGCTCAGTTAATGAGAAGCTATTCAATAGTCTGTTTAGTTTCCTCACACTATTCAAGCCCTGCTATGAAGACAGAATTATCATTTCCTTGTGGGCTTTTCTAGGTTGCTTAGCACTAGAGTATCTGAGTTCTTCATAAACATTAATTTACCGACACAAAATCCTGGGGCAAGGAAGGGAATTTTCCCCATTTTGCAGGTGGGAGCTGAGACAAAGCGATTAAGCTAAAAATCTCTACTAATTTTACATGCCCAGTTTGAAACCCCCTCAAATGTATTTTTAGAATACTTTCATAGAATTAAAGGCCAGAAGGGGCCATCTCTTCTACTACAGGAATTATTTTAGGTCTGGAAAACCTGTTTTACAGTGAGAAACTCAAGAACCTCAATCTATTCAGCTTATCCAAGAGAAGATTAGAAGGTGATGTGATAATGCTATACAAGTAGCTATACCTGAAAAAGATTTCTGACAGTAGACAGTTCTCTAATCTAGCAGAAAAAGTCATTACATGCATGACACTACACCTCATATTTTTCACAGTGATATTATGATATGATTATGATATGATTATGGCAGAATGATGATGCATTTTGTACAAGATGGGTCATGTAAGGTGTCATTGGAAGGTTATGATTTGCTGAATATGATTAGGTTTTTTCGCCTTCCTCTGCAGCATGGGGCATGGGTCACTTGCTGGCAGATTCTCTGCATCTTGAAGTCTTTAAACCATGATTTGAGGACTTCAATAGCTGAGACCTAGGTGAGAGGATTATTGCAGGAGTGGGTGGGCGAGGTTTTGTGTCCTGCATTGTGCAGGAGGTCAGACTAGATGATCATAATGGTGCCTTCTGACCTTAGAGTTTATGAGTCTATATGCATGTATCATTTTTTTAATCTGAAGTTATGAATAGTGACTGTGTATGTGTATTTCACATGTAGTCACACCTGGGTGACACCCAGTAGGCAAGATGCTTCCAGGCTAAATAGCTAGTTGGGAAGGTCCGGGTAATGGGTCATTAGGGAATACAATAGGCCTTAAGAGAAGCTTATCCCCCACCTGGTGAATCCTTCTGAGAACGCTCCAGGCTGCCTACAAGTAATAGCTGCTATGACTCTGCAAGGGTATGTGACCAGCCCACATGACGCTGGACTCCATTTTGGGTACCTTTCACAAGCAGGTCTGGGAAATGAGTTTGGAACAAAGGGTTCCCACCAAATGCTAAAGCTATATAAGGCAGGGAGTGACAGCATCAGTTGTTCTTCAGTCCCCACACAAGAGGACTCCTGGAAACTCCTGAGGAACAAAGACTGAACTGGGAGAAGTGCTAGACTCAGGCTAAAGGGATTTCTAGCCTGTGTATGAAAACCTGGGGTGCCCAAGCTGCAAAGCAAGTGCAGCTTGTGCCTTGAGAATCCCCAAGCCTTCTTGTTTCATCAGTCAGGGTGAGAAACAGCTAATTCATATCCAGTCTTTTATTGCTGGACAAAGATCTACTATTGTAGCAGATGCCTGGATGGCATTAATGATTTGCTAGAGGTAATCTGCTTTGCTCCGTTTGCTATCCCTTATAATCATTTGCAATCTATTTTTTGTAGTTAATAAACTTGTTTATATTTTAACCTAAACCAGTGTGCCTTTAAGTGAAGTATCTGGCGGGGGGTGGGGGGGAAGGGGAGGAATCTCAGCTTGGTTACCACAAGTGTGCATATGCCTTTCCATATTGAGGGAGGGGCAGATATATTAGTGAGCTTACACTGTACAGATCTCTGTGCAGTGCAAGATGATATAATTTTGAGTTTATACTCCAGAGGCAGGGTGTGTGCCTGGGGAGTTGGCAAACTGGCTGGGATCTGCTGTTTGTACTTGGATGGCTTAGGTAAAGTACGCTCAGGGAGCTCAGTTTGGGTGTGTGGCACCACCTGCTGTCATGTTGGATGATAACAGGGCCTGGGTAAGGCTGGCTATGTCTCCAACCAAGGAAGCAGTGTGAGCAGAGTCAGTCCAACTGAATGGTTAGAGGGGTGCAGCGGTTTCTCACGGCTCCTAGACTATGCACCAGGAGTAGCAACCCGTGACAATATGATCCAATGGTTGGAAGCTGCAGCTAGACAAATTCAGGCTAGAAATAAGGTGCAAATTTTTAATGAGTATTAGCCATTGGGACAACTTTCCTAGGGTCGTTGTGGAGTCTCTAACACTTGGAGGCTTTAAATCCAGATAAATGTCTAACAGATTCTGCTGTAGATTAACCAGCAGTTATGGGCTTGATACAGAAATGAGGGAAATTCTATTGCCTGTGTTATGCAGGAAGTCAAACTAGATTATCAGGATTCCTTTGGCCTTAAAAGCTCTGAACCGCTGATATATTTCTCAAGTCACACTGCCAAGGCTAGAAGGTCAAAGATCAAGACTTCAAGAGTCATGGGTGATTTGGGGTGTCTCCAATTTGGGTGCTTGAAACATCGTAAAAGGGGCCCAGTGATCAGAGTGGGGACATACTCAGCTTTTTCTGAAAACCTGGCCCCTTTAAGGTGTTTTAACTTGGGCACCCACCAAGTTGACATACCTAAAATAACGAGTCAGTTTGAAACTGTTGGCCAAAGTTACTAGAGCAGAAAAGCAGATTAAACCCTGGAGCATCAGTCTGAAACACACTTTCAAAAGGCATCTATTAAGCAACATGCATTTGCAATTCTCTTTCTCCCCTTAGCCAGCAGGAGGAAGATGACTCCACATAGCACACACACCACTTCCCTCTGCCCCCCACCTGCACCTGGCCTCCTGTGCTGGCTGCTGTGGCACAACAACAAAAGCTCAAATCAAACTGTCAAACTCTAGCTTCCTGGAAAGTTTCAAGCAGTGTTTTCCCCAGGGATTTAATTGGGGCGGGGGGGTTCAATATACAGGGCCAACGAGGGCGGAGACCGTGAGGACGAAGGTGGACTGTATGGCACCATAGTAAAAACTGAAAAATGATTCATGACCATTTTATTAGATTTAACTCATGTTCTAAAATCATCACACAAATTAAAGTTGGCTATTCAAGCCTACTATGAAGCGTTACATCTACATTCTTCTTGGTTTCTTGTTGTAACTTTGCACTACTCTGTTAATGAACTTCTCAAATGCAGTTCATTCATCTTTAGTGGCTTCTCATATGTCCGGTACTTCCAGTCCTTCATGATATGCTCATGATCCAGCAGAAGGCAACTTCTTTCAGAACACAAAATTTTATTCAATGAAAAAAAAGAATGTTCTACTGTAGCTGTTGTGATTGGGAGTAGCAAGAGATTACTTCTTTCATCCCAAGAAACATAGCACAAAGATTGGGTCGAACCACTAGTGATGATAAAGAAGTTGAAGTCAAATCTTCATTTGTTCATTGTATGATATTCCACTCTGTGTTCAAATTCTCTATTCTGTTCTGATCGCATGGCAGCCCCATTGCAGGTACTGCCTCACTCCACTCAACTGTCGGTGTTTTAAGACAGGCACCTGTAAAACTTATGTAGAGGTTGTGTAGAATCCAGAATTTGCTGTTGTAGATTTGCAAGAATCAAGTCTGTGTACTTTTTCAGCTGGTTTAACAAACATTTCTTGTCCTTTTAACTTAAGGAGTCAATTTAAGTGCTCTAATTCTCTGATTGATCCAAGTATAACTTTTATTGCTGGACAAAGATCTACTATTGTTGTAGCAAATGCCTGGATGGCATTAATGACCCAAGAGGTTTCAACAGTAGACTTACAAGAAAGAAAATGGCGATAGTCTTCTCTGAACTCAGTAGCAAAAGTAGTCCACCAGCCTCACTACTTAGATCCATCCCATCTTCATAGATACTTTTCAAAGCCAATAATAATGGTTGCAGTAATTTTAAGACAACAGCCAAGGAGCGTTCATGAGAAAGTCAGCATTAGACTAATTTGTACTTCAGTCCCAGTGTATCTTCTATTTTTTCCAAGATGTTTAGTCCTTTTGGATTCTTGCTGAAAAAAGAGTATAACAAAGACATTAAATTTATGGGTTTTAAACTGTCTTTTGTAGATCCTGCAGCTCATACAAGTGCTAGTTGGAGTAGATGGTCTCCGCAGTGTGTATAGGAGAGATTAAGGTTACACTTTTCTCTGAGCAAAGCTTGTATTCCACTATGTCTTCCATAGAAGTTTGCAGCTCCATCAAATGCACAAACAGCCATCTGTTTGGGGTTCAATTTACAAGCATTTAACATTTCTAAGATGTGTATTGTCACAGATGCAGCTGATGTGTCTTCTATAACCTGAACATCTAGAAATGCATCTACTGGCCTATCACAGACATCAAGATAACGTATGCAATGACTTAATATTTGATGCCCATTTGCATTGATTCATTCATCAGCCACGTATGCCCATTTTCTGAATGTGGTGAGGGAGTTCTTCACTTTTTAAACTGCTGAGTCTTTAACTGTTGCACTGCATGCTTCTAACTAGTCAGTTGAGTTTCTTGCAGAAAGATAGTGAGCTTTTGCTGGTCTTGGCTGGAACCAGTGTCCAACTTCAGGATTAACAAGTGACAATGCACTTAACATTGGCCTCCAGTTTGTAGTGTGTGGTATCTCTTGCTTAAATATAAAGTATGATGCGACAGCCATATTTGTTTGCATCAGCTGTGTTGTGTCTCCAGCATTCTTAAAAGCCTCATTAAGTACTTCTAAAATTGGCTTTGCAAGTGACTGGCTGATAAAGTTTTCTGCATGTCGATGCAGTCCAGAGGTTTGGTGTTTTGCAGCCTTTTCGTGTAAGTTGTCAGCATTGGCTTTGCTGATCGGTCTGGCAAACCAAACTCCTTCACTTTTACTATATAAATCCATGATATGTACGCCCATATCGTGAATAGTGCATGCAGTTCTGGTTGCCCCATTTCAAAAAAGATATATTGGAGTTGGAAAAGGTACAGAGAAGGGTAACTATAATGATTAGAGGTATGGAACAGATTCCGTATGAGGAGAGATTAAAAAGACTGGGACTGTTCAGCTTGGAAAAGAGACTACTAAGAGGGGAGATGATAGAGGTCTATAAAATCTTGACTGGTGTGGAGAAAGTGAATAAGGAAGTGTTTACTCCTTCACATAACACAAGAACTAGGGGGGACCCAATGAAATTAATAGGCAGCAGGTTTAAAACAAACAAAAGGCAGTATTTCTTCACACAACGCAGTCAACCTGTGGAACTTTTTGCCAGGAGATGTTGTGAAGGCCAAAACTATTACAGGGTTCAAAAAAGAACAAAAATAGTTCATGGAGGATAGGTCCATCAATGGCTATTAGCCAGGATGGGCAGTGATGCAACACCATGCTCTGAATGTCCCTAGCCTCTGTTCTCCAGAAGCTAAGAGTGGACGACAGGGGAGGCATCACCCGCTAATTGCCCTGTTCTGATCATTCCCTTTGAAGCATCTGGCATTGTCCACTATCTGAAGACAGGATACTGGGCTAGATGGACCATTGGTCTGACTCAGTATAGCCATTCTTATGATCTTATATAAAAATTAATTACAATATAATTACAAAAATGTTTAGTACAAAAACTCCCCAAGATAACGACCTCTTGAGATAGCAACAATGTGAGCTAACGACCTTGGCAAATAATGCATTTTAAAAGTCTAGACCTATTAGGAAATGTATATTTATATACGTTTCCATGTCACAAATCTAGCATTCTGGAGCAAAGTCGTTAAAACATAGTCCAACAAACAAATGTTCCTTTTATATACCCCGCCCTTCTCCCTCCACTACACCCCACTCATAGTCATTGTACTTGGTCAGTGGAGACCCAGAGTTCTGAGGTGCTTTCTCGTGAGTTCACCTCCCACCCTGGGGGGCAGGAGGGGCGTAGGCACCTTTCTGGTTCCTTCAGCCGCTCGCCTCGCTCCGGCCGCTCACTCTGGCTGCTGATGTTTGTTGTGCCACCATTCACTCCACCGCTCCATCGACAATGGCCTGCACCGTCACCTTCTGCTGCCACCAGCCCCTGCGACCTCTGTGAGTCAGTCTCTTGAGGTTCCACCAGCTCTCAGTGATTTCAGCTCTCAGTGGGGGAACTGCACAGTGAATGCAGGTTGGGGCCGTCTCTTCTATAGAAATGCTGTCCCGCGGCAGGTCTAAGCACTTAGACCTGATTATGAGTGATTTCAGCTCTAGCAGTCACTTAACAAAACAAAAGACTCTCTATGATGCCTAATCAGCTCTATCTTTAAACAGAGAAGAGGGAGGGACAAGTCAAATAGTGCCCGTGACTCTGTTTTGTCTGCCAAAACCTGCCTTTTGGCAAAAAAGCTTAGCAGTGTAGACAAGCCCTTAGGAAGAGCCCACACCACCAAGCAAAACCCATCTCCACCCTTTCTCTCTCTGCATTGGGATTTGCCATCCAAACCTCTTGTTTAGTGAGTGCAGTTCAGTTGAGGGTGACTAGTGCTTAATTTGTAATGAAAGAGGTGTCGGGGTCAAGCAAGTTTTTTACTTTCATAATGAATGTGGCAAGCCCAGAGGTCCCGAGACAATGAACTGCCAAGCCTAGATGTGTCAGGGCTCAGCTCTGGCAAAAATTAAGCACTGACGGTGACCCCCTCAGTCAGGACAGGCTAAGTATAGTTCTGCTGTCCTTTACTCGTACGATAAGGATAACAACATTTCATTACCCCTACATTCAATACTAAACTGATTTGTAACCCAAAACCGGCCAAAATTGATTACTTGGGCAACACAGCACTGTCTGCTTGATACCTAGTCAGAGTAGGTGTGCGTGTGTTCATGTAAATACAGTCTGGCCCTGAAGTCTTCCCCCCACACCACCTGGCTCATCACTAGCTGGCAGGAAGAGCTCATTTAGACCTTGCTTACAAATCATAATTGGCCAACACTGCTGAAATGAATGCGCTAACATTGTCATAAAAAACAATAGTTGTGTGAGGAAGCTAGTCTTTGTTCATACTTTTCAAGCCCATTAAGATTTCTCAGGTACAAGTATTTTATCCTATACTGTACATGCTTTTAAAGTGTGTATTAATGTTTCAAATTCCATTCAAATTTCCAGTCAATGACTATATTGGCAACACTGAAGTAGCTGACAACTGGCGAGGATGTTTGGGGAAATTCAGGAAGAGTGTTCACCTCCCCCGGAGGGTGTAGGGCAATCCCTGTTTTCAAGCCAAATGGTGTCAGAAAAGCAGCCCTCCTGCTGGAGCTGTGGGGCAAGGGGGAAGCTACAGCATGGAGAGCTGATGAGAGCCTAGAGGAGCCCTTGTCTCAGAGGCTGGAAGCAGCAGCCTAGGAAGAAATTTCAAAGGGGGAAAAAACAGCAGTTTTCCAGGTCTGGTGTTGGTCCCCTGAGTGACCTAACCAGAATGTGACCTAACCAGAATATAATGGATAATCCTTAATATTTAACTGAATTGCGCAACAAACCAATCATGCAATGGCAATATGAAAGCCAGATATCTAAAAGTGGGGGAAGAGGAGGGAAAGAAAGGCTGTATTTATTTCTCGTGGTTTATGCAGACCCTATATAAACTTTTGTAGGATACTAGACAGCTCTGCTGAATCAGTCCCCAAATAAATATATTCAAAGTCTCGCTTCTCCAGCATTGGTCCAGATTCAGACTCTGCAGCTCTTTCCTGTTTGCTTTTTACCTCTTTTGATCTTTCCGCCCATGGGAGGCTATCTTCTTTCTGCCTCTTAAAAAATCTGAAAATTAATATAGTGACAATAAATGAGGAGGGGAAATTAGCATTGATGTGATCCAAGCAGAGCTTGCCAGGCACTGTTCAGTCTCTGGCTCTGGCATTGCTCCTTAAACCTGGCCTGCTACTCAAGTCCTTGGCCTTTGTTGGTCAGAGACTGTCAATTGTGCTACATCGTGTGGTACTTAGTCAGGTGCCTGACACAGAAATAGGATAGAAGAGGATCACAAAACTAATTTGTCCCTGTAAGCTTTGGTGATGCAGCATATTGGCTAGCGTGTACATGTTCAATGCTCACCAGTGCTCAGGAGAGCACACCTGGATCATGTGTTCCTCGTGGCAGGCCTATGAAGTAAATATAAACCTGAATTCCAACCATAACAATGGGGGGATTACTCCCTTAAACCCAGCTTATGGGAGACTTTGATTTTAACTCTGAACCCAAAGTTCTGTGAATGCACGAGCTGACTTCCTGACAAAGAGGAAGTAAAGTGAGTATCTACACAGCAAGAGCTATGCACAGGCTCTGAGCTAGCTTGAATCCAGCTAGTGCAGGTAACATAGCAATGAAAACAGCTCAATGCAGGCTGCATATGCCCAGCATGGACCCTGGATATGTACTTGGCTTGCTAGCCTGCATAGTGCAGCCTTCACTACTATTGTTACCTGTGCTTGCTGAATTCAAGCCAGCTCAGGTAGGCTAGCCCGTGCACAGCTCTTGCTGTGTGGCCATATGCATAATCTTGTGATTAGAGTACAGCATTGGGGATTCCCTGCCCTGCCACTTACTTCACCTGGGTGCTCAAGTTATTCAAACTCTCTGGTTCTCAGTTTCCCCATGTGTGAAATGAGATTGATGATATTTACCTCCCATAGAAGTGATGAGGCTGAATTCATGTTTATAAAACACACAAAAAATCTACCGATGAAATGTGCTCTACAAAGGGCAGCGCGGTGTTGGCCTATGTTATTACTGTTGTCTCCAAATGTAAAAGGCTAAGGCACTTAGTTGGCCCTACCACCACATATTCCCTAATGAGACTATTATGTCATAAGAGTGACCCTGCCCTTATATAGTACTTTATAAGCAATCTTTTGCATTGGACCCCTTTTTAGCATAACTGGACTTTCATGCATCAAAAGGAGGCTTTGCCACTGGCGAAGGGGATGATGAGGTGTTTAGAAGAGCTACTTAAATAAAGAAGCTTCCTGTCTGTTTCTGAGACTGCATCTGGGCTATCAGTCTCAGTGGAGGAGTTCTACATTTCAAACTCCCCCGCCCACACACACACACAGACCCTCCCCCTTTTTATTCATATCCCGAGAATAAGGAAAAGAGTCATCAAGACAAGGGCTGTCTCAGTCAGTAATGCTATTATGTGGAAGTGCGTGGTCACTACAAAATGCTTCATTTCCCCACTCCCACCCATCTTCAGAATGGAAGGGGGAGGGGGAGGCACTAACTCGTGCAGGCCTTGACGTATGAGCCCTTAAGTAAAGTCGGATATTTCTGTGTTATTACTCTGCAGTTCAACAGTCATGAGCAATTACCGGAGCAACTTCCTCATCCCCATGAGTCACACAGACCCTCACTACATTCATTAAAACAAAATAATAAATGAACTGGACCATTTCCTCAACTATTACCACCCAAAGCGATTAAAATAGAAAGCTGAGTGGCAGGGTAGAGGAAGAGAGGGCTTGGCAGGGGGGATGGCCGAGGAAGACTGTAAACAGGATTTATTTCAGTAGATACCTTCATGGTGCAGAGAGGCCAAATTAAAGTTTGTGGGCAGATTCTGCTCTCACTCACACTGGTGTAAACCTAAGTAGCTCCACCAAAGTTTCCCAGGCTTACACCAGTGAGAGTGGGAGCTGAGTCTTGCCCTTTTCTCCACCCATGGTTTTCACTCAGCCACCAGTCAAAATATGGCTTGCTTATTCCCAACACTCATGCCTGCCGTCGTCTCTATTTGGGCACAGTTCTGGTATCCCTCAGGTCAGTGGGGGTAGGACTGTGCCCTTGGGAAATAAGATCCAAAGAAGGGCTTCTAAAAGTGGCACAAACCTGGGGGAAATTATTGTTTATTTAAATAAAAAATTGGCCTGTCATTAATTTTCTCTGTTCACAGACAGTTCCTGCACTTGTCTAGTCGTCCTGCCCTCCACCCTTTCCCACAGCTTTGCCTGCAGTTAAGTCACAGTCCTGCACTTAAGATATTGGCATGTTGCCATCGCAATATTGTGATTTTACCAATTGATTGTGATGGCTCTAATCAGGAAGCAAACTTCACCTTCCAAAAAGAAAAAAGAAAACGTGGGTAAACCAAACTGTCTGACAACAGCCTCACATCTAGTGTGGGTGCTGATGTAACGTCACAGCCAGAGCAGAGGCCTGGGACACAGCACTCCTAGGTAGAGCTGGTTGGGAGTTTTCGGATGAAATGGCATTTCATTGGGAAAATACCGATTCATCAAACCCAAAATGTTTTGTGGAAATATATTGGGGGCAGTGAACTTTCAAAAACTACAGGCAGGGTTTCACCAACAGAACTGTACCTGCTTTCCTGCCAGAGAGCTGGCACTTCCATGTCCCAGGGCAGCCCCACCATGCAGATTGCCCCAGCCTAAGGAATCCAGACTTCCTGTTGCCACAGAGCTGAGACATCCCAGGAACCTAAGCTGGGAGTCCAGAAACCCTGAGAGACCCAATTTGAGCTGGAACTCTCTGGGTTTCCAGGCTTCTCGCCACAGAGCCAAGAAGTCCTGGGATGGGCTTCCAGAGCCTGCAGCTCTGGCACAGTCTTGCCAGGCAGACTGCCCTGGGTCCAAAGACCCCAGGGCTTCTAGACTCCTGGGGCAGCTGGCTCCCCTGGTTGTGGGAGTCAGGCAGTCCAGGAAGCCATGGACACAGAAGTATGGAAGCCCTGGGGTTCCCAATCCAGGCGTAGTCTGCATGATGCTGAACAGGACCGGCTTTAGGAAGTGCGGGGCCCCATGCGAACAGTGTCGATGGGGCCCCGCTGCCAAAACACCGCCAAAGACAGCGGCAGTGCTTGGGCTGCTGCCGAAGTGCTGCCGAAGAGATGGATGTTGCGTGGCCCTCTTAGGTGCGGGACCCGATTCGGAGGAATCGGCCTAAAGCCGGCCCTGGTGCTGAAGATCCTGGCAGCTGCTGACTGAAACTGATATGGTTCTTGTCAGTTTCACTGCTGCCCACCACTTAATAGCAACAGTGAATCTGTCAAGAATCATCTCTGTTTCTGGTCCTGGGGAGCACATTTCATTTAGGAAACACCTGGTGTCAGAATGAATCCAAATTTCAGAGTGTTGAAAATCCCTGAAAACCGGAAATTCCAAGTTTTGGCTAGCTCTGTTCCTAAGTTCGGTTCCCTGCTCTATCCTTGGACAAGTCATGTACTCTCTGTATCAAATAGAACAAAGCCAGCTACTTTACAAGGGTGCTGTGAGGCTGTATGTTTGTAAAGTGCTTTGCACTTCTTGAAAGAAAGGTGCTAATGAAAAGCCAAATACAGCTTGTGCTAGGGAAGAAGTTTATACATATGGGGTGTGGTGTCTTTAATCCATGGTATGCTCTAGTTGTTTCCTCCAAGCAACTAGTGAGAGGGGGAGATGTGGCATTTATCCAGCTAGACCCACTCACCCCACATATAAGTACTGATTTGCAGATATATTTAAAAATCCCTATTTTAACCAATTCTGTTGCTGGTTTCTGTTGCAAGGAACTACAGCAACATTCTTCAGTAGGGACTGGAGGAAAATTTTCCCCTCTATGGTTACTAGAGTTCAGCAAATATTGTGCACACACAAACATCTTCCGTTAATATTTATATCAGTTTTTAAACAAGTTTGTTTCTGTGATATTTGTGTCCTTTGGTGCTTGGTTTCTACAAATATTCTAGTGAGCAAGTTTTACTGGCTGGAATGTTCATAAAACAATTAATTTTAGCAAATATTGGAAAATATTCCAGGAAAGCAATTTTTTTATTCATAAAGATTAGCATTTGCATCAGAAACCGTATCCCAAGAGTTCCACCCATTCTAACGCAACAGAAACATATTTTTTGACTTACGTTTTCAGTCAAAAACTAAACACAATAGCACCAGGTTTGAATGTTTGCAATGAACTACTGGCAAACAAAATTATCCACAGAAACTATTTGGCAAAAATTTTCCAATAGCCAATAATTCTGAGTGAGTCACAATCTGCTTGTGAACAATTTACCAGCAGAAAGAAGTGACATTTGAATACCTTATTTGTCCAGCTGTTCTTGGTATATTAGGTAGTACTAAAGAGTCTAAATTATGATCTCCATCTGGCCCCCTTACAGTACTATTTGAGCCTCCTCTTTATTAGTGTATTTTCCCTTACAACACTCTGAGGTAGGGTTAACATCACTATCCACAGATGGGGAAGGGAAGAACAGGGAGACTTAGCCCTGGTCTACACTACTAGGTTAGATCGAATTTAGCCACATTAGGTCGATTTTATAAGCAATGCGGCTACACAACCAACACCGTTCCATCAACCTAAAGGGATCTTAAAATCGACTGCTGTACTCCTCCCCGATGAGGGGAGTAGCACTAAAATCTACCTTTTGGGGTCGAATTTGGGTTAGTGCAGACGCAACGTTGTGCAATTTGATGGTATTGGCCTCCGGGAGCTATCCCAGAATGCTCCAATGTGACTGCTCTGGACAGCACTTTCAACTCCAATGCACTAGCCAGATACACAGGAAAAGCCCCAGGAACTTTTGACTTTCATTTCCTGTTTGGTCAGCTCAGCAGCACAGGTGACCATGCAGTCCCAGAATCGCAAACGAGCTCCAGCATGGAGCAAACGGGAGACACTGGATCTGATTGCTGTATGGGGAGAAGAATCTGTGCAGGCATAACTCCAATCAAAAAGAAGAAATGCTGATATATATGCCAAAATTGCACAGGGCATGGTGGAGAGAGGCTACAATAGGGACACACAGTAGTGCTGCGTGAAAGATAAGGAGCTCAGGCAAGCCTACTACATGACAAAGGAGGCAAACGGTTGCTCCGGGTCAGAGCCCCATACATGCTGCTTCTATGATCAGCTGCATGCCATTCTAGGGGGGGACCCTACCAGTACTCCACCACTGTCCATGGACACCTGCAAGACGGGAGTCTCACTCAACATAGAGAAGGATTTTGTGGATGAGGAAGAGAAGGAGGAGGAGAATGTGCAGCAGGCAAACAGAGAATCTGTTCTCCCCAGCAGCCAGGACCTTTTCATCACCCTGGAGCCAATACCCTCCCAAGGTGGGCTCCCGGACCCTGAAAGCAGAGAAGGCACCTCTGGTGAGTGAACATTTGTAACTATACTACAGGAGTTAAAAGCAATTGTGTTTAATGTTTGATTTGCCCTGAAGCGTTGGAATACATTCACGGTCAGTACAGCTACTGGAAAAGCCTGTTAACACATCTGGGGATGGAGCGGGAATCCTCCAGGGACAGTTCCATGAAGCTCTCCTGGAGGTACTCTGAAAGAAGGTTTCTGGAGAGGGCCGCCTTATTTTGTCCTCCACGGTAGGACACTTTACCACGCCAAGCCAGTAGCAAGTAGTCTGGAATCATTGCAGCACAAAGCATGGCAGTGAATGGTCCTGGATTTTGGTCACATTCATGCAACATTCAGTCTTTATCTTTCTGTGTCAGCCTCAGGAGAGTGATATCATTCATGGTCACCTGGTTGAAATAGGGGAATTGTAGTAAGGGAACAGTAAAAGGACCCTGCTCATGCTGGGATGTTTGCGCTTGGCTAAAAGGGATCATCCCGGAGAATAGCCACGTGGTGAGGGGAGGGGTGTGCTGTACATCCAACCCAAAACCGCAGCCCCTCCTTTTAAATGGCAAACCCAGCCCACATTGCTTGCTATGGGAAAGAAGGGCGCTGCAGTTTGAAACCATTCCCACATGTTATGAAGGCGGAAGAAGCCAACCCCACGTACCCTTTGGCTTACCGTGGCTGCCTTCCCTCTTCCCCCACCTCACCCAGGCTACCTTGTCAGTGATCTCCCTTTTTAAAAAATAAATAAAGAATGCATGGATTCAAAACAATAGGGACTTTATTTCCTTTGCCAGCTGTGGTCGAAGGGGGGAGGGGGACTTGCTTACAGGAAGTACATTCAACAAAGGGGGTGGTTTTGCACACACAACTTTCACACTGTAGCCTGGCCAGTCATTAAACTGTTTTTCAAAGCCTCTCTGATGCGCAGTGCGCCTAACTGTACTCTTCTAATCGCCCTGGTGTCTGGCTGTTCAAAATTGGCCACCAGGCAATTTTCCTCAACCTCCCACCCCGCCATAAATGTCTCCTCCTTACTCTCACAGATATTATGAAGCACACAGCAATCAGCAATAACAATGGGAATATTGGTTGCGCTGAAGTTTAACATAGTCAGCAAAGAGCACCAGCGAGCTTTTAAATGTCCAAAGGCACATTCTACCACCATTCTGCACTTACTCAGCCTATAGTTGAACTGCTCCTTACTACTGTCCAGGCTGCCTGTGTACTTCTTCATGAGCCATGGGAGCAAGGGGTAGGCGGGGTCCCCAAGGATAACTATAGACATTTCAACATCCCCAACAGTAATTTTCTGATCTGGAAAGTAAGTTCCTTCTTGCAGCTGTTCAAATGGCCTGGAGTTCCTAAAGATGCGAGCGTCATTAACTTTTCCCGGCCATCCCACGTTGATGTCAGTGAAATCTTCCTTGTGATCCACCAGTGCTTGCATCACCATTGAGAAGTACCCCTTGCGGTTTATGTACTGGTTGGCAAGGTGGTCCGGTGCCAAGCTAGGGATATGCGTTCCGTCTGTCGCCCCACCACAGTTAGGGAACCCCATTGCAGCAAAGCCATCCACTATGACCTGCACATTTTCCAGAGTCACTACCCTTGCTAGCAGAAGGTCATTGATTGCCTTGGCTACTTGGATCACAGCAGCCCCCATAGTAGATTTGCCCACTCCGAATTGATTCCTGACTGACCGGTATCGCCATTCTCTTCTCAACAGCCAGGGCAGGTCTCATCTTGGTATTCCTGTGCTTCAGGGTGGGGGAAAACAACTCACAAAGTTCCATGAAAGTGGCCTTACGTATGCGAAAGGTATGGGAATCATCCCGTACCTGCAACACTATGTGGTCCCACCAGTCTGTGCTTGTTTGCCAGACCCAGAATCAGTGTTCCACCGTATCAGCCTGCCCCACTGCCTCCATGATGTCCCAATTGCCACATCCCGTGCTTTCAGGAACGTCTGTGTCCATGTCCTCCTCACAATCATCCTCATACTGGTGTCTCCTAGCCAGGTTCTGCACATACTGCAGGATAATGCGCAAGGTGTTTACAACGCTCACAACAGCATCGTGGAGCTGAGTGGCCTCCATGCTTGCTGTGCTATGGCATCTGCACGGGTAACCCAGGAAAAAGGGCGCGAAATGATTGTTTGCCGTTACTTTCAAGGAGGGAGGAAGGGAAGGAGGGGAGACCAACGACATGTACCCAAAACCACCCGCGACAATGTTTTTGCCCCATCAGGCATTGGGAGCTTAACCCAGAATTCCAATGGGCAGTGGGGACTGTGGGATAACTACCCACAGTGTACCACTCCGTGTGTCGATGCTAGCCACGGTATTGAGGACTCACTCCTCCGACCTACTGCGCTTAGTGGGGACATACACAATCGACTGTATAAAATCACTTTCTAAAGATCGACTTCTATAAAAGCAACCTTATTTCGTAGTGTAGACATGCCCTAAGTCACTCAGCCAAGCTCACACAGAATGTTTGTGGTGGAATTGAGCCTGGGTCTCCAGAGTCCCAGGCTACTGTTCTAACCACCGGATACTTATCGCGGCTTTCCTTTAATCATTGTAACATTTCCATTTGCACAGTTACAAATAATTGCTTTACTGCAGCACCTTTTTCAAACTACTTGTTTCATTCACACACACATTGCAATACTGATGTTACTTTCAAAAGGCCTATCTCACCATCTCCTCAGCACAAGCAATTTTTCCTGTACAGATTTTAGTTTAATCATCCTAGCGGGGCACAAGACGCTGGCTCTTTTTCTGCCAACATTAAGTACATTGATTCAGACATGCAATGGCAGCTGTGGCTGTCCATTAGAATCTCACAGAGGACTTCATGTCACAACCTGGCATGAAGGGCGGACACCTCCCTTGGTATTTTTGTTCCCCTTAAGGTGCAGGTTTCACACTCTCCTGCTTCCTCTGCGGAAATACAGGGCCTGATTTTCAAAGGTGCTGAGCATTCAGAGTGCCAGCTGAGGCCAGCCTTGCTATTCACGGGTGCCTCTCCTAAGCACTGGTGTCAGCATGATTGGTATTGCACAGGTTTGTCATGTAGCGAAATGACTAAGAGCGGAGAAGATTAAAGGGATACAGTCAAAATTGATGAGTCTATAATTTAACCTACCGTTAAATAGATAGATAGACAGATAGATATTTTTTTAAAAGAGTGAAGTGTCTTGTTCTTGAAAAATAACACATTCCCAAAAAGAAAGTGCTGACAGAAATCACACTGGGTGATCTGACAATAAATGTGGTGAGCCGGGTTTAGGATTACATGAACTGTCCCTTGTTTGCCCTCTTCTTCAGATTGATCTAAATCCCACTCAAATGAAAGGGAAGACTCCCAATGACTTGAATGGGCAGTTTATCAGTTCACATATGAGCAGCATAGTTTTGAAATATACAAGAATTCTGTGGTCTGAAGTGCTTGGAGATACTTGGGTGTTTTAATATCCTGTCTTTTCATGAGAAAAGATCAGAATGGCAGAGCAAAAGAATGGCATGATGCACACACTTGCTCAAACTAGAACAGCTGGTAGTCCTAAAATTAGGTCAATCAACTTTGAGGGTATTATTTTCACTTATGATTTAAACTCATACAGTAGGGAGGTGAAAGGAGAATTCAGCAACCTGGTGCATTAGTTAACTCCATGAATATATTTTTTTTTCATTCACAATTTTACACTGTCTAGTGTTCATTCTGGGTCCACTTAGAAGCTATTTAGTGTCCAATCCCAATATGCTTGCTTCAAAGTTTGTAAGGAATGCCATGTAAATAAGAAATTGCCTGCATAATTTATGTGGTCAAGGCAAAAGGAATTTTAGCACTGACTGATTGTGTGTGTCATTTTCATGGGCCATATTTGCTGCCCAATACACATTCATATAGATCGTTTATCTCCATGACTTAGACCTGAAGTTGTACCCTTACTACTTATTTACTACCAGCATTAAACATTCCCTCTGTGGGGATTCCCTTCCAATGAAATTCAAAATAGGGCTTTGATGGGTGTTTAGTGGAGCAGATACCTTGTGCTGTCCCTCCAAAGAAGGCTGGATTTATTTTTCATCCTTGCTTACTACATCACTAGCCTTTTTCCTCAGCAAGGCTCTGAAGAAAATGGCCGACATACCTCCACCCACACCACTGCCTGCTTTGCTTTCAGTATAGTTTTTTGAGCCTCTCATGTGCTGAATCTGCTTTTCTCAGGGTGGTTAATTCCCTGCTTCTTGCCTCTAGTCCCAGAGCTTGTTCGCTGTTCATATACTGCTTGATTACTGTGTAGTTTTTCAAAATTATTGATTGTGCTGTCCTGCTTCAGCACCTCAGGCATATCCATCAAATCTTCAAAGGGTGGTGTACTCCTTGTCAAGTAGCAAACAAGTTCACGTTACTCAGTCTTTAGTTTACGCCGATCATTTTCAAATGCACCAGACAAAATAAGTCAATGTTTCAGATTTTTGTCAGGTGGTGGAGGCCTGTCCATAGCTGAGGTAGTGTCTGAGAAAGAGAGGAGTCTGGGGAGCCTCTTCTCAAATTACAAACAGCAGGGCAGGATCTCTCTCTAGTGCTCAAAGGAGAGTTGAGGAAAAGGGCAGCTAACACATTCAGTCACACACTGTACCCCTAAGGAGGCATGGTTTAGAGGGGAATACCCAGCTTATTCAGCTACACTGGCAGCATCCACTCCAACGTGTGAACCCTTAGCCCACTCTGAAAGCACTCTCCCATGACTATAGGATTTCTGTAGAAGAGGACACACCGGACAGCATCTCTGCTCCAGTTCACTGCATCAACCAGAGCAAGATTTGTCCATTAGTCAGTTAAGATAGTAATGAGAGCAAGTCATTAGAGTGAGGAGGAAAATAGGAAATATTTTCTGCAAGTTTTTTTTTTTTTTAAGTATTTTTGAAAATTGGGAGTTTTTGGTCAAAAAGCTTCAAAAAAGCTTTGGAAACTTTCAAAAGAAATAGAAATTTTCACTAAAAAAATTGTCTAACAAAACAATTTCCACTGTTACAACTGAGAGTTTACAGTTGCTATTTATTTGCATATTGTCCCACTTGCAAACAAGTTTCTGCTCTAGGGAGGAACACTGCTTTCAATGGCTCTTCCATGCGTCTAAAAATACATTGGATACTAGGGTAAATGTGGTGTTGGATAAAAATAGAACCTCCTCAAATGGACCGCTGCAAGGCAGGAATAGCTCAATGGGGCTGTTAAGAGTTCTCGCAGTGATATCGCCTAGATATCTCTTACTGTGTTTCACACTCCATGATAGCTACTGCTGGATATTCTCAATGTGTCCTATTGTGCCTAGTTAGTGAAAGCTATAGGCTGGCATCTGAAAAGGGGGGTCAGGAACAGTAAAGGAGAGGAATGGCTGGGGAGGATAGAGCTTTTAAGTTGCTTGGCTTGCTAGTGGTGCACTCTATTAAATTGTACTGGTGATCTTTTAGGGTGTTAGTTTTTATATATTATTCAGTTATGTTAGGGGTACATAGAGTACCTCCTACCCATAGGCACTTTTTTTGCATTGTACAACTATGCATAGAGGGACAATTCCCTTCTTCCCCTCTTCATCTAAACATTTTCTAGCTTTACTCAATGTGTGCCACAATGTTTTAAGTTGATTATGTGAGAACTGCCTTTTTAGGCCCTGATCCTGCAAAGATTTACACATGCATAAATCTTTGTAAAATCAAGGTCATATTTAACAATTTAATTTTTATATAGTCCAAGAAATATTAATGGCATTGCAGTCTTAATATTTTCAGAAGAGGGTGTATGTATGTGGATTTTATCCCCAGCAGAGGTTGCTGTTTACCTGCCTTACTGCTGCCTTGTAACTGTAGACAATTCTTAGTATTTATGCAGTTATACTCCTAAAACTTACATACTCCACAGGCTCATCTACTCTGTAGCTATAACCATGTCTACTTAACCAGTTTCTGACATCCCCATCTGACAGCCAAACAGCACGATGCGACCTATTGTTCATTCTACAAACGTTTAGGCATAGATTTCAAAGTGATGCTCTTCAGGATTTAAATTGTAGCTTACCTCATTCATTTAGTTGGTAAGCTATATCACACCTAGAGTAATTCCATCTTCCTCATGTCAGACACAATGCACATGCAGTCTATGCTTGCAGCAACTGAAGAATTAGCTGTCCAGTGATCTTGTTATTTGGAGAGTACAAGCAACTAACACAAACTAATCTACAAAGTAATCATTTTTCCAAGATCAGTGTGATGAGCCGACAGAAAGTTTAAAATCTAGCACAGTCCCCCTCACCCATTAAGAATAAATGCCAAAATAAAATGTAAAAACATATCAGCTTTGCACTGTACATAATGTAAGCAGTTTATAGGCAAATTATAACTAGCTTATAAATAGCAGTAGATATGTACCAAAGAAAATCATGGCGCCATCAATCCATTTAAAACAAACAGAAATTAACATATTTAATAAAATCACTGAGGTTTACACATTTTCTGTGATATAAATTTAACTAATTTGCTAACCCTCCCCTGTGAGCCACTATAGACATCAAATCTAGGACTGACAACCCCAAGCATGAAATCCTGAGTCAAGCCCCCAAAATCAGGAGGTTGGCTTAAAAATCATGAGACTTTAAAAGATTAACTTTGGGATCTTTTTATTTGCCTGCTTTATTTTGAGCCTCTGGGCTTCACATAGTCCTGCTGTTCTGTGCAAATAGGAAGGTTACAAATGCCCTTTCTTTTTAGATGGAAGTTGAGACACAGGATTGCACGAGCTGGGACTTTAAGAAAAATACCAAGTAATTTTGGGGGGTATCATGAGAGTTTGCCCCTCTGAAAAACCAATTTTTCAAGATTAGATCAGACATTTGACTGCTGCATCTGATCAAATTAAGAGAGAGTTTCTTAACTGTCATATAAATATAGAAGTGAGGCAAGCAGAGGTCCCGACTGGGTAAGTGGGTCTGTGTAGAGACCTCTCAGCCAGTTGCAAGACTGGGGCCTGAACCTGCAACTAGATTCTCCCTAATTCTGTATCCATTGTCATTTCTTTGAACATGAGGAAAGTGCACAATCTCTAGACATATCTGCCACAAGCCTATGAAATACCCTCATTGGCTCGTTAAAACATTCCAAATTTTGATATTTTGAGAAAATATGGTCGAAAATTAAAATGTTGACATCCACCCCCCAAAAGGGACAAGCTTTTTTGAAAAAATAAAAAAATTCTGTGTTTTTTAATCAGCTCTATCCTTTGATTCTATATTTCCCCAGGATCCAATGAGATATACAGAAATCCTCTACATTTAACGTTCAGCACAGTTTGTTGCACTGTTTATCATAGCAGGCCAATCAGCTTTCAGTTGAACACATTTTAAACAACGTCACTCACTCCGTCTCCCTTGCTTTGGGTATACCTCCTGATTCAGTGCTCATTGGTGTCAATGAGACTCCATCCCTTGATTTCAAAAAGGATTGGAGCAGGTCCTTATGCAGTCTAGAGGCAAATATATTAAATTCCACAACCGAATATATACAATAAGCACATCTCAGAGTTAAACAAACTAAATATCAGGTTAGCAAAGATTCAGAGACACAAAGCAGTGAGGCTTGCCATCTATAGGAAAAATGTGTCTCAAGGCTTTTTTCTCTTCCAAATTAAATAAGCATGTCTGATAGAATGGGGAACCAACTGAACAGCTCCAGAGCTAGCCCTGGTTTGTAGGGGAGATTATCATGGGTTGGAGAGAAAGCCACAGGTGCTGGAGACGGGAGAGGGCAAAGGGCATGCCCGCCGCTAAACAGAGGGCTTGACCTCCACTTTTGAGAGCCCGCCCCTAGCAGGGAGTGTAATGGGGGAGGGAAAACCTACCCAGCCCCTTCCCCACACTTGGCCCCTGACTGGAGCTGGGTGGTGGAAGGGCAGAACCCCGTCCCTGCTGGCATAACAGAGGGGTGGCCAGGCCAGATTTGGTTGGCATTGTGACCATATGCATCAGATGACATCACCACTCACTCAGATTTGGCCCGGGCAGCGCTTAGTCATGGAGGAGGGGGGTTGCTGGGCCAAATCTGAATGCTTGTTGTTGTGACCTGGCACAATGCCACTCAAATTTGGTTCCTTCATCCCCTCCCCACCCCCTCTAGTCATCTCCCACCACGCACACACATCTGCAGTCCTTCCATTATGCCTGGAGAGAGCTGGATGGAAAATCATGAGCTGTGGGGAGGAGCTTGCTCATGCTCTCACACAGATCATTAGATTAACAAATCAGTGCCACCTACCTCTCCATGCTACTGCCACACGGGAGAGGTGTCAATACATGGTCCCCACAGCCATGACATTTTAAGCATACTATAAATTCACACCTTCAGTGTGTTTTCACAGGACACGAGGTCCTTGGGGGTAAGACAATTTTAACTCCAAGAGACCCTTCCTATGCCTATCCCCCTCATGGAATAATCACCCCCATGTGAGCTCAGCCCAATCCTTCCCTCCCCCACCATAACTGGGTTCTAATGCAATCTTTGCAGTAAGTGAAAACACCTGTTTTCACAGTCCTGCCAATAGATACAGTTTTAACCCTTTCTCTGCCAAACTGTGCACCCCATGTAAAATGTATCTTAAAGGAAGTACCTGGGTTTAGCGAGGCCAAGAGTTTCAGAAAAGCCAGGGGGTGGGCATTTGCATTTGGTTTGGTTTTTAAACAGCTTTATAAATATTGTGATTTAATTGTAAATGATGAAAAAAAGTTTAAAGTTGATCATCTTGTTGTAAAAGACCATGTTTCTCTCCCTGCCTGTGCAACATACAGTGGTTACACCACCACAGTCAATACCATCAGATTGAAGCACCTTCTCTCCTAGAAGTTACAACATGCTTTAGACTCCTGTGACATCCTAAAGCCCGTGGGGTACTTACAGTCAGTAAAATGAGTTGAGGAAAAATAAGTACCCTGCTTCCCCCATAGGTGCAGGATATACAACTTCCACATCCATGCTGGAAGGTGGATTCGCCAACCTTCCTGAAGATTTCTGCATGAGAAGGTAGCCTTAATAACCACTTGATCATGCTGGTTGAAAAATGCTAATGTGGTTTTGTGGGAAATTTGGGGAAAATGTCTTTTCCTTCCATAGTCTCTGTGACATTTTCCCCCCCATATTCATCATAAAGGCATGATTATGATATGATTATGGCATAATTATTATGGACCTTGTATAAAATGTGTCATGTAAGGTGTCAATGGAAAAGTTATGATTTTCTGAATATGATTATCCTATTTATAGGCATGTATCACTTTTGTATCTAAAGTTATGAATATTGACTTTTTATCTGTATTTCAAATGTGCTTGCGCTGGGTAACACCCACAACTAGCCTTTCAGGTACAACAAAGAAGAAGCTAGACAGTGCTAATGGCCCATCAGCAGAAACAAAGGGCCATATAAAAGGCTTGTCCTCACCCGGGGATGCTTCAGACAGCCTATAGCAGGGGTTCTCAAACTGGAGGTCGAGACCCCTCAGGGGGTTGTGAGGTTATTACATGGGGGGGGGGTCGCAAGCTGTCAGACTCCACCCCAAGCCCCGCTTTTTATCCAGAATTTATAATGGTGTTAAATATATAAAAATGTGTTCTTAATTTTATAAGGGGGGAGGTCGCACTCAGAGGCTTGCTATGTGAAAGGGGTCACCAGTACAAAAGTTCGAGAAACACTGGCCCATAGATAATGATTGATATGTCTCAGCAAGGCATACAAGGACATGTGACCAGACCACATGATACTGAACTCCATTTTGGTACTTGTATCATTCCACAAACTGCGCTGGGAACTTGGCTTGGAACAAAGGGGTTCCTGCCACATGGAAGAAACCATAGAAGGGGGAGGTGACATCACCAAGGGGCCTCACGCCCTCTACAGCTCAACACCTGAAAACTCCTTAGGAACAAAAACTGACCTGGGGGAAGTGCTGGTCCCAGGCTGGAAGAGAGAATTCCTGCCTGTGTATAGAACATCTACAAACTGCTTGTACTAGCTAACACGGTGAGACACTGATTCAAATCCTAGCTAGTATATTAGGCGTAGAGTGTGTTTTTGTTTATTTGTTAGGTAATCTACTTTGATTTGTTTGCTATCCCTTATAATCACTTAAAATCTATCTTTCTGTAGTTAATAAACCTGTTTTATGTTTTCTCTTAACCAGTGTGTTTTTGAGTGAAGTGTTAGGGAATCTTAGCTTTGTTAACAAAGGCTGGTGCATATCTTCCCCACATCAAGGGGGAAGTGGACTAATTAATGAGCTTGCACCATGTAGATAATACACTGGGCTGAGCATAAAGAAACCTGGGTGAAATCCTGAATCCCCCCTTGAAGCCAATGGACAAGCTCCCAGTGACTTGAGCAGTGTCATGATGTCACCTCGGACCTCGATTCCTGACTCAGTTAGTACATAAGTATTATTATCATGAATATTTTATTATTATTTATTATTAAACAGGGGGAGGCAGGCTGAACTGGAGAAAGTTCTGTCATTTGTGAAAGTTGTCCCCTGAAAACTGCCATAGAATTTGGCAGCTGTATTCTGGGGGCACGGTGAGCCTGCCCTTCCCGTCTCATTTGTTTTAAAAAAACAAAACAGTAAAATCTTGTTAACATAATTAACAGAGTGAGAGATTTTCCTCTGTGCGATGATGAGGTCCCACTGCTGCAGTTCGTGGATAGCCATGACATTAAGAAAGTTCAAGGCTTCAGTGGGTAATCAGTACCTGCCTTTGGACAATCAGGGTCCAGTTAATACCGGATCTGGTTAAAAAATGTGGGGATTGTTTCAGTTTGGCAAAACCAAAAGCAGTATTGATTCTGACACCAGTCCCATTTTATCTGCCCCCGTGTTTGGGGAAGTGAGCAAGCTGGAGAACTGTCCAGGTTTTGTCCCATCTGTAGTTAGACATCCTCATCTTAAAAATTCTTCTGATTGAAAGTGTTTTACCTACCATTGTGACAAGTTCCAGATTTTTTAAAAAATTTGTTCGCTTTGTGCCTTTGCAAACAGATTGTCTATAGTCAATTCTGTTTGTTTCCTTGTGTAATAAATCATTTCCCCTAGTGTTTATATAAGCCTTTTACACAACAACTAGGAAGAAGGAATTAAAAAACAAAGCAAGAAAATTGTATTGTAAAACTGCAGGGGAGGGGGGCATGTTTTAAAAAATAAAAAGAGGGCAAAAATACTTTAAAATTCAATTAGCCTTGAAGATTTTTTTTATCCTGTCATAGTACCTGTGCAGACAATTTACTATTGCATTATTAGATTCCTTAGTTTTATGAAATAAAACACAGCACACAGTACTAGGGAATGAAGGAAGGTGACACAATAGTTTGTAAGTGGACACATTTCAAGAGGCTTCACTTTTGATCACTCCTTTTACTATAAAGGATGATGGGGAATTCTTCTCCCAAAGGCACTTTGCACAGGAAATCAGGATGTGGCCTTGATAGATATTAATCTCTAAGGAGGAAGTTAAGGAGCAGCCTGAGAAACGCAAGTGCTGTAAATTACAGTCACCGGATGGTATTAATCTGAGAGATCTGATAGCAAAGCTATCTGGGGATATGCAATACAGGTAAAATTTACCCAAGTGCAGAGGGCCCACTTAAGGTCCTACTTATCACTTAAGCCTTTAATATGAGGCTTAAGATGTGGGAAGGGTCTTGTGCTGGCCTGTACTGGGATGAATTTCAACCTTAAGTCTTAAAATCAGCTATCTTGAATATTGAGAAGCCACTACTGTTATTTGGCTTCAAAAAAGAGCCCAGGACAATCTTGAGATTTGCAGACAGGCAAGCTTCACCTCAATTCTAGGCAAACTGAATGTCTCAGGATAGAATAGTCAGTGTGTGCTGAGCAAATCTTCCCATGGGCCTTCTGTAAAAGAAAGCGACCACTTTATAAGCTCTTAGAGCTAAATCCACACTGAGATGTCAGTGCTTAAGTCCAAAATTTAGGTCTTCTATACCCCCATTCAGCTGCTGGCTAGTCCTGCAGGCACCTACATTCCCTAGGTGCCCAAGTTTCCACTGGTAAAACTCCCAGGCACCTACATTGCTACTGCTGGGCATGCGCACAGCAGCCTCAGTCCTGGCTCACCGGTGCATAGCTCATGCCTAAGCCCAGCTCAACCCTCAACATAGGATCAGGTCCTGGGTGTTTCACCTGCAAGGCCTGATCCAGTAAGCATGCTCCAGATCAGGCTTTATATAGAACACAACTGCTGTTACCTCCCTACTAACCCAGCAGTTAGCACATTCATCCAGGCAGACCTGGATTCAAATCTTCCCCCTCTGCTTTTTGTGGTGAAGGGATCTGAAGGTGACTCTCCCATCTCGCCCATGAGTGCACGAGAATGCCCATCACCATGCTATAGAGTCACATGCGCTCATGCTTGCCCTCTCTCTCTCTGTGGCCCAATGAATATTTAATTAGTAATACACAGTGGAACAGCTTAAACAGGAGAGAGTAAGAGACCCACCCAATAGCACAGGGGTTCATAGAATCATAGAATCTCAGGGTTGGAAGGGACCTCAGGAGGTCATCTAGTCCAACCCCCTGCTCAAAGCAGGACCAAACCCAACTAAATCATCCCAGCCAGGGCTTTGTCAAGCCTGACCTTAAAAACCTCTAAGGAAGGAGATTCCACCACCTCCCTAGGTAACCCATTCCAGTGCTTCACCACCCTACTAGTGAAAAAGTTTTTCCTAATATCCAACCTAAACCTCCCCCTCTGTAACTTGAGACCATTACTCCTTGTTCTGTCATCTTCTACCACTGAGAACAGTCTAGATCCATCCTCTTTGGAACCCCCTTTCAGGTAGTTGAAAGCAGCTATCAAATCCCCCCTCATTCTTCTCTTCTGCAGACTAAACAATCCCAGTTCCCTCAGCCTCTCCTCATAAGTCATGTGCTCCAGCCCCCTAATCATTTTTGTTGCCCTCTGCTGGACTCTTTCCAATTTATCCACATCCTTCTTGTAGTGTGGGGCCCAAAACTGGACACAGTACTCCAAATGAGGCCTCACCAGTGCCGAATAGAAGGGAATGATCACGTCCCTCAATCTGCTGGAAATGCCCCTACTTATACAATCCAAAATGCCGTTAGCCTTCTTGGCAACAAGGGCACACTGTTGACTCATATTCAGCTTTTCATCCACTGTAACCCCTAGGTCCTTTTCTGCAGAACTGCTGCCCAGCCATTCGGTCCCTAGTCTGTAGCAGTGCATGGGATTCTTCAGTCCTAAGTGCAGGACTCTGCACTTGTCCTTGTTGAACCTCATCATATTTCTTTTGGCCCAACCCTCTAATTTGTCTAGGTCCCTCTGTATCCTATCCCTACCCTCCAGCGTATCAACCACTCCTCCCAGTTTAGTGTCATTTGCAAACTTGCTAAGGGTGCAGTCCACACCATCCTCCAGATTGTTAATGAAGATATTGAACAAAACCATTCAATTCTGATATCCCCTATCCTGGGTAAGTGCTCTCACACCTGGACTAATGGTTATCCAGGGAAAGGAGTGAGAATGACACCACCCCAATTTTTTATTTTTTTTTATTTTTTGAGAAAGAGTTTAAGCACCTAACTCCAGGAAAGGGCTTGTGGCTGTGAATCCCAAGCAGAGGGAGGTGCCGCCCTCTAGCCCAGACATCGGTACCTAAGTCCCTCCTTAGCATTTCCTACTGGCTACCTTAGGTAGCTCCCTGCTCAGCTTGCTCACTTTTGGGGATCCCATTCTTAGGTGCCAAACTCCGTCCAGGCATTGTCTAGGGAACCAGGGTGCTTAACTCACCGGTGTGGACCTAGACGCAAGCATTGCAACACCTAACATCTACACTCCTTCTGCGGATCTTGCTCTTAGAGTTCTTTAGCCAATCTCTGTGTGTGCATACACGCACTTATATTAAAGGAACATCATTTACTTGGATTTTCCAAAAGGTTTTGTGTCTGTGATCAAAGATAAAATTTTATGCTTTAAAATATGGTTACAGTGTAGGCCCCCAATTTCCCCTATATAAGTTTTAGAATTGTGTTATTAAGCATACAATGATTATAATCATACCAACTGAAAAGCCATTGGTTTAAAGTAATGACAAAACAGGTAGCAGCCAATAGAATTGTGCCATTTTTTCCAAACCAATGTATAATTGTATACTTTTGTTGGTGATGAGAAGTATATAGACTTTACCTTGTTATTGCTGAATACTAGATAACTTTTTGTTTTAGCATTGCTTCTCTGAAATCTCTAAATGACTCTCATATCATCATGCTTCCAGGAAGTTTAAATGTCAGGACTAATTAATGAAGACAGTTTGTCTCCCCTTATTCATCCCTTAAGTACTAAGAACCCATTCCTTTCTAATCAGAAACAGCTGTGACTAGCTTTGCATGAGGGAGGAAAGACATTTTACTCAGTCCAACCAACATTTCCTATGACTACCACATTTCTGAACCAATAATTGGAATAACTGTTACTGTGCTTTCTAGTAATAACATAAAAGCATGTCACCAACATTTCATTCTCTGAGATTCCAGGAAAATGATTTATGAATATGTAGTGTGAAGATTTCTCCATAACATTGCTTGTGAAATTGCCATCTCTCATGCCTGGAGAGAGAGAGAGACTTCCTGAGGCCTCAGTTCTATAACAGGCTCGCTGCGGAAGCAAGGATGTGCCTGTAAAGTACTTATTGAAGGATCCATCCCTTAATTTTTTACTGTATCAGGATTTTATTACTGAATTTCCTCTTTAATTTGGTAACTGCTAAGCTGCCAGTGTCCAGGTCACTTTAAGCAGAGTACTGACTTTTCTCTGGAGACATTAGCATTTTGGTATCATTACCTCTCACAGTGTAGCTTATGATAATCATGTCTTATGGAAAACAGACTACAGTTTTCACACTATATTTCACCATGATCTTACTTAGTTTTCAGTATTTAAATACAATGGATCTGTTTAGATGAACACCAATTTTAATAAAAATAGCCTTATCTGAACTACATTCATTTTGCTGAAATTGTTTTGACTGCTGATTTTCCTCATTCTGAACTTTCCGTCATCACTGAATCAAATACACACACATATGGCCAAACTTTAGGCACCTGATAAGTGGCCTGCTGAGCAGCCATAACTCGGTGAAAGTTCTGAATGTTTAACAGCTCCAAAAAGTTAGGCCACATATTTGAATGCTTAAGTATTGATTTTGGTGCCTATCTTCAAAAGCATTGGCCTAGGATCCTGTAGAACAATACTACCTGTCATGTCCTGGATGGTATGTCCACATGAAAGACTTGTTCCACTTTTATTTTAGACAAGATATTTAATACATATTTGCATATTAATGGCCCAATCCTGCAAACTTTTATGAGCTATGTTAGAATTGCAGAAAATATGAATCGACTCTTCATATTTGCCGAGATACATCTAAGCATTGCATGCTGGTGCTTGATTTAGACAACACAACAAACAACAAAAGAGACTATTAGAGGGCTAGGAAAAATGTAATGGGGAGAAAAGAGACAGTGAACAATGGAAACAGTTTTTTATTTTGTAATACAGTATATAGAAATGTTGCTCTTATTTTCTCAATTGCTCCTCGTTCTGCACTTATTTCCTTGCTGGACCGAAAGATACCCCTTCCCACCTATCCAGCCCTGTTGTTTAAGGAAGCATTTGTGAACTAGCAGGAGTGAGAATTACACCAGGTGCATGGGATGGGGAAGGCAGGGAAGATATATTCACCCCATGAGTCTCAACCATCCTGCCTCCAAGCAGGCAAAAATAAAAAATGATTACCTACCTTTCGTAACTGTTGTTCTTCGAGATGTGTTGCTCCTGTCGATTCCATTCTAGGTGTGTGCACGCCCACGTGCAGTCGCTGGAGATTTTTGCCTTAGCAATATCCGTAGGGTCAGTTGTGGTGCCCTCTGGACTGCCCCGCTCATGTGTCGGTGTATCAGGTGCCGCCGGCAGCTCTGACAGATGGGCAGGAGGGCGGGTAATGGAATGGACATGAGCAACACATCATGAAGAACAACAGTTACAAAAGGTAGGTAACTGTTGTTTCTTCGAGTGCTTGCTCATTTCCATTCTAGGTGACTCACAAGCAGTATCCCTGGAGGTGAGCAGCTTACAATACTACTCTACTGAAGCCAGCATTGTCTCGGGCTTGCTGGGAAAGCACATAGTGAGTCCTGAATGTGTGAATGGATGACCGGGTGGTGGCCCTGCAGAAGTTAGCCAGTCCTCACGTGATGTTCATATGAGGATTTGACATTTTCTACTGGTTAAAGCAATTTTTGTGGAGGATGGGAAAGGGGTCTTCCCTTTTAGCCCTGCCCCTCAAAGCTCATGTGGCCTGGGGATCCTTCCTCTGGCTGAGGAGAGCTGGAGGCATTTTTATCCAGAGGAGTCACTTAAATATGAAAGACATGACTTCCCACGAAGGAGGCTGAGCCTGCCGCTGGCCAGTGTTCCCAGCTCACAAGCAAGCTCGGCATCTAGCCCAATCCCTAACTCCCTCATCAGTTGGCTGCATGGCTGCTTGGCAACTGAACCGACTGAAACAATTCTCAAAAACAAAGATAAAAAGGGTGGATGAAATAATTGTGTTTATTGAAACTGGCTGTATTTTAAGCTAAGGACTTCAAAGTTCTGGATTTATGATCTTCACAGTACACCATCATATTCCTGGGATCCTCCATATTCATTTTCGGTGCACCATCCCTGCTGTAATTAAAGAGTCTCTAGCAGCATTTCCACTCAGACTCTTCTCTGAAAACTTCCTATAAAAGTTCATGCTAGACAAACCTTTTTCTTAGTAAATTCTACACACCAAAATAACCCAATCTCCCACCCAATCCTCCCCACTTAGTATAAGTGCAAAAATTTAGGAGTTACAAATTTCAAATGCTCCTTTAACTCAAACATTTTTATTGTTTTGAAAATAAATGTTGCAGACTTGTCCCTAACATATATCAAGTCCTCTGGCTATCTACAGTATTTTCTTTTAAAAAGGTAATGCTGTCCAGTTATTAACATTTGACAATCAGCTACTATAAATGTGGCATAACCTTTTTCAGGTCTTTAAGTTTGTCTTAAATGCTGATAATGCTAGTACCACACAACACTCGTTGACCTTATACCAAGCCAGGGTGATTTTATCAGATCTGTATCTTTATAACAGGTTTAAGTACTTATGCAAGAGATGGCAGTGGCTCCAAAAGGAGCTCTTATTGTCTACAAAGTAAATAAAGGTTTTTACAAAACTCAAACAGTGAATTTATATGCTAAATTACCTCCGCTCCAAAAGGGGCCAACGTGATCTACTACATACATGATGTGAGATGTAAAATGTATTTAACATATATGTACGTAAACTGGTAACTATGGCTCACCTCAATGAGAATTTTTAATATGCAAAAACCAAAACCACAAGACACACTGAAGTAACATTAAAAATTGAATTTAAAACCACAAAAACAAGTGTTGTGCTTTGGCATTGCAAGAGCTTCAGAAGAGTGTAAAAACAGATATACCATAGGCACAGGCTGATTCAAGGACACTCTTAGGCTTAACTTCACTGGCAATACTAGGACTATGATCACAGTGAAAAAATCACAGAGTGAGTTTAAGCCAGACTCCCACTGTTATCCACAATCTCATTATTTGTCATATTCTAGTCTCCACATTCTGTCATCGTAAATTGTTACATAGACTGTTGTATCTGCCATTATGCTCTTTGACAATGAATACATTTATTATTGTGACAAATACATTGATTTTATTTATGCATGCGCACACACTATAGGTGGAGCTGGTAGCGCCACCTTTTATTAAGGCTGCCCAACACTTCCCATTATGAGAGAACCTTTTTTCAGCTACTTATAATTTTGCCAAATTATAACTGTTTGGGCTGAAATTTCCCATGCTGAGTGTCTCCCTCAGGAGAACTTTTGTTGGAAAACTTTAGCCAAAATGGTGCAGCTATTTCCAAGAACAAAACTAGGGGAAAATACATTATTTTGGCCATGTTTAAAAATTCTGGTGACTTTTTTTAAAGATGCTTTAGAAACCCCATGCATTAGAGCAGAGACTTGAAATTTGGCAGAAGGATGGCCTTTGTCAAATCTATACATTTTGCCAAATTCCTGTGGAAAATAGAATGTGATCATGTAATTAAAATTGCATCATAATGCATACTGTGACGGGGCAAGGCCAGAGGGCTATAGGAAAGTGGTAAGGAACCAGTATGTTAGCCCCAGGCTAAACAAATCCCTGATACCTTATGGCAGTTGCTCCAGGTTAATCAAGACACCTGGGGCCAATTAAGAACTTTCCAGAAGGCAGGGAGGTTAATTGAGACACCTGCAGCCAATCAGGGGCTGGCTGAAACTAGTTAAAAGCCTCCCAGTGAGTCAGTGAGGGGCGCATGTCAGGAGCTGTGGAAGGAGGGTGCGTGTGAGGAACTGGGAGCAAGAGGCAGTAGGAGCTGAGAGTAAGAGGGCGTACTGCTGGAAGATCCTGTGGTGAGGATAAAGAAGGTGTTGGGAGGAGTCCATGGGGAAGTAGCCCAGGGAGTTGTAGCTGTCGTGCAGTTGTTCCAGGAGGCACTCTAAACAGCTGCAATCCCCAGGGCCCTGGGCTGGAACCCGGAGTAGAGGGCGGGCCCGGGTTCCCCCCAAAACTCCCAACTCCTGATCAAGCACAGGAGGAGTTAACCTGGACTGTGGATTCTACTAGAGGGGAAGATCTCTGAGGCAAGCAGAATCCGCCAATAAACGCAGGACCCACCGAGGCAGAGGAGGAACTTTGTCACAATACACATAAGGGGGCCAAATATAGGTTGCATGAGAAATGTAATACTGGCCTTTCCTAACTTTTGAGTGCTTGACTTTGCGACTTTTATGTTCTTTTAAAATTGCTTTTTGTGTGTAAAATATAAACACATACATTCATGCACACACAAAAAATGATGTGTATTAACTTCATTTTGAAATTGTAATATTAATAACTATGGTGTTAGGTACAAATTATATTGGGTCAAATTTTCAACCTTTCCCATTCACTTTCACTGGAACTTAGGCTTCTAAGTGGCTTAGAAAAATGGGACTTGGGTGATTTTGAAAATGGTACTCAATAAGTGACTAAAATTTCAGACTAGTCTGTTGCTTAAAATTGAATTTAACTCGGCAGAGAGCCAAAGTAAAAATACAACCATTCAAAAATCATGGCCAATAAGTAAAAATACAATCTATGCCATTTTTATTTTTTTAAGGAGAATAAATAAAACTTGGCATCTTTATCTGGAAGCCACTAACACAGGTATATTGTGATATAATTCTCTGAAAGTAAAGGGTGCTGATAGTTTTCAGAATTCCATCAAAATGAGCTTCTTGCTTTTGCCATGTCTACAGCGTTCCTGGATGTTCGAGACCATGTCTACTCAAGGCAGTCACTGAACTTCAGGCTTAACAGCAGATAGTAGTTCAAAGACATCATCTTCACCACTTTCTTCTATTGGCTTCATTTTTGCTGAAGTTCTCATATAGGGAGATGTCCGGCCTGCCACAATTTCAAAGAGAAGAAAACATTACACTGAAGAATACACCCCTGTGATATAGACTCATTTGTGATAAGGACGCAACAAATCTGATGATTCTCCCAAATGTGAAGAATTTATATCTTCCAGGTGAAAGTCAATTACTTTGACATCTGTACTATAGCATTAGGAAATCGTGGATGCCAGGTAAAGGGGATATGAATCATTATAATCTTTTAGGGCCAAATGCTACTGTCTATACTCAGGAAAAACTCCTTCTGTGTCAATGGAAGTTTTCTGCACCTCTTACTCAGGGAATTGTGTACCCGATAAGTATTTTTCTTATTGCTATATTCATCCACGAATTGGCCCGAAGAAATAGAAGGATACTTAAGCACAAAAGCTATCTTTGAGTATTCGCCTCAGGACACAAAGTCATGACAAAATTCTTAAGTTTACTCGGGCAGATCTCAGCCAGAGTAACTGATCATAGCTCCACTGCCTCATAACCAACAACATGGGATAAAACATACTGAGGGGTAAGATGTAACTCCCACTGCATAAACAACTGTAATGAAAAACAAGTATGTTATGTTATTAACAAATGTAGGGCTAAATAATATGCACCATGTAGCCAATGACTGAAATTGGTTCACTGCTCTAGCAGTAGGTGGTAGCCTTCAGGCAAAGCAGCAATGAATAAAACCCTCTAAAGCAGAGCACACAAAAGCGCACACTCAGCTGGAAGTTAACGGGCATTTAGCCTGAGAATGGACTTCAAGATTTGAATCTGTATGAGTACATACTGTGGAGGGGATTTAGTTTCATAACTCCTGTCTGACAGGTAAATCTCTGTCCTCCAATCTGAAAATTGTATTTAACTCCCTGTCTTCTCTCAATTCCCTAAGAGTTTAGCAGTCCTGCATTCACAACTGGTGCAGGCTTTGGACTGGCACAGTTTATAAACAACCTGCATATGATGACTGAAAACTGTATGAAAATCTTTAAAATGTTAAAATACTATCCTAGAAGAAAAACAGTAAAAGACAGACAGTCATGCCAGCCAGATGCTATCTCTATATATGCAGATAAGAAAAACATTTCCCTTCAAGAATCTTTGCAGTCTTAACATATGGTTAGTAAACTGACATTCTTATTACACAAACTACTTAAACTTTAATCCATCACCTATGCAATAATAATAATGTTTTATTTTTATTACCCTGGCACCTAGGAGCCCTAGTCATGGACCAGGACCCCATGGTGCTTAGTGCTGTACAAAGACAGAAGAGAAAGATGGTCTCTGTCCCGGGGAGCTTACAATTCAAGTATATGCTTTGCATTACTGTGTACAGATTTAAAAATTACACTCATGCAAACACTGGAAGGTATTAATTAACGCTTTTAGAACACCACATGTAGTAAATGTATTATGCAGTACTCCCCCCCCCCCCCCCCCGTATTTACAAACTACTTAAATTACTCAGCTGGCTTTATACAGAGATTAGTATGTATATTATTAAATACAAAGGTCTTGTTTTCAAATACTTATTTTTGTTAGTAAAAATTGCAAGGCCACTTAGGGTACATCTTCACTGCAACGAAAACCCCGCAGCAGTGAGTCTCCAAGCCCAGGTCCACTGACACGGACTTGCACTATGGGGCTAAAAATAGCAGTATACACATTATTGCTCAGCCTGCAGACCAGGCTCTGAGACTCTTCCTCCTTGCTGGGCTTCAGAGCCCGGGCTCCAGCCCAAGTGAGAACATCTTCACTGCTATGTTGAGCCCTGTAGCGTAACCCTGAGTCAGTTGACCTGGACTCTGAGACTCACTGCTGTGGGTGGTGGTGGTTGTTTTTTGCAGTGTAGATATACCCTGAGATGTTTAAATCTGAGATTTGTGGGCGCAGTTATGGATTTAGATATCTAAGTGACTTAAATAGCAGGCACACATTACACCCATAAAAATGGAGGCCTGAAAATTTAGTCCTAAAGTTTCAATTTCTTTTTTTAGACTTCACTAGTAGTTGTTAATAATTTTGAGGGTGATCATGAGCAAAGATTATTTTCCTTTGTTCAGAAGAACCCAGGCCTCTCCATAGTAGTCAGCAGTCTTCTCCCACTGTGCTTCTGAACAGAGTTGGCAGTCTGCTCTCATACTGTAAATTTCTTCTGCAACACAGAAGACGACTTTAGAAAGTGCCAGAGGGTGCATGACCCCCGGCTCTGTCCCAGACCCCCCCCTTCTCCCAAGGCCCCACCCCGCCTCTTCCCGGCCCCGTCTCTTCCCACCCAGTTCTGCCCCCTCCCCCAAGTGCGCCACATCCTCGCTCCTGCCCCCTCTCCCCTTCAGCCTCCTGCATGCCGCAAAACAGCTGATTGTGGGGCGGGGGGGGGGGAGGCGCAGAGAGAGAGGAGGAGGTGCTGATCAGCAGGGCCCGCCTGTGGGCAGGAGGCGCTGGTGGGAAGGGGAGGAACTGATAGGGGGGCTGCCGGTGGGTGCCTATGTTCTGCACCAATGTCATGCCCTTGCTTCCTCCAAATGCTGAAGAGTCATCTAGGCACGCCTCTATCCTTTGTTAGGAGATCATACAAAAGCCTGAATGAGCCTCAAACCTGACCTCCAATACAGTAGTCTATTGCACTGTCTCCAGTTCCTAAGTTCAAATGCCTATAAAAAAGGTATTTCCTGTGAAACCCAATCCTGCTTTTAACCACAAGCTGGGTATAACGTTGAACATACTGAGTAACACCCAATGAAAGCGTTACTGAAAATAAATCCTCATACTACCTTCCTCCTTAGCTTAGACCTTAGAGGGCTGCAAATACAGAATTTGTAGAGACCAGCAACTCTCCTGAGTGAGCTAAACCAGATACTATTTTTTTTTAAAAGAGACTACGTCACCCTGCAAGTTTATTACTGTTAATCATTAGGCTTATTTTGTAGCAATAACACTGAAACACCATCAAAGATAAAATTAGCTGAAATTATTTGTCTGCTTCAACTCATTTTCCCCCCACTTACTTACGTTTTTAAAAAAGTTACTTCACAGTTTCATTTACTAATAAGTTGTGCACAGATGCATTGCGTATTTCGAGTACAAGTACAGTACTAACTTGGCATAAGCAAACTTCATTTTAATACCTTTTTGAGGATGTTGGGTTAATATGTGATGTTATCAACAGAAAACATCATGCTGCAAACGACCCACTCCATAAGTATTATAGAACTCTTGTTGGTTATTTCCTTAATATAAAAGCAGACAGTTAGTTTTTTGATTTTAGTTATTTAACCTTAAAACACAGTTTATTAGTACATGAGTAGATTGTTTTCCCTCTTTCTGTTACAAAACTTTGATAAAGTCTTTAAATGGATTTCTTTTTAGAAATGTATTAGAGAATTTATATTTTTGGAACACAGCAGCAAAGTCATAACTTACAAAAAAAATTCCTTCAACTCATTCAAAAGATGCATAATGAGTTTTTTCTAGTGTATTTCAGTAAGTACATGAAACTTAGGAGAGTAGGATTTTTCTACATTGTAGTAGCCAAAAATAATCAGATCTTTGTACTGGGAAGCTTTTGTCTACACAAGAATTGGTCGCATCAGAGGTTATAATTTATGCAGAGCCGTATCCAGATAAGTTCCCTTTTATTGTTTTCTCCTATGGCAGAAGACACTTGCTTTTCACTTGTTGCCCTTCTCTAAATAGTCTGTTGGGGGTTTTGCTGCTGTTCTTTGTTTTTACTAAAAAAACGTACATTGGTTTATGCTCTAGGCTGCAGCTGGAAGGGGAATTCAGTATTGGTACATTTATGCCATAATTGGAGGCATACTGGCACACATCATTGGACTAGTCTGAAAAGCAATTATTGAATATGCTGCACCTATGAATGCAACAGGGCTATCTGAAACATAAAAGTGGAAAGCTAAATGTCCACCTTTTTGTTCAGATTGCTTTTGGGACCAGAGAGAAAGAGAGCCATCGTTAAATATTCTATCTCAAGACCTACATTCAGGCAATGCTAATTTGTGGAACTTGTTTCATATAGACAGTGTTATATAGGGGTAACAGACGGCCCAGCTGTCTTGGCAAATAATTTAATTCCATAGAAGCACTGCATATCAATGAGACAGCTAATCCCCTTCTATCAGTTTTGGAAGCTCAGACACTTTATTAACTAACACAAAGAAATCTTGTTGAGAGAAACAAAGAGATGGAATAGCAGGAATACAATAGCAAAGAGGACTTTACCAAGTATTATTAAACTCAGGTTTATCTTAAATGGGGATTCATATTATCTCTGAAAATTGGGAGCCTTCAGATTAGTTTCTCCCAATGTTGAAATACTGGAGTAAACACTCTGAAGCCGTTAGCTAGAAGTGAGGTTCTCTTCCAAACAGCCCATGACCATCTCCCAATTGCACAAATATAATCATGCAGTTTCCTACATAGGAAAGAGAGGAAGTTATATGTGGGAGAGCTCAGACATTAATGCCCTCCAAACCCGGCCTTTCTGGAAAAAAGATCATATGAAAATTAAGAAAATCAAACCTGATCTGCTGCTAACCCCCCAAAGCTACGTCCAGTCAGTCACTCATAACAATCAGGGTGAAACGCTTTGAGGGCTTGTGCTCCTATAACTGTGATGACTATATATATATATATATATATATATATATATATATATATATATATATATATGCCTTAAGGTTAAATAAAAATTGTTAAGTAATCTGGTTTTTTTTTCATATTAGAAAGATAAATTTAATATTGGTGGACCACTGACAAGTTCTTATATATTAAGATCCTAACAGCTAAACAGTGAGATCGCGAAAGCCACAATAGTTAATTCTGTATGACCCAGTTAAACTAAGAGCCTGTGCCAGCTGGATTAGACACATTTCTTTTTCAAAATCTGATTTCAGTTTAAAATTATTACTAAAGTTTATTTAAATTAAGTGGGAGACAAAAGGAAAGTATTGAAATGAACACATATGACCCAAGTACACTTGATAAACTATTCTGGGTGAATGTAAATATTGCAGTATGAGAGAAGCCTATTTTTCTAAGCAAAATTTGTTAGATTCTATATGTTGAAAACAAGTAATAGAGTACGAGCATGGAACCTGATGATTATAAGAAATTGGTTTTAATAAAAAAAAATCTGGCTCTAAAGTGCGTATTTGGAAAAAAAGTAAAGAAATTCCTGATTTGTGTATGTGCCAGAGGAAGTGACCATCTAGTCTGGTGCCCAGATAACTTAGGGATTTGGGCGCTCCTGTGATAGTGAACGTGAAAGTAACCACACAGCTGTGGGCAGATCAGCATAACATAGTAAGACGTTGTGTCTTTAAAACACCTCCAATAAACTTCCTATAGTTCTACATGTAACACAGAGAAAAAACACAAACTAAATTGAGTTATTTAAAAGATTTCTATAAGATCTTTATGCAAAAACACAGAGCCTGATCCTGGCTGTCCCTAATCCACCTACTTTGTGCTACTCTAGGGGTTCGGAGCAGGTGGAATGACAGTTTAACTGGCTACTTGGAGATTTCCCATGTGGCTCAGTGCAGGCATTGTTAGCTCTGTGTCACATCCCTCTCTATCTGGGAATAAAGGGTACAGTGGGAGGAAAGAGCATGACCAGAGTGCTGCTGTGCTCTGGCAATTCCTGGAGAGCAAAATTTTGAGTAGTATTTAAGTGCCTTAGGATATGTCTACACTACCAAAAAAAACCCCAAACCCACTGGCAGCAAGACTCAGACCCTGGGTCAACTGACTCAGGCTCGCCCTGTGAAGCAGTGTAAATGTTAATGCTCAAGCTGGAGCCCGGGATCCAAGACCCTCCCTTTCTGATGGGCTTCAGAACCTGGGCTCCAGCCTGAGCCTGAAAGTCTGCATTGCTATTTTTAGCCCCACAGCATGAGCCCAAGTCGGTTGACCTGGGTTCCGAGGCTCACTGCCTTGGGTCTCTTTTTTTCTGTGTAGATGAACCCTAGGAGACCTAGTCATGGACCAGGTCCTCCTTGTATTAAGCACTGGACAAACAGAGAACAAAAAGATGGCCCCTGACAATGACTCTTCATAGGCATTACCAGCCAGCACAACGCAGGACAGCCCTGAGGCTGCTCTAAATTGCACTATGTGCCAAACCAGCCCCAGCATCAAAGAGGTTGTAAAGGTACCATGAAACCACCATTGCACCCCCTGCACCAAGCTCTGTCCAGTGCAGCTTAGATGCAGCTGTACACTGTAGCCCCTGTGTACACGATTCATGTATTATTTATACTGAATATAATTACTGAAACTTTCAGTGTTATTTACACGTGATGTGCCTCCCTTTCTCAAATATTATATCTGTTTGATATTATAGATCTCAGACATTATAATATAGGTCATTATTTCTAGTATTAGTAACACTCCCTAATTTTTAAATGAAGTAGATTTGGCTGCCATCCAAAGCCATTATACAATGACTCAACGTCCCTACAGCTTAGTACAAAAGCTCCTTTTATTTATAGCAACACATAAATGGCCCAAATCTTGCTCCCCCTGAAGTCAATAGAAGCTCTGCAATTGTCCTTAATGGGCCACAGGGCTGGGCCCAAGATTTGCTTCACGTTTTTCGAGGACTCACGAAGAGAGGAAGCGGTGGAAGACCCGCGAAGAAACTGCTGCAAGCCATCTTCACTGTCGCTGGAACTAGCCATGCTGTTTCTCATCTGCATCACAGAGAGCTGTGAGCAAAGGCTGGGCTGCTGCTCCATTTTTTTGGAAGTCTGAAATAAAAGGTTTTAATATATTACAGCTACACTTTAAAGTAAGAAACGAAAGCAAATCTTCCTCCATTGTAGACTCGTTGGGCTAAAGTTACGGCTATTAAAGTCAGAAGTGAGCTGGGCCAATGGGTTTCAGAGGCGCAGCTCCTATGCCCTATGAGTTAGTGGCTGCAGGCAGTCCATGCAAGGGAGACTGAGGAAAGCATAAGGATTCTCCAATGAGAGAAGTGAGCTTGATTCATTGCTCCAGAGGCAAAATGGCGAGTGAGCTTGGAAGAGAGTCTCACTACACTTTTAAAAACCATGGAAATAAGACGTTAAAGAGAAAAGTATCCAGCATTCATTCATATTGCCCATACCGCTGTGAATATCACACTCTACCCCTCCATGAAGATTTCAGTTCCATCTCCAACAGATAACAAAAATCAGCCAGTACCCCAACTTTATCCAACACCAAACCTTAACAACCACGTCATACACTCTCGTGGCTAGCTAAGCACATCGGACTGTCACATGCTGCAAATATTTGGAAAGAGACTCCATTCTGCCCCACAGCGCCACTATGAGAACCATGAGAAAGTCAAGAGAGACAAACTTTATCTATAAACTTAACCAGCATTCATACTGCATTTTCCGTCTTAATGTGTATTTGTGTTGTTTGTGGTCACTAGTGACATGAACCTGTGTGAAGGAAGGCTAACGTAGTCTCTGGGTTTCTCATTATTATCAGGATGGCACTACAGGGCAGAATTATTATGTAAACAACCATGACCTTAGATGTGTATTTGAATACTTCCAAATATTTTTTGGGTTTTCTGTAAAGCAGAACTGTTAGTTGGAATTTCCTGGCTGACATTTGCATTTGAGGCTACTGAAGTCTTCCCACTCCTCCTCCATCCTGCCACCTTTTGGCAGATATAAATGATACATTCATTCAACCTTAACTCCAGGCTAATGAACTGCTGTGCTTGGGAATATATTCTCCCGGTGTTACAATCTAGCTTTGGGGTTTATTGAATACAGATGAAGTGTATGATCGCAGGACCTTCACTTGCTTTGGGTACTCTTCTTGAGAAGGCTTTGGACTATAAAGTTTATATGAAATAATCACGCTCTATCATCTTTTAACTACTACTGTATGTCACAATGATACGTCACGTGCATATGAGAGGTGATAATCAGTGACAAAGATGTAATGGGATGGCACTCTGTTCTATTGTACTTTAATATTTATGACTTAGTAACTTTCTCATAAAAAGGATAATGAATCACCACTTTCTGCACAAATAACAAAGGCTCCTTTGAGAGAGAATAGGAGTTTATAAATGTGCATTTGGCAGTGAATCCCATCCAGGTTGACACACATACCTGTGGCTGTGTGTCATATGGAAATGAAGGCAAACTATTTGACTGATCATTTTGTTTTACAGCCCTCAGAATGGTTTGCCTTCAAGGGGTTCAACTTTGAAGAATAAAAAGATTTGTTTAAATCCAAAAACCCATACATTTGACTTCAATTTTTTGCTAATGTAATACATATTTGTATCAGTTGTACTAAATATATAGTTGTAGCAGCAGTTATAATAATCTTAAATAAATTCATATTAGTATTTCACTGTCAGAAAAGGCAATGCACAAAATTATACTTAAATTTAAGTTTTTTTAAAAATTCCCCTTTCTTTGGCAACAAATAAAAATGAATTCACATTATCAATCTGATTCTAATCTTGTGAAGTGACCTGGAAAAGAACTATTAAATAAGTATCCATTGTATTAAATTGAAGGCAGTAAGATATAACCTCCAAAATGGGTATTAACCAAAACACATTTACACTAATCTTTTCTCTTCATACTAAATGCATTTGTATTTAACATAGATGTGTTTGAACTAAGCAATGCTTGTTTACCATTTTCAGTGTAGCGGGTGTAGGTGCAGAACTGGAAAAAATCACCCTAGACACTTATCTAGCTCCACCTACAGTGCTGGGAGTCCAGTCAACACTCCATTCCCATCAGTCGCATGGAGCATTTCAACAACAGACACTGCAGTGTGGGAACAGTGATGAGAGTGGTCCCAACACTGCGGGAAGCAGGAATAATAGGGGGAGGATGGAGAGCTCATTACTCCAATGTACTCTACAAGAAATATTGGATTATATGTATTTGTATTATTATTAAGGTGATGTAGAAAAGAGCAGAAAGGATGGGAGGAAGAAGTGAAATGGGAAGGAAGGGCAGAGAGAATGCAAATTTTCAGAGAAGAAGTCACTTGCTGGGGTCAAACCACTGCTTTTACTGCTGTGAGGGTGAGATGTTAGTGATGTGGACACCTGTCGGTTAAGAAAAGGACTGAAATCACCAACTAAATTCACAGGGTAGGATCTGCAAATGGGCCTTAGCTGTGGCAAGGCTGAGTGTCATGGCGCCTAGAAAATCCAGGAACAACAGTGCACTCCCCAACGCCTGAGTTAGGCGCTTAGGCTCCCTGTGGAATGAATGGGGAAAGATGGGTGCCTAAGAAAGCCAGCACTGTAGGTGGAGAGTCACCTAAACTAGCCACTGGGAGGTGCCAACGAGAAGGGTGTGTGCTAAGCTCCACCCCCTCCCAAAGACAGGTGGGAAACACCTACTCTGGCAGGGGTGATGGAACAATTTGTATAGTGGCGGGGCTGAGAGCCATTGAACCAAATTATAAACCCTGCCTATGATGGAAACCACTTCAAGTCAGGGGGTGCAACAGCACCCTTAGCTCCAGCACCTAAGTACCTCTTTCCTAACCCAGTCCATCCTGCCCCTCGCCCTTTACCAAGGCCCTCCTTAAAGCACATTTTTTCCACATTTCCCCCAATCTTCCCCTCAGCAAAGTACTAAAAAGAGATATTAGAAATCACCCCCCCCCCCAAAACCCCAACCTCTTTAAAAAAGATCATGGAGCTAGCTAGCCTTCTCCGCTGATGGATCACATGGCTTTTTGTTGCACCCTTTGTATTTCATTTGTACATTCTTTTTCTATTTACACTATAAACTCTTCAGGGCAGGAACCTTGTCTTTAAAGTACCTAGTGCACTATGGAAGCTATATAAATACACTGTTCTTTGCCCTTAACCATATATCATATTGAATCTTGTTTTTTCCATAACAAACAAACTTAAGATTAGTTATTTCTTTAGAGTTTTCATTTATTTATTCTAAAGAAACCAACAATCACCACTGATAGAAACATACAGCAGAAATACAATGTATAGTGTTTCGCTGTATGTAGGGCCTACCAAATTCACGGCCATGAAATTCACAGATCGTGAAATCTGGTCTGCCACCATGAAATCTGGTCTTCTGTGTGCTTTTACCCTATACTATACAGATTTCATGGGGGAGACCAGCGTTTCTGAAATTGGGGTCCTGACCCAAAGGGGAGTTGCAGAAGGGTCACAAAGTTATTTTAGAGGGTTCGTGGTATCGCCACCCTTACTTCTGCGCTGCCTTCAAATCTGGGCAGCTGGAGAGCAGCGGCTGTTAGCCGGGCACCCAGCGCTGAAGGCAGTGTCCTGCCAGCAGCAGCGCAGATGTAAGGGTGGCAATACCATACCATGCCATCCTTACTTCTGTGCTGCTGGTGGTGGTAGCTCTGCCTTCAGAGCTGAGCTCCCAGCCAGTAGCCGCCATTCTCTAGCTGCCCAGCTCTGAAGGCAACGCCGCCGCCAGCAGTAGCGCAGAAGTAAAGATAGCAGTACTGCCACCCCCCCCAACTCCTTTTTGGGTCAGGACCCCTACAATTACAACACAGTGAAATTTCAAATTTAAATAGCCGAAATCATGAACTTTATGGGTTTTAAAATCCTATGACCATGAAATTAACTGAAACGGACTATGAATTTGGTAGGGCCCTAGCTATATGAAAAAAGCTTATGTATATCTTTTAATTGGGAAGAGGCTGGACGAAGTGACTACGGGGACTTTACCATCTCTGACTTCAACCGTTAGACTTTTTGGAGACAGGTCTTCATGGATTTTCATTTATACTGTCGATTCAGGTATTATGTGAGGACAAATATATACGTAACCTTGTGTTACTTTCATTGTATCTCCTTACATGGCTACATGGCTTTGCATTGTTTGGATAGAGAAGCTATGTTGTGCTTATGGTTCTTATTGTTTATGTAGTGGCTTCAGAGTTTTGATAAACATTTACTTTAGTAATATTAGACTTCTTCTGCATCGCTTATTACAACTCCCAACTTCTTGTAGGTTTAGCAGCAGCCTCAATTAGTCACTTCAGCTCTGGCCTCATTATTTTAATCCACTCTGATTTATCAACCCAAAATTCTTTCTCATCAGGTTGTTCATCAAAAATCTCCTAACTAGGTCATATTATAGCTGCTATAATAAAATTGTGAACTTAGTGGAAAATAGTCCAAAATGAATTAATTGCTGCTCATACTATACAACAAATTTCACTCCAAAAGCATCCCTGGAATTCAGCATCAGTAAATCTACTGGGTTTCTTCTCTGCCTCCAGACAGATCTGCAAGAATCATTTGAGACACAACATTGTAGTATTTGTTTTTTTTACCAATGTAGCAATGCCTATACTGTCCCCTGCTACATTATACCTGGCCAATAAATGAATGAATACAAACTCTGCTGCTAAAAGTCACCTAGAATATAAGACACAGGCCTGATCCTGTAAGGACAGGTTTGGTGTTTTGGGCATAACAGAGCAGGGTAAAAAAAGTGAGGAATAGGACAGGGAACACACAGGGGAACTCTATTCCAATAATGAGGATGGTGCTGCACAGCCAGCAAGTGATTTTTGCCTTTCTGAAACGTGGCCTAAGAGGAGAACACAGATAAGCGCCTCCTTTGCATGTGAAGTTCCCTCAGGCTAACCCATTTTCTCTTGTGCACTCTTCAGAGCATGGAAACAGGAATTTGAGCTGAATTCTGTTCGGAGTAGGATACTGTGCATACTGCAGCCAGAGGTGAAAGTAAGCCAGTACGCTCCGGTATGGCATACCGGCAAGAGCCAGTGCACCATACCGGGGCGGACCAGCTTCCCCAGGTGGCAATTTAAAGGGCCTGGGGGGGTCCCAGCAGTGGCTGGAGCCCCAGGCCCTTTAAATTGCTGCCAGAGCCCTGCTGCTGGAGCCCTTTGGAAAATCCTGGCCATAAGCTTTTCTTGTATAGACACGATGTTACCTATGTGAACTCCGGGGCTGGGGAGGCTGGGGCTGTGCCGCCTGCCTTCCTGGTGCTCCCAGGTTGGGAGGGGGAGCTGTGTCCACACTGCCTGCTCTGGAGCTGGGGGGATGCTGCGGGGTGCTCCAGGCTGGGAGCACTAGCCCAGGGTGGGGGCCTTCAGCTGTGGTGTTGGGGGGGGGGGCTCTGGGCTCTAGTGGGGGGTGTGGGGCCTCAGGCAGAATGGGCGGGGCTGAGGGCGCTGCCCATAGGCCCAGAAGGCCCATGAGGAAAAGGAGAGGGAGATGCACCAGGACATAATGGGGCTTCTCCGGCAGCAAACACAGATGCTGCAGACTCTTGTGGACCTACAGGTTTAACAATCATAGTGTTGCCTCCCTTCGCTGTGCATGCAGAACTCCACTGCAGCACCTCCCTTCCCCCTCTATCCCCAACATTCCACGTGGCATCAGGGCTAAATCCCTACCTCTACCACTGCATCCCAGGGGACATTAAGACAACTACAGCTTCACATACAGCAACCGTGGCTTTCACAGGTTAGCATGCGTAAGTAAAATGGACATTAATTTTCTTTCACTTGGTTAAGTTCTGTTCCATTCATTTATTAAGTTTTTAATGTATTCCCTTTTAAACTGAACAGATTTTTCTTTGCGCTAGTTTTGTTGATGAATAAAATTCTATTATTTGGAAAATAATTCGTCTTTATTAGCTCACAACATATGCTGTAGAGTGCCTAGCAGTTCTGATAGCACCCGCTTACTTGTTACTGTACAGTGTGACACAACTCATAGGATCACTAACAGAGTGTAATAATCATAGATGTGCAGCAAGCATCACAAAATGAATAGGTGCACTGATAGTGTTATATTCATAGGTGTGAACCAACACCACACAATTCCTAACAGGCCCAAAACAGCAAGGCCAGGTTGAGCACAGTACACCACAATGCATTCCTGTGGCTCACTGTTGAAGTGCTCTTCCAAAGCCTCCCTGAACTGTATAGCTCCATGTTGAGCTCTTCTAATAGCCCTTGTGTCTGCCTGTTCAAACTCAGCAGACAGCCATTCCACCTCTGTCCTCCACCCTGGGGTGGCAGCTTTTCCCCCCTCTGCTTCACAGGTATGATGCAGGACATAGCAGGCAGCCTGTGACCACTGGGACTTTTTTTTCCCACTGAGATCCAATCTTGTGAGCAAACACTGCCAGCATCCCTTCAATCTACCAAAAACACATTCAACTGTCACTCTGCACCTGATGAGCCGGTAGTTAAATCTTTCCTTGGTTCTGTCAAGGTGGCTGGTGGCTGGCTTCATGAGCCAGGGGCGCAAGGGTCATTTCAACATCACCAGTGTAATCTGCTACTTGGGAAAGGAAGTCCCAGCTTGTAGCTTTCTGAACAGTCCTGTGTTCTTAAAGATGAGAGCGTTATGCACCTTCCCTGACCAACCAGCACTGACGTCGGTGAAGTGTTCCTGGTGTTCGACCAATGCTTGCATAACCATTGAAAAGTAGCCCTGTTTGTTGATGTATTCTGTGCCAATGTGATCTGGTGCCAAAATAGGGATATGGGTGCTGTCTATTGCTCCACAGAAGTTTGGGAACCCCATTGCTGCAAAGCCATCCATTATGTCCTGCACACCAGAGTCACAGTCCTGCATAGCAGGACATGATTAATGGTTCTCCATACTTGCATGACAAAAGTCGCCACCGTGGATTTTCCAACTCCAAAATGATTTCCCACTGGATGGCACCAATATGGCATTGAAAGTTTCCAAAGTACTATTGGCACTCGCTTCTCCACTGTAAAGGCAGCTCTCATCCTCGTGTCCCTGTACTAGAGGGCTGGGGTGAGCTCGGCACACAGATCCAGGAATGTGGCCTTGCGCATCCAAAAGTTCTGCAGCCACCGCCCGGCGGCCCGTCATTCCAAGCCTCCATTACGAAGCGATTCCCATCAGCCAGTGCTTGTTTCTTGGGCCCAGAAGTGGTGCTCCACCATCTGCAGCTGCTCCATGAATAACACTAACCACCTTGAACTGACTCTCACTATGGCCCACAGCTATCTGTCCTCCAAGAAATAGTCCTATTCCCCGCAAATCAGTGGGTTCTTCTTACGGCTCTGCAAGTACCAGAGGATCGTGCGTCCTGTGCTTGCAACGTTTATGACAATAGTGCAGAGCTGTGTAGGCTCCATGCTTCTGTCAGAGATGGTGGACAGAGAGGAGGGCTGTACAGTTTTGTGAGATTTTTAAATATGACTTGAAAATTATGGGATCTAGATGACATTATGGGATGGAGACAGTTGCATGCTGGGAAGTTGACCCCTTGCGCCCAGTCACCCTGATGACTTATTTCTGCCCCACCATGCATTGCCAAAACTTCCCAAAAGACAGTGCATTGGACGGTAAGGGGTTGGACACTGGGATCCCTACTCATGGTGCACCACACTGTGCATCAACACAAGCACTCCTGATGAGTATGCACAGTATCACTGCAAAGAGCCAAGCATGCATGTAAGCGATATACTAACTGCATCAGCTTTATGCCAATGTAACTTGCGTCGGTGAAAGTTTGTAGTGCAGACATGGGCCTTAACCACGCCTCTTTTCTCTCGAGCACTGACCTGACATTGATCAGCACCTTTACCATCCAAAAACCCCAAATATTCTGCATCAAGCACATTTTTGATACACAAAGAACAATTCCGTCTTTGGGTGTGTGTGTGTGTGTGTGAATTTAATGGAATATATGAGCTAGATTAAGAGGATTAAATTAACCTGTCTTTATAGCATCTAACAATATAGCTTAGGGAGGGGAACCCTCCCTAAAAACTCACCTTATCATTTAGTGTTGGATCATTCAATGAGTAGAGTTTGTTTGTAATATCTTTACCGATAAGATACCTAAATATTTCATAAAGGAATGGTTCAGATTCCAGAAAGTAAGTCAATCGTTCCCTGGACCAGCACAGAAACTTACAGTTGTCATCTGCAGTAATGGTGACCTAAGAAGACATATGTACAGAATTAAAACCACTTTAATGTTTGAAAAACAGGTCACACCAGATTTGAATTTGGAGATGCAGCAAAAATAACTAGTGCAGTCATGACTCAACCTGTGTATATCCCATAAGATACATACCAGCTACAAATTTAATGGCACCCAAAATGCTTCTTATTGTATTTTTAAAAATTCCATGATTTGTAAGTGCAGTAAATGTTTTCAGCTGAGATTTGTTTTCATTTTAATTTGTTTAATGGACTGGCGGAAGTTTATGCCATGAAAATCCTTCCCTCGCCAAATAGAGTTGTCTCCATAAGTACAGTTAAGATCAGCATTTGTAATCTAGAGATATATTTAGGAATAATATATAAGGAACGCACCTTTTAATTCCATTGAAATTCATTGGACATAAAACAATCAAATTAAATCCAGTGACCTTAATGCAATTCCCATCTAATTACGTGAGAGCTAAATTTGTCCTAGAAAGATTTTTGGAAGGATAGTGTGGAAAAATCTCTCTTTACTCATGTGAATAGTCCCACTGATGTTCTAAGACTACGTATGTAAGTAAAGTTACTCATAGTTACTACATGTTGGAACAGTTGGTATATGAAAAAGATATTATGAGTGATATTTTAATGTTTTGAAATCTCACACAAATTGTTACAGCTTGATTTGCCCTGTCATCAGCTACAACAGAATTCACGACCTTTTCATAAACGCAAGCCTTCGACACTTGTGCTAAACAATCAAATCAATTATTCATCAGTAATATTGCTATGGAAATTACAGAGAGGTTTACATCCCCTTTTCAGGAAGACAATTACAAACTTATGAACACTTGAGTAGGTCTCGCATTCTAGCCAGAAGAGGGCAGTGGCACACAAAAACCACTTTATCACAGTTCAGTACTGCTGTGGCCATATTTCAATCACTTATTTTACTAAAACAAGTAAACAATTAAAAGTAGGAATCATATGGTTACTTCTTTTCTAAATTACTTGTAGCCTTTTTTTTCTCCTTAAAATAAATTAAAGAGGTATAAGTCTCAGAAGGTGAGGGAACACTGTCACATACTAGACACAGATTTTAAGTGAAAAGAACGAGGAGTACTTGTGGCACCATAGAGACTAACAAATTTATTTGGGCATAAGCTTTCATGGGCTAAAACCCACTTAATCAGATGCATGGAGTGGAAAATACTGTATTTTCCACTCCATGCATCTGATTAAGTGGGTTTATCTTCCTACTGTATTTTCCACTCCATGCATCTGATTAAGTGGGTTTTAGAGAACATGAAAAGATGGGGGTTGCCATACCAACTCTAACGAGACAAATCAATTAAGGTGGGCTATTATCAGCAGGAGAAAAAAAAACTTTTGTAGTGATAATCAGGATGGCCCATTTCAAATAGCTGACAAGAAGGTGTGAGTAACACTAGGGGGAAAAATTAGCATGGGGAAATAGTTTTAGTTTGGGTAATGACCTATCCACTCCCAGTCTTTATTCAAGCCTAATTTAATGGTGTCCAGTTTGTAAATTAATCCCAGTTCTGCAGTTTCTCGTTGGAGTCTGTTTTTGAAGTTTTTTTGTTGAAGAATTGCGACTTTTAGGTCTGTAATTGAGTGTCCAGGAAGGTTGATATATTTTAGTCTCCGTTTTTTGTAATAATTCTTAAAAGTACAGGTTTGGGAAGAGTATTTGTTCATCAGCACAGCCAACGGATGGAGCACAAAAGGTTCTATAGATCATTTAAATGTAAGTCCTACATGAACATTCCTGATGAGATTTTTTTATTTAAGGTCAGAGTGCTGAGATTAAAAACAAAACAAAAACCTAGAAAGTGAAGGCCAGACCATACAAGATTATAATAATTTTAAGGTAGGTGAAATTTGATGCTAAACTATTTCCCTTCAATAGCATTAATCAATGTCTAATCATCTTCTAAAGGAGAGATTGCATGAAGAGGACTGCAAGTGTACAGGATTCCTTTAGTGAATATATCTTCACAACCATCTCTCCTTGGCCTTATGCCGAGTTCTTAACTGGAACATATTATCTCAGTCACTGACTTAGATGCCACACCAACCCTGCCTCCCTTCCTGGCATGATGAGAGTCACAGTCCAGTAACTATTGCACAGTCATAGATAGGAATAGTAACATGTTAAGGAACTAGCAAAACATCTGGTACTGATTATAGTATTTTGGGTAGAAAACCTTCCCTCCTTAATATTTTATCTGCTGCACACCAGTGTATAATACTTTCAGCCATCTGTTCATCTTCCAGAGCTTCTAAAGCAACATAAACTAAACTGAAAAAAAAGCCTGAGAAAAAAGTGTTATTATGCACAAGAGTGTCTGCATGGGGAGTTATATCTGTAAAACTATAGTGGTACAATTATACTGGTATAGTAGTTCTGGGAAATTTCACCATGTACACAAGACCCTTAGAAACCATGATCACTGCGTACAGCATGCAGATAGAAAGACAGGGAATTTCTGAGACAACAGCACTGTTCTATAACATGGCAGGAAGGGCTTGACCCACCTCCAACTGAAGTTAATGAGTGTCTTTCCATTGACTGTAATGGAAATCAGATCAAGCAGTAGGATCAAGTCCTAAGAGATGTTATAGCCCAGGAATCTCAAACTCAAATCACCACGAGGGCCACATGAGGACTAGTACATTGGCCCGAGGGTCACATCACTGACACCTTTTTTCATATAAAGGTACAAAAGCCCCGGTTCCCCGGCCCCGCCCCCACTCCACCCCTTCCATGAGGCCCTGCCCCTGCCCCGCCTCTTCCCATCCCTTCCGGACCCCTATTCTAACCTCTTCCCCAAATCCCTGCCCCAGCTCCGTCTCTTCTCTGCCTCCACCCCTGAGCGCGTGGCTCCCCACTCCTCCCCACTCCTGGAAAGCGCTAAGCGCCGCCAAACAGCTGTTTGGCGGCAGGAAGCACCTGGAGGTAGGCAGAGGAGCGGGGACGCAGCGCACTGGGGGGAGAGGTGCAGCGGGTGAGGGGAGCTTGGAAGCCACAGGAAATAAATCCGGGAGGGGGGGGCGGGGAGCTTGTCGGGCTGCGTGTTTGAGACCCCTGTTATAGCCACACCATTTGCCTTCAGAGGGCAAAGCCATCAACTGTCAGTCACGTTAATCTCTGTTGGCATTACTCTGGATTCACACCAATGTAATGAGATCAGATTGTAAACTCTTTGGGGCAGGGACTGTCTTTGTGTTCTGCATTTGTACAGCGCCTAGTACAATGAGCTCCTGATCCATGACTAGGGCTCCTAGATGATACAATAATAGTGTTGCTCTATGTTATAGTATCAGATTGGCTAAACCTAAAAATGAGAACCCCTGAAATCACTCTGAGTCCAGTGTGGTACCCTATGACATATTAAACTAGGTGTCAATGCCTGCAGGCCTCACTTATGTGATGCTCAGGGATGAAAGTAATATAAAAGACATATCGGTACGGGGGCCCGGCACAGGGTGCCCGGAAGGGGCGGAGCCTTGGGCAGAAGGGGCGGGGCTGGGGGTCAGCCTCCCCCAGCCAGCCCTTCCATGCCACTTGGGGCTCTGGCGGCGATTTAAAGGGCCTGGAGCTCCGGCCACTGCTGCGGTAGCGGCGGCCAGGAGCCCCAGGCCTTTTAAATCCCCGGGTCTTGGGACAGCTGCCCCTTTTGGCCCCCCTCCCCTCCTCGTTGGCAGCCCCGAAGCAGCGACATTAAAGGGGCAGCAACATTAAAGCGCTGTCAGCTGTGTACGGGCCGGTACTGGCAGCCACTTCTTACTGGTACGCCGTACTGGCCCATGTACTTTCATCTCTGGTGATGCTCCTGTTGAAGTCACTGGGAGTTTTGTCTGAATATAGACTAAGTTTTGCCCTTAATCATAGGGATGATTTTTGTGTGCATGTGTTCAAAAAGGAGGCCTGCTCCTTAAAGACAACATCTCATATAATAAATTAGTTTTACATTTTTGGGAACACAAAAAGGAAATAAAGGCATAAAGTGACTCAAATATAAGTAATTACTGCTGAATGACAACTGTAATATATGCACATATTAGCTTTTTTTTCATTGAACACATTTAAAGGGACACCAACTTCATACTTGTAATAGTTTTTTTTTAAAGCAGATACCATTAATGCCCAAGATTACTGTAACTAAAACAGTTTAAAAGGGGAAAAATATTTTTTCCGTTTGTTGTCTTTGTGCATTTGACAACATGTTGCATACAGCCAGTTTCATACTTTCCCAGCAGAGTCAGGTAAACCCAGATCCTGCAGAGACCCACCTAAAGGGACTACTCAGGTGCTTAGAGTGAAGTATGTGCATGTTTGCAGGATCACAGCCTTAATTGTGAGCGTGACACATACAGAAATAGTAAAAAGGAGGGAAAATTAAAAATATAAAAAAGTGTGATTGTAAACCGGGGAACCAGAGGCAGCTGTAGTACCTGAAATTCACTTTTTTAAAAAACTAGCTAGATTTCAGTTCGATGGCATCTTTTTAACTCAACATTTATTTCAGTCAACATTTTGTTGGCAATTCCAAACCTCCTTCTAATTTATATGTCCTGCATAGGGAGTGCAGATCCTATTAAATAGAATTAAAATATATGAACTGGAGGGGGAAAAAGCAGCATCGAATAAGTCAATACTGAGGTTTGTCAGTGAAAAAACTAATATCATTTTGAAATGAACTACTAGTCAGGAGTATCTTTTAAATGGCCCAACATTAAATATATATATAAAAAAACTTAGCAAAACTGTGTAAGTCAATAAATTCACTGCTCATTAAGTTCATATCCAGTGACAGTCAAATAGAAACATACCTGGAATTTCTCACCCCGGTTCATCTGAGTTGATCGAAATTCAGGAGAATCTATAAAGGCACAGGGGTAAATATTATGCAGAAAATGCCCTCGATAGGAGACCTTCATTCTGATGATAAAAATATTTGTTAAAACATTTAAAAACCATAAGGTAGAATAACAATCTAAATTTGAATATGATTATTGACAATGATAATACAGAACTCAGAGAGGTCACTGAAACATTCATGTTTCATGGAATTTCCACCAAGCATCTGACCTAGTTGTCAGCCAAATAAACTTAAGTTTTGTCAAAACTCTCATTGATTCTAAAGGGAGCAGTATCACACCCTAAAACAGGCTACATAGTTTGAGATAGTAGTATATCCTTCAAAAGGTGGTGCTATTTGTAATAATATCACAGCATCAGCCAATTTAAGTTGCCTGATATACTGATATAATCCCCAGAAGTACCGCTTTCAGGGCTATATTTCTAGAATAAAAACCTAGAAGCAGAGCAGTGTGAATAGTGGATTTTTTTGGTTTGCTAGCAATTCCAAAACAAAAACAAATACGCCACGCTGTTGTGGGTCAAACGAAAAACAACTTTTTGGACATTTTTGGTGAATATTTTTTCTCAGTGTCAACCATTTTAAAAAGCTTTTCATATTTTATTCATCAAAATTAAAGAGAGGAAATATCCCCAAAAGAAATTTCGAAATAAAGTTGTTCTGAAGTGAAAAATTGAAACACTGTTGAGAAAAATGTCAAAATGAAAAGATTTGGGTATTTTATTTATTTACGTATTAGGGTTTATTTCCACTCCAACAATTCAGCAAAGCCTATACAAATTCACTAAACATTCCAGTGTTGTCGAATCTGCATATTTCACTGAAAAAGAGTTTCAGCCAAAAAAAATTGCTCAGGTCTACCCAGAAGGCAGCACCCAGTAGGCAGAATACTACATCTATCAGATGTCCTCTGAATACCTTGGGTTTGATCCACCCACAAAGTGACATAGGGTGCTACTAGCACCCCTAGGGACAGAGGAGAGATGGTGGTTCCACAACTTAGAAGGGAATATCAGCTTTAAACTCTAGCTAGAATGCCACAGCAGCTTCATGAACAAAGTCTGATCAAGGGAAGTTATGAATCAGCGCATCTCCAATCAGCTGGCTTTGCAGCTCCCATTGGCTAATGGGAGCTGCAGGGGTGGCGCCTGCAGGCGGAGGCAGCGTGTACAGCCACCTAGCCGTGCTTCTGCCTAGGAGCAGCAGGGAAAGGTCGCCGCTTGCGGGGAGCCACCTGAGGTAAGCACCCCCCTAGATCCAGCGCCCCTAAACCCCTCCCGTGCCCCAACCTCCTGCCCCGAGCCCCCTCCTGCACCCAAACTCTCTCCCAGAGCCTGCACCCCGCACTCCCTCCCATGCCCCAACCGCCCTTCTCCCCACAGTCTGAATCCCTCATGGCCATTCCTCCCCATGTCGCTGCTTCCAGGGAATCACGCAGAGCCAGGTAGGGAGCCTGCCAGCCCCTCGCCAACTGGACTATAAACCGGACTTTCTATGAAGATTAGAAATGTCGGTTTAGCGCTTTCTGGTTGGTATGGGGCAGGATAACACAGCCTTTACTGTATATTGTGAACAATTATTTTTAAAATGACCTTCCTTTGAATTTGTTTTTCATTCTACCATCATGCAATACACAAGACTTTCCCAAACTTTATGCATCACATACTTCCCCTTTAGCAGGATACTTAGTCGATCATCAACTGATGTTTTGTCCTCTGCAGCATATGCTTGACCTGTTTTTAATGTCTGAATGTTGCAGAATTGTCCAGTTAATCTCTGGAATAGTTCTGGAGGTACGTGGAGTGGTTCAAACATTCTCTTGTACAGACTACTGAACTCCTTCTCTATCTTGATCTGGAATGCAACAACAGACATCATAAAGGAGAATGGGTCAGTGAAGAAACAGCACTGCAAGATTATTTTTCAGTTCCACAGGTTGCTATAAAAATTCACCATTTGCCAAAATGGTTGTAACTGAGATACCTCAGGTTTTGTCTACATGTAGGGCAGGAAAGAACTGGCATCTGTCCACAAATGTTGACTCAGATTGCGACCACAGCACTTGTTTATGCAGAGCTAAAATTCGGTCAAGATGGTATGCTGGCACTTTAAGCATCTTTTCTGTACCAGTAGAATTTGAATTGATGTAAATAGTCATTCTGGATTTATACTGCTGTAAGAGCAAATAGAGTTTGGCCCAGAAAGGCATATGGAACATCAGGACCCTGTTTCTTTCACTACACATCCCTGCCTCAGGACGGAATGAGGGAGCACCTCTGATCCTTCATGGTCATGGCTTGTATGCAGAGGGAGAGCAGGCCTGCAAGCCCTGAAAACAGAGCCAGCATGCAGAAACCCACCATAAGCACATGTCATAAGAGAGGAAGAAGCCACTGCCAGATGAACATCCCACTCTTGGCTGAAATCCTAAGCCTGAAAGTATTTCCTGAACGAAGGCAACTGGGATGGAGACAGCAGCTAGTGCTTTGGGTCCTTGTCTACCCCAAACCACAGGAAAGCTTGAACAGAGGCCTGCTTGGTGGTGGAACAGGACACACAGACGAAGGGTGTGGACATCAGAGAATAAGAAGGGAAGTAAATATATTCAGAATGGAAAATAAAGAAAAAAATAATAAACAAAATTATAAGTGGGGCTGGTAGCACCACCTATTATTAATGTTGCCCCAACACTTCCCATTATAAGACCCCAGTTTGAGTCACTTATAACTTTGCCAAAGTTAAACCAGTTTGGCTGAAATTTTCCATGCCAGGTGTCTGCCTCCAGCTCAATTGTTGTGGAAAATTTCATCCAAAACAGCCATTTCCAAGAACGAGACTAAGGAAAATAAAATTATTTTTCAGTGTTAAAAATATTCTAGTGATCTTTTCATTGGAAAGGCCCCTATGCTTTGGAATAGGGACTTTAAATTTGGCAAGGAGGTGGACTTTGTGTCAGGGATGCGCTTTTTGCCATCACTGTGAAAATCCATCCAAATTTGGCCAAGTTATATTTCTGAAAGTCACATTTGCACATGTTCAGTTGAAATTTTCTATAGCTTAACAGCTAAAAGTCTTGAAAGATTCATCCTCACTGAGCATGCTCCTTGTGCTGACCAGACTACACATGTACCAGCCCCACAGAGCAATGAAGCATGTTCCAGTCCAGGGGCAAAGCTAGGCTAGGCTTTTAGCTATGGCTGCTCCTGGCTAGGGTGTGTCCACGCATTGGCACTGAAAATAGGGAAGTGGTCTCTCCTGTTCTCTCAGTGAGCCCCACCCCCTAATCTAATGGCACCCAGGCAACATAGTGGAAGAAATAGTCTATTCTAATGCAGAGGGGACAAGAGCCAGACATAGGGCATTGTGAGTGAGGGCCAGGAAGTAGACTGGGACACGGAGCCTGAGGGTGGAGACTGGGACTGGCTGGGCAAGGAGCCTGAGAACCCGTAGGGATGAGAAGGGATAAGGATGCTGGTGAGAAAGATCTGACAAGAAGTTAGGGTGTGACTGGCTGGGCAAAGCAACTGGGACAAGGAGCCAGAGGAGGCGAGGACACTGAGAATGGATGAGAAGCCTCGGGAGGGAGATTGGGACTGGGAGCATTGGCTCCTATGGAGGCATGGGGAACATGAGCAGGGGAGTACTGGAGGAACACAGAGACATACTGGGGAGGAGGAGAGAAAACTGGGACTGGATGGGCAAGGAAATTGGGAGTGGGAAAAGGGGGAGCCTGGGACTGGGACCAGAAGCCTCTCAGAAGTGGGAGACTAGCACTGATTAGATGAGGAGAATGAAACTGGGATACAGAGAACAAGGGCAGGAGGATTCATGGAGGTGATGGGACAGAAGGGGTCAAGCTAGGGGGCAATGAGCAGAAGTGTCAGTGCCCACTATAGCACACAGTCCTCCAGAGCCTGCAATGGAACCCGCGATCCCTGAGTCTTACTATGTCTTTGCTGTTAGCAAATATCTTTGAAACCCACTGGCAAAGTGTCCCATCCCCCTCTACGGCTAGTCCACATAGAGGATAACAACCTAGTACTGCTATCAGTTATTCTGTTAGCTCAAGCGGCAGAGGTCTGTGCACTAAATCTAAAAGTTCCAACCTGCTAATGGTCCACGGGGGTGTCATTATATAATGCCACAAGAAAGAACTTCCATTTTTGAGTTTAATTTTTTAAATATGTAGAAAATTACACACAAAAATTACATTAAAAAAACATTATTAAGGATGCAAAGTCAGGCCCTGAAAAGTTAAGAAAGACCAGAATTAACATTGTCTGTGCACCTTTAATGTGGCCTCCTTGTGCATATGCATTATGATACAGCCTTTAAATACCTGAAAGAGGGGTGTTGGAATGGAAACACTCGGGCAAGATTAATAATAAGGTTTTTAGCACTCAAGCTACAGTAACTATGTTTGTATGACACTGAGGTTTTCAATTCCCCAGGCTCTGCTGCACATTGTAGTTCTTAACAACTAAAAAGGGCCTATGCACAGGCAAAGCAAAGCTTCAATTTAAACATACACAGTAGGGAGAAGTGTGCTAGGGATCATAACAGATCATCAATCACAGAATACCCTAAGGTTGCTAATATCTGCATATAGGTTCTGTGCAACTGTGAGGTTAGATGGATTGCAATCGACATCTCTTCTCCAGTCAGTCCCATCTTTGTGTAAGCAATTCTAACAATGCTTTGTATCTCCCTGCATGTGATCTTACTAGTTTACAGACAGGGTCAAATTTTATTCTTAGATTTGTATGTGCAGCCCCCGTGGACTGAGTTGGGAATTACACAAGCATTTGTGAGGGCAAAACTGACTTAAGGAAAACAAAACAAAGTTTAGAGCGTTCATGATCTAATATGTAAATGTCTCTAAGCAGAAATTAGGTGTAACTGAAGTGCTGCTTTTAAAATGAGTGATCAGGTGGGAGGTATAATTCTACTTTGAGAGCCCTCCTTCTCAAAGCAGTGTTCACCCTAACCTAAGTAAGCAGCATTGACTGCTTCCGCACTTGTCATTGTGGGCCATTTTCCAAATGAGCCATATGGGTAGGTATAAGTTTTGCTCTGTGATAGATGAAGAGTTCTGGAGTACTGCCAAAGCCTTGAGCCAGAGTGCTGCAGAAGCACTGATTAGAATCTTTTAGCTTCTGAATTAGGGTGAGGTTCTAAAAAGAACCATGTAGGTAAAGCCTCAATAAGCCAAAACCACAGAAGTCACATTTTGGTCAGGAAAGAACCCATTGTTTTTTTCTACGGACTACATTTAATGAAATAAATATTTAACTGAAAATATCTATCAATTATTCATTCTGAAATACTACTTGATTTTTAATGTTTTTTCCATTCTTTCTAGATTATGTGATGTGTGAGGCTGAGTAAATAAAAATGGTTCTGGGTGGTGGTCAATACTTGCAGATAGAAAATAATTTTTGAATGAGATTTTCTAACATCTTCTTTGCTAGCTTCTGTGGTTATGTTTAAAACAACCAATTGTCACATTCATAGTAAAAGCAAAGTTACATTCACAGCAACTACAAAGAGTGGAGTAAGTAGCAGATGTTGCATCTACAAGAAGGGTTATTTCTCATAATGTATAATGAAGATGATGCATATAGTGTCTGGCATATATGTTTTTTTTTCCATTTAATTTTGAAGTGTTTTTAAAATTCACAGGATGGATGTGTTGATGTTGCAACATATTTATTTAGAGCCTGATTTTCAGAGGCGCTGAGCATCCACTGCAGTTATGGGTGCACAGGACTTCTGAAAAATTGGACCCTTGGGGTCCAGTTCCTCATTGTGCCATTGCCTCTCTTCACTTGCTAAGTTAGCACAAAGGGGCAGGTGTAAGTCATCTCTGGGGGAAATTATCCTTTCTTCTGGGAGCTCTTTATGCTAGGTGTAGAGTCAACTCTACTACCTCTTTGGCAGCTCTGAAAATAAAGGTAGCAGGACGGGGGTCAGGGGGTTGTATTGAGCGTGGGACTGGCCAGTGTGGATCCCCCAGAGACCACTGCAGCAGGAGCACAACTTGGGTATCCCTGACAGCTGCTTCCACCACACCAACCCCTGCAGCCCCTTTGACCCTATGCCAGTGCAACAATTAATTTGCCCCATAATTAGCAAATAAAAAACAAATAAAGCCACAGAGGAGAAATATATATTTTATTCCAAATTCACTCCTGATTTAATTCTACTGATTTTAATGGACTTGGACCAAGGATTACTCCATATATTCTATTCCCTCTTGCTCCCCTCCCCACACCCACACCCACACCCACTCATTCCCTCCCCAACTTTTGCCATTACCATAAAGCAAACCCCAAACACTGCCGAGAAAACACGAGTGATATTAAAAAGGTATTTGTAACATTTTCTAAAGGCTCCTAAGTCACTGGAGCATTTGGTCCCATTGTTTTTTCAATAGGACATTGCTGCTTTGGAAAGTTTAGCCCATTAGGTTGAGACAGCAAAGCCCACTTGAAATGCTGATGTGACCATGGAATCTCACCACAAAGAGACAGCAAACATTATAGCTGATTTTTAGGACTCTTCAAATTTGCTCTTAGCAGGTTGTACACTCAAACCCTGTGTGCTCCCTGCCACGATCCTGCTCATGGGCTGCAGGTATCACAGGCCAGGGGAGGCTGAGCCTCCCTACACAGCCTGGTAGGGCCCTGCCTATGCTCTGCCCCCAGTTCCCACTCTTCCAATGGGGCTCAGGCTGGAGCGGGATTTGGGGCATCTAGGGCCACGTCGCCTGCCTGATGCTGGAGCCAGGTGGGCCACACTCTCTGCCCAGCACTGGAGGTAGAGGGGCCATGCTTCCCCCCCTGGGACTGAGAGGCCATGATGGAGGTGCTCTGGGCTAGTCTAGCAGGGGAGGGGGCAGAAGGGGTGGGACTTCAAACAGAATGGGAGGGGATGGGGGCTAGCTTCCCACAATGGGCAGTTCACACACTGCCCCTGGTCCTGCTGAATCATGTGGCATCTTCAGGTACAGATATTTTTATTGAATGAAATTATGAAAATCATTACAGTAGTGCTGGAAGGAGTGGTGTAGATATTGAATTAAGTGTGTTTTGTGCTGCTCGCTCCTACATTTTACTATTTCGATTTGCTGCAGAGTTTTGTATTGACAACGCATTATGGTCCTAGAGAAGGGGAAGGCTTTAGTAAAGGGTAAGGATAGTTAGGGTTTTTGGCAACAAGGGCACACTGTTGACTCATATCAAGCTTCTCGTCCACTGTAATCCCCAGCTCCTTTTCTGCAGAACTGCTGCTTAGCCAGTCGGTCCCGAGCCTGTCGCAGTGCATGGGATTCTTCCATCCTAAATGCAGTCTGCACTTGTCCTTGTTGTCATCAGATTTCTTTTGGCCCAATCCTCCATTTTGTCTAGGTCACTCTGGACCCTATCCCTACCCTCCAGCGTATCTACCGCTCCACTCAGTTTAGTGTCATCCACTAACTTGCTGAGGGTGCAGTCCATCCTATCATACAGATCATTAATGAAGATGTTGAACAAAGCCATCCCGAGGACCGATTGCTGGGACACTGCGCTTGACACTGGCTGCCAGCTAGACATCGAGCCATTGATCACTACCCCTTGAACCCGCTGATCTAGCCAGCTCTCTCCACCTTATAGTCCATTCATCCAATCCATACTTTTGTAAAGGGACTGTTATCTCCTTACTAACATTCAGTGGGGGTGTTTTGATTGCTAGCTCCCAGTACCAAAAGGGGAAGGGGTAATGAGAAATGAGGGCCCTGAGACTGACAGTCTCCAGGGGCAATGGGGAGAGGCCAATGCTCCAGGTCAACCTGATTGATCGAGGGGGCAGGCGAATCAAGGAGTCAGGAGGCCAGGGCGGATCCCATCCTCCATGTAAGCTGGAGTTGCCTGAGTCAGACAGAATGGGGCTGAGCTAAGGAGAGGGCAGAGCTGAGCTGAGCCAGATCCAGAGGGGCCAGAAAAGCAGCCCAGGGAGCTGGAGGCAGAGCAGCAGCAGCCGTGCTGAGGCAGAGGGGCTGGAGCTGAGGCAGAGGGTGGAGCTGGGGCTGGAGCAGTCCGGAGCCGGGTGCGGTGAGCAGCTGGGGAGAGCGAGGGGAACCCTGGGCAGTGGGCCCAGCACAGGGAGACGCCTCAGCCAAGAGGCCCTGCAGGCCAGACTTGCAGGGGGATCTAACCCCTGACAGGGCGGGGGCGACACTGGGAAGAAGGGTCCTGCCACCCAGAGCCTGCGAGCGTGTGGCCACCGCCAGAGCAAGTGTCCAAGCCACAGCGTCCCTGCAGCACAGCCAGGGCCTAAGAAGGAGGCCTGGGACCTACAAAGGAACAGACTGAACTGCCCTGACATTGCAGAGGCCCTGTTTGTGATGTTCCCTGCCACAGACTGGGGTGATGTGTTTTCTTAACCTTTCCCATTTTTCCTTATTCATTTTAAAAGTTAATTGTTGATTAAATAATTTTCATTTGCTTTAGATTGTATGAAGTGATCAGTGGGTCAGGGAAGCATCAAGTGCAGAGAGAATACTCTGGAGTAGGGACACCCTAGCCCCGACCTAGGTGACCACAGCAAAGAATCCTGGGCCCAGCCTTGTTGGGGTTACAAGGACTCTGCCAGACAGAAGAGTGCAAGAGGAGTCCTTGAGGGCAGGGAGGCCTCAGGGTAAAGGAGGTGGGAGTGAGGACTCAGATCCTTCCGCTAGCCCATTTCACTGGGGTAGTGCAGAAACAAGGAAAGTTCCCCACAATAGCGGGACTATTCCCCCACTTACAGGCAAGAATACTGTGGGGGACCGTATCAAAAGCTTTGCTAAAGTCAAGATATATCAAGTCCGCTGCTTCCTCCATATCCACAGAGTCAGTTATCTCATCATAGAAGGCAATCAGGTTGGTCAGGCATAACTTGCCCTTGGTGAATCCATGTTGACTGTTCTGATCACCTTCCTCTCCTCCAAGTGCTTCAAAATGGATTCCTTGAGGACCTACTCCCTGATTTTTCCAGGGACTGAGGTGAGGTGAACCGGTCTGTAGTTCCATGGATTTTCCTTCTTCCCTTTTTTAAAGATGGGCACTATATTTGCCTTTTTCCAATAGTCTGGGAGTTCCCCTGATCGCCACGAATTTTCAAGGATAATGGCCAATGGCTCTGCAATCACACCAGCCAATTCTCTCAGCACCCTCAGATGCATTAGATCTGGACCCATGGACTTGTGCATGTCCAGCTTTTCTAAATAGTCCTTAACCTGTTCTCTCACCTCCTCCCCCTATTGTGCTACCCAGTGCAGCAGTCTTGGAGCTGATCTTGTCTATGAAGGCCGAGGGGAAAAAAGCAGCATTCAGTACTTCAGCTTTTTCCACATCATCTGTCACTGGGTTGCCTCCCCCATTCAATAAGGGTCCCACACTTCCCCTGACCTTCTTGTTGCTAACATACTTGTAGAAACCCTTCTTGTTACCCTTCACATCCCTTGCTAGCTGCAACTCCAATTGTGCTTAGGCCTTCCTGATTACACCCCTGCATGCTCGATTACACCCCTTTTATACTCCTGCCTAGTCATCTGTCTAAGTTTCCACTTCTTGTAAGCTTCCTTTCTGTGTTCAAGCTCATTGAGGATCTCCCTGTTAAGCCAACCTGGTCCCCTGCCATATTTGCTATTCTTTCTGCACATCGGGATGGTCTGTTCCTGTGCCCTCAATAAGGCTTCTTTAAAATCCTGGACTCCCCCTCATATTAGCCTCCCAGGGGATCTTGCCCATCAGTCCCCTGAGGGAGTCAAAGTCTGCTTTTCTGAAGTTCAGGGTCCGTATTCTGCTGCTCTCCTTTCTTCCTTTCGTCAGGATCCTGAACTCAACTATCTCATGGTCACTGCTGCCCAGGTTGCCACCTACTTCTACTTCCCTTGCCAATTCTTCCTTGTTTGTGAGCAGCAAGTCAAGAGGAACACAGCCCCTAGTTGGTTCCTCCAGCACTTGCACCAGGACGTTGTCCCCAACACTCTCCAAAAGCTTCCTGGATTGTCTGTGCATAGCTGTATTGCTCTCCCAGCAGATGTCAGGGTGACTGAAGTCCCCCATAAGAACCAGCGCCTATGATCTTGAAACTTCCGTTAGTTGTCCGAAGAAAGCCTCATCTACCTCATCCTCCTGGTCTGGTAGTCTATAGTAGATGCCCACCACGACATCACCCTTGTTCTCGTCTCTAAACTTAAACCAAAGATTCCCAACAGGCTTTTCTCCAGTTTCATACTGGAGCTCTGAGCAATCATACTGCTCTCTTACATACAGTGCAACTCCTCTACCTTTTCTTCCCTGCCTGTCCTTCCTGAACAGTTTATACCCATCCATGACAGTGCTCCAGTCATGTGAGTTACCCCACCAAGTCTCCGTTATTCCAATCACATCATAGTTCCTTGGACTATGCCAGGACTTCAATTCTTTCTGTTTGTTTCCCAGGCTTCTTGAATTAATGTATAGGCCCTTAAGTTAACTAGCCAATTGCCCTACTTTCTCAGTAGGGATCAGGAGGCCTCCCCTGTTGCACCCTTCTCCTTGTGTTTCCTCCCAGTATCCCACTTACCTCAGGGCTTAGGTCTCCATCCCATGGCAAACCTAGTTTAAAGCCCTCCTCATTAGGTTAGCAAGCCTACTTGCAAAGAGGCTCTTCTCTCTCTTCCTAGCAATCCTTCTTCCTAGAACATCCAATGGTTGAAGAATCCAAATCCCCTTCTCAGACACCACCTGCACAACCATGGTCCCTACCTGGGCTTTTTCCTTCAACAGGGAGGAAGGACGAGAACACGACTTGCACCTCTAACTCCTTTATTCTTCTTCCCTGAGCCACGTAGTCGCAGTGACCCACTCAAGGTCAGTCTTGGCAGTATCACTGGTGTCCACATGGAGAAGTAGGAAGGGGTAGCGATCCAAGGGCTTGATCGGTCCCAGCAGACACTCAGTCACATCCTGAATTCTAGCTTCAGGCAAGCAGCACACTGAGTTTCCTGGTCTAGATGGTAGATGAACGACTCCGTTCCCCCTTAGGAGAGCGCCCCCAAGCCCTCCCCCCTCTTGGGAGCGGTGGTCATGGAACTCTCATCCCTAGGATAATGCTTCCCATGCCTTCTGGTTGATGGGGTCTCCCTCTGATCCCTTCCCTCAGATAACTCTTCCAAATCATTCTCTGCCATAGTACCTGTGCGGAGAGCCTGAAAATGATTTCTTACCTCTATCTGCATTGAGGGTACAGGAGTTCTCCTTGTGGAAGTCACATGCTGCCAATTTTCTTCCCCGTTCTGCACTGCACTCCCTCATTCTTCAGCATGCTGTGCCTGCAGTACCAAACACAGTCTTCTGTCCGGAAAGTCTTCATTTTCTCTGATGCAACACAGGGTTGATACTTGGGTAGCTAGTCCTTTAACCTTCTCTTCCAGTATGAAGACTGGTTTGTACTTCATACAGACAAAGTTGCTTCTATCCTCTGGGAGAAAGACAAACACGGCACATCCTGTGTGGGTCACAACAGCAGATTGTTCACGATCTACATTGTCTTCCTTCCAAGAGCCTCTTCAGATGTTGTATTAACTGCTCACAGAAGCCTGAAAGGCAAAACACTCTGTGGGAACTCCCCATCAGGCGAACTCCCTGCTTGCTGCTCATTTGGTTCGCGACTGTCTGCTTTTTTATAAGGCTGCTGGCTCGAAGCAGTTACCCCAGCTCAAAGCCTTCCCTCCAATCAACCACTCAAGGCCCACCTGGAACAAAGCACTCCCAATTCACACTTTTCAAACAACCAGCCACATGGTCAAACAGTCACGAATATTAGTGATCAGTAGTCCTTATTCATTTATGAACACTTAAATGTAATACTCTTTGGCTCAAGAAACAGAGACAGCGTCTTCCATTACTGTGCACTTATTTAGCTATTTGGATTTTATGATGAATTGTCTCTCCCCCTCGACCAAGGGTGGATATAGCATTGTCTGTATGAGAGACACACACACACACACACACACACACACACACCCCTAGCAACAGAGGTGAAATGATCAATTTCACGGTCAGTATTTGCTTGTGTGTTTTTTACCTCTAAAGAGGAAGTGCGAGTGGTAACACACCAGAGATGGGTGCTATCAAACAGACGTAGACAGAAAGAAGAGTAGAAAGACAAGATGACAAAATCAAAACTGACGTTCTTGCCAATGTGTGAGAGGTGTCCCATTGGGGTGTGAAGAAAGCTGGACACTAATGCTTGTCACCATTTAAAAATGCAACTTAAGACTAGGGCTGAATGGAGGTTCTTATGTAGTGTTGCATCTCTCCCAAACACTCAATTCCATCCAAAGGACTAGCTGCTATTAAAATCAAATATGGCCTGCTCTTAGACGTCCCAGCTGCATTGCATTACTGGCACATGCGATCTGAAGATGAAAATTAAAAATCAATCAACATCATCATTTTCCTTTCAGATGCCACTGAAAGGCAGTCGTCCATCATAACACACTCAAGGGACAGTGCATATATAAATAGCCAGCTGCACTTCCCCCAGTATGGGCATAACCAGCCAACTAGACCCAGAAGAGGAATTTAGCTAAGTTATAGGATGGGCAGGATGTCTCCCTCCCCCCGCACCTGTTGAAAGATAATTTTCTAACACTCATTGACTGGTAGTTTATAAATTGAGTTTCAAACTCAAATATTCTCTATTTGGACCTACATAAACAATATCATAGTGTTTTATACTGCTGCCCATAACTGTAGTATTTGAGTGCCTTTCCTGCAAGATCAATAGCAAAAGTGAAGCCCCTAGCGGACTCCAGAATCTCTGGCACTTCTATACAATCAAATTATTACTATGGCACAAAAAGACATATGTTAACATTGCATTAAGTCTCAGATTTTAGTCATTCAAGTCAGAGTTAATTTTAATCCTGGCCCTTTGCATACATCTGTTGCAAGAAGGTCTTTTGTTACTTTATCATATAATACAATGGTTCTCTGCGTTTTCAATACCAGGATCTACCACCCTCCCCCAAAACCCTCTCTAATATAATAGAAGAAGGGTAAGATGGTCATGACGTGTTGGTGACACCTCTGGGGGTTAGGACATCCATGTTGGGAGCCTATAACATAATACATATGAAAATTGTGTACAGTAGGTGCTTAGATACAGTAATGGGTGTGGCATAACAGAGACAGAATATCTGAGTTTATAGGCAAAGGTGCACTTTTATCATAATAGCGTATCCTGAAGACCATGTATAAACAGATCAATAAAGAAAGGTTTTCTAAAATAACTGTGTAAGCATCCAAGGCAGAGCAGTAAGAAACAAATGTGCTTATTCACTTTTAAATTGAAGAGATTTTAAAAGGCAATGGGCAATTTAGGCTCATTTTGGATAGGCCAAATGGCTCAATATACTGCATGTAGCTAAATGTTCAGTTAGCAATAGAGCAATCTATCTAGTTTAAAAATAGTGACCGATGATGCTTCTAGACAAAAACTAGATAAAGCTTTACTTTGCCCTGCCAGGAAAGGAGGAGAGTATGTGAGAGGGCAGCCAGGGGATTTGATTTGGTATAAGAATTCAGTTCCAGCTGGAAGTTTTTCTTTCAGCTCTGATCTAAGATAGACTTCGAAAGGAATAGGTCTGATTTCAGGTACTGGCCGAACAAAGCTAAAGGCCATGCGCTGCAGTACTTAACTTAGTAATGCACAGAGTTGTTCTGTTAAAGACCTCAGAATTTGGCCCCAAGTATATTCCTGTAACTTTCACATTGAAAATTTCTCTTAAGATTGGACTTTATATTGTACAAAATGTAAGTGAGCAAAAAAGAATTTTCCCTTTTTCTTTCTAAGCCTAAAAGTTTCTGAAAAGAGGCAAGAGGCTGCAGTCAGGACTAGCTATGTGCTAAAAATTTTAAAAAATAAACAAAAACAGTCATACACAAAAAGCATATGCAAGGGGAACAAATTAATGGAAACACTCCTGTGGTCCACTGGAGCCATGAAATAGGCACATTCTAACCTTTACCCACACCCATCCATTGAAATGGATAAAGGAATGGGGATTCCCAAGCATCCTGGCCTCCAACCTCAGTGACTGCTCAAGTCTGTTGATGGACTCCTGTTCTACATCACTCTGCAGACCCTTCCAGATTATTGGCTCAGTCCCCCAGCTGTTCCCTTTGATTCTATGGAGGGAAGTCACAGGGTGCACAGCCAGAGTTTAGGCGGCTTTAGCTTCGCTGATTTGACCTGCAAATTATCCCCATGCTCCAAACTGGTTAAAGGCAGGAATCATGTCACTGGAATGTGGCTCTTCCGTCACCCTGCCCACTTTTTCCTGCTCATTCCTAGGCATCCCAGATATCGGATAGAGAAAGGAGTAGTATTTCACTTATCACTTTCCCCATTTGAAGGGTCCGATCAGGGTTGTCTTTGTGGATTTCCTTCCCTCTGCAGGACAGGGCAGGGCAGGCCAGGGTGAGAGAGGACACATGCACCAAGAGGTATTTTTGTATGAATGGACTGCAAGAAGAACATTAAAGTTGTTTGTAAATGGACACATTTATTTCCAGGTGTATAAACAGCCAAAATGTTCTCAATCTCCTCCACACCAGTACACAAGATACTTTTGGGTTTAAACTAAAAAAGAGAAGTTTTATCCCCAAAGAGGCCGTGGCCTAATTTTCCAGGAATAATTAGCTATGGATGTCCACCTTGAGATATGCGGACCAGATTTTCAGAAGTTTTGAGCACCTATCCTCTGAAAAATCTGGCCCTTTTGAAATGCTCCAGTTGTGCTTCCAAAAATCACTAGTCACTTTTGAAATGTATGTCCTTTTCATGTAGGTAAATAAAAGGATGCCTGACCAAAAAAAAAAAAAAAAAAAAAAAAGGTTTACAATGGAAGTACTATATCAGACAGTGATGCACAAACGATCAGGCTAAAATCATGCTAATGATAGCTGATACCTGCTGGGGTTGATAACTGACCCACCCAGGCAAAACTCTAATAGAATTCAATGGGAGGCTTGCCCAAGCATAGTCATAGGACTTGGTCCATTTCTTGTACCCTACTGGACTCTGTAGTGATTATACTCTTTACATACCGGTCTTCTCTTGTACAGTAGATATATAAAATGCAGGAAGTTGACAACCAAGAACACTGAATTCCAGATCATTATATCCAAGGCACAACGGTACAGCATAGCCCAGATGATGAAAAGTACACATCCTGTCAAAAATAAATTAGGAAGTTAAATGATACTGATCAATAATGTATAAAAATATTTCTACCAGATTATACACACACACTTCATTCTTTTGATATATATAGATATATATAATACAGCACCCTATTTTAGATTACACCGATTATGTTCAGAAGTGATGCATTTCACAAGTTTCAACAGAGTTAGGTACTATGGATCAAGGTAAGCAAAGTATAATAATTAATTTTAAGTAGTTACAAGAATCATTTAAACTAAAACACACAACTGCTTCATACAGCTAGCATTACACTGATTTGAGATAAAAATGATAACAGGGTGGATAAAAATCAATGATTTAAATTTAAAAAAAAAACAAAAAACACACCACAGATTTTTTTGATAAAATGTTTTTTGAGGAAAAAACCTATTAAGATATCTTTGAGCTATAATGTATCTCATCATGGAATAGAAATTATACATTCTAATTCTATAGTATGAGACAATATATTCATGTAATGTTTAAGAAAAGTTTTGTAAATGAGTTCCGATAGTTCATGGATTAGGGACCCAATCTTCTGGGCCTCCAGGGGTTTCTGTATAGATTTAGGCTAATCTTTCTATCTACCCAATGGGACTCAGTACTCAGTCTAGAAGAGATCATCAGAGATGCTTAGTTTTTCAGTTCTCAAACTGTGGATTTGTGTCTCCAGAGATAACATGCTTGTTAACAGCAAAAATGTTTTAAAATAAATAAATAATATATAAAGGTGAGAAATAACAGACCTCAACCCTATTGTCCCTCTGCAAATTTGTGAGCACAGAGTCAACCCCTTACCTCTCTCTAAAAGTGCAAAGTTTCAAAAAGTTCAATGAATAGAACATTGTTGGGGGCGGACTAGATCTGGACAAAGAGAAGTCTTGAGATAAATGTGAGAAGGGAGGGACAGGCAGTAGAAACAAAAGTGAAACTGTTTGAGCAACATATTCCAGAAGTCTTGAGGTCTTTCTGAGTGTAGCCTTCATTGATTTGAGATTTACCATACCATTCTCTTACTAGAAGGGAAAACCTATAATGGCAGCAAGCCATAAGAGAGACCCAGTTTGGGAATATTTTAAATGAAGTTCCTCTACCTGTGGGTAAGACAGGCATGCATGCAAAATGCAAACAGTGTAACAAAGAAATACAAAGCCTGGTTGCCCGAATGAAACAATATCATGAGAAGTGTTCCTTTTCAGGAGGAAGCTGTGTTGAAGATGAAGAAAGGAACATATCTGAAAATGCAGGATCTTCAGGTTGGTAAACTTTTTTTTTTTCTTTCTTTTTTTTTTTTAAAAAAAGGACTGCCGGTTTTCCTTCTGGACTATTCTTGAATTCTTATGTTTGAGCAAAAAATATAGTTGTTACTCTATGGTACTATCATTTTAGATGCAGTTGTGATAAAAAAAATAAATAGCTGAAATAGGCAGATCTTCCTTTTACAATTTCACCTTTAAAGTAGTACTGAGTGTCAGTGAATGCAATGAGTAATACTAAATGAGCAGTATAGTAATAATAATTAAATAACTGCACTGACTTATTTTGTTTAGGAGAATCCATCCTCAACATACAGGATTCTGAAGACTATCCACCTTGAAGATCACCATCATTTTCTATAGTTTCAGAGTTATCTGCCAATGATAGTGTTTCAGTCACATCATGTACATCACATAGCCACAGTATACCACCTGTAGCAAAAAGAAAAACTAACAACTCCATCATCCAGAAACAACCATAGATAAATTTGTGATAAGAACCAGCAGATTACAAAAAGAGGTAATTGATTTAAAAATTGCCTGGTTTGTTTATGCAACAAACTCTCCTTTCCGTATGATTGAGAACCCACGCTTCATTAACATGGTTCAATCATTAAGACCAGGATACAGTCCACCCAACAGAGCAGATGTCACAGGCAAATTGCTGGATAAAGTGTATGAAAGAGAAATTGAGCAGTGTGCAAAAGGCTAAAATTGTTAACCTGAGTCTTGATGGGTGGAGCAATGTCCACAATGATCCTGTTGTATGTGCTTGTGTAACAACAGAAGAAGGGAACGTCTTCTTTACAGAAACAATTGATACATCAGGACATGCACACACAGCAGAATACTTACAAGAAGTAGCAGTAAATGCTATAACAAAATGTGGGGAAAAAAATCCTCAAACGTCTGGTATGCAGCTTGGTCACAGACAATGCTGCAAATGTATCTAAGATGAGAAGAAATTTAGAAGAGTGAAAAGAGTCCCAAGCTAATAACATATGGTTGCTCATTTGATACACCTCCTAGCCAAAGACTTCAGTGTTCCAGAAATAAAGACTAATGTTGTTGAAATTGCAAAATATTTCAGTAACAACCACTTTGAAGCAGCTCCTCTGAAAAAAGTGGGAGGAACCAAGCTAACTCTCCCACAAGATGTGTGATGGTGTTTTGTGCACTATATCAAGAACTGGCCTAATCTGATGACAGTTTGTGAACAAAATCATGAAAAAAATAGATGGTACTGTCACAGCCAAAGTTCTCAGCATTGGGCTTAAGAGAAATATTGAACACAAGCTGAGTACCCTGAAGCCTATTTCTGTAGCCTTGAACAAAATGCAGGGAAATAGCTGTTTTATTGCTGACACTATTGAAATTTGGAAGGAACTGAGTGAGATCTTAAAAAGAGAAATATGCAATGACAGAGTTAAATCACAAGCATTAAAAAAACAAATGGGACAAGCACCATCTCCAGCTCATTTTATTGCAAATAGTCTCAATCCTCGGTACCAGGGTCAAACCTTAACTGCTGAAGAAGAGGAGTTGGCTATGACATGGACATCCAGCAATCATCCCTCCATAATGCCAACTATAATACACTTCAGAGCTAAGGGTGAACCATTCAAGAAATATGTTTGCTGATTATGTTTTAAAGAAAGTCACATCAGTGAACTGACTGAATCCAAGTGCTTAAGTGACTTCTGAGACTGTTGAAGTGATAATCTCACTTTTAACAGCGGTAGCGTCTTCTGCCGGAGTAGAAAGAATATTTTCTTCCTTTAGACTAATTCATTCCAAATTGAGAAATCATTTGGAACCTGAAAAACCAGGAAAGCTTGTTTTTCTTTTCCAGATTATGAACAAAACAGGAAAATGAAGGTGAAGACGACTCAGTTAGCTGCAGAAGCCAATATTTTAAAGTTTTCTCATGTTGACCTGGCTGACATAGTCGATTTAATTTTGGCTGTTTTTTTAAAAATTTCATTTAACTATTTTAGTTAAAAAATTTAACCAAAACAAACCTGCTTTTAAAAAACTTGAATGTTTAACTATATTCAAAAAATTCATATGCTTGTTTTGTTAAAATATTATGTTTGCTGTTGAAGAAAAAAATCCATAATAGAGAACGTTGTTGTTTTAGTTAAATAAAACACTTTAAATGTCTGTCTGGTGATGTTCTCCTCCTAATACAGCATGGCAAGAAAATCCTCCATATTAATGATTAACCTGTTGAATTGGAGATAGTTCACCTCCCAATGACTTCATAAATATCTGCTTCAATTACCTTTGGTAAATGAAATAACCAAACAATCATTCATTTTCTGATATAGCTGTAAAACTAATCTGAAAAGTTTTCAAAATAAATCACTTTAAAAATGTATAGTGTGTACCTTCTAAAAATGAAACCTACATCTATCTCTGAGTTGTGAAGAATATGTATTATGGTTGTAACAATCAACAAGAATGCACTTTTATGTAGAAATCCATGATTAAATCAAGTCTTCCTGACTAGTGATTTAAATCAAATCCACCCTGATAAGCATTGATAAGCATTCATTTCTAGGGCTGAAGCCTGTAGACAAACAAAACATGAATAAGCAAGTACTGTTTGCCTGGAGCTCCCTAAATGTCATCCACAGAGATTTTCTGTTTTAAAAGAAACACCACCATAACATGTTATGAATCTGGCTTCCTGCTGTGAGTTATGCCATTATTCAAGATATCATTTGATAGGAAAACAGAATGGCTGATGAGTATCTTCTACATCATTTTCAAATACTAATTCCTCTGCTCTGATTAGCGAGAGCTGCTACACAAGATAAAGTTCTTAATTATGCATCTCTCTCTTACAAGGTTACTCTTGCAAGTTGCCATCTCAGCTTGAAAAATTCATACTCCATACACGTTTGCCAGTTCAAAATTCAAACTAGAGCCCAAATCAGTGAACTCTCCACATGCAGAACTCCTGTTGATTTTAATGAGAGTTCAACAGATAAAAGGTCTTGCAAAAATTGAGGTTCCTGGCCATTAGAGAAACTCATTTTGGTAAAATAGCCTTTTGTAAGTGTGAAAAGAGATATGGAACAATTACTATAAAATTCTTAATACAAGCAACATAAAGGTCTGGTAATTAAATCAATTCTCTCAAACCCTGAACATGTTCTATATTGTAAAAATAGACAAAATGATATTTCTCAAAAATACACCTTACAGGGTGATGTCTTTTCTCAACACTTCCTCAATGGGTCATGAAGACTTTGGTTCTACATACAGTACAATGGCATAAAGATAGTTCAGGAACCCTGTAAGTGACTTATGTTAAGACTTTACCAACATAGTTTGGCCCCACTCAAATCATGTTTAAACTCTTCCTAATAATGCAGTTGGAAACAAGGTTTTGGCATCACCTACTGTCATGAGGCGGTTACACTATTTCAGTGGTAAAAACCTAGCCCTATTCAGGTCAATGGCAAAACCCCCTTTGACATCAATGAGTCCTGGATTTCACCCTAGCTTGAAAGCTAACACTATTTCTAAGCTAGCAGCAAATGAAATGAAATGCTAGAACAAAGAAACATCTATACATTATCTGAAAGCATTAAGAAAGAATTCTCCTGCTCTCTACTTTCTCAGAGCATTTAAAATTGCCAAGTGTGTTGTACTGCATGGTTCTGAATCCAACTACATCTTTATTAAATACAATAGCCCAGATATTAGTCAGGGCACTTAAGGTGGTTAATAATGAAACAGGCCAACCCTCCAACAGTAAATTGCTTTTTTGACTATCAGAAAAAGGAAATTCTAGTTAGTTCTTTGCATTACAATAGTATTAGACTTGGAATATTATTTATTTGTATTTCCATAATGCCTGAGTGCCCTATCATAGAACAGAACCCCTTTGCACTAGGTGCTGTATGAACAGAATTGAAGAAAAAAAAAACTGTCCTAAAGAGCTTACAATCTAAGTATAACACAAGAGACAAAAGGTGGAGACAAACAGGGGAGTGCAAGGAAAGAATGAGACAATATTAGCCAGCATGATAGGCAGCAGTTTTAGCATGCCAGAAGCTAATGGTTGTCAAGTTTTTGCAGGCTTCATGGAAAAGGAGAGTTTTGAGGAGGAATTAGAAGGCTAAGGAGTTAGTTTTGCAGATGTTTAGAGGAAGCTCCTCCCAAGCAGGTGGGGCAGCATGGGAGAAAGCACAAAGATACTTGTTTGAAAATTTTGTAAGTGGGCAATGAAGCTGGCATCAGACAGATGGGAGTGAACATTTCAGTAGAAATGAAAGACGACAGGCAGGCTTTGGTTAGCGGTGAGGGTCTTGAAAGTGACAAGTGGATTATGTTTGATGCAACAGAGAATGGAAAGTATGGTCAAAGCAACAGGCTAGGAAAATTATCTTTACAGCATCATTTGAATGAATATGAGTGGGGCAAGATTGCACTTGTCAAGGCCAGTGACAACAGCAGAGATGTTTCAGTAATCAAGAAGCAAGATAACAGCCTGGATGAATGGTTTAGATGTGTGGGTGGATAGGAAAGACCGTATCTTAGAAATGTTACGCAAAAATAAATCCACAAGATTTAGACATCGCCTGGACTTGAAGACCTAGAGAGAGGTTGGAGAGAATGTCACAGTATGGGCCAGAGTGACAGGCAGGATGGTGGTGTGATCTACAGTAACCAAGAAAGGAGATAATGGGTAGGGGGGAGGGAGGAGCACAGATTTTTTTGAGATAAATTAAGAGCAAGTGGAGAAAAACAGATAAAGAAAGGGAAAACAGAACAAAACAAAATACAGTAAAGCCCATACCACAAACAAACCCTACCCTTCCACACAGAGTCAGATGTTTCAGCAACTGCACAGATGCTCAAAATTCTCTATGCAGTTGTTGTGGAGTTTTAAAGAGACTGGGTCTGTATTACCTTATCCAAGGGTACGTCTATACTACAGAATTAGGTCGAATTTATAGAAGTTGATATTTTAAAACCCCAATTTATGGAATCGATTGTGTGTGTCCCCACTAAAGAGCGTTAAGACCATGAGGTCGATTGACTGTGTCCACAGTAGCGGGGCTAGCATCGACTTTCGGAGCATTGCATTGCAGGTAGCTATCCCACAGTTCCCGCAGTCTCCGCCGCCCATTGGAATTCTGGGTGCGATCCCAAAGCCTGATGGGGCAGAAAACATTGTCGCTGGTGGTTCTGGGTACATGTCATCCCTCCCTCCCTCCCTCCCTCCGTGAAAGCAATATTTTTCGCGCCTTTTTTCCGGGGTTTCCGTGTTTGCTACGGAAGCCTGCTCAGCTCACAATTACCGTACATCTCCAGCGTACGCCTGGACATTAGGTCTAGTCGGGATTCAGTCACACTATAATACGGGCAGAGGGATAGCTCAGCGTTCTGAGCGTTGGCCCGCTCAACCTGGGGTTGCGAGTTCAATCCTTGAGGGGGCCATTCTGCCTGAGGCTGGTAGTCGCGGGACTACACAGCAGAAGCTCCTTGCCTTCTAGCTGCAGATGGTGCAATATGCCATAAATGGTCGTGGTCGCGGGACCATACAGCAGAAGCTCCTTGCCTTCTAGCAGCAGATTGTACAATATGATTGGAATTTGTGTGCTCCTGGCCGGTGGCCTATGGTGTGGCTGGCCGGGGGCGCTTGGACATAAATGGGAGTGACCAGAGTGACTCTGGTCATTCTCTTTTTTACGTTTTGTTTAAGGGAGATTCAGTACTGCCTGGAACACGGGCGGAGGGATAGATCAGCGGTCTGAGCGTTGGCCTGCTAAACCCAGGGTTGCGAGTTCAATCCTTGAGGGGGCCAGGAGATGATGATGGATATCAAGCATATTGTACCATCTGCTGCTAGAAGGGAAGGCGCCTAACCCTTGCTCACCGCATATTGTACCATCTGCAGCTAGAAGGAAATGAGCCTAACCCTTGCTCCCCCCTCCCTCTGTGAAAGCAACTGAGGGGGGAGCAAAAAATCCTTTCGCGCCTTTTTTCATATGGGCGCCATATTGCTGACTCCATTGTTATCCACCCCCCGCTTCTGCTGCCACTCTGCTGTCCTGCAAACAGCATACCAGGGAAAGCATGGAGCACGATCAGATCACCGCGGCTGTTCTTGCCGTTATGAACACCACGCGCATTGTCCAGGAGTATATGGAGAACGAGAACCAGGAGCTGCTAGAGCTACAGCAGGCGAGGAGGCGACAGCAGCACCCTGAGGACAGTGATGAGGACATGGACACAGACCTCTCTCAAAAAAGGCCCCCCCACAAGGTGGACATCATGGTGTTAATGGGGCTTGTTGATACAGTGGAACGCCGATTCTGGGCCCGGGAAACAAGCACAGACTGGTGGGACCACATAGTGCTGCAGGTCTGGGATGAATCCCAGTGGCTGCGAAACTTTCGCATGCGTAAGGGCACTTTCATGGAACTTTGTGAGTTGCTTTCCCCTGCCCTGAAGCGCAAGAACACCAAGATGAGAGCAGCCCTCACAGTACAGAAGCGACTGGCGATAGCCCTGTGGAAGCTTGCAACGCCAGACAGCTACCGGTCAGTCGCGAATCAATTCGGAGTGGGAAAATCTACAGTGGGGGCTGTTGTGATGGAAGTAGCCAGGGCGATCACCAAGCTGCTGGTACCAAGGGTTGTGAGTCTGGGAAATGTGCAGCTCATACTGGATGGCTTTGCAGCAATGGGGTTCCCGAACTGTGGAGGGGCGATAGACGGAACCCATATCCCTATCTTGGCACCGGACCACCAAGCCAGCGAGTACATAAACCGAAAGGGTTACTTTTCAATAGTGCTGCAAGCACTGGTGGATCATAAGGGACGTTTCACCAACATCAATGTGGGATGGCCGGGAAAGGTACATGGCGCTCGCATCTTCAGGAACTCTGGTCTGTTTCGGCTGCTGCAGCAAGGGACTTTCTTCCCAGACCAGAAAATAACCGTTGGGGATGTTGAGATGCCTATAGTTATCCTTGGGGACCCAGCCTACCCCTTAATGCCATGGCTCATGAAGCCATACACAGGTAGCCTGGACAGTAGTCAGGACCTTTTCAACTATAGGCTGAGCAAGTGCAGAATGGTGGTGGAATGTGCATTTGGGCGTTTAAAAGCTCGCTGGCGACATTTATTGACTAGGTTAGATCTCAGCGAAAACAATATTCCCATTATTATTACTGCTTGCTGTGCGCTCCACAATATCTGTGAGAGTAAGGGGGAGACGTTTATGGCGGGGTGGGAGGTTGAGGCAAATCGCCTGGCCACTGGTTATGCGCAGCCAGACACCAGGGCTATTACAAGAGTACAGCAGGGTGCGTTGCGCATCAGGGAAGCTTTGAAAACCAGTTTCATGAATGGCCAGGATGCTGTGTGAAAGTTCTGTTTTTCCCCAGTAATGAAAAGCCCCGCCCCTTCATTCACTCTACTTCCCTTTACCCAAACCGCCCTGCCCTCCCCCCCGCGATCACCGCTCGCAGAGGAAATAAAGTCATTGTTGCTTAAAAATCATGCATTCTTTATTAATTCGTAAAACAAAGAGGGGGAACTATGGGGGTAACTGCCACAGTCTCCCGGGATAGCTGGTGGAGGAAGGGAAGCACCAGGATGGGTGGTGGAGGAGGGGATGAGGGAAGGACAAGGACACACAGCACTTTAAAACGTATTGAATGCCAGCCCTTTCTCGCTTGGACTGTTCTCTTGGCTTGAGTGGTTGGGTGCACGGAGGCCGCCCAAACGCGTTCTTGGGCGTCTCGGGGATGAGGTTATGGGACTCGGGAAGGAGGGCTGTTGGTTACACAGGGGCTGTAGCGGCGGTCTGGGCTCAGGCGGCCTTTCCTGAACCCTACGCCTTTCCTCAGCCATAAGCCGGAGGATTTCCGTTTGATCCTCCAGTAGCCTCAGAATTGCATCCTGCCTTCTCTCTGCACGCTGACGCCACCTACTCTCTTCATCACGCCACCTGTCCGCGCGATCAAAATCTGCCTTCCTGGACTCCGACAGTGTCTGCCTCCACGCATTCTGCTGGGCAGCTTCAGTGTGGGAGGATTCCATGAGTTCTGAGAACATTTCATCTCGATTCCTTTTTTTTTTTTACTTCTAATCTTCGCTAGCCTCTGGGACGGTGATGAAGGGGGTGGCGTTGAAACATTTGCAGCTGCGGGAGGAAACAAACGGGAGAGGAGTAGTTTAAAAGACACATATTAGAGAACAATGCTCCAAACATTACATATCACATGTGCATTTGGTCCAAGGTTGCACTTTGCCTGTTATATTGAGGGTCTGCCGGTTTGGTGTGAGAGATCACACAAGCAGGTCCGGCGGGCAACAGAATTCGGCTTGCACACAGCCATGGTAAGCCACAGTCTATAGGCTTCTTTAACCTTCATAACATGTGGGAATGTTTTCAAACAGCAACCCCCTCATTTCCCATAACAAACAGCCTTTGGGCTGGCAATTTAAAACTGGTTGGCAATTGAAAAGGGAGGGGCGGCGGTTTTTGGGTTAACGTGCAGCGCGAACCTAATCGACACCCCCCCCAAACACAGACACACATCCAAGATGTTCGCTGTTCCCCCTCCCCCCACCGCGTGGGTCACAGCGGGGAAGATTTCTGTTCAGCCACAGGCAAACAGCCCAGCAGGGACGGAGCCCCTCTGAATACCCCCTTAATAAAATTCCCCTATTTCAACCAGGTGACCATGAATGATATCACTCTTCTGAGGATAACACAGACAGATAAAGAACGGATGTTGCTTGAATGCCAGCAAACACCGGGACCATACGCCGCCATGCTTTGCAAAGCAATGATTCCAGACTACGTGCTACTGGCCTGGCGTGGTAGAGTGTGTTACCACGGAGCACAGGATAAGGCTGCCCTCCCCAGAAACCTTTTGCACAGGCTTTGGGAGTACATCCAGGAGATCTTTCTGGAGATGTCCCCGGAGGATTTCTGCTCCATCCCCGAACATGTTAACAGACTTTTCCAGTAGCTGTAGCTGTACTGGCCGCGAATTGATCATTAAACACGCTTGCTTATAAAACATGTATTAATTAACAGAGGTACACTCACCAGAGGCACCAGAGGTCCCTTCTCCTGCATCGAGCACGCCTTGGGTGGGTTCGTAGGGTACTGGCTCCAGGGTGACAAAGAGTTCCTGGCTGTCGGGGAAAAGGGCTTCTCCACTTCCTTGCTGTGTCTGGGCGCTATTTTCAGCATCATTATCATCATCATGCTCCTCTGTGGTTTCTGATGATCCACATACGGAGTCATACCACATGGGTGGGTCAGTGCCGGCTGCACCTCCTAGAATGGCATGCAGCTCATCATAGAAGCAGCATGTCTGGGGCTCTGACCCAGAGCGTTTGTTTGCATCTCTGGTTTTTTGGTAGGCTTGCCTGAGCTCCTTAATTTTAACGCGGCACTGTTGCGCGTCCCTGTTGTAGCCTCTGTCCTGCATGCCCTTGGAGACTTTGGCATATGTATTGGCGTTTCTTCTTTTGGACCGTAGCTCTGCTAGCACGGTTTCGTCTCCCCATACAGCGATCAGATCGCGTACTTCACCATCGGTCCATGCTGGAGCTCATCTTCGGTTCTGGGACTCCATCATGGTCACCTCTGCTGATGAGATCTGCGCTCACCTGCAGCTCACCATGCTGGCCAAACAGGAAATGAAATTCAAAAGTTCGCGGGGCTTTTCCTGTCTACCTGGGCAGAGCATTGGAGCTCAGACTGCTGTCCAGAGCGGTCAAATGTTGCACTGTGAGATAGATCCAGGAGGCCAATACCGTCGAATTGCGTCCTCACTAAGCCTACATCAATTCGGCAATATCGCTTTAAGCGCTAATCCCCTCGTTGGGGGTGGAGTGGCGAGATCGATTTTAAGAGCCCTAGAAGTCGATGTTAAGGGCTTCGTCGTGTGGACGGGTGCATGGATCAATCGAAATAACGCTAATAAATTTGACCTAAACTCGTAGTGTAGACCAGGGCCAAGTAAGTTCGGCAATGTCAGAATGCTGACCAGGCCCCAAATCATACTAAAAACACATCCAACAAAATAAAACAATTAAAATATGTTGAAATACCACCAATGGAACACAAGGTAGTCCAGGACAATACTTTCTATCAGGGCTGTTGATTAATCACAGTTAACTCTCACGATTAACTCAAAAAAATAATTGCAGTTTTAATTGAAATTTATTAAATATTTTGGATGTTTTTCTACACTTTCATATATATTGTATTGTGTGGTAATTGAAATCAAAGTGTATATTATTTTTTATTACAAATATTTGCACTGTAAAAGTGATAAACAAAAGAAATAGTATTTTTCAATTCACCTCATACAAGTACTGTAGTGCAATCTTTGTTGTGAAAGTGCAACTTACAAATGTAGATTTTTTTGTTGTTACATAACTGCACTCAAAAACAAAACAATGTAAAACTTCAGAGCCTACAAGTCCACTCAGTTCTACTTCTTGTTCAGCCAATCACGAAGAAAAACAAATTTGTTTACACTTACAAGAGATAATGCTGCCTTCTTATTTACAATGTCACCAGAAAGTGAGAACAGGCATTCACATGGCACTTTTGTAGCTGGCATTGCAAGGTATTTACGTGCCAGATATGCTAAACAATCACATGGCCCTTCATGCTTCAGCCACCATTCCAGAGGACATGCTTCCATGCTGATGATGCTCATTAAAAAAAAAAAAAAAGTGTTAATTAAATTTGTGACTGAATTCCTTGGGGGAGAATTGTATGTCTCCTGCTCTGTTTTACCCACATTCTGCCATATAATTTCATATTATAGCAGCCTTGGATGATGACCCAGCACATGTTCATTTTAAGAACACTTTCACTGAAGATTTCACAAAACACAAAGAAGGTACCAATGTGAGATTTCTAACCAACCCAAGGTTTAAGAATCTGAAGTGCCTTCCAAAATCTGAGCGGGATGAGGTGTGGAACATGCTTTCAGAAGTTTTGAGAGCAACTCTCCATTGCGGAAACTACAGGACCCGAACCACCAAAAAAGAAAATCAACCTTCTGCTGGTAGGATCGGACTCAGATGATGAAAATGAACATGCATCGTTCCACACTGCTTTGGATTTTATTGAGCAGAACCCATCATCGGCATGGACGCATGTCCTCTGGAACGGTGGTTGAAGTATGAAGGGACATATGAATCTTTAGTGCATTTGGCATGTAAATAACTTGCGACGCTGGCTACAACAGTGCCATGCGAATGCCTGTTCTTACTTTCAGGTGAAATTGTAAACAAGAAGCGGGCAGCATTATCTCCTGCAAATGTAAACAAACTTGTTTGTCTTAACGATTGGCTGAATAAGAAGTAAGACTGAGTGGACTTGCAGGCTCTAAAATGTTAGATTATTACAAAATTCAAAAATAAAATAATTCTACATTTGTAAGTTCAACTTTCATGATAAAGAGATTGCACTACAGTACTTGTATTAGGTGAATTTCTTTTGCTTTTTGACAGTGCAAATACTTGTAATCAAAAAGAGTACTGTACATTTTTTATTCTGTGCTGTAATTGAAATCAATATATTTGAAAATGTAGAAAACATCCAAAATATTTAAATAAATGGTATTATTGTTTAATCACGTGATTAATGTTTCCTTTTTTTAATTGCTTGACAGCCCTACTTTCTATTGGTTAGTAAATGGAATTTCAGCCACATTAAAATTTGCTTTTTACAACTTTATTTGGCCTACCTGTAGCAAGCAAGCCTCGCAGGAAAATCATATGGAAATTCAGAGTAGTTGGAATAACCAATCCAACTGCAAAACAAATATTTCCCACATGAAAAACCAGATGATGAACCTCACTCCAGTTTTCACAGGCCGTCTCATTGACAGGTACAAGGGTAGCATTTTTGAAATCTGGTATAAAACCTAATGGGGTCATGGTGAATGAATTGATTTCTGTAGTATTCATCTTGAAGAATCCTGTAAAAATACAAGAGAGGCATTAAAAGTAATGAACACCAATACAACAGAAATACAATGATTTGTGTCATGGGACTTGGGGGTATATTCTCTCCTTCATGTGCATACATATTTCTCCTCAATATGAACAAAAATGTACACATACTTCAAAAGTTAAACTAAGTCCCTACATATGGTTGCCAACTTTCTAATGGCACCAAACCGAATACTCTTGTCCCACTCCTTCCCATAGGCCCCACCCCTTCCCATAGGCCCTGTCCCTTCTACAAGGCACCCCCCCGCTCACTCCATCCCCCCTCACTTTGTCGCTCGCTCTCCCCCACTCTCACACTCATTTTCCCCAGGCTTGGGCAGGGGATTGGAGTGTAGGAGGGGGTGAGGGCTCCAGTTGGGGGTATGTGCTCTGGGATGCGGCCAGAAATGAGGGGTTCAGGGTGCAGGAGGGGGCTCTTGGCTGGGGCAGGGGGTTGGTCATGGGAGGGAGTGAGGGGTGCATGCTCTGGGCGGCGCTTATCTCAGGCGGCTCCCAGAAGCGACCAGCATGTCCGGTTCCTAGGTTCAGGGGTGGCCAGGCAGCTCTACACCCTGTCTTTGCACACAGGTGCCACCCCTGCAGCTCCCATTGGCCACAGTTCCTGGCCAATAGGAGCTATGGATCCGGCGCTCGAGGTGGGGGCAGCACACAGAGTACGCATCTGCCAAGGAGCCCAGGGACATGTTGCCAGTTCCGGGGAGCTGTGCAGAGCCAGGTAGGGAGCCTGCCAGCCCCACGAACCGCACTTTTAACAGCCCGGTCAGCAGTGCTAACCGAATCCGCCAGAGTCCCTTCTCCACCGGGCCTTACGGTCGAAAACTGAACACCTGGCAACCCTATCCCTACACATGAAAAGCATTTTACAGTCATGTTTAGGTGAAAACTAAGGGCTTGAAGAAGGGATAAAGGTCAATATTCTGACAACCTGCACACACAATGTATTATCAGATACATGCCCAGTGACTTCCATAAGATGTGAGAGTGCAGGGGTCCACCCATGCTAAGCAGCTTACAGGACCGGCACCATAATGGTAACTTCTGCTGCTTGTTAAATGGTCCTTAGGACCATCCAGGCATACTACTTCCACTCCCTCATAATCAGAAGATACATGTGCATACCCAGAGCAGTATATAGCTTTGGTACCTGTAGAATAGCAAAGCTAAATATAAATTCAGAGGAACCTGTTATTATTTGTTGTTAAAGAAAGCTTGCCAAAAAAGCCAAAGAGGATTTATGTCTTTTAATTCTTCTTTATAATGTATAAAGCTGCCCTGAAAGGATTTTCTGTTTCTTTCAAAGGAGGGAGGAGAACTGACATTTGTAAGGTTAAAAAAAAGAAAACAAACACCAAGTCCGATCTTCTCCAGTTTTGCTATAGGACTCCCTGGAGATCAAAAATGCATGCCCAAAGCTCTCTCATTCCATACATGAGTGTTAAGGGAAATGGTTTTTAATTTTCACCCTCTCAGTTGATCAGGTTTCACTTGCTTGGTGTCTCTGATAACAAATGCTCTAGCTCTCCAGTCATCCATAGTGTCTTTCAGGAAAATTGGGCAGAAAAGAACTGACTTTCTAACATAAAACAGACTCAGATTCCAAGACCAGAACAGACCCATTGTAGTCCTGTCTTACTTCCTGTGTAACGCAAGCCATACAACTTCCCAGCACAAATTATTAGAACATATATTTTAGAAAAACAACCAATCTTGATTTAAAAATTGCCAGTGATGGAGAATCCACCATGAGCCTTGGTAAATTGTTCTCTTAGCTAATAACCTTCACTGTTTTCTTTAATCTTTTAGGCCTTTTTCATACAACAAAAAGAAGCAATAAAGTTTATTTCCTGTAGCCAATATCATTCCAAGACACAGATAAATAACTCTGATTAAATAGGTAACTAAAAAGGAAGTTGGGAGATATTACCTTTTATGAAACCTATTGCAGGCAGTCTTTCCTCATCAAGATTGAACGCAACTTCATATACCTAATACACAAAGATTAATTTTTCATTGAAGAAACAATGATTCATTTCATATTAAAAGAAAGTAAAATAATCTTGTTTTCAGCTAAGTATTTAGGACCCCTACTAGTTGCAATATAAAAGGGTTATATGGAGTTCTGTTTGATTCCCATTAATGAACTATGTTTGCATCAGTGAGTGAACACTTTTCCGGTAACACATTATGGAGTATGCATTATAACAAATCCTGTACAGACATTCCCTCTCTCTTTCATACACCCTCCTGTGACATTATACTCCATATTCTTTATGAAAATATGCTTGTGATAGGAATGTGACATAACTAAGATGTACTTTAAGCAAGATGGCCCTTGTAAGGTATCGTTGGAAAGGTTATGATTTACTGAATAGGATTATCCTATTTGTATGCATGCATCATTTATGTATCTGAAATTAGGAATATTGACTATGTATCTATATTTCAACTACGTTATTTTGGGCGATGCCCCCTGCTAACACTTCAGGTACAACAATGAAAAAGCCCGACAGTGCTGATGGCCAATCAGCAAGAGACAATGGACTGTAAAAGAACTTAGTCTTCCTGTGAACATGTGGGTCAGTCTGTGAAGAATGGCTACAGGGGCCCTACAGAGGCACGTGACCATGTCACGGGATACTGTAACCCATCTTGAATTCTGTACTTTTCCCACAAGAAGCTGGGGGAGCGGGGGGGGGGGGGGGGGTCAAACTAGGAAACAAAGGACTCCCGCCTTATGCAAATCGTATTTAAGGGTGGGAAGTGAGGTAATCCTGGTCGTCAGTTCCCCCCTGCTACTCCACCCAAGATGACTGCTGGAAACAACTAAGACTGAACTGGGGGAAAGAACTGGACCCAGGCTGGAAGGGCATCTGGCCTGTGAAGATTATTAGAATCACATTTAGGGTGAGAACTTACATGTAACCAATTTATTTAGTGAAACTAGCTTAGTTTGCGTGCTCTGTTTTATTTTCTTAGTAATCTGCCTTGTTCTGTCTGCTACCTCCTTAACTACTTAAAATACACCTGTTATAGTGAATATATTTATTTCTGATTTACAATACAACCCAGTTTATGTGATTTCTAACTGGGGGGGGGGCAGAAGTTGTGCATACCCTCCTTCACATTGAGGGAAAAGGCAAATTTCATATCATTTTGTGTTTGTACTCCAAGGGGGTGGACATCTGGGTGCTGTGGCAAGCACCTTAAGCTGAGCCTTCTCAGAGCAGGTCTCTGTCTCTCTGTGCAGCTGGGTGTGGCCCTGCCTGTGTGCTTGGCTGGAAAAGGCTGCGGAGCCTAGCCCAGCAAGACCAGGTAAAAGGGGGCCAAGGCTGGCAGAATAGTCTGCCTCAGTGGTGTCCCAGAACACCAGGTGACATCCCGGTGGGGGGGAGGGGGGTCCAACCCATCCCACTACCCACCCTCATACATTCCTAACATCCCAGGTCTAGCCAGGTGCACGTGGTGAGTGGGACCCCTTCACAGGTGCCTAAATATAGATTTAGGAACTTAACTTCTGGCTCAGTTTCCTTTTAAAATCTTGCTCTCTAATCCTCTAAAGTTCAAGTTGACTTATTACTGACACACAAATATAGGAGCACTACTGACAGATAGCAGAAGGCTGCACAACTTTTCTGATAAACGGACTTCTAAGTGCTTGCAGAAATAGATTTACTCTATCTACAAAGTGACAGATCATGTCACTGGGTCTTAAGCAAGACTGCCCACTAATGTCAACTGGAGATACTACTGAAACTAGGTATGCAATCTGGGTATTTATCCACAGATAGTTACAGGAAAGATATTGTTAGACGTAATTCTGAAACTTACATCTTTTCCTCTGGTCCTAGCTCAGATCCTTCAGGTCTAACTTGTTTATAACACAAACATGAAAAATTCTATTCAAAGGATACATATCTAGTTGTCACTTTAGACCTTCAGTATTTCAAAACACCAAAAGTTCATAGTAAGTAGGAAGCTAAGGAATATAGGATCAAGCTTCTAGTGCTTTCAATTCAGCTTACTTATAAGCAGGGATCCTAGAAATCCATTTGACATGGTAAAAACCAGGGCTTTGGAGCTGAGCCCTGAGCTGGAGCACGGAGCAGTAGGTTTATGCCCAGAGCTGGAGCAGAGCCGGAGCAGAGCAATTCAAAAATCTGATTGCTTCAAATCCCTGATAAAAACACTGAATTTGCCTTTTTTTTAAAAAAAACAGAGATGAGACTCGGACTGTCAGCCCATGGAGGCGGGACTCAGGCGGTTAGATTCCATTTTAATTGCAGAAAAAAGTGGATTTAGGTTTGTAAGAGAATTTTGGTTTTTTATCACAGAAAGCTAGGATTCCTGCTTATAAGAAAGATTACTACAATAGTGTAATTTGAAATACAACATGCTGTGTTAAACTGTAACAAAGATATATTCTTTACAAAAGCCCCTCTAAAGCTGATCTTTAAATAGAAGTCATAAAATTTCATCTTCAGAAACTATTGTGTATTTGGAAAAAAATGGATGGAATGTTGTCAACTTAAAACTGACACAACATTTAAATTTTGTAAAATGATGCTTTTTAGAAAACTTAATAAAATGTTTGATACATTTTTAAAATTCAAAATTAAAACAATTGCTTTTAAAAACACCCACACACACCCTTCCAGTTTACAGCACTCAGAATCTGAGACTGAAAACTCAATTTGTTTATAAATTAAACCAATTGCATTGTTTTTCCACTGTTGGAGCTCAGAGAAAAGCAAGTAGTAAATAAACCAACAGTGAAAGTAAATTGGATTTTTATGTTTAAATTCACAGTTTCTCACTAAATCTACTAAAAGATGCTATAATCAACAAGAAAACCTGTTTAAGTGTTGTGTGGAAAGTGTTCAGAATATTAATACCAATATTAGACCAACAAGAGTGAAGATATTTGTGTAACATATTTAATTCAAAGTATGTTAAAGGGATGGAGTTTTAAAGATATTTAGGCAGCTAGAGATGCAGATAAGGAGATTTTCAGAAATACCCAGGGGCTAGACCCACAATGGGAATTTAGGCATTGCAATGCAGAGTATATGGCTTTTAGGTGCCCTGCCACTTAGTGGACTCTATAGCTGCGAGTTAGGTACCCAGGCTCCCTATACAATGCCTGGGGAAAGTTAGGTGCCTAAGAACAGGATCCGCAAAAGCCAGCACTCTGAGCAGGAGCTGCTTTAAACTACTTGTTGGAAATGCCACAAGGATATGGCCTCCCCCGTCCCTCTAAAGGACGTAGGTGCCTAAATCTAGGCTAGATGGAAGCACCTCCTGCTCACGATTCACACCCATGAACTCTCCCCTGGAGTGAGATGCCTAAGCTCCTTCTCAGCAGAAGATGTGCTACTGCTGTCGCCATCGCTACCACTCTTATATGCAATAACCCAGTAGTTAGTGAATTTACCTAGGCTATGGGAGACCCAGGTCCAAATCCCACCTCTGCCTTATTTGAAGCAGGGATTTAAACCCAGGTCTCCCACTCCCCAGGTGAGTGCCCTGCCCTACCACTGTGCAAGACCTGATCCAATAGCACGCTTACCAGATAGACTTGGTGTTCCCAGCCTGAGGATTCCACTGGGGTTTAGGGCACAAATCAGGCACTGGGCATCAGGGATTAGGTGGCTTTGAATATGCTCACTGACAGAAATTTAGGCAGCTAGGGAATTTTATTGGTGGAAACTTATGTACCTAGGGACTTTAGGAGCCTACAGGGTTAGGTGGCAGCTAGTGGGGATTTTGTGGATCTAAATTTTGGACGTAGGCACATGAAGTGGAAGTTAGGTCCCCAAAGGGCTCTAGGTGGCTAGCCCCCAGCTCCTAACTGCTACTGAAATCGATCTTATCTGAGTCTTTAGGTACCTAAATACCTTTTAAAAATCTGGTCCTGCATTATCAGTCCTGAAACTGTATCCATACAGATGGCCCCCATGGATCTAACTGCAGGATTGGGCCTTGGGATTTTTTTAAAATCTAGCTCTAGAACTTTTCTTTAGTCTACTTTGCTATGGTCCTGCAGCACAAAGAGCTGGCAATGGAGCCTTGACTGTAACTATTAATTTTGAGAGCTGAAAACAGACCGCTAGTACTATTCTAAGTAGGTGCATTGTAGTTTAGTTTCCCAATTTTCTTTTACTACTGAAATAGGATTGAAGGGAGAAACAGAGGCGTGTGAAGAAAACATGAATTTGGACATACTATGCAAATGAAGCCCTGCACCCCTTTAGACTAAAATGTCTCTCTACTGAAATATCATTAGCCTTGGGCTGTGTAATATTCTTGATACAAATTAACAGTACGTTCATTCTATGTATTAAGAAAATGCATCAATGTTGAGTGAAATTCTTAATATATGCTCACAGTATCAACAGTCATAATGGCAATGATGCGTGCTGGGTATGGTGTTAACTGCAGATACAAATTTGTGTTATGGTTACATAACACACAGATGCACGGAAAAGATCTGTTAAAGGAAACATCTATAACTGTCACTTTCTAATCCTCGACGTCTCTCTCAAAATAACAGAAGCTTAATTTTAATTTGCAATATGGAAAAAACTATAAATACGTGTCTCAAATCAGAGCCAGTAAAATTAAGATATTGAACATTTCCATTTATAATAATAAAATAATGTTCTTTCTAATGCACCCTTCCTATCAAGGCACTCCGGATACTGCTCAACAATTGTGCACATGCACACTTCTCCCCCCCCCACCCGCCAAATAACCCTTTAAGATTAGGAGTATCTAACAGGAAAAAGGAGGGAGGAAGAAATGATGCTCTCTTTACCACCTATTCAAACCTATATATTTAGGGGGAAGAAGCTTAAGGATGCTTAAAAGTGGGAAAGGATGAAGGGACTCTCATTTCAAGGATGAGTGTGTTCCACAATATTAGGACCACTACAGCAAAGGCAGGATTGTTTGCCAATCTAAAACACTATGGTGGAATCCCTAGGACGAGTGGTGTCCAAACATACTAAATATTATCAGATTCTGATGACTTTTCCTACAATGTTTAGCATGCTAAGCTTTAATGCAAAGCATATTTTACATGAGTGGCAACCCCCTAAAACATGGAAATACTGATGCGGCCTTAAAAAAAGTGCTAGTACTACAATACTACACAAATGTTTTGAGGGTGTCTATTTGAACCAATCCTACACCAAACGAATTTAAACAAGCTTCTATTGGGAAAAGAAAACGTGTTCTGAAGAAGCTCAAGTCACTCAACTGTCATCAACTATTGACTAAATCCTGCAACCTCAGGTGTGGTTTATACTCACTGTAAATGAGGTTCCATTTGAATGCTGCTGTCTTGCTTGCCTCTCTTGACTTTAAATACAATTTGTTTTAAAGCCATTTCAGTAAGAGCTGACTTACCAAGAGTTGCAACTTGACCCAGAAAAACACTTGCAATTTTTGAATCTGTGTAATGTGAAATTAACTATTTTTCTTATATGCCTTAAAAATCACCATCTAGCTAAATTTAACGATCATTTTACTAAACAGAAACTCTTTCCAAAAGAGAGACGTGTATGAGACCAGGACAGTCGGGGAGAGTTGGAGGGCTGCATTTAAATCCCCTGGTTTGAACTGAAACTTCTCGAGTCTATGCACGCCTACAGGAATATTTCTCACGCTAACACCGTAATTTTATGTGCAGTTTCAACTGATGGCCCATTTGCGAGACGGGCATGGGGAGGCTCTCGCAGAGCGGGGCTCTTCTACTGTATTGGGACCTCTGCACCGGGCACTGTTTCCAAGAGAAGCGGAGTTAGGGGAAGAGCAAGAAGGCAGCTCGCTCAGGCTCCCGATCCGCTGCTTCGGGGCCAGGACGCCGCTACGGGCGGGGTGTGGGTGCCGGGAGCGCAGCCCGCCCGGGCAGTGGAACCCGGCGGGGAGAGCAGCGCTCGGCTCAGCCCGGCTCGCCCCACAGCGGGACCCCGGCGCAGCCGGCAGGGGGGCTCGGGGAAGGGCGGTGACCCCGGGAGCCGCAGCCGCCAGCGACACCCATCCCCGTCCGGCTGGCTCCGGGGGCGGAGGCACATGGGGGTTATAGGGCGGTGGTCGCCTGGGGCTCCGGGCCGCCACTGTCTAGACGGGGGACCGCCGGGGGCGAAGGGCCGGGCGGGGGCTGCACCCAGCTGGGGCTGGCCCGGGCGCGTCTCCCCGGGGAAGTTTCTCCCGGTCGCTCCGTGCAAGCGGCACCTCTAGCTCCAATTTCAGCCGCTGCCCGGAGACACCCCATAGCAGCTGCCCCGGCGGGGGGTGCGTCGGCCGCGCTCCCCTACCTCGCCCCGCGCAGGGTCCTCGGGGCGCTGTCGCTGGGACTCGGCGGCTGCTCCCCGCACCGGTTGCCACCCGCGGCCGCTTGGACTAAGATAGGCAGGAAGGCGCCAGGGGCAGGCAGCGAGCGGCCGCAACGCGCAGGCGCTTCCCACGGGCACCAGCCGCGGCCCGGCGGCGGAGACACTGAACAGCTGCAGCCGCGGGGAGCTGGGTAAGCCCGGCCGAGGGCGGCGGGCAGACGGGGCCCGCCAGGGGGCGGTGTCTCGGGGCTGCTCTCCACGGCGGCTCAGCGCCTGGGTGCAAAGGGGCAGAGATCGGTCCCGGCTCAGACCCTGGCGAAGGCAGGGCAGGTACCAGCGCTGCCCGCCCAGGGGTGAGGGGGTCGCCCGCCCCTGCTGAGTCTCCCCAAGGGGCCCCAGATACTGAGTACATACCCCAAGGCTCATAGCCCTATGGGACTAGAGCAACAACCCTTCTAGGCTAGACCGAATGCACCCCCCAAGGCAGGGGGCGGAAACGAGGGGTGAGGCCTCACCCCTGGATTGAAGGGGCTGGCTCACTACAAAAGCAATTTCTCCCCTCTTGGTATTGACATCTCATCAGTGATTGGGAATGGCCCACATCCACCCTGACTGAAATATCAGAGGGGTAGCCGTGTTAGTCTGGATCTGTAGAAGCGGCAAAGGGTCCTGTGGCACCCTATAGACTAACAGAGGTATTGAAGCATAAGAAATGACCCTGTCAACGCTGGTTCTCCGCTTGTGAGTAACTCCCTTCTCTTCATGTGTCAGTATATAATGCCTGCATCTGTAATTTTCACTCTATGCAGCTGAAGAAGTGGGATTTAGACCCACGAAAGCTTATGCCCAAATACATGTCTTTAAGGTGCCACCAGACTCCTCATTGTTTTTATTGTATACAGAGTTTACAGTTTGGTTTAATGGCTTTCAGCACCCCCACTGTATACATTCTTCCACCCACTGCCCCAAGACCTCTCCTCCCTCCTTCCCTTCCCAGTACAGAGCTGTGTAGAACTGGGCTTGGCAGGATTCCATAGTCCTTTTTTATGACTTCCATGGAATAACATCCATGGTGATTTTCAAGCATTTTTCCCTAATGTTTATTGATTTTAAATGTTTACAGTTGTGAGAGCTTATGAGGGGTCAAACAATGGAGGGAGGTCAGCTAGTAAGTTTAGTAACAGGAGACGGTTGAGAGTCAAAAAGCTAAAGCTTTCTAAGCATCAAAACACAAAAGGTCAACATCACATGTTAAAATACACAAAGTAAATAGTAAATCAAATTCTAAATAAGTCCTCAAGTTGCATTTTTCTCATTTTGCCTATCTTGTAAATTGCAAGTATTATCCACAGAAAAAATGTTTCTGTGGTTGTGGGTGTGCAATGAAATTAGAGAGACAAAGTGGGTGAGGTCATATCTCTTATTGAACCAACTTATCTTGGTGAGAAATCTTGTTTCTCTCACCAAGAGAAGTTGGTCCAGTAAAAGACATGACCTCACCCACCTTGTCTTTCTAATATCCTGGGACCAACTGGGCTTTCACAACACTGCATACAGTGAAATTGACATTTATCAACAAAAATCTGTCCTTCCAAGTCTATATATATATATAACAATCTCTTTTAGCTCTACTGTATAGACAACAGTCTCCCCAGCTAACTAGGGAGCATTCTCTAAAACTGGCCTCGTCTAGTCTAGAAAAATGCACCAGTTTAACTACATTGATTTAAAACCGAAGTAGTTAAACCAGTGTGAAGCCTTAATATAGGCACATTTAAATTGGTTTAACCCTTGTTTATGTTTATTAAAAAAATTATTGCCAGTGCAAGCTAAACTGCTATAGGCAAAGGACTAAAGCAGTGTACATGTGCCTATCTCAGGCACTTGTGCCAGTTTAGCCAGATTAATTTAGTTGAATTGGTACACTTTTCTAGTACAGATGGGCCTAAGAGTCTGTACAGCTGCCTTGTGATATCTCTCTCTTGCATATCTCTTTAGCTATAAAAGTCTGTGTAGCTCTCTAGCAAATAGTTTCTTCAATTCTCTAGCTCAGGGGTGGGCAAACTACAACCCATGGGCCGGATCCAGCTCATCAGGGCTTTGGATCTGGCCCATGGGTTTGCCATCCCGGTGGTGCAGCGGGCCCCGTGCTGCTCCCGGAAGTGGCCGACACCACATCCCTGCAGCCCCTGGGGTAGGGGAGGGGCAGAGGGCTCCATGCGCTGCCCTTGCCTACAGGCACCACCCCCCGCAGCTCCCATTGGCCGGGAATGGGGAACCGTGGCCAATGGGAGCTTTGGGGGAGGTACCCACGGACAAGGGCAGCGCATGGAGCCCTCTGTCCCCCTCCTCTAGGGGCCACAGGGATGTGGTGCCGGCCGCTTCTGGGAGCAGCGCAGGGCCAGGGCAGGCCAGGAGCCTGCCTTAGCCCTGCTGCATGCCGCTGCCACCCTGGAACCACTCCAGGTAAGTGGTGGCGGGCCGGAGCCCGCACCCCAAACCCTTTCTGCACCCCACACCCCTGCCCTGAGCCCCCTGCCACACCCCTCCTGCACTTCAACCCCCTGCCCTGAGACCCCGCCCACACCCCGCACCCTCCTGCACCCCAACCCCCTGCCTTGAACCCCCTCCCACACTCTGCACCCACCTCCTGCACCCCAACCCCCTGCCCTGAGGCCCCTCCCACACCCCACACTCCCTCCCACACCCGAACCCCCTGCCCCAGCCCTACATTCATGGTCCCCCGCATGTGATTTCCCCACCCAGATGTGGCCCTCAGGCCAAAAAGTTTGCCCACCGCTACTCTAGCTGATAGTCTCTACAACTAGTGGTCTATGGTGGAAAATGTGGCCTCATAGTTAAAACAAATGATTTGGCTCTGTTCTTACCTTTGCTGACCGGCTTTGTGACCTTTGGCAGAGTCACCTAAAGTCTTTGTTTCTTGGTTTCCTCATATGTATAGGAATAATAGTATGTACGTATTTATATTAACAGTAGTTCCTAGAAATCCCAATTGAGATCTGCGTCCCATTGTTCTAGGCACTGTGTAAACAGTCACTGCTCCAAAAAACTTATGTAACTTTAGCACCCTTATGGCCAAGATGGAGTCTGCACTGCACCCTTCTCTGGCCAAGAGAAGGCGCGCGCAGGAATGCAGTGGGGAAAGTCCCTTCCCTCCCACAAAAAGTACAATGAATATAGGAAAGGAAAATATTTATTTACAGAGGGATGAAAGGAGAAAAGCAATAGGGGGAAATATAGGGAAAGTGGTAAAACAGGGTTGCATTCAACTCAAGGCCTCACAGGCCCAGTGGTAGCACAGTCTGAAAGGGCAGACACCGGTAGCAATGTGTCTGCACACAGAGTTCAGGAGTCCTGGGGAAAGTTCCAGTCCAGTGGTGAGTCTTGGGTGCTCCTAGTCGTCTTCGGCGCCAGTAAACTTTCCCCAACAAACCCCTCCAGTGCCCTCTTCTGCCGCTCTCTCCAAAGCCACACAGAACAACAACCTCCCCACTTAACTAGCTAGCAGCCTCCCTCCTTATACCCAATGCAAAGTCACAAGCCCCAGTATTGCACAGCTCCATGCAGCTCTGGGCAGCAGTGATACTGGGTCCAGCTCTGGTTTGTCCTCGGGTGATTCCTTCCTTCCGCTCTGTCCCTCCCAGGTTCTTGGCTGCTTCACTCTGTGAGGGCCTGATTGCTGCAGTCCCTCCCCACCTGCCTTCCCACCAATAGCACTAACTCTTTCTGGAACAATCTGCACTCCCCCGCTCAGGAAAAATATTTAAAGGGGCCATGCTCTTTAAACCCCAAAGAGGTTACACTTACAGTTGAAATAGACAAGGCAGACAATGAGTGAAGGGTGGAAACAAAGGCAAGGAGAAATGAAGTCTCTTGAAAAGGTCACACATCAAGTTAGTGGCAGAGTTGGGGACAGAACCACGATCTCTTGACTCGCAGTCCAGTGCACCTACTTACCGGGGTGTTGGGGAGCATATTCATGTGTATAAAACATAATATAATTTCCCCAAATTTATTGGGACATAAATTACATTGCTATTCTATATAAGAGGCTATAATGGAGCCAATCCTGCAGTTATTTTGGGGCAAAATTCCCATTAAAGTGAAGGGGTGATTTGCAAGTGGAGTTGCTGCAACACTGGACCCTAAATGTTTTATGCAGGCACACAATAATATATAACAGCAGCAACATTTGTAAATGTAACCATGGTTTCCTCCGGTTTTAAGAAAGAATGGTCAGGACAAGGTAGGAAGGGAGCAGTCATTGAGTGGTGTTGTTATGTGTCATATATCCAGGAAACAGCTATCTATCTACTATTTGGATTTATCAAAAAGCATCCTGTAGGTATTATTTATTATTAGAAGGAAATTTTTCTGGGAAAAGATTGCATGGGGGTGAAAAATAATACTGCAACCTTTTAAGGGTTGGAGGAACTATGCTAATTGTAAAAGCATGCGCTGAGATGTAATTTGATCTTTCCTCAAAAAGTGGAATAGAGAAATTGCCAAACCACAGACATTGTAACGTATTAAAAAGTGGCTAATAGGAGTCTGAAGGAATGGTATCTTCTGTGCACTTGAAAATGACCACTTGTGCTTCTGTAAGCATGTTCTGAATAGGAGATATAAAACACAGTGTAATAGATTCAGGATCCTGCTGTTTTCCAAAGCCTGATGCAAAGTAAGGGTCAGGGGCTGAATTTTAGTCTCAAAGAAACTTAACAGGTCCACTAGCTGTGATAATAGTATGATAGTACAATGGTTCTCAACCAGGGGTCCGGGGCCCCTAGGAGGCCACAAGCAGGTTTCAGGGGGTCCACTAAGCAGGGCCAGAATTAGACTTGCTGGGGCCCAGGGCAGAAAGCCAAAGCCCCAATGTCTGGGGCCAGGGCCGGCTCCAGGCACCAGCGTATCAAGCATGTGCTTGGGGCGGCACCTTATGGGGGGCGGCGCTCAGGGTTGTGCTTTTGTTTTTTCTTTTTTTTTTTTAAACGTTGCGGCGGGCTAGGAGAGTGAGCCGGGGCCGGGCTGGCCGCCCTGCCCCCGGCGCTCCGGCTGCAAGAGCGGGGCCCGGGCCGGGCTGGCCGCCCTGGCCGCGGAGCTCCAGGAGAGCTGGGCCAGCCCTCCCCACGGAGCTCTGGGAGAGCGGGGCCCGGGCCGGGCTGGCCGCCCTGGCTGCGGAGCTCTGGCAGGGAGAGGCGCTGGCGCGGGGGAGGGAATTGTTGCGGCGCAACACTGGGGCGGGGAGGGGGGTTGTTTCGGTGGGGCAGTGCTTGTGGTGTTTGTTTTTTTTGCTTGGGGCGGCCAAATAGTTAGAGCCGGCCCTGTCTGGGGCTGAAGCCCAGGGCCCTGAGCCCCACCACCCGGGACTAAAGCTGAAGCCTGAGCAATGTAGCTTTGTGGGGGCCCCTGTGGCATGGGGCCCCAGGCAACTGCCCTTCTTGCTATCCCATAACACTGGCCCTGGCTCTTGTATGCAGAAAAGCAGTTGTTGTGGCACTAGTGGGCCGTGGGGTTTTTATTGCATGTTGGGGAGGGGGAGGGGTTCACAAAGAAAAAGGTTGAGAACCCCTGTGATAGTACATAGATAGATACGTTAGATATGTAATTTGAAGGGTTCACAGAGTCATGGGGCTATGAGGGCAGAGGAAGGCTGTTTGGTATTAGCGCTGTGCAAACTAATCACAGCAGACAATTTTTTCAAATAACTAAGCCCCTTTTCCTGTTCATGAATTATTTGTGAACCATCTGATTTTTACAGATTTGTTAATTATTTTAAATTGTTCAAGGAATGATCTATGTGAACATTTTCCAGCCTATGGGTTGCTTATATATGACATTCTGTAACTATTGCTTCATGTTTTTGCTATTTGTTCTCAACAACTGGTCATCTAAATCACATGGTTGCAAGGCTAGCTCAAGAAAAAAGACAGTTACCTTTTTCCATAACTGGTGTTCTTCGAGATGTGTTGCTCATGTCCATTCCACATTAGATGTGTGTGCTCACCACATGCACCGGTGCCGGAAGATTTTCCCTTAGCAGTATCCGTAAGGGACTGACTCTGGCGCCCTTTGGAGTGGCGTCCGCATGGCACGGTATAAAAGGTGCTGCCGGCTCCCCCCACCCTCAGTTTCTTCTTGCTGGAAACACAGTGGGGAAGGAGTACGGGTCATGGAATGGACATGAGCAACACATCTTGAAGAACACCAGTTACAGAAAATGGTATCTGTCTTTTCTTCTTCGAGTGATTGCTCATGTCCATTCCATATTAGGTGACTCCCAAGCAGTACCAACGAAGGCAGGTAGGAGTTCACGGACGTGTAGATTGCAACACAGCTCTGCTGAACCCAGTGTCGTCTCTGGCCTGCAGAGTGATGGCATAATGCACCGTGAATGTGTGAAGAGAGGACCACGTCGCGGCTCTACAGATATCCTGGATAGGGATGTGTGCCAGGAAGGCTGCCGAAGACACCTGAGCACTAGTCGAGTGGGCTCTGACAATCAGCGGCGGCGGGACCTTATGCAAGAGGTGATCCAGTTGGAAATCCTCTACGAAGATACCAGAAAGCCCTTCATTCTATCCGCTGTAGCGATGAAGAGCTGAGTTGATTCACGGAAAGGCTTGGTACGCTCTAGGTAAAAAGCCAAGGCCCTTCGGACGTCCAGTACATGAAGATGCCTCTCTTCACTGGTCTTGTGCAGTTTGGGACAGAGCACCGGGAGGAAAATATCCTAGTTCATATGGAATGTAGATACCACCTTTGGCAGGAAGGCCAGGTGGGGCCTCAGCTGAATCCTCAATGACCATTGGTGGTCCAGCGGGCTGCTCCCCTAGGTCCTCCTGGACCTGTGAGGTCTTTCCCCCTGAAGCCCCAAGCACTGGAGGGGGCCGGGATGTCGAGACCATTGGCCTGTCCGAGGCTCCTGACACTGAACAGGCAGCCTGGGAAGGCTGGTTGAACTGCCAAGGGTTCCATGGGTACCATGGCGCCGGCCACTGTAGCTGGGGCCATGGGACAGGTTTCGGTGCTGATGTGAATGGCACTGCAGGCATCGGAGCTGTCCTGCAGTCAGGGAACCGTGCCAGAACTATAGCCGGATTGGTCGCTACCAGGCAACCAGGATTGGGTGGAGCAGCGGCTCCTATCTGACTGGTGCCAGTTGCTGTGCCTGGAGGTAGACCTGTCTGAGCAAGATGAATGTTTTGGTCGGGGCCTCAGGGAACAACGGCGTTCAGCAGATTGGCGTTGGAAACCCGGCGATCTACACCTTACACTACCGGACCAGTACCGGGACGTCGAGCGGGACCGGGAGCTATCACAAGCCGGTTACCAGGAGGATATTCCCGAATATGACGATCCCCATCTTGGAGACCGATGATGGCGGGCTGGTGACCAGTGGCTTCGGTCCCCCGATTGGTCCCGGGATCTGTACCGAGCTCTTGGCCAAGCAAGGGGTCGGTCTCAGTGCTCCTGCCAGGGGGTGCGTGCCCTGGTGGGTCTATGCCCGACTACTGGAGAGGTTCGCCTCAAATCCCGCTGTTGGTGCCCAAGGTCCAGGGACCAAAAAGGACTCCGCTGAGCCTGCCTCTCTGCTCTGAGGCGTGACGGCTTCGGGCTGGCGAGCGGTGGCAGAACGTCCCTTGCGACGGGGAATGGTGCCGCTGAGGCAGGGACATATGCGGAGGTCCCAAGTCGGGTTTACCCCAAGACCTGGATACCGCTGGTGTCGGTGTGGGCGGCACCGGGAGTGTCAGGATCTCCTGAACTGCCTGCAGGACTTCGGGTGTCGATGGCACCTGAAGCTGACAGAGGCTTGTGTCACTATCTGGGGATGCAGACAAGGCATGGCATGGGCTGCACCTCTCACCTTGAGCTTGGGACTGACTTCCTGGAGGGAGCGTTGAGCTGTCCAGTGTGGGTCTTGGCTTGCCCCCAGCCCTCTCCTTTCCCTTGTGGGAAGTAGGAGATCGTCCCCTCACAGTCCTCTTCGGCTTCTTGGCCAGAGCCATGAAGGGGGAACAATGCCGGCCTGTGGACGGCACCGGCGGGGCACTCCGCACTGATGCTGTGGTGCTTGGTGCTGAGTCGGATCTTTGCTCCGGTGATGGAGTGACTGCTGACTCCATCAGGAGCACTCTAAGGTGTTTGTCACGCTTCTTTTTAGTCCTGGGTTTGAAGGACTTGCAAATACAACACTTGTCACTTACAAGCCCTTCGCCCAAACACCTAAGACAGCCACTATGGGGATCGCTGATGGGCATGGGCTGCTTGCAGCAATCGCGGGGTTTGAAGCCTGGGGACCAGGGCATGTCCCATCCCCAGGCTGAGTCCCACTCAGGACGAACGAAGGCTTTAAGAACTACTACTAAGGGTAACTAATTCAACTACTAACTGTATACAACTAAATTATAAGTTCTGCAAAGTTTGCAAGAACGGAGAACAATTAACGCTAGCCGAAGCAGCAGATGTTCCAGCACCATCACTGGTGGCAAGAAGGAACTGAGGGTGGTGGGAGCCGGTGATGCCTCTTATACCGCGCCATGTGGGTGCCACTCCAGAGGGCGCCAGAGCCAGTCCCCTATGGATACTGCTAAGGGAAAAACTTCCGGGAAACACACCTAATATAGAATGGACATGAGCAAGCACTCAAAGAAGAACTAAAACTCTCTATCAAAAACTATTGAAGCCAACAAGTGTGTAGCCTTCACTACCTGTTGTCATGGTAGCTTGGCAATAAGGGCGGGGAAATAATAGTGAATCTGTCCAGAGTTTGTATGCGTGTTTCTGGAGAGAGTTAGGGAATACTGGATAAAGGTTTTCAAGAGGGGAACTTTTGACATGTCCCCATTAGGGCTGAGAAGCCAGGGGAAACATCCCAGTTGCCAGAGACTCAAGTTATTACTACTACATTGCTTTGAGTCAGCATGAAGCAGCTCTTACTTCACACTGCACAACATTGCGACATGAGCAGTAAAGTAACAGATTAGCATTTCGACTTGTTCCTGGTTGAGCGAGGTCATATTTCTGAAGGGACATGCAGGGGCACTGGAACAATTTTTATGGTCGGGGTGCTGGGAGCCATTGAACCAAATAAACTCTGTATATGATGGAAACCACTTCAAGCCAGAGGGTACGGCAGCACCCCTAGTTCCAGCTCCTATGTGGTCATTGCAGCTGCAGATTTGGCAGCATTTTTTGAACTAATCATGATTTTTATGCTCCCTCGTTGGATGACTCCCAAACCCAAAGAGTTTTTAAGATGACCACACAAACACTTTTGGTGCTAATCCTTATTCAAATCCATATTAATAACCATCCACAGTAATGTATCTTTCTGCAAACATTTTTGTGAACAAAAATGAATGTGTAGAGCAAAGCAACTGTGAATACTGTCAAAGTGAATTTATGGGATTCTGTTGGAACAAACGTTTGTAAATACTTTATTACCCTATTAGGCTTATTTTAATTCAGCATTAACTTACTTTCCAGTGTTTATTGGGAAGTGTAACTTTAGTTTTTAATTTCCTGACCTCTAGATATTTGTGTCTTTTAAAATTACAATGTTCTATTAAGGATTTTCTCCCTTACATAATAAAATGCATTTAACTTTAACTCCAATATAACATAGTCCGTCCCTGTCCCCACTCGCAGCCCAAATATTTAATCTTGGTACAGTTAATCAGAGGTGGTGATTTGCCAGGGGGTGCTTGACCCCCACTTCACCCCAGGCCCCATCCTCACTCCACCCCTTCCCCCATTTCACCCCAATCCCCGCCCCACCCCCACCCCCACCCCGTTCCCCCCCCTCCATGAGCATGCGCCGCCCGTTCCTCCGCCTGCACACCACTGAACAGCTGATCGTGGCAGGTGGGAGGCAGTGGGAGGGTGGGGGAGGAGCTGGCCAGTGGGCAGGCGGGCGAGGATCTCATAGACGGGACTGCCGGTGGGTGCTGAGCACCCACTATTTTTTTTTCTGTGGGTGCTCCAGCCCCAGAGCACCCATGGAGTCTGTGCCTATGGGGTTAATCTTATAGAAAGTAATTAACTTTCTTGGGGTCAGCAGCAATGTGCAGATGGTGGATTTTATGTCACAAGCAAGCAGGTTTTATACCCCCTCTTCCCAGTCTTTTCTCCTATAGTTATTTTTTTCTATGAAGGGAGAAAAAGAGATATTAGATGGGAAATGTTTAAAATCTCCACCAGGGCAAAGAGGTACTAGAAAAGAAAAACAGAAGAAAATGTTGAAAAGACAATTTAAGTGATAACTAGAGGAAGAAGCAGATGATAGTGGAGGGGAAAAAATTAAAAGGCAGAATTTGGAAAGTGATTCTATAAAATCATTTAACTATAGGACAATGAAAGAAGATAGGAGTTAAGGGTAAAAATATTATGAGATCTGAGAAGGAGTATATAGGGACAAGGCCAGATGAGAAGAAAGGTGGTAAGAGGGCATTTTCCAGTCATCCTTTTCTACTCCCTGGAGACAGGGACAGAGGAGAGAGGGAGCAAAAGAGGTGGGAGAGAAGAGTGATAGAGATGGGAAAAGATAAGAAATACCAAGGAAGGTTAATAACCAGATACATTCTGGGGAGTGAGGGTCAAGAGCAAGCATCTGGCCAACCTGTGAGTGCGCACGGTCCTCTCCCAGCACACAAGAAAGAATCTATGGCGCCTGGAGACCAAGTGTGAGTATTTCATGTGTTTCATCAGACCAAGAGTCCAAAACAAGAGACTTCAAGATACTGTCTGCCTTAAGCATTAACTTGGGCTAAGGAGACCCTAACCTAACTATTCTGTTCCTTGGCTTTATTAACTTCTAATACTAAAGTAATGTACTATGTGCTCACTTAAAAAGATAAAACAATTTACATTAAGAGTCTGATCCTGCATTCCCCGTGCATTCAAAACTCTCAGAATGCAGGACTATAGAATCAGAATTTTGAGCCCGATTCTGATCTCATGTATTCTCTATATTTAAACTTACTATAGCAGAATGCATGCCAATATATATATTATGGACTACCTGCCAGAAGAGTCAGGATAAAGTATTCCTGCAGCAATTTTGAATGATCTTTCAAAATACTAGACAAACGAAGATTCATTTAAAATCTTTTCCCCAAATTTCATTGAATACAGCTAAAGACCGGTCTGATGAATAACATTTATTATAGTTCTTTGCTCTGTAAAGTAAACTTATTATGCTGAGCCCTTAAAAGTAGACACTGCAGTGTACACACACACATTTGCAGTATGTCTATTGTTTTTGCACCTAATGCTATTTTCAATAAATCCATAAAGCATTGTGTATACAATGCTGTTCTGACCTAAAATACCTATTCAAATAACTATGATGAAGAACAAAGTACACTGGCTAGTAAAATCATAGAACAGCATAATATTTTATATTCCACATCTGACTTCAGGTCCTTAGTATTTATATACTGCTATGTTCTTACCATTTATAATGAATCTCCAAATTGCTTTATATATGCCAAATGGACTCTAATTGCATTGAAAAACTATAACTGAGTTGGGACCAGAAAATGGAGACTCAGCAAAAAAAACAGCGATTGCTGTATTCTGGTATTGATTTTTAAGCACCGATTTCACTGGGAAGTTCTGCTTAAAAACATAGGATGAGATTTCTAGAAACTAAAATAAGACCATTATGAAGTTTGATATATATTTGAAAAAATATAAAAGATGTTTCTCAGCTAAATCTCTTAGCAAAATAGAATACAAAGATACATCAAAATTAGATATAGTTACCATAAATAAAAACTATGTTAAAGAAACATTAAAGTTGCAGAGTTAAATAAATACTTAGAAGTTAGGCAAGTTAGGAATTAAAGTAGCCTCTGCAACCTTATTTCAGCCTCCTTCTGCATACACTACTCCTAGAGGGAATTCTGCACCAAAAATTTAAAAATTCTCTGCCAAAAAAATTAAAAATTCTGCACACTGTATTTTAAAGTTTTGCATATTTTGTCAAAACAACACTATATAATCACTCCCATTTTAATGATATTGGTAATTTATTTAAAAATACCTGTCAGCAAGTATTTCTGTAACAATATAGACAACAAAAAAGATTCAGGAAATGTTTTTTGGATAAATAAATTCCTTACTAGACATATTAATACAGAACTTTGAGTAATAATTCATTTAAACTGCCATAGAGAACCATCTTTCCCACACCCTTCAGAAGCAGTGCAAAGGTTTGGTAATGGGTAATGGAGGAGCTGAGGGAGAGGGAAGTAATTGCTGGGAAGGAGCCTGAAAGTGAACCTGGAGGGTTGTTGGATGTGGGTGGGAGAAGTAAGGAACAGTTTTTTTGGGAGTGGGGAGGGATTGTTAGGAAGGTGGGGAGCCTCTCTCATGCAGACCCTGACTGACCCCTAGCCTTTCCCAATCACTCAGGTACATCTCCCCTGTCCCCATGTGTCCCTGCACCCTCCCGCCGCCCACCCCCCATGTGTCCCTGCAACCCCCTCTCCCCATCTCCATATGTCCCTGCAACTCCACTCACATTGACCCCCTGGTCCAGATTGTCCCTCCTGCTAGCCCTTCTGAACCCCAGTCTATATGACCCCTAGCAGCTCCATGTGGCCCGGTCTGTCTGCGCCCTCCCTCTCCCCCCCTCCCACCCACATATCCCATGGCTCCTCACCTGACCCTGCAAACAGGGTGCTTTGAGGAATGAGCCTCTGCTGCCTCCCTCTTGGCTGCTGACTGCTAGGCCTGGTGAGCGGTGAGCTGGCTGCTGTACTGTAGCACCCCATCAGTCCCTTGTGGGAGAGAGGCAAAACTGCAGTGCCTGTCCAACAGAATGTATTTTCTGCGGCGGAAAAAAATCTGCAGGGCACATGAATTCTGTGCATGTGCAGTGGTGCAGAATTCCCCCAGGAATAATATGCATTATGATTAAGGATAATATTTAAGTCATGGAGGTCAGAGTTTCCATGACTTTACTGGACCTTTGTGACTTCTTTGGCTTCAGCTGTCTGCGGCTGCAGTTGGGGCCAAGCCAGGGTTGTGCACCCTGCCCACTTCCCAGCTGCGAGCGTGCCTTCCCCCCATGGCTGTGGCAAGGGCTGGAGCCAGGGCTGTATATCCCTCGCAACCAGTGGCTGTGGCCAGGGCCACCCTCGCCCGGGGCTCTGCAACTCCCCACCCCCACGGCTGGGGTCGGAGCTATGCCCCCCCCCATGGTGGTGGGGCTCAGGCTGTCAGTTCCCCCACATGGGGCTCCAACTGTCATTCCTGCCTCCCCACTCAGCCCTTCCCCCCACCCCTCTGCCCGGTTATTTTTTAGTAAAAGTCAGACAGGTTGCAGGCGTCTGTGAATGTTTGTTTATTGTCTGTGCTCTGTATGCGACTTTAAGTAAAAATAACTGACAAACTCTTAAGGCTAATTATGATGCAATCTTTAATTACATGATCACCTACTATTTTTCCAAAGGACCCCTGCCTCACTGAGTGAATAGGTAGCTATTCAACATTTATTTTATCCCTCACATTCAGTGTGTGGTTCTGTGTCTTATGTACCACACACCATTCCAATGCTTCACTGAATACACTAAGTAATTTCTTCATAATTGTTTTTATGGTGCTCTCACCATAGTTTCTTTGACCTAGAGCCTCAAAGGTATTTTGGCACCTAACTCCCATTGATTTCAATGCAAGTTTGGTGCCTAAATACCTCTGAGGATCTGGGCCTTACTGCTTCACATATTAAACAATTTTCAAAACACTCCTTTGTGATTAGATGGTATTATTACCCTCATTTCAGAGCTGGCATTCAACATCTTTAGACACAGGACCATATTTCGCTTCCTTCACTACAAACCTTCCAGCTTCTACAACAACTGGAACAGAGGTCCTACAAACAACATCTTCATTCACCACACAGCCCAGAGCCATTCCCAGAGCACAGTCCATTCTCGAGAGAGAGAGAGAGAGAGAGAGTGTGTGTGTGTGTGTGCGCACGCGCGCACACTAACATGATGTGGTATAAAAGTTTTATGAGCAGGAATTGGGAATGGTTGCACAACTCAGTAACTTGACAAGTAATGCAAGTTATTCCAAATAAATGTTAATGAAACTTCATGCCATCTTATTACATATATGCCATATGTACTATGAATTTTTTTTTAAAGAATGCTTTAGATACATTTAAATATTTTTCACTGAGATTTTCTTTTGTATTCTTCTACCTGTAAAATCAGGAGCCTTATGATTTGTCTATACTTGGCATTTTCAGCCATTGGTAGCCAGCAACTGGTGTTAGCTGCGCCAGGGCAAGTCCCAACTGTAGACAAGGAAAGCCAGGATTTCAGGCAGCAGTAAACTCAACTAATGCAAATTGCAGCTTTTTGAAAGTATACTTGGGGTTTGTATTAGTGCAGTTACACTGGGAGTTGAGCCCCCGATTGGTTGAATCTCAATTCAACAACACTTCAGCTACTAGGAGCCCACATTGTACAGGCAAAGAAAAAATAATTGTGCAAATATCTACAATGATCAAAAATAGCTTTTTGTGTATAAAAGTCTCATGATTTTGAAGTTTGGTATTTGAAGATCTTCCAGGGCTAGAAGTGAGTGCCAGCACTAAGAGGAGCAAACATTATTCACGCTCTCTATTATTTTATCATAGCTTATATGGCCCGTCATTAGCATCTGAGCACGTCACAGTCTTTAACGTACTGACACCCTTACCTGACAGCAGTTTTGTAAGTGCTATCATCCCCCTTTCACAGATGAGGAACTTAGGCTGAGTGACTTACTCAAGGTCATACAAAAAGTCTGGGGTGGAACAGGGATTTCAAATAGGTCTCCCAGAACCCCAGGTAGCGCTTTAACTGCTAGAACATCTTTCTCTAGTTTTTTCATAGATTCATAGATTCTAGGGCTGGAAGGGACCTCGAGAGGTCATCGAGTCCAGCCCCCTGCCCTCATGGCAGGACCAATTACTGTCTAGACCATCCCTGATAGACATTTATCTAACCTACTCTTAAATATCTCCAGAGATGGAGATTCCACAACCACCCTGGGCAGTTTATTCCAGTGTTTAACCACCCTGACAGTTAGGAACTTTTTCCTAATGTCCAACCTAAACCTCCCTTGCTGCAGTTTAAGCCCATTGCTTCTTGTTCTATCCTCAGATGCTAAGATGAACAAGTTTTCTCCCTCCTCCTTATGACACCCTTTTAGATACCTGAAGATCGCTATCATATCCCCTCTCAGTCTTCTCTTTTCCAAACTAAACAAACCCAATTCCTTCAGCTTCCTTTTGGAAGCTTCTTACCTTCTCCATGGTATGCTGCCTTTGTAGGTAAATCTGCCAGCAGGTTTTGACCTTAAGCACGATCTTGCAAATTCTTACTCATGCAATTAGTCCCACTGAAGTCACAGCTGCTGCTTAAGCCTCCCGGAGCCGCCGGGTAGGTCACATGCCTCACTTGTGCTGATTTTCTCCTACACATTTGTATTTATGAAGCTCCACCTACACTCTTTGAATCACCAGGATGATGTGGCTTTATTTACATGTTAAGTTACCAGGCTAAATTGCTAATTTGCATGTTAAGTTTCATTAATTCCTTTGATTCACATTGGGACGTGGGTATGCATAGAACAGAGGTGAAGACTTTGAAAGTTAAAATAACAAAGTGGGTTATGTATAGCACTTGTCTTCTTGAGCACCTTTGTGCTGAATTACTAACACCACAGAATTCAAACATCAGTGTTTATACGGTCAGGTTCTGTGAATGGTGCACTATAACAATCTGTCCAAAACATGCAAGGTCCATTACAGCTTTTACTGCATCTACACTAGACAGAAAATTAAGCAGAAACTGCAGACACACACAAAACGCTACAAAAAGAAACAAGGTAGTATGAATTATGCAGATGAAAAATTGATGCACTCCCTCTGGAATCATGAACCCATTATGGTACTTATATTTTTCATGCATATTAATATAATCAAAATAAACATTTTCAAAAGGCAGGCTAAGGAATCGGTTTGACAATGTGTCTATTCAGCTACCTCAGAGTATTTCAGAAATACTCCCACTTTTTAAATATAAATACTTTCTTTATACTGCTGTAATAGTTGAAGAGTAATTAATCTATTTTTACACCCGAGTTCAGTGTCGTTTTTTCCCCTCCATGGTATGTACCTAAATAATTGAGAATGGTTTTTAATAACAGATGGTCTTGCAAGACCAGTTCACATCAGTGGCAAAATACTTTATTGTAATTTTTCATGTAGGTTGAGAATATAATGGTAGGCAATGCATTGTGTCACAGTAATTTCATATTATCAAACTTTTTTCTAGAAAGTGGTATCAACATCATTTCAAGAGTACATAGCTTCATCGGAGTGGTAAGTCTATAACATTATTATTCATGCTCGTTTCCCATTTTTCTTCAAAACAGGCTGAATCTCGTGTGCTATGTACCATAATCTACTCCATGATCAAGTCTTCTTTGATCAGATTGAGCCACAGTTTCTGTTTTGGTCCAAGGCAAATAAATTCTTGCTTAGAAGTTGCACCATGTATTATAATAAATAAAGCTATGTTCTCCCTGGTTGTCACCCTAGGCAGTGGAGTAGAATGTAACCCTTGCTTTTTACATAAGACTAAATTCTGCCACCCATACTCACATTATTTGATTTCAATGGGACTGCTTGCAATGTAAGAGCTACTTTACAAATGAGTGGCAGTCAGGCCCCTAGCTTTACAGGCTTGTTTCAGCTGTGTGTTATTCTGTCAAAGGACCGTAGACAGCCAGCCAAGCCTCAAAAGTGGGCAGCACTAGTTGTGGAGGGCTCATAGCAATGGTATGAAGAGGATACAGTGATTTGGGGTGCCCTCTAGGGTGCTAGTGAGCCTCATATGGAGTCACAACCCCAAATATAAAATGAACCATTCCCTAGGGGAACTCCTGAGAATGCTAGTGGTGCAAATACCATCTTCTCTCTTTGAGCTTAATTCTTTCTAGGGCACAGTTATTTTGCTGGTCTGTGGCATGAAATTTGCAACTCAGAAGGGGAATTCCTGCCTGACATGTTCAAAAACGCTGGAAGAACTAATCAGTTGACAGACTGATGCACAGATGAAAGGGCAAACAGCTGCTTTATAAAAGTCACATTATGCCAGATTCTGCCACACTTACTTATAATAGTACCCAACTCCATCAATAGCCCCACTCAAGACAATGCAACTATTCAAAGAGCGAGGTGGTGCTACTCAAGTAGAGTCACTGCAGTCCAAGTAAGGGATTCACAATATGGACCTCTGTGCTTCACACAGCAGCATTGACTTGATTACCCTGTCACTTAAACCAGTAAGACCTCATTGATTAATGACATTATTCCTGATTTACACAGTGGGGTGAGACTAGAATCAGGCCCAAAGTCTATATCTGTCTCTCTGTACATACTCACACTGATAGTTAGGACCCTACCAAATTCAAGGTCAATTTTGGTCAATTTAATGGTCACAAAATTTTAAATGGGAGTTTTGTCATTGACTTCAAAGCGGACCAGAATTTTACCCCATATATCTGATAGTACTAGTAAGTTTTGTAAAGCCTCTATTATTTAAAATTAGCTTTCTTTAAAAAAAGTCAGGATGTCTTGATTTTAAGGTCTAGCAGAGCAATAAGTCAATGCTTTGTCAATGTCTGTCAAAGCTAGAATACTAGCTTTGTAATGGCATTTCTAGTCCTAGGTTCATAAAATATTGTAAAACCTCTTATTGGTCCAAAACAAATTACATAGCAAAGGACATGTTCAATCCCGGGTTTTTATCTACATCAGATTTGGTGAGGAAAAAATAATTTTGGGGTACCTTTAAAAAAAAAGATGCTGAAAGTTTATCTGAAGAGTGAGATATTTGATAGTTATGGCTGAGATAGATGAGTTAGCATAACACAAATGAGAAGTCAGAGCAATAAGAGAACCCAATTACATGAGGTGCAAGCCACCTCCCGCAAAATGCTGTACAGCCTCAGCTCTAAAATTAAATTTAGGGACGCAGGATCTCTCAGTTAATTAAATGTCTGCAGGTATTGCCACAGGGTTACAGAAACAAAGTCATTTTAGGGACATTGTGACATCATGTGGTATAACATAGGGAATACATAATAAAGAGGTTTTTATTAGCATGAATTTGGGATTGCCCCATTATACACGAGTAGCTCTGCAATATCACATGGCACCACTACAGATCTATCTCCCTAGAAAATGGACAAAGCTAAAAGTAGAATGTGTTCTTGCATTGTACAATACTACTTTTATATTTGTATTGAGTGATGTACAATATATAGGGTTTTCATCACTTGTAATAACTTCGTTAAAATACATGGATTATTTGGTTTGTTCTGTAAAGCCGCTCTTACTGAAAACCACTGTCTCAGGCTCCAGGATTAATGTGTTTTTGAAAGAGTTTTTCTCTTACACAGTAAGATTACCTTCAAGGTAGAGACTGTGGCAACTGCTTTAAACCTCCACCAATGACTCATAAGATCTAGTTAAAAAAAAAGGAAAGAGAAAAGAAAAAGGCAGGCACTAACTTTTCCTCTCAAACCTTAGAGCAATTTTTAAGTTTTAAATATTAAAAAGGCAATCTACCTTGATATGTATCAAGCATTAATATTGTCTCATAAAATAGTAATGGTTCTCCCTTTTTGATTAGAGGCATGCATCAAGCATAAAGCAAGGTAGTAAGTTAGGAAAGACATTCAAACACCTCTTCCCCAAAGGCACAATGACCTCAAGATCAATTGGAAAAGGTATAAAACTAGCTTTCTTCAAACAAATGTTGATCTTGAATCCCCATAAACTATTAAAGACACCCACACACACTAGGGAGAAGATGCATTTTAAATTAAAAAGTTTATAGGCACAGAAAAGTGACTTTGCAAGCTAAATAGGAGTACTTCACTACTAAGAAGAATAGTTTTCTGTTTTATGTTGGTAGCCCCATATATTTACTGATTTGTGTCGCTTTATGACAAACCTGACTGAAAGGGTTTCTGTAAAATACGGACTTAAATGTGTTAGTGATTGATTGATGTACAGTATTTATTGTACATTATGATTGGCACTTACACCTTTGAAGTCTAGTTACTGTAGCATCACATTCTATTAAAAGCACTACACGACCTTTTTCCTATTATATACTTTGCAGCAATTACATTGATTGCTTTACTTTTTTTTTTTTCACGTCGGCAATAACACTAGTGTTTTGTTTCTGTGTAATGCCTCTTTTCTATAGCCTGACAGAAGTCAACTGTTCATGGACTGAATGAAAAAAAAAAAGTTGTCTTACTGTGCATTTCACATTCTGTCATTTCCCTTTTTAAAAAAAGAAAACAAGACAATCTGAGTTAAAAACAATTTAAAAAGTAATCTTCTCTAAGATTCTGATGGTTAAAAAAAGACCAGGTTCACATATTGTAATTATGAATGTAACAAGCAACTCAAAATAAGATGAGATAACATGCTTGTTGCTTTTCACTATGATGAAATGGATTCCATAATTCATTATGATAAGCAAGTTGGAATAAATATGATCAAGAGCGCTATGCAAATATCTTAAAAAAAACACACACACAAAAGGCACCACAATTACAATAAAGCTTCATCCCATCATGATTCATCTCCCCACCCAAAGAGTAGTAAGACCAACAAAAGAAATTAATCATAATGCGTAATTAGTCAAGATGTACAAGCCAACCAGCTGGCTCTGCAGGGAGAAAAGGGATGCAAGCTTTTAACTAAAGTAAATGGCACTTTCAATCAAGTTTGGCTTTACTAGGTATTGTTCAGCTTGATTTTCCTGTTATTAACTTGTATTTCCCTATCTAAATTTAGCATATTTTTTCATTTGTTATTTTTTAAGAGAGTCACAGTTTGCAATGTTAGTGAACTTTTGTCTTGAATTGCTCACAAGTTGTTCTGCAGGTTGCACTTTGGGTGTCCCTGGTACTGCCACTTGGTAGAAGTTTGGTAACCGGATGTCGTATCGAAGTCCTTTTCCTACGTGCACTCTGTCATTCAAGGCATATAGTTTATCAGCAATGTCACTCCCAATTAAAATTGAAAACAGACGTGAGATGAAACGGTGTTTAGCAAACAGCAAATACAGTTTCTTTCTCCTCCAAGCCACATATCGACAGTCCGTCTCTGCTGTAAGAGTTACCTGAAAATGAGATTAAAAATAGCTAAATTCTGGTGTGCTGATGTTGACTATACAATTGTATGAAGGGCTCAGGCCTCTTCTTCTCACTCAGGCTTCAATAGGAAAGCTGCACAAGTAAAAACTGCAGAATCAGGCTTTTATGACAATTGGCCTCAGAAATCCTACAAATAGTCCTCTGAAAGTGCCACTAATGCTTCTTGGATTGCTGCCTGTGCCTTATTCTTTCTGCTCTGTATATACAACCGCTGAAGTTAACTGAGCTATGTCAATTTAAGCCAGCTGAGAATATGACCCAAGACTCATTGCAGATAGAAGACAGGTGGGGAAGAAGACCAAAAATTTCTAGTTTCCTTGGATCCAGAAGTTCTTTAGGTGTCAGCCCAGACGAAATGTAAAAAATACTGTTACATAATGCAAAGGCACTCTAATTCTGAAATACCGAACAGAATAATTTTTTCTAAGCAATCAGCAACAATATAAAACTAAATAGAAAGGAGATACCAACAGAATATAGACATAACCAATCAATTGAGTAACCAGACCTCCCTCCCCTATATACCCAAGTCTGGCATTTTCAGTAACAAAAATAATACAGTACATTAATTTCTAAAGTGATTAACGATGAAACAGTTTAAAGAAGTAAACAAAACCCCCTCATGTTTTACCTGGAAAATACCCTCTTCCGTGGGTCTTAGGGAATCCCATTCAGGAGAATCCAGAAATTGAAAGGGGAAAATATAATGCAGAAACTCTCCATCAACTGTCACTCTGATCCTACCAAAAATACAGTGAATATGTCAATATTGCACTCATAAAAGTAGACAGAATAGTAAGTTACTTCTAATATTAAACAGCAGCCAGATGTGAGGTACTTTAATACTCAGTATAGGAAGTTGAGGTCAGTGAGGTTGATGCTTATTTGTTCATACTGTTTTAAGTTTTTATATGCAGTTGGAACACGCACACACAAAACAGCAAGCAAGCAACTAAGGTTCACATCCTATAGTCCTTACTCAAGGCGAGATCATTCCATAGGTGACTGACACGTAGAAGGGCTGAATGTCAGGCATACGGTGGCCTGATATGGCGGATATACATAGAGATGGTGAAAAAGCATGATTCACCTTCTTCTTCTAAGACTAATAGAACCCCTTTGTTATTTTTTGGCTCTACATTTTAGCGGGCTGAGGTGAGAGGGAGGCATGGCAGCCATGTGGGGCGACATCCCCTCATGTAACATATATGTTTTTCCCATGCAAGATAAGGCTGTTTCAGGAGCCGTGATTGAGGCCAGAGGAATACCATGGAAACACTGGGTCTCTGTATGAATGGCCTAGCCCTCCACAGACCAAGATTTTCATGAGTTAAAAAATGATCTAGGACTCAACTGCACCTTGTATGCCACTCTGAGGGCTACTCAGGACAGGGCTTAATGCGCTCATCTCCCATGCGCACGGGGGTGCAAGTCTTTTGATGCACCCCAAGATGGAGTGTAGCATGCACTTCCCTGCCTATTTGGCCAACGTGGAGGGATGGACACTACTCCTGCAGCATAGCTAGCACTCATGCAGGCACTAGCAGGGACTGTGGTTGTGCCCAGCTGTCATGGAGGGAGGCTGTTTGTTTCTTATGCCTTTTCCACTCCTTGGACACCCATGAAGCAGGCAGGTACAATCTAGGATATAATGTAGCGATACACTATTAAAACAAACATAGCATTCACTGCTGTACGGTGTAGCACAATTTTCTTTCCCGTATTAGTCAGGTTATACTAATAGATAAGACTTCTAAAATATTCTTATGTTATTAAACCAATAGATGGGTAACAAATACAGTGTACACGTTGATGAATGCACTCATGCTCCCTTTATTTGAATTACTTAAGGAAAAATGGAAATGGTATAATACAATGGTCGGAAAAAATATTAGTCTCCTTGTTCTTTAAGCTGTTATGGCTTTTGTGCTCAAAATGTTCTCATGCTGGAGACTTCCTGGACATGTTTACAGTTTTTAAACTGTCAGCCTATTTAATCTCTGGTACTTGAATTAAATGTGAGCAAACAATATAAAAATAAGGAATTACTGTTTACTTTTATATTTGGAGGGATAAAAAAAAACCCCCCACCCTGTAAATAGATAAGAACAAACTGATACAAACCTTCCAGACACAAGCATAGAGAGTTTATCAATAGGCGTTTTGCCTTGCATAGCATAACAATGCTCCTTCTCCAAAGTAACCACTTCTGCATCACAACACAAGACAATCTTCCTAAAAACAGTCAAGGAGATTCCCAGAGGCTGAAAAAGAGAACTGTAGAGTTCCTGGAATTCTTTTTCAAAGGAAACACTCCGAACTTGGTAAGTAACATAAATAAATTGTATGAAGCATATCACAAACAGGACAAAATTCCAGGAGAATATATCAGCAGCACATATATCCAGCCAAGCCCATACAGACGAGCAGAGAAAACCCAATCCAAGCAAACTGAAGACGTACATTAGCCCAAAGAATCCACTTCCTCCCATGAAGCCAACAACAAATAGAATACTAGCTAGATGGTAGATAGATCCCTCTGCCTCTTGTTTCCAGGCTACACAGGTAGGATGTGCATATATCAAACTCTCCCAAAAACTTTCATTTTCTCCCATGGCTGAAATAATTATTTGGTTCAGTTTAAGTTCTCTCTGCCTTCTAAAACTTTATCTAAATAGGTACAGGTAGAGGGTTCCATTGCTTTTCCATCTTTGTAGCCATTGGTAACTGACCACCATCATCCCAGGCTCTTCTATTTTAAGCATCTAGGAAGTTAGTGTTCTCAGAAGTCCATGTTCTTTCTCACCGCTCATGTATCCTTCCGATTTGGTTGGATCCATCATGTGATCTGATCTGGCCAAGTGAAGAAAAGAGAGGAGCATTTATACAAACATTTGCATAAAAGTTAGCTCAGATAACCCCAACTATACATACAATATGATGGGGACTAATTTAGCTACAACTAATCAGGAAAAAGATCTTGGAGTCATCGTGGATAGTTCTCTGAAGACGTCCATACAGTGTGCAGCGGCAGTCAAAAAAGCAAACAGGATGTTAGGAATCATTAAAAAAGGGATAGAGAATAAGACGGAGAATATCTTATTGCCCTTATACAAATCCATGGTGCGCCCACATCTTGAATACTGTGTAGAAATGTGGTCTCCTCATCTCAGAAAGGATATACTGGCATTAGAAAAGGTTCAGAGAAGGGCAACTAAAATGATTAGGGGGTCTGGAATGGGTCCCATATGAGGAGAGATTAAAGAGGCTAGGACTTTTTAGCTTGGAAAAGAGGAGACTAACGGGGGATTTGATAGAGGTATATAAAATTATGAGTGCTGTGGAGGAAGTGAATAAGGAAAAGTTATTTACTTGTTCCCATAATAGAACTAGGGGCCACCCAATGAAATTAGTGGGCAGCGGGTTTAAAACAAATAAAAGGAAGTTCTTCACACAGCGTACAGTCAACCTGTGGACCTCCTTGCCTGAGGAGGCTGTGAAGGCTAGGATTATAACAGGGTTTAAAAGAGAACTGGATAAATTCATGGAGATGAAGTCCATTAATGGCTATTAACCAGGATGTGTAAGGAATGGTGTCCTTAGCCTCTGTTTGTCAGGGGGCGGGGGGTGATGGATGGCAGGAGAGAGATCACTTGATCATTACCTATTAGGTCCACTCACTCCGGGGCACCTGGCATTGGCCACTGTCTGTGGACAGGATACTGGGCTGGATAGACCTTTGGTCTGACCCAGTATGGCCATTCTTATGTTCTTGTCTTAGATGTCTTTAACAACATATTGTCAGTAGGTCTGTCAAGTGATTACAAAATAACAGTGCGATTAATCACCATTAAAACAATAGAATACTATTTATTTAAATATTTTTGGATGTTTTCTACATTTTCAAATATATTGATTTCAATTACAACACAGAATACTAAGTGTACAGTGTTCACTTTATATTTATTTTTGATTACTATTTTTGTTTTTTACAGTGCAAATATTTGTATTTTTCAACTAACCTAATATAAGTACTGTAGTGCAATCTCTTTATCATGAAAGTTGAACTTAGAAATGTAGAATTATGTACAAAAAAAGCTGCATTCAAAAATAAAACAATGTAAAACTTCAGAGACTACACATCCACTCAGTCCTACTTCTTGTTCAGACAATTGCTCAGGCAAACAAGTTTGTTTACATATGCGGGAGATAATGCTGCCCACTTCTTGTTTACAATGTCACCTGAAAGTGAGAACAGGTATTCACATGGCACTGTTGTAGCTGGCATTGCAAGGTATTTATGTGCCAGATATGCTAAACATTCATATGTCCCTTCATGCTTCAACCACCATTCCAGAGGACATGCGACCATGCTGATGACAGGTTCTGTTAGAGAACAATCCAAAGCAGTGAGGACTGACACATGTTCATTTTCATTATCTGAATCATCTGCCACAAGCAGAAAGTTGATTTTCTTTTTGGTGGTTGTGTTTCTGTAGTTTCCACATCGGAGCGTTGCTCTTTTAAGACTTCTGAAAGCATGCTCGACACCTCGTCCCTCTCAGATTTTGGAAAGCACTTCAGATTCTTAAACCTTGGGCCGAGACGGCTATAACATGAAACATATGGCAGAATGCGGGTGAAACAGAACAGGGGACAGACAATTCCCCCAAGGAGACACAAATTTAATTAACACATTTTTTTTAAACGAATGTCATCAGCATGGACGCATGTCCTTTGAAATGGTGGCCGAAGCATGAATGGGCATACGAATGTTTAGCATATCTGGCACATAAATACATGTAATGTCAGCTACAAAAGTGCCATGCGAACGCCTGTTCTCACTTTCTGGTGACATTGTAAATAAGAAGAGGGCAGCATTATCTCCTGGAAACGTAAACAAACTTGTTTGTCTTAGCAACTGGCTGAACAAGAAGTAGGACTGAGTGGACTTGTAGGCTCTGAAGCTTTACATTGTTTTGTTTTTGAGTGCAGTTATGTAAAAAATAAATCTACACTTGTAAGTTGCACTTTCATGACAAAGACTGCACTACAGTACTTGCATGAGGTGAATTGAAAAATACTATTTCTTCATTTTTATAGTGAAAATAGTTATAATCAAAAATATATATTTTGAAATCAACTCAACACAGAATATATATGAAAATGTAGAAAACATCCAATATATTTAATAAATTTCAATTGGTATTCTATTGTTTAACAGTGCAATTAAAACACAGATTAATCGCGATTAATTTTTTTTAGTTAATCGCGTGAATTAGCTGTGATTAATCGACAGCCCTAATGGTCAGGGTGGCCTCCAGAGTTTCTCATGCATCCCCAAACTACTTGTATAATGTAGGACCTATGGCTAGCCACTATCTCCGCCTCACTGAGTGTATGACCCTGTGAAAATACCCAAAATATATTCATGACCTTCCTAGAAAGGGAAAATTTCGATCTAACTTTTTTTGTTTGCTTTTTGTTTTAAATTTACAAATAACTTTTCCCAACATGGTAAGGAGTGCTTCTTAATATTTGAAATTTTATTGGCACAAACTAGGTCACATGCTTCTGTACTCCCTGAAGTCAATGGAAAAGCATCTACTGACTTCAGAGGTGAAGGATCTGGCCCCAAATGAGTCAATATGGAACATAAGCATAGTGCACGGTGTTCCTTTTTCATCACATGTAAAATGGCACTTTTCAGCTATGACATACAAAAAACCTGTAAAGTATAAGTAAAGCTACACAGTTTAAGGGTACCTCTGTATACACCAAGTACAACGGAACTTGCTCTTATAATACAAGCATGAAAATATAGAAAGAATTTCTCAAACGCAACTACAAAGAGAACAGTATGTAACAAAGCTTTAGAGTTATAGCCTATACATTATAACATACACCATGCTGTTTAACACTTTTATTCATTTTGCACATTTTGATTTATTCCCAGGAAAAGCCACTGAATATCTGAGCTCTGTGAGATCAGAGTTTGAAAACATATTGGCTTCTGTGTCAGATTTTAAAACAAAATATACTTATCCAAAATGAGTTTAGCATCGGTAGGAAGTGTACAATCAAAATTAATCGGTGGTGTAATTTAAAAAAAAAAAAGGGGGAAAAATACCCAAACTTTAAATGTCAGTTCCACTGCTGTTTTACTAGGAAAAAGAGAAACCTATTGCAAATATTAGATTTCCTGGGACATCAAATGGAACTGATTTTCCAGGAACCACTGAAGTCAATACTTAGAGGAAGTGCTACTGGTGTGCTGAGTGGATCCAGCAGTTCAGAAGTACCACCATTGAAATGACAATTCATAGAGGTGCATGGAATATATCAATAGCACATTTATTAGCTGCTGAGCTTTCATTCCTTTTAGTTTACTAAAAAAGGAACATTAGCTGCAAGATTTCAAGACATGGCTGCTAAAATCTAGAAGAGAGAGAGAGCGAGCGAGAGAAAGAGAGAGCGCGCGCGTGTGTTGGGGACGGGGTTTACGATCTTCTGTTTTCCACAGCGCATATATATATTATATGTTTTTGTTAAAAGGAGGAAGCCATGTGGCACTATTGGACCCTAAATCCTGTAGAAGAGATATCCTGGAGCTTTAAGATGAGCTGTTTTCCAAATTCTGTTCTCAGTCACACTAGTGTAAATCTTGGGATCAGTGGAGTTACTACAGAAATATAACGAAACACAGAATTTGGCACTTTGACCAAGTGAGTTAATAAGAGCCATCTCTGCTACAAATAAAATTCTTAAGTTACTTAGTTGGAGAGATCATTAGGCACTACAAGTAGGGTCAAAATATTGGATTGTTGAACTCAAAGAAACAAAATTGACAGAAGCACATGGCTATTGAGTCTTCTATTCTGAAATTCTTTGGCAGTGCAGTGAGAATGCTGCTAGTCAACTGCAGAACAAGTGATTTTTTAAAGGATTTTTTTAAAGACAACCTGGTCCTATGTTGCACTTTACTTTACTTTTGATAACACAAATATTTCTAGCTTAATGTCAATGATACCATGCCTACCAATTGTCAAATTAATACAATACCAATTCCTATGAAGCAAACTGCTGCATTTTTAATGAGATTATGGTCAAAATATTATGGGGGACTCTGCCTGTATGAGGTAAATAAGATAATAGATCAGTACTACTACCTACTTCACACAACCTTGAGGATTTCTTAAGTTATGCAACTGAAATTGGCACAATGCAGCCTTAGAATTCCAGTGGTTTTGGATAGCCACTACCAGTTAACTCAAAGCTTTTGTAACTCCTGTATTTCAACTCATGTAAACACAGACTGGCTTAGGTTCATTAAAAGATAGACGCCCCCCCCCCCACCAAAAAAAAAATCACTAAAGTAGAGCAGTACATTGTCAAGATATAAAACTATTGTCATAAATATAAAGGGAAGGAGGAGAGGGTCTGATGCAGTGCTATAAAATCCTCTTACCAGTAAAGGGTTAAGAAATGCAGGTAGCCAGACTGACACCTGACCTGGCTGGCATCTGACCAATAAGGGGACAAGATACTTTCAAATCTTGGGAGGGGGAAAGCTGTGTGGGTGGGTCTTTGTCAGACTCAAGAGTGATCTTGGAGTCAGAAGGAACCAGTCATCTTTTCATCAAATCCTCACTTTTCTAAAGTAAGTTTAGATAGCATAGCGAGTAGATTTCTGTTTCTTTTTGCTTGGTACGTTCCCTGTGTGAGAGGGAGGGGTTATTCCTTTTTTTCCCCCTGTAACTTTAAGGGTTTGTCCAGAGGGGGAATCCCTCTGAGTTTGGAAATTGAGTACCCTGTAAAATAGTTACCATCCTGATTTTACAGAGCTGATTTTACCTTCTTTGTTTTAATAAAATCCTTCTTTTAAGAAGCTGACTGTTTTCTATGGTGTTAAAATCCCGGGGGTGGGTTTTTTTAGATCACTGTGTAACCAATTGGTTAGGAGATTATTCTCAAGCTTCCCAGGAAAGGGGGGCACGGGCTTGAGAGGGTATTTTGAGGGGCGGGGGAAGGGAACTTCAAGTGGTCTCCTTTCCTGTATTCCTGTTTAAAACACTTGATGATGGCAGTGGGAGAAGCATTTCTCAGGGTGCAGGGAATTTTGTACCTTGGGGGTTTTAACCTAAGCTGGTAAAAATAAGCTAAGGAGCTCTTCATGCGGGTCCCCACGTCTTTACCCTAGAGTTTAGAGTGGGGAGGGAACCCTGACAACTATACATGGGGATATCAAGATTAATGCACAGGAACAAACAATACAAATCCAGTGTCAGTTGTACTACTTCCACTTGATAAAGTCAGTTCCTGACCTTAAATTTCTTAGTCTTGAAGGGTTACTGAAGTCAATAGAGTTTCCTCCTATGCCAGATTTCAGTTTGGCTAAAAATATTTATGAAAATATGTTTCACAAAATGACAAGCATACAATAAAATACTTCATAACCATATAAAGTCCCGCAAAACATCTCTCCTCTGCACGGTCAATTTACTTCCTATTTATACCAGGGTATAGAAAGTTTATCAAGTTATCAAATGGCATCACAAATTCAGAAAAGGTATATGACTGCTTCTTGGAGCAGCTAGTCCCGGAATCCACAAGAGGAGAGGGAATTCTTGATTTAGTCTTAAGTGCAGCACAGGATCTGAGGTGAATATAGCTGGACCACTTAGTAATAGTGACCATAATATAATTAAATTTAAAATCCCTGTGGCAAGGAAAACACCACAGCAGCCCAACACTGTAGCATTTAATTTCAGAAAGGGGACTACACAAAAACGAGGAAGTTAGTTAAAACAGAAATTAAAAGGTATAGTGCCAAAAGTGAAATCCCTGGAAACTTTTTAAAGACATCATAATAGAGGCTCAACTTAAATGCATACCCCCAAATTAAAAAACATAGTAAGAAAACCAAAAAAGTGCCACCGTAGCTAAACAAAGTAAAAGAAGGAGTGAGACAAAAAGGTATCCTTTAAAAAGTGGAAGTTAAATCCTAGTGAGGAAAATAGCAAGGAGCATAAACTCTGGCAAATGAAGTGTAAAAATATAATTAGGAAGGCTAAAAAAGAATTTAAAGAACAGGTAGCCAAAGACTCAAAAAGTAATAAACATTCTTTTAAGTACATCAGAAGCAGGAAGCCTGCTAAACAACCAGTGGGGCCACTGGAAAAGCGAGATTCTAAAGGAGCACTCAAGGATAATAAGGCAATTGCGGAGAAACTAAATGAATTATTTGCATTGGTCTTCACAGCTGACAATGTGAGGGAACTTCCCAAATCTGAGCCATTCTTTTTAGGTGACAAATCTGAGTAACTGTCACACAGTGAGGTGTCATTAGAGGAATTTTGGAACAAATTGATAAACTACACAGTAATAAGTCACCAGGACCAGATGGTATTCTCCCAAGAGTTCTGAAGAAACTCAAATATGAAACTGCAGAACTACTAACTGTAGTTTGTAACTTATCATTTAAATCAGTTTCTGTACCGAATGACTGGAGGACAGCTAATGCGACACCAATTTTTAAAAAGGGCTCCAGAGGTGATCCCGGCAACTACAGGCCAGTAAGCCTGACTTCAGTATTGCACAAACTGATTGAAACTATAGTAAAGAACAAAATTTTCAGACACATAGATGAACATAAATTTGTTGGGAAAGAGTCAACATGTTTTTTGCAAAGGGAAATCATGCCTCACCAATTTACTAGAATTTTTGAGGGGGTCAACAAACATGGGGACAAGGGGGATATAGTGTACTTAGATTTTCAGAAAGCCTTTGACAAGGTCCCTCACCAAAGACTCTTAAGCAAAGTAAGCTGTCATGGGATAAGAGGAAAGGTGCTCTCATGGATTGGTAACTGGTTAAAAGATAGGAAACAAAGGAGTAGGAATAAGTGGTCAGTTTTCAGAATGGAGAGAGGTAAAATAGTGGTGTCCCCCAGGGGTCTGTACTGGGCCCAGTCCTATTCAACAGATTCATAGATGATCTGGAAAAAGGGGTAAACAGTGAGGTGGCAAGATTTGCAGATGATACAAAACTACTCAAGATAGACTGAGAAGAGCTACAAAAGAATCTCACAAAACTAGGTGACCGGGCAACAAAATGGCAGATGAAATTCAGTGTTGATAAATGAAAAGTAATGCATATCGGAAAACATAATCCCAACTATACATATAAAATGATGGGGTCTAAATTAGCTGTTACCACTCAAGAAAGAGATCTTGGAGTCATTGTGGATAGTTTTCTGAAAACATCCACGCAATATGCAGCAGCAGTTAAAAAAGCAAACAGAATGCTGGGAATCATTAAGAAAGGGATAGATAAGGCAGAAAATATCATATTGCCTCTATATAAATCCATGATACACCCACATCTTGAATTCTGCATGCAGATGTGGTCACCCCACCTCAAAAAAGATATATTGGCATTGGAAAAGGTTCAGAAAAGGGCAACAAAAATTATTAGGTGTATGGAAGTCTGCCACATGAGGAGCGATTAATAAGACTGGGACTTTTCAGCTTAGAAAAGAGACAACTAAGGGGGGATATGATAGAGGTCTAAAAAATTATGACTGATGTGGAGAACACACTTGCTTATTTCCTATTTACTCCTTTTTATAACACAAGAATAGGGGTCACCAAATGAAATTAATAGGCAGCCGGTTTAAAACTAACTAAAAGTAGTATTTTTTCCACACAATGCACAGTCAACCTGTGGAACTCCTTTCCAGAGGATGTTGTGAAGGCCAAGACTATAACAGGGTTCAAAAAAAGAACTAGATAAGTTCATGGACGATAGGTCCATCAACGACTGTTAACCAGGAGAGGCAAGGATGGTGTCCCTAGCCTCTGTTTGCCAGAAGCTGAGAATGCGTGACAGCGGATAGATCACTTGATGATTTCCTGTTCTATTCATTCTCTCTGGGGCACCTGGCATTGGCCACTGTCGGCAGACAGAATAATGGACTAGACGGACCTTTGGTCTGACCCAATATGGCCGTTCTTATGTATGCCACCATAGCAATGGAACCCATTTTCTCAGGAAGATTTATAGGCTCCAAGACCATGGAAAAAATTCTCTGCATTTATGGCTGGATATATTCACAGTGAACCCAGTCCTCCAAAACCTACCACATGCATAATTCTCATTGACTTCAATGGGAATTCTGCACAGAGAGAACTTGCAGGATCAGGCCTCATAATCAGAGTTGCTTTGCCATTATTTTGGGAGAAATATTCCTGTAAATTATGGGAGGCCAAGAATTGTTGGTAATTTTTGCCACAAGGGTATTGAGACTAATGGAACAAAGTACTTGGCAGAGCATAGAAAACAGTGCGTGTATTCCTTGATATTTCCTTATTTGAAAGTTCCTTTAGATGCAGAACATATAGTTCCAAGGGCTATACAATGGCCACTATACAGACACCATTTTCAGTTTATCCCCAGTACAGGGAAATCAACATTGCTATTAATTGCAAAGCTTCAGCCATTTGGCACCACTCTAACAAGTGCCTAGTACTAGTTTACCCAATTTTATAAATACATCGGAACACCAGAATTTCACTGAGATGTTTCCATTCTCATAGTCAAAACTGACATTAGAAGATGAACTTTTGGTTTAATAATAAACAAAATATTCAATATTTGGATTTCCCACGTATGAAAAGTTTAGTTTAAGGGTTCCTGTTGCTTCCTGTAAATAGCAAAACTTCCATTGTCTTCAATAGAAGCAGATCAGTTAGTGAGAGATCAACATATCTGTCATAAGAGCTGTGATCACATAGCACTACAGTATTTTTTAAAAACAAACAATAGTATTTCTGCAAGTACTGAACTGACTTTGTGGAAGTGTTTTGAGGAGCGCTTTAAGAAATAATTAAAATCAGAAAAAATCTTATTAAAAATTAGTAAATAAAATGGCAATAATCCAGTAATCCTCCCCCAAAACAAGGAAATAGTAAGCCAAAATTGTGATACAGGCTATATGAATATCCATTCATATCAAAGATTATTCAGATAAAATGTACATTTTATCTGAAACAACCATATGCAGAAAAGTGTGTGTTTGGAGACATTGCAGAGTCCATACAGAACATTTATTGCTTATGTAAATTACTGTATTATATTACCATATATTTGTCACTGAATACATTAGCTGTGGTATTCTTCGAATATTAATTATTCACCTGCATAGAATACTGGGAACACTAATTTCTGAAAAACTTAAGGTGTGATTGGTTTGCTCTTCAATACTTCAGTCCTTTCAGTTAAGTCAGGAGGCAAAGCAATAGCACACTGTGTTTATTCAGGCTTCAAGCAAACTACCCTTTAGTTGGAGCATATTAAGTATTCAGAAGGAAAGATCTGTGGGTTTCTGCACTAGTTAAAACTGCATGGGTTGGCTAGATTTAGTTCTCACTTATACCCTTCATTTATATTTTGCATTTCTCTCAGTTTGAACAAATCAATGAACTCAGCTTCACTTTTGTTTATGGTCAGTTTCACTTTCAGATCCTTAGTGCATTTAAAGTTTGTGTTTTAAACACTGCTTATTTGCTTAAGAGCAAATGTTTTCACTGGATTTTCAATAGTTGTGGAAACACTTCCATTAGTGGTAAGCTTTATAAAAGCTTGTTTTTACAAAATTTAACCTGTTTCACGTTTAAGTTGCCTTTTATATGTGTCACCTTTTCTGAGGGGAAAAAAAAAATTATAGCACTGGATGTCAGAAGTGTACTACAGCAATGACTGACAGAATAGTTTAGATAGTCATACAAGTTCCTAAACAAACATGTGAGTATTTAGGTGTACTCTGGCTCAAGACTTTCAATTCACTGAGCTTCGTTGAATTTGTATGTGCAACAAGGTCAAGGATACTGTAATATCATTTCTTTTCTAACTTGTTAATAGAAATAATTTATTTAATAATAATAGAATAATTTATTTAAGGTTTAATCAAAAGTGTCATGTACAGTGAAAGCTTTTGATATTACAAATATTTTGTCTTCAATATTTTAACAATTTACTGTAGTTTAAAATTGTAGGCAAGTTACAATAATTGAATAATTGCTTCTTTATTACTGTAAAACATACCAGACAATATCCCATATTGGAGATATCTACATTTTAATTCTAAACAACATTTTCTTTTAAAAACCATTACAGTTTCTTTTCCAATTTGGATGGGGACTAATAACCCATAGAAAGCACATAGTACTCTTGCAGAAATCTGAGTTATAGACAATAGGCTAGTTAACATCTTTTCTTTAGTTCTTTCAGATCAGGAGGGACATTGTGCATGAAGTCTATTGGCACAGAATGAAACAATCCAGATCTTTTATTTTAGTATGGTGGATTACTTGCACTTCAGGAAGCTTGAATAAAATTCACATATGTTAAACATGATTCATACTGTGTTGGTTAAACAATGTAATGATTTGGATTTATTGCATTTTGCAAAGAAAACAGTAATGTGAAATAAAAAGTCATTCCTGTTTACACATTACAGCTTTTAAACTGTTTTAAAGGAATCTACTAAGCAGCGACAGTGCATATTTTAAAAGCTGTTTTACAGCTGTGTTAATGAACTGCACTTGAACCTTGCAAACACAGTTCAGCTTAAAATTAATTAGTTTGTATGTTGCATAACCATATCAGCTCCCCCTGGCAATCCTACAATTCGTGCATCAACAAATTAAGTGCATGCAGCATGGTTGGTTATTTCCAAACCAAGAACTAAATACAGAGATTTGGTTCATCACAATGCACCAATATGAAAGCCAGACTACAAAAGAAAAAAATAGCTATCTACCAGTTCAAATGGATAAACATGATAAAACATGGGATATCACTTTACTTATCCCATGTGTTCCAAAACACATTCCAGTATGGTAACAAGGATACTTTAGTGTAGTGGTCACCAACAGGTCGATCACAATCGACTAGTCGATCTTAGCGGATCTCCCAGTAGATCGTGATCTCCGGTGGTGCAGTGTGGCTGCCGCTAAGGCAGACTCCCTGCCTACCCCGGCCCCATGCCACTCCTGGAAGTGGCCATGGGCAGGGGCGGCAAGGATCTCCCTCAGCGCGCTGCTCCTGCCTACAAGCGCTGCCCATTGGCTGGGAGAGCTACAAGGGCGGTGCTTGCAGAGAGAGGCGCAGCGTGTGGAGCCACATGCCCCTGCCCCTCCCCCGAGCCAGCACTCTGTACCCCCTCCTACACCCCAACACTCTGCCCCAGCCCAGAGCCCCCTCTTGCACCCAAACTCCCTCCTAGAGCTTGCACTCCTCACCTCCTCCTGCACCCCAACCCCCTGCCCCAGGCTCAGCCCAAAGCCCCCTCCCACACTGCAAACCCCTCGGTCCCAGCCCAGAGCCCGCACCCCCTCCTGCACCCCAACCCCTTACCCCAGCCCGGTTAAAGTGAGTGAGGGTGGGGGAGAGCGAGTGACCGAGAGAGGGAGGGATAGAGTGAGTGGGTGGGGCTTTGGGGAAGGGGCAGATCCTGGGTTGCCCTTAGATTCAAAAAGTGATCTTGGACATAAAAAGGTTGGAGACCACTACTTTAGTGGTTACTAAAATAGTTTAACTTGACTTGGGCATTCAGGTTTGAAAATATACCTCTAATTTGTGCTTAACTGGGACAGGGGTTTAGGTTTTTTTGGAACAAGTGTCACATAGACTATCACAAAAGCAATGCCATACAGAAGCGTGCACACCCAGAGAGAGAGATCATTTAGCATCACTTTCAAGTACATTAATAGATTCATTTCTGCCTACCATTGTCAGAAGAGGCTGATAAATTCTTTATCCCAATATAATCAAACTACCAGGCTATTATTATTTGTATTGTGGTAGCCTCTAGACACCCATGTTCTAGGCACCATACACATTACAAAAAAGTGGTCTCTGCCCCAAGAACTTACAATCTAAACAAATAGACTAAAGTTGGTTTCAGCTAACAGTCCTTTTCTCCTACTCCAATAAACTTCTTGCTGATCAAATTTTATCTTAAAAGAGATTTTCCTACAACAAAACTTGTAAGAGAAAGGAAAAACTTGCATTCTCCCTCAAAATTAAAAATGTCATATTATGCTTCCCTCTTTAATAGCATCTATTCTCCTTACTACCAGCACATGCAACTCAAGGGATACTGCATGAGACACTGGCATACTTCATAAAGTACCTGCCTGATACCTTCATAAAGTACCTGATTTTCTATACTACTTTATGATCTGGCATCATACACAGTATTGTGTCATGCCTAGATAGTAACAACTCTACACAGGTAAAAGCCCTTTCTTACTCTCTTTTGGTCACTAAAGTCATTTTAAACATAAAAAAGGCCATACTGGGTCAGACCAAAGGTCCACCTAGCCCAGTATCCTGTCTTCCAACAGTGGCCAATGCCAGGTGCCCCAGAGGGAATGAACAGAACAGGTAATCACCAAGTGATCCATCCCCTGTCGCCAGTGATTTCCCTACACGCCCCCTAGGGGGGGTGTACACCCCCCCTGAATTTTCCCAACCCCCCCCCCCAGTTTTGTGAACTAGTTACATGCAGTGTTGCCAATTTAGTGATTGTTTGGGAATTTGAATTGAAACATTAATACACACTTTAAAAGCATATAATGTGTATGATAAAATATGTGTATCTGAAAATGTATAATAGATTTGAAAAGTATGAACACAGACTAGCTTCCTTATACAGCTTTTGTTTTTTGCGACTGTCAGTGCATTCATTTCGGTGATGTTGGCTAACCTAATAATTTCAAATGATGATCTGTAAGCAAAGTCTAAAAGAGCTCTCCCTGACAGCTAGCGATGAGCTGGGAACTGGGGGGAAAGGCTTCAGGACCAGATTGTATTTACATTCACACCTAATCTACCTAGGTATCCAGCAAACAGAGCTGTGTTGCTCAAGTGATAGATTTTGGCTGGGTTTGGGTTACAAATCACTTGAATGCAGGGGGTAATGAAATGTTGTTGTTTTTACTGTACGAGTAAAGGGCAGTAGAACTGTCCTTAGCCTGTGCTGATTGAGGGCATCAAGAGAGAGGGTGGGGACAGGTGTTTTGCTTTATGGTCTGACTATTTGACCTGCGCCTCTCCACTGTTTAAAGACAGAGCTGATTAGGCTTCATAGAGAGTCTTTTGATTTAAGTGACCACTAGAGCGGAAATCTCTGATAATCAGGTCTAAGTGCTTAGACTTGCTGTGGGACAGTGTTTCTATGGAAGAGATGCCCCAGTCTGCACTAGCACCGAGGTTCCCCCCACCCCGAAGAGCTGAAATCACTGAGAGTCAGGTGGAACCATGAGAGACTGACTCACAGAGGTCACAGTGGCAGGTGGCAGCAGAAGGTGACAGTGTAGGGCTATTGGGGTAGAGCAATAGAGTGAACGGTGGCATGACAAACAACAGCGGTCAGAGCATTGGACTTAGGGTGACCAGATGTCCCGAATTTATAGGGACAGTCTCGATTTTTGGGTCTTTTTCTTATATAGGCTCCTATTACTCCCCACCCCCTGTCCCGATTTTTCACACTTGCTTTCTGGTCACCCTAACTGGACTATGTTTTAGTGACCTTTCTCCAGAAGCTATATTTGTGACTGGGAAAGTTATATAAATATGTTTCCTAGTAGGCCAAGATTTTAAAAATGCATTATTTGCCAAGATCATTATCTCACATCATCGCTATCTCAAGAGGTCATTATCTTGGGGAGTTTCTGTACTAAACTTTTTTATTATTATAATTTTTATGTAAGAATGGCTATATTGGGTCAGATCAATGGTCCATCTATCCCAATATCCTGTCTTCCGACAGTGACTGTTCCAGGTGCTTCAGAGGGAATGAACAGAACAGGGAATCACTGATTGATCCATCCCCTGTCGTCCACTCCCAGCTTCTGGTCAACAGAGGCTAGGGACTTTCAGATCATGATGTTGCATCCCTGCCCATCCTGGCTAATAGCCATTGTGGACAAATCTTCCATGAACTTATCTAGTTCTTTTTTGAACCCTGTTATAATTTTGGCCTTCACAACATCTCTGGCAAAATGTTGCCACGGGTGACTGTTGCGTTGTGTGAAAAAATACTTCCTTTAAAACTTTGTTTTAAACTTACTGCCTATTAATTTCATTGGGTGACCCCTGGTTCTTTTGTTCAGTGAAGGGATAAATAACACTTCCTTATTCATTTTCTTCTCACCAATCAAGATTTTATAAGACTCTATCATATCCACTCTTAGTCGTCTCTTTTCGAAGCTGAAAAGGCCCAGTCTTCTCTCCTCATATGGAATCTGCTCCATACCCCTAATAATTTTTGTTACCCTTCTCTGTACCTTTTTCAATTCCAATATATCTTTTTTGAGATGGTGTGACCAGAATTACATGCAGTTTTTAAGATGTGGGCATGTCATGGATTTATATAGTAAAAGTGGAGGAGCTTGGTTTGCCACACTGATCAGCTAAGCCAATACTGACAAACTATATGCTTCTGGACTGCATCAACATGCAGAAAGCTTTATAAGCCAGTCACTGTCAAAGCCAATTTTAGAAGAACTTAATGAGGCTGTTAAGAATGCTGGAGACACAACTCAGTTTATGTGAACCAACATGGCTACTGCATCACACTTTCTATTTAAGCAAGAGAAACCACACACTACACACTAGAGGCCTATGTTAAGTGCATTGTCACTTGTTAATCCTGAAGTTGGACACTGGTTCCGAACAAGACTGGCAAATGCTCACTATCTTTCTGCAAAAAAACTCAGCTGACTCTCTTGAAACATGTGGTACAACAGTGAAAGACTCAGGAGTTGAAAAAGTGAAGAATTCTCTCACTATATTCAAAATATGTGCATACATGGCCAACAAATGCACCAATGCAAATAGGCATCAAGTATTAAGTCATTACGTATGTTATCTTGATGTCTGTGGTAGGCCAGTAGATGCATTCTAGATGTTTAGTTATAGAAGACACATCAGCTGCATCTGTGACATCTTAGAAGAGTTAAATGCTTGTAAATGGAACCCCAAACAGATGGCTGCTTGTGCATTTGATGGAGCTACAAACTTCTCTGGAAGACATAGTGGAGTACAAGCTTTGCTCAGAGAAAAGTGCAACCCTAATCTCTCCTATACACACTGTAGAGGCCATCTACTCCAGCTAGCGCTAGTACAAGCTGCAGAATCTTCAAATGACATTAAAAAGCCACAAATTTAATGGCTTTTTATACTCTTTTTTTTTTCTTCAGCAAGAGTCAAAAAGGACTGAACATTTTGGAAACAAACAGAAGATACCCTGGGACTGAAGTTCAAATGAGTCCAACCTGGGAAAACCTGCTGGCTTTCTCATGAGTGATTCTTGGCAGTTGTGTTAAAATTACTGCAACCATTATTACTGGCTTTAGAAAGTATCCACCAAGATAGGACAGATCTAAGTAGTGAGGCTGGTGGACTACTTTTGTTACTAAGTTCAGAGAAGACTATGGCAATTCTCCCTCTTGTAAGTCTACTGTTGAAACCACTTGGGTCATTAAACAATGTAATCCAGGCATCTGCTACAACAGTAGTAGATCTTTGTCCAGAAATAGAAGCTATCCTTGGCTCAATCAGAGATATCCATTGAAAATGTACTGGAAGAAGCAAAGACTTCAGTCCAGAAGTTGACCAATGAAGGTACTTATATTGACTCCATAAGTGAAGAGGACAAGAAGTGTTTGTTAAGCCAGCTGAAAAAGTACAAAGACTTGATTCTTACAAATCTACAATAGAGATTTCTGGATTCTATTCAACCTCCTCGTAGCTTTTACAGATGCCGGTCTTATAAAACACCTACAGTTGAGTGGAGTGAGGCACTACCAGCAATGGGGCTGCTATGTGATCAGGGCAGAATAGAGAATTTTGAACACAGAGTGGAATATGATACGATGAACGAATGAAGATTTAACTTCAACTTCTTTATCATCACTAGTGGTTCGACCCAGTCTTTGTGCTATGTTTCCTGCCATGAAAGTAGGAATTCATCTCTTGCTAATCCCAGTCACAACAGCTACAGCTGAACATAATTTTTCCTCATTGAATAGAATTTTGTGTTCTGAAAGAAGTCGCCTTCTGCCTGATCATGGGCATATCATGAAGGACTGGAAGTAATGGACACACAAGAAGACACCAAGGAGTGCAAAATTACAACAAGAAACCAAGACCGATGTACATGTAGTGCTTCATAGTAGGCTTGAGTAGCCAACTTTAATTTTTGTGATGGTTTTAAAACATGAGTTAAATCTAATAAAATGGTCGTGAAACATTTTTCAGTTTTTACTATAGTGCCATACAGCCCACCTTTGCCCTCACGGTCTCAGCCCTCATCGGCCCTGACACCCCCCCTGAATATTTCAACACCCCCCCAATTTCAATTCCTGGGGAAGACACTGCCTGTCGCCCATTCAAAGCTTCTGGCAAACAGAGGCTAGGGACACCATCCCTGTCCATCCTGGCTAATAGCCATTGATGGACCTATCCTCCATGAACTTATCTAGTTATAGTCTTGGCCTTCACAATATCCTCTTGCAAGGAGTTCCACAGGTTGACTGCATTGTGTGGAAAAAATACTTCCTTTTGTTTGTTTTAAATCTGCTATTAATTTCATTTGGTGACCCCTAGTTCTTGTGTTAAGGAAGTATTATTTACTCCTTCTCCTATTTACTTTCTCCACACCAGTCATGATTTTGTAGACCAAGATCATATCGCCCCTTAGTCATCTCTTTTCTAAGCTGAAAAGTCCCAGTTTTATTAATTGCTTCTCATATGGCAGCCGTTCCATACCCCTAATCATTTTTGTTGCCCTTTTCTGAACCTTTTCCAAATGGGGCAACCATATCTGCACTCAGTATTCAAGATGTGGGCATACCATAGATTTATATAGATGCAATATATTTTTTGTCTTATCTCTCCCTTTCTTAATGATTCCCAACATTCTGTTCGCTTTTTTAACTGCCGCATACATTTCCCTTGGATGTATGCAGCTAAACTCCCATGAATCCACAGAATGGCAAGAAAACTAATTTCTGGAAGCTAGATTTCATCAATGACACCATTATGACATTACCAGGTGGTTCTATGATTCAATATTACAAGAGAGCAACTAAATAAAATATTTGCCTGTAAAGTGATTGGCAGGTTAAATGTATACAAAGCTTTAAGGAACAGCTGATGGCTTGTGGAAGATTTTGTAAAACATTCTATTTAGAAAAAAAAAAGTCTCACGTTTTGTTACTCTCCCTTTGTTTATTTGCAAGAAAGCAAATCTAAAGACCAGGTCGTAATGTAATTGCTCTTACTGTTTCTTACTCAATTAAGATATAATTCTTTGGTGGTGGCAAGAGAAAGTCAAATCAGTGAAGTCAATGGGACTACTTACCTGAGTAAAGGGAGAAGGATTTGGCCCCTACTTGGTTCTTGTGAAAAGACTATTACCTACTCCTCTGTGTGCTCCATGTGCAAAAGGAGTTCTACAACTGGAAAACTTGCAGGATCAGGTACAAAGATTAGGACTCCAGCTAGGAAAATAAACTCTGAATTCTTACAAAACAAAGATTTTTGTTTTGCATGCGTATCTTTACTAATCGAAGAGGAAAGATAGCTATAGAGCAAGTGTCATGCAGCAATATTCTGTCTAAAAGGAACATTTTATGAGGCAGCAGGAAGCTCTTCAACCTTTAAGTGATCTCAAAACATTTCAGACAAAACTACTGCATTTCACTACTGTACTACTTTTAAAGTGAAGCCTTTTAGAGAGGAATGTAGTTCTAATGTAGAAAGCACCTGTTTCAATGAAACCCGTTATTTCAATTAATAATGGACTGTTTACAGTTGTCCTTAGTTCCCTAGCTAAGCATTTCCCGCGGATGGTATTAAATATTTGTGATACTACAGCTTGATATTCCATTTGGAATGCGGTCTTCATTCTGGATTCGCGTATCCCATCCACTGTTGCGAAGTTACTTTGTACCACGCCTAAAGACAGCCACAAACACAACCCTACCGCTTCCCGTTCAGCGGACTGCCGGGGGGAGAAAAGAGCTTCGGGGCCAGGACGCCGCTACGGGCGGGGTGTGGGTGCCGGGAGCGCAGCCCGCCCGGGCAGTGGAACCCGGCGGGGAGAGCAGCGCTCGGCTCAGCCCGGCTCGCCCCACAGCGGGACCCCGGCGCAGCCGGCAGGGGGGCTCGGGGAAGGGCGGTGACCCCGGGAGCCGCAGCCGCCCGCGACACCCACCCCCGTCCGGCTGGCTCCGGGGGCAGCGGGGCCATGGCGGGGGAAGCGGCAGGCACATGGGGGTTACAGGGCGGGGGCCGCCGGGAGCGAAGGGCCGGGCGGGGGCTGCACCCAGCTGGGGCTGGCCCGGGCGCGTCTCCCCGGGGAAGTTTCTCCCGGTCGCTCCAGGCAGGCGGAGCCTCCAGCTCCGATTTCAGCCGCTGCCCGGAGACACCCCATAGCAGCTGCCCCGGCGGGGGGTGCGTGTCCGTGCGCCGGGAGCCTGCCCACGCCCCAGCGCCCCCCCTTACCTGGCCCTTAGCCCCCTACCGGGCGCCTCGGGAAAAGTTTCCCGGCTCCCGGGCTGAGGCGCCGGGGACTTCGCTGCCGCTTGCTCAGGGCCCCGCGCCGCCAGCGAGCGGCCGCTTGGACGAAAATAGGCAGGGAGCCGCCGCTGGGCTGCGGGCGGCGCCAGCTCCGGGGCAGGCAGCGAGCGGCCGCAGCGCGCAGGCGCTTCCCACGGGCACCACCAGCCGCTGCCCGGCGGCGGCGGAGACACCAGCGGCTCCGGCCACGTGCCGCTCTCCGCCGCAGCCACCGGCCCCGGGGGGTGAGGGGGCCGCCGCTCCCCCGCCCTCGAGCTGGCAGCGTTCCAGGGCTGGGCAGGTGCAGGCTGAGGCGGGCCGGCTCCTGCGCCTGGCGAGCGGGAACGGAGCTGCGGATGCTAAAGGGAGGGGAAATGCGCCTTCCGCCCTAGCAAGCGCTTGCAGGTCAATAGATGCGAGCGAGCCAGAAGAGAGGTGGTCTGTAGCAGTGCGCCCCAAGTTGACTTTTGTGCATTTGTCTTCTGCTGTGGACCAAAAACCAACCCCCCCAGCAAATACAAACCTGCCGACTGAAATGTGAGGAGCAAAGCTTCGTGTCCAACTTCTGGGCACATACCAGGTTAGCTTAGGCTGGGTGCATGAGCCATACCTTATTTGCACCCACTGTGAGCCATTACGGCTGTTGCTGTCTTAATGGAGAATAAGCAACAGTGTTTGAAAATAAATAAACGTGGCTGAATTTTTGTTAACATGAAGAGGCCTTGTCCCCTTACTCACCTTGAGTAGAACCAATAGAAAACACTCAGAGGGATTTGCAGACCACTGTATTACTCTACGCCTGTAGCCGAATCTGCCCCCCAGTTACTATTTATACCTTGGGATATATCAATAGTCTTGCCTAGCCCCAGCATTCTATAATCAGGAGCTGGGTGCCCCAAGCAAATAATGAGATATTTTAAAGTAATACAGTTTGAGTTCTTCTGATTTGCCTTCTGCTGTTGGATCGCCTCCCGTTCATATTGTCAAGCTTTTCTCTGCATCCACGAGGGTGTTTTTCTTTTTAAAGGAAAGCTTAGGTTCTCAAATAAGAACATAATTCCCACAGGTGAGGCTTTAAGAAAAACAGCAAATATCACAAGACTCAGGATAAAATGGTGAGAATTAGCAACAGTGCATCACAGAAGTAGCTGAGATCATATAATTAAAACTATGACAATACACCTTGCTTAACATTGTTTAACTTCTCTATTTTCCCCTCCCCATTTTATAATACCTCCTAATAGGGTAAGAGAACTGTAATAGGACATTATGTTCATCACACCATGTGGGGCTCGTTGTCCACCACTTCTTCTGTGAGGGAAGACAGTAGACTCCCTTGGGAACAGAGTTCAATTTCTTTTGAGAGCATCAGCAAAGAATTGCCCCTAATTAACAGTCAAAACCACAGTTCAGAGTAAACGAAAAGCAGTTAACTGCTATTGCCAAAATACAGAACAGAGGGAAGAAATATATTTTCTAAAGATTGTTTTTATTTCTACCTGTTATGGATTCGGGGCTAGATCCTGAACATCTTACCTTGGCAAACTCCTTATTCAGGCCCAATGTGAAAAGCATTATAGACTAGCCCTGAAGTGGAAGAGCCAGAATATTGCAGATTTTACTATGGTCCTAGCAATTCAGAACTCTGTCATGTTTTTTTCTGACCTGATATAGCTGCAACACTGCCAGCTGTGACAGATCATGTCAGAGCCTGCTTAGCCAAAGAGCTCATTTTATAAACCCCTTCTCTATCTTAAAAGTGATGTAAAGTGTCATTTATCTATCTCCTCGTTGGACAATCTAGGTACTTATATGCAACTGCTATCACAGAGTGCCTCTCAGGTATTTAAAAACAGAAAACAACAATAGAACCAACTAGAATTACCTTTAAACCATTACCTTAGAAATTAATAGTTCTAGAGGGGGTTGGACTAGATGACCTCCTGAGGTCCCTTCCAACCCTGAGATTCTATGATGCTATGACATAGTCTAACTAAACAAAAATCTAATTTCCTTCTTTTTTCTAGTTACCCAGTATATATTGCTATTTCCTTTGAAATGCACTATGAAAATTATATTTCTTCATTACATGATTGTAATGCTTCTGTTTGTACCCTGTCTTCAGCTATCTTGTTTTAGAATAAACAAATGTGTCACAAGATCTAATTAAAAGTGTTAACCCTGTGTTGATATATATATATATTAGTTTAGGGATTGACAGTCTTGTGATTCCAAGTTAATACATAAAAATTGCAGAATATAAAATGCACAGTTCCAGTTGTTACAGAAGCCAACACTCAGAGGTAATCAAATTTTTTTTTTGTCAAGGTCCAAATTTCTTGGTCAAGGTCCAGACTTCAGAGAAAATAATAACAATGATAACAAGTAAATACAAAGATTTCACAGTCCATTCAAAAGTGTCTGGCAGTCCAGATTTGGCCCATGGTCCACTTATTGATTATCCCTGAACTAGAGTTTGAGCTATGCCCATTTTAAACATTAAGTGTGGGGAGCCGCAGTTGTGATTTCCAGATATTATAGTGGCCAGCTGTGAGCACTGAGGCCCAATTCTGCAAATTAAAATATACAGTCAAACTGCTGTGCCCACATGGAGTCCTGGTGAAAGAAAGGGAGTAGGTGCAGCAATTTACCTATGTGTTTTAAATTGCAGAATTGAGTCCTATTGCAACAACTTTTAGATCCACTTTCCATGGCTTCTCTCTCCATGTTTTTAAATATGAGCTCCAAATTTATCAGGGAAAAAGACACATGCTTCTTCATTAATTTGTTCTCCTAATACTTGAAAAATAGACGATCAGAATGATTAGCTCCAACAGCAGCCCTACATTACATAGATCCACAAAACGCCATAGTCTGGGTAGAGTCCTTACCTTTTTCGGAAAAAACATGCCTATCTACTAGGGTAATATTAAGTCTATTAACCTAAATTTTTAATGATAGAGGCCTTTACAGCACCTTTCTAAACACCCGCCTTTTAGGTGTTGTGAACACAACTTTTAGGTAATATTTTTAAGTTTCAGCTATATTTTTGCAGTGTTTCCATTTCTGGACTCAATCCTGCGTTCCCTCTGAAGCCAATAGCACAACATAAATAGGAGGAGGATAGGCTTGGAAGGATTCAATTTTTATTATCAGTACACATCAATTTCTCCATACACACACAAACCAACAAAATATTTCCATCAATAATAGAAATTTTCAGATAGGCAAGGTGTGAAAAATGCTGTTTGAGAATTTATTAGAGAGCTTGATTTAAGAATATTTACTTTGTATATTGTGACATATGTTGACAATTTGTGTTTTAGCAGTTGTAAAGCTTTAACGTTTTGAATCGCTACTCTGTTGTCATTAAATAATTGTTGTCTGACGCCTCCTACATCATTTCTCACAACTGAGAAAATTTAAATAAACATTTAAAAAATGCTTAAAAATAAACATCAATATTATTCCTCAAATTATAAAAAAAATACAAATTGAATTCAACCAAGCTTGCTTACGTGCTTGGAAGATAAAAGAGTTGACTTCAGTGGGACTTCTCAAATCCTTAGAATGAAGAAGATATTTAAATGTTTTGTGCTGGAATAAGTCCAAAGTGAGCCTATTGTGTTTATTGTTTTGCAGACACAAACTGAATTCAATGGCATGTCTCACATGCTTAAAGTTAAGCACGTGATTAAATGCTTTGCTGTCTCTGGGCTGAAGCTTCCTTAACAAAACGTACACTGAAGTAGAGCATCCGGGATCTTGATTGAAAAGTAGTTACCAAGCTCTATATTTGTTACTGTATGGTATAGCTAATCCCTTCTGTCCCCACTTCACCCTAAGGGTATGTCTACGCTACAGCTGTGCAGCAGTGCTGCTGTAGTGCTATAGCGTAGAAGACTCTTCCTACAATGATGGAAACGGTTTTTCTGTTGATGTAGATAATCCACCTCTCTGAGAGGTGGTTGCTAGGTCTACGGAAGAATCCTTGTGTTGACCTAGACATATTTACACTAGGAGTTAGGTCCACTTAATTGCGTTGCTCAGGGCACACCATTTTTCACATCCCTGATCAACATAACTAGATCAACCTAAGTTATAGGTATAGACCAGGCCTAAAACAACTTGGGTGAAATCCTGGTCCCACGGAAGTCAGTGGCAAAGTTCCCATTGAATTTAGTTGAACTAGGATTTTACGCTAGTTGTCTGACATACTCCCCCGCCCTCTTTTCCTAGAAATAGCACTACATTCTAACATTTAATTAAAAAGTACTCATTTCTGAGAGTGTGAAGTAATATTCACTATTTTTTTCTCAAACCGGATTTATATATTCAGTCATGAAAAATTCTTAATTCTAGCAACACCATTTATTTGAGATTTCTACACTACTAAACCAGCAGTTATGCAGGCTTACATTTTTCCATGATTATTTTTATTGTTCCTTGCACTGTAGTGATCTTTGTCTCACATATACAAAGTTCAAATATAAAGATAGAGTTGAAGGTTTCTGATCACTGGTTCACATTCATTCCCAGTTGCCTTAAGGATGTACCTGATCCATTATGTTTATTTTTCATTGAGCTAATAACAGATGGGATAGAGATGAAGAGAAGAAAACTTCTGAAGTTTCTATTTTTGTCTACTTAAACTTTCATATAAATCAACATGACTGATGTGGGGAACTGACCTTGGGAAATGAGATTAATTAATATATTGGTTGATGAATTCTTACTGGTGATTCTTAATGATTAATGGTTTACTCGTTAATTAAAAATGCTCTTCATTACAGGAAAAAGGAGAAATTCTAATGCATTTTGGTAACTTATCTGTGAGATACTTTTCCAGTTGTTCTTAGTCTCAAGCAATGACCAAGAAACCTAAATTCTTCCACAGAATGGATCATCCAGGCTCAGTTAATGTACTATAATGCTGCCTATTTTAATCCACTCAGATCTATATCACATATTTTCTAGCCATTGAAATAATTTGGGACTGGGATTACAAATATCCTTCTAAATTTATTTTCAGTGCACTACACTGGGCTGCATGTACTGGTGCAATAAACTGCCAAAAAAGTGCACATTTGGTGGAATTAGTGTGGAAAAGGGCAAAAGTCAGTACTGATTTACTAACAAAACCATCACTGCTTTCAAATAGTTTATTAAGGCATCACAAAATAGGTAGAGAAGGGAGGAGAGCTAGATCAAGATTTTCAAAAATGACCTGTCATTTTGTGGGTTTTAATTTTTGAGTCCCGAACTGAGACACCTGGTTTTCAGAATATGTTGGGCATTTATTTACTGAAAATCAGGCCCTTATGAGATGTCCCAACCTCAAAAACCTGAGGACTTAAAAATCACATTTGAAAATCTTCACCTTAGATCCCATCTTCCTGTAGGACAATTTATCTCATGACTGATGCATATTACAAATATGAGTATACATACAAAATGAGTGGGAAAATAATAGAATGGATATAAAATTGCATAATGAGGATATACTTACATTGCCGATCGTGCTTTGAATCAACCAGCTGAGTAATTAGACTCTTGGATTCATTTCAAAAGTCTTGTATTTTTTATCTGCCTAAAATGATTCATTTTGAGATCAAATGAAATAATAAATACAAAAACAAATTACAACAGGCGTTGTCCCATGCAATAGTCATGCAAAATATAAATTACACATTTTTAATTGTAAAAATTTCATGCACTTATAAGACAGTGTACAAAGAAAAGTCAGATGAATACTATCAAGGGTCTAATTGTTGATTCCAAACTGCTGCCTTTGCACAGTTCTGGCAGCATAAAGCAGCAGTAATGCTGACAACCATCTACCCAGGAATTCCCACAGTCTAGGGGGATTCCTTAGGTGGCATAGAGCCAGTGCAGCAGCTATATTTTATCCTCCTCCTTCCCAGCTGCTGGTGTAATGGCATGACCCTGTGCTTTGGCTATTCCCAGCTGCGAGAACAACCCCTTGGCAGCCAAGAGTAAGTTAGAACTCAGTGGTATCAAAGACTGCTGTTAGAGCTAACAGAATCAGCATGGACATATGAAAGTGAGGATTAGCATCAACCCATGAGACAGAGCCCATCTATGACAGTGATGGGCAAGGCATAAGGCTACAGAAAAGAAGTAGACTCACCACCATGACTCATTTTACCAGGATCAAGGAAATCTGATTGATCCATAAAATGCCAAGGTTATCTTGCTATATCCTTCTCAACAGCCCTGCCTCCAAACTAAAGAGCAGTAATTAGGTGACATCATTATGGTCAAGAGATGGTTTCTTGAGCAAGGACCTAAACACTGCTCATTTAAGGGATACTGACATCCTATCTTCCCTTGGTGAAGAATTAGTGATTTCCTCATGATGGGGTCAATAACGTAACACTTGATTTAATTCTTTAGAAGGTAGTTCCCCTAGGTTTCTCAGATTTATATCCACTAACTGGTTTTTCACAACTCTATTTCTCTTCCTTTACCACTGTCAAGTTGCTCCATTTCCCGTATCCTTGACATAAATTAGTGAGAGTTAAATTTTATTTTCTTAGAATATCTTGGATGTTCACTACATCTTCAGTGCACATGCTTTTTTTCTTTTCTGCATTCTTTTGTCTTCTCTGTCAATAAAGATAACTTAAAAAGCAAGAGAGACTGCTGTAGTGACATGATAAAATATTTCTTTTAAAGGCTATAGCTTTCCCTTCCCCACCTCTAAGAGTGTAATACTTGAACTTTTTCAGGTAATCTGAAGAGGACAACATGGAGGGAATATTAGTCACTTGGAACCCAAGTCTTTATAAATTTTTGAAAAGCCATATAAGAAGACTAACTTTTCCTAAAGAAAAACCCAAAATTATTTAGCATTCAGTATAATTCAAGACAGAGGATTTAGGACTCCATCTGTGTCATTAACTAAATTCTATTTTTTACTACTGTCTAATAAAAGCAAGAAATCAAAAAACCAGGTCCTATTTCAACATAATACAATTCTGCCGTTCATATATATTGCACTACCAAAGAAACCAAACTTCAAATTATGGAGCAGTATTCATTCTCTGTTCCAGATATAACAGGTTTAATTTACGCAAAAGTTTCCTGTCACTCAAAATGTTAAAGCTTAAAGTTCATTAATAGTTTTTCTCTTTTCTCCTGCAGGGGCTTTCAGATGACCACCATAGTATTTGCGTACTTTACAGGATTCTTAGCTGAAAATAAGGTAGAAAATATTAGACGTTACTTTAGATAGGCTTTAACATTTACAAGTACGAGGGGTAGTACTTAGCCTCTGTCCAGGTGTAGTCCCAGATACAAGGTGAAGCAACTTGCTGGATATGTAGGATGGAACCCTCTGCTTCTTAAATTTGGCTTGACTATTCTCAGCTACTAGGTCCCAGACCCACAAAAGGACGTAGGTGCCTAATTTCCACTTTTGAAAATCTCTTCTCAGCTGCCTAACTTTGGAGGCACATAAAGCCCTTAGCACCTAAATGTTCACTGTAGAAGTCCCTTAAGCGCCTACATTTTTGCCACTGGGCATGTGGACAATGCATCAGTGTGGCTATCTGAGTGCCTATCTTACACCCAAGCCTGAGTGGAATCCTCAAACCAGAAGAAGATAGTCATTGCCCACCCAGCTTGTCTGCAGGGGCTGATCTGGTAGGTGTTCTCAACACATGCCCAACTCCACACAAAACAGTTGGGGGAGATAGGCTAAAGATTGTAAGAGAAGCTACTGTTTAGGACACTCACCTAGGATGTGGGAGATCCTAGTTCAATCCCCCTCTCTGCTGGATAAAGAGAAGACATTTGGACATGGATTTCTTACCTCCAGGATGAGCATAATAACCACTAGATTATGGGGTATTCTGATGAGGGGTCTCTCTTCATCTTGCCTGTTGCAGCTCTTCCATGTGTATAAATATACACTGGGCCAGAGAGAGTGTGAGAATGACAGGTTTATCATATCCCCAGAGAAATTAAAGAAGTGTATTCCAATAACTTTATTACAATGTTCACAAGGCATCCCCTCCCAAGCCAAGTCTTGTCATCCTGTATTATCTGTCCTGGATCTGATACTATTCAATATTTTCATTAATGAGTTAGATAATGGAGTGTAGAGTATACTTATACAATTTGCAGATGACACCAAATTGGGTGGGGTTGCAAGCACTTCAGAAGACAGGATTAGAATTCAAATCAACTTCAACAAATTGGAGAATTGGTCTGAAATTAACAGGATAAAATGCAATAAAGATAAGTGCAAAATGCTACAATTAGAAAGAAAAAAAATGAATGACTACAAAATGGGGAATAACTGATTAAGTCATAGTACTGTGGAAAAGGATATGGGGGTGATAGTGGATCACAAATAGAATATGAGCTAACAATATGATGCAGTTGCAAGAAAAGCTAATATTCTCAAGTGAATCAACAGCAGTGTCTTACGTAAAATATGGGAGGCATCTTCCCTTTGCATTCTTCACACTCCTCTATCAGAATACAGCTGGTGGACATTTCCGACTTTCATCTGCCGATCCAGGGGCAGATGGTGTTCTCCCATGACATGATGCTCAGGTTCCTGAGAGGTCTTGAGAGATTTTTCCCACAAGTTTGGTCCCCTTTGAGCCTCTGGCCTCATGCTCCCTGTCTCACCTATTGTGGAAGGTAGCTTTCCTGGTTCAGCTCCTGCCCCACCTGCCTTCCTTCCCAAGGTGGTGTCTACTTTCCACGTGAGCCAGGCCATCTTCCTTCCAGTCTTCTGCTCTAAGCCTCATGAGACTAGTGAAGAGAGGTGCCTTCATGCTTTGGACATAAGAAGGGCCCTGGCTTTCTACCTAGATCGGACAAAGCCTTTCTGTAAGTTGACTCAGCTTTTCATCCTTACAGCTGATAGGATGAAGGGCCTCCCGGTGTCCACACACAAGATTTCTAACTGGATCACCTCTTGCATTCGAACCTGCTACAAGTTAGCGGGAGTCCCTCTGCCGCCGATCATCAGAGCCCACTCGACCAGAGCACAAGCATCTTCGGCGGCCTTCCTGGTACACTTCCTGATGCAGGACATCTGTTGAGCTGCGACATGGTCCTCCATGCACATATTCATGGCCCAGTATACCATGACTCAGCAGGCCAGGGCAGATGCTGGGTTCGGCAGAGCTGTGTTTCAATCTACACATCCATGAACCTCTACCCACCTCCAAGGGGTACTGCTTGGGAGTCACCTAAATTGAATGGACATGAGCAAGCACTCGAAGAAGAAAAGAGAGTTACCTTTTTCCGTAACTGCTGTTCTTCGAGATGTGTTGGTCATGTCCATTCCACAACCCGCCCTCCTTCCCCACTAACGGAGTTTCTGGCAAGAAGGAACTGAGGGTGGGGGGAACCGGCGGCCCCCTATATATTGCAGCATGTGCGCGCCACTCCAGGGGGCGCCAGAGCCAGTCCCTTATGGATGCTGCTGAGGGAAAAACTTCTGGCATGTGGTGAGCACGCACACCTAAGTTGAATGGACATGAGCAACACATCTCGAAGAACACCAGTTACGGAAAAAAGTAACTGTCTTTTCAGTATTCACAAACATTCTGTTATCAGTCTCTTTGAGACTGCTACTAGGGATGTTAAGTTGTGATGTTGGATTTTGTGCGTCATATTCGTGGCCTGATTGGTAGTTATGAGTACAACAAGGTCTCCTGTCAATACAAGGCTCCCTGTTGCATTAATTGCATCCACCATGCTTGCTGCCCTTACCGTTTACTGCAGAGACATCCAGTGTTTCCAGCACAGCTGCAGGTAGCTGGGGCATTGTTATATTTAATTCAAAGGTATAAATATAGAAATGCATCAATTTGAGTGTTTTCACTTTATTATGCTGCTAATGAATTATAAAGTGTATATCAAAATAAATATTCTTGAAATGATTCCTAATGAATCACTTAGACAGTGTGCCTATTCAGTTGTGTCATTGATTAATTATAGTTTTTGCTTCCTTTCTGGAATACAAATGCTTTTTATTAAAGTAAGCCAAAGACAGTAAGAAAGACAGACTCATTGTTATGGTGTTTCATTCAGCTGTGATTTGATAGAGTATCCCTTTCAGCATTTCTGGAGTATACTTGAATGGCTGCAAGTGGCTATGATACAAATGAAAGTTGATGTTACCCTAAGTACAACTAGATGGAAGATATTCTGTTCAGCTAGTATCAGATTTATCAGAGCACAGTCATTTAAATACTAATATTATCTGGAGCACTGTGATAAATGCACAGCAAACCATGCCAGCCACAGGCAGTATCACAGGGAATCCTTTTTACTAGATTCTGGTGCAGGTAGGTGAATTATTCCAGAATATTAAACATGTCATTAGTTCTGAGATATTAGATATCTTTAAGATATTAGCTTTAAAAGTGGTCAGCATCACATTAAAAAAATTGCCAGTTTCAGTGGTTACAATTTAGTGATTATGAAGTTCAGGGACTGCCACTGTTACAAGACATCATCACCTCCAATCTTTCTATAGACGACACCATTTTTTGCAAGTCTCAATGACAATCATTTATTTGCACAATGGGATTCAGAGCATTCTTGGAAAGGCAGCAGAGGTGATGAAAGGCCATAAGCAAGGAGAATGCTATTGGCCAGGATTTAAAGAAGTGGCCAATAATTTTAGGTGCTTCAAGTTTCAGGGGTCCAACTTGAGATACCTTAGAGGGGCCTGATTTTCAAAATGTGCTGAGCACCAACCCATTTTTTGGCAGCAAGAAAAGCAGTTTGGGACTTAAGTTAATGCAAGTATTTAAAGTTCAATATTTAAAGTGTCATGGTCCCCATTGTTTTGTTGATTTTAGAGCGTCCTTCAGATTCAAAGAAAGGATCATCTTCAGAGCAAATGACCATCATTACTGTGTGCCTTCTAAGACCCTTTTAAATTTTTAAAAAGTTGTTCCTTACCTGCCGAGAAACACTCAAATGATTAGTTTAATATATTCCAGTTCACAAAGCCATGTAGAAAATCAATTTAAAGCAACAGAAAAAGATGAGACGTTAGAAGAGTAGAGAGATCTGTAACATTCCAGCTATCTTAAGGCCACCTCCTTAAAGAGTGTAGCATTTAGTGAAAGTGGATGCAGTATGGTTTAAAATAAAATGTACATGATAGCACTAGTTTCCACCATGAAGCAGAGTCAGCACCAATCTCTTTTATATACTTCCTTTATTAAAAAAGTACATTATAATGAATGTTCAGTAAAAAGGAATATAAAGAGGTATCCTATCTGAAGAGTGAGATATGGCAAAAACAATAACAAAAATATAGTAATGATTGTTTCATGAGCATTAACATCTATGCATGTTTTAGCAAACAATGGAAAGAAGACACCAAATTTCCCCCTAGAGTCAATGGGAGTTTTGGATGACAAAAAGAATTCGCAGAGGCCTTGATCCAAAGCCAACTGAAATCAATGGGACTGGGAGTCTTTTTGCCTTGAAATTTGACTTTTGCATGGAAAAGAGAAGATGACACCTGGGAGTGGGAGAGGAAAGGAACATTTATAGACAAGGACATTTCCTTTGCCTATAATTATGGATCCTCTTTCTGAGCTATATCCAACCACCTTCACAGAGGTGCATCATCTCCTGAACTTAATCAGCAATGCATCGCTATGTGGCCCAATTCAAAGCCCATGGAAGTCAATGGACAGACTCCCATTGACTTCAGTTGACTTTAGATCAGGCCCTACTTGAGGGGAGAATTACGGTTGCTGTTACCACTACTAGTACCTGAAAATATATTAGTCTGTGAACTTTCCTCCTCCCAGTTCACTTCTTATTTTGTAGATGAGGTAGGTGTGGTAATTTGTCTCAACCTGCAAGGGAGTCCTTTACACACGGGGTTATAACCGTGACTAATCTTCAGTTCATATTTGATTTGTGAATGAATGCTGGCAATTTGCTGGTACTCGCATTCAAATAAGTACAGAATACAAAAGATATTCTTTGTTCTTAGCTAGTGAACTGTGTGTTTGGTGTGGTGTTGCAATGGCTGCTAGTTTACAGTGCACCTCATTTCTGAAAATTGCAGATGAAATTCTCTCCAGTTTCCAGATGCCCTCTATTCTACTTCCTCCTGCAACCTAACACTTTCTGCCCCTACTTGCTACTTGGATTCACCAACTTGCTGATTTCCACTTCATTGTGTTACTCATTATTGCAAATGCCTCTGATGAACAAATGTCTCAGAATAGCATGTACATAAGCAGCTTCTCTAGTACCATTAAAATAGCCAATTAACAATGATGGGGGTGGGAGGGAAAAAAAATCAATAGAATAAGCCATAATGATGTTTATATAAAGAATCAGCTGACCAGGAAAATGGATTCTTGATGTCTGAGATACCTTAGGTATGTTGTGATAATTGGGCCTACCAATTTATCCCCGTTTGTGAATTCAACTGTAAAAAATGAGTGTAAGTTCATAAGATATCACAATAACCTATAACAACAAATGTTGATGGGAAAAGGACTGAAAGGGACACAAAGACTGAATTAGTCCAAGCAAAAAGGCCTGCTGATCTAACTCAAGAGCTGTGTTAAGATCACACCTGGTAAACAAGAAAAACGTGGCACCAGAAATCAGTGAGCTACAATTGGTGTGTCAGAAATTAAGTCCAACTGGTGGACAAAATAATGAAATGGGCTATTCCACCCATTATTCCCTTTGTGGGCCTTTAAAGAAAGACTGGGGAGAAATATGGACTAGTGTAGTGAGCTTCACCATCCTGGCTGCCACCCCCAGCATATCCTGGGATGCAAGGCCTTCATTGTCCTGATTCTGAGACGTGTCCTGACCAGAATGGGCCAGAGAGAGGGATCCAGATAACATTGTCACCTCCACCAGCCCCTGCTAAATCACCACCTTGGATGAAACAGGATCGGACTTAAACAACAGCAGCAGCAACAACAGCTTTAGCTCATCTTTACTAACTTTCTCTTTTCCCCAGAAGGACAGTTATCATCTTTGATGTCATCTACAACTGTCACACAGGAGGTTTTCCTTCCAAAAATTCCCTCCAGCTGAATGGAAAAGAACAAGAGATGTTGTTAAAATGCAGGCCTTATTTATTACCTGGCATTTCAAATGCTTTACCTGTTTTTCCTTCTTTTCTTTATCTTTTTTTAAAAAAAGGTTACAATTGATTTGTAATGGTGTGTTTGCCATGGTTCTAAGCAGGCTGAGGTCTCTGTACACTGAGACTTTGTTTAACACTGTTTAATTTTGGACACTGCATCATGTTAACACCTTTGCCCCATTTATGCCATCTAAATTAATACAACAGGTTATACATACACACACCAATGCTTAGAGAGAGGTGAACAATAAACTATAGATTACTGGGACATCAAGAATATCAGTTATCCTGCCTGGTTTATTCTTTTTGACAAGTTAATTCATGTTAACATGCTCCTTTCCTTTGTTCTGGGATTGACAAGGAGATTATCTTTCAGCAGAGCTGATTTCCCCCCCACATATTTAGTTGCTTACTTAAGAAAGAAAAAAAAAAAAGCTGAACTACTACTTTTAGGAATATTTTTCTGAGTTTGCTGCATTGATTTATAGACTCAAAGACGTTTTTATTGCTAGTCTTTTCTGGCATGAACGTTGTCATTTATGGCATACATTTTGGCTAAAAACATTCACAGACAAAATATCAGGGGCCAGCTTCCAATGTCAGTTACATAGGTTTAAGTTCAGAGCAAATGGAGTTACTCTGGACTCACACTGATACAACAGCAGAAGCTGGATTGAGGTATTTAGAAATTAACAAACTAAATTTGATTTGTAAGGTTGTAAAATGGTTGGGTGAAGGAGGAGTGCCAGCTGCATGTCTGGACAGGGCCTAGCACAATGGGACTCTGATCTTTGATTAGGGTATGTAGATGTTACTGTAACACAAATAATAAACAAGAAACTTGCAACATGGCAGCGCTTCTCCCCAGCTTGCTAAGGAACTCGTTGCCACACCCACAGTCTCTTTTAGGTAGTTTTATTTCTCAAACATAAGCAACCAAACAAAAACAGTTCTTCAGCTCACCCTGGTCTACGATCTCCAAGGGTCTGACTGCCTCCCTTCCCAGGGAACTCTGGCAGTCCTCCTGTTTCCTAGCTCTGACTCACCAAAGTCGGCTTCTCCTTCCTCAAGTGCCCTCTTTTAGAGCCTCATCTGGGTCAGCTGATGTGGCATAGGCATGCTGGCCCTGCTCCCTCTTAAAGGGCCAGTGTCACTTTGTGACAGCACCGTTGAAAATACAATTCACTCAAAAGCAGTGATTTAACAGAAAATTATAATCAATATATCCAAACACGATTAAGGTGCTCAGGTACCATAGTGATAGACACAATATAAGAACCAGAACAGAAGATAATATCTTATATTAAAATTCTTCCCAATTTATATGCTAAGTATTAGATGCCTCTTTGAAGTTAATAAAGTTACACCAAGAATGAATTTGGAGACATATGTTTTAAACAAGTAACATACAATCTAGTACTATGCATAGCATTCTATTTTTGGGTTACTATCTTCAGTGGACATAAAATATTGCACAGGAACATAAATTATGTTTTAAGATTACATATTCTAAGACAGAAAATTGTTTTAAGAATAAAGAAATAATAGTGAAGAAATTGGAGAACTTTATCCCTGTGGAGTAACACTATGTCTCAGTCTGCTGCCATAATGTAAATCCTGCTCACGTTCAGTGGAAGAAGAAGCCAGCCAACATACAGAAATCAACTTCTGGCTGAGGCAGATTAAATGTGCTGATTCTAAGGGGATTTTTTTGTTCATCAAGAAAGGTGAAAACAAGAGAGGTATTGGGCTTGATTCACCTCTATGTTACACTGGTTTAAAGCCAACACAATGAAATCAGAGTTACAATGGCATCATACCACCAATGTAATGGACGGAGAACCTGATCAGTTCCTAAGTTTATCATTGTAAGGGAATGTTATAATAACCTGGGAAGTTGAGTCCTTAATTGCCACTGACTTCAGTGGCAAAGGAAGGCACAGGATATCACAGGATCAGGCTTGAATAACGTGGAAAATCACATCAGACTGCAAATTGTTCAAGAAAGAAAAAAAACACAAGAACTAAATAGCATTTGGACTGCTGCCAGTTGTTAGTTACATGCTGTGATATTATGCATGGGATCACAGAGAAAGCTCTATGGCAGGGACCCCTCAAAAGACTTGTTTACACTAGGAACACTTGATTAAAATTTTTTCCCCCTTCCATTGTTAACAATAGTGCAGCTGCAGTGGTGTTAGCAACCAGAGGATCAGTGGTAAAGACAAGACTCCTGTGGTCACGGCCTTTTTAAAACACCACACTGATTAGCTTCTAGGTCTTGTCAAGATTCCCCACCATTGCTAACATCAGTAAACCTGCTGAGACTACAGTACTATCTGCAATACGAAAAGGCATCATGTTAACTAACATTTTAATGTGATGTGAAAATGGATCATTCTTGTTTCAAAATGTGTCCATTGGACATGGCCCTACCAAATTCACGGCCGTGAAAAAAGGCATCACAGATGGTGAAATCTGGGCTCCCCTGTGAAATCTGGTCTTGTGTGTCCTTTTACCCTATACTATACAGATGTCACAGGGGAAACCAGCATTTCTCAAAGTGGGGGTCCCAACCCAAAAGGTTTTTTTTGGGGGGGTCACAAGACTATTGTAGGGGGGAAGCAGTATTGCCACCTTTACTTCTGCGCTGTCTTCAGAGCTGGGTGGCAGGAGAGTGGCAGATGCTGGCTGGGAGCCCAGCACTGCAGGCAGCGCCCCACCAGCAGCAGCGCAGAAGTAAGGGAGGCAACACCATACCATGACACTCTTACTTCTGCACTGCTGCTGGCAGTGGCGCTGCCTTCAGAGCTGGGCTCCCAGCCAGGAGCCGCAGAGCTTCCTGCAGCCGGGGGAGGGTCCTGGAGGTGGGTATGACCTGGCCCCAGGAGCTGCCCTTGCAGGGGAAGAGGAAGTCCCATCCCTCACCAGCAGCTGGAGTCTGGTGTATGGTAGGAGCCCTCGGCCAGGGCGCCCCAAGCCCTGCCCCTCCCTGGCTCCGGTGCTCTGGGGTTAAAGGGGCCTTGGGCTGGCTGTGTGTATGAGGGGTGATCACAGAAACACTCCCCCACCAACTATGGCACCCTAGGCAGTCATCCACATCTCCCACCCGTAACGCTGGCCCCACCCCCCTCCCAAAGTAAGGACCCCGCATACCATGCCACCTTCCCTTCTGCGCTGCTGCTGGTGGTGCTGCCTTCAGAGCTGGGCACCCAGCCAGCTGCTCTCCAGCCGCCTAGGGTTAACCATGATTTGCCCCTACACTCTGTTGCGTATAAACACTATGCTAGTTAAAACATGTTACCATCTTTTAACCAAGTACATTTTCCTAGTGCACATATTTCTTTGGTCAGACCAGATTTACTGGTGTTACCAATAGTGGGAAATTTTTATAAAGCTTCCCTAGTATAGACCAGGCTATTGAGTTTCCTGGGCTCTCCGTCCTTTTCCCAAGGGTTTTTCTAAAGAAAGGTACAAAATAACTCATTGTCTCTAAAAGCTGATGTGCATTATTCCTTATTCATATTCCATGCAATTAAAGCTATACCACTCTCTTTTTGACATAGTGGGTTACTGTGAAAGTGTGATGTCACAAAGAGGATATAAACTTCCAAATTATGACAAGTAAGAGCAGATGAACTCTTAAAGCAAAATATCCTATATCCTTTAAAGTGTCCATAAGTACAAAAAAATGAATTATGAAAATATGGAACATGCAGCATATACAGAATTGTCTATAAATAGACTTGCTTCATAAGACAGCAGATGCTCTTTACAATAATTATTAAATATAACTGTCATTACTTCTGCAAGTTCAATCTGTCAGAAAACTAAAGCAAGGGGTCTCCTCTAAGTCCTTGTAGGTGTTGGTTTAATTATATTTGATCCTAACCTGAATGAAATTGCAGTAGAATAGTTGTGTATGTCATTGGGGGCGTGAGTGCAAGAGAATTTTAAACTAGATCAACCATGAAAAATGTATTACTGCTGCACCTAAAGAAAAATATCTTGGCATGCTGATGTTTGTGAAAAAGATGAATGCAAAAAACATGTATGAGTTCAAAAGATAACTACAGATAGATTCCATGGAAAGACTGCCAAGAGAATTAATTTGGAATTTCTCAATTCACAAATGCTCTGAATCAAAAAAGTAGGTTTTAAAAAAAATAGGCTCTGAAAACAAAGGGACAGCTTCTCAAGAGATTAATTACTCTCCAGATCTGCAGAGTAACTCTGAAGCCACCATCAATTCCACACTTACGTACAATGCTAACCAAAGAGCTTTACATAATAATGCCTCTGCTACTAGAGATTTTTTAAACCAATTTGGCATATAGTCTCCTTCATTATAATCCAAGGACATGAAACATTTGAGATGAGTGAAATGCCATGATATGATCAGAACTGTATTTTTATTTATTGTTGTAGGACAGATTTTCTTTTGGAAATGGAAGGATATCTCAGGCTAATGTTTAGATTCTATACATAGGTACAGCAACAGTATAGTGTTAAAGCATACTTAATTATATGAATATTAGATTAGCTCCAGCATTCATGCATGCTATCCAGCAGACCTATAGCAGAGAATAACCTCCAAATTCCTCATCCAGTGCTGTCAATGCCCCCAATAAAACCCATGTGGGTGAAACAAGGACAATCACTATGCTTTCAAATGAACTTGCACAGGAAAATGATCAGAGACAAAAAACTGCCCTAACACCTGTGGGTGAACACACTTCTCAAAGTCATCACTCTATATCTGACCTATCAATACTCATCCTCAAAGGAAACCTGAACAACACTTTCAAAAGATGAGCTAGATTTCTCTGCTAGATACTAAAAAAACATGGTCTTAGTAAAGACACTAGCTCTATGGCTTATACAACAATCTAAGGCCATGTCTACACATACAGCCCTCACTGATGCAGCTGCGCCGCTGCAGTCCATCTGGTGAAGATGCCCTATGCCCATGGGAGAGCTCTCTTCTGTCAGCATAATAAAACCATCTCTGCGAGTGGTGGTAGCTCTCCTGCCAACATAGTGCTGTCCACACCGGCGCTTATGTCGGTGTAACTTATATCGCTTAGGGGGGTGGCTTACACCCCCCCTGAGCAATGTAAGTTATACCAACATAAGCTATACCATAGACATAGCCTAACTCACTAACTCCCCTTTTTGTCCTATGACTACAGGGTGTTAACGGGCCACTTCATTTTGAAGGGTCCCTTAGAATATGTGCTAAGTACTTGTAGTCCACGAAAGCTTATGCTGAAATAAATTTGTTAGTCTCTAAGGTGCAACAAGTATTCCTTTTCTTTTTACTTGTGGTAAAGTATCTGCTTGAACTTGTATTTAGCTGTAACATTCTGACTACCTTTCCCAGACCAGAGGTAGGGGTCTGTGTAGCTCGAAAGCTTGTCTCTCTCACTAACAGACATTGATCCAATAAAATATTACCTCACCCACCTTGTGGGACCAACATAGCTACAACAATACTATATATAAATTCCAGCTTGGCAGACTCCCTAGAGGAGCAGAAATGATCTTTTCTTTGGATGACCCTTCTGGCCAACTCAAGGTTCTCACAAAGGGCATTTTGTACTGCTATCCCAACTACAGGTAATTTATTATAAAATGTTTTATCATCAATTTCTAATGTCTTAAAAACATCATTGAAGCAGTATTTGTTAGAAATCACGGATTAGCCTATCTGAAATAGACATAGCTACAATAGGTTATATAAATCTTGTAAAGGCTCGATTCTGATCTGTCATTGGGTTTTCTATAGTGTTCAGCAAATATGTAAGCACTTGCTAGGAAAACTAAGTCTACATGGTGAAGTCCCTAGCTGATATGTTGTCTCTGCTCTTCCCACCCCTGGTTATAGGAGGCTCTGTGTGGGATACATATCCATAATTTCATTTGTTTCTTCTCCTTGTGTGTCATTCTGGTTACAATAGGAAGGCTCTCTCAAAGGGAGGGCCTTCCAGTGTGCCTTAAAGTTAGCCTGACCTCCAACAATCTTGACCGAGAATGCTTTGGGGCTGGCTAAATTGTCATAGCTTCATTGAAGCCAGTGGAGTTATGACAATTTACACCAGCTGAGGATCTGTCCCTTTATCTTCAGCTCTCATACACTTCACCCTGCACTGCAGTGTCTCAGAGAAGCAGAGCTCTATGCTGAATGAATATCATGCAATTTATGTCAATTTAGGAAGGATCAATCTATTTATAAGGTAGGGCTTCTGTTGAAATTTCTTATGTTTAACCAATTGGTCAAAATAATTTTTTTACACTGTCTATGGTTTTTTTTATTAACTCTAATACAGCATGAAAGTCAGCGTGTGCCTTTATTTTACAAAACACATACACAAAATGAAAGAGCCAGCAAGAAATAGTTAACATTCTCTAAGAGGAACTGAGATTAAACGGAGTACACTTCTGCTTCCATGTTACAGATGTGTTTTGGCTTTTTTGGAGGGGTAGATGGGGGGGTGGGGGAAGAGGGTAAGTAAACCCAAGATGACCTTCCTCTTACAGTATATTAAAATCTGACTAGAATTATGTAGGGCAAACTCTCTTCCAGCTACAGCATGTTGTGAAGGAAGTGGGAATTTTAATTCTGATGAGGGAGGTGAACAGGGCACCATAGGTAATAAATTATGCTTAAAATACATTAAATAATCACTCAAACCCGTAAAAGATTTATCGTTAACAGAGCTGACAACAGCTGTTAATCATAATGTTTTTGTTGCCCAACTATCTGATGGAAAAGAGAGTACTTGCCTTACCCCTTTAAAGAGACATAGTCGGGGAAGTAATATATTCTATTGGACCAATTTCTGTTGGTGAAAGAGACAAGATTTCCAGATTCCACAGAGCTCTTCTTCAGGACCTGAAGAAGAGCTCTGTGTAAGCTCAAAAGCTTATCTCTCTCACCAACAGGTCCAATCAAAGATATGACCTCACCCACCTTGTCTCTAATACCCTGGGACCAACATGGCTGCAACAACACTGCAAACAACAATGGACGATTATCCTTTTCAGGTCATTTCCCTGAGAGTCACTGTAACACTACAGTAAGTGAATGAAAATTGACTAAAAAATGGAATGGTATAAACTGAATTATCCAAGTGACATAAAAGACAAAGCTCAATAGGCTCCTAATATTTGTTTTTGGGTGGGCAGAGGGTGTCTCATCTGAAATGGAATATGGATTGCGACATATACTCTTTGCTCCTCAATGCATATACTATCTCCCATTAATGTGAATAGGAATTACAACCCTGCAGTGAAGGGAACTTGTATCACTAGGTCTGATTTTTCTCCTAACTACTGGAATTTATAATATCTTTTATCTTGCTAGCTAAGGGGCCAATAGTGGAACCCCTCTTCTTATCAGACAGCACTTACTTTCATGTATAGGCCCACTCAGGTCTGCAAGACCACTTGTGTAAATACTAACCAGCATAAGGGCTGTACTTCTGAGCCCTGAAAGTGCTTTACCAGCACTACAGAGATCAGATGAGGTGCATATACTCCAGAGGTGCACCTCAGTAGATAGAGGCTGGCAGTTTGTGCCAGACCATCACATTACAGCTCCTGCCACTTGTGACCCAGCTTTTTAGTTGGGGCTTTCTGAAAAGTGAAAGTCATGAGAAAGGCTGACAAGCAGACTTCATTTCTCACAGGTCTGTTAGGGTAACCTTGAACTCAGGGCCCCCAGTGAAAGGTGAGTAGTTCAGTGCTTTAGCCACTACCAATATTTGAGAGAACAGTGGGTGGGCAGGAAGATACGTTTTTCTTTACAATTTTTTTTTTGCAAGACCCATTTCCCTTCAAAATGAAGCTATGTCTACACAAGCACTTTTGTCAGTATAACTTACGTCACTCAGAGGTGTAAAAAAAAACACACCGAGTGTCACAAGTTACACCGACAGAAACGCCGGTGTGGACAGCGCTATATCGGTGGGAGACGCTCTCCCGCCAACATAGCTACCACCTCTTGTTGGGGGTGGTTTAATTTATGTCAATGGGAGAGCTCTCTCCCATCTGCATAGAGTGGCTACACGGGAGATCTCACAGCAGCGCAGCTGCATCGGTACAGCTGTGCCACTGTGAGCTCTAGTGTAGACATGGCCTAAGGGTGTGGAACGGTAACTCCCACATTGATCTGAAGGCTCAGAGTATTTTTAGTAAAGTAAAAGTAAAGGTGGCGCCATACCAAAAGTCCAACCTCTACCACCACCAAGCATTGGGGAAATTTTGATCTGAACATTCAAGCCCAGCTCTAAATTAAACTTGCGTAACTACAAGAAAGCTGGTGTGTCAGAGAGACAGTAAAAAATCAGTTAGGAAGCTGTTATTACTACTACAGCTGTTCATTGGGCTCATGCTCCCTCTCTGTCAACAGAGGTTTCCAAACAGCATTGCTGGTTGTCTGATGAGGGGACCTAACAAAGAGGTCAATGGCTGGGAATAGTCTGGGGCAGATATTAGCAAAATATAGATTAAAAATTTAGGAACAGATCTTCAAGTCACAGATCTTCAAAGGTATTTAGGCACCCAACTCCTAACAATGGGAGTTAGGCATCTAAATACTTCGAGGATCTGGGTCCAAGTTGATTGCTGAAATTTGGCCAGCTCTAGTCCTTCATTTTAGAGGAAAGGCTAGTCAGTCTCTTGCTAGATTCCTGCTAGGACTGCCTACCTTGCATATTCCTTTTGCTGTTTGGAAGGTATACAATACATTCTCCTGATTGTGAATTAATTTCTGGCATTTGGCGGGCATGGAGAAGAGGTGGTATACTACAGAGCAAGCTGTTCATCACAGGAAATAAATTTGCCCTTTAGATAAGTTTTGGTTGTCTTCCACAGAAAGAGAAAGAGCTGCAATTCTTCCTTCAGGCGGGACAGAAATAGAGGGCCTGAGTCAATAGTGTAAATAGGAGTAAATCCACTAAAGTCAATGGAATAAAATTGACATGGGAAAAAAATAGGCCCAAAGAGACCAGAACTGATTATGAAAAGTTTTGGGTTAATGTAGACCACATTTTAATACACAGCTTATCTCTGGATCAGGTCTACTCCCCAATAGTGACTGCAGAACATCTTTGTGGCAACTATAGCAATTGCTTACAAGGAAAAGTAGTATTAAGAAATTTTTAATATAGTAGCTGACTTTTAATGCAGCTGAGCAGCTGGGAGTAAGAGAGAGAGAGTGCCGTGTGACCAGCCAGCTCTTCATGGACCACCAAAGGTCCATCAACCACAGTGTGACAACCTTTGGTCCATAAGAAATGTTTCAAAGAAATGTTCTTTAGCTAGGTACATCCACCCATAGAGTCAGAGTAATTACAGTTGGAAAAGAATTGTTAGGTAATTTAGGCCTGGCCTACACTACAGGTAGGTCGACATAAGGCTTATGTTGACCTAACTCTGTAAGCATCTACACTGCAACGTTGCTTCTGCCATGCAAATCACCCATTCCACCCATCTAATAGCACCACCTCCACGAGAGTGCAGCGCTTAGGTCAATGTAGTTAAGGGGATGAAGTGTCCGTGTAGACACTCTGTTACTTACATCGCCTGTTGGCTGTCAGCCCTGGGCAGGACTCACAGCTGGAGCCTTGCCACCGGAGTCTCCCCGTCCTGAGCTGGCAGCTTCATGTGGGGCTCACAGCTCAGGATGTCAGCCTCCCACCACCCCCACTGCCCCACTTAAGGCAGTGCAAGCGCTCCTAGCGAGGACGCGCACCACCGGCAGAAGGAGGGTAGTGTGGACATGAAAAACAGCAGTAATTACTGTGGTGGCTGTACATCAACCCAATTTAGGTCAACTTAATTTTGCAGTGTAGACAAGGTCTTAGTCCTCACCTTGCCAGTGAAGTATTGTAAAGATGCAAATTGGCAGTCCAAAGGCACAAAGGCATGGCCTGAGAATGCACTGGTATCAATGTTAGAATTGACATTACAGTTAAGTTGAGAGAAAAAATTTGTAGGCAGTTAGGCTAATTAGGTGGCAATTGCCAAATGGGCCTGTATCAATAAGTGCCAGTAGAGCAAAGGATCTGCAATGGTTTAAGCTATGTCTACACTACAGACCTTACAGCAGCCCAGTGTCCCACTGCAGCTGCACCACTGTAAGGTCTCCCGTGTAGCCGTTCTATGCCAGCGGGAGGGAGCTCTCCTGCCAGCAAAATTAAACCACCCCAAAGAGCAGTGGTAGTTATGTTGGTGGGAGCATCTCCTAGAGACACAGCACTGTCCACTGGCACTTTTGTCGGTGAAACGTATGTTGCTTGGGGGTGTGGTTTTTTCACACCCCTCACAGACAAAAGTTTTACCGACAAAATACTAGTGTAGACATAGCCTTATATACTTGCTATAACAAGTGTTGGCATGAAAACCTTCTCTCCGACCAAAAGAGAACTGGAAGAACTCAGGAGAATAATAAATAATAATAATACTTAGCACTTACATAGCGTTTTATATTCAAAGATCACAAAGCTCTTTACAAAAGAGGGTAAGTTTTATCTGTAATTTAGTTAGCAGCTTGTTAACTGTTTCCAACTCCTTGGAATAGTCCATGTTAGAGAGATTCAAAATGAATCAAAATGCTAGTTTTCTTAACTACCCCAGTGACTATACACATATATATATCTCATATGTAAGAGAAAGAAACTAAAGCATTGGAGTACTGGTTATAGTGAAAAAGACAGTCTCCTGAGTTGAAAAACTCATCAAGGGTGGAATATAATGTTTAAGGCAAAACTGCAGATGATACCCTTTGAAATATATATATTTACCTACATGTAAATGGCATCAGTTATCCTTTGCTATGGCTTAAATTTGGCTCAAAATGTAGCACCAGTAGTAAGAGGGAGAGGCAACTTGAATAACTAAGTGAAAAATATTTCCTCTATTTTTACACTGTTTCTCACATTTGAGTCCCCCTCCCCCACTCTGAATACTCTTGGCCACCCCTTCAGAGCTCAAAGCTCAGTTCTACTCTCAAAAGTAACTATCAGTGCAAAAGATCTGCTCCCTCTTTCTTTGCATTTAGAGAGGATTCTGATTACAGTAGTAAGAAGTAAGTTTTACTGCTTGTTAGTCCCAGCACAGCCAGCCACACCCATAAGAGTGCAATCTGAATTCTATCCCTTCTTTTGCATCATCAACAGAACTGGTTTCTAAATTCCAGTGATTACACTGCAGCAAGGCAATTGAAGCCTTTGACTGTTTTCATTAGCCATGCAAATGTCCTATCAATTTTTAAAAAACCATGCCAAGCACTCAGCCTCAACATCTTGTGGTAATGAGTTCCACACTTAATTATGTGTTGTATTAAACTAATTCCCTTTATCCATTTTAAAATCCTTGCCTTTTAGCTTCATTGGGTGCCCCCTTCTTTTATTATGAGACAGCATAGATAGTAGTACCTGATTTACCTTCTCTAGATCATTCATCATCATGTGCTCCTATCCATCTCTCCCCTCTGAATACAGTATTCCTAATCTTAGCTCTCTTCCCTCATATGAAAATCTTTTCATGCATCCAATCATCTGTGTTACCCATCTTTAGATCTTTCCATTTCTGTTATAGATTTTTTGATATTTGATGTACAGAACTGGTGATAGGATTCTGAAGGACGGTTTATTACATTTATATATGGACATAATATTTTCAGATTTCTCTCCCAATCCTTATGTATCCCTACATTTTGTTTGCTTTTTTCATCACCACTATGAATTGAGGAGATTTTTTACTTAGCTGCCCACAAATAACGCCAAGGTTTTTTTCCCCTCTGAATGGTGATGGCTAACTGAGAACCCAACAGTTCACCTTATTCCTTTTAATGTGCATTATCTTTAATTCGCTAACACTCAGTTTCATGTGCCGCATTGCATAGATTTGCTATATTGTTTTGAAGTTTTCTCTAGTCTTGAAGAAACTAGATAATCCCTGTATCTTTGTATCTTCTGAAAACTTTGTCACCTCACTGTTCACTCCTTTTTCAGATAATTAATGACTATATTTAGTACCAACATTCTGGAGGTCACTCTACTGTGATATAGTGAAAACTGTCCATTTATTACTACTCTTAGCCAGCTGTCTCTTAGCCAGTTTATAATCCATAACAGATCACTGCTTTGTTTCCTTAATAGCTTCTTGAGATGGACTTTGTCAGAGGGTTTTTGAAAGCTGAGGCATGCATACAAAATAGTAGCTAGGTCAAAGAATGCTAGTAGATTGGAGAGGCAAAATTTTCCTTTATAGAAGCTAAATAAACTTATCTGCACATATTCATCTACCTGTTTTAAAAGTCTCTCTTTATCAACAAGTTTGTTTGGAATCACAATTAATGAACTAAGGCTCACTGGTCCATACTTCCCAGAAGAGCTGTTGTATTATGTGAAAATCTCAAATAGAGGGTCCTTTTGCCCTATACATTCTGCAGCATCAGAATGACTCTGCTGAAGTTTTTCTATTAAGATCTGTCACTACTCACTGTTGTGGCACCTCCTTGTGGCTATATCTGGGGGTTGGCTGTCAACCAGTCTGACACTCCCTTCTTTGTTTGCTCACCACGGTGGGAGGGGGGGTGTCTTTGTGGCTCTGGTCTCTGGACAGATCACTACAATTTTCTCCTTTCAGGGTATCAAAAGTCCCACTGGACGATCTGTCTCAGGCAGTCCTCTGCTCCACTGCCCGGACTGTGCCACTTCCCCAGTGGCTGGTAGGGGAACCCGGGCCCACCCACTACTCTGGGTTCCAACCCAGGGACCCTATGCCTAGCAGCCATGGTCTACACAATCTCAGATCCTGTTGCTGTTTCCTCAGCCTCCTTCCTACTTTTCCTATCTTCTGATCCCCTGCTGGGTTGCCACTAAAGCTTCTTCTGCTCCCCATGACTTCTTCACCCCCTCTCAGTGTTCTTGCTAGAGTCTGTAGTCCCAAGCAGGATCCCAGGGCTTAGTCCCCACTAGGATTCCTCCTTGTCTCTTGCCAGCTCCCCTTCTCTCTTGGGAGTGACTTCAAAGTTCCTTCCTACAGCCCTGCTTGCTCTCTACTTCCTGATTTTATACTAGCTCAGCCTGTCCCTGACCAGCTGGGCTTCATCATCAATTAGAGCTCATCAGCCCTGACTCATCTCCAGGTGCAGCCTGTCCCAGGGTTAACTGCCCTTTTTACTTCCTCAGGCCTTTTATGGAGGTAGACACCCAATCACAGGGTCTGATCCATAGCTCACTGAAGATGCATATTGACTTCAATAGGCTTTGGATCAAGTACACAGAGGGTCAAGTTATCCTGTTAATCAGCTTCCAACACCCAAAACTATTGGTCAGCTAGAACAGTACAACATTTTTGGGGCACATGACTCCATCAGTCAATTGGATTGTATTTGACTATTAAACCTTATTAGCTATATACACTTTAAATGTGAAAAGGGAAATGTAGTCAGACAAATTAATTCTCTTTGCAGCTACAAAGAATGTGATAATGAAAACTACACAAAGCTTGTAGTAGGAGGATAGCAAAGCAGTCTCTAGAGCTTATACATTTGAAACAATTATAATGACAAGTAACGGTTGTAGAGGCTAAATCTCTGTTAGTTCCAAACTCTATTAGCCGTATATCCTTTAAGCATGCAAAGGAAAAGGTAAAGTTGTGTGAAGTGATTTTTCTTGCAGCTTCAATTAATATGATAATGAAGGCATATACACAGGACGGGAGAGTAATGTAGTCTGTAGGGATGGCCTATACTGATGAAATAATGACAAAAAACATAGTAATTCAAGTTAAATCACGGATAGTTCCAATTAGAGGAGTTAATTAAATGGGCCAGGATGACGTTCAAAGAAGCAAAATGTGGTGTTGAATGGAAAATATGAGCATGGAATACTAGCTGAACATCTAAAGGGGAGACCTATCAAACTTGTGAGACTCCTTAGTTGGGAAACTCAACCATTAACTGGTAGAGTTAACATCAAAGAGCTGAAAATACATGAAAGTAAGGATAAGAACAGATAGAAAAACAGAAACTGTCACACTGGTACCAAGCATTCTCAATGAAAGAAATTCATCTCTGTGATGATGGCTAGTACAATGTCTGGGCATCACTTACCACTGGGCTCAAGTGGAGCATAATCCTTCATCCAAAGTGAGCTGCTGTCCTTGCAGTGATTGCTATTAGCGATATATGGAGTTCTAAGTTGTGATCTGTAACAGAGCAGAGAGAAAATTGTGCAAAACACAGATTTCCTTGCACCTGGGGTTGTATAAAAATCCTGCAGACGAAAGCTCCAGATCATACAAGGTATAGGCAAGGTTAAAACAGCAGGAGAGCCAAAGGATGAAAAATGAACAGAGGTAATGTTATTACTACAACTGAGGAGTAGTAAATGAGGGCAATTTGTGGAGCTAAAAGTAGCTAAAGAAAATGGGATGCAGTTGTCACATTTAATACAAGGAGAAAAGAACTGCACTGCAGAGAGAGAGAGCGAGACAGCAAAGGGGTAAGGCTCATGAGAGAGACAGTCTCAGATGAGGGCAGGAAAACACACATGACCTGACAGTATAGGTGAGGAACAGAGCTTTAGCTATACAAATGGAGACAGAGACTGAATGTTCTGAGTTGTTCCAGGATGCTCATTGTAGGGCACTGTGATAAGGAGACATCTTTGGAAGTGGCCCATCTACCTCCCTTTCCTTTCACACCCTCATTCTTTGAGAAATGTCATGGCCAACATAAAGAAAATTTAACTCTTGACCTGATCAGTGCTGCACAGAATAGTACTTCAGGGTATTTTCTGCAGATTTGTTAGTAAGACTTTCCCCCCCCCCCCCCACTGACTCTTTGTTTCTGTCACAGTGAAAGAGCTTTTCATGAACGCAAACAGCATTTACAACACATTTCTTGCTAGAAATACAGGAGACATGACCTCGCAAAAGGCTTGTACAAACTTCTAAGACTTGAATAATTACATTTGAACAAGAGATGTCAGATTTTACTCACACAATTCTTTTTTGACATATTCTTGTGGGGTAGGTGCACCCCATCATGGGGTGTCAGATTCTGGGGGTTATCCAGGTGGGTATTTGACAGCTCAAGTGGCCAGGGTCTATATAGTGGCCCTGCAGCCCAGGGTAGTATGTCCCAATGGCCACAGTCAGTAAGGCTGTTCTTCTGTGGCAAAGTTCTCCCCTCCAGGCATTAGCTGCCTCTGGTGCCAGGACAGCTGAGGTAGGGGGATCTGGGCCCACCCTTCTCCACTGTGTCCTGACCCAGGGCCCTGGAGAACTGGTACTTCTACGATCAGTTTCAGTGACCCATAACTACAGTCCCATTCCCTGGGCTGCTTCCTACCCTTCTTTCCAATGCTGGTAGTCTAGCGGCCTCTGCTATCTCTCCTCCATTGGAATCAGCGGTTGGTCTGCTGGAGTCTCAGCCCAGGGGGTTTCTATAGCCTGGAACTCCAGTAGCTTCCCAGCAGAACCCTGCAACACGTCTGCTCTCATTGGTGGCCAGCCCAGACTGAGGTGAGCTACTCTCTTTTATCCTCTGGTTCCAGTTGGAGCATGCCCAGCAGGGATGAGGGGGGTGTAGCTTCCTCTGCCACCGCATGTGGTTAACCCCCGCTGAACCGGTGTGGGTAGGTACATCCCATCACACATTTCATGTCTTTTTGCATAGAGGGGAAAATCCACAAAAATTGACAAACACAGCAATAACTCTGAACAGAAAATAGCCTTTAATGGGTATGTTTGCAAACATTAGACTTACGGGCATCACATATGCGTTTAAACGTTTGCAGTGTTGTTGTAGCTGTGTTGTTCTCAGGATATTAGAGAGAGAAGGTACGTTGGGTAATATCTTTTATTGGCCCAATTTCTGTTGGTGAAAGAGACAAGCTTTCGAGCTTACACACAGCTCTTCTTCAGGTCTGGGAAAGAGTGTCACAGATAAATACAAGGTGGAACAGATTGTTAAACAAAGAAGTTAACACATGTTGAAAGACACCATCCGAGGTGAAGTGGGCAGTTAACACCTAACCATCACAGGACACAGGAGGGTTAGCGGGTTACAGATTGTTGCAATGAGCCACAAATCCAGTGTCTTTATTGAGACCATGATTTTTAGTGTGTTACCAAGGTATGAATTTAAGCTCACGGGCTCATCTTTAAAGATTTGTGCAGGTTTCCTTTGAGGACGAGGGCTGATCAGATATGGAATGATCTTCATGTGAAAAGTATTCACTCATGAGTGATATGCTTTTACCATTTTTCTGTGTGAATTCATTTGAGAGCATAGTGACTGGTTTCACCCACATAGTTGCATTTGATGCACTGGATCAGATACACCACATATTGTGATAAGCATGTGTTGGACCCACGGATCATGAAAGGTGTATTGAGGGGCTACTGATCATTGTAGCAGTGGAGGTATGTCTGCAGGTTTTGCATCAGTTGTTCTGGCAGGCAGCAATGACATCGTGGAAGAAAGAGAGAGATCTCTATTGTAATTTGACAGGATACAGGCCTTCAGTTGAGGAAAGACAATTGGGAGCATAGTTCTTAAGGTGAAAATATAATGTCCCGGTTGCAAAGAACCCCATTTCCATCAACAGCAAAGAGCTATGTCAAGAGTAAGATGTGCTCTGGCAATCGTACAGAAAGCAGGTACCCTTCTATGAGTTGGTGCATTAGTCACTATAAGAGCTGGGACGATGACAGAGGTACTAACCATACTAGTATTATTCCTGCCAGCAGCAAGTAGGCATCTAGACTTGGCAACTGAGGCTGCAATGCCAAAAGCTCTTTACTTTTGGACTCTGCAGTGGGGTTGAGAATATACGTTTTTTGCCAACTGTATCAACACATCCCAAAGCTTTGGGTTTCATGAAACAAGCACACCTGGCATGTGTACCATCCACCTCACAACAATTTTCATTATACATGTGGCTTCCAGGCTACTTTCCGTTGTTTTTCCTTCTACCCACGTTTGATTAAATGAGATGCATATAGAAAAAGGACACTTGTCGTGTGTGCGCGCGCGTGTGTGTGCAGGGTCATGTCTGCACTTTCTTTTATGTTAGAAAATCTCAGTTAACTTTCCCAGATGGGTCAGCGGAGACAAAAAGCCTCTTGGCCAAAATCTGCTGTCAGTTACATCCCTGCAACCCCACTGACTGTAGCCATTAAGTGTGGGCATAATTTGGCACTTTGAATGTCAAGCCTCGGATAAATTCTGTCTGAATAATATCCTAGCAGGGGACCTTTTAAATGATCCACTTCATCACGTCTCCCCTCCAGTCATCTGTTTTTTCGCAAGCTCCCAAACCAACAGCAAAGCAACAGACAGATGCAAATCATTCTAAGTAATAAGGGTTCAAAGCCAATAGTTAAGCACCAAAGCTAGTACAATGGCTGATTTGGGCACTTGGGATCAGCGACAGTTGACTGGCTACAATAGATCAGTTTATATAACAGTAGCCTCTGGGACAGCTCTTAGTTTCATGGGTTGAGGTCTGTGTTTCTGGTGACAGAGGCACAAATCTCTAATTCTATTTCCCCCCCCCACCGCCCCCTTGATCTTAAATGCTTACCTCTGGCCAGTGATTACATTTTATGTATGTATATGGCCATGTACTGTTGCAAACAGATGCCTCATTCACATACCAAATGTTCGTTTTGTTGACCAAATAGGATTATGCTTCTCTCTTCAATCACATTTATGGCACAAGCTCCCTTGAAATGATCTAATCTAACCGATAAATAAGGCAAAAATAAATGCATTTTGGTATTAAAACCAAGTTTATTTAAAACATGTTTTTTTCAGAATCTCTCTACATGTGATGTGAACCATATAACAATGGAATAATTCCCATGTTCTTGCTCTACTCCAGCAGAGCTGTGCCTAGCATGCAAAAGAACAGGCTGCCTAAATGCTAATGAAAGGAACAAGTATCAAAATTAACAAATACTGCCAGAAAATTCTAATGAACTAGTTTAATCTCAATGGAATTTTCGATTCATTAGTAAGAAACAACTTTGCTAACTTTGAAACAGAAAATTCTTATTCTTACTAAGAAACCCCTCCCCCAATCTATTTTCTTTAGCAAATGCTAGAAAGGCTGGAAAGCTCTACCATACAGGAAGAATAGGCTGTGGGCCTAGGGCAGCAAACTGTCTAATGGCTGGGTTGCTGTGCGAATGATTGTCATCTGTGAGAGGAGTATGTTTTCCAGTTTGTCCTTGGCTGCCAAAGCTCTAGAAGTCAGTTCTGCAGGATAATCACACTGCAAAGAAAAACCAGTTCTCAAAAGTTGTCTTCAGGTATTTTAAGAGATAGCCCAGAGCATGAAGTTAAGGAATAGATCTGAACTTCAAATGCTCAAGGAGGTTTGAACCTCTTTAATTATTACACCCCCTATTTTAATTCCCCCTAAAAGCAAGCAGGGTGTTTATACATGTATGAAGTAACAAGCATTTCCCAGATGCCACACTGATTACAAATGCTTATTTCCCCTTTTTTGTACTAAAGGTAAGGTTTTGCAAACTACCACGTCAAGCTGGAAAAGAGACTTTCTGTTAAATACAACAGACAAGACACACTGATTTATACCAGCTGAGGTTGTAGCCATATCAGCAGCTACAAATTCATGCCTGTTGCATTTTCCTGGTTCCAGATTGTTGCCTTCGCTATAGAGAAGAATTCAACCACAACAATATTTTCTGTAGGATACACATTTCTCTTAAAAATTGCAAGCAGAATTTCATTTTTCAATATAACCCAGAAAAATTATAAATATCAACATTCAATGTGTAAGTTATGTTGGCCAAGCTGATAGGCACATCTGGTGCTTTAACATTAACACCAATCTGGACTTCATTTCTGACCATATATAAACTTGAATGCAGTCAATCCCAGAGCAGATTTTTCTCTTTGAGGATATAGCTCTTTGCCCTATGCCAGTACTTCGTATGCATTATCGCAGTTTTGGGGTAACTACACCTCTGGCCCCCCCTGTGGTCTGCTTGAGAAGTGCCCTCTTGGGTCATGCCTCTAGCCATCACTTCTCTCTGAGAAGGGACATGTGCCCATGCAGCTGTCTGCAGTTGCACTATGATTATCTAAGGGAGATCTGACTGAAGATCAGTCCCTGCACTTTGTTTTCTCTCCGAAGGCCAGGACCAGGGAATGCCAGCAGTTCTGAGGGACCACACAGCTCTTCCAATGCAGAGGACATTTATTTAAGGACAAAATTATACAGAGAAAACACAAACAATAACATGATCTAAATGTTTCACCAGTAGCCCCATCAGTCCTACAGAGACCTGGGCAAGTTCCAGTCTTTCCAACCCTTCTACAGGTTTGGGCCCTTCCTTGGACAAAAAGTCATACTCATTTGTTGAATTGGTCAGTTCAAGCAGGACCTTTAGACCCCATGTTCTTTCTTTGTCTCCTGCCTCTCTCGGAAACCTAGCTTGAAGGAGTATATGCAAACAACCCCAGGGGTTGGTTTTACAGTCCCAGGGATTGCAGTAATTACTCCCCACTTTCATAGTTCCTGGAGGGACTGTGGTAACCCTCCCTCCTGGAGTAGAATACAATCCTATCCCCCTACAATACATATAAGCCATAACATTAATACAATTGTCCCCAAAAGTACTGCACCTGGTTGCACTATCTGTCACAAGCATCAGATTCTGGTAAGAGAATTGTACTATTTAGATTGAAAGAGGCAGGAGACGTTCTCTCTTCTTGTTACAACTCCAAGGGATTCTAAATAGTAAAATAACTGAACTCTTTATTCAACTTCTTTACTGGGAAGGCAACAGAAAGCCAGCCCACACCACTGCACTTTGTCATTTGCTGTCAAAATTACAGGTTGCTGCCTCATGCTAGGAAGTAGCCTAAAAACTTAATGAAGCAGAGAAATTCTTCATCTGTTAAGTATTCCCACCAGAATTTCTGAAAAATTGCATCAATTTATGTTAAACTAAGGGATAAATTGCCAAGTTATTTTATATACTCGCTGTTGCTCCATGACCACTGGGTGCCAAAGCTAGCAATATTTTTGGATACTTGCTGCAGTCCTGTGACACTTTCAGATTCCCACAGGGCTAGTGTTAGTGTCAGATGTTACAGAAAGTAGCATGGCATCCTTGAAATGCAGTATATCTTGATAAAACCACTTGTCTGCTTCTGTAGTGAGGAGATATTATAGGTTAGGCATAGTCCTTCACAGAGAAAAGAAAGCAGCTTTATCTGTGCATGAGAAAGATCATGTCACTAAATAAAAGAGACAATCACCTCTAATCCTTTTCGCCTGTGTGTTGGAGTGAGCAGATATTTCACTCAACCCAGGGTGTGGGATTTGTAGCATTGCTGTAAATATTTCCCCCATGGTTTCTTTTGGGCGGAATGAGGCTGAATAGGATGTTCATTTTAGGGTCCTTATGACTGTGCATCTTGTACCCTAAAATATTGAAGAGGTTAGATAATACATGTGAATGATAGGGGTTAAACACAGTTCTAAAATGGTTTCTTTTCATTGCTATCCTTTTAATAATTTTCCCCTCATACATTTGGAAAACAATGCTGAGATATAACGTAGTCCAGTTTCAGATGATATTTTGGCTTCCAAACTACTGACATGGTCTTGTTAAGGTTACACAGTGATCATGGGGTTTAGTACTTCAGATAGCACTGTCTGCAGGCTACAGAACTATAGACCCTTTAAAGGATCTTTTTCTTTGTTTGTATGCATGATTTAAAAAATAGCAAAAAAGCAACAGTTCAGTGTGGTAAGGACAAAGCCCTACCACTTCCTTGGGCATGGAAGGCCTGATAAGCAGTAAAAGTGGTGCATTTGGGATCAGGTGGGATGAGTAGGACCAATGCAGGGTGTCCACAGACCCTAGGTGCTTCAAAGCAGTGCTTTACAGGGCTTTCTGCTTTGAGGGGCCATTGGGTCTGCAGCTATATGGACCTATTAGCTAAACTTCTCAAGGGTGCAGCAACTGTGGAAGTTACAATAGCCCTCAAGCAGTAATAGTGGCCTTGTATTGGCTCTGTTGCCAATAAATAGCTTCCGAATTGTCCTTACTTTACAGATGAAGAGACTGAAACAAAGAGCAAGACCATGAAGCAAGTTCTGTGTGGTTAAGAGGCTTAATACTGCTCACAGCAGCGTTGAGGGGTTGTGGAAAAGGGGAGAATCCCTCTGATAAGTTCTCTCTCACCTTTTGGCCGAGCTGAACACAATTTTTAAACTTCAGCTTTACAGTTTATCCTTAACTTTCATATGGACAGCAACGAAGTACGGGATATAGAGCTTTAAGTACTAACTCATTTATCTAACCAGCACTCCACTGGTATTTGGCTGATTGTGAGTAATTAGCCGTGGATCTACAATGGGACTTCAACCCAATATACCTTCTGTCTCAGATGCAAGAGTAACTCACCCAATATCAATATTCCCCAGAGGTAGACACATTGTGGGTTGTCCAAAAAAAAAAAAAAAAAAAGGCTGGAAAAATATCCAACAGTAACAGAGGCAAAACAAGGACCCCCCCGCCCCTAACCAAGCACCCATCCCCAAAACAACAGGAAAGAAAAAGTGTTTTGAGGAAAAAGTAGAGGGATGAAGACACTGGGAAGGACTGCTAAGAAAGCAGTGACCTAGCCTAGCATACTTGTGGCATTATCTAAATAATAATAATGGTGGGCTGAATGAAGAGACTGTGCGTAAGTATCAGGAGAAGCAGTGTTTATTAAACAATTTCAGAGCAGAAGAGCTTGGCAAGAAATGGGGCAGTTGCTTATCAGGATGGTTTCCAGCTCCAAATAGAAAATCCTACCCAAACAACTCAGAAAGCCCTCTGAAAGCAGAGGTTGTCAGAAAGTGTCCACAATCAGGTCCTTCTGAAGTCAACAGGTGCCTCTGTGCCTAAAAATAAATGAATGAGCTGAAGAAACAGATGTTTTAAAGCTGTGGAGAGCTTTAAATGCAGAGTCATCCCTGCACACACTTAAGCTTTCCTGCAGGAAAAGGAGGAGGTGGATTCAAGTCAAGGGCCATGTTCAAGAAAATCCTGGTGCGGCAGGATAAATCCCAGTTGTCAGTAATATACCTGCTCCGGATCCTACTTGTATTTGGAATTTCTTTCATCTTCTCACACCCACAAGCCAAATTCCCCACTCCCCCAGTTTGCTATACCTGTGTATTCGTGTTGTTGGGGAGCAAAGGGAACCTGTAAGTTCATATTTATGCTATGTAATGAAAAGTTTAAATTAACCCCATTTTTAAAACAATTAAAAACCATCGAGATCCTATTTTAACTGCTTTCTGTCATTTATTTTGTCCTCCTGCCTTCAAAAAAACCACAAAAACCCCAACCCTTTTGACTTTTCTCCCACAGAATAACATCTATCAATAACACATTCTCACTGGAAAAGTGTATCTAATTTATTATATCTATCCATTAGTTGTGAAGAATGTTAAAAGGACAGAAATGCAGAATGACAAATTTTAACTTTTAAAAAAAGATTGATGTTAACAAAAATAATACAAAGCAATATTTTCAGTCTATGCAAATAAAACTTAACTTTAGTTGTTACAAAGAACAGATTCCCTTTTTTAAAAGTATCTTTTTGGTACAGATCAGGTTAACTTCCTCACTGCAGAAGAATTTGCTTCATCTTCCAGAATCAGTAGGCACAAGCCAACCAGAAGTGCATATAAAGTTTGTCCATACAGAAATTAGCACTTCCACTTTAAAAACCAACCAGCCTACCCACCCACCTACCCACCGAGGACCTAAGAGCTTATTAGGGATGACTTGGTTCCAGGTCTACTTAAGCCAAACCATCAACACTCAGGTTTAAATACTATACTATGATGAGAGCATAACTAGTACCTGACAAATCCCAGAGGTTATCTCAATGTCTATGATTACTTCAAGAAACCAGAAGCACCATTTTTACAATAAACTGAATCTAAAGCAGCACTTCTTATCCACATATAGTTCCACAAAAGAACATCCACATTTGTTCTATACTACTATATGAAGTCTATTCAGTCTATATAGCAAATGAAACTCTCAAATTCAATCACTTCCAAAAGGCTGCAACACCAGTGAGATCTAGAGATATGGCACTTCTTCCACATAGCATTGAGTGACTTGGGATCGAGGGTAGCTTTAGGGCCATGTCTACACTACAAATTTAAGTTGACCTAACTTATGAGTACGTGTATCGATTGTGCTGTCAGTGTGGGGTGGCTCATGAAAGCCAGCAACAGTTGACATAAGCAATGTAGTGTTTACACTGACTGCGTCGACCTAACTACATCGACCTTGACTCTACGCCGCTTGTGGAGCTGGAGTTATTAAGTCAGTGTAGCGGGGCAGTTACGTTGGCAGGAGTGAAATTTAAGTGTAGACACTTCCCCAGTTTGGTGGATGTAAGCTGCCTTGCATTAACCTAACTGTAGTGTAGACCAGACCTAAGAAACCATTACTTCTGGTTGTCCAATCAATCTCATTGACTGGTGTGACTAAGTATGATTGATTAAACATCAAAATCAAGATCTTGCTTCAGAAATAGATTGATCTCATTAAGATGATTGTCTTCCAGAAACAATGCACGTGGGAACACTTTACGGTGAGCAGGTGCCTTTAAAAGCAGACAAACACCTCATGCTAGGTAGAGTCAACAGTTCATTCCCTTCCTGCGCTTTGGCAGTAACATAAAAATTTAGCTCAGATCTTCTGAGTTGGGTAGGCTGCTGCTCCCACTTCAGGACTTCTTAGCTCAGATCCACTCCAGCCACTTGCACCTCCCTGAAGGGAGGAGACTAACAACCACCTGCTTCATTGAGTCAGCACAACCACGTAACCCTTTCCCAGCAGGTCAACCAACGGAATGTGTCAGCAAAACACTGCCAGCCTGTGATACTGAATATAGGCAAAATCTTTCTACATGCCCAATAAATTCTTCAGTGCTAGTTTAACAACCCCGATACACAAACATTTGAAAACAAATATACTCTTTGACCATTTAAGAACAGACAACATTTCTGATAGAAGACTACAGAAGAAAAATAGAAATTGGGATATATTTTAATAAAACCAATAAACAATTGTATTTTCTGGCACTGAAAATTACTTGTGGAGGATCCAGCTGTTACATTTGCCACAAGCTTAATCTCAGGAGCACAGAGTTTCAAGGGGGCCAATTGCCGATACAATTCAAGGAAAAGATTTTTACTCTGATGATTGTGACATAAGTTGCTTAAATGCAAACTCTGAGTCATACTAAAAACATGAGCCCTGAGTATGAACATGGGGACATTATGAATCCAGAATTTCAAACCTTTTGAATATTACCTGGTGTGCTCTGCCTCTCCTCTCCAATGTGGATCTCTAGCAATAAAGAGGAACACAAGATGGGGGTCAAGGAAGTGAGATGTGCTGGCTTGGGTCCTGCTTTCCTTCCTCTGAGCCAGCAGAAGCCTGCTCATGGATATGTCCTGGATTTCCGGCTACCTGGATCTGTAGGGCGTAAGACAGGGGCATGGCAGCTTGCAGTGACATTATCAGCTATACTCAGCAAGTCCAAACCTGGTATAGATGAATAAATAATGTACAAGCATTAGTTTGAATGGGTGTCTCCTCTATAGTGTGGAGTTCACGCTTTCCCCTAGCTGGTGAGACTTCCAGGTAGTGTTTAGGATGAAAGTCCTTAGCAGCATGGTTCAGTTGTAACATGACCCTGTCACTGTCGAACATTAAGCAGTATTAAACGAGATGGTAGACAGACCTCAGCCTGCTTAGTACCATGGCTACCTCCATTCAAAATCCTTTTAACCATTTATTAACAATACAGAAAAGAAAGAACAGTCCAAGCATTTGAAATGCAAAGTATTAAGTAAGGCTTTAATTGTAACAGCATTCCTTGTTCCCTTTTCCATTAGCTGGAGAGACCTCTCCCCCCACATCTCACAGCCTTTTAGATGGTGTTAAAATGGCAATAACTGTCCTTAAGAGAAGTTAGCTGAAATGGGCTGGAGCTGTTGTTGTTAAAGTCTGATCCTGCTTCCTAAAAGACAAAACAAGACACACAAAAAGGGAGAGAAAAGAACAGCAAAGATGGAAACTGTAGCTTCTGTCTCTGGTGTTGACTTTCACTTCTAACCTCACTGCTGGCAAAACACAGGCACAGCACTTGGTTGTATCAGCCACTCTGAGACCTGGCAAACTTGTCCCAGCATCAGGCTGCATGAAGCCAGACTTTTTTTAAACAGAAGACAAGAGGAAGGATGAGAAAGAGAAGAGATAAGCTGGGGAAGGAAGGGGTTGGCAGATGCTCACATCCCAGGTGGTATTCAGGATTTACCCATAGCTGGTGGCAGTGACAATGTCATCTGGGTCCCTTTCTGTGACCTGATGTGGTCAGGACATATTGCAGGGTTAGGACAACGAAGGCCCAGGGTTAAGGTGGATTCCAGGGTCACAGGAGACAGCATGGGTGGCAGCCACGATGTAAAGCTTGCTTCTCCCCCTTTTTGTCCGTCAGTAATTGTTGCGTTTGCATCCTCCCATTTTTCTCCCCGAAGTCTTTTCTGTTAAGGACCCCAAAAGGGAATGGTGGGTGGAATAGCTCATCCTCATTATTTTGTCCACCAATTAGGCCTACTTTCTAACACATCAATTTTGGTCCACTGATTTCCAGTCCCACACTTTTCTTGTTTGCCAAGCATGATACTAACACAGTCCGTGAATTATATTAATAGGCCTTTTGATTTAGATTAGTTCAGTATCTGTCTCCCTTTTGCACCTTTCCTCATCAACATTTATCGTTATGGGTTATTGTGACATTTGATTATTTTTATCCATTTCCCCACAATTAGGGTTAGACATGGGTAGGACTACTAGGCTCCAATTATCACTATATGGTGAAGGTGCCTACCAGCAATACGGATGACCCTTCCTTCTTCCATATCTCAGGGGAACTGTAGGTGTAGGAGCTGACTCCATGTGTGTGGGGGGAGTCCTTCAGCCACAGGTGGGGGGCCTGTAACTTGACCCTCACCACATTGGGTTTCGGCTACGGGTGATGGGGCTTGGGCTCCAGGTCCCAGCAAATCTAACACCAATCCTGGCAAGCCCATTAAAATGGGGTTCCAGCCCACAGTTTGAGAACCGCTGACTTAGAAGATAAGAAATGGCAGCTCAAATACTGTGCAAGTGCCCGTGTTAAAGCTATAACTGAACCCAGCTCTCATTGCCTTGTTTAAATGCCAGTGCTGGGATATACATGTGTTCTGGACATCAGGGCAAGGTGAACCAACCAAACTGGAAACCATTTTCTGGTTGTGTCAATTTGGGGACTCTAGGCCTCAGTGCAGATATGGAGTCAGCCACCTGCTGTCAGGGCTGTAGTGCAGGTGAAAGCATCTTGGGACAATGTGTTGGCTGAAGCCTGGGGAAACCAGTTTGACCAAGTTTCTCTGCAAGGGACTGGAAAAGTGGAGACCAGAAAATTCTCAGCAGTAGAACAAAAAAGTAACTCCCATTCCCTCTTCCCCCCACCCCTCAAAAAAACCCAACAACCCCCCAAACCAAACAAGGTGGGGATAGTGGGATATATAAACTTGAAGGAGACACACACAGAGATATGCAGGAAGCTTTGGGCAGGAGAGAATGGCATGCTTTTGTACACAGGGGTGTTGTTTAACAGTGGGACCAGCCAACGGGGTCCCTTTGAAGCTAGCTGCAGGAGAAAGGGTGATGCCATGATTCTGAGAAGCCATGTGCAGCAGGCTAAACCTGGACTACCCAGAGAACTCTGTTCAAGCCCAAAAAACTCTGCAGAGTGGCAAGGAAACTGAGTCAGGGAAAATGCATACAAGTGTGTTCATTATTTTGTCTAGATTTGTGTATTTCTCATGCTACCTAAGGAAAGAGTCTTACTCCTGAGGATGTTCTGCGCCAAAAAATTAAAAATTATGTGCCAAAAAAATAAAAATTCTGCGCACAGTATTTTGAAATTCTGCAAATTTTATTTGTCAAATAAATGTGGAGGCTCCCGCATGGCATTGGGGAGCACAGGCCATTGGCTGCACAGAGGTGGGAGATCACTGTACAGCTCCCCCTCGCCCAGGACACGGACTCAGCAGTGAGGCTGCACCCACCCTGACATAGCTCAAGGATGGGGCCTGCCCCAGGAACACCCCAGGGCCCTGTCTCTCCATGCCAGATGCATCAGGTATGTGCAGGCAGGCTCAGCAAGGCAGGATCCGAGTGTGGAGGGGCTTAGTGTGTGGGAGATCCAGGTGTGGGTTGAGAGGGTTCTGTGTGGGGCAATTTGGGTGTGGGAGGCTCAGTAGGGGATCCGGGTGCAGGGGGCATCTGGATGTATAGGGGCTTGTTGGGGGGTTCTGGGTGCAACAGTAATGGGACTCTGCAGACAGGTCCAGGTGACGGTGGTTGAGGCTCAGCAGGGAGGAGTCTGGGTGTAGGGAGATTGGAGCTTGGCATGGGGGTCTGGGTATGGGGAGCTGCGTGTGGGGGTCCAGATGCTTGGGAATTGGGGCTCAGTGGGGTGGGGATCCAGGTGCAGTTGGTTGGGGCTTGGTAGGGTGGGGATCAGGGTGCGCATGGCTCATTGGGGTGGTCCAGGTGCAGGGGGAGTGGGGCATGTCGGAGTGGGGGTTCTGGGTGTGGGGGGGTGAGGATCGGCGTGAGGGTCTGGGTGTGAGGGGGTCTAGATGCACAGGGGTTGGGTGGATAGGGGAGCAGCTCCCCATACAGTGATCCCACTCCCTGCAGCTGAGGAACGATGTGTGCAGGAAGTGCAATGGGGAGAAGGGGGGAGTCTGCAGAGCTTCCTACAGCCAGGGGAGAAATCTGCGGGTGGGTCTGACACGGCCCTGGGTGCCATGCAGGGGAAGAGGAAGTCTTGTCCTTCCCTGCCCAGCCAGGACTAGCAGCTGAGCCCGGCGCAGAGTCAGGAGCCACCAGCCGGGTCTTCCCCAGTCCTGCCACAGGCCCCACAGTGATTTACCTCTCTGCCAGCTACCCTTAGCACTTAAAACTGCTGGGGAGGGTCGCATAACTGCTCTTGTGGCTTCCTTTTGTTTCCCCATCAGAAAGTCATTTTTCTGCAGGGAAGCACAGAAAACTGCGGGGAACATAAATTCTGTGTATGTGCGGTGGTCCAGAATTCCCCCAGGAGTAAAAGAGTAATGCTATTTTAGCATCCTCTGCAAAGTTAACGGGTCTGTTTGCTTTCACTGTTGAATGACCATATGGAGCTAAACTGTAAACCCAGAATGCTTACATGGCTGGAGCTCTGGGAGAGTGTGTGTTTACGCTGTGGATGAGCCTGAGGGGTCAGCACTAGTCTGAAGGGCTGGGCAGTTGGACTGCAGAGTCTCATCTCTCATGAGGGAGTGCCAGACAAGAGGATCTTCACTCCGAGTATGCATAGGGACTGTAAGCCAGGGGCAGTACCTGAATTCTGTTCAGACTCAGGAGGCTTAAAGACCACACTGGACCCAGCGAGGTGGGCCCCAAACACAACAGCCTGGTGAGTGTCCAGTTTTGGGGGAGCTTTATCGGGGCTCTGTGTGCGACGCTGGTGATATTTGGTCTGTTGTTCAGAAGTACTTAAAGACTCAGGGAGCAATGAAACAACATTGTCGAGATTATCTGTGCAACTTGAAAAGAACACAGTAAAATTATAGAGATGATCCAAGTTCTCCAGGTTGAGTTTCTATTACATGTGGAAATAAGTTACCTGATACTAAGCTGGTGAAGTATTGGACATCTGCAAGAAACTGATGAAGTTAAGCAACAGAAGTATGATGGACTGTAATACATTGTTATGAATAACGTGAAGTGTAAGTTTTTTAACAGCAATATTTGACTTCAAATTACCCAGCGTATTTGTTCTTCAGCATTTTAATTGAAAAGATTTTGTAATAACCATAACATTCTTAAATAACAGATATTATTCTCCAAGTGTTTGCACTGGAACAGTACTTACATTTAATTACAGGTGAACTGGATATGTTTATAGGTGCAAAATACATTAAAAATGTTCTATATGAAATAGGCTCAACTACCACCAACTTGGGAATCTAAATCTTCACAACAGCATTGCCAGTAATTCAGCTATCTATTCAAAGGTGCTATTTAAAACATGTACCTGAACCTAGTAGAAAAGAAACCCAAGTAAATATTAAAAAGAAGGAAGCTTGAAAGACCAAAACTCCACAGCAGATGGGATCAATAAAATATTAAACTGCAGTTCTTAAATGTAAGTACTACACCAAGTGATTGGCTGTTTTCAGATAGTGTAAAAGCCCTGGATTTCTAATTGAGACAGTAATGTGCATTCTACCTATTCAATCCAATCAAGATTTAGGCATCGTGCTATAAAGGCAAACATATCAGACACTTCTTCTATAACTTTAGCTGTGGGTTTTCCTGCTCCGTGTCCAGCCTTGGTATCAACATGAATGAAAAGTGGGTTGGTTTGTTTACGGCTTCGGCCCACCACATACTGCAGAGTAGCAATGAATTTCAGTGAGTGCAGAGGGACCACACGATCATCATGGTCTGCTGTGAGAAGTAACATGGAGGGATACTGGATTCCATCCTCTTCTGGTAGTTTGATATTATGAAGTGGAGAGTACCTGAAAAGAGGACACAAGGCCATTTAATATTCAAGCCATCAGAGTGGTGTCTGACAGCACTCAAAGTCAGTCCCCCATTTGTATAAAATCAATTTTATGTGCCTAGGTAGTGATTCGCCATCACTTGTGTGCTATTAAAGTAGAACGATTGCCACTTATCTCTCTATTTGAATATTCTGGCTCTCAGCCCTATAGGAGCCCTTTGTAAATTCCTTCCATTTTGGAAGTAAATATGCAAACATTTTAGACAGACATCAGACTTATCAGCAACTGCAATAGTACTCATATGAAACAGGGAAACCTAATAGGCTGGAGCATCCACTCCACATCCATTCCAGGTGCTGTGCTGGTAGGAATCAGCCAAGTACTGTGCAGAAGCAGCTGACCTGTCCATGGGGATGGCTCCTGGCCTTAAGGATCCAGGAACAGTTGTCTCCAGGGGCCATGGGGTTAGGAGGTTGGGCCCCTCCAATCTTTGGACCCCTTCTCAGCCCCCCATTTGCCTTCAGGGGACACTGTGCAGGAAACGGAGGGGACCCTGATGGAGTTTTCCTGCCTCTTTGACCAACCCCTTTGTGGGTGATTCTCTGAGCGAGGGATGGTCTGGCTTCCAATAATTTGTTTCACTCTCACTGGGCACCATATATCCCTAAACACTAACACACCAGAAACTCTCTCAAGACTCCTTTTATATTAGAAATTAACATTACAGCAATACTAAAACACGGGATTATAATATAAGAACATAAAAACAGCTATATTGGATCAATGGTCCATCTAGCTCAACATCCTGTCTTCCAACAGTGGCGGATGCCAGAGGCCTCAGAAGGAGTGAACAGAACAGGGTACTTTATTGACTGATCCCTGTCATCCAGTCACAGCTTCTAGCAGTCAGATGTTTAGGGAGAGAGAGCGCATGGGACTGTGTCCCTGACAACCTTGGCTAATAGCCATTGATGGACCTATTCTCCATGAACTTTAGTTCTTTTATACTTTTGGCCTTCACAACATTCCATGACAATGAGTTTCACAGGTTGACAGCACATTGTGTGAAGAAGTACTTCCTTATGTTTGTTTTAAACCTGCTGCCTACTAATTTCATTGGGTGACCGCTTCTGTGTTATGCGAAGGGGTAGATAACACTTCCTTATTTACTTTCTCCACACCAGTCATGATTTTATAGACATCTGTCATCTCTTTTCCAAACTGAACAGTCCCAGACTTTTAAATTTCTCCTCATAGGAAAGCTCTTCTATATCTGTAATAATTTTTGTTGCCCTTCTCTATACTTTTTCCAATTTGAATATATCTTTTTTGAGACGAGGCAACTAGAACTGCATTCTGTATTCAAGGTGTGTGCATACCAGGGATTTATATAGTGGCATTATGATATTTTATGTCTTATTAACTATCCCTTCCCTAATGGTTCCTAACATTCTGTTAGCCTTTTTGACTATCACTGCACATTGAGCAGATGTTTTCAGAGAACTATCCGCAATGACTCCAAGATCTCTTTCTTATGTGGTAACAGCTAATTTAGACCCCATCATTTTGTATGTAAAGTTGGGGTAATGTTTTGCAATGTGCATTATTTTGCATTTATCAACACTGAATTTTATCTGTCATTCTGCTGCCCATGGTGGGTGAGGTAATGTCTTTGATTGGTCCAACTTCTGTTGGTGAGAGAGACAAGCTTACAAGCTCTGTGAAAGCTTGTCTCTCTCACCAATAGAAGTTGGTCCAATAAAAGATATTGTCCCAGGATACCAATTGTAGCCGTGTTGGTATCCTGGGACCAACACGGCTACAATTATACATTTTGTTGCCCAGTGACCCAGTTTTGTGAGATCCCTTTTTAACTCTTCACAGTCTGCTTTGGACCTAGCTATCTGGCATAATTTTGTATTGTTTGCAAACTCTGCCACCTCATTGCTTACCCCTTTTCCCAGATCATTTACGAATATGTCGAACAGCCCTGGTCCCAGTACAGATCCTGCGGGACCCTGCTATTTACCTCTCTCCCCTGTGAAAAATGACACTTTATCTCTACCCTTTCCGATCTTTCAACCAGCTATTGATCCATAAGAGGATTTTCCCTCTTATCCCATGACAGCTTACTTTGCTTTAAGAGCCTTTGGTGAGGGACCTTGTCAAAGGCTTTCTGAAAGTTCAAGTACATTGTCCACATGTTTATTGACCCCCCTCAAAGAATTCTAATAGATCAGTGAGGCATGATTTCCCTTTACAAAAGCCATGTTGACTTTTCCCCAGTATATCATGTTCATCTAGGTCTCTGATAATTCTGTTCTTTACTATAGTATCAACCAGTTTGCATCATACTGAAGTTAGGCTTAATGGCCTGTAATACGGACCTCCCCTTTCTAACACACACTTCATTTAGAGAGAAGAAAACCTTTAGAAGAAGAATTGGCTTCCTTATTTGAAAATGTTATTTTTATTTTTTCCTAGTTTTACTGATAGCAAATACAGAGGCCAACTGAGCTCATTTGGTATTTGTGCTTTAATTTTGTTTTAATTTCACATTAGTTAAACAAGCTTCAGATTGCTTACTGAAGGAGTAAATAACATAGGCATACAAGTTATCTCATGATGTCTTAAATTCCTTTATTTTTGTCTGGGTTTAGCAGCACCTAACACAGCTTACTAGAAGGATTTTTTTTCATGGAATCACAGAACTAGGTTTTGTATTGAGAAATTAAATACTGGACAATAAAGAGCATTATATTTGTTTAAGGTATTTCTAGGATGGCCCTAATGGTAGTTTCTAAGCACCATTACACAACATTATCAAATATCTTGATTTGTTTGGTAAGAGATTACCAGTTGTTTGGCAGTTGATTAGACAAAGGAAACCACTTACTGCTCTGGATAAAATACGATGGTACAGTAGCTTAAGCTAGTTTGTCAGTCTAAAAAAAGACTAACTTTTCAGATAAACATCAGATAAAATGGTTTCTAAAACACCTGTTTTGATTTTGAGAGGCCTACAATGGACATATGTACAACAGACTATACAGGAACCTTCTTACTATGTGTATTTTCCCACACAAACAGAGCAAATGTAAGATTCTCCTTCTCATTCTCTATACTCCAAATGTCATTGTATCTGAATTCACTAGTATATAAACAAGTTTTATTACACACAAACTTTTGTATCATATCTACAGTAGATGCATTTTGTGGGGAAAATCCTCTGACAAAATTCAAAATATGAACTTGACAACACATTTTATTGTGCACTATAATACTGTAAAAATGCCTTGCAATTAATATCACCATATGAAAGTTTATACTGTCTTGATAAAATGGCAATCAAGAGGCAAATGATTTACAATAGGCCTAATAGATCATAAAGTATTTTCATTTTGCATTAATTTTCTTTTGAACTCTATGATATTTTAAATAAATGCTTTAGCTCACAAATGAGAGTTAGATGATCTATTCAGTTGCATCTAATGGGGCTATTATTTTAGTATCTAGACACTGCATCTAATATCTAGGTTTAGTATTAAATCTTACACAGTAGTTTAATACTTGTGAGAAATCCCCATTCTTAGTCTTCACTGTTAAAGAAATGGAAATTCAGCATTAGGAGAGCAAGTGTTACAGAAGTACTTTTAAAATGGTGTTACATATTGTAACAGGCTCTTTATTATCCATTATCAATTTGCAGCACATTAAAAAAAAAAAACAGGTCTGTGAAAATACAGAATCTTTTCAGGCTTCTGAGCAAGAAGTTAAAACCTGAATTAATTTCTTTTTGTGCCCCACTCCCAATCAATTTATACAAATAAACCCTATCTACATTCAAAATACAACTTAGAAAAGCAATCCGCTTTCCCATATAATTAAAAACACTATTTGTTTAGCTGTTGGGCTGAGTGCTCTGTTCTGACAGCCTACCAGAAAAAGTAGTCATTACTTAAAAAGCCAACCTTGCATGGTATGTAACCTTTGAAAATATGGCCCATTGGCCTCACATCATTTTCCCAAAAAGCAGAAAGGTACAAAGCTACTATTTATAAAAGTGACTTAAAAGTTCATTGAACTTTCAGTGTCCAGTGTGTTTATCAACTTCCTGGATACCACTATCAGTTTCAGCAATGGATTATATACAGATGATTATATGCAAGAAACTTATGGATCCCCACACTGACCTCCACAGATCTAGCAACCACCCCGGACACACCAAGAAAGCAGTTATCTACAGCCAGGCACTCAGCTACCAGAATTTGCACTGAAGAGAAAGTCCAGGCTACACACCTTAACATCACCTTCACTAAATAAGGACACTCAACTGGATCATGTTAGGGAACGGGCCACCCAAATACCCCAGGAGAACCTGCTTCAATATAGAACCCCCCTACCCCGCCCCACTGATTGCACACCCCTATCCGTCACCTACCACCCTACACTAGAACTCATATGGGGTAACATCAAACAATTACAACTCACATTTGATGGGGACCAAATACTGATATAAATCTTTCCCAAATCCCCTCTTCTGGTCTTCAAATAACATCCTAACCTTGCCCAGTTCATCATCAGAAGGAAGCTCCCTACAGACCAGGACACACCCACTCAAATCTGTACCGGACCTTGCCAGAACAACAGATGCAAAACCTACAGACATATCTCCACTGCTACGATGATCAACACCCCCCACAACACACCTTTCAAGATCCTTGGGTCTACACATGTCTATCGCAATATGTGGTGTACCACATCCAGTGCACTAAATGCACCAATAACAACTATGTGGGTAAAACCAGACAATCGCTAAGCTCTGGAATGAACTCACACAGAAAAAATGATGAAAGACAAAAATATCCTATCACCCATGGGTGAACACTTTTCACAAAAACTCCTGTGGCACCTTATAGACTAACAGACGTAGTGGAACATAAGCTTTCGTGGGTGAATGCTCCAATATGTCTGTTAGTCTATAAGGTGCCACAGGACTCTTTACCGCTTTTACAGATCAAGACTAACACGGCTACCCCTCTGATACTTTTCACAAAGCGATCATTCCATATCTGACCTCTCAGTCCTCATCCTCAAAGGAAATCTGCACAACACCCTCAAAAAGTCAAGCATGGGAATTTAGGGTATGTCCCTACATGAGAATAAAAAACCCAGGCTAGCATGGGCCAGCCCACTTGGGTTCAGAGTGCTTAGGCTCCGGGGTTGAAAAACTGACATTTGGGGTTGGGCAGAAGCCCAAGCTCTAGGATCCTGTGAAGGTGGCAGGTCCCAGAGTTCGGGCTCCAGTCCAAGCCTGAACATCTACACAGCAATTTATAGCCTGCAGCCTGAGCCAGCTGACCCAGGCCAGCCGTGGACATGCCATAGGGCTTTTATCCCTGTGGACATATTCTTAGGGTACATCTACACTGCAATATAAGCCCAGGGTTAGTAGAACTTTAGATAGAAGACCTGGGTTTGTTAACCTAGGGCTTGAGCATCTATACTCATTTGAAATACCAAGTTAGACATTGTTGAACCCTGGGTCCCAACCAGGGGCTGTAGTGTCTACACTGCATTATGTGGGCCCAAGTCCAACCATCCATATCCCAGACTTCCTAGCACCCTCCCAAAATGTGGCTGGCTCTAGCCTTTTGTTCGTGGTTCAGTGTGGGAAAACTTGATTGTCCACCAAACTTGATTGTCCAGAGGACACAAAGTCAGCCTGTGGGATTGTGGTATACTTATGGTGGACTCCCAGAACACAAATCCAGTGGGGCTACATCTATATTGGAAAGCAACAGGGTTTGAACCCCCTGGTCCCAGTTTGAATTACACTCAGACTCTCCACCCCAATGGGGTCCGGGGACCCTAGGTTCAAGCCCTGGGTTAATGCGATTTGTACACAGTCAGAATGGGGGGTAGGTTTGAGTGTGAGTTCAAACCCTGTGGATATATCCTCAAATTCATAACTTTGCTGGACACTAAAAATCATGGACTTAACAGACACAGTGGTTTTACAGCTCATCACCACAATTTATAACAAACCCTACTGCTTGCTAACCCTCTGTTGTCCTACAACTAAGTGTGAACTGCCTACTTCATTTTAAGTGATCTCTTACAGCATGTGTGAACCCCTTATGCTTAACAGTCTGTTCCACCTTGTATTTAGTTTGGATACTCTGGGTACCTTCCCCAGATCTGAAGGAGAACTCTGTGAAGCTTGAAAGCTTTTCCCTTCCACCAACAATAAGTTGGCCAATAAAATGTATTACCTCACCTACTTTCAGAAGAGTAGCCGTGATGCATACGACAAAGTGGGTATTCACCCACGAAAATGTATGCTCCAATACGTCTGTTAGTCTATAAGGTGCCACAGCACTCTGTCACCTCACCTACTTTGTCTCTTTGATTTAATGAAGTCATTTTGATCCATACCATTACTCAGTTCACATGGGTGAGGGCGAAATTAATTTGTACAACACTTAGTTATTGATGACTGCCATTTAAAACAGTCAGACTTGACTTAGTAATTACCAGTCAGCTACAGCACAATATAACATTCACACCAGTCAGTTCATTAAAAACACCAAAAGGCACTTACTTCAACAGCCATTTAAATTGTTCTTTATAGTCAGAGCAGCCGTAATCAGTTGTCCAGGCGTGACCAATGGTGAATTTGTGAAACTTAAGCATGTCCATTACTCCAACTTGAGCAATCACACAACCAAACAGGTCAGGGCGCTGATTAGCACAAGCAGCTTAAAAAGAGCAAGACAATTCTATTAAAATCAAGGGCAGTAATAAAAGGTACAGTCAACATAAATTTGGCTCAACATTAAATTTTGTAATGTTAGCTTTTGTAAAACTTAAGGATGGCAATTTTACACATTTTGGAAAAAATCCAGTTAAAACAATTGTTTTAAAATATAAATATCCCCATGCAGTGCTTGAAACACAAACATTGACTAAAAATGCCTGACACAATACCCACTGAAGTCAAAGGGAAGATTCCCAATGGCTTCAATGGGCTTTGGTTTAGGTGCAAAGAAAGTCAAAGGGAAACTGACTTAAAAACAAGTGTGTAAGTGAATTCACTAATTCTCATTGTCCAAGCTGAGGCAAATGAACAATGTAAACAAACAACAGGATTTTTAAAACAGTCTAAGGAAGTTAGGTGCCCACATACCACTGAAATAGAGTTGGGCACCTGACTTTCTCTGCTCCTTTGTAAATTCAAGCCCAAGAGTGTAATTACTGACAAACTGTTTTCAAACAAGAAATTCACTTTTAACAATCAATAGTGTTATCAGTAACATAAGTAAAGATTCATAGAATCATAGAACTGGAAGGGACCTCGAGAGGTCATCTAGTCCAGTCCCCTGCACTCAAGGCAGGACTAAGTATTATTTAGACCATCCCTGACAGGCGTTTATCCAACCTGCTCTTAAAAATGCCCAATGATGGAGATTCCACAACCTCCACAGGGAGGTTGTGGTTTGTGGAATATTGGTTTGTTGAATTACAGCTTGGCACTCTCCAATGTTCTGATATTACTGTCAGGAAAAAGAAACTGACGAAGCACAAATCTGCATTTATTGCTCTCCATGGGTGAAACGGCACTATAAAGCTTTTTTATTGCTACATGAACATAGTAGTTCCTTCATTTTTCAGCTATATGCAAGCCAAAGAACTCTGATAAATAATTATTTCTGACTTAAGCCTGGTCAACACTTAAAATTTAGGTTGACATAGCTATAGCGCTCAGGCGTGTGAAAAATCCATATCCCTGACCACTGTAGTATGCTGACCTAGCCCCTCATGGAGATGCAGCTAGGCTGATGGAAAAATGCTTCTATTGACCTAGCTACTGTCACTTGGGGAGGTGGCATTCCCACAGCAGTGGGAAAACCCTTCCGTTGCTTTAGGCTGCACTTACACTACCTGGTTATGCTGGCACTGTAGCTATGATGCAATTGTCCCCATAGTGCAGACCTGGCCTCAGTTGTAATCACAGAGGGACGAGCTCATTTTTTATAGAAGGGTTGCATTTTGTTTCCTTATGCTTCCAATCTTCCTATTACTATACAGCATTTTTAAAGAATAATGGCTGCCCCACTTTAAGGAGTGCACATGACTAATCACGAGAGCTAAAGCACACTGGTTTCTGACACTACAGCTTTCTCTATAGGCTTTTCCCTCTCCACAGAATCTTAGAGCTTTTCGCTAACAAGTTCCTGAATTGCAGATACAGAAGCCAAAGACCACAAAATCCCGTAACTGTTTATTAAAGCTAGTACTAGAGGTCAAACAGTACAGTACAGGGATCCTCCTTGTGTGAAGAGGCCTTTTTAGCCCACAGCTGTGCTGCCAACTAAGCCTTTGCCTCACACTAGGATTCCATCGTGCAAGACAAGGAAATCTTGTTTTGCAGTTGAATAGGCCAGAAACTATGGCTTTAGCCTATTCAGAGTCACCTCTTAGTAATTAGACTAAAAGGGAACACAGTATTCTGGAGGAATGCCAACAATCTTTTCTTCAATGAATGCAAACTGAGGAAATATGGCATTGGTCCCTTGCATCTGAGCTATTAGTAGCACATGATAGCTGTTGTACAAGGACATGAATAGCTATTTTGAAATCCCTTGGGTGACAAGAGAGAAAAAATCCAGTTCTGCTTTGAAGAAAGAGCACAGGTAAGAATTTCAAAATAAAGGAGCGATGAAAACATAGCAGTTTGATTCTGCTGAAGGAGAGGAAAAACCCTTCTTGTTCCTTATGCATCAAAGAAATCAAACTGGAGAACTCTGATTACAGGCCTTTAAAGCTCTATTTTGATAGAATATCGTTTAAATGCTCATTAAGGTTCAGTCAGGCATAAAACAAAGTAATATTTTCATAAGCAGTTAAACCACCAAATTCAAATAAAAATCAGAAAAGGTGGATGGCCAGTTAAATGTTTAACTGAGCTCTCAATTAGGTGCTCAATGCACCTGTAAAATGGACTTTTTTGTGCTTGAACTGCAGAGAGATCAATGCCCAATAGCTCTTTACCACACACATCCCTTTCTATTTATGCTCTCATTTGCAATACACAATATCTTCTAGCAAAAAGAAAGTAAGTTGAAAGTAAAAGTCTAATTTTACTGATGCTGAAACCAAAACATTAATTCTGTAAACATTTTTTTCTTTAAATTTTTGCGTGTTTTTATTTCAGTAGCCTTAGGTTGTCAAACTGCAACATGCTCCTCTCAAAGTTTCCCCTCCGTCCCCGCTATTCCATTGTCATTGTATCCCCATTTAGAGTGGGGTAAAAAACCTCCTCCCTTTGTCCCCTCCGCTACCTAGGATGAGAGCACATGAGAGAGTAAGGATTTATTTTGTGACAAATTTTGCAGCTCTTAAAAAGGTACTTACAGTGTGAGAAATTTTTCTTTGAGATGGACTTTGTATATTTAAGATTAAATTGTTCTAACAATGAGTTAGAGAATTATACATTAATAAAGTGTACTTATAAACGGTGTGTTAGATTTATATTGTTTCTGAGAATCAAAATGTTTTTGTTGTTTATACTTAATTTTTCTTTTATGTATTTTTGTCAGAGGTATTTGTTTCTTGTGGTCATCTTTTCAACTCATTACAATGAATATAGGGCCAAATGTTGCAGTTACTCATCTGTGCACAAAGGCGTGTGTGTGTGTGTGTGTGTGTGTGTGTGTGTGTGTGTGTGTACACAACAGACCACAGAAAGACAAAGTAGGAAACTTTGCAGCCATTCTCGCCATGGACTTACAGAATGTGGGTTATGGGGCATGGCTAACTATGAGGATTTGGGGTAAACTATGCAGATCCAATGGTCAACTGACCTGTCTGTGGCTACTACCATGGAGAACTGCTAGTGAATCTGGATGAAGTTTCCCAAATTTATTTTTAATGAAAAATGTCATTAACAATTGGACTTAAAAAAGAAGAAAAAAATAAAAAGAGTATTTGTTTGTGAACATCTCCCCGTTTCTCCACCAGCTCAGTTTCTGTTGCTCATTCTGTGCAGGGCAGGTTCCAACCCACACGAAGAACATGCATTTGGGTATGGTTAGCAATTGTCCGTGTGGCTTTTAACGGTGGGCATTTTCCAAAGGCTACAGAATGCCAATGTCCCATGCCACCAGAGACTGATGTGGAATTTAATTACTTTATCTGTATTAATGCAGTGACATGCCACCAATTCTTACACCCAGGGGCTCTTATAAATTTTTCCCTGTGCTTAGCTTATGAAAAACCATCCATGTACTCGCATCCACATAACAGTAAATACACAAATAGTTCTTACCCACTAAGAGACCTCCATTTGAACCTCCATTAGTAGTCAGCTTCTTTGGAGATGTATATCCCTCTTTAGTAAGATATTCCGCTGCACACTGGAAGTCATCAAAGCAATTTTGTTTGTTCGCTAAAATACCACCTACCACACAAAGAAAACAAAATAGTTAGTTCTATAAAATGCATTTGACAGCACCTATACAGAAAGTAAAATAAATGCTTAGGATGAATTCCAGCTTTATGAACATTTTAATAATTGATGCAGCTGAGAAAGACAAAGGAAAACACAGAAATTATAAGATGGTTCTGCCAATAACTCTAATGCTCTCAAAAATCTTGAATAATACATATCTATGCTGAGGATCGAACAGGTAATGCTCCTTACCACTGAGATTCCAGCTAAAAGCTTTGCACTGCCAATTTTACACAAAATGACCACACACAGTTCCACTTGAGGTATGTCTTAATGGAACTTTAACAGAATTAAGCTCACTTATGATCTTTTAAGAAGATAAAACTTCAAACTTACTGCTGTAAAAAATAAGCTAACACTAATGTTTGCTGGACATCAGATACATAACTGGTAATTTACTGGGTTTTATTATTATTATTAGTTTTCAAATCTGATTACATACAGCTATGATAGAAATGTGATTTGGCATTTCATTAAGATATCTCAAATTTTGAAAAGCTATGGTCGTCTTATTAATCTACTATAGTGAAGCTACTGTAGCCTTTTTAGACTAAATGTTAACAAGGCTCATGTAAGGGGAAATAAATGTACAATTTAAAAAAAACTGGGGAAGAAAGAATTTTGTATGCAAGAGATATTCTAATTCTAATGTCAAAACCCATATGGGAGGCAGTCTTGCTCTGCAACCTTTTTTATATAAAATAAATAATATTAATTGCCAAACTATGATATTCACAGAAGGATTCACAACTGACCAAAACTCCAATTTACATTTTCCCATTTAAGAAGTTCATCTGATATGAGACTATAAATGGCTTCCGATCAAAGGTTGCATAACGCTTTGTAAATGCATCCCACCCCTAACTGACTTGGACGCTCCTGTCTTGGGTAATTAAATACTAATTAGGAATTGTAATTAGGTGGGAATTGAGAATTAAGTGCTGGTGCCCTTATAGCAAAGGCTATGTTCCAATCTTGTAAGGGATTCTTGTGGGCAGACTTTACAGCTGTGCAGATCCCTTTGCAGAACTGTATAACTTCTTAAAATGTAAAACTTCTTAAAAATGCAGAATACATAATTCATTCAACACAAAGACCACACAAGAGGTGTCCTGGGAATGTTGGATATTTTTATATGAATTAATTCCCAAAACTGCAACAGTGGAGGAGAAATAGAAGTGAAGAGACATCCTGTGCTTTACTCAGAATACTGAATAATTCTGGTCTGGTCTAAGGTCAGGATCCTATCCATGAAGTTAAAGCCATGCAAATAGACATCTGTACTAGCGGTCTCTGAAATTAACAAAGAACAGATATATACCTAATTATGCAATTGAGATAACAGACTTGAGCTGAAATTAAATTAAACAGGAAATAGGGGGACTAAAGATAAAATCTCATTAAAAACCGATGGCCAAATCCAAATTACTGAAGGATACTTTGTCTTTAGCAATGACATTATGCATGCCTGAGCATATGCTATTTCTTTTTATGAAACCATTACATCTTTAAGTCAATTACAAGGAAATGTCCCAGACAGGTGTTACAGCAGAAAGAGATGAAAGAGCAATACTGAGCAAAATCACTTTACTGTAGGTTAACAATAGAAACAGTATGCAGAAATTGGTACAGAGAGATACATTTGGAAAGCAGATGCGAGAAAAATCGTAGTATTTATAAATATTGCATTGAATCCAGAAAGTTGATCTTGTTTTATAAAAATGCTAATAATTTTCTTGGAAAACTTACACAATGTTTGTTGTAAAATAAATTTTTTAAACTATGTTGTAAAATAGTATTTTTAAATGGGATGCAACAAGCAAAACAATCTAACTGCAAAGATCAAATAATATGAGGGAGCTACAGGTGTAATAAATAAGTTTGATTGTTTGACAAAAATTCTGACTTTCATAACTATCTGGGTAAATAAAGGGTGAGAGAAGAAAGGCAGACAATTTTTGGGTATGTTCACTATGCAGTTAATCTGGGCTCTTATCAGAGTTTTAGCCTCAAGCTTGCTCCCATCCATACAGAAAAGCCTGTGACCTAGTTTGGAGGTGCTTTAAGCCCATGCTAGCTTATCCAGCTGGGGATGTGGGTGAGAACATGGGCTCTCCAAGTGCTCACTTTGTAGTGAGGACAGGAGTATCACTCAAGTGCCTTTCCGCATTCTCCCCTGAAGGGCAGACAAGTTCTCCCACAACTTGACACAACTGACTGGAACAGAATCCTAGAGTGTCCTTGCACAAAGAACCAAAGGATATGGCCCCCAGGCACACGTGGGCAGGTGCACAAACATTGAGGACACAGTAACACAAGAATGGCTTTGCTATAGGGACACTCACGCCTAGGGGAGGCTGAACCCAGGTGCCAATAATGTGGGTTAACTGTGCAATGTAGACACAGGCTTTGTCAGTATCACGCTAAAACCACTATTTGTTCTTGTACTCGGAACGCTTTACCTTTGTGCCAGGTCTCTCCATATTCACCACCTCCTCTGATGTTGGCCACAGCTAGAACACCACCCAGATGCCTCACAAAAATAAGTCTTGATACACTGAAGGAGAAAAACAGAAAGCTAGTAGATTACTTTTGATTTCCTGCCCCCCGACGTCTCTCTCTTCTCCCCTCCTCCCTCCAATGCTGTGTGTATGTTAGATGCAGGAGAGAGTCTGGCATAATGTATGTGACAACATAAAGGGTTAAATCCTCCCTCTGTGCCAAGCCCACGTAGCCAGACTCTAGCCAGACTCGTCTCAGTAGTGTTCCATGGGGATACTACTATGAGTCTATGTAAAGAAAGCAAAGCTGCTCCAATCTTCCTCCTATAGCCCTCCTTATGGGCAGTGGCCAGCAGATCTATGTAACCACAGAGCCACTGGCGATCCCTTTGTTCCTTGACAGTCTCCCAACGCTTCGGTGTGGGGAGCTAGGCTCTGCAGCACGTATGCCCCCCGTGTAGACTCTTTAAACTCTTCCCCCACTGTCTAGAACTATCTGCTACTTCAGAGAAGCAACCCATTTGTTAACAAATAAACAAGAGCAAAGATGTTAAAGGCTAAAAGTTAAAGGCCACCATTTGGTCTGGCTTTGTTTAGGAATTGTAGAAATCTGAATAGGCGTTAAATTTGTATTCTATATCGCTTGCCTCTGACACTTACAAGGCTGTATTTGCAAAAGAGATCATGTTCTTACATCAAATGTTTGTAGCAGTGGTTATACATTTGAGTTCTTGACAACACAAAACTGTTTTGTTTACTTACACTGTTCAGTATAAAAAACATTACAATCTAAATTTCACTAGCTGACCTCACTGGTATTTTCTGAGGTTGGATGAAAGCTAATATATTAAAATATCTCAATATTAAATTACTAAGATATTAGTGTCATTAATATATTTTTAAAAGAGGTTTAATTAAAAGTCACTTAAATCATATTTGACAATCAAAAAGGAAACAGGAAGGGAGCAGGCTTCCCATCAATTGAAGCAAAAGCTTAATGTAGCCAGAGATCTAGGTGGCAAACCAGGAGTACACCAAGGAGAATAGTAAAACATGGGAATTAACCCCAACCAGATTTCCCCCCTGAGGCAAGTCTATACCTATATGAATCAGTCTTATTAACTCACATAACGAAGAATTGGGTCTTTATGTCTTTAAGCCCTGATGCCACTTATGAGACTCATTCAGAAATATTTCTGAAAAGTCATTTCCCATGCATTTGGTGTCAAATGCTTCCTAAAGAAGCACAATTATTCTTGTGAATGCACCTATCAAGTTATTTTGTTAATTACAGAAAAGACTATAATGTTACAGTGTGTCCATAAGTCTGTAGTTACAAAAAGAGTAATATTTTCATAGCTCTAAAACCAATTAACACCTGCTGGTGACTTCTCTTGCACAGTACGTATAGGGGTAAACTTTTCAGCAAAAACTCCCAAACCAAACAAAAATAAAAAACCCTTAGAAGGGGAAGTGAGAAGAGGCTCCTGTAGTTTCATCATCCACACAAAGGATAATTCCTCCACAATAGGCTTATCATCTACAGCCATCAGCTCACCTAGGGCAATGTGAATTCTCTTTTTTGTTGCAAATCAATTTTCAAGGCTTAGGTCTCTGTGATGTTCTGGTCAGAAACTAGATTTATATTCCAGACATAGACTGTGTAAGGGGTCACAGTGCACTGTTTTGCCAAACTGTAGAGTGAAGAATTTCTAGAGGTTGAGATAGTTAATGTGGAATAGCCTGACACTAGGACTGCTCCAAGAGATTGCGGTTTTTCAATCAATTTTTGGTGGATTATAGCCACAGAAAGAACGCTCAGATTTTATTTTACTTCTTTTCATTCCTTGTATCCCAAACAAAATCAAAAGGGATGTCTTTATGTTCAGACTACTCCATTGGTCACTCAGCATCCAAAAGCAGCCTGTCACAGGATATAGCTGATTGAGCATGGGATCACTAACTCAATGTTATTCATAGCTATTTTAAAAACTAAAACCAAAACTAAAACACCACCACCCCGCCCCCAACGATTTCTGAATAGTTCACTATCAGTGCCTTTTTTTGTACAACTCAAATCCAAACTGGGAATTCATCCCATGCCAAAAGTATATAAACACTGGAACTTTAACAGAGCAGTCATTGTGATTCAAATTTTCAAAAAGTATCTAAGTTATTCAGCATTAGCTTTTCTGCCAATTGCCCTTGGTATACAAAGGCTAAGGTCCTATTCACCTTCAGTATACATAGGCTCCTACGTTACTTAGAAATTTTGAACATTTTACCCCATGTGCATAGAACAACTTCACTGTAAGTGGATATTTATTAGCGGAAAGACTGTGCCGTTAGCCACAGCCCATAGGAGGGAGACTGTAAGGAATTCTGCTTCAGGGAGGCAAAATGTTCCCACGAAATCTTAGCCCTGGTCTACACTGTGGGGGCGGGAAATCGACCTAAGACACACAACTTCAGCTACGAGAATAGCGTAGCTGAAGTCGACGTATCTTAGATCTACTTACCTCCCGTCCTCACAGCGCAGGGTCGCCTGCCACCGCTCCCCCGTCAACTCCGCTTCCACCTCTCGCCACGGTAGAGTACAGGAGTCGATAGTAGAGCGTAGATGTGATAAATCGATCCCCGATATATCGATCACTACCCGCCAATCCGGCGGGTCGTGTAGACGTACCCTGGGATGCACAGACTCTGCATGTCTGAGATGATATTCTTTTGACGGATGCAACTTACTCTCTCTCCTGTGCGGTGGGCCAATGTGTTGGGAGAGAGGAGGAAAAAGCCATGGAGTTGCCTTCTCTCCACCTCCTTTAGGGGGCTGTGTGCCGTAGTGATAGTAGGGCAGGAGCAGCTCCTGTGCTTCACAGAACACAGTAGCTGCTATTTTGCCCAACCCTTATGTGTGCTCTAAAAGGGGGAAGGGGTCATTATGCCCTTCCTCCACACTATGCTCTTGCTTAAGGGCCTGGCAGAATCTGGCCCTGTAACAGGAACAGTAATTTAGATTTATGGTTTACTTCACAATCAATGTTTCAGTATACACTTGAAACTGGTTCTACTGTACCTACAAAGGCACATTCCAAGCAACAGGGTAAAACATGGCACCTCCTTCCGTCAGGGTGGTGTGCAGAATCTGAGGTATTACTGGTGGGTTTTCAATAACATTTTCACAGAAGCTTTGCCAAGCCCACACTGAATGCCATCAATTTTACCACATCTTTTAGCTGCGGTGTTTCTATACAGACTATGCAGGCTGTATAACTGATGACAGTGCTAAGCGTGTATTCTACTAGAATTAGTTCTAAATCCAGCTGCTCAGTCCAGAGAGAAAGAGAGGGAGAGAGCGAGAGAGAGAGAGAGAAATAAAAAATGAATGCTTATATCAAAAAATAAAGTACTACTCTAACTGGGTTAATGACTTTGGTCTGCTGTTACTTAGTTGTATTTATTTCTGGATCTACCAACCTAAACTCTTCCTATGCTGTTGTAGTTTCCTTAAAATGTAGTGAGCAGTAACCATAGTAACAGCTGCAGTTCCCTTTTGGGGTATGATACATTTAAAAAAGATTGCTAATAACAAAATACAATGCCAACGCACACAATGTAACTACTGCCCAAAGCACCAGGCCAAATAGCCAGGGCATCGCTCAACCAGGTAGCTTAATAAGGGTTTTCCTGGTTGAAAATGCAAGGGGGCTAGGAGAGACAGATTGGAAGCTGTGTGTTGAAGGGAGCAAGCCTGTAAGAGTTGTGAGTGTGTGACTGAAGGGAAGCACAGAGACAGAGATTCTTGGGCACAGTTTGCTGGAGTGACCTGTTGACGTTTGTTTCTACTGCGCTCAGGAAAAAGGAAATTAATGTAAATTTTTTATTAATACACAAGATTGCATTAAGAATATCTCTGTGTCGCATTATAATTTCTCATTCAAAGAGAAACAAACCTACAAGGCTAGCTCCTCAGGCTTAAGAGGCAATAATACAAAACACTAGCTGGGTGACATCTTACTTAACGGAACAAAGGGTAACGGAAAAAACAGAGTCCCCAGGAAGAAAAGAAGAAACTGGAATAACTTGGATTTGTGATAAATTACAGGAGCACTGAGATCAAATAAAAATCTGGCGTATTTATCTTAACAAAAAAACCACCCTTCTGTTTTAGACAAAAGGACTGTTATTCAGTGGAGACCAGAAATAATAATTTTTTAAAAAGCTGAAAACTATGATGAATTTTTCATTACATTTAGTTTTATTTCTGTATATATCTTAGGCAAGGGCTATGTAGTACTACAATCTTCAACGTATTGTGTGCAAAGGAGCCGAGTTTTGTTTTACTGCTAAATCGCTGTAGTGTAATTTCACTCTCTCAGCCGAGCCTGTTTGTCTGTCTCATCCACCTGTTGTGTCCTGACATACAGACAACCCCTACTATAACAGGCCTCTGGTCCTTGATTGATGTTCTTAAGCACTACCATAATGTAAATAATAAATAATCTTGTGAGGTCTCGTGAATTGGATTCTCTGTGAATAATTAAAATCAATATGATATGTTTATCAATTTACTCTACAGGAAACATACTCTGCATCACAAGCTGAAGTCAGTGATATATTTTTAGTGGAGGACGAAGGAGATATTTGCAGGGTGATACTCACCTAACACAATGACCTATTCATCTCCATCATCTATCAATAACTCTCTCTCTCTAAAAAATCTGTAGGTGGCCTGGAACCTAAAACTGTTTTCTCTGCTTGACATGTGGCCACAGTTGTAGTCAGCAGAGGCACCTAAGCTGAATCTCCTCCATCAGTATGACAAAGTGAATGGCTGGCATTCTCCATGGCCTTTGGAACTCACTTCCTTCGCAACTCTGTAACAACCAGATTTTTTTTAGTTTTCAGGGTGCACTATAAGGTCACTCCTCTACTCCTTTGGCCATGAGGAGCTAAGTATTGGGAAGGGCTGGTAGTAGTGATGTAAGGTTCTAGTGTGGGACCGTGTGTGAGTTAGTTAATTTCTATTATATTAACATTGTCACTGGGTATTTTATTTGATCTGGGGGAATTGATGGGTCTATTTAATTAGTGTATTCTTAAAAGATTGTCAAAAATGCCTAGAGCATTAGGCAGGCATGCTTACTGTACTTCGTGAGACTCAATCAAATATATCCCCCATTTGTTTTTTATCTCTCCCACCCTACCTCCCTTCCCCAATATATTACAGTGCATCACATCCTACTAGGAACTAATAAGTCACTGGTTGAACCTTCTTTACGTAAGTATTTTAAAAACTATTTAGTGTATGTAATTCTGTTTTACACAAACCACCGGAAATTAAAAATGTAGCTTCTGGAAGAGAGCTGAAAAGAGCATTCAGATAATCTCATGATACATCACAAGAGTATGGTCCATTGTTACACAATGTATTTGATAAGAAGGACCAGAAAATTATAAATGCTATCTGAAAATATATAGTCACAATAACCATGAAAGAATGAGGTCTGCAAAGGATTTCATGAGATTTGCCAACTTTAATGCAAGAATTATAGCACGTAGTAAATTGCTGTAGCTCTTAATATTGCATGTACATTTAAACAGGACAGTTTAATAATAGATTATTTTTGTAACAAGATGCAAACCTACTGTCTGAAGAATCTTCCTTTATCCTGTACTTGCCATTTATTTATTTTTTCTAAGAAATTGTGTCTAGCAGGCTTTGCTTTGTACTGAAAACTGTAAAATAATCCCAGTGTTATACCTTAGCAAGTCTACAATAAGAGTTCACTTGCTGGTGAAGTAAACATTGCTTCCCTTTTAAAAGATTATTAATGGGTTAAGTAGGCTGCTGTTTGTGGCTCATGAACTATAGAATGGACTGGAAGTCCTGTTTTAAATTTACCACTTTTGATCTCTGATGCATTGATTTGCATGAAAAGAAACCCTCCTACACCTTTATTCTTTGTTTTCCACATGTTGATATTTGTATTACTGAGCAGAAAAGATACGTTCCAAGGTCCCAGTTCAGCACAGTGCTTAAACACATAATTTATTTTAAGCCCATAGCACATTGAGTGCAATAAGGAAACCACTGAGGAAGTGAGTCCATACTCCAATAGTTAAGAGTGCGAGTTTGGGACTCAGAAGATTTGGGGTTTGACTCCCTGCTCTCCCACAGACTTCCTGTGTGATCTCAAGCAAGTCACTTGTCTCCCTCTGCAAAATGGGAATGATAGCACTTCCCTGTCTCATAGGGGTGTGGCAAAAATAAACATATTGAATATTGCGAGGTATGCTTAATATTGGGTTCCTAGCTGGGCCTCTTGCTCTCTCTCTTTTTTAAAATAAGACAGTTCATGCTAGGTTGAGATTTTCTTTATTATATTAATATTAATTCATTTATAATAGATTCAAGTGAACAGCATTTCCATATTTTTAAAGATTCCAGAAATTAGCTAATGTCTCAACTAAAAATAGTGTACCAGAATTGTTTAAGGAAGCTATAGACAGTATCAGATGAAGGAGAGTCTGTACCGGTAGCTTGTGCTGGCAGTTCTTGCCTTCCTACGCAGAGGAGATCTTGCCACGTTTTATTAAAAGGCTAGTTTGTACTTTTATTATGTTACAGTGATCATATTTTATTTTTTGACTGATAAGGAATGTTCCCATTGGCAAGCTTCTGGGACCATGTGCATCCACTTATGGACTTAGCACTAGGAAAAGCTTTTTCAGTAGCTGGTACATCATTAGTTTAAAGGAAGTGAAGAGCTTCAAATGTTTTTAAGGAAAACACAGACTGGACACATCCTGTAATTCTCTCTCTCTACCCCCCCCCCCCCCACCAGATAATGAGCCAATTTGTCCTGTTTACAAAGGCACAAAACCCTCCCATAGAACTGTCATACTGAATTAGACCCAAGGTCCATCTAGCTCAGAAACCTGTCTTTAACAGTGGCCGGCACCAGATACTTTAGAGGAAGATGCTGGAACAGTAGCTGTCAATAATGTCCTGCTTACCTGTAGCTTGGAGTAATAGATATGTTGAAACCCCCATAGCCATACAAGAAAGCAGGATGAGAACCGTCCAATTTAATTCCCTTCTTGTGGACAATAAACATTGGGATCTTGGTACCATCTTTGCTGGGGTAGAAAACCTAGGACAACACAGAGGAAAGATATTTGAAGTACTGTTAGTGCAGGGAACTATTTGAGAACTCATAAGTCGTTATTTCTGCGCTTTTATTTTATATGGATACAAGTCTGGGGATTGTCGAACTGTAGCCTCTCCCCTGTAATTTAATAGTTTATTACTGCAAAAATAGAGAAAGGCCATTACTATCATCATCCACAAGGCGTGTGAAATAGTTTGTCCCTAACCTGACAGTTTTAAAAAATATGTACTAAAATAAGACCAAACGCCTTATTAAGAATATGATTCTGCTACCTTTACTCACCCTGACTAATGGTCATTGAAAACTTTATGAAAGGAATATGATAAATTACACAAACAGGAAAGACAGTAATAAGGAAGATAAATTACAAATTAAGATAAAATATATATTTTTAATACACTAGAACTAGACATTCACACAAGGAAAGCAGGGTAACTGAGAGGTAGGAGAAGGAAGCTTGTGACAAATAACGTTGACCAGTGTCATTGGCTTCAATGAATTTAATGCTTCAGCAGTTCCCCAAAAGATTGAGTAGGCAATTAGAGCTATCAGAAGCTGACAAATAATTTTTAGAATTACATCTCAAAATTCCAGATACTGTTGCCACACTAGCAGCAGGAGAAACGGATAAAGTTTCTTTGTACTGACACTAAACACCTTTACAATAATGAAAGCACTGAGATGGAAAGAGAGTACCGAACATTTTTAAAATTTATAATCTAGTAAGGGACACACACACACACACACACACACACACACACACACACACACACACACACACACACACACTTCAGAAAAAGTATTTACACTTGACCTTAGAACTGGCTGACTTTCAAGGTTAAAAAAAAATGAATAGGAAACTATTATAACAAATTCAAATTGGTTTGGGAATACAAACCAGAGAGTATTATTAAAGAAGCACAAATGTCAAGACTGTGGTGGGTGAAAGGGCTGATGTGGTGAAATAGGTGGGAAGTGACAAAATGGCCAGCATGCAACCTATTGTTTGCTTTGCACTGTACATACCTAACTATGAATAATAGGATGTTGCTGTTTAGCCTGGTGGGAAAAAATGCAGCAGTAAATACTGAATAGAGGAACAAAACAAATCTAAAGTAATTTGACTAGGTAAGGCTAATGGCCTGAAAAATGGCTTATGCTATTCAGTGGAGTAAGAAAGAACAGGAGGATATTAAATAATCGTGGATGTTACAATCTCACAACATTTTAATACAGAAGACAAACCATAAAGAATTCTTAAGATGAATGAATAATGCACTGAAACCAAGGAAAAGACATTTGGCAGAAATATAAAAATAGAAATAGAAATAGCAATCTACATCCAGAAATGAAAGCCTCATCTCCAAAGGGCTTGTCTACATTGTCAGTAGTGCAGCAGTTGACGAGAGAAGCCCTCCTTTGACATAGCACTGTTTATGCCGATGGCTAGGGCAAATTTTCCACATCCCTGAGTGACGTAGTTATACCGACAAAGTTTGTAGTGTGGACCAGGGCTAGGAAAGCTCTTGGGACTACACAGGGTCCAGGACTGAAGCCAGGTGCCTGGGAGTTAGTTTATCCAATCCTGTCTGGCTTATTTTCTTCCTGGGGGAGGGAGGAAGGGTGAGAGTGGGAGAAAGAGGAGCTGAGTCAATCCTGCCTGAACTGCGCAGAGGAGTGGAACTGTATTCTGCTCACAGAGCCAACCAAGCTCTCCAACAAGACACTCAAAAAGGGCTTGAAGCAGGAGACATACACCCTTCCTTTTGCCCCTGGGTTTTCTCAGCCTAACTCTCTCCCTTAAGCTTGCAGGGGCACCAGCTGCTGCAAACAACTCAAAAGGGGAAGCACGGCTGAGGGGACAATCACCCCTAAAATCCATGCAGCCTTGGGACAGAGCTGGGGCTCAAACACATTACAAAGCCGAGCTGTTAGTCAGAAACTGGACATTGTTTGGAATTTCCCTCAGTAAAGCTCTGCAGCAGGGAGGCCTCAGTAAGCCACCAGCTGTTGTGGAAGCAGAAATAATCCTGGAGGGAAATTCAGGAGATGTGGCATTTTGCTGCTATCATTGACTGTCAGGTCCGAATCTTCCTCCAAGCTGCAAATGGGCTAAAGTACCATTGTAATGGATTGTTGGACAAGGATTTTGTGGCTACCATGATCCTGCTAAATCTGGGGGTATCTCATCCTTAAACTGATGGTGCTGATTCAAGTCACAAGAGCACAGAAATTCCAAGGCAGCGGCTTTGTATTAAGCCATTCACTTCAGTGTGAATGTGTATTACAGCACATACCATATGGTTGGACCCTATTCTGAAATCCACCAAATAGCGTAGCTCGTTTTATGTTGTTAGTGGCAAGCAGAGCCCTGTGTTTTTTGCAAATGTGAAACAACATGAAATAAAACCAAAACCAATGATTAAAACAACATGTGTTGAAAAACTCACTCTGCAGCATCAGCAGCTCCTGACCCTCCATGCTCTGGGCATTGCAACTTCGTGCATGGGATTACAGTGCTGCTCAGATCTGACCTGGCCACCCCTGTCATGATGATGGGAGGGTGGCCACGCCAAATTTGAGCAAAGGGCATTGTGACCTGACACATGGGGTTGCAGTGCCGCTCAGGACCTGGCCCCTCTCATGGGGGGGGAAGGGGGGGGGAGGAGGGGCGGAGTTTGGATAAAATGAAACAAGAAATTCACAAAAAATAAAATGCAAAATTATAAAAAAAATTAAAAGAATTTCATGGGTCTCTAGTAATAAGTTGTACCCATCCCTTCCCTCCAGCTCCCCTCGCTAAGGGATTCAAAGGTTCTAAGCTGCTGTGTATCATATGCATTATGAGCTTTCCCAGCTCTTGCAAACTGGCTTTGAGCATATCTTTGTATCAGTTTGGCTTACTTACCTTTCCGATGTCAACTGTCTTCACAGACTAAGGAATAAGATCAAGCCCTCCACTATAACTTTGTGCTATTCATAACTGCCAAGTTCTGTGCAGCTCCACCTGTGACATGTTATGAAAATCACTTAATGTGCTGATGGGCATACAACCCTAAATTTCAACTTATGAAGAACACACCTGGCCCCAAGCATTGGCCATGGGTAGGGCATGGAGCTGCAGAACACTTGGCAGGTACAGCTGCAGTTGTGGTGTTGGTGTACTGGTGTTTCTGGGCTCTGTCTGAAGGCTCCTGAGATTGCTGGGGTCGGTGGGGGGCTAATATGCTGGGGTGCTATATGGGAGGTCGGTGGAGTTGTCTAGGAAGTAGTTGGGGGAGTTGACATGGCATTCTGGAGTAGGCAATGGGGGCCAGTCTTGAGCACCCTCATCTTCTACCCTCACTAGCTGTGTGGCCTCTGCTGTTGCACCTGCTCTCAACTACTGCAGCAGCCAGCTCCTCCCATCTGCTCCTTCCCTGCTGTATTCTAGTATGGGGAACAACATGAGGGAAACTCAAGGATCTGCTTGCTCAACAGATGCCACACCTGCCCCATGTGATGTGGCAGAAAGGCAGAACTGCTGGCCAACGCTTGCTGCCTTCCCACAGCTCAGCCACATGCACGGGCATTCTGCTGAGATGTGAGAAAGCATAACAGGGCAACCAAATGTGGGAATCTCGTGCAAAATTTGTCACATTTGGCAGTCTTGGCTATTGTACTCCCACCAGGGTAGAAGCTGACCATTGAGTGCCATCCTTGACTTCGGAATTTTCTGACAAAAAAAATCAGGTTAAACTTATTGGAAAAATGTTCATGAGAAGTTGGATGAGCAAGGACATTGGTAATGGGAGATAGAACCTCTTAAGCTTTTGGTGGCAGCTTCAAATCAAGTCTCAGTTGGTAGAGATCAAATGTTGCTATTATCCAATTGCTGCTCAGTAGTCTATATCGGGGGTTCTCAGTTTTTCATAGTATGTACCAAATCTTAACAGATTTTCTTGAGGATCACTTCCCTTTCAATTGCATAGACTATCTCCCCTTCCATTTCTGACTGCATATTACAGTGGCAGCTACATACACTGCTGACTTGTAAAAGTAATATCAGGTAAGTATTTGATGTATTTCAGCTGTCTTTTAACGAAATTTAGCTGCTGGAAACAAGGAGTACCAATACCAGAGAGCGAGCTGGCTGTCTGCAGACCACCCATAAGAGCTCTGACATACAAGCTGAAAATCACTGATCTTTATGAACCGAGTCTAAGGATGTCTGCTCCCAAGCAGACAAGTGTCCATATCACAAAAACTACCTTTCTGAGACTGTCAAAGGATGGTATGAACCTGAAAGCTGAACTCCATGCAAACTCACTCCTGTGGTTTGTCTACACACTAACATGATTAAAACCCAACTATGTTATTTTAGTGTAACACCTTTTGTTATTTCAGTGCAAGTCTGCCTGTGGACACTCTTACTTAGCATTAAGCCCGTTCTATTTTGATTGAAATAAAAACCAAATTAAGCCAAATTGACATAAGACATTCTTATCCTAAACAAGAACCTCCACGCAAAGACTTGCACCAAAACAACAAAAAGTGTGAACTAAAAACAATTATTTTGGTGTATTTTAGCTCCCAGAAGTGCCCCACTAGATTAGATTTGAGACATGTTGGTGTGGCAGTTTGCACTGTTTCTACCTATGCTGTATTTGTTCTATGGATACATAGAAGATTTAAATCACCAGGAATGCAATCAAGTTTGTTCTAACAAGCACGCAGTGTTTTTAAAAGGATTTTTAATTTCCATTTTATTGGTGATGATGTTTGTAATTAATCCAGATTTCTAATATTTAAACAGATTTGGATTAAAAAACCTTCTTATGAATGCATCTCCAGTTAGCAACTGCTTGTCCTAAACATTTCAGTTAATGACAATTCAACTTAAGAAGTTATTCTTCATGGCTGAGCTTTTTAGCATCATTTACAGCTTCTATTCTAATTAAAACGAAAAAGAAACAAAAGCAGAATGACATTCGTTACACAGCTGCCTGTTTTCAATCTTTCTGCTTTCAAAGGAAAGTGAGACACCCTCGTGTCTATGACACCAACTGAACACTAAACGGGAGTTATTTTTACAGCTATCCGACGAGCCCCAACAGAAATACGATCCTTTCCAACACATGGTATTTAGTAACTATCTTTATCATGAGCACTAGCTGTAAAGTGAAATACAAAGCCTTCATGGCATCTCACTTTAAAAAACCCACCAATTTTTGTTTCATCAGGGCTAAGCAAATACAAGTAATTTCACAAATGAAACAAACAAATAAAGCAAACTTCTGGGAAGTTTACCTCTGGGAAGTTTACAAAAGTTTTCTTTAATTTACTATTCCAGTTCATATCATATACCACTTGTGAAATTTAGGGACAAAACTTTACATCGTTTTTGCCCATCTTTAAATGACGTTTCTAGCTATTGGCATGACCACAGCCATCACCCATGAAACATGCACCAGCAATCACTAGAAAGTTATAAAGCTATCAAAAGGGTTTTGGTTTTTTTGTTTGTTTGGGGTGGGGGTTTTTTGGGTTTTTGTTTTGGTTTGTTAAGATGCTTATTTTAAAAACTCCCGGGAGTTAAAGTATTTCAGTGGAGATAAAATCACTTGGGCAGAGACCACTACCGAGAGGTTCAGGAGAAACACTTCCTAAAAATGTCATCAATTGACTCCAATGGAGCTACACCGATTTCTACTAACTGAGGATCTGACCCTCCAAATCTTTCCACCAAGTGACTGCTGTTGGCAGATCAGTTACTTTCCCTTGACTACAGGCTGCCAGTAATTTCCCTCCCCCTTTCTAAACATGAGCTTTTCTAACAACTGTCTGAAGACTGATTTAAGAGTTTTTTTTTTAATCATTATCAGTGAAGATTAAACACTCCTTTAAATAAATAGACAACAAAGAAAAACAGCACGTCAAGGTGACTTTGCTGTTCAGAATTTAAAAGCGTTTCACTCCAACTATCTGTGTTAAAATAATGATTACTCCCCTGCCCCCGCCCCCCAAGATGAACAAACGGGGTGAGGAATCAATTCAGGAGACACTGAGATATGTGAAGCTACTTACGCTTCTTCAAATAGACTATTTTCAACTGATTCAAAGCACCAAATTTAAGGTGAGATCTCTGAAGTAACTGTCTATCAGTTTATTCATAGGACCAATAGCAGGAAGTGCTTCTATCTGAGAGATTAAGGTAAACTGGAAAGGGCAAGCCCCACAGAGGGAAGAATGTCTAGCGATGGTATTTCACATCTAATTTTAGACTCTGACAGCTTTTACTGGAGAATGTTTATAAAAGGGTACTACTGGTCTCTGTTTTATCAGAGCTGGAAGAGATCCACTTGTGCTAGTGACAGTGTATTAACCATTATTATTATTATTAAAGTATATTAGCAGAGTGTAAGTCTGTTGCAGCTATAGTATACCAAAAAGGCAAATAAATAAAAATCTTCTGAAGAAAACACTGACAAGGCGTCAATCAAATCTCCTTAGATTATGAGATAAACTTACATATGACTAATTTATGGGGTGGAAGTAAGATTAAAAACAACCACTCTCAAAATTATAGCCCTGCAGCAAATGGTGCTATATTGTTGAGAAAGCACTCTTATTATATACAACACTTTGTGCTGCTCTGGCAGTGTAAAGAAGCTTTGGAGTGGTTGTAAATGTATCTTCTGCTGACCTTAAGGACCCTTTATTCAGCTGGAGCAGTGCAAAACGGTTTTAGTGTAAATGAGAATCAGGACCCCTATCACTTAAGAAAAGCATAAAAAATAAGCACAAAAGACTTCAAATCAAACAATACTTTAAGAAAGTCTTCTGCGCCATTTCTGAGTCATCCAAGTGTTAAAGAAACCCCAAATATTCATTTTTAAAGAAACTTGCATTCCAGAGATGGCTTTGTTTTAAAACTTAAAACCTTGCAGAGTCACCATCCTCAATGAAGAAGGCAACTTAGCTAAGTCTGGTTTTTTGATAATTTTTTACTCTCCACCCTGGCTTCTCTAGAACTCCCATTATTCACGCATCAGTCTGTACCTTTTCTTACGCTGTCCCTCAGGCTTTGAAGACTCCCCTAAATAATGCATGTCTAGAGCACACCTTTGCCACCAAAAAACCCACCTGTTCTAGGATGCATTTCAGCGCTACATACGTTCTGTTTTCTTAAGGCAATCTGGGGCCCAAGGCACACCACAGGGCTCCCAGGACTCTGCCCCCTACTTCTTGTACAGGCCTTTGTTCTTTTATTGTTATTTTGAAAGCTTTTTATATATGGGGAATAGGTAGAAAGCCCTTATTTCCTTTGGTTAAGATTCACTTAGAGCATAGGAGACTTGTCATTCAGTTATATATGAAACACAGATAGCCCTTGAGAAGGAAAGAGTCTGGGGTTATCCAACTCAACCTCTAAGGTGACAAGCAGTGTCCTTTGCTCCATTCCGCCAGAACCGTGCAAGAGTACAGACTTTGCTTACATACTTTAGCTTTTGGTGGAATATGAAAAGGACTCGGGATAGAATGAATGTAGACAACAATTTTCTGTCACTCACAAAAAACAACAAAAAATGGTGCTGACGTTGAGACAGACGCATCGAACCAAAAAACCTCCCAGAAATCACCAAAACAATTCTCATGTAATTATAAAATATGTTCCAGTTCATGCACCTCAAGGGACACTGTCAATTTAAAAGTCATACTTCTGTCTGAATTTCCCCCCATCCTCTCAATACTATTATAATACCTAACATTACTAAAATAGAAAGTGAACTAAGGGGCAGAAAATCACCTTATTTTCAATTTTTTCCTTGTTGTGACATGTTTGTTTCTTTCATGTGACAGCAGTTTATGAATAGTCCTCTTCACTGTTTCCCCTGTTTAATCACTCAGTTAGCCAATTTCTCCTTCTGTGTGTAGAGGTCTCTCACACACAGCATGAATGGATAAGATTTTTTTAAAAATAGGAAAATCTGATTGTAAACTCACAAAAATTGTCAAGGGAAAAATGGGAAGGTGTAGTACCTGAATTTTTTTTTTTTTAAGAAGTCAAAAATAAAGGATTAGATTTCAAGATGATGTTATTAAAAAAGTTAGAGCGTTTTTATAGTAAAGATTGCAGATTACTGCAGTAGACAAAACCACCAAAAATAATCCCATCTGAAGAAGTCTAATGCATATTTCTTTAACTATGAGTTTATCTAAAAAATGTTTATATAATTTTGCTGACTCCCTTAACCATGGCAATGAGAATAAAAATTCAATTAAAAAATGATTGGTTTGGCTTCTCAACTAGAAACCTTTCCCACAGGTAATGTGGTCTTGCATCCAACAAGAAATATTAATTCATTGTATTTGAAAACAAACCAAAGCCACACCAAACTAATTATTCCTACAAAGCCTCCAGTGATTATAAAAATGTCTCACACAACCTGTTTCAAGATCACTTACTACATGCCAGAGATATCTGTTCTTCCCATGCACCTGTGTGCTTGATCAAAAACAGATAATGGATAAACTTGTCTTAGGACTGTCACCTGCTATAGTTCAAATGAAAAAGAATCTTAAAGCAGAACTATTACCAATAAATATATAAATAAATAAATGAATAAATATCAAGACTGAATAGTCTTTCCTTTCAGGAAAATAGTGTGATAAGTAACGCATATTTAATAGTAAGGTAGTATCAAAAGAATGCCTTTAAAATGAATTTTATTCCAACGTTTTCCACTCTTCAGATATTGAAAAACATTTCTTGATTTGCAACAAATCAAAATTAATAACTACCACAATTCAGGTATCAAACACCGAGCTAAATTTAGCAATTTGTACTTCACTTGTGAATAAGGAAAAAACACATCTGACCCACCATCATTAGTTTTTGAGAATATGGTCACCAATGTCTTAATTAACATAGTGCAAGAGAAGCATCATGATAAGTCCAATACTAATATGTGTAGGTATAAATGAAGTAAGTGCAGCTAAAAATATATTAAGCATCTGATCAGGTAAAGCACTGAAAGCCTTTGACTCTTGCTGACATCAATGTGAGATGAGTGCATTTAGAAACACATGGTATTAGGCCCTAAAATTAATGCACTAGCAATCTGAGGAATAGGCCATATTTATTTTAAATTCATTTTTTAAATTTAATTTCAAAGGTCCAACCTGACACAAAACCTTTCCCTGATTAACTATGAAATGGAGACCCTTGATTGGGTTTTAAATTAACTCTGTTTGAAGACAACAGAGGTGTACAGTTTGAAATTTGTGGTATAATAATATATCCCAAATTACCATGATCGGCACCAACAGTACCTTTAATAAAGCCTGCCCAGTTTTTAAAAAACCCACGCAAACACAGGAGACCCTCGCTAGAACGCGTCTACATAGCGCGAATTCAGAGCGCTACCGTGCATGGATCTCAAATTGAATAATTTTTATTGGAATCCATGGTAACACGCTCCCCTGCTATAACACGGTCCCATGTTAACGCGGTACCGTGCATGGATCCCAAACCCCGTGTTCTAGTGAGGGTCCAGTGTATATTTGGAGGAATACAGTTATAGAAATTTAATATTGGAGATATTTTTCACACCATGGTGGGTAAAGCTAGGGACCCAAATCTATACTTGGATGCATAAAAGTGACTTGATTTTCAGTGGTGCTGAGCACGAACAGCTTCCAATGACTTTAATGGGAATTTCCAGTACACTTAGAACCTCTGAAAACAGATCACAAGAGCCTAATTTTAAGTAGTCAAGTTTGAAATTTTGGCTTTAATCTTTTGACACCTGGAGTGAAATCCTGGCCCCACTGAAGTCAATGGTAAAACTCCTATTGACTTCCATGGAGCCAAAATTTCAGCTCTGGTTTCCAAGTTCTTAAAACCAAGTGTTAACATTGAGAAAACCACTCCACACTCTATTCTACTCTAGTTCTTATGCGGCCCTCATCACTGTGGTATCATTAATGCCTAAATTCTGGGCTGTGGCTGAGGAGTGCTTAGCACATCACAGGATGTCTCAACTAATATTGGGGCAATTCTGGCAGCAGTACAGTCCTCAGCATAAATTTGTGTCAGGAACCAATGGACCAAGTGACCATTCTCACAGCCAGAAACTTATACTCTGTCAGAGACCTGCTCTCTCTCTGTTCATACATATGTACCAGGCGGTGGGAGGAATGGTGGGGGAGAGCTGTTACAGTAGCTCCATGCTATTTGAGATTTCCTGCTATGCAGGAGGAATCCTACAGTGGCCTCTTATACTGGCTTTAAGACAACTTTGTGCTGGCAGATGGATGCAAAGCTGTGCCCTAACCCGGGACAGGACCTGAGCCAAAGTAACTTGGGTATAGTAAAAAATTCATATAGGTAAAAGCCTCAAAGACCACCTGTTACAGATAATTGCAAAATCACTACAAAAATAATCAAGAAGTTCTTTAGAAGAGATCATTTTACCACCCACCCATTGGGACTCGAAGCAGTCTCATGCTGATGGAGGCTAAGTGCCAGGAGACAGTCATTTAGAAAAATCCCTTGTTAGTGAGCCTAGCAATCTAGCAGCAAATGGCTGCTGGGAAGCAGCTCACCAGGTGGTAGAAGGAATGGGGAGAAAGTGAGAAAAAAATAAATCAAAGTTCAGAAATCCTGCAGGGAAGGCATAGAAAAAATTCTTTTTGAATCATTCATTTAGTTGGTTAAATGAAAGGTTTTGTTCCTTTTGCATAAATATCAAGTGTCAAAGGTGTAAGTGGCAAAATGCACCAAATCAGTCCCTTTTAAGAGCCACTAGATGAAGGATGCTTTTAACAATCCAATAGAAAATTACACTATTCTATAAAGGTTTTTCTACTGCCCTCATCATGGTGGTATCTGAGACCATTCCGGTAATGCAACTAACGCTTGTCATGTGTGGTTTGTTCTCTCTCTGTAATCGTTTCCCCAGAGGGAAAATTGTGTGTGCAGTGTAGTGTTTTGTTGTTTTATTTTTGTTTTTGTTATAAATTAAAATATATACCGTGCTATGTGTTGATATTAGTGAAGGCAAGGTCAAAGTCCTAAGCCTTGCACTTGGAACAAAAAGGGGCAAAGTTTCTAGCTGTGTGTGTGTGTGTGTGTGTGTGCGTGCATGTGCGTGACACACACACACACACACACACACACACACACACAATGTGAGCAAGCTACTACAAAGAAACAAAATTGTAATTAACAGCTGGTAGCCCAATTCCCTTAATTAAAACAAGGCTTTACTTCAATGAGGCGATTGTGCTAAGAGATTTACTATAATACTATACTGACAGATAAAAAGCTAAAACAACCACAATCACCTCCCTGTAGAAAATCAGCTCAACTTATAATAATGTAGACAAGAATTCAGCTTAGACAACACTGGTAACTCCTTTGTCCCCTTCACTGTCCTCCTCTCAACACTCTCCAAGTGAGAGGATACAGCTAAACAACTGGTAACAGTAATGGATAGCAGATTGAATGATGAGACACCCTTTTCCTAGAAGGTAGGTACTTTAAAAAATATGCAAGTAATAATTATGAGGTTCTTTGTCCTTACCTCTTTATAAGAAATGTGCAGGGATTTGCTATATTTGCCAGTACATGCTTCAAAACCAGTTCCACAGATTTTACCTCAGTGCATGCAAATGTATATACCAAAGACTTTGCTGAGAAGTAACTGACTTAAAAGTCTGTGATGCCCTTTCATTTGAGATTTCTCAATCAGGAACAACATTATGTCTTAGGCTTGGATTTGAGTTTAGGTTGTGTTTCCCCCAACCTACATAAGCAGAAATTGAAAAACTTAATTATCCTAGCTAATGGGTTAAAGAAATTAAATCCCCCTTCCAAGTAACCCCCAGGGTGTTAGATTAGAAAAGGACTAAGGATCAGGTGCTTTGATTTCAACAGCATCTCCTGGTGACCACCTCCTGTATTAGAATGTTGCAGAGATGACACTTCATAGTTTACAAATCTGAAAACCATGGATGAACCTGAAGAAAAGTAACCCAACGAACAGTAGAAAGCAGAAAAGAATACTAAGAATGACTTCCTCTAACACTGCTGTAGCAATATTTAGGAAAAAATGGCACTGGAGATACTCCTACAATAATACATCCTGGTAGCAATATCAGTTTATGGTCTGATTCACAGAAGGACAACATATTAGGACTTCCGGCTCTTTGGTCTGATAATATTAATGTCAAAAAGTACAGTGACCCAGAGCTGTAATACTTCTGGGGCTAGGGGAGAAACAAAAACCAAAAAGAATCGTAAAAAATTTAAAATATGTCATGATGCTGTGGATATAATGGGTAGTTTACAGCAATCTCTTCCTTGGGCCGTCTGCAAACAATATTGCAAAAAACCTCATCTCTTTCTAATTCCCAAAACTGTTAAATCATCAGAGAAAAAAATAATGATGGTAACTCAGCAGATCTCTGGGTAGTTTAGCTTCCAGAACTACGAGTTCTAATGGAGTTCAATAAACACTAAAGTGTATGAGGGAAACCCGGGGAATATTTAAAGTGAAGCATCCCTTGATTTCAGGGGTCCTGGCCTTTTAGGGTATGTGTAGACTGTAATCAAAAACCCGAAGCTCGCCCATGTGAGCTGACTCAGGCTCTCAGGCTAGGGGACTGTTTAAATGCAGTTCAGCCGTGTAGACACTGCAATTAAACAGCCTCTCAGCCCAAGCCCCACAAACTCGAGTCAGCTGACACGGGCCAGCTGTGGGTTTTTAATTGCAGTCTAGCGATATCCTTACATTTGAAGCTCCTCTCTACTTAGCAATTTTCTCACATAAGCAATGACTCTTAATAAGGAATACCACTTTACATCAGTCTTTCCTACTGTCAACAGCTACCATTGTTTACCACAGGCTGTCACCTTTGATGCTAGTTCATATATTAGCTGAAAAACGAACACATTTTCTCCTATCTGTGAGAACAGCAGTCCAGGACTATGGAGACCTTCTATTTTTTGCTATCATTCATCTTAGCAGTTCAAACTCTGGTTATGAATGTTAATGATACTTTCAACAGGCTTCCCCTACCCCATAAATTTCCATGAAATGTCTCAAGGACAGAACAGAAATAATTAATCTAAGTAAAGATAATATACTCTAAATACCTATGGGTAATGTATTTGTATGTTGACAGAATTAAGTCAACTCCCAAATGAAGATGCTAACTAAAATATCTTTAATAAGATTGTCCACTGATGAATTTGTTTTGTGTTAAAGACAGCTAACTAACAAACAAGGAAGGGAAAAAATGAAAGCAACAACAAACCAAAGCCAAACTCTTGTAATTAGCGATTGAACTAGATTTTGGGGGTGGGTTGGAAGAGATAACTGTCATCTTTGATCATTTTTTGAAACAAACCATTTTTACAAAGATGCTAAAACATTCAGATATTACTTTAAAAAAAAAGCTGGGTTTTTTTTTGCCACGGCATGATATAGAAGTGATAAAATTTAATTAAAAGAAAACCTATTCACACAAGATTTCCAGCAGTTTTTCCACAGATTCAAGTAATTTGGATACACTTGAATTTTTGGATGTTTATCCAAATGCAAAGTCCAAACTCTCTGAGGTTCACCTGTCGTGTCTTTTGACCAGTGAATGAGAATATGTAACTCAGTTCTAGTCTTTTCATGAGAAAAAGCTAGCCTTGATAACTTGCTACTGAATTAAAGTTGGCTTAACTCATCCTTTGCTGTTGTCATTATAAATTTGTTAACATAAACTACCATTGTACTCATGGTATAAACTGAGGTTATTTTGTTTATTGCATCAAGAACATCAACAGGCTGTTGAGAAAAGAGCTTTGAAAATTGTTTCATTTTGATATATGCTACCAAAACCCTCCCCCAAACCACTGAGGCACTGACAGGTTCCTCAAAATATGCCCATTTCCACTTTCAAGACTGTTTTACCACAGTATGAATTCATCATGTTAATTAATTTGTTATACATTATTTATTATGCATCTTTTTTCTTAGCTAATCATATTAATAGAAATAGCTATGGATTAACCGCAACAGCATCTTACATAATGATACGCAATCATTCCCCGTCATTAGTTCCTTTCCTTTGACTCATATTGCCCATTTGAATTTACAGTTATGAAGTCTCAGTAAACTTCTTGGGGCCTCCATAATTATGTTTGTATTAGTAGCAATACTAGTTATTTTAAGTGTGTCTGTTTAAGGTTTTGGCAACATTGTGATCTGCAATTTCCCAGTAAGGTGCAATTGATCAGGCCCTAAGTGCCTGCCATCCAACATAATGTATAATTACAAGACAACAAATGACTTGCTCATCAAAAAAAAAATATGTTTCTGGCTTTGAGCAAGTGGGTAAGTAGAACATTTCCAGGATGACCTAATATATATTAAGTTTATTTGCATTTTATAGGAATATTTACAAATGCCAAGTTATAAACTTCACTAATTATCCTATGGTTTTGATTCACTTACTGTAATCACTGTACAATTACCAATATTATTGCTAAAGCCACCAACAGAATTTCAGGGCTCTTGTACATGCTGGACCCCCTACATAACTGAGACTTACTCTTTCATGGCCATCATGCATTTTTCCTCTTTAGGACCTATGACTAAGGATATGATCTGATCACGGAGGTCACGGATTCTGTGACTTTAACAGATCTCTGACTTTTTCAGCCATCTCTGGTGTGATCATTTGCCTAATTTTACTGTGACAAAATCGTATCCATGACTGATTCAGGCACTGGAATTATTCCAATGTTATCCTCTCTCACCTGCTGTAATTATAATTACCATAAACACCATTTTATCAGCTGCATATCAAACTCCAATCATTTACTGATTACTACTGAAGTGTATGTTTAGAGGCCTGGGGTTTGTAGATCTGCACCTGAAGCAAATTAATAAACCAAACCAACCACCTTTGAGCAATGGTTGTTTTGAAGGCTCTGGTAGGCTACTGGAATATCCTGCTATATCAGAAATTCTGTACACTACATAGTGGTTTAAATTGGGTACGGTACTGCGGAGAAGCTTACAATCCTTTCTGCCTGCAATTAACAGATGCCGTAGAGTGGGAGACTCAGAGTCAAATATGGCAATGCATCAGCAACAGACAACTGCTGGAATACTGTGTCCAGTTCTGATGTCCCAAATTCTAGAAGGATGTTGATAAATTGGAGAGGGTTCAGAGAACAGCCATGAGAATAATTAAAGGATTAGAAAACAGTGATAAGCTAAATAGATTGAGCTCCTTGGGTCTAACGAAGAGAAGGTGACTAGTCTGTAAGTACCTACATGGGGAACAAGTATTTAATGATGGGCTATTCAATCTAGCAGAAAAAGTAATAACACGATCCAATGGCTGGAAGCTGAAGCTAGCCAAATTCAGACTGGAAATAAGGTGTACATTTTTAACAGGGAGAGTAATTAACTATTGGTACAATTTACTAAGACAGTGGTGGATTCTCTGTCACTGACAATTTTTAAATCAAGAGTGGATGTTTTTCTAACAGATCTGCTCTAGGAATTATTTTGGGGACGTTCTATGGCCTATGTGAGACAGGAGGTCAGAGTAGACAATCATAATGGTCCCTTGTGGCCTTGGAATCTATGAACAGCATTTTGATGCTGTCCTGAAGCAGTAAGGAAAGGGGAGAAATCTCAAACTTTTTGGAAGGGTCGGGAAAGAGAACAAGTGTCCCACCCCCCTTTCCTCTCTTCTTCTATTCTCCCCAAAACCACCCTCTATTAAAAAGAGAAGACACCTAGAAATAGCTTTTATCCATTGGGGTAAAATGGTCAGAAATGGAGATATATGCAAGAAATCCAATGCGCAGTGAGAGAAAAAGATTGTAAAAGGAAACAGAAAAGTGCTCTCTTTCACTGGATTGGCAACCAAAGAAACCCCAAAAACTTATTTCTCCCTTAAATTCTGGAATACACATTGGTCCCTTCTAACCTCAACCAGGTTTAGAAACTGTTTACATTGAGTATTATTCAGCATTCAAGAGAGAGAGACTTCCATATAAACGACACATTAAATAGCATATGCCCATTAATGCAGGGAACTCATCGTATTATGCAAGCTTGGGACAAACGCAAGAAATGTGAGCTTCATTGCCAAACACAAATGCTGTTGCTCTCCAAATCAGATGTAATTTCAGAACCATAAGCTTTCTGAGTCTATTGCTGTAAGAGATGCAATAGACTTTTCTGTGCATATTACTCTTCCCTGATTCTTTGGGGACCTAACATTACTTAATACTATTCAGTAGATTTGTACAACACCTTTAATGTAGTACTAAAAAAAGTCAATAAACTCAGCACCAGCCTTCCAAAGAGACTGGATGTCTCAAGGGATTGGTAATACAGTAACTTTCCCTTCTACAGCAGTGGTTTGAATTTGGCTCATGTCAATGATCGCTGACAGCTGGAGTCATCTAATGACCTTTTGCCAGCTGTGCAAAATAAGGCTGGAGATCTCAGTCCTACAGAGAGATGTCACAAAATTTAACACCATTGTTGGTAGGCTCAGCAGAGAAATGAATGCGCAGGGGGACATACCAATTCCCACATTTATAAAAGTGATCCCTTCCTGAACAAATCTGGCATGTAAGCACAGGGAAGTTTTATATTTTGATTTGATCTATTGATCCAAATAAAATACAGAAAAATATGGACAGAAGAAAGTGTCATATTTTGCCAGTTATCATTTATCTCTTTCTTTGCAAGAAATACTGACAGCAGGCCTGACCTTGTAGCCCTTACTTTAGTAAAACTCTCTGATTTCAATGGCAGTTTTGTCTGCGGAAGGACTGAAGAATCGTAAGAACGGCCATACTGGGTCAGACCAAAGGTCCATCTAGCCCAGTATCCTGTCTTCTGACAGTGGCCAATGCCAGGTGCTTCAGAAGGAATGAACAGAACAGGTAATCATCAAGTGATCAGTTCAGGAAAAAATGCAATGTTATTTTGTTTGTTTGTTTTGTTGGAACTGCGTATGTGTCTGATCATGCCCCACTGAAGACAATGGGAGCTCTATCATTAACTTCAGTGGACAAAGGATCGAGCTCTATATTTGTGAAACATTACTGCTCATCTAAATTATGTAAAGCACATCCAGATACTATAGTGATTGAATGTTAATGTTTTATGTTAGAGAGATTTGTTTTTATATTGGTACTGAAATGTTATGCTATGCTGATTGTTGAACAGACTATATAATAATTGGTTAGACTGCAATTTTACTTTTAAACACATTTTGAAGAGACTCATTTTGCTAAATTAATACATAGGGAAGCCGCACAGTCTTGTAGTCAAAACAGTGAACTGGAGGTCCAGGGCTCAATTCCTAGTTCAGCCACTGATCACTGTGATGTGTCTCACAATCTATTAATGCCTTTGTTTCTCCATCTGCAACATGAAGTTAATCATACTTCTCTACCTTTGGGAAGTACTTTGGGATCTTCAGAGAATAGACAGAATGAAAGTTTGGGAGAAAATGCCCACTGAGACTTAGAAGATGAAATTCTTCCCTGTTTTGTGACAAAGGGAGCTGTCAATTAGTAATGTGTTAATGGTTAAGTACTGGAGGGAAAAATCAAACTTAGGGATGAGTGTTTATGAGAAGGAAGGAAAAACAAGGAAAAAGTCTTCAGTAATCTCTTTAGAAAGCTGACAAAAAGGAAACTTATTTTTGTAATGAAGATGTTTCTCATTTTAATCTGTCTCTATCCATAACCAACCCCCCAACCCCACTCCACTGAGATACTTGGAGCTTAAATACACACTGCCTTTAAAAACAAGAGGGGGTCCTAATGGCTTATGTTTCTTCCTGAGAGCAAAATTGTATTCACCCATTTACTGTAAAACTAATTTTTTTGCCAGTAGTTATGCAGTTGTTTAAGATATTTGAGGATGTAAAAGCAATCCTTTAAACTCTTATTAACATTGATTTAAGCGCTAGTTCCTAGTCATTCTTACATGTAGTAAGTGATTCACATATGCTAGGATCAATGGTTATGGATTAGAACTGATATATATTATTTTAGCTCTCTGTTTTGGGAGGTTCTAAGTGAAACAAAGGCTCTTTAATTGGGATCAAATACAACACCTCAATATTCCTCTTCATTAGCAGTGGGAATAAAAAGCAAAGAGTAGTTTAAAGTAAAAAGTTTTAAAAGTGTAAGTCAAAAACGAGAATATATTTCTCTTGGTCTTAACTAAACTACTAAGCAGCTCTGCATCACAACCCCTTTGGACTGAAAAAAAAAAAGAATAGTTATTGTAAGACCTTGTGTCTGAAGATTCTCCTGCCCCCCTCTATAGTTGCCTCATTTCCCTGCATCTTAAACAGAAAGGAAACACTATAATTACAAGGCTGGGATTGGTGAACCCCATAGGCTATGTGGTAGTCCAGGTGACTGGGAGATTAGTATTTTAATACTAGTTTCAGATGTAGGCATGGTCTGGTGCTGCCCAAACTCCCACTTATAGTTGTGCTATGCACACGTCAGTCCTGACCCACAGCATTTCCACTATTCCACTTCCTACTGAGCAAACGCTGCCAATCATTTGTTTTCTAACACAAACAGAGGTTAGGATGATAGACTACTACAACCAATTTAATTTGGGACTCAACATGCATTTGAACTCGAGGTGAAAACTAGTACAATAACCCACTGTGCCATACACCAATCAAGAACAAGGTGATCTACCTACTAATCCAGATATTTAGAGAGTGCCAGCATCAACTAGGATTTCTACTGTTAATTATTTAAAGCATGCTACATTGAGCTGCTCTAACCCTTGACAATTATTACAGGAGACCCAGCTACCTCTCATCTAATTAGGTGTCTGGGATTTCAAAGCCCAAGAAAAGTCTGAGTTCACTAAACAAAATCCTCCATTTAGTTTTATGGATGCTTCTCTAGAAGTTTCTTTCTAGTTTTACAATTATTCATATTGAGGGAACCCCTCTTAAAAGGAGCTCAGTGTGGCTACAAAGACCTGTCACCTTTTAAAATATTTCTCTAGAGCTTAAAAAAAATACAGGATCCTAAAATTGGAACAATGCGTTGTGAGTTGCACCTCTCCACTGAGCTGCAATTAGAGAAAGCAATGGCAGATTAAAGTGGCATTTGACATATTTCCATGTTAGTGGTTTAAGAAGTTCCTACTCGTACTGAATTCAGAAGGCATGTAGCCAATAGTGCCAGAGTTGTCAAAATGAATTTGTTAATGTCCTCCAGAGCAGGACTGTTTGTTGTCTTGGTGCCAATACAGTCACTGCCAAACTGCAGGAAGAGCTCAGAGCTGAAACCTTCTGCGCTCTTCTTGGAATTCTAATGGAAACTGAAGCAACTTTAAAATAGCAACATTCCTTATGCATGCAACTAAATGGGGGCACGATGCTGCCATACTGTGGCAGGCATTAAATAACTATCAATTTTTACACAAAACAAGGTTCGCTAAATGTTCTATCTTTCTGAATTGGGAAGCCAGGAGGAACTAAAAACAGTAAAACTGAAGGAGACAGGAACAACTGGCTTGTTTTGCCCTTTCTAATATTAAAATTTATGCTTTTGCAGTGAGATTGTGAGGAATCAAACACTCCAAGCATCCACAGAACCAATATGGTACAGTAACTCTTCATTTAACGTTGTAGTTATGTTCCTGAAAAATGCGACTTTAAGTGAAACGATGTTAAGCGAATCCAATTTCCCCACAAGAATGAATGTAAATAGGGGGGGTTAGGTTCCAGGGAAATATTTTGCTGCCACACAGTACAGTACTATAGTTGGGAGGTTCCCCCACCTTACCTCACACAGGCACCGCCCACTGGCACTGCAGACAATGAGGCAGGCAAGGAGGCTGAAGGTGCTGTAGGCTAGGAGAAGCACGTTGTGCAGCAGCAGCGGCAGCTTCCCCTACTCTGCAAGCACCAGGGGCGGGGGGCTCAACCCTCAGCCCGCCCACTCCACCCCTTTCCCCAAGCCCCCACCCTTAACCCGCCTCTTCTCCCCCCACACCTCCTCCCCCTTTATTTCGCAAACCGCCTCCTCGCTCCTCCCCCCTCCCTGCGGCAATCAGCTGGCTTGTGGCATTTAGGAGGCAGGAGGGAGGGAGGAGGAGCGAGGACTTGGCGCGCAGGTTCCCTCTCCCTCCCCGGCCTCCTGAACACTGCAAACCAGTTGACTGTTGCGGGGCAGGAGGCAGAGGAGGGGGGGAACCTGCATGCCGAGTCCTCGCTTCTCCCCCCTCCCTCCTAAACGCCGCAAACCAGCTGACTGCCGCAGGCAGGCAGGAGGAGGTGGAAGGCGCTGATCCGCAGGGTCTGCCGGTGGGCGGGAGGCGCTGGGGGAGGAGCGGCGTAGGGGAGCTGCCAGCTGTGGACAAAGCAGGCAGCCAAACAACGTAATAGCGGCGCACTGCACAACTTTAAATGGAGCATGTTCTGTAATTGAGCAGGGACGTAAGAGCAAAAAAGTTAAGCGAGAGGACATTAAGTGGGGAGTTACTGTATAATAATATGGTATAATTCTTCAAAATTCATCATTCTTTACCCACGCCTTTAAAAGCTCCAGCTTTAAAAGTGCTTTCATGTTAAAGAGAAGGGGGAAGGGAAAGGGGCAAGGGGATGGAAAATAGTACAGAGTAATTTATTTACTGAAGGAAGAAAGAAAGGAGAGAGTGTTCTTTAATTTTGCTTCCTAACACGACACTCATTTGAAGAATGTGCCTTTTGTCTGTTATACTGAGGGTGTTACATCTTAGCTGAGATGACAGAGCCATTGAAAGTTCTCTCTAAACACCAGGGAACCATTCATCTGTGTGAAGGAAAAGACAAGAAATAAGAATAAGTCCTTCTTCGTATCCACTTTAAAAAAATTATAACTGACGCTCATATTTTGCTAGGCAGATCCAAAAAGATAAGGACATCCATAGGACACCAACCAATAAGGCATAGGCAGGAATACAAATTTGACTGCTTTTGGAGGGGCACTTTCTGTGCCCACACTGCGGCCCCAGGGCCAGAAGAGCTCACTCGCTCTCCCCCACTGTGTCCCTGGGGGTGGAGGAGTTCTGTGTCCCTGCTGATTATTGGGGGGCCCCAGGCCCCTGCTTGCCTCCCCTTGTGCACGCCCCTGAATAAGGATGTTTTTAAAAATTTTAATGAGTGAATTTAATGTTCATAATGGACGTACTAATAGTAATGGCAAGATCCAGGAATAGTGTTGGCAGGAGTTGTGCACAAGTTTCTCCTATAACTCTACCAATCAACCTCAATTCTGACTCATCTTTTTAGTTTTAAACTTCCCTGAAGCAGAGACACCGATTGTGCCAACCTGTATGGTTTAAATAAATCTCTGTTAAGAACTAGAATGATAGTAACCTCATTCTCATTTGTTAACTACCCATAATTTGAACCCAGGTCTCCATAGGAGGCTGAACAATGAAATAACTCATAGTGCTACTTAGTTCCTACAAAGATAGGTTTTATAAAAGACACAGGATACAATTAATCCTACGTTCCCTCCACCTGGCCATTTATTGATATAATGTAAAAAATGTCACCTGCTTTTAAATAAAACTACGTTATACCATGAATTTCATAGTTTTTTTTACAAGACAGTAGCTAAACAAAGTACAACCCTTGCTAGGCACATATACTCTTTTGCAATCTTGAACTATTTTAAACACACTGAAAGATATTAAAAGAATGTCAAAGGGATCCAAACAACTTGTTTTGCGATTACAATTTCAACACCTGCAATCTTGCATACCAGCATAAAAGTAGGTTAATTCAGAGACAGGACAGCAGCCTGTTTATCAATGATTAACCTTCACCAGGAGGTGTAACAAGAAGCACATAAGAACTCAGTTGGCAAGTTTATAAAGATAAAATTAATGACCTTTGGTTAAAGGAGCCTTTGCCTTATTATCCAGTAAACAGCTTATGATAAATTTTTAATATAAATTGCTCAGTTAAACAAAGTTGTGCCAATGTTTCCCTTCATAAATCCATTATTCTCGAATACTCCCCGTAAAATATCACATGATGAAATTATCCAGAGAATCAAAACTCCTTTCCACCTATCAGGAAGCATTATTTAGTTAAAGATTATTAACACTATTTAATACATACTTTAACCAAAGGATGTAGAGTACATTTTTGATATGTTGCATGGGGATTTAGCAGTGAGATTTTTTTTAAAAAAAAACCCATGTAGAGTCATGCACTAAAAATCTATGCAACACTGAAAATGTGCCCAAAAGAGCACAGATTTGGCACTTTGACTATTGCAGTTTACGTTTACACACACACACGTACATGCACACTCCATTTCTAACACTTTTGCTCAGTTATGTGCAGAGACTACTAGAGAACAACTCTCATTAAAGTTTCATATATGTTATGTAAATAAATCTTGGAAACCCCCAGATGTGTGTGCGTTCATTCTGTTCATTCAAGTGGAAGAGAATAAATGTAGAAAGCTTTGTATGGGATATTCCTTTCATCTGTATCTTATTAAGAAAGGACATCCCTCAGTGCAGAATCAAATCTGCCTTAGTCCAATAAGAAAAAAAAAAAGCAAGCTTTCTGTTTTCTCCCTTTCAGCACTCAGCAATTTTGATATAAATCACAATAATGGAACCGAGGTTATTATACAATGTTATTTATAGTGAAATAATTAACCTCAACCTGTGACTTTCTGCACAACTACTTTTTTTTGCATCCATTTTCAGTTTCTCCTTTTCAATTGTCTGAATCGTGACCAGGGTTCTGGGGTGGTGCAGAAGTAAAATGAGGAACAAGGCTATCATTTAGATTCACACACATACCCACACAGATTCCTTGTGGAAGGGGAATGCAACCTTTGCGGAGCATCTACTCTCCTTCCTCTCCCCCTCACATGAAAGTGGGTGTGGAGTAGGCAAGGAATGGGGTGGAACCTTGGTTTAGTGATGCAGCTCCACCCAGTGATGCAGCTCCACCCCCATCTTGGAGCGCATACAAAAGTCGGGTAGCCCTGACACACTATGCTCCCTTTCCTGGAGTGCAAGCAGAGATGGGCTGGATGGGCAACTGAGATTTAGGCACCGTTAGGGTCACTGCAGCAATACTTTGACACTAACGCAGGGCTTATGGCAAAGCTGTGAATGAACTCAATGCAATTCAAGTATATAGGTGTCATTTTAAAGGAGCAATTTCAAATGAATTTGAGATTTAAATGTACAATAAACTGGCCAGATCAAAGGTAAGAAATCTCTCTTCCCTGATGCTAGAGTCTCCTCAAATCTCAATACAAGGAAGCATACACACAGAGGATGTTGTAGGAAGTGGCATTTGTGTCTCAGGATATGGCACTTTTCCTTCCAAGTCAGCAAAAAACAATATCCCACTGCACAGGGGCACCACTCTGTTATTACAGGTGCTGTATTTGGGGTGTACAAGGTTCCAAGGACTGTCCTCCTCTCCCCGCCCCCCTCCACCCATAATTAAGGATACAAGGGCACTTATCAGAATTATAATGCTGTAGTAACTGCTGTGTTATAGCTAAGCTCAACATTGCTAATCAAATTCCAACTGTAGTGAAAATGGATGGTTTTTTTCTTGCTTTCAAAACATGTGGAGCATTGCTGAAAGTGAATCACTGTTACATCACTAAAGCAATGTAAAGGTAGCAGCTTCTCAGTGGTGGGGAAAATAATCCCTTTCTATATACAACTAAAAAAACTGGGATCCTTCTGGATGAGAAGAGCGCTCTTAACTTAGGTAATTTATTTTTAATTATTAGCCTAATTTAATAAGTAATTGATTTATATGTAAAAGTGGCTTTTGATTCCACAATTGTTTCTCATATAAAACACTTGATTTGCCAGTAAAATACAATATTCTTAATTTACAGTAATTCTTTCTAAACCTCTTTTTAATTATATTATATTGTTTTTTTAATCCCATTATTGTTATCTCACTGAACTTGATAGTATTAGTTATATAATCATGTTCTTTCTCAAAGAGAATGCTGTTTTCTTCCTTCAACTCCATATCCTCTGAAGTTTGTTTTTATCTATTTATCTATCTATAAATAAAATAAAACAAAACAGAGAAAGAAGTAGTAGCCTCCCTGATGAATTCAAGCCAAGAGATAAATTTTCGATGACTGCATCTTTGGCAAACTGGCCTCTGCAAAGCTCATCTTTCTATCTACGGAAGCAATCAGAGATTAATGAGGTTATTTACAACAGCCTTGTGCAGAGAGAGATAGTATCTTCTCTGTATGTTAAATTGTGTTATGTAACCTATCACTTAAATCAGCATCTGTGCCAGATGACTGGAGGATAGCTAATGGAACACTGATTCGTAAAAAAGGCTCCAGAGGCGATCCTGGCAATTATAGGCCAGCAAGCCTAATTTCAGTACCAGGCAAACTGGTTGAAACTATAGCAAAGAACAGGATTATTAAGCACATAGATGAAAAAATGGTTACTAACCTTCTGTAACTGTTTTTCTTCAAGATGTGTTGTTCATGTCTGTTCCATGTTAGGTGTGTGTGCACCATTGCCGGAGATTTTTCCCTCAGTGGTATCTGTCAGGCCGGCTCTAGCGCCCTCTGGAGCCATGACACTCATGCACATGTATAAAGAGCACTGTCGGCCACGCACCCTCTCAGTTTCTTCTTGCCGGACAACTCCGACAGAGGGGTAGGAAGGTGGGTCATGGAATGGATATGAGCAACACATCTTGAAGAACAACAGTTATGGAAGGTGAGTATCCACTGTTTCTTGAGTGCTTGCTCATGTCCATTCCGTTTGGTGACTCACAAGCAGTATGTCAGGAGGTGGGCTCAGAGTTCATGAACATGCTGATTGCAACACTGCTCTTCTGAACCTGGCATCGTCTCGAGCCTGTTGGGTGATGGCACAGTGGGATGTAAAGGTATGCACCGATAACTGAACTGCAGCCCTGCAGATGTCTTGGATGGACACTTGGGCGAGGAATGTTGCTGAACAGGCCTGAGCTCTCATGGAGTGAGTAGTTAGGATGGCTGGTGGCGGGACATTTGCCTGCTCATAGCAAGCTAGAATACAGGCAGTTATCCAGGACAAGATACTCTGGCCTGACACTGGGAGCCTTTCATCCTTTTTGCTACTGCTACAAAGAGTTGCGTGGATTTGCGAAAGGGTTTAGTCTTCTCAATATAGAAGGCGAGAGCACGTCTAACATCCAATGAGTGAAGCCTCCGCTCTTCAGAGTTCCTGTGAGGCTTCGGAAAGAAGACTGGGAGGAAAATAGCCTGGTGGCTATGGAATTGACACACAACTTTGGCAGGAAGGCTGGGTGGTGGTGCAGCTGGACCTTGTACCATGGTTCTGATGTAAACGCCCTGATTCAGAGACCCTTCTGGCTGAGGTGATGGTCACCAGAAAGGTGACTTTCCAGGAGAGAAATAGTAGCAGGCATGGTGCTAGTGGTTTGAATGCAGGACCCATGAGCTTGAGGGAACCAGGTTTAAGTACCATGGAGGGACTGGCTCACAGACATGAGGGCAGAGTCTCTCCAGATCCTTGAGAAATCAGACCATCATCTCATGGGAGAATACTGACCTGTCATTCACCAGTGGATGGAGGGTTGAGATTGCTGCTAAGTGCACCTTGATAGATGCAAAGGCCAAACTTTGCTGCTTTAGATAGCACAAATAGTCCAAGATAGCTTACAGGGAAGACCAAACCAGAGAGAGATCTCGTTGAGATGCCCATATCGAGAAGCGTTTCCATTAGGGTAGGTAGCCCTAGTGGACAGTTTCCTACTACCTAGAAAGACCTGACGAACTTGCTCTGATCAGGCCTCCTCCACTGGGTTCAGACATCTAAGATCCATGCTGTTAGGTGAAGGGAGGTGAGGTTTAGGTGGAGCAACTGGCTGTGGTCTTGTGAGATCAGGTCTGGATGGAGCGGGAGTGGAAGAGGAAGAGGCGATGCTACTGAAAGATCCAGTAGCATGCTGAACCAGCACTTGTGTGTCCATGCCGGGGCTATAAGAATAACTCTTGCCTTGTCCCGCTTGATTTTCAGGAAGACCTTGTGAACAAGAGGGACCAGGGGAAAAGCGTAGAGCAGGGGTCCTGACCAGGGGAGCAAAAAGGTGTCAGACAGGGAGCCCAGACTGTGCCCACGAAGCGAGCAAAACTGATGGAATTTCCTGTTCTGCTGGTCGTGAACAGGTCTACCTGGGGAGACTCCCCCACCTTTTAAGGATGAACCTGGCGATCTCCGGGTGAAGGAACCACTTGTGGTGACAGGAAAAGGATCTGCTGAGGTGATCCGCCAGTGCATTCCGGGCTCCTGGGAGATGTGTTACCTCCAGGTGGATGGAACGTTTCATGCAGAATTCCCACACATGGATGTCCTCCTGACACAGGGCAGAGGATTTAGCACCTCCCTATTCATTGACACAGAACACGGCTGTGGCATTGTCTGTGAGAACTTGCACCACCTTTCCTGAGATCTGAGGGAGGAACACGTGGCAGGCTAAACATACAGCCCTGAATTCCCTGACCAATAGGCCCCCAAGTCCTGAGACAGTCAAGGTGGCCTCCCCAACCTACGTCTGATGCATCCGAGACTGCAGGGAGACTGATGGCTGAGGGCCAACAAAGGGTACCTCCATCATTATTGACCCCAGGTCCTTCCACCAGTCCAGTGAGGTGAGGACCAGGGAAGGAACAGTGAGCACTGAGTCCAAGTGGTGTCTGTTTGGGGAGCGTGAGGGGAGGGGTGGATAAAAACTAAAGGATATAGACGATTGTCACTGTACTTAGCACCCAGTGGTCTGATGTTATGCAGGACCATGCCGGGCTGAAATGGACAGATGGTCCAAAAATAAAGGGGAGGCAGGATCTGAAGTGGGAACTGGTATTGTGCCCTTGAGTGTACCTTCAAAAGGCCTGCTTGGGCACACCAGAGTACCTATCAGACTCTGTCTGGGAGGTTGAGGTGGACAGGAGTGGCTGACACCATTTATAACTTCTCCCTTCCCTTTTGTAGGGCTCCTGTCTCGGAGGGGGCGCCAAGAAATGAGGTGGCTATTGGGGCCCGAAATGCTTCCTGGAAGCAGACAGAGCGTAGAGGCCCAGTGACCTGAGGGTGGCTCTAGAGTCCTTCAGGCTGTGAAGTCTCATGTCTTTCTGTTCCAAAAATTGTGAGGAGCCTTCAAAGAGGAGATCCTGGATGGACTGTTGGACCTTGTGAGGAAGTCCCGAGGCCTGGAGCCAAGAACAATACCTCATGGTGACAGCAGAGGCCACTGTCCTTGCTGATACGTCAGCTTCATCGAGAGTTGCCTGGAGAGAGGACCTGGCCACATTCTTCCCCTCCTCCAAGAGGGCAGCGAATTCCTGCCTTGACTCTTGAGGCAGAAAGTCTTTGAAATTTGCCAATGAGTCCCACAGATAGTAATCGTATCTCCCCAGCAAAGCTTGCTGGTTGGAGATACACAGGTGAAGGCTACCCGTTGAATAAGCCTGGTTGCAGACACACAGGTGAAGGCTACCTGTTGAATAAACCCTTCTCCCAAACAGGGCCAGTTTTTTCAGTGTCTTTTGTTTGGGAGTAGTGCTCACCTGTCCTTGTCTGTCCCTCTCATTGGTTGCTGAAACAAGCAGGGGGGGGGGGGGGAAGAGGAGAGAGAGAGAGAGAGTGTGTGTGTGTCTGTCTGTCTGTCAGTCACATAATATTTCTTTTCTGCCCTCTTTGAGGTGGGGTGCAGAGAAGGAGTTTTCCAGAGGGTCTTGACCAGACCCATTACAGCCTCATTAATGGATAAGGCCACGCACCCGCTCAGTTCCTTCTTACTGCCCGTGACATTTGCTGGAATGACCGTTCTTGCTTTGGCAAGTCTTCTTCCCAGTGGTTTTTGATTTCTGATTCTTAGTTGTTGTTTTAAATATGGAAACTCACGAGATGGACGAGTGGCAGATTTGTCAGGATTTTAGACCCTGCACTAAAAAGGACAGAGAAATAAAACTCAAGGCTATCCTAATAGAAGCTGCTCTCAGACCAGCCTCAGAGCCAAGCCGCTCCTATTCTGCACTGAGTACTTTGGCTTCAGGGCAAGCACTCCTCCGGCACCATGCTCTTCCCAGGACCGTTCACCATCTCTGGTGCAGAGGTAGAAGCACAAAAAACAGCACATCGACGGAGGGTGCTCGTCTATCCTCCCTGTGGCAGGAAAAGGCCGGGGTAGAGACCGTCGAATCGTGGAAGTCAACGAATGGCTACACAGATGGTGTCGGAGAGAAGGGTTTGGATTCTTTGACCATGGGATGGTGTTCCAAGAAGAAGGAGTGCTAGGCAGAGACGGGCTCCACCTGACGACAAGAGGGAAGAGCATCTTTGGAAGCAGGCTGGCTAACCTAGTGGGGAGGGCTTTAAACTAGGTTCACCGGGGGAAGGAGACCAAAGCCCCGAGGTAAGTGGGGAAGTGGGATATCGGGAGGAAGCACAAGTAGGTGAGTGCAAGAGGGGAGGGCTCCTGCCCCATACTGGGACAGCAGGACGATCGGTGAGTTATCTTAAATGCCTACACACAAATGCAAGAAGCCTGGGGAACAAGCAAGGAGAACTGGAAGTCCTGGCACAGTCAAGGAATTATGATGTAATTGGAATAACAGAGACTTGGTGGGATAACTCATATGATTGGAGTACTGTCATGGATGGATATAAACTGTTCAGGAAGGATAGGCAGGGCAGAAAAGGTGGGGGAGTTGCATTGTATGTAAGAGAGCAGTATGACTGCTCAGAGCTCCAGTATGAAACTGCAGAAAAACCTGAGAGTCTTTGGATTAAATTTAGAAGTGTGAGCAACAAGGGTAATGTCGTGGTGGGAGTCTGCTACAGACCACCAGACCAGGGGGATGAGGCTTTCTTCCAGCAACTAACAGAAGTTGCTAGATCACAGGCCCTGGTTCTCATGGGTGACTTTAATCACCCCAATATCTGCTGGGAGAGCAATACAGCGGTGCACAGACAATCCAGGAAGTTTTTGGCAAGTGTAGGGGACAATTTCCTGGTGCAAGTGCTGGAGGAACCAACTGGGGGAAAAGCTCTTCTTGACCTGCTGCTCACAAACAGGGAAGAAATAGTAGAGGAAGCAATAGTGGATGGGAACCTGGGAGGCAGTGACCATGAGATGGTCGAGTTCAGGATCCTGACACAAGGAAGAAAGGAGAGCAGTAGAACAGAGACCCTGGACTTCAGAAAAGCAGACTTCAACTCCCTCAGGGAACTGATGGGCAAGGTCCCCTGGGAGAATAACATGAGGGGGAAAGGAGTCGAGGAAAGCTGGCTGTATTTTAAAGAACCCTTATTGAGGTTGCAGGAACAAACCATCCCGATGTGTAGGAAGAAAAGCAAATATGGCAGGTGACCAGCTTGGCTTAACAGTGAAATCCTTGCTCGTCTTAAACACAAAAAAGCAGCTTACAAGAAGTGGAAGATTGGACTAATGACCAGGGAGGAGTATAAAAGTATTGCTCAGGCATGCAGGAGTGAAATTAGGAAGGCCAAATCACACTTGGAGTTGCAGGTAGCCGGAGATGTTAGGAGTAACAAGAAGGGTTTCTTCAGGTATGTTAGCAACAAGAAGAAAGTCAAGGAAAGTGTGGGGCCCTTGCTGAATGAGGGAGGGAACCTAGTGACAGAGGATGTGGAGAAAGCTAGTGTACTCAATGCTTTTTTTGCCTCTGTCTTCACAGACAAGGTCAGCTCCCAGACAGCTGCACTCCGCAGCACGGTATGGGGAGAAGGTGACCAGCCCTCTGTGGAGAAAGAAATAGTTTGGGACTATTTAGAAAAGCTGGACGAGCACAAGTCCATGGGGCCGGATGCACTGCATCCGAGGGTGCTAAAGGAGTTGGCCGATGAGATTGCAAAGCCATTGGCCATTATCTTTGAAAAATCATGGCAATCGGGGGAGGTCCCGGATGACTGGAAAAAAGCTAATGTAGTGCCAATCTTTAAAAAAGGGAAGAAGGAAGATCTGGGGAACTACAGGCCAGTCAGTCTCACCTCAGTCCCTGGAAAAATCATGGAACAGGTCCTCAAGGAATCAATTCTGAACCACTTAAAGGAGGGGAAAATGATCAGGAACAGTCAGCATGGATTCACCAAGGGCAAGTCATGCCTGACTAACCTAATTGCCTTCTATGATGAGATAACCGGCTCTGTGGATGAGGGGAAAGCAGTGGATGTGCTATTTCTTGACTTTAGCAAAGCTTTTGATACGGTATCCCACAGTATTCTTGCCAGCAAGTTAAAGAAGTATGGGCTGGATGAATGGACGGTAGGGTGGATAGAAAACTGGCTAGATGGTCGGGCTCAACGGGTAGTGATCAATGGTTCCATGTCTAGTTGGCAGCCGGTATCAAGTGGAGTGCCCCAAGGGTCGGTGCTGGGGCCGGTTTTGTTCAATATCTTCATTAACGATCTGGAGGATGGTGTGGACTGCACCCTTAGCAAGTTCGCAGATGACACTAAACCGGGAGGAGTGGTTGATACGCTGGAGGGTAGGGATAGGATACAGAGGGACCTGGACAAATTAGAGGATTGGGCCAAAAGAAATCTGATGAGGTTCAACAAGGACAACTGCAGAGTCCTGCACTTAGGACTGAAGAATCCCATGCACTGCTACAGACTAGGGACCGAATGGCTGGGCAGCAGTTCTGCAGAAAAGGACCTGGGGGTTACGGTGGACGAAAAGCTGAATATGAGTCAACAGTGTGCCCTTGTTGCCAAGAAGGCTAATGGCATTTTGGGTTGTATAAGTAGGGGCATTTCCAGCAGATCGAGGGACGTGATTGTTCCCCTCTATTCGGCACTGGTGAGGCCTCATTTGGAGTACTGTGTCCAGTTTTGGGCCCCACACTACAAGAAGGATGTGGATAAATTGGAAAGAGTCCAGCGGAGGGCAACAAAAATGATTAGGGGACTGGAGCACATGACTTATGAGGAGAGGCTGAGGGAACTGGGATTGTTTAGCCTGCAGAAGAGAAGAATGAGGGGGGATTTGATAGCTGCTTTCAACTACCTGAAAGGGGGTTCCAAAGAGGATGGATCTAGACTGTTCTCAGTGGTAGAAGATGACAGAACAAGGAGTAATGGTCTCAAGTTGCAGAGGGGGAGGTTTAGGTTGGATATTAGGAAAAACTTTTTCACTAGTAGGGTGGTGAAGCACTGGAATGGGTTACCTAGGGAGGTGGTGGAATCTCCTTCCTTAGAGGTTTTTAAAGTCAGGCTTGACAAAGCCCTGGCTGGGATGATTTAGTTGGGGTTGGTCCTGCTTTGAGCAGGGAGTTGGACTAGATGACCTCCTGAGGTCCCTTCCAACCCTGAGATTCTATGATTCTATGAAAATCTTCGGCAATGGTGTACGCGGTGTGCACACACCTAATGTGGAATGGACATGAGGAAGCACTTGAAGAACACAATATATTGGAGAAGAGTCAACACAGCTTTTGTAAAGGAAAATCATGCCTCATCAATCTATTAAAATTCTTTGAGGGGGTCAAGAAGCAGGGCCGGCTCTAGCTTTTTTGCTGCCCCAAGCGGGGAGACAAAAAAAAAAAAAAAAAAAAAAAAAAAAAGCAGCAGCAGCAGCCATGGCCGGAGCTGCCGCCAAAGCAAGAAAAACCAACCAACCAAAAAAAACCCCAACAACCCGGCCCTTGAAATCTTCTGCCCCAGGAATGGTCGGAATGCCGCCCCATCACATGTGCTGCCCCAAGCACCTGCTTCCTTTGCTGGTGCCTGGAGCTGGCCCTGTCACCAAGCATGGAGACAAGGGTGATCCAGTGGATATGGTATACTTGGACTTTCAGAACGCCTTTGACAAGGTCCCTCAGCAAAGGCTCTTAAGCAAAGAAAGCAGTCATGGGACAAGAGGGAAGGTCCTCTCATGGATCAGTAACTTGTTAACAGATGGGAAACAAAGGGTAGGAATAAATGGTAGTTTTCACAGTGGAAAGAGATAAATGAGTTTCACCAAGGATCTGAACTGGGATGTGTGGTATTCAACATATTCATAAATGATCTGGAAAAGAGGCTGAACAGTGACGTTGAAAAGTCTGCAGATGATACTAAATTATTTAAAACTGTTAAGTCCAAAGCTGACTGCAAAGAGCTATAAAGGAATCTCACAAAACTGGGTGAATGAACAATAAAATGGCAGATGAAATTTAATTTTGGTAAGTGAAAAATAATGCACATTGGAAAAAATAATCCTGACTATACATACAAAACAATGAGGTCTAAATTAGCTGTTACCACTCCAGAAAGATCTTGGAGTCACTGCAGATAGTTCTCTAAAAACATCTGCTCAATGTGCAGCAGCAGTCAAAAAAAAACCAACCCAAGAATGTTAGGAATGATTAAGAAAAAGAGATAAGTAATAAGACATAAAAGATAATGCTACTGTATAAATCCATGGTATGCCCACATCTTGAATACTGCATGCAGTTCTGGTCACCCCATCTCAGGAAAGATATATTAGAATGAAAAAAGGACAGAGAAGGGCAACAAAAGTGACAGGGGGCATGGAACAGCTTCCACATGAGGAAAAATTAAAAAGACTTGGACTGTTCAGATTAGAAAAGAGATAACTAAGGTGAGGCGGTGGTGGGGGAGATCTACAGAATCATGAATGGTATGGGGAATGCAAGTAAGGAAATGTTATTTATCCCTTCACATAACACAAGAACTAGAATCACCCGATGAAATTAATAGGCAGCAGGTTTAAAACAAACATAAGGAAGTACTTCTTCACACAACACGCAGTCAACCTGTGGAACTTGTTGGCAGGAGATGTTGTGAAGGCCAAAAGAATAACTGGGTTCAAAAAAAGAACTAGATAAGTTAATGGAAGATGGATCCATCAATAGCTTTTAGCCAAGATGGTCAGGGATGCAACCCCATGCTCTGGGTGTCCCTAAACCTCTGACTGCCAGAAGCTGGGACTGGACGACAGGGGATAGATCACTCGATAACTGCCCTGTTCTGTTCAGTCCCTCTGAAGCATCTGGCACTGGCCACAGTCAGAGACAGGATACTGGCCCAGTTGGACCACTGGTCTGACTTGGAATGACCGTTCTTATTTTGGAGCTTTAGGAATTAGTTTATCAGAATTCAAATGTTGTACACACTTATTTATTATTTGTAATGTATTAATACCCAGGACCCCATTGTGCTAGGTGCTGTACAAACAAAAACAAAACAGCCCCCGACCAAAAGAGTTTATATGGATGACTGTACTAAGTAAAGTTTATATGGCTGACTGTACTGACTGCACAGTATATGGAAAGCAATTACATCACTGAGACAGATGCAAAACACTAATACCACCTTTAAAATTCACAACACGAGAAGACACATGCTTGTGTTTGCCTCTTAGTTACATGGCATGTCACATACTAAACTTACCCAAAAAAAGCACATTAGTCCTGCCTCAAAACTCTACAACTTCTGATATTGAAAATTACACAGGAGTTGCTTGAAAGTGATCTTACTCTCATTTAACTGCAGCTTTTGTTAGCTGCTTCACAAGTGATTAAAACAAGGTAGAAAAATACATGTTTTTGTTATTACCTGAACCGTCTGAAAAACCGAAGGATCAAATCCTTTCACAGTCACCTCCCGGAAAACTCTTGGCTCCAGTTCTTCTTTTGTCAGATCACAGTGATAAATAATACCTGAAACAGAGGTCAAATTTGTCAAATAAGTGTACGTGCGTCATTAAAAAGACACTGGATTAAAAAACATGAAAGATTGTAACGAATGGAAAGTTAACCCAGTAGGGTAAAGAAGCAGCCTTGATACATTCTTACACTTAATAATTGACATGCACTTCTTCACTGAAGAATGCAGAGCCTTTCTGTATGCAAAGAACAATTATTGCTGCCCATACTAAGCATTTGAAGTTAGAATTCCCACAACCAACTAAATACAAGAAAAAAAAAGTAGTAAGCTGCTTTGCATTTAGTAAGAATGATAAATCCAACAGAATTCAGATAATGGAAAGATTTAGGATCTATTTGGAAACATGGTGGGTTAATACAGATTATACCAATGTAGTTCAACAGAATTTAGCCTAACACGTTCACTTAGGGCCTGATCCTGCAAACACTTAAGCACGTGAATAATTTTACTCATTTGAGTATGCCCACTCAAATCAGTGGGATTACTCATATGAGTAAAATTATTCACGTGCTTAAGTGCGACAATGATGAAGCTGGTAGACTTAAACTCATTTTTAAGGGTGTGATTGAGGCAGAGCCGCACTGCCCCAGAGGGAATAGAGGCACTCTGCTCAGGGAAGCAGAAGGCCTTCTGGAACATCCATTGCCCAGTGACAGCATACCTGCTGCAACGCCCCATTTATGGAGTGGGCAGAGCCATGCACCCACTACTTCCTCACCAAGCCCTTCCCCTAGGGATCATGGATGGAAAAGTCACTGCACCTGTGTAAGGATCTGGCTTTTAGACTGTAATCTCCTTTTCTAGGATCCAATCCTGCAAATACTTAACCATGTGTTTAAACTCTCTGCCCCAATTCTGTCCTCTAAACTTCCCAAGAACGATAAGTTCTTCCCCAATGCTCTCCAAGGTGGTCAATAGGTAGGACGGGACAAGGACAGTCTGGTGGCCAAGGAACTGGACTGCAATGCAAGAGATCTGGGTTCAATTCCCAAACTTCCTGTGTGGTCTTGAACAATCACTTTGTCTCTCTGTGCCTTTGTTCCTCAGATGTAAAATTGGGATCAGGGCCAGCTTTAGCAGGTGCGGGACCCCACACGAAGAACGATGGCGGGGCCCCACACCCTCCCGCCGGACTTGTCCGAGTAAATGGAATCGGACGAATCGGTTTAAAGCCAGCCCTGATTGGGATTATAGTACTTCTTTTCTCTCACCCTTTGTCTTGTCTATTCATATTGTATGCTCATTAGGACAGAGTCTTAACATACGTTTGTACAGGCCCTATCACAATGGGGCCTCAGACTGGACCCATTGTGACAGGTCGGGAATCCTTGTGTGATACAAACAAACAATTTCCATAGCCAGCAGTCAATATCCTTAAACTAGGTTTGCAGGACAGAGGATCATTCTGTCAAAATCTGGAAAAAATTCAGGATGGTGACAAACCTAGGATAGGGCTTTTTGTAAAACCTCTTATTCCTGATCCTGTGGAGCATTGCCATTTCAAATTTAGATAAATTAAGATTAAAGAGGAAAACACAGAGTGAAGGTGAGAGAGCAAGAGAACAAGATTTAGATTCTGTTTACTGGATTAGGTATGGAAGTACCAAGGCTTACCACTTTTTTTTTATGACTTCTTTTCTCTAATAGGTACAATACCATCAACACTGAGAGAAACGCTCAGTGTCAGACTATAAATAGCAGTGGCTGAGACTGCAACTGTAGTACAGAGCCAGTAAGTAGAACAAAAGTAAGGTCAGCCCAAATTGCTGTCTATCTGTATACTGACTGACTTGACAACATTGCCAAAAATAAGATGCACATAGCCACCTTGCAGATTCTCTTGGCTGCTCTCAGCACAGTACATTAATACAAAGTGAGTTTGTATCTAACAAACGTTCAGTACTAGATCTCCCGACCTATCAGTAAAGAGGAAATAATACAAGACTTAATTATATCAGATGATTAAAGGACAGAAATCTATGATTTAAGTATCAGTAAGAAAATCTAACTATTTCTTAACCCAAGTTGCTCCTCCTACCCTAAACATCGTACTGTATTAACATGTAGTAGACGAAGTAAAAAAGCCGGGATCATTTAAACAGCAGGGAGCTCAGAAAAGGAAAAGCAGCAAGAAATCTACCCCCTACCTTAAATTATATAATTTGCTTACAAAACCCCAAACTAGCCATATTTCTCTCCTAGTCTCTCTGGCTATTACTATGAACAATTTTGCATCTACTCTGAACCCTTTCATTATACATTGGGACAAAGGGGCTGTTTATTTCACAAGGTAACTATGGCCTCTTGCAGAAATAACTGGACACATGGTTTTGCTTGACAGAAGCTTACAGGCCTTTTGGGATTTTTGCTTTAACACTCAGGATGAGTCACCCCATTTTGCACTCATCATTCTTCTCCATTACATAGCTAAGCCTTTATGCACAGCCTTGTTCTGCAGTCTGTTGAGGTAACGTCAAGATATTACTTGCATGATCTTTCTGGTTGAAGCTGGTGGGGTTTTTCCTTTCTGGCTCCACACTCAGTTATCAACATTCCCAACACCACCACTCATGTTGGGAGCATATATTCAGATCAGTTCCAATCTGGATACACAGTCTTCCCTGCCTCTCTTTTTATGCTTGAAACTGAGAAAAAAACAAACCTATTTAAAGAAAATATTTCATGTTTTGTAGATTAATTTTCTTACTCTAATGTAAAATGTAGGGAGAGTTTGGATGACAAAATGAAAAGGGTACTTTTCAGGGTATTAGGAGTGAGGGGAAGCCCACTTTGACAGTAATCCCATTGAAACAAGCCAAGCTCCGTCCCAGATATTTTGGTTTTTTGTTTTTTGTTTTTTAAATGAAAAGGCCAGTGCATAACTTCCTCCCAGGCTAATGAAGTCCACTCCTTCCCAAACAACTGTATGCACACTATCTTCTATTGTAGCACATGCATTGTCTGTGTGAAAGTTATACTTCACTGTTAAAATTTGGCATATATAGCAAGGGCCACTTGCAGAAAAAATATAGTTTAAGTTTGGAAGCCAAGACCTCCATGATCAGTTTTTAGCCAGTAAGTTTGTCTTTAGAACGCATCAGTATTTTTCTAGGGACCCTGGTTCTCCCTCTTCCACCTATTTTACTATTCCAGAGATTAACTTCTTCTTGACTTTGGGTAATCAAGAAAACTCAGTAAAAACAAAACGTGTTTGGCTGCATGATGTGTTTATATCACTCTGTGGACACTGTTAGATTAATTTGTTTGCATAGGGCCTGGTTTACTGAGCACCCATAGCTCCCATTTCAGTCAATGAGAGTTGTGTGTGCTCAATACCTCTGAAAACCAGGACTCTAGACAGCGACTGGAAGGACTCCGTAGCACAGTGGAGTGTAGGGCCTGTCACACACAAACTGTTTTTGGAATAAGTTCTGTGTGCCAACTGTAAACTGCCACTAGTGAGAGACAATCAGAATGCCACTGAGTGCTCCAATGTATTACTTCAACAAGAACTGCAGAGCAGAAACTGGGATAAATGCAAACTTATGAATTTTAACCGTTTCTCCAGATCCAACTACTTGATATTTTGTTATTTAGAAGAAAGACGTTTGGGTCAGTAGCACGTCATGGACCATACAAAGTAGATAAATGCTGCTTGCTCTTCTATATATGATGGGAAAGCACACCCTTGTTTTAGTATCAAACTGTTAATTTTCTGGGCTGCACTAATGACCTGATTTTCAGAGATGATGATCACTTTGATGGAATTTGTGAGTGCTTGATACCTTATGGGGAAAAAAAGGCAGTTCATAAACTTTCACTTGAATTTAACTATCAACCAGGACCTTTATGATTTGCTCTTGAAAGAAACACACCTTAATATTTCCCTACATTTAGCATAGATGATCTATGATACCGGTTATAAAATTATTGATGGCTGAATGGGGCAGTCGCAATGGAGAAGGCTAGATTTCTTAGCTGAGTACACCACTTCCAGAATAAGCCAAAATGGGTCCCTATCTCCAAATGACAGAAACTGAAAGGGGGAATGATCTGAGTGGGATTCTTCATCTTTTACCCACCCCTTCATTCTGGGCTCCCATTATTCTGTGTTTAATCTTTGCTTTTGTATTAGCAGAGATTGAAGGGGAGTTCTATAGGAGAGAAAAAAGTGAAGGGATAGTAGAGTAAATGGGAAGAAGGAAGATAGTCATACAGCAGTAACCACGGTTCAAATGGAGGAGGAATATCACTGGTAGACTCATACCCCTCTGATACTGGTAAGACTGTCCCTGCAAAGACTGATTAATCTCTGATTTACGACAATGCTGCTGAAGAATTTTAATTTTAATTTGGAATTCAACAGACTGGGGGTATTTTCAAAGCCATTTCCAAGGGTATAATTAAATACCTCATGCCCCACTATTAAGGGCTTTGTCATTCCTTCCATGTTCAAGGAAGATGAATTCAAACTGGAACAGATGCAGAGAAGAGCTACTAGGATGATCAGGAGAATGGAGGGCCTATTTTATGAGAGGAGATTAAAAGAGTTTGGCTTGTTTAGCCTAGCCAAACTATGGCTGAGAGAGGATATGATTGCTCATATAAATACATCAGGAGGGTAAATACCAAGGAAGCTGAAGAGCTATTTAAACTAAAGGACAATGTTAGCATGAGAACAAATGGATATAAACTGGCCATGAACAAATTTAGGCTGGAAATTGGAAAGTTTCTAATAATCAGAATCAGGTTCTGGAACAGGGTAAGGGAGGGTGGACAGACAACTTAATTCATTTTAAGAGAGGTGGACAAATTTATGAGTGGGATCATATGACTGGGTTGTTTGTGGTGATGGGGGCAGAGCTTATGTTTTATGTTCCTAAAATCTCATGCTTCAAGGCTTCAGCTGGTCACCTGCAAAGGTCAGGAAGGGATGCCCTCCATACATGCGCACACACTTTTTTTTTTTTGTCTCCTTCTTCTGAACAACCTATACGGACATGGCTGGAAATGCTCTGAGGTAATAGCGAGAATTCTCTCTGTAGGATGCTTGGATGGCTGGTTCTTGCTCACATGCTCAGGGTTCAAGTGATCACCATATATGGGACTAAGATGAATTTTCACCCAGGACAGATCGGCAAAAAGAATGCAAGGTCACTACCATTCTCTTCAGCATGGGACGTGGGTCATTTGCCCAGATTGTCTGGGTGTCTCTCATTTATTCAATTCCCCACCATTGCAGGGGCCTCGGGCTTTGGTGCACCTCGATCACTCCTATTCTCTGCCTGTGGCACACAATTGTTTCAAAAGGTATTATCTGGCCCACTTTTACATGATCGTGCAGCTCTGCTCAAAGCACATTCGTACAGTCTCTAATCGGTGCTATGAAAGCAACACTAATTACATTCTTCAGGAGGACAGAATGAGCAAGAAGGTGCAATCTTCCATAGAACTCTTTGTAATATTGAGTCATTTCTGAACCCAGATCTCCAATGTATTAACTCACTGTAGATCCATGAGATCTAAGAGTCTTCTCCATTAATATATTTTAAACAACTACACACTATTTAGGGGAAAGCACCTTTTTCTAGGTCTCTAAAGATCAAGCCACAATTCAATCTCATTATGTGTTCAGTACCTCCTAAATTAAAGATCCATTTGGCAGGTCCCCTGTAAAAGGAGCAACACCTGAGGAAATAAACAACCTTACCTGGAGATAAAAAGGATGTAAACTGATAAAATATTTCGGTGTCCTTTTTTCGGCCACTATATCCCACAATGCTGCCGACTTCCAAAGGAAAAGTCTTGAGATGTGTGCCAGTGGCTAGATCATGAAGTTGTAGAACATTCTTCACATCATGCAGGTAACACAAAACCAGGAAGTTGGACCTAACACAAGCAACCCATTCTGTAAAAGGGGTAAAAGAAAAAAAAAAAGTAAAGTGAAACAAAATCCTGAAACTACTATGGGAACGAAATAATTAAATATAACTAACCTTAAAAATTGCTTTAAAAACACGCAAAACCTCTTATGGCATATATCTGATTAAAATTCTGTAAGCTTCAAAGTTTCCTTGCAGCTGTGAAAATAAACAGTTCTTCAAAATGTCAGCAAAAGTTATATATAAATATGAAAGACAAGATGCCAGGAAAGAGCTGTAATATTCATAAGACTTACATTCTATATTCTAACAAATATTTTTTCAAAACCCTTGCAATTAATGTACACAAACTAAAAAGTGTTTCTGTATTCAGTGTTTAATGGTTCATGTTGCTATTGTATGTCCAGTGTTTCAAAGCTATATCGGACACAAAAGTATTGTCAAAATTTAAAAAAATTTCTACATAAAAGGATAATCTGTCAAAAATATATCAGGGATATTATTTATGGAAGCATATGAGACGGAAAACTATAGCTTTTGTGCAAACAAAATTTATGAGAATGAAAAGGCAAACAGCTGTGTACAGTACATTGCCATTTTTGTATCTTTTAAAGGATTCAGTAGACTATTCTTATGAATAAGTACTACTCAATGTGATTAAGGATGCCTAATGGAATCCATGGAGTCCCAAGCTAGTGTTTTGAGAACACTAATGTTATGACGTTAAGAAAAATATCATACACTTCTTTTTCAGATGATTAATACTTAATATTGAAAAGTACTAAACCTTTAAGTATGAAGAGAAGCTATTTTGAAGTATACAGATTAAAGGACAAGAGCTAATTTTTAGTTAATGCTGTTACTTTGATATTAAAATATACCAAGCAATGTTGTTGGAAAAAGAAAAACCTAAGCATTTAGAAGTAAAGAAATATAAGTATTCAAACATCTTCACACTTCATATAATCTCTTAAAATGTACAAATGTAAAATATTACTTTGCAGATTGAAAAAACAACTAACTCTGCCCCTTCCAATGAGTCTAATCATGAACCAGAAATCCTTTTACAACTATCCAGCATACATCCAGGCATGCAGGAGTGAAATTAGGAAGGCCAAATCACACTTGGAGTTGCAGCTAGCCGGAGATGTTAGGAGTAACAAGAAGGGTTTCTTCAGGTATGTGAGCAACAAGAAGAAAGTCAAGGAAAGTGTGGGCCCCTTGCTGAATGAGGGAGGGAACCTAGTGACAGAGGATGTGGAGAAAGCTAGTGTACTCAATGCTTTTTTTGCCTCTGTCTTCACAGACAAGGTCAGCTCCCAGGCGGCTGCACTCCGCAGCACGGTATGGGGAGGAGGTGACCAGCTCTCTGTGGAGAAAGAAGTAGTTCGGGACTATTTAGAAAAGCTGGACGAACACAAGTCCATGGGGCCGGATGCACTGCATCCGAGGGTGCTAAAGGAGTTGGCCGATGTGATTGCAGAGCCATTGGCCATTATCTTTGACAAATCATGGCAATCGGGGGAGGTCCCGGATGACTGGAAAAAAGCTAATGTAGTGCCCATCTTTAAAAAAGGGAAGAAGGAAGATCTGGGGAACTACAGGCCAGTCAGTCTCACCTCAGTCCCTGGAAAAATCATGGAACAGGTCCTCAAGGAATCAATTCTGAACCACTTAAAGGAGGGGAAAGTGATCAGGAACAGTCAGCATGGATTCACCAAGGGCAAGTCATGCCTGACTAACCTAATTGCCTTCTATGATGAGATAACTGGCTCTGTGGATGAGGGGAAAGCAGTGGATGTGCTATTTCTTGACTTTAGCAAAGCTTTTGATACAGTCTCCCACAGTGTTCTTGCCAGCAAGTTAAGGAAGTATGGGCTGGATGAATGCACGGTAAGGTGGATAGAAAACTGGCTGGATGGTCGTGCCCAACGGGTAGTGATCAATGGCTCCATGTCTAGTTGGCAGCCGGTATCAAGTGGAGTGCCCCAAGGGTCGGTGCTGGGGCCGGTTTTGTTCAATATCTTCATCAACGATCTGGAGGATGGTGTGGACTGCACCCTTAGCAAGTTTGCAGATGACACTAAACTGGGAGGAGTGGTTGATACGCTGGAGGGTAGGGACAGGATACAGAGGGACCTAGACAAATTAGAGGATTGGGCCAAAAGAAATCTGATGAGGTTCAACAAGGACAAGTGCAGAGTCCTGCACTTAGGGCGCAAGAATCCCATGCACTGCTACAGACTAGGGACCGAATGGCTGGGCAGCAGTTCTGCAGAAAAGGACCTGGGGGTTACGGTGGACGAAAAGCTGAATATGAGTCAACAGTGTGCCCTTGTTGCCAAGAAGGCTAACGGCATTTTGGGCTGTATAAGTAGGGGCATTTCCAGCAGATCGAGGGACGTGATTATTCCCCTCTATTCGGCACTGGTGAGGCCTCATTTGGAGTACTGTGTCCAGTTTTGGGCCCCACACTACAAGAAGGATGTGGATAAATTGGAAAGAGTCCAACGGAGGGCAACAAAAATGATTAGGGGGCTCGAGCACATGACTTATGAGGAGAGGCTGAGGGAACTGGGATTGTTTAGCCTGCAGAAGAGAAGAATGAGGGGGGATTTGATAGCTGCTTTCAACTACCTGAAAGGGGGTTCCAAAGAGGATGGATCTAGACTGTTCTCAGTGGTAGAAGATGACAGAACAAGGAGTAATGGTCTCAAGTTGCAGAGGGGGAGGTTTAGGTTGGATATTAGGAAAAACTTTTTCACTAGTAGGGTGGTGAAGCACTGGAATGGGTTACCTAGGGAGGTGGTGGAATCTCCTTCCTTAGATGTTTTTAAGGTCAGGCTTGACAAAGCCCTGGCTGGGATGATCTAATTGGGTTTGGTCCTGCTTTGAGCAGGGGGTTGGACTAGATGACCTCCTGAGGTCCCTTCCAACCCTGAGATTCTATGATTCTATGATCACCTACATTTCCAACCTGAGCTACAAACCTTCGCAAGTCCTCACGGAAGTGCAACATGCAACTAACAGACCACACTGCAGTTCATTCACGTCTTATAAGCAATCTGTGTATGTACCCCATATGTACTGGCTTTCAGATTGTAAATTCCCGGAGGCAGGGACGGTCATTTATCATGGTTGTACAGTGCATATCACAATGAGTACCAACCTTGTTGAGGCCTCTAGGTATCATCAAAATATAAAAGTTAATTTCCAAGCAAGCATGTGTGTCTCTGTATATTTTAATTTAATATAAGGCCAATACAGAGTTTGGGAGTTCCCAGATAGGGAAGACAGCTGGGCAGGAACCTAATTTTCATCCCGTGGAAAAGTTTGCATTTTTGAAAGTATTTTCATCCTAAATTGGAACAAAATCAGAATTGCAAAATTTTCCACGGGATGGAAATTTTGAAACATTCAGTATCAGAAGAACCTAAATGGATTTTTCTAAAATTTCTGGTCTGGTAACACTGCAGGATGTTTTTGACTTAATTGAATCAGCATTTCCTGACAGAAAACTGGTCTGTCAGAAAATCTTCGACCAGCTCTATCCCTAAGGGACCTGATTATACCCTACCATGCCCTATCCTTGGAAGCTTATGAGCTCTTTACGGTGCCAATTTTCCCACATCACATATTATCATGCGGCATTCACCTGGGTACTTGGAGGCTCTGCCTTGGCTTACAGATTAGATGTTGCTTGGTGCACACCATTCTTAGTATGTCCTAAAATGCCTGGGGTTTCTCTCATGCCATAGGTTTTAGATCCCTATTAACCACATAATAAGCCTTTTTTTTATTAACTTATACACGAGGGAAAAATTCAGCTTATAAAAAAACAGCTTCTCGCTAAGTATTTCTGTCATTTAGGAAAAGGGTTACTTAGTTGGCAACTAACAAACATTTTCACTTTACAGTTGTTCCTTTGCCAAGTCAACTTCCTCAACCAAATTTTGACAAAATGCATACAGAGGTAAAGGATAAGAAAGGAGATGAGGGGAAAATATAAAATAAGTTCTCCTTTCTCTTGCCAGGTGATAAGTGGATAATGATTCTTGTCTTCTCCAGGACAAAACTGTGGCTTCTTTCCCCGGCAAGAAGAGAACCTTGTCCATTTGGGTCAGGCTGGAGGACCGGATCACAGTCAAGGTTCAACTGTTGGACAAAGTTTTCTCCTGGCTCCTAGTTGCAAGAAACTGCAGAGATGCCATTAAATGAGCAGACAAAGACTAGACCTAGGATTGCCTAAGGGTATGTTGTTACACCCAAGTAACATCATGACCAATAGTTTTTGCACCTACAGTAAAACCTCAGAGTTATGAACTGACCAGTCAACCATACACCTCATTTGGAACTGGAAGTACACAATCAGACAGCAGCAGAGAAAACAAACACAAACACAATACAGTACTGTGTTAAATGTAAACTAGTGTAAAAAAAAAGAAAAAGGGAAAGCAGCATTTTTCTTATGCATATTATAGTTTCAAAGCTGTATTAAATCTATGTTCAGTTGTAAACTTTTGAAAGAACAACCATAACGTTTTGTTCAGAGTTACGAACATTTCATAGTTATGGACAGTCTCCATTCCCGAGGTCTGAGATTCTACTGTATAACTTGAAACGGAAAACAAAGAAAATCAACACAGAAACAAAGCGATCAAAACAAAACCGACCAAAATATGATGAAGACCCATCTTACAGGTTACCCTGGATTTTAAACTCTCTAAACCTAATTCAGGGTTTCTCCAACAGTCTTTTTAAACCAACTAGAGCAAAGCTGAACACAGTCTAAAAACATGTTTGCACATCGAGTATTCAAAACAAAAGTTCCAGGATATGTTATGTTCTTCCTCGTCATCATAATTTTAGATAAGGATAACAAATTCTCAGAATTGTAGATCAAAACTAATTTGTCCATAAAGCCTTAACTTCTTTAACTGTTTCTTTTCCTTATATAGGTGAGATCTGTCCTTCCACTGTCGTGACACCCTGGCTCCCTCCCGCTCACCTTTGAATCCTAATGACTATACAGAGTCATCACCTTCCCCACACCCTCTTTTCTGAAGGGCCAATGAAAATTTGACACTAGTTTAAATTTTTAGTTATGTTATTTTAAACATTACATATGTAACTCAAGCGACTGACCCATTTTCTTCAGATTTTGTGGGGGGAAATTCTCCTGTTCTTTTAACATAAATCTGGCAACTTTCAGGCCAAACACAAACCCAGACACTTTATACTGGAATACTAACTGGAATTTTAATCATGGAGCCATGACCTGGAATAACAAGATACTGTAATAGGTAAGTATGGCACTCTTTATAAAATAGTAGTTGCTATGTAATCATTGCTATGGTGTGGAATAAATCTTATAAATGAGGACAGATAATGAAATATAGTTTTACATTTTAATTTCTTACGTCTTATTATGCATTTCAAGTTATAGCATCATACCTAGCTCTAACTAAAATAAGAAACACTACATTATTATATAGCCTCTTTTTATATGGTTTGTATGCACAATAGGCAGTTTGAAAAAAACTGTAGACTCTGCAAGATGCCAAGGTTCAAATTGGTTTTAGCTCATTTTATAACTTTATTAATAAAAATATGAACAAGAAAAAAGGCATAAATGCAATAAGGGCAATATTCTATTTCTGGCAACACAAGTAATTGCTAGGCAATACAGGAGACCCCCCCGCTAGAACGCGTGTCAACATAGTGTGAATTCGGAATTAGCGCGGTGGCGACCATGGATCCCAAAATACATTATTTAAATTGAATCCATGGTAATGGGCCCCTCCCCCTCCAATAACGTGGCACCACGCATGACTCCCAAACCCCATGTTCTAGCGAGGGTGCGGTGTACAAATACGGGCTGCGAAAGTGCAATTTGTGTTCCCAGTAGACAACGTACTTCTATAACTAGAATATTCTCAAATTTTATATTAAAAATGTTCTGCGTCTTAAAGCTGTACAAAATGATATATAAAGAGCTCCACAGATTAACCTCAGAATTGGGTACAACCCATAACATGCATGTAAAAATATTTATTTAGTCTTTTCTTTATGAAAATACTCCCTCATCAAAAATATCAAGTGAACGCTCGCCATTTTAAAATACAATTGTGACAATCACTGATTCCTCACTGATTAGTTCCTACACAATGTAATTTGATGGATTCTTTCAATACAGGTTAAAATTAATTATATTTTCGCTTCCACCAAATTTCCCTTTTCTTAAAGAGCATTTACATTTTTCAGGGCAAAGGCATCTGGTTTCCATTTATGCCTCTTACAAATACTGAGGAGCATTCTTTGAAGGTGGTGATATTAGCACTTATTCACCCCTTTAGTATATTATGTGTTTATAAAAATCTCCACAAGTTGGAGAAAACAGATGACAAGATTGGGGGTGGGGGGAGGGAGAGAGTATTTTCAAAAGTGCCTGAAGAGCACAAGTCCCATGGAAGGTCAAAGGACTTATACTCATAAATGCCATAGGGCACTTTTACAAGTCCCCCACACAATGTATTTACAGAAAATAAATACTAGATATGGGCTATACAGGTACAGAAAGAGAAAACAATTGAACCAGACTTAAAAGAACAGTAAAGAGCCTACATCTAAGTGAAATGCTAAATTATCAAACTAAAATAATGCTGAATTGTTAATAATAACTATTTATCTATATAAAACCATGAACTCAATTTCTCTGTACCCTAATCTCTGTTCTGAGAATTGGAGACACAAGACACTATTGTACTTTGTAGTCAAGCCCACAACCTCACCTCCTTTGCTGACACTCCAAGGAAAGCACGTATCCAGAATGCTTTAACTGGTTTCTTTCCACCTCAAGGAAACTTCTAGAGTCTAGACTGTCAGGGCCGGCTCTACCATTTCTACTGCCCAAAGCAGCATGCCAAATTGCCGCCCTAGGTGGCTGAAGGTGGGACCAACCACCGAATTGCCATTGCGGCTGGCAAAAGGGCAGACCTGCCACCGAATTGCTGCTGCGGCCGGCAAAAGGGCGGACCTGCCGCTGAATTGCCGCCACAGTGGGCGGCGCGTGCTGCCCGAACTGGACACGGACTGCCGCTCCTTCAACATTGCCGCCCCAAGCACCAGCCAGTATGTAGCCATCATAATATTCTCTGGCACATATTTATTAACATTCACACAAACTACTGTATATGTTACAGCTAAAAGAAAAAGATGAAGCCAGTTATGGACTTTTTAAACAAACCCATACAAATCACATTTTATAACGCTGTTGCAAATGGTTATAGAACTGAATTTGCTGCTATGATACTGAATGCTGTTTTCCTTGGATGAAATTCTCCCGAAGTGCAAAGTTGTGTTTTCAAGGCCCCCCCGGCTCACTTTGGGGGTGGGAATGGTTACGCAAGGCGAGGGGACTATTGGAGGTGAGCTGTAAGAATGGCTACACAATATTAAATTCTGCAGGGACAGTGACTCAAAGCCACTACAGAGAGAGCACAGAGGGGCTGTATTGCAACTCTACACACTGCCTGTACATTGGGGTTTGTGTGGATTTTGTCACAACCAATCTACAAGGTGTTTTCAGCACTGAGCTTTTTCCTAGGCTTTGGAGAGAGGCTTAGAGTAGAATTTTAGTCATGAACAATGCCAGGGAGCTCAGAAAAAACGAGACTCTTTAGTACAATGGATTTCATTCGGGTCAAGGATGTGTCTCTGTTCCACCAACAAAATTTCCCTCCTAATAATTTTAATATGGTTTTAGGTACAGTATGTTTAATTCCTTCATGTCAAAAATCCATCCTGAAAACTTAAGGTACTGAAATTAGTGCTGACCCTTTATTTTTTCCGTGCTAGACACATCATGTTAAGCAATCCAACTGTACAGATGCATATTGACATTCTTATGCTGAATCACTGATGGAGGAGAAAAGAGAACCAAAATGAAGACAAGATCCATGTGCAAAGAATAATTCCTAAGAGGAAACATCAAACTCACTTCCTGAGCAAGCAACTGTCTCAAACCCATTAAAAAGGGATACATTTTGATGGCGCTTCAAAGCTTGAGTTCAAAGACAGCTGCTAGTGTGTAATTTTGCTTTCTTCTGCCATGTGAATTAGTCCACATTTCAGAGTAACAGTCATGTTTGTAGAACTCAGAGAACAAGACTTTCCCCCACTACAATAAACCTAGAGTTATTTATGTGTAGGAAGACCTGAAAATACAATATTAACAGTTTATAGAATAAAGCATTACTCATTGTATATGTATACTATAAATGGCCCTATCTAACAAACACATAAAAAGAAGGCAAAGGACACCCTAAAATAAGATCCTAACACATTTCAGGTCAGTTGCAAAACTCCCACTGGCTTCAACAAGGCTAGGATTGTACCCCTCCTCTCAGACAACCCATATTGCCACACGTGTGACAGAGGAAAAAAGTGCAAAGTTGTTCTGAAGCTGCAAACATTTGGGGAACCAAGACCCTCAATAAACCCAGGGCTACGCTTTGGTCAGCATGACTGGTGCAGGTCTGCCATGGAATCTTTTGAGAAAAAAGTCATGACGGACCTGTGGTAGCCCTGGTCATGAAAAGTCAGACAAAGATTTCAGTCAAAGATGTGCTTCTGGACTAGAACATCTCCTCCTGTGGGTGGCTCATGGACCGTCTTTTGGTCTGAGCATACTCTGGTTGTGTGAGCATCTCAAAGGCAGCTCAGAGTTGTTGCTAGGAAACTCTGGGCTAAGCCACACCCCCAGCTACCAAATGGTTTCTACTACAAGCTCACCAATCTGGTCCTTTGGGTTGCTGCCAATTCCCTGATCCCTACTAGCCTTCTGTGCAATTGACAGTGTATTTTCTTAAGGCTCTGAAAAAAGTTTGTGCAACTGTTCCTCAAGAATATTCATGCATCCATTCACTCACCCACTTTCCATTTGCATGCAAAATTCTCCAGTGTAAAAAGTCATGGATATTTTTAAAGACAACATGAAAGTAATGGAATGAAAAAGTCTCCTGATAGTTGGAATAAACATATAGTTATTACTCACAGAGATAACAATCCCTTCTCATCAGGATCAACGATTTTGTGATCCTGATTCCAAAGTTTGATTTTGCTCTCTGACCTAGTTTTGCTATAATCTTACTTTTATTGGAATATATTTGATTATAGAGTTTTTAATTTTCAGATCTTGTCTCTCCATTGCAGTGCACTATATACTTAAAGAACGGAACAAGTAAGCTCTGCAAGAATGTACAGACTTTTTTACACATTGCACTTAAATTTTATATTGATTGGGCAATGCCCAGGGGTTTGGAAGGGTGCTTTACAGTGAATTTCAATAAAAAATGCAATTAGAAATCTGTGTTATACCAACAGCAAAATAATGACAGAAAGGTTATTTTATTACCAAACTTTGCCATAAAAAAAAAAAAGATGCCTACAGGGCAAGGCTTAGGTATTTACAATGTTAGCAGGTTCCAAATCTGAAGCTTAAAACTGAGGAAAAAAAGCGATAAAATAAATAACATTTTGCACTTGTATATAACCTTCTACATGAAGGAATAAAAGCACTTTAAAATACTGAATTAAGTCTTGCAAGACCTTGTGAAGTAGGGAGGTGTTGCTATTCTCATTTTGGAGATGGGGAAATTGAGGGACAAAGATGTTAACTGAGTTGCTTAATGTCACTTAAGTCTGTGACAGCCAGGAACATAGCTCATCTTTGAGTCCTAAGTCTTAAATGACTATGTAAAAATAGCACCTTTTTACTCAATAGACCCATTCAATATTTCTATTCAGAGTCTGTCAGAATTATAGGGCTAGCTCAGGGGTGGGCAAACTTTTTGGCCCGAGGGCCACATCTGGGTATAGAAATTGTATGGCGGGCCATGAATGCTCATGAAATTGAGGATGGGGTGTGGGAGGGTGTGAGGGCTCTGACTGGGGGTGCAGGCTCCAGGGTTGGGCCAGAAATAAGAAGCTCAGAGTGTGGGAGGGGGCTACAGGCTGGGGCAGGGGGTGCGGATTCTGGGGTGGGGCTGGGAATGAAGAGTTTGGGGTGCGGTAGGGTGCTCCGGGCTGGGATCGAGGCGTTTGGAGGGCAGGAGGGGGATCAGGGCTGAGGCAGGGGGTTGGGACATGGGGGCGGCGGGGTGGCTCAGGGGTGCAGGCTCCAGGCAGCGCTTACCTCAAGCAGCTCCCAGAAGCAGCGGCACGTCCACCCTCCGGCTCCTACCGGAGGTGCGGTCAGATGGCTCTGCTGCATGCTGCGCCATCCGTAGGTTCCCAGACAACAGGAGTGGCACTTGGGCCAGGGGCAGCGTGCGGAACCCCTTGGCTGTCCCTATGCATAGGAGCTGGGGGGGGGGACATGCTGCTGCTTCTGGGAGCTGTGCGGAGCTGCCTGCGACCCTGCTCCCCAGCTGGAGCACCGGAGCGGGGCAAGCCCCAGACCCCACTCCCCAACGGGAGCTGGCGGGCCGGATTAAAATGGCTGGGGGGGGCCGAATCCGGCTCGTGGGACGTAGTTTGCCCACCCCGGGCTAGCTGCACCTCTGTCCCCTCTCTAGTTTCCCAGATTGCAGCCCCATAGATATCAGGCCCCATGACTTTTACTTCTCTTTGAGGTGGAATCATGCAATTCTTCTACTTTTAGACCAGGTGCTGGGCTACAGTATCCTGTGTGCTGACTGTGTTTACCCAGCAAGTCTGAGTGAATCTGGTCCTTCCCTTCAGGAATCTGCAACCAGTAGATTACAATGACTCAAAACAGCCTTCTTAAAACACAAGTATTGTTTATCTAATGATAGGAACAAAGCATAGCATAAGAGAATAAGGCTTTTTAAAACAGCAAAAGGCCTATCTTAGCCCACAGCTTATCTTGCCCCAGATCCCCTAACCTTTGGGGAGATGGTTCTTAGTCTCCCCCAAAATTTGTCTGTCTCACTCTGAACCGTTCCAGGCTGCTTTGAACTCTTCCTTCCCCCAAAGACTGAGCAACTCCAAGGGAGACATGGTTGGCAGGCCTAGCAAGGGGTCAAACCAGGGCACCAACATGATAAGATCTTGCACAGTCTCAAGTGCTTGCTGTAAAGGGTATTTCAGGAACTCCTTTTGCCTTTCTGGGGGCATTTCCTGACAGCCCTGCTATCGAATTAACTCAATATATGCATACAATAAATACCACAATACCCAGGTCAAGATATAATATTTAGAAATCATTGCAGGCCACTCCAAACTCAGAGTCCTATCTATTCACTTTAATGACTGCTCTTCATTCTTGGTACACCTGAAAAGCCAATATATATATCTATGACTGAATAAACAGAGGGCTCTATTCTAGCTTGTGCATTATCAAAATAATTCTTTACTTAGTTTCAACCAGTTACACCTGAAAAGGATTGCCAACTTTCTAATGGCTTGTAACTGGACCCCTGAGGCCCTGCCTCTTCCTCCAAGGCCTCGCCTTTTCTCTGCTTCTCCCTCCAAGGCCCGCCCCTTCTCCACCTCTTCCCCCAAGGCTCCACCCCCATCACTCACTCCTCTTCCCACCTTCCCCCATTGCTTGCTCGATCATCTCAAGGAGCCTGTCTGCAGGTAGGAGGTGGCCCCAGCTCATCGACTGAGCTGGGTCTGGCACGGATTAATGACCTGGCACCTCCAATGACCCTGCAGTAGCCAGACTTTTGATTTGGGTGCCATTTAGGGTTGCCAGGTCCCCTTTTTGACTGGACTTTCCCATCGAAAACCAGGCACCTGGCAATCCTAAATGGTACCTGGACACAGAAGCCAAAAAATGGACTGTCCAGTTTAAAACACAGATGGGTGGCAACCCTACACCTGAAGCCAGCAGTATCACGTAGATGTAACTTAGGGCCTAATCTAGCCTGCAGAACCTTTATTCATAGTGAAGGTGCACATGATGGAATACATCTTGCTTTACTCTCACAGTGCATGGTGAATTTCTGCAAGACCATCATAAAAGGGGAAGAGGGAGAAACAAAACAATAAAACAAACATCATTGTTTCACTTGTACATGAGCACATCTGATTCAGTGTCACTGGCAAATAATAAAACATGGAGCCCTATGGAACTGTTTTTAAAGTAACACTACCCTCTCTTTTGAGTTGCAATGTATAACTACTTTGGAAGTTTACTAAAATCTGCTTCTTACAGCCTTTGCTTAGGGGCAAGTAATTGGGCCCCAGGTGAACTCCAAAAGGGAGGAATCCTCCTCTTCACATTCCAGAGGGGGAGTTAAGCCATTTCACAACTTGTGCTACCGACTAAGGATTGAAATACATTCCGTGGCTTTATTGTCTACTCTCCTTTCCTCTGTTGCTGGTGAAATGCCAAAGGCCTATGCACAGGGTGACCAGTCTGCAAGTGTGAAAAATCGGGACAGGGGGTGGGAGGTAATAGGAGCCTATATAAGAAAAAGACCCAAAAATTGGAACTGTCCCTATAAAATCAGGACATCTGGTCACCCTACCTATGCAGTGTGACTCTTTCCTCCAGCAATCCCCTGTATGACAGGTGCAGGGAGGCCTTATGAGCACAGCTAAATTCAACAGGATTTTGACAAAAATCAAGAATATCGCCCTAGGAAAATAAACAATACTTTGTCAAAAGGAGAGTGTGAAAATCCTGCAGTCAAGCATTCAGGGGGAAAATTAGTGATATGTAGCGTGTAGAGAAGAAAAAATTCATTTCAACCAGTGAAAATTCATATTTGTACCTTTCCCCCATGTCTCACTATACTATTGCCAGTCCGCAGCAGCAAAAATCTAGCATAACCTGCTTCAATGGCATATTTTATCTTCCTATCTGTTCTTACAGCACCTATCATAATGGGGTCATGATCCTGCATAGGGCCTCTGGGAGCTAGCACAATATATATGAATATATGCATTAAAAAATACTTTTGGAGGTGGCCACACTGGCGGCAAGGGAACATTGATTCTTTACCCCCAAAATATAGAAGATACCAAACTGAAGGATGTATGGCTCAGACTCATAGACTTAAGGTCAGAAGGGACCATTATGATCATCTAGTCTGACCTCCTGCACAATGCAGGACACAGAATCTCACCCACCCACTCCTGGAATAATCCTCTCACCTATGTCTCAGCTACTGAAGTCCTCAAATCATGGTTTAAAGACTTCAAGATGCAGACAATCCTCCAGCAAGTGACCTGTGCCCCATGCTGCAGAGGAAGGTGAAAAACCTCCAGGGCCTCTGCCAATCTACCCTGGAGGAAAATTCCTTCCCGACCCCAAATATGGCGGTCAGCTGAACCCTGAGCATGTGGGCAAGACTCACCAGCCAGACACCCAGGAAAAAGTTCTCTGTAGTAACTTCTAACATTCCCATCACTGACCATTGGTCCTATTTACCACTGATGGCAATTAATTGACCTTTGACTAAGATCATGTTATCCCATCAAACCATCTCCTCCTTGGGGGGAGAGGCAGCGCAGGGGTGGGAACTTGGGGGAAGAGGCGGGGAAGAGGGCGGGGCCTCAGGGGTCCAGTTACCAGCCAGCCTGAGTGAGATAATCTAAACTTCATACTGAACTCACCTTGCTGTGCTTAAACAAGCTCTGTGGTATGTAAGATCTCACATTGTTCTGAGATCCCACTGATGAATGACCTCTGCACACTTAATACTGCCTTTGTTGGCTTTTAAACTTGCACTTTAATATTAATTCACAAACATTTGCCAAGGTTTAGACTCTCTGAGAATTAAATCTAATACAATACAAATGCTCTCCAGTTGGGGGAGGCATGGGTGGGAATGCATCTCATGGCAAATGCAAATGTCCTGGGGCCCTTATTTAACTATTTTCATTTTAAAATGGTTGTCATTTGTTTTTTTTCCCCTTCGTGCACTGATTAGAGTTCTAAATTTATCTTTACTTTGTGTGAAGTGCCTACTGAGAATAAAATAAACCTTGACAGTGCTTACTGTTTGGTAGAGACTGATTCAAAATAAGAATGCAAATGAATAATTCTTTACGCTCTGTGCTTTTAAACATCTGTCATATTTACAACCCCATATTATTGGAATACATTTGTTTTTTCAAAGTTTTATGGAACTTGTAATGCAGGACTGGGTTCTCAAACACAAGTTAAAGCCCACAGCCAAATGTATCTGGAGGACTGGGTCAGTAAAACTAAATTAAATCCACTCATCTCTTGGTATGTGTATTTTTTGTTAGTTAGGCTGTTAGCTGCACTACAAATGCAGTATGACATATTACCTTTTACTCTGTGGAAAATTTTTGCCCACTGGAGGACACTGGCAGAGTTTCACATTTATTAATCCTGACTCACAAAATCTATTTCCATTATAATGTGGTGGTTGTTTTTACGAAATTCAGACTACGTTCATATCCAGAAAAGGAGAAAATACGGCTAATAAATAGATCACGGAAAGGTAGCAGAATTTTAAGTTACAGATTTCCATATTCCATTCTAAGCAAGAAAAACATTTGTGTCTTTGAGCATCAGTTGCTAAAATGTTTCTGAAGTGATTTCCAATAGTATTAATTATATCTGGGTACATAATCACTATTATATACAACCAATTGGACAAGCAGATCCCCCACAACCTCTCAAAGCTCATAATCAGAAGCAAGCTCCCCACAGACCAGAAGTCTGGACAAAACATCTCAAAGTGGCACCCTGACAGAACAACAGATGCAAAACTACATATCTCCACTGCTACAATGATCAACCCTCTCCCACCCCTCCTAGCCCCACAAAACACCTTTCAAGATCCATGGATCTTACAATTGCCTACCACAACATGTGGTGTACCTCATCCAGTGCACTAAATGCCCCGATAACAACTATGTGGGTGAAACTAGGCAATACCTATGCTCTTGAATGAACTCAGGCAGGAAAATGAAAAAAGACAAACACCCTGACACCTATTACTTTTCACTAAGCGGTCACACTACATCTGACCTATCAACCCTCGTCTTCAAAGGAAACCTGCACAACACTCTCAAAAGACAAGCCTGGTAACTTGAATTCATTACTCTTCTAGACTGTAAAAATCATGGACTGAACAGAGAGACTGGATTTATAGCTTATTACAACAATCTATAACCCACTAAACCCCTCTTTATGTTCTATGGCTGCAGAGGCTGAATGGTCCCTTACAATATGTGCTAACTACTTATGCTAAACAATCTGGTCCACCTTGATTTTGCTGTGGCCCTGGGAGTATCTTTCCCAGAGCTCTGCGTGGCTCAAAAGCTTGTTTCTCTCGCCAAGAGAAGTTGGCCCAATAAAAGATATTGCCTCACCCACCTTGTCTCTCTAAGCAGCAAATGCTTATTTAACCTTTGAATTCTTATATTCATAGCTTTTGTAGGAGGCCTTTCATTACCGTGTCATCTTTGTATCAAATAAAATCAAATTCACTTGACTCTAAGGCTTTCACGACAATAAATTATTAACTGCCTTCTGCCATAATTGTGTTTTTCCAAACCAAATCTTGGAAGGATTAAAGCAATATGACATAATGGCAGACTGGTCTTTCTTCACTATAATAGCTTGCTCTTTAGGAATGAAGGATTCTGGTTTCATCAGCTGCAATCTAGTGTTATTTCTTTTTATTCAGAGCTATATGTCAAGATTGTTACAAGCACTCATGGTCTCTTTGGCACAGAGGAATGCAGCCCTTTAATTTACAGGTGCCATCATGTTTTATTAAACTGTTTTAGATTTCATTTTAGTGTTGGCTTTAATATATATTTAATCCCCATTATCTAATGAAGCCACTCACCCACTGTAACTATTACTTTACATAGCTATCTCTATAAAGCTAAATATAGAGTACATGCAGGGCTTAAATTCTCAGAGTATTTCTTGGAGCCTCCTACACTCCCAACATGCTAGAAAAACTCCAGGGGGATTGAAAATATTTACCGGAGCTCCTCTCTGGACATTGTATATTATTGTGTATTGCTGCTCTGCATGTAGGTATAGTGAAATTTTGATTATCCAAACCACAGTCACCCAAAACTTTCAGCTCACTGCAGGTCGGATATGTCCACTGATGTTTGGGTTGAAGTGTTTGAGCAATTTTTTAGTCTCTAATGGCCACTTCTCTCAGTACTCCCATTTATCTGAACCTTTGGTTATCTAAATGAAGTCCTAGTTCCGTTTGAATAGTCAAGGCTGCCAAATATAATCCCTTAAGGATGTTTTTGAAGCATTAAAAAATTATTATATGAATATACACACATACTTAATTTGACTTTGCCTATAGAATGGAAAAGCTGAAGCAGAAATCCGCTGTGAAATAACCCCTCATGTACTAAAACTAAAAATCAAGGTAGAGCACGGGATTTTCATTTCAGAAAAGTAGTAACAAAATTTATTAGTGCCAAGATCCATAGCATTTGGGCACCGTCAGACTTTTAGTTATATATTTAATTCAAACCCATGTTTTACATTGCTGTTACCTATGACTTAAATAACTGTTCATCAATCTCTGAAGTTGTAACAGATGACCAGAATGGAAGATAATAGACAGAAGTGACAAATTATTTATTATACATATAGCACTGACAACATACTCCGCCCTGCACAAGTAAAAGATGAAGGAAGTCCCTGCATCAAAGAGCTTACAATTTAAAATAGAGAGCTAGAGGTTTTGGTCATACTCAATATTCAAGTATGACCAAGCTGTGCTTGCCATCTTTGCAAGCCCAAAACCTTGGGACAGCCAAAGGCCCATTTGACTTTGAGCATAACTTGGAATAGCATAGTCCAGTCATGCTCCATTTCCCCCCAGATAATCCCTGTACCAGGGATAGAGATAGAAAACGGTGGTGGAGAGCTGGCTAAGGTGGTTCTATGCCAGTTAGGGAGTCCTCATACTGGGGGTTTCTTAGCTGCCAATTTAAAGCAGCTTTACAGCCCTTTTTGTGGCACATAGAAGCCAGGGTAGGGCTAGGATATGGCCCAGAGACTGCTGGACACGGGGAAATCCAAAGGAGGGAATCATCCACAGAGTTCTTAAAAAATTATTCTCATGAACTCAGCTTCTGGGTGTCATGGAAGAAGTGATCTAACCGTGATTTGGAAGAGACGAGAGCGGAGGCTCTGTTAGCTGGGCTACAGCAGTCCCTTTGTGAGTATACAGGACTCTATTATTTCATCACCAATGTAAAAAGATATGCACAGGAAAATATGCACGGAATCAGTGAGGGGATTTGAACAAAAAAACTGGTAAACAAATGTGTAGTTTTCAAACAGCCATTATTATGCTAGTCAGGTATAATTACACAATGTACTGTAGGGAGCATGGAGCACCTAAATGTATTAAATGCAACTTTGAAACACTGGGACAAAGACGCATCAGGATAGGCTTTTCTACAATATCTACAATTAATTCAGGCACATAAATACTAAGAATTTCCCAAAATGAGTGCATTTTTAAAAAACTCCTGAGTTAGTGCAAAGTTCGGGAATTTATTGTACTGTATCTTTATTTTAATTAATTCAAAATCAGAAGGTCTTGCTTTGACTATTCCTTAAAAAACAAAATTCAAAAAAAAAAAAAAATCAAATACTCTACCCACCTCTTTCATGCCATCAAATCTTGCCTTGCCTTTCAGCACTCCCAATTCCTGTCAGCTCAAGAATGACAGATCAAACCTGTGTCTCAAAGTCTGATTCCCTGGCTTGTAGTGTACAGTATCACTGCTAGGCCAACTCTTATTTTTGTCTGCTTACAGGGCCCCTGTTAACATATCTGAGTGCCTGACAAATGTTAAATCAATCTCCACAAAGCCCCATGAAATGGGGATATTATTAGCCTCATTTTACAGATGGTGAAGTGAGGCACAAAGAGACAAGCAATTTGAGCAAGGTCACACAGGAAGTCTGCGACAAATGTAGAAACTGAACCTAGATCTCTCAAGTCTTAGTCTGGTACCTTAACCAAAGTTATCCTTCAACTCAAAAGAATCTCTACAAATGTAAATAGGGGAAAAAAAGGGGGTCTAAGAGACGAGCCTTTTTCAATAACTAGCAGACTGACTTCACTTGGAAAATACCAAAACAGTATATCTTTCACTTGGTTTATATTCTTACCTAGAACGTCTTTCTCATGCTCAGGAACAAGCACTTTCCATTTGGATTCATCTGAATCACTGAAGTCAATATTGATTAATCGATAATTTGGAGCATGGAGGTTTGTCTTGAAAGTGAACACTGTTCCCTCATTGGTGACATAGTCATACTCGCCATCAAAGTTGTCTATCAGCTTCACCCACTGAAGAATTCCTAAGAGCAAACAAATAATTCGTATTAATTCCTTACTCTTTAAAACAAGAAACGTTTTATTTTAATACTTTACAATAAAGTTCTTCTGACTGCACAGTAGCTTCTTCCTCCTTCTACAATAATGACTGTATTAGTTATTCCTGGATATAACGAAAACAAGCCTTGTGGTGAATACTTAATGAATTGCAACAGCGATCTTACCAATTCAGAAATGAAATTCCAACACATTGGGTAACTACCAAATGCTGTAAAGTAACAAAGGAAGATCAGACATATCAATATTCATTAAAAAGTAATTTTTAAGTTTGTGTGGCATGGATTTTTGATTTTCCTAGGAACTTTTGAAAATGCTTCATTGGGTAAAATGAGGGCAGTTTGCGTTTAAATCTGAATTGGCTTGATTTTGTTACTTTGTATCACAACCTTAGAATTGAATACATTTGGGGATGGGAACAGACTATGACAGATTCCAGTACTTTTCCTCTAACATTTTACTATGTTTATATAGGTTTATAGGATCCTAGAAAGAAAAAGAGGCAAGAAGAAACCAGATATACAATGCTATGTCCAGAACCTAACCAATCAAACAAACATCTTAAATGCAGCATCTGCCATATTGAAAATCAGGTTCCTTATTAAAGTAGAGGATACAAGAACATCACCAATCGCCTACTTGGGAATTCAAAAACACCCAAAAGAACTGAGGCTTGATTCTATGCTATCAAGGACAAAGACTGTCATAGATTTAAAGGCCAGAAGGGACGACTGTGATCATGTACTCTGACCTCCTGTATTGCACAGGCCATAGAACTTCCCCAAAATAATTCCTAGAGCATAACTTTTAGAAAAAAAAACCCTAATATTGATATACTATGGTCAGTAATGGAGAATCCACCACAGCTCTTGGCAAACTATTCCAATGGTTAATTACTCTCACTGTTAAAAATTTACACCTTATTTCCAGTCTGAATTTGTCTAGCTCAACTTCCAGCCACTGGACTGCATTAGACGTTCTCGGCTAGACTGAAGAGCCCATTATTAAATATTTGTTCCGCATGTGGGTACTTACAGACCTAGCCATTCCTTTGTTAAGCTAAATAGATAATCTCTGTGTGTAGATAAGTTGATATATAATGTACTGGCTCCATAAAACACCACATCAATTTATTTTTAAATCACCCCCACATTCAGTAATATGAACTGAAATAATGCAAGAAAAGTAGAGATTATAGCTGAGCTTTAATGGCTGCAAGTAAAAAAACCAAAACAATCACTAAGAGAGCTACTGGATGGCTCAGGCCACTTTAACCCCATTAAATGTAACAAGTTAGTTTATCAGAGCCTTCTAATACAACAATAAAGCTAACTTTTCTTAATTGCCATTTTGGTTTGAGAAACCTTCCTCCTCTTTACATGAAAGGTGATCTATGCGCCAACTAAATCAGACTATTTATATCACAACAATACAATGTTTTTATTTTATCATTTATCTTTAACTTATATTAAATAATTTACAGTGAATTGAAGGCCACTTGCTAATTGCATATTGGATCAGACCTGCGTTCTATCCAATTCAGTATTATATCTGACAGTGGCCAGCACCATGTGGAAAAATCCTGTCTCCAATGAAGTCAATGGGAGTTTTGACATTGACGTCAATGGAGCCAACATTTCACCCCAGATGCATAAAAGGATGGTGCAGTTATGATGATGTGGCATAATCTGCGTTTTATGAAAGCTTTATGAGAATAGTTGGGGACTGTCTTAAGGCTTGATGCCTGAGGTTTAATATCCCTTCCAAAATGTTTGTTATAATAGTTAATGATAATTCTATTCTTGCTATGTGTACAAATGTCCATTTTCTCTTGGAATTTTGCTACAATCTTGGCCTCAGTTACATCTTGTAGCAAAGAGTTCCACAATCTAATTATGGGTTTATTATTTTTGAATTTTCCATATTTCAGTTTTATTGAATGGGACATTTTTCTTATGTTATGAGATACAGACAACGGGAGCTCCAGATCTACCTTCTCTAGATCGTTCATTCGTTCATATACTTTATCACATTCCCCTTTATTAATTTCCTTTCTAAAATAATCCCAGTCTTTTCAGTCTCTTCATATGAACATTTTTCCATGCCCCTTATCATTTTCCTTGCTCTTCTCTGAACCCCCTCCAGTTCTGTAATATCCTTTCTAAGACGAAATTCATGAGGTTAATTTTGCCCGATTCTGTATTGTATTTAATTTCATTTTTAACTGCAGTTGTCAGTCTTTAAAATGTTTTTCAAAGCTATAGTATTAGTATAACACAACCCTATAGAAAGATCAGCCACATTGTGCAAAGAGATGGTATTTTCTGATAACCCTGTTGGATTGGGTGACTGTGCTTCAACGAGGGAATTGAAATTACCAGTGTAGGGTTATTGTAAATGTGTCCCTCTTTCTCGTCACAGAATCAAATCTCTTAGGATCATGCAGACCAGAGATACTCTGAAATCTGTAGCACAAGACAGGCAGAACATATTACAGTTTTTCAAGTCAGCAATTTGGAACCCTTTCATAGTGACGTCTGCTTCTTCCTTAACTGAATACCCTCACTCCAATTTAAATATAAAAATTCAAAAATTGTGTCTCTACATTTTACTGCATTAAGTTCTCATTCACCAGCAAAGTGCTTAAGCCTATGAATAAGGACCTGTGAGCAGAGTTTCACTGCACTATATCAGAGTTCACAACAAAGAGTCTTTATCATGTCTTTTTTTGGGGAGGGAAGCTTCAACATAATTTTTTCCCACCATAATAAAGCATTGTATGTCGTGACAGTACAAAAATCACAAATAAAGCAAAGAAGGAAACATACAAATTAGAGTCTTGAGTGGCTGATGGACTTAATGGGGTACAGGATCTTTTGATTTGCTCCTGGCACAAAGCCTACAGATGACAATGATGACTACTTGTATATCAGTGAAGGTCTTGGTTTCATGTGAAACTCTGTCAGAAGCAGGATATTGAGGTTGACCAAATTGTCTGGAAACGTCTTTTTTTTTAAAAAAAACAGCTATTAAAAATGTCAAATACTGCAAAAATGAATAAAAAATTAAAGTGACATTGAAAAAAATCAATAATCTGAAATGCAAATGTGAACAAAGTGGAGAAACTATTTTTATAGTCCAATAGTGTCTGTTAGAAACTGTCCAACCATACAAGACAACATTCTTGCCCAAAAGAGTTTGCAATCTAAGATGACAAAGTACAAACGGAGAAGGAGGAGAGGGATAACAATGTGCAGTCAAAAGGTATTTAAAAGAATTAATGTGCATGAGATGGAGTAAGCAGTTACACATTTACATAGCATCCCTTTGAGAAAGTTGGTCTCAGAAACAACAATTGAAAACTGGCATTTTTGATGTACCAGTCAATCTTTCTTGGTCTCCTATGGGGGACCAGTGAGGGCTCAAATATAAAGGCCACTCAAGCATGCATTTAGAGAGAATTATTCTATTGGGGACAAACAGTGAGGGAGAAGAAAAGCACTTGACACAGTTTACTGAATCCTTCTCACTGCTAGTCTTCGCATTAGAAGGTATAATGCTGAAGAGCTATATATGCCTGCACATATAAGTGTCTGAACTGAAAAGCTGCACTATTACCATCTTCACATTAATACATTACTGATAAGAACTACAGTTATATTATTTTCTTCATTTGATTGAAACATCAATAAACTCAACAGAACAGGAAATCAATAGCATAGTAAAAAAAGGTAAGGACAAAACCACAACATATATGACAGAAATATTTTAACGTTTAATAATTTTGTTCTTGTATTGAACCTAAAAGGAAAGAAATCACATCTGTGAAGTGTACAAATTCAGGCCCTAATTCTGCTATGAACTCTGAACAGGCCACAACAGGGCAGGACACGTATCTACCCAAGGCTCTTTGAAAGATCAGGGCTGTGGATTAAACACGTGGAAAAACGGATTTGATCAAGATGCAATTATGATGGCACGAATGGCTACAGAGGGTCCCCCTCCACCCTCACATTGCTTGTCTCATAGTAATGCCATCCACTTTGGGGGAGAGATGATGCATTGGGTTCGAGTCACTATTCATCAGTTTGAGGAGGTTCGAAGCAATTCCCATTATACTCCACACTTCGTGAGAAGTCAGTACATCATATATTTTGTAGCAAATATCTTTTCACATGTGCAAGTTGAAGACACAGGGTTCATCGATCAGCTAAAGCTCCCTTGGGAGTTTTACAACATCAGAGGAAAAGGAAGTTTTATGAGCAATGTAAAAAATATCAATTACCTTTTTACGTACTGTAGCACTCAATGTTAACTGGTAAGGATACAGATTTTAATCTCAATAAAGTTATGCTCCATTTCAATTGTTGCCACTTATATTTTTGTGTAACAACGATTGCTTCTCCACAAATCTGGAGTGCTGGGGGCTGTCAGACTGTAAACTAGAATGCCTGGCTCAGCAAGACAATGAACATTTGCTGGATGGCTACAGCTAAACTTAGTATTGGGTGGTTTCACTAAAGTCTAAACAACTGTGTGTACATAAAACAGGCCAAAATATACTCAAGAATGACATTTAGAAACTTAAGTCTGTACCAAACTTTATTCCATTTTTCAATTCCCAGACTTTAATCCAATTTGATTTTTAAGCCTTGTGAAAGGCACTGGAAGTTATGGATATAAACACTGAAGTGTTACTTTCAAATCATAAGTGAAACTTTCTTGCAGTACTCAAGCAATTAAGATGAATTCATCCATTTATGCAAGTTATTTGTACATTGGGGGCATATAAGATTTACTTTCTGTTCATGTAATAGGCCTCACACCATTATGCTTCCCTTCTTTATCTAAAGCCATCCCTGTTTCTTCAGGAGAAAAAATTCCATTTTAATTATGTTAAAAAAATAATTTCACTGCTTTCCCCACCTATTGTCAGGAACTCAGTTGACTCGTCTCGTAAGAATGTAAGAATAGCCATACTGGATCAGACCAAAGGTCCATCCAGCCCAGTATCCTGACTACCGACAGTGGCCAATGCCAGGTGCCCCAGAGGGTGTGAACTTAACAGGTAATGATCAAGTGATCTCTCCCCTGCCATCCATCTTCACCCTCTGACAAACAGAAGCTAGGGACACCATTCCATACTCATCCTGGCTAATAGCCATTAACGGACTTAACCTCCATGAATTTATCCAGTTCTCTTTTAAACCCTGTTATAGTCCTAGCCTTCACAACCTCCTCAGGCAAGGAGTTCCACAGGTTGACTGTGCGCTGTGTGAAGAACTTCCTTTTATTTGTTTTAAACCTGCTGCCCATTAATTTCATTTGGTGGCCCCTAGTTCTTATATTATTGGAACAAGTAAATAACTTTTCCTTATTCACTTTCTCTACACCACTCATGATTTTATATACCTCTATCATATCCCTCCTTAGTCTCCTATTTTCCAAGCTGAAAAGTCCTAGCCTCTTTAATCTCTCCTCATATGGGACCCGTTCCAAACCCCTAATCATTTTAGTTGCCCTTCTCTGAACCTTTTCTAATGCCAGTATATCTTTTTTGAGATGAGGAACCACATCTGTACACAGTATTCAAGATGTGGGCATACCATGGATTTATATAAGGGCAATAAGATATTCTCAGTCTTATTCTCTATCCCTCTTTTAATGATTCCTAACATCCTGTTTGCTTTTTTGACTGCCGCTGCACACTGCGTGGACGTCTTCAGAGAACTATCCACGATGACTCCAAGATCTCTTTCCTGATTAGTTGTAGCTAAATTAGCCCTCATCATATTGTATGTATAGTTGGGGTTATTTTTTCCAATGTACATTACTTTACATTTATACACATTAAATTTCATTTGCCATTTTGTCGTAGCAGCCTACATTTGGCCTCCAGGACGTCTCTCCTACCCTTCCCTATGTCATTGGTACCTACATGTACCACGATCACCGGCTCCTCCCCAGCACTACTCATAAGTCTATCTAGATGCCTCGAGAGATCCGCAACCTTCGCACCAGGCAGGCAAGTCACCATACGGTTCTCCCGGTCATCACAAACCCAGCTACCTATGTTTCTAATGATCAAATCTCCCATTACTAACACCTGACTTTTCCTAATGACTGGAGTTCCCTCCCCCGGAGAGGTAACCTCAGTGTGAGAGGATACTCCAACACCATCTGGAAGGAGGGTCCCAACTATGGGAAGGTTTCCCTCTGCTTCCATTGATTGCTCTCCTTCCCTGGGTCTTTCATCCTTCTTAACAGTGCAGGGGCTGTCTGACCAGCGGTGGGACAAATCTACAGTGTCCCAGAAAGCCTCATCGACATACCTCTCTGCCTCCCTTAGCTCCTCCAGTTCCACCACCCTGGCCTCAAAAGCCTGTACGCGGTCTCTGAGGGCCAGGAGCTCCTGGCACCTAATGCACACATATGCCACCCGCCCACAGGGCAGGTAATCATACATGCTACATTGAGTGCAATAAACCGGAAAGCCCCCACTCTGCTGCTGGGCTTCTGCCTGCATTCTCTCCTACAGCTACCAAGGTTAACGATAGGGTGTTTGTTTAAATCAAGAAGTTTTGATCATAGTTTGGTTTAAAGGTTTTAAAGAATGGCAAGTGTACCTTGCCCCCTTCCCACTCCCCTTCCAAACTCCCTCTCGAAACTCCGTTAGCGGCCCCTGTTCACCAAGCAACTAGCTGGGCCCAATAAACCCTCACTAAGTGACTGTGGACAGAAGGGCCAACAGATCACCACTTAAGGCTTGTAGCAACTGCAGCACAGTGGCTGTTCAATGTGTTCCATGCTTACAGCTGTGCCAGACAATCTTCCTATACCAGCCCTTGTGCCAAACCATGCCTGCTCCTTCTCCAAACCTAGTCCCTATCTTCCTCTGAACTCCTGGCTACAACCATTGGCTTGTTCCTTGACCCCTCCTCTGGTTCTGCCCTCTGATTCTTCTCGGACCACTAGGCAAGATTCCTGTTCCAACCACTAGGTTGCACCATTTAATACCTCAGTGTGCAACACCAACGAACTCCTGTTTGTTTGTTTTTTAAAGACTAAACTTTGTAAGCCACTTCTAGCCCTCTTCTGAGATCTAGATATTCCTTCTGCACGTATGTCTTGCAGGAAAGCAATACTTCAAATTCTAAATTATTTGGAGTGTGTTAGTAGATTATTAAACATTTTTGTATTACAGGAAACCAATTTAGAATTATCTTGTTCCCACATAATTTCTGTCTTTCCCCCTCCCTGTTTAAGAGCCACTCATTATCTCTGACATCTAGGCACCTTTTTGCCCCTAGATTTTCATTTTCTAAAAGTTGCATCCTTCTTTGAAGATTTGGTTTACTAAGATTAGTGGTCTACATAACCTTTAATATATTTCTTAAAATGGTGCTTATGTTTAAAAGTTAACACATTTTATATAAATGAGAAAACTCTTTTGCCCTTGGAATGCCAATCTCTATTACTGAAGATTAGAGAGACAAGGTGGGTGAGGTAATATCTTTTATTGGACCAACTTCTGTTGGTGAGAGAGACAAGCTTTTGAGTTTACACAGGGCTCTTCTTCAGGCCTGGGAAACTTACTCAGGGCAAGTCTACACTACAAAATTAAGCTGACTTAATATGCGTCGACGTACAGCCACCACAGTAATAAAATTTATTTTTCATGACAATGCTATGCTCCTTCTGTCGGTAGGGTGCTACCACTGATTTAATGGACAGTGTGGGTTATTGTGGAGCACTGAGAGTTTGGAGCCCTGCCGCCCGTGGCTGACAGCCTGGAGCCCCAGCTGTCAGCAGTGGGTGATGAGGCTCTTAGCTGTCAGCCCGAGTGACAGGGCTCCGGGCTGAGGTGGAGTTATTAGATCAGTGCAGTGGGTGACTCACATCGGCAGGAACAACACTGTAGTGTAGATGCTTACAGAGCTAGGTCGACGTAAATCGCTCCTCCTCCAACTTCATTCATCCCCCAAGCCCTGCTCTGCCTCCAGGCCAAGCTCCGCCCTCACTCTCTCTCCACCCCCCAACCCTGCTCCGCCTCCAGCCCAGCTTCTCCCCCATCCCTAGGTCCACCCCCAGCTTCGCCTTCAGCCCTAGCTCTGCTGCTGAGGAAGCCTTGGCTGTGCAGTAATGGAGGAGTGTGTGGACAGATTCCATTACTTGGAGGAGGAGGCGTGACTGAAAAAGCTTGAGCTCCAATGGTGTAGGGCAGGCCTTAGAGTGTTACAGCTAAATATAAGGTGGAACAAATTGTTTTGCATAAGCAGTTAACACATACTTCAAGAGAAATTCAAGGTAAAGTGGCCTGTTAATACCCCTCCAGTCACGGGGAGGGAAGGAAGTGGGGGAGGGAAGTAGTTAGTGGGTTATAGATTGTTGCAATAAGCCATAAATCCAGTGTCTCTATTCAATCCATGATTTTTAGTCATAACTTTGCCTGACACCAAAAATCATGGACTGAATAGAGACACTGGATTTGTGGTTTATTACAACAATCTATAACCTACTAACAACCTTAGGATTGCCATCCCTCCAAAACTGTCCTGGAGTCTCCAGGAATTAAAGAATAATCTTTAATTAAAGATTATGTCATGTGATGAAACCTCCAGGAATACATCCAACTAAAACTGGCAACCCTAACAACCCTCCACGGAGGGACAGCCAGAGCCCCACTGCCCCGGGAGGCTGTCAGTGCCCCCCCACTCCCCGACAGTTAAATCGGTGAAAGCACTCATGCTGAGGACGCGCACTGCCGACAAAAGGAACTAGTGCAGACCTGCAAATCTGATTTAATTACTGTGGTGGCTGTACGTTGACGTAACTTAAGTTGACTTAATTTTGTAGTGTAGACTTGCTCTGAGCGAGTTTCCCAGACCTGAAGAAGAGCTCTGTGTATGCTCAAAAGCTTGCCTCTCTCACCAACAGAAGTCTGTTCAATAAAAGATATTGCCTCACCCACCTTGTCTCTCTAATATCCTGATGGCTATAACACTGCATACTGAAGATTAGGTTTAGCTGGCTAGCCACACCTGACAACCTCTTTCATTCCCTCTAAAACCTCAAGCATATGATACACAAAGCCTTCCATTATAAAAAATACATTTAATTGTATCATGAGATTTTATCTAGAATTCACCAATGTGATTTCATTTCTCTACCGTTCAAATTTTCTCTTGTTCCTGTCTTTAGACTAATCCCATCAGCAGCAACTGTTACTGCTTTTCTCTAGCAAATAATCTGCTCACAGTTCCTGTTGGACTTTTATCAGCTGAATCTTTTTTCTCCCTCTCATCCTATCATAGAACAGATTGTATCTCATGCTGTTCTGGATATACAAGAGAATCCAGGAATTGGCTTCCACTGCCTCTTGCAGTGTTAAGGAATCCGAATTTTCCTTTGGCTAGTGTGCTCAGTTTAGCTGGATAGTGCCATAGTGCCAACGTGCTTTTTTCTTTTCGATTCTTCATAATAACTGTATTCTTCTATGAGGTTTGCCTACTCCAACATCAGAAAAGTGCATTACATGGCTGTCCTTATAGGTACTGAACCCCTCACTCTGGCCTATCTCAGAACTCATTACAAAAAAAACTTTACTAAAAATACCCCTTCACCCTGGAGCAGTTTTCCTAGGATATGCTGTCTGTCCGTCTCAAGTTCAATGTGCTTTTTCTTTGGGTGCAAAGGTCTTAGTAACAAGAAGATTAATGTGAACATATTGTTTCCTTTTCCCACTAGCAGCCCAAATCAACCACATCTCTACAAAAACAACGAGGAGTCCAGTGGCACCTTAAAGCCTACAGATTTATTTGAGCATAAGCTTTCGTGGGTAAAAACCCACTTCTTCAGATGCATCTGAAGAAGTGGGTTTTTTTACCCACAAAAGCTTATGCCCAATAAATCTGTTCATCCTTAAGGTACCACCAGACTCCTCATTGTTTTTGTGGATACAAACTAACACGGCTACCCCTCTGATACATATCTTTGCAGTTGATCTATACATTCTATCTTCTAGACCACGTATTTAACAGAGAGCCCTTGAAGTCATTCTGCAGCTTCCCATCTCTGTGAGCACTGGTTGGTTGTAAGTTCTCAAAATCCTATGTTCCTCAAAGTCCTCTGTTCCACTAATGTAAATCTTTCCTTAAATTACTCCATTCTAGCCTTAATACCTCTGAAGATAGTGGACAAAGCTGCTACTTGGTCAGGAATTTCCTCCCACCTTTTTAGACCTGCAGTATTTTCTTCAGCGTTTTTCCTATATGTGCTGGGGTTCTCCCCTCCACCTGGGTGGGGACTGTGATTCTGATTCCTCTTCAGACTGCTTGGACACTTGCTTTCAATTTTAAAGAGTATGTCTACACTAAAATGTAAGCCTCGGCTCAGTCTCAAGCCCAAACTCCCCTTCCGTCCACACACAAATCTGTCTGACCTGGGCTAGTAAGCCCTCATGACCTGGGCCTGAGGACAATGCAGGGGTGGGGGGGGTCTGAGCCGAGTCCTATCCATCACCTTGCAGTGTGGACCTTGCTATCTTCCCATTAAGAGTTTTCTCAGCAAAATCTATTATGCACATTTTGAATTTTATATATACATATATAAAATTTTTGTTTTGAATTAAAAAGACCTGACATTTCAAGATATAAAAGAAAGAAATTAAGTACTTTTACAAATAGTGTTCTTTGATTTCAAGGCTTCAATTTTGTTTCTATTCAAAATGTTGCCTCTGTAAAGATGTAAAAATATATTTTTTGATAAAACTAAGGCTCATCTCTTCACACAGCAAATCAGTTAGATGAAGACATATCTTCTTAATGCCTCAATTTGAAAGATTTTGAATATGATCAATAAATATAATGTCTAGCCATAAATTAGCAATACTAATCTGCTCTTTGTTGAAGTTCAATTTGATACTGACAAGGAGCTATTTAGTCTTGCTGCTAGACTAAAGTTTATACTTAGATTATAAAGTAAAAATACTCAATCTCTTTGGAAATTGCATAAATCAAGCTATGAAAAATTTCTTCAGATTTAAATCTTTTACTTCATATTGCTAAATGAAACTCCAGGGTTGGTGAGCTTCGGGTTTTGTTTTTTAATGTTTTTTTATATTTCTTATGGTTCAAATTTCTTTTTGCTGCTTGTCATAGAACTAGGATATATTGACCTTGTTTCAATATTTATTATTGAAAGATTTACCCTGAAATGATAAAGTGAAAAAAAAACCATTCACCTTTTCTCTAATTATTTTTCTTTTCACCCCCATGTCTCACTTTCTTAACGATATCTAGTAATTTTGTACCTCTGTCATCTCTCTATCATGTACCTCATTTTCATTTTGAATGTTTTGATTTTTTTTTAGTCTATGTACCCCCTCTTCTGACTCATCCCTGTGAAGTTACTGTATCTAGTACTATTTGTGCATTTTTTTATACTGCACATCTAACCCCCCAGATACCAGCACAACTTTAAATCCTTTACTCAGATCTACCAGCTTATAATGCTGTGAAATCTCACCTTTGCTCTGTCAATGATGACAGATTGCTTATCTGTTTGTCTGTCCCAAGCACCTCCAAATTATCCCCCAAGCATGGGGAAAACTGTCCCTCAAAAATTCATAAAGCTGCCACTTTTAAATCCCACCTTAAATCTACCTCTTGGTCTTTACTACATCCATCTGGCATTGGTTAGGCAAGAAGCTACTTCAGCTTTTCTGCTAAGCTTTTACTTCATTTTTACCTTCTCCTTCCAACCCACCCCTACAGTTTCGTCTACTTGTAGAGTCCTTCTTTTGAAGGTAGATTGCGAGTCCTCAGGGACTGCCTCTTTTGTAACTTGGCTGTACAGTGACTAGCACAATGGGGCCCTGATCCTTGATTTGTGTTCCCGAGGGTCACACCTAGGAAACACACCCTGGCCGGGGTGGGGACGAGCTGCTGGTGTGGCTCCTGACCCCGCTCCCCAGTGGGAGCTCATGGGCTGGCTTAAAACGGCTCACGAGCCGTAGTTTGCCCACTTCCGTCCTAGATGCTACCATAACACAAAAAATAATATTCAAATGTCAAAGGATATCTTAACAAGGGAGATTAGTCACAGAGATGGCTGAGTAGAATTTTTAACTTAAGTTTTTACCCAATGTTGATTTTTCTTTGGTGGCAACATGCTGTTTCAAGGGCCTGGATTTCTCTCTCTTTATGCAACAAAAAGCATTAAAAGATGAAGACATGTTCAAAAGACCAATCAGCACTGACAACTTAATAAAATGGAACAATCTCATTTCTAGTGAAAGGACAAAACAAAATTACTACCAGACACGGAAACATGAACAGGCATGCTAAGAAAAACACCACAGGGTACAGGAAGGAGTACCAGGAAGGTTTGCTAACGTATAAGCGCATGACTGTTGTGTGTCTAGCTTATTCTGATAACCATCAGACATGCTTCCAGGTTTGCACAGGACAACAGCCGAAGGAAAAAGATAAATGGGATATGTTTTCTTGTTCTGCTGGTTCAACATATAAGCAGCCTTCAGAGTGCTGTCAGAATAAGCTTGATAAAATAGCCACTACAAAAAAAATTCCACAATAAGCTCACACACGTTTGTTTAAAACCAGAGCTTTAGAAATCTACTTGCTAATGGCCAGGGCACTAGGAAACTTTTTCAAGTTACAGCCTTTAAGTCTTCAATTTCTGCACAATTTGTTTTTATTTTAAAAACATATAGCTGTTATGCTTGTGAAGAAAACTTTCCAAATATGAACCCCTAGTACTATCTTTCTGAGTCAACACAGCTCCCATGCCTCCATTGTTTAGAGTTCCTAAAAAGCAGCAAAGTGAAATTAACAAGATTAGTCAATTTCATGATTGGTAAACCCTAAGTGTGAAATGGTCAAGAATTTTCACATTTTTATTCCCCTCCTCCCTTCTGAGAACAATAAGCAACAGAGGAGGCAGCATAAGGGCAGAAGGCCACAAAACAGGCTATGGAGATGTGTGCGGATGAGACTCCTTGCTTTGCATGGCAGGTCGTTACTCCCAAGACTCACTCAGGAAGCTCTGTAGTCCATAGAGGAAGATCCTTGTTTTATTGAACGGCCCTGAGTGAGGGTAGAAGCAGCAGTGGAGCTTCAATTTAATGAAATTCATATTGTCATTGAGTAGAGTAGGCAAGGTGAAGCCTGTAAGCAGGCCAAGGACAGCTTCCTAGTAGGAATCCCAGCACACTCCCAGAACTGGTGGGTTGTGGGTAGGCTTCTCCGTGAGACAAATTCTTTATAAGAGATCATATATATTAGTGCCCAGTAGGTTTTCGTTGTAATCAATTAGCAAAATTGAGAGAGATCAGTTTACACACAGCATAAGGTAGAAAAACTGGGCTGGGTGTGTGTGTGTGAAAACAACCTACAAATCTTACTACCTTTAACACTTCACAATAAATCAAAGTTCACATTCCGAAAGACATCTCTTCTTTTTCGCTATATACAAATGTTTTCCATTTTAACTAGTGTCCCAATTTTAAAGGGACTTGTAAAAGAGCCTCTCTGTGGCATCTCTCTAGTGGGGTTTGGGTTCCCTTGCCATGTCCAGTTACCACTACAGAGTGAGCCCACTTCAGACTCCAGCCACCTAGTGCTTGCAGTGGACCCCCACCCTTGTGGGCCTTCTGGCTTTGTTTATGGGTGGGAAAAAAGCTTTTGTTCAAACTCAGAGACCAAGCCCTTCCCAGGGTCAAAAAAGAGAGAAAGGTCAAAAGCAGCACCTTTCTTCAGGAGTGTCTGTGTAGCAGCTTTACTGGAGTCCTACCAGGGACCTAGACAAATCAGTTTATCCCTGCCTCACTGGACTCCCTGCAGAGCTGGGGGTGTCTCTCTCTGAGGTGGGGGATTCCTTCTGCTGCTTCAGAAGCTGCTCCCTTCTCAAGGCTTCTCCTTTGCTGACTGCAGCATCTTCCTTTTAAAGTCCTCCTCCCTACCATGCATGATTGGCAGGAACGGAGGGGCGGGACTTCCTTAGCACACAGAGACTCCCTAGCCCCTTCCTTGTCCATGTGGGGTTTACACACCCTGTCACCAGGGGCGGCTCTCACAATTTTGCCGCCCGAGGCAGGGGCGGGGGCCCCGCCCCCAACGCAAGCAGACGTAGCGGGGCCCCGCCCCTTACGCAGGCAGTCCCAGTCTGCGGCGGCAAGGTAAGAGCGGCGGACCTGCCGCCCCATTGCTGCCGTGGCGGGCGAGAATGGGGCGGCAGTCCGAGTCCTGCGGTGGCAATTCGGCGGTGGGAAGAGCAGACCTGCCGCCGAATTGCTGCCGAGGGAATCGGACTGCTGTCCCATTCTCGATGCCGCCCCAAGCATCAGCTTGGAAAGCTGGTGCCTGGAGCCGACCCTGTCTGTCACTGCCCTACTCTGGTTTTTATCAAGTTCACAATTACCCTATTAAAACTATAAAACATACACAACATGCAAGGAATAAAACAAACACTGTGCACAGTGTGAAGGTTACAAAAACTGAGCGTGAAAGGCATTTTAACTAACCTGGAAAGTTGAACAGATGCTCCCTTCAGTTTTCCAGTAGCACAAAACTGGAAATGTTGTGTCACATAGATTATGATTGCAGGGAAGACACACCGACAACAGCTATTACAAAATATCACGCTGCAAATTAATTTAGCTTTACAGGTATTGATAAAAAGTTAGGAATTTTCTTCAGTTAATATTCAAACATTTTGAAGATATCAGGCTGTCTGTCACGCTATCTTAAAATTAGTGTTCTAGAAATGAGAGAAATGCTTCTGATCTTAAATCTTCTGGAGACATCTTTTAAATAACCAGCATATGCTTTTTGAGTTAAACTAGAGTGTACTCTACTCTACTAGATAGTAACATATAATCACAGGAGCCTTCCTTTTCAGAGTCAAATTCATTTTCTACCAGACATAGGAGGAGTTAACTTCAACTAATTCACATACACTTACACATCAAGAATCAATGAAAGTGCAAGACACAGCTGCCTTCTCTACAGCAGAACTAATAAAATGTCATGCTTACCTAGTCTTTAATGACACCCTTATCTCTTCACTTAAAATTTAAAGAAAGTGCGTGTAACAGAATTCCACAACTCATACTAAGCACAGTGTACATGAAATGTGGTGAGTAAAGATTACTAATGCAATTATGAAGTGGCAAACAACAGATGGAACAGTTTAAATAACAGAGATTAACTTGTGCAAAAGCTAAATCAGAAAAATTGCTCAGATGCTTCTATTACGTTATGTCTAGGTCTCTAGTGTCTAAATGTAGAGCAGAGCTGATGTGTGTTCCAGAAGATGCTTTCCAGACGTAAACCCAGCATATCTGATTTAACAGCTATATTTTTAGACTTTGATTCAGTTGAGTAGAGCCCAAAAGTGCAGCCCAAAAGTGGCTCACCAAAAATGTAGATATTAAAATACTGTAAAAATGAAGAGAATAAAAAGAGAGAAAACTTGTCTAGTCTACAACTTCTAATAAATTATTATTCCCATTATTTGCAAAGTAACACTGCTGAGAGACTGATTTTTCAGTCAACCATCACATTGGGGCTACCAGTCTCAGCAGAAAGGCCAGCGATTGAATGGGCATGGAATCTAATCACGAGAGACAGTCCATGCAGTCAGACCAGAGACATGAATACTGCTAGGGCCTATGTTATGGCAATCTGGTCATGGAGAGAAAATTTCATTCGCCATTGCTGTCAATCAGCATATATCACACACACAGGATAAATTATAAATTAAAAAGAAATTAACAAAAGATTTACCCATCAACCTAGCAATGGCACAATAGTGTAAATGACAGCTCAAGTAATAGAGACCTTTTTTCCGTGAAGCCTACAAAAACGTTAGCTAGTTAATAATGGTTGAGTAGGAGGGCAGCTGGAGGTCATTTTGTTTATTGCTTCTCTACTTTATCCCCTTTCTCCACCCTCTATCACTTATCTTTCAGAAGGTAAGATCTTTGTGACCAGTGCTGTCTTATATGTTTGCCTAGCAAACTGTTGAGAGCTACCCCAATGTAAATAACTAAAAAAATCATAATAAAATGTTGTGAGAGAAAGGAACAGGGGGAGAAACAGGCAGAGGGACTAAGCACACCTCTTCATTGGAGCATTTGCTCACAGAAATGTAAACACTGTGATAAATCTCAACCCTAATGAAGGATTGAGAGCAGTGTACCAGAATTTCAATTTGTTTGGTTTTCTGTAAGACATGTAAGCTACAAGAGAAATTTCCTGCTCAATAATCTGAAAACTAGCATGACTTGTGGTAAGCTTTACAGCACACAATATCCCCAAAGGCTTAAAAAGAGTGTCAACATATTTTAAGAAACATGACCACCAACAGGTAAAGAAAGGTCTGTGTTAACATATTCAGAAACTATTTAGGGCTAGCAAATGGCAACAGGACAACACTTATGGAGAAAACTTTTAAACTGTAAGATCTCTGGGGCAAGGACTGTCTTTATATTTGTATCTTGTACAATACTCTGCACAGTCAGCATTTAATTGTGTGGTGGGGTGTTTAATCCAGTACTACTACTCTGTCTGTAGAAATGTCATGAATATGAAGCCTCAAGACCATTGGGAGAGTCAAAACAAAGGGCGCAATCCTGCACCAGCTTCAACAGGTCTACATAGATGAGTAAGGGTTGTAAAATAGAGTCCCAAATGCAGTAGTTTCCAGGAAGGAGGATTCATTTCTATAAATCAGTCATGCTAACTGTAACAGATATGGTAATTTCCTGCAATATCCTTGGGAGACCTTATTGAAATAAGTTTAAGTATCTTTGGTGTTCACTGTATTGGTTTATGAATTATTGTAGGCTGGGATTGCATGTAGGGAACTTCAAAGGACTATACAGAACAATGTGCCAGATGAGCATGGACTTTTGGGACAAACAGCGTCAAGCGGTTTGCCTGGGGAATCTGAACGCAAATTCCCCCACTTCCAATTATGCAAAACCACAGCCTCTTCAAGTTACACCCTGAGGAGGGGACCATTGTCTGATCAATACCTGTTGCTGCAGCCTCAAGATTGTACGCCCAAGCTGTATACAGTAACTCATTGCTTAACGTTGTAGTTATGTTCCTGAAAAATGCTACTGTAAGTGAAAAGATGATAAGCAAATCCAATTTCCCCATAAGAATTACTGTAAATGGGGGGTGGGGTGGGGGTGGAGGAGGGATTTAAGGTTCCAGGGAATTTTTTTCGCCAGACAAAAGACTGTATTATATATATACACACACACATATACATACACACACTATAAGTTTTAAACAAACAATTTAATACTGTACACAGCAATCATGACTGTGAAGCTTGGTTGAGGTGGTGAAGTCAGAGGGTGGGATATTTCCCAGGGAATGCCTTACTGCTAAATGATGAACTAGCACTCGGCTGGGCCCTCAAGGGTTAACACACTGTTGTTAATGTAGCCTCACACTCTACAAGGCAGCAAGAATGGAGGGAGGGGACACAGCATTGGAGAGAGAGGTAGAGACACACGCCGTGTGTGTGAGAGAGAGAGATGTGCATTGCCCCTCTAAGTACACTGACCCCACTCTAAGTTCACTGCCTTTTTAAGTAGATCAGCAAGTTGAGACAGCAGCTGTTGCCAGCAAGCTCCCTTCCTCCTGAGCCCAGTCGTGTCCCACCCCGCTGCTCTCTGCAGATGGGATAGAGCCGAGGGGGGGGGGGGGGGGGGGCAGAGAAGAGACATGAGCGGGGGGAGAGGGACACCTTGATATTAGCACCCTTCATCCCTCCACCTCTGCACAGCAAGCAGGAGGCTCCCGGGAGCAGCTCCAAGGCAGAAGTCAGGAGCAGCACACGGCAGTGGAGGGAGGGACTGCTGAAATGCCCGGCAATTGATAACCTGCTGGGCGGCTGCCGCACAGGGAACTTAGGGGAGCGGGGAGCTGATGTGGGGCTGCCGGTTCACCTTGGTTCCAAGCCCCCACCAGCTAGCTCCAACGGGCTGCTCTTTCTGCAAGCAGTGGACAAAGCAGGCGGCTGCCAAACAATGTTATAAGGGAGCATTGCGCAACTTTAAACATGGGATAAAATGGGATAAAATATGGGTTCTCTAATTGATCAGCAACGTAACAATGAAACAACGTTAATCGGGACTACTTTAAGTGAGGAGTTACTGTAAAGGAAAAACTAAACTAGTCACTTGGGGGCTAGTTCTGAACTAATGCTGCTATGAACTGGAGTCCATAGAAAAACTCTTGTGGGGTTAGGAGGACTGACTCCCACTATAATCTTTGTTGGAGTTAGTGTGTGATCTCTGGTAAGCTCATTAGCATGCGTGTAGGTTCTTTTATTGTTCTTAATATATTATCTTTGTATCGCTTTCACCTTAAAAATGAATACGCTTGCTTATAAAGGGCTGTGTGGTAACATAACTACTGGCAATTACGGCTATTCATAATCTTCAAAGAGAAAGCAAAACACAGACACTGCCTGTTTAGGCAAGCCTGGCTTGCTGGGGATATCAGTGTAGGCAGGGAATTGCACAGCCTGGAAAAACCCTGTTCAGGAGGAAGAGAGAGACATGGGTGAAGAGCCAGGAGCCTAGATTGGGTGCCCTACAAGCCCAATTAAGGATCAAGGCCCATTGTGCTAGGCACTGTGCATACACACACGCGCATATACACACCCCTTCTCCTCCTGATCTAAGGAAGGAAAAAAAAAAGAAAAAAAGGTTTTACATCTTTGTTTTTAGATTGAAACAGTTCATTCTTTTACTGTAATTACTGTTTTCATCGTTTCAAAACAGAAAAAGGTTAATGAAACTAACTTAAAAGAGGAAGGTACATATTTTGTATGAGAAAAAATATGTAGCAAGTAAACTAAAAACAAAGATTCCATGTTCATCCTATCTGCTAAGGGGTGAGAACATCCCTCTGCACTCTTGTAAGCTTGCTATGGGCTATATGGTGCTTTGTGATATTTGCCAGAGTAGTTGACTCATCCCTCAATTCACAACCTTTTGAGTTCTGTCAGGCAGAGAGTTCAGTAATGGTCTATATTTCCCCACAGAAAAAAGTTTTTTCATTTTTCATTCCTGCCTTTTCCCCTGCTTTCCCAGGCTGGGATTTTGGGAGCGGAAGGTGCTGCTATACTTTGTCCTGAAAAATGGAAGCTAAATAATAATCAGAAGCTGTATTTGCTTAATTTAGATTCTGAGGAATGCAGAGATTTTTTGACTTTCTGGTTAGCACAGAACTTCCAGAAAGTGGGAACACTAGAATAGATTTATCGTTTTTTTCCTTCCAAATTCATAGTTCATATTTTAAATAAGAAATATCCTATGTTTTAGGCATCTTTGCCATAAATTAAAAATACAGTCACACAAAGGGAATAGTTGAGTTAGCACTTTGCCTCATTCTAATAAATAGATACAGAATATTTACTGTATTACATTAAAAATGTAAATTACTTAGATTGCAAACTCAAACACTTGAAGCTTAGGAAATGTCAGATGTACAGTTGCCCATACAACCTCAATTCTGCCCTTTTGTATATCCATTCTGTACAAGGAATGAGGCATGGTTTTGTAAATAAAAAACAGTACTGGTCCATGTAATTAAAGGCTATCATAACGTATATGTACAAGAAAACAGAATTAAGGTTCCATTGGCAACTAAATATGGCACTTCCTAACTTTCAACTGCTTGAATGTGCAACCAAAATAACATTTTTTGTACATTTTATCCCATTTTTTAAAATGTGATTTCACAGTATTTTCTTAAAAATAAAGTAAAAATAAATTCAGTTGTATATAACTATAATAACTCATGTTATATCATGTATCATCAGCAGGGTTTTAACCTCTACCTTCACCACTGCAGCACTTGAGCCTTAGGACCAACTATATTCGCAGAAGCAAGAGAAAGTTATCCCGGCGGGGATGATACGTTACTGGCACCATGTACATTGGCAGTGATGTAGTGATAAATTTTATAGTGCAGGAGCCCTGCAGAAATGAGCTCAAAATTGTAAACCTGTCACATGTGAGATGGATTTCGGAGACTATCTTGTGTGTGACGTCACCATAAGATACAGTCCCCATATTCAAAACTTAACATTTTACCAGTAAATTTTATCTAATTGAAAATCTGCACAAGAGCAATTATGACAGTTCCCACATTACTACTAAATACACATATTGTATCAACATAAAACACAGGTAATTCAGCTTTTATATGCAAACTTTAAGCAGTAGTAAGGCACATCCAAAAAACACAGTCAAAATACCCAAGATCTTGAGTTACCATACAGATTTTGATACTGTCTCAGATGACCGTCTCATAAACAAACTAGAGAAATATAGCTTAGATGAACCTACTATGAAGTGGGTGCAAAATTGATTTGGAAAGCGTACTTAGAGAGTAATTATCAATTATTCACAATCGCGCTGGAAGGCATATTGAGTGGGGTCCTGCACAGATCTGTCCTGAGTCCAGTTCTATTCAATATCTTCATAAATGATCTGGATAATGGCTTAGAGAGTACACTTAAAAAGTTTGCAGACGATACCAAGCTGGGAGGGGTTGCAAATGCTTTGGAGGACAGAATTACAATTCAAAATGATTTGACAAACTGGAGAAATGGTCTGAAATAAATAGGACAAAATCAATAAGGGCAAATGCAAAGTACTACACTTCGGAAGGAACAATCAATTGCACTAATACACAATGGGAAATGACTGCCTCAGAAAGAGTACGGCAAAAAAGGAACTGGCAGCTATAGTGGATCACTAAGTAAATATGAGTCAACAATCTAACATTGTTGCCAAAAAAAAGCAAACATCATTCTGGGATGTATTAGCAGGATTATTGTAAGCAAGACATGAGAAGTAATTCTTCCACTCTACTCAGCACTGATAAGGCCTCAGCTGGGGTATTGTGTCCAGTTCTGGACACCACACTTTGGAAAAGCTGTGGACAATTTGGAGAAAGCCCAGAGGAGAGCAAAAAAATGATTGGAGGTCTAGCAAATTTAACCTACAAGGAAAGATTGAAAAAAATGGGTTCATTTAGTCTGGAGGAAAAAAAACCATGAAAATAATCTTCAAGTACATAAAACATTATAAAGAAGAGGGTGATAAATTGTTCTCCTTAACCACTGAGGACAGGACAAGGAGTAATGGACTCAAATTTTAGAAAGGGAGATTTAGGTTAGACATTAGCAAAAAATTCCTAACGTAAGCGTAGTTAAGCACTGAAACAAATGATCTACGGAGGTTGTGGAATCTCTGTCATTGGAGGTTTTTAAGAACAGGTTAGAGAAACACCTGTCAGGGATGGTCTAGGCTAGATAATACTTAATCCTGCCTCAGTGCATGGGACTGGACTAGATGACCTATCAAGGTCTCTTCCAGTCCGATAATTCTGTGATTGTGTTACTCCAGTATCAAATTGGTATCACTCTACTGGAACTAAATTAATGGCTGTAAAAGGGGAGTGCTGAAATGGGGAATCAAGCCCCAAATATTTGTACCTGAACCCACAGTTTTGCCCATGGAAAAACTTGCAATTTGAGCACAAATGGCACTTGCGAATCATGTGTGGGGGCATCAAATGCAACCAAGTGTTTTCACAAATATACCGACCACTCTTGAAAATGTAGTCACTGTGTAACAGAAACCAAACACAAGGATCCATACTGCATGGCAACCAACCAACCATTAACTCCTCAGCATTTCTCAAAGATCATGATACCTAGTCCATCCCTACGCAAGTCCATCCAGGCACTTATGGTATTCTACTTCTATACCATAGAAACGTTACTTTAGATTAAAAAACAACCCTCATTAATGTCTGTAACATCTTCTAATTACCTCTAAGATACACAAGCTACTTGGATGGGGTTTAATCCTACCTCCAGCCACTTTGGGCCACTCCATAAACCCAAATTAAGTGGCTGATCAGACCAGGCTGACAATGGTTTTCGATTGTCAAAACGTTGCGTAGGAGCTAGAGTGCCCCATTGAATCTAGCCTAGTTAGGAGAAACACATTCTAACAGAGTAAAAAGAGATTAATTCTAATCAGGGGCTGCTCCATATCAACTACCCTCCCCATGCCTTCCCCGCCTCCCCCATCCCCCAGGGCTAGACACACCGCTCCCCATCCCCTGCAACTCTCTCCCACCCTCCAGAGCTCGGAACCACTGCAACACTTCCCCTGAAGCTGCTCAGCTCAACCACAATGGGATCCGGGCACCCCCTGCACTCTTCTCACCCAGGCCATCTGAGCCCACTCCCCCCACAAGTGGCAGTATGGGGTGTGGGCTCACGTGTGTATCATGTATGGATGATGCCATTTTGCAGAATGCGTCACTCTGCCCCCACCAGCATCACTTTGTATGCAAAATAACATCCTCTGTGCAGAGTGATCTCACACACACCATGTGCGAAGTCACACAGGTGGGAGCAGGGACAACCAAGGGCCCATGTCCTGTATTCTGGGCATGCATCAGTGCTACCTTAATAACCCTTCTCAATTTCAAACACTATGGCTCTTACCTCAGTTCTTTAAGGTGACTAGATAGCATGATAAAGGTTTCACTACCAGAAATTTCCATCTTTAAACACCTTCACTGGCACCCATGCCAGAGGTTTTGTCCTCCACGAACTGCATCCCTAATTTCCTTTTTTCGATTTCCCTCAATTTTCAAATTAACTGCCACTCCCTTTTTGTAATCCTGTACTATACCACTTGTTATGTAGGAAACAGTTCCTTGTTTAAGATGATCCTGTAATTAGTTTGCTTCTTTGAGATCTATTTTCTCTTCCCAGAACTTTCCAGCATGGTCTCATCTCACCTATTTTTAAACATGGCATTTTTGTCCTCATTTAGTTTTTATCAGTCCAGCTTTTGCTCTCTTAGGGCTTTATCCAAAGATCACTGAATTCAATAAAACGAAACACCCTCCTCCACAAATTTTCTTCAGTGGGTTTTGATTTAGGCTTTTAGCCTCCTCTAGCACATATAAGGTTCCTGACCAGCTATTTCTGATGTTCCCCTTTCTCTCTTGTAACCTTCAAGAACCGCCTCAGAGCTCTACAGACATTAAACTCCCAATATACAGTATAACTTAAGAATGCCACATATCCACCCACTATTTCTGAAGTGCTGCAGCCATTCAGAACACTGAATGCAGTGAAGCTGCAGAATGAACACACACAAGAATGGAAATAGCATAGTGGTAGCACTGCTCAGTCATTATAAATCCACTCTACATCCCACTCGCTGGTTAAGTCAACAACATAGACATATAACCCTAGTCAGAGAGCTCTTCAGTTCAGGGACAAACACATCTTCAAACATTCCCCTGACTGTCAGATTCCAATATGTTTTCACTACTATGCCCTTGTCTACACTGGTCGCAGTGGCATGTAGTGTAGGTGTAGCTACATGCTGCAATAAAAAGCAGGCTGCGTCCACACTGTGGTGCTCTGATGTGGGGAGGCAGCAGGGAAAGACTCTGGCAGCCTTTCCCTGTTGCTGGAGTCTTTCACTGCAGTCAGGAAAGGCTCCAACAGCAGTACACTACACTGCTAAAAACAGCTGTCTAGATAGGGGAGGCACTGCTTGGATATGTAGAGAGCCAGGTCAGGTATATACCCCTAAGTTTCTGTCAACTATTTATTCACCTAAGCAGTGCCTTACTATTTACACTAGTGTTTACACCAGTGCTAGAGGTGTGCAGTATCTGTACTCGACATGCTGCTGTAAATGTAGACATGTGGGGGCTCTCCTGAGACCTCTTCCACGCAGTTCCCCAAGAACTCAGTTTGACTCCAAGCTTGTCCCTCAGGTTCCTTTATTTGGCATACAGCAAAGCTATGCTGAGTTGAGCAGACTCAAGCACAGGGGGTAAGCATAGGGCGTACCACACATCCAAAGTTACACAGGAAAACGTAACTGTATATACATTTTTACTAGCACTAACACATGCATGCTTCACTATACATTGCATCATACACTTCATGATTGGCTTGGTTACTTTTCAGGAACCAATTCCTGAACAGTATGTGTTGTTAACGTATAACCTGATCTTTACGTTCCAGGTATATCTTATCCATTGACCCTAATACCAAGGTGTTCTTACTTATCTTAGCTAGCACAGACATCCTGACTCAACACACTGCTTATTAAGTCCCTTTTTACAACTCAACCTTCCAGTCACCTTCCCAATCATGCCCGCTAAGAAATGAGGTCTTATTTATGTCAGGTTACTAATGCCCAGCCAGGCCTACAAGACATAATTTATGTTGTGTGAATGGTCAGAACTAATTTAAGCTCTGAGCACACCTTTGTCTAACATATTGTTAATTGCCGTGCAAGTTACACTACTACTGTTTTCAGGAGCAGACGATCACAGTAAACATGTTAATAGCTCATTAAGGAGCTTTGTGGAAAACTGTGACTTGTCAGTAATATTCATTTCCAACAACTGACATCTGTTCAGTTTTGACTTTATGATTGAAAGCGACATCTTATTTCCAACCACTGTAATTCAAATTATGATTCAGAGAATACAGTAGTGCCAACAGATACCAATCAAATGTAGGACCTCATTGTGCTAGGCACTGTACAAACACATAATAGTAGACAGCCCTTACCTAAAGGGCTTACAATCTAAGTAGACAAGAGCCAAAGGAGAGAGGAGGATTATTATAGCCCCATATTATAGATGGAAAACTGAGATAGAGCTATTAAGTGATATGCCCAAATTCATACAGGAAGTCTGCAGCAGTGCCTGGGAATTAAATCCAGACCTTCTGAGGCACCTCTCTTCCCCCCATCCAGTCCAACAGGGTCTTTTAAACACAAAACCATTCTTCTTCTTCTTTAAAGAGAAAGCACCTTTCCAAAGAAATAAGGAAAAACTTTTAAAAAGATTTTTCATTATTAATCATTCTTATTTTGTAGCCGTGTATCAAACACTTGGTAATAGTGGTATTTTCTCTATCAGCGTTTAAATAAAAGTGTTTCTAATATGGACGGACTCAAAGTAAAGACACTTGGAATTATTACATTTTCTGTCAGTCACCAAAGCTAGCAAAACATTCATGAAATGACAACTCCAGATGATATCCGATTCAATTTTTTAAACAGTAATTTCTCAATTTTTGGCAAACCATCATTGCACCAAAGAAGGCAACAATGGAGCATCACAATTCTCCATGCAAACAAAAAGTGCACCCAAACCGTATTTTATTATAAGATAATCAATTTAGAGACCATAAGCAAACTAAGGATAACACACTATAGGGTTTGTACTGGCTTTGCCTCCCCTGGAATCCACACACGCTAGTGTGACACAGGCGTTAAGGCGATATTCCAACATTTATTCCAGGTGACTGCTTTTCAAACTCTATCTGCTGTGCCTATAATGTAGGCATGTGTATACTAGTAAATATTGAGAAAGAGACGGAGAACTGCTCATGTGTGTAACTCTTTCCTTCCTTAGCAAATACAGTCTTAATGTACAAATGACTTCCATTATGATCCTTGTTTTCAGAGATTCCATTTTGTGACTGTACTCGTCCTCTTAGCAAGATAAGTTTCACTTAAGTTTCTGAGGCAAGTTCCTCACCCTCTGTTCCAGACCCAGTTCAATGAGTAAATAGGCCAGAGCAGCTTAAAGAGGCCTGAAAAGTCTACAGCTGGGGGAGGATTTCCCTGATTTCACTGTGGATGACAGCAACAAAGCGAACACCCAAACATGCCATCACAAGACCGGGTGTGCGGCATATGGCGGGGTAGGTCCACAACACACACAGTATTGTAGAGATTCCTAGTGACCCCACAGCCCAGAGAGGCTGCCGTGACTCAGACAGGTCCCCTAGGACTCTCTCAATTACCTCAGGAACCTACCCAGCCCAGGACTGGGAGGGCGCAAAGGTAGCTCAGAGACACATTATACCCTCCCTTGGGAAGGAAGCTCCACTCTGGGCCTTCTATTTAGTAATAGTGGAAAGCACCAAAGTGCATTAAATTTACTGGGCCTTGTACCCCTTATTGGCAGACATAGCATAAGGTACCGGGCATAGTTGCAAGTTGCCCCTATGGCTTTTGGGGTGAGGAGGGAGGGGAGGCAAGGCAAGGCAAGATAGTCACTCAAATCTCTATAATTCTTAACATAAAAATTGACTACCATTAATCACACAGCTTGTCTGAGGCATCTTACATAAAAGCTGTTCATATTTATTAATTTCATTCAGGAAAGTTATTAGCTTAAGAGTGTTCAATTACTCTGGTAATTGGAGTTTTGTCAGTTCTGAAGACCATCATTGATTAAAGAGAGGCATTGTGAAAATGTATCACATTATTTATTGAAGAGGCTAAACAGATCATATTTTCTTCTTTTTTCTTCCCTTACTGCCCCCTACCATCTGCTGTTTTTCAGTTTGAATTGTTCGCCTCCTATAAAATAAAAACAACGACATTTTGGGATTGACAAAACCAAACCGTAATTAAAAATCCTTAATACAGGTTAAATATAGAGAAAGCTGGTTATTGTGTTCTTCTTCAGCAAAGAAAATATAAGTCCTGGACTTTTAATTGTTGGAATAAATCAGTCAGATAGAGAAGGAAATAAATGCTAATAAAAACCTGAAACTCTATACACTGTGCAATACAGAGTCCTCTATACTGATGAGATCTAATTTAGTTAATACTGATTTAAGACAATCTGCCACAAAAAATTAATAATTATTTCAGAAATCAGGAAAAGACAAATCAGCTATTTTTGTACTCATTTTCTCTTCATTCCAGGGACTTGTTGATGGCATTTTTGCTAGTGCAGTGGCTAAGAGAAATGTCTTTATATGGTATTGTTATGGGGCACACTTGCTCCACACTGGACTGGGAGCCTACATTGTGGGCTGAGGAAGCCACGCCCTCCTCAAAACTACTGAGCATGCTCCAAATGCACTAGTATAAAAGGGAGCAGCTCAGGTCAATTGGGGCTGACTGCCGGAGAGGAAGGATGCATACTGCAGGCTCCAGCCAAGGATCAGCTGAAGCCAGAGGCCATGGGAGCCGGAGATGCCGCAACCCAGGCAGACATCAAGCTACCCACAGAGGCCCTGCAGTGTCCAGAGCTGCTGGGACAGCGCAGCCTGGGGAACCCAGAGACAGCAGAGACACCCAGACCGCAGCAGTGAGAAACACAGTAAGAAACAGCCCAGGGGAAACAAATAGTGGCCTGGTTGGTGAACTGGAGAATTGAGTCAGCGTGTTTTGCCCAGATCCCCCTGCTGACTCAGTGACATGTGCTCCTGACACTACCAGGGCTCTGGGCTGGGGCCCGGTGGAAAGGAAGGGCCCGGGCTGCCTCTACCCCCCTTTCTGGGTGTGGTGGCCCCCTACCCCAACTGAGGCCACTTGGCCATACTTCCCTGTCAACAGGGGTGAGTCCACTGACTGGGGCCACTGAGCCGTACTGCCCTGCGAACAGGGATGAATCCATGGACTTTGATCACTAGCCCTTACTGCTCTGCAAACTGAGGCCGTTCTAATTGACTTCAGCCATGAGGCCCTACTGCCCAGAGGGGCAAACCTATTGACTCTGGCCCCTGTGACACCCCGCCCCTGTTAAGAGGAGTGGACACAGTGACTTTGGTCCCCAGGCCTTGTGGCCCGGTTGAGCAGGGCTAATGCATTGACTTTGACCATTAGACCTCATTGCCCCACTAATAGAGGCGAGTATATTGACTCTGGTTACGGAGATGCAGCTGACTTACACCCTGCACCTACACCCTAATGGAGATGGGGTACACTGGCCCCACACTAGATGGGGTCCCCCCAACCCTGTCACAGATATAAATTGACTAAAAGAACAATTGAGTACTTCCTTTTTGGGAAGTTGAATTTTTTTCAAGAAGCTACATTCTCCAAGTTTCAGAGGGGTAGCCGTGTTTGCCGCTTTTACAGATCCAGACTAAGAGTCCTGTGGCACCTTATAGACTAACAGACGCATTGGAGCATAAGCTTTCGTGGGTAAATACCCACTTCTTCAGATGCAGGTGAATACCCACTTCTTCAAATGCGACATGCATCTGAAGAAATGGGTATTCACCCACGAAAGCTTATGCTCCAATACATCTGTTAGTCTATAAGGTGCCACAGGACTATTTGCCGCTTTTACATTCTCCAAGTTGTCATTCATATTTGGCTTATTTAAGGCTCCCGCAGATTTTAGGCTAGGAGCTCTCTGGGGAAAAGAAAGACTGAGCTGTTTGTTTGTACACTGCCTTTACAATTAGATCCCTGACGGGGGTCCTGAGGCACTAACGTAACAGAAATGGAGAATAATCACTGCAACCTCTACTTTTACATATTATTCCTAATTTTATTAATTAAGATAGCCTTGGATACTTCACCTACCCGGCCAATCACACTGGAATAGATATTGAATGATGATATAGTAAGCAAGCAGTTACAAAGGAGTTGCAAATGGCATGCCTCACTGTAATAAAATTGTGCATGCAAGAAATTAGCCATTCATATTTTTGAGATACTACTTTGAAGGAAACTAAACTATAACATGACTTGTTGTAAACAATACAAGAAAGTGATTACAATATTTGAAGTACATTAAATATGAAGAAATTCGTTAAACAAACGTGCAATCACAACAGACTGATGTTCTGTAGACAAGGACACTGAATCCATGTCTCATTTGAATTTGTGGCTGTATTTGTTGTTTCCACCCCCCAGATTTTCTGCAGGATTTTCCCTTGCAGAGTTTTTTCACAGCTTTAGAAAAAAAACAATGCTGCAGAGAGAAGACATGCCTTGAATTTACCCCTGCCTCAACTTCCACTTAAGCAGCCATGCCTGCTCCACCCAGATGGCAGCACCAACCTTTCACCAGGGTCTTTGGCTATTTCAGCTGCCAATAACAAGAGGGCAAAGAAAGATTTTCATCAGAGATGTTTAAGGAACTGAGTATCTCAGTCACAGCATTTGTAAATTTTTGTTTTTAGTCACAAAATAAGTATTATTTTTTATCTTACTACAAAATAATCTGTAATGGGAAACTTTTCCAAAATCACTTCAATTTACAATGAATCAACACAATGTATTCCTAAAAAAATCAATGCATATGGGTTATCTTCTCTGAATCATACGTTTTGGAAAGATTTCTCAAGTTAGGTCCTAATGAAAGCTAAGTTTTGTCACCTTGTGAAGAGACGATTTCTCTGTAACTGTGGGGGTTTACAAATGACATGTTTTACCAAAGTGTCTGTACAGACTACAATCCATGATATTGTTACTTAGGCCTCAAATTCTAACATGCTGACTAAACTTCATGATATTTCTTCACAACCATTTGTGAAGAACTCAGGACATGGAGGCTGCATTTATCATCAAGTCCAAAGAAACAGTGACAGCACTACAATTAGCTCTACAAAGCGCTCAGTATACCAAAAGAAAAACAAACCCACTGGTGATGATCATACCTCCTGACTACCAGAACATCTACTGCTGAAACAAAATTGTCACACATGGCTCAGGAATGTGAGTATTTCCTGTCATAGGAAAGGGAGGAAAAGCCAGCATAATTGTTCACCACATTAGACACCACTGTGAATAAAAATTAAGGTAACTTTAAATTAATTATATTTAAAACAGGTTTTGTAGACATTAATCATAGATTAAAATCAGTTCTTGGTATTTCTGTAGTGTGCCATAAAAGCAAAGAGAGAAAATTCTTTATCTCACAGCTTGACATATTGTATTTCAAAGCACTTTAGCACTTGATTTCTTTAGTTTCAAATAATTATTTTTTACCACATGGCATAACTTCTAGATTCTCAACTCTAAAACGTTATTTAGAAAGCAAATATTCAAAGAAAAGAGTTAAAATAGTCCATGTAAACATATTTGCAACTAAGTCTGTAGACTGTAAAATGTCAAAGTAGTACATACAGGGTTGTAAACATAAAATAATCTATAAACTTGTTTAATATGAATTACTTTGGCAAGGATCTGAAAAGGAGTATTGGTAGATGTTAGTCTTTAGTGAACATAAGCTTATGCAAATAGCCTTTAGGGTATGAGAAAGATACGATTCCTATTCAGTATTCCAACTTGAAGGGTGTAGAAAAAAGGTGAAATTTTGGCCCCACTGAAGTCAGTGGAAGTTTTGCCATCGACTATAATGAGGTCAGAATTTTATCCATTGTTTATTCTAGAATTTAGTTTTAGTGATACAATAAAAATCCCTATAGATTATGGAGCTCACTTGAAATAATACCCTCTAACCTCACTGCCCCATAAAAATGCTGATAGAATGATTTAACACTCTGAATATGAAGTATAAAGACATTTCTGAAACTTAAGATTTTCTAAATAGATGAGAAGCACAAAGCTTGCAAAAGAACTGGTGGATCTGCTGGATCACCAGGGGTTAAAAGGAGCAACTGAAGAAGATAAGAAGCTAACTTTTTTTTCCCGCATCAGTCTTCACCAGCAAGGATATTGGGGAAGATATTTACCTCTGACCTGCTTTTTTTCCTGGTAATAAAGATGAGCTACTCTCAGAGACTGAGGTGCCAGAAGGAGATTCTGGAGCAAGGATAATTTAAAAAGCAATAAGTCAACTAACCCAGATGGTATACATCCAAGAGTCCTGAAGGAGTTTAAGCATGAAGTGACTGAGATGATAAAAATATGCAAATTATCTCATTAAAACAGCCACTGATTCAGAGGACAGCAAATGTTGCACTTGTTTTTTTTATATATATAGATATATATATATAAAACGAGAGAGAGAGAGAGAGAGAGAATATAATTTCAAACTTTTTATTAAAGCAAAGTTACAATAAAGTAAAACATTAACATACTACATTGTACATTACTTACTCGGGGATCAGGATAATTTTCAAAGAAGCAAGCTGGAGATTCTGCTTAGCTGGAGAGGGAGTCCCCCTCCTCTGAATGTTTTATATTTTTAATATATAGATACTTTAATAAATATAGGCTCAGTCCTGCTGGCATGTAAAATATAGTTCTATTACTACTCGGAGTAGAAAAGCACTACATTCAGTAAGTGCAGGAACATGCCTTACAATAGTACTATGTTAGGGTTTTGTTAAGACATGTGTTTTTACTTTGAAGTGTTTCAACCCCTTCTGGGGTAACCGAATCCATTAGTCCAAGTCTAACACAACCACTGTTCCCTCTAAGCTGTGCGTGTCTGTGCGCACACACAGATCCTAAACCCCGCGCACACGGCAAAACACCGCGCACACAAACATTTGCACAGAAGCACAACAATTCGCATAGTAGATTTTTTTTTGCGCACACGGCCTGTCAAAAATTAGAGAGAACATTGAACACAACATCAAAACAAGAGAGTCCTTGGCCCTGCTGGGGGTCAGACTTCAGCCCTCTTCATTGTAGGTGGGCTCCCACTGTCTAACCATAAGCTCCTGGGCTCCAATTAAACAACCATCTGGGTCAGGTCTCCCCTCCTTCCAAAGGCATCTGGCAGGCTGTGGTCTTCTGCCAGTTCCTTGCTCAAGCCTGGCTTCTTGCCACACATTGGAGCAGCCCATCTGTTCTCCTCCCCAGCCAGCCTTCGACTGCCGGGCTTTCCTTCTTTGGTCCTATACCCACCCTGCCCTAGTGGGGTAAGACGAGGCTAACTGAACAGAGCTGTCTGGCCCAAGGCATGCTGGCCCTTTAAAGGGGAAGACTGTCCTTCTACAATGACCAATTTCTACCTCCTTAAAAAACTCTTAACACCTTTGTGTCAACTGTCTGTAATGTAATGGGCCATGTTGATTATCACTTCAAAAGTGTCTACTGATAACAGTGCCTATCAATTAATTAGCCTCTTAACATTGATATAGACACTCCCACCTTTTCATGTTTCTCTGAATGTATAAATATCTGATTACTGTATGTTCCATTCCATGCATCCGATGAAATGGGTTCTTAACCCACGAAAGCTTATGCTGAAATAAATTTGTTAGTCTCTAAGGTGCCACAGGTATTTTTCTTGTTTTCTTTTTGCTGACACAGACTAACACGGCTACTACACTGAAACCAATTTCTACCTGCCTCTCTATCTAACCTTTATCACCTGCTTAATTGTGTGTACACATCACAGCAGAGGGAGGTTTTAGAGAGGAATTTCAATGAGAAAGCAGCAGTAGTAACCTTGCTGGTCAGCTCAGGTAGAGCATATTATGGGGCACAGGTAGCACGGGGAAAATGCAGAAACAACCTTCAGAAGAGGACAACTGGGGTGCTGAGGCTGGCAGCACTGATGAAATGGAAGGATTGGAGGAGCAATACAATTAGAGACAAGGCTGCATAAGAAGGGAGGGAGAAGCAAAGCTATGCAGAGTCTTCAAAGTAAGAACAAGAAGCTAAAAGTATGTCTACATTGGCAGAGTTACAGCACCGGCAGTTACAGCACCACTCAGAGAGCCCTGAAGGGAAACTGCTGTTGTGTGTTCACACTGTAAGCTGCCTGCGCAATAGCGTGTTCACACTTGCAGCGGTATTCGGAGAGGTGCACTCTGGGCAGCTATCCCACAGAGCATCTCTTCCTCTTCTGCCCATAAGAATTGTGGGAAGGGGGAGGGGAGGTCCTGGGACATCCTGGCTCCTGTCCAAATGCCCCGTGATTCATTGCTTCGCATCCCAGCGCTTCCATCCACATTTGGCGCCATCTTTCAAAAGTTTCTGTACTGCGTGCTCTGCCTCTTTAGTCTGCAGGAATGGATCCCGAACTGTTGACCAGTATGCTGCTCATTCAGACTAACACGTCACAAGTGGCAGTGGAGATATTCCTTAAACTACAAAGGCAAGAGGAGTGCGACATTGATCTCGCCGCGCGTAGTAGCTACGACACGAGATTGCCTCTGGCATTCACGGAAGTGCTGTTCACAGTGGAACGCCGCTTTTGAGCTTGGGAAACAAGCACTGAGTGGTGGGATCACATCGTCATGCATGTTTGGGATGACGAGCAGCAGCTGCAGAACTTTCGGATGAGGAAAGCCACATTCATGGGACTGGGTGATGAGCTTGCCCTAGCCCTGTGGTGCAAGGACATGAGAATGAGAGCTGCCCTGCCACTGGAGAAGCATGTGGCGATTGCACTGTGGAAGCTGGCTACTCCAGACTGCTACCAATCGGTCACTAACCAGTTCGGAGTGGGAAAGAAGAATAGAGCACAATGAGCATGCACAATTACTGTGACCCCCATTAACAAATGATACTTTTAGTATTCTAGAAGTTCTCATTAATTAGTTTTTTAAATTGTTATTTTAATATCTTGTAACTTAGTCAAGCAAAGCAGGATTATATATATTATTGCTAGCATGTAAGCATGTGTTCAACCTGACTCTAAGGAAGAGGCTATAAAAGGTTAAACTTCAGTATATATAAGTTTTACTTCACACTGAGCTATACATAAGGCTAAGATTTTGTCATGGATATTTTTAGTGAAAGTCATGGACAGGTCATGGGCAAAAAAGAAAAATTCACAGGAAGCCTTGTCCTGTCCCTGACTTTTACTAAAAATATACCTGACAAAATGGGGATCTGCTGATCCCCATACCATCTGAAGTGGGGTAGCTGCGCAGGGGCTAGGAACTGCTTGCAGCAGCTGAGGACTGCAGGGTACCCCTGCCACCTGCAGCTCTGGGGGTCCCCCGCTACCCGTGGGGGCCAGAAGCTGTGGATGCCACCACCTCCCATGTCCGCTGGGAGCTGTGGGGTACCCTCGTCAGCAAGGGCTGGGAGTTGTGGGGTTTCCCTGCCCGTGGCCCAGGGTTCCTCGGCCGGCAGGAGCTTGGGGATTCCCCCGCCGCTGCCAGGAGCTCAGGGGTTTCTCCGTGCGCTGGGAGCTCGGAGGTTTCCCCACCCGTGGCCCAGGGGTTCCCTGCCAGCTGGGGCTCAGGGATTGCCCCGGAGGCTCGAGGGTTCCCCCACCACCGCCGGGGGCTTAGGGTGTCCTCCAACCGCAGCCAGGGGCTCACGGGTCCTCTGCCAGTGGGGGCTTAGGGATTCCCCCGCTGCTCGCAACAGCTTGGAACTCCGGGGGCTGCCAGAGGCGCTGGGGGTACCCCGCAGCTCCCTGCCCCCGATGGAGGTGGGAGACCCAGCAGCTCCCGACCACCACAGGCTGACATCACAGAGACACTGGAAGTCACAGATTCCGTTACTTCTGTGACCTCCGTGACTAAATCGTGGCCTTAGCTATACATAATACAAACTTCAATAGCCCATGTGGTGGTCTGAGATGCCATAGCAGTATTCTCTGTAAGGCTGTGTATTATATTCATTTGTGGTGGGAGGGATGATGTGGGGGAGAGGAAGAAAGGTGTTTTGTATGTAGTTTCAGTATCCCCGTCTTCAGCTTCTCCAGCTCAAATTACAAACTATACGGTTTTCTATGTAGCAAAATATAAGTAGTCTGTCTCCACTATACCAAACACTTTCATGTTCAGAGTCTTCTACATTGTCTTTATGTTTCTAAAGAACCTTTCAGTGCTGTTCCACTTTGTTTTCATTGGGCCTGCTATCCTATAGTTATTACAACTATAAGAGCTCATTAAACAGCTACTAAGCTGTTCAAAACGGTATTACAAGGGCACATTGACAGCAGTTAGAAAGCATTGCTTGCAGAAAGAGTGCCCACATTTTAAATGAATATTCCTCTTGGAGAGGAGCTGTTAAGAATTAACTACCCCATTTACCTTAGCATTATTTAGCACAAGCACATGAAGTATCCAAAGTGGAACAAATTCCAGCAATACTCAGAAAGTTCAAATGATTTAGTTTTGTTTACCAGCTAAGCTGAACAACATGTGTCAATTAAGGGTTGTCCCAGGAATCATATAGCATAGTAATCGCAATGACTGAGGAACCAAAATCAAAATCCATCCCATGCTCCATTGTTTCTAAACGGTACCAATCACCACAATATCGCCTAGTACTCTGTTTACATGCAGAATGCAATTTTCCTTACTCTCTGACATTTGATATGGCAGCTGTTGTAGATTTTATTCAGTCTGTCCGTACATTTCTAATTCAACGCAGTAAGAATCCAACAGAGCAAAGATGTGCCTGTTATGCTCTGACCAGAGAGCATATTATGAGGAGATTTCTCTAGCCTAATGTTCTGGAAGTATCAAAAATACTGGACAATAAAACTACCAACATGGAGACATTAGACTTTATAGCTACACACACAACAGGCATAAAAAGCACAAGGACTTACTGTGTCATTTTTTTACCTCATGTGTGTGGCCAGAAAGTAAGATAAATAAGTCTGCTATTACATAAACAATAATTATGTTAATCCAGCTATAAAGTATGAGAACTATATCTTAGAACAGCAATGCATATAACTATATTCAAAGTTCTGACGGAGTAACAATTACTAAAATTACCTTTGGAGATGAAACGATACTACAAAGTAAACTTTTTGTGACTATACCTACAGGTCTACAGAATTAAAATATTTCACTCTTTTACTGGTAATGTACAAAGAAAATCTAAGTTATACTCAAGTCAGGCACTTTTGAAAATGAACATGATAGTTTGAGTTTAAATGCACAACAGAATTCTGGCATGGAGAAATAATCCAATTGTTTTTAAATACTGGGGGGAAAAGTTAGCAGTCTGTAAAACCAAATCATAAACATTAAACATACATTCATGCGTATCATCCTTTTAGACATATAAATAAAAAATGGGATGTATACATGATGGTGGTCCTTGATGTTAAACAGAAGAAGCTGAATGTTAGCTATGTATCTTTTTATAGAGAGGATATGGAAAAACAATCTAAAGAAGGGAAGGATGAAAGAAAAAGAAAAACTTACCCGTTATACCATTTGATTCCTTTTGTAGATCACAGTACCACAGCCTGTTCACTGGATCACATCCTTCTCGTATGGATAGCAAAACATACCGGCCATCATCAGATACCTGCAAGAAATTACAGAAAGTTAGGACAACATTATTTTGAGAGATACTTCTGAATAGGAAAATCAGTGACATGTACATTTAAGACATTCAAGACAATTATGTAAGAAGGAACACAATTTTCCTGTTATATTTTTTGTTTTATTACCTATCCCTTTCCTAATGGTTCCTAATTTTGTTAGCTTTCTTGACTGCCACTGCACATTGAGCAGCTGTTTTCAGATAACTATCCACGATGACTCCAAGACCCCTTTTTTGAGTAGTAACAGCTAATTTATAACCTCTTTGTATGTATAGTTGGGATTTTTTCCAATGTGCATTACTTTGCATTTATCAACAATGAATTTAATCTGCCATTTTGTTGCCCAGTCACCCAGTTTTGTGAGATCCCTCCATTACTCTGCAGTCTGCTTTGGATTTTGAGTAATTTTGTATCATCTGCAAACTTTACCACCTCACTGTTCACCTCTTTTTCCAGATCATTTATTAATATGTTGAACAGACTGGTCCCAGTACATATCCGTGGACCCTGCTATTTACCTCTCTCCACTGTGAAAACTGTATTCCTACTCTTTCCTATCTCTGATCCAGTTACTGAGCCATGAGAGGACCTTCCCTCTTATCCCATGGCAGCCTACTTTGCTTAAGAGATTTTGGTGAGGGACCGTGCCAAAGGCTTTCTGAAAATCCAAGTACATTATATCCACTTGGATCTCCCTTATCCACATGCTTGTTGACACCCTCAAAGAATTCAGACTGGTGAGGCATGATTTTCCTATACAAAAGCCATGTTAACTCTTCCCAACATATCGTGGTCATCTACGTGTCTGATAATTCTGTTCTTTGCTATAGTTTCAACCAATTTGCTATGTACTGAAGTTAGGCTTACTGGCCTGTAATTGCCAGGACTGCCTCTGGAGCCTTTTTTTAAAAATTAGCATTATGTTAGCTAACCTCTAGTCACTTGGTACAGAGGCCGATTTAAGAAGGAGAAACTTGAATTGTAATAAGATAGTGAATCAGCAAAGATATTTTAAGAAGGGCTGACCATGGTCATAACCCTGCGATAGAGAGAAGATTATCCCTGTTTAAAAGTTATTGGGGGAAAAGGTCCATCAAAAGCAACCTTCTGCATTTAGAATTAGCAACATAACCTGTCAGCTAGAAAGAATCTCTGTGAAGTTGATTCTGTCAAGACTCACTTCCCATAACAATCCATAGCCTCTCATGGACTTGTGGAAATTGGATACAGACAAAAGCTGCAGCAGAAACAAGAGGCATGTGCCTCTATTGTACAAGCAGGTCTGCTTATTGTGCTAATCCTTCCTCTGGGCACTCCATCCCAAGCAGTATACAAGCATCAGAAGGGCAGTCGTGTTAGTCTGTATCCACAAAAACAATGAGGAGTCCAGTGGCACCTTAAGGACTAACAGATTTGTTTGGGCATAAGCTTTCGTGGGTAAAAAACTCACTTCAGATTCATCATACAAGCTGGTCTCTCCACCTGCATTATGTTCTGCATTAGCAAGTGTACAGCTGCCATCTCAGCCAACACCGGATTAAACAGATGACCTTCAGAACTAAAAGCATGAGTCTTTAAAGCTTGTGCAAAAAAGGCAGGTTCCCAAGATGAGGACAGATCCTCAATGGATTAGTGAGGGACACCATACACCCTCCCCCACCTGGTTTACACAAAGCAAAATATGTGACATATTACTGAAATGTGTATTTGGCAATTCACACAATAATTTACACATTATCATACACACTTCAGTGCAAAACCTGTATTAAAGAGGTCTTTTCACTGTGAGACTCACATTCAACCATGTCATCCCCTCAGATCAGCAGCAGGGTTTGAACCCCTTGATTTTTAGATTCCTACTTTTGGATTACAGGAATAATTGCTATTCACTAAGCAGAGCAGAGACTGGAGCCTCTTCCTAGACACACACTTTTCTAGTGGGTTACACAACTATTTACTAGTTAGCAGCAGACAATCAGTGACCAGGAATCCTAGATTCTATCACTGATTCTGGAAGACGAGTGTGGTTTTAAGTCATTACAGACAATATATGATGAACCAAACTGGTTGAATCACTCTGAAAGACAGTGTGGTGCAGCGGGTAATACTGATTGATGTTTGTCACATTAGAGACCTGCATTCTGTGCCTGCCATGATATTGCATAAGCTCTCTGCCAAATGAGTTTAATAAAAACAGAAGAAAAAAAAAAAGCAGGTAGAGGGGGGAGAAGTGTTCAGCAGCTGTTACCTAACCATCTTCTTAGGAGGGGGTTCCTCCCCTTAGTTAATAATGGTAGCATAAATAGCATTGTAATTTAAACAGAATTCAGAGGTGAGATTTGGGCTCCTTTACCAGCTCAGGGAACTTGGCATTAGGGATAATTAGTGAAGGGTTGTAGGTGTATTTTTAGCATCTTCGGAAGTGTGACATCACTTACACCACAGCAGATTTGCCCTCATATTAAAATCCAACTCATTCAAGTTGGCACATAAGTTTTCCGGGATGGCTAAAATGTTATAAGATGCGAAGTCACCCACAGTAGAAATTTTTAAACTCTTATTATTCTACTAATTCATTTTTCATCATACCAACATGAAAAACTCAAGTAGATCTCAAAGTTTACATTCTATGTTTTAATTTTGCCATTTCAATGAGATTTACACAAAATAAAGGTTTAAAGTTCCTGTTAAAACTGAACTCTGTTACAACCTTATAGAGCAACAGCTGCATCATAATATCCAGCTGAGGCTTTGTGGTATGCATATACTCAATTCTTCTCCAACATCTGCTGCTCTAATAGGAAAGCATAACTGAAGCCACCAATAAGTCCTCTTTTCTACCCAGGCTTCTCATAGGTGTCCTGTTTCCTGGTAACTGTTGCTAAAGGCATGGTGTGATAAAGTGGTGGGGTGACTCCCTTTGATGGACAACCAGCCAGCCAGTTAGCTGTAAAATCCCTCTTGGTATCTGTTCGCTACTTGCTTTACCTGTGAAGGGTTAACAAGCCCACTGGTAAAAGAAAAAGGAAGTAGGCACCTGACCAAAAGAGCCAATGGGAAGGCTAGAACTTTTAGAAATGGAAGAGAAACTTTCCCTTTGTCTGTTGTTCTCTGGGCTGCAGGGACACAGAGCAGCAATGCTATAGGCAAAAATGCTGTGTAAGGTTTGAACCAGGTATAAAAAAGTATCTTCCATACCTAAAAGAAATAATTTGGATAGGGAATGTTTAGTTAGATGCTATCAGGTTTATTTCTTATTTTGGCTTGTAAATCTCCTCTGTGCTAACCCCAGATGCTTTTGTTGGCTTGTAACCTTTAAGCTGAACCCCCACGAAAGCTATTTTGGGTGCCTAATTTTTGTAATGGTTTCTTTTAAAATCTAGCAAAAAGCCTAAGTTCCAGATGTATTTTTTCCCTTTCTGTTTTTAATAAAATTTACTTTTTTTAAGAAGAAGATTGGATTTTGGTTTGTGCATGTTGTTTGATTAGCTGATAGCCACAGCTAATTTTCTGTGTTTTCCCTCAGCTCTTCCCAGAAAAGGGTGTGGGGGGTGTGTGTGTGAAAGGGCTTGAGGGTACTCCACAGTGAGAAATTTCAAGTGCTCCTTCCTGGGTTCAAAGGGGTTTTTTTGCATTTGGGTTGTGGCAGCGTTTACCAAGCCAAAGTCAGAAAGAAGCTGTAACCTTGGGAGTTTAATACAAGCTTGGAGTGGCAAGTATTAATTTTTAAAATCCTTGCAGGCCCCCACTTCCTGCACTCGAGGTGCCAGAGTGGGGATTCAGCCTTGACACATGGTAACATGTACCCATGTAGTAAGAGAAAATGTATTTATTAACTTGATCAGTGGGAAGAAAAAAGTATATTTAGTCCTTCGCCTAAAGCTTTTGTGGTGGGAAGTAATCAATTTAAAGTTTTCCTGTTTAAGTGAGCCATTGTACAATTTTACTCTTCCAAAATCACTGGAATTGGAAGTCACATTAGAAACCGATTGGGATGGTCTACACTTTTATGTCCCCACTTTTACAAGACTATGATAAATTTTGTGCAGTCTGCCTTATGAGGTATCAGTTGAAATGTCAATCTTCTGAATATTATTGTCCTGGTAAAATATGCTTATCAACATTGTATGTGAAGCTATAAGATTCTACTACGCATCACTGCTATAACCTGCTCCAAGTTTAAAAGAAAAGCAGGTCCAAACCAGTTTCTCAGAAACAAAGGACAGACCAACATCCAGCAAGGTCTTAATGGACTATTACCTAGTTAAACAGCCATTCCTTGGCAGGAAGAAGGGTGTGAGCAAGGACTTTACATATTGACAAAGACGCAGTGTGTGTGTGTGTGTGTGTGGGCGGGGAGGAGTGGGTTTCCTGTGTAAACAGATTACCCCTAGCTGGAGTTCAGGCAACAGGCAATACTCAAGGAGGCGAAAGTGGTATAAGAATGAGAGAAAGTGGCCTCCAAATCACCTCTCTTCCCCTACATCTCTGCTGACGGCAGCTACAACACTCTCGAAAGACAAATAAAGAATCATTAAAGTAGCGGAGACGTGGTCCTGGCTGAAGATTATATTATTATTATAAGGCTTTTCAGCCAGTATAGACTGCTGTAAACATATGGTAAGACAAAACCTTTTTGCTTTAAGTTCACTTAGCTTGCATTTTACTCTTTTTTCTTTTGTAACCGATCCTGACTTTTATGCATCATTACTTGTAATCATTTAAAAATCTTGTTTTATCTTAACCAATGCATTTGGATTAAAGTGTGTGGCAAACTATTTGAGATAACAAGGCTGGTGCATATCATTTTCCGCTGATGAAACGATGGGATTTTATATGAGCTTGCATTGTTCAGTAGTTTACTGTGCAGTACATGACATTTCTAGGGGACAAGGCTGGGACTAGGAATCTGCTGGTGTTCTTCTGCAGTGTAATTTACGAATGGTTAGCTAGTAGCACTCAATACTGTGCAATTGGGAGCAAGTTACATGCTGGAGGCTGTATGTTAACTGGCAAGGAGGGGCTGTTCACCAGTAAAGCAGTGTAAAAGGCATTCCAGGTTGGAGAACTGAGGAGAGACAGCTATTCAGCAGTCCAGATTGTACCCTGGGGTATGTCACACTGACGCAGTAAGGATATAGCAAAATGTGTATAGGAAATATCTGATATCTAAAGCAGTGCTTCGCAAACATTTTTTTTCACGGACCACTTGAAAATTGCAGAGGGTTTTGGCAGACCACTTAATGATCTTTTCAAATGTTGTTTGTACCATTAGCTAAGTATTGTAAAGAGCGTTGGATAAAAGAGCTGTATAAAACCCCCCACAATAACTAACTTTTTTGTTCTACAAATAAAAACACAGAACTCATATTTTAATATCAATAGTCTTACCTTTCTAATGAGATTGATGTGCCCTCTCTCCCGCACCACGGCAGCCCTGAGCTGGGGCTGGGAAGGAGGGGGGTCTCTCCCCTGCCACAGCAGCCACAGAGATGAGGCTGGGAAGGAGGGCCATCTCTCTCTGGCAGCTGCAGCCCTGGAGCTGGGGAAAGTTGCCTCTTTCTCTGGCCGCCACAGCCCTGCACGTCCCAAATTTTCCCCACCCCCTCTTCTCACCCCACTGCCCCCTCCCACTTACCCCCTATTCCCCCCAAGGCCACCACCTCACCTTACATGTGTGTCTTCTCCAGGGTTCAGGCACCTAATTAGTGAAGCCACATCTGCACGACTCCACTAATTAGGTCGGTAGCCCTTCATTCTCTCCTGTGTGGGCACGCATCTTAGAGGGAACTATTCGCGGACCACCTGAATGGAGCTTGCGGACCTCTGATCTAAAGCAAACTTTGCTCTGTAGTTATGAAATGTGATTCTTAGTGACAGAAGAGTTTCATGTGGCCCTACATTTCTTGGTCAGATATGTTAATCCTTTCTTAGCTATAAGGATTGTTAATATTTGCAATTGATGATACATGATAAGTTTAAGAATACCTAAATCCCATCTTTGATTCTACTCTAACAGGTTGCAACAACTTTGGAGATAGAGGGGGAGAGGTACAGGAAAGGGTAACATGCTTTAATTTTGCATTAACAGCAGTACACTGAAACAGATGAATTAATTCAAGCTGTCTTTATCCACAGCAGGTAAATTCATCTATTTCAAGTCAAGGTTACATAGAGATGGAAATCAAAATTAACTGTTGCAGAGAGAAGAATGTTTAAGGTGTAACAGACAAGTGCACTGCAGTCAGCCTAAACAAAAATTATATACTTTTGATTATTGTTCATATTTTACATATTTAATTTTGTCCTTAATTAATATAAACTAGTTTGCCTAATATTTTGCTTTCATCTTTTCAGAGAATCATAAAGGTGTTAATATGACTAGCGTATATTTAAATTATAATTTTTTGACTCAGTAATATGAAGCTTTGTGATTCTTTAATCAAGAACAGGATAACTGACACCAGCCTACTTTTTGAAGTTATGTTGTGAGTTAATGCTTAAGAGAAACAAACTTGTTTGCACCACTTTTTTTGAAAGGGTAATTTAGGACCTCTGATGACAGCAGATTTCAGCATACCTAATGAGTTTTCCTTCAGCATTTCCCAGATGGACTGGTGAAAAGTTGATAGCAGTTTATGTTTGAGTCAGAAATTCCCAAAGCATATTGCTGGTGAGATGCCAATTAGGTCTGTCTGAATCACTCTAATTGTTGTTACATCAGTAAGTTCTGTAACCCAAAGGAATTTAACAGCAACAGGACAAGACACTGTTGGCTGCAGCATACTAAAATGTTAACAAATGTTATACTGGAGAGGTAGACATCCATTTCTCAAAATGCCATTGACCAATTTGTGCTGTAGACAGATTGAGTGTGGTTTACAAAAGAAAAAAATATGAAGTAGCATTCTCCCCACCCACATTTGGATTTTCTTCAGGTGGCCATATCTTGTTAGAGAGACCAATTAGTAACTCTCACTGATAAACTTTGTAGGCTAAGTTTCAGACTAGGATCTGGGTTCAAATCCTATGCTGAAACACAAGTACAGTCAGGGGAGTCAGCTGCATTGTAAGAGGTGACAATTTATATAAGATTTTAAATTGGAGGTAAATTTTCCCAGTGTCCTCTATCAGTCTGAGTAGAAATTAAAAGATCTCCTGGCAATTTCTGAGAGAGATCTGGAGTGCTGGTCAATGCAAACCTCTCTCAGTAAAACAATTCCAGATGTCCAAAGCAGTAAGACCCATTGATGAGTATTAAGGGGGTGATTTAACAAAAGCATCTAATAGGATTTTAGGAGCAGGAGTCCTATTGAAAGGCAATAGGGCCTAAGAAATTTAGGGGCATAAATCCCATTGTCTTTCAATGTGACTTGTACTCCTAAAAACCTTAGTGACAGCCATATTTACCAACACACGACACTGCGCTGTTAATATCTAACTCAACATTTGTGAAGGGTCTGTCGAGGGAACCCCTGGACAAAAGCTAGGCTTAATCCACGAGAGAGAAAGAGAGACTGGAATTAAGGTGGAAAATTCACGAGGGGTTAAATGAAAAGAGCAATTTCTGTCTGGACTGAGCAGGTGTGACTGCCTTTCTTCTGTATTCACAATCACTAAGGTAACCATATTTCCCAAAGGGAAAAATGGGACACCATGTGGGGCTGGTCCACCCTCATGAGGCTTTCCCGCACCCTCATGAGGCTGGGGTCGCTGGAATCCTGCCTGCTCACCCCCTCCCCCACGAGGCTCTGGTTGCTGGAACCCTGCCCCACCTCACAAGAGGCTGGGGTTGCAGGAACCTTACCTGCCGCCCCTGCAAGAGGCTGTTGCTGTTCACTGCAATCCTGCTTGCCGCCCCCGTGTGAACCCTGCCTCTTCTTCCTGCAAGGGGCTGGCATCTCCATTCACCCTGCCGCCCCTGCCCCCGCCCCCCCCCCCCCCCACACACACATTCCTCTGCAGTAGTCATTTGTTCTGTTTGCTCTTGCCAACTGATCAAGTCGGCAGAGCAAACAGGACAAATGCCCACTTTTGCCAAAAAAGTCAGGATGGCCTGGACAGGGCTTAAAAAAAAAAAAGGACTGTCCTGGCCAAAACAGGATGTATGGTCATCCTAACAATCACTATTTGTATTATGGGATCCTTCACTGCTGCAAGACTTCCAGGTGACAATGCCAGCCTTCTTCACTGCTACAGATCTCAATTATCCATGTTTATCTCACCTCCAGGTGGCCTTATCGTAACATGCTCTATTTGGGGCTAGCACTGAAGATCTATTGAGAAGTTTCAGATAGGGCAGAAGCATTCTGCCTGGCTGTTAAGCAGAGCAAACCAACATGAGCTCTGCATTGGCTTTCCATTCATTCCTAGGTGGAATCCAAGATATCCATAGCTATCTATGGAGCCCTGAATTGCACAAGAGCTCTCTTCTAGTCTATTTCCTAGACTGCCTCTCACAGGATACCCCATCATGGCAGCTACTGCCAGCGGGGAATGGCCTTACATCTCCTCAGTGGAACACCTAGGGGCAAACAGACGACCATTCTTGGTGCAGGGCCTAGCTCTAGAATTCATTTGTATTTTCAGTTTGCTGAAGCCATAGCCCAAGACTGCAGGTATAAAAGGCTGTACATTTTTGCCACAGTTATGCTAGTACATGTGGCGCATGACCCTCTGTGGTCTACATGTCTGTTTAGATAATTAGGCATACACTCAAACTGTAGTCTCAATAGCCTCATAAATAGTAGCATACACGAACATTTGCCAAGAACTTTTCATATACTGAACTTGTCTATGACAGAATTTAGTGCTAAAAAACTGCTGGATTAAAAGCCTCTATGGATGAAAAGGGTAGAGCACAGGCAACAGTGCAAAGTTCCCCATATTACTCCAGCAGTGTACCTCAACCTTGTTTGCAAGTACCATGAAATCTTTCGCCTCGTTGCCAATATGTCAGATTAGAACTTTTGTTTTGGGTATACACCTCTGAACTAGGAAATGAACAAAGCAATTAGTTAAATGACATTATAAACAAAGCATTTGTCAAAGTTATACAGCACACCACCTCACAAATGTGAGTTTATGAGGCCCAGGAAGGGGACAAAGTTAGTCCAACAAGTTTTGTTTCATTCGGCCCTTCAAAGTACTGGACCCTTTCTATAACCATTACATTTTTGATGGCTGAGTTTTTCATTTTCTAACTTAGGGTTTGGTGGATTTTGTGTTTTGTTTTTTTCTGTTCACACTAACTTTGTTTCTTGGAAATAAGGATATTACCTATTTAGGAAGATAGTTAGGTGATAGATGGGGCTACCCATGAAACACACAGATTAATTAATATTGAAGGAGAAAAAAACATTGATACTGAATGTTTTGAGTTCAAGTCAAATACATTTTTCAACAGGCTACACGTTATTTGGTAGAGAAAAATATTAGTTCCTTTGTTATATTAATAATCCGAAGGAGTGGATGGACTTTTATGAATGCAATACATAGACCATAACTGCTATATCATATCCACTAGCAAAAGCGAATTTAATCAAAAAACTTTATGTAAGGGCCACAGAGTTCAATCCAGGTGTATTGTTTAGAGAATACCAAGATTTCCATACATAATTTAGTGTGTGTGTGTGTATATATGTGTGTGTATATTATATATATATATAAATAAATAAATATAAAAAATACAAGGAGAATGTAGGATTTTCATAGATTGTAAGACTAGGAGGGACTATTGTGATCATCTAGTCTGACCTTCTGCATAACACAGGCCATAGAACTTCCGCAAAATAATTACTGTTGGGGCTGGAGTATAAATCTTTTAGAAAATCATCCAATCTTGTGTTTCAAATTACCAATGATTGAGAATTTCATACTTTTTGGCTTTATTTATTTCTCCACAGCTCTAACATCTATAAAAGTGATTTTAATCTGAAAGCAAAAAAATTTTTTTTTTAAAAAAAGTGTATTGATAGTGCCCAAGATTTCATCAACAGTATCAACAGTGCTTTTAAAATCACTTTGCTAGTCACTGCAGCAACACTCCAGATGGATGCATTCTCACTTTCTCTTTATTTCATAAAGGACAGTCCTTCGAGTCTGCAATATTGTATCAAACAGCTATGTATTTTACTCATAGAATCATAGAATCTCAGGGTTGGAAGGGACCTCAGGAGGTCATCTAGTCCAACCCCTGCTCAAAGCAGGACCTATACTCCTATACAAGCTAGCAAGCCTATTTACCCTCCTTCGTCTTGTCCTATTGTACTACTGCCAGGGAAAAGTAATCAGTTCAGATATTATTTTGCCTGGTAAGCTATGAAAAAAAAAATTTCAATGCAGAAAACTTCAGGGATTAGAGAACACATTGGTGTCTGAGGGAAGATAAATCCACGTTGCCTATAACTCCAAACATTTTTAATGCTGTTATAATTCACACCCCAAAGTCATTAAGAAACCCTGATCATTATTTTTACAAACCGCTGCTCTTCCTCAAATACTAGTGTTCTTTGCATACCAAAGAGGATAATGGTCATTATCACATAATGCATTCCTAATGAAACAGAACAAACTCAGCAAAGCACTGAAGTGGAGCCAAGTGGCTGAGTTAGGAACTGGACTCAATGTTCCCATAAACCAGGCAAGGGAAGGTTAGACTTTCTGGAGAAGGAAGAGTTGGTGGCAACAGAGATCCAGCTGCGCCATGCATGGTACCAATACCCAGGGGCACAGAAACTGTAGTGATGTCAACAGTAACAGAGAGCTATTTTCCAGCACTACCACCAAAAGAAAGATTGCAGGCATGAAGGAGGAGGACTGTTGCTGAAAGGACAAAGCAAAACTATTTCACCTTTTAAATGACATCAGTACTGTTTTGCACTACATGCTATGTTTTGTGTAACAGTCTAAGACTCATCAGGAGTGAGGTTCTATGGCAATGATCTGGCACATTCTTGAAATGAACACTTGGCTAAAATTTGTTAATGTAATTAAATCAATGACCTCATAAGTATTTGTATTATCATAGCACCTAGGACCCCCTCCCCACCCAGTCATTAGGGTTGCCAGGCCTCCGGTTTTCAACCGGAACACCCGGTCAAAAAGGAACCTTGGTTGCTCTGGTCAGCACCACTGACCAGGCTGCTAAAACTCCAGTCAGCAGTGCAGTGGGGCTAAGGTAAGCTCCCTGCCTGCCCTAGCTCCATGCAGCTCTTGGAAGCGGCCGGCATGTCCAGCTCCTAGTGCAGGGGTGGCCACGGGGCTGCTGTGTGCTGCTCCCGCCCTGAGTGCCGCCCCCGCAGGGAACTGGGAACCACGGCCAATGGGAGTTGCAGGGGCAGCACCTGCAGCCATGGGCAGTGCGCAGAGACCCAACGCCTCCGCCTAGGAGCCGGACATGCCGGGAGCCACCTCAGGCAAGTGCCGCCCGGCTGGAGCCTGTACCCCACACCTCCTCCTGCACCCCACCCCCACCCCCAGAGCTCTAACCTTGCAAACACTGGCATGTGGCACTTTCTTCCTGTTTGCCTTTGAGTACACTGCAAGTTGTTTAAACCCTGAATAGTCTAGGACCTGGCCTTGACAGCCATCTCTTATTCTATATCTACCTAGGTGGATCTCACTGTTAAAAACACCCCAGAAACATTGGTGGGGCCTTCCCAGGCTGTGTGTAACTTATTTTCCACCAGTCCACAGAGTTTTCTCACCCACCCCTATCACAAGTTCAGCTCCACCACTGGTAGCAACAATGGGAAGTCTTAAGAGAAAATTGTTTAGCGCAGACAAAGTTTCACCTTACAGCTCTAGCCTTTGGAATACATTGCTCTTGGCAGACCTGAGACCAAGTGTAATGCATAAGAGAACAATATATGATGTCATTAGCTGCAGTATTGGCAAATTTGGGAAACAATGGTTTGGTTTCAAATTTTTGTTCGGCTTGCTTTCCTAATACACAGTGATTCTTCAACTCTACCAGCTGTGAAAGGCTTTATGTAACTTATTGTTTAATTTGAAAATATGAATCTGAATGCTACAGGGATATGTGCTGTAGGAGTTTGTAAAAATACACCATAATACACAAACATCAGTATTAGTTAAAACAACCCATTTGTTGTTCTTTTTAAGATATCCTAGAACACTGTATTCGTTTCAGAAATCTTCATTCCACACTGCCCTCTACTGGGAAGTTAGTCAAACTGATTTTTTCCACTTCCCATCTTAAATTCAATATAAAAATATTCTGGAGTACTGAAGAGACTTGATCCGTCATCTTTATATTTATAGCTGGATTATTTTAAAAACACACAGACTGGAAATAAACTAAATTGTTTCTGTCAATCAGTCTTTCAAAGCAATCTTTCAATACCATTTGCAGCATCAGCAATTATGTTTAAATCAAACAGCTATTGTATCAGACAGACATGCAAGCCCCAGAGTTGAATGAGTAATGAGTCAGAGATTTGAGGCTTTTTTATTGCGTGTTGTCTTTCAAAGGTATTAAACTGACCAAACTTTTTTTTACTTTGCTTTCCCCAAGTCAGTGCCTATTTTCATTTTTATCCTTTGAAAATATATACCTAATCAGGTCTAGATCTTCCATAGCGAATGTTTAAAGTACAGTGGCTTTACTCTGACTGTCATCCCAAGGATTTTCTTTTCAAGTGCATCACATTTGCAAATAAAAGGGTATTCCCCCACCTATGAGTAAGCCCTGCAAACTCAGTCTTGGATACAAGAATCAAAAGGAGTTCTTTCCATCTCAGGTATCACCAGCAGCAAGCAAGGTTCTATAGGCCAGATTAAGCTTTTCAATTACACTAGGTATACCCCATGGCTGTATCTGAGTTTGCACTGCTATAACTGTATAAAATGGAAGAGAATTCAGCTCTCTCGGCCCTGCAAGGCCAATACGGCTAAGCGCTACGTAAACTTTTTGTCACTTAAGGAAGTAGATAAGACTTTGGATATACACAACAAATCTGTTTAATAAAAAGATGTTCAGTTGCAGATAGTTACATTTCATATGATATCAGCAGCTTAAGAGAAAATAAGCAGTCAAAGATATTTAAAGGGTGCAGCAAAGCCAGTAAACATTTTAATTAATAACAGATGCCATGGGTGTACAAAGTCTCTTGAATTTTTCCAATTAACTTTGTATCGTTCATTTTTCTCTCACACACCTTCAAAAGTTTGCCAGACAAGATTCAGTCAAGTCGTACAAACAAGTTCATATAAAGAGAAATTCTGATCTACTTTCCCACCCTTCACACACAGCAATTTCCCTTTTACCATGAAGGGATTTTGGGAAAACACTACAATTAAAGTAACAATAAAACAATTTTATTCAAGATACTAAAACTAATGGGCAAGCTCCACACACTGCCCACCCCTCCCCCTCTCCGTAAGAGCCCTCATTTTTTATTAGCTTGCTGTGTTGTTTTTTTTCCCAATCTAATACATACAGGTGCAAAGTCTTTCACAACAGGAGCCCAGGGCACTCCTAGAATTTACACCAGTTCAAGCATCTTCATTAGATTAGTACATAGCTATTTGCCTCTTCAGTAAAATCAAGTAGGCTACCCTCAAATATTTAAAACAAATCAAACTCCATTAGGTCCTCTCCCTCCCTCCCTGGGATCAGAATTTCAGGTGGATTCAGGGAAGCAGTACTAATTCATTATCCAGAAATTTCTCTATTCATTACTTTCCCCAGAGTTCACAGCAGCAACCCCTTTCAATATCTGCAGGCCCTAAGGGATCTGGAAGCTTTCCTATATTCTTAATATTAGTTTTCACACTGTACAAAGATAAATTCTTTGCTACAAAATATTAGAGAGGTGGTTTGCTCATTCAGCATAAGGATCATATTGTGTCATTATCAGATACAAAATGTCACAGAAGGCAAATTTTACTAGAAAAAAAGCCACATCTTTCATTAATGTAAATCTTCCTCAAGCTCCCTGTCTTGGTGGTGGAACCATTGGGTACAGAACTGACACGGACATGGCCTTCAGAGGCCAAAGATGTGATGGCGACTCTGTGCCTGGCATGGCAGACTCTTTGCCTTTCACCATGAGGATTCTACAATGAGTTCTCCTCACACTCAGCTCCACATTTCTGACACCAAGACATGTCTGCCCTTCTTCTTCCACTTGAATAGGAAAAGCCTCTGTTGCAGGTTTCCCCTCCATTAACACACAAGAGATCATTCAACAGGTTCCTACTATGAGTTTGGAGGCAAGATTTCCCTCAAGAGAGCACACCACCACCCCTAGCTAGCATAAAAAGACCTCCTAGGTTTTATACATAATGGTAAATCAGAACACAGTGCCCAAAAGGAAAATGAATTAGCTTTCACAACAACATGTGTACTCTAACAATGTGCGTCACCAGTGTGAATCAGTGGGTTCATCACTATGAGACATCTGCCACCAACAGACGGAGAGGAATCCGTTTATTTACAAGAGTGAGAAAATAAGGACAACAACAGTTTTCAAGTTACATCCCTTTCTTATCAATTTAATTCCATAAACTTTCTAGTTTTTACTATTTGTCTAATTTTCTGTGACAGATTAAAGTTTATAGTATGTGATCTAGTGAATAACTACTTCGTGGATGGACTGTGTGGCCTAAGACAGGGGTTCTCAACCTTTTTCTTTCTGAGGCCCCCAAACATGCTATAAAAACAACATGGCCCACCTGTACCACAATAACTGGTTTTCTGCATCTAAAAGCCATGGCCAGCTTTAAGGGGTAGCAAGCAGGGCAGTTGCTCAGTGCCCCATGCCACGAGGACACCATGAAAGTAAGTTGCTCAGGCTTCTGCTTCAGCCCCATGTGGTGGGGCTCAGGGCCTCACACTTCACCACCATGCAGTGGGACTTCAGCTTTCTGCCCTGAGCCACAGCAAGTTTAACACTGGCCCTGCTTGGCGGACCCCTTGAAACCTGCTCGTGGCCCCCGCAGCCCCCGGCACCCCCAGATCCCTGGTTGAGAAACCACTAGCTTAAGAGGTCTTCGCCATCTCTACATTTTATGATTCATATGTGTTCTAATTTTAAAAAAAGCCAACCCTGCTTCACGGAGGTTTTCCTCCCCAAGGAATTTCACAAATGAGGGATCTAAATCTGGATCGCTGCCTTTTTCTTAAATGGATTTTTTAAATTCTTTGATAGAAACTATTCGTCTTCCAACAGTTCCAGCTTTTCTGTCGACAGTGATTTGCAATTTTAAAAAAATATTTAAACTACTGTAGTTCTATGCGCTGAGTATACCAAGTAGGACAAAAGTAGTATTATTCATCACAAAGGAGATAAAAATAAAAAAATAATAAAAAGATCATAAATAGCAGTGGAGCAGAGTGGTTAAGCACAGTAGCTTGAGTAGATCTGAGTAGAGAATATCAACTATTAAGAAGATCAGTTCTAGGATTACCTCAATGATTACTATTATCACCGATTCTGTCTGCCAATTTATATGCAGGGTAGGAGTTACTCTGTAGTCAATACATTGCTATTTTCAACCCACTTAAGCCTGTGGCTCTTTAATAAATTACTATAGGTGAGACTGGTAGTCCAGCCTAATATTAAGATTGCCCAACACATCTCTGTGACGTTGCACTCCATATGATGTTATGAAAATATGCTAATGAGTGTGAATATAATGTAACCGGAATAAGCTTCATGCAAAAGGTCTCTTGTAAGGTATCATTATAAAGCTTATAATCTACTGAGCGTGTTCATCCTATTTGTATGAATGTATCATTCTTGTATCTGAAACTAGGAACATAAAATGTAACTCTGAGGTCCTATTGTAATTATGTAGGCCATTAATGGTGGTTTAGAATCTTGATGGCTCCCATCAACTAGGACAATTGACTGTAGATGGCTCTGTTTACTTGCAAGCCTTCCTGTGAGTCAGGCTGGGAAAAAATGAAGGCTTAGGGTCTCACCGGACACGTGACCATGTCACCTGGTATTGGAATCCATCTTTAACCTGGTGCTTTTCTATTTAGAAGGAGGGGTGGGAACCCAAAGAGACAAAAGATTCCCGCCTTGTGCCAAAGGTATATAAGGGGGTAGAACAGAACAAAGGGGGCTGCAGTCATGAGAAATCCCCTCGCTACCACCTGAGCTGGAACAAGGACTGTACCCAGGGGAAAGGATTGGGCCCAGACTAGAAAGGAGTCTAGTCTGTGAAAGAAGCTTATTGGAACATCTCTGAGGGTGAGATTTTATTTGTAATCAGTTTCCTACTGTATTAGGCTTAGACTTGCATGTTTTTGTTTTATTTTGCTTGGTAATGTACTTTGTTCTGTCTGTTACTACTTGGAACCACTTAAATCCTACTTTTTATACTTAATAAAATCACTTTTTGCTTATTAATTAACCGAGAGCAAGTAATTAATACCTGGGGGAGCAAACAGCTGTGCATATCTCTCTATCAGTGTTATAGAGGGTGAACAATTTATGAGTTTACCCTGTCTACGCTTTCTACAGAGTAAAACGGATTTATTTGGGGTTTGGATCCCATTGGGAACTGGGCGTCTGGGTGCTAGAGACAGGAGCACTTCTTAAGCCATTTTCAGTTAAGTCTGCAGGTTTGGGGGGGGGGGATGTGGTTCAGACCTGGGTCTGTGTTTGCAGCAGGCTAGCGTGTCTGGCTCAACAAGACAGGGTACTGAAGTCCCAAGCTGGCAGGGAAAACGGGCTCAGAGGTAGTCTAGGCACATCAGGTGGCAGTCCCAAGGGGTCACTGTGACCTAAGCCATCACAATCCCACTAAAAGATTGCTTTTAAAATTTTGCCAGAGTTTAACCGTTTGGACTGATTTTTTGTGCCTGCCATCTGTCTCATGCTGAATTATTTTGGAAAATTTCAGTCAAAACGGTTCAGCCATTTTAGAGGAGACTGGGGGTGGGAGTCAGAGGGGAGACAGGGAAGTGTTTTGCTATGCTTTGGAGTAGGAACTTGAAATCTGGCAGGGGTGGCCTTTGTGCCAGGGATATGCCTTTTATTTTTTTTAAATGAAGTTGGAGTTTACACATGCTCATCAGAGACTCCACTCCTGGGATGAGCAGGACATTTCCCCACACTTTCAACTCTGGGCTGCTGTAGGCCCTGCTGGTGCCAAGTCTGGTCACCTAAACTGAGAGCATGGGAACCTGTCTCCCCAGTGCTCTCAAATGATCTCCCCTGTTCCTGACTGGGATGCAGAAGGGATAAGAGCTGTGAAGGGGAATGGAACAATGGGACCGGATGGGTAGAGAAGACTGGAACTCGTTGGGCAAGGAAACTAAGGCTACATCTACACTACAGATGGGATTGATGCTCTGAGATCAATCCACTGGTGGTCGATTTAGCGGGTCTACTGAAGACCCGCCAAATTGACAGCAGATCGCTCTCCAGTCAACCCCTGTACTCTACCCCCAACGAGAAGAGTAAGGTAAGTCAACGGGAGACTTTCTCCTGTCGAACCCCCACAGTGTAGACCCGCAGGTATGTCGACTTCAGCTGAGTTGCGTAGTGTAGGTCAACTTACCGCGGTAGTGTAGACATAGCCTGACCCATGGAGGGAAACATGGGGGGAGAGGGGGAAGAAGAGGAGAAGAGAGACTGAGGTCACATCTATCCACCCAGGGGTAGGAACTACTGGCTGGGCAGTAAGACAGATAAGAAACCTGAGGAGTGAAACCTAGGACTGGCTAGGTGAGGAGAATGGGAGCTAGAGAGGGAAAGAGACAGGTCTGGGACATGGCCAAGTTGAAGTCAAGTTTGGGGAGCTAGAAGAAGAATCTGTCCCAACTAGAGCATACTCCTCACCAGAGCATGGAATGGAACCCAAGAATCCCAAGTCTCACCAGTACTCTACAGTCAGCAAATATCTGTGAAATCCATTGGCAGTGTTCCATTCCCCTCAGGTGTTGGTCCACATAGAGGACAACCTACTACTGCTATCAGTTATTCCGTTAGTTCACGTGGCAGAAGACTGTTTAGTTGGTCTTAAGTTTCCAACCCTGCTGATGACCTATGAGTGTCAACATGCTGCCACATGATGGCATTTATTTTTTCAGTGTGCCTTCAAAATTTTAACAAAAACAAAAAAAAGCCCCCTCCAAAAACTCCTCTCCCCCGCCACACACACAACTCAGGAAGTTACACACAGAGCTATGTTAAAAGAACATTACGATTGCAAAGTTAAGCACTCAAAAGTTAACTTTAATGCTGGAAGTTCCTAACTATGCAACCTTAATTCAGGCACCTTCTGAACAGGCATTATGATTAAGGATATGATTTAGTCACGGAGGTCACAGAATCCGTGACTTCCAGTGACTTCCATGACTTCAGACTGCGGTGGTTGGGAGCTGTGGGGAACCCCCGGCCGCCGTGGGGGATCCCCTGCAGCTCCTAGCCCCTACGGGCGGCAAGGCACCCCACAGCTCCCAGCCCCCACAGGCAACGGGGGACACCCGCAGCTGCAGGTGGCAGGGGTACCCCACTGCCCCCAGCTGCTGCAGATGGCTCCTAGCCCCTGCGCAGGTGGCTCCTAGCCCTGCACAGGTGCCCCACTTCAGACAGCGTGGGGACCCGCAGACCCATTTTGTAAGGTATATTTTTAATAAAAATCACGGCCAGGTCATGGCTTCGTGAATTTTTCTTTTTTGTCCGTGACTTTTACTAAAAATATCCATGACAAAAATCTTAGCCTTAATTATGATCGTGTATTTAACTACATAATCACATGTAATTTTTTCCACAAAAACCCTGCCTTGTTCCATGTACCATAGGATGCTGCTCAGTAAGTAAGCAGCTATTCAATGTTTTGTTTTATCTTTATTGTTCAGTGTGTGGCCCTCTGCTTATTGCTTCACACTATTCAAATCCCACCCTGAAGACAACTATTAATTTCCTTGCAGGCTTTTCTAGAGTACTCATCACTATAGCATCTGAGTGCTTCACAAACATTAATCTATCTTCAAAAGGCAGCTATGAGATGAAGGGTATTATCCCCATTTTATAGATGGGAATTGAGACACAGAGTCCAAGGTCAGAAGTACTAACTAATTGTGTACCCAACTTAAGGCATCTAGGACATGATTTTTCAGAGTATTTAGCATTATATGTTACATATACTTAATGTTCAAATCACAGATTCCGTTGACTTCAGCTGCAAGTGCTCAGCACCTCTGCAAGTCAGACCTCCGAGTCTCATGTCAGGCTCCAGACGATGAGGCAGTCATACTTAGTGATCACCTGTAAAAAGTGTGACTTACATGACATGTCCAGCATCACACAGGAATTCTGTGGCAAGGGAAGGATAAAATCCAATTCTCCAGGAGAGCATTCACCTGCTTTATCTCTGAAACCCTCCCTTCTTTGCAATCCTCTGCCTCATTCACAATGCACCTTCCAACTTCCACAACAAAATGAGCCAGGGGGCCTATAGACAACAGTCTCCTTCACTACACTACCCGGCTTCATTCCCAGAGCTTGTTCAAACTTTGTACTGAATGACGCAGGATCTCAAGAGAAAAAAAAGTATGTGATCATGCTTTTAAAATCTGTATCATAATGCAGATGCACAGAATGACCAAATTAAAATTGCACAAGTAGCTTTAATACTGGCACTTCCTAACTTTTGAGCCTTTGATGTTGCAACCTTAATAATGGTTTCAACATAGTTTTTTTTGTTTGTAATAAATATTACAGTTTGGCTTAATCAAAGACGCTGAACATGCATAAAGATAAATAAAGTGTGCAATTTACCTCAGCTCCACCCATCCACTTTGGCTCATCAGGAAATTCAGCACATAAAACATCTTTTGACTGGTCAGTCCCAAGGATGTGGTAAAACAGCTTCTGATGCACATTAGTGGAGGTCTCAGTGCCTGGTATAATTCAGAAGGGAATTATTTTATTTTCAAAGACAACTTTTATTTACACCATAAACTTTTTGCAAGCTTCTCTGCCTCCGTACACACACTTGGGGTGAAAGGAGTTATTCAAGGATTGAAGCCTGATACGGGCCAGCAGCCATTCTTATTCTCACTAAACAAGAAAGAAGGGTGTGTATTTGGGGGAGAAGCACATATGACAAATATTACTAATTTCAGGACTCATTCTTTCATGCTCCATTTTCTGGAAACCATCAGCAACTGAAAACATTATTCAAGGAGTCCAAAATATCCGAGTAGGTTTTGCATCGTGTAACATAGGATGCCATTTATAGTTATCCCATTTAATAAATATACAGCAACTAAGATAGGGAACATTGGTATGGCTAGAATATTATCAGTGTTTATATAATAATACTTGCTGAAAATCAAGTAGTGATATTTTAAGGCTTTGCATGAAGTGCTAGATGAAGCTTGTGATAGGAAAATAGGAATCCATGTCATCAGATTTTGTTTAATCAAATCAAGGTAAAAAAGAATATTGGCCCAGTAATTTTTGGGTATATAACATTTAGGCTGCATTTCCTGAGATTTTTTTCTCATTAAACATTTGTTTGTTTTAAATGTTCAGGAGTGACAGACAGATGCAGTTTAGTCAGTAACTCAATCCCTTACCAAATATTTCTAGATTTATACTACAGCACTGGTATGTCATTTTTTAACTTCTGAACTCGGAGCATTATTTCAATGCAAAAAGGACAAGGCAAGGTGTCAAATTTGGAAGTTTGTCCAAATTATAGTTCCATAGCAGCTGAATGTGTAAAAATTAGAGAAAGACTTGCTCCCAGTATGTTTACCAAAAAGTGCTTGGTACAAGATCTTCAAAAACCTCACTGTGGAAAGAAAGATGAGTAAACTTTTTTTTTTTTTTTAAAGAACAAGGAAGGAGAGAGAGGGAAAAAAACATACTTATAAAGGAAAATAATGTATATGGACTTAGGCCCTGATCACTCAAAGACTTACACACCTTTACCACTATGATCGGGGAACGCATATATTCATTAAGTCTGTGCAGGAATGGAGAGTGCAGTGTACAGTACTTGTAGAAGTAGCAATCTCAGAGGGGAGTGAGAGTATCAAGAGGTCAATCAATATTCTACACATTTCTCAATTGCCCAAGGAAATTTCCTGGGGCAACTTGCCATGGATGTAGTTAAACAGTGCTCGAATAAAACAATTTTCTAGCCACTATTATACCCACCTGTTGAAAAAAAGGGGTTACTTTTCTCCACTGATGCAAGGCAGACTTACCGTCACTTTTCCCATCTTGTTTTGGATAGCTGTTGTAGAACATGCCTTTTCCATCATGGGTCCAAGCCATGCAACTGAATTTAACCCTTTCCAGCATATCTGGAAGCTCTTCAGGACCATCCACTTTCATAAACTTGATAGTTACCCAGTCTGAGCCACTGGAACTCAGACCGTAAGCAAAGAATTCACCATCGTCACTGAATGCATAGCCTATAGATAAAGCCAAACAAATTCCTGGGTCACTCTTTCCATTTGGCTGCACAACTTTCTAACATTTGCCACACATTAACCAAATCTGAACCAGGGAAAACAGATCTTTCTCCAGTACATTTTAGATTGCTAGTTTATTTCGACAAGAAAGAACGAAAGAAAGAGCATGTTATCAGTTTAAAGTTGAAAAGCATTTTAAAAAAATAACGTTCACTTTTAAATAAATGTTTAGGACACACTTTTTTTTGTTTTTTGTTTTAAACTACTGAAGTAGGTTGTGGCTCCCTCCGCCAGCAACTAGTAATGAATGCACTGGCAGCATCAGTGATCTTTGGTTACTGCCCATCTCTCACCTACTGCACATCTTTAGGTTGGAAGCATCTTACCATCTTTCAACATGAAATGGTGATGCATGTTATTTATGCACATATGTAGTAACTAGAAAGAGTGCTGTCTAGTGGTTATCCCAAAAGACAGAGGCAGGACTCTTAATTTCTACTCCCAGAGCTGCCACTGATGCAACTATTTAGTGTTTCTATCATTTCCAATCCACTGCTTAGAGTAAACCACGGCTGAAGTGAGGAGGCATCGCACTTGACTGGTGGGCCCTGCAGTGTTCAAGTCGCTCCCTCCTAAAAACTTGTCTGTTATTAAATTGGGAAGGGGCACACACATCTTTAAACACTTTTTCCCCAAATGGGGCTTTCAAAATTCCCACTGTTTGACCCTATAATAAATCTATAATTTATTAGAGTCCCTACACACAGCTCTGTGTTGCTCAAAAGCTCATCTCTTTCACCAACAGAACTTGCTCCAATAAAAGATACTTGAATATTCTGGGTGAAGTAGTATTAGTTAACGACCAGAAAATGTCAACATAATTAGCAGGATCACCCGCTTACCCCCAGAAGATCTCATCAGCACTGGTTGGTAATTCGTTCTGAGGATATGAAGGGATCTTTAGTACAATCAACTGTTCCCAAACATGGTATTCACTTTTCTGGAGTCCCTGGAGATTCCACAAGTTCACAGCTGATTGAGAGTTTAGCTTAGTATACCATCTTTTTTACACAAAGACAGACTGGTACGTGACAAACCATGAGGACACTCTACTAACAAGTATCTGAATTATGAGCCTTTTCCTCAATTGCCTGTGGATGCTGGGGGAGAGCAGGGGGACAGGCTTATAATTAATGAATAGGAAGTTAAAGGGGTAGAGGTGGGCTGACATACAGGACAAAATTCCTCAAAGAAAGTGATTCCAGAGAGACTCATTTCAAGTTAGAGTCTGCAAAGCAATATACTGGAAAAATTGTGCACCACCAGATGGACGGATTATATGACCTAATAGAATTAGTTGGAAAAGACCCAATATTTATGTAATTCTATCTGAATCATGGGAGGAAAACAAGATTCTGCAACATCTTTCAGGAGGGCCTTAGATGGATGTTGGCCCAGGCACTGAGGGACAAATTCAATCTGGTTATAAACAAGCTCTACCCTACTGAAGAGAATGGATTACACCAAGCCTGAATTTGGCCTGGTGTTTCCACTAGCAATATAATTACAAGTTAAAAAAAAAAAAAAAGCTTAATTTAAAACCTTCCTCCACCCCTGTGCACACACACACACCACCCCTCTACCTACTTTTATAGCTCATGAGGCCTTGTCTTCAATAGGAAAAAAAAGTGTTAACTCACTTGAGGCAAGAACATAAGAGTTGCCATGTTGAGCCAGATTGTCAACTTTGCCCAGTATCTTGTCTCCCAACAGAGTTTCAGGGGGCGTATACAGAACAGGGCAAGTATGGAATGATCCATCACTCTTCCACTCCTGCTAGTCAAAGGGTTAGGGTTGCCTGAGCATGGGTTGGATCACTCACCATCTTGGCTAATAGTCACTGATAGACTTATCCTCCATGAACGTATCCAGGTCTTTTTTTAAACTAGTTATACTTTTGGCCATCATACATCATAACAATGTGTTCCACAGGTTAGTTGTGCTTTGTGAGAGAAGGACTTTCTCGTTTATATAAATTAAGAGGCAGCAGGTTTAAATCAGGTAACTTCTGGTTTTTGTATTGTGTGAAAAGGTAAATATATAGGGTGAACAGCAAAGTGTTATTTACTTTTTCCACACCACTTACGATTTTATAGACCTGTCTCATATCCCCCCTTAGTTGTCTCTTTTCTAAATTGACCAGCCCTAATCTTTTTAGTCCCTCCTCATGTGGAAACCGTTCCTTACCAGTGATCATCTTTCTTGCCTTTCTCTGAACCTTTTCCAGTTCCACTATAATGTTTTTTGAGATGGGGCAACCAGAACTGGACACAGTATTCAAGGCATGGGTGGCTCCACGGATTTATATATTGGCATTATGATTTTTTCGTCTTAGTTTCTATCCCTTTTCTAATAGTTCCAAACATACTGTTAGCCTTTTAGACCGCTGCGGTGCAGAGAACTATTCATGGTAAGTCCAAGATCACTTTCTTGGGTGATAACATAACCTATACAAAAACTTTTGTAAAAGGTAGATCAGCATCTTTAACTAGACTCTGTACTGGATAAACTATCAGTGGAGAGGCAAAGCACTACTCTGGAGAATTCCCACTCTGCTTTGCCCAATAATTACCATTTCTGGCATAAAGCTGGACAAATACTTTAAACTGACATTTGAAAGAAATTACACTAGAAAGTGCTGAGGCACCTGAGAAATAGAGGAGTCCATAACACAAATGCATATGAGGATTATAAACAATCCAGAAAGCCAACAGCCTGTGCTGAGAGAGAGGAAAGATTACTTAAGGTTAGCAAGTGACATTAGATATTCTTTCCCCATACACATAAGAAAGTAATAATCATTGGGAATTTTTTTAAGTAATGAGAATTCCTCGCACTCAACTTTTTATCTTTTGCTTTTTTGAGTAGACAAAACCCCTATCAGACACCACAGCTTTCCCCACAAAAATACTTATGAACATTATGTTTTGATGTAAACGAACAAACAAAAAAACCCTAACTTTTATAGTTTTGTAGCCTGAAAATAATCTCAATCTCTGTTTTTTAAAAAACTCTTGCCTCACTGACCTCGTAAAGCCACAGTGCCATCATCAGAAAGCTTATTTGGATCAAGAAATATTTTGGCATCAGCATCCAAGGATTCTTGCACATATAATACTCGTTGGTTCTGCAGTCCAGTATTGTAAAAGTGAAAATACCTGGAACACACAAACTGGGTAAGTAAAAAGGAAATCTATTTTTATTTTCTAGCTCAGCTTATAAAAAAAAAGAAGAAGAAGAAGAGTGGGATATGAAAGATTGGTAAGAAGCCATAAAAGACAAACAGAAGCCATATAGTAGTGACATCCTTACAACAGAGTATCCAAATGCTTCTGTAATAGAGGGATGTGGAATTCAACACACACACACACACACACACACACACACACACACACACTCACTCTACAATAGAGGATGATGTAGCTTCCACACTACAACATAACACTGAACAGTTTGACAATCTTGACATGTTAGCAAGTTAGGGAAGCTTCACAGGACTGTTTACCTTAGAAAACCTTTGCACTCAATATTATTATTTCAAAGTTTTTAAAATAATAATTCAGAGTTTTCATTCTCTAAATTTTTTCTCTCATATGCTTTGTAGAGAAAATGACTCCTTAATGTTTCCTTCCATCCTGAGTACTGTATCTGGTGGCTGACAAGTAAGTTTTAAATAAAAGAAACTGCATTTGAAACTGTTGCCCTGCATTTCCTTGCTAAGGTCTAGCACAGAAATAAGTGTCAGGAGATAGCTGCATGAACCAAGAGTTACAAAATTATATTGTATTAGTGGTGCTGCCAACCTGAGGAATGGGTATTAGAAGTGCGTGCTTAGAAATTAATAAATTCAACCAAGAAATTGATCTCATCTTCGTGAATTATTGATGATGATAGAATCTCATGTACGAGGATTCAGCAAACACTATAGGTGAAGATGTGTATGCAAGTTCAGATCAAGACAAGAATGGCACACACGACTGCATGTGGAACAGAAGATTGGTCCAGGACCATTGCAAGCTGTTGCATGTTTGCTTTACTCAGTTCACATTTTTCACACAAGATGTTAATGCACCTTGATTCAAAGCAGTTGGCGGCGACATGACAAATTTGCCACCACCATGCTTTGTCTTGGGATGTTGCTTCCCAGTTGTCAACCTGACATGCTGAAGCATGTCTTATATCCCTTCTTACTGGCCACCATGAGAATAGGTGCCTTGCTTTAGCTGACCACACAGTATGGCCTAGGACAGTGATTTTCAAACTGTGGGTTGCGACCCAGTACTGGGTCGCAGAATGTAAGGCACTGGGTTGCGGTGGCTCTGGTCAAATCGCCGACCGGGCCATTAAAAGTCCCATCGGCGGTGCTACCCGGCTAAGGCAGGCTAGTCCCTACCTGTTCTGACACCACGCTGCAGTCCGAAGTGGCAAGAAGCAGGTCTGGCTCCTAAGCGAGGGGGGCCACAGGTCTCAGCCTAGGGCATTCTCAAGTCAGCCATACAAACAACATAGCCAGATCAACGCAGCTGAGCTTTTATGAGCATACTCTGAGTGCCGGACATCTCACAACTATTAAGGAATTTGATACTGGGAATCTTGTTTCATACGTGCTGTCTTCAGTCAGTTTGCAGGATCAAATGGTGGGACAAGTTTCCCAATGTGGCAGCGATATGTTGTCCGCATCTCACAACCACATAGAAGCACTGTAAGAAAGACTGCCCATATCAACAGTTTAGTGTTTGTTTTGATGCCCTTATTGTTCCATAGCCAGTGTGACAGCATTCCAAATGTAGAGCTGGCCTTCGCAATGCAATGGGCAACCTCATTATCAATTGTGGAATTTTGTTACAACATACTCCCTAGGCTGCAGAACTTCTCCAGATACTTGAGAGGAGCACTGTTGATCTTAATAATAGGTTAGACATGTGCATCCCACAGCACAGGTTGGTACAGTTCTTCAGTTTTCTTTAGGCTGATTGTGAAACTATTCCAAACTAGTAAGGACCTAGCTAACCTGCCAAAACTGTTTTTGTGTTCGTTTCATTGTATAGGACTCTGCAGTTTATTACTAACTTGTGCCAGTGAGGTCAAGTCAAATCTATAACATCACCGGGGGGAAAGGGAAATCTCTCCACTGCTTCCAGATGTCAATGAATTCAAATCCAATATTAATTCAGAATCCAACAGTTATATACTATCGTGTTAATCTAGGAGCAGTGACGAAGATCTAAGATTAGAAGCTACTTAGACAATGGGCTTGTAAATACCCTCAGCTGATAGAACTGACTGTTGCACAAGATTGTATGCAATGTTGTTGGAGCCATGTTGATCCCAGGATATTAGACAGATAAGGTGGGGGAGGCAATATCTTTTAGTGGACCAACTTCTGTTGGTGAGAGAGACAAGCTTTCAAGTTTACACAGGTCCCGAAGAAGAGTTCGGTATCAACTTGAAAGCTGGTCTCTCACCACAGGTGCCGGCTTCCTCAGGGCCCCAAGGGTGCTCAACTGCCCACTCCGCCCCAACCCCGCCGGACCTCTTCTCCAAAGCCCCCACCCACGCTCCACCTCTTCCCTGTCCCCGTTCAGCCCCTTCCCATCCAGCGCCTCCTACATGCCGCGGAACAGTTGATCACAGCAGGCGGGAGGCACTCGGAGGGAGAGGGGGAGCTGGCTGCCGGTGGGTGCTAAGCAACCACTACATTTTTCCATGGCTGCCCCAGAGCTGGAGCACCCACGGAGTTGGTGCCTATGTCTCTCACCAACAGAAGTTGGTTCAATAAAAAAATACTACCTCACCCACCTTGTTGCAAAATATGCGGTTTAGATTATGAAAGTTGAAAGGTATTCTTTAAAGTAAATTATGTGTATTTTTTTTATCGGACTGCATTTTTTTTAAGTTAGTTTCACTTCTGTGTTGCCAGGTATTTTCACTTCCTAGTTTAATAAATTAGCGTGACTGGACCACTGTTTCCCAGAACATTTTTTGTGCTCCCTCAGCTTTTTAAAAGAGTATTTGTAATAGCTGCTGTTTCAGAGATGCTTAGTTGCAGCTGCTATTTCTTATACGATTTATGAATTTCTAAATATTATAATCATAAGAAATGTATAGGCCTTATTTCAACTGAGTAAGATTTACATGAGAAAGCCTTTTTTATATCATGTAATCTTTAGATTGGATAAATATGATTAGAAGTGATACAACAATCGGAGTTTTTTGAAGTTAGTCTCTCACATGAGGCTGATCATTACTAATGGATAGTGAATACATATTTCAGATAGGGATGCTATAGGAAGAGCTATAGCTCCTCTCCCTGGCTTTGTGTAGCAAAACCACTTTCTGAGTAGTCCTCCTTTCACAAGCTCTGTAAAGCAGCATGGAGGGGATAGGGGAATTCCTTGCCCTGCCTATGATTCCTTGTGCCTGTGTATGGTTGTGGGAAAGCATCAAAACTTATTGGTTGACTGAAAAAAGGCTGACCTGAAAGATGGAAAGTGCTATTGGACAACATTACAAACATGGCTATCACGTCCCCTCTTTGCTCTTTTTGCTGGAGAACTACTGCATGTCTCTGTAGTGATGTCATAGCACAAGGTAACCCAAGCTGCAACTCCATCTCTGCAGCTGAGGAAAGCCCAAAAATCGGCATCCCCCTTTCTAGCCTCACCTAGTTAAAAGGAACAAAAGCTGCGATTTAAATTGGCAAATTGTCAGAAAGTAGAATTTTTAAATGAGCACCTTTATATACATCTTTCTGGTTTTTTAAATCCTTGTTAAACAGTTTGACTTTCTGCTCCTCTGATGATATTTAAGGGTCGTTGGAGCAAAAGAATATCCATAGAAAGATAATGAAAATGACTATGTAAAGTCCTGTCAATTGCACAAAGTAAACCAACCAAAAAATAGCAAAATTTCCTCCCGCCCCCTGACCTTTCCGGTTTAGTAAACCTAGGTATTACGTACAACTATAATAGATACAAAATATTCAGTCAAAAAATGTGATTTTTCAAGCTGGATGTCCATTTAAATATAATGACCATACCAAGCCCTGAAAGAATTTTATCATTAAATGGCACTTGTTACCTAAGGATCTGAGGCACAGAGGAGGAAAGTGTTTTGTCCATGGTCACAAAAAAGGTCACCAGGAGAAATGGGAATAGAATTCAGGTCTTTAGGACTAGGAGTCCTATCTACTGGACCACACAGTCACATGTTAACACTGGTGTATATAAACAGTCTTCCCAATTTACTACATTTGCTAATTTGTAAAGTGAATGGAACAAATCAAGTTAATAGTTATTTTGAATTTCCAAGGTTTAGAATTCAGCTTTATGATCTAAAAAGCACCAACAGCTTTCTTTACATACCTTTTTCCTTTCTTGAAGTGGCAACTGTACTTGGGATAGTCATAGAGCTCAGTCATTCGTTCTTTGAATAACCCTCTGACAGGACACTGCTCAAGAAAGGGCACTGTAAGCTTATTCTGGGCCTCCACAAAAGCCTGAAGGTAAAAAATAATGCACATGCTGAGTCAAACATACCTATACGTCCTATAAGAAATACTATCTGTCTTCAGACACAAGTAGCACAGAAAGAATTGTTCTATGTATTTGATGTGTAGAGTCACCCATGAAGAGTCTCAGTGCCTACCTCCACAATATCATGATAAAGCGATAGAAAATAAAGTATTCAAGATAAAATAGAAGATCTCAATCTTGACTCTCAGATGCACACTTGTGTAATTGAAATTACAGCCACCAAAAACTAGATTTCCTCCCGTCCCCCAAAAAGAAGCATTTAAGAAAGCTTCTCATATTTGTCCAAGATGCTGGGGTAAAAAATCAGATTATAGTGTGTATATAAATAGTGTTAGCTTCACTTGCATCACAAGAAGTATATAGAGCTGTAGTACAGTATGCCTCCAGTACTCTACAACTACTAAAACTGGAAAATTCATAAGGAAAAATAAAGAGGATTTCACCCCAATAAAGATAGTATTTATATGGCAGTGTATGACTGGCAGACATACATAACACTTTAAGCTGTGTGAATCCATCACATCTCACAAGCTATATAGAATTGGTCTGGACAGTAAATGCAGGAAAGCCCAGGGTACAAACAGGAATTGGTTTTGTCAGTTCTAAAGACAGCACTTCTTCCTTCTCAGAATGCACTGAACCAAATACTTATGACAGCAGGTGAGATTCACACATGTGAAGAGGACTCAAATGATGCATAAAGGTATGTTCTGAGCTGGGTCTTTGTTCTTGAGATACATATGATCAAGTTCCTGATCACTTGTGGACGTTAAAATTTCAGTGTCACAAAAGGGTAGTAATGTCAACCCCCGTCTCAAGACCAAATTCCAACTCAATTATCTTTTGCCTACCCAACTGCCTACTTCTGCAGTTTCAATCAGAAATGATATTCTTCTATTTCACATCCTAAAACTGTTATGTAGGGTGTCCAGGAGCTGTTAAGTAGGTGCTGTATTTTATCCCAGAGTTGAGTGCTTTTCAGCAGCAGATGAAATGAGCCCTTTATAGCTTACATAGCAGTCTAAAATACCTTACAATTCTTCAGAAAGCAAGATGCTATACAAATATAATAGATCCCAGCTGTCCATTGCCTTGTACCTCGAGTACTCATTTACCTCTTGTGCAATGGAGTAAAAAGTACCATTCTAATCTTGCATGCGTGTAAGGAACTCACATAAGCCCCTGGTCTGCTAGTACAGGCACTAACCAAATCTAGCCAAGAGTATTAATTTAGGAGCTAGAAATGCCCAACAAAAAAAATTAATTCAGGGAAAACAAATTGATTATTTCAATTACCCTATCATGAGAATGCAGATAGCAAACACACTGACTACTCATTTAATTAATGTTTGCAAAACACTAAGATTCTCAGATGAAAGGGACAACATAAGTGTGCAAATTATTATAAATAGCCACACACTTATTCCATTTGCTATCCTGAATTGTACTGGTATATCAGACACAGGGTAAACACTTTAGGACCTCTCTTATGTTCTATAGGACGTGTTGAACAGAGTAATACTTATATATTACTTGTTCTGCTCACTGATAGATTAGACCAGTGATTCTCAAATTTATTTGATTGTGCCCCCCTTCTTTGTCTGTAGTAGTTCACGCCCACCAGCCCTCCCGCCACACAAGTACATATACTGATAAAAGCGGCAGAGGCACTTTACTTGAATCAGTTTTGGCTTCTGTAGTTTTCGCTTGAATTGGGTTTTTTCTGTTGCATGAATGAGCCAATGATCCATTCTAATAGGAGCAAAAGCAAAACTGTGATTGTGATGCATGCTGTGGCAAATTGCCAGCACTACTATGATGGGTCCCGCACTTTCTCTTCTTGTGGGGGGGTTTCAGGGTGCCATTTCTTGCCCCTGAACTGGGGTAACAGCTATCCTACTAGTATCCCAGGGAAGGGGAGTGGAGAGGGAGGGACCCAGGCCCGCCCTCTACTCCGGGTCCCAGCCCAGGGGCCCTATGATAGCAGGTGAACCACTTGTACCCGTGATTCTTTCCCCTGGGCTACTTCCCTCTCCTGACCTTCAGCTTGTGGGGCTTCCTGCCTTCCCTCTGCACAAGCCAGGTGTCCCTTTACCTAGGATCTTGGTCTTCTTAGCCCGCTGCAGCACTTCTCAAAACTCTCCTCCGCTTTCCTTCGAACTGCTCTTTGTTCCACCACCAATCCACTCTGCTTCACTCCTCCAAACTGCTCTCTGCTCCACCACCAAACCATTCTGATTCAGCTCCTCCAAACTGCTCTCTGCTCCACCACCAAACCACTCTGCTCCAGCTCCTCCTCACTCTGCTCCAGCTCCTCCTCTGGCTGATTGAAGCAGGGGGATTTTATCAGGTGACTGACGTCAGGTGCTGTAATTGGTTTCAGGTGCTTTTAATTAATCTACAGGGAATAAGGCTTCTCCTCATCCTAGATCACTCTCCTGCTGCCTTCTGGCCATGCTGTATCACAATGCTTACAATTAATTGTGCACATCGTGCTGTAGAAAACAGATTAAGGTACAGATGGGAAAGACTTTGTATAATGCTGTCATAAATATAAAGGGAAGGGGGAGAGGGTCTGATGCAGTGCTATAAAATCCTCTTACCAGTAAAGGGTTAAGAAATGCAGGTAGCCAGACTGACACCTGACCTGGCTGGCATCTGACCAATAAGGGGACAAGATACTTTCAAATCTTGGGGGGGAAAGCTTTGTGTGTGGCTCTTTGTCAGACACGGAGTGATCTTGGAGTAAAAAGGAATCAGTCACCTTTTCATCAAATCCTCACTTGTCTAAAGTAAGTTTAGATAGCATAGCCAGTAGATTTCTGTTTATTTTTGCTTGGTACATTCCCTGTGTGAGAGGGAGGGGTTACTCCTTTCTTTTTCTGTAACCTTAAGGGTTTGTCCGGTGGGGGGGGGGGGGGGGGGAATCCCTCTGAGTTTGGAAATTGAGTATCCTGTAAATTAGTTACCATCCTGATTTTACAGAGCTGATTTTACCTTCTTTGTTTTAATAAAATCCTTCTTTTAAGAAGCTGACTGTTTTCTATGGTGTTAAAAACCCCGGGGTGGGTTTTTTTAGATCACTGTGTAACCAACTGGTTAGGAGATTATTCTCAAGCTTCCCAGGAAGGGGGGGTACGGGCTTGAGAGGATATTTTGGGGGGGAAGGGACTTCAAGTGGTCCCCTTTCCTGGATTCCTGTTTAGAACACTTGATGCTGGCAGTGGAAGAAGCATTTCTCAGGGTGCAGGGGATTTTGTACCTTGGGGGTTTTAACCTAAGCTGGTAAAAATAAGCTTAGGGGCTCTGAATGCGGGTCCCCACGTCTTTACCCTAGAGTTTAGAGTGGGGAGGGAACCCTGACAAATGCTATGCAAGCTTAACACAAATCCATCAAAACACACAGTGCCATCTGAGCACCTGATATGTCTGCAGAAATCAGCTCTGCTAGTTATTTGTTGCTGGGGGTAAAATGTGTGCAGTGAGGTTTTTTCTCCCTAAAGTTTCTCATGCCCCCCAGAATACATTCCACAACCCCCTCCCACCCAAGGGGGCCAACCCCCTGTGTGTGAGAACCTCTGGATTAGACCAATTTTACCATTATGGAATACTTTACTATATTTTCCCCACCTCAGCTCAATCACAAAGTATGTTGCAAAAGTTACAAAAATATTTATAAATGGGATATGATCAGAGTCTAAAAAATGAATTAGAATTAATAGGTTCCACAAGAGTTTTATTGAGAACATCCAGACAACTACCCTCAAGAATAAAACAAAAACAAAAACCTGACTGTCCAAAAGATTGCACGCAAATGAGGCACTACTCTACAGAACATACACTGAACACATTAAATTTGCCAACAGAAACATTCATACTAAATAGCCACATTCAAATGAAAGGCACTAAACAGAATGCTTACTTTCCTTCCAACCCAGAGTCCATTCAGGATAGATACATAAAAGACCAGCAAAATTATTCTCTACCTTCCCTCCTTCCAGGAGCCTACAGAGAAGGATCCTGTATATTTTGTTGAAATTCACAACTGACAAATGTCACGTCATTAGATTTGAGGAAGTACAGAACTGAGTAATAACAGAGAAGGAGAGATTAAAAAAGGTTTAGAGGAGACAAAATATTTGTGTCTTTCATACAAATAACCTGGCTTTTTTTGAAGTTAGCGCTTAAGGAAAAAAAGAAAGCCAGTTTCTTATGAAGATGTCACCATAGAGTGCACTACTCTAGTCAAGCTCAAAGCCCTGAATAAAAGTGAAATGACAAAGCTATTTTAAATTATTGATTTGTATAGTAGAAGGACTCAAAGTGAAGCTTCACGGTTAGTCAGTGAGGAGAAAATGGAGAACAGCCACATGTTTAAAGAATGTAGCAAATGCATTTATAGTAGCAAGCTTCATTCCCTGCTGCTCACATCGTAGGACTACAGGTTTCATACTAAAATTGTCTGAATTTTTTCTTTCAGAAGATTGGTTTGAATAGATCCTCTAACTTACATTCCACTTGCCATCCACTTTCTTTAGCTAGAACCTCAAGTCAAACTCATGTTGTAGTTTAGAAATATTCAGCCCTGGCCTCTGGTTTCTGATCAGAGGAATCCCAATGTTTATGAAAGGGCAGAGCAGAGTCTCCCAGGTCTGTGACTCTGAGTAGTTAGAGGCCTGTGCTAGCAGATCACCATACAGCATTGAGGTCTTATAAATAATAGTGTACCACCCTCATGTATCTTCTACATATGTACGCAAAAATGGAAGGTGTGGTTAAATATTTGACAGTCTTTTCCTAACATACTAGATTCTCTTTTGATCTAGAAAGAGAGACACTATACATAAAGCTATTATAGTTATCTTCTTCACTAATCCAGTAGCGGAATATGAAGAGCAGATATTTTTTTTAAAAAAAGTATCTGTGTTCAATCTCAAAAATAGTATAACTTGTTCTGCGAGCACTCCTGCTGCTTACCACAGTGCCTACCAAAAAGACACAATTTTTCCTTATTTGTTTAATCTTAAACCCAGTTATAGTAATAGCCACGTTTCTTTTGCATTCCCTGTTAGAGCACAAAAAGCCCAAATGCATTTATGTATTTTTCCAGTTTCATATCAGCAATTTAAATGAACAATATACTGGTTTTATAATTAATTATATTATGTTAATGCCCAAAGCAGGCTAGGCACCTTCCAAACACCAAAAAAGGCACAGTCCTTGCCCAAAAAGCACACATTCTATTAAGACAAAAATCAGATGAAGGCTGAGGGAATGGGATATGACATACAAGCAAACACAATAGGGTGGCAGGTTTCTTGTTAAAAATTACATATCAGTTAAATACACTAGGCTACCCTCCCAGCAACCTTCCTCCTTATTCAGCCCCCTCCTTCTGTCCCCTATCAACATCAACTCTCAACTTCCACCCTAGTATCCTGATGCCCTGCCCTACCATGTTCAATATCTCACTTCTGCAGAGGTGAGCTGTTCACTAAAATTAGTTATATGACTGCTGACAGCAAAGAAAGGGCTCGACAATAGGACGTTTCCAGTACTGCAGCAAGAGAAAAGTAAGCCACACCAGTATACTCTTCTACCATGGATTTACTCAGAAGTATGGCTGGAGGAAACAATTTTTCTGTGTAAGACACAGAAGGGACACCTAACGGGGGGAAAAGTTATTTAAAAGAACCCCAAAAAAACCCAACAACCACCACCTAAAACCACACAAACACCCCCAACAAGCTCCAATTTCAAGGAAAGTAGAGAAAAAAAGAATAAAGCAAAGGAGGGTTCATCTGTGTTAGCTGCATTAAAAAAGTTACCCAGAGAAAAATAAAACTTACTGCTGTTTGCTGGCTTTGCCATCTCTTGTTTGTTACATAACTCTAAAGGGAGTTGATGTGCCTTCATTCTATTTGCAGGTCAATGCTCAACTGACCTGATGCAGGGCAACATGAATGCAAGAAATGCACAGTGAGAGGAAAACAACACTCCACTGCAGTCTACTGATAGCCCAGATAAAGGTGGATGTAACAGCAGCCACTCTGCAGGGGGACAGCAGTCCCCTCAGATCTTAGTGAATTTACAATTCCTTACAGAGCTAAGGAACATCCCAAAGTGTCTGCAAACCACCACAAGAGGATACAAGGGGCAGCTCTAGATCATCCGCTGGCAGGAATTGAACAGTAGTTAAGAGAACTGCTAAATCTGGTCCAAAAAAGAAGCAACATCCCCTTCACACACACACACCCCACCCCCCCAAATCAAAAGTTTTCATCTCACAGGGATTGGGAATTATTTCTAGATTCCTCCCCCTTCTCTCTCCCTCTCAGTTCTATATACATTTCTCAAAACTCCTCCAATGAAGAGTTACAGAGTAACAGTTAAAGAGTTTCATTTCTCCTTTTGTAACTATCATTTTCAAACTTGAGGAAGCTGCAATTAAAGAAAAGGTGAAAAAAAATTTAGACAATTTATCCTACTGCATTGAGTGGCAAAAATAAATAAGGAAAAGAGAAAAAAAAAGTGTGTGTGTGGGGGGGGGGAAATGGGGAAAAAAATAAAAATGAAGATTTTAAAGTTTTTGGTTTTGATGAAAGCCAGGAAAAAACATTGTATTTATTTTTATTTGTATATATACACATGCACATATACACACATTCAACAGCTGTGTTTTATATATACACATTCCATATGGTGAATGAATATTTTATTTATTTTACTGGGGCTGTCAATTACAGCTAACTCAAGCAATTAACTCAAAACAAATTAACGTGATTAATTGTAGTTTTAATTGCACTGTTAATCAATAATAGAATAGCAATATAAATTTATTATAAATATTTGCAGGTGTTGTTCTACATTTTCAAATGCATGGATTTCAATTACAACACAAGGTGTACAGTACACACTTTATATTATTTTTATTACAAATATTTGCATCGGAAAAAGATAAGCAAAAGAAATAGTATTTTTCAATTCACCTCAGACAGGTAATGTAGTGCAATCTCTTTATCATGAAAATGTAGCTTACAAATGTAGATTTTTTTGTTTGTTACATAACTGCACTCAAAACCAAAATCATGTAAAACTTCAGAGCCTACAAGTCCACTCAGTCCTACTTCTTGTTCAGCCAATCGCTAAGATAAACCAGATTGTTTACATTTATGGGAGATAAAGCTGTCTGTTTCTTATTTACAAATGTCACCGGAAAGTGAGAACAGGCATTTGCATGGCACTATTGTAGCTGGCGTTGCAAGATATTTACGTACCTGATATGCTGAACCTTTGTATGCCCCTTCATGCTTCGACTTGTATCCAAAAATATTTAAATAAATGTTATTCTATTAGTTTTTTAAACAGCACAATCAATCTTTTTACTTTTTTAAAATCATAATTAATGTTTATAATCGTTTAGCCGCCTTACTTTTTACCCAAAAAGTTAATGAAAATTTTTGACAAGCTCTGGGAGTTATATGGTCAGAGACCTATGATTAGACTCTGGAACCTCAGCATAGACACTTGTATGCAGTGATGCACATTGAGTTGGCCAGTTAGGGTATGGCTACACTGCAAATGAAGATGTGATTGTAGCAAGGATACACATACCCACGCAAGCTTTAATCTCATTAGTATAGGTAACAACAGCAGCATAGTTGTGATGGCATGGGCCCTCCACGGACTCTGGGCACATACTCCAGTTGCTAACCTGTGTTGCCACATCTATACTGCTATGGTTACCTGTGTTAGCTAGACTAAAGCTACCACGGGTATGCCTACCAGCATTATGATCACACCTTTCACTTGCAGTGCAGGGAAAAGGGGCAGTCACAAATGTCCACTTCCTCCCCTAACCACCATGTCTGCAAGGAAACTTACCAAGCAAAAGCTAAGATCCCTAACCCTTAAGTGGTGGGGGAAGTAGGGTGACCAGATGTCCCGATTTTATAGGGACAATCCCGATTTTTGGGTCTTTTTCTCATATAGGCTCCTATTAGCCCCCACCCCCGTCCCGATTTTTCACATTTGCTGTCTGGTCACCCTAGCGGGGAAGTCATATGTAAACCAGTACCTTTAAAAATACAAAGTAAAATACACACATGAAGAGACACTTCACCACTAGATTTTTTTTTTAAAAGAGAAGAGACCACAAAATGGTCCTTGTTACATTTTCACTGGAAACATTCAAAGCTACTTGGAGAGTGGTGTTAAATTCCAGTACGCTCCAGTGTGTTTTACAATCAATAGTTAGTTTATCTTTACAATGTCAACTTGAAGTTCAGTGTTGTATCAAAAGCCACACCCCTCTTAGGTTTACCTTTTCTTGTTAAAGGTAGCTGAAACAGGCCCTGTTCTTGCTACTTGTACACCAATGGACTGCCACACCCACACAGAATCCCATATAAGTCTGGGGCTCTGCACAGGTGCAGCAGTCTGTCTGCTCATAAGCTGCATGATATCAGTTGTATTTTGGAAATACAATAGCTTATTTCTACAGAAATACTATGGATGAACTTTATACTCCTACTCAAGTGAGACCAGAAAAGACCATCCAGTGCCCTCAATATTTCACATTTTTGGACTGAAGATAACTGGCGTGCTGTTTTTTTATGATAACATACACAACTAGCCACCAGTTTTGTCATGGGCTTTATGCTGAAGTTTATGCTGAATGGCTAAACGTGAAATATATCAGAAACAATGTGTGTAGCTGTTTGAATATTCAACTGGTAAAATATTCAGCAATTCTTTGTCTGAATCTGGGATATGGATTTTTGATAGTTTATTAATAAAGTATTTAACTCACTCCAGAGCAGGTTGAACAGTATTCAAATAAATATGCAGCAAAGTTTGTTAAGTTATTCACCAATTCTTTGTCATACCCAGCAGTTCTCTGGCTACAGGTATGCTATTCTCTTAACAGGATAATAATTTCCCCACACACTGGATGGGGTTTTCAAAAGTGCTCAGCACTGGCCTAATTCTGTTCCCACTGAAGTCAGAGAGGAATTTATCTTTGACTTCTGTAAGAGCAGAGCTGGGGTGGGATTTTTGAAAGTGTTCAGCAGTGGTCTCAGAGTTTCTGTAAGTGAACTGTATAGAGTTCTATTTGTTCAGCAGTAAAACAGAAATATATATCCTTCCATTAAAAGGGCGATCAATCTAACAAAACCCATCCCCCAGAAGAGAGCTGGTATCACTGATGGAGTTAAATATTACAATGTAAAACTAAACAGAGTTCTAAGGGGAAAGAGACAAGTCAAAGTGCAACTGGAGAAGGATCAAACTGCTTGTAAACAAAATATAGGTCAGCTATTACTACAAATCTATTTGACTGTGTCCTTTTAAATAGTTTCATTTCTAGTTTATTATTCCAAGCATACCTTCTGCTTATAACTACATTATATTTCCATCGCCCCAAGTTAACTGCTCTTGACTCTGCCTCTCAGCCCAGATCAACAATACAAACTTTTGCCAACATAGCTACATTAGTTAAGAGTGTGATGATATGTTGTCCTGGCAAAAGCCCCTAGTGTAGATGCAGTGACACTGGCAAAACTGGGCTTCTGCCAGCATGGCTTAGGCCTGGCCCACACTTAAAAGTTTTTCTAGCTAGGAGTGTTTAAAAACAAACAAAACAAAAAAGATAAATCCACTTTAACCGACATAGGCGAGCAAAAGCCTTCTTATCGCAGGGATACACAGACTGAGGCTCCCGAGCCTCACTTTAAATTTCACCTTAAATCCTCTTTTTCTCTTTAGTTTATGACAGACATTCTTGGTGACACATTTTGCAATGCTGGTTATCAAAGCCACTACATAAAAATAAGATGTGTAGTATGTCTTCTGTTGTCCTTCAAAAGGTAATAAGCAAACCTCATGCACACAGACTATATTGCATACAATAGAAACAGAGGGATAAATAAGAAAAAGAGGCCATAAAGCTGAGAAGTGCTCTGATTATAAAGATGTTCTAGCCCTGTGATGAAGTGACAAATTTTAGCTCAATGCCACTCAGTGCATTATTAGTCACCAACCATATATCATGCCATAACATAAATCAGATTTTTTTTTCAAACTCTAAAATATACTACAATGTCATAAATGAAGGTATCATCACACTATAAAATAGGAGATGGTGTGATCAAAAAAGCTTCAGGAGAAAAAAGGCATATTAAAGGTTAGGATTTAAGCTTGTGGGCATATATGAGTGCACAGAAGTGGGTACAGTACACAGATACTAGCCCATTATTTTCATGAGCACATAGCTTACCCATAAATAAGAAAAAAGGGGAAAAAACCCAGAAGCAATAAATGACAGACACTGGGAAGATCACTGGGATTAGTAAGAATTAACTGCAATTGTTCTTCAAATTCTGAGGGTTGATGAAGTGATTTTAACTTATTTATCAACAGTGCAAAATGTGCCTAAAATGTACACTTGAAGGGATTATCGGAAGTGTGTAAATTAATTTGTTTTTCCAAAGCTGCAAAATCTGATCACAAATCTCAATCCAATTACTTGTTCCAGCACATGCTCTATTGCTGTTGTCAAAGCTGCTATATAAACGGACTGGAAAATGGAGTATAACATTGGAGTAAGTACCATTTCTCCCTGGCCCCACTATTCAGCAATTCTATATGGTTTCCTTTATTTCGGTTATTTCATGTCCTGCATGCACTATCTAAATATGGGAGCTGGAGAGGGAAGGACCTTCCTTCTTTGGGTAGGGTATTCTTCTGTCCCATTTTGTGGTGGTTATATTACTAGCAGACTACATATTGAGGCATTCCACAGCAAGAAGTGATTGATAAGGCTTCAGTTTGCAGCAACATAGGTAGAAAATAAATCCAAAAGTTACATGTCTGCTCATACACCCACTATTCCTGGGGCATTCGGCAGCTAATGCTGAAGTTGGGTCTTTAAAGACAGCCAACCAACGGGAGAAACTTCTTGCAATTCACCTTCAAAGATAACACCCACTACGATAAGTTTAGTATTCAGCTTATTTCCTAAGGGTATTGGTCTAAAAATCACAGTATTGCTACACCAGATGCATGATTACTTTTGCCCCTTTGCCAAGCAGTAGCAGATTTCAGACCTTGCAGGTCAGTTTTGTGTCAGAGGTAAAATCAGTGACATGGAGTTAACATATTACTATTATAATATGTTTACTTATGAAGTGTACATGAGTCCTGGTTCCTTGAACAGAGATGGTCACAAATTGCTCACAGGCAAGTCCCTCCTGCAAACCTCAGGTATGGCACCATTGCCTCATCACCAAGCAACAGCAGCCTCAGAACTGCCTCTCAATGCTCAGAGGATACTGTTCCTTGTTCCTTCCTGGAAACACCATCGACAGCCCACCTCGACCCCCTGTTCAGAGCTCCTCCTTTAGGGTGAAATGGCCACAACAGGACAGCCTGGGCATCAACCCTCTTCATGCAGCTGCTTTACAATGGAACCTCAGAAAAGGTTCAACTGCCCAGATAAAGGGCGAGTAATTTAGTACAATCTCCCTGACCCAGTCATTGGGTAAGAGTTTCATGCATGTTATGAATTGATGTAAAAAGCACTCAGGATCACCTTAGCACGTCATTACACTTTTGCTAATAGATTCAACCACAGTTATGTCTGTGTTCACAAGAACATAATTCAATATCCAATGTAGATGTCAATATTTTAATCATGCCCGTATTTTAACGGTGACTGCTTTGGTCGCACTGGTGGGAGAGAAGATCAGAGTTTTCAGTTTTACCTTGGAATTTTTTTACTATTGTGAATTTAAAGTAGGCTCTTCACATAATTTGACCTCAGTATTTTGGAGCCAATCTGCATTAGCAATAATAGCCTGGTAGCATCAAGGTGGAGAGTTCAAACGAGTATCTTTTAAATGGGTACATAATGTACAAAAAAAAAAAAAAAAAAAAAAAAAGACAGCGAAGATTATCTACAGAGTGGATTGAATGAAATGTTAGGTGCCTCCCCTCAATAAGGATAAGCATGCCTAACCCAAGGAGAATTTGAAAATCATATAGAAAAAAAGAGAAGATATTCTAGGATTCAGTTCTGTCCTGCTACACATTGTAGCATTTCTAAACATACAAGGCACAACAGGATTGGAGAACGAGGTATGGAGGGGGTAAGTACCATTGTTAAAAAAAAAAAAAAAAAAACCTATTTTTAGAGGTCACCTATATATACATTAGCACCTACTTAAATAACAGAGGGTCCATTTGGATAAGAGACTAATTTTGATCCTGTTTGTTTAAAGTTAATGTTAGGTTCTTGTCCCACCTTACCCTCAACTCAAGATTCCCTCTTTCCTTCTTGTTTCTAGGAAGGACACTATGCCTCCCTGCATAGCTCACTCCATCAAAAGCAGGGGAGGCAGCATCAGCTGCAGGCAACACTGACTCTATGGAGACAAATGACACAGACTGCTTCTTCAAAGCAAAGCAGAAGACATAAAAGTGATCTATGGGATCAGCTGAATGAGATTTTATACCCTTCCCCCCAAGACAACTGGGGGATTGGGAGTGTTGAGAATCACCCTCTGCACACAAAGAAATGGAAAGCCTTTGGACGAAGGGGAGAGATGGGCACAAGTCTCAATGCTGGAGACCGTAGGGCTGCACTGAGGCCAGCCCTGGTACTTCCTGGAGCACCCTGGGTAGTCCAAACTTCTTACACCCCCAGTCTCTGCTTATTTGTTCTGCTGCTGGAAGCGTGGCTGTCCCGCCTCTTCCGCCCTACCCCTTTTGATGAGGAGGAAGACAGGAGTATCAAATTCCCTGCTCCCCGCAGGAGAGAGAAAGCAGACCCATGTCCTCTTCCCTCTGCTACGGAGCAAGAGGCCTGTGAGGAATGTAGGTAGACAACTACAGTAACTCCTCACTTAAAGTTGTCCCGGTTAACGTTGTTTTGCTGTTATGTTGCTGATCAATTAGGGAACATGCTCGTTTAAAGTTGTGCAATGCTCCCTTATAACATCATTTGGCAGACGCCTGCTTTGTCCACTGCTTGCAGGAAGAGCAGCCTGTTGGAGCTAGCTGGTGGGGGCTTGGAACCACAGTGGACTGGCAGCCCCCCTGCCTAAGTTCCCTGTGCGGCAGCCACCCAGCAGGCTATCAATTGCCAGCAGTTCAGCTGTCCCTCCCCCCACTGCCATGTGCTGCTCCTGCCCTCTGCCTTGGAGCTGCTCCCCGGAGCCTCCTGCTTGCTGTGCAGGGGGGGAGAGAGAGGGGGGCTAATGTCAGGGTGTCCCCCTCCCCCTGCTCCTGCCCCCGCTTACCCCATTTCCATAGAGCGGGGGGAGGAGGGGACACACAACAGGGCTCAGGATGGAGGGAGCTTCCTGGCAGCAGCTTCTGCCTCAACTTGCTGATCTACTTAAAAAGGCAGTGTACTTAGAGTAGGGTCAGCATACTTAAAGGTGCAATGTGCATCTCTCTCTCACACATGGTGTGTCTCTCTGTCTTTGTCTGCCATGCTGTCTCCCCTCCCTCCATTCGTGCTGCCTTGCAGAGTGTGAAGCTACATTAACAACGAGTTAACCCTTGAGGGCTCAGCTGATTGCTAGTTCATCATTTAGCGACAAAAATTTCCCTGGAACCTAATCCCCCCATTTACATTAATTCTTATGTGGAAACTGGATTCGCTTAACATTGTTTCACTTAAAGTTGCATTTTTCAGGAACATAACTACAATGTTAAGCAAGGAGTTACAGTACAAGAGGCTCTGCAGCAGCAGCTTAGCACTCAGGGCCAACATTTCAGTTCTTCTCAGGGTATGTCTAGTGGGAGTCAATTCAGCTGACCAATGTTAGGTAACCCTGGGCTTGAGCGTCTACATTGCATTTTAACCCTACATAAAGACTATTCTCACCTGTGTTTGAACCTAGGGCTCTGGCGTTCACACTGCAGTGCAAGATCCAAGTCGAAGTAACCATATTTCGGATTTCCTAGCCAGCCTCCCCCACCCCCAAATGTGACCACCATAGCCCTAGGACTGTGGTGCACAGTGGGGAAAACTTTACTGCATGTTACCAGGAAGCAACTCGCTTTGCAAAAGGCTTGATCGGTTCACTTTCCATTGCAAACCCAGGAGGCTCTCCCACAGTGTGCTTGCAGATCAGTGATCAGAAGTTAATGGTTTAATGCTGACCTGAGCTCCTGCCCTTTGCAAAGGTGGGCGGGGTGGGGTGGCTTCCATTTATAATAGAGTGATTGCAGATTGTTGGGATAGAGAGACTAAGGAAGTCCAGCTGACTCCCAGGACCTGAGTCAAGTGAGGCTGTCTCTACACTGCAAGGCAATAGGGCTCAGACTCTGGGTACCGACTTAACTCAAGTTCAGACCCTCCAGCCTTGCAGGGTCCTGGGACCCCAAGTCTAAGCCCTCGGTTATTGCAACTGTAGTGTAGACGGAATGGGGGGGCAAGGGGGGTCAGGCTGCTACTCAAAGCAAGTAATATAGTTCCTACAGCATCCGATAGTGAAATGGAATACTCTACCGTAATCCATTTTATTTAATAAATCTATCAGAATTCTCCAAGCCCCCTTGCATTTTAAACTCTCAGCAGGATTAACCCCAGTGATATTATATTTCATCGGGGCCTGATCCAAAGCCCAATGGAGTCAACTGAAAGACTACACTGGACTTTACTGGGTGTTGGCTCAGGCCCTAAAACATTTGTGGTAGGAGCATAATACACTGATTTGGTCTTTTTTAGTCATAGTTATTTCTATAAGTTAACAACTGCTATTGATGCTTCTAATACATTTCCAGCCATTATTCTTCAACGACCTTCTGCTTTATTAAATTTTTTGTAAATACATATATAATGTGCTAGATGTAATCTCACTAATGGGCTGCTACCCTCCAGGATCTATTAGCTTTTAAATCAAGGCCTGGATCTCCGTTTTCTATTTGACAGTACACACCCGTGCTTTAAATGGTGCAACCCTAAAATTATAGTTGTGACAGACATGGCAATTTCTTGAAACATCCTGGAGAAACCGTACTGAATACAAGAATGGCCATACTGGGTCCATCTAGCCTATTATCCTCTCCCTGACAGTATCCAGTGCCAGATGCTTCAGAGTGAATGAACAGAATAAGGCAATTTTGAGTGCTCCATCCCCTACCATCCAGACCCAGCTTCTGGCAATTGGAGGTTTAGGGACGCCCACAGCATGGGGTTGCATCCTTGACCATCTTGGCTAATAGCCATTGAGGGACCTATCCTCCACTTATTTATCTAATTCTTTTTTGAATCCAGTTATACTTTTGGCCTTCACAACATACTCTGCCAACACTTCCAAATTGTGTTAAGAAGTGTTTGTTTATACCTGCTTCCTACTGATTTCATCATATGACCACTAGATATTGTGTTATGTGAAGGGGTAAATAACACTTCCCTCACTTCCTCCATATCATTCATGATTTTATAGATTTTGATCTTAACTCCCCATACCCATCTCTTTTCTAAGAGAACAGTCCCAGTCTTTTTTACTCTCTCCTCATATGGAAGGTCCTCCATACCCCTAATCATTTTTGTTGTCCTTTACTGTAGCTTTTCCAATTCTAATATGTCCTTTTTGAGATGAGGTGACCAGAACTGCAAGCAGTATTCAAGATGTTGGCATACCATGGATTTACGCAGTGACAATTTGATGTTTTCTGTCCCTATTTCCTATCCCTTTCTTAATGGTTCCTAACATTGTTAGCTTTTTTGACTGCCGCGGCACACTGAGCGGGTGTATTCAGGGAACTATCTACAATGACCCCAGATCTTTTCCATGGTAACAGCTAATTTAGACCCCATCATTCTGTATGTATAGTTGGAATTATTTTTTCCAACATGCATTACTGTGCACTTAACACTGAATTCTCCTGCCTTTTTGTTGCCCAGTCACCCAGTTGTGAGATCCCTTTGTAATTCTTCAGTCAGCTGTGGCCCTAACTATATTGAATAATTTAATATCTGCAAATTTTGCCACCATGCTGCTCACCCCCTTTTCCAGATCATTTATGAATATATTGAACACCACAGGCCTCAGTACAGATCGTGGGGGAACACCCTATTTACACCTCTCAAATGTGAAACCCAAACATTTATTCCTACCCTTTGTTTCTTATCTTTTAAGCACTTACTAACCCATGAGAGGACTTTCCCTCTTATCCCATGACCGCTTACTTTGCTTAAGAGCCTTTGGTGAGGGACCTTGTCAACGTTTTTTGAAAGTCTAAGTACCCTATATCCACTGGATCACCCTGGTCCATGTTTTTGCTGACTCCCTTAAAGAATTCTAAAATACTAATGAAGCATGATTTCCCTTTATAAAAGTAGTGTTGACTCTTTCCCAATATATCATTTTCATCTATGTTATGTTTGATAATTTTGTTCTTTAATATCGTTTCAAACAAACAATTTGCCTGGTACTGAAGTTAGGCTTACTGGCCTGTAATTGCCAGGATTGCCTACAGACCCTTAATTAAAAAAAGGTGTTATATTAGCTACCATCCAGTCATCTGGTACAGAGGCTGATTTAAGCAATAGGTTCTATACCACAATTAGTAGTTCTGCAATTTTCTGTTTGAGTTCCTTCAGAACTCTTAGGTGAATACCATCTGGTGATTTATTACGGTTTAATTTTTCAATTTGTTCCAAATCTTCCTCTCTTGACACCTCAATCTGGGACAGTTCCTCAGATCTACCACCAAAAAAAAGAATGTCTTGGGTGTGCAGACCTCCCCCATATCATCTGCAGTGAAGACTGAGGCAAAGAATTCATTTAGCTCTCCGCAATGGCCTTTCTTCCTTGAGTACTCCTTTAGCACCTCTATCGGCCAGTGGCCCCACTGACCATTTGGCAGGCTTCCTGCTTCTAATGCACTTAAAAAAAAATTTGCTGTTCGTTTTTGTGTCTTTAACGAGTTGCTCTTCAAATTCTTTTATGGCCTGCCTTTTTATACTTTTACTTGAATTAAGTTAAGCCTTACCGAATTAAATTAAACCTTATTGAATTAAGCATTTTAGGAGTTCATTATATTAAAAATGCAAATATTTATGTATTATTATGGGACTGAACGCAACATCTCTAGGAGGGAGACATGACTAATGCAAAAGCTGGGAAGCACTATGAGCTTCAAAGGGCTTGTCATAAATATAAAGGGAAGGGGTTAAGAAGCTCTGATACACTACTATAAAATTCTCTTATCTGTAAAGGGTTAAGACTCAGGTAACCTGGCTAGCATCTGACCAATAAGGGGACAAGATACTTTCAAATCTTGGGAGAAGGTTGTGTGTGGGGCTCTTTGTCTGGGTTAGAGTTATCTCGGGGGACTAAAAGGACCGGGCAGAAAATCAATCTCCTCCAACCCAGCCTCACCAAACCTCACTATAAAAACCGTAAGTCAGGCATTGCGAATAGGTTTTTTGTTTGTTTTGCTTGTGGAGCTTTCCCTGTGCTAAAAGGGAGGGGTTATTCCTGTTTTTTCTGTAACTTTAAGGTTTTGTGCAGAGGGGGAATCCCTCTGAGTTTGGAAATTGAGTACCCTGTAAAATAATTACCATTCTGATTTTACAGAGATGATTTTTACCTTCTTTGTTTTAATAAAATCCTTCTTTTAAGAAGCTGACTGTTTTCTATTGTTCTAAGACCCCGGGGGTGGGTTTTTAGATCACTGTGTAACCAATTGGTTAGGAGATTATTCTCAAGATCCCCAGGAAAGGGGGGTACGGCTCGAGGGGGTATTTTGAGGGGAAGGGGAACTTCAAGTGGTTCCTTTCCCTGGTTCTTGTTTTAATCACTTGATGGTGGCAGCGAGAGAAGCGTTTCTCAGGGTGCAGGGAATTTTGTACCTTGGGGATTTTAACCTAAGGTGGTAGAAATAAGTTTAGGGGGTCTTTCATGCGGGTCCCCACGTCTGTACCCTAGAGTTCTGAGTGGGGAGGGAACCCTGACAGGGCTATTTTAAAACAATTGGCCGCAGAAGAAGGAACTTTTGGGGCAAAGTTTAGTGGGATACCTAGAGAAATACCTGGGGGGACGGAATGCAAATTCCCCACTTCTAGGCCCAACCTATTAAAGCTACATCTTGAGGAAAACGCATTGTCTGACGGATTACTTATTCACTGTTTCTAAGGATCAAAGACCCAACCTATTTAAAAAAAAAAAAAATCACAGATTCATGGGCGTGCTTGTTCTGAGGTAACAGCTGTTGTGAACTTGTGATCGCACACAAAAAATCCTTGGTACTGTTTAAAGGATAGTACATCTGCCAAAGCCCTTATATAGAGTTTGGGTGATCTGGTAAGCTTATTAGCATGTGTTTAGATGTTTTTTATTATTTTAAAATATTTTCTCAGTAATGCTTTTATCTTAAGAATAAGTGTGCTTGCTTAGGAAAAGTTGTGTTGTAACTTAAATATATGGGCAATTATGCTGTTTACAGCCTCTGAGAAGAAAAGCAAAGCAGGCCTGCTGAGGCAGTCTGACTTGCTGGGGAATTCAGTGTAGGCAGGGAATTGAGTAATATGGAAAAATCCTGGTCACTAGGGAAAGAGACATGTCTTCATCCAAGACAGGTGACAGCTGGGGAGCCAAAAGCCTGAGAGCATGTGCCCTTGTTGGACCACAGAGGGGGGAATACTGGTGCAGTTGCCCTGAACTGTGACAACAGTCACCTTAAAAGAAAAAAAGTTAATAGCCATTTCAGACACTACTTCTGTCCCATCCTCCCCGAGTTCCTATGACAATTTCTTATTTTTAATCAAATAGTTTTCTCCCTCCTGGTGCTGCATGAAAGACCCACTCTAACATGATAGTTAGTCTACTTTTGGACCAATCCTGCAAACACTTATACACGTGTGTAACCTTATTCACAAGAGTAATCCCAAGATCAAGGGCTATCTTGGTTATACAGGGAGGAAAAAATGAAACTTTACACAAAGTGCTGTCAAATACACAAAGTAAACAAACTAAAGAAAAGAGAACCATCTTCCTCTATTTTGGCTACAGTAATTTTAGGTGTTAGAACATTTTGAAACAGAAACTTGACTTTGGTGACCTTTGATATTCAGGAATCATCTGTCGATGTGGGGCAAGAGTGCTGGAACAAGTTTTATAGTGAGGGTGCTGAAAGCAGAAACCATTATTTTGTTATTACTACCACCGCACCCCCAACACCCATATGTGGACTGCACTATAAAGAAGATGTTAACTATCTAAATTGTTTAATATCTTTATCTCTACATTAACACAGTCACAAGATGTGGTGTCTTAATATCATTGTTTCATTGATATCAAAGAGTACTGTTACTGCTGACATAATGTGCGAGTGTTACAAAGTTCCCAATATTTTGCAGGAAGGGGGAGCATGTTTCAGGCCTACAAAGAGATGAGTGTTAAAACTTCCAATTTTATAGATAAAAAGTTACCTTTGTTTGTTCACTGTCAGGGTCTTCCAGCCAGCTATATGGGTCGCATATTTTACACCCATGGTAATCATGTACCTGAATTTAAGAGAGAGACGTTTCTTTAACAAACATAAAAGCAAACTTTGTTTTGTTTTGAAATTAGCAAATGATCCACATCAAGATAAAGGCTCTCTGGAACAACAGAGCTGAGAAGTAAGAAGCACCATATGAGAAACATTAAACACACAAACACAGTAATTCCTGGCTCCAAAGCGAGCAAGCCAATGTTCTATGGCCAGGAGAATGGTGGCCAAGTCAGTGCAGTCACAGTGAAAGAAAGTCAGATGATTATCAGGAGTTAAACTCACTTCTAGAAGGTACATATAAACTCGATACTCTTTTCGTATGGAAAACCAAACCAAATCACCAACTTTAGCATCCTCTTCATTGTCTTGATCAGCAATCTGAAGATACAGTAAGATGGCCACAAGACCAGTGTTCAACTGAAATTGTGACTCTTCATTTCACTAATAACCTTTACAGTCACTCAGTAATTAAAGTTTCCAATTATTTAAGAGTAAGTATGTTTGACTGTAGTTGTTCTATCAGTATTAATGACGCCAAGTAAAGTTATTTACGTAGTGGCTTGTCTACATGACAAGTTATTGCATGGCAAGCTAGGGTGTGACTCTTGTTCAGACATTTCAAGTTTTATAATTCGCTCAGCATTAAAAGTAGGAAGTCAAGCTGATCTTTTTGCCAGTGTTAACTAAGGCTCCAATTCTGCAAACACTTCTTCTCATGAGTGACATTAAACACTAATATTACAGGATTAGGGCCTAAAGCATTGCCTTTTGTGTGGCAGGAAGGGGGGAAAAACACCAACCAGTTTTAATAGAACCTACATGGTTATTTGTATTGGACATCAGTTTCACCATTTGAACACAGAGATGTTTAGTGTTAGAAATACATATTCTGAATGTTGATGTACAGAAAGCAAAGTGAGAGTCTTACAGGTGTATCATCATACAAGATAAACTTTCTAATATTCTGCATCTTTCTTGGAAAATTAAGTCCTTAATCTAAATGATGAGAGACTGGAGATTTTGGAGGCCTCAATTTTTGGATGCTAAAATTGAGACCCCTCAAAAGGGCCTTATATTTGGGCACACTGAGCACCTGCACTATAGGAGTCAGGTCATTTTAAGAAGTCTCAAGTTGGTGATCCAAAAACCTGCAATACACTAGTCACTTTTGAAAAATTTAAATCTATGTTTTTTCTACATAAATTACATATGTAAATTTTTAAAAAGTTGACAAATTTAAGATTTATTTTAGGTTTTATTTCTTAGCCCAGGGCTACACTAGGGGAGGGGGTCGATCTACGATACGCAACTTCAGCTACGTGAATAGCGTAGCTGAAGTCGGCGTATCGTAATCGACTTACCTGGCGATGAGGACGGCGGCGAGTCGATCGCTGCCGCTCCCCCGTCGACTCCGCTTCCGCCTTTCGATGAGGTGGATTGCCGGCGCCGACGGGGAGCGCGATCGGGGATCGATTAATCGCGTCTTAACGAGACGCAAAAAATCGATCCCCGATAGATCGATTGCTACCCGCCAATCCGGCGGGTAGTGAAGACCTGCCCTTATAGCTAAACAGTAACATTGCCATTTGGGGAAAATGCCACAAGTGATTCCTTTCTTTATTTGTCCTATGACTAACACAACACTGTTACCCTCTGTACTCCTGGGAGAATTCTACACCAAAAAAATTAAAAATTTTGTCCACAATATTTTAAAATGCCACAAAATTCTACGTATTTTATTTATCAAAATAACTAGGGCTGCTGATTAATCGCAGTTAACTCATGTGATTAACTCAAAAAAAAATCAAGTGCGATTAATCTCACTGTTAAATTTCAATTGGTATTTTATGGTTTATTAAATATTTTGGATTTTTTTCTACATTTTCAAACATATTGCACAACAGAATATTGTGTACACAATATTCTATTACACAACAGAATACAAAGTGTACAGTGCTCAATTTATATTATTTTTATTATAAATATTTGCACTGTAAAAATGATAAACAAAATAAATCGTATTTTTTAATTCACTTCATAAGAGTACTGTAGTGCAATCTCTTTATCGTGAAAGTGTAACTTACAAATGCAGATTTTTTTTTTGGTTACATAACTCCACTAAAAAACAAATCAGTGTAAAACTTCAGAGCCTACAAGTCCACTCAGTCATACTTCTTATTCTGTCAATCGCTAAGACAAACAAGTTTGTTTACATTGATGAGAGATACTGCTGCCTGCTTATTTACGTCACCTGAAAGCGAGAACAGGCATTCGCATGGCACTTTTGTAGCCAGCGTTGCAAGATATTTACATGCCAGATATGCTAAACATTCGTATGCCCCTTCATGCTTCGGCCACCATTCCAGAGGACATGCTTCTATGCTAATGATGCTCATTAAAAAAATAATGTATGAATTAGATTTGTGACTGAACTCCTTGGGGGAGAATTGTATGTCTCCTGTTCTGTTTTACCCACATTCTGCCATACATTTCATATTATAGCAATCTCGGATGATGACCCAGCACATGTTCGTTTTAAGAACACTTTCACTGCAGATTTGACAAAATGCAAAGAAGGTACCAATGTGAGATTTCTAAAAATAGCTACAGCACTGGACCCAAGGTTTAAGAATATGAAGGGCTGTCCACAATCTGAGAGGGACAAGCTGTGGAGCTTGCTTTCAGAAGTCTTAAAAGAGCAACACTCAGATGCAGAAACTTCAGAACGTGAACCACCAAAAAAAATAAAATCAGCCTTCTGCTGGTTGCATCTGACTCAGGCTATGTCTACACTACCGCGGTAAGTTGACCTACGATATGCAACTCTAGCTACGTGAATATCGTAGCTGGAGTCGACATACTTTAGGTCAAGTTACCGCAGCGTCTACACCCCGGGGGAGGGAGGGTTGTTGATGGGAGAAACTCTCCCGCCGACTTACCTTACTCTTCTTGTCGGGGGTAGAGTATAGGGGTCTACTGGAGAGTGATTTGCTGTCGATTGGGGGGGGGGGGGGTCTTCTCTAGACCCGCTAAATCGACCGCCGGTGGACTGATCTCAGAGCGTTGAACCCGGCTGTAGTGTAGACATAGCCTCAGATGATGAAAATGAACATGTGTCGGTCTGCATTGCTTTGGATTGTTATCGAGCAGAAACGGTCATCAACGCATGTCCCCTGGAATGGTGGTTGAAGCATGAAGGGACATATGAATCATTAGCGCATCTGGCAACTAAATATCTTGTGATACCAGCTACAACAGTGCCATGCGAACGCCTGTTCTCACTTTCAGGTGACATTGTAAACAAGGAGCGGGTAGCATTATCTCCTGCAAATAGTAACCAAACCTGTTTGTCTGAGCGACTGGCTGAGTGGACTTGTAGGCTCTAAAGTTTTACATTGTTTTAATTTTGAATGCAGTTATTTTTGTACATAATTCTACATTTATAAGTTCAACTTTCATGATAAAGAGATTACACTACAGTACTTGTATGAGGTGAATTGAAAAATGCTATGTATTTTGTTTTTACAGCGTAAATATTTGTAATCAAAAATAAAGTGAGCACTGTACACTGTTCTGTTGTAACTGAAATCAATATATTTGAAAATGTGGAAAACAACCACAATTTTTAAATAAATGTTATTCTATTATTGTTTAATCGCACGATTAATTGCAATTACATTTTTGTAATCACTTGACAGCTCTAGAAATAACACGATATAAACACACTCCTCCTGTCAGCTCCAGCAGCAGAGGGGAACATTAATCTGCACAATTCTGCATTGCACAGTGGTGTCGAATTCCAGCAGGAGTACCCCTTTAGTTCTATAAAACTAAATGCAAGTACCATTTACTGGACAAAGATTATACTTTTATCAAGGGTGTGAAATCCAAAGCATTACTGCCTGCTTAGCGGCAAAAAATGATGAGGGTTGTGAGAAAACATTTTCAAGTTTGGGCCGAAGCTCACAGTTCACAACTGTTAAGTACACACGTTGCTCACAGGGTTTGCCTTTCACTGACACCTGTGCTACAAACTGCACCACAACATACAATACAGTGATTAGCAACAAAAATAATAAGCACAAGTTTATACCATGGCGCTAACAAAGTTTCCTCAAAGAAAACAAAAACAAAGGAAAGACCCTTGTTCAGCTGGCTCAGAGCAATCACTGCTAACTAGCATGTCAGGCAGGTTACTCAGCCCTCTCACTGAAGGGAGAGCCTCAATGTCCACCTCTGTAAAATGGGGCTGGCTGATACTCTCCTAAGTGACAGGGTGGGGAGGGGACATCCCGGATTACAAATCCGTTGGGGCTGCCCAGCTGGAAGGCTCTACCGGCCGAGAACACAGCGCCCCGCCACCTAACCCCAAGGGAACGCCACTCCCTCCGCCGGGGCCCCGCTCCCCTCTGTGGGGAACAGCAGCAGAGACAGTCCCAGCCCCGCCTGGTCAGTTTCCAGCCCGCCCGGCAGGCGCAGAGCCCGGAGCCGGCCGGGAGACCGGCCCCACGTGCCGCTCAGGGGCTGGGCAGCTGCTCGGGGGCAACCCCTGGGGTTGCGCAGACAAAGGCGGCGGCGGCGGCGGCGGGGTGGGGGGAGGCAGCCGGGTGCCCCGCTGAACTCACCGCGGCCTCGTCGCGATAGGCCTCCGGGTACTTGACGCTCTGCATGGTGCCGGGCGCGCGGGCAGCCAGCGGGGCTAGTTCGGAGCTGGCTCGGCCGCGGGAAGCAGGCGGGGGAGGCGCGCCGAGGCGGAGCCCGGCAACTAAGGCCCCGCCCGCCTGACAAGAAGCGGCTGCGCTGGCACCGCAGCCAAGAGGGCCGAGTGTGCCGGGGAGCCGGCAGCGCAAGGAGCACAGCGCCCTCTGCAGGCAAGGGGCTGCACGGTCCCGGGCCTCCCCGGCTCGCTAGAGGGGCTGCGGGGATGGATACTGCCCGCTTGGTGGCGCTGTAGCATCCTTGTGCAGGGCACCGAGTCAGTCCTGCTGCCCAGCACCTAGGGTGACCAGACAGCAAGTGTGAGAAATCAGGACGGGGTGGGGGGTAATAGGAGCCTATATAAGAAAAAGCCCCCAAAATCGGGACTGTCCCTATAAAATCGGGACAGCTGGTCACCCTACCAGCTCCCCAGAGTGCCAGCCAGGAGCAGCCCCTGTACACAGCAGAAGGAGATGCTGGGAGGGGAGGAAGAAAACACTGACCACTTCTTTCCCATCCAGCATGTCAAGGGGGGGGGTGGAGCTGCACATGCACTAAGCACCTGAGGGCTTGTCTCCACATGAGCTGTCCCGGAATAGCTCCCAAGTGTGGGCACCAAACCCTAAATAACCCTGTCTTTTTTTCCAAATTAGTTTGAGCCATTTGGAAGTGGGTGGAAATAAACCAGACCCAGGCACTGGTATTCCAGTATAGGAGTGTCCACATATGGAGTTCTGAAAGCTCTCCCACTTTAAATTCACACCCTACCTTATTCAGGAATAACTTCCATGTGTGATATACCAGATGGAGCAATCTGGTAGAACACGCAACACTGTGACCGTTCCCATTGCCAGCTGGTGGGCATGGCAGGAGTGCTGGACTTCTCACCAAGCCATTGTCTTTGAACCTTGCATAAGTAGCGTAGCCGGGGGGGAGCAGGGGGAGCAGCCGCTCCCCCTGTGAGGAGAAGCGGCGCTAAGGCGCCGCCCGAGCCCCGCTGCGGGAAGCGCTTTAAAAGGCACGTGGCTCCTGCCGCTGCGGGGAGCTGCCGGCCCTTTAAAACGACCCCCCCCCAGCCCCGCTGCCGGACCCAGGCTGGGGGGGATGCTTTAAAAGGCCGGCGGCTCCTGCCGCTGCGGGGAGCCACGGGCCTTTTAAAGTGCCCCCCCCCCCCCCGCCAGCCCCACTGCCGGAGCCGGGCTTGGGCGGGGATTTAAAAGGCCCGGGGGCTCTGCAGTGGCTGGAGCCCCGGGCCCTTTAAAGCGCCGCCGGGGTGAGTACAGGGGGAGCCGGGAGGCGCCTTTTTATAGTGCCGCTCTCCCTGTGCTCTAAACCTGGCTACGCCACTGCCTTGAGTATGAGTCTCCCAACACCTTATTTTCTTAAGTAGTAGCTAGGTGGTTTAATCCTGCAGTTAGTAGGCATCTGGTAACATTTTCAAGCCCTGAGCTATTAGGACAGTGGGCCCGATTCCCTTCTCAGCCACCTGTGTCTTACCTTCAATTGTCCCAACCATTTCACCAGAGTGACTTCTGATTTGAATCAGTATAAGTGGGGGGAGGAGCAGGTCCAAAGTAGAAAGAGATGCCTTACAAATCACCATCAGCTGAATTTTCACACTATGGCAGGCAGGTCCACATCAAATGCTGCTTTGATTTCTGGCCATGGTACCTCTATTGATTGCGGATTACCAGTGTTAGCCCTATGCACAAACAAGGTTCTGGTGAGCAGAGGTCTAAGTTGTCCAAAGTAACAGAAGTCCAACTTAGCCTGCAATATAAAATTGTTTGTAAAAATCAGCAAAAGTTGGAAACTAATAACTGGTACAGGCAGAATTAAGTTTAAAGAACAGTGATAAGCAGCTCCGGTCACAGGTTGACAGGACAATTTGTTGAAAGATTCTAGAAGTGGGAGGAAATGTTTATAGTAGAAATCACTGAAATGTGTTTTGACTTGTTAATTTTAATGAGATGAGTTTGCCACCTATTCTGGACACTGTTTAACTGGGGGTGGAAGGCACCAAAAGGGAGCAGGGCAACAGGTGGACTGGAGGGAGCAAGCTTTGCCAAGGTGGCTGCTACCTCCACAGTTTTCTGGGACTTTGAGATCTACCATAACACTGTTGGGCCTTCATCGTTCTGATCCTGAAAGATGTTCTGACCACACTGGGCCATAGAGAGGGAACCAAATGACATCATCACCTCCACCAGCTTTAGCTAAATCTTGAACAACACCTGGAATGTGAGACTTGGATTCGTTCGGTCATTCTTTCCTTTGTGTGTCATTTTCCTTCTCCACTTTATTTCTTCTCTGTTCTATCTTTCTCTTTTTGTCTTCTAATAGCCCTCTTCTGTGTTAGCCACCAAGACAACTGCACCTTTTGCTATTGTGCTGTGAGCACTTGACTGGAAAGACAACTAGAAGCAATGTCTTAAACAGTCTATAGTTTGCTTGGTGTCAGAGTCAGGCTGCTTAAGACCATGCACTGAACCTGTGATTCTACAGTAGTGAGGTTACTTTTGAAAGTCAGCACCAGAGACAGAAGCTAAGGGCTGGTCTACACTGGCAATTTACAGCACTGCAACTTTCTGGGTCAGGGGTGTGAAAAAAACACATCCCTGAGCGCAGCAGGTTTCAGCGCTATAAAACGCCAGTGTAGACGGTGCACCAGCGCTGGGAGCTACGCCCCTCGTGGAGGTGGGGGGTTTTAGAGCGCTGGGAGAGCTCACCGCGACCACACAAGGTACGTTAAAGCGCTGCCACAGCCGTGCTTTAGCGTTGCCAGTGTAGACAAGCCCTTAATTTTCTCTGCTATTTGTTCTCTGGTCTTTTTTATCTGTTTGTCTTGTTTTGTCTTAAAGAAAACAGGATCAGAGTTCAGCAACCATGGCAACAATAGTTCTATACTATCTACACTAAGGGTATGTTCCCTGCTGATTCGTTTCTTCTTGTGGCTCTGCAAATACAGGAGGATTGTGTGTCCTGTGCTTGCAATGCTTATGACAATAGTGCAGAGCAATGTCCAGGTTTCTGTCAGAGATGGTGGACAGCAAGGAGGGGTCTGCTGGTTCATGGGATTTTTAAAAAGGCACAAAAATTATGGGACATAGATGACATTATGGGACAGAGAAAATTGCATGCTGTGAAGTTGACCTCTTGCTCTCAGTCATCCTGTGCAACTTGTTTCTGCCCCACCAGGCACCGCTGGACAGTGGTGGGTTACACACTGGGATCCCTACCCATGGTGTGCCACACTGTACATCAACACAAGCACTCCTGGGGAGAATGCGCAGTGCCGATGCAAGGAGCCAAGTATGCATGTGCACAAGCTATACACTAACTGCAGCTGCTTAATGCCACTCACAGCATCAGCCATGGTGAGTGTGGCACCAGAGAAATGGAATTGAGGAGGGAATTGGTTGAATGGAACTTAAGCTGGCATAGTCAGCTGGGCAGTTGCACACAACAATGGAGAGCTGCTAGGTGTGCTCGCCAAGCTGGGCAATCAGGAAAAGGCATTTCAAAAATTTGCAGGGCTTTAAAGGAGAGAGGGGGCTTCTAGTCTCCATGACCCCTGGGCAGTGTGGCGCTCACAACTGTAATTACAGTGGTCAGTGTTGGGCCTTGCGGATCAGCTGCTGGAGGACTGTTAGGGTTGAAATAGGTAATGCAGTGTTTACACTAGCATTGAGTCGACTTCAGTACGTTGACCATGGCTCAATGCCATGGAGAGGGCAGGGGCGGGTGGCTTTACTGCATCACTGTAACTGGACACTTACATCAACAGGAGACAAATATAAGTGTAGACACATGCCACAACTAGGTGGACACGAGGTGGCTTACGTGGACCTAACTTTGTAGTGTAGATCAGGCCTCAGTGTTGTAACAGTAAACAAGGGTGCTGCCTAGTGGATAGAACACTGGGCTGAGATTTAGGAGATGTGGGTTTTATTCCCTTCTGGGTGACCTTAGGCAAATCACTCCATCTCTGTTTCCCCTGAACGATAAGGAAGCTAGCTGACCTCCTTTGTAAAGTGCTTTGAGATCTACTGACAAAATATGATATAGAAGAGCTAGGTATTATTATTATTTTCTGTTGGGCCAGAAACCCCTTTATCAACACAACAGTTCCTGCAAGATGGTTCCTGAGTTTTTAAATGGAAGACAATATTCTATGTTAGTGGGTGAAGGAAGGTTCTTTTCCTTTACTTCAAAAAAGGTTTTTAACCACTGAATGTCAAACACTGCATGTGGTTTATACTCTCCGTTGCACTCCCATATTAGTACTACTTTGTTCATTTCAAAAATATATTTTGGTTCATTGTGTTCTTTTAATAATTATATTTCTGGCTATCATACAGTCATTAGCTACATTCTTTCAACTTACTCAGCATATCCACACTGACTCACTTCCAGTAGTATATTGACTCAATAGGAAATGACCTCATTGCTTCTGTAAAGAAAGATGTGAAAAAAAATCCTGTGAATTCAGTTTTTACCTTCCCTTTTCACCTTTCCCCCCACCCCATTTGATCGTTATGACTTAAGAACTTGAAACTTTTCTCTCCCCAAGCCAGATGTCAACTTTCTACCCTCACTCTTGCTTTCCTCAACTTTTGTGTTTTTTCGTTATTGCAAAACACAGATCCTGCTCTTCAAATATTTACCAACAGATGGCAGCAAACCCTCAGTCTTTCACATTCTCACAAATAGCAGCTAAAATGTCAAAGCTTCTTATCTGTATCGGGTTTGCTGAATGATTTGAAATTCATCTAATATTATCAGGAAAATGTTGTTTGGGGGAAATATGCCTCTGAAAATATATACTATAATGGGTAAATTTTCAAAAGTGCCTAAATGAGTTATGAGCCCAAATCCCATTGTTTTTCAATGAGATTTAAGCTCCTAAATCATGTTTACCCACTATATACATTTTAAATTTTATTAGCATTTAAATAATGTATGGATAATTGATAGCTTGAATGGTTGTAGAGATTAAATATGAAATTTATATCTCTATATATGTCTTTAGTATTATATAATACAACAGCATATTAAATAAATATTATTTGATACACAACAAATCCCCAATAATATCAATTGTTTAAAAATGGAAGTAATTGATAAAATAATGTTTAGTTCTTTTTACTTTACCTTGCTGTTTGTTTAGACTCAGAAACTACTGAAATTCTATGAGCAAAATACTTTTATAAAACTCTCAGAAAGAAATTATCCAGTCAAATGATTCAAACACATATTTTTATTTTGGAATACATTAAATTAAAAATAAATGTTTCTCTTTAAAAAAAGTGTTCATACATAGTAATTGCTACACTGGATCAGACTCACGGTCCATCTAGTCTCTGTGTCTGACAGTGGCCAGCACTATATGCTTCCAAGGAAGGTGGGGAAAGCCTCAAAGTAAGTAGAAGTAGGATAAACTGTCCCTCAGAAAAATCTGCTCCTAAAGCAGGAGACTGGCTTAACCCTTGAATGACGAGGTTTTATATCCCTTCCAAAACTTGATTTTTAGTATTTAATATAACAACTTTGGATAGTTTTGTTGTCCATACAGATGAACTGTAGAACTTCCATCACCCTGTGAAGTACTTATGGTTTGTCTACACACAGAAGTTGCCAATTTTTTAAACTGGTTAAAAAACCAATTTCATTAAATTGGTTCAAACTTGTTGGCATCTTATATTAGTTTAGTTTGCCCACAGGTACAAGCTAAAGCAATATGAACCAAGTTTAAATTGATATACAAATATCCACACCAAAAGTTGTACCAGTTTAACTAAATTGGTTTAGAAACATACTTTTAGTTAAAGTGGTGAAACTTTTTGTGTAGACAAGGCCTAACCTGTTCCCTTTCTTTTGCAATGAAATATAGGATATTCTTTCAACAAGAAAATAGTCTAGGGCCCGATCTAGCAAGAAACTCTACCAGACTTGGGCATTGAAAAATGGAGGTAGGTACCAAAAACTAGAGGCCATTTATAAAAAATTGAGCCTCAGTGCCTCTGAGAAGATGCTGAACACTCTCAGCTCCCACTGAAAAATTCAGTGTGGTTGAGCACAAACATTACTTCCCATGAAGAGCCAAGCACTTTGCTGGACTGGTCCCTCAATAGACATATGCCATTAGATCAATTATACGTCCTGCAGCATTTCTGGAAACTTATCCTACTCTAATTCAAAGCAGTACTTTTTTAAACCCCTAAATAGTTTAATTCAGCTATGACATCATGAACAAAATACAAATTTTCTGCTCTTCTAAAGAAAATTATTTCAGAGCATCTGGAACTGTTTATATTATATTGCTCTGCAGTGTCTTACACTGCAGCTGGGCCTGACACATAGCCTCATGGCGGCAATGGGAGTCTTTTCATTGACTTAAGTGGTGTTCGGATCACACCCTAGCTCAGCAAATATCAGTCTATAAACAACAAATTACTCTTTTCTATAGAAATATATACAGAACAAAAATATTAAAGGAATTACAGATGTGTGTTTATTTTTACATATGTTTGCTATTATTTTTGCTTAACTCTATTCTTTTTGTTGTACACTGTAAAAATACTTTATATACAAATTTCTATCTTCAAACATCAATATCTACAAAAATAACCTTTTTATTGAAAATGATCATACTATGAATAGCTTTTAAATGTGCTGTCCTTGAAAATGTAGATAAGTGTGAATGGGGGGGGGGGGCTGTTCTTTTCAATCTTCAAAAGCTAACAATAAACATTTAGTTGTTTTGGATGAAATCCAGGAAGTTTTGCCATCGAGTTCAACAGGGCCAGAATTTCTTAGCAGGCAACGTAGAAGTCAACTTTCTTTTCACAAGTTGTGACTTGTTGACAGAGTTTGGAATATACTAAATATAGGAAAATTGATATATTTGCCTGGGAAAGAAAAACAATTTTCTGTCTTTGCTTTGTCTTGTTTACAAGAGCTCTCAGAATGAAAGATCTTTTTCAGGAAGTCATTGTCTAATTTTATACGTTGCATATATACACACTTTGCTTGCATTTATCAAACTCTGTTAACAATGGATAAATGACGTATTATATACATACATTATGACAACACCCCACTCTACCACCACATGCTTGGTTTTGCATTATAATTTCATACAATGCCCCAGATTTCTGTAGGAAGAGTAGAGATTTTTGAGTAAAAATCACCAGAAAAGCCATCCCAAGCTCAACTTGTATGAGTGCCAACTGAATGCCTTTGAGAAGAACTTCTTAACACAAAAACACCCCAAAACCAAACCAACCAACTAAACAAATAAAAAACCCAACCCAACCCCAATGTAGCACAGTTCAGTGACTGCTGAATCAGTACAACTGATATGCTACATCAAGCAATGTGTTAGGATTTTGCATGTTAAATTTCTCTACCCACTTTTAAAAACAATTTATTTTAAATATTATCATTGGCTTTTCATAAGGGAGAAAATGATAAGAAGGAGACAAGAATTTCTGTTCCAAAATAAATATCTGAATATGTCACCGATCGGTCTATCAGCCCTCACCGAGAGAGTGCCGATCACAACACCTCAGATGTGTTGTTCTAGCCAGTCCTCCAACTACCCGCTGGCCAAGCTGTCAGTAGCACCAGACACCCGATTGACATAGCGCACAGCAGCCTAGAACTCCTGAGCGATCCGCCAACCGCAGCCTCCCAAGCAGCTAGGATTACAGGCACACGCCACCACACCTAGCTCTGAATGTGCATATTAAGAAAAACAAGGGTAACCTCTGAATAAAAATAGTGCAATCACAAAGAATTCAAAATTGATCTTTATAGGTTTGGATAATTTCTATAGTGTTTGATTCTCTTCTAAATGAACACAATCTAAACACAATTTTGTAATTAAATTAGAAATGTCCAATATTTTCATAATTGAACTTGACATTCATTATATTAATAATTATTACTTGATTATTATTTATTATTGCAATGCCCACGAGCCAGGGCCAGCCTTAGGAAAATGGTGCCTTGGGCTAGCTTGTATTCTGGCATCCCTGGCCCCTGCTGCCTCCCCAGCTTCATCCTCATCACCTCTGTCCCCAACTGCCTCCCCCGGTCCTCCACCCTCCCCATCCCCTCTATCCCCCATTGCCTCCCCAGGCTTCCTACCCCCACTCATTGCCCCCAGGCCACGCTGCCTCCCCACCCATTGCCCCGAGCTCCCTTCCATGGCCTTTTACTCCAGACCAGCCTGCTCTTTGCCACTTGACCACAGTGCCTTCGGTGTGGCTAGATAGGAAAGGCTGTATTTTAGAGATGTTATGAAAAAAGAATCTTCATGGTTTAGACATAGCCTTGATGTGAGAGCATGGAGAGGGCTCTGAGTTGAAGATGACACCCAGGTTATGGGCCTGAGTGACAGGCCGGGTGGTGGTGTTGTCCACAGCATTTAAGAAAGGTGGTAGCAGGGAGTGCTTGGGGTGAAGGTTAAAAGCTCTGTTTTAGCCATGTGGCGCTTGAGCTGATGGCTAGACATCCACAAGGAGATGATGTCAGAGAGACAGACTGAGATTTTAATTTGAACAGAAGGAGACAGCTCTGGAACGGAGAAAGATCTGCAAGTCATCGGTAGTAAGATGGTAGTTGAATTTATGACTGCAGATCAGATTACCCTGGCCTGAGATTACTCCCAATATAAGGTGTAGAGGGAGACGGGAAGAGGACCAAGAGGGATCTCTCACAGAAAGCTGGAGAGGGCATAGAGACATTATTTTCCTATTCTAAGGTGCCATTCATTGTTAATAAAAGCTAATTATTTTTAAGTGGCTAGCATTTAAACTAATTAAATCCCCACATGATTTACTAAATTAGTTACCTCTTATGGATGCAAATTTTATGCTTCTGAAGACACAATAAACTTGCTGAAATCCAATGCCACTTATTCATTTTTTTATAGCAGACAATTGGTAGTGTTTGCCTTACTGTGGGGCTATGGGATTTTTCCTGCATAAAGATTGCAGGATGTGTTGGATACTAGACCCACCCGATTGTTTTTAAATTCTAAAATCTTAATGTAATTTTCACTATATTTATTTATTTTTACTATCTTCAGAGCTGGTGGAAAGAATTTTGGAGGAAAATTTTGCATTTCAACCAAATAATTGATATATATATATATTATTAGCTTTATTAGGTGATTTTCAACTGGCAGGTGTGAAACTGCACTCCATAAAGTGGAAACTCTTTTTGTCGTTGATGGAAAGGAATTCCTCAGTGTTGTCAAAAGAAGAATGACACAGGTCAAGGCTCCTCAGACTGGATTGTGCCCATTTGCAGAAATACCCATGACAGAGTTCAGAGGGAGGAAAACTCCACAAGAGGAACTCCACAGAATTTCACCCAGATCATTCAGGGAGAAAGTGCCACCCTTAAACCCTGAGCATCCCAGAGGAAATGTCAGAAGGCATAGGGAAATCAATGCCTCTCTGCTAGCTTTGAGAATTCAACAACGCTGTCTGTTCCCTGACTGCACAGCTCCAGTGGAAACTGATAATGGGATCCATGACAAATATATTATAGTAAATAAAATTACTTTGAAGCAGAATTTGAGGTTTTGATTCTTCACTCTGAGCCAGTTGTGATTCCCCTTTCCCTCTGCCCCAAATTAGGGCTAAACAGGGGCACCCCAATTTACACCACTTAAGTAAAGGTCCTTCAGGAGGAACGTTAACTGGTATCAAAAGTTTCTCTGAGGTATAAAGGAATTTGTTTAGCCTTGAAAATACTAGCACTTTCCACACTATCCATTAACGGTGGCTTAATAAAATGTGTATATGTCTAAAACATCCAAAAGGTCTAAAGGAGCATTTTCAAGATAATCCTATTTAAAAAATTATCCTTTGAAGTGTAACAAATAACAGCTGGGTTATTGGAACTTTGAAATATTTTTAAAAATCTAATTTTCTTTTTAACCATTTATTCAGTTTACCTTTTCCATTTTGTTCAGCTTTCACAGTGAAATTAGACTGCTCTGTTTCAGTTTCTGTACTTCTACTATAGTCTTCAGTTTTGATTTCTGTACTTGTTGGGAAGGTTTAAAACTAAAAAAAGTTTTATTGAAATAAATTTTGAAAATCAATAAATACATCCTAACAAATTCTTGGTTCTTTTTTTCTTTTTTTAGTCTGAATTTCAGAGCTAAACTATTTGGGAGTTTTCTTATAAGAGACACATTTGGAGAAATGAATCAGTGATTAGATCACTACCTTTCCTAGGGTGAAAAGATGTCCCGATTTTCTAGGGACAGTCCCGATATTTGGGGCTTTGTCTTATGTAGGTGCCTATTACCGCCAACCCCCTGTCCCAATTTTTCACACTTGCTGTCTGGTCACCCTAACTCTCCCTCAAAAAGTATCAGGATATAAAATCCCATAATTTCACATACTCCAAAATTTGGGGGTCAGATTTGAATGGAGTCTAATCAACATCCTGAAACAATTGGTGCTTCCCAAGGATTATCAGAGCTGGAGGGCAGAGAAAAGGAAATCATTGGCGACCGCCTCAGATGATGTACATCAGCATAATTCAGTTGAGGAGCTGGTCCTGAGTGTTTGAATTGTTTTTCATTTGTCAATGTTACTACTTAATCAGAACCTATATTTTTCCATTTTACAATCTCAGGGCACTGATATCAAATTTTCTGTCTGTGCAACACTCAGTTCCTTTATGACAATCCAGTACATCATCAACATCATTAATACCATGTTAAATGAGTTAAGTGATTATTGGACCACTCGGACTGATCCGTGAGGGTGTATGCGCAGCTCAAGAACACATTCGCAGCTCAAGAACACATCATGATCAGTGACCTCTAGAAGACATTGCTCTCAGGCACTGCAAGAATTTTAAGGAGCAAGTGCATTTGAGCACCTAAAATGTAGGAATTCTGCAGAGGGTTTAATAAAACTCCTGATTACCCAACTCAAAGGAGATAGTTGGTGGCCCAGATTTATTAGTGACTCATGAGGATAAATTTTAGACAGTAGCTTTTCCCTTTTTATGCTTAAAGATCTTGTATGTTTTGAAGGCTATTTTTTTAAATTATCCCCATGCTGTAATACTGAGGGATAATAAAATAATAATAATAATAATTAATAATACATATATCTCATTTTCATATTTTAAAGGAAACATGTAAATACTATATATTGGGGGCTATATCTCCTACTTTTCCAGGGGGGTGGTCTTGATTATCTAGTAGGTCTTTTCCATCTCTACTTATTATGATGTTGCTAATGCAGTAGGCAGCCTTTTACTGAATTCATTCATTACTTTGCTTCAAATTTTTCATTATTTTTATCAAAAACTTCACTAAAATTATAAAATCTTTTATGGAATTTTTTTCCGGTCACCTGAGTTTTTTGTCTTATTACCAAGTTTCCAAACATTAATTTTCATCATTTAATTAAATATGCATGCTAAAAGGCAAGAGACGTTCAGAGTTAGGGTCTGTTTGCTAACTTTATTTGTGCCCTTGCTGTTGTGAATTTCACAATATTTACTAAGGTATAAAGTGTAATAGTTGTTACCACACCAAGTCAGACTTGCAAAATATCTTGATTTGTTTAAAGATAAGCATGTTATCTAAACCTCATTAGCAATAAAGAGATCCTATAAAGAAATGTACCTTTCTCTTGTGTAATGTTACCTGGATTTTCTTTTTCTCTGGTAAGAAGACTGCATTGAATTTCATGTATAATACAAAGCTGGCAGCTTCTGGGTGATGTTGCCACAAACACAACTATGACTTATGTGAGGAGATGCATTTTCACCAAACTCCTGATAATTTTATGGAGAGCTGTTTTGAGTGAATTGGAAAGAAGGTTACTGCATGTTTGGGGCCTCTGCAGAGGATTGGTGGATAGAGTTTGAATTTGGCAAGCTCAGCCCAGGCACATCTGGGCACCAAGCAGTCAGGCAGGGCCGTCTCCTCTCACAGGGCTCAAGCTCTTGTGGGGGTGCCTGGTGGGCATGTCAGGCTATATGCTGTGGGCAAGTCAATAAAATGGAACAGATTGCTTCTCCCAGTGTGCCATTCCCACTCTCCAGGCCAGTGTAGAGCAGAGTTGGGGCTCTGCATCCGAACCCCCAATTCTCCCCTCTTTCTGGGTAATTTGGTCCTTTGTGGGAACAAGAGTGAGCAGTCCCTGATCAGAGGGACTGCTATTATAATAATTCCTTGCTGTAGGCCATATAAAGGATGATGCTGTGGCCTCCTAGTCCCATGCAACCACACAAGGGACTATCACAGTCTGGCCCTGAATGCAAGGGCAGAGAACAGACACACATCTATGCAGAGACTACATGCACAGATACCACAGTGATGAAGGTAGCAAAATACTCTCTGGTGCTTTTACTCCCCTGAGCCATGGTTTTCCCTCCCACCCACTTGGAACGTGCCTTCATCACAAAGTTAACTCAAGTGATTGGCATCTGGATCTGAGCACCCGCATTCGCCTAGCTTAGGTGTGAGCAAACACACTGTAAAAGCCACACTCAAGTTATTGTGTTGTGGTTCACCCATGTGCTACACTAGGACTGCACTTCTGGGGGCATATCACATGGTTCTTTGTGCTGCAGTAAACTGGGTCACTCTATGATTCTTTCTGAGTGAATTGTGGGATAACTTGTCTGTCTTTCTGGGCATTTGGGGGGGAATTGTGGGAAACTAGCCCAGCTAGCCAGCTAGCCCAGATTGAAACTGGGCCAAACTCGGGTGAGAAGGTTTTGTGTATGGACTGGAGGTGGATTAGGGGCAACACCTAGTAAAAGCCTCAGTTAACTCTGCAGTGAAGACATACCCTTAGAAAGGTGTGCACTACTTGTACCATTAATCTTGTGGAGTTTTTGTGCTCACTAAAGCGCAAGCACCAAACATCTGTCTATCTGGGCATTTGTACTGCAGCCACTGTCATGGTATCATGTGCCTGGCCCCTTCATAGAGATACAAAGGAAAATCACTCTCCTTGCACTCTGTTCCCTTTCCCCACCCCAAATGCTTTGCACACCTGGCCCTGCACATTCAGCATTTCCTTCAGATACAGTGTGAAGATCTTATTCTTGGTTTGCTTTACCTCCTTATCATGAACTCAGGAGTCAGTGTTATGCAAAGTTAAAATCTGTTGAAAGCAAGGGTATTTGACCCTGACCACAACCTGCTAAGCCTTTAGCAAACAATTGAGACATTCTATGTGTGATTAAAACAGCTCTCTCCTAAATATGACAGCAAACCCAAGAATCAAGATGAATGTTTTAATTGGGGATATAAATAAGAATCAATGCAAACCATTGCCCAAGGGATGAGCTGAAACATTTTTAAGGTTCAATGAAAGTTTAATTATCTCTGTAGTTTTTGAATCAGGATCTATCCTGGGCATATTAGGAGTTGGGAACACAGCATCCCTTTGAAACTTTGTGTGTGTGTGTGTGTGTGAGGGATGGGAATGTTCTCAGTTTGGGTGTCCATTTGTGTACAATTTTGCTGTGTGCATGTTTTGTGTTGAGTGAGAGCACTATAACCATCTTCATAGCAAAGATAATTCTTACCCAGTTCCAGGGTGCTTGTGTGGAACTCCAGGGGAACTCTAATGGTTCAGCACCAATGGTGGGGTGAACCCAGTTTTGCTGATATCTGTATGCCTTAGAACTTCAAGTGCCTGTTACATAGTTTGAAAGGAAAAAGAAATGGATTAAATTTAAGCTTGGTGTTGAAGTCAATACTGGGCCAGATCCTCAGCAGATGAAATCAGAATAGCTCCATTTAAAACAATGGAGTTATGCAAATATGTATCAATTTAGGGTGTGGACCAATGAGTTATATCAGAGATAAACTTGTTCCAATGTATTTTGATTGAAATTTAGTTCTAAGACGACAGAACCTGAACATCTCCATTTCTGTTTATGCCTATAAAAAGCTGATATGTTTTCAGCAGAGCAAAAACTTATCAAGATTTAATAAATAAATAACTACTTGTTTGACAGATTTTGTGAATAACCTACAAAATATTTTATATTATATGATCCTGCATAAACTAACTGAATTTAGAGCTACATCTTCAGGGTTTAATAATTCCATATACTATTAATATACATATATAATTGTTTGTGGTTTTATTATTTATAAAATATTCAAAATTCATTTCTCTATGTTAATAACTACCTCTGTCTGGGTATTATTGCATAATAAACCGCATTGTAGCAAGTACATTATTGACAATAACTAATTTTTGTTAAAGCTAATATGCATGAAGCCAACACAATGAATGGAAATTTTATGAGATCATGGAAGGCGACCGTATCTGCACAGTTTCCCAGGTGATGTAGAATTATGAAGAGTTCATTTCTTGGGGTTTGTGGATTGACTGTTACTTATTAACTAGTGACCAACTGATAACTCTATGGACAGAGTCCATTTTTTCTATAGAATATAGTCTCATTTGTCCAGTGCACAAGGTTTTATAGCCTGCTTCAAAATGTATGCACATCGTGTTGTCCTTGCAAATTACTTCTTGTGCAGAAATTATAGAAAGCAAACAAAATCTTTGCCTTTCCAAAGGACAAAACAAATTGTTTGAGGACTGGATTATCAAGTAATTAAAATGAAGGTTTACACGAGGGCTAAAACTGTTTTCAATAATGGCTCAGGGGAGCCTGTTACTGTACTACTATCGATAGCTGTTGTTCAAATCTTACTATGAGAAGGAGGATTTAGAGACACAATCCTAGCTAGCTAGCTAATCTTAGGGTTTTATCTGACCGACCAACACTGAAGTATCTGAGTGCCATCTATATGAAATCAATAGCAATAGTGAAGTCCAGTCTAGAGGACTTCATTGAGTCTCTGCCACTTCTCCCATTATGGGGTCAGAGCTCTTCTTAAAGTAGTTTGTTGATTTGATTTGGTTTGGTAGACGGTTAGTGGTTGAAGGGAGTTATTAGCATTCTGAAGGCCATATGTCCACTACAGACCCTATGCCGGTCTAGGTGTGTCAATGTAACCCCCTACTGTAGATACAGCATAGGCCAACAGAAAGAGTTCTTCCTCTGGCATATTAACACCACCACCTCCTTGAATGATGTTCGCTAAAACAGCATAAGCACACTTTTATAGATCCACACTGAGGGTTTTGTTGGCATTTCTGTGTTGGCTTGCGGTGTGTGATTTTTTCACATTCCTAGCCGACATAGCTATGTCAACAAAACTTTGTAATGTAGACAAGCAGCATTATTCTTATGATGGAAAGACTTTTACAAAGAGGATAAATCCTTCATTTGAGATTTTATACAGAGTTCTCTTATGATAATCTAAGATAGCTACTGAAGTCAAAAGAACATATGATGTTTCTTGCAAAGGACAAAGAATAACTTCAATATATCTTGGCATCATTTTCTCTCAAGCTAGGGTCTACTGTCCAGTACTGCATATGAGCTATCAGTATGTATGGCCTCTGTACTAGCAAAATTTAACTCCACAACTTTGTAAAGTACTTTGTGATCACTAAGAGAGCTGTTGAAATAAAATCCTACTTAAATCTGCTGATGGAAAAATGCATTGCCCATTAACAAGTGCTTACTTTGATTTGTGCACTGGCAGCATTAATAAATACATTCACTGAAAAAAACTCTTAAAATATTTTATAGTATATGCCTTGAGATATAATATAGTGTGACTGTTCAACTTCATTATCTCTTTTGTGCCATCTTTCTGTAAATAGCATTCCATCAAGGAGTGTGAACTGGAACACACTCTCAAAGAAACTGCGAAACCACCTGATCAACATCCTATACAGCAAACAGGGAAAGATTAAGACTGAGCTCTCAAAACTGGATACTCTTATGGAAAACCAACCTTCCACACAAACTTCTTCATGGACTGACTTTACAAAAACTAGACAAGCCATTTACATCACAAGCTTTGCTTCTTTACAAAAGAAAAAGGACACTAAGCTATCTAAACTGCTGCATGCTACAAGGAACCACAACAGCAGTTCCCTTACCCCACCCAACAATATTGTTAATCTTTCCAGCTATACTCTCAGCCCAGCAGAAGAATCTGTCCTTTCTCGGGGCCTCTCCTTTTGTCCCTCCAGACCCACGAACATGATACAGTTCTACGGTGACCTAGAATCCTACTTTCGACGTCTCCGACTCAAAGAATTTTTCCAACAGACCTCTGTACTACATACTAACCCACAGAATCCTTCCTACCTAAACTACAAAAAGAAGGATTCTGCGTGGACTCCTCCTGAAGGTCGAAACAACAAATTGGACTTCTACATAGACTGCTTCCGTCGCTGTGCTCGAGCTGAAATTGTAGATAAGCAAAATCACTTGCCCCATAACCTCAGCCGTGCAGAACACAATGCCATCAACAGCCTCAGGAACAACTCTAACATCATAATCAAAAAGGCTGACAAAGGAGGAGCTGTCGTCATCATGAATAAGTTGGAATATGAACAAGAAGCTGTCAGGCAGCTCTGTAACTCCACATTCTACAGGCCTTTATCCTCTGACCCCACTGAGGAGTACCAAAAGAAACTGCACCATCTACTCCAGAAACTCCCTGGAAAAGCACAAGAACAAATTTGTACAGACACGTGCCTAGAACCCCGTCCAGGTACATTCTATCTGCTACCCAAGATCCATAAACCTGGAAATCCTGGACGCCCCATCATCTCAGGCATTGGCACCCTAACAGCAGGATTGTCTGGCTATGTAGACTCTCTCCTCAGGCCCTATGCTACCAGCACTCCCAGCTATCTTCGCGACACCACTGACTTCCTGAGGAAACTACAATCCATCGGTGATCTTCCAGACAACACCATCCTGGCCACTATGGATGTAGAAGCCCTCTACACTAACATTCCACACAACGATGGACTACAAGCTGTCAGGAACAGTATCCCCGATACTACCACGGCTAACCTGGTGGCCGAACTTTGTGATTTTGTCCTCACCCACAACTATTTCACATTTGGGGACAATATTTACCTTCAAGTCAGTGGCACTGCTATGGGTACCCGTATGGCCCCACAGTATGCCAACATTTTTATGGCTGACTTAGAACAACGCTTCCTCAGCTCTCGTCACCTAACACCCCTACTCTACTTGCGCTACATTGATGATATCTTCATCATTTGGACCCATGGAAAAGAAGCCCTTGAGGAATTCCACCATGATTTCAACAATTTCCATCCCACCATCAACCTCAGCCTAGACCAGTCCACACAAGCGGTCCATTTCCTAGACACCACTGTGCTAATAAGTGATGGTCACATAAACACCACCCTATACCGGAAACCTACTGACCGCTATACTTACCTACATGCTTCCAGCTTCCATCCTGGACACACCACACGATCCATTGTTTACAGCCAAGCTCTAAGATACAACCGCATTTGCTCCAATCCCCCAGACAGAGACAAACACCTACAAGATCTCTATCAAGCATTCTTACAACTACAATACCCACCTGCTGAAGTGAAAAAACAGATTGACAGGGCCAAAAGAGTACCCAGGAGTCACCTACTACAAGACAGGCCCAAAAAAGAAAATAACAGAACACCACTAGCCGTCACCTTTAGCCCCCAACTAAAACCTCTCCAGCGCATCATCAAAGATCTACAACCTATCCTAAAAGATGATCCCTCACTCTCACAGATCTTGGAGGACAGACCAATCCTTGCTTACAGACAGCCCCCCAACCTGAAGCAAATACTCACCAGCAACCACACACCATACAACAAAAACACCAACCCAGGAACCTATCCTTGCAACAAAGCCCGATGCCAACTCTGTCAACATATCGATTCAAGTGATACCATCACAGGGCCTAATCACATCCGCCACGCCATCAGGGGCTCATTCACCTGCACATCTACCAATGTGATATATGCCATCATGTGCCAGCAATGCCCCTCTGCCATGTACATTGGCCAAACCGGACAGTCTCTACGCAAAAGAATAAATGGACATAAATCTGACATCAGAAATCATAACATTCAAAAACCAGTAGGAGAACACTTCAACCTCCCTAATCACTCAGTGACAGACTTGAGGGTAGCAGTGTTGCGACAGATTAACTCCAAAAGCAGACTTCAAAGAGAAACTATTGAACTCGAATTGATATGCAAACTAGGTTGCATTGCGTCCGGATTAAATAGAGATTTGGAATGGCTCAGCCATTACGTTAATTGAATCTATTTCCCTTAAGTTAACGATCCTCATTCACACCTGTGTGACCATCATGTTTATCACTTCAAAGGTTTTTCTTCCCCTGCTGTTATGGTTCCTCTCAACTAATTCGCCTCTTAAGGTTGGTCTATGCACCTCGACCTTATCATGTTTCTCTGACTGTATAAATATCTGTGTACTGTATGTTTCATTCCATGCATCCGATGAAGTGGGTAACAACCCACGAAAGCTTATGCTGAAATAAATTTGTTAGTCTCTAAGGTGCTACAAGTTTTTCTTTCTTATTTTCGTTTTGCTGACACAGACTAACACGGCTACTACACTGAAACCTAACAGAAAGTACTGTAAATACCAAGATGAAATTGATTCTGAAGGGTTTGTTCTAGAGCTCCTCAACATTTTTTTGATGGAACACACAGTTTTCCATTGCTAATGAAGTTTTGTCAAAATCAAAACATTTCAAAGGAATGGATAGATTTCAAAGAATTTTTTTCCAGAAAAATGTCTCAATGAATCATTTTGCCTTTATCATTTTGTTTCAACTTTAGTGTTTCAATTAATTTAGTTTAGACTTTTATATTATATTTAAATATCAATGTTATTGTATTACATGTGTATATTCTGTTTACGATTATATTTTATTTTAAATTTTATATTATAATATTTTGACATTATCAAAATGAAATGCTTCAATGTTTCCAAATCAATTTTTTAAAAATTTGCATTCTGTGAGAAATTTTGAAGTTTATTCTTTTCGTTCCAATTCAAAAAGAAATCAAATGTCAAAATGTCAGAATTTATTGCAGAATGAAAACTCTGTTTCTTTGACCAACTCTAGTAGTTTTCATATAATTTATTTTTTTAAAGTTTAAAGGTTTTTAAAAAGGTATTTGGAAAATGCTGGTTTTTTTACTGACTTGAGTCACCCAACTTCTTGTTTGATCTTGTACAAAGTTTCATTGTGTATTTTAATTCATTATTCAGTTGAAACAAAACAATTATGCATTTATTTATTTAAAGAAAATTTACTTATTGGAGGAGGCAACATTTTTCTTTTTGTTTTGTTGTTGCTGTTTTGGGGATGTTCATCGGAAAGTTCAGAAATCAAAATCGTGTCCTGATCATTAATAAATGGGTAACTAAGAACTCCAGCCCATTGGGGGTTTGGCACCTTCAGTAATGCTTGAACTATCTTGTCTCCACTGAGTTCCCTTTCAACAATGAGCTCTATGCCTAGCTGCCTTTTTGGGAAGTTGTCTTCGTATATTTTACAGTAGTGTCCCTAAAATAATACAAAAATGATCATTGTATGATATATTTGATGGGAAATAAACACCAGAGTAGTCTTTTTCATATTATTTTACTACAAGTTCATACAGCAGCTCATACCATCTCCAGCTACCAGGGGTGAAAGTAAGTCCAAAGACTTACTGGTACGAGGGCTGGCTCCGCTCCCACCCCAGAAGGGGTGGGGCCTCGGGCAGAAGGGGCAGAGCTGGGGGGGGTCAGCGGCGGCAGCAGCAGTGGCCGGAGCCCTAGGCCCTTTAAATTGCTGCTGCCCCTTTTGCGCCCCTCCATTGGCGGCTCTGCTGGTAGGGTCTGTACCGGCAGGGCTGCCGACAGGGAAGGGGAGTGACATTAAAGTGCTGCCACGGCAGCGCTTTAACGTTGCTGCCCCTGCCTCCCTCTCCTGCCGTCAGCGGCCCTGCTGGTACGGACCCTACCAGCAAGACCGCTGACGGGGGAGGCAAAAGGGACAGGGACGTTAAAGTGCTACCACTCACTTTCACCCCTGCTGGCTACACTATCCTTAGATTGTAACATTAACTTTTGAGCTGAGATAAGCTTCTACCATCGGATGCAAAGGATCTTTCTGAAAAAAATCTACTAGGGCCTGATCCAAAGCCAGTTCAAGCCAATGGGAGTCTCTTCATTAACTTCAATAGACTGATACCTCATAAGGTGCATCACAGCCGCATGTAACAAAGAAATATGTACATTTTGCTTTCAGTTTTCATAAGGAGGTGTGTCTCCTTTTCTTAGTGGCAATTTCAACTGACTTTAATAGACTTTGAATCAGGTCTATAACTAGTGCTATGGCAACAAAATATTTGGGCAGCTACAGTGTTTGCAAAATTTCTCTCTGTCTGGGCTGGCTACTGACTGCACTTGTAAATTATCCTGTCACTTACCCTACTGACTAGTTGTCCCCCTCCATTTTATGTTAGATAGTTGAGAGTTGCTTAGATTTGCAAAATATATGCCCATTTAATGAGCTATGATGTTTGCTATTAAATCTAAATATTGTAAAGTGTGCCTGTATACTATAGCAATTGGTGCCATATAAATGCTTATGCTAGTGAAGTGCTAAATCCTCAAGTCCTTATTCACATTGTATTCAGTCATTTACTCAGGCAAAATTTCTATTGATCCAAATCCTGAGTGGTGCAGTTCACCGTCAATGAGGGGTTTGAGTAAATAAGGATTGAGTAAAAAGTGGGTACAAGATACAGGATTTGGTTTACCAAGAGGAATCTCTGCCCAGGAGTTCCTCTTGAATAAAATATAAAGTTATTCTGTTTCTGAATTTTTGTTCTTCTCAATGAACAGGCTTAATCCAATGGTAAAGAAATAGCCTGATCTTTAGGCGTAATGATCAATTTTTATTGAAGGATCCTGTCTGTTAATTTCTTTTGAGCTATTTGTATGGCTACACTGTCTTCTCTATGCTGATACTCCCTTAGTACCCCTTTGTTGCCTGCCTTTGAAAACATTTAAAACAAACAAGACCCTTTCTCTTCCCATAGACAGTACAAGTAATATTAATGGTTATCTATCTGTGATAAGCAAAGCAGTCTCATTTTACATGACTTGAAAGGGTCATCTGTATTGTCAAGCCCAATTAACTTGTCTTACTCTCACAAAACATGGGGTAAGTAAGAGGCCATTCCTCTCCACATACCTCAGAAAGCAGTTCCGGTATGGCAGGCTGATCAAAGGATATTCAAGGTTTCAAAACAACAAATAGAATGCACACCTTTATTTAGTACACAGGAATTTGCATTGTACTTGCTTGGCATGATACCTGCAGGTATGTATATTTGCTGGGAATAATTGCATAAAAGGTTGAACAAGTTCTAACTACCAGTTTTAATTTGTATTTGTTCCATGATTTAAAGGAAGAAAATTCAGTAAAATGTTGGGCAAACTTGGATTTCAATCAAGTTTCTTTAGGGGCTTACCCAGTTTACAACAAAATTTGTGCAGAGAGCTTGTTTCCTACAAAACCTAAATTGGGAATTTTTGTCTTGTGCTGTTTGAAGGCCCCAGGACTGAGCTGCTTAAATCAGGATTATCTCACAAAATTCAGGATGAGTGGTAAGTCTGAGTGAACCCTTGATATTAAGCTTCCATGCCACTATGTGCTGCAACGCCCCTCAGCTCTTATAATGTGAATAGGGTCAAGCCAAAATAGTATTTGGGCAGATGTCCATGAGACTCACAAGTGCTGTAGAAAGTGATGTTCATGATTTAGCAGGCAGGAATGTCCCCACTATTCTTATGGCAGTACTATGCTCCTGAGGGTGACATCATGCAGATGAAATGCAATTGATCATTTGAGCCATTAAGGATTTCATAACACTTGTCACAACAGAGTTGTTAAATGTGGTGACATGCTCAGATACAAAACTGAAGTATTATGTTGTCAACATACATTTATTCCCCCTACAATTAGATATTTTTCACTTCCTGCTGTTAACTATTTGCTGAGTTTCATCACAGAGCAGTGGCATGACAGTAACATTAAGTGATCCCTGTGTATAGTTTGTACTTCAGATGTCTTGTAATGTATTTTGGGATCCTTTGAGAGGAATGTGTTATATAAATGTAAGTTTTTCCTGTTAATAATAAAGGATGGGTTGAACTTAGTTTTCTTTTAGTGATAATTTGAAAATTTTTATATTCACCAATGATTTTATGCCTATTCCTTCTATTTTGCTTGCTTTCCAGAGAAAGCTAATCAGAAAATATTTCCCGCTTCTGTGGGAAATTTTAATTTTTCAATAAAAAATGTAAAACCAAATACTTTAAGCCAAAATCAGAACATTTAAGTTTAGAAGTACCCTAATCTATCTTCTTTTTTAAAAGATAGTGAAAAAGTGTGTGTGTTTGGGTGGGTATGAGAGAGACAGAGAGAGAGAATCTTTTTCCAGTGGAAAAAAATAAAATAAAAAGGTGAGAGAAAGGGTTCCTCCCACACATTTTCTGTGATTTTTTAATTTATTTGAATGTTTTTCTAGTGGGGAAAAAAAGTAAAAAAGTAAAATAATGCGTTTTAAAAAGGTTTACAAATATTTTCTCACTGAAACAAAAGAAAAAATGTGGAACATTTCAAATTTTTTCATTTTGAAATTTTTAGACTTTTTTTTTAAGAAATCAAATCCTTCAATGAAACATTTTGATTTTTTCACAATGCCCCCCTTTTCCCCCTCATAATTTTGTTTGGATTAATTTTTTTTGACCATCTCTAATCTGCAGAAAAGCACAGTCTGCTTGAATAGCTGAGGTATTTATGAGTGGCTTAAATACAACATAGTGGAAAGTGAGCCATTTTTAACTGTTGGGAGAATTAGGTGCAATACCTTGTATGAATGTTTCAGGGGAATACTGAAGATGGGACCAACTCTGTCATTGTTAGAGATTGACAGCTGCTGTAACATGAATCTAGTTAAAGGTCAGTGGCCATGCTCTATAGTCTACTCTGTGCCTATCAGTGCCATCTCTTGAAATAACAGTTACTTCCAGGACTCCTTCATCTTCTTCACTCTCTGACCCCCGCTTACCTCCTCCCCTCCAGCTCTCCATTCCCTCTCTGGCACATATCCTTCAGCAGCACTCTCTTTTCTTTTCTTGTGCTTTTCCTGCTGTCATCACACAGACCTCTATGTGTTTTATTGTACTATGTTCCCCTAACCTTGCTCAAAGGCTATCACTGTCTTCCATGATCATTTAAATTCTCCTTTAAAAAAGGGAGGGGAGTTTAATTTAAAAAATCTAAATAAGATGCCAAGAAGAAAAGCTCCAGAGTTCTACAAAAACACTTTCATAGCTGTAGTAATTCAGACAGATGGGTAAATGCAAACATGTGCCTCTAACCAAATAATTTCATTTCTCAATGTCAGACCCTAACTTTGTGAATTTCCTGAAGAATCTATTTATGACCCACTCCCTTGAAACTTGGAAGTAGTTCACTTAACAAAAGCTTCCATATTAGTCTGCCAAGATAGTTACTAAAATAGAACTGTCGCATTGTTGTTTTTGAGGATTCATGACTCTTCATTCATCTCTCATACCGGGACTTTTGTTTGAGGCCATTTTGTTGTCACTGTGGCACAGAAAGTTAAGAGGAGTGTTTAAAATAATTAAGTATCAGAAGCAGCTCCTTACATTTGGAATGCAAATTATTCCTGAAGTTCCTATATAGAAATTACAGCATGCAATTTCAGATGGGACTATGTTTACCCACTACCTCAAGGTTTAGGAAACACCATTTGTGCCAAGGAATTTGACAAACCTATAAATCGATTTTTCTTTCAAGCATGATAATTTATAAAAGCCAATTGCGATGTGCTTTTAGGGCCAAAATCCTCGGCAATGTCACTTCCATGTATAGAGCCTGAAAGGTCTAAAACTGAATTGTTATCCACAGAGAGGACAGTCCTTTAAGGTTGAGGACTTAAAATCCCTCTCTCTCCCCACTAAGGCCACTATTCCCTTCACAGAGAGATGACTAGGAAGGATTGAGTCCTACCCCCTCTCTCTTCCCTGCTCTGGAGCAGCATATTGGTAGTGACCAGTCTGTAAAGAGGGAAGAAACCTGTCAATATTTAATCAATAACTCATGTCCTAGAAATGGGTTACATTCTGGGTAGTTTATGATGGCCCAAAGGATATTTCAAACTTGAAATAATGGAACAAGCAAACAGAAATGCACAAAACATGGAAGATATAGCAAGGAGGTGAAGATTATTGTCACAGTTTAAATGGGATGAAGCAGTGTAGAAAATTAAATAGACATTATAATTAAATTCCCCCAGGGTTTGCATAAATTGTTCAACAGAATCTCAAAATAAATTCTATTACAAGTAAAGAAGACAGGGAAGGCCCTGATCCTAGATTTCTCATACATCCCAGACTTCTCCTGAGTCCAAGGAATGTGGTACCAGGCCCTAACTTGCATGGTAAGTTAGTTATTATTTGAAAGTTGTTTTTAAAATTGTCACAGTTTGCTGCTAATGGTCTTTCAGGCTTCTTGTAACAATTGTTGATCGATACAAAGAGCATGCAAGCAAGTACAAATAAGCAGGGATCTCATTGTGTAACTCCAAAAATAATTATTAGAGTTCCAAAAGTGAAACCTCTGCACACTTCAGTGAGGACAGAGCTCAAGCTACACATAGTCACTAACATGCAGAAAAGTGTTATTTAAAATGAGTTATTTACAGAACATTTACACTATAAACAAGTGTACTTAGAGACACTTAATATAAAGTGTTACTGTCTGCTAAGGATCTGTTCACTTAACATTCATGCAGTCCTGAGTGGTTTGCAAGTCAATTAAACACTGATGAAGCAGAGTTAAATGTTTCCTATTGAGAAATGTCACAGCATTCTTTCTGCTTCATTTCGTTGTGTCATTTGATGCACTAAAAAGGATTCAAGTGACACAGCACCACCTTTAATATCATAATACAGTGCAATGTAACATGCTGAGCCACGTGCAAGCAGGGCTCAACTCATCAGCAACGTAAACAATATTCCAGTGCAAATACTTGCTCTCAGGTAAGTGAGGAGATGCCATATTTTTGCTTTAATTAAGGGCAAACTGAAATACAGCAAATATCTTGATAAATGGATTTTCCCTCATGCTTGACCAGTGCAGACAAATCTAAACAGCAGCACACAGGCTCATGCAATTTAACACCCAGTAGCTGTCCCTTCCTTCATGATTAAAATGTCTGGCAACAAGCATTGGCAGGGTCTTCCTAAGGTTAGGTTTCCTCTTGTTTTGTATGAATGGAAATGTTAGCAAACTCTGTCATTCAAGTCTAGCTAATGTATCACTTCTGTTCTTTAGGAGGCTAGCCAAAGCTTACTGGAGTTTAAGGAATCCTTAAATGATCATGTATAAGCCAATGCTTACCATTTTAAAAACCTCTGCCGATACAGTAAAACATAGAAATGCTACACACATTACATATCAAGGGACATGAGGTACAAAACGTGCAATTTGTGTCTATTTTAAATTCCTTTTATGCAAAACTCAACAGGATATTTTAATTATTACTAGTCATGTCTAAATGATTCCTTTAAGTACAATAACTGCGCTGGGGATAGGCGCCTACCTAATGGTTAAAGAGATCACATGTCCTGGCTTTAAATATGATGTCCCAGGAACTTCTTTTAGAACACCTAAAAGATCCAGTTTTTCATTTCATCAATCTAAATGCTTGTTGCTTTCTGATAACAGCAACATGTTTGTTTAAAGCATAGTGCTATACTGAACAGAAGTTGCTTTGAACAAACAGTCCTGTAGAACAGTGGTTCTTAACCAGGGGTCCGGGACTGGGGGAGGGGAGGGGGGAGGTACGGGAAGGTTTCAGGGGTCCACCAAGTAGCATTAGACTTGCTGGGGCCTAGGGCAGAAAGCCATAGCCCCAACGCATGGAGTTGAAGTTGAAGCGTGAGCAACTTGCGGGAGGGGGCTTGTGGTGTGGAGCCCCAGGCAATTGCCCTGATTGCTAATGCCAGCCCTGGCTTTTATATGCAGAAAACCAGTTGTAGTGGCAGTTGTTGTTATTAGTCTGTTCAATTAGTGGAGTTTTTATAGCATGTTGCGGGGGGAGGGGGCTCAGAAAGAAAATGATTGAGAGACCCTGCTGTAGAATAAGTCATCAGTGTGATGAACAGTGTTTGAAGTGCTGAGAAAAGCTGAATGAGTGCATGTAGACACAATCAGAGCTGTTCTGTTGCTCCATGTTGCATATTAACGGCACAGGTTTCATGATAACCTAATTCAGAACATTAAATTGCTGGAGAAAAAATCCTTGGTTCTGAGAAATATGCCTATGCTAGTGTTGAGTCAGAGGCTGGCAGTAGAAACACCAGCACACACTGAAAAAAGTGTCTTTTGAATGAGTCTTTCATGACCCTAAAGTGTCCTGTATCAGAGGGGTAGCCGTGTTAGTCTGTATCCACAAAAACAACAAGGAGTTGGCACCTTAAAGACTAACAGATTTATTTGGGCATAAGCTTTCGTGGATAAAAAACCCACTTCTTCAGATGCACCGAGTGAAAATTACAGTTACAGGTATAAATATATATTGGCACATGAAGAGAAGGGAGTCTTGTAAGGTAACTCCCTTTTCTTCATATGCCAATATATATTTATGCCTGTATCTGTAATTTTCACTCCATGCATCTGAAGAAGAAGGTTTTTTTACCCACGAAAGCTTATGCTAAAGTGTCCTGGTTTCTAACTTGGAAAATACAAAACAGCTTGTAGCTGAAGTAGCTGAATGGAGGTAGCTAGTTTGCTTGCCTGGCACAGAACCTGTGGGAAAGTGGTGGTGTAACTATGCTGCAAAGGAAAACATGTGCAGTTGAGTGTCACTGTCTGAGCCTGGGTCAATTGACTCGGGCTCACGGGGCTCTGGCTGTGGGGATAAAAATAACAGTGTAGATGTTCAGGCTTGGGCTGGAGCCTGTGCTCTGAATCCTGGCGAGGGGGGCGGGTCTTGGAGTCCAGGCTCCAGCCCAAGCAGGAAGCTGAAACGTCTACACTGCTATTTTTAGCCCTACAGCCCAAGTCCCATGAACCTGAGTCAACTGACCATGGCTCCGAGATTCCGTGCAGTAGGTTTTGTTTTGCAATGTAGACATACCCCAGAACGTCATGAGCCCCAGAACTCACTACATTTCCTTTAGAAAGTAATAGTACATTATCTCCATTCCTGTTGCCAGATGCTGAGGGGAGCACAGCAGGTTCAAGGCTCTGGCCATGACCCCAACCCAACTGACTGTGTCTTTTCTGGGGATAGAACACCGTTGGGCAGGCTATGTCACCTTCCCATTGGATCAAGCAGAGCTAGCAGCATTGGGTGCATGGTGTGGAGGAGAAAGAGATCTCCTTTTTCACACTCTTGCCATCCCTCACAGGAAGACTCTCCATTTTATTCTAATTTTTGTGTGTGCATGCGTGTGTACGTGTGTGTGTGTGTGTGTGTGTGTATTTCTAACTGTATTGCTTTAAAATACTTTCTAAATTTATATAATTTAGAAAGTATTTTAAAGGAATAAAATGTGAATAGAGACAACATTGTTTAAAATGCCTGAATGTTTCAATTTAATTGCTGGTTTTAGTAATGAAATAAGAGAACAAATGCTAAAAGAAGAAGTACATACAGAAAGCCAGAGGTCAGGGTTTCCTGTATTTGTTCTTGTCACCCTGGTGTATGTGAGAGAAGTCATTAAGGTTATGAATCACAGCAGTTATTCTTGACAGTAAAATTACTTTTGTGTCAGCAAAATGGCTGATTTTTCACCCAGCAACTGTAATTCAGGAAATTGAAACTTGAAATTATCTTAAATATGTCTTCATTTGTTTTTTTCCCTTTCTTTCTTCCTTATATTGACTATCAAATGAGTAGAGTGTGGGGGAGGAGTCATATGCAAATCAGCCAGCATCCTTTGATGTGCAGAAAGACCAGAATTCAACTCATCTCACCTCTGTGCTCATCTGAATTTTAGTTTTGTCTTCTCTGCTCAATGCACAATGTAGGTTATTGTCTTTAAATATTGACTACAGTAATCCTGGAGAACAGTAAATACATGTGCAGGTTTAGTAGAGTACAGGGCCGGCTCCAGGCACCAGCCTACCAAGCACGTGCTTGGGGCGGCACCTGGAGGGGGGCGGCGCTCAGGTTTTTTGTTTTTTTCTTCCTCCAGCCGCCAGGGAGAGCGGCGCCACAGCCAAGCCTGCGGCTGAGCTCGCTGCCCGCCCCTGCCGCGCTCCGGCCGCCGGGGAGAGCGGCGCCGCGGCCGGGCTCGGTGCCCTCCCCTCGGCCGCCGGGGAGAGCGGCCGGGCTCGGCGCCCTCCCTCCGGCCACCGGGGAGAGTGGCGCTGCAGCCTGGCTCGCCGCCCGCCCCGCAGCGCTCCAGCTCTCTCTTATCTTGTTTATTAGTCTGTTCAATTAGTAACATGCAAAAGTATAGGCTCTTATCGTTGATATGAGGCTGCCACTAAAATAGAGTATTACATGCTTTTTATATCATCATCAAGATCAAGTGTCTGAGGTCAATCAAGTTCAAGCCTCCTAGGATGCCATTTTGTAAAGAACCCAGGTCTGCATACATATAATCACAAGGGCTAATATTGGCAATATAATCTGAGACCTTTATCATCCAGGAGCCAAGTATCAGAGGGGTAGCCATGTTAGTCTGTATCCACAAAAACAATGAGGAATCCGGTGGCACCTTAAAGACTAACAGATTTATTTGGGCATAAGCTTTCATGGGTCAAAAACCACTTCTTCAGATGCATGGAGTGAAAATTACAGATACGGGCATAGATATACTGGCACATGAAGAGGAGGGAGTTACCTTACAAGTGGAGAACCAGTAATAACAAGGCCAATTCAGTCAGAGTGGATGTGGTCTACTCCCAATAATTGATGCTTCCAGCTTCCATCCAGGACACATCTCACGATCCATTGTCTCCAGCCAAACAGTAAGATACAACTGCATTTGCTCCAATCCCTCAGACAGAGACAAACACCTACAAGATCTTTATCAAGCATTCTTAAAACTACACTACCCACCTGGGGAAGTGAGGAAACAGATTGACAGAGCAAGACGGGTACCCAGAAGTCACCTACTAGAGGACAGGCCCATCAAGGAAAATAACAGACCACCACTGGCCATCACGCATAGCCGCCAGCTAAAATCTCTCCAGCACATCATCAACGATCTACAACCTATCCTTGAAAATGATCCCTCACTCTCACAGACCTTAGGAGGCAGGCCAGTACTTGCTTACAGACAGCCCCCCAACCTGAAGCAAATACTCACCAGCAACTACACACCACACCACAGAAACACTAACCCAGGAACCAATCCCTGTAACAAATCCCGTTACCTATTCTGTCCCCATATCTTCTCTAGTGACACCATCATAGGACCTGACCACATCAGCCACACCATCAGGGCTCATTCACCTGCACATCTACTAATGTGATATATGCCATCATGTGCCAGCAATGCCCCTCTGTCATGTACATAGGCCAAACCGGACAGTATCTACGTAAAAGAATAAATGGACACATATCAGACATCAGGAATGGTAACATACAAAAGCCAGTAGGAGAACACTTCAGTCTCCCTGGACATTCAATAACAGATTTAAAAGTAGCCATCCTTCAACAAAAAAACGTTAAAAACAGACTTCAAAGAGAAACTGCAGCTACAATTCATTTGCAAGCTTAACACCATTCATTTGGGCTTGAATAGGGACTGGGAGTGGCTGGCTCACTACAAAAGCAATTCTCCCTGTCTTGGTATTGACACCTCCTCATCAATTATTGGGAGCGGACCACATCCACCCTGACTGAATTGGCCTTGTTATCACTGGTTCTCCACTTGTAAGGTAACTCCCTTCTTTTCATGTGCCATATATCTATCCCTGTATCTGTAATTTTCACTGCATGCATCTGAAGAAGTGGTTTTTGACCCATGAAAGCTTATGCCCAATTAAATCTGTTACTCTTTATAGTGCCACTGGACTCCTCGTTATCATCCAGGAGCAGCTGATCCAAAGCCCACTGACTTCAATGGGAAATTTTCCACTGATGTCAGTGGGTGTTGGATCAATCCTCAAAAGCACAACCCCTATCATTTCAGTTAAAGAAATAACTCCCTTAGCTTCATGAAAGCAGCAGGCTGTTATCATCGGTGCAGGCCAGCTACTAGAGAGAAACACTAAGCCAGTACATTATGAAAACATTAAAAGATATGACAGAAATAGAGAATAGATAGAAATAGAGAAAATCTTGATATTAGAACTTTCACCATTTTAGCTGCTCTCCTTTGTAGCAAAGGAGTGCAGCTAGAATTGGGAAAGCACTAATATCAGGATTTTTGAGAAGCCAGTCTTTAATGCTTTCAAAATGAGCAGACCTAGGTCAAATCTCCTTGAAGCAAACTGAATTCAAAATGGAAACAAAAATATGGAGGTGCTGAGCTGTCCCAAAGACAGAGGCAAGAGAACATTTAAGGGGACACTATCAGGTATTAGGCTCAGCATTTAAGTATTATAAAATCCTAATATTTATAGAATATTTCAGGATCTTTTTTTAAAAAAGAGTTACATCGAAAAGAGATTTTGCTTGGATTAAAAATAATAATAGTAAATACACTACAGTGTTTGTAACCAAAATATAGCAACAGTTGTATCCTTGACCAGAATCACAAAATGAAATTGGTCAGTCTAGTCTCATTGTCAAAGTGAAATGCATAAAACAAGCAAATAGCATAAGTGATGAACAGTGCATTTGAATTTTAATAATAGTCTAAATTGGCATTATAAATAATAACATGGGTAAAAACAGTTCTTTTTAAATTACTTACGTTTGTTACCCTGAACTTGCACTTGAATCTAATGGAGGGCAGAAAGTTAGGTGGTGCCATGTATGTGCAATAAATATACATTATAGACTAAACTAACAGGGTCAACAATAGGAGGAGAAATTAATATAGTTCTAAAAATGCACTAGACAAGAGGAAACAATTACTGGGCAGTTATTTGGAGGAAACAAGCATTGGGCGGTTCAATTGTTAACACAATGAAAGAGAAAGACGTAGGTGATCATTCTGGATCCTTCTCAGTCTGGTATTCCTGAATTGTCTAGTGTTGCTTCCAGTGTTGAAATGATGCCAAACACAAATCCTGATAGTTCACTAATGAGCCTCAGCGCTTTTCATGATGAGATGGTACAAAATAAGTGGGCTCTTCTAGCTTGGGCATTTGAACACTGGTTGTATTTGGTCCTATATCTATACATTGAAATGCAGTTGGTAAGAAATGTAGCTATGTTTCTTTATGCTGAGAATGTGCGATTGCCTAAACGCAACCTAATTTCTTGTATCGGCCTCCAACAATCATAGAATCGTAGGACTGGAAGGGACCTCTAGAGGTCACCTAGTCCAGTCCCCTGCACTCAAGGCAGGACTTAAGTATTATTTAGATCATCCCTGACAGGTGTTTGTCTAACCTGCTCTTAAAAATCTCCAAAGACGGAGATTCCACAACCTCCCCAGGCAATTTATTCCAGTGCCTAACCACCCTGACAGTTAGGTCGTTTGGTCTAATGTCCAACCTAAACCTCCCTTGCTTCAATTTAAGCTCATTGCTTCTTGTCCTATCCTCAGAGGTTAAGGAGAAAAAATTTTCTCCCTCCTCCTTGTAACAAGCTTTTATGTACTTGAAAACTGTTATCATGTGGCCCTTCAGTCTTCTCTTCTCCAGGCTAAACAAACCCAACTTTTTCAATCTTCCCTCAGGGGTCATTTTCTAGACCTTTAATCATTTTTGTTGCTCTTCTCTGGACTTTCTCCAATTTGTCCACATCTTTCCTAAAATGTGGTGCCCAGAACTGGACACAATACTCCAATTGAGGCCTAATCAGCATGGAGTAGAGCGGAATTACTTCTCGTGTCTTGGTTACAACAATACTGCTAATACATCCCAGAATAAGGTTTTCTTTTTTTGCAACAGTGTTACACTGTTGACTCATATTTAGCTTGTGATCCACTATGACCCCAGCTCCCTTTCTGTAATACTCCTTCCTAGGCAGTCAGAATGTGTGCAATTGATTGTTCCTTCCTAAGTGCAGTACTTTGCATATGTCCTTATTAAATTTCATCCTATTTAATTCAGAACCTTTCTCCAGTTTGTTCAGATCATTTTGAATGTTAATCCTATCCTCCAAAACACTTGCAACCCTTCCTAGCTTTATATCATCTGCAAACTTTATAAGTGTACTCTCTATTTCATTATCTAAATTGTTGATGAAGATATTGAACGGAACTGGACTGTGGACAGATCCCTGTGGGGCACCACTCAATATGTTCTTCCAGCTTGCCTATTAACCACTGATAACTACTCTCTGGGAATGGTTTTCCAACCAGTTAGGCATCCATCTTACAGTAGCTCCATCTAGGCCAGGGGTCGGCAACCTTTCAGAAGTGGTGTGCCGAGTCTTCATTTATTCACTCTAATTGAAGATTTTGCGTGCCAATAATACATTTTAACATTTTTAGAAGGTCTCTTTCTATAAGTCTAGAATATATAACTAAACTATTGTTGTATGTAAAGTAAATAAGGTTTTTAAAATGTTTAAGAAGCTTCATTTAAAATTTAATTAAAATGCAGAGCCCCCCAGACCAGTGGCCAGGACCCGGGCAGTGTGAGTGCCACTGAAAATCAGCTCGCATGCCGCTTTTGGCACATGTGCCATAGGTTGCCTACCCCTGATCTAGGCTATATTTCTCTAGTTTGTTTATGAGAAAGTCATGACCTACAGTATCAAAAGCCTTACTAAAGTAAAGATATACCACATCTACCATTTCCACCCATCCACAAGGCTTGCTACCCTGTCAAAGAAAGCTATTAGGTTGGTTTGACATGATTTGGTCTTGACAAATCCATGCTGACTGTTACTTATCACCTTATTACCGTATAGGTGTTTGCAAATTGATTGCTTGATTATTTGCTCCATTATCTTTCTGGGTATTGAAATTAAGATGTCTAGTCTGTAATTCCCTGGGTTGTCCTTATTCCCCTTTATTATTGATTAGCATTATATTTGCTCTTTTCCAGGCCTCTAAAATCTCTCCCATCTTCCATGACTTTTAGAAGATAATCACTAACGGCTCAAATATCTCCTCAATCAGCTCATTGAGTATTCTAGGATATATTTCGTCAGGCCCTGCCAACTTGAAGACATCTAACTTTTCTAAGTAATTTTTAGCTTGTTCTTTCCCTATTTTAGCCTCAGATCCTAACTCATTGTCACTGGCATTCACTGTGTTAGATATCCGATCGCTACTGACAGAAATTTTTTGTTAGCACTTCTGCCATTTCCATATTTTCTGTTATTGTTTTCCCCCCCCTTATTGAGTAAGTGGCCTACCCTGTCCTTGGTCTTCATCTCAGGAAGTTTGGTGGTGACACAGCTGTGGGTGCATGTAGTAGCTTTGAGTGGTTCCTCCCAGTCAGCCTCGGAGGGAGGCCACTCTGTCTCACTATGCCACCTAGCTATTGATAGTCAATTGACAGGGGATTAGAAAGGTATAGCATCTTTTAATGGTCAAGGGCCCTGGCCCCTTGGGGCTAGGCTGAGTAACCAGTCGCGTGCTGTATGCTCCATAATATTTGTGAAGGGAAGGGTAAAAGCTTCACTCAGGGCTGGACTGCTGAAGCTCAGCACCAGGAGGCTGAATTTGAACAGCCAGAGAGCAAGGCTATTAGAGGGGGCACAGCGTGGGACCGTAAGGATCAGGGATGCCTTGAGGCAGCAATTGGAAGCTGAAAGCCACTAAAATTTGTTGCTTTGCTCAGGAGTGCAGTGCTTGTCATGCTAGGAGGTGATTGTGATTGGTGCAGACGATGCACTATGAAGGTTTAAGAAAATTGCCTGTTGCTTTGCAGGGCTCTGTTTTCTTTCAATTAATAGAATAAAGATGGCTTTCAAACCAAAACAATTCTTTTATTTAAAAACAACAACTGGAGGAGAGAGACAAACCAAAAAACACATCAGCACTGAGGGAGATGGGGGAAGGGAGGGTCCCAGGAGGGGGTGGGGTCCCGGGACAGTTAAAGATTTGTGTATGTCCAAGTATCATATGCAACCTTGTCCTTTGGAGTGCAGTGGGTACTATACTTCAGCAGGGCTAAACGGCAGAGGGACAGGTGTTGAGTGCAGCGGGTACTGGGAGTCCGCAGTGCTGGACTGTGACGGGGGAGGAGTGGAATACAGCGGGTACAAACTGAAGCCAGGAGGTTGATAAGAGTGTGTTGGTGGTGCGTGGGGGGCGCATGGGAAAGAGTTTTGCTACAGCATCTTCAGGAGAGGGTGGGCACGGAGCAGCTCGGTTTGCAGTGCTAGTAGCACCTGGACCGTGTCCGTTTGGTGCTCCATAACGTTTAAGAGCCGCTCCGTGGCTTCATTCTGGCGTGCTGCATTCTCCTTTCGGCCCCTCTTCTCACTGTCCCGCCACTTCTTCAATTCTTGTTTTTTGACCGTGGAGTGCATCATGACATCACACAGAAAGTCCTCTTTAGTTCTTCATGGCCACTTTCTAATTCCGCACAGCTATTCAGCTGGCAGTCACAAAGATGGAGGCTGGGCTCCCAAGATCATATCTGTGAAGTCAAAATGCAACATGTTACAGAAGCAGTATTGTTTGCAGCACACAGACCACTGATTCAATGATTTAAAAAAACAGCCACTATTCACATACCTGTCACTAACTGGCTGGCCCCAGGCATGGACACATGAGCCACAAGACCCCCAAAATTGTGAGTAATCAGTGTTCCATGACCATACTGTACACTGGGCACATGGGTCTTGGGGAGACCCAGCACCATAGGGTGGGGCTTATAATCATTATTGTCCCCACAATTTTCCACGGGCTATGTTCATTATGGAAGAGATATCGCTGCTGAGGGTGAGTAGGGAATCAAGGGAGGGTCTTCTCCAAGACTGCAGCTTCTGTCCTGACCTATGTGGTTCGCCTGTGTACAGCAATGGTTTTTCCCGCGCTTCTCCCCTCACCCCCCGTGACGGCAGAGTGGTGCGGGAAAGTTACCGTTAATGGGGCAAGTAACAAAGCAGCTCTGCCAAAGATCCTGTGGCAGTGGATTGCCCAGTATCTCCATGATGGTTTCCTGGAGATCTCTGAGGCAGATTCCCGTGAAGTTAGGGAGTCAATCAGCACCCTCTTCCACCGCTCAGACTAGACATGTGGTGGTATACGCATCGTACAGACACAAGCCTGCTTTCTGCAACCCTCCTGCCCTCAACAACTAGATTCAGCAATTCCCAAAATCAAAGTAAGTTACCAGAGGGTTCCTCTCCTATTTGCGCTTCACCAAGCTCCATCAGCTGTGAGTGGCTAGCCTCCTCCGGGTAGAAAAGAGTTCTGGGCTGCATGCATCTGACCTCCGAGTTGTCCTCTGTCTCTGGGTCCCCCTTCCCCTCCACATGCTCATCCAAGATTTCCTCTTCCTGGCTCCGAGGCTCTTTTGGCTTTCGCAGTGGAGGTGGGGTTGCTGCCAAGTATCGTGTCCAGCAGTTTGTAGAATCAGCAGCTCGTGGGCGCAGCACCGGAGCAGCATTTTGCCTCCTGCGCCTAGTGGTAGGCGTTCCGCAGCACCTTCACTTTGACTCTGCTGCGCTGCAGTGTGTCCCGGTCATGGCCCCCTTCTGTCATTCATCGTGAAATCTGTCTGTGGGTATCATAATTTCTGCGGCTGGAATGCAGCTGGGACTGGACAGCCTCCTCTCCCCAAATGCTGATGAGGTCCAGCAGCTCGGCATTGTTCCAGTTGAGGATCAGCTGGTGCGTGGCGCAGGCGTGGTCACCTGGAAAGATGCGCTGACACCACTGCACGCATCACAGAGCAAACAGGAAGTGGACTTTCAAAATACCCAAGGAATGTAAGAGGTGGGGCTCACAGTTGGTCACCTGAGGTCAGGGCAGTAGAGTTCAAACCGATGACCAGAGAGGTGAGAACAGGCATTGTGGGACACCTCCCGGAGGCCAATCGCAGCGCTGTAATCAACCAGGGTGTCTACACTGGTATTGCAGCACTGTACCCCTGGCGCAGAAAGCTGTACACCTCTGGTTGGGATGGGTTCTTTACAGCGCTGCAACTGTGCAGTTTCTGCACACTAAGTGGCTTGGCAGTGTGTACACCTCGGGAGTTACAGTGCAGAAAGCTGCTTTACTGCGCAGAAACTTGCCAGTGTAGACAAAGCCTTAGATTGTAAGCTCTTTAGGACAGGGACTGTCTATTATTCTATGTTTCTACATTATTCTAGCACAAGGTCCCATTCTCTGTTGTCCCATAGACATGACCATAGTAAACACATTTCGTTACAATGATAGGCTTTGAAGAGCAATCAGCAATGAGGTGTGCTATAGAGGGTATAAATATACTGTACTGCATATTTTTTTACTCTCTATATTTTCTATTTCCTTCTTGTAGCTCCTTTTTCATTGTTTTGCTGAATTTGTTTGTCTCTTTCCCCATGCTCTGACCCATTTTTTAATCTTACATATTGTCTAGCACCTCTCTCCTCCTCTCTGCCACCCTCGCAGCCTCACCAAAGAAGAATGCAAACCAAATAACCATGCAAGTCTGAGTTGAACTTTAAAACCCATGACGGTCAAGTGGGTTTGAAATTAGGCAAAACAATTTCATCCCTCCCTTGCCTCAGTCCCTGACAAAGAGCTTGCTGCAGCTTTAAGGTTAATGTTCAGAAGGATGTGCTGCCGCATGTCTCCCTTTCATAAGGGAAATTCTGGAATGTGGCTGTGCATCAAAACACTTGTTGAAACATGGTCTGTTAAAAGGACACCCTGAATCCCGCACAGTCTTCTCATATACATTATATTTCCACTCCACTCCCTCTGTGGTAAACACAAGAGAATGGCAGGATGTGTCTTGTGGATTGCTTAAGTAATTTTGTTAGGGCAGAGTAGGGTAGATGATGATCCAGCTATGCCGCTTTGCATGAGCTGAGGATCTGGCCTGAAGGGTATAAATGAGTTTTGTTCATTCATTTTCCAAGGGGTAAATTTATATTCATTTTCAATTGTTACTTTTGTGTGTGTTATTCCTTAAAGTGAACACAGTAATTTTCTCTGTCTGAATATATAAACACATAGATACACATAGAATCATAGAATATGATTCACTTTAAGGAATAACACACAAAAAAGTCTGTCTGAATATATAAACACATAGATACACATCTATTCATACACACACACACATACATACTCACTCACCCACCTGCACAGTCATTTTATTTTCCTTACAAATCACTTCATTTACGCTTATCAGTGTGACATTTAAAAACAAGAGCCAAATATTTATCTTATTTATTCTAGTACAATTAAATTTAAATCAATGTAACTGAGTGCAGGGTTGGTGCCTTTAGATATGATTTCAGAAGGGCAGCACTTTATTGTGTAAGGCAATACTCTTTCTCCTGTGTTCAGAAAGTGATGCTGCTGAGAGCATTAACAAGAACCTCTTTGTGTTCCTGCTCCAAGGTGAATGAGGAGCATTGTCAATGGATTATCTAGTTACAGTCTTTCTTATTACCAGTTGGTGTCACTATGCCACTGATACAGAATTGTGCAGCCCTCCATAACAGAAAGTAAACTGCGGGGAGGAGCACAGAGAGTTCAAACAAAGGCAAATAAGTTGTTTGATGTGAAAAGAATATCTGGTATTTATTGTTGATTCTGTTTTCATTTCTGTACAATGGAACACACTCATAGCTATGACAACAACATGAGTGGGCTTGAATTTCTGTTCTGGAAACCCATAAATATCAATTCCTTTTTTTGGCTCTTACGGTACTAGGCTATTCCTTTCACAGGAAGGCATTCAACTTCTTTCTCAAAAGTGAGCTAACAGAGTGAAACTGAAGATGTTAAAAAATGAGGAAAAGAAAAATTGCTTGGATTCAATTCACTCTGATCTTTATGGGCATAAATGGAATTCTCCGTGTGTTGCAATTAGTGAAAACTGACAGCTATTTTGTATTTATTTGGTTGAGCTGTGATTTGATTCAAACTGATAACATTCTCTTTTTTTCTAAAGCCCTAAGGGCCTGACCCAAAGCTCACTGAAGTCAATGGAAGTCCCACCACCTTCAATAGGCTTTGGATCAGGCCCTTAGACTCTGGCAGCCCTTGGGAAATGCAGTAAATGTAAATAGTTAAAGTACTGTATGTTGGGTATCAGAAACAGACTTTGTTTTCACGGACAATTTATTAGAAAACAAAGTCATTTAAATTATTAAATTTAGGAGGAATTAAACACTGTAGAGCAAAATAAAAATGTGGGATTAAAAAAAAAAGATGTCCTGAGAACCATATACCTAATAAATAATGACGAATACATACAGTCTTTCCATAGCCCCATAATGGAAATTTCAAATTCAGAGAAAGACATTTCCAGAAGTCTCCCTCCTAAGTTTGGATAACATTTTATTTTGTAATGCTAAATATCACAGAGCTGTTCCTTACTTATGTGATACAGTAGAATTTATTTAATGCCCTGAAAAAAGTTGTACAGATACTTGATTGGGAATGGGATGATTTTGAAGAAACAGATTCAGTGCAAAACACAATGCATTTCAAAAACTAAACAATGGACAAATGGCACACCTAATCTGCTTAATGGCTACATCTAGGGCTTGTCTACGCACAGAAGTTGCACCGATTTAACTAAAGGGGTTAATATAGGCCTCCTCCTCAGTTCAGAGCTTCGATGTTTGGGGGTGAAAGGTGGTCATGTTAGCATTCACTTTCTCTTATTTAATGTATCATTTACATTAAAATGGTAGTTCAGATTTAGCTGTTTTACTGGTGCAGAATCTCTGACCATCAGCAATCAACCAAACATGATACTTGAACCTGCCAAATGAATAAGTTGATTGTTCTGCATCAAACCCTTAATGAGTATATTTGAAAGGAAAATAAAAAATCTGCTCAAATAGTGTAATACTGCATGCCAAATCCAATAATTAGCACAAAACCCTCTGTGAAACACCATGTTAAATAAATAAATCTGCTCTGCAACAATTTAAGTCAATGTTTCAGCTGAGTTAACCCAAGGTATCTGTAAGGAATAACCCTGTTAAAATGAGGGATTTATTCTACACCGAGGCAATGCATTTAACAGATCTCAGTTGTACTGGAACAAAAAATTGCATATTCTTAAAAGCTGCCAGACACAGCCTTGCAGCCTGTGTTACATATTTAATTTTCAGATGAACCTTCAGACTGTAAATTCATATATCATTTCCCTTCACACTGGAAACTGAACTTCTTTGAGTTTGTCTCTGTGTTTAAACCTTTCACACTCATTGGTGACTGACCAGATAACCCTAATACAAAGCACATTTCAAAGAGGTTTTTTCCTTTTACTTAAAGATTAAAGTCTGCTTAAGAAATCCCCATTTTTCCCTAAATTTTTCGTATGTAAAAATTAGGGAAGAGAATAAAGAAAATGGCATGAAGTATATTATTCTTTATTATCTTCTCTACCCCTCAGCTTCCTGCACATCCATCTCCACAAGACAGCACAGTGACAGAAATAATGGTAATGTTTAGCTTAATACCCCAATCAAAAAAAGCCTGAACCTGTCTGTGATTCATTTCACTCACCTCAATGGTTCCAAAGAGGGAGATTTCAAAATTCCCTTGAGATCAGCATTTCAATGCTACCGTTCATTTTACCCCTAAAGAATGATAATGCTACCAAACAAAAACACAGGCTTTTCAAACTGGGAATGCAAGATGAGGAAAAGGCCCTCCAAGCACTCAGAGAAACAACACCTATTCCTTCACCTAAGGCTGTTTGTTAGAAAGGATTTCCTCTTTTGTTTTTATTCCTCCTAATTCTACCTTTCTTTATATATACTCCTGAGACACTCTCAGCTTTTTCATGGCTCAACATTAAACCTTTCAATTGTTGAACAAGCTTACAACGATTTCCATAGGACTCACTAAAAAAGTGACATGTAAATCACATTTTACAACTTCACACTGTTTAGGCTGCTGTAACTGCAAACTGCATTCTTCAGACTGTCATAATCTCCAATTACCTATACCAGATATACCATACTTCCAATTTCCAATCTCCAGAGGTGTGTTCACCTTTCTTTCCAAGCAAGGTGATTGGTCACGTCATCCTTGGAAAGAAACATCAGGCCTAATTTAACAAAATAAAGTTTCACACTTGGGTTTGCATTAACATTTACAATTATGGACAGCAACAAGTGTCAGTGTTTCTGAAGGCCCCCTCCATAGTGGTTATATATTTGGCTGCGAGATTTTGGCTAGGTTGAACACATTTTAGCGGATCAATTCCAGGTTCCATTGGAGTTAGAATTAGGCCAACGGAAAATGTGTTCAACTATTTGTTCCATCTGGTTGGCCATGAATCTGTCAAGGGTGTTGAATGTAGTTTAATTGGACCTAGTGGCCAGACTGTGTTCAACCATCGTTCAGCCATCATTGAGGAAGGTATTTGGGGAGTTGTGATTGATACACCGTGCCTTTTCTAAGGTAGATGTATCCATAATGTTGTGAAACTTGGTGCTGTTACACTTGGATCACCTGTTTTTCATAAGAGGATTTCAATGGTCAGTTAGTCACTGGATAACAGATGTGACGGGGCAAGGCCAGATGGCTATAGGAAAGTAGTCCTATTGGGATCCAGGAAGTGGGCGGGCTATAGGAAAGTAGTGGGAGATAGAGATATTAGCCCCAGGCTAAACAAATCCATGGTACCAGGATAAGTAAATGGAAGCTGCTCCAGGTCAATTAAGACACCTGGGGCCAATCAAGAACTTTCCAGAAGGCAGGGAGGTTGATTGAGACACCTGCAGCCAGTCAGGGGCTGGCTGAAACTAGTTAAAAGCCTCCCAGTGAGTCACTGAGGTGCGCATGTCAGGAGCTGTGAGAGGAAAGTTGCGTTGCTGGAGAGATTGAGCTGTATACACCATATTAGGCAAGGAAGGAGGCCCTGAGGTAAGGGTGAAGTGGAGTTTAAGGAAGTGGGGCTGCTGTGGGGAAGTAGCCCAGGGAATTGTACGTGTCCTGTTTTTTTTAAAGGTCAGCTACCATAGCTGATACTATTAGGGTCCCTGGGCTGGAGCAGAGGGTGGGCCCGGGCTCCCCGCTTTTACCTCCCCACCAATTAATCACCAAGACTGTGCAAGGGAGGATAGCTTCTCCTCACCTCCCTCGCTGGCTTATGATGGAAATGGCTCAGTAGGCTGTGACCTTGCCTCCAGAGAGAGAAGGGCTACAAGGAGGGTCACAGTGAGCCTCTGAGGCTAGCACAAATCTGCCAGGAAATGCAGGACCCACTGAGGTAGAGGAGGAACTTTGTCACACAGGGTAAATACCTGCCTAGATGTTGGTGCTCACTGAGATGAGTCATCAGATACAATAATGTTTGGAAGCCGCTGCTCCCATTCCTAATGTTGTCAAAGCCCTAGTTACACTGCTAAACCTCAGAGCAGTTCTAGAATTATATCAGCCTTGATTTCAATAGTTCAAGAAAAAGCTCTTCAGTAGGCGGTCAGAAAAAGAGATATCCCTAGTGCTAGATCTGAATTCTAATTCCCTGACAGAACTATGCCAAATCTAAAGTATGTGAAACATTATGGTTCACAGTTGTTTTCAAAAATATCATTTAGGGACAAGTTTCACTCTGTAGTTCTAAAAAATGGATGAAGTCGTTTGTTTAGAAACGGACATTTTTGAACACTGGACGTTTCTTGGCACTGGGTTACAATTCTCACAAATATGTGTTTTTGAAATCTGTAGTTTTAAAGAACATCACTACATATCTGTAGAGTTTATTTTGTCATGTTTTAAAATATTAATTTCAGCTCCTGACTTTCTAATGTATAAACTGAAAAACAAACTCACTTATTTCTTGAGTGATATTCCTTTGTTTGCAGGTGGAGTAAAGGGCCACCAACCAGACCACCCCCAAACCTACCACCACTAGCCCATTCTAGTCCCAGTAGTCACCATGCAGAAACTATTTGTTTAGAGTGACTGCTCAATGGTGGCAATGCACATTTCTGTCACAGGCAGGGGAGAAAGCATTTCACCTTTATCAGTTGGGCTTCTTATTTGACACCATTCTAGAAGTGCCTTAGAAAGAGCTGATTTTGGTTTTATATCACGCCTTGCATACTCCTCTGTTGCCTGCACCTTGTGTAGTCATTTACATTGGTGCAATGCTGCTCTTTTAGAATAATCATGTCTTACATTCACTTTGCATTGGTGTCAATGGCTACACAAGTTGCACGGCAATGAAGAATCAGGCCATCAGTATATCACAATACTTCAAAGAGTGACACACTGGTAATACATTTGATGTTCTGACAAAGCTGGCAACTGTGAAGCACTCAACAATAGTTTACATACATCGCACCATTGGACACTAGCACCCGTTTCACTGATAAAATTAACATCATTTTATACTTGTATATCTCCTTTCATTCCAAAGGATCCCAAAGCACTTTATTAGCTACAAATAGATCACTTTACTCATTACTGAAATACCTCCACTTCGGGGTATAACACAGCAGTTGTTTTACTGTACACAGCAGTGAAGTTTAAAGCAGGATGTGAATAACACCATATCTAATGAGGACTCCAAGAGGAATGTCTAGGTATGGAATATAGTTACTTATCATTAATAATTATTAGTACTAGCTGTAGTAGTAGTAAATATATCAGTACATCCAAAGGTCCCAATTGAGACTGAGGCCTCATTGTACTAGACCCCATACAAATACAGAAAAGAGACCATCCTTGCTCTGAAGGGCTTACAATCTAAAGACATAAACAGATGAAAGGTAGGAGATAAGGATACAATAGGCAAGCAAATGATATGATAAAGAATTGGCCTAGCTTTTTTATTTGTGTGTATTGTAGGCATTGGGATATTTTTCTTCTTTTTTAATAATTGACGTGAGGGGTAGGAGGGAAGGAGGTTAAAAAAAAGAGCAAGGAAGAGAAATTTCCACAGCTTAAAGTTAGAATTTGTTCAGGTCATGGGGTTAATATCTATATTTTGCACAAAGGGCCCTGGGAACTTTAATAGCCCCCAGTAGTCAGAATTTTGTCAGTTCCAGCAGCACAAAGTCCTTTATCGGGATATCAGATGAGTCCAGTTTAAAGGGAACAGTGTCCTCAGCACAATTTCTGGTAGCACTTAGGCCAGGGGTAGTCAATTATTTTTTTTGCCAAGGTCCACAGTTCTTGGTCAAGGTATAGTTAAGGTCCAGACTCCAGAGAAAATAATAAAAAATAACAATAAATAATAAATAGTAAGTAAATAAAAAGATTTTGGGGTCTGTTCAAAAACAGCTGGTGGTCCGGATTTGGCCTGTTGTCCACCTGTTGACTACCGTTGACTTAGGCATTCTTTGGAAGTCTACCAGCCCATGACCAACATAGTCCAAACCTGCTTAGTTTTTGGGATTTGAAAAATTCATTCATATAGCAAGCAGGTTACACTTGAAGGCCGGGATTATGAGGCAGGTTGCAGAAAAGGATAATGTGATTAGATAATTTTTGTTTGTGCAGTTTTAATATATAAATTACTCAAATACATTTATTGAATACAGCATGCCAAAATTAATATTTTCTTATATTTCAGTTCAAAAACATGAGAGTGGGTGCTGATTACTGGGAATGGTAGAAAATTTTCACAAATGAAAGTAGGTGATCTTGATGGCTGTATTTTGGATGGATAGAAGTAGGCCAAGATGTCTGGAAGGTCAAAGAGGACCTCTAGGTCAAAGAGGACCACCCAGTTGCAATAACTGAGGTGAGAAATAGCCTGGGCCTGTATCAGGATATTCACAATGAAAATGGAGAGGAATAGATGGATTTTGGAAATTCTGTAAAGGATAAATTGTCTGGCCTTTACAGCTGCATCAAATGCGGGGGGCGGCGGAGGGGGAGGAGACAAATCAAGGATGCCATCAAGGCTGTGGGCCTGAGGGGTAGAAGGATGGCAAAAATGGTTAATTTTACCTTTCTATATTTTTTCCTCCCCTCCCCCAATTTTGCCACTGAAAAAAGGAGAGAAATTAAAAAAAAGAGGGGGGAGAACAGTGAGGGTTGGGAGAACCCAAAACAGGACAACAAACTTTTAAAAAAATCTGTTTTAAGGGGGTGTTTTTATTGAAAAGAAATTAAATCACAACATTTTCACAAAATAGATTGACAAAAAAACCAACTTATTTTCCCCAGAATTTTTCACAAAACATGCTTAACATTTTTGACCAGCTCTTCTGGACAATAAATTAGGCATGAGTTTGCAAGGCAGCATGGCTACAGCTGAGGCCAACACCATTATAGGCAGTATACACAGAAACATGACACAAAAATATTCCCTTTTTATATGTGCATAGGTACCTCATTGCCAGAAAGTTGTTGATACATTGGAATGAGTTCAGAGAACAACAAGGAAAATTGTTATGAGTCTGGATGGATTGATATATGAGAGAAGACTAAAAGAGTTAAATATGTATAGTTTAGCTACTAAAGGAGGAAAGCTTTTGATATTTCACTACAAATATTTGAAAGTGTAATCATTAAGAGGAAGAATTATTTCAGGTAGTGCAAGGTAAAACTAAAAATAATGGAATGAGATTAGAAGGGAAAAATTAAGCTGAATATCAAAGAAAATTTCCCAATAGTAAGATCTATTAAGCTGCGGAATAGTCTTCCAAGAGAAGTGGTGAAAAGCGCATACCTTAGGACATGTAGAATTAGATCTGACCAAACACTAGTAAGTAGGGACAATCCTGCATAATCAGGGAGTTGCGCCATATGACCTAATAGATTTTCTTCCATCTTTTAATTCTTGAAGGTGTAGAGTGCATTTTTGTATTTCATTGCCAATCTCAGTGAGTGACAATCCTGGAACACAGAGCACACAGATGGGCTAGAAATAGGTGAAAACAAAGACAGGAAATGAAATAGGGATCTTTTCTTAAATAGTGGTGTGGCAACCTCAGATAAGCAGGAAGACCAACGGCATTAACAATTACAACATATATTAAGGAATTATAGCGAAGTTATTATGCAAGACCACGGTATATACTTAAAACTCATCTAAGATCATCTGTTCTGTTTCAGTCAGTCCCTGCATAGAGATTAGAGACCATGGTGAACCACCAGATCTTATCTGAGCACAAGGAGTGAAAAGAATATCCACAATAGGAAATAAATAAATAAAAAGGAGTAGTCCTCCAAGAACTGTTCCTTAATGTCATGATTCTCATTCAGTCAGTATATATGGATGCTTTAGTATGTGCCACTTTTCATTGCCTTGGGCTGGGCTGGAGTTGTTTTGCTGATCCACAATAGTGCAAGTGCCATGGCTGAGCTCTGGGTGCTAGGTGCTTATATATACTCATGTCCATTTATGCTCCTCGTCTTAGAAAAAGGGGCCTTGAAATGAGTGCATACGTAAATGACCCAGAACAGTGCAAAGGAACCTTATTGTAATTCGTAAATAAAAATTAGGCCCCTTTTGTTTCATCCATCTGCCATGTCTTCTTTTTTAGGCTATAAACACTCTGGGGCATGAACGGTCATTCATATGCTCGTATAGTTTTTAGCACAACGGGATCCTGATCTGGTTGGCTTCTAGATGCTCCTGCAATATACATTTTAAATAAATAATAATTATGTAAACCTGTTTCATGGGTCACTCTTAAGATCAGAGGCAACTTCTACAGGTGACATGGAATCTCTACAACAAAGACTGCACAACCTGGAGATTTTTCTCAGTAAAGACAAGGATCCTTGTAGAAAAGTCTTACATAATTTGAGGGCTTGAATGGGATTCTTTCTATTAACTTCAATTGGCTTTGCATCAGACCCAAATTGATAATAACTTTAAAATAGGCTGTAGCAAGAATATAATTATCTATTACATTCAATAGAATGATTTAAAAAACACTATATCAATGTTGTCATTCTCTGTTAAATGCTAAATGTTTTACATAATTTCTCTTGTTATCATCCCTACTAAGTGATACAGACTTCTCCCTAATGGTAGACTGTAGGTCTGGTGGTTAGTGCAAACCACTGGGAACCTGAAGCGTTCTAGATGCTATTCCCACCTAAACCACTGACTCACTGTGTGACTGGCCAAGTCACTTGACCTCCTTGTGCCTCAGCCCACCAAGCCTGAAGTCTGGGTAAGATGTGGAAGTGAAAAAGAAACCAGATGCTGAACTAAATCTGTCTGAGTCAATAAATCACAACTGGATGGTGAATATCTCTTTTTGTGGATTAGAGTTCACTTATTTGATGCTCTAGTCAGAAATCACGAGGTTGTTGCAGAGCAACAATAAATACAGAAAAATCCTGGTTGGTTAATAAAACTCTAGGTAAACAGCCTATTTAGACGAATAGCATCCTTGTTTCAATTCTCATGGCTGCTGGTAAACCCAGGTGCTAGTTTTATAGCAGACTCATTCTCCTTTAAACTTGCTGTTTTCACTGTTGCTTCCTATGGAGTCTTGTTAAGCATCATTGTAACTGATCCTCTGACACCAGTATATAAAGGGAATGCATTCATTATAGTTCCTTTGTGCTTTGAGATATTATTTTTAAAGCTCTCCCTCTATTCTTCCTTTGTAGCAGTAGATGTGTCAAACATGCCCTGACTGATTTAGCTTTGCCTGTCTGTCTAGTCAATGAGGACTGGAAAATTTACACTCACAGAAACACTGAGTTAATAATGATGAGGTGCTGAAAATGTTTTGGCCCACATCCAAAAGTCTGAGTTTCTAAAAACAAGACCCCAAGGCAAAAACTGCAGGCTCTGATACAGACCTCAGAAAAATACAAAATTCAAATTCACTTTTTAAACTTTAGAATCCTTCTAGATGTCAAAGGAAATGTTATTCAGTTATGCACATGAACCTTCAACTATTTAAGGATATAATCCTGTCATTCTTAGTCAAACTTGACTCAGTCATTTCAAAGGCACTTTTGCCTGAGTATGAATGGCAGGATATGGCATGAGTTTATGATCATGGAGAATGCTGCTGTGTCCTATTTGCACATTTTTTTCAAGTTGAATTTTATGGGCAAAATCCTGGCCTCATTAAAGCCAATTGGAGGTTTGCCACTGACTTCAATGGAGCCAGGATATCACCCTATTTGGTTTATGTTAGAATAACTAATTGTAGTATCTATGAGAATAAGGTCTTTAGAGGGAGATGTGGAAATAACATAAAAATAATCCCAAACTGTTAAATGGTTTTTAATTAATTAATAAATTAAATAATTTCCGACGAGCCCATGAGTCAAAGATGTGTGACTTAACAGTGACGTGACAAAAAACCTGGGGTTTGGTAGGGAAAAAAAATGATGCTATGAAATGACACTGAGTTCTGACAAGGCGATTAATTATTTATGGCTGTTGTGTTAGTCCTGTTATCCCCACAAACATGCTTTTTTAAATTAACTACCTTGATATGAGGTGAAGGATAGGACAGATTAATCTAACAGCTTTTCTCCACAACTAGGCCATTTATAAAGTATGATCTATAGGAAAGCTGATGTCATAAAGAGAGATTTGATACCATTGCCATGGTATTAGCTCCCTTGCTACCCTTGAACTCTAGAGACTTTAATGGTCCTCAAAGAAATGGTATTTAACAACCTATTTTGCAAATGATCCTGTGGACATCTCAATCTATTAAATAATTACCAGGAAACTTTAGGTGACCGTCACTAAGATCTGTGTTTTCCTCATTATTTAAGCAACAGTCAATGCCCTGAATAATGGTTCGAAATCCAAAATGTATTTAGCAATTTTTGTGCAGATTTTCTTTGCTAAACCTATTGGAAAATGATGGTTCAGCTACTTTCAGATTTACCAGCCCATAAACCTAGCCTTGTCATACCAGTCTGCAAACTGGTGCAAGTAAACAATCCTAATATGTGAGCTCCTGGAGGTTATGTAAAAACACCTGCTTGCCTATAACTAGCACTCCACCAGTAGAGAACTTTTTGCAGGATTGGAGCCAAATTCAGTGATGACTAATCTTCATACTTGCTAGTCTGCAAGTAAGACTCCTAGCTCTTTAACAAAATATGAAATTGATCATGGTTTTGTATATGTTGGTACTGTAAAAACAGGGTAAATCTCAAAAGACGCAGCTGCACTGGAAAATTCATAAACATTTTTCTGTACTGGTACAACTCAACTAGCAGTAGCAACAGTGGGAGTTGTATGTGTATGGATGAGTGTGTTTGTGTATATGGTTGTGTATGGGACTGCACACGTGAGTATGTGTATGAGTGCTTAGTGCGTGTGCATGCTGTATGTCAACGGTTTTGGCAAGCAAAATGGTATTTTCCACTATTCTCATTTCTCCATTGTGTATGCTTTTGTCTGTTTCATTTGAAAGGGTAGCTGTGGATCTTAAACTATGGCATTTATGTGTGAGATGTAGTAAATTGTGAAGTTAGATAGAGATTTTCAGAGGGAAAAAAAAAGCTGTTTCTCTAACAAAATCCAGTGCTCCATATGCTGTCTTACAGGTGTCCCTTTATGTTCTTGAGCTCTTGTGTAGTTAATGGCTCTATTTTTTGCGTATGCATTGACAAATATTCTTTACCTGGTTATATCGTCAGGTCCTCCACTCCCCGCAACTGGAATTGTTACACTGATGCCAACTATTTGCTCATCATGCTGGTGGGATAAGGCCTCTTCTCCAGACCGTTCATTGCTCCTATTCAGGACGTTTATTTCCTACTAAACTAATTTTCCAAAATGTGATCTATTTTTTTCCACACAACTAAATATTTTTATTGTCCTACTTTATTTTTACTATCTATAAACCCCATTTAATAGATTTCAATGCCAAAACAATAGCAACAATTCAATATGCCTCAGCAAAGGCCTTTGCTTTGTACCATAAATTACCTTTGTCTACATTCCTTGGCATAGAGCTCCTAACACTTGTTTTACCAGGGCATAATTTCAATCTTATTCCTAGCAATAACACTAGTTGGCACTCAACACAAACATTAAAAAACACATCCTTTGTCAGGTGGAGTTGGATGCCACTTCTTCCATGGAAAACTTGGTTCAGTTACATTAATAGGACCATTGGAATGATATTTCTTGGTTTTATAGCTAAAACTGTTGTAAATACTTCATATAATATTTCTTGATAAATATTTATCACTTCTGCAATGCCTTTCATCTGAGGATCTCAAAACACTAGGCAGACATTAATTAATCAACACCCCTAGGTGCTAGGTGCTTTTTGTTCTATATTTGTGCTAGGATAATACAAATAAATTACAACGATGACAGATAAATTAAGTAACTTGCTCAAGGTCACAGAGTAAACCTGTGGCCAAGGAGCCAGATATGTCAATTTCCAGTCCTTTGTCTTCATTATTAGGGCCCAAGTTTAGCAAAATACTTAAGCATGTGTTTAACTTTAGGTATGTAAGTAGTCCCATTGATTTCAAAGGTACTATTCATAAGCTTAAAGTTACACTTGCAAAATTGAGATTTAAATCAGACATCCTTTAAAATGTGTTCTGACATGGTTTTATCAACATGTCATTTGCCTATAGGTTCAGGTAACTGGTTTTGCCAACTGTAGAGAAAACAATTAAAAATAAAATAAAATGAATCTATATTCTTTAAGATTTAGGACAAAGAATTTCACTCCTAATACTGAATCTTCATACCCTAAAATGTAACACCTGGTGCTAAAGAACAACATTCTCTTAAAAGGGGTACCCATTCTCAGATCAGATAGGAAATCTGCCTTAAAGACTGACCCTCTCACTATGCTCTCTATCTTTCTCTCCACCAAAAGATTCCTTTTCATGGTCATAAATATTTAAGCCGTGGTACTGATTTGCTCTCTCATCAGTTTTGTTCCAGATTTGTTTATTCTGCCCCCTCCTCGCAACCCATGTTCCTCTGGTAAATCTGATAAACAATGCCTTTTTATTGCTACAGGCAGAAAGTCCAGTGCAATACAATGGGAGGCATGACTTGGCTGGGTTGCAAAGTGCAGGTGTTCGGAGTATTGTGGTCATCCAAACCAGATGCAGAGGAGATGAAGCACCTGTTTCCCTTCTTTGCGGTGCTGGGGAATACAACTCTATGCAGGCTACAGAATGTAGCCTGAAATTAACAGTGCTGTGCATTTTTTCCTTGAGAGGGGAACAAAGATGTACCACGTACAACTTTTACAAACATTCCTGCAAGCACGCACACACACTCAAACACCCGTGTGGGGCTGGATAAGCTTCTTTCAGTGGAGCAGAAAGGAATCAGAGACTTAGCGGTAACTTCACCTCTCTCTGTATTGTCTCATGTAGCAGGACAGGGCTGATGAAGGAACAAGAGGTGATGATTTTTATAGCTTTATTAGCTGTCAGACTTAATCCATAGCCGCTTGGATTTATCTACATTTTATTCACATTTCTACAGGTTCTACAAATATCTCTTTCAAAGGCAGAAATTCAGTTAATATTTTCCGTTCATGAGACAAGGCTCAATCCTGTTGCCATTGAAGTGAATGGAAAAACTCCCATTGACTTAAATGGGAGCAGGAGCCTGTCCATAGTATCTAATAACAATGAAATGTACTAGGAGTCCACAGGCGGGGGGATTGGGGCGGGAGGCAAAGCTGTGATCATTGGGGTCAAATTCTGCTGACCTTCCTCACTCTGATTGTTCATTGAGTTAAATGGCACTGTACGTGTGGGTAAGGAAAGGAGTAATTGGCTTTTGGTTTGAACACTGTGAGCTGCTAAGTCCAGGTGACTTTCAAATAGTAAAGACGTTATTTATAAAATTCTAGCCCAGCCCCTACAGAACTTTGTCACAATAGTAGTGTAACAGGGCAGCTGGACCCATTCTGGAAGGAAGCTGAGCAGGCGGGTGCTTGGAATCAACTGACCCAGCTGAACAGCAATTAATGATTGGGTCTGATTCCTGTCTAGAGGACTTAAAGGAGGGCCCCGCTCCTTGAAGGGGTGGGGAACCAGGAGACAGTTGAGAGTACATTCTTGCAACAGATTGCTGGCAAGAAGACAAGCAGACCTGGTGGACCCCCGCCCTACCGTAGGGAATTCCATACCTTTAGGTTGCCAGAGGGCCCCACAATCTCAGCCAAGAACAGGGCTATTGCTTTTATTATTGTTCTACATTTCCTTTTCTTATGGAGACTAAACAGAACCCTGAGGGAAGGGGCTAGAAATGGAACTGGCTGTGGCTGATTGTTTGTTCCAATCTGGTGATTGGATCCACCAGTTTACCACTCATCAAGAAAATGAGTGATCTCATTCTATGGACTGTCCTGTTAATTAAAAATGATTGTAATAGCCATGCTTTTCAGGAGGAAATGGTAAACACACAATAGGATTTAAAAAAATTACTGCTTTTTTAAATTGTGAAAAATATTGAAGTTTCAAAATTTTCTAGTCTCTTAAAAAAATATTAAAAATATTTTGGGGGTCAAAACTAAGTTTTGTTAAAAAAATTTTTCCCTAAGACTCCAAATTTGGAAAAGCTTTATAGAATCATAGAAATGTAGGGCTGGAAGGGACCTCAAGAGGTCATCAAGTTCAGTCCTCCATGCAGGACCCAGTAACATATAGACAGTCCCTGACAGGTGTTTGTCTTAAAAGCTTCCAACAAGAGGGACTCCACAACCTCCCTTGGAAGCTAATTCCAGAGCTTAACTGCCCTTATAGTTAGAAAGTTTTCTTAATATCTAACCCAACTCTCCCTTGATCTGAATACTTCTTATCCTATTTTCAGTGGGCATGGAGAACAATTGATCACCATCTTCATAACAGGTCTTAATATATTTGAAGACTTATCAGATCCCTCTTCGGTCTTCTTGTATTAAGACTAAACACGCCCACTTTTTGGACAGCTACAGAAAATAGTAATTTTGGGTAAAACTTTCAAAAGTAACTAAGCTAAGTGCCTGAGTTACTTTTGAAAATGGGACTTAGCCTAAATTACTTAGGAGCCTCTCTCTACATTGGCACTTATATTGGCAAAATTTTTGTCAGTCAGGGGTGTGAAAACACACCCCTGGCCAACATAAGTTTCACTGACAAAACTGCCGGTATGGACAGTACTACATTGGTGGGAGAAGTTTGGCTGATCACATAGTGACTGCAGCTCCTTGGGGGTGGTTTAATTTTGCCAACCGGAGAGCTCTCTCCTGTCGGCATAGAGTGGCTACATGGGAGACCTAATGGTGGCACAGCTGCAGTGGTATAGCTGTGCCTGTGTAAGGTCTGTAGGATAGACATAGTCTTAGACACTTTTGAAAATTTTACCCTTTTCTTCTTTGTGTCTCTCTCACTCACAGGCACACAGGTGAAATAGGTAACCAACAGCTCCTGCTGGAAACAAGAAATGGCCCAGCAGTTCAGTTAGGGGAAGTTTTCATGGTTTAGAGCTGCTGCTTGTGCATCACAGGGGGGTCTCACTGTTGACTGCAGTAGCACACAGGCCATAGGAACACAGGGATCCAAATTAAGTACTTTTGTAAGAGGGCACAACTCCATTGAATCATTAGATTTGTGCTCACTTACAACATGACTGAAATTGGTCTAGTGAGTTCATCTACCAGATGAGGGGCCCAGTTAGAGACTGACATAGTTAAAGTCAATGGGAGTCTGTCTGTCTGTCTTTGCCCTGACCTTACAATTCACTGTGCACAGATGCCTTTAATGGAAGTTAGATTATTAGGCCCATAAGAGACTAGGGCCAAGATCTTCAAAGGTATTTAGATGCCTAACACCCAAAACAATGGGCATTATGTGCCAAAGTACCACTGAGGACCTGGACCTAAGTCCACTCTGGTGTTTGTCCACCGGTTGGTAGTTCACTCTCCAGAACTAATAGATGGTTTTTTTTGGCCACATAGAGTTATATAATACGTTCCATTTACTCAGGGAGCTCCCTTTAGGAGTTCCTGAGCAGGCCCTCAGTTTGGCTCCTGACTTTGCTGGTATTACTGCACAGCAAAATCAAGTTTAACCTAAGAACAGCAGTTTTCAGCAAATACATTTTAACGTCATTAATGAACCAGAACTATTTTTGGGGGGGAGGTGGGATCAGAAAAAAGGGAAATGTGGCAACCTGTTTAATGTTTCTGTAAGAATCTAAAAGGATAAAGAAATGTTACATAGACACCCATTTAAAACTGGAATCTCATTAGAAGAGGAAGAAGGAAAATCCACAAATTGTGACAGAGGGAAGAGAACGGCAAAGGGGAGGGACAGGCACAAGGTGTAGATGTTAAAGTCTATAAAAGATTCGTTGTCTTTATTGGAGTTTATACTCTCATTGTCTAATTGGATTAGTTGAGCAGGGGGAGATTAAAATGTATGATAAACAGGGCATCTTTTATGTGATACTATTGGAACAGAGTTTACTTAGCTGCAGAAATCTTTCTTTTTGTGCTCCTTAATTTGTCCTTGAAGTCCTGTATCTAATCATTACTTGAGCAACCAGTAATTCTCCCCAAACCCTGCCACCCTTTTTTATGATCAACTTTAATCTTTTGACTCAGTGAAAAACATGTTTCCCCTATCATAACTACTTTAACAAAAATTCTCTTTCAAGTTTAGATTACTCAGATACAATGGCTTTCCTGCAGCTTCATGCTGGAGAAAGGAATTTACATTAGGGAAAAAAAGGGAGATTTATGATAGCATTGTATTTCCATTTGAATATGGAGAGTTAATAACACGCATATGGTTTTTTTTATTATTATTATTTTAAGGTTTAAGCTGTGCCATAGGCAAAAAGGAAACCTGGAAACTGTGGGACAGGCAGGGCTCAATGAATAACTTAATCTGGGTTTCATTCACAAACAGCAGCTCACACATAGGGAAAGGGCTGGTGTGTTTTGCCAAATCGGAACTGGAGTAAGTGCCAGGATTTCCTGATTTGTTTACATTTCTCAAACTTTTTTTCCCCCCGGACTAAGACAGAATTAGACTTCCTTTTCCACTTTTGGCCCTTTCCAAACTATTCTTGCCTGACATATTCTCTCCTTTTCCCTGTATTCTCCTTTGTTTCAGTCTCAGCTGGGCTCCTTTGTTTTGCAAAAACAGAAAGGCAATGAAAGATGTCAATCTATGATAATAATGATAATGTAGTCAGGTTTGCATGACAGCAACACAATGCCTTGGGCTTTTCCAAAACACTTGGATCCACCACTCTTTTTGCAATTGTTCCCAGAGGAGAGATTGTGATATATCCAGTGCTGTATCCTAAAACCAAGGTGCCATAGTGTTACAGAGTAAAATCAATATGAAAGCAGCTCGCATAAACCTTGTTGATGAGATCTGTCACTGCGTTAATAAGAAATCAGAAGGGACTAGTCATGGAACTGAAACACTTTTTCATCAACTGACAGAGCTTTTCAAGCTTCTCAAGGTTTTATTTTCCCTACTACTCATTTTTCACTTTCACTAACTTTATTGTACTTTACCCATTGCCTACGACCTCAGTGCTATAGCTGCAGAAACTTGTTTTGAAGTGCTGTGTTCATTTGTTTCTATCCTTTTGATCATCCCACAGAAAGAAAACAATGTAGCGGTGGATTTAGGCCATTGTTTTTCTAACAACAAGAGAAAGCCAGTCTGCAATCCGTGGTTAATGCGCATGTGCAAAAGGGCTGAGAGTGGGGTGTCTTTAAAGCTGGTAAGAGCCATGAGAGAGAGCCAGAGGGGATTAGACATTTTACTGATTGACAGTTGCTTGATTCCCAGTCATTAGACACAGTTATCCTATTATATTATTATTGTATATTATTGTTTGCATTACAATGGTGCCTAGAGGCTCCAATCAAGATGGCGACCCCTTTGTGCACATGCAGTGAAAGGCCATCCCCAACTTGAAGGCCTTACAATCCAAATAGACAACGCAGGTGAAGGGTTGGATGAGGGATATAATATACAAGCAGAGAGGATAAAATATACAAGCAGAGTGATCAGACTGATAGGTGGAAGCAGCCACGTTACTGCGTTTCTGCATTTTAAAAATCCTGTTTTATTATTATTTTAAATTGTTATTGTCCAGCTTTTCAGCTGACATAGCTCCACTGAAGTAATGCAAGGATGCTGATTTACACCAGCTGATTAATGGGAATACACAGTGAGGAATGGGGTGAGGGGACAAGATGAGTTAACAGGAGTATGGGAACAGGAAAAGGAAGGCTGAGAAGAGCAATTATTCAGGAGTCAAGAAGGAAGGGTAAGGGGAAAAGATAGAGGAAAAGGAGGACGGAGAGGATCATGGGAGGCAGGAAGAGTGAGGCTGCAGCAGGGGGAGTGTGAAAAAGGGGGGCAGGAAAAGATTGAAATAAGCAGGCCTGTAATGTTGCAATTCCTGCACCATCTTTTTAAAAAATTGCATCCTGAAATGTAGAACAGAAATGACATGAATGGTTGTTTGGGATGTGCCCCTGGAGAGGGCTTAACCGAACATGTGTAAAACATATAATAAATATTTTCTTATGATTCTGTGTAGTATTGCTACCTAAATTTAATGGTTAGGAAATAACACTGTGTTATTTAAGTTTATGTCCATTTAAAACATTTCAATTGTATTTATTTCAAAATACGTATTTTTCAAATTTCAATGGTGGTATGCTATGTAATTGCCTAAAAGCATCAATTTTTAGCACTTCATCTGATGTGAACCAAAAACCATTGTGCCACTGGGGAAAAAGGATGAACAGATGTGTGAACTGGAACTGAGGTGATAATGAAATCAAAAATTATTTTGAGAACTGATGGAAAATAATTCAGGACACTCAGATATTAACTGAATATATTCCAGCTCCTTTCACGTTAGAAAATATGCAGAGATATAACAAAGAATCAAATCCTGATAACTTACTTAGAGAAGCAAAGCAAATTGATTTTAATGAGATTACTCATGTGAGTAAGGAGAGCAGGAATTGGCCTAATGTCAATGTGTAGCATTTACTAGAAGTTAACACCTACCATTTCTGCTTCATCAGTTGTCTGAGCCTGTAGTTTCATTATTAGGTTTTGATGACACAGTTTTAGATTTTCAGTTACAACTTGCATGATAACGGCCAGCACTCTACATCTGACCAGTTACTGCTGTTTAGCACTATAAAGAAACATTATTTTTCCAGGCGAGGTGTGCGTGTGTGTGGGGGAAGTGGTGTGTCTGTATTACTCTCAAATAAAATATGATTCATTGCTTGTGTCAGCCAGAGTTTGCTTCCCACTGACAAAACAACAGGAGGGGAGACTTATTTTAAACAAACACTTCTGCTTTTTTGCATTACTGATAACTAATACTGATGAAACCACAAACCTGAATAGCACAGAGGCTTCGCCAAAAGTTAGTCATGCGTCATTTGGAATAACTCACTACTTGATGGTAATTGACATTCAGTTTAGACATTCATTTTCCTCTCTGTGGTTCCGAATAAAATTCATGTTCAAAGATACAATATCTATCTTTCTATCTACGCATTTTATCAGCGTACAAGGCTTATCACCATAATATCTGAGCACTGAAAACTTAGGCTATTGTTCTGTGAAACGTAGCCTAAACATTAAAAGGTGAAGCCCGCATTTAGGTTCCCGAACAAGTGACCTGATTTTCAAAAGTGCTCACACCTTGCTGCCACTGTTGACTTCAGCTGACATCACTTCCACCAGTAAGTGCAATATCAGAACACTGTCACTTTATTAAGCTGCATAAAAATGACTTAAAATGGCCCCATTTCACCTCTTTGCACCTGCAAGTGGAGGGGTGAGGAAACCTACAGATCTAGGCTGGCAAGTAGAGCTTTCAGCCCCTTTTTATTTTTCATCCTAGACCCTCACTGGCGATTTTCAGACCATCCGGTGTAGCCAGGCACACTTTGGACCTGATCCTTGGAATAAATGTGGAGAGAGAAAACATCATTAACCAGGCATGAGTCTGGATGGCCACTTCAGGCAAGCAATTGTCAGGACTCTCCTTGTCTCCAGGAAGATCCCGAAAGCTCATGGATTTAAAGATTGAAAAAACATATTTCATGGCAGCCATAACTGGCCAACAGAATAAGGGGATGCAGAGCTGGTAGGTCTTTACAACAATGTGGTTGCCCCCACCATGGCTCCCAAACAGCCCCTTCCTTCTAGTGGCTCACACAGGCCTTCATGGTTCTCAGATAACAAATGTCAAATGGAGAGAGAGGGAAACTGAAACTAGAGTACAGGTGGCAGAAAACTCAGGCTGAGGTCAACAGACAGAAACACAATGCACAAACCTGTTCCAAGGCCATGTACAGATCTCTTTCTCCTCCTTCATAGTGGACGTGCAGAAGGTGAGCTGCTGCTTTCTGCACCAGTTTCAGCACTTTCTCAAGGCTGCTGCTTTTAAGCTAAATTAAACTGAGTTGCAATAATTAAGTTCCTTGCAAAAGTTTGGATGTTTCATTTTGCATCGCTTTCATTTTCCTGAATTATAGAAAATCCAATCTGATTTATCTATTAAAATTTGTGATTAGGGGAATTTTAGGAGAGAAGTTACAATAAACAATTTCTACAGTGTAAGAGCAAAATACTGCTGTCAGGTCTCCACAGTGTGGATGCGAATTGGCTCCAGTTTTCTGTGCCTCTTACATAAATAAACCCCAAGTAGTGAACAAAATCATGGTTTTTCTTACATGTTCCATGTTGTAAACTTCTGACAACTGAAGGTATTTTTGAACTAAATAAGCATGGACTTACAGACCATCATGCTTTAATGGGATAGTGCAATAATTCTTGAGCACAGGGGGGACTCCTGGGGTGGGATGTAGCGGTGGTGTGTGTGGGTGTTTGTTTTTCAAGTTTTCAGCTAGAGATCAGTCCAAACCAAGGCTAGGCATCCAAGAAACCCCTTAAATTTGGAATTAGGCCCACACTTGAAAGCTCAAGCCTATTTTTATTCCCCACATACATTACGGTAGAGGAAATGTGTCTCACTCAGAAGAATCCCCAAGTTCCTCAAGGGACCGGAGCATGCCTTCCTAGTAGAGCTGTAAGAAACAGAACTATCATTTTTCACTTTACAAAAGTCACCCTTCTCCAACAGTGTTGCTAGCTCTTGCATGTTCAATTCCCAGTCTTACAATATTTGGGGTTTTTCTTAAAGCACCAACTTCTGGAATCAACAATCTCTCATTCATTCACTCTCTCTCTCTCTCTCTCTCTCAAAAATCAGTTTCTACCCCTCGTGGGGTATGTTTAGACTGTGGCTGGGAGTAAGCTTCCCAGTCCGGGTCAACAGCCTCTCGCTAGCAGGGCTTGTGCTAACATAATGAGGACAGTTGTGTGGATGGTGTGTGCAGGAGCCCCACTGTGGATGTTGAGTATCAGAGGGGTAGCCGTGTTAGTCTGGATCTGTAGAAGCGACAAAAGGTCCTGTGGCACCTTATAGACTAACAGAGGTACTGAAGCATAAGCTTTCGTGGGTCAATACCCACTTCTTCGGATGCAAGCAGTGGAAATGTCCAGGGGCAGATATAAATGTGCAGGGAAGATTCAGGCTAGAGATAATGAGGTAAGCTTAATCAGGGAGGGTGAGGCCCTCTTCTAGCAGTTGAGGTGTGAACACCAAGGGAGGAGAAACTGCTTTTGTAGTTGGCTAGCCATTCATAGTCTTTGTTTAGTCCTGAGCTGATGGTGTCAAATTTGCAAATGAACTGAAGCTCTACAGTTTCTCTTTGGAGTCTGGTCCTGAAGTTTTTTTGCTGCAGGATGGCTACCTTTAAATCTGCTATTGTGTGTCCAGGGAGGTTGAAGTGTTCTCCTACAGGCTTTTGTATATTGCCATTCCTTATATCTGATTTGTGTCCATTTATCCTTTTGCGTAAGGACTGTCCAGTTTGACCGATGTACATAGCAGAGGGGCATTGCTGGCATATTATGGCATATATTACATTGGTGGATGTGCAGGTGAATGAACCGGTGATGGTGTGGCTGATCTGGTTAGGTCCTGTGATGGTGTTCCTGGTGTAGATATGTGGGCAAAGTTGGCATCGAGGTTTGTTGCATGGCTTGGTTCCTGAGTTAGAGTTATTATGGTGCGGTGTGTAGTTGCTGGTGAGAATATGCTTCAGGTTGGCGGGTTGTCTGTTGGCGAGGACTGTGGATGTTGCCACACTGGCAGAGGCTTGGACTAGCCACCCAAGCTCAGACCCACCTGAACCCCCTGGATCTGATCTCAGGTGTCTAGCCCCAGCCTCTGCTGGTGCTGCAATGTCCACACAGCTACTGTTTGAATGCTAGGACAAGTCTGTCTCCCTGTACCGAGGGGCTCGCTTCCAGTTGCAGTGTAGACATACCCATGGTTGCAGAGAACAGCTTGAAAATAGGAATCAGTGCACCCTAAAGGCTCAGAGACCAGAAGGGAAATAAAAATAAACTAAAAATCTATAATTTTTTAAAAAAACCTCATGATTTGGGGGGTACCGACTCCTGATTTTTGAATGCTTGGGTGTGGCGATATTGCCCAACATATACAAATGTACGCACCCTCCAGGACTGTCCTGAGGTTTCTGAGAGCTGCTCCCTCCCATGTTCTCCTCCCACCCCAGGACACACAGCATCCAAGTGAATCCAATAATAAGCATAAACTTCCCCATTTTGGTACAAAACTGCATCAGTCTTCAAGGCTTGTTCTTTGTATCCTACTGTGAGCAACAATTTTATAGCATGTTTCAGGTTCTGATCTCAGCTGACCTCTCCCATGGAAAGATAAAATCGCCAATTAATTATGCTGGCCAAACCCCAGGGGTAAAAGAAGTTGTTGAGAATAGAAGTTGGACTAATTTGACACCCCATATGTATGTCTCTGAAAGCAGTTAACTACCAAGATAAGCATGTCTCTTCCAAGAGACTATTTTTTCAATTTATTTTACAGTGATGTTAATGATGAACTAATTTGTTTCAAGCATTATATCATCTATCATCAATTTTATCACATTAAAATAAAGATTTGCTCCAAAAATATACTATGGCCCTAAACAAAAATAAGTACCCCATAAAGGGTAAGAAAAGGAATATGGCAACAAAGAGATGTCATACAATATGTTCTCTGCTTTTTTTCTGTTGTTAGGAACTACATAAAACCAGATGTGCGCAGGAGAGAAGCATTCCCTGATATAACAATGAGTAATAAAGAGTAACTCACAATCATAGGATGCATGACACAATAATGAATTGTATATTACATGCTTAGAGAACACAATCAAAACTGTCCATTTCTTCCAGTGGAAGTTCACAGGCAGAATTGGGACATAAGGAAAATTCCATTTCAGGTCTTTCATGCAATTTTCCTGTTTTCATGCAGTCATTGTGAATAAGAAAAAGTACGGATGTTAGGATCACTCTCTCTCTGCATCTACGGTGATAACTATTAAAAACATTTATTCAATTATCACTGATTTATTTTTAACTTCCTAAAGTTATAATTACCTGTGCTTTGATTCCATTAGATCACAAGTAAGCCTGATGCTCATGAGAATATGTGGTTGTTCCTTTAAATTTGTAGCTAGAAACCAGGCAGAATGGGAATGGGGGAAGACTCTAGGCAGAACTGCTACAGTGAAACAGAAAGAGAGAGAGAAATTCACTATAGTGGTAATATTGTTCTCCTTATTTTAATACATGACCTTACATGGCACTAGAAATAAGTGCTGTTTCGGTGATTCTTTGCTGTTGTCATATGACAACATTTGGGATGCTATTCTGCTGCAAATGCTTTCAGATGAAACATAAAACCAACACACTGACCATTGGTGATCATTAAACATCTCACGGCAGCTATTGTAGGGTAGGGCTGTTAAACTTTGTGTTCTGAGAAAACGCCAACTAAAGTATTGCATTTTGCCTACACTGCATTTAGAGACCCATGGCTGGAGCCTAGGCTCTAGGAACTTGTGAGGTGGGAGGGTCCCAAAACTTGGGCTGCAACCTGAGCCCAAACCTCTACGCCGCAATTATATAACCCCACAGCACAAGCCCCGCAAGCCCGAGTCAGCTTCCACGGGCCCGCCATGAGTTTTTAATTGCAGTGTAGACATACCCTATGATAACCAGGTCATAAACAATTTAGGGCTTTACAGGTAATAATTAATACCTTCAATTCCAGCTGGAAACTTACTGGCAGTCAGTGCAAATCCCACAGCACTGGTGTAATGTGTTGTAGGAGCAGCAGTGATCTGTATGCTGTATAACCTGTATGCTCAAGAGGTCTGTTTCACTTCCCCCCACTTTTGTCTCCTCTCCCTCTTTGAATACCTGTGAAGTGGCTTTCCCCCTCCCCCTCCCTCCTGGAATGCTTGTGAGATGAATGGGCTTCTAAACAGCTGGAAGATCAGAAGAGCTCCCAGGTAGACAAGGTGTCTGGAACTCTGATTAGGCTGCGCTCACACACCCAATGATGGACCCTGCCCGAGATGGAGTGTGACCAACCAGATGCAGCCAAGTCATCTCTAGTCGCAGGCCCTGAGGAGCAGGTCCTTAAAAGGGGAAGGGGCCATGTGCTCAGGAGTGCACTCACAAGCTTGTACCTCTTGTGAAGGCCCTTCGCCCGGACTGCCTGGCCAGTGGTTCGCTGCGTTGCATTCCATCGTGCCTTGGGAAGACTTACCTTCATCGCACCGTCCATCGCTGCGCTGTGGGACACTTACCTTGAAGGACCCTGACATCTCCAGTGCCGTGCCTGTCCTGGGAGTGTGAGTATGCGAGTGTGAGTGTGATCCCACCCCATCCCCCATTCTTTTGAGCTCAGCTATCAGTATAATAAACGTGCAGCTTTCTGCCAAACTCTGGTGGGTCATTAGTCCTCCGTACGCTTACTAGTTGACCCAATTTCAGGTAACATTACGTGCTCCTATTATGAAATTCCATTTCAGTGTAGCCCCATTCTGCTGTAGCAACATGTGGCTCCATGTAAAGCACATTGCAGTCTTGAGGTGACAAAGGCCTGGATAACTGGCAAGCACAGGTGCTGCCTTCCTCCTTTCCCCAGGGGTGCTCAACTCCTGCTCCGCCCTAGGTCACGCCCCCACTCCACCCCTTCCCCCAAGGTCCTGCTCCACCTCTTCCTGTCCCCATCCTGCCTCTTCCTGCCCAGTTCCACCCCCTCTCCTGAGCATGCCCCATCCCCGCCCCTCTCTCTCCCCCCAGCGCCTCCTGCATGCCAGGGAACAGCTGATCATGACGGGCGGGAGAGGCTGGGAGGGAAGGGAAGGAGTTGATTGGCGGGGCCGCCAGCAGGCGGGAGGCAGTGGTATGGGGAGAGGGAGGAGCTGGTTGCTGGGGGGTGCTAAGCACCCACTATTTTTTTTTTTTTAAGTGTACTCTCTATGCCATTATCTAAATCACTGATGAAGATATTGAACAGAACCGGACCAGAACTGATCCCTGTGGGACCCCACTTGTTATGCCCTTCCAGCATGACTGTGAACCACTGATGATTACTCTCTGGGAACAGTTTTTCAACCAGTTATGCACCCACCTTAGAGTAGCTCCATCTCGGTTACATTTCTCTACTTTGTTTATGAGAACGTCATGCGAGACAGTATCAAAAACTAGTAAAGTCAAGATATACCATGTCTACTGCTTCCCCTCTACCCACAAGGCTTGTTACCCTCTCAAAGAAAGCTATCAGGCTGGTTTGACACAATTTGGTCTTGACAAATCCATGCTGACTGTTACTTATCACCTTATTATATTTTAGATGTTTGCAAACTGATTGCTTAATTATTTGCTCCATTATCTTTCCAGGTACAGAAGTTAAGCTGACTGGTCTGTAATTTCCTGGGTTGTCCTTATTTCCCTTTTTATAGATGGGCACTATATTTGCCCTTTTCCAGTCTTCTGGAATCTCTCCCATCTTCTATGACTTCTCAAAGATAGTCCCTAATGGTTCAGATATCTCCTCAGTCAGCTCCTTGAGTATTCTAGGATGCATTTCATCAGGCCCTAGTGACCTGAAGACATCTAACTTGTCCAAGTAATTTTTAACTTGTTCGTTCCCTATTTTAGCCGCTTCTGTTCCTACCTCATTTTCATTGGCATTCAGTACGTGAGACGTCCAATCGCCACCAACCTTCTTGGTGAAAACCGAAACAAGGAAGTCATTAAGAAATAACGAAGTCACCTCTGCCATTTCCACATTTTCTGTTGTTATTTTGCCCCCCACATTGAGTAATGGGCCTGCCCTGTCTTTGGTCTTCCTCTTGCTTCTAATACATTTGTAAAATGTTTTCTTGTTACCCTTTATGTCTCTGGCTAGTTTGATCTTGTTTGGTGCCTTGGCCTTTCTAATTTTGTCCCTACATATTTGTGTTATTTGTTTATATTCATCCTTTGTAATTTGACCTAGTTTCCACTTTTTGATTTTTAGATCACTGAAGGGCCTGGTGTGGTAGCGCGCACCTGTAATCCCAGCTGTCTGGGAGGCTGCGGTTGGTGGATTGCTCAGGAGTTCTAGGCTGCTGTGCGCTATGTCAGTCGGGTGTCCGGTGCTACTGACAGCTTGGCCAGTGGGTAGTTGGAGGACTGGCTAGAACAACACATCTGATGTGTTGTGATCGGTGCTCTCTCTGTGAGGGCTGATGGACCAATCAGTGACAGTGAGTGAGATCGCTGAAGATCTCCTGGTTAAACCAGGGTGGTCTCTTGCCATACTTCCTATCTTTCCTACGCAGTGGGATAGTTTCCTCTTGTGCCCTTAATAATGTCTCTTTGAAAAACGGCCAACTGTCTTCTATTGCTTTTCCCTTTAGACTTGCTTCCCATAGGATCTTACCTACCAACTCCCTGGGTTTGCTAAAGTCTGCCTTCTTGAAATCCATTGTCTTTATTTTGCTGTTCTCCCTCCTACCATTCCTTAGAATCATCAACTCTATCCTTTCATGATGACTTTCACCCAAGCTGTCTTCCACTTTGAAATTCTCAACCAGTTCCTCCCTATTTGTCAAAATCAAATCTAGAACAGCCTCTCCCCTAGTAGCTTTCTCCACCTTCTGAAATAAAAAAAGTGTCTCCAATACAATTCCAAGAACATGTTGGATAATCTGTGCCTTGCTGTGTTATTTTCCCAACAGATGTCTGGGTAGTTGAAGTCCCCCATCACCACCAAGCCCTGTGCTTTAGATGATTTTGTTAGCTGTTTAAAATAGCCTCATCCACCTCTTCTTCCTGGGTAGTTGGTCATGACATCACCCTTGTTTTTTACTCCTTTTATCCTTACCCAGAGACTTTCAACAAGTCGGTCTCCTATTTCCGTCTCAATCTCAGTCCAAGTGTATACATTTTTAATATATAAGGCAACACCTCCTCACGTTTTTCCCTGCTGGTCTTTCCTGAGCAATCTGTACCCTTCTATACTAATATTCTAGTCATGTGTATTATCCCACCAGGTCTCTGTGATACCAACTATGTCATAGTTATGTTTATTTACTAGCATTTAGAGTTCTTCCTGCTTATTCCCCATACTTTTTGCATTAGTATACAGACATCTAAAATACTGATTTGATTTCCCCTGCAGTTCTGTCTTCTCTCCTTCATCCCTGCTATAACAGCCCATGCTCCCCACAAATTCCAAACCTTCTCCCAGGTCTCCATGTTTTTGACTTACTCGTGGACTTTGGTCACCTGCCTCCCTTCGAACCTAGTTTAAAGCCCCCCTCACTAGGTTGGCCAGTCTGTATCCAAATATGCTCTTCCCCTTCCTCGATAGGTGGACCCCATCTCTGCTTAGCAGTCCTTCCTGGAACAGCATGCCATGGTCAAGGAAGCCGAAGCCCTCCTGGCCACACCATCTTTGCAGCCAGGCATTCACCTCCAGGATGCATCTGTCTCTGCCTGGGCCCCTACCCTTGACCGGAAGGATGAAAGAGAACACCACCTGTGCTCCGAACTCCTTCACTCTTACTCCCAGAGCCCTGTAGTCACTTCTGATCTGCTGAGGGTCATACCTTGCAGTATCATTAGTGCCCACATGGAGGAGTAGCATGGGGTAGTAGTCAGAAGGTCTGATGATCCTCGACAATCCCTCCGTAACGTCTCAGATACAGGCCCCTGGCAGGCAGCATGCCTCCTGGGATGCCATGTCAGGGCAAAAGATGCGTGCCTTCATCTCCCTCAGAAGAGAGTCACCAAACACCACTACCCTACATTTCCTCCTGGGAGTGGAGGCTATGATCCTCCCAGCCATGGGGGTACATGGCTTCGCCTCCTCCACTTTTGGGGATGATTCCTCATCGCTCGTTGCCAGGGCAGCATATCGGTTTTCCATCACCATTGTGGGTGGGTTGGGAGAAGGGGTGGAGTACTGCCTGGTGCCAGAAGTAACCAGATGCCAGTGTCCTCCCTGTGACAGAGCCATAACCTCCTCCCTCGGTGATGTGACAGCAGTCCTCTCTAGCTGGATAGCTTCCTCTGCCTTGGATGTCTCCATGTAAATACTCTCGGGGAATTCCTCATGGGCATGGATGCTCCACAGCCTAGCCATCTCCTCCTGTAGCTTTCCCACCTGCTTCCTGAGAGATTCCACCAGTAGGCACCTTTCACACTGGATGGTCCCCGCAGCCTGGCTTTCTGAGAGTGGGAAATGTAGGCCACGGTCTCTGAAAATCCACATCAGGATCTGGGTAGAGGCATCCATGGTTAGGTTGACTGCCTGGATATAGGCGCAGGTGGAGGAGACAGGAGCAGCGCTGGCACTGGTGATGCAGCCATTCCTAACCATAGTGATTATATTATAACTCCCTTTCAGACTCCCCTGTTTGCGGTTACCCTGGTCTCTTAGCCTCTGGCTTTAAAGGCCTCTCTCCTAGGTCAGCCCTACCTCCTCGTTAATCACACACAGGGGGAGGGTGATCACAAGGCTGAGTGAGACTGATCAAAGATGATCAAGGATGATTGATGGAACAAAGGCTCAAACGTCCCCAGACATACAATCCTAACTGATCCTGTAACTGAAATAACTGAAAATAACTGAAATAACCTGAAAGAGAGAGAAAAACACAAACAGCCAAACAAACTCAATCACCCCAAAGTTAGTACTCACACCTTGTTCGTTCAGCAGGGGGATCTCCTTCTCCCCCTCTCAAGCTCCCCTGTTTGCAGTCCCCTGTTCGCTAGCTCAGACAGAAGAAATACAGAAGTCAAGTACCTGCATTTTAGATACTTAGGCTAAGATCCTCACCTTCACTCTGGCCCTTTTATAACAGGTAAAAGGAGCAAAGTAGTGTAAAGGAGCCCTGAAAGCTCCAGCACCACACAAGGGAGGATGCAGGCACAAGGCCATCTGAAGGCCTGTGCTCTAGCTATGGTATAGGGGAGTATGCTGGGGTGGGGGCTGAGGACAGGAGGGGCTCGTTGGTGGCAGTGCTGCAGCACACAGTGCTGTGGAGATTCCAGGCAGCACTGAGGCCCATAGGATAGCCTGGAGAGGCTGCCATAACTTAGACAGGCCCCTGGCCCTCTCCAGCTCCCAGAGCAGCCCCGGACTGGGAGGCCACAAAGGTGGCTTAAAGCCACCATAGCCTCACTTCCCCCGGTCTGGTAGTTCTCATCTCCCCTGACTGCAGTATAGCTCCCATGTGAGTTGATTTACTTTGAATGGGCCAGAAAGAATAACAGTTCCTAGCACAATTACGGAACAATTTGTTAATGGAATTCTTACTATTTCAGAGCTTCTTTTTGATTATCTTGAATTCATAAGTGCATGTGGAGGTGTAGTGATTAACAATCAACATGTTTTTGTTACCAAAATGACTGTAAAGCTGTTCTGCCTAGACACTTGTAGATAACTGATATAAGATAAACTACTATAGTCAGCCTACTCACTGTCTAGCACCAATAGTGCTTCCTGAAATACTTGGCTAGAAACCGCTATATAGCACATGAAAAATACTTCTTACATGTTGTCATATAAATCTAACATCTTTAATAACCTATGTGAAACCTGGGTGAAAGCTAGCAAGGTGCAGACTCCGCACAACTAAAATACGCCATTTGTTCCCTTATGTCTGGTTGTAATCTAATTTTGTTTTACAGGGGACGGCATCTGTATTGTAGTAGAAACAAATTTTGAAGTAATGCCCTCCTGCAGATTTAGGGGCTGGTACGTGTGTGTTACTTTACAGACTTTCTTCTAAATGTTAGCCAAAAATAAATGTTTCTAACTCTAGAAACACTCTCTTCAAGAAATTGAGGACAGAGCAAAACCAACTATGCAACTGAAGCCCAGTACTCGTATACAATGTGACGTGCTGCAAACATATCAGTGCTTTCCAGAATGAGAGTCAAGCTGCTTTCTGTTTTTAATAGCTAGACAAATATTTATAAACAACTGCATTAAAAGCAAAGTAACAATTGCCAACACAAAGCATCAAAAAGTCACAAAACCACATAGTTTGGTCATCTTTATGTCTTGGCCCCTTAAATCATCCGCTGAACAAACACTGGGGGTTCATTAGGGCCTGGTCCAAAGCCCATCGAAATACTCCCATTGACTTTGGTGGGCTCTGGATCAAGTCCTAAAAGAAAAGCAGTGTCTGTTTAAATTCACTTTCTTGCAGTGAGAGACTACAAGCCTGTAGTCTATAACCTAGAAAATGTATGCCCCACTTATGGGGCTCCTTGTTATGGAACAGTGTATGCCACATCCAATGAGAAGCAAACACCCCCCACTTCTCCTCCCTTTGCTGACTCTTGTTTTTGTGCTTTTCACAATGGCTCTTATAAGTCAAATTTCAAACAGGCAGACCCCCGGCACCCACGCAGATCCTCTGCAAAGTCAGTGGGCCTCCAGCACACAGCTCATTGCAAGAGAGAAGCCACAAGGGAGAGATTTTTGTACAAATGAAATCCCTGTAAGTAGAAGTTCACAACAGCTAGAGTTACACTTTGCTCCTGACAATGCACTGACTCCATATGTGACTTTCCTTCCTTTCACTGTTAAGAAATATCTAAGTCCACTTGAGCCTCAGCACAACATCCACTGACGTCACCGAGAGTCTCTCCACTGACTTCAATAGATGCAGAATCAGGTCCTAAAAAGTAGGTTCTCCTGAGTGTATGGGTGCATGTGTGTATATATATATAAACAAAAACAAAAGTTTTGTTTATTGACAGTTGCATCAGGATACACGCCCCACTTCCCCATCTCCCCACAATCCACAACCTTGAAAGCATGAAAATAAGAAGTGAAGGGAAGAGTCTCAGTATTCCGTGTCACCTTCACATTGTCTCCAATGTTGCTGATAATACAGTCACAATCATTTCCCTCTCTGACACACACTGAGAAACCATATACATACACTGACTTCATCAAACGCACTCTCTCATGCAGAAGCCTTCACGTACTCTCTTGTATCAATAGATCAGTACATTGGACTGTCGTGCTGTCCAGTTGGAAAGCTATTTGGTCTTAGCATTTCTGTTAAGGTTTTGTGGTATCCCGCTGGGAGTTAATGCTGCAACATGATGCTGTTTTATCTTGAGAAACATATTAAAGTCATTTTTCTAATGGATATAAAACAACAAACAGCAATGTTTATATCAGTGAGGTAGGTCCTTATTTGTATCCTCTGAATATTTAAATGATTACTCTTGTTGTGCTTTTCTTCTTAAATTGTCATCAGAAGTCAAAGGCTGTTATCATTTAGAGAATATGCTCACAGGAAGAATAAGGAAATAATATCCCAATAATGATTTTGGAGATAAAGATAATAGCATGCGACAGGCCTATGATCACCATACCCATATTCTAAGAGTTGGGGAATAGCTTCTTACAATTAATTGTTATCATGATTTGTATTTGTGATGCTTCCCAGGGTTCTGAGCCACCTCACTGCCAACCGCTCTTAATGCGAGGAAGACTTGTCTGCCCACTGGGGTCAGTGGCCCAACCACCACCAGCCATGGCCAGCATAAGCACTCTCTGCTCAGCCTACACAGACTCTGCTGTCCTTCTGCTGGTTAGCGAGACACACACACCAACCATTGAGCCCTCTAAGCGTCCCTGTGGAGTGCCCAGTCCCTGTTCCTCTGGTCACTCACACTAATTACAGTTACTCTGTTCCCCAAGCAGCAGTATACCTCAGCTTACCAGTTGCATGTCAGCATCACTGCTCTGCTTAATTTACAGCACCTGGTACTTGTTTGTGTTCACTATAAACAAATCTCACAAAGAGCAGAGATTCAAGGAATGGCAAGTAGGCAGAAGTATTGGAAACAATTGGTTACAGCTAAAACAAAATCATAATATGCCTTCTGGAGTCTAGACTTAATTAACAAGACACTATCTTGTTTTATCATAAAGATTAGCTCACCTGAAATCTTTCTCCCAGCAATTAACAGGCCTTCAATTCATAAGACAGACAAGCTGGCCGCTTGTCCCCTTGGTGCAGGATACTGGGTGTCTCTCTGCATTTTCCTGATATACCCAAAAAATTCTTTGATCTTAGTCATAAACAGGACACCCTCTTGCTGTGTACTCCTTCCTGTGGATTTTGTGATCTTTTGTTAATTTTGCCATCTTGATTAGCTGGTGGCTCTGGATGCAAATTGACTTAGACACATAATACATTTTGGTCAGCCAGGGGGAGAGAAGCATCTCCCATCCCCTGCCTGAACAGAACTTGTTTATCACCTTCAGGTGACGTAACGTCACTTAAAGACCTTACGTACAAAGTTTTCATTATAGATACCTAACTTCTTAAATATTATCCATCCATACATCTCACAGTGTTTAGGATTACTGGCTGTTGTAGAGAGCTTACATGCCACCCTTTGGTGCACTATGATGTAGACATCACACCCAGGGAACCTCTGTAAATCCTTATGCTCCCCTTATGCACTCTGCCAGTGGGCACCAAGGGTTTCCTGGATGTTACTGTAACATCTAGAGGCCTCAACTGACAATGGCGTTTGTACAGTGCTAGC